>CM019075.1:50614457-53226066 GCA_009667805.1 Leptobrachium leishanense | reverse complement strand
ATGTCCTTAGCGTGTCTGGCCTTGGAGACAGAAGGAGATATGTAGGAGGCAGAGTCACCATCGAACCTAGTGCCCACATAGGAAGAAGGCATCGGGGTAGGCATCTCCTCCATTTCTCCTTCTGAATCTGATCCATCATTAAGGGAAGGATAGTCGCACAGCAAAGGTTCACTGTCCTCGTCCTCTTCTTCCTCCTCCTCGCCACAATCCCACTCAAGGTCATCGCTGGATGAGGAGAAGACATTATGCCACCCCTTGATGGAATCAGACCCCTGGTGTTGACCTGGGGGTCCCTATGAGCGTTGAGCTGTCTGTCTCGGTGAGTTCTCCTCAGAGATAGCGATGTCCTCTGGGTCACATTCAGATAGGGAATGAGTACAGGAAGACAGCGGTGGATCATGCTGGCTGGGAGTGACGTGAGTTGTAAGTGCCATCATGGAGTTCTTGATCTTCTGGGCTTTCTTCAGCCTGGCCTTCATAAATTGCGTGAAAGGGATCTGTGTCATAGTGAAAACTGGCATGGACATGATCTCCATAGGGGTTGGTAGATCAGTCTCCACAGGTACGGTGGTCTCCAGATCAATGGGAAGGACAGGGTCTGCTTGTATGGGCACAGTGATCTCAGTCTCCATAGGCATTACAGAGTTCTCCTACTCCTCTTCAGAACGGACTTCCAAATTCCAAAAACATTCCTGGACACGGCGGACACAGATCTTCGGGGGGACAGGTGTAGGAGCTGGGATTTTTTTGGGTACAGGTTTGGGTGTAGGGGGTTTCCTGGGTGCAGGCTTAGGTGCAGTTGCCCACCTTCCTATCCTGGACACAACCGACCAGAGCCCCCCTCCCTAACCTGGACAAAACCAACCGGAGCCCACCTTCCTAACCCAGACACATCCGAAGAGAGACCCCTCCCTAACCCGGACATAACCGACCGGAGCCTCCCTTTCTAACATGGACACAACCGACCAGAGTCCTCCTCCCTAACCCGGACACAACCAACCAGAGCTCCCTCCCTAACCCGGACACAAATAAGCATAGCCCCCCTCCCTAACCCGGACACAACCGACCACAGCCCCCTCCCTAACCCGGACACAACCGACCAGAGCCTTCCTCCCTAACCCGGACATAACTGACAGGATCCTCCCTCCCTATCCCGGACAAAACCAAAAGGAGCCCACCTTCCTAACCTGGACAAAACCAACCGGAGCCCACCTTCCTAACCTGGACACAACCGACCAGAGCTCCCTCCCTAACCCAGACACAAACGAGCAGAGCCCCCCTCCCTAACCCGGACACAACCGACCACAGCCCCCTCCCTATCCCGGCCACAACTGACCAGAGCCCCTCTCCCTAACCAGACAAAACTGACCAGAGCCCCCTTCCTAACCAGGACTCAACTGACCGTAGCCCCCCTCCCTAACCCGGACACACCCAAACAGAGCCCCCCTCCCTAACCCGGACACAACTGACCAGAGCCCTCCTCCCTAACCCGGACACAACCGACCAGAACTCCCTCCCTAACCCGGACACAAAGGAGCAGAGCCCCCCTCCCTAACCCGGACACAAATGACCAAAGCCCTCCTCCCTAACCCGGACACAACCGACCAGAACTCCCTCCCTAACCCGGACACAAATGACCAGAGACCCCTCCCTAACCCGGACACAACTGACCAGAGACCCCTCCCTAACCCGGACACAACCGACCAGAGCCTTCCTCCCTAACCCGGACATAACCGACAGGAGCCTCCCTCCCTAACCCGGACACAACTGACCAGAGCCCTCCTCCCTAACCCGGACACAAACGAGCAGAGCCTCTCCCTAACCCGGACACAACCGACCACAGCCCCCTTCCCTAACCCGGACAAAACCAACCGGAGCCCCCCTCCCTAATCCGGACACAACCGACCACAGCCCCCCTACCTAACCCGGACACACCCAAACAGAGCCCCCCTCCCTAACCCGGACACAACTGACAAGAGCCCTCCTCCCTAACCCGGACACAACCGACCAGAATTCCCTCCCTAACCCAGAGATACCGACCAGAGCCCCCTCCCTAACCCGGACACAACTGAACAGAGCCCCCCTCCCTTACATGGACACAACTGACCAGAGCCCCCTTCCTAACCCAGACACAACCGACCAGAGCCACCCTCCCTAACCCAGACACAACCGACCAGAGCCCCCCTCCCTAACCCGAACACAACTGACCAGAGCCCCCTCCCTAACCCAGACACAACTGACCAGAGCCCCCTCCCTAACCCGGACAAAACCAACCGGAGCGCACCATCCTAACCCAGACACAACCGACCGGTGCCCCCCTCCCTAACCCAGACATAACCGACCGGAGCCCCCCTCCATAACACGGACACAACCGACCAGAGCCCCCCTCCCTAACCCGGATACAACTGACCAGAGCCCCCTCCCTAACCCTGACACAACTGACCAGAGCCCCCCTCTCGAACCCGGACGCAACCGAATAGAGCCCCGCTCCCTAACCCAGACACAATTGATCAGAGCCCCCCTCCTGAACCCGGACACAACTGAGCAAAGCCCACTCCCTAACCTGGACACAACCGACCAGAGCCCCCTCCCTAACCTGAACACAACCGAGCAGAGCCCCCCTCCCTAACCCGGACACAGCCGACCACAGCCCCCCTCCCTATCACAGACACAACTGACCAGAGCTCCCTTCCTAACCCGGACACAGCCGACCAGAGCTCCCCTCCCTAACCCGGACACAAATGACCAGAGCCCCCTCCCTAACCCGGACACAGATGACCAGAGCCCCCTCCCTAACCCAGACACAACCAACTAGATCCCCCTTTCTTAACCCGGACACAACCGACAAGAGCCCCCTCCCTAACCTGGACACAACCGACCAAAGCCCCCCTCCCTAATCCTGACACAACCAACCAGAGCCCCCCTCCCTAACCCAGACACAACTGACCGGAGCCCCCCTCCCTATCCCGGACACAACCGAGCGGAACCCCCTCCCTAACCCAGACACAACTGACCTGAGCCCCCTACCTAACCCAGACACAATTGACCAGAGCCCCCCTTCCTAACCCAGACACAACCGACCGCAGCCCCCCTCCCTAACCTGGACATAACCGACCAGAGCCCCCCTCCCTAACCTGGACACAACCGACCAAAGTCCCCCCGCCTTAACCTGACACAAACAATCAGAGTCCCGCTCTAACCCAGACACTAGGGATGCACAGATATCGATACTAGTATTGGTATCGGTGCCGACACTGGGTTCTAACAAGTACTTTGTACTTGTGCAGATGGCACCGATACCTCCACCGTTATCGGAAGCCAGCATTGAGCTGGCTTACCAGCATCCGTGGGGCTAGGGCGGCTGTCTGAATGCTCTAATGGCAATTGGACAGGCCCCTGCAGCTTACCGCGTCTCTACCATCCAACGAACGCCGTCGGCAAAGTCTTCGAGCAGCCGTTTGTTGGGAAGCCCCCAAGCGCGATCTCACGTGATTGATCCCAGCTCAATCTCGCGAACTCTGAGATCTCGTAAGATCGCTCGAAGACTTTGCCGGCGCTCGTTGGACGGTAGAAACACGGTAAGCTGCAGGTGCCTGTCCGAATGCCGTTACGTTAGAGCATTCGGACAGCTGCCCCATTGGTATTGGTGCATCCCTAATATATATACATATATACACACACACACAGGTCTGGTCTGAAAGTTTGTGTGTGTAGGTATATATATATATATATTTACAGTATATATATTCATATCTAAACACCCAGGTCTGGTGTGAGGTCTGAAAGTGTGTGTATGTATATATATATATATATATATATATATATATATATACATACATATATACAAACACAGATCTGGCCTGAAAGTGTGTGTATGTCACTGGCGTGCGCAGCTCGTTACATTGGGGTGTGAACCCACAGAACATTTATTAATTAAAAACTTATGTTTAGAAGATTTTACACAAAATGCCCATTTTTCATTACGAATAACAAGCCTGTAATCAGAGATACAGTCAGCTTTTATGTTATCTGTCATGAACCAGATAAGGGACATCTAAAATGTCAATGATGGAGTATAAAGAGGTCCTCTTCACCCAACATTAGGGTGTGCCTGGGCACACCAGGGACACCCCCTGCGCACACCTATGATATACATACACATACACCTATGGTGTATGTGTATATATATATATATAAAATCACGAGTATAGCAGTCTGTAGTGATACCTTTTTTATTGGACTAACGTTACATTTAAAATACAAGCTTTCGAGAGTGATACTCCCTATAAAGGTATCACTACAGACTGCTATACTAGTGATTTTGGCATCTGGACTAACACGTCCTACCGAATCTATATATATCGATTTAGTCCCTCCAAAGCCCCAAGGTCTTATCTGATGTAGTCAAGGTCCAATCTTCAGACTCCTCCAATTAAGTTGCAGGTCTTCTTTACACCATGGAGAGGGATAGCGTTGAAGCGCTGTCTGAGCCTCGCTCGTGTCTGAGACATCATAGAATGTTTAGCCAGTTACATCAGCCTCTGCCTTTATGACATCACAGTGGCTGCCTGCATGACCTCACAGAATGTCGTGGCTTTCAATCCACAACAAAGGACGGTTGTTCCAATGAGGGATGGGAGAAGAACTGTTTTAGTGATATAAAAGGGGACAGATGTACAAGAATAAGTGGGATCTTTACTATCACTAAACATTTTCCTTAAAATCCAAAATTAAACCTCGCATTCATAAAGCCCCTCTTCAGTTTCTCTGAGATGGCACGGGGTTTTATGTCGCACTCATTTCCAGAGTAGTGTTATCTCTCCCCGTCCTCAATGTCTGTTAATCTCTCTCCCCCCCAGCGTAAATTAAATATTCCTGAACCCCCACATATTTATTTCTATACAGTCATACTCGTTTCACACAGATTATGTTTCTCTTGACTCCATCGTCTAGGGATGCACCGATATCGGTGCCGATACCTGGTTCTGCACGAGTACTTTGTACTCATGCAGATACCCCCGAAACCGGAAGCCAGCATTGAGCTGGCTTACCGGCATCCGAGGGGCTGGAGCGACTGTCTGAATGCGCCACTGGCATTCGGACAGGCCCCTGCAGCTTACCGCGTTTCTACCTTCCAACGAGCGCCACTGGCAAAGTCTTCGAGTGGCCGCTCGTTGGGAAGCCCCCAGGCGCGATCTTGCGTGATTGCTCCCAGCTTGATCTCGCGAACTCCGAGATCTCACAAGATCGCGCCTTGGGGCTTCCCAACGAGCGGCCGCTCGAAGACTTTGCTGGCGGCCCTCGTTGGAAGGTAGAAACGCAGTAAGCTGCAGGGGCCTGTCCGAATGCCGTTACGTTACAGCATTCGTACAGATGCCCCATGTTTGGGCTGATGTCTGAAAGTGTGTGTGTGTGTATGTATATATATATAGGGCCATATTACATTCCTCACGCATCGGTTTTGCGTGCATACAAATGCGCATTTGCGCGAGTACAAAACCATTTGCGCAGAACGTCGTATTTCAATGGTCGCGCAAACGATGCGCGCTGTCGTTTGACTCGAGTGACACTGCGCGAACCCAGCGCGAGCGCAAGTCCGTGCACCCATCCCATACTTAACATTGTGAGCGCAATTGCGTTAAGCGGATGGTATTTCAATAGATGCGCAACTTCCTACGAACGATGTTTGCGCGCATAATTTTAACATCTTTGAAAACCTGGTGTTAACTGCAAATCTGAACGATCTGTCCGATTCAAAATACACCAGCACAAAAGAAAAAATATAGCACAGTATAGTTACGCATTCTACACATACCCAAACAAAAAAATTGTGAATTCATGCATATTTTTTTTATTGCTGCAGCATGTATACTCAGATTTATTTTGACAGGCGCAAAAACGTTAGTGAGTCAATGAAGGTGAATTGACGTCAATTAAGGTTCTTAATTCTGATTGGCTGAATCCCGTGAAAAAAACAGTCCGCGCACTGATTTACATGCGCAACGTTACTGCGCGCGTATTACACTTTGTTTTGCGTGTTTTTTTTACTAACGTTATTTTTTGACGGATGAGAAAATGCGTTCGGATCCGAATATCACGTAAATTTTCGCGCGATAACGCTGGACAATGCGCGCAAAAAAAATTGCGCTGCGCGAGCGAATTTGCACAGAGAATGTAATATGGCCCATAGTGTGTTATTACATATACACACACACAGGTCTGGTCTGAGGTCTGAAAGTGTGTGTGTGTGTATGTATGTAAGTATATATATGTACTTATATACACACACACACAGGTCTGGTCTGAGGTCTGAAAGTGAGTGTGTGTGTGTGTATGTATGTATATACAGTATATATACTTACAAGGGTTTGCATAAACCTTATCTCTGCTAGAAAGCCACAGTGTGGCATAGCATTGATTTTAGGGCTCTGTGTAATAACAGATCCAGGATGCAGAAAAGTGAGACAGATGTCATTTGCATATCCTACCCAGAATTCCTTGCTGCATATGGGGAATGTGGCACAGGAGCTCTGGGATGCAATTCATCGAATTGCTGTGAGGTGCAAATGGCTTCTGCAATAATAAACACACTATATATATATATACACATATACACACACAGGTCTGGTCTGAGGTCTGAAAGTTTGTGTAAGGACTAACACGTTCTATCGAATTTATTTATTTATTTATATATATAATATATCTACACACACAGATCTGGTCTGAAAGTGTATATATATATATATATATATATATATATTCTCTATATCTCTATATTGCTCGCATTTAGTCCCTCCAAAGCCCCAAGGCCTTACCTGATGTAGTCAAGGTCCAATCTTCAGACTCCTCCAATTTAGTTGCAGGTCTTTACACCATGGAGAGGGATAGAGGTGAAGCGCTGTCTGAGCCTCGGTCGTGTCTGAGACGTCATAGAATGTTTAGGCAGTTACATCAGCCTCTGCCTTTATGACATCACAGTGGCTGCCTGCATGACCTCACAGAATGTCGTGGCTTTCAATCCACAACAAAGGACGGTTGTTCCAATGAGGGATGGGAGAAGAACTATTTTAGTGATATAAAAGGGGACAGATGTACAAGAATAAGTGGGATCTTTACTATCACTAAACATTTTCCTTACATTCCAAATAAAACCTCGCATTCTTAAAGCCCCTCTTCAGTTTCTCTGAGATGGCACGGGGTTTTACTTTGTGTGTCGGGCTGCAGTGAGCCAACTTTTCCAGCTATCGGCAAATAAATAAAAGGTGGCCATGGATAATCGACAAAGCCGATAATCAATCTATCATTAATAAGGTGTATATAACATTAGATGTATGTAGAACAAGGATCTCCAACTCTGCCCCCCTCAGATGTTTATTGCCTACAAATCCCAGAATTCTTTGAATGCAATAAATGGCCAGAGAATCATGGGAGGTGTAGTTCAGAAATAGCTGGGGCGGTCAAAGTTTGAGATCCCTGCTGTAGAACATATGTAATGTCAGTATATAAAATGTATGGAGCTGTGCAATATGAAGTGTATTTATTGTATGTATCTAGTAATTGTGTACAATGAGAAAACACACACACACAGCTATATAGAGATGCTGAAGTGGAATCAGGCTGGAAGGTGGTTGCCACTATGAGCCAGGCGGCCATCTTGTTCAGAATATTGGTTCACTTGAAAATAACTAGGTAGATTTAGAATGAAGCTTACATAGAATCTTAGGAATGTGTTATATTAACAGAGAAGCAATTAAAATAAGGGAAGATCCGGGCTGCTCTTGGCACAGAGAGACAGGATGACGAATGGATACATGAAGGTCACAAAGGCCTGCAGAGAGACAAAGAGAGCGTAGAAACCAGACCATGTCTTATCTGGAATAAACAAGCACAGCCACAAGGGAGGTGGGCACGGCCCGGATTGAGTGCGGCAGCAAATCACAAACTGTCAGACTAACATGAAGTTTGCCAATTTACGGTCAATGCATGGAATGCCTTTGTATTAACAATGGGAGGTATTAACCCACGTGGGGTGGGATAAGTGTCACCGGGAGGTGGGCTAATTGGGATGTGCCTAATTATGTATTCGGGGTATAAAACCCCTCGCCGGGGTGAGATCGAGGCTCACTCTTTGCGATTTAATCCTGTGTGAGCATTGTGTGACGACACTAATAAAGTTTGCCTTTCCTGAAGAGACTCGTGTTCAGACAATCCTTGTTTGTGTCCGGTCCGGCTCCGTCTCAAGTGAACCTAGCAGATTCCGGTAACAATGCCAACATATAAATCCACACCGCCATACACTGGGCAACCCATCCAGATTTCTGTGCCTACAAGCTACTGAGATGTAAATCCGGCCCTGGTTATATATATATATATATATATATAACCCAATCTGTACAGCTGTATATACATATCCCTGCCCGGTTTTGTAAAATAAGTTTAGATTTTACATAATTCCTGTAATAGGCCACCAAAATTATCAGCTCCAGGCCCAGAAAGCTCTTGATCCGGTCCTGCTTGTAATACATTATGCAGGACTTTGCCCAGCAGTCGGCACGTGCTGTACGTCTTTGGCTACTGCTGAATGGCCTGAACTCAGGCCGTCCCCCTTTTTATATACTGTATATATATATCAATCTATCAGGTCTATTCACTAAAAGGTGAAACTCTGGAGAACTTATGGAGAAGTGAAAATTCTAGGTCAAAACAGCTGATTTGGAAAGTGAGATAAATGGGGAGAATTTTTCTGGTTTGGCTATTTGACCTAGAATTTTCACTTCTCCAAAGGTTCTCCAGAGTTTCACCTTTTAGCGAATAGACCCTTATATATTTTATGTGATTTTACTTACCTTTTGTCCCTCACTACACGCAGCTCCTCCTCTTCAGCTCAGGGGCTTCCAAATTTGGAAGTTCGTGCATAGAGTAGGATCCGGAAATCACGCATCACTTAGGACTCTAGCCCTTATGAACGTGCGTTCTGAAGCGCCTGCGCAGAACAATGGATCGATGGGCGTGTGCACGCGCAGAACAATGGATCGAGGGGCGTGTGCACACGCAGAACTGATCAAATCAAATCAAAATAAGCTTTATTGGCAGGACCAAATACATTTTACCATTGCCAAAGCATATGGGGAGGTTATATGGGATAGAGGGTGGGGTAGTCGGACATATATGGGGGGGACCATATATGTCCATTGGCTGCCTCTCTGAGAGCACTCGCTATTATAGGCGGCATCAGAGAGGGTGACCAATATGTAGACCAGCAGCCGGGAAATTCTAAATCCCGGCAGCTGGTGACATTAGCTGGGTGGTGTAAACTCCTCCACTTCACACAGCTTTTTAACCAGAATGGGGCTGGACTGTACACAACCTGGCCACATTAAAAAGGTGATCAGGGTGACCCTTTAACACACCTAGGCCCTTAAAGGGACTGTCACTGCTAAACAGGGACTGAGGTCACTATTCTACAGGATTTAAGGGACTGAGATGAGGCTGATAATTCCCTAGATGGAAGGCGTGCATATATATTGCCAAATGGTACCAAGATCCGTATTTAGTGAACAAACCCCATTCTTGTCATTACTGTAAAAATGACAGCAGCACACACAGGCTTGGCCCTCCTCCCCATCCCCTGGAAGCCACGCCCTCAGAGTTCACTCTCGGTTATGTAGGCCATGACGTCAGAGTGGTCGCACCTTCCCAAGCACCGCCCCCCGCATTCTCTGGTTGGCCGAGGATTTCCTGTTACATACCGTCCACGCCCGGCTCCCCCGTAATGACGTAGCCAGAGTTGATTGGCCTAGCCCTTGCACCGAGTTCCGGTGTCGGGAAGCTTGGCAGTGACAGGAGCGCAGTGCAGGCCGGGAAATGCCGCGGTACGGTGCTGGGGAGGTCCCCGGGGGTCACGGCTCACTCTACAAGCCTATGATGAACGGAGGCCACAAGACCGAAAGCGGGGTCCTCAGGAACGGGTACAGGGGAGTCCACGAGGGGAAGGTAATGGCGCCCACCCATGAAACAAACTTTATTGATATTAGCAAGTGTAATTCTGACCCTGGGAGAGAGAAATAGGGAGAGCCTTGGGTTCATTGCCTAAAGCTGGGATAGTACACCTTTTAATGCTCATTCCCTCAGGAATTTAGGGGAGCACAGAGGAGGAGAAGGCATGGGAGCCCCAATATTGTGCCTTCCATGTGAGGAGCAAACGGAGGAGGCTTTCTGCCCCTAGATCAGGTGTCAGCAACCTGGGCCCTTGAGGTGTTTTGAAACTACATCTCCCATGATGCTCAGGTACTCATTAGATTGGCCGAGTCTCATGGGAAATGTAGTTCAAACACATCTGGGGGGGCAGGTTTGTTAAACCCTGCTCTAGGTAATGGAGCCTGGGCATTGCGGTTACGCTGAAGTGTGAGAGTCGCTCATGGCGTAGATTGTAAGGCTCTAAACTAGCAGGGGTCCCTCAGCCAGGTGCTAAAGCAGAGGTCCCCCCCACCTGATGTTTCTGAACTACAACTCCCATGAATCTCAGTGTTTGTTTTCCAATCCTGGTTTACTCCGGTAGCCCTGACAGGCCAGGTTTGCAGAGATCTGAAGCACAGCACATGTGATATGGTTTGCTGCTCAGTGATTGCAATCTGCATTTCCCCAAAGTAATCCTTAACCCCTTGCCGCCAGGAGCAGCAAGTCCGTACCTCAACACCGCTGGGTCGGCATAGCGCTCCCTGCTGGTGCTGATGTCGGCCTACATCGCGCATGCACGGTTTTCGTCTTTGGCCATCCCGATGCAGCTAGTGACGTGACTGCTGCACGTGCAGTGTAGATGGACCGATCATGACTATAGGCAGGCTGTGGGGCGTGCTATGCCAGCCAGTGGTATTTAGGCCCACCTGCCGCAGGGACAGCTTAGTATGCCCCGTGACTTTAAAGGGTCAAACTGGCATGTTAGGGGGACTTGAGGATCAGCAGGCCCGTCTTTAATATTGATTGGACCCTGGGCAAACATTTTTTTGCGGCCCCCCCGAAAGCCCGCCCACTGCATAATTTTGCTTTCCACCCCCAACATCCCAAAAAACAACAAAAACACAAACGCGTTGGCGGCTAGTTTGGGCCGGGCGACACGTTGGCGGCTACACTGTCTGGAGTCCTGTCTTGTGCACCTGGAGGGGAGCAATGCATGTTGACGGGAATGAGGAGCATCTTGGTTGCTGCACCTGGGCCCTGAGGTTTCCAGTTATGCCTCTGGCCCTAATGGTGAGTCCGCCCCTGGCCATGAAACATGCTGGCAATATCAAAAGCAGGAGCAATTAACTGGCAGACACACCACATTTCTGCACACACCACGTCAACACACCCTAGCTCTGCTACTGTAACTAGCATACATAAGCAGAAGTCCATCATGTGATCATACCACTGGCATTCCTATGGTATTTATTTTCTGAACATCTGAATTGCCATGCCAGTTACCATCAGACTTATCTCCTCCACCAAACTGACAAGTGGCTAGCAGCAGGTAGCTTTTTGAAATTGGACCTTCATCACAGGGGGGGTAATAGTTGATTCTTTGTGTTGGTCATTTATTTCATGGTGACAACCTTCCTTTCGGCTTTAGGTCTTGATCCTCAATTGTTGTTTGTCCCAACTTTTAGCCAGTATCTCGGCTGTGAACTAACACGGATGGACTATTAACCTATGTATTTGACCCCAGAACTGAACTGACCTTTAGCTGATGTGCGCAGTGTCAGTCAACCATAACTCCACTGTCCGAGCCACCTTTAGCAACTTGCAGCAGCACCTAATATCGACTGTACTGGCCGGGCGACGCGTTGTACTGGGCTGTGCCTGTGCTGATTTTTCACTGCTTGTGCTCGAGCAGCTGCCGGCCTTCTCCGGCGAACTTGTGTGCAGGCTCCACTGCCAGTAAGACATGCGGGGACGCTCTGTGCATGCGCAACGCCCAACATCACGTGGTACTTGAGGGCGGCGCCAGCAGCGTGAGTGCTATTCCCAGCCTTGTGTCTGCTGGAATGAAGGCACGCACGCTGCAGCGGCTGTCGGCCCCTCCCCTCCGTGACACCTTCAGATGGCGCCAGCGCCGGCACCCCGCAGCGAGCTTCATACCGGTCCAGAGCTGAGCCTGAGGACAACAATTAAGACTAGTTAACAAGTCATTTTTGACGGCACTGGCAGTCGTTGCCACGGGACCAAGGGGGCAGCTGCTTTGGGCCCCTCAAGTGACTGGGCCCGGGACAACTGCCCCTTTTGCCCCGCGTTAAAGACGGCCCTGAGGACCAGAGTTGGGAAACACTCATCTATAGCATCCAAAGAATTCTGGGAATTGTAGTCAGCATGGGGTTGGGCGCAGATCTGTGTTAAAGACATCCCAATATGACTGGACAGTCCAGAGATTTGACACGGCTAGGGGATAGTAAAGCCACCCATGCCTAGAATATTACCTCCTTACATTTCAGGGGTTATTTACATATTTGTATAAAGCAGGGATTGCAAACTCTGACCCCCCCCCCCCCCCCCCCCGATGCTGATGGCCTTCTATTTCCAGAACTCTTTGGATGCAGCAAAGAGTCTGAGAATCTTGGCTGTTGCGATTCAGAAACATCTGCCATGGCCAGAGTTTGTGATCCCGGTGCGTGGATAATCCAGGGGCTAGGTAAATCACCAACGACTAAAATATTACCAGAGTCTTACATTTCAGGGTTATTTACATAAATATTTGTTTAAAGAAGAGCTGTCAACCTATGCTCCCCTCCCCAGCAGACACTTTTAGGTGCAGGAAAACAGGGTAAGGGTTTGTTATGGCGTACGGTATTAAACGTCATAGGGGGGTTTCTGTGTTGGGTGTTGATGGCCGCAGGGTTGTATTTGATGTCACCTACATTTTGAAGTATAGCTCTTTCAGAGCTGGCCTTGTATTGAATGGAATCATGTGCCTGTCAGCTGGACCCTGCCGGCTGTGTTAATTCTCAAAAAGCACCAACATGCCCCCACCTCAAATGGAACGCACTCGCCCAGATTTATGACGGATGTGTCACGGTGGTTAAATTGCCATATATCGGTGACGGCTATACTTTAGAGATTCTGGCTGCAGATTTTAGTTTTTGGGTACCTTTTTTTTTTTTTTTATGGTTCTAGTCACTGTTTTTGTGTCAAAGATGAAAAAAAAAAACATCATGGTGATTGGAGCCTGCTTCATTTTGAGGCAAAAGATTCTGCTTCTTTTAATGTAACCAAACTGCTTCATGATTCCATTTAAACAATTTAAATGTCGTGAATAATAGTGTGTGTATATATGTATATATATATCTATCTATCCGATGTAGCGGACTGGTCTCCTTTAGGACATTCTGGCTTCCTCTACCCCTCTGTAAGCTGATCTTATTCCTCATATACATTGGTCTTGGTGTTCTACTGCCAGTAGTATCCACTGTTAATCCAAAATGGTCCCTTGTAGTCTCTACCCCCTGGATATAATAACAGGGATGTCCCTGTGGTCTGCAGCTACGGTATGTTGTGTATATTCACGGTTCCTTGCCAGCAGCCTCCCATGAATTTTGTAGGTATGAGATGCTCTATAGATACTGTCTCTGAAGTTATGGAGACCTGTCATACAAGCTCACAGTGATTATCGTTGAGTCAGATTCTTTTTGTTTTGTACATAAACCATGGAAGAAGTTACCATGAACTTGAGCTATGCCGAGGAACGGCTGTTCGTGCCAGGTGACAACGTGGCTGGATGAATTCTAGTTTGTCACCATATTGTAATTCTGATTCATTGTAAATCTATACAGTTTTTTTTTTTTTTTTTTTACAATGGCCAATGCTTTCAAAATAAAGGAGCAAACGGAGCGAGTGTTTACATTCTGTGCAACTCCAACAAATAACTGCATGAGTGCACAGTGTCTTGGGGATCAACACTGGAGGGGTTAATCAGAGAGCACCGAACGGTGAATTTCCACGTTCGGTGCAATTTCGTGGCAATTCAGCTATTCAAAAAGCTGGTGATTCGCCAAATATTGGCGAATTGCCAGCGAAATATGGTGATCTTTGTTGGCAGTGAGATCCCCATAGAGAAGTAACGGTTAATCTATTCAGACAACACTGACAAGTTGTCGAAAATGCTCTGATTTCCGGTGGTTTAATTCGACAGCTTTAATCAGGTGAATCCCATAGGTTTCAATGTAAAAAAAAAAAAAATCCCCCGTCTTAAATATTCAATTTATTTTTTTAATTTGCAGCAAAAAAGTCTCTTTCTTATGTGGGACGTCGGTGATTTTTGCGGTAGTTTGAGGATGCGTTCCGCGGGTTGATTTGGCGCGCTTTGGGGTCCCTGCGGTGAATGCTGAATTCACTGTAGGATCGGCAAATTTAAGTCGCTAAAGTGTGGCGAATGAGAGTGCGCCGAAATGTCACTCTCTGAATAACACCTTTTTTTGTCGTTTATCATTTGTAAAGCAGAGCAGTAAAAGAAGCCTTCGGGGCAATTTCCTTGGAGTCGTAGGGGAATAGCCCCATCCATTATCAGCCAAACACAATGCCTATGTAAGCATATCATTCCTGTAGGTTGGTGTATGTTTTTTCCCCTTTTGTTAATTCTCATTGTGCTCCAGAGGTTTTCTAGAGGGTTAATAGGATTACAGGCTGCTTGTTCTCTACGTGTTACTGTATCCCCGTCCTTGATAGTTTTGTAAAATGTAGCGCACGGCTGTGTACACAGAAACAACCTGCGGTAGTTACAGTGTGAGGTATGTGCATGTACGTGCCAGTTATGCGAGGAAGCCCTGCTTCTTCTATGTTATCCAGTGCAGGCCGGGTCTGTGGGTGGTTGGACCAGCTCTGGGTGAGGTTTCGCTGGGGGATCGTGGAATGTGTGCTGCCGAATATTTATCCTCCCAGGAGCTTGGTGAAATCCTAAGCTGGTCAGACTGGAGAGAAGGATCCCGTTTAGTTATTTTAACTGTTGCAGCGATAGATGTGCATGGCACAAGATTTCCATAAACCGATTTGTTAAAGAATCTGGAACTTCTCAGCAGGATGTTTTAAGCTCCGACAGGGGGGGGTTTAGCACCCATGTAACTGTTAGTTTTGATTTGCCGTATATACGGACCCCCCCCCCCTGTCGACAATCGTACATGTCACAGTAGAGGAAAAAATACTGCGTTGATGTTAACGTTCAGATGAGTAAGGGTGGTTCAGAGAGCACTGGATTGTCGCCGACATTTCAATGCTCTCTGGTTCCCTGCACTTCGGGGAATCCAAAGTTCACCACCCTGCGGTGAATTCAGCAGGGTCCCCGGAGTGTAAGGAAAACCCGCCGGAAAAAGCCGACAAGCTGCCGAACACGGCGCAGACCAGCTGCTGGAAAAAGCCGACAAGATGTCGAACACGACGCAGACCAGCCGCCGGAAAAAGCCGACAAGCTGTCGAACACGGTGCAGACCAGCTGCTGGAAAAAGCTGACAAGCTGTCGAACACGATGCAGACCAGCCGCCGGAAAAAGCCGACAAGCTGTCAAACATGGTGCAGACCAGCTGCCGGAAAAAGCCGACAAGCTGCCGAACACCGCTTAGACCCGCCTCCGAAAAAAGACTACAAGCTGCCGGACACAGCGCAGACCAGCTGCCGAAAAAGACGACAAGCTGACGAATGGGGTGTAAAAAAACAACAATACGCTTGAAAGTGTCAATATTGAAACGCTGTTTGCAAAAAAAACCCCCTACTGAACGAAAATGTCTGGATTTTATATGTAAGATCCAATAAATGATAATAAAAAGGTCTGTTGCAGAAAAAAGCGCTTTAAAAAAAAAAAGCACGGGGGGGGGGGGAATCTAGATAAATGTCTAAAAGATCCTAAAATAAAAATCAAGACTTTTTTACTGCAGATTATAATAATAAACGGTTTTTCAGAGGATCTAAGGGTAAGTAGTCAATGTAATAGAGCAGCAGGAAATGCTGGCAGAATGCTTGGTTGTGTAGGGAGAGGTATTAGCAGTAGGAAAAGGGAAGTGCTCATGCCACTGTACAGAGCACTGGTGAGACCTCACTTGGAGTACTGTGTGCAGTACTGGAGACCGTATCTCCAGAAGGATATAGACATCTTAGAGAGAGTTCAGAGAAGGGCTACTAAAATGGTGTACGGCTTGAAGGAGAAAAGTTACCAGGAAAGGCTTAATGATCTTAACATGTACAGCTTGGAAAAAGACGAGACAGAGGAGATATGATAGAAACATTTAAATACGTAAAGGGAATCCACAAGGTAGAGGAAGGGAGTATATTTAAAAGGAAACAAAGTAGCAAAACAAGAGGACATAGTCTTAGATTAGAGGGGCAAAGGTTTAAAAGTAACATCAGTAAGCATTATTTTTCTGAGAGGGTGGTGGATACATGGAACAGTCTTCCAGTAGAAGTGGTAGAGGCCAAAAACAGTAATTGAATTTAAGCAGGCATGGGATAGGCATAAGGCTATCCTAAAGAAAAGATAAATCCAGGTAAAGTATCCATGTAATTGGGCAGACTAGATGGGCCGAAAGGTTCTTATCTGCCGACATTTTCTATGTTTCTATTAGATATTGGATTAAAACGGGAATATTTTTAACATTGAAGCCTATGGGATTCTCCTGAATAAATCTGTCGAATGAGCCCACCAAGCAGCAGGGCAATTTGGCAACTTTTCACTGCTGTTCGGTGTCTGAATAGATTAACCATTGCTTCTCTGGGGGATTTCACTGCCCTCGAACAGGCACTGTACTTGCTGGCAATTTGACAAAATTTGGCATACTGCCTGCTGTCGGAATTGCCAAATGGCTCCAAAATGTCACCGTATGGGGAAATTCCCAGTTCGGTGACATTTCGGGCCCAGATCGGCTCTCTGAATAACCCCTTAACGCAGTGGTGGGCAAACTACGGCCCGCGGGCCACATGCGGCCAGCCACAGTTTTTTGCGGCCTGCCGGTGTTCTTCTCCTCCCGAGGCGAGCAGCCGCTGACATGCAGCCTGGCCGTTCGCCTGGGATGGGAACCACCTGACAGCGCGACTTGCCTCGGGAGTAGAAAAACGCCGCCTGTCGCGGAGCCTGGGGCCACAGCAGAGGAGGTAAGAGCTGGGGACAAATATGTGTGCTGCCTGGCGGCAATAATATCAATATGAGCAGGGGGGCAATGTATACCCCCATGTGAGCAGGGGGGCAATGTATACCCATATATACCAATATATAACTTGCAGGCTGTGATGAGAATCTCAACAAGCAATCTCCTGATTTCAAACAAATTCCAGAAAAGTGTGATAGGATACGTTTGTCTCATGAAACTGGTTTAAAATTAAATGTCCTCTTTTTTTTTAATTTTTTTTATATAAAGTATTTTACCAGGAAGGATACATTGAGGTTTCTTGTTTTCAGTATGTGCTTGCAGCTATAGATGATATGAAATTGGCACAATAAATTTAATAAAACTACCTCTATTTCATAATTTTAAAAGGTGCGGCCCTCCGCTAACCTCCGCTCACCTCTGCTCTCCCGAGCCAAAACAAATGCCCACCCCTGCCTTAACGCATGCTCCATATTCCTTTCCTGACGCTAAACCTGTAAGAAATCACTTGGCGCGTCGGTAATTGCGCTAGCTTCATTGAGCTTACTGTACTTTGCGCTCCCCATGTTAAGTATAGGATGCGCAATCAGTAATTGGCGTTCAGATAAGTAAGGTAGTACAAAGTGCTAACGCTAATTACTGCAGGGATACGCAAAGCAGGGCTAAACGATTCCGCTTTTGCTAAATCATTTAGCACTCCCTAACCCCCCCCCCAAAAATCCAATAATCGTCTCTCATCCCGCTGTGAGAATGGTGGCCCGATCCGCCATTTCTTATCTCCAGGAGCAGAGCGAGACTGGGGACAAACAGTTCCTAGTCTCACTCCGAGATCTCTACGGACTCCAGGAGGTGATGCTCGCTGCAGCGCTACCGATAGTATCCCAGTAGTTAGCGCAGCGTTACGGGGCAAGGTGCCGAGGTAGATCTGATCCCGGAATCTTGAGCTAAATTGGGGGCGCTACGGGGAAAACTGTTGGTGCAAATTTTCCCCGATAGAGTCCCAGTTTTAGCGTTAACTAGGGACTAGGGCCCTAAATGTGGACACCGTCATGATTATTTCCTAGTACACACAGTCAAGATCCACTAGCGGTGGTTTAATGTCAATGAGAAGTTTATTCTTTGCGGGTTCGGAGCAGTGGTTATTTTTATCCTCCGCTACCCTTTTATTATTTTCCTTTTATTTATATAGCGCCACATGTTCCGCAGCACTTTTTAAAAGAGCAGTGTACAAGAGGTTGATACATTAGAATACCACACATGGATGATGACCTGATTCAGGGGACCCTGTTCCCAAGCGAACGTACAATCTATGAGATGTACAAGTATTTTGTGAGGTAGGCGCATCCATATCATTAGCTGTCTTGCCCAAGGACACTCGCTGGTGGTGTCTTCTGAGTGGGATCGAGTCGTCTTTCCATGATTGTAGAGCAGCGACCTGGTGGTTATGTTGAGTCCGCTTCTCGTAAAGTCATGACTTGCTTCTCCAAAGTTGTATTGGAGGGATGTGCTGAGTGGTATTTTGACTTCTCCACGGTTGAAGGGTAGAGATGTTACCACTGGACTCCACAGCTGATCTTGTGTGGTAGGCAAGTATGTACCGTTGGGTGTCTTGCCCAATGACACTTACTGGGGAGGTGCTCTGGCCGGGATTCTGTGTCTCCACGGTTATAGAGCAGTGACGTTACCTCTACTCTATCCAGCCGGTACCCTTCCCACATCATAGGTTTCATAGCTTGTGTTTCTACCATGCAGGTCTCCATTTCTGATACAAACGGTGCTACTTGTGACCATGAACGCTTTCAAGATGCCACCATCTCCACTCCTTCTCGGTCGTAAGCTCGTCTGATCGGGACTCCCTGTATCTCTTCTCTCTTGTTCCTACGATTGTAATCTTAAATACTGCACAAACCATTGACTCTGTATAAATGATGAAATTACCATTTGATGCTGACTGCTCGCCCTATTTGCGATAGAGATGGATGTGCAGGAGTTAATGGCCAAAGTTTATGCTGAAGGCGTTAATAAACTACCGGTAATGTGGCAACCAGGTTGAAGAGGCGAAAGCAAAGACATTACACATTAATAATGGGTGTTCAGTCATGCAAACTGGATATTTTGTATCAACACAGCACAAATCTAAAATGTCTTATTCTAGCAATGCCTCGGTTACCAAGGTGTTAACGCTTCATATAGGTACACGGAGGTGAACGTTACATAGAAACATAGAAAAATGTCGGCAGATAAGAACCTTTCGGCCCATCTAGTCTGCCCAATTACATGGATACTTTACCTGGATTTATCTTTTGTTTAGGATAGCCTTATGCCTATCCCATGCCTGCTTAAATTCAATTACTGTTTTGGCCTCTACCACTTCTACTGGAAGACTGTTCCATGTATCCACCACCCTCTCAGTAAAATAATGCTTCCTGATGTTACTTTTAAACCTTTGCCCCTCTAATCTAAGACTATGTCCTCTTGTTTTGCTATTTTGTTTCCTTTTAAATATACTCCCTTCCTCTACCTTGTGGATTCCCTTTACGTATTTAAATGTTTCTATCATATCTCCTCTGTCTCGTCTTTTTTCCAAGCTGTACATGTTACCCCCTAAACAATAGATTCCCTATGAGTGAGGAGTGTTTCGTTTTACCAGAGTCTGTATAGTATCACAATCTGATGTACACGGACTGTTTACAAACACTGAATATTTTACAGGTTTAACAGCATTGTGTCATGTAAACAATTCCACGGTTGATGTTCTGATATCTGCCGCCAGCGCGCCACGTAGACTGTAATTTACAGGCAGCCTTGCCACCCCAAAAACAGCAAAGCTGAGGGATAACTGACCACAATATCAATTGCCCGTCACCCTCAAATCCGGCGTAAAGAACGAGTAATTAAAAGGACCACTTTTATTAAGTAATGTGCATATATCTCGATCCAAAATACATATATTTATTATAAAAATCTGGGTCATGGCACCCCAAATGGTTTGGGACCTGGTCCGTGATGATCAGTCCGCCGGAGTGTCCGGAAATGTCATTTTCGAAGGTCGCTGACACCTGGCGTTTAAGGCTAGGGTCAGACGAATGCATTTTTCACGTCTACCATCAAAAAGTGCGTTGATGCGTCCGAAAGCATTTTTTCACCGAATACACGATAGCGGTCATACGATGTGCAATTTCGGCTGTGATTTTCATACGGATCCAGACCAGGAAACTTTGGGTGTCTGGACGCGATGTTGGCCGGACATGAGCAGCGATTAACGTCTCCTAATCACGCACACACGCCGCTATGCGGACGCAGCACACTTTGTATGTCAGTACTAGCGGTTCGTTTTTGCAAAAAATGCGTTCGTTTGCCACTTGCGATGCGCGGCCGAACTCTCGTGGGGCCGTACTTTGTGTGTGGGCCTGTGTTGGACGTCATTTGCTGCTACCACGGCTGTAATAAAGTGCGGCTAAATGCAGGTTCGCACCGCGTTCGTCTGACCCCAGCCTAAAGCTTGAATCATGAAGGGTTTCCTTTTAATATGGTTACCAAATTTAGTCAAGGCTTATGCCGCGGCGTGCCACAACAATGGTCCAGGTTGCCACAGACTCCTAGAATTTTAAATCTGTCTCCCACATATCTTGATCATCCATGGACACTACATGGTTAACGCTTTCCCCACTGAGTTTTTTTTTATCTGTGTCATATGTCTTTTAATCTCTCTGACGTCTTCCTGGAATCGGTTGTGAAAGGTGATAATGACCTCATCCATTGTGTAACCGTGCATCCAAATGCCTGATATACATGTTGGTGGCGACTTGTCCTCTCATGGGTGTGTTTTGTGATCTTATGAGGAACAGTGAACTGTCACCCAGCTGTGTATGTACACAGTGCTAGTAGGATTGCCAGGTTAACCAATACCCGTTTCTTTCAGAAGGGAGCACAGGGAAAAGGGCTGCCCTGCAGCATGTATAATTCATATGCTGCAGGAAGGAAATAAAGACAGGTCACCTGGAATTCCTTTCTGATTTCTTGCATGAAGAATCCATGCGCTGCAGGTAACGTGGTGGCATTTTTCATGCACTGCGCATCCGCATGAATACATTATGTGTCCAGTAAAACATGGCCGATGTGGCAGAAACATGAAATGAGTGACTGGCATAATGCTACTAAGAAACACAATTATATGTGCGTGGTGCTCCCAGATTGTTTAAGGCCCTGGAAGCTGTTTAGTTCAGATCTGAACCTACAGCCTTATCTTCAACCCGCTACATGTAGCCTCTAGTCCAAGGTGAGCTTGGCCGTATGGACTTCATGCTTTCTATGGTCTCCTCTTGCTGGTGACCCCTGTGTGGCACCGATGGCAGAAACAAGTGTGGGGACAAACAGTGTTGCTTAATAGAAAGTTCGTCTTATGACTGTTTTGCTGCTTTTTGAGTCACCAGCTGTTTTGAGAAATGCCCTGTAGGACAAGCTGTCCAAAAGATACAATGTATAAAGTTCTATTAAGGACATGTTATTGGCTGCCAGCCTAATAACAAGACTAGGTTATTGGTTCAAAGTCCAGGATTTGAGTAAAGTGTGTGTTGTTTTTTGTTCGTTCAGAGGGTTAGATGACGGCCGTTCGGCAGCTGCTGCCTTTGTTCTACAGGTGCGCTCTTTACTATTTGTCGAATATGTCACAATGTCATCATTTGTTTTGGCAAGTCTTTCACAGATTTAGAATTGGGGTACAGTTGGTGGTGGATGTAAAGTCTTCATGATGTGTTTGGGAAAACCTAATATTTCAGAGTCTTGCAGTATACCGTGATTGGGCGATAGAGTCCCACTTCGATACTAGGTCATTGTGGCCAGAATAAGGGCTCCTGTGTCTCGACCAGTGATTTGGGGATATCTCTGGCTCGCCCTGGCTCCACCAAAGCCTACTGTTGGTGGGGATGGTCCGAATCTGGAGACAACTCCTCCTGGGAATTCTCGGCATCAACATCCTGTGGCTTTGGCTGTTGCTGTGACAATCTTTTATGAGGCCTGGAGAGTGAATACCTCTGTCCCCCTCCCATGGTGTGTGGTCTGAGATCCGGACCACCGTTCTGTGTGACTTCCTTTCTGGGGCTACACATGGCTCAGTTTCTGGCAGACGTACCAAAAGTCATATTTCACCCCGTACGCCAGACAACTGTCTCTGGGGAGTGCGCAGGCCCACAAATAGCAGCTGACTGGCACTGCCGATACAGAAAGGACTCGGGCGTCGGATTGGCTTGGCTTGGATCCCCAATCCCTCAAAAATCCCAAAATCTGCTCCCGATTCCAGATACCCGATCGACCTTTCCCTACTAAAAGATTATCCCGTGGGATTTGGTACGTGTATCAGGGCAGTTTAGGGTGCATTGACATGTCATGGTGAGGTATATCCTCCTTGGACATGGGTCTTTATAGCTTTGAGACCCGTCCAACTGGTGTTCAGGGTATTGTTGAACAATTTTAGAACACAAATGCTGTCATTGTACGTCACGTTATATAAGAAGAACATTGAGATGATTATACGTGAACCCAGGGATGTTGTTTGGGGTTTTACTGTGATTGAGGACTTTAGTGTGTAAGCGGGCAATCTATATCCATTTATTCTCTGAGGATAGAGGGTGTAGTATCCATATACAGTGTTCACACATCTAGGATCCACTTGAAGGATGAGACAAAGTCTCTATACGTAGATCTGTATAGATATATTTATAGCATCTTGATGCACAGGATTGGTCTGTAGCGTCTCGGGTCTGTAGCGTCTCGGGTCTGTAGCGTCTCGTCCACAGGTGATTATAGATTTGTCGGTGTTGGGTTTATGGTATCTTTGTACATGCCAAACCTACGTATCCAGATACTATAAACCCAATACTGCCAAATCTATAAATCACCTGCGTAGACGGTACACACCAAACCTACGTACCGATTTTATAGATTTGGCAGTGTTTGCTTTATAGTATCGTGATACGCAGGTTTTGTTTGTACTGTCTCCGCAGGTGATTTATTTGTTTCCGTGTACAGTAGTGTCCGTGTACACAGGCTTTAGTAAAGGTGTGGGATTCACTGTCAGCTTTGGGTATATGCTCTCTAGGTACAAATGTGAAAATCGATTTTTGGTGAGCTTGGGTATATAGTAACTGAATACACAGGTTTTATATACAGTATTTTCTGGTGTATAAGACTACTTTTTATACTTAAAAACATCCCCCAAAAATTGGGGGTCGTCTTATACGCAGGATATACAATACAGTATGACAAGTATAGCCCAAAACCTATTTAACTGAAAAAATTAGGGTGTCGTCTTATACACCCGGTCGTCTTTATACTCCAGAAAATACGGTAGGTTTGAATTTCGGTGGGAGGTGTGCATTGTGTATGTAAACAGGTCTCTGTACATTTAGGTTTCGCTAGGAGGGTGAGGTTCTCTGACATTTTATACAGGTACTGCCTGCCGTCTGTCTTTTAGAAATGAATCATTAGTGACAGGTAGCAGCTTGAAAGAGACACATCAGATGTGGTTGCACAGGTGACAGCTGCTTGTACCCACCCACCCATAAATGCCTAGCTTCCTTCTTCAGGTTCCTTTACCTTGAGACAAGTGACCCATCTGCCTACCTAATGCTCACCTGGTGTTACCAGGCTCTTGCATCAATGGTGGTTATTACTATTCTTTCCTGAAGTTGGTTTCTTAACCCCCCCCCCCGTAATTTTTTTTTAACCTGTTAAGCCCTGTTAAACTAAAATGATTTTTGGGGGTACACAGACAGGTATAGCTTTGCTGGGGCAGAGTTTAGTTTAGGGAGCAACAAATATCAGGAATTTTTATCAGCAAACGAAGCTGAGTTGGTCGTTCATTGTCTAGGAATAATCTGGGATTTTCTTTAAAGGGACGCTACCATTTACATAAACTGTAACTAGACTATTCGTGCATTACAAATATAAGCACATTATAAAACGCACGCTGCCGTTTATGATACTTTGAAGTAATTGCATTTAAAAAGGAAAAATAAAGTTGAGTAGTTTATCTGTGTTCCAAGTTTCTGGATTTTTCCTACAATGCAACATTTACGAAAAGCTTTGCTGTGTGGCTTTTTATTTAATCTACACTATCTAAACATTCCACCCTCTACCTCATTGAGATCTGACGGGGATCTTAAAACTTCTAATATTTCCCCGGTGCTTTCCTTTGAACACATCCCACTAGGGATGCACCGAAATTTTGGCCACCAAAATGTATCGGCCGAAAATGGTGTTGTCAGGTTTCGGCCAAAAGGAGAAAAACGGCTGGGGGAAAAAAACAGCCGTAAATCAATCCTCTTAACCTGGGCCTGGAGGCTGGCTGAGCCGGGGGACGTATTTTTTCCTTTTGGCCGCAAGCACCTAGGCCGGGGTAATGCTACCTTTTTATAATCCCAACTCCTTTACCCCCTCCCTAACTGTTTAACAAAGCTGCCCCCCCTGGCTGTTACACCCTAAGCACCATCTTTCACAGCAGGCTAGTGGAAATCAGCCCTGGCTAATCGCTGGCGCTCCTGCTGCTCTCTGGATGCCATTCAACCGTCCCAGGGGATCTGGAGGCAGGTTGTGTCATGCATATGTAAAAAAGCTTGTGAACTACGCTTCCCGTGATGCTCTGCTGCCTCGCGGTGGCTTCCTGACTGCGGCTGGCTGAGCATCACGGGAGTTGTGGTCCTGCAGCCGGCCAACAGGAGCAGACACCTGTAGCTGCACCGTGCCGCTATCCAATACTCCCAGGTGAGCCGGGGGTCTCGCCTGGGGCTCCGCTCGCGCTGTCATTCAGAGGTATGGCTGTCCTGCGTGGACTTCAAACAACAATCCGCAGCGACTTCAGACTCTCGAGTGGGAACGTGGGCGCAGGGCTTTTAATGGATCAGAGTGATGGCGGTGGCCGTGTTTATTGCGGGCGGCGTGGAAATAAGCTGGCGATGGCTACACTTTTACAGAGGGCATTTTCGGTATCAGTTTTTGGCCGAGGTCATCCTGTTTCGGTCCCAAATTCTCATTTCGGTGCATCCCTACATCCCACACAATACAATGCTGTGAGTCCGTGATCGACCCGTAGACTGCGTTCTATGGCCAAAGCCGCACAGTGAGGAGCAAGTGATGGAAAGATACTGTGGGGGGGGGCAGACTACAACACACAATGGATGCACCCAGTGACACATATAGAGTAAAATATTTTCTTACCTAAACAAGAGAAGAATAAAGCGCATGTAAGATATCAGCAACATAATAAAATAAACACAATAAGGACATTTCATTTTTTTTGGTGGTACTGGCCCTTTAAGGGATCGGGAGTTATTAAATAAAAAATTACCAAGTAGGAAACGTTTAGCTCTTTACACAAGTGATTGTAAGCTGGTGGTACCAGTGCGTGGAGTGTCTGTTTTATATTCCTCAAAACCTTTTCAAGAATATCCAATTCAAACTCGCGTATAGGTTTTGTGTTTGACGGAATAAATGCACCGACCATACCAACCTCATTACTTCTATTCTGTACGGTTTGTCTCCCCCCCCCCCCCCTACTTTTTGAGCTAATGATTATTATAATTTCATTAATCTACCTCCTAGATGTGTCCTTTTAAAAACAATATCTACCGGGGAAGGCTAGTCGTCCCTGCACCTTTTACCAATCTGATCAAATGCCTGTCGAGCCAAACCACGAAGAGTGTGCCAGACATAGCAAGTGCCCGTCGCCCCTACCAGCGGGCCGGTGTAGCTGCTTAAACCTTTTTTTTTATTTTTCTATATTAAATTTGACCGGGAGAAGCTTTTTATGAATGGGCTTCAGCAATGATTTCTGATCTCGCCAGCATCTTAAGTCACATGTTGTGTTTGTACTGTCCCAAGGTGTCTGTGTGTGTTTATTATTGCAGAAGCCATTTACGCATCACAGCAATTCAAAGAACTGCGTCACAGAGCTCCTGTGTTACATTCCCCATATGCAGCACAGAACTCTGAGTAAGACATGAAAATGATGTCTGCAGTTTCTCATGTCTTTGCATCCTGGGTCTGTTTTAACACCGGACCCTTCAATCAATGCCATGCCATGCCATGCTAGATGGCTCTTTTTAATTATTTTTTTTTAGCAGAGATCAGGTTTATGCAACTGCTCAAAGTCACTCCTGGACAGCTGTTTCGGATTTGTTGTGCCCTCATCAGCAGGGGATAGGTGTGACCAGTTGCCGTTTGATGCTTAACCTCTAGGGCAAATCAATACTCATTTAAGTTGTGATGGAGGGTAAAAAGTGAGATTAAAAGCCTCCACACTGCAAATAATAAAGTTTATTACAGCAGGAGTCATTTACACATCCCAGCAATTCAAAGAACTGCATCACAGAGCTCATGTGCTACATATATGTATACATACACACGCTGCTTAGGATTCCGATTTTTATTTTTCCAGTATGAAACAAGTGTCTATTGTCATGCTTTTTACATCTGTCATTGTCGCATTAAATGTTCTTTTTCTCTCCCCCCCCCCCCCCTCTGCTCCAGGTTCACAATGGCGCCCTGTATAAAAGATCCTTCAATGAGTCCTTTGAGGAGACCCCCATGTTCGTGGCTGTTCTAACGTATATGGGCTACGGGATTCTCACCTTGTTCGGTTACTTGCGGGATTTCCTCCGGGCCTGGAAGATAGAAAAGTGTCACAATGCCACAGAACGAGGGGAGCAGAAGGTTGGTGCCACGGAGCAAACCCCATCAAAATGATGCATGTGCCATATGTCTGCCATTAAAATCCCTCTGTAGCTGTGTAGAACTCCATAGCCTTGGCTGATGTATTTTAGCAAGACATGGGATGTAAGAAGCACCCCCTGCAGATCCTAAAACCCGTAGAGGCTTAATATGAATTGGAAGATGAATATAAAATAATATTGGTAAATAATGTTTCGCTGCAGTCCTGTCCTGACCTTCTTTGTCCTTTTGTGGTGCATACAACCAAATATAACCTATTTTGGGACTTGTTTAACCCCTTCACTGCTGAGCCATTTCATGTTTTAAAAAAAATATTTTTTCTTTTCTTTTTTTTCTTTACATTAAACATGGCCATGTTTGGTGTCATTGGAAAGCCCATGCTCTGGCCTTTATAATGATACCAAACATGACCCTGCTAGCTGAAAACAGTTGGGAGATATCGGGGTTCAAACAAACCCCTATCTCCACCCCCATCTTTCCTTAGGAGTCAATAAGGAGTAGGACGTTCCCCACACGTCCTTCAGCAGTGAAAGGGTTAACATGGTTTCTTATATAACGTTGTCTACACTTATGTGCAGTTGCAATGTATTGTCTTTTGGCACTGGCATTCCTTCCAGGCAAACCATATGTACCCTGTAGGCATCGCTGTAGACTGCATGACTGCACTGGACGTATTCCTTCGCACACCATGTTACATGGGGCGTTTGGTCTTCTAGTGCTAGGTTGTCTATTGAAGAGGATGGCTATGCTGTGTAGCTGCATTGGGTTTTATGGTGGTATGCAGGGTTTCCGTGTAGAATTATGCTTGACTCCTACTCTGACCATTTGGACTCTTTGCAGGATTTTGTGCCTCTATATCAGGACTTTGAGAACTTCTACACGCGCAACCTGTATATGAGGATTCGAGATAACTGGAACAGGCCCGTGTGCAGCGTCCCGGGGGAACGGGTGGACGTTGTAGAACGCTATACCGAAGATTACAACTGGACATTTAAGTAAGTCTATAGTTTAAAGCAGAAATATTATGGCTTGTCCTTTTATTACTATCCCTTCTAACCAGAGCTGTTGTAAACTTGGTAATTATTCGTGACTCTGGTAAGTTTACAATAGATCTGGACAAATTTACACCAGATTCAGAATCTAGCTGTAGATTTCTTAAACCAGATATCCCAGAGTTTAGTGTTTGAGGTCCAACTCCTGTTTCTATTTATAAAGTATTTTACCAGGAAGGATACATCGAGATTTCTCTCGTTTTCAGTATGTCCTGGGTTCAAGAACATTGAATTGTTAATTACAGAAATACAAAGTAATAAATGTAAGATATTAAAACCAAAACACAAATATACAGATTAACCCAGAAAATAAATATGTAGGAAATAGTCACTACGTTACATGTTTACAGGTGCATTCTGTATATAGTCAGTGTTACACGTTTACAGGTGCATTCTGTATATAGTCACTGTTACATTTACAGGTGCATTCTGTATATAGTCACTATGTTACAGGTTTACAGGTGCATTCTGTATATAGTCACTATGTTACATGTTTACAGGAGCATTCTGTATATAGTCACCATGTTACATGTTTACAGGTGCATTCTGTATATAGTCACTGTTACATTTACAGGTGCATTCTGTATATAGTCACTATGTTACAGGTTTACAGGTGCATTCTGTATATAGTCACTATGTTACATGTTTACAGGTGCATTCTGTTTTGAGGTATGTTAATAGAGATCTCTTGAGTGACTTTAGACTGGGGGAAGATTTGATGGCGTCTGGGAGGTTATTCCATAATTGTGGTGCTCTGTAGGAAAATGAGGATCGAACCACTTTTTGTATTGTGGTATTATAAGTAAGGTGCTGGTCCTGGATCGGAGGTTATAGGATCAGGGAACTGCTGGGGGAAGCAGCCTATTCAGGTAGGGTGGCACCTTTGCAGAAAACCTCTTAAACACCAAGTTGGAAAGGTGACGGGTGCGTCTAGATTCCAGTTGAGCTCTTTTAACATGTCACAATGGTGGGTCATGTAGTTACATTGTAGCGCAAAGTGGCAGAATGAGTTATACAATGTAGTAAGTTTATGAAGGTGTGTTTGCGGGGCAGCTGCATACATCGGGGACCCAAAAATCACAATCAGAAAATCCCTACACTATACAGCACGCACGCCATGCTGTTACTTTCTTTTTTCTCCTCTGTAACTACTGATGGTATTTAAAGTGCAAACTTGAAAAACATAGCAGTGGAAAGGGAGCACAATGTAATTATTTCACCTTTCAGTTTAAAGAAATGAGAACTGTAATGCTCTGCAAAAAAATAAAATAAAAAAAATATATGATCTGTTTAGCAAAAGAGTGAATATTTGTTAAATTCATCCATCGTTTTGTACTTCGCTCTGTATTGCATCTTCAAAGGTGTCTGCCCTTGTTCCCTTTCATGCCATTCTTTGCGCAATTGCTCTCCCACATCTCCTGACATCCTCTTATTCATTATTGCGACACGACCTTACAGTTGTTGTAACTGACAGTGTAGGGTAGAACATATAACGGTTTTAGAAAGCAGACTTCAACATTATATGCATCTATCTTGTACCCACTGAGGGAGCAATCGTAGGTTATCTTCAGGGTCTAGATTCATTACAAGTCACATTTGAAACACACTGAACCAGTGACCTATGATGGCTTGCTGCTTGCACCTCCAGGTGCTTTCTAATGCTTCTATTGCACCTCTCTAATTGTACGATTTTAATAATAATAATTTATATCTATTACAATATCATCTCATGTTTATATAGCACAAACATATTTCGTTGCACGAATTGGGCTTACAGACAAGATACTGCCTGACCGTGAGATATAATCTAGTCCAGGTGTGGGCAACCACAGCCCTCCAGATGTTTTGAAACTACATTTCCCATGATGCTCGGCTGCTCATTAGGTTTGCAGAGCTTCGAGGGGAAATATAGTTCAGAAACATTTGGAGGGTCGAGGTTGCTGAGCCCTGATTTACTGGAATATTTAATGTTACAACATGTCATTTTTGTCACTTGGAATTAATAGAAATCCTGGTGTCTTTTGTTTCTATCGATCAGAAACAAATAACCCACAAGACACACGCTTTCTGGGTGGACGCTTGCTGCGCATGCACAAGCGTGTCACCAGCCCCGTCACAGCGTCACATGGCTGCGACGGTAAGTACGGCGCACCAAGTGCACTCGTGTGCCCCCGGCCTTAAAGGGAGCAAAGGAGGGAGCGTGAAGCTGTCAAAACGGTTGTGAAGTGGTTAAAATAAGAGCGAGTGAAGCATAGGCATCTGTAGAACAGAGCTTAAATGTATGTGCAAGGGGACAGGAGGGAGGCACGGAGTTTGATGGAGCTGGTGAGGTTTCAGGGTTCAACGCTATGGAGAGAATAAAATGGGTAAAAGCATATGAATTTATGACTAGAGGGGGCGTTGGAGTTTGCCATGTGGATTAGGTTTTTATGTTGCCAGATTTGTAGTTTTCTCCCATTTAAAATGAATAACAAAGACCATACAGAGGACAAGTGGGGAATGCTGAGCATAGTCATGTCATGCCGTTTCTGTGCTTGCAGAGTGTTTAATGAGAGCTGGGGATGTCTGAGGCCGGGGTCAGACTAGCATTTTGCAGAGCAGAAGGAACATCTTTTGAGCGTGTACGTTCCTTCCACTCTGACGCCGTCTGGCCACCTCGCTGAGCGCAGTTAGTGCGCTGAGCGCTGCAAGGCTCGATCCTCCTATAGGATCGCACTTTGCAGCCCCGTCAAACACGCTTTGTAGCGTTTTGACAGGGAAGCTTTCAACACGTCTGCTGTAGCGTGTGCAATTCGTTTGCTCACTACAGCGTTTGGCTGGCCCCGTCGAAACGTCAACGCTGTGACAGGTGTCGGAAGGCACGTCCGTAGTGCGCTCGTCTGACACTGGCCTGAGTGGAATGCGTACTTGCTTTCCATTTGGAGGATCCATTTGAAATAAGAAAACAGAATGTTTTTTAACTGTTCTATACATATATACGATGGGTAGTTGAGCTGATCGTGCGGGCCGACACAAGTGAAGAGAAACAGGTCATACCTGCCTGTTTTGTTTAAAAGAAAGTATTTTTTCTCCAAACATTAATGTTTTAATAAAGGGTGTGTCCAATCTCAGCAATAATAAACTATATGTATGTGTAGGTGCCCAATCGGCAATAATTATATGGGTGACAGTAATAAGGCATATATAATAAAATATTCAGGTGATCTGATGCTGCCTCAGAATGGATGGTGAATGCACAAATAAAACAACCAAAACATGTGCCAAACAATGTACAAGCTTTATTGATGCTTTAATTGCACCGATACAAGAGGCCTCAGTTCAGGTTTGTTGCTGTTTACATATTTTTTAAGTCTACGTATTTTTTCCTGTATGTCGTTCGAATCCCTACGCAAATAACAGCTTAAACACAATAATAACTTGAGCAACAGATACAACACCCGGAATGAAATGGGAAGCGGGGTGGGGGGTGATGTCTCCTATGCTTTTCAAATGTCCTAATTCTACCTGAATACTTTGTAGCAAGTAGAGGTAACATGTGCAAAATGCAAGAGGGATGTTTCCAGTGAGGTCTGTTTAACACTGCCCCTTCAGATTCACAGGCCGGGTGATAAAGGGCGTGATTAACATGGGCTCCTATAATTACTTGGGCTTTGCACAGAACCAAGGTCTCTGTGCGGATCGATCGTCGCAGGTACTGCATCGGTATGGTGGTGGAGTGTGCAGCACCCGGCAGGAAATGGGTGAGTGCGGTTGGAGCACAAAGTTTTTAATTTTTTTTGTTTTTCGTTTTAACCTCCTCCTGTCTGTTTCTTTCCGGTACGATACAATTCCTGTTTCTCTTTTTTTTTCCTCCCTGCAATCGGTCTTTCTGTGTCTGCTGCGCTGATCTATATAACTCTACGTTTCAACAGGCAACTTGGATATACATGAAGAATTGGAATCCCTTGTGGCCCGGTTTCTGGGTGTTGAAGCTGCCATGACATATGGTATGGGCTTTGCCACAAACTCCATGAACATTCCAGCCCTGGTTGGCAAGGTAAGCACTTTTGTTGTTGAGACGGCTACTATTTTAAAATGACTTTACATTGAACAACATTTGACAAACAGTACAGGAGGAGATGAGGGCCCTATTCCCGTAGGAACTCACAATCTAGGAGTGTTGGGGTTGGAAACAGGAGCAGAGGACTGAAGGTGAGAGTGATTGATGGTTGCGTCAGTGAGTTGGGTGGTAGGCTTCCCTAAATAGGAACGTTTTAAGGGAGCGTTTGAAGGAAGAGAAGTTAGGGGAAAGTCTGACAGTACGAGGGAGAGCGTTCCAGAGAGTGGGGGCTGCGCGTGTGAAGTCCTGCAGTCTATCATGGGAAGAGGTGATGCGGGGAGAAGCTAGGCACAGGTCACGGTTTGACCTTAGGGAGCGGGCTGGGTTGTATTTGGTGATTAGTGAGGACAGGTAGTGGGGCGCTGAGTTAGGGTTTTGTAGGTAAGGATTTTGAACTTAATTCTGCAGTGGATGGGGAGCGGCAGAGACAGAGCGGCGGGTGAGGTGAATTAGCCTGGCGGAGGCGTTCAGGATGGATTGTAGGGGGGAGAGGCGGGACAGAGGGAGGCCAGATAAGAGATTATTGCAATAGTCGAGTCGGGAGATTACCAGGGCGTGTATGAGTTGTTTTGTGTTGACAGCGGTAAGAAATGGCCGAATTCTGGAAATATTACGCAGTTGGTATCGGCAGGAGGAGGAAAGAGACTTGATGTGGGGGATGAAGGAAAGAGCAGAGTCAAGTGTAACTCCGAGACAGCAAACCTGGTTTGATGGGGAGATAGTGATACCCTCCACCGTGATAGAGAAGTCAGGAGGTGGGGAGGCATTGGAGGGAGGAATACTCTTTGACATGTTGATCTTTAGGTGGTGGGAGGCCATCTTTTATTGGCTAAAAGAAAGTTATTCCAGTACATGACACCATGGGTATGCCCGTTTAATATCTTTATAGAACTAGTTATCAAACTTGGGAGCCAGTAAGAAAACGGAGTAAAATACATGTTTTTAGGAGCCCAAGTTTTAAATGTAGACTTAAAACACACTCTTAGACTTCATCTGCCAGTTTTTTGCCCTTTTATCAGCTGGTGTGAGCTAATCCTAGCGTTGGCCTGTTCTCGCGTTGGCACCAGGTAAATTCAGTCTAACAGATCGTTTGCCACAAACAGCATAAACCACTTAGAGCGCGGTAATTAACGATTCGTCGCTCGAGCTTCCTGTACTTACCGCGTCCTATACTTAACACGGGCAGCGCTACAGAGCACGTTCACTATTCTAACCAACAGATTGTTTGGTCCCGGCGCTAATTTTAACGCTGACGCTAATCAGAAAAATTTACCTACTGCTCAAGCCTGGTGTTAACTGACAGAAAAGGAAAAGAACGTCAAATCTTTGCCGAAAATTAACAGGCAATTGAAAGGAATGCAGCACAGGTGTGTCTCTCGGCTCGCTGGATGGAGTTTACCTGTAAAAGATGCATTGTATGGTTAAAGCGGCGTGCTTCGGGGAAACGTGAGATGCATTTTATAGGGGAACCTGCCGTGTGCGAAGCCCATAGGATTCAATGTTAAAAAATATTATCGTTTTTATTCATTATTTATTCAGCCGTTTATTTTTTTTAATCAGCAGAAAAAAGCCTTATTTATTTTTCTGGATTTTTCAGGTGACACTTGTTTTTTTTTTTTTTTTTTTTTAAAGATTTGTTTTATAAAAAAAAAATTACACTGGAATGCTTTTTATTTTTAACCCTTTAATGCATCTTTTCACGTTTCCGAAGGCATTGGCACTGGTTCTCAGCCCGGGTCTTAGCGTTTCCCTAGCGTGCGCTAATGAATCTTGTACACTAATTACCGCACGCCAAGTGGTTTGTTATTTGTACGAAGAGGCAAACGATCTGTTGGTCGGCGCTAGACTGAATTTACCTGGTGCTAACGCGAGAACAGGCCTTTGTCAGCCATGGAATTCAGAAATGAGGTGTATCATGGCTGACAAAGACGGGACAATCCCACCCAACACCAACACTGTATTGCCACCCTCCCACCACTGGACTAAAGGCACCCTCCCACCACTGGACTAAAGGCACCCTCCCACCACTGGACTAAAGGCGCCCTCCCACCACTGGACTAAAGGCGCCCTCCCACCACTGGACTAAAGGCACCCTCCCACCACTGGACTAAAGGCACCCTCCCACCACTGGACTAAAGGCACCCTCCCACCACTGGACTAAAGGCACCCTCCCACCACTGGACTAAAGGCACCCTCCCACCACTGGACTAAAGGCGCCCTCCCACCACTGGACTAAAGGCGCCCTCCCACCACTGGACTAAAGGCGCCCTCCCACCACTGGACTAAAGGCGCCCTCCCACCACTGGACTAAAGGCGCCCTCCCACCACTGGACTAAAGGCGCCCTCCCACCACTGGACTAAAGGCGCCCTCCCACCACTGGACTAAAGGCGCCCTCCCACCACTGGACTAAAGGCACCCTCCCACCACTGGACTAAAGGCACCCTCCCACCACTGGACTAAAGGCACCCTCCCACCACTGGACTAAAGGCACCCTCCCACCACTGGACTAAAGGCACCCTCCCACCACTGGACTAAAGGCACCCTCCCACCACTGGACTAAAGGCGCCCTCCCACCACTGGACTAAAGGCGCCCTCCCACCACTGGACTAAAGGCGCCCTCCCACCACTGGACTAAAGGCGCCCTCCCACCACTGGACTAAAGGCGCCCTCCCACCACTGGACTAAAGGCACCCTCCCACCACTGGACTAAAGGCACCCTCCCACACTGGACTAAAGGCACCCTCCCACCACTGGACTAAAGGCACCCTCCCACCACTGGACTAAAGGCACCCTCCCACCACTGGACTAAAGGCACCCTCCACCACTGGACTAAAGGCACCCTCCCACCACTGGACTAAAGGCACCCTCCCACCACTGGACTAAAGGCACCCTCCCACCACTGGACTAAAGGCACCCTCCCACCACTGGACTAAAGGCACCCTCCCACCACTGGACTAGGAAAGTAAAACTACCCGTAGAGAAGTAATGGTTCATCTAGTCAGGGAACACTGAAAAGTTGGAGAAATGCCCAGATTTTCGGTGCTTTCGTTCGACAGGCTTAAACTGGCGAATCCCATAGGTTTCCATGTTAAAAAAAAATAAATCTTTTGGTTCAAATTTTGATTCCGAATCTATTACTTTTTATTCTGTAACAGACCTTTTTATCATTATTCATAGAAACTTATTTCCAAACAATTTTTTTTAAAACTTTTTTTGCGTGTCTGTGTACTTCTGGTTGGCAGATCCCTTTGGTGCACTTCGCGGACCCTGTGGTGAAGGTTGAATTCCCCGCAGAGTTGGTGAATTGAGAGCGCACAGAGTGCTCTATGAATAAGCACTTCACTTAGTGACTTCACTTAGTGATTAGCACTTCACTTCGAGGCGGTTCGCTGATGTGGATCGTTGTGCCAGTATACTGTATACAATCCTTGTCTGGTATCAAGTGTGAAGAAAGTAAAAACCTCCCTGCTCCGCTTTAAGGCCGTTTTCACCGTACAGCAAAGCTCGTGTCTTTAAACTCCTGTATTGGCGATCAGGGTATTCCTGTGAATGCACAATTCTGTACTGGTTTCCTAAGAGTCTTGTCTAATTCCAGGGCTGCCTGATCTTGAGTGACGAGTTAAACCATGCCTCGCTTGTCCTAGGAGCTCGACTCTCGGGGGCCCCGATACGCATCTTCAAGCACAACAGTGAGTAAAGCACTCTTATACGTCAGATCGTGAAAGCTCAAGGCCTGCAACGTTCTCATTGCACGTGGCTTCCCTATATTTGGCAACAAATAATGATTTCATAAGCTTTGATTGCAAATTTTTGTGATCTCAGTCAATGTTTGTATTCTGTCATCTCTTATTTGCACAGACATGCAGAGTCTGGAGAAGTTACTGCGAGATGCCATCGTGCAGGGCCAGCCACGGACACACCGTCCTTGGAAGAAAATCCTCATTGTAGTGGAAGGAATTTACAGGTATAGCGCGTTTGTGTTTGTAGCCGGTTCTCCGGTTTAATTTCCATCTAAACATGGTGGTTCTTCATTTTCTTCATGTATGTGTGTGGAGAACTGAGGGGAGATGTGTGGTATCTGGTTTTTGTGGGTTTTGACTTTCCGAATTCTTTCTTCCTAGCATGGAAGGTTCCATTGTCAGACTTCCTGAAGTGATCGCTCTTAAGAAGAAGTATAAAGCGTATCTTTATTTGGATGAAGCACACAGTATCGGGGCTTTGGGCCCCACCGGTCGTGGTGTTGTCGATTATTTTGGATTGGACCCTCGAGATGTAGACATCATGATGGGAACATTCACAAAGAGTTTTGGTAGTGCCGGAGGATACATCGGAGGCAGCAAGGTATTACGTCATTGTATGTTTTAAAGCAGTGGCTTTGTCGACTCCACTTTAACCCTTTCACTGCTGAGGATGTGTGGGGAACGTCCTGATTGACTCCTAAGGAAAGATGGGGTGGAGATAGGGGGTTCATTTGAACCCCGATATCTCCCGACTGTTGACAGCTAGCAGGGTCATGTTTGGTATCATTAGAAAGGCCAGAGCATGGTCTTTCAAGTGATCTCAAACATGACCATGTTTATAGTAAAGAAAAATAAAAATAAAATAAGAATGAAAAAAAAGAAAAACGTGTGTTTTTTTTTATTTTTTATTTTTTTAAGACCTGAAATGGCTCAGCAGTGAAGGGGTTAAGGACTTATTCCCTTATCGCCGGTATTTACGAATGGTGCAAACAGCAGTGAAAATAACAATAAACCTCTGCCAAGTTTCATTGACACTTCGCCTGCAATCGTTTGTTTGAATCAGTGTAAATTCTGAGTTTTAACAGTAATTTTTACCATTGTTTGCAGCAACAGTAAACATCGTCTATTTATTTGTAAAGTATTTTACCAAGAAGGATACATTGAGATTTCTCATTTTTCAAGTATGTCCTGGTGAATAACACCCTAAATATTCTTCTGTAACCTTGTTGGAATCATGCTTGGAACCTTTAATGAGTAATCACTTTAAAAAAAAAATGAAGAGGCCGTATAAAAATTATGAGTATGAGTGTTATTCAGAGAGAGGTGAAAAAGCAGGAGAATGACTGGTGAATGGAAAATTCTAGGTCAAAATAGCCAAACCAGAAAAATTCTCCCTTTCATCTCACTTTCCAAATCAGCTATTTTGACCTAGAATTTTCCATTCTCCAGTCATTCTCCTGCTTTTCACCTCTCTGAATAACCCTGTATTTTATGTTTATAGGGAAACTGTTGCAGAGTAGAATTCTTAAATTCAGTTGGTTACATGAGAGACTTGGTAGAGGACAATGCACATTACCATGTACGTTCAGGAGCGAGTGATTTTATAGGGATGCACCGATACTAGTATCTGTGCCGATACCGGCATTTGCATGATACCTCTACCGATATCCAGAAGCCAACGCTGGGCTGGTTTGCCGGTATCCGAGTGGCTGGGGCAGATTACATTACCAGCATTCCGCTCCGGCTGGCTGAGTGTTCATGAGTGCCAGCTGGCCGCCAGTCTGTGAAGGCTGTGACTCTTCTTCCAGCCGAGATCTCACGGGGCCGCGGGATCTGTCAAGAGCGTGTCACATCCTTCACAAGCCAACAGCCAGCCGCAGCGGAATGCTGGTAATGTAATCTGCCTCCAGTGTCTGAGGTCTGGTGTGTGTGTGCGCGCAGGCAGTGGGTAATTGGGGTGTCTGGCCATACATTTCAATATTAACATAAATTGGACAGGCTTTCATCAGGATCCTAAATTATTTATTGGAAAGCGTCACATGACAAAGTATCGGATCTTGTACTCGGTCTTAAAAAAAAAATTGTATTGGTGCATCCCTGGTTATTTATCGATGTTCTAGTTTCCTGAGAAACGCTTATGTAGCTCCTTCACTACCAAAGCACACGTATACATATTTTTGCATTTGTATACATTTAAAAATGTAAGAACGTCCCATGAATCCCTGATCCCTCACCTAATATTTTTTTTTTTTTTTGAAGCAGACTTGACATTTTTCCAACGGAGACATTATGGTTTAGGTGAAGTGCCACAGTAAAATTATAGGGGGATTCAGTGGCAGCGCATTGGATCGTAGACCTTTTTAAAGTTTGTTTCTATGGGAAATGTAGTCAGCGTGAGGTTTGGCTTAGTGAGTGTAATACACAACAACTATAAAACCAAGCAGCTCAATAGTTACACTTCATGAATTCATTCCTGTACCTTTTCAAAATGTTGTTGCCTGTGGAAGCTTTTCTATATGTGAAAAGTGTAGAACCGTGTTTTTTTTATTTTTTCCCCCTATACATAGAAACATAGAAAAATGTCGGCAGATAAGAACCTTTCGGCCCATCTAGTCTGCCCAATTACATGGATACTTTACCTGGATTTATCTTTTGTTTAGGATAGCCTTATGCCTATCCCATGCCTGCTTAAATTCAATTACTCTTTTGGCCTCTACCACTTCTACTGGAGTAAGAGTTCAAAGTGTCATTAGAAGTATGAAAAATTATCACTTATACAAGATGTCCATGCAGCACATGGATTTAGTAGAAAACCTCTTTTACTTGTTTTGTTTTTATTACCAAAGCTACACAAACAGAACACTGAAAACAAACACTAGACAGTCTGGGCCATTAGTTTGCCGTGAGGGAGATGCAAATTGGCCTATATATTTTGTATATAAATAAACCCAGAATGTAAAGCATAGAGGTAAAGACATCGAGCCACACGTGAATGATTAAAAAGGGGCAAAAGAACCGGTTTTAATGCTGGAAATGTTGACAGACCTGTATGACATGGCCTAAAGCATGCAACGTATAGATAAAACCATCGTATTCAAAAGCAGGCACGTATATCTTCACCTCGGGTAACATTCCTGCCAGCATGGACTGAACAGGTTAAAAAGCCACATGCATCAGAAAAAAATCCCAACTCCTTCACTACCAAGTGGCTTCTATAACCACTAGCAGGAGCTAGTGGTTTTATGGGAAACCACGTTGCATTGTCCACAAAAGGCACCCTCTGCTGGCCATATGACGCTACTGCAGGTGTAATTCAGCTGGGACTCTGCCAGGGTTATTCAGAGAAAGGTGAAACTCTGGAGAACTTTTGGAGAAGTTAAAATTCTAGGTCAAAATAGCAGATTTGGAAAGTGAGATAAATGGGAGACTTTTTCTGTTTTGGCTATTTTGACCTAGAATTTTCGGCATGCAAGCTGGTAGAGGTTATTACACTCATGGTATGTAGAATTATAAAGTGCTATTTCTTTGTCTTTCACTGAAAGACTCGAGCAGGTAAAGGAACGAACACTTTGCACCGGCCTCAGGCGCCAGTATGCGAAGAGTCCTCACCCATCACTTGATCCAAACCAATGCTTGGATAATGACGTCAGAATCCACTTCTCCAACGTTTAATTTAGTTGTTGATCTTTAGTCCAGTAGAACTTGTGGACGTGGCTGGTTCCACATGCAGCCGCCGAATAACAGCTGCTATGTAAATTTTCAGGGTACAACAGCAAATACGATTAATCCTAAAAAAGGGAACATCCAATGTTTTAAATAATTAATAAACAACCTATTATTAAGTGGTGGTTTGTTCGTTTGGGCCAGCGGCAAAGTGATGCAGATTTGGGTAATCAGAGGGAAGAACTGACTTTAAACATTTTTTTTAGTTTTATTTTTTTTTCCCCTGTGGCTTAAAAATTCTGTATAGAGCACAATTACAAGACTTTGTACAGCACTACTGAATTTGTTGGTGCTGTATAAACAGGAAGACAAAATAACCAAGTTAAACACATGGAGAATAGGAATAAGACCCTGCTCAAGAGCTTACAATCTAGCAATGTAGGTTTCTTCTTCTGTTACGATCTTTGTCATTTAAAATTATTATTTTTTTAAACGTGACTACTTGCACGGCATTGAGGCTTGACGACCATTTATTTGATTTTATGTATGTTGTCTCTTGGCTTTTTTTAATTTTAATTTTTGTTTGGTTTTTATCCAGGTTCTCATCGATTACTTGCGTAAACACTCACATAGTACAGCCTATGCCACCTCCATGTCGCCACCAGTGGCAGAGCAGATCATCGCTTCCATGAAGTGCATTATGGGTGACGATGGCACCAGTCTTGGTGAGTTGAGCAAAAGCGCAAAGTCTGGGTTTTAAATCTCCATCTTCTGCTCACACACTCGGTCGTACTATTCTTTTTTTTTTTTTCTTTTATCATTTATTTATTTTTAATTCTTATTTTTTTTTTATATATTATATATTTCTTAATACAAAGTGCCGTTCTAATCAGATAAAAGGTGGCAAACTGCTGGTCTCAAATCACTAGATACAGTCAGTGTTTATTAACCAAAATAACTCTCTTAACTATATGAATAAACCGAATCATACACAAACTGGCCACTTTATTAGGTACACCTGTTCAATTGCTTGTTAACACAAATTGCTAATCAGCCAATCACATGGCAGCATCTCCATGCATTTAGGCATCTAGAGGGCTTGCTGAAGTTCCAGCCGAGCATCAGAATGTTGGAAGAAATGGGATTTAAGTGACTTTGAACATGTCCTAGTTTTTGTTGCCAGACGGGCTGGTCTGAGGATTTAAAATAACTGCTGATCTACTGGGATTTTCACGCACAACCATCATTAGTGTTTACCGGAGAATGGCCCGAAAAAGAGAATATCCAGTGAGTGGCAGCAGTGTGGGCGAAAATGCCTTCTTGATGTCAGAGGAGATTGGGCAGACTGGTTCGATATGATAGAACGGCAACAGTAACTCAAATAACCACTCGTTACAACGAAGGTATGCAGAATGCCATTTCTATACGCACAACACGTCCAACCTTGAAGCGGATGGGCTACAGCAGCAGCAGACCACACTGGGAGCAACTGTCAACGAAGAACAGGAAACTGAGCCTACAAATCGCACAGACTCACCAAAATTGGAAAAGCGTTGCCTGGTCTGAGTCTGTTTCAGCTGCGACATTCAGATGGAATGGTCAGAATTTAGCGTAAACGTGAAAGCATGGATCCATCCTGCCTTGTATCAACGGTTCAGGCTGGTGGTGTAATGGTGTGGTGGATATTTTCTTGGCACAAGTTGGGCCCCTTAGTACCAATTGAGCATCGTTTAAACGCCACGGCCTACCTGAGTATTGTTGATGACCATGTCCATCCCTTTATGGCCACAGTGTACCCTATGTCTTCTGATGGCTACTTCCAGCAGGATAATGAACCATGTCACAAAGCTCAAATCCTCTCAAACTGGTTTATTGAACAGGACAATGTGTTCACTGTACTCCAATGGCTTCCAGTCACCAGATCTCAATCCAATAGAGCACCTTTGGGATGTGGTGGAACGGGAGATTCGCATCATGGATGAGCAGCCGACAAATCTGCAGCAAATGCGTGATGCCAACATGGACCAAAATCTCTGAGGAATGTTTCAATCACCTTGAATCTATGCCACGAAGAATTAATGCAATTCTGAAATCAAAAGGGGGTCCAACCCGGTACTAGCAAGGTGTACCTAATAAAGTGGCCGGTGAGTGTATATTTGATATAATGCTGGTTAAACATAAGATTTCCTTTTTTATTGGAACAATCCCTATTATTCAGGAAATCTGAAACCTGTATAGATGTACAGTTGTGTTCAAAATTATTCAACCCCCATTGAAATTGAGTGTTTTGGCCAGTTTGACATTGATTTTGATCATTCAGTCATCTCGCTTACAATTAAATCAAAGAGGCACATAACATTTATAATGAAATAACCACAAATGTCTTTTCTGTGCTCACATCATTATCAGTTTTATTCAACCCCCAAGTGACATTCAATCTTCGTACTTAGTACAACATCCTTTTACAGTTATAACAGCTTTTAAACGTGAAGCATAGCGTGACACAAGTGTCTTGCAGCGATCTACAGGTATCTTCACCCATTCGTCATGGGCAAAAGCCTCCAGTTCAGTCACATTCTTAGGCTTGTGCACTGCAACTGCTTTCTTTAAGTCCCACCAGAGGTTCTCAATCGGATTTAAGTCAGGTGACTGCGATGGCCACTCCAAAATGTTCCAGCCTTTAATCTGCAACCATGCTCTAGTGGACATGGAGGTATGCTTGGGATCATTGTCCTGTTGAAAGGTCCAACGTCTCGCAAGCCTCAGATTTGAGACGGACTGCATCACATTGTCATCCAATATCTCCTGGTACTGAAGAGAATTCATGGTACCTTGCACACGCTGAAGCTTCCCTGTACCTGCAGAAGCAAAACAGCCCCAAAGCATGATTGACCCCCCCCGCCATGCTTCACAGTAGGCAAGGTGTTCTTTTCTTCATAGGCCTTGTTCTTCCTCCTCCAAACATAGCGTTGATCCATGGGCCCAAACAGTTCTAATTTTGTTTCAGTCCACAGAACACTATCCCAAAACTTCTGTGGTTTGTCCACATGACTTTTGGCATACTGCAGTTGACTCTTCTTATTCTTTGGAGACAGCAAGGGGGTGCGCCTGGAAGTTCTGGCATGGAGGCCTTCATTACCAGGTAGCGTTTCAACAGTGCCCTTTGCCTTGAATTTGCGAATGATGCTTCCTATGGTCTCTCTTGGTATGTTTAACATCTTTGCAATCTTCTTATAGCCATTGCCCTTCCTGTGAAGAGTAATCACCTCTTCTCTTGTCTTCCAGGACCATTCTCTTGACTTCACCATGTTTGTAACCACACCAGTAAATGTCTAGAAGGAGCTGAGTATCACAGTCATTTTAAAGCTGCCTAATTGGTGCTTATTATGCTTTATTGCTGCTCCGTGACATCCACAGGTGTTTTCAATACCTGATTGAAAACACTTGAATGAACCTCTGTTCTTCAGAGTGGTAGTCTTTAAGGGGTTGAATAATTGTGTCAATGAAGAATTCACAAAAGAAACATTTACTACTGTATTACAAAACCAATTGATGTCATTTTAGTTGCATATGGTTCTTTAAAAAGTCCTTGTAGGATTTCATTCTGAATACAATTACAAATGTACACTAAATTCCCTAAAACCCTTTACAGCATTGGGGGTTGAATAATTTTGAACACAACTGTACAAGTGCTCATTTAGGGATTAGAGAGATTAACAGAAACAAAGAAGAAAAAATCTGTAGGTGTTAGAACATGATCATGAGACATTCTGAGGTACCCACCACATGTATGTACAGGTGAAACTCGAAAAATTAGAATATTGTGCAAAAGTTCATTTATTTCAGTAATGCAACTTAAAAGGTGACAGCCGTGATTTGTCATAATTGTGATGATTACGGTTACAGCTCATGAAAACCCCGAATCCACAATCTCAGAAAATTAGAATATTGCATGCAATCAATCAAACAAGGATTGTAGATAGAACAATATGGGACCTCTGAAAAGTATAAGCTGCAGATGTACTCAGTACTTTGTTTGGGCCCCTTTTGCAGCAATTACTGCCTCAATGCGGCGCGGTATGGAAGCTATCAGCCTGTGGCACTGCTAAGGTGTTATGGAAGACCAGGATGCTTCAATAGCGGCCTTCAGCTTTTCTGCTTTGTTCGGTCTCATGTCGCTCATCTTTCTCTTGGCAATGCCCCATAGATTCTCTATAGGGTTCAGGTCAGGCGAGTTTGCTGGCCAATCAAGCACAGTAATCCCACGGTCATTGAACCAGGTTTTGGTGCTTTTGGCAGTGTGGGCAGGTGCCAAGTCCTGCTGGAAATAAAGTCAGCATCCCCATTAAGCTCATCTGCAGAAGGAAGCATGAAGTGCTCCTAAATCTCCTGGTAGAAGGCTGCATTGACCCTGGACTTAATGAAGCACAGTGGACCAACACCAGCAGATGACACGGCTCCCCAAATCAACACAGACTGGAAACTCACACTGGACTTCAAGCATCTTGCAGCGTGTGCCTCTCCATTCTTCCTCCATACTCTGGCTCCTTGGTTTCCAAATGAGATGCAAAAAAAGAGGACTTTGGACCACTGAGCAACAGACCAGGTCTGTTTTCCTTTAGCTCAGGTAAGACGCTTCTGACATTGTTTGTTGTTCAGGAGTGGCTTGACAAGAGGAATATGACATTTGAAGCCCTTGTCCAGGATCCGTCTGTGTGTGGTGGCTCTTGATGCACTGACTCCAGTCTCAGTCCACTCCTTGTGGAAGTCCAACACTTTTGAATGGCCTTTTCCTGACAATCCTCTCCAGGCTGAGGTCATCCCTGCTGCTTGTGCACCTTTTTCTTCCACACTTTTCCCTTCCACATAACTTTCTATTAATGTGCTTTGATACAGCACTTTGGGAACATCCAACTTCTTTTGCAATTACCTTTTGAGGCTTTCTCTCCTTATGGAGGGGTCAATGATTGTTTTATGCACAACTGTCAGGTCAGCAGTCTTTCCCATGACGGTGATTCCTACTGAACCAGACTGAGAGACCATTTAAAGGCTCAGGAACCCTTTGCAGGTGTTATGGCTTAATTAGCTGATTAGAGTGGGACACTTTGAGCCTAGAATATTGCACCTTTTCACAATATTCTAATTTTCTGAGATTGTGATGATTATGGTTACAGCTCATGAAAACCCCAAATCCACAATCTCATATATTAGTTTCACCTTTTAAGTTGCATTACTGAAATAAATGAACTTTTGCACGATATTCAAATTTTTCTAGTTTCACCTGTATGTGTGTATATGTATCCAACCACCGGGGGCAGAGATCCAGAATCATTGAGGCTAATTTGTCAGGTTTGTAGCTGTAACATATGTGAACACAGAATAGCGTAAAGCCTGCTCTATAGATCGGGGGGGGGGGGGGTGGCTTCCCATTCCTGCAGGTAATGGACTGGATGCTCTGTCCTCTGTGTAAAGTGTGCTAGCAGAATACTGTACTTGGACACCGGGGCTGGGCCTGCTACTGGTGTGCCAGGCCGTACTGGCTTTATCTACTTCCTGGCTGCAGTGTTTCATACGCCACACTCTATGCAGGCTTTAGAACATGTAAACAGAGACCTCTCTTATATTTAGAGATGGGAATGAAATAAGTGACGTTGTTGCTGCACGGACACACTCGCTGCTAGAGTTGCCTATGATACGGTGAATAGTCATTCTTTTACCCCCCCCGTTAATTCTACCTCTCAGGCTCGCTGCCTCACGGTCCTCTTCGACTTTGATCTCTCCTTCACTGCTCACATTCGGTCGCTAACCAAATCCCGCTACTTCCACCTAAAAAAAATTCCACGCGTCCGTCCCTTTCTTAATCAGGGCTCTGCTGAAATGCTCATCCAAGCTCTTGTTATCTCCCGCCTTGACTACTGTAACTCCTCTCTGGCCTTAAGAGATCCCAGATTCTCCCTCTGCAGTCTGTAATGAATGCCTGTGCCAGGCTCATCCACCTCACCTCCCGCACCTCTCACACCTCACCCCTTTGTCATTCTCAACACTGGCTTCCTGTCTGCTATAGAATCAAATTCAAATTACTGGTGCTCCCATACAAAGATCTCCATAACTGCGCCGCTGCCTACATCTCCCTTATTAGCAGGTACATCCCATCAGACCACTTCGCTCTGCCATCAGCTCTATGTACCCGCACCCACAACTCCTGCCTTCAGGACTTCTCTCAAGCTGCCACCTTTCTATGGAACTCCCTCCCCGCAACATTAGACTCTCCCTGTCTCTCCAGTCCTTCAAGAAGTCTCTGAAAACACATTACTTTATAGAAGCCTATCATCTCACTCCCTAATCCCCCATTGTACACTCTTGCGCCATCTTCCCAGCCAACCCGCATGCACCCCGCTACTTCACTTGCCCTACTCGCCCTCACAATCTAAGAGGAGAGGGGGTGATACTGTAGGTAAGCTCTCAAACAGGGTCCTCTCTCCTACTGTTCTGTGTGTTTAACTTGTATGTATATTTGCTATTCTTTCTCATCCATTGTACAGCGCTACGGAACTTGTTAGCACCTTTATAAATACTTGTAACTGCCTTGTAGTATACACTTGTTTTGTCTGTTCTGTATTGGGACGGATAAACCCTCGCTGTGTTTGTGGCTGTTTTAATTTATGGAGCCTGTGACACTGGATTTACAGCTTCTCACTCCAGGATTAAGCAGAGTTTGTACAGGTGGAATCTGGTAAACAGTTTGCTGTGCAATGCAGGTTTGTGTTTTCTCTCCTCCTATTGTTTTATAGGTGGCCAATTAACTATTGCCTTGCTAGACCACCCTCTGTAGATTAGTGTCGCACGATGAAAGACGTGTAATGGAATAGATCAGAACCTTCACGTTACTAGCGGCAAAATCTGGAATAGAGCAATGTAAACTCTGTACCGCGCTGCGGAATATGTTGGCAAAATACAAACCTCTAATAATGAGAATAATTATTACCAGATTTTTATTTTTTGTTCCTTGGTTTTATTGCAAATACAATGGTACATAATCTCAACAATAACATTATAGGCCGGAGGGGTGAGGTTTTGGATCAGCGTGGGGGAGGGGGGGTGTTCAGGCACGGTCTTCCTTGCAAAAGGTACTACAACCATTGTGATGGTCAGTTTAGAAGTGGAGCGTTGTACAGAGGTGAAACCATGGGATTCATTTTAATGTGACATTTGCCTGACTTAGGGCACCATCACGTCCCCTGAGCTAAAATCGGGATGCTAAGGGGAAAAATTAGCTTCCCGGTTTCCCCAGCAGATCGCGGGGCAGGCGTCGAGTTTGACAGCCTGCCCATTAACGATCGCTAAGACCGCAGATGTTGGGGGCAGCGCTACAGCACCGTCCCCAGCACCCCCTCCATGGCGTCCTTAGGACTCCATGGAGGATCGTGCTCCCGGGTCACATGACAGGCAGGATCTCTCCTCTCGTGAGATCCTGCAGGTTGGTGGAGGGAGACTGGGGACTTTCTTCCCTCAGTCTCCCTCTGCTCCCATACGCCAGAAGCAGCAGATCGGGCCGCCGTTCTCCCTGCAGGAAGAGGAGGGGAGTATCTGGGGGGGGTTCAGCTGCAGGTAACAGATTCTGCAGCAGCGCAATCCGTTATCTGCACCCATGAACTGCTGGTAACTTTTTCGTTAGCGCCAGCTCTTAGGATCACTTGGTTCTAAACGCTAGTTAATCTGTGCATGCACTTTGCGCTCCCCGTGTTAGGTATAGGGAGCGCAAAGTTCAGTAAACTTGCGCTATGAATCTCTAAGGAGCGCTAATGGGTGTCTTAACCCTTTAGTGATTCAAGAGCGATGTGGGCGCAGCGCTGTGACCTCCTTCAAGCGACTTCTTAGTCTGTCCCTGAACATGTGCTACCCACTGATTCATATGATCTGCCATAAAGAGGTGTCCGGAAATGTATCACTTGTTTATTTTTCTTTACATTTTCACTGTTTATTAAGGAAAGGACATGTACAATATTGTAGCACAGTAAACCCGAGGTTGAAGGAGAGACATACAAATCAGGTGATACACTGTATACAAGGTGTATCTATTGGTTGACGTGGCACAGAGTCTGCAATGATGACAGATCAATAATTGCGTCTAGTGATTGCTCATAACCGGATATTATGAATGACCGTGAATGTATTTCCAACGCCTCCTACTGTGAGAAACCGTCATGTCTTGCTTTTATGCGTCTTACGTTTCTGTAACTCTGGGTCTGTTCATTCCCCTCTATTCCAGCGATTGAGAGGTTCTATGCGGAGAAATCTGTATATAGCACAATACACTACGTCCTCTTATTCCTTTTCAAGTTTTTATTTTAATGTGGGGTTAATACCTCTGTCCTTCTACTCCTAATTCTTATGTTACTAACGTTCTTTCCATTATTACAGTTTTAGTTAGAAAAACACCTCTAAATAGAAAACCTTTCTAAGCATTAAATCTGCGCGGCTCCAGACAAGCTTGTTAAAACCGTAATTATAAATGGGGTAAAGAGATAAATTTTCAATCTGGTTACAGAGCACCAGTACCCCACAATTTTTAACATTTTTATTTAAAGTAATATAATCCAGTGGGGGGGGGGAGAGTAGGGTGGGTGGGTAGCCCCGGGCGCAATTTTCTTGGGTGAAAAATGTAAAAAGAAATTTGCACTCCTAATAGTTTCCAGCTCTCGCAGGTTCGTGTTCCTGCCGGCATCTGACATATCGGAGTGCGCAAGCGCCCACACTCGCGGTCAGGGTCAGGTCAAGGTCCGCACCAGAGTAGCAAGGGCTCCTCCATCTTGAACCACCAGGGACCAGGACCACCAGGGAGACATGCCGCCCTCACATCTCTGCCCATGGAACACCAGTGATCTGGCCCCCTCCCTGCAGAAAAGATGAGCAGGAGAGGGGGCAATAATTTATTATTAGAAAAGTAATATACAAAACTTCAAAAAGGAATATAAATATTTAAATCTATAAATTAATATGTTCATACGTTCTAATATCATTTTAATATTGTACTATATTTTAATAGACTATGTGTAAATACTTGAAAGTATGTCTTTTATATTTTTCCTGTTATCCCATCATGCCTTGTTTATGCATATCGCACACACACCATCGCCATAATCGATGTATAGTTTTTGCACGGTCAGGAACCCCTTGAGGAAACGGGATGTTCGTCAGTATTCTTATGCAATCGGGTGGCTTCATGGTAATTCAGGTTCTAAATTAACCCCTTCATGCGTTTAATTGTTGTAGTGACAAATTCTGGTCTGTCAGTATTATTTTTTTATTTAGCGCCAACACATTCCGCAGCGCTGTACAAAGGTGCATTGGGTCAAGACAGAACAATCCTACAATACATACAGGAGGACATGAGGGCCCTATTCCCATGGGAATTTACAATCTAGATGACAGTGTCACTTAACATGGATTTTAATGAATATATTCGATAGATCTGGGTAACATTTATGTACTGTGTGCGTGCGTGCGTGTACGCACACAGTAAATGTCCTGGAGGGGTAGGATCTGTTGGACGCCCGCTGTGAACATTTTATGTGTGAATGTTACCAGTTAGCGCTGATAAACCCTGGGTAATATTCTTCACTCCATGGGGTGACGTCTTGTTTTAACCCCTGCAGAGCGGTGTGACCTGGTCCTATTCCTTAAAATAGGAAATCCGAGTAACCCCAAACAATAACCTGCTGTCACCCCCCAATTTCTGTTTTCACTCTCTTCCTATGAAAGGACGGGTAACGTGTTTGTGTGTACGGCCTCTATGGATTGTTGTGTTTGTGCTTGTGTCGTGCGGAGGCACCTAAAATTGATTTATACACCGTGGTTAAACCCTGAGAGCCATCCTGTTCCCTGGGGAAGGTGGGATGAGGGGGCGCTCTGCTTGGTCATGGACAAAAAAGCTCTTGATCAAAGGCTAAGGTGGGTAATTGTTGGTAATCTCTGCTACTCTCCCTCCCGCTTGTCTCCTCTCCCCAGCGTCTGTCTGCGATAAAGAAATATTTGGACAAAGGGGGCAGGATGTGGCGCATCAAGAGCCTGGGTCAAGTTAGGGTAATTAACGTGTTTAGTGGCCCTCAGGGGCTTGCAGAATTTTTTTTAAAGTGGATTAAATGGTTAACCTGATCCCTGTCCTGTTAAAGCCACTCTGGGCTGCAGGTAATGTATCCCGGTCTCTGTGCAGCTGTACTCCAGCGTGTATATATGTGCGTGAGAAATCGGGGCCTGTATCATTGGTCCGGGCAGGGTGCGTGAGACATGGCGCTCATTAATGCTCTGGAGGATGGGAGTTTATCGCTTTAGATTACGTGTGTCGCTTTTTTACTTTTTATGTTCTATGTCGAGAGATCCCAAGAAACGAGGGACCACTTTAAAAACTAAAGGGTCCACTTTACACATTTTCACTTGGACCATATTTTATGGGTGTGCCTCACTGGTGGATTTTCGCTCCTAAAAAATACTTTTGCATTAAAGCACTTATGCACAATTTTCAGAATTTTCGATGTGTCACTCTGTAACGTCATCACGATCCACAACGGAAATTCTACACACATTATTCAACCTTATGTATTGCGATTACAGATTATATTCGCTACAAATATACTGTATCAGGAATTTGGACATTCACGACTGTTTTTTTTCTCTTCATTTCAGATGTTTTATCATTCCGTATAATGGGTCACGCTCTTAAAGCTATATTAACAGTAAATCCCATAAACTCCTAAAGTGTTAAGTATATTGATAGAACACTTTTGCGCAGAGGCCTAATTTCAGAATTCAGTGAATTTAATACATGGCACTAAATAATAATGAGGGCAAACACATTCCGCAGCGCTGTACAAAGGTGCAATGGGTAAAGACAGGACAATTCTACAATACATACAGAGGCAGGTCAGTATTCCTGCCAGCAGATACAGGAGGAAATCCGGGCCCTATTCCTGTGGGAATTTACAGTTTCTAATCCCCTCACCCATCAAGATTGTGTCACCCTCCTCTTATTTATTTATTTTATTTATAAAGTATTTTACCAGGAAGGGTACTCTGAGATTTCTCTCTTTTTCAAATATGTCCTTAGATTGTAAGCTCTTGAGCAGGGCCCTCTCTCCTACCGTTCTGTGTGTATAACCCTTTCACGGCGGAGCTCGTTTTTACATCCACCCCCTGTGCTTCATGTTCTCGATTTCCCCTCGCTGCGTTTCCCCCTCTCCTCTTTAGATTGTAAGCTCTTGAGCAGCGTCCGCTCTCCTACTGTAACGTGTGTTTAACTTGTTACATACAATGTTTACATACATACATTTTTGTCAGTCTCTCACCTATTGTACAGCGCTACAGAGCTTGTTAGCGCTTTCTATAAACTTGTAACTGTGACATGTGCCACAAGGACCCTGTATTTGGGCAGCAACCAACGTGTGTGTGTCTGTCGGTAGTAGCCAACGAGTCCCTGTGTCTCGCTGGGCAGAAATATATATCTATATCCTCATTCTGCATTTCTTTAGGGGTAAGTAATCTGCCATTATCCCCCATCCCCCTTCATCCTCTGATCATTCCTGCAGGGTAGCATATGGGGCCCCCTCTTCACACAATTTGAGTCCAACATGATCACAGGAGAGAAGAAATTGTTTCCAGACTCTGTGGGGGACGAATATGAAAACATAGCTTTTTGGCAGTCGGCAGAAAATGTGACCCAAAGCGAGTTGGGCCGCGGAAATGAAACTGGCAGGGGAGAAAAGTATCCGTATTCATCCTCCTCTTGCACCGATCTCCAAGGAAGCGATGTCACCTGAGCGCCACTACCTGCGGACGGGAACGCATTGCATGTCACACAAAAGGGGGTCATATTGATGCTCTTTACCAGCGATCCTGCTCGAGGAAGCCACGTTGTCTTCAGTCCTACTGGACATGGATACTTGTTTATTCTGCAAAGCGATGTAGAGGCTCCGTTGTGTACGTTGTTTGGTGATGCAGTTACAGGTGTTCAGGTCTTAAACACAACTTAACGGTAGACAGGAGCTAATTTATTTATGAAGTATTTTAGCAGGAAGGACACATTGAGATTTCTCTCGTTTTCAAGTATGTCCTGGGTTCAAGAAACATTGTTACAGAAATACAAAGTAATAAAATAAATCACAAATATACAGATTAACACAGAAAATAAATATGTAGGAAATCTAGTCACTATCGGGGTTATTCCAAGTGATCCGAATGGCTGGAGAAAGGTAACCGACAAGTGAAATTAAGTGTACGGTTACCTTTCCTGGCCATTCGGCTATTCAGAGAGCAGGCAGTTCGCCAAATCTTGGCGAATTGCCGGCACATACGGTGCCTGTTCGAGGGCAGTGAAATCCCCCATAGAGAAACAATGCTTCGTCTATTCAGAGAACACGAACCAGCAGTGAAAAGTTGCCGAAATGCCCTGCTGTTCAGTGGTTTCATTCGACAGGTTTATTCAGGCGAATCCCATAGGCTTCAATGTTAAAAAATATTCCTGTTTTAATTCGATATCTAATAAACCGTTTAGACTTTTTACTGTAGGAAATAATATTCGAGTTTTTTCCTTTTTTTTTGTAACAGACCTTTTATTATCATTCATAGGATCTTATGTAAAGTCAAGACATTTTCATTTTTCGTTAAGTAGTGTTTTTTTGCAAACAGCATTTCAAGCTATCAAGCAAACTGTTTTTTTTTTCTTTTTTCCCACCTCATTCGTCGGTCTGCGTGTCAGGTTTTTCCGGCGGTTGCTCTGCGCTGTGATCGACGGCTAGTCGGGTTTCTCCGGAGTGTTCTGCAGAAAACAGCTGAATTAACCCCGCTGGTTTCGGAGAGAGTTCTGTGGGTTTTTCCTACACTACGGGGGCCCTGCGGTTATTGCTGAATACACCGCAGGGTTGGCGAAATAGGATTGCCAAATTGCCTTGAAGTGCAGGGAACGATAAGTCACAGATTGTACGGTGACTTTTCCATTCTTTTTGAATAACCCCATATGTTACATGTTTACAGGTGCATTCTGTATATAATCACTATGTTGCATGTTTACAGGTGCATTCTGTATATAGTCACTATGTTGCATGTTTACAGGTGCATTCTGTATATAGTAACTGTTACATGTTTACAGGTGCATTCTGTATATAGTCCGTTACATGTTTACAGGTGCATTCTGTATATAGTCCGTTACATGTTTACAGGTGCATTCTGTATATAGTCCGTTACATGTTTACAGGTGCATTCTGTATATAGTCCGTTACATGTTTACAGGTGCATTCTGTATATAGTCACTGTGTTACATGTTTACAGGTGCATTGAGGTATGTTAATAGGGAATTCTTATGGGTCTTTAGACTGGGGGAAGATTTGATGGCGTCTGGGAGGTTATTCCATAATTGTGGTGCTCTGTAGGAAAATGAGGATCAAGTCACTTTCTTTTTGTATTGTGGTATTGTATGTAAGGTGCAGGTCCTGGATCGGAGCTTATAGGACATACTTGAAAACGAGAGAAATCTCAATGTATCCTTCCTGGTAAAATACTTCATAAATAAATAAATTAAACTGCTGGGGGAAACCGCCTATTCAGGTAGGGTGGTAGCTTCTGTCTGAGAATAATCTTGATTTTATTCAGATCCTGGTGTAATGCCGGCGAGGACTCAGCCAGTTTGTAATGCCAGCAATCATCCTGGATAGCCACCTTTCTTTGAATTGAAAGGCCGAGGCCAGCGCGCGCAACTTTATTCAAACTATACATTTTCTGACGTATTACAGGGCAGTGCGAATTAACACGTAACAGGCCTGCATCGATGCTAAACATCATTTATCACTCGGATTTAGTCATACGTTTACCCTAATCAGGAATGTGTTTTTTTTGTTTTTGTGTTCCTCCCTCTGTAAACTAGGTCTACCTTAACCCTTTCATTCATCAGACTAGGAGGGGAAAAAAATAATCTTAAAAGCCTGTGAGCCCTATGCGGGGATCTTTGTCTTGGTCCAGCGCCCCTCTGTCTCCACAACATGAAAGGATTTGGTGAAGCAGTGAATTCTAACATCTGGGACACCCTCTGTCTCCTGGAGCGGCCTCCCTTACTCCAACATCTGGAAGCGCTTACTGGAGACAGGGTGGGGGCCAGTGGCAGAGTCCTTTTTTATGTCGGGAAAACGGGGTCGATTGGGTAACCAGAGCCTTGCCCTCCTTCTCCATCTGCATAGTGGATTTTTCTTGTAAACTGCAACGGATCAGCATGCATTTTTTTTTTTATATCGTACGAAGAATAATCGGTATAGACAAACCATTTAATCCTCTCTGAGCCAGAAAATGAGCACATTGCATTATGGGCCTTTTTTTAAAACCAGAAAAGCTCCAAGCACCGGCAGATTTCCTAAGGAACGTCTCTCTGCTGTGAGACGTTAACTGTCCTCGCTGCAGGGCGACCTAATGACGCACGCGCAGGTGACCCACGACCCCGCTAATTGGATTACCAAATCCCATCCATGCATCGTGCAGTAATTGGTCTTGTTTGGGATTCGGCAAAATCCGAAACCTGCGACTGGCGAAACGAATGCTAAGTAACTGGGCCTTTTGTGTCCTCGTTGAGACAAATTGAAATGGAAAAGTGCCAGGTTGTTTGATGCTTTATTTTCTCCTTTCTGCTTTTGCTGGGGGGGGGGGGGGCGGCTTTCTCTGCCTCGCCTAATAAATGTCCCAATTAAGACGCCGAAACGACCGGATTACACGCTCGGTAGGGGGATTGAGTAATGCACGGAGAAACCTTTGCCCCCCGAAAAATAATGTTCATGGTGTCAGAGCCGTGCCCTTTAGGCTGAGCGTACACTGGCACCGTAGTCTGACGACCGTGCGTTCGTCAGACCATGGACGACGTCGGACGTCCGAGGGTCTTCCCCTGTAAGCGATCCATCGGAAAAACTACAGACGATCAGATTTCAGAGGTGGAGTGCAGAGGCTGCCAAGACCAGAATGAACTGGTTTTACATATAAAACACAGTTCATTCTGCTTTTTTAAACACTGCAGTCCTTTGTGTGACAATGGGTGAGACAGAATACAAATATACATACAAGTACACACAGAACAGTAGCAGAGAGGACCCAAGAGCTTACAATCAACCAAGGAACCTTCCCTGCCCTACCCCTCATCCCTACACAAACAGGGCTAGTCCCACACATCTCACATACATATAAATCCGGGATCTCAAACTCTGACCCCACAGATGTTTATTGCCTACAAATCCCAGAATTCTTTGAATGCAATAAATGGCCAGAGATTAATGGGAGGTGTAGTTCAGAAACATCTGGGGGGCCAGAGTTTGAGATCCCTGATATAAAAGCATTTAAAATAAACGATTTCTAACTCCCCTGATCAGTTTCTCAACATCCATCTTCTCTGATCTGCTGAAATACATGCGATGCAAACGAGTGAAATGATAGTGATCGCCCATCTGATGCCGTCTTTACCCGTCGCTGGAAGACTGACGTCGGACGCAATGGACGCTGGTCCATTCACCTGCATATTGTTGGATCGGACGGACGACGATTGATGATATCTGATGATCACACCATCGCACAAATTCGGTACCAGTGGACGCCCAGCCTAATACAAGTTCTAGGTTTTGTCCTCTAGACCGGTGATTCCCAACCGCGGTCCTAAAGTACCCCTAACAGGCCAGGTTTTGCAGATCTCCTTGAGGAAATGCAATCCCTGAGCAGCAAATCATATCACCTGTGCTGTGCTTCAGCTATCTGGCAAACCTGACCTGTTAGGGGTACTTGAGGCCTGCGGTTGGGAACCACTGCTCTAGAACAATGGTTCCCAACCGTGGCCCTCAGGGCCCCCTAACAGGTCAGGTTTGCAGGATATCTGAAGCACAGCACAGGTGATATGATTTGCTGCTCAGTGATTGCAGGATTCAATCTGCATTCCCCCAATCTGATCCTTAAAACCTGGCCTGTTAGGGGGATTTGACTCTGAGAACTGCTCTAGAACATTGATTAGAACATGGCTTCCAATTGGTCTGTATAGAGCGGTGGTACGCGCCGCTGGCGGTCTGCTTTTCCTTTATCGGCTCCCTTTAACGCCCGGTTCCAGGTGGTTTTCATGTTTCCGTTTTGCCTGATTTCGCTGTTTATTTACATATTTTGAAAGCGGTTTGATTTGGAAGGTAAATATCATAATGTAGCACTGATTTTGTTGAAGTTTATTTCTCAAAAGTAGAAAGCTATTACTGCAGCCGTGTTTTTAACGTAACCATGGAAACGTTTCTCCTATTCTTTTACCTCTCGGATCTACCTTTTTCGGTTTACTCTTCATATCAGTGAAAGCTTATCTATCCGTGGAATGTCTTTATTCTCCTCCACACTGAAAATCAAGACACAAACCTAACAAAACCTGCGCGGTGGGGAGGAGATGGAAGCGGTAGATGTTTGTTCCCCCCCCCCCTTCTCAATTTTTCCAAACGTCTCAACTTCTCCTGGTTGTTTGTTTACAAACACAATCCGTTAATTGTTCGAACTTCTCCAGTTTGCTTTTTTTTCACCCCCCCCCCCTTTCAAAGATTCTTTAAATTTGTGGGCAAATCATAGTCGGTCATGTGATTCAGACCGCTCTGTGATGGTAAAGCGGGCTCCATAGAACCCAATGAAGCCGTTTCTTTCTGTATCCATGCCCGTTCAGACTAATGGTTTAATCTGGTTAGCTAAATCTCTGAGCACTTACTGTTCGGTAATAAGATCAGCGGTCTCCATCTGCCCTTCAGCCAGTATAGCCTTGATACAATGTCTCCCAAACCTGTCCTCAGGACCCACTGACAGGCCAGGGTTGCAGATATCTGAAGCACCGCTCAGGTGATATGATTTTCTGCTCAGTGATTGCAGGATTCAGACTGCATTTCCTCAAGATGATATGCAAAATCTGGCCTGTTAGAGGGTCCGGAGGACAGGTTTGGGAAACACTGGCCTTGTAGATCGTGGTGATTTGAGGCAGAGAAAGTGCCCTTTAAGGCTGCAGTCACGTTACCGCACGGTTTGCGGTCTCTTTATAGCTTTTCAAAGTCAATAGAGAACGATACACAAAGCACTTTTTCACGAACGGGCAACGCATGTTGCAATGGATGGCAAAATAGCATTGACGTGAAAAACCTACAGCGGACGTAGAGAAACCCCTGCATACAGTCCCCCCCCCCCCCGTCAGTCATAACTGATACAATGTAACCACAATCTCAGCCGTTATAAAGTGCATCCGTTTCAACGGACACAATGTGTTCACTCAGCACGCAGCCTAAATCCTTCATATATTACAGTGAGCATCTTGTACAGCAATTGCTAACCTTGGAACCCCAGAACTATCTTCTATATTGTGTGTGTGTGTGTGTGTTCTAATTAGTGGCTGTAAATCGTTGCATAACCTGACCTTTGCTATAAAGTCATCCAGTATGGCATTGCACTCGCAAGGAGGGCTCTGTGTTCAAACAGACCCAGGATCATGCAAAAAAGAAATTGTGCACTTGATTTGCATATCTTACCCAGAGTTCCTTGCCGCATATGTGGATTGTAGCACATGAGCTCTGTAAGCGGTTCTGTTACTTGCTGGAATGTGTCAATTATAAACTTTTTATATACAGTAAAGTCCAGAAATATTGGGACATTGACACAATTCTAACATCTTTGGCTCTATACACCACCACAATGGAGTTGGAATGAAACAAACACAATGTGCTTTAACTGCAGACTGTCGGCTTTAATTTGAGGGTATGTACATCCAACTCAGGTGAACGGTGTAGGACTTACAGCAGTTTGCAGATGTGCCTCCCACTTGTTAAGGGACCAAAGGTAATGGGACAATTTGGCTTCTCAGCTGTTCCATGGCCAGGTGTATGATATTCCCTCATTACCCCAATTACAATGTGCAGATTAAAGGCCCAGAGTTCATTTCAAGTGTGCTATTTGCATTTGGAATCTGTTGCTGTCAACTCTCAAGATGAGATCCAAAGAGCTGTCACTATCAGTGAAGCAAGCCATCATTAGGCTGAAGAAACAAAACAAACCCATCAGAGAGATGGCAAGAACATTAGGCGTGGCCAAAACAACGGTTTGGAACGTTCTCAAAAAGAAGGAACCCACCGGTGAGCTCAGCAACACCAAAAGACCCGGGAGGCCACGGAAAACCACTGTGGTGGATGACTGAAGAATTCTTTCCATGGTGAAGAAAACACCCTTCACAACAGTTGGCCAGATCAAGAACACTCTCCAGGAGGTAGGTGTATGTGTGTCAAAGTCAACAATCAAGAGAAGACTTCACCAGAGTGAATACAGAGGGTTCACCACAAGATGTAAACCATTGGTGAGCCTCAAAAACAGGAAGGCGAGATTAGAGTTTGCCAAACAACATCTAACAAAGCCTTCACAGTTCTGGAACAAGATCCTATGGACAGATGAGACCAAGATCAACTTGTACCAGAGTGATGGGAAGAGAAGAGTATGGAGAAGGAAAGGAACTGCTCATGATCCTAAGCATACCACCTCATCAGTGAAGCATGGTGGTGGTAGTGTCATGGCGTGGGCATGTATTGCTGCCAATGGAACTGGTTCTCTTGTATTTATTGCTGATGTGACTGCTGATAAAAGCAGCAGGATGAATTCTGAAGTGTTTCGGGCAATATTATCTGCTCACATTCAGCCAAATGCTGCAGAACTCATTGGACGGCGCTTCACAGTGCAGATGGACAATGACCCAAAGCATACTGCAAAAGCAACCAAAGAGTTTTTGAAGGGACAGAAGTGGAATGTTATGCAATGGCCAAGTCAATCCCTGACCTGAATCCCATTGAGCATGCATTTCACTTGCTGAAGACAAAACTGAAGGGAAAATGCCCCAAGAACAAGCAGGAACTGAAGACCGTTGCAGTAGAGGCCTGGCAGAGCATCACCAGGGATGAAACCCAGCGTCTGGTGATGTCTATGCGTTCCAGACTTCAGGCTGTGATTGACTGCAAAGGATTTGCAACCAAGTATTAAGAAGGGAAAGTTTGATTTATGATTATTATTCTGTCCCATTACTTTTGGTCCCTTAACAAGTGGGAGGCACATCTGCAAACTGCTGTAAGTCCTACACGTTCACCTGAGTTTGATGTACATACCCTCAAATTAAAGCTGACAGTCTGCAGTTAAAGCACATTGTGTTTGTTTCATTCCAACTCCATTGTGGTGGTGTATAGAGCCAAAGATGTTAGAATTGTGTCGCTGTCCCAATATCTCTGGACCTGACTGTATATGATAGTGTTCTTTGAGCACATCTATCAATGCTATGTTATTGACATTGATTTAAAATAAATAGTAACTGATATTGGCATATTAGACCCCCCCCCCCCTAAAACCAAAGTAAAAGTAATTTAAAAAAAATCAATTGCCTTAAATCCTAAACTGCTGATTGCACTTACGTCATTTTGCTGAGCCTCGTGATTATGTCCCGGAATACCCGGGCTGCCCAGGTTAGATATTGTTTTTCTAAAACAACCAGATTTGCAGATGCTCAAATATTCGTGTTGTCCTAAATATAAAAGGTTTGTGTTTTTCTTTGTCTTTTCGGTCTCCAGGTCAGGATCGGGTGCAGCAGTTGGCAGCGAATACGCGATATTTTCGCCGCAGACTTGTAGAGATGGGATTCATCATTTATGGCAACAGCGATTCTCCAGTGGTTCCATTGATGTTGTATATGCCAGGGAAAATCGGGTGAGTAACAGGAGGGACTGAGCGACCTTTATAGCTTATTCTGAATTTAGACTCCTTTTATGTGTCGCTTTGTTCTTGAGAGATTGTAAAAGATATAACGTTCGTGTTTTTTTTTTTGTTCCCTTGAACAGGTTTTAAGGTTTCTGCCTTAGCACCAATGTGCCTTTTTGTTTTCTTTATATTTTGTAAATTACGGGCCTCTTGGTTTCCCTCCAGAGCGTTCGGACGGGAGATGTTGAAGAGGAATATTGGGGTGGTGGTGGTAGGATTCCCAGCGACGCCAATCATCGAGTCCAGGGCTCGGTTCTGTGTCTCTGCCGCACACACAAAAGAAATGCTAGATCTGGTGAGTGAAATGCGTCGTATGTGCTGTGATTTCTTGCCTTACACCTCGCTAACAAAGTATCTACAGGGTGTCCTTGTGGCCCATTTCAGTATGTTTGGTATAGGGCCCTAGTTCTTTCCGTAAGCCAGCATCTCGCCCTTATCTGCATCTCGTAGGATGTTCCTCCACCCCCTGGCTCATCCTACACACCTTCACTAACATCTATTTTGCTTTCTTGCTGCTTTTCTTCCCTTTTTATCATTAAAATATAAACGTAACCTTATTTCTGCTCTTTTTTCTTTTAGGCTCTGCGAGAAATCAGTGAAGTCGGGGACCTGCTGCAGTTGAAATATTCTCGGCATCATTTTGTGCCGTTGCTCGATCGCCCCTTTGACGAGACGACCTACGAGGAGACCGATGACTGACACCCTCTGGAAAACGTCTCCTTGCGAAATACCCCTAACTGGAGAAAGACATCTTTCCGAGCGATCTTTTATATATGTTATTCTTTTTATATATCTATATATAATTTATTTATGACGCGACCTGTGACGACTCCACGTCTTCAAAGTCTGAGGCTACGTTCCCCGATCTTATCTCCGGCGAGAAGGTTGAGCTTCTCGGGCAGCTATGTGATCGCTTTCCAGCGTTTTGTAGGAACCCTGTCGTTCTTAACCTCTTCACTGCCTGTGCATTTAGAAATGGGTGCGTCTGGTCAGTGCGTGGGTTAATTGAGGAAATGTTGATAACAGCATAGGTGCTATATAATGTGCTGTGTACAAGGGAGGCTGTAGCAGCGGGTTTGCGTGCAGGGAGAGGCTGGCGTATGTTGGAGGCTAACAATGTGTGCATAAGAGGAGGAGGCTTGTAGCCGTGAATAACCTGTGACATCTCGGAATGTTTTTTTTTTTAAAACTTTATCCCAGGTTTTTTTTTTTTCTTCCAAATGACATGAGGTCAGCCCTTCAATAATGTTGTTTTTTTTTTTTTTTTTTTTTTTTTATGGGATCTTTGTTACTTAAAAGATTATAGATTATATAATCTTTAAATCCATTGTCCCTAAAATGTCAATTTAAAAGCGAGTCTGGACAGTACGTTGACTCGAGCCACGTGAAAGGGAATAACCAATAACTCAATGTGCTACTAACCAAATTGAAGCTGCGGGGGAGTCTCCTCTTTGTTACATTTAATGCTCAGGCAGCCAATTGTCATTTAGTATTATTGTATGGTTGAAGGTTCTGAGAATGATGGATACTTTTTAAGTTTTAAGGTCCGGGGCTGCCCAGTTACGCCGTATGAGCTTCTCCGCACACATCAGTTATTATCTGTTACCGGGATTTCCAGGTCTCGCTCGATTCATTGATGGACTGTCGTGAGAAAGGCAATGGGCTTTTACGTAACGGCTTTTAACCTGGCTCTGTGTGTCGGCCACTGACTTATGCTTAAAGGAGGGTTCCAGAGTAGCGTCAGAGAATGGGACCAATATATCGAATTATGTGACCTGAAGATGAGCCGTTTAAAGGATTTTCAATTTCATTGGATACTTCATTGTCTTTTTTTTTTTTCCCCTTCCCCAAAAAATATGGAGCTGTTCAGAATTTGAATATTGGATCTTCTGCCCTGACCTCGTTTTAAAACGACATTCCTTTCGATAAATGCACTCCATGCTGGCTATGGGGTGAGCGGCTGAGGTTCCAAGCAGATTTGAGGGTGGGTGGAGTACAAGGCAGGAAAGCACTTTGCGCACTGTATGGAGTGGCTGGGAGGCACTGTGAAGTTTTTTGTTTGTTACATTTTCTTCATTTTGAGTATATTTTATATCCTTTGCACCTGACACCAAACATCTGATATGGCCTTAAAATGTGATTCTTTTTGGCATGAAGTATTGACAAACTGATCCGAAAGAATACAAACTTTATTAAATGTCTTAACTCTCTACACATCATTTGGTTAAACTGTTTTTGTTTTTAAGACAGACCGGAATAAAGTCCACGGTCTGCTCGTGATTTATTTTGCTTGGGAGCAAGTTAACTTGTCCACTGCTAATAAATAAAATTCATTTATTTTCATATTGCCGCCCCTGCTTCCTACATCTGACCTGTAAAGACGACCTCATTGATCCTCGGCAAACTTCACAAACCAGGGTTTTTGTTTGTAGGCTTGTTTGGTTGTGAATGAGTTTACAAACAACTGGAAATGCAAGGACTCTTGTTTTTTTTTCTTCGACACGCTGATGCACGATTTCCTAACCTTGCCGACTGCATCCTCTCTGGATTATATTAATATTCTGCAAAAAGTAAAGCAGACACTCTGTAACCTGATCACATTGCAACTACTTGTTAACCAAGCTCTGGTTCTTAAATGAATCTGTTAGGGTAACTTGAGAAACGTTGGTCTAACAGGCCAGGATTTAAGGATTGCCTTGGAAATGCAGACAATCCTGCAATCACTGAGCAGAGAATCCTATCACTTTTGCTGTACATATCTGGAAACCTGTCCTGTTGGGGGTACTTGAGGACACCGTTGAACCACTGCCTTACACCATACATGGTCAAATGAGGTGTCATTGGAAATATCAGTCTGACCTTTCCAGTGATACCAAATATGACCAAGTAATATGTACAAATAAAGTGAAAATTTTTAATTTTATTATATCTGCAAACCTGGCCTGTTAGGGGTACTTGAACACAGTGTTTCTTATCCCCAGTCCTCAACAGTTCTGTGTTACTGCTCCTGGTGAATCCCTGCTGCTTTTCCTGTGCTGTGATCACTTTAAAAATCGAACAAAGTTCTCATACTCGATAATTTTATGCTCGTTATTCATGGTAATACTCAGGTGCACTTTGCGATAAATCCTATAGTATTGAAATTAAACACCTTGTTTTGTGTTCACCCCGATCCAGCAACAGGTGCCTCCATGTTTCGCTGCCCATGGGTAAGCTAACTGGGACCTTCATGAAGCGATGCAGTTGGCTGTCAGTGCTGACTGTCGACAAAGATCTGATTGAGTGGAAGGCTCTTCTGTAGGATGCCACACGCAGTGGTACCCCCAACTTCAGCACGGACACGCTGGACAGCCAAAACTTTATGGTTATATGAAAAAACCATAGGGAGTGATTCCCAGTCAGTGAGCTCATGACAGTGTCACTTTAATGGGTCGTGCGTATTTGTAGTTTTGTTTTGTAGATTAGTAGTTGCTGCTCTTGAGGACCTTTTTTGTTTTATATTAAAAATATATATATATATATATATATATATAACGTTGCACATTACAGCATCAATAAAGGGGGGAGGGGCCAAGAAAATAGGGAAAAAATATAATTTTTACCTTTTGCTTTTCTTTTATTAAATAAAAGCAAAACACTTCTCCCCCTCCTTGTACATGATGCATCTATAAAAGAGTGGCTTAAAATCAACAGGCTCGCAATACTATCGACACAGCACAGATTATACACAGAAGGCATTATAATAGTAAAACCCAAACAGGACCGGACCTATCCTGTAGATTAGAGGTCCCAAACCCTGGTCCAAAGTGGCCAATAACAGGCCAGGTTTGCTGGATATGTGAAGCACAGCACAGGTGATATGATTTGCTGCTCAGTGATTGCAGGATTCAGTCTACATTTTCCCCCAAAGTGATCCTTAAAATCTGGCCTGTTAGAGGGACCTGAGGACCAGGGTTGGGGACCACCAATATAGATGATTTGTACGTATCCCATATAAACCAGTGGTCTTTACGGTGACGTTTCTGCACCTTTTTAATATCTCACCTATCGTTATTTTTGATTTATGAATGCTCTTCCTACAACGTTTTGTTTTCAGTTGTTATAGGTGTATGTGTATGTGTATGTGTGTGTGTACATATATATATATCTACCGTGTGGTGAAGGACTAAAACGGAGATAAAAAGCCTCCACACTATAATAAGTGTGTTTATTATTGCAGAAGCTACTTGCACATCACAGCAATTCTGTGATGTGCAAGTGGCTTCTGCAATAATAAACGCTTATAAAATATATAATATATATATAATTTTTTTTTTCTTGTCCGCTTTGATTGCACGCGCATCGTTCCTGCTGTTTCAGGGAGGCCTGTGTGGTTTTCTTCCGCTTCGTAATGGAACCTGGATATGTCTTGCTTTCATATTTGCTATTCAGGCGTTTGAATGTGGCCCGCGTTACAAACATTCCGCTTCGGGCGATACAGTTTGCACACTCACCATCGCTATTCTTTGCAGCCTGCCCACACACATTCCTTCTCTTCAATGCGGCCTTTTGCATTCTCTGTTCCTATTTAAGTGGTTATGTTGGTGCCTTTGCAAAGGAAGTGACACACGTGTCTGGATGAGCGTCACAACTGGATCAACTCAAAAACCTAGAGAATGGGATTAGTTGCTGTCCCGATCTATGGAAATAAAGTCAACCAACCAGGAAAAAAGTTCGAGAGAGTACTTTAATACATTTAGTACATTTCTTAAGCGCCAGCGCATTCCGCAGCGCTGTACAAAGGTGCAATGGGTAAAGACAGGACAATTCTACAATACAACACCAGTAGGTTATGTGGGAGAGGCTGAACCTGATGGACGCATGTCTTTTTTCAGCCTATATAACTATATAACATACAGGAGGCAGGTCAGTATTCCTGCCAGCAGATATATGAGGACCCTATTCCCGTGGGAATTTACAATCTAGAAGTGTTGGAGGTGGAAACAGGAGGATAGGACTGCAAGGTGAGAGTGATGGCCTGGTGGGCATCATGGACTGCAAGGAGAAAGTGATGGACTGGTGGGCAGATGGACTGCAAGGTGAGTGATGGACTGGTGGGCATGATAGACTGCAAGGTGAGTGATGGACTGGTGGGCATGATGGACTGCAAGGTGAGTGATGGACTGGTGGGCATGATGGACTGCAAGGTGAGTGATGGACTGGTGGGCATGATGGACTGCAAGGTGAAAGTGATGGACTGGTGGGAGTGATGGACCAGTTGGGGCAGTGAGGTGTATCAGTGATTTGGGTGGTAGGCTTGCCTGAATAGGAATGTCTCGAGGGAGTGTTTGAAGGAAGGGAAACTAGGGAAAAGTCTGACAGTACGAGGGAGAGCGTTCCAGAGGATGGGGCTGCGCGTAGCCCTATTTAAACAGGAATCTTAAAATGTGACATAAGCCGGAGTAATCATTGGTGGTGAATTCAGATGAAGAAGCCGAGGACTCTGAAGGACAATGATACAGATGGGTGTATTCAGTTCAGCATCGACATATTACACAGAGCTGTGCAACGGGTGGGATAAAACAAGAAATTAACAAGCAGCGAATGATAGGAAAAGCAGACCCTGCTCATAAACAGAACATAAATACATTTGTACGACACGTAATATTGATATAGTAGGATTGGAAGACTCTGCTTCCCGAGGAAACTTACAATCTACGTTCACAGGCGAAGCTTATATGCCATTTCCTTATGCATTATACAGTATTAGTAGGCGCCGGGCAAAGTCTTCAGTGTGATCTTAGGGGCAGAGATCTTAGCATCCACTTTAACGGTCAGGTATCCACACACACAGTGACGTAGTGAAGATCAAATCACGTATATTGATTGTAAATATAGAGGGCCCGGGCGTTTTGCATAAGTGGTTATTCACAAAGTGTTGCAAAGTTTGGCAAAAACCAATGGTCTAGCAGCGCCAATAAATGCTGGTGTTTCACAAAATCCAAGGAGCAACAGGAGAAACCTCACTGTGAAGCTTCTTTTTGATCTTTGGATTTTAGTTTTGTGAAATGCCGGCACCTCAATACTGGCACTTTGTGAATAACTCTCACCTGATCTTCAGACCTTCGAGAAATCCCATCTCTTCAGACTAACATACCGTGTTATTAATGCCAACCTTTCCCTCTCCTCCTCACCCACCCCACATCACGATGGAGGCCCCTTCCATGTCCTCATCACTTCTGTAACACTAATGATCCTGAAAACCAATACAACTCCTCTTGTCTTCCTATACCCCAACTCCTCTAGATTGTGAGCTCATCCGTGCAGGGCTCTCTGCACCTCTTGTCTCTGTTGCTATATTTGTCTTACAGGGTTATCCAAAGAGATTCGAAAAGTCACCGCACGTTCGGTGACTTTTCGTTCTCTTCAATTCGGTTCCTTTTGCCGATTGCATTTCGGTGACCCTGTGGTGTATTCAGCAAACACCACAGGGTCCCCGAATTGCAGGGAAAAGCTGCCGCAAACCTGACGAAAACTAACCGAATGCACTATGAAAACAAGCAAAAACATCTGGATTAACCTTCGAAGAGGAGCCGAACAGGAGCCGAACAGGAGCCGAATCACACAGAGCCGAAGCAGCTGTGACGTAGAGGAGGCAGTGAATAAATTAGAAAAACCATTTGTATGAATCTGGGAAAAAGAAACGCTGTTTGCAAAGAAACTACTGAGCGAAAATGTCTGAAATTTTCACAGGAGATCCAGGGAATGATAATAAAGAGGGCTGTTACAAAAAAAATAAGCAAACTGAAAAAAAAATGAAAAAAAATCGGACTTTTAATTTTTTTTTAAAAAAATTCAGAAAAATGCTTAAAGTATCCTAAAAAATCTATAAATAAAGAGACTTTTTGCTGCAGAATTTTATAATGACGGTTTAGTAGATATTGAATTAAAACGGGAATATTTTTAACATTGAAGTCTATGGGATTCTCCTGAATAAATTTGCCGAATTAAACCACCGAATGGCAGGACATTAGGGGAACCTTTCACTGCTGGTTTGTGTTCTCTGAATAGCCGAAGCAGTGCTTCTCTATGGGGATTTCACTGCCCTCGAACAGGGACCGAACAGGCACCGTATGTGCAGGCAATTCGACAGGATTTGGCGAATTGCCTGCTCTCTGGATAGCCGAATGGCCAGGAAAGGTAACTGTACCCTGATTTTCAGCGTTCGGTTACCTTTCTCAAGCAATTCGAATCTCTTTGGATAACCCTGTTAATTTTGTCTCGTTCCCATTGGTTATTGTAATGCGCTGCGGAAACTGTTGGCGCTATATTAATGATGATGATAATAATAAAACCTATAGATTATTCCTGTAACACTAATCTAGTTTGGGGGGGGGGGGTAGTCGTTTTCTCTCTGACATAAAGGACGCTGGACCAAGCTGCCCATACTGAGGACTGAAGATGTGCTGACACACAGATACAACATATGAGAGAAACCGTATCTGAACACCGTATACGTCTGCGTCACACTGCCGATATAGACACACTGTTATGGGAATTGTAACAGAGCTCTATACTTAACTGGGTCACATCTGTTAATGCCGCTTCATTGCTGGACCCCCGTTATGCCACCAGCAGTCTTTCGTGCCTTTCTCCAGGCCTTAGCCGAAGCTTAAAGAAGGGTACACTGAAAGGGTGGTGATGGCATCCCCCAGGAATGAGTCGGCATGCAGATCTTGAGTTTTTATAACAGCTTCTGGTTCAACCTTTACTGAGCTAAATATATACAGTCCCAGGAGGGGCCCATGGGAAATACCTCCCTGTTGTATGGCTGCGACTGATCCGTAATTCCTGCCCTGTGTTTTGCGTCTGGGACCTAATTAGACCAGGGACAGATAATGGAATTAGTCAAGCACAACATTCAATCAAAAACAACAATAGTCGATTGTGACTGTAAACGGGGATTCAGATTATACAGTATTAGATAATCAGACAGTGTTTGCCAGACAAACAAAGACCACTCAAACCTTTAACCGATGCAAACACATTCCAGATAGGGGGAGTTGGGAAAGTCTACAGTGACCCACACAAAAATCCTATAAACCATAGTAACATAAACAGACAATAATGATATCAACAACAGTATTATTCATACATATACATATCACAATCACCGTGCACCTATAATCCTAGGTACAGGGCAACTTCAACGTAGGAGAGGGCAGGGAGACAATATAGGACATCAGTCCTGCACCTCCCAAATGCATCTCTAGGACCCGTACCCCAAGTTCAAAGTGACTCTCGTCACAGGAATCAATAATAAGAAGCAGAAAAATGATAAAAGATTTTATCAAGCAGAGCTTATTGAAATCTGGTATTTTTACAGACAATCGTTAAAAAGCAAAAACATCAAATCGGCTTGTAAATAGGAACGGCTCCAGAGGAGGGTTATTTTCCTCTAGCTGGGCTGCAGCTGCACAGCAGGTAGAGAGTTTGTTTTTTAGTAACCGAATAGTAGGGTTTCAATTACATATATTTTTTTTATTGTTCTCATTTCATGAGCAGAATGCCCGGTCACGTTGATAATGATATCGCGCGAGATTGTTGCTCTTTCCCAGTCAATATTCACATTCTATATCTCTCTCGAGAGGTCTGCATGTTCCCCTATTTTATTTTAATAGTACATGTATACACTGTATGTTTTTTTAATTCTTTATGTAGTTTTATCATATACTGTACTTATACCCTAAATGGTACGGAGTTAGGGAAATCCAAGCAGGAGAAGGATTTGGGAATAATCATAGACTTCAAACTAAGTAACAATGTGCAATGTCAAACAGCAGCCGCCAAGGCCAGCAAGGTATTGTCATGCATTAAAAGGGGAGTTCACTCACGGGATGAAAACATAATTTTGCCTCTGTATAAATCAATGGTCAGGCCGCACCTTGAATATGCCGTGCAATTTTGGGCACCTGTCTTAAAAAAAGATATTATAGCGCTAGAAAAAGTGCAGAGACAGGCAACTAAATTAATAAGGGGGATGGAAGGGTTAAGTTACGAGGAAAGACTAACAAGCTTAAACCTGTTTAGTTTAGAGAAAAGGCGCCTTAGAGGGGATCTGATAACCTTATATAAATATATACGGGCCATTATCACACATTGTCTGATAACCTATTCATTAACAGGTCTATACATAGGACAAGGGGTCATCCATTTAGACTGGAAGAAAGAAAATTTAGCTTAAAGCATAGGAAGGGTTATTTTACGGTGAGAACAATAAAGCTGTGGAATTCTCTGCCTGTTGAGGTGGTTGGGTCAGAGTCTGTACAGACTTTTAAAAAACAACTGGATGACTTCCTGCAGACACAGAATATTAAGGGTTATAATATTTAATATGTGGGTAAAAGCTTCTTGATCCAAGGTGAAATCTGACTCCATCTGGGGTCAAGAAGGAATTTTTTCCCAGTATGTTGCATATTTCAGACTGGGTTTTTTGCCTTCTTTTGGATCAACAGCAGTAGGTTATGTGGGAGAGGCTGAACCCGATGGACGCATGTCTTTTTTCAGCCTATATAACTATGTAACTATGTTAACAGAAATAAAAGACAATATAACATAAAGCGCTCACAGACATACATAAAATCACAATAGACCAGTGCTCCTATAAAAGTAAAACATTCGAGATTCCGTTAGATATTTGATTGTAAGCATGGTGTGCGTACCTTACAAAAAGCCTTGTACATTGTATATTTATAAAAACATTCCATGTTTTTTTTGTTTTTCTCTCATTCCCAACAATCACCTTCCTTGTTTTGCTTCTTCCTTAAAGGGCCACTACCACCAAAAAATGAAATGTCCTTATTGTGTTTATTTTATGTTGCTGATATCTTACATATGTTTTGTTTTTCTCTTGTATGTTTAGTTCAGAAAATATTTTACTCTATATGTGTCACTGGGTGCATCCATTGTGTGATATTTTCTTCTATATGTGTCACTGGGTGCATCCATTGTGTGATATTTTCCTCTATATGCGTTACTGGGTGCATCCATTGTGTGATATTTTCCTCTATATGTGTCACTGGATGCATCCATTGTGTGATATTTTCCTCTATATGTGTCACTGGGTGCATCCATTGTGTGATATTTTCCTCTATATGCGTTACTGGGTGCATCCATTGTGTGATATGTTCCTCTATATGCGTCACTGGGTGCATCCATTGTGTGATATTTTCCTCTATATGCGTCACTGGGTGCATCCATTGTGTGATATTTTGTGTTGTAAACTGTCTCCCCCCCCCAGTATCTTTCCATTACTTGCTCCTCACTCTGTGGCTTTGGCCATAGAATGGAGTCTGTGGGTCAACACTGACTCAGTTACAGTTACAAGTGTATACAGAGGGCTAACAAGTTCTGTAGCGCTGTACAATGGTAGAGACAGAAAAACAAATCTATATATAAAAAGTAAACACACAGAACAATAGGAGAAAGCACCCCGCGTGAGAGTTTACAATCTAAGAGGAGAGGGGTGACGCACTAGGTGAGGGTAAATCGAGAACCTGAAGTAGCAGGACTCGAATCATTGTATAGTGTGGGATGTATTCAAAGGACATCACCAGGTGGTAGATTAGAAGTCTTTAAGCTCCCTGTCTTATCTCAGATAGCCTGGATCGCAATAGCTTCCTGCCGCCTTATCTAAACATTCACTCCTCCACGTCACTAACTGGTAAATACTGTAGATTACATAAACAAGAGAAGTAAAGTAAAGTTTTTGCACAGATTTAGTTAAATGTTACATCCTAGGAAATATCCAGAAAATGGAAACGGGAGATAAAAAAATAATAATTTTGTTTTTCCTTTTTACACGCAATTACAGAGACAACGAAAAAAAAAAACCAACAGCATGTGTTTTATAATGTGTTTTATAAGGTGGTTTTGTTTGTAATCTGGTTACGGCTTATGTACGTGGTAGCGTCCCTTTAAGCGTTATAATATTTAATATGTGGGTAAAAGCTGCTTGACCCGAGAGGTCTGAGTGATCGCCGTCAGGGATCAAGAGGACATTTTTCCTAGCTTGTTGCATATTTGGGGGAGCGCTTCAGACTTTTATTTTTGTGTTGTTTTGCTTCTTTTGGATCAACAGCCGCAGTTGAATGTGTGAAGGGTTGAATTCGATGGACAGACGGACGCACGTCTGTAGTGAATCACCTTGTATTAAGTCCATATGTGTTAATGATTTGGCAATGCATCATGATGTAATCCGACCCTTCCAGCGCCACGCAGCAGGTTAGTGAATCGTAGCGTGATCATCGTTTTAAATTGGGATACTTTATATGAAGTTTAAACAAACCGCTGTGTCTGTGTCCAGATGTCTTTACATACACCCTGCTCTTGTGTTGGTCGGTTACACGTGGTCAGACCCTGTGAGGTGGTATCTGGCGGTGTCTTGGCGAACTCTGTTACTTGAAGGTACATAAATGATTAACTCTTGCAATGCAGATAACCATGGCGATGCTTTGATCAGGTTGATACGGTCAGTTGATGCGTCCCATTGAAGTGGATTCTTGTCCGCCCTGTTGTGTGTGACATTCCCAGGATTATTGCACACAGCCTCCTCGTGTTCTCACCCCTTTCTTCTGGGTGTTTGCGGTGTCTCTGCGAGGGGACAGGTGGATGTGGTTTAGTCAGGTACAATCCAAAGGTGCGGCGTTTGCATAGCTGGAAATCGGCTCTCGTTTACAGAGGTTTGGAGCATCTTAAAGAGACGTTAACCCGGGGCCAGTCCTGGCCTTGCCATTAATAGCGGCCTGAGGCCTCTACGTGGAGAAATCCCCAGCGAGACACTTTCTATTGCTCGCTATTAACGGCTGTATTTTGAGCCAGCGTCCCGAGTCGGGATATATGAGAGGCAGCGATGGGGAACAAAATGGAATAAAGATAATATATTACACATATATAATACACAATGTATGTACACATTATGCACACTATACACACTGTATGTACACATTATGCACACGATATACACTATACACGCTGTATGTACACATTATGCACACTATACACACTATACACGCTGTATGTACACATTATGCACACTATATACACTATACACACTGTATGTACACATTATGCACACTATATACACTATACACGCTGTATGTACACATTATGCACACTATATACACTATACACGCTGTATGTACACATTATGCACACTATATACACTATACAAGCTGTATGTACACATTATGCACACTATATACACTATACACGCTGTATGTACACATTATGCACACTATATACACTATACACGCTGTATGTACACATTATGCACACAGCGGCGTAGCGTGGGTTGTCAGCGCCCGGGGCAAGGCAAGAATTGTGCGCCCCCCCCAACCTGTGGACACAGTAACACACCCTTATTCCTTTCTACCAGTAGAGTATTGACCCTCTTACCCCACACGTATTGTATATTAACAAAATACTGATATAATAAAAAAATGAAACACACATGCCCCCCACGCTATGCCACTGCTACCAGTCACCCTGTCCCAGTATACACTAGCATAGTTCCACTCTCACACTATACCCAGTCACTCTCTCCCAGTACCCCAGTCTCTATCTCCTCTCTCCCAGTGCCCCCACTCTCTCTCTCCCAGTACCTCCAGTCACGCTCTCTCAGTAACCGCAGTCACTCTTTCTCTCTCCAAGTTCCCCCACTTTCTCCCAGTACCCCCAGTCACCCTCTCCCCAGTACCCCCTCACTGTGTGTGTTGGTTACACTGCTCTGGTGTCAGACAGTGTCGCCTACCTGCATGGAGTTGCTGGTGGTCCGGGGGGTGGGTTGTCCAGGGTTCTTAGTGGGGACCGGATTTTAAATGTGCTGCAGGGCAGACGCCTCCATTCCTGTTCAGCGGCCGCAGGGCTGCTAGCGGTGGGGGGCTGGCACAGGGCTTCAAGGGGGGGCTGAAAAGCGTGATATAGGGTGTTCCATCGAATAATGCTGCACTGCTTCACGTGACTCATGTCAGTGTTGAGGAGTCAGGACAGGACCAGAATTTTAAGTTCTGCTCCTCCCTTCCGGACGCTGAGTGCTAAGTCACCGCCGGCGCTGCAAAACCTGGCGGCTGCACGTGCAAGGGCCTCTCACAGACACCAGTGTCTGTGAGCGGACACCTTGCTGATCCCTGCTGGAAAATATTAGTGGTTCAAATTTCTTTTGAAATTTTGCACCCCTAAGAAAATTGCGCCCGGGGCGACCGCCCCCGAGGCACCCCCCACGCTACGCCACTGTATGCACACTATATACACTATACACGCTGTATGTACACATTATGCACACTATATACACTATACACGCTGTATGTACACATTAGGCACACTATACACACTGTATGTACACATTATGCACACTATATACACTATACACGCTGTATGTACACATTAGGCACACTATACACACTGTATGTACACATTATGCACACTATATACACTATACACGCTGTATGTACACATTATGCACACTATATACACTATACACACTGTATGTACACATTATGCACACTATATACACTATACACGCTGTATGTACACATTATGCACACTATATACACTATACACGCTGTATGTACACATTATGCACACTATATACACTATACACGCTGTATGTACACATTATGCACACTATATACACTATACACGCTGTATGTACACATTAGGCACACTATACACACTGTATGTACACATTATGCACACTATATACACTATACACGCTGTATGTACACATTAGGCACACTATACACACTGTATGTACACATTATGCACACTATATACACTATACACGCTGTATGTACACATTATGCACACTATATACACTATACACACTGTATGTACACATTATGCACACTATATACACTATACACGCTGTATGTACACATTATGCACACTATATACACTATACACGCTGTATGTACACATTATGCACACTATACACACTGTATGTACACATTATGCACACTATATACACTATACACGCTGTATGTACACATTAGGCACACTATACACACTGTATGTACACATTATGCACACTATATACACTATACACGCTGTATGTACACATTATGCACACTATATACACTATACACGCTGTATGTACACATTATGCACACTATATACACTATATACACACGCTGTATGTACACATTAGGCACACTATACACACTGTATGTACACATTATGCACACTATATACACTATACACGCTGTATGTACACATTAGGCACACTATAACACACTGTATGTACACATTATGCACACTATATACACTATACACGCTGTATGTACACATTATGCACACTATATACACTATACACACTGTATGTACACATTATGCACACTATATACACTATACACGCTGTATGTACACATTATGCACACTATATACACTATACACGCTGTATGTACACATTAGGCACACTATACACACTGTATGTACACATTATGCACACTATATACACTATACACGCTGTATGTACACATTAGGCACACTATACACACTGTATGTACACATTATGCACACTATATACACTATACACGCTGTATGTACACATTATGCACACTATATACACTATACACACTGTATGTACACATTATGCACACTATATACACTATACACGCTGTATGTACACATTATGCACACTATATACACTATACACGCTGTATGTACACATTATGCACACTATATACACTATACACGCTGTATGTACACATTAGGCACACTATACACACTGTATGTACACATTATGCACACTATATACACTATTCACGCTGTATGTACACATTAGGCACACTATACACACTGTATGTACACATTATGCACACTATATACACTATACACGCTGTATGTACACATTATGCACACTATATACACTATACACACTGTATGTACACATTATGCACACTATATACACTATACACGCTTATGTACACATTATGCACACTATATACACTATACACGCTGTATGTACACATTATGCACACTATATACACTATACACGCTGTATGTACACATTATGCACACTATATACACTATACACACTGTATGTACACATTATGCACACTATATACACTATACACGCTGTATGTACACATTATGCACACTATATACACTATACACGCTGTATGTACACATTATGCACACTATATACACTATACACGCTGTATGTACACATTATGCACACTATATACACTATACACGCTGTATGTACACATTATGCACACTATATACACTATACACGCTGTATGTACACATTAGGCACACTATACACACTGTATGTACACATTATGCACACTATATACACTATACACGCTGTATGTACACATTAGGCACACTATACACACTGTATGTACACATTATGCACACTATATACACTATACACGCTGTATGTACACATTATGCACACTATATACACTATACACACTGTATGTACACATTATGCACACTATATACACTATACACGCTGTATGTACACATTATGCACACTATATACACTATACACGCTGTATGTACACATTAGGCACACTATACACACTGTAATGTACACATTATGCACACTATATACACTATACACGCTGTATGTACACATTAGGCACACTATACACACTGTATGTACACATTATGCACACTATATACACGCTGTATGTACACATTATGCACACTATATACACTATACACACTGTATGTACACATTATGCACACTATATACACTATACACGCTGTATGTACACCTAATGCACACTATATACACTATACACGCTGTATGTACACATTATGCACACTATATACACTATACACGCTGTATGTACACATTATGCACACTATATACACTATACACGCTGTATGTACACATTAGGCACACTATACACACTGTATGTACACATTATGCACACTATATACACTATTCACGCTGTATGTACACATTAGGCACACTATACACACACTGTATGTACACATTATGCACACTATATACACTATACACGCTGTATGTACACATTATGCACACTATATACACTATACACACTGTATGTACACATTATGCACACTATATACACTATACACGCTGTATGTACACATTATGCACACTATATACACTATACACGCTGTATGTACACATTATGCACACTATATACACTATACACGCTGTATGTACACATTATGCACACTATATACACTATACACACTGTATGTACACATTATGCACACTATATACACTATACACGCTGTATGTACACATTATGCACACTATATACACTATACACGCTGTATGTACACTTATGCACACTATATACACTATACACGCTGTATGTACACATTATGCACACTATATACACTATACACGCTGTATGTACACATTATGCAAGCTATATACACTATACACGCTGTATGTACACATTATGCACACTATATACACTATACACGCTGTATGTACACATTATGCACACTATATACACTATACACGCTGTATGTACACATAATGCACACTATATACACTATACACGCTGTATGTACACATAATGCACACTATATACACTATACACGCTGTATGTACACATTATGCACACTATACACGCTGTATGTACACATTATGCACACTATACACGCTGTATGTACACATTATGCACACTATATACACTATACACGCTGTATGTACACATTATGCACACTATATACACTAATACACGCTGTATGTACACATTATGCACACTATATACACTATACACGCTGTATGTACACATTATGCACACTATATACACTATACACGCTGTATGTACACATTATGCACACTATATACACTATACACGCTGTATGTACACATTATGCACACTAATACACTATACACGCTGTATGTACACATTATGCACACTATATAGACTATACACGCTGTATTGTACACATTATGCACACTATAGACAATACACTATAACACGCTGTATGTACACATTATGCACACTATAGACACTATACACGCTGTATGTACACATTATGCACACTATATACACTATACACGCTGTATGTACACATTATGCACACTATATACACTATACACGCTGTATGTACACATTATGCACACTATATACACTATACACGCTGTATGTACACATTATGCACACTATATACACTATACACGCTGTATGTACACATTATGCACACTATATACACTATACACGCTGTATGTACACATTATGCACACTATATACACTATACACGCTGTATGTACACATTATGCACACTATAGACACTATACACGCTGTATGTACACATTATGCACACTATATACACTATACACGCTGTATGTACACATTATGCACACTATATACACTATACACGCTGTATGTACACATTATGCACACTATATACACTATACACGCTGTATGTACACATTATGCACACTATATACACTATACACGTTGTATGTACACATTATGCACACTATATACACTATACACGCTGTATGTACACATTATGCACACTATAGACACTATACACGCTGTATGTACACATTATGCACACTACACTATACACGCTGTATGTACACATTATGCACACTATATACACTATACACGCTGTATGTACACATTATGCACACTATATACACTATACACGATGTATGTACACATTATGCACACTATATACACTATACACGCTGTATGTACACATTATGCACACTATATACACTATACACGCTGTATGTACACATTATGCACACTATATACACTATACACGCTGTATGTACACATTATGCACACTATATACACTATACACGCTGTATTTACACATATGCACACTATATAGACTATACACGCTGTATGTACACATTATGCACACTATATACACTATACACGCTGTATGTACACATTATGCACACTATATACACTATACACGCTGTATGTACACATTATGCACACTATATACACTATACACGCTGTATGTACACATTATGCACACTATATACACTATACACGCTGTATGTACACATTATGCACACTATATACACTATACACGCTGTATGTACACATTATGCACACTATATACACTATACACGCTGTATGTACACATTATGCACACTATATACACTATACACGCTGTATGTACACATTATGCACACTATATAGACTATCCACGCTGTATGTACACATTATGCACACTATATACACTATACACGCTGTATGTACACATTATGCACACACACTATATACACTATACACGCTGTATGTACACATTATGCACACTATACACGCTGTATGTACACATTATGCACACTATATACACTATACACACTGTATGTACACATTATGCACACTATACACGCTGTATGTACACATTATGCACACTATATACACTATACACACTGTATGTACACATTATGCACACTATATACACTATACACACTGTCACGGAATGGCCCAGCACCCTCAGCCAGGGGCGGTGCACACGGACATTAGTCTTGGCCAGGGACAGTTAGGCGCGGTGGCACGCACGGAGTGTTAACGTACTTTTTATTAGATGTGATATTGTGTGGTGTAATAAAGTGTCCCCGTTGGTTTATTGCGTAATGTATTTTCCCTTTGTCTGCCTTGCCCGCCGCCATTTTCCGATCACCTTGTGGCGCAGTTCAGAATCTTCGATTCGTAAAATGGCCGATTCGGACCATCCGGTCCGAATCGGCGACTCCCTGAATCGTAATGACCAATGGGTCCCGGGAGGGCGGGCAAGGAGTCCCATTGTATTGTAATTTTGTGTAAAGTTAATAATAATAAAGGCAGACTTAGCAGTGCATCCAGCCTCGTCTGATGTGTTATTTCTCCGCCGTACTTTCTATTCTGAGAATCCCTCGAGGTCTCAGGGTGCGGTGTCCCAGACGATCCGAACCGAATCGAGCGCTCTGTACCTGCATCGAGTATCAGGGCAGAGGCGCAGCGGATGAGATTCGGTTCCCAGGCTATCAGACGAGGATCCGATCCGAAGGAAGCGGCCGTGTACCGCGCTTCGGTATTCAGTGGGAGTTGCGGTAAGAACCGACTCCTTTGCCATCCACCCCGATCCGAAACTCCATCCACCCCGATCCGAAGCTCCATCCACCCCGATCCGAAACTCCATCCACCCCGATCCGAAGCTCCATCCACCCCGATCCGAAGCTCCATCCACCCCGATCCGAAGCTCCATCCACCCCGATCCGAAACGCCATTTCCCCTCGATCCGACACTCCATCCCTCTCCAATCCGAAAAGTCCTCCACCGGAGATACGAAGATTCACCCGCCCCCAGGATCGGAAACGTTTCCCGCATAAGATCCGAACATTCCTCCGCGGCTGCCAGATCCGATCCCCACGGACGTCCCACACCCACAAGGTCAGTGAACCAGCTGCTCGAGACGCTGAGTACCGTATGGCTCAGTGGTCGGGCTGGTTCTAGGCAGGGGTCCCCTCCACCGCCCGCTAACCCCTCCCCGGGGTCACGCCAGGCCGCACGAGACGCCGAGTGCGCGCCACTCGGTAGTCGGGCCAGCGGTAAGCGACGGGGCCACGCAGATAGAGCACACCCGCAGGCGGAACAACATCCCATTCCGTCATACACACTGTACACACTGTATGTACACATTATGCACACTATATACACTATACACACTGTACACACGCTCTCAACAGACACGCCCTAAAACATGAATGACACGCCCCTTTTTACCTTCCAGCCACGCCTCCTGCTTCATTTTCATTCATGCGGCGCTGCTGCTCCTCCCCGTGACGTCACGGCACGCCCCCATAGAGAGGAGCGGGCTCCGGGGTGAGTGGCGGAGATGGGGAGCTCCCCCCGGGTCGCGGCGTGTCAGACTCCATGAGGTGACAGTGACCCGGAGCCATGCCCGGGCTCTCAACCCTGATCCTCATCACCTGCTCCCTGCGGGTCCTGAGAGGCGCCCCCACCGCCCCCCTGCACAGCCACCCGGTGAGTGTAACCCGCCAGCCCGGGGCACGCCGGGAGCTCCCCCACCCCGGGTCACCCCCAGCCCGCCTCACCCCCACCCCGGGTCACCCCCACCCCGGGTCACCCCCAGCCCGGGTCACCCCCAGCCCGCCTCACCCCCATCCCGCGTCCACGGGATAGAGTGTAAGCTCTGGGGGGGGGGGGGGTCACCTCATCATACATTATCCATGGGATAGAGTGTAAGCTCTGGGGGGGTCACCTCATCCTGCATTATCCATGGATAGAGTGTAAGCTCTGGGGGGGGGGTCACCTCATCCTGCATTATCCATGGGATAGAGTGTAAGCTCTGGGGGGGGGTCACCTCATCATACATTATCCATGGATAGAGTGTAAGCTCTTGGGGGGGGGGTCACCTCATCATACATTATCCATGGGATAGAGTGTAAGCTCTGTGGGGGGGGTCACCTCATCATACATTATCCATGGGATAGAGTGTAAGCTCTGGGGGGGGTCACCTCATCATACATTATCCATGGGATAGAGTGTAAGCTCTGGGGGGGGGGTCACCTCATCCTGCATTATCCATGGGATAGAGTGTAAGCTCTGGGGGGGGGGGTCACCTCATCCTGCATTATCCATGGGATAGAGTGTAAGCTCTGGGGGGGTCACCTCATCATACATTATCCATGGGATAGAGTGTAAGCTCTGGGGGGGGGGTCACCTCATCCTGCATTATCCATGGGATAGAGTGTAAGCTCTGGGGGGGGGTCACCTCATCATACATTATCCATGGGATAGAGTGTAAGCTCTGGGGGGGGGGTCACCTCATCATACATTATCCATGGATAGAGTGTAAGCTCTGTGGGGGGGGTCACCTCATCATACATTATCCATGGGATAGAGTGTAAGCTCTGGGGGGGGGGGGTCACCTCATCCTGCATTATCCATGGGATAGAGTGTAAGCTCTGGGGGGGGGTCACCTCATCAACATTATCCATGGGATAGAGTGTAAGCTCTGGGGGGGGGGTCACCTCATCATACATTATCCATGGGATAGAGTGTAAGCTCTGGGGGGGGGGTCACCTCATCATACATTATCCATGGGATAGAGTGTAAGCTCTGGGGGGGTCACCTCATCCTGCATTATCCATGGGATAGAGTGTAAGCTCTGGGGGGGGGGTCACCTCATCATACATTATCCATGGGATAGAGTGTAAGCTCTGGGGGGGGGTCACCTCATCATACATTATCCATGGGATAGAGTGTAAGCTCTGGGGGGGGTCACCTCATCCTGCATTATCCATGGATAGAGTGTAAGCTCTGGGGGGGGGGTCACCTCATCATACATTATCCATGGGATAGAGTGTAAGCTCTGGGGGGGGGTCACCTCATCCTGCATTATCCATGGGATAGAGTGTAAGCTCTGGGGGGGGGTCACCTCATCATACATTATCCATGGATAGAGTGTAAGCTCTGGGGGGGGGGTCACCTCATCATACATTATCCACGGGATAGAGTGTAAGCTCTGGGGGGGGGTCACCTCATCATACATTATCCATGGGATAGAGTGTAAGCTCTGGGGGGGGGTCACCTCATCATACATTATCCATGGGATAGAGTGTAAGCTCTGGGGGGGGGGTCACCTCATCCTGCATTATCCATGGGATAGAGTGTAAGCTCTGGGGGGGGGGTCACCTCATCCTGCATTATCCATGGGATAGAGTGTAAGCCCTGGGGGGGGGGGTCACCTCATCCTGCATTATCCATGGGATAGAGTGTAAGCTCTGGGGGGGGGGTCACCTCATCATACATTATCCATGGGATAGAGTGTTGGCTCTGGGGGGGGGTCACCTCATCCTGCATTATCCATGGGATAGAGTGTAAGCTCTGGGGGGGGGGTCACCTCATCATACATTATCCATGGATAGAGTGTAAGCTCTGGGGGGGGGTCACCTCATCATACATTATCCATGGGATAGAGTGTAAGCTCTGGGGGGGGTCACCTCATCCTGCATTATCCATGGGATAGAGTGTAAGCTCTGGGGGGGGGGGTCACCTCATCATACATTATCCATGGGATAGAGTGTAAGCTCTGGGGGGGTCACCTCATCCTGCATTATCCATGGGATAGAGTGTAAGCTCTGGGGGGGGGGGGTCACCTCATCCTGCATTATCCATGGGATAGAGTGTAAGCTCTGGGGGGGGTCACCTCATCATACATTATCCATGGGATAGAGTGTAAGCTCTGGGGGGGGGGGTCACCTCATCATACATTATCCATGGGATAGAGTGTAAGCTCTGTGGGGGGGGTCACCTCATCATACATTATCCATGGGATAGAGTGTAAGCTCTGGGGGGGGGGTCACACTCATCCTGCATTATCCATGGGATAGAGTGTAAGCTCTGGGGGGGGGTCACCTCATCATACATTATCCATGGGATAGAGTGTAAGCTCTGGGGGGGGTCACCTCATCATACATTATCCATGGGATAGAGTGTAAGCTCTGGGGGGGGGTCACCTCATCATACATTATCCATGGGATAGAGTGTAAGCTCTGGGGGGGGTCACCTCATCCTGCATTATCCATGGGATAGAGTGTAAGCTCTGGGGGGGGGGTCACCTCATCATACATTATCCATGGATAGAGTGTAAGCTCTGGGGGGGGTCACCTCATCCTGCATTATCCATGGATAGAGTGTAAGCTCTGGGGGGGGGGTCACCTCATCATACATTATCCATGGGATAGAGTGTAAGCTCTGGGGGGGGGGGTCACCTCATCATACATTATCCACGGATAGAGTGTAAGCTCTGGGGGGGGGGTCACCTCATCATACATTATCCATGGGATAGAGTGTAAGCTCTGGGGGGGGGGGTCACCTCATCATACATTATCCATGGGATAGAGTGTAAGCTCTGGGGGGGGGTCACCTCATCCTGCATTATCCATGGGATAGAGTGTAAGCTCTGGGGGGGGGGTCACCTCATCCTGCATTATCCATGGGATAGAGTGTAAGCTCTGGGGGGGTCACCTCATCCTGCATTATCCATGGGATAGAGTGTAAGCTCTGGGGGGGGGTCACCTCATCATACATTATCCATGGGATAGAGTGTTGGCTCTGGGGGGGGTCACCTCATCCTGCATTATCCATGGGATAGAGTGTAAGCTCTGGGGGGGGGGTCACCTCATCATACATTATCCATGGGATAGAGTGTAAGCTCTGGGGGGGGGGGGTCACCTCATCATACATTATCCATGGGATAGAGTGTAAGCTCTGGGGGGGTCACCTCATCCTGCATTATCCATGGGATAGAGTGTAAGCTCTGGGGGGGGGTCACCTCATCCTGCATTATCCATGGGATAGAGTGTAAGCTCTGGGGGGGGTCACCTCATCATACATTATCCATGGGATAGAGTGTAAGCTCTGGGGGGGGGGTCACCTCATCATACATTATCCATGGATAGAGTGTAAGCTCTGTGGGGGGGGTCACCTCATCATACATTATCCATGGGATAGAGTGTAAGCTCTGGGGGGGGGGTCACTCATCATACATTATCCATGGGATAGAGTGTAAGCTCTGGGGGGGGGGGTCACCTCATCCTGCATTATCCATGGGATAGAGTGTAAGCTCTGGGGGGGGGGTCACCTCATCCTGCATTATCCATGGGATAGAGTGTAAGCTCTGGGGGGGGTCACCTCATCATACATTATCCATGGGATAGAGTGTAAGCTCTGGGGGGGGGTCACCTCATCCTGCATTATCCATGGGATAGAGTGTAAGCTCTGGGGGGGGTCACCTCATCATACATTATCCATGGGATAGAGTGTAAGCTCTGGGGGGGGGGTCACCTCATCATACATTATCCATGGGATAGAGTGTAAGCTCTGTGGGGGGGTCACCTCATCATACATTATCCATGGGATAGAGTGTAAGCTCTGGGGGGGGGGGTCACCTCATCCTGCATTATCCATGGGATAGAGTGTAAGCTCTGGGGGGGGGTCACCTCATCATACATTATCCATGGGATAGAGTGTAAGCTCTGGGGGGGGGTCACCTCATCATACATTATCCATGGGATAGAGTGTAAGCTCTGGGGGGGGGGTCACTCATCATACATTATCCATGGGATAGAGTGTAAGCTCTGGGGGGGTCACCTCATCCTGCATTATCCATGGGATAGAGTGTAAGCTCTGGGGGGGGGGTCACCTCATCATACATTATCCATGGGATAGAGTGTAAGCTCTGGGGGGGGTCACTCATCATACATTATCCATGGGATAGAGTGTAAGCTCTGGGGGGGGTCACCTCATCATACATTATCCATGGGATAGAGTGTAAGCTCTGGGGGGGGTCACCTCATCCTGCATTATCCATGGGATAGAGTGTAAGCTCTGGGGGGGGGGTCACCTCATCATACATTATCCATGGGATAGAGTGTAAGCTCTGGGGGGGGGTCACCTCATCCTGCATTATCCATGGGATAGAGTGTAAGCTCTGGGGGGGGGTCACCTCATCATACATTATCCATGGGATAGAGTGTAAGCTCTGGGGGGGGGGGTCACCTCATCATACATTATCCACGGGATAGAGTGTAAGCTCTGGGGGGGGGGGTCACCTCATCATACATTATCCATGGGATAGAGTGTAAGCTCTGGGGGGGGGGTCACCTCATCATACATTATCCATGGGATAGAGTGTAAGCTCTGGGGGGGGGTCACCTCATCCTGCATTATCCATGGGATAGAGTGTAAGCTCTGGGGGGGGGGGGTCACCTCATCCTGCATTATCCATGGGATAGAGTGTAAGCCCTGGGGGGGGGTCACCTCATCCTGCATTATCCATGGGATAGAGTGTAAGCTCTGGGGGGGGTCACCTCATCATACATTATCCATGGGATAGAGTGTTGGCTCTGGGGGGGGGGTCACCTCATCCTGCATTATCCATGGGATAGAGTGTAAGCTCTGGGGGGGGGGTCACCTCATCATACATTATCCATGGGATAGAGTGTAAGCTCTGGGGGGGGGTCACCTCATCATACATTATCCATGGGATAGAGTGTAAGCTCTGGGGGGGGTCACCTCATCCTGCATTATCCATGGGATAGAGTGTAAGCTCTGGGGGGGGGGTCACCTCATCATACATTATCCATGGGATAGAGTGTAAGCTCTGGGGGGGTCACCTCATCCTGCATTATCCATGGGATAGAGTGTAAGCTCTGGGGGGGGGGGTCACCTCATCCTGCATTATCCATGGGATAGAGTGTAAGCTCTGGGGGGGGTCACCTCATCATACATTATCCATGGGATAGAGTGTAAGCTCTGGGGGGGGGGTCACCTCATCATACATTATCCATGGGATAGAGTGTAAGCTCTGTGGGGGGGGTCACCTCATCATACATTATCCATGGGATAGAGTGTAAGCTCTGGGGGGGGGGGTCACCTCATCCTGCATTATCCATGGGATAGAGTGTAAGCTCTGGGGGGGGGTCACCTCATCATACATTATCCATGGGATAGAGTGTAAGCTCTGGGGGGGGTCACCTCATCATACATTATCCATGGGATAGAGTGTAAGCTCTGGGGGGGGTCACCTCATCATACATTATCCATGGGATAGAGTGTAAGCTCTGGGGGGGGTCACCTCATCCTGCATTATCCATGGGATAGAGTGTAAGCTCTGGGGGGGGGTCACCTCATCATACATTATCCATGGGATAGAGTGTAAGCTCTGGGGGGGGTCACCTCATCCTGCATTATCCATGGGATAGAGTGTAAGCTCTGGGGGGGGGTCACCTCATCATACATTATCCATGGGATAGAGTGTAAGCTCTGGGGGGGGTCACCTCATCCTGCATTATCCATGGGATAGCGTGTAAGCTCTGGGGGGGGGTCACCTCATCATACATTATCCATGGGATAGAGTGTAAGCTCTGGGGGGGGGTCACCTCATCATACATTATCCATGGGATAGAGTGTAAGCTCTGGGGGGGGGTCACCTCATCATACATTATCCACGGGATAGAGTGTAAGCTCTGGGGGGGGGGGTCACCTCATCATACATTATCCATGGGATAGAGTGTAAGCTCTGGGGGGGGGGTCACTCTCATACATATATTCCCATGGAGAGTGTAAGCTCTGGGGGGGGGGGGTCACCTCATCATACATTATCCATGGGATAGAGTGTAAGCTCTGGGGGGGGGGTCACCTCATCCTGCATTATCCATGGGATAGAGTGTAAGCTCTGGGGGGGGGGGGTCACCTCATCCTGCATTATCCATGGGATAGAGTGTAAGCTCTGGGGGGGTCACCTCATCCTGCATTATCCATGGGATAGAGTGTAAGCTCTGGGGGGGGGTCACATCATACATTATCCATGGGATAGAGTGTTGGCTCTGGGGGGGGGTCACCTCATCCTGCATTATCCATGGATAGAGTGTAAGCTCTGGGGGGGGGTCACCTCATCATACATTATCCATGGGATAGAGTGTAAGCTCTGGGGGGGGGGTCACCTCATCATACATTATCCATGGGATAGAGTGTAAGCTCTGGGGGGGGTCACCTCATCCTGCATTATGGGATGGGAGTGTAAGCTCTGGGGGGGGTCACCTCATCCTGCATTATCCATGGGATAGAGTGTAAGCTCTGGGGGGGGTCACCTCATCATACATTATCCATGGGATAGAGTGTAAGCTCTGGGGGGGGTCACCTCATCATACATTATCCATGGGATAGAGTGTAAGCTCTGGGGGGGTCACCTCATCATACATTATCCATGGGATAGAGTGTAAGCTCTGGGGGGGGGGGGTCACCTCATCCTGCATTATCCATGGGATAGAGTGTAAGCTCTGGGGGGGGTCACCTCATCCTGCATTATCCATGGGATAGCGTGTAAGCTCTGGGGGGGGGTCACCTCATCATACATTATCCATGGGATAGAGTGTAAGCTCTGGGGGGGGGTCACCTCATCATACATTATCCATGGGATAGAGTGTAAGCTCTGGGGGGGGGGTCACCTCATCATACATTATCCATGGGATAGAGTGTAAGCTCTGGGGGGGGTCACCTCATCATACATTATCCATGGGATAGAGTGTAAGCTCGGGGGGGTCACCTCATCCTGCATTATCCATGGGATAGAGTGTAAGCTCTGGGTGGGGGGGTCACCTCATCATACATTATCCATGGGATAGAGTGTAAGCTTTGGGGGGGGGGGGTCACCTCATCCTGCATTATCCATGGGATAGAGTGTAAGCTCTGGGGGGGGGGGTCACCTCATCATGCATTATCCATGGATAGAGTGTAAGCTCTGGGGGGGGGGGGGGGGTCACCTCATCCTGCATTATCCATGGGATAGAGTGTAAGCTCTGGGGGGGGGGGGTCACCTCATCCTGCATTATCCATGGGATAGAGTGTAAGCTCTGGGGGGGGGTCACCTCATCATACATTATCCATGGGATAGAGTGTTGGCTCTGGGGGGGGGTCACCTCATCCTGCATTATCCATGGGATAGAGTGTAAGCCCATGGGATAGAGTGTAAGCTCTGGGGGGGGGTCACCTCATCATACATTATCCATGGGATAGAGTGTAAGCTCTGGGGGGGGGTCACCTCATCATACATTATCCATGGGATAGAGTGTAAGCTCTGGGGGGGGGTCACCTCATCATACATTATCCATGGGATAGAGTGTAAGCTCTGGGGGGGTCACCTCATCCTGCATTATCCATGGGATAGAGTGTAAGCTCTGGGGGGGGGTCACCTCATCCTGCATTATCCATGGGATAGAGTGTAAGCTCTGGGGGGGGTCACCTCATCATACATTATCCATGGGATAGAGTGTAAGCTCTGGGGGGGGTCCCTCATCATACATTATCCATGATAGAGTGTAAGCTCTGGGGGGGTCACCTCATCATACATTATCCATGGGATAGAGTGTAAGCTCTGGGGGGGGGGTCACCTCATCCTGCATTATCCATGGGATAGAGTGTAAGCTCTGGGGGGGGGGGTCACCTCATCATACATTATCCATGGGATAGAGTGTAAGCTCTGGGGGGGGGGTCACCTCATCATACATTATCCATGGGATAGAGTGTAAGCTCTGGGGGGGGGGGTCACCTCATCATACATTATCCATGGGATAGAGTGTAAGCTCTGGGGGGGGGGTCACCTCATCATACATTATCCATGGGATAGAGTGTAAGCTCTGGGGGGGGTCACCTCATCATACATTATCCATGGGATAGAGTGTAAGCTCGGGGGGGTCACCTCATCCTGCATTATCCATGGGATAGAGTGTAAGCTCTGGGGGGGGGGGTCACCTCATCCTGCATTATCCATGGGATAGAGTGTAAGCTCTGGGGGGGGGGTCACCTCATCCTGCATTATCCATGGGATAGAGTGTAAGCTCTGGGGGGTCACCTCATCCTGCATTATCCATGGGATAGAGTGTAAGCTCTGGGGGGGTCACCTCATCCTGCATTATCCATGGGATAGAGTGTAAGCTCTGGGGGGGGGGGTCACCTCATCCTGCATTATCCATGGATAGAGTGTAAGCTCTGGGGGGGGGGGTCACCTCATCATACATTATCCATGGGATAGAGCGTTAGCTCTGGGGGGGGTCACCTCATCCTGCATTATCCATGGGATAGAGTGTAAGCTCTGGGGGGGGGGGTCACCTCATCCATTATCCATGGGATAGAGTGTAAGCTCTGGGGGGGGGTCACCTCATCCTGTATTATCCATGGGATAGAGTGTAAGCTCTGGGGGGGGGTCACCTCATCCTGCATTATCCATGGGATAGAGTGTAAGCTCTGGGGGGGGGGTCACCTCATCCTGCATTATCCATGGATAGAGTGTAAGCTCTGGGGGGGGGGTCACCTCATCATACATTATCCATGGGATAGAGCGTAAGCTCTGTGGGGGGGGTCACCTCATCATACATTTTCCATGGATAGAGTGTAAGCTCTGGGGGGGGGGTCACCTCATCCTGCATTATCCACGGGATAGAGTGTAAGCTCTGGGGGGGGGGGTCACCTCATCATACATTATCCACGGGATAGAGTGTAAGCTCTGGGGGGGGTCACCTCATCATACATTTTCCATGGGATAGAGTGTAGCTCTGGGGGGGTCACCTCATCCTGCATTGTCAATGGGATAGAGTGTAAGCTCTGGGGGGGGTCACCTCATCCTGCATTATCCATGGGATAGAGTGTAAGCTCTGGGGGGGGGTCACCTCATCATACATTATCCATGGATAGAGTGTAAGCTCTGGGGGGGTCACCTCATCCTGCATTATCCATGGGATAGAGTGTAAGCTCTGGGGGGGGGGGTCACCTCATCCTGCATTATCCATGGATAGAGTGTAAGCTCTGGGGGGGTCACCTCATCCTGCATTATCCATGGGATAGAGTGTAAGCTCTGGAGGGGGGGTCACCTCATCCTGCATTATCCATGGGATAGAGTGTAAGCTCTGGGGGGGGGGTCACCTCATCATACATTATCCATGGATAGAGTGTAAGCTCTGGGGGGGGGGGTCACCTCATCATACATTATCCACGGGATAGAGTGTAAGCTCTGGGGGGGGTCACCTCATCATACATTATCCATGGGATAGAGTGTAAGCTCTGGGGGGTCACCTCATCATACATTATCCATGGGATAGAGTGTAAGCTCTGGGGGGGGTCACTTCATCCTGCATTATCCATGGGATAGAGTGTAAGCTCTGGGGGGGGGGGGTCACCTCATCATACATTATCCATGGATAGAGTGTAAGCTCTGGGGGGGGGTCACCTCATCATACATTATCCACGGGATAGAGTGTAAGCTCTGGGGGGGGGGGGTCACCTCATCATACATTATCCATGGGATAGAGTGTAAGCTCTGGGGGGGGGGGGTCACCTCATCCTGCATTATCCATGGGATAGAGTGTAAGCTCTGGGGGGGGGGGTCACTTCATCCTGCATTATCCATGGGATAGAGTGTAAGCTCTGGGGGGGGGTCACCTCATCCTGCATTATCCATGGGATAGAGTGTAAGCTCTGGGGGGGGGGGTCACCTCATCATACATTATCCATGGGATAGAGTGTAAGCTCTCTGGGGGGGGGGTCACCTCATCATACATTATCCATGGGTAGAGCGTAAGCTCTGGGGGGGTCACCTCATCATACATTATCCATGGATAGAGCGTAAGCTCTGGGGGGGGGGGTCACCTCATCCTGCATTATCCATGGGATAGAGTGTAAGCTCTGGGGGGGGGTCACCTCATCATACATTATCCATGGGATAGAGCGTAAGCTCTGGGGGGGTCACCTCATCATACATTATCCATGGGATAGAGTGTAAGCTCTGGGGGGGGGTCACCTCATCATACATTATCCATGGGATAGAGTGTAAGCTCTGGGGGGGTCACCTCATCATACATTATCCATGGGATAGAGTGTAAGCTCTGGGGGGGGGTCACCTCATCATACATTATCCATGGGATAGAGTGTAAGCTCTGGGGGGGGTCACCTCATCATACATTATCCATGGGTAGAGCGTAAGCTCTGGGGGGGTCACCTCATCATACATTATCCATGGATAGAGTGTAAGCTCTGGGGGGGGGTCACTTCATCCTGCATTATCCATGGGATAGAGTGTAAGCTCTGGGGGGGGGTCACCTCATCATACATTATCCATGGGATAGAGTGTAAGCTCTGGGGGGGGGGTCACTCATCATACATTATCCATGGGATAGAGTGTAAGCTCTGGGGGGGGGGGCTCACCTCATCATACATTATCCATGGGATAGAGTGTAAGCTCTGGGGGGGGGGGTCACCTCATCCTGCATTATCCATGGGATCGAGTGTAAGCCCTGGGGGGGGGGGTCGCCTCATCATACATTGAGCTTGTGTTACATTGTAAATAAGCCTGTGTAGTTCTATGTGCTGTTAGAGTGTAAGCTCTGCGGTTAAGCTTGGCGCTCGTGCACAGGTAGAATTGCTCGTCTGCTTTATTATTCTGTATCCGTTAAATTGCAAGCTCTGGGGTTCGCGGTCCTGTTGTCTTACTGAGGTCACATGTCTAGGCTGTCACATGCCGGTATCCTTCACCCTTTTTAGATTGCATGCTCTGTGGTCGAGGTTTCAGGCTCCTATATCACACATAGTAATCTGATGTTGCCCCCCTGGACTTGCAGTCTGTATCACACGGCGAGGACTGATAAAGCTATTCAGAACGTGGAATTGTTACAGATTTTGGCAGAGGGGATCTTCTATCTGTGTTACCCATCCTTAGACGGAGCTAGGGTCTCCCGATCAACCATGGCATGCAAAGGGGACCACAGGGGAAAGTGCTGCCCTGCAATATGTAGAATTCATATGCTGGAGGAAAGAAATCAAGACAGGTCACCTGGGATTCCTTTCCTGCAGTTTATGGATTATACATGCGGCGGGGTGGCATTTTTCATGTATTGCCAATCAACACAAATACACTATGTGCGTCCAAGAAAAGATGGAGGACCTGGCAACCGTGGACAGAGGCTCTTGGCTTGAATTCTCTAGTCCTTTAAGTACGGAGAGCATTAATCATTGGGGGAGAGGTCTATTTCCCTACTTAAATAAAGGGCCGGGTGATTTCTATCCTTTTTTAACACAGACAGACAGACAGACACAGACACAGACAGACAGACACAGACACACACTTTCTCTGAAAATCGAGGAATCGGCCAGATTTTGTCTTTTAAACCTCTCTTACATCCTTTCTTCTCTCCACACTTTTTTTGTTTTTAGCCGAGAGCTCTTGCGCATTTTTTTTGGTTTTATTTTTGCTACCCCCATTTTATATGACATTTTCAGAGGACGCCCCTTATTTACCGCTCTGTTTACCTTCTTGTTTTTATTGCTATATGACCGTTTAGATGACTTCTTGTGGCCATTTCTCACCGGTGGCTTTTCTGTTGGACTATGCAAAAAAAAAAAAAGTTTGAAAGGAAAATTTTCTTTTTTATATACCAAAAGAATCCAACCTGTAATTCCTGCGTGATGGTTCGGGTTTCCGGTTTATTCCAATGACGGAAGTGACAACGTTTTGCCCCAGATTGGTCTTTATAAAACTCTTGATTTGACAAAGATCCAACAGGGTCAAAACGTTGTCACAATGGAATAATGCCGCATCTTCGTGCAGTAATTCTACGTTGCGTTATTTTGGTATTTTTGCCGTGCGTTTGGGCTTTGGCGCAGTGACGTGCGGTGAGGTCAGTGGCTGGTGAGGCACTGGCTAGTATCAGAGACAGATATACACAGGGTTACGCAGTCACAATTTACACATTTGATTATCGTTATATAGGAGAATAGAGTTTCACTATTTATAAAGTAAAGTTCGCATTTTTTTTTTTTTTTTTTACAGTTCTAAGAGCATGCACTTACAATACTGACTAATAGAGGGCGCTATTACACACATGCTGAGCTCTGCCTGCCTGCCCCCCGACTGACGAGGACAGTCACATGACTGTCCTGCGTCAATCAATCCATGGGGAGCTCTGCCTCCCATGGGGGGCGTTTTTTTTTTTTTAAATAATTGCTTGAGACCAATGGAGCTTTCCCATCGGCTCAAGCTTTCAATTGTTCTCAGTACCTTTTTGGAGGCACAAAAGAGCGTAGAACCAGGAAGCAAAGCCAGCTTGAGCTACGCAATTAGTGTAGCATTCAGGTGTGCAAATTGTTTAGGCTAAGCTGGCTCAGTGCTGCCCCTGCTGTCTGTGTAGTGAAACACAGACACACAAAGGGGAAGGGAAAAAAAAGCAGAGGACAGAGAAGCAGCGAGGGAGCGTGGAGAGGTGAGTATGAGAACCTTTTTTTCAATAAATAACATTTTATTTACAGTTTAAATATACACACAATACATGTCATTACAGCACAATAAGCACATTAATTTACTGGAATGGCAGGGGAGGCTGAGATGGCAGCTGAATTAGATATGACAGGGAGCTTAAAAGATTTATAATCTACCCCCTGGTGATGTCCTTTGAATACATCCCGCACAATACAAACAAAACCATCTTATAGAACACATTATAAAGCACATTCTGCTGTTTTTTTTCTTTGTCTAATTGCATGGTAAAAAGGGGGAAAAAGAAATTATATCCCAGTTTTTATTTTTTGGGATTTTTCCTATGATGCAATATTTACTAAAATCTGTGCAACATCTTTACTTTACTGCTCTTATTTAATCTACAGTATTTACCCGTTAGTGAGGTGGATGAGTGAATGTTTAGATAAGGCACCAGGAGGCTATGGTGATCCAGGCTACCTGAGATAAAAACAGGGAGCTTAAAAGGCTTCTGATCTACCCCCTGGTTACAATGCAGTAATTTGAGACAGTGATCGACCCATAGACTCTATATGGCCAAAACCACACAATGAGGAGCAAGGGATGGAAAGATCGGGGGGGGGGGGCAGTTTACAACACAAAATATCACACAATGAGGAGTGAGGGATGGAAAGATACGAGGGGGGGCTGTTTACAGCACAAAATAGAAAAACAAATCACATGTAAGATATCAGCAACATCATAAGGACATTTCATTTTTTGGTGGTAGTGGCCCTTTAACATGATTTCCAAACATGCGAAATGCCGACACTGCTGCCATCAGATGTGACATGTGCCACGATTACATACTGTGCAGGTAAATGGGGGGGGGGGGAGCTGGTCAAATCATTTGTTTGGCGTCTTCTTCATTCTTTATTTTTGTCTCCATCTGTCTTCATAATCTATGTTTCCATGACCTGTCCAAACCAAGCGATGAAGAAAGGCATTGACGTGTAAGGAAACCGATCCGACCTTTGTCTGATCTGTGTATGGACAGAATGTCCGGAACCTTTCGTGGCAATGTCAACAAAGAGATGATGAGATGACCGAGCTTGCAGGGACACATCTGGCTGTGGCTTTGAGATGTTTTCTCCTTATACTTGTCTGTCTTTGCTTAACCAGGGAAACGGAGAGCCCGAGCCCGTCACCGCCCAAGACAACGCGTTTCAAGCCTCTGTCCTAGTGGTAACACATCAGTGGAGAGATGAACCCGCAAGCAGACTGTCGCCTTACCAGGAGTCCCACCCGGGTAAAGGTCCCCTCCTTCCCACCCAGAGCAGCTCTATCAAAGAAAAGGTCTCCTCCTTTATTCTGGATTTGCAGAGTCTCTCGGAAGTGAATCTGAGCTCCGAGAACCCAAACATTCAGGTGAGAAATCCAGCGCATCTTCACAAACCTCGGTAAACTTGTCTTTATTGATGCCTAGAGATTCCGCTCTAAAAGCCCCCCCCCCCCCCCGCGTGCATGCTGACATCACGCGATTCCTTTAAATGCAAAGAATCTTAAGGGGGTTATTCAGAGAGCGTCGAAAGTGTTAGCCACTTAGTTGGTTGGTGTTAGCCAAAATGGGTTATTCAATAAGGCTGGGGTCAGACCAGCGCACTTTTAACGTGCGTTCTGGCGCACTTAATTACGGCTGCAGTAGCAGCAATGACAGCCAATATACGAAGTACGGTCGCACAAAAGTCCGGCCACGCAACGCAAGTGGAATTTGAACGCATTATTTCGGGAACGCAGAATCGCTAGTACTGACGTACAGCGTGCGCTGCGTCCACTAGCGGCGTGTGTGCGTGATTAGGAGACGTCAGACCCTGCTCGTGTCCGGCCAACATAACGTCCAGACGCCCAAAGTTTCCTGATTTGGATCCGTAAAAAATCACGCACAAAAATTGCGCATCGTATGACCGTTTTCGCGCATTCCGTGAAAAAATACGTCAATGCATTCGGACGCACTTTTTGACGTTCGTGTGTAAAAATGCTTTGGTTTGACCCCAGCCTTAGAGCCGAACTTGCCACCGAATTGCACAGGGTGATGAATTTCACCGTACAGTGCAATTTCGTAGCAATTTGGCGACCCTCTGCGGCAGTGAAATTCCCCATAAAGAAGTAATGGTTAATGTATACAGAAAAATGTTGGCAATATGGCCTGATTTTTCGATGCTTCAGTTCGGCAGGTTTAAACAGGCGAATCTCATAGGTTTCAATAAACAAAAAATTTTTTTAATTTTTTTTCATTCAACTTATTTTCATTTGCAGCAAAAGGTTTTTAGATTATTTTTTTTTAGGCACTTTTCAGAATTTTTAATTTTTTTTCTGTAATAAACCTTTTTATTTCCATGGATTTTTATTGTTTAATCGCTTTTTAAATTTGCCTTTTTTTTTTTTTTTCAAAAAACAAACAAAAAAAAAATTACCCTCCATTTAACGGATCGTCGGCTGCATTCGGCGGATCCCTTTGGCGCACTTCGGGAACCATGTGAATTCTCAGCAATTGAACATGCTGAAGTGCTCCGAGTGAGAGTGCACCGAAATTTCGTTGCTCTCTGAATAACCCCTAAAGCAGGGCCGGATTAACATAGGGGCAGATGGAGCAGCAGCTCCAGTCCCATGCCTCAGAATAGGCCCAGAGAAAGGATAACTATCAGGGTTATTCAAAGAGATCCGAATTGGGGCCGAAAGGTAACTGAACAGTGAAATTCAGCGTACGGTTACCTTTCCTGGCCATTCAGAGAGCAGGCAGTTCGCCAAATCCTGGCGAATTGCCTGCACATACGGTGCCTGTTCGAGGGCAGTGAAATCACCATAGAGAAGCAACGCTTTGTCTATTCAAAGAACACAAACCAGCAGGGAAAAGTTGCCGAAATGCCCTGCTGTTCGGTGGTTTCATTCGACAGGTTTATTCAGGCGAATCCCATAGGCTTCAATGTTAAAAATATTCCCGTTTTAATTCAATATCTAATAAACTGTTTATTTTATTCTGCAGTAAAGAGTCTCTTTACTTTAGTTTTTTAGGATCTTTAAGGCATTTTTCTGGATTTTGTTTATTTTTAATAAATCGTTTTGTTCTTTTTTCTGTAACTGCCCTTTTTATTATCATTTCCTGGACCTTATATGTAAATTCCAGACATTTTCTCTCAGTAGTTTCTTTGCAAAAAAGTTTCACTTTTCAAACATTCAAGCGTACTGTTGTTGTTTTTTTTTTTTTTTTTTTTTTCACTCCATTCGTCTGCGTTGTCGACTTTTCCGGCGGCTGCTCTGTGCTGTGATCGGCGGCTACTTGGGTTTCTCCAGCATGTTCGGCGGGGTTAATCCAGATGTTTTTTTGCGGGTTTCGGTGAGCCTTCGCCGGGTTTTGCGGTGAGTGTTCGTCTGGTTTGCAGCGGCTTTTCCCTGCACTACGTCGGCCCTGTGGTGCTTGCTGAATACACCGCAGGGTCGCTGAAATGGGATCGCCAAATCGCACCGAATTGAAGAGCATGAAAAGTCACCGAACGTGCGGTAACTTTTCGATTCTCTTTGAATAATCCTGTATGTCTGCATTTGGACCCCTGTATCTCCAACACCATAGCAGCTACAGGGTCAAGTGAGGTATCACTGGAAAGACCAGAGTATGGCCTTTCCAATTTTAAGTAAATAAAATAATAAATATTTACTTTTTCTTTCCAACAGTAATATTTTTCACTTTTCAATTATCGCGTAAACCATGATGCTGCACTAACTAACCATCACATTTCTCATGTCACCAACAAGTGTGGAGGTGATGGGTGATGGTACAATCCATTGTTGCATCAAAAACCTAAACCACCGCACTGAAGAGCACTGCAGGGAACTTTGGACCCCTGCGTCACTAATGTTTACACCTCACAAGGTCAAGTGAGGCGTCATTGGACAGGACAGAGTCTGGCCTTTGCATTAATGTAAAATCTAAAATGAAAAAAACATTTTTATTTATTTTTAGTTCGAAAGCGATGGCATTGTCCATTTGTCAGGTATAAAATGAGCAATACCACTGCCATTACTCACCTTCTCATTTCCCACACTGGGAGCAAGGTCAGTGGGTTATACATAGTCATATTATTCGTAAAAAAAACATGTTTCAAAACACAAGGGAAATATTTCATTTTTTTCTCCCATTTTGTTTGGTTAAAATTTTATATTTTCTCAGAAAAATACAGTAACAGGTTCCCATTTCACTTTTTTTTTTAACAAGTCTTCCCTATAGAATATATAACCACAAAGGTTTGGATGATAAAATGGGGAAATAATTTTTTACATTCTTTAAATGATTGAAATCTGAATGAAGAGGCGTGTCCTGCCCTGAGACCAAGATGGCCGCTTAAGCATTGAGCTCCCGAGTCCCCTCCGACGGCAATCTGCTTTTCACCCAAATCTCAGGTCATGGTTCGTGGCAAAACCCGCCTATCTACCCCTAAACCCTCAGCACATCAACAGCTCCGTGCTTCTGGCCCGCTGGACGCTTTTGTCACCCCCACCCAGACCGCAAATCTCTCCCCGCCGCGTGACAAGTTGGCGGACAGGCCTCCGAATCAACTCCAGACAACGGACTCTTCCGAAGCAATCTGCCGCTTGGAACAGCTCATTTCCGCGCTTCCCACTAAAGCTGACCTGGCGGATCTGGTGGCGGACCTAAAGGAAGGCTTCGCAGGAGACATCCGGGAGGTCAGGACCGATGTCGGGGCCTTAGCGTCCAGGGTGAGCCACCTGGAGGATGGGGTGAACCACCCCCCGGCTCAGCCGCCTCCCCCAGCGGCGTTCGGAGAACTGCAGTGCCGAGTCGATGACCTCGACAACAGAGGCCACCGCCATAATATCCGCATCCGCGGTCTACTGGAGGTGGATGGACCGGAGGATTTACGCATCACCCTTACTGAGGTATTTTCCATGGTGTTGGGCCAGGCACCGGATGCCCTGATTTTGATGGATCGTATACATAGGGCTCTGCGCCCGAAACCACCCCCGACCGCACCCCCCCGAGACGTTGTCTGCTGTATGACAGACTTTCTGTTAAAGGAAAAAATTATGGCCGCAGCACGTGCGTCCCGCTCCTGGGCCTTTCATGGAGGCACACTAGAATTTTTTCAGGACTTATCCCCCTTTACGTTAGCGGCTAGACGCTGTTTGCAGCCTGTTACTCAGGCACTTCGCCAGGCCGATATACCTTACCGATGGGCCTTTCCCTTTGCACTGTTGGCCCAGAAGAATTGAGTGCGCCATACCATCTGTCACCCCTCTGATGTTCCCTCCTTTGCAGCGGCGATGGATCTCCCGGTGCTTAGTGTCCGGAATTGGGAGTCTGAGGATCATCGTGTTGCTCCGGTGGCCCCCCCTGGAACCCGCAGACAGAGGTCGCGTGGCCGGCAGCGACGATCCCGGGACAGAGCCCCTGCGCACCTGGACCCCCAAGTGGATGCCTGAGCTCTTATTTTCACTGCCTACCAGCGCCTGCTGTACTCCTGGATCCCCATTTTGAATCCCTCTACGCCATGTTGGGGACCTTCTCCTTTCCCCCATGTACTTAAAGGGGGTGCTCGAGCTGGTTCGGGGTGGGGGGAAACAGGGTGCTTGTGTTTACATCAATAGCTCCTGTAGTAGGCTCGCGCCCCTTATTTTTGCGTGCCGTCCTGCTGTTGGACCTCCGTTCTGTGACCACCTACTAAAGACCCAGCGGCTCTACATCTGCCTGCCCTCACAGTGCAGCGTTCTGAATTCCAACGCCGAGAATTTGCCACCGCATATACTCCGCTAGGTCTACAAAGAGGTCTCCACCCTAACATCCGGCCCTCCAGTAGGAATAAGGTTCTTTCCTATTACCGAAAATATAACTGATGTACGAGTCAGCATTGAAGGACCAGAAGGCACTCCTTATACAGGAGGGATATTCGGAATGCAGCTCATTTTGGGCAACAGATCTCCCAGCTGTACCTCCTAAAGGATACTTCTTAACGAAGATATTTCATCCACACATTAGTAGCAATGGAGGGGTATGTGCCCATGCCCTGAAGACGGATTTGAAAGCTGGACTAGGCGTCAGACACATTTTACTTTCTATCCAGTGTTTGCTGATTCACCTAAAACCAGAGTTGGCACAGAACGAGGATCCTAGACGCCTCCTACTGGAGAACCCCCCCCCCCGATGATTTGGGGTCTTCGCAGCTCGCACGTTACGCCGGACTCTGCGCCCGGAACTGTGGTACCGGGTACTTGATGGCACCCCCTGGGCCCGAGCCTATTCGTTGCACACTCGTGCATGATGAGATTACCTACATTGGGGTCATGTGATCAGTTATCCCTGTGCCGCTGTCTTATGCTCACCTACTACGGTATGGTACACGCTCGGCTTCCCGTATTCCCGGCTCGATTCCCCCTAGGGAGGCTGGTTTCTGCGACACGCATCTCCCCCCCCCCCCCTTTTTTTTTTTTTTCCTCTCTTCGTCTCGGTTCAGAACCTATTTTTACACGCGTTTGACGTATAGCCTACAACCAATGATGCAACCGGACTTTGGTTTCTCATATATTCATAGATGTACTGTTCGTCCCGGTTCCGAACCTGTTTTACGGAAGCCTGACATATGGGCTACACCCAATGATGCGATCGGACTTTGGTTTCTCATATTTTCATTGATGTACGGCTCACCCCGGTTCTGAGCCTGTTTTTACGCCCGTTAGACGTCTGAACTACTCCCGATGCTACAATCGGATTTTTTTTTTTTTTTTTTTTTTTTCTTGCATGTTTACAGTATGGCCTACACTCAATGAGGCATCCGGACCTTGGTTTATCATATGTTCATGGTTGTACTGTCCGTCTCAGTTTAAAAACTGTTTTGAAATTGTTATGCCCCACCATTGGGAGTAGCGAGCGCGGTTCCCTACGCCTTTAATTTTTCTGTCCTCCCCATTCGGTGGGATATAGTAGTTACGCTACCCTACACTTTCAGTTTTTATGCTCCGCTATGGGGAGGACCACTGTTCTTACACCCAGTTCATTTTTATGACCATCCCTTGGATGGAATGTCCTGCAATTTTCGCCTAATGCCCTTAATTTTCTGCCCTCCCCATCGGGTGGGGTACCACCGGTTTAATTACTCTGCACACTGAATTTTTCTGCTCCACCACCGGGTGGGTCATTGATTCTCGCGCATTTCATTTCGCGCTCTCCCCCCTTGAGCGGACTGTCTTATGTTTAATTGTTATTGCACTCAATTTTTCTGCCCTCCCTACTGGGTGGGGTACCTTATGCCATTCCGCGCCTCCTCAATTTGATCCCACTCCCCCCCCTTTTTTTTCCCCTCTGTTTGAATGTTTTGAGCTGTTATTGTTGATTTACTTGTATATACCGCGGCATATGATCTGTTTCTCGGAGTCGGAGGGGACTCTTACTGAGCTCCTTTACTGTGTTATATTTTTGTTCTTTTCTCCTATCGCTTTTCTGTTGGCCTAATCTTTGGTCTGGGATAGGTTTGGAGCTTGACTCCTCCGCCCTTGAGGGCTTGACGCCAATCTTTTTCAGGGGTACTAACCGGCCCCCGAGGCGTTCTATACCTCATTGTTCATTCTTTCTTTTTCCTGTCTGTCTACTCTTTCTTCTTCCCCCCCCCCTTTTTTTTTTTTTTTTTTGACACCTTTGCCCCTTTCCTTTACAGCTACCATGGGCATGCCTGGGGGTTTCGCCCCATGCCCTCTTCGCCTCCTTACGTACAACGCCAAGGGTCTCAATGTCCCGGAGAAGCGCAGTCGACTTTTACGGGAGGCCTCGGCCCTGAGGACTTCGGTGCTCATACTTCAGGAGACTCCCTTCCGAATCCGGGTCGGCTCCGGTTCTTTGTATTTTCCGTTATCCCTTGGGATATTTTAGTGACCATCAAGGTGGCAAGAGCCGAGGGGTGGCTATCCTTTTCTCCCGAGATGTCCCCTTTGTCCGCATGGACGTGATGACGGATCCAGAGGGACGATTTCTGTTCGTTAAGGGCACGATTGCGGACTCTTGTTACACGTTCGTTTCAGTGTATTTACCGAATACTGCACTGCACCGGTGTCTATAATCTACAGTTGTGTTCAAAATTATTCAACCCCCAATGCTGTAAAGGGTTTTAGGGAATTTAGTGTACATTTGTAATTGTATTCAGAATGAAATCCAACAAGGACTTTTTAAAGAACCATATGCAACTAAAATGACATCAATTGGTTTTGTAATACAGTAGTAAATGTTTCTTTTGTGAATTCTTCATTGACACAATTATTCAACCCCTTAAAGACTACCACTCTGAAGAACAGAGGTTCATTCAAGTGTTTTCAATCAGGTATTGAAAACACCTGTGGATGTCACGGAGCAGCAATAAAGCATAATAAGCACCAATTAGGCAGCTTTAAAATGACTGTGATACTCAGCTCCTTCTAGACATTTACTGGTGTGGTTACAAACATGGTGAAGTCAAGAGAATGGTCCAGGAAGACAAGAGAAGAGGTGATTACTCTTCACAGGAAGGGCAATGGCTATAAGAAGATTGCAAAGATGTTAAACATACCAAGAGAGACCATAGGAAGCATCATTCGCAAATTCAAGGCAAAGGGCACTGTTGAAACGCTACCTGGTCGCGCAGAAAGAAGATGCTGACTTCGACTGCTGTGCGCTACCTGAAGCGTAGAGTGGAGAAAAGTCCCCGTGTGACTGCTGAGGAACTGAGAAAAGATTTGTCAGATGTGGGTACTGAAGTTTCAGCTCAGACAATACGGCGCACACTGCGTAATGAAGGCCTCCATGCCAGAACTCCCAGGCGCACCCCCTTGCTGTCTCCAAAGAATAAGAAGAGTCGACTGCAGTATGCCAAAAGACATGTGGACAAACCACAGAAGTTTTGGGATAGTGTTCTGTGGACTGATGAAACAAAATTAGAACTGTTTGGGCCCATGGATCAACGCTATGTTTGGAGGAGAAAGAACAAGGCCTATGAAGAAAAGAACACCTTGCCTACTGTGAAGCATGGCGGGGGGTCAATCATGCTTTGGGGCTGTTTTGCTTCTGCAGGTACAGGGAAGCTTCAGCGTGTGCAAGGTACCATGAATTCTCTTCAGTACCAGGAGATATTGGTTGACAATGTGATGCAGTCCGTCACAAACCTGAGGCTTGGGAGACGTTGGACCTTTCAACAGGACAATGATCCCAAGCATACCTCCAAGTCCACTAGAGCATGGTTGCAGATTAAAGGCTGGAACATTTTGGAGTGGCCATCGCAGTGACCTGACTTAAATCCGATTGAGAACCTCTGGTGGGACTTAAAGAAAGCAGTTGCAGTGCGCAAGCCTAAGAATGTGACTGAACTGGAGGCTTTTGCCCATGACCAATGGGCGAAGATTCCCGTAGATCGCTGCAAGACACTTGTGTCAAGCTATGCTTCACGTTTAAAAGCTGTTATAACTGTAAAAGGATGTTGTACTAAGATTGAATGTCACTTGGGGGTTGAATAAAACTGATAATGATGTGAGCATAGAAAAGACATTTGTGGTTATTTCATTATAAATGTTGTTATATTTGTCTGACCTACACGTGCCTCTTTGATTTAATTGTAAGCAAGATGTCTGAATGATCAAAATCAATGTCAAACTGGCCAAAACACTCAATTTCAGTGGGGGTTGAATAATTTTGAACACAACTGTATCTCACGTCAATTGCAAAACTTTATGGTTGGGACTCTTGTGGTTGCGGGAGATTTTAATATCCCCTTGGATCCGAGACTGGACACCTCCATGGGTCGTACCTCGATCCCCCCGAATGTGGTACGGCAGGTGAGACGTACTTTGGACGAGCTTCGGCTAGTTGATGTCTGGCGAGCTTTTCACGCCGTAGAGCGTGACTATACGTTCTTCTCCCCAGTACATGGCACACACTCGAGACTGGATTATATCTTTATACAACATCACCGAGTGGACCTCGTCGAGGCTTCGAATATTGAGGCGCAGACGTGGTCAGACCACGCTCCTGTGCAGGCTACGCTATCCTCGCCGCTCTGTCGTCCGTCGGAAAGGCAGTGGCGCCTAAATATATCTCTCCTCTCAGACCTGGGCTTTGTGACCGAAATAGATTCCCTTCTTCAGGCATATTTTGAGACGAATGGAGACACGGATGTCCCTGAACCGACGATATGGGAGGCGAATAAGGCTGTGGTGCGGGGCCTTTTTATAAGCAAAGCCACAGCTCTGAAACGACTCAGTTCTGAACACCTACAACAACTTATCGTAGATATTCGCGCCATGGAACTGCGTCACCAGGTGTCCGCATTACCCTCTGACTACTCAGATCTTCTAGGCGGCGAGCATTGAATGACTTACTCGATACTAATATTAAGTTTGCTGCCCAGAGGACCCGTTGTAGTTTTGCCCTTAAGGAAAACAAACCTGGCCGATTGTTAGCCCAAATCCTCCGTCGCAGGCAGAACGCTTCCTATATCGCAAAAATACGCTCCCCAGACGGAATTGTCCGCGTACTCCCTGAATCTATCTTAACGGAGTTCCAGCGCTATTACCAAAGCTTATACGATTTGGACGGGGTCGCGGATGCTACCCCGCCCCACTGTGCTTCGGGATTACCTGAGAGTTAAGCTCCCCCGATTGCTTTCAGAGTCTTCGGCGGCTAGCCTGGAGGACCCCGTCAGCGCGGTGGAACTTCAAGCGGTCCTGAAATCGCTTAAGACCCATAAATGCCCGGGCCCTGACGGTCTCCCAGCAGAATATTACCGTGCCTTCTCACCCACACTGGTACCCCTTCTTCTTGCGCTGTTCTCAGCAGTTCGCTCAGGATCCCCCCTTCACCCTCATACTCTGCCACGATCTCGGTCCTTTTGAAACCGGATAAGGACGCAGCTGACCCCCGCAGTTACCGACCGATCTCTCTCCTTAATACAGATCTGAAGATCCTCGCTAAGGTTATGGCGAACCGACTGACCCCTCTCTTACCATCCTTGATTCACCCGGATGAGGTGGGATTTGTGCCGGGCCGTGAAGTCCGTGATGCGACCACTCGCGCTTTGGGGGCTATCGGGGTGGCGAAGAAGACTGGTGAGGGCCTTCTCCTGCTCTCTACGGATGCGGAGAAGGCCTTCGATAGAGTGAGTTGGGACTTTATGTTCTCGGTGCTGAGGGGATTGGGGGTGGGACCCCTTTTTATGCAATGTCTGACGGCCCTTTATGATGACCCCACGGCCCGTGTTAGGGTCAATGGTGCTTTATCACCCCCACTGGTAGGGGACAGCCCTGCCTGGTCCCATTCCTCACTATCGCCCCTGCTTTTCGCCCTCACCCTTGAACTGCTTTTGGTTGCTATCCGTAAACACCCGGACATGACGGGAATTCGGGGACATGCCTCCGAACATAAACTATCGTCTTACGCTGATGACTTGCTCTTTTTCCTCACGAACGTCGACTCGTCTATACCGGCTGTTGTGTCGGTACTGGACACTTATGGCCACGTCGCTGGTCTTAAAATCAATCAGGACAAATCGGAGTTCATGGGCGTCGCTCTGACACCCGTTGCTTTGGAGACTATTAGTTCCTGTTACCCATTCCGCCACTGCCCTTCCTCTCTCCGATATCTCGGTACCTGGCTGGCACCATCCGCTAACCGACTCCTTGACTTAAACCTTCATAGTATACTGCGCACGTTTTACTCAGATTTGTCCGGTTGGACGAGTAAATACATCTCCTGGTTAGGCCGCGTGGCGGTGATAAAGATGAATTTGCTCCCACGGCTGTTATACCTTTTCCATACTCTTCCTATTGCGATTCTGTCCTCATTTTTCCTGGTGCTCCGGAAAGAACTCCTGGCCTTCGTGTGGCCGAAAGGCCGGCCCCGGGTTGGGTTGTCGGTACTTTGCTGGCCAAAGACCAGAGGCGGCCTTGCCCTCCCCGATATGAAGCAGTATTATACAGCATGCCATTTGCTTCGAATTGTCGATTATCCAGATCGGAGGCCGACCAAACGATGGCTCGACTTGGAGCGTAATTTGGCTGACTCACCCTTGTGGGCATTGCCTTGGTTCCCACCGATCACTCGCCGCGGCCCTCCGACGGACCCGGTCGCTGTTACGCTACGAATCTGGCACAGATGTAAATTGACTCATGGCCTGTCCACGGCTATTTCCCCCCTCCTACCCCTGAGCCATAACCCGAAGCTACCAGCTGGAGTCTTGCCTTCACTGAGCGTTCGGTTATCAGGGGAGAGGAGACTGCGGGCACTGAACTTCCCCTCTGAGGATGTGATTGACCCCCTCTGTTTTAGGGAGGGGGCCCTCCGTCTCCTTTTGGAGAGATTTAATTACCTACAGATTCGGACTTATCTCCATAGTCTCAATTGTGGATACAGTTTACACCGACAACTCACCCCGTTTGAGCGCTTTTGTCATATGAGCCTTACACTTGAACATGGGATCTCGACCTTGTATGGCCTACTTCAGGCGTCAGATACGACTGACCCCTCCTTTACTTCTAGATGGGAGGCAGATCTAAACATTACGATATCGGACGCTCAATGGACTATGACTTATATCCTAGTGCATAAGGGGTTTTGCGCTTCGAGGTCTCAGGAGACTTCCTACAAAATAATGACCTTCTGGTATAAGATCCCCTCGCTACTACATCGCATTTACCCGGACGCCTCCCCCACATGTTGGCGTTGTGATGCTGCTGTGGGGACGTATCTCCACACCTGGTGGTCCTGCCCTCGCGTCCTGGGGTTCTGGAAATTGATTCATTCCGCCATCCTGCAGGTGACTGGTGTAGATCTCCCATTCACCCCAGAATGCTTCTTACGTTTTCATATTCCCCCTCCCCATCGGGACCTTGAAGAGGTCAGTGCTACTTCTTATGATACTGGCGGCTCGGGCCTTGATTCCGGCACTCTGGCGCTCCTCGGAAGTGCCGTCTCTTCGATCATGGTTGGGCAAGGTTGAGACTTTCCGCTCGGTGGATCTCTTGGAGGCGGTGACTAGAGGCGCTGAGGCGGACATGGGGCTGAAGTGGTTCCACTGGGACAGTTATGCGGCAACTGCGCGTCGTGCGATGGATTTAACTTGAGGTTTTTGTAGTGGGGGCGAGACAGCCCGGGCAAGATCACTCCTTCCCTTCCCTCCCCCCCCTTTTTTTTATTTTTTATTTCCCCTTCTTTTTATTAACTCTTCTGTTTCCTTCCCATCTCTCTCTCTCTTCTTCTCTCTTATGTTCCATTTCTCTAATTTCGCAACCTGGACACTGGGCGACGGTGGCTTTTGTGAACACTGGGCGGGAACGCCTTAGTTTTCCGCTTGTAGTGGATGGGTTTTTGAGATTCCTCACACCTATTTGGTGATGAGGTTTTTGAACACGGCGCCATTGGGTGGACCGCTCTAATGCCTTTTTATTTATGCCTCAAGCCCCTCCCCACTGGACGTAATCTGTGGTTGTATGTGACTTTACTTAGTACAGTATAGATTATTTGTATCACTCTTGATCTTTATTGCCTGTTTTATTTTTTCTGAATAAAAACTTTGAATTTCAAAAAAGAAATCTGAATGAAAAATGAATCACACAGTATCTGCCTGGTTAGATGTATCTGCTCTATTAAATAACCCAAAATATGTTTACATTTCACTAAAGTACAAAAAAGCCACCAAAATAGTCAGCTCCAGTGCAGTTAGTGTATTCAGCGCTGCAAGGCTTGATCCTCCTATGAAGCATCACGCGTTGCAGCCCTGTCCAACGCGCACATATTACGCTCGTCCGAAAATGGCCTTAGCTGTAGAATACCATACACTCCATGCATAGGCCATGGCGCTGTGGCTTGTTTCTCTTTCTCCTCATCTGTTTTATTTGGAGCCTGGTAAAGGCAGGTCTCTCGCCCTGACTGACTATGGTCTTGGTATTAACCCATTCACTCTTGGCTCGACAACCACTGCTCTAAACACTGGATTATCTTCATTAAAACACATTCTGACCCTTTGTATAAAAACTACAAAAGGCGTGAATTGCCGAGCTTCAAATTCATGTTGATACAGTTTTGTTTCATGAAAACTGACTTCGGTCGGAGTAGCAACATCACGCCACTGTTGGCTTCAGAAAACCGGTGATTAATGTGCAGCTGCATGAAGCAACACCTGTAACGCCGTCCAATAAATAAAAGAATGTTTGCATAAAAATAACAAACCCGTAACACACGTCTTACCCCAACAAGGTTCAGTTCGATGGATTTTTAATTAAAAACGATTCAGAACGTCAACATCAGGTTCCATCGAAAACAAAAAGACACAGGTCTTCTCCAGTGCTGCCGGAGTGTTTGTTTGGAAGAGGAAACTAGTACAAAATCCATAAATAGGACCATTTGATATTCCACCACCCGGCTCTGTACAAAGGGCTTAACGTCTCCCGGTAAAACATACCTATAGGGGTTATTCAGAGAGATCCGAACTGGCACTGACATTTTTTAAAGTATTTTACCAGGAAGGATACATTGAGATTTCTCTTGTTTTCAAGTATGTCCTGGGTGGCGAGTATGTACCGTTAGGTATCTTGCCCAAGGACACTTACTGGAGAGGTGCTCTTGCCGGGATTGAACCTGTGTCTCCAGTCTCTCTCCACGGTTATAGAGCAGTGATGTTACATCTACTCCACCCAGCTGGCACTAAATTGCCCGAACGGTGAGTTTTCATGTACGGTGCATTTTCAGGACCATTCTGTTAAAAGCTGGCCAAATATTGGTGAATTGCCAGTGAAATTCGACGGCAGTGAAATCCCCATGGAGAAGCAATGGTTAATCTATTCAGAGAACACCGAACAGCAGTGAAAAGTTGCCGAAGTTCCCTGCTGTTCGGTGTTTTCATTTCGATAGATTTATTCAGGCGATTCCCATAGGCTTCAATGTTAAAAATATTCCCGTTTTAATTCAATATCTAATAAACCGTTGATTATTTGCTGCGTGGAGGCGGCCATCTTTCCCACGTCACACTCAGCACTTGCGGCCAAGGCGAGAGGTGCTGCAGAGTAGCTAAGTTATCAGTGCTGAGCTGCAGCACAGCGTTCAGTGCCAAGTTGCTAACTTAGCACTTGCAGCGGCTGAGGAACTGAACGCGCCTTAGGACTGAAACATTGCTGCGCTTTATAAATGCTTGCGTGACCAGTCCCTCTTCTTTCCCTGCTGTCTACATTGTATCATAGTTGGAACTCAGTATTGATATTATTTTCCGTTTAAAAAAACAAAATACAGAAATGGCCATATTTATCCATATGTGAGTGTTTAATGTTTCTGTCGCCGGTTATTGCTTGGGACAAGGTTCTCACGGCGCGACCTCTTACGTTTCAGAGACACGATTGTATTCCTGAACTATCACTTTTAACAAACCAGACAGCTATTATGTTTTTCTATCAAGAATCTAGTTTTTAGGTAACATCATTGCTCTATAACCGTGGAGACAGAGGTTCGATCCCGGCAAGAGCACCTCTCCAGTAAGTATCCTTGGGCAAGACACCTAACGGTACATACTCGCCACCCAGGACATACTTGAAAATGAGCGAAATCTCAATGTATCCTTCCTGGTAAAACCCTTTCAAGGAATCCTTATTCAGTAAAATGACCTGCAATGCCTGGAAAGCTGTGCGATAACCAGCCAATCCCATCCACCACATCAATAAATAAGACATCTGTCCTCACACCATGATGTCTATTAGACGAGACAAATGGTCTGTTTTGGGAAAGGAAGTGGTTTTAAAGGGGTTATTCACAAGGTGCCAGAGTTGCCCATTCCGCAGGTATTTACTGCCTGCATTTGACAAAACTGGAATCCAAAAAAAGTGACTTGAGAAGCTACTCAGCAAAGCTTGTCCTGCTGCTCTTTGGGTTTTAGTCCATGCAATGTTGGCGTTGTAATATCGTAGCTAAAACCCCAGCCAATCACCGCCTATTGTTTAATTACATTTAATGTGTAGGGGTTATGGCCGGTTTCCTCGTCCTGATCGTTCTGCGTTCTTGTTTTACGACAGGTCACTATTGAAGTCGATCCCAACTCCCAGACTGAAGTTGAATTGGACCTGTCTGATTCCCGGACAGATTGGACCGATACCAAATGGGCCTCTCAGCATGAATTGTTCTGGCCCCTGTTTTGGGAATACAATGATTTGTCTGAGGATGGGATTGTCGCGCCCGCCACGTCAGACCCCGAGACCGTTGGGGACTACTCTTCACAATATGACTGGGAGGACAATGTCCTGAGCGGCGTGGGAGGTGACGCCGACTCGCTCGTTCCTGTTGGAAATAATTGGATTTCTGAGGATAAATATCAATATGGTAAGACGTAGATTCTAATCATTATCTCTCTAAATGTTTTCAATAGGCGTTTAGAAAAAGGAATGTCGTGAGGTTAAGCTTGTCCACGCTTGCTGGGGGAGGTGTTCTTAGGTGACTATATTATGACTGATATTAGCTTGTCTAATAGCGCTTGTGAACCCTTCTAAGTGCAATCCTTCAAAAAAAGTGAGGCACTTAGAGATATTCTGGTGAGTGATTTAGATTTTTGTTTCAAACAGATCTTTTCTATTCATCTTAAGGTTTTAAATTAGGTCTGGTGAGTAAATTAGGTTAGGCTGGTGACTCAATTTTCTTACTGATTAGCACAGGGTTGGTAATCAATTGGCCGCTGTTTGCTGAGGTGGTTAAGCTTGTCCACACCTTGCTGGGGGAGGTGTTCTTAGAAGGGTTCACAAGCTCTATTAGACAAGCTAATCATCACCAGTCTTTATATAGTCACCTAAGTGCAATCCTTCCAAGTGAGGCACTTGGAGGTAGAACACTTATAAAAAGGTAAGATTTGATTGTTTTAAATCCATTCTTTCATTTTATAATGGCAGGCTTGGTCCAGTGTAATAGCTGTCATGCATTTGTTTTTAGATCCAATGTTTGGAGGGTGGCTGATATGTAGGCAGTTCTCTTTATTGCAGCAGGATATTGCCTGTTTGAAGTCTGAGATTTGTAAATTATCTGTTAGACAAACTCAGGCTATGACTGTTACAAAGCCACTGCCGCAGAGGCCTCCTAGGAGTGGTAGATGGACTACTGTAGGATCTGGTAGACTTAGAGTTGTAGATAGAAGTCATGTCCCACAGTCTGTGGCTCTTAATTCTTTTGAGGCACTTTCAGAGTGTAGTGGTAAGATGGAAGTAGGCTCAGACACCATAGTTGAGGAACCACCATCCCCTATGCCTAAGGTATGCAAGACTGCAACCAAGGACAAAAAGGAAAAGGTGGGACATGATAGAAGGCAATTGTTGCTGGGTGATTCTATCATAAGAAGGGGTTGAGCTGGAGAGTAGTGGTTTGGTGAGATGTCTTCCTGGGGCTACTGCTCGTAGAGAAAGGAGACGTATTCTAAATATTGTCAAACAAGCAAAGCAGGAAGGGGAAGTGGACGTTCTAGTCCATCTAGGGACAAATGACTTCGCTAGCAATGAGGTTTCTGAGATTAAGGAAGATTTGTGTTCTTGGAGGTGAAATACAGCAGATCGCGTCCACTGTGTCATTCTCTAAAGTTCTGCCTGTGCATAACATTCAGGATAGGCAGATGCGCACTAGGGAATTTAATTTGTGGCTTCGGGAATGGTGTCGGGAGCAAGGATTTGGCTTTGTGTCCCATGATAGCTCTAATTGGAGCAGAAAGGAACTGTATAAAAAAGATGGTTTGCATCTTACTCATAGGGGAACATATGGTCTCCGTAAGAAGTTCAATGGTTTCACAAAGGAATATTTAAACTAGGAGGGGGGGGGAACAAAAGGGTAAAAAAACAATCTGCCCGATTGTCTCCCCCCCCCCCCCCCCCCAAACTAAATCTGAGGGTGCAAGCAACATACGGGGTAAAAAATGACAAGCTCAGAGTCGTGTCTATAAATGCTCTGTTTAGTCAATAAAATCAATGAACTGGAGGCAATGATGGCAGCTGAAAATGTAGATTTAGTGGCGGTTACTGAGACATGGTTCAGTGATTAAATATAACTGGGACATAACAATACCGGGTACTCTTTATATAGAAAAGACGGAGAAGGAGTGGCCCTGTATGTGAAAAACAACATAAAAACGAACCAAATAAAAGTGAGCGATGTGAACAGAGTCAGTTTGGGTTATGCTAAACATTTGGCAATCATACAGTAGCTCGTGTAGGTGTGATCTATAGACCCCCTGGACAAGTAGAAGAGCTAGATAATCTGCTGTTTTGAGGAAATGGCCAAAATGGCAATGAAGGGGGAAGTTATTATCATGGGGGACTTTAATCTTCCTGATGTGAACTGGAAAACCAAAAATCGCTGGGTGCACCAGGAGTACAAATATTCTAAACTCCCTACTGGGATTATCTCTAACAAAAGTAGTTGAGGAGCCGACCCGTAAAGAGGCCATATTGGATTTAATACTCACAAATGGAGGTCTGGTATCAGACGTTGTTGTAGGTGAAAATTTGGGATCTAGTGATCACCAGTCAGTGTAGTTTAAAACCTTTTTTTTTTGTGTTCTTATATTAGACTTTAAAAAAAACAGATTTTTCTAAAATGAGATTTTGTGTGAAGGAGTCATTATCAGACTGGAGGAGTTTAAAGGGAGTCCAGGAGAAATGGGATTATTTAAAGGAAGCATTATTGAAGGCCACAGGCAATTGCATTCGGCTTGTTAGCAAAAACAAAAAGGGGAAGAAACCACTGTGGTACTCTACAGAAGTGGCCAAAATAGTGAAGAACAAAAAGATAGCATTCAATAATTATAAAAAAACTCAGGCAAACCTATAAGATTAGGCAGAAAGAGGCAAAGCAATTTATAAGGGCTTCCAAAGCACATGCAGAAGAGAAAATAGCTCAGTCAGTAAAAAAGGGGGACAAAACATTTTTTAGATACATAAATGAGAAAAGTAAAACCAGGATTAGTTGGATTAAAAACAAAGGAAGGAAGGTATGTAGAAGAGGATAAAAGTCTCGCTGACTGCCTCAATGAATATTTTTGTTCAGTCTTTGCGGAAGGAAAGGGACCTCAGTTAGGAGGAAACACTAACGAGACATTTACATAGGCGTTTACAGAGGAGGAGGTTCTACAGCAGCTGTCTAAAGTAAAGACAAATAAATCAATGGGGCCTGATGGGATCCACCTAAACTATTAAGAGCTCAGTGGTGTAATAGCAAAACCATTAACAGATTTATTTAACCAATCCTTGTTAACGGGAGTCGTCCCAGAAGACTGGAAATTAGCAAATGTTGTGCCCATTTACAAGAAGGGTAGTAGGGAGGAATCGGAACTATAGGCCAGTTAGTCTTAAATCAGTAGTGGGGAAATTAATGGCAACCATGTTAAAGGAAAGGATTGTTGAACATCTAAAAACACATAGATTACAGGAGCAGAAACAACATGGGTTTACCTCAAGGAGATCATGCCAAACTAATCTTATTGACTTTTTTTTTTGATTTGGGTAACAAAAACAATAGACACAGGTGGCGCAGTAGACCTTGCTTATTTAGATTTCAGTAAGGCTTTTGATACTATTCCGCATAGAAGGCTTATCAATAAATTGCAATCTTTGAGCTTGGATTCCAATATTGTTGAATGGATTAGGCAGTGGCTGAGTGACAGGCAACAGAGAGGGTTGTGGTAAATGGAGTTTATTCGGCACAAGGTCTTGTTACCAGTGGGGTACCTCAGGGGTCAGTACTTGGACCCATTCGCTTTAATATTTTTATTAGTGATATTGCAGAAGGTATTAATGGAAAAGTATGTCTTTTTGCTGATGACACAAAGATTTGCAACAGGGTTGACGTTCCTGGAGGGATCAGCCAAATGACAAATGATTTAGGTGAACTAAAAAAATGGTGGGAGCTGTGGCATTGAGATTTAATGTGGATAAGTGCAAGATAATGCACCTGGGACGTAAAAACCCAAGAGCTGAATATAGAATATTTGATACAGTCCTAACCTCAACATCTGAGGAAAGGGATTTAGGGGTTATTATTTCAGAGGATCTAAGGGTAAGTAGTCAATGTAATAGAGCAGCAGGAAATGCTGGCAGAATGCTTGGTTGTGTAGGGAGAGGTATTAGCAGTAGGAAAAGGGAAGTGCTCATGCCACTGTACAGAGCACTGGTGAGACCTCACTTGGAGTACTGTGTGCAGTACTGGAGACCGTATCTCCAGAAGGATATAGACATCTTAGAGTTCAGAGAAGGGCTACTAAAATGGTGTACGGCTTGAAGGAGAAAAGTTACCAGGAAAGGCTTAATGATCTTAACATGTACAGCTTGGAAAAAAGACGAGACAGAGGAGATATGATAGAAACATTTAAATACGTAAAGGGAATCCACAAGGTAGAGGAAGGGAGTATATTTAAAAGGAAACAAAGTAGCAAAAGAAGAGGACATAGTCTTAGATTAGAGGGGCAAAGGTTTAAAAGTAACATCAGGAAGCATTATTTTACTGAGAGGGTGGTGGATACATGGAACAGTCTTCCAGTTGAAGTGGTAGAGGCCAAAACAGTAATTGAATTTAAGCAGGCATGGGATAGGCATAAGGCTATCCTAAACAAAAGCTAAATCCAGGTAAAGTATCCATGTAATTGGGCAGACTAGATGGGCCGAAAAGTTCTTATCTGCCGACATTTTCTGTGTTTCTATGACCTAGAAACGTTTTGCAAACCTTGTTCCACTGCTGGAGAATGATCCGTCTGAGGTGGGAGCTATGGGACATCAATGCTGGTCTCCCTACTGAAGCGTTTTGAGATTTTTTTTCAGATGGACAGAGCTACGGGCTGTGGAGTCTGACCCTACAACTGGTGGTTGACACCGATGGGAAGGAGCTATGCCACCTGGAGTTGTCATGCAACTGCAAGGTGTCACTGATGTGAAGTATCGATGGGATGTGGTTTCAAAAAAAATAAAAACACATGGTGACTTTATGACCCTACTTCAGGAATAACATATACTCTACATCTACCATATAAGTGGAGACAAATCTGAAGGGTCTATCAGCAATGTCCAATTAACCTATGGTCTACTGGAGCTCCAGATCCAAGCCCCAATATAGGCTAACTGAAAAGTTTGTTGGCACCAAGAAAATGAGCTCCGGATGGATGGGGTTGTGGCACAGTGTAAGACTAATGTGAAAAGAACACCGTGCCGTTGTGCCCCTTCCATACTCTGCCACATCCAACATACAGGGTTATTCAGAGAGAGGTGAAACTCAGAATGACTGGAGAAGTGAAAATTCTAGGTCAAAATAGCCAAACCAGAAAAATTCTCCCATTTCTCACTTTCCAAATTGGCTATTTGGCCTAGATTGTTCTCTTCTACTGCCAGTTCTCCCGGTTTTCACCTTTCTCTGAATAACCCTGATAGTGTGAGGTGAAAAAAGGCCTTCAGCTAAAATCTTCAGCTCCGGGGCCCGTGAATCATCTGGGAAATACAAATTTGGGGGGGGGGGGGGGGAGAGCGAGGAATGCATATAGAAGTGACCTATGGGATGTGCATTGTGGCCCTCCAGCACCTGGGTGGTACATACAGGAGGAAGCTATGGGATGAGGAGTTTGACCCGCACATCCCAGGTTTGATGGTGTGGAGGAGTTGTGGGACACTTGCAACTTCCACTTCACAACAAAGTGTCACAAAAATGATCAGTGGAGGGATTAAACAGCGGTATTTTTTTCGTTTTAACCTTTGGCATATAATGTGCTCCTGCAGATTATGAGGAGGAGGATTGGAGCCCTTGGTCTCCATGCAGTGCCACCTGTGGCCGGCCCAATCAGAAACGTACCCGTTCCTGTGGATATTCGTGCACCGCCACCGAATCCAGGATCTGTGACCTTCCTCTGTGTCCAGGTGAGGCTCTGGAAGCTCATGCTGTGCATGAGGTGGATCAACACTCACCGAACACCCTCTAATTAGAGCCACCTCGTGATGGCACAAACCATCGGACGTGCCAATCTGACAAATGTTCACATTTCGCTACATCTAATAAGGCTTGGCTCGCTCTGTTGAGGTGTAGCTAACCGTTAAGATCCATTTTTAAAATGTAACACGCTCTACAATACTGCAGGGCCGGCATCTAGTCACCGTTAAAGGGATATTCTATTAAAAACAGAGCCCATTTTTTTTGCCCTTAAATAACTGGACATATGCTGCTGACAACATCTGCCCAACTATTAGAAATATATATAATGCAGTCATGGCTGAAATTGTTGGTACCCCATACATTTTTCCAGAAATCAAGTAACACATGTATTGCTATACACATGTTTATTCCCTTTGTGTGTATTGGAACAAAACAAAAAGGAGGGGAAAAAAAAGCTAATTGGACATAATGTCACACAAAACTCCAGAAATGGGCTGGACAAAATTCTTGGCACCCTTTCAAAATTGTGGATAAATAAGATTGTTCCCAGCATGTGATACTCCTGTAAACTCACCTGGGGCAAGTAACAGGTGTGGGCAATATAAAAATCACACCTGAGAGCAGATAAAAAGGAGAGAAGTTCACTTAGTGTGGCACACACAGACACACAATGCAAAGACTAAGCATGGACAACAGAAAGCGGAGAAGAGCACTGTCTGAGGACTTGTAACCTTGAGATTGTTGCTATTTTTCCACAATTTTGGTTCTCAAGTCCATCCCCAGAGATCTAGATTTGCCTTTGTCCACAGTGCGCAACATTATGAAGAAGTTTGAAACCCATGGCACTGTAGCTAATCTCTCTGTGGGTGGACAGAAGAGAAAAATTGAAAGGTTGCAACGCAGGATAGTCCGGATGGTGGATAAGCAGCCCCAAACAAGTGCCAAAGAAATTCAAGCTGTCCTGCAGGCTCAGGGAGCATCAGTGTCAGCGCAAACTATCCGTTGACTTTTAAATTAAATGAAATGCTATGGCAGGAGACCCAGGAGGACCCCACTGCTGACAGAGACATAAAAAGCAAGACTACAGTTTGCCAAAATCCTTCTGGGAAAAAGAGAGCTTTTTGGTAAAGCATGAACAGAATGAGGCCTACAAAGAAAAGAACACAGTACCTACAGTGAAATATGGTGGAGGTTCAATGATGTTTTGGGGTTGTTTTGCTGCCTCTGGCACTGGGTGCCGTGAATGTGTGCAAGACCTCATGAAATCTGAGGATTACCAAAGGATTTTGGGTCGCACTGTAGAGCCCAGTGTCAGAAAGCTGGGTTTGCGTCCGAGATCTTGGGTCTTCCAGCAGGATGACCCCAAACAGATGTCAAAGAGCAGCCAGAAATGGATGGCAACAAAGCGCTGGAGAGTTCTGAAGTGGCCAGCAAGGAGTCCAGATCTAAATCCATTGAACACCTGTGGAGAGATCTTAAAATTGCTGTTGGGAAAAGGCGCCCTTCCAATAAGAGAGACCTGGAGCAGTTTGCAAAGGAAGAGTGGTCCAAAATTCCGAGTGAGAGGTGTAAGAAGCTTATTGATGGTTATAGGAAGCGACTGATTTCAGTTATTTTTTCCAAAGGGTGTGCAACCAAATATTTAGTTAAGGGTGCCAAGAATTTTGTCCAGCCCATTTTTGGAGTTTTGTGTGACCTTATGTCCAATTTGCTTTTTTTGTTTTGTTCCAATACACACAAAGGGAATAAACGTGTATAGCAAAACATGTGTTACTTGATTTTCTGGAAAAATTTCTGGGGTGCCAACAATTTCGGCCATGTGTGTATATAATATTATATATATATCAGGTGATTTTACTCACCTTTTTTGCTACTTTTAGCGTACAACACCTCCTCCTCCGCAGCTCAGGGGATTTCAATCCAGAAGTCCCCTGCAGGTTTGCTTACCGTAGGATCTGGAAATTGCGCATCGCTCGGGACTTGCATACGTTTCGTAGCACCTGTGCAAAAATGAAGTGGATACGCGGAACCGATCCATCAGCTGCCTCTCTGAGAACACTCCCTGTCATGGGTGGTCTCGGAGAAATTGACGTCAGCACTCCGTGCACTGATGTTACTAGTCACCAGGAGCCAGGAAATTCAAAATCCCAGCTGCTGTTTATGCTGGGGTCGGATGGAGGAAACTCCTCCACTTCACCGAACGATTACACCAGATTGACACTGCTGGGGGAGAGACTTTACACATCCTGGCCACTGGAAAAAGAGGACTTGGTCCGGATGAGTAGCCGGTTTCACTGTTAAATAGTTTAGTGTCTTGTTCTGTAAAACCTATTATCTAGATCAGGGATCTCAAACTCTGATCCCACTCAGATATTGCTCAACTACAACTCCCATGATTCTTTGGCCATGTATTTCATTTTAAGAATTAAAGAAAACTGTAGGCCAACAACAGGGGGGGGGCGCAGAACGGTTTGTCACACCCCCCCACAAAACAAACCACAAAGGTTTGACTTGACGTTGGACTTCAGACTTTAATGGGCATTTAAGTAAACTGGAGACCTCGGTTTCTGCTTGGCACAAATACATAGGATTCAGGGATATTTTTTTGGTACGTTTGCATAACCATTCTATATATAGAGATTTTGATTTAATAATTTCTCACGTTTTATATTTACTTTTAAAGGAGAAGCTCAAACGGAGAGCTGGATCACCCCGACTAGCGCCGGGACTCCTCCATCAAGCTCTGGTGAGTGATAGTGTGCCTGGGGTATGGACACAGACACACAATAATAATCTAGAAGAAGAAAATATATATATATTTAATTATATAGAACACCTGGGGGTGTAGCACTTAACCTAAACTAAGCATTCAGTGCGGGTGCAACTCGAATGTGTTTGACTGGAGTGCTCTCTCCCTGGTTTTGTTTGTATTATATAGATTTCCCTTATGATTTTTGTGACGTGCTGGCGCAGCAATGTTGTATTTTTTTTATGGTGTATACAACATCGGCAACACCAGCGCATTGCGAAAAAATCCTATTAATTATTCCACCTACTCTTTATCTTCCTTTCGAGTATATTTTGTCTCGTTGTGTATTTCTTTAGGCTAAGGTCAGACTAACGTGCGTTTAGCCGCACTAAATCACCGGCCGCGCTAGCAGCAAATGACGTCCAATGCCGGGCAGCATACGAAGAACGTCCGCACAAAAGTGCGGCCGCGCAACGCAAATGGAAAAACGATTACTGCATTTTTTTCGAGAACGTCAAACCGCTAGTACTGACGTACAGAGTGCGCTGCGTCCGCATAGCGGCGTGGTTTGCGTGATTGGGAGACGTCAGACGCTGCACACGTCGGCCAACATAACGTCCTAGACGCAGAAAGGGTTTTATTGATGATCCGTACAAAATCACGGACGAAAATGCGCATCGTATTACGCTATCGCGTATTCCGTGAAAAAATACGTCCTTCGTGTCGAACGCACTTTTTCCACGGACAACGTGTGAAAAATGCGTTCGTCTGACCCTAGCCTAACACCTGGCGGGCTGAGGTTGGGCACCCCTGCTCTAGACTGTAAGCTCTTATGAGCAAGGCCCTCTACATCTTTCGTTACTAACAGATCTCCTTATTGTAGAGCGCTGCGGACACTGTCAGTGCTATATTAATGATGTCTTTTTTCCAGCAGATAACTGCGATCGCTGGTTGAACTGTAAAAGCGACTTCCTCAGCGGTTATTTGCACAGAGTCCTGACGGAGTTGCCCAGTTGCCCCTGCTCTTACCCCTCAGAGGCTGTATACAGCTCGCTGACGCTGCGCGACGAAGCCCTGGGCCGCAGTTTCCGATGGAGAGACGCAAGCAGCGTCAGAGAGCGCCTGGACATCTACAACCCGGGTGCCACGTTCTGCCTGCGTTCCCTGCTTTCTCGGGACAGCAGTAGTCTCGGTGCTCAACACTGCTGCTATGACCAGTCGATGAGACTGCTGACTCGCGGTCGAGGGGCTGGGACCCCCAACCTGATCAGTGCAGACTTTTCCCCCGAACTTCATTACAAGGCAGACGTATTGCCTTGGATCCTGTGTAAGGGCGACTGGAGCCGCATCCACTCTGTGCGTCCCCCGAACCATGGCAGGACGTGTCCACAGAACCCACCTGATGAAGAATACCTGTCCCAACTGCAAGAAGCCCGCGAGTACTAGCCCTGCCTGGTTACAAACCATTACCGTGGACTGAATGAGCGACATCGAGCAGATACTAAGAAATATAATATATTGAATTGTTATCAATGTAAAGACTTTATATAAACATTTTTACACAAGTTTGTGTGTGGAGGTATCGCTGTATGATGTGGTACACAAGTGTACACAGTGCTCATTAAGTACATGTGCTGGTTATAATGTGGCACTTTAGTGACTAAACAAATGGGTGCAGAGCAAGGAGCAGTAAAAACGATATTTGGGGTTATTCAGAGCGCCGACATGTAACCAACATGTCGGTGCTCTCCCGTTCCCCGCACTTCAGCGAGTTCGAGTCGCCGACCCTGCGGCAAATTCAGCATTCACCTAAAGTACGGTGAATTGACCCACCGACCGAATTGAAAACCACCGCCCCGAAAAATCGATTTGAAAACACACCAAATACATCCAACGATCCTCTGAATCGATCCAGAAAAAGTCGACAAGCAGGGTAAAAAAAAAAAAAACGTATAAAGGCGTTTTCAAACAAAGTACTGCATGAAAATGCCTGGAAATAAGGTGCTATGAATAATAGTAATAAAAAAAAAAAATGGTCTGTTAGAGGAAAAAAGCCAGATTTTTTTTTTTATATAAAAAAATCTGAAAAATGCCAACACGTACTTTTTGCTGCAAATAAAATTATTCCTGTTTATATTTATTCAACCGTTTATTCTTTTCAACATTGAAGCCTATGGGATTCGCCTGTATGAAAAAGAAAAGGGGCGCTGGGACAGCAAATCAAATCCCCACAAATGATGTTCGATATGGCAGCTAACTCCAAAAAGGGGGTTTCCCCACAATAACCCCATTTAAAGGTAACATATAGCGCCTGTATATATCCCATAGTGTGGAGAAAAAGTGGGATTCACGAAATACATGTACATGCAATTCCTAAAGTGTCAACACCCGAACAAGTACACAAGGCTTTTGCCAATAAATGGATAGCACGACGCTTGCGCCGTAAAGGTTAGACAACACGAAGCCGGTGTTCTTGAAATCGTGAAATACAAGAACGACTGCGCAGTAAATGAGGAACAATTTGACTCCGTGTCAATATACAAGTGGACACTCAGGTGGATCAGAGCCTAAAGGGTTAAGGCTCAATATATGGCGGTGGGTCCCTTCAGGGATGACCCCCGTCCCACATCTGTTAACTCTCGTGAAGGTAAATGTGCTCAAGATAAATAACGGTCAGATCTCCTTCTTCTGGGGGTTTGTAGTGCTCATAATGAGATTATTAAATAATCTGTATGTGGCATAATGCCTGTATCTGTACGTCACTGGGATTTTCACTCCTAACCCTGCGAATCTTCTCCCCCGTACAGCAGTGAGTGACCCTAGAGCTCTCCCTGTATTCTGCCCTCGTCCTGGCGGTAACGTGTTTAAACAGTGCTGTTTGGGGCTGCTATATGCCGCTTGTTTAATATCTATGCGGCGTGAACGGAGCGAGGTAACAGCGCAACTCAGAGCCACATTATTGGACCTGATTTTAAAAATGTGAAAATTTAGTTGGTATGGTAATTGTTGATTTTCAATGTATTCAAAGATACCTAAATTTAGGGAGTGCAGGGGTTAAAGGTGTAGTTCATTAACATCTATACCTATAGGCTCCTAGGTTTGGAATGAATTTTGTCACAGGACTTACAGATCTATAGCAGGAACAGCCCCCCCCCCCCCCCAGGATATACTGTACCTAGAACCATATTACAGGCTCATATTGCCCTCTAGTGGTCAACCTATAGATGAAGGGAAGACATTTGTCTACCACATTCAGTCACTTTACTCCTCCTGTTATGAGCGCCCCAGGGCAGAAAATATAATTGGGGGGGGGGGGGGAGGGGAAGAGAGAGAGAGATTAACATCCACTCTGGTTATAAGCAGGCCTAGACTGGGACAAACTATAGGCCCGGGCATTTTGGACTGCAAAGCCCACATTTTTTTTCTACACTGTGCACATTACTGTGAATTTTATTTCTGTGGAGCTCTATGATACGCTCCTATTACGTGATATTTCCAGAATTCGGCCATTTCTTTCCGCTGACCCCACAAAGCAACTCGCCCGTGCCCTTGTAAACTCCCGACTTGACTATTGTAATAATCTTCTTGCTGGCCTCCCTCTCTCCCGTCTCTGCCCCCTACAAAGCGATTCTGAATGCCTCTGCCAGTCTCATCCACCTCACCCTCTGCGAGTCCCTTCCCTGGCTCCCCATCCACTGCAGAGTTAAATTCAAAACCCTTACCCTGACCTACAAAGCCCTCACTAACTCAGCTCCCCACTACCTGTCCTCAATCACCAAATACACCCCAGCCCGCTCCCTAAGATCAAACCGTGACATGCGCCTATTTAGACCCGACTCACTGATACACCTCACTGCCCCAACCAGTCCACTCTCACCTTGCAGCAGTGGCATAACGAGTTATGAGCACCTGGGGCAAAAAATTCCCCACCCCCCCATTATATGAACATCCATTCTGGTTATAAGCAGGCCTGGACTGGGACAAACTATAGGCCTGGGCATTTTGGACCGAGCAGCCCACATTTTTTTTCTACACTGTGCACATTACTGTGAATCTCTGATACGCTCATACACACCGCACATTACTGTGAATCTCTGATACGCTCATACACACCGCACATTACTGTGGAGCTCTGTAAAAACCCATACAACACTGCACATTATGTGGGTGTCACAGAACTCTGCAGTAATGTGCAGTGTGTATGAGGGTGTCGGAGCTCCACAGTAATAAAAAAAAAATCAATGTAATGTACCGATATCCATTTATTCACCGTCCCAGCATACCAATTCATTTCCCCCCTCAGTGTATCAATTCATTCATTTATCCCCCCCCCCAGCATAATTAATTCCTCCAATATCAATTCCCCCCCCCCCCCATACCTCATGGGTTGTGGGAGCCGGGAGAGGCACATCCGGTCACAACAGAGGCAGGATGGAGCCAGAACACCGGTAGAAGACCCCTGCTGATGAAGTCACGTGGTGCGGTGTGTGACCTAATCAGCGGGGGCCAACGACTTACAGGCCTTGGGGGGCGCTGCCAGGCTCACACTCCGCCGTCTCCACTGGCTGGGCATGGGGCACCGGCATAAAGTAATGGGGGGGGGGCTGGCTGGCTGCCTGCCCCCCCCCGTGCTGGCTGCCTTGCAGTCCTCTCGTCTTGCTTCCACCCCCAACCCTTCTAGATGGTAAATTTCCACGGTGATAGGGCCTTCGTCTCCTCCTGTACTGGTTTATCAAAATGTTGCGCAGTCTCAATGTATTGTAACCCTGTCCATTGTTCAGCGCTGCGGAATATGCTGGCGCTAATATACAGAATAATACATACACACACACACACATCAAGTCAGAAATGAATGCAGATCCCAGTCATTGCATGCAGAGTTAATTCATCCTCTTGCGAGCAGGATTTCTAACATTAATTTCACATTTAAAGTGATTCGGTAAGCGCCACGCATACCAGCATTTCAACTGTAAAACTAAAGAGCAACAAGGAGGTTGCAGTCACGCTCTGAAACTGCTCTTTGGATTTTACGTGCATGAAATGCTGGCTTTGTAACACGCACAGTGAAAAACCCCAGTACTTTAATGCCAACAAACACCAGCTTAGGCCAGAGTCAGACGAGCGTTTCGCAGAGCAGAAGGAATGTCCATGAGAATGGACGTTCCTTCCACTGTGACGCCCGTCTGGCCACCTCGCTGAGCGCAGTTAGTGCGCTCAGCACTACAAGGCTCGATCCTCCTATGGAGGCGCACGCTTTGCAGCCCCCTCAAACGCGCAACCTAGCGCTTTGATAGGGAGGACTTGAAACACAGCCACTGTCGCGCGTGCAATTCGTGCGTGCGCAACAGCGTGTGACCGGCCCCGTCGCAGCATCACGTCAGTACAGGCGCACATAGTGCGCTCATCTGAAGCCAGCCTAATCACACCTAAATTGTGAAAAAACCTCAATACACCTTCTCTAGATGCTCTTTGGATTATAGGTTGGTGACACACCGGCATCTGTCAGCGCTGCAATACTGGTGCTTTGCTCAGAATTCACAAGATCACATTTTGTGTACTTACGCCTTCCATGGCCAAACATCTGACCTCACCGCGGACGCTTCTTTCTGCTCAAAACGTACCTATAACCAAGAGTATGCTCTCAAGCAGCCTGAATGTACAGAAGAACCAGAAACCTAATCTGAAAACACACATTAGATCAATGTCATAAATCAGGATCAAACAGAATATACAACGTTAAATGTAGGGAGACAGCAGGTTGAAATGGCTTTTTGAGCAAATAAAAAGACGGACAGCACAAAAAAAAAAAAAAAAAAGATTTTTCTCCATTATCTGATTCTAGGGAGTTTAAAGAGCACTACAGCAGGGGCGGCCAAACCATGTCATGCCAGCTTGATAGATAACCAAGTATTTATAAAGTGCTAGCAAGTTCTGTAGCGCTGTACAATGGGTGAGACAGACACGTAGAACAGTAGGAGAGGAGCCTGCTCAAGAGCTAACAATCTAAGAGGAGGGGGGGTGACACTAGGTGAGGGTAAATAGAGTATGGGAAGTAGTGGGGGCACATGTGGGCTGATGGAGTGAGCCGATGGGCATCTCTAAAGTAATGTGTTTTCAGAGACTTCTTGAATGACTGGAGAGGTGGGAAGAGTCTGATGTTGCAGGGGAGGGAGTTCCATAGAAAGGGGGCAACTCAGGAGAAGTCCTGAAGTCAGGAATTGGGGGGTGCAGGTATGTGGAACGGATAGCATCAGATCATTGGCCGAGCGAATTGATCGGGAGGGGATGTACCTGTTAATAAAGTGAGGAGATGTAGGCAGTGGCGCAGTTATGGAGAGCTTTGTACGTGAGCACCAGTATTTTGAAATGGATTCCAAAGGAAACAGGAAGCCAGTGTAGAGATTACTAAAGGGGTGAGGTGGATGAGCCTGACACAGGCGTTCATAACAGACTAAGAGAACCCAGATTGTCCCTCTGCAAAGTCAGCAAAAGAGTGTTACAGTAGTCAAGATGGGAGATAAGGGCTTGAATGAGCCTTTCCATAGAGTCCCGATTAAGAAAGGGACAAATGTGCAAAAAAATTTTGGGGTGTAAATAGAAAGATTCAGTTCGCAACTGCAAGGATTCGGAAAGGTTTCTCTAGACTTAAAATAGTGCAGCGATACACACGACAGGTTCTCCCCAGTTGTCGGCCTTCAATAACTTCACAGTTTATCCCTTGAGAAGCCTTAAGCTTCTTACCTCTAAAGGCTCCTCAGAAGGAAATTCCAAGCGGCACGTGAACACAAACTCCATTTGCAGTTTGAGGAGTTAAGAGAGCAACTAGACGGGTCTCTCAATGAAACGAAACAAAGTGTTGTACAGATGGTACTTGGTTCCTGCGAGAGAACGGCACTTTACTTCCAAAATCACTGAAATATGTTGGCGAGGTCTATCGGACCAGGGGACAATGTTACAGATCTGTTAGTCTTGCCCAATGCTTCAGACCTTTTGGCTCCAAATGATGCCCTTTATAGATGAAGTCCTGGGTGTTAAAAGTCCCCTTCTCCCCAGCAGCTTATTTAGTAGGGGGTACTTCCAGGAAATATTCAGAAACGTGTACTTCAGGAGAAAACACTTTTGTATTATTACGTCTAGGGATGCAGATACCAACTTTTTTTTTTTTTTAAGACTAAGTACCGATACTTAAATTATTTATTGGAAAGCAGTCACATAATTTAGGATTTATATAGAGTACACCCCACATACCAGACTAGAGCATGAGTGTATACACACCCACACCTCAGATACATGTATCGGAGGTCTGTTGGCAAAAACACACAATGCTCCAACGGCATTCTACCAGGCCACTGTGGCTTGCCACTTTGCTGGCAGCCCCTCAGTGTAAACCTCCAGCCGAGATCGCGGCTGGGGGCTCCCACCAAGTGGCCGCTCTAAACCTTTGCCGGCAGCTGCTAGATGGAACGCAGCAAACTGCAGGGGCCTGGTAGAATGCTGTTAGAGCATTCTGCCAGCTGCTGCCGGCAAGCCAGCTCAGTACTGGCTTCCAGTATCAGGGGGGAGTTAACAGGGGCATCTGCACAAGTACTTGTGCAAATACCGGTATCAGCACCGATACATCCCTAATTACCTCCTGTAGTTTTCTACTCCTTGTTCCTCCTATTCTCCCAAACCCTATGAAAATGGTCATGATTTGGCTACCTATGAAAGATTAGCCTTGTGTTCTTTTGGCCAAATCCCTCCAAAAGATGGATCTGTGGTCCCTCTGGGAAGACCACATGGTATATACTTCCGCTAAAATAAGGAGATCCTGCCTGACTACAGGTTTCCCTTTTTAAAAATTGCCTCTTCTGCATCAATGCTGTGAATATTCATGTAATGTTCCTGTTTTGAATTGTTTAACCCTATCTCCCCCACCTCCTTTTATTCTGTACCATTATACAATGAAACTGTGCAATAAAAATAAAATACAGAGAATATTAAACAAATACTGTAACAAGACACTAGTGATCGTTCGAGTGCTGGTGTATTCAAAATTACTTTCAAATAAAGAAACATTCAATCAGCTAACAAGATGCCCGCTCTGAGAGGGTACACTGCTTGGCATGTTGGCAATGAATGACGTGTGCCAAGCGTGCCATGGGTTGGCTGCCCCGATCTACAGGATAAAGTTTTGCCTTGGGGAGCAGTCACATTGTAACTTACCAGCGCGTTTACATTCGTAGGTGAAAGTATTCTTTATGGTAAGTGCAACATTCAAGAAGCCCCAGGAGGTGAACTTCAATGTTTTTTTGGCTTTGCATCCAATTTACATAAGAGCCAGATTACATGCAAATATCTACCCTTGACTCGTGGTTCTGTCTGCAGCTTCACCCCGACACTCGCAAACCTAAACTAAAGCAATGTCTGAGTGGAGGGGGGCATTCTTAGGACAAATCAGCAACCTAGGTCCTACAGATGTGCTGGAACTACATTTCCCACAGCACTCAAGCACCCTAGTAAGTGGCTGAGCACCTTGGGAGATCTAGTTCCAAAACATCTACAGGGTCAGTGTTGCTGACATGGGCTGAAACAACTAATCGATAATGAAAATAGTTGTCAACTAGTTCTCATTAGGATTAAAACGGATGCCGATTAGAGTCAGATAGAGTTAAAACGGTATAACCTCTGACTCTGCTTCGGAGCTGATTGCAGCAGACGCGCCACTGCTTTACTCCGTGTGATTTAGTTGTAGGGTTACAAAAGACATAACCAGATTGTTTTTATTCTATTTAAAAACTCTAGCTGCGCTATAACACAACGCTGGTGTTTTAGAATTACTGGAGTCCTGTGCCACCACCCGAACCTGCCCATCACCCCCTCTTTGGTCCGGTCCCTTTTCACAATCTCCCTCCCACACTCAGGTCCGGTCTTTTTGAAAAAATACAATCCCTCTCACATACTTGAGTCAAGTCCCTTGCCCAAACTCACTCCCTTCCACCACCAGACCTCATCCCGCTCAGGTTTTTTTTAACACAATGATTTCATAAAACAAAAAAAGCCACACTCCGTACAGTCTGATCACTTTAGCCTATTAAAGTGGTCACAGTGCGTAGATTGCCCCCGCTTTATTGCCGACATGTCTATCTCAGTGCTTGTAGCAGCGTTCGTTTGAGGAGAAAGCAGACATGGGCTTAAACTACGTACACAGTATCAATCCATCACTCTGACCAGGCACTCGTTTACCTTGTGTGCGACAAGTATGCAAATTGGATAATTTGCATAAATCAATAGTTGCAGCCCCATTTCTGACCCTTGCCTTACGATGCCTGGCTTTCCTATTAAGCCTTGCAGAGTACCGTATTGTCGCTTAATATAAAGCGCCCAGTCTGCACCTCCCCAAAAGGGAAAGAATTTTCACCCAGTAAAGTCCCTAAAGGAAATCTATGAGCATTGCCCTGTGTATAGGAGGGCAACGATGCTGCCTTCATGTAACCTGGATGGGTTATTGCTGTGGAGGCTGAAGATGGGCATGTGCCATCAAGTCCTATACCAGGGCTGTCAAATTCACAGCCCCCCAGATGTCAGTGGCTTACCATTTCCAGAAATCCCCCCCCCCCCCAGATGTTTCTGACGTGCACGATTCTCTGGCCATCGATTGCATTCAGAGTTTGACATCCCCGCACTGTCCTCTTAACAACAACAACAAGAGACAAAAACGGCAGATAAGTTATTTATTGGTCGAACAACGCACGCCAGGGCGAGAGCCCATGCATCCAATGCTCACGGCCGTCCTTTAAACAGACCCCCCCCCCCATCCCCAAACACCGTTATGGCCACGGGAGTGCACTGAACAGAGACACCCGTCCATTGCACAGGATTAAAATTTCCACAAGCAACTTAAATACAAGCTTCAGTCCACAAGACAATATTCTCATAATGATAGGATTGTGTAAAAAAACACAAGACATACAAAAAAAAAAAAAAAATCATCCAAGATTTACAAGAGCAGAGCCCCAAATCCAAATGTCTGCTTGATGCCATCAAAGTAGTATCTCTTCCAGCCCTCCTTCGTCCTGTCCTCTTCGCTTTTAGGTACACCACGTGCTTCCATGACAAGTTCAGTCTCGCCCCCCTTGTCTGTTAGCGTGAGCGCGACTGTGGCGTGATGAGCTGCAGACAGGGAAACAAAACGTACAATTTAGAGGAAACCCCCCATGTGAAGGACCGGGGGGGGGGGGGGGCAGCTAAAGACGTAAGGGGTTATTCAAAGCAGTGAAATTTTAGCAAACTTTCGGTGCATTGCGCTTCGGCAAGTCCATGGTCAACAACTAGGGATGCACCGATACTGCCGTTTGCACAAGTACTTGGTACTCGTGCAAATGGCCCGATACAACACACACACACACACACACACCAGAAGCCAGTGCTGGGCCGGCTTGTCGGTATCCGCGGGGCTGGGGAAGCTGGCCGCGTGCATGAAAAGCACACGGCCAGCGTTCCCCTCCGGCGGCAGCGATACTCACCCGTCTGAAGGTCCGGTCGCGCTGCTGTGATGCGTTCACGTGGCCGCCGGGCGCATCTGTGATGCTGCCTATCGGCTGCCTTTTTTTTTATGAGACTTGATTCCCAATTTTTTTTAAAAGGCTTTTTTATTCTCTAACAGACTTTAAAACAATTTTTTTAAAAAAAAAAACATTCTTATGGGATTCACCAGTTTAAACCTGTCGAACTGAAACATTGAGAATCAGGGCATTTTGCCACTGGGTGAATGGATTTTAAAAGGCAGGACGTCAGAGGCTCCTATTTGCATTCTCTTTATTGCAAATACTCGCCTCCGAGTCCTTATTAAAATCCAAACTTTCCGTCATATATAATAGGAAAAAATGGGCATTAACCATTACTTCTCTATGGGACACTATAGCTGCTGCTGTAGACCACTGACCTAAGGCGAACTGCACCATCTTTCGCTGTCAATTCATCTCTTCACTGAAAAACTGTCAATTCGCCAGATACTGGCAAACTGCCCCTAAATTGCAACGTACGGAGAAATTGACCTTTGGCAGGTTCGCTGCTTAGTGAATAACCCCTTTAACGTGCAGAGCTACAGCCTGTCTCTAGTGATCTCGTCTTTGGGCTCATTTTCCACCACTTCTAAAAGTCAAAACATGCCACAAAAAGATTTTACATACGTTAAGCAAACATTGAGGAATCTTACCTGTTGGCCACGACTTGAACCTCCAAGACATGACGATCCGTTTCTCAGAATCCTGCGGGAGGGGACAGGAGATGCCGTTAGGTTCTCATTGCAGATTAGCACACGTGAATGATGGTGGACTCTGACGTTGAAATCCAAAAAGGTTTAGGTAGAGCAGTGGCTGGCAACTTAAAGGCTCCAATTGTACAGATATAGTTACAAGTTTCTATAAAGCACTAACAAGATCTGTAGCGCTGTACAATGGGAGGCAGAACAACAAATATACATACACGTTGGAGAGAGGACCCTGCTCAAGAGCTTACAATCTCGCAAGAGGGGTGAAACACTAGGTGAGGGTAAATAGTGATCTTAACCTTGCACATGGCAAGTGAATATCTTTAGCTTAGGCTGGGGTCAGACGGACAGGGTTTTTATGTCCGTGAAGTCGCACTTTAGTACGTCCTGGGTAGCAGATAACGTCCAATGAAGCACCACACCCGAAGTACGGCCGCACGGAAGCACAACGCAAGCAAGAACGTCGAACCGCTAGTACTGACGCACAGAGTGCGCTGCATCCGCATAGCGGCGTGTGTGCGTGATTAGGAGACGTCAGACGCTGCACATGTCCGGCCAACATCACGTCCAGACACCCAAAGTTGCGATCCGTAAAAAAATTTACAGACGTTATTGCGCACCGTGTGACCACTACTGCGTATTCCGTCAAAAATTGCTTGGAAAATGCGTTTGTCTGGCCCTAGCCTTAAAAGCGGAGATTTCCAGCAAACAATGGTTATTACGGCATGGATACAGCGGATTAATTCCACTAGCTTCAGGTATATGCTCATACCAATAGTAACAGAGGTTTCAATGGGCGCTACTCCTTGGTGTTTCAGCTGCCTGATTGTGTAGGGTGGGATTTATTCAAAGGACATCACCAGGGGGTAGATTAGAAGTCTTTTACGCTCCCTGTCTCCTCTCATTCAGCTGCCAGCTCTTATTTGGAGTATATAATATATACAGAAAAAGCAGTGTTGCGCCTCCTCCCTACCAGGGCGGCTGCACCAACCAAAAGTAACTAGCCCAGCTCATGTATAAAACAGAACAAGCAAAAGTGTCATCTGCGCTTATTCCTATATAGCTCAACGTGAAAAAAAAAAAAAAAAAGTGGTTTTGGTTTACTTGAATGGCCATTGAAGTGTAAGCTCACCTGCCACGTCAAGGCACCTCTGGTAAGGAGAGTCCTGCATAATGAAACCAAGAGCCGCTCCTCTGAGCAACCGCAAACTCTCATGTCGCTTTTTTATTTGAAGTAGCCTGAAGAACACTAGCCTCCTGCTGCCTTATGTATACTTTCACTCCACCGCATTAACGTGTAGATATTGTAGATTATATAAACAAGAGCCACAAAGCAAAGCTTTTGGTAAATTAATTTCATGGAAAAAAAAAAAATGAATATTATGAAAATCCAGTTTCTGGATTTTTCCCATGATGCAAAAAAGTTAAAAAAGGAGCAGCAGCATGTGTTTTATAATGTGGCTTTATTTGTAATGTACAGGTAATCTAGTTAGATTATGTGTCAGTGTCCCGTTAAGTCAGTGTCCCGTTAAGTGTCATGACTAGGACCAAATAAAAAAAAAAAAAGTCTGCAAATCTCAAAAGTGGAAAGGGAGGCAGGAATTCTTTCCACAAGTAAAGAGCGTCTTAAAAGCGGATATGATCAAGCTTCACTCACCAACTCTATGAACTCGCCACTGACATTTCCCCCCAGCAGCTGGAACTTCCCTCCTTTCTCTGCAGTCAGCGTCGCAGGAGCATGCGTGAATCCTTGTACCAACTGGTAAGGAACGAAAGACATGTCATCGCTACAGCGCAGAAGGTGCACGCTTCTATATCATAGACAAGTCACATATGCGGATCAGCACAGCAATAACGCAGCTTACCTCTTGCCGTGTCAGCACCCTGTACAGCTCCTCAGGGGAGGTCATGAAAGTGTCTTTCATGGTGACCTTACACGTGGGTATCTTTACCCCTGTGCTCTGACATGTTATAGGTTTGTTAGTCTGCACCTACAAAGAAGAGATAAAGTGTCACACTTTGCGAACAATCTAACCCTCGGTAATGATATGGTGCACGCCATACAATTTGTTTCGCGCGCTTCTCGTTGGTTATACGTTCAGTAGAACATATTACAAAAAGATGCCCTAAGCAGTTATCAGTCTACAATGAGGACCAACCCCTTCAGTCCTGTTATGCAGAGATCACTGTGTGAAGCGGAGGAGTTTCCTCTACCCATGCAGCAGTCACTCAGCAGACAGGATTTGAATTTAAACCAGCACTCTTTGCCATCAATGTTGGTTGAATTCACTGCCTGGGTACAAAAATCCAACCAAATGGATGCCCTCCAGGGCTTAAGTAAAAGCGTTTTTTTATTCAAAATTGCATTAAAAAAAACAAAAACTCTGACGTTTCGACCCTGCACCGGGTCTTTTTCAAAGTAACCCCCTGGTTACTTTGAGAAAGACATGGTGCAGAGTCGAAACGTCTTTTTTTTATGCAATTTTGAATAAAAAAACGCTTTTAATTAAGTCCTGGAGTGCATCCATTTGGAGATATATATATAGTAATGATCATGAGTGATTTCTGCCATAAATTATCATATTTTAATATTACATACCAAAGAAGGACCACTAGGGGCAGTGTGCAGGTTGTGATGTCATTAAACCAGCCTACTTTAGAGAGGTTTTACCTATTGGTAGACAGGTTTGTCTATTGGGACTCCCACTGAGAATAAAAGGGATTTAAATTCAAAAGCTCTCTCTTAACCTCCCTGGTAGTATTCGAGTGTGACTCGGGGATAAATTTCGCCACCGCGAACGGTAACCCCGAGCCACACTCGGGCTGTATACTTACCGCAGGCCTCAAAATTTCCACTCGCCTGCTCGCATTTGGCGAGTGGGAATGCAGAGGCATGGCTGGATAGGGGGTTAGGTGGGGCAACTAGTGGCGAGTAACTCTTAAGGCCTGGCTAGTAGCGTGGGACTTGAAATTTTGAGGCCTGCGTTACCGCATCCTGCGCTCCCTGGCTGTCACCCGCAGCGACTTGCTTCCTGGTAAAGCTCCCTACGAGTCACGCGATGCAGGGGGGGGGGGGATGGGGGTGCGGGACCAGGCAGCAAAATGTAAAATATATATACACAATTTTTTTTTTTTACATTTTGCTGCCTGTTCCCTGGCCGCCCCCCCTGCATCACGTGACTCGCAGGGGGATGGGGATAGATATATATACACACACACACACACACACACACACACACACAGTAAAGGCTTACTATATAAAACAACAAATTTCCTTCCCAAAAAAAGATGAGACGCTTTTAGACACAAAATTTGGAAAAAAATTAGACCGCCAGGGAGGTTAAGCTGTACCTGGAGATGCTGACCATGGGAGGACATTTGCCAGCCCCCCAGCCTGGGGCCTAGTAAGCATGCTTTCATTGCTGTATTGTTAGTGTAATGTACTGTGTGATATGACTATTACTATTTCATGATGGTGTGTAGGTTAATCTTTGTTACTGTAAATCTTTTTGTAGTTACTGTAAAGCAAAAGTTCTAAACGGTTAATAGATTGCCAAGTAAATAGTCAATTCATATTGCACCGGTTTCTGTGTGTATTTCATATTACAGTGAACCATAATATCCCAAAATAAATAAATATTATTGTTGCAAGTTAGGGCCTCAATTATTGCAATAATTAATGATGGATTTTAATGACACACACACCTTCCTATTTATACTGTAGGCTTATGTAGAGTCAGTGCAAATATTTGTCTAGTACAATACACCACAGCAACCTTAAATTAAAAGCTCCCCTGCTGGTCAAATTGTAGTATTGCAGTATGTGTCCGAGACAGGCACATAGAAAGCACTTCCCTGCGCGGCAGTACGTTGGTTGCGATGTGCAGTACGCTGCAACTCTGGGAACAGGTTCTGCAGGCTATGTGCAAATGAATTTCATATGCAATAAACTAAACGCCTTTGCATTGCCCCAGAATATGACCAGATCGAGTTTACTCTATGCTGGGCTCCTGCGGAAGCTTTTGAAGATTGAGTATACTCTATCAATGGTAGTAAAGGGGTTAAATAGAAGCTTTAGAACTCTTAAAAAAGTTTCGCAGAACTGTTCATGTTCTATATTAAAACACATTGCTGAATGTAAAACGCGGTTCCGTAGCTAACCATTACCGGAGGCGGCTCTGGCTTCGGCTTGGTCTCCTGTATCCCGGAGTCAGACACTCCATTCGCTGTAGGAAGGATCATGCCTTGGGTGAACTCTGGGAAGATAAAGTGCAGTTTGGGAGTCTTAAAGAACAGTCAGATATTCCACAGCAGCAACAGGAAACAAACTTTTTTTTCTTGCTAGGCATAATGGCGATTTAATTTGAGATCCACTGTCAATCATTTGAAACAAATTATGACATATATTCAATGGACAAATTATGCGCTTTATCACATGGCAGGTTCTTCAGTTTCTAGTGGTTGCGGTTGGGGCCTAGCATGGAGTGCAGGAGTGTGGGTGTGAGCCTAATGTGCAGGGACTCAAACCTCATACAAGGTACAGAGACACAATACCAATACAGGGTACAGGGTAACAAGCAGGGTTTAATACAGACAGACCTAAACTAAAGCACAATAAACAGACTAAACCAGAAATACTAACAAAGGAGATCTAAACCAAAACAACAGCAAGAGGTATGGCAATATGGGAACAGACTAGATTAGAGATGCAGAAAGGGGCTGAGGCAAGAGAGGGATGGCTGAGAGTAGTAGGAGTGAGAGAGAACCGAATATAGGAGGCAGGAGAAACAAGATGAGTAATAAGGAGGGGACTGAATACCTAGAAGGATGAGAGAAGCTGCAAACAGAGGGAAACCTAATAAACACATGAAGGGCAGACTATGAATAAACCAATACAAAAATTACCGTAATATCAGGCAACGGTACAGTATGGGATCAGGCAACAGAATAGTAACACAAGCAAGCAGGATGGTCAGATACTAAGCAAGGGGTCTAGTACACATGGGATCCAAATATAACCTGGAACAGGGGTAACAAGGAGGGTACCGGTGATCATGAATAAATTCCAGAACAAAGCAGGGGGTAAACGTGGGAGGACAGGAAAACCTTGAGGGATACAGGCCAGAGCTCAATAGAGAACAGTCTGCACTCAACCAGGGCCAGGACTACGAGTGTGGAAGCAACGCATTGAGGGTGTTGCTTCCTTTTAAGCACAGTTCATTGCAGAACAGAGTTCAGGTGTGGCCCCAGGGATAGATTGCAAACAACCAGGAAAAGTCTTGGAACCTGCATATTCATGTAGGATGTGATTGGCAACAGGGGCCCAGAACGTGCAGATGGTTACATTAGTGCTGTGAATTTACCAATTACAGCGCCTGTTCCCTTCTAATAGCCGACGGTCACCCCCCTCTACTTTTTCAGGCCTTGATTTTTCTGTGTGACGATTACTGTGAAATATAGCACGCAAGACGTGTCAAAAAAAATCCAGAGGATTCAGAGAGTAGAACAATCAAGCAGGACTTGCTTAACCTCCCTGGTGGTCCATTTATTTAGAAAATTCTTTGCTGAAAACGGTCAATTTTTGCCCTCCCCCTAGCGGCATCCCGAGTGTGGCTCAGGGTTAAATTCCTATGCTGGAAGCAGTAACCCCGAGCAACACTCAGGATGCCGCTGGATTATTATTATGATTATTATTATTATTATTTATAAAGCGCCAGCATATTCCGCAGCGCTGTACAATAGGCACAGTATAGACAGGGTTACAATACAATACATTGAACAACATTTGACAAACAGTACAGGAGGAGATGAGGGCCCTATCCCCGTAGGAACTCACAATCTAGGAGGGTTGGGGTTGGAAACAGGAGGAGAGGACTGCAAGGTGAGAGTGATTGATGGTTGCGTCAGTGAGTTGGGTGGTAGGCTTCCCTAAATAGGAACGTTTTAAGGGAGCGTTTGAAGGAAGAGAAGTTAGGGGAAAGTCTGACAGTACGAGGGAGAGCGTTCCAGAGAGTGGGGGCTGCGCGTGAGAAATCCTGCAGTCTATCATGGGAAGAGGTGATGCGGGGAGAAGCTAGGCGTAGGTCACTGTTTGACCTTAGGGAGCGGGCTGGGGTGTATTTGGTGATTAGTGAGGACAGGTAGTGGGGAGCTGAGTTAGTGAGGGTTTTGTAGGTAAGGATAAGGATTTTGAACTTAATTCTGCAGTGGATGGGGAGCCAGTGAAGGGACTCGCAGAGGGGAGCGGCAGAGACAGAGCGGCGGGTGAGGTGAATTCGCCTGGCGGAGGCGTTCAGGATGGATTGTAGGGGAGAGAGGCGGGACAGAGGGAGGCCAGATAAGAGATTATTGCAATAGTCGAGGCGGGAGATTACCAGGGCGTGTATGAGTTGTTCTGTGGTGACAGCGGTAAGAAATGGCCGAATTCTGGAAATATTACGCAGTTGGTATCGGCAGGAGGAGGAAAGAGACTTGATGTGGGGGATGAAGGAAAGAGCAGATTCAAGTGTAACTCCAAGACAGCGCACTTTGATGGGGAGATGGTGATACCCTCCACCGTGATAGAGAAGTCAGGAGGTGGGGAGGCATTGGAGGGAGGAATAAGTAGGAGCTCAGTCTTTGACATGTTGATCTTTAGGTGGTGGGAGGCCATCCAGGAGGAGATGCCAGATAAGCAGTCACTGACTTTGGAAAGGACAGGGGGAGAGAGAGATCAGGGGTAGAGAGGTAGATCTGAGTGTCATCAGCGTAGAGGTGGTAATTAAAGCCAAAGCTGTTGATGATTTTGCCCAGGGAAAAGGTGTAGATGGAAAAGAGCAGAGGACCAAGGACAGAGCCTTGAGGTACACCAACAGATAGAGGCAATGAAGAGGAGGAGTTACCAGCAAAGGACACACAGAAGGACCTGTTGGATAAATAGGAGTCAACCCAAGTGAGTGCAGTGTCACCGAGACCCAGAGAGTTGAGGGTCTGTAGAAGGAGGGGGTGGTCAGTGTCAAAAGCAGCCGAGAGGTCAAGCAGGATGAGAATACAATAGTGGCCGTGTTTTTTAGCAGTTAGGAGGTCGTTGGTGACTTTGGTGAGGGCAGTTTCAGTTGATTGTAGGGGACGGAAGCCACCTCTCACTGCGTTCCCTCGATGTCCCCAGCTGTGTCCTCCGGCGATCGCGACCTCATTACTTCCTGGTTCCCTCCTCACGAGAAGGAATCCAGAGTATGCGGTCGCGATCGCTGGAGGAGACTGCAGAGATCATCGAGGGAGCGCAGGGAGAGGTGATGTATACAGCCCGAGTGTGTCTTGGGGTTACTGCTCTCAGCGGTGAAATTTAACACCGAGACACACTCGGGAACAGCCAGATGACCAGGCGCGTTTCGCCAGGTTTAGTGGCTTACTCAGCTGGTTTTCGCATCCTGGTCATCTGGCTGTGCCAGTAATATTGTTCATTTGCACTTATGTTTTAATAAATTTTAAAAAAATTGAGCTTTGATCCCCGGTTTCCTGGAGTTGTAGAGGGTTTCTATGGACTTAACCTACAAATAAGTCCACATGCGCACACACCAAGAGCTTGGTTCTAATCTCCACCAAATGTGAGTTGGCAATCTCCATATTTTATTATAGGATATTGAACTCGTAAGATCTGAACAAGAAAGTCTTCTTGTTTCTCTATTTCCATGTGAGAAAAAATTTCCTCTACAATAAAGGTGTGGGTCACCTTTTGAGCGGAGAATTGAAGTACCCGAACGCATTTACCCACTCAGAGCCAGTGCCCGGGCTCTAGATTTGTGAGTGGAATTATTATACAATAGTTTTCGCTAAACTTGTAAAAACAGTCTGCACGATTATATTGTTTGCTTTCTTTTATATGATCCATTTGGATAAAATGAACTAAGAACCACCAGATACCCAAAGCGACTTCCATCGCGCCACCAGATACATACTATTATACATTCTATACACTGGTTTGGGGGAAACCACTGAATTTCTGGTATGGCATTGGTTAATTGGTGGCGGTACAGGTTTTGGGCGCCGTCCATTCTTTTTGTGTCTCTAGAGAGGGATTGCAAACCCCCCCCCCGATGTTTCTGAACTACACCTCCCATGATCATCTGGCCACTTACAGCATCCAATGAAATGTGGGGAGCCAGAGTTTGAGGTCCCCGGTGGAGTGACAAGTGTCCGTCACTGCTCGTTTCACACCCTATAACACAATGCATAGGTCACACATTCAGACCCACGTTGCGACACCTTCCTACTCCGTGGCTCGATGTTGTCAGCTGGAGCAGCTACTGCAAAAATGACTTTATATATAAAAGGAAAAAACTGCAATAAATTTTTTCGTTTTTAGTAGACTCCCATAAAGCAGGTTTCAGGCCCTTCTATTTTCCCCTCCGTCTTGTCACTCATACTGAGTGCACAATGTCCAGTAGATCTACTACACATGGAAAGATGTCAGAGCCGGTTACAATATAAAAAGGACATCAGAAAATCTGCAAAAAAAAAAAAAAAAAAAAAAAAGGATTTACGAGAGTACCGAGAACAGGCAGCAGCACTAGCGTCCTGCCCTATGGGGGGGGGGGGAAGGGTCCCTGCTCAGGTCTTACTAGGTTTTAGCTTGAAGGCTCCATTAGAGACCAGACGGCCATCACCCAAAATCTGTGGCCAGAACAGAAATCCCAAGACATCCTCCTTCAGAGAGTCCCTAACGTTTCCTAGGTTTGTGGGACCTGAATAAAGAAGTGGAGGGTAACAGTTCAGGCTTACAAGACTTGAAGACGATCACACAGCAATATTGCCGTGACTGTCGCAATAAATTATTCATTGACATTCCGTCACAAATACATTTGATTACACAGAGCAAGTGGGTGCGTTACCAGTTTTGAGCGCCGAAACGTAATGCACCACGACATCCCGTAAGCACTGCGCGCCCTGCTTTCTCATAAGGCCGATGAGATTGGTGTCAGGTTCGTCTTTTGCCATAGAAACTCTGATCTGAGAAGAGCAAAAGAAGGAGTGTCAGACAGCGATACACAAACCGCACTAAACCTAGCAAACAAGAACGGGGCTTAGAAGCTCCCTGCCACACACAGCGCACACATAGGCTGATATTTGCTATATCCCCATTTATTTGCCCGTATTCCCAATAATCTGGACCCCTGTATATAAGATTCCATATGTCCTACAGCCATGGACCTCCAGTTGTTTTGGAACTACATTTCCCATGAGGCTCTACTAACCTAATGAGTAGCTGAGCATAATGGGAGATTTAGTTTCAAAACAACTGGGGCGCTGCGGTTGTTGACCCCGGAGGTATTAATCGCAAAATCCAGAATCTAGCCTTTCCTATGGTACTAGACAAGTCCATGTTTGGACAACGAAAAGCTTAGATAGCAATTGTTATTAAACCAGATAAAGTTTTAAACATTGCGCCCATTTCATTTATTAAATATATTCAGTTAGTTAATTGCATAAGGTCGGGTTAGTGATATCGGCAACAGATTGTCCGGAGAGGCTGCTGAGAATCGGTATCTGCTCCGACATAAAAAAAAAAAAAAAGAAAGAAACCGGATATATAGATAAAGCATTTCAAATTGTAGTCGAGGGCAAAAAAGTGTGATTAAAAGCCTCCACACAGCAAATAAAATTTATAGCTGCAGAGGACATTTACACATCCCAGCAAATCAGAACCGCTTACAGAGCTCTTGTGCTAAATTCCCCACATGCAGCAAAGAACTCTGGGTAGGATATGCAAATGAAGTCCACAGCTTCTTCCTTTGTTGCATCTAGGCTCTGTAATAACACAGAACCCACCTTGCCCAATTCCATCAAAGTGAAGAAAAAGGATGCAGCGCTTCCCAATGCACAATAAAAAAAAGGTACAATATTCAGCGTTATTTACCCGATGAAAGGTCAAAACCCGGCTCTAGCCATTTTCGCCTATGGGTGGATTCATATGGGCTCCCCCACTGGCCACTTCAATCGATAAAAACTCCCAGTGGACATATAAAAAGGAGAAATGACAACATAGGGTAATTCAGCAAAGACATGTATTATGCCTGAATACAAAAACTCAAACCACTCACGTGTTCATGAGCCACCGAGGCTCAAGTGTTTAGGCCCAAGGGTTGTTTTCGAGTGGGCACAACTCTTATGAAAGCCTCAATGGATCCTTAGAACTGCATGGAGAAAGAGCCAAGTAGTGGAAAAATATTTAATAAAAGAACAAAATAAAACAAGGCCGAACGTGTTTCACCTAGGTCGATCAGACCCTACGGCTTCCTCAACGGCAATAGAAAACTAGACTCTAGTCCCCTTAAATGTATACCCCATTTAATTGTCCATCCAATCAATAGAGGTTTCTTAGAGCAGGAAGAAAGTTCCATGACGTCCTCACGCTCAAGGTCACTTCCTCAACGTCATCTTCTCGCAACGATACCTTTCCGCCGGTGGTCCAGAACGCAAATCGAAAGTAACATTATCTTGAAAACGAAACCGGAAGTTGCGTGCTTGTGTCCAATACGTCTGTATATCGGAAACGAAAGTTCGAAGCGTCCAAATACAAAAATGGAAATTAAACCTGAGATCAATGGTAGATTTCTTGATTTGAGAACGCTCCCCATGGCACAGAAAACAATGGTTCCATGAAAAATAGAAACACATAATTAGGCAACATTTCAACCTTTATTATACAACCCAATTAGGATAATAAATCAAGGTTGAAATGTTGCCTAATTATGTGTTTCTATTTTTAATGGAACCATTGTTTTCCGTGCCATGGGGAGCGTTCTCAAATCAAGAAATGTACCATTGATCTCCGGTTTCATTTCCGTTTTTGTATTTGGACGCTTCGAACTTTCGTTTCTGATATACAGACGTATTGGACACAAGCAGGCAACTTCCGGTTTCGTTTTCAAGATCGACACACAGGCGCAGTGAGAGGATAGCATGTTACTTTCGATTTGCGTTCTGGACCACCGGCAGAAAGGTAGCGTTGCGAGAAGATGACGTCGAGGGAGCGACTTGAGTGTGAGGACGTCACGGAACTTTCTTCCCGCTCTAAGAAACCTCTTTGATTGGATGGACAATTAAATGGGGTATACATTTAAGGGGACTAGAGAGAGTCTAGTTTTCTATTGCTGCTGAGGAAGCCATAGGGTCTGATCGACCTAGGCGAAACGCGTTCGGCCTGGTTTTATTTTGTTTTATTATTTTATTAAATATTTTTCCACTACTTTGCTCTTTCTCCATGCTGTTCTAAGGATCCATTGAGGCTTTCATAAGAGTTGTGCCCACTCGAAACAACCCTTGAGCCTCGGTGGCTCATGAACACGTGAGTGGTTTGAGTTTTTGTATTCAGGCATAATACATGTCTTTGCTGAATTACCCTATGTTGTCATTTCTCCTTTTTATAGGTTCACTGGGAGTTTTTAAAATCGATTGAAGTGGCCAGTGGGGGAGCCCATATGAATCCACCCATAGGCGAAAATAGCTAGAGCCGGGTTTTGACCTTTCATCAATTGATGATTCTTCAACCTTATTCATCGGGTAAAGAACACTGAATATTGTACCTTTTATTGTGCACTGGGAAGCGCCGCATCCTTTTTCTTCACTTTGATTGTTAACCTTTCTGTCACTCTAGCGATCGTGTTTTAGGTTTTTTATCCCATTCAATATTATAATTTGTTGCACCTATACCAATTCCTTTTTTCTGTTGTCCAATTCCATGCCGTATTAAAATGGCCTTTTTCTTTTTAACAAAGGTCAAGTTATGCAACCAGTCAGTTGCAGTCACTACTGTTTCGGGCTCATTTGCCCTCAGCAGGAGATAGGATGTAACTGGTTGCTATTAATTTACCCTAGGGGTTAAGCATCAATAAGTATTTCAATTATAAATGTAGGGCAAAAAAAGGGAGGCGAGACACACACGATTCTTTTTTTTGAAACAAACGATTTTTATTTAAAGAATGAACATCCAAAAAACATGTATAACAAAGTGATCACAGTTTTGTTCAAGCATAAAATAGTACATCAGTGAAACCAGTGTCATCTTTACATAAAAAATATGTTTTCCAGATGTGTGCATAAAGGGAGGTACTTCTAAACATTATCATCCGAGTTATCATGGAAAGAGTGCGTTCAAAGGTCTCATTCTGTGAGCAGTAGCAGCGGGTTGTCTATAATCAGTATACGTGTAGTAGTACTGTTTCAATACAATTTAAAAGATGAATAGAAAAGAGTCAAGTGATAGAGAAGGGTGAAAGACGGAAGACAGTGTAGAAAAGGAAAGGGGGAGAATAGATATGTTGAGAGTGTACAGGAGAGAGAGAGAGAAAAATAAAAGAAGCGGGGGAGAGGTGGGATGAAGATGTTATGGGTTATACACAGTCTACTCACAATGGAGGGATATTAAGGCAAGTCATAGAATGTTGGGGTTGTCTTAGGCCGTGCAGGCAAGGAGTCTTGAAGATAGTGTTAATAGAGAGCACGAGGGAGCAGTGCTTATGGCGCTCCAGGAGACCCATCCAACAGCGTCAGCGCGGCGCCCCACTCCCCAGTGAAGGCACGGAAGTCTGCAGTTGCCAGGGTAGTATCCCAATAATACCATGTATCATAAAAAGCCTGTCTGGTTTTGTCAGAAAAAATTAGGGTCTCTTCAGCAAGCCTTAGCTCTTGGACTTTCGTAACCAGTTCCGAGATTGAAGGCAGCGTGGGTGAACGCCAATGTCGCGGAACCAATGCCCTGGCACACAGCAGCACTCAATATAGAACGTTTCAGGCCACTTATCGATCCTTAAACCTGTAATAGGAGAAACCTCCAGGCTAAATTGAGGAGTATGATCTGTGAGCTTTGTCAATAAGGTAGAAATCAACGTCCAATAGAGTCGGATCCGTGGGCAGGTCCACCATATATGTAAATAGGAACCAATTTGCGAGCAATCTCGCCAACAAGACGGGTCACCATTGTCTGAGATCCGTGCCATGAGGAGGGAGGGGAAAAAAAAAAAAAACAAAAAAAAAAAAAAAACCGATACCAAAAAGATATAATTTTAAAAGGAATTTTCCACCAATGCTGAATTTCGAGTTCCTTTATGGGTCAGTTGTAATGTTTTAGTCCATAGTTCCGTGGATATGGGCATGTCCAGCTCTCTTTCCCATCTACCCATATATGTGGGGATATAATCGTCTGCTTTTTGTATGATTTTATACAACGCCGAGATGCTATGATCCAATTGTAGGCCCATCGCACAAACTTTTTCAAACGGGGTCAGGGGGCGCAGCAGACCCGAGTTTCCGGGTAAGCGACGAAGGTACAATCGTAGTCTATGATAATGAAATGTGTCCAAGAATGAACAAGGCTTCGAAGGGTCTAGATTAGTTAGGTTTACAAATTGTCCGTCCCTTAGTACGTGACGCACTTGGAAGCGGGGTTCGTCTGTAAATTTTTCCCGCAATGATTTGCTGATCTCTCCTGGAAAGTCAGGATTATGAATTAGTGGGAGAAGTGGTGAAGGAGCTGACGAAAGAGCAAATTTACTGCGTATTGAGTGCCATATTGCTAGAGTGGCCGAAACTGAAGTGTCTGATACTACTCTATGTCAGAGTAAGGGCTTCTGAATCCAAGGGACCGCCCATAAGGTGATACCAGAGAGGGCAGTTTCCAAGTCTTGCCAACGTTGGCCGGAGTCATAAGACATCCAATCCACTATGCGCGTCAAATGAGACGCGTAATAATACCACTTCATATCAGGTAGTGCTAAGCCTCCAGATTGTTAAGATAATGCTAGGATCCTATATTGTAATCGAGAGCCCCTAGTGGGCCAGATAAAGCGAGTGAACAAGGATCGTAAAGAGCGGAAAAAGGCTGCAGGCAACAAGATAGGGAGAGCCTGGAAGAGAAACAGTAAGCGGGGCAGGACATTCATTTTGAGTACACTAATGCGGCCTATCCAGGAGAGCATTTTCGTCTAGCAAATAAAATTCCGAAATTTTCCATATACAATCGGTCGGGAGTGGTCGCGAGCCAGACTCCCAGATATTTCAGTTTCCCATCGCACCAGCGATATCTCAAATCTGAGTGCATTGTAGACTAGTAAGCGTAATATTTAAGATTTCCGATTTGTCAGTGTTAACATGAAATCCAGAAAGGGACCCAAATCGGGTTAGTTCAGTAGAGATTTCCGGGATGGTTACAGAGGGTTCCGTGACCATAAACATGAGGTCTTCGGCGTAAGCTGACAGTTTGTGAGTATGATGCTGTCCTTCAATGCCTGTGATATTCGCATTGGCCCTAACAGACGTCAACAATGGCTCCAAAAACAGGGCAAAAAGGGGCGATAATGGGCAACCCTGCCTCGTACAGTTACGGATATTAAATGAATCGGAGAGCCCCGTTAACCCTGACCCTAGCCGTCGGTGTATCGTATAAGGCCGTAACCCATTTCAAAAATCCTTCCCCTACTCCCAGATGTTCCAAAGTGGAGAAGAGAAAGCGCTAGGATACTCTGTCGAATGCTTTATCAGCATCCATGGATAGGAGTAGCATAGGAGTTTGATGAATCTGTGCTAGTCGGATAGCTGAGAAAACCCACGTTGTTGCATCTCAGGCTTCTCTGCCAGGTATAAATCCTACTTGATCTGAGTGAACAAGTCGCGGCATCAGAAGGGATAACCTGTCTGCCAACACTCTAGCTAGGAGTTTGATATCACTGTTTAACAGGGAGATAGGCCTGTAGTTAGAACATTGAGTATGATCCTTGTTCGGTTTAGGAATAACAGTGATGGTGGCAGCAGTCGTGTTAGGGTGAAAGGAGGCCCCCCTCGCTTAATGAAGATAATGTAGACAAGAGATGGGGTAAGAGGGAAGACTGGAATTGCTTGTAATATTCGATGGGGAGTCCATCCGGACCAGGGCTACGACCCGGTTTAGTGGAATTCAGCGCCGCATTTAGTTCAACACGTGTGATTGGGGATCCGAGAGCCGATGCCTCCGCGGAAGTGAGGCGGATTTTGGTATTTGCAGTAAGGTAAGAGGACAAGTTAGAGTTATACGTTATCATATCTTGGGGTGGGGGTAAATTATACAGCGAATTAAAAGTAATCTCGGAAGGCTTTTTGTATGTGGAGGGGATTAGTGGTAGGGGGAGATCTTGAGGGGCAGATCTTCGATACATAGTTTGTCTCCCTTCGTTTTCGCAAAATGCGGGCCAAAAGTTTCCCCGGAGTGCGAAAAAACATTTAGTTTTAGTCACAAGCATCCTAATTTTGTCGTTCAGGAGGAGCTCAAGTTGGTGTCGAAGCGTGGCCAATTGTTGCGATATAAGGTCCGTCGGAGTATGAGAGAGTGTTCCAATTCCAAAGATCTCATGTCGGTTAGCAATGCAGAGAGTTCATGAGAGCGTAATTTTTTATTTGCCGACGCTTTACTGATAAAAGTACCCCGTATAACGGCCTTATGGGCCTCCCAAATCGTTGGTATCGGTACCTCCGTAGACAAGTTCTCCATAAAGTAATTTTGCAACACCGTGTCTACGTCTTGACAAAACATCTAGTCTGTCAATAAAGAGACATTCAGTCTCCACTGACGTTCTTTGGGGCGGAACAAAGGAGATGTAATTTCCAGCATAACCGGAGTATGGTCCGACCAGGTCCGCGTACCTATCCAAGCTTTAGAGGAAATATCAAAGCAATGTTGAAGAAAAATGTAATCCAATCTGGAATACGACGAGGATGCATGTGAGTAGTGTGTGTATTCCCGTGCCGAACCACCATGGGCCCGCCAGGAATCAACCAATTGCATTTTCGAGAGGGATCGATGAACATGTCGTATCGCACTTGATGGGATGGAAGTAGAACCTTTAGAAGTATCCAAGTGAGGGTCGAGAGGGACATTGAAGTCTCCTGCCAGGACCAGGCAGCCAGAGACAAAGGTCGAGAGATGACAGAGAATCGTAGCGAGAGCCTTATTAGGAAGATAAATAGATGCGAATGTATATTTTGTATCAGCGATGGTGCCCTTGACAAAAAGGTAACGGCCTTCCGGGCCTGTACTCGCCCATCAGGGACGGTATGTCTCGTAATCAAACATATTAAATTGGTGCATCAGGTAATTATTATACAGTTCAGTAATCCACAAGAAGATGCAGCTAAACAGTCATATAACCTAGTTTCCCCCCCTTTTTTTTTCACCTTTCCTTTCACTCATTATGTTTATCCCCTTTTCATTTCTTTTTTTCCCTTTCTTCCCTTTTCCCCTTTTTTCTCTCCTCTTTTCTTCCTTTTTCCTTCTCTTTTTTTTTCTTCTTTTCTTACTCCCCCCCTCCTTTTTCTTCCCTTCCTCCCTTCTACCCTCCTTTCCCCCCCTTTTCTTCCCTTTCTCTTTTTCCTGCCACCCGTCCCCCTCCCCTCCCCCCACCCCTCCAAGTCGATCATCAGGTAGCGACATAGAAAAACATGTCCCTCCTTTCCCCACCCTAATATGGCGTATGAAACAACATTCTCCCCCTCTTCCAAAAGCTGTTCCTAGTCTAATTGTAACCAAACCGTTTTTAGTATGGGGTCCCATTAGTCACACAGAGGAGACTCAGCAACAAGACCCAGGGGTGCAAGATTGAGAGTTCATCCGGGACACTCCAAGACTTCCGAACCTCGTGTCCCGGGCTCCGCGCTACCAAATCCCTGGCAGGGAGTTGTCGCCAAAAAACTGGAGTCCCACCGGATAATCTGCAACGGTATCAGTCCCTGAGAGTCCCAAAAAGTGTCATGAAGCAAAATTTATTGCGAAGCAGGGGTATCCATCTCTGGGTCACGTGATTGTCGTGCCCGGGTGTTGAGGCCGAGGTAGATTTTGACGAAGGCTTGCACGATGTACGGCTCCTCTCGCCAGCACAGGCTTCTCCCAATCCTCGATGTCCAGTGGAGGCATGTCTAGAGCTGTCAGGAAATCGGGTACATCTGAGTAATAATTGATAGCATGGAGGATCGGACCTCTGCGAACCACCAAAGCAAATGGGTGACCTCATCGGTACGGGATCCCCGCTTCTGAGGGACGACGTCACTGAGCGCAGGGCTCTCCGAGCAGCGAGAGTGAAGGCCGAGAGATCCTGATATAATTCCACATCCATATCTAAGTAGCGCCATGGGGAGGCATTTCTGGCCGTATTTAGCACTTCCTCTTTCAATAAAAAATCCGTTATGTGGTAAATGATATCCCGGGGGGGGGGGGCCTGGGGAGGGAGGAGGGTGGTGTCTGGGGCCGCGGCCTAAACACGCGGTGGGCCCTGTCAATATGAAGGTGCGTGATCTTATTCGTCTCCAGAATGGAATTAAATAGACCCAGTAAATACGAAGGGATGTCAGTCACCTCCTCACTCACCCCTCTGATCCTGATATTCTGTCGGCGCGACCTATTCTCCAGATCATCCAGTCTGCGGCGAAAATCTGGAAGTTGCCCCGCTTCCCCCGAGGCAGAGACTTTTTCCAAGCGGCGTTGCACCCGGGTGACCCGTGAGCCGACCTCTGTAAGCTCAGTGCGAACGACGGCCAGTTCCGCCTTGAATGTATCCTGAACAGATGTGATCAGGCGGTCAATATCCGCCCGGGTAGGGAGCGATGAAATCAGCCGCCTCCACTCGTTGTAGGCCAGGTGTCTCACCCGAGCCATTTCCTGCCTGAGTGAATGCGGCCGCCATTTTGGGGATCGGCGGGAGCGGGGAGACAGGCGCCGGGGACGATAAAAAGGTGTCTAGGGTGCCTTTCTGAGTACCTCCAGGTACCTTAAGTGGTGTGGCAGACGTTCCCCTTGTTTTGGTGCGGACCATGTCCAAAAATAACAGTTCTGGGTGCTTATGTCAGCGGGAGCTCCGAAGTTAGGCTGCCATCTCGTGTGGGCTCCAAACAACGACACACACACACGATTCTGTCTTTGTAGATGTAAGCCACAGATACAGAAGACAAATCAGATGTGGGTCTATAAATAGGTTTCCTGGGTCATTTTGCAATAGCTACAGGGCATTAAAAAGTTATTTTTATGCATTGCCATTGTAGTGGATAGGTATATGGGGATAGTTTGAGGTTATACGCACAGTGAACACTGAACCAGAGGGATATTTCCTTACCTCCACTTCGCTGGCACTGTTTTCATCAGAAAGATTTGGGATTTCCACATAACCTTTGTACTTCACGCCCGTCGGCGAGATGCCTGTTAATTAAAAACATGTACCAGATTACACGCACATTTCCCATTAGTGTCCACAAAACACTTTGTTACATTATAAATGGAGGAAAACAACAAGATACAGCTGTTCAAACCTCGGCAAGGTTTGTAACAAGAATAAACATTCGTTTTGTAAACAGTACGGCAAGACGGATACACAGCGTGGAGAGCGAGTGTATACAAACAGGGGTTTAGCCGGTGCCAGAGGTTTACTTATTGGGAAATCTAAACAACGGCTTGTGAATAATATGGGTTTTCAGCAAGATGGTTTCGCCCACCATAATGTTACTCTGCGCTGTAAAGGGTGGTGCTAATTGCACTTGTTGGCACTGGTTTGAATAATCTGAGCAGAGGAAGTCTGTCAATTCAACCTCTCTCAGCGTTACTTAACATTAAAACGGACGCTAGATACGACAACTTCTTTACGTGGTCATGTTGACAGGAGACTGTTTCCCCCACCCCACTCTGCTGCACCACACCCCTGATCTGACAGCCTTCCAGGTGGATGTAGGACCTCCGGTATGAAACCCTTTCAGTCAGCGCCTGCAGGCAGCCTTCCACAATCCATCATTTTTCCTAGTGTGCAAACACCAAGTAGTCCAAGGCCTAGTGGGGGGGGGGGGGGGGGGGAGAAAAAGATTTGCACAAGTCAGGCGTCCGGGGACTCTTATAAAAAAGGGACACTACCACATACATAAAGCTGTAACTAGATTACTTGTACATTACCAATAAGAACACATGCTGCAGTTCTCTCTTAAGTAATTGCATGTAAAAAGGAATAAATTTAGGAGTAATCTCCAGTTTCCATTTTACAGACTTTCCCCATGATGCAACATTTTTAAAAATAATTAAAAATATCTGTGCAGCCACGTCTGAAAGATTTTATTCTTTCCACCTCACCCCCCCCCCTCCCAAGTCAGACCCGTGGTGACTGTGGGAAACACGTGACACATACTACTGCTAACTGAATGAGACATTGAGTGTAGAAATTCTTGCCCACAAGGTCTCGACCCCTTATAGACTGCCCCCTCCTCTAGCTACTGCGATTTGCGGAAGACGCTGATGCCGTGATGTTCTTTTGTTTTTTGTCTGTACCCCTTTTTAAATTCTTTATTTTAAAATGGTTTTACAGTTCACAATAGGCAAAAAAATAAATAAAATAATAGACTGCGCAGGGTCAGCACAAAAGTCAGGTATAAATCAGAAACCGAACTGTCCACAGCAAATCGGTACCAGACTAAAAAAAAGTCATAAAAATAATATATAAAAAAGGAAAAAAAAGGTGTGAATAACAGAAGTCAGAAGAGAAAAAGAGAAACATAGCTAACCTCCCGCCAAAGGAAATAAGAGTAAAAAGGTAGGGAGGTCACTGGTAGAAAAACCCTCATCCCAGGGAAAGGACAAAAGTACACTCAAGTAACCTAGCCCAGATCCAATAAGCTAGTCGAGGAATCCCCACAAGCAGGGTCAGGCGACTCCCGGGGAGAGGAGAGACCCAAACAGCGCATCAAGTGCCAGGCCGCTGCGGGGCTGGTAACTAAATGCGACAGATTGTCGTGGCAAATATACATTGAACCCGCGACCCCCAACGGTAGCGAACTCCACTACTCCTCAGAAATGCAGACACCTCACGGAATTGCCTGCAGGCGACGAGCGTCATAAATGGGAGATCATTAAAAAGTGTTAATAATATGTCCTCATATAAAATGAGGACTCAGCCGACGTTTCTCTGCTGCCATCGCGTGGCGCCTCTGCTGGGGCCGTTGCTGCCTTCTGCAGCCGAATAACATGCCGGGAAAACTGGTGAAGTCTCCGCTGGGGTCCAAAACATGCAAGGCAAATTTATTAACAGAGCGTCGGCAGCAATTGACGCCGGGATCCCCCTGATTCGCGCATTCTTCCGGCGGTGCAGAGTTTCTGCAGCCTCCACCGCTCCAGTAAGCTGCTTCACCTGGCTCTGTAAGGCCTCCACTTGTGGTGCAAACAGGGCCTGCGTCGCCGTAGTCTCCTCCATGCGTGTCTCCACCACTGACACACGGCCTTTAACGTTTACCATGTCCGTCTGCATAGCCGCAAAATCTGCTCTCCACATCGACTTCATCTCTTCCATTGTATCCCCCAGTAAACGTTGCATTGCCACCTTCCGTGAGGGGCGCAGTATCTTGGGCGGCACCGCACGATTCAGCCAAGCCACCTACTGCCGTCAGTGTTGAGTTGCGAGGTTTGTCCTTCGGGCGTTTCATTTTCCCCAGGTCTCGGGGGCGATCCCCGTGCAGCGATGGAGGCCTCCGACCAATACGGGTCCGCGTCTTCAGAGGAGCTCGCCATGGGGGGGGGGGGGGAAGGTATGCCCGGGGCGCCATTTGCTGCTTCTGTTGGCTCTCTCCCAAAGAGTCATGTAGGTCCCTCTGCCGGGGGCTTTCTGGTACCTGGGATTTCTTGCCAGATTTTCTACCCATAGCTACAGAGGGGTCCCAAGCAGTTCTGCAAAGTGGAGCGCTCCAAGAGGCTATAGTAGCGCTTCAAAGATGGCTGCCAGGCATAGGCCGCAAGCCACAAATCTCCCCGCAACTGCTCCAAAAAAACTCACGGGCTGTAGTCTGTGGCCAAGGTGGCGTGCCAGCAAGATTCCGTCGGTTTGGGGTATAAGTTTCATGTGGGTGAATCGCTGTGTACCGCAAATAAAGTCAGATACAGCTGGAGAGCTCTGCAATGTGCGACTGCACCCACCGGAAGTCCCTGAGCCCCTGTACCCCTTTTTATACCCCATGTTGCAATTCTTGAAAAAATGAATAAAATTTAATTGGGAAAAAAATCTGTGCAAAGATTTTACTTTGTGGTTGTGCTTAATCTTCTACAGTATTTAACAGTTAATGCGGTGGAGGAGGGAAATGTTTAGATAAGGCTGGGGTCAGACGAGCGCAGTGTTCACGTCCGTGTTGCCGCACATTTGTACGTCCGTGGCAGCATAGCATTCTGACCAATGGAGCCCCACACACGAAGTACGTCTGCACGGAAGTGCGGACGCGGCAAACGGACGCAGGTTAGGTAAGAACGTAATACTGCTAGAACGGACGTGCGGAGTGCGCCACATCTGCATAGCTTTGTGTGTGAGTGATGAAACAGGTCAGACGGACTGCATTTATACGTCCAGCATTTTTGACGGACAGAATGTTTTTTAATTTTAATTTATTTTCCCTGCTACAGTCGTCAAAAAATACGTCAGTGAAAAAAACGGACTGTGTGGCCACGACCTTGTTGTCAGTCAGTAAGTACATCCTACTGCACGGACGCACAGTCTGTACAAAATGCGCTCATCTGACCCTAGCCTAAGGCAGCAGAGGTCTATTACTCTTCAGGCTGATATAAGAGATGGCAGCTGAATGAGATAAAACCGGGAGTTTAAAAGGCTTCTAATCAACCCCCTGATGATGCCCTATGAATACAGCCCACACAATATAATGATGGGAGTCAGTGATCGACCCATAGACTCCATTCTATGGCCAAAGCCACACAGTGAGGAGCAAATGATGGAAATACACTGTGTAGGGGGGTGTTTACAACACAAAATATCACACAATGGATGCACTCAGTGACACAGTATAATATTTTCTTTAAAACTTTATTTTTGAAATTGACAAACTCAGTTCAAGTACAATATACATAATCACATTCCCATCTTGGAAGTCATCCCTCCCATCCCATAGCTAACAAGGAGGATCTCGCATCACGAACATATTAAACTAGGGGTAACACAAACAAATTCTGGAAGTTTTAGGCGTGCCTGAGCATTAGGTCTTAGGGGAGGGGATGATAGGGATCTAGACAGGTACCAATTAGTAAATTCAAAATCGCTTTTCAGTTTTATAATGACGTCTTCTGGCAAATATGACAAAGCGTTCCCATTGTTCAAAAAACGGTTTTACTTTATCGTCTTTATGCAGAGCAGTCTCCACCCAGTCATATTGAAAGATAGCATAAAAGCTGGAATAAAACATCGAGAATGTGGGGGGACAGGTGGCAATCCAATTCCCCAAAATGGCCTTTTTAGCTACTGAGGATAGCACTCCCAATAAGGCCCTCTGAGTCCTGTCCAACCCACGTCTTTCGCTATCGGAGAAGAGGTTAAACATAGCCCAGTCTGGGGTGGTGGGTACCGCTAAATTTAGGATCTGAACACCAAATCTTCGTATGGTCTTCCAAAAGTTTGACACTAATGGGGAGGACCACAAGCAGTGAAAAAGATCTGCGTTGGCCTGTGGGCATTTGAGGCATCGGCCAGAACTGAGGGGTGTTATACGGGCCAGTCTATCTGGGGCTATATAGGCGCCATGCAGTAATTTCAAAAACATTGGCATATTGAGCCGAGGGGATCTGTTTACGTAAAGTATTAGTGGCCGTAATTAAGGTAAAGGGCGATTGTTTGGGAAGTTGAACACACCAGGCCGCCAAGCCTGTGGTCGCTACAGACCAGTCAAATTGAGGCCGAAGCAGTGCGCGAAATGATGCTGTGGACGGGCCCAGAGACGCCTGAGTATCAAGGAGATTGGAGAAGTCTTGTGGTTTTAAGGTATTTAATTGTGTTGATACAAATGCTGATAGTTGCATAGAATATACCGGGTGTAGGGGAGCAGGGGCTGCTAGTACACATATGTCTCTATAGGAGATAAGGGAGTGAGTCGGACTCGACAACAGGTGGCCTATTTGAGTTAAACCTTTAGGTCGCCAAGACCCGAAATGCAGAGGCCGCTGAGCCAGATTGGAAAGCAGGGTTACGCAGTAAAGGTTGGAAAACCGAGGATGTCCAGGACAAGCCTCACTGTTTTCGAGCTCGATACCACACCTCTCGTCCTTGAAGAGCAAGGGATTAGATCATTGGGTTGGGGGGGGGGGATCTTTGGCAAGGGAGAGTGAAGGAAAGCCAGTGGGGATAGTGGGAAAGACATGGCTCGATCCAAGGTGCAATCCGTGTACCTGGAGGAGTCCGCTATGCAGTCCGCCACAATTCGGTACAGGGCTGCGATATTATAGGAATGCATGTCTGGTAAATTCACTCCCCCCATGTTATAGGGAAGCTGAAGTTTACGCAGTGCTATGCGTGGTCGTCCCCCATTCCAGATGAATCTGGTAAACAGAGCATGGATGTGCGCTATATCCTTGCGTTTGAGAAGTAATGGGAGCATTTGTATCGGGTATAGTAGACGAGGGAATGCGACCATTTTTATAAGACATCTCCCCAAGTAAGACAGGTAGTTTTGCCCAGGAGGTTAAACAGGTTTTTAAGTTGAGACAGGAGAGGGGGGATATTAACCTCATATAATCTTGTGATATCTGTCGGCATAAGCACACCTAAATATTTAAAAGTCCCCGTCCGGCACCAACGAAAGGGAGTGTGCTGCCCAATCAAAACTTGATGAAATTCTTCTAAATATGTCAACAGTGTTGGGAGCGCCCTATCGGGGTGGGATAGAAAGAGGAGCAAATCATCTGCAAAAGCGACTATTCGAACCTCCTGAGAGCCTATTTGTATTCCACGAAAATCAGGGCAGGTTTGGAGAATTCTTAGGAGTGGTTCTAATGCTAAATTAAATAGTAGTGGGGAGAGTGGGCAGCCCTGGCGTGTGCCCCTTTCCAGTATGAAAGGGGTGGAATTAAGGCCATTAGTCGTGATGGTAGCGGAAGGAGTATCATATAGAGCGTTAAATATATTAAGCATGGGATAGGCATAAGGCTATCCTAAACAAAAGATAAATTCAGGTAAAGTATCCATGTAATTGGGCGACTAGATGGGCCGAAAGGTTCTTATCTGCCGACATTTTTCTATGTTTCTATATTAAGTATTGGGACAACAAAGAAATGATATTTTAAGAATCGTCGTAAATAGGACCACGATATGCAGTCAAAGGCCTTATCAGCATCGCAACTAAGGAGTAAATCCGAGGAGTGGGTGCGGCTATTTGATGACCAGATTGCCGCCAGGGCTTTTCTGACATTTTGCGTAGAGTGACGGCCCGTCAAAAACCCTGTTTGTGCGGGGGAGATAAACTGTTAGCGGGGTCTGCAGACGCCGAGCCATTATGGCCGATAATAATTTCAAGTCTGTATTTAACAGGGAAATTGGGCGATAGGACGTCATTAGTAAAAGGGTCTTTGTCTGGTTTAGGAATCATTATCATTCGGGACGCGTTAAAGGAGGGTGGTGGGGCCTTTCCCTGTAGTATATTGTTGAATAAGGTCGTGAGGTGGGAGACAAGGTGGCCCTCTAGCATTTTATAATATTCTGCTGAGAAGCCATCGGGGCCGGGAGTTTTGTGGGAACGAAGGCGAGATATGGCTGCCGAGAGGTCAGTTGAGCTAATTGGAGCATTTAGTTTTACTCTTGCCTCGGGATCTAGTTCCGGCATCCCCGCTGTTATAAAAAAATTTGGCCTGGACTTTCCAGTCATCTGGGTCAGCTTTATAAAATGCCTCAAAGTAGTCGCGGAAAAGCCCATTGATGTCTGATGGGTCGGTTAACACTTCACCCGAGGTGGTCTTAATCCTAGTTATAGCCGGGGGTCGACGGGTGCTGCAATTTCAGTAAATTAGCCAGGAGTTTCCCCGGTTTGTTTCCCCAACGTAAGAAACGATGCTTCTGGTGTAGCCAGGAACATTGGGCCTTCTCGGCTAACTTAGCATAGTTTCGTTTGTCCACCTTATACTGTTCTGATGTGGTAGGGGTAGGATGTACGACATGCATTCTATAAGAATTAACTGGGGAGGAGTGTGCCTCCAGTAGTCTTTTGTTGACCTCTTTGCGTTTACGGGACATATATTTGATTATGCAACCCCTCATGACCGGTTTAGCCGCCTCCCAAAACAAATTAACATCCACGTGCTCCAAATTATCGTCCAGGTAGTTGTTCCAGCTAAGTTCTATGTGTGCTTTGAAATCGTTGGAGTGAAGGAGAGTGGTGGGAAAGCGCCAATTTCGGGAGCGTGGGAGGGGGGTTTTTAACTGTAAATCTACCGTGACAGGTGCATGGTCAGAGACGTGCATCATTCCTATCGCTGCGTCAGCTATGGAGTGGTAAAAGGTCGAGGACAGTAGGAACATGACTATACGGGAAAAGGAATCATGGGGGTGTGAGTAAAAGGAGTAGTCCCTTCCTTCCGGATTGATGTAACGCCAGGCATCAAATAAAGATAAGTGATCTTTTAAAAAGGTGGGGCCTGCAGAGGCTCGTGAGGGCGCTGGTCGAGAGCCTATATGGGAGCGGTCCAAGACAGAGTCCAAGACTGCATTAAAATCCCCGCCTATAATGCAATCCGTAAAACGTATATTGAAGGAGAGTTGCGTATAGATCGGAAAAAAAATTGTAAGTGAGGGGGGTAAGGGGCGTAGACGTTCACTAATAAATAGGTCTCTCCTAGCACCGACGTCAGTACTATGGAAAAGCGACCATGGGTGTCATTAGTTTCATCAAGGACTGTAAACGGGAGAGATTTATTTACAAGGATAGCGGTACCCCTTTTTTTAGTTCATATAAAAAGGGGCAGAAGTTTGGTACCCAATCCAGGGGGCTCGGAGATGGTTTTCAGGGGAAGACCAGTGGGTCTCCTGCAGGAAGACCACATCGGGTTTCAACGTGGCTAAGTGTGCGAGTATCTTTTTTCTTTTAATAGGAGAGTTCAAACCCTCCACGTTCCAAAAGAGAAGTCTGAGGGAGGTTAAGGGTAGGTGGTTCAAGGGATGTCATGGGAGGGTCTCGGGATGACGGGCACCATAGAGTGACCATCATGGAAGATATGGCATAGCCATTTCTAATGGGGGGGGGGGCCCGGGTCATCCCAGCTACAGCCCTGGAGCCCAGCGAGGGGAGTGTGTGGTAGTGTTTGAATCATGTTTGAGCGTCAATAAATTTTTACTATTTCTTTGAAATGGAACCAGAGCTTGTAAAGAGGGTCTAGAATCAAACCCAAACTGTAACATAAACATAAACAAAAGGATCAACAGGACCCAGAGATCAGATGTGGCCAGGAGCCGCCAATCATCCAACCTCAATAGACTGGTGGTAGTGGCCCTTTAAGGAGTCTCAAATAGAAGCATTCATTTACAACATGCACGAAAGCGGCAATTGTCAGTCACTTCATGCATCTGGCTGTTACCACCAAGATAAACAAGAGGTAAATATATTGGATTTTAAAATAAAAGGATGGGCAGGAGGGACAAGTAGTTAACCCTGTAGGTTGGGGTTAGGCGAGCACCAGCGACGGTCACACACTGTTGCACACGTACACGACAGCGGTTGTGCAGCAAGCCTCCCTGACGAAGCGCTAGGACGAGCCTTGACGGGGCTGCGAAGCGCGATCCTGAGCACACTGAGTTCAGTGAGGTGGCCAGATGGGTGTCAAGTGGAAGGAACGTCCACTCTCACAGAAGTTCCTTCCACTCGTCTGACCCGGCCTTAACAGAGATTCCATTCAGCTTTGATTATCACAAACAGACCTTGAAACACATGTAGACCAGAGATTGAGGGCAGCTTATTTTCCCATTTAGAGTGTCACCATAAACCATGAAGACTGAATACAACAACTTCCAGCAGAGCTCCCAACAAGCGAGGTCGGGCAGATGCAATAACAATCCATGGATCTACAACCTCCAGAATACACAAAAGAATGAAAGAAGATCCGGAGTCCTAGGGATGTGCAATTTGCTTTGAATTTTCATATGAAATTGACCATATTCATTCTTTCGGAAGAATTTCCGAAACAAAATAAATCGGCCGCCCTAAATTATGAAATCCTGAATCAAAGTTTCAACACAAACAAAAACATTTCGTTATGGGAATGAAACGAAATAAAACGGAATGCAAATGATATGAAATGCTGGGAAAAAAAAAAAAAAAAGGAACAGATCACTTTTTAAATTAATGCAGATGCTAGGCTTTTTTCCCATAGTTTTCAATGTTAAAAAAAATCCCCGTTTTTATTAAATATTTCTTCAACAATTTATAATTTTCAATATAACAATTTAATTTTTTTATATTCATTTTTTAAGGACTTTTTTGGCATTTTTCGGGTGAAAGTTTAGGTTTCCTAACTTATTTTAAATGTAATGAGGTCTGTCTTTCTTTGCTGAATGCATGCCGCTGAATTATTTTCTTACAGTGTGTGCGTTCAGCAATAAAAAAAATGGCTTTTTGTTTTGCTGCAATTGAAAATTATAAATGGTTTAAGAAATATTTAATAAAAACGGGGGATTTTTTAACATTGAAAACAATGGTGGAAAATTCGAATTGATAAACTATCGAATTGATCAACTTACAAGTAATAGTCAGCAAACGACTTTATGAAACTAATTTCGCTTCGCTGTTTGACTCATACTAAATCTGTGACAGCTTAATATTTAACCCTAGATTGTCCTTTAACAGCAAAATTTGATTAATTGGGGTTTTATTTAGTTCTCTCTCTGACTATCATCTACTGACTTGTGAACTCAGCTCTCCCCTCGTTCTTCCAGCTGAACCGAAACTTTATCAGACTCGCTGAAATCTCCACTCTCTGGATCCACAGCAATTCTCTGCCAATATATCCGTACCGCTCTCGTCTGTCCTCTCTGTCCTAATGAAGCCATCACCTGCTACAACTCTACTCTTTCCTCTAGGGTTGCACCGATACCGATACTAGTATCGATATCGGTGCCGATACCGGGTACTGCAGGAGTACTTGGTACTCGTGCAGTACCCCGATATTTTTTTCCGATACCGGAAGCCGGCATTGAGCCGGCTTGCCGGTATCCTAGGGGCTGCGGCGGCTGTCCGAATGCTCTATCGGCATTCGGACAGGCCCTGCAGCTGGTCACCTCATTGTTTATACTTACCTTCCTTCAGCGACGCCGGTAAAGTCTTCGCGCGCGCTCCTTGGAAGGACCCCAGCCGCGACCATGTGATCGCAGCTGGGGTCCTTCCAACGAGCGCGCGCGCGCGCGAAGACTTTCCGCGGCGCTGAAGGAAGGTAAGTATTAAACAAAGTGAGCAGCTGCAGGGCCTGTCCGAATGCAGATAGAGCATTCGGACAGGCTCTGCAGCTGCTCTCCGCTCATACTTACCTTCCTTCAGCGACGCCGGGAAAGTTCCCGCACGAGCGCTCGTTGGAAGGACCCCAGCCGCGATCACATGGTCCCACGTGGTCGCGGCTGGGGTCCTTCCAAGGAGTGCGCACGCGCGAAGACTTTACCGGCGGCGCTGAAGGAAGGTAAGCATGAGCGGAGAGTGGGGGGCATATCCATGAGCAAGGGGGGCATATCCATGAGCTGGGGGGGGCATATCCATGAGCTGGGGGGGGGCATATCCATGAGCTGGGGGGGGCATATCCATGAGCTGGGGGGGGGCATATCCATGAGCTGGGGGGGGGCATATCCATGAGCTGGGGGGGGCATATCCATGAGCTGGGGGGGGCATATCCATGAGCTGGGGGGGGCATATCCATGAGCTGGGGGGGGCATATCCATGAGCTGGGGGGGGCATATCCATGAGCTGGGGGGGGCATATCCATGAGCTGGGGGGGCATATCCATGAGCGGGGGGGGCATATCCATGAGCTGGGGGGGGCATATCCATGAGCTGGGGGGGGGCATATCCATGAGCTGGGGGGGGGCATATCCATGAGCTGGGGGGGGGCATATCCATGAGCAAGGGGGGGGGCATATCCATGAGCAAGGGGGGGGGCATATCCATGAGCAAGGGGGGGGGCATATCCATGAGCAAGGGGGGGGGCATATCCATGAGCTGGGGGGGGGGCGCATATCCATGAGCTGGGGGGGCGCATATCCATGAGCTGGGGGGGGGGCGCATATCCATGAGCTGGGGGGGGGGCGCATATCCATGAGCTGGGGGGGGGGCGCATATCCATGAGCAAGGGGGGCATAGCCATGAGCAAGGGGGGCATAGCCATGAGCAAGGGGGGCATAGCCATGAGCAAGGGGGCATAGCCATGAGCAAGGGGGGCATAGCCATGAGCAAGGGGGGCATAGCCATGCGCAAGGGGGGCATAGCCATGAGCAGGGGGGCATATCCATGAGCAGGAGGGGCATATCCATGAGCAAGGGGGGCATATCCATGAGCAGGGGGGCATATCCATGAGCAGGGGGGCATATCCATGAGCAGGGGGGGGCAATTATCCATGAGCAGGGGGGGGCAATTATCCATGAGCTGGGGGGCAATATCCATGAGACCTGGGGGCTTTATAGGAGGTCTGTTCTTATTGGAAAGCGTCACAGGACATAAAAGTATCGGTAATTGGTATCGGTGAGTACTTGAACAAAAGTATCTGTACTCGGTCTTAAAAAAGTGGTATCGGTGCATCCCTACTTTCCTCCACCCTTGATATGTTGGTGCCGTCAAAACCCTGGTCAATGAGGCGACAAAACTTGCAACCCTGGCACAACAAATTGACCCAGCATCTCCAAAGATGTTCTAGAACTGCTGAACGCTATTGGAGAAAGACCCGCTCCCACTCCGACTTTCTTCACTATAAATTTTTGCTCCAGTCCTACAGCTCTGCGCTTTTCCTAGCCAAGCAGTCATATTTTACAGCCCTCAAACACACCCACTCCCAGAACCCAAAACGCCTGTTCACCACCTTCAACTCCCTTCTCCGTCCTGCTGTGGCTGCTCCGCACACGGACATCAAAGCCGAAGACCTAGCATGCTTTTTCACAGCAAAAATTGAACAGATAAGAACTGAAATCTCCACAATGCCATCTTCACCCATGCAGGAAGATGCTAACCATGTCTATCCTCACGATAGACTCGTTCCCTTCAGCTACTGAACAAGAGGTCCTTAAAAATACTACAATCCGCTCATCCCACTACCTGCCCCCTCGACCCCGTTCCCTCACATCTTGCCAAAACACTCTGTTTCTCTTGTACCATCCTTGACCCATACCTTTAATCAGTCTTTAACATCTGGGGGTCTTTCCTGCTCCCTTCAAACATGCCACAGTAGTCCCAATCCTAAAAAAACAAACATCTCTGGGTCCGACTGCTCCCTCCAACTACTGCCCCGTTTCCTGCTCCCTTTCGCCTCCAAACTACTCGAAAAGCTTGTGTATGCCCGTCTGACTACCTCAACACCTACTCTCTCCTTGATCCTCTGCAATCTGGCTTCCGCTCGCTGCACTCAACAGAAACGGCTCTTGTGAAACTGACCAATGACCTTGCAACTGCTAAATCCAATGGGTGCTACTCACTGCTGATCCTTCTTGATCTCTCTGCCGACTTTGATACAGTTAACCACTCAATCCGCCTTCAAACTCTTAGTGATATAGGCCTTCAAAAAGGTACTGTTCTTTCATGGTTCGCTTCCTACCTGTCCCAACGATCGTTTAGTGTCTCATTTGCTGGAAGTACCTCCTCCCGGCAGCCTGTCTCTGTTGGGGAGCCCCAAGGTTCAGTGCTGGGCCCTCTACTTTTCTCAGTCTACACAGCCTCTCTAGGCAAACTGATCAGCTCCTTTGGATTCCAGTACCACCTATACGCTGATGACACCCAAATTTACCTCTCCTCCCCTGACCTCTCTCCAGGTCTCCTGGATCGAGTCACTGTCTCTCTGCTGTCTCAAATTGGATGGCTTCAAGCTTCCTTAAACTCAATCTTGTCAAAACTGAAATTGTCGTCATCCCTCCCTCCAAGAAGATCCCAATACCAACCATCTCTCTACAAGTAAATGGAACACCCGTTAGCCCAACACCCCAAGCTCGCTGCCTTGGTGTCATTTTTGTCTCTGACCTAACATTCTCACATTCAGACAGTGACCAAATCCTGTTAATTTCAACTCAAAAACATTGCCCGTGTCCACCCCTTTCTCACACAAGAAACCGCAAAAGTGATGGTTCATGCTCTTGTCATTTCACCACTTGACTACTGCAACTTGCCCCTTATTGGCCTCCCCAACTCCCGTATTGCCCCTTTGCAATCTGTAATGAATTCAGGGGCAAGGCTCATTTTTCTCACTAAACGCACCTCACATACGTCCCCACTCTGCCGGTCCCTCCACTGGCTTCCTATACGTTTCAGGATACAGTTTAAAATACCGATGCTCACATTCAAAAATCACTCAATAACTCAACCCCAATTACATGTCTTTGTTACTCCGCAAGCACGTCCCATCTAGACAACTCTGTTCAGCAGGTGATCTCCACCTGTCATCCATCGGTCTACACATGCACAGCCAACTCTCGCCTCGCCTCCAGGACTTCAAGGGTGGCACCGGTCCTCTGGAATGACTTGCCTCGCCCTATCAAACTCTCCCCTGATCTTCAGATTAGCGTACCACATCACTGATGAAACTCGATTGAAGCCGCTCTTATGGCCCCACCATTCCCAAACCACTGGCACTAATGATCCTGCTATCTAGTGAAATTCCTCTGGTCTTCCTCAACCCCCAATCCCTCTAGACTAAACTCCTATGAGCAGGGCCCTCCACACCTCGTTTCCATCTTACATTTGTTTATTTGTATTTCGTTCCCTTTGGTTATTGTAAAGCGCTGCAGAAACTGTTGGTGCTATATAAAATGACAATAATTATTTAGTGATCCGAAAATAGAATTGATATCAACTATTGAATTGATAATTTGATATATCAATGCGAAGCGATCTGAAATTTCAAAAGCGTGAAGAAAAAAAAAAAAAAAACAATTAGCAACGAAATTCCGAAAACGAAATGAAACTAAAAAGGTTTTCAGCCGAGCACATCTCTAATATGGACTGTGTACTCTACATTTTTCAGACCGGCTTATCGGCCAACACAAGAGCACAGCAACATTTCCACTAAAAAGCCTTGGCCTTGCTTGAAGTGAGTGTTGCTCTGCCCTGGCCTTATAGGAGTGCGGCTCCACAGCTGCAAGAGAGAATAGGAAAAAAAAAAAAAAACACTTAGCCGAAACGCTGCTGCAGATGTGTTGTCCAATAAACCAGCATTATTATTATTAGCGTTCCTGTGGTCTAGTTCTTCTAAGATTGAGACATTTAACAGTATTAATTCCATGCAGATTACGTGCTTGATGCATCCTCCAGTTTCATGCTAGGATGTGGAAGACACATACAGAGCATCTCCCCCCACTGCAACAATCTGAAGTGTCAGCCAAAGCAGGCCAACATCATGGGTGACAACCCTCGCTGTGTGGCTCTGCCCCCCCCCCACTGACAGCAGGGAAATCCCATCACAGGAGATGCAGGGGTCCTCAATGTCTCCAGTTCCGTACATACCACCAAGGTCAGTGGACATGTCAGGTTGATAGTCAAAAGAGACCAAATAAGACCATTAAAAATCCTTTTTAGTTCTAAAGGCCTTTTTCAGATATAAAGCGAACAATGCTGCTGCCGTTACTCACCTTATAACCTACGCAAGAGCAAGTACAGCAATTTCCACATATTCATTATTTATGACAAAGTGCCAAGATAGAAGAAAAACTATTTTAACCATCATTGAAAATGTTTATTTCCTTGGAAAAATTGAGTAACAGGTTAGGTTTACTTTTTAGCTCTAGAATATACAACAATGGTTTGGATGAAAAAAATATGTAAAAATAAACTTTCTTTGAATGACCAAACTGTGAATTCAAATACAGTTTGACAGGTTTTTGTTACAGCAGTTTGAAGTGATGTGGCATATACACAAAGATATATATATATATGTTGGACAGCACACGGGGGGGGGGGGGGGTGAAGGCCGACTGCTTTTTTGTTAAAGATCAATATCGGTTCAGGCAAATCCAGAACAGAAAAATACAGAATGTATCATTCATACATTAAAAAACGGGTCAGCCACCGCACTCCTATACATGAAAGGTAAATAATCACATTTGCAAATTCTTGGGTAAGAACATAGCAAATAAGTGTCATTGTCTAACAGACCGGTGTTTAAACCCCCCCCCCCTCATATTTACACCTCAAGGACTTTGTGGCATAACCAGAGTTATGGGCGAACGGGGCAGAATCCCCCACCTCATTATATAAATAAAATATCCACTCTGGTTATCAGCAGGCCCAGACTGGGACAAAACATAGGCCTGGACATTGGACTGAGCAGCCCACTTCTTTTTTTCTACACAGCGCACATCACTGAGTTTTATTGCTGTGGAGCTCTGTGATACGCTCATACACACCGCACATTACTGTGGAGCTCTGTAAAAACCCATACAACACTGCACATTATGGGGGTGTCACAGCTCCACAGTAATAAAACTCAATGTAATGTACCGATATCAATTTATTCAACGCCCCAGCATATCCATTCATTTCTCCCTCCCCCCTGCATATCAATTCTCCCCCCCCCCTGCATATCTCATGGGTGGCGGGAGCGAGACGTCAGGTCACAACATCCGGCCCACAGGCGCCTTATTACCAGGCAGCATGTGTGTGGGTGCATTGTGACCTAAACAGAGGGAGCCAGAACACCGGCTGCCCCCCCCCCCCCGCAAGGATTAAAAGCGCAAATTATGGATGCATTTGATAAAGAAAAAAAATTCCTTACAGTATCTCATTTCACAAGGACATAGATAGCATGATGCCATAGACACAGCTTTAAAGGCACTGACACACCCAGTGTGATGCGACACACAGCATGGGGAAGCGGACTCTTGCGATCAGCTGGCGTCAGGTCACGCAGCTCAGTGGCAGCAGATGAAAATACTGACCTTTGGCCAATCAGAGTGCACATATAAAATCAGCACGCCACAGACTCGCTGTTCACACAAGCGATCTGATAGGTGGGATTCAATTTACCCCACTTCTAGCCTCGCACGTCGGCCGACACTTCGGCCTCTTTTCGTAGTGCTCAGCACTGCACGCGTGTCATGTGCTTTATGCAAAATGTTCTAATGCAACCACACGGCTTTTGGCAAGAACTTAAAATAAATTTAACTGAGAGGCAAAAGGTTATATTCTGCAAAAGACGTTACACGGTTTAAATCTTAACTCCCTTAATTTTCAATATGCTGGATAAGGTATTTTTTATGGAGCCGCCAATAAGCGGAGGTGAAGGCTGGGAGACGAAGACAGCCAACAGGAACTCTACTAGAAGCTGTTTTAATGGAGCCAATGAAGAAACGTGACAGCTCCTGAAGTGGAGACTTTTCCGAACCTCTGATCTATGTGGACACATTTGTGTCAATACTAAAAGGCAAAAAAAAAATTAGACAAAAATCCCATGTCTGCCATCGGGGGAGTGGGTGACTTCACAGGCCATGATCTGCTCCAAGGCCCGGTGGCTCCCTCACCAAACCCTATAAAAAGGTTTTCTAATAGAAGGTCGTCAGGCAAGAGGTCAATTGGATTGACCAAAAGGATCCCCCCTTCCACCGGTCATGCCTCTGCATGTGTCCAATAGACGAGGACGAGGACCTTTGGGGAGAGGATGAGAGTCTACAAGGGCACACACTTAATCTTGAACCTATTGCAGGTCCCACGCAGTTTGTGGGACAGCCAATAAATCACATGACTCTAGAGTGACGGAAAAAAACAGTCACGCTGCCATGGTCCTTCTGGCAGATCAACTCGGGCGTTAGTATTTGAGCCGGAACGTTACATATTCTGAGTATCGAGTACACTGGATAAAAGCAAGCAAAACACGCAGACAGAACTCCATTTCTTCACTCTGCCCCTGTAACCAGCACCAAGGTATCCAGGATTCAACATGCCGTCCTCCACTATACTTCCCATGCAAGCCCTGCTATATTCTTTCTGGCCACCAGCTTCACCTTCCCTCTGCTCCCATTTGTTGTTTCACTTTGCCCCGTCCCTTAGATTATAAACTCACGGGATGTCTGGCTGAGCACTTGGTTAAGGTGCTGTATTAGCTGGACAGGGTTGTCTTTTCCTCATTTATCATGTATGTCTCATGTTTGTGCTACCCCATTGTAAAGCGCTACGGAATATGCTGGCGCTGTACAAATTCAATGCCCTTGAACCCAGGACATACCTAAAAAAAAACGAGAAATCTCAATGTGTCCTTCCCAGTAAAATACTTTATAAAGGCTCGGTATTTAAAGACAAGGTGCTGTATATGCATCCCTGAATAAAACGGTTGTAAAAGGACCATGGCAGCATGACAGCCTTTTCGTCACTCTACAAGGAGAATCTTAGAGCACAGAATAAGCAAGGACATACAGAGGAATTCGTGTAGAAACTATTTCCCCTCTGATGTCACCCAGACGTTTATGAATGAAAGCGTCACTTTACCATTAAAATGTAACGCAAGAGTGACACAACATGCAGCAACTTATGATTTCCCGGGAGGTTCTCCCTCGTCGCAGTGACGGTCACTTTGGTTCCATTTTCAGTAGATGCTGGAAAACTTTTCCTACAATCCCCCTTAAAGGCGCCTGTCCACCACATAACCTGCGGGCCACGGCACGCTTCATTTTTAAAGAAATCGAGCATGTATTCGGCATTTACTACTAAATTAATACAAATGTGCAATGCTGGTTTTATTTTAAAAACACACCTGGTTCTGCAAACACGTCTGGGAGGGACAGGGTGGCTACGCACATACCTGCCCTGCCCCTGAAGGAATGGCATCGAACAAGCAGGCACACGTTAGCCAAGCCGAGAAATGAAACGGCATCCTAAGAAAGCAGGGTGGATGGAGGCAATTCACTTAATACAAGCTTGTACCATAGACATGTAACACATACGGTTTTCATTTCTAATTATGGGTAAACTTACCAAATGCTTACAATTTAACCCCTTCCTAAAGCATGACTGAATCATTGAGTCATAAATTTCTAGCGGATAAGGACCCGTGATTGAATAAATCCCTCAGGCGACTTAATGACTGTTGCGTCGGCACTCAAGGAACACAGAAAATCTCAAAGTCCCAGCACAATTGCTCTGTGACAGCCAATCACAGGGATCGGTGCGTTTTGTGAAGGCAAGGAAGACCAGACTGATCCGTTATGTACCCGTGCTCTTTTTTTTCAATCCATAATAACAAAAGAAAAAAAAAATTTGGCTAAACTGATAAGGTGCCCCTAATCTGAATTCTAAAATAAAATGTGATTTTCTAAGTCCTTTTGGGATAAGGGTCGCTCCGGACACACAATGCAGCTCAGGAGCATAGCTCCCGAGCGAGCGCGGCACACACTGGGAGTCTCTGGGCAGACGTAGCATGTAACATGATGCTCAGAGTCCTGCCAACTCCAGGCATCATGTCTGTGGCTTAAGGGCGCAGCGCATCAGATCACCGCTCTCCCATCGCAATCTTCTTCCTATAGGAGATCGAGTAGCCCCTGTGTGTGAGACACGTTGCCATGAGTCACGCCGACTCCAGGCAACAGGTCGTTGAAGAAACACTGCAGATGTCTCCCAATGAACGTGCCGGAAGGAGATCGCAAGCTCTCCTGCTGCGATCCTCTTCCTTTCTGACATCAGATTCTGAAATCTGGAATAGCCGGGGTCCCAAGCATTCCGGATTATGTGTGCCCGAACGCCAGATCCCAAGAAAATAAAGCCCTGGCCTCTATGCCTTTGAAGAAGAAAAAGAAAAAAAAAAAAAAGAAAAATATGATAGTATATGTGTGGGTTCAGTAAATGCAAAATTATGGTTGGACACCCACATAGCAAAAATAGCAAAATTGCTCGAGTCCTTAAAACAATACAATACAATAGCAGGTTGTGTCATTGTGTCATTAACAGTCCTGGTTTGGTTTACATCCGATTCAGAATAATCACCCATAGTCTGGAACCCCAGGGTCATAGGCAAGAAATGAATGTCACATGCAGGATATGACTGAAGTCAGATAGCTTAACTCATCCTCTTTTGAAAGAGAGCACAAAGTCCTTTGTATTTTCTTCACTTTATTGGGAAATAAATTTATTGGCAAATAAAAAGGTTTCTTGTGGGAAGAGAGCTTCTCTGGTGTACCTTGTTATGGAAGGCACGTAAAACAGAATACAATTACCCAGTACAACATGCTTGATCACTGCCTCTATGGTTAGACTGACAGGAAGTACAGCTTGATGAAACAGGAAATGAGGCTGGGCCAAACCAACTGTAGATTAGACATGGAGAGTGGAGTAATCCAAGTAAAAACATAGGGGGGGGGGGGACAAACAAGGAATCTGGTTCCATGATAGCCCATGCTGTATTAACATATGGGGGGGGGGGTCTCGTCCCTCTGCACTTACCTGTCCAGTTCAGTTTTATGTCCCACTCGTAGAAGAAGATGAGCTTCCCCTTGCGGTTATTGATGGACGCCTCGCCGTCGAGCTTGCTCACTTCCGTCACCTCGCAGGTGCCTTCCTCTCCCTCCACTCGCACCGCCATCAGCAAGTCTTTCAGTTTATCCGTGGACCAGGCTGTGGCATCTCGCTCCGTCCTACGGGACGCAAAAAACACAAGTGAGATGGTGATTTAACCGAAGGAAGGCGTCGCTGTAGGACAGTCAAACCAAAACACAGAACGTGGGCAACAACTGCTTGAGGGAGCAACAGAACGGAAAAGCAAACCAACGCTACGAAGACAAGTCCTCGAGGCACGTGGTGTCTGATTAAAGAGCTGCTGGGAGAATGACGCACTATACGCCCATCATGAGGCGACGCACAGACCTTATACTTTATAAATACAGCATCCACCTGGGTAACCATGCCCAGTAATGGGGTGTGCTGTATACATGCAGGGCCACAGAGCAGCACCTCCCTATGTGACAATGCCCAGGGGTGCTGTGCCACTCCACTTATCCATTCCTAAAAGCCAACTACAAACTTTATAAAGCCAGATTTTATTAGCCAATGGCTACCTGACTTTGCCAAGCAGTGTCATACGTTAACCTGCAGCTGAGCGTCCTGTCAGCACATGGCATCTGATCAGTATAAACAAAACAGGGCCAGTGCCAAGATTTCCTGGACCCTAAAGTAAAAAAAACAAAAAAAACATTCTGTCCCCATCTAACAACTCTTAACCCCCACCTTGTGTGTCAAACCTCTCCTTCAAAACACTGATCCAGTGGACAGCTAGCCCGACGACCGAATTGGTAGTCAGACTACAGACAACCTATTTGTACGACCTGGGTCATCCACTGCAAGCGACTATGGACGACCGCCGGATCGCTACTATTCTTCTGATAGAGGTTTAAACAAATAAAAAATGCATTCAAAATGTGTCTAACGGAAAAAAAAAAAGATACTTTAGAAATTAAAAGGTCTGTTACAGAAAAAAAAAAAAAAAAAAGAAAAAAAAATTAAAAAAATTGAGATTCAAAGTGTCAAAAAAAGTATCAAAACTACAGAAAGGTGTTCAGAAAAACAGACTATTTGCTGAAAAAGAAAGCATAAATAGAAACAATATATATATATTTTTTTTAAATTGAATCCTATGGGATTTGCCGTTTTAAACCTGTCATACTGAACCACCAAAAATCAGGGCATTTCACTGACACGTTGGCGTTCTCTGAATAGATTAACCACTACTTGTCTATGGGACAATTCCACTGCCGCTGTACTGCACCATATATTAATTCCCCTCCCCCACATGTATACTGTATCAGGCCATTAATCTTCGTCCGACAAACCCCATTCGAATTGAATAGGTCGCTAGTATGATGTAGTGGTACAAAAGATGTCCGATGGAAGTCGGAGGCAATGGACGAGGGATGAATCTCTGCTGTGTTGTGGGATTATACCAAAAATCAGCAGGCCACACCAGGAATTTACAGAAAAAAATGGCGTCGCGCCCATACTCACGGGAGCGGCTGCAACAGCCAAGAGTAACAGCCCAGTTAATGTATAAAACATAAGAGAAACAAGGTGTCATCTGCGCTCATTTCTGTGTTTCCATGTACAACAAAACACTATGAGGTTTTAGCTTGTTTCAATGGCCATTGCAACGTAAGCTCACTCGCCACTTCAAAGGCACCTCTTTATAGAGTGAGTACCTAACCAATGTAACCAAAAGGCCGCTCTACTGAGCAGCTCCATGCCCCTGGGCTGTTACTCTTGGCTGTTGCAGCCGCTCCCATGAGTATGGGCGCGACGCCATTTTTTCTGTATGTATATTATGCTTGTAACACCAGTTCGTCGTTTTGCAGCTGTTCCTTTTTCCATGTTTTTGTTTTTAACCCCAAATGGGAAGTGTTTGGTGCGTGTATAAATAAAACCCACGATCTTTCTGCCTCTCCTTAGCTGAAAAGCAGCAGGAGGGGCTTGGAGCTGCTCAGTACTGTGTTTCCCCGAAAATAAGACACTGTCTTATATTTTTTTTGGCCCCCAAAATACACACTAGGTCTTATTTTTTTTTTGGTGTTGCTGGGTTTTTTGTGGCAGTGTACATCTGGTATCACTCCACCATTGACAGGAGCCAGCGTTCGAGGAAGCATCGGCTAAGGCTGCGGTCACACAAGTGCACCGAGTGCGTCTGTGTGACCACACTTCCCTGCGTCCGTAGCAGCTTTGTGAAGGCTGGATGGGAGGGCTACACAGTGTAGCGGGTGCACAAATTCTGCAGGCTACCACCGGACATGATTTCAGCCTGTCAAAAAGCTACAACAAAATGCAGACAAGGCTACTAAGCGAAATCCTCCATAGGTGGATTGTACTTTTTAGTGCTAAGCGCACTGCCTGTGCTCAGCAAGGTGGCCACACTGGCATCAGAGTGGAAGGATGTCCTCTACTCTCAAGGACATTCCTTCTGCTCAAAGAACGCTTGTGTGACCGCAGCCTTATACAGCTCTGCTCCCTCCTCTGCCGCCTCGTTTCCTCTGGCGTCGGCATCACCGATTCTCGCCTGCGGCTCTTCAAGTTGCCCTACTACCATAGGCGACTCTACAGGGGGGCAATTGCCCCCCCTAGGTTATTCCTTGCCCCCCCACCAAAATTCAGCATCCAGCTTCCCACACTTCTTCGGACCAACATATCTCCGTAGCTATGCATCGTATATGGACGAACTAGGTGTCATTTGAAAGGGCAGATTCTGGCCTTTCCAATGATATCCAACATGACCATATTCAGTGTGAAGTAAAAGTCATAAAACATTAAATAAAAACGTGTACTTAAGCTTAAACATTTTCACAGGGTTGAAATGGCTCCGCAATGAAATGGTTAATGTTCAGACTATACACTACATTGTGTATTACGTTAGTTTTTGCCTTGGTTTTAGTTGTATGTTAAGGGTTAATGGGTAGGCTTCATCCCTTACAGTATACATTTGTTTTTTCCTTGATTAATGGCATTTTACAGGTTGATGGGTAGCTAGTTAGCTACATGCCTCAGTGTATTCATTTCATGTTTTCCCTTGATGAATGGCATTTTAGGGGTTAAGGGGTTGGCTAAATGCCACATTGTTTATTAATTTTAGTGTATTTTCCTGGGTTTATGGCATTTTAGGGGTTATGGAAGCTAGACTCTAAAGGGTCTATTCATTTTTAGATCCTCTGCTTTTCATCACATTTCGGGGAATTTATTTTGTCGAAAATAAGGTGAATTCCCTATTTAGCGAATGGTCACTGTAATTTGCTAAAAGTAGAGTCGCTGAAGCAGCAATCAGACATTCAGCGAAAACTGCCGAATTGCAGCAAATAAAATATTGAATTTAAGTATCAGGTTAGTACAATAAAAAGGCATCATTGCATCACATTACTCTGGGGTTTTGGAATCTTATTTATATATACTTATTTTGTGCACTATTACCTGGTGTGGGTTAACCCTTGCGTCGGCATGGTTTTGCGTTAGCGCCAGGTTAATTGAGTCTAGCGCCTGACCAACAGATCGTTTGCCTCCCGCTACAAATGGGAAAAATCACTTAGCGCGTTGCTATTAGCGACTTGTACTGCGAGCTTACTGTACTTTCCGCGTCCTTTACTTAACATGGGGAGCGCTAGAGATCTCTAGCGCCTTTGCAGCTAACAGATCACTGGGTGCCAGCGCTAAATTTTTTGAGGTGCACTAATTGCAACATTTTACCTACTGCTCAACCCTGGTGCGAACTCCAAAAAAACAGAGAAACCAGTCCAACCTCGTCCAAAATTAATAGGCAATTGAAAGGAATGCAGCACAGGTGTTCTCTTGGCCCCATACACCATAGCAATGGATCTGGTCTGCATTGTCGCTGCTGTTGCAGTTGGCTCTATTATAAATGTATCCTTTATCCACATACTGTATATCCTAATTCTAATATATTGCCTAATTTTAAACATTTTATGCTGGGGGCTATTCATAGTATGGAATCAGTTGATTATTAGGGTGACTGTATGGACCATGTTTAAAGGGACACATGGATAAGTCTTGCCCTGAAACATGTATTATTTATATGCTGTAGCAGGGAAATTTTTGTCGCTCACCTGGCCTTCCTTTTGGATCTATTAAATGCAGTGTAAGGATTCTACATGCTGTTGGGTGGCATTTATCATGCAATGCCCATTAGCCTTAATATAGGTGTGCATATAAACATGGATGATGCGGCCACCGTGGAGGATTTTAATAATGCAGGGGTGTGAAGTTATTTACCGGATGTGTTCATATTCAAGCTTGTGAGGGTGGGGGGATAGGTATGGAAAAGAAAAACAGTTCTATCCTGTACACAACCGCATTAGCGCTGGTTCTCAGCCCGGGTCTTAGAGTTTCCCTAGCGTGCGCCAAACGACCTTGTTCATGGACTACCGCGGACATGATGATCTGTTAGTAGGTCATCAGGCACTAACAGGGTTATTCAGAAAGCGGTGAAAAGCAGGAGAATGACTGGAGAATGGAAAATTCTAGGTCAAAATAGCCAATTTGGAAAATGAGATGAATGGGAGAATTTTTCTGGTTTGGCTATTTTGACCAAGAATTTTCCATTCTACAGTCATTCTCCTGCTTTTCACCTCTCTCTGAATAACCCTGTAAGTTTTAGCGACTAGCGCTAAATTTTTTCTTTAGTGATGGTGTTTTAGCTCACACCAGGTGATAGGGCCCTTAGTTTTATTCAGTGGTGAAAATTATTAGTGCCCCCCCAGTTTTGACTGCGGTATCTTCTGTGCCCCCCCTAAATATTGCTCCTAGAGTCGCCACTGCCTACTACTAGGTATTATTTCCGGGGTAGGTATTCTATTTTAGCAGTTATCAAAAAAACACACTAGGTCTTATTTTCAGGGAGCAGCTTTTGGTACATTGGTTAGGTACTCACTCTATAAAGAGGTGCCTTGAAGTGGCGAGTGAGCTTACGTTGCAATGGCCATTGAAACAAACAAAAACCTCAGTGTTTTGTTGTACATGGAAACACATAGAAATGAGCGCAGATGACACCTTTTTTCACACCAGGAACTTGACCATATAAAAATATTTATTGTGGAGCGGCCCACAGGGGTACTGGATTCAAGAGACGTTTCGGCAGTCACGCCTGAGGCACGTCGCTTGAATCCAGTACCCCTGTGGCCGCTCCACAAATATGGTCACGCTCCTGGTGTGGCCTGCTGGTTTTTGGTATATGCTATTGGTCGACTGCAGATCTCAGACAGAGGAGCACCCTGACGCTGACCCGGCATTTGGGCAGTCCCCCTGTGTTAGCCACGCTGTGCATGACTTTCCGTGTTGTGGGATTAGTCAGACGATGACGGACCCAGCGGACGGCCAGCCTTAGATTGCAAGCCCTTGAGCAAGCTCCCCTCTCGTACTCTTCTGTGTGTTTTATCCTCTTTGATGTTCTGTCGCACCCCTTGTACAGCGCCATGACAGGTGTTAGTGCTTTAGAAATACTTGTAACTGTACCCTTTCTCCACTCACCTTTCACGATCAGACACAGGGAGCGAGCGACAAAATTCAAAACACACACGAGACAGACAAGTGCACGCCAAAATAATCCAGAGGCACAGCCGCCGAACGACATCCGCCCAAACTGACCAAAACATGACCCACACTGGCAAAGAGCGCGCCGGTTCCGCTGCCTCCAGCTCCGCGCCCCATTAGTTCAGCTCCCTAGGCAAGAGCCTAGTTAGCCTAATGGCCGTGCCTGCCCTGAGAATAATTACACTGAGCCAGCCATGTGCTCCATCTTCCCAATGACAGTCCCCAGTCACTCACCCTCTAGCAAGCAGCAGCAACAGCACCCCCACCCCCATCATCATACTGACCAGTGCCAATTATTGACGTTGGTGGCATCTGCCCTCATTTCCACGATCCAGCGTGGGTCTCCCTCTCCCCACCTCGCCATTGGAGTGCCCACTCAGCACCACGTGCAGTGCCCGCTGCTCACTGGACGGCGAGGCGGAGTGCCCGCTCCCTCTCCCGCGACTGGCAAGGTGTCAGGGCGCGCTCTGATGACCTGCTGGCGGCAGGCTCAGCTACACGTCCCCAGGCGCTCACAAGGGGCCCCGCTGCACTCCGGGTGTCCGCTCACTCCGTGCTGGGGCTGAGCAGCAGCTCACTCGTTCCCCCTCCCCACTTATGCCCTGTGGAAGTTACTAGAACCGCCTGGAAGCCGGTGGAATGTCTTTCCTGTTCTGACGATCGACAGCGCCGCCCGTTCCGTCGGTAGAGTCGCCTGCGGCCATGTTTGTTGAGGGAAGCGATTCAGAGCCTGTCTCCGTGCGAGGCTTCACCCCGCTCTCTTTAGATTGTGCACTACCGCCCGACCGATTAACACCTTGCACCGGGGTTTCCGTGACTCTGTTAGGGTTATAGAAAGTCGTTGCAGAAAGCGTCCTGCCCTCAACAAAAATGGCTGTCGGTAGCCATATTGGACGAGGACCGTTACACAATCTGACATTATGAAAGGGCACTGGATATTCTCCAACTAATGGCCATTATCTGGGGGAAATATAAGGCCCTGTAGGTCTGTGGCAAGGCATGGCCCGGGTTATAGATGAGATGAGAATGTTAAACTCCTGTAGGTTCATTATTATTATGGCAACTGCAGAGTCAGTGGTGAATACATGCAAAAAATACAACATTCAGGGAAAAAAGGATAATTTATATGTACACAAAGTCAATGTTACAGTCTGGAGAACATGTAAAGACCGATAAAGTAAAAAAAGATAACGTACTGTACACAAAGATTGCTTTAATCTGGAAACCTATATAAAAATAATAAAATCACTAGTATAGTAGTAGTGATACCTTTTTTGTTGGACTAATGCTACATTTAAAAGAGTGTAACCTCTCCTCTCCAGGTCTGGACGCTGTACCCATCAATATCGTAGAATTGAACATTTAAGACATTAAAGGGATACTCTAGGCAACATGACCACCTAAGCTTTTTTAGGTGGTCATGATGCCCTGAGTATGCCCTTGCCTTTCCCCCCTCCCTCCGCTCAGCCGATCGGCTGAAACAGCTGAGAGACGCGGAGGACTTTACTCCGCCATCCCAGCTGTCAGTCAGCAGAGCGGGATTCATATTTCCCGCTTTTGCTGACTATTGCTGAGTAGCAGACGTCATCGCGCTTTCAGCATGATGACGTCTCCAACTCGCCGCAGTAGCTGGCGGCAGCGGCTGAGATTAGTGTTGCGCGCATCCTCTTGCGCGCAACACTAATCCAAGAAGATGGAGCCGGGAGGAAGCCTGCTGATTGGCTGGCTTACGTGAGAGGCGCGCATACGCGCTTCTCATGTAAACCATTAGCCAAGTGAAAGTTAGAAGGACGGGAGCGAAAGAGGAGGGAGGTGAGTATATAAAAGAAAAAAGACGCCGTTGGAAACAAGTGGATTTTAGGGTAAGTATTACAGTAAAAAAAAAAAAAATCCCTACCTATTTATTGAGGGAATAGGTATAGTTTAATGTAAAAAACGGGGGGATTTTTGATTACAGTGTTCCTTTAAGGGGCACACGGGTGGGGGCGGGGTTAGATGTCGTAAATAGTGAGAGTCAAAATGGGAAACTAAACACATGAGAGATCTTAGGCCCATAAAGCAATAGTGATAAGATCGTGACAACTTGAAAGAAAGAAAAATAAACACAAAACAGTGAAGGCAGAAAAAAGCCACACACAAAAAAGGAAAACACAAGAAAAGACTAAACACCAGCCAGAATTCCGAATGTTATGTGACGTTATGATAATGGGTTAAAAAGCCAGAGTCTACACTGAGCCCTTCTTTTATGGTGTTAAAATATGTGATCATTTTCATTTCAAATGTCTTCCGTTCACTGTTCTTTTAGGGGCCCAAGATCTCTCATGTGTTTAGTTTCCCATTTTGACCATACCATTTGACTCTCATTATTTAGGACATCTAACCCCCCACCCATGTGCCCCTTAATGTCCAATTATAGGATACTGATCAGTAAGCTTCCAGACCTGAGGAAGAGAGTAATACTCTTGAAAGCTTGTCTTTTAAATGTAACGTTAGTCCAATAAAAAAAAGGTATCACTATACTCCTGATTTTGGCATCTGGACTAACACGACCTATCTAATCTACATTAAAATGCTAAAATAAATATAACTTACATGTACGAATAGAGGGTTATTCATAAAACACCGAAATCAAGTTAAATTTTATCGACCAAAAAAAAAAATCAGAATTCACCAAATGTTCATGGTTGTAAGGAGATGCAGCTAACAGTTAAAATATTTGCCGTACAATTAAAGTGTTTTTAATATGACTGTATCAAAATGTTTCAAAGATGTTGGTTCCCGCTGTATAGAACAAAGTAACTGATGACAAGTTTACCAACTGACCCATGACATTCCTGTTGTCCTCTTATGTAACGACCCCTTCCCCTCTCTCAGAATCTAATAAAAAGATGCGCGCATGCTTTAATGCTGCGCCCATAGAGATGATAACCTAAATCTGTGTTTGTGTGGGTCATTCTCTGCGCCCCGATATCGGTCAAGGCAATCTGCAGAAGCCAAGGTGGTGAGAGTCGCTGGAGCCCAAGAAATGGTGGCATAGAGGATCTCCTTAATAGGTAGATTGACTAAGCAGATAGCGTTCCTATTCTATCAGTTCTATCAACTGTATTTCGCCAAATATGGAGTCATCAAAGCAGTTTTCTGGACCTTTGGCGAAAAGTGCCAAATTAGCCTCGGCGAATTCCACGGAACGGAATTATCTGGGTGAATATTCAGGGTCTCTGGTTGAATGTTCAAGATCTCTGGGTGAATATTCAGGGTCTCTGGTTGAATGTTCAAGATCTCTGGGTGAATATTAAGGGTCTCTGGATGAATGTTCAGAGTGTCAGGGTCTCTGGGTGAATATTCAGAGTCTCTGTTCAGCCTCTCAGGGTTTTTAGGTGTATGTTCTGGGTCTCTGGTCAGGGTCTCTGGGTGTATGTTCAGAGTCTCAGGGCGAATGTTCAGTATCTCCGGGTCTCTGCTCAGAGTCTCGGTCTCTATTCAGAGTCTCGGTCTCTACTCAGAGTTTCAGGGTCTCTGTTCAGAGTCTCAGGGCGAATGTTCAGAGTCTCAGGGTGAATGTTTACAATTGTTGCGGTGACTTGTCAATCAGGTGCACGGAGAAATCAGCAGGCTGTGCTGTAGGGCTTTTATTCAGTCTCAGAGCTGTCACTTTACTACGGCATGCCGCATGGACGTGACGGCTGAATTTAACAGAGAATTACTCCATTTGTTTCCCAATATATGTGGAGTAATTCCCTACTATGTAATTGCATGAGAGGTTCATTTTTACCAGTTAATACATAAATAATATTTTTTGGGGGTCTCCAATGCCTGTTAATGACCCTAATTATTCTACATGCAGGCAGAGGATACATGAAAAGCCCTGCCCGGTGTAAAGCAAGATTCTAGGGGGTTGTTATCAGATTGGATGCAGTCACATATTGGTCCTCCTGTATCTCTCCATGATTTGCCCATCATGCTGTAGATGTGGGACACAACTCATGCTTATTTCTCAGCTCACAGAGCAGGGGGTGGGTTACAGTTTGTATGTATATGCAGGGTGGCCTCGGTTTCCTGGGGTCAGTGTCGCTATAAAGGTTAAAACTCATCATTTTCTAAATATAAAGACACACGACAGCCCCCTGCTCACTGTCTGTATATGGCTTTACAGGGCACTTCCGGTGGCAGCCGGGAGATGTAGTTTATGTTCTCTCACGCAGGTGATAGGCTAGAGGCGAGGTAGGAAGTGTTTAGTCAGAGTTGAACTCCGGGACTTGTAGTTTTAAATTTGTCATATTCTGCTTTATCCAATACTAGGGCATGGCTAGAAGGACTACATGAACCAGCATGCATCTGCGGGTCCTAGCTTTGCCTGCAGTAAGGCTGGACGTTCAGCAGAAAGGGATAGAGTGGCTAATTCTACCGGGGAGGGTGAGTAGTCCTAGTGGCCTCACTGCTCCCTCTTTATCTATCTTACTATAAGAGCTGCCAGGGATAAGAGCAGGAGAGATCCTGTTCCATAATGCATTCTGACCCCTCTAATTGCTGATTCTGTCGTCCTCTTGTTTACCGGTTTCTCTTTCCATCATTGCATGTACCTGCTCTTATTTTGGATTATCATGTGCAGCATATGCCCCTTTTCCTGTTACCAGGTCACATGACATGCCCCTTTTTTTGTTGCCAGGTCACATGACATGCCCCTTTTTTGTTGCCAGGTCACATGACATGCCCCTTTTTTGTTGCCAGGTCACATGACATGCCCCTTTTCCTGTTACCAGGTCACATGACATGCCCCTTTTTTGTTGCCAGGTCACATGACATGCCCCTTTTTTGTTGCCTGGTCACATGACATGCCCCTTTTTTGTTGCCCTGTCACATGACATGCCCCTTTTTTGTTGCCCTGTCACATGACATGCCCCTTTTGCTGTTGCCAGGTCACATTCTTATCCTTCTACATGTAATCATGGCACTTTCTTGTCCCTCCGTTACCATGTCACGCCCCTGTCCCTCCTTTACCATGTCACGCCCCTGTCCCTCCGTTACCATGTCACGCGCCTGTCCCTCCATTACCATGTCACGCGCCTGTCCCTCCGTTACCATGTCACGCGCCTGTCCCTCCGTTACCATGTCACTCCCCTGTCCCTCCTTTACCATGTCACGCGCCTGTCCCTCTGTTACCATGTCACGCACCTGTCCCTCCGTTACCATGTCACGCGCCTGTCCCTCCGTTACCATGTCACGCGCCTGTCCCTCCGTTACCATGTCACGCTCCTGTCCCTCCTTTACCATGTCACGCGCCTGTCCCTCTGTTACCATGTCACGCGCCTGTCCCTCTGTTACCATGTCACGCGCTTGTCCCTCCGTTACCATGTCACGCGCCTGTCCCTCCGTTACCATGTCACGCGCCTGTCCCTCCGTTACCATGTCACGCCCCTGTCCCTCCGTTACCATGTCATGCGCCTGTCCCTCCGTTACCATGTCACGTGCCTGTCCCTCCGTTACCATGTCACGCGCCTGTCCCTCCGTTACCATGTCACGCGCCTGTCCCTCCGTTACCATGTCACGCAACTGTCCCTCCGTTACCATGTCACGCGCCTGTCCCTCCGTTACCATGTCACGCTCCTGTCCCTCCTTTACCATGTCACGCGCCTGTCCCTCTGTTACCATGTCACGCGCCTGTCCTCCGTTACCATGTCACGCTCCTGTCCCTCCTTTACCATGTCACGCGCCTGTCCCTCTGTTACCATGTCACGCGCTTGTCCCTCCGTTACCATGTCACGCCCCTGTCCCTCCGTTACCATGTCACGCGCCTGTCCCTCCGTTACCATGTCACGCGCCTGTCCCTCCGTTACCATGTCACGCGCCTGTCCCTCCGTTACCATGTCACGCAACTGTCCCTCCGTTACCATGTCACGCGCCTGTCCCTCCGTTACCATGTCACGCGCCTGTCCCTCCGTAACCATGTCACGCGCCTGTCCCTCCGTTACCATGTCACGCGCCTGTCCCTCCGTTACCATGTCACGCGCCTGTCCCTCCGTTACCATGTCACGCGCCTGTCCCTCCGTTACCATGTCACGCGCCTGTCCCTCCGTTACCATGTCACGCGCCTGTCCCTCCGTTACCATGTCACGCGCCTGTCCCTCCGTTACCATGTCACGCGCCTGTCCCTCCGTTACCATGTCACGCGCCTGTCTCTCCGTTACCATGTCACGCGCCTGTCCCTCCGTTACCATGTCACGCGCCTGTCCCTCCGTTACCATGTCACGCTCCTGTCCCTCCGTTACCATGTCACGCTCCTGTCCCTCCGTTACCATGTCACGCTCCTGTCCCTCCGTTACCATGTCACGCTCCTGTCCCTCCGTTACCATGTCACGCTCCTGTCCCTCCGTTACCATGTCACGCTCCTGTTCCTCTGTTACCATGTCCCCTTTAATCTCACACCTATTCCGACCTCTCCATTATAACCTTTAATGTTTATGCCCTATTACTGTCTCCATATTAATCTTTCAGTTCCCCTCATTATAGAGAAGAACGTTCAGATCTGATTCCCTGTTTCATGTTTTAGGCTTGTCTGTGTGTCTTCCAGCAGTGAACGTGGCCATCTTTTTAGAAGTGAAAAGCATAAAGCTCTTGTGATTCTTGTATGTATTGGAAAATATAGCTATAAGATAGCATCAAGCGTGCCACACCTGCGCAGCGCACACTCTCTGCTCATCCGGCGGGGTCCCAGAGGTGAAGCCTTTTATCTCTATTTGACACTGTGTCCCTGCAACCATTTACATGAACCTTACAACATTCCGCTTCCCTTTTATACACTATACTCTGTGGGTCTGTTATACACAATGTCTGCCTGTTCCTGGTCCCATTTTCTGTACCATAATGTCACTTTGTCACAGTAGCTCACTGTGCGTGTTCGATACTCTTTCCTTCTGTCTTGCAGTGTCTTGAAGGTAAACCTTGCCATGTCCAGGGCTAAAGCAGATGAGGACGAGTATTGGCACGGATCCAAGTATAAGGCCTTTACTTTTGACGACGATGATGATGACGAGCTGTCTCAGGTACAGGGGCTGTATATCGCAATGGGATTGGTAAACCTGTACTCGTACTGACTGACCATTCGATATCCTTGTAATAGCTGAAAGAATCCAAGCGAGCGGTCAATAGTTTGAAAGCCATTGTGGATGAGGAGGATGATGACGGGGGGAAGTTTACCTGGAGCGGGGAGCCTGTTGGAAGTGAGTTGTTGAGGGTAATTGCTAGTATATTAAATGTGTCACTGGGATTATTTAGATTTATTTTGTTTGGATGAAATAGACCATTAATGCCAGGCATCCCATGTGTTTCTTGTCTTCCACTTCCTATGATGCTCAATCGTCCATCAAGCTTAGCGATCACATGACTAGATAAAACCATTTAAAGTGACTTTGCGTTGCCAAGAATGAAAACCCATAAATCACATGTTCTGCAACCACTTCTTGTTTGATCTTCGATTTCTTTACATTTTTGAAAGTCAATAGTGCAGATTCTATATTTTATTACCGAATCTGATTCTTATATTGATATTTGACACCTACTGATAACTGATAGCTTCGATAATTCTCGCGAAATGCGTTTAGGTGTTTCGTTCGTTTTTATACTTTTTATTTAATAAATTAGCCTTAAAGGGATACTCTAGGCAACATGACTACCTAAGCTTTTTTAGGTGGTCATGATGCCCTGAGTATGCCCTTGCCTTTCCCTCCTCCCTCCGCTCAGCCGATCGGCGAAAACAGCTGAGAGACGCGGAGGACTTTACTCCGCCCTTCCAGCTGTCAGTCAGCAGAACGGGATTCATATTTCCCGCTTCTGCCGACTATTGCCGAGTAGGAGATGTCATCGCGCTTTCAGCACGATGACGTCTCCAACTCGCCGCAGTAGCTGGCAGCAGCGAGCCGCCAGCATAGTCTGCTGCTGGGATTAGTGTTGCGCGCATCCTCTTGCGCGTAACACTAATCCAAGAAGAAGAGGAAGCCTGCTGATTGGCTGGCTTACATGAGAGATGCGCATGCGCGCTTCTCACGTAAACCATTAGCCAAGTTCAATATTTTCAGGACGGGAGTGGAAGAGGAGGGAGGGGAGTATAAAAAAAAAGACGCCGTTGCAAACAAGTGGTTTTTAGGGTAAGTATTACATTTATATATATATATATATATATATATTTACACAATAACTAGGTAGGGAATAGGTATATTTTAATGTAAAAAAAAGGGGGGGATTTTTAGCCTAGAGTGTCCCTTTAAGTTATTTCCTGGCTTCCTGAATTTATCGGAGCAAAAGGCGTTTACAGACTATACGGGAGATCTGGTGCTCCCCTTAATGTCGCCGGCTGCTGAATACATCTGGTGTCTGATTTAGACAAAACAAAATGTATTTCCCTTACCTACAACTCATTCATGTTGTTCAATTTACTACTCTATGGCAATAATTTGCTTTACTTGAGGTAAACCATAGAAGCAAGCACAGGGAAGGGGACCACTGCTGTCAGAGGAAGCGCTGATTCTATCAACTATTCCTATTATATTGATATTTGACTTAATCGTTTTTGGTTTTCACTGTTCACCATCTATAATTTTTCTGATGTTTTTTGTTGTTATTTTTATTTATTGGATGATCCTTGTTTCCAATTTTTATTGGTGGTGGTGGTGAATAAGAAAGGGGGTTATTCCGAAAGCACCAAAATTTCAGTGCTTTCTGTTTTTTTTTTTTATTTTTTTATTTATTATATATTTTTTTTTTTTTTTATTATTTTGAAAGTTTATTTATTTTTTGCCAACCTTGCGGTGAATTCACTATTAACCGCAGGGTCACCGAACTGCGTCGAAGGTGGGGTCGCCAAAGTGACCGCTGAACTGCAGAAAGAAAACAAAAGGCGCTCTGCTATTCTTCTGATAGGTGTTTAACCAATAAAAATACATTAAAATGTGTGTAAATAATAAGAGTATCTAGCCCACTTCATGTATAAATCATAACAAGAAAAAAAGGTGTCATCTGCGCTTACCCCTATGGCTCCATGCAAAACAAAACCAGAGGTTTTAGTTTACTATAATGGTCATTAAAGTGTTAAGCCTACCCGCCATGTCAGGGCAACCTCTTAAGGTGGGTCCTAACCTAATGTAACCAAAAATTGCTTACAACAACTGCATGTCCTCTTGCTGTTCCTCAGACAGACGGGTCATTTTTTGCTGCTGTCCCTTTCCGTGTTTTCTTTTGCAATCCCATAGTGGAAATGTTTTTAGTTAGGGTATAAATATAAACCCACCAGTCTGTCGCTTAGCTGAGAAGCAGTGGCAGGACATTCAGTTGCTGGTAGGCAGTGTTTGGTTACATTAGGTTAGGATCCACCTTAAGAGGTTGCTGTGACGTGGCGGGCGGGCATAACACTTTTATGGCCATTATAGTAAATTAAAACCTGTGTTTTGTTTCGCATGGAGTCATAGCGGTAAGCGCAAACCTTTGCTTTCTAATAAAAAAAAAGGTCTTTAAAAAATTATTAAAAGGTCTGTTACAGAATTAAAGCCTTTTTAGAAATATTGGGAATCAAAAATTTAGTGTAAAAAAAAAACACAAAAAGGTGTTCCAAGAAAATAGACGTTTTGCTGAAGATGAAAATAAATATATTTTATTTTTTAGTAAACATAAAATTTTTTTGTTTTTGTTTTTTACATTGAATCCTATGGGATTCGACTGTTTAAACCCGTCGAACTGAAACACCGAAAATCAGGGCATTTCACTGACACTTTGGTGCAGTTTGGCGTTCTCTGAATAGATTAACCATTACTTCTTTTTGGGACAATTTCGCTGCCGCTGAATTGTGGCGAACTGCACCGTATTACGATGTCAATTCCCCAGTATTTGGTGAATAAACAAATTGCCACGAAGTTGCACCGTACGGTGAAATTCACAGTTCGGTGTAATTTGGTGGCAAGTTCGCCGCTTTCTGAATAACCCCTCAAAATTTAGTTTTTTGGTTGCATTTTATTATTATTATTATTATTCTTTATTTATAAAGCGCCAGCATATTCCGCAGCGCTGTACAATAAGCACAGTATAGACAGGGTTACAATACATTGAACAACATTTGACAAACAGTACAGGAGGAGATGATGGCCCTATTCCCGTAGGAACTCACAATCTGGGAGGGTTGGGGTTGGAAACAGGAGGAGAGGACTGCAAGGTGAGAGTGATTGATGGTTGCGTCAGTGAGTTGGGTGGTAGGCTTCCCTAAATAGGAATGTTTTAAGGGAGCGTTTGAAGGAAGAGAAGTTAGGGGAAAGTCTGACAGCACGAGGGAGAGCGTTCCAGAGAGTGGGGGCTGCGCGTGAGAAATCCTGCAGTCTATCATGGGAAGAGGTGATGCGGGGAGAAGCTAGGCGCAGGTCACTGTTTGACCTTAGGGAGCGGGCTGGGGTGTATTTGGTGATTAGTGAGGACAGGTAGTGGGGAGCTGAGTTAGTGAGGGTTTTGTAGGTAAGGATAAGGATTTTGAACTTAATTCTGCAGTGGATGGGGAGCCAGTGAAGGGACTCGCAGAGGGGAGCGGCAGAGACAGAGCGGCGGGTGAGGTGAATTAGCCTGGCGGAGGCGTTCAGGATGGATTGTAGGGGGGAGAGGCGGGACAGAGGGAGGCCAGATAAGAGATTATTGCAATAGTCGAGGCGGGAGATTACCAGGGCGTGTATGAGTTGTTTTGTGGTGACAGCGGTAAGAAATGGCCGAATTCTGGAAATATTACGCAGTTGGTATCGGCAGGAGGAGGAAAGAGACTTGATGTGGGGGATGAAGGAAAGAGAGAGATGTTGCATAAGAGAGGATGCTATAGGTACGGGGATCACTGATTTGGGAGGCTAGGGAAACTTCTCTTGAGTTCAATGTGGGTTAATATTGTTTTTTTTGTCCAGAGCCATGAAATGCTGAATGCTCCTCGGTCCTCTAACATAGGTTGATTTGACATGGGGGGGCTCCGTAATGGGACTATAGAAAGACGTGGTTTGGTGTAAAACCCTGCATGTTGTTGTTTTTGTTCCCTTTTTTCTTTCACTTATTATTGTTTTGTTTTTTTTTTGTTTTTTTTTAGGTATATCCTGGTCCATTCAGGAGACTGCATCAAACTCCCGCATGGGAAATGAGACTCGAGACTTCCAACAAAAAACGAGAACAGAGACGTCCTTTTATTCCATCCCAAAACCTGGACCCACCTTTTCCAATTTATTTAAAGGTTCGCTCATTTATAATACACTTACAGGGTTATTCAAAGAGATCTTAAAAGTCACCGCACGTTCGGTGACTTTTCGTTCCCTGCACTTCGGGGGATTCGGCGATTCCTAGTTCGCCGACCCTGCGGTGTATTCAGCAAGCACCACAGGGCCCCCGTAGTGCAGGGAAAACCTGCTGCAAACCCGCAGAATACTCACCGCAAACCCGCCGAACACTCATTGAAACCCGCAGAAACAGCTGGATTAACCCCGCCGAACACGCTGGAGAAACCCAACTAGCCGCCGATCACAGCGCAGAGCAGCCGCTGGAAAAAGCCAACACGGAGATGAACGAGTTGGGGGGGAGAACCAGTACGCTTGAAAGTTTAAAAATTGAAAGGATGTTTGCAAAGAAACTAGTGAACGAAAATGTCTGGAATTTACACATAAGATCCAATGAATGATAATAAAAAGGGCTGTTACAGAAAAAAGAAAAAAAGATTAAAAAAAAAAACCGAAAAAAAGTTTGCTAAAAAAAAATCCATAAAGAGACTTTTTACTGCAGAATATAATTATAAACGGTTTATTAGATATTGGATTAAAACGGGAATATTTTTAACATTGAAGCCTATGGGATTCGCCTGAATAAACCTGTCGAATAAAACCACCGAACAGCAGGACATTTCGGCAACTTTTCCCTGCTGTTCGGTGTTCTCCGACTAGATTAACCATTGCTTCTCTATGGGGGATTTCGTCGAACAGGCACCGTACGTGCAGGCAATTCGCCAACATTTGGCGAACTGCCTGCTCAGAATAGCCGAATGGCCAGCAAAGGTAACGTACGCTGAATTTTACTGTTCGGTTACCTTTCGGAGCCAGATCGGCTCTCTTTGAATAACCCTGTTTAGTCTCACAATCTAACCCTTAAAATATATTCTTTTCAGAACCACGTACCCCTGCTTCCCAGCCAATGTAATGATGCAATGCGCATTATCGGCAATGTGTTTTCTGACTATCTAGGGCGCCAAGGCTGCTGTGTCCAGCATTTGATGGTTGATGATGCTAAGCCAACAAGTAGCTGTCCTACCACTGAAAATACTGGGACAACATAACTGCTGAACTGCAGCTTTTTGCCTGTGCAGGAGGCTTTATTTCAACCACCTCAAGCCATATGAAATGGTATACGGTGTTGTAAAGGTGCAAATCCTCTACAAGAGGGGGTCCACAACCTTGGCCCGCCAGATGTTTTGGAAGTGCATTTACCATGACGCTCCTTTAACCTATCGAGTACTGAGCATCATGGGAAATGTTGTTACATGGGCTGAAAAAAGAGATGTGTCCGTCAGGTCCATCCTTTCACACATCACCTACTGCTGTTGATCCAAAAGAAGGCAAAAAACCCAGTCTGAAGCGCTCGCCAATATGCAACACCCTGGAAAGATGGCCCCAGATGGCGTCAGATTTCTCCTTGGATCAAGGAGCTTTTATCCACATATTAAATATTATAACCCTTTAATAAACTGTGTCTGCAGGAAGTCATCCAGCCGTTGTTTAAAAGTCTGTACAGTCTCTGACCCAACCACCTCAACAGGCAGAGAATTCCACAGCTTTATTGTTCTCACTGTAAAATACCCTTCCTATTCTTTAGGAAGAATTTCCTTTCGTCCAGTCTAAATGGGTGACCTCGTGTCCTGTGTATAGTCCTGTTAATGAATAGGTTAAACAGTTGAATAGTTCTAAAACATCTGCAGGTACAAGGTTAATGTCCCCTGTTTTACACCATCGCAGTTGTCTAATACGGTAAATACATCCTGTATTTCAAAAAGGCCCGCTGTCGGTTTTAAAATGAAAGCTTTAATAAAGCCAGTCTGGTAAAAGAAGCATTTTAGCAATTGAAACCCTTTTACATTCCTGCCCACAATTATTTAATCTTTTTTATTCAGTAGCTTTTCCGAGCATCAGATCCAGTCCATCACCTTTCATTCTGTAGGCTTTATTTTCCTGATCTTCTTCTATGTCTTCTTGCCATTCACAGGAAAGTCCAGATCTGGCAGTTTTCAGGGACTTTCTGATGGTAAATATTATCTCATTCAATAGGCTTTTTAGATGATTGCGGCAGCTGTTGTATTTTTTTTTTTTTTTTTGTCATTTACTCATTTGTTTTATTTTCAGTCCTTTATAACAAGAACATTAGAAGTCTGGCTCCGGAGCTGCGTAAACCCAAATCTGAATATCAGGTACCAAGAGAAGAGGCCTACGAGGAGAGGGATCTGGATAAAGAGTGTGGGAGAATGGATAGAAGACGTTCGGGTGTGTTATTGTGTGTGTATATAACCCCCTCCTCACTACCTGCTAATTATGTGGTTTCAGGATTACATGTCAGAGTGGAGCATCGAGGATAGTGTCAGGCAAATGCAGAAAGGAAAGGTAAGCCCTCCGCGTGGGCGCACATGGTGGCATGATCTTTATTGCAGGTACTTTTTTTTTAGATATAAGATTGAGACCCGGAGGGTGCAGTTAGAATAAATTTAAGGAGTTCTTCAAAGAGCACCGAATTGGCCAAGGCATTGCACCTAGCGGTGAACCCCCCCCCCCCGGGGCAATTTCGCGGCCATTCGGCTATTCAAAAAAATTGGCAAATTGCCAGCGAAACAGTGACCTTCAACGACCGTGGACTCCCCATAGAGAAGCAATGGTTAGTCTATTCAGAGACACCGAACAGCAGAGAAATGCCCGATTTCCGTTGGTTTCAAGGTAAAAAAAAAAATCCCTGTTTTTTTTTTTCATAAATATTTTTTCAACCGTTTATTCTTTTCATTTGCAGCAAAAAGTCTATTTATTTTGTAGGGTTTTTCGGTATATCGTCGGCAAATTTTTTTTTATCCTGTAACAGACCGTTTTTATTGTAATTCATAGAACCTTCTATAATCTTTTCATGCACTATTTGTTTAAATTATTTTTTAACGCACTTTAAGGCTGGGGTCAGACCAGCGCACTTTTAACGTGACGGCAATGACGTCCAATATACGAAGTACGGCTGCATGAAAGTCCGGCCGTGCAACGCAAGTGGAATTTGAACGCATTTTTTTGAGAACGCAGAACCGCTAGTACTGACGTACAGAGTGCGCTGCGGCGGCATAGCGCCGTGTGCGCGTGATTAGGAGATGTCAGACTCTGCTAATGTCCAGCCTACTTAACGTCCAGACACAAAAAGTGTTTTATTGAGAATCCGTAAAAAATCACGCACGAAAATGCGCGTCGTCTGACCGTTTTTGCGCATTCCGTGAAAAAATACGTCAATGCGTTCGGATGCACTTTTTGACGTTCGCGGGGAAAAATGCTTTTGTTTGACCCTAGCCTAAAAGTTGCTGTTTTTTTTTTTTTTTTACCGCTGTTCGGCTTTTTCTATTGCCTGTTCGGTGGGTCGTTGGCGTTTCTCGAATCCGTTCGGCAGGTCGATTTGCCACACTTTGGGGGACCCTGCAGTGAATGCTGAATTCACCACCGGGTCAGCAAATGTAACTCACCAAAGTGCAGCGAACGAGAGCGCACTGAAATGTCGGTGACATTTCAGTGCTCTTTGAATAACCCCTTTTAATCTTTATAGGATCACCAGCAAGTTATGAGGATGCAATTCATCTGTTTTTATTTTCCCTCTTTTTTTGTTCCATAGAGTTGTTCCCTGGAGAGGTTCCGATCCCTGAAAGAAAAACTACAACTCTTGGACGAAGCCGTCAGACGACACGATGGCAATGTCATCACTGCTGTGAGTCTCCATACAGAGGTTCTTTGTTCGTTTCCATTCAAAGAGGGGCTTTGCTATTTTACCTACCCCTGTGCAATGGCACTTCTGTTTGGATAAAGATGAGGTGCTAATAATTTATTTATATTTCTTAGGTTTTAATATTCCTGAAAAAGACTTTAAATTCAGGTGAGTCCAAAGAGAGCCAATGGCCTCGCGTTATTGCATCACAGGTTATAAGCGGGGATCGTGATTTAATGTTTTTATTTTTTTGCATTCAAAATTTTTTCGTTTAGTGAAAGTTATTGAAATGCAAAACAAACAGAATTCACACAGAAACAGGGTATAGGCGTTACACCTTCTCGTACATCTCATCTTTTTTTATGTAATTGTTTCCTTAGAGCTGATACTGTTATTGCTTTTATGTTGTTTACTTTTTTGCTGATAACTCATTATCTACTGCAGTTCTATTATGTTTGGTTTATATTATAAAAAGATACTAAGTGTGATTTGTTAGACATGTAACCATCTTCTCTACGCTCTTAGCTGTCCTTAGTATCATTCCATCAGGTGATAATGTCTCCTGCATTGTTTCCTCTGTTCTATTTGATATCAGTGGTTCAATAAAAGAATTTATACAAAAAAAAAGTGTATGTCAGTCTCCGTATAACTACGACCACCTTTAAAAAAAGCAACATTTTGGCGGTCTACCATGTGTCGGTCAGGCTAGGAAACACCAATACAATAGGGGCTCTATTACGTTCTCCGCAAATTCGTACGCGCAGCGCAATTTTTTTTTCCGCGCAGCGTTAAACGTTAACACGCGTAAATTAACGCTGGTATTACGAGCCAAGCACATTTTTTCATCCGTCAAAAAATAGCGCATGTAACAAAGATGCGCAAAAACACGCGCGCATTAACGTTGCGCGCAGAAATCGGTGGGCAATCTGAATTAAGAACCACAATTGTCTCACGTTAAGTTTTTGCGCCTGCCAAAATCTGAGTATATGTGCTGCAGCAATAATAAAAACACGCACAACCTCTCAATTTTATTGTTTGGGTATGTGTAGAATGTGTAACTATACTGTGCTGTATTTATTTTTATTTTTTTGGGCTGGTGTATTTGGTTTCCGCCAGAATGTTCAGATTTCCAGTTACCACCAGCTTTTAAAAGATTAAAAGATGTTAAAATTATGCGCGCAAACGTCGTTCGTAAAAATTTGCGCATCGATTGTAATACCATCCGTGTACCAACGCACAAACGCATTTTTGCGCTCACAATGTTAAGTATGGGATGCGCACAAACTTTCCCGTGCGCAGGGTTCGCGCAGGGTAACTCGCATTAGACGATAACGCGCATTTTGTGCGCGAAATACGTAATACGACGTTCAGCGCGAAGGGTTTTTCCCCTCGGGTTAATGCGTTTTTGCACATGCGCAAAATTGTGCACGAACAGTGTAATAGGGCCCTAAGATCACCTTTGAGGTCGGGGACACATATAGTGGCATATACATACACCACAGCTATTCCTGTCAAGATCAATAATCCCACGTTGTGATTTAATGTTATGTGGCTTCTGATCTGAAGCATGTGACGGCAGCGTCTCTTTCTATCATAACCTACACCCACACGCACTTTACACATCTTTCATCTCGGGATTGCTCCATCACCCTTTGCTTCTGCCCCTCTTGGCTTTTCTACATCCCACCTCAAAACAACCTTCTCTTTGGAAGAGCATTGATGTGTAGAAAATAAAATGTATAAAACAAACAAAATTCTTCCGGTTAGTACAAGTTTCTTTTTGCAGCAGTTTTAGGCATTTCTTTTCTTCCTAGAGGTCCTATTCCGGGAGCTCGAGTGTAGAGAGGTCGCTTTGATGCATTTTATCCACTTCTTGAAAGAAACGTCACAGCAGCAACTCCTGACGGATTTACTAAGGTGAATGGCAGCCCAGGGATTGAAAGGGAAATGTTTTAGTGTGGTTATATGATTTTGAGATGAAATATGGCGAAAAGCTACAATATGTAAATAATCAGACTTAACCTTGTTTACCTTTCGTCTACCTTTTTTCATAATTTTGTTCCCTTTGTAGATATCATCATTGCCGGCTTATACAGTTCTGTTTGGAGTAGATTTTCAGGGTTTTGCGATTTCGATTATTGCATGAAAATATAAAATAGTAGGAGATGTATCTGTAATCTACAGATACCCTAAATGGGTCTTTCATAGCTGTTTACATGTATACAGTGTAACGTGGGGGTTTCAGTCCACGTGCAGAATGCTCCCCTTGAAGTAAATTTTCCACAGAAGTACCACTTTTGGCCCAGAATGCAGTAAAACTCAGGCAATAACACTGGCGAGATCCTTGCTCTTTCAACCCAAAATGCAGACTGTGTATTACACAGACACACAGGTACAGTCAAGGACCAAAACATTTGCATACAATCAAACAGATTACATATCAGATCAGATAGCTGCAAGGTCCTTCAAACCATGGACAAACGGATTTCCTAGGAGGAGAAGGGGGGAGGGAGAAAGAAGGGGTAAACAAAAGGAATTTCTTATAAAGAGAATGTACACAATAGAGAGAGCAGGTACTAATACAGAGATCTGCAATATACAGAGAGAGGTTAGATAATTGAGGGAATGTACGCAATATACACAACAATAGACTCTACAACAAATACTTAAGAGAATATTAATATAACACAGACATCTGGGAAGAGGGCACACAGAACACAAACACCCTGTATCTAGAATTGTAGATACAGGGTGACTTTAACAGAGGAAAGAGCAGGAAAACAATATGAAACCTGAGGCCCGCATCTCCCAAATGCATTTTTAGGCCCATGTACTTCGAGTCCAAAGTGACGCATGTCACATACAGTTTGTACAAAACCTATAGGGTTTCCCATGATTACACCTGCCGAATGAAACCACCGAACATCAGGACTTTTCACTGCTGTTCAATGTTCTCTGAATAGATTAACCATTACTTCTCTATGGTAGATTTACTGCCGCCGAAGATCACTTTATTTTGCTGACAATTCGCCTCATTTAGCGAATTGCCTGCTTTCTGAAAAGCAGAAGGGACACAAAATTTCACCGTACAGGGAAATTCTCTGTTTGATGCCATTTCGGGGCCAGATCGTCTCTCTGAGTAACCCCTTTAATCTTGAAAGGAGTTATGCAAAGAGAAAACACTCAATGCAAGGGTTGTATAAGTGGTTTTGGTGTGTTTCCTGTCCGTTTCAAATCCATTTAATCATTCAACTTAGTGTAACCTTTCTGTTTCAGGTTCCTAGACCGCACAGAGGAGCTAGCTGTGAGTATGGGGGGGAGGCACAAGGAGCACACATATCTAAATGCGCTTGTAACAGCTGAATATTTCATGTTTGTTTTGTTTTTTTCTTTAAGCTCTGTAAATATAGAGAACATCTGAACATTAACGATGCTGAACAGAGGAGAGACTTCCTAAAAACCAAATGTATCAGGTGCGTAATCATGTCACACTTTGTGCCGGCACGTTCACCGTCTAAAACATTTTACAGTGGGAAGTGCACATGTAAAAAAAGCCATACACATTTATGTGTCCTCAACTATTTTTTCCTACACATTTATTTATAAAGGGATCTATTACAATCTTCGCGCAAACGTTAACGCGTGCGCAAAAACGCTTAACGCGAGAGGCAAGACCCTTTGCGCTGAACGTCTTATTACAATGTCCGCGCAAAAAATGTGCGTTAACGTCTACCGCGGGTGAACCTGCGTGAACGCTGCACGAGCTTACTGTGCTGCGCGCGTCCTATACTTAACATTGTAAGCGCAAATGCGTTTTGTAATACCATCCGTGTACCAGCGCACGATCTATGCGCAAAATTTAACGCACAGCGTTTGCCCGCATAATTTTAACGGCTTTTAAAAGCTGGTGTTAATGGCAAATCTGAACGTCCTGGCCGAACCCAAATACAGCACAGTATAGTTACACATTCTACACATACCCAAACAATAAATTGAGAAGTTGTGCGTGTTTTTTTTATTGATGCAGCATATATGCGCAGATTGACATTGACAGGCGCAAAAACTTTACATGAGACAATTGTGGTTCTTAATTCTGATTGGCTGAATCGCGTGAAAAAATGGTACGCACACTGATTTCTGCGCGCAACGTTGCTGCGCGCGTGTTTTACGCACGTTATTTTTTGACGTATGAAAAAATGCACGAGGATTGGAATATCAGCGTTGTTTTACGCGCGTTAACGTTTAATGCTGCGCGCAAAAATTTACGCGTTCTGCGTGCGTTTTTGCGCGAAGAATGTAATCAAGCCCAAAGTATTTTACCAGGAAGGATACAGTGCGATTTCTCTCGTTTTCAAGTATGTCCTGGGTTCAAGAGCATTGCATTTCTGTACCTACTTTAAAAATTCAAAGTAATAAAATGCAAGATATTAAAAACAAAACAGAAATATACAGATTAACACAGAAAATAATAAATATGTAGGAAATAGTCACTACGTTACATGTTTACAGGTGCATTCTGTATATAGTCACTATGTTACATGTTTACAGGTGCATTCTGTATATAGTCACTATGTTACATGTTTACAGGTGCATTCTGTATATAGTCCCTATGTTACGTGTTTACAGGTGCATTCTGTATATAGTCGCTATGTTACATGTTTACAGGTGCATTCTGTATATAGTCACTATGTTACATGTTTACAGGTGCATTCTGTATATAGTCCCTATGTTACGTGTTTACAGGTGCATTCTGTATACAGTCACTATGTTACATGTTTACAGGTGCATTCTGTATATAGTCCCTATGTTACGTGTTTACAGGTGCATTCTGTATTGAGGTATATTAATAGAGATCTCTTAAGGGACTTTAGACTGGGGGAAGATTTGATGGTGTCTGGGAGGTTATTCCATAATTGTGGTGCTCTGTAGGAAAATGAGGATCGAGTCACTTTCTTTTCGTATTGTGGTATTGTAAGTAAGGTGCTGGTTCTGGATCGGAGGTTATAGGATGAGGGAACTGCTGGGGGAAGCAGTCTATTCAGGTAGGGTCAAAACAATAAAATAAACTCTGGATACCACAACATTATTCCAAGTGGATTTATTCCAAAACCAAGTAACGACGTTTCGACCACAACTGGTCTTTGTCAAGCCTAATTCAAAAATGTCATGAACAGGAAATAAATAGCATCACAGATCAATTAACAAACAATCAATTATTGCAAACGTTCTGTGCATACTAACCCAGTGATTAAAAACCTATATGTCCATAAGCTGGTTCTTTCATTAACACGTTAATTCACATCGTCTTTACTACAAAAAGGATTATTATTCATATATTAACTACAGTATATACCAGATAATGGACATGAGTTCGCCAATGATGAAAATGATAGAAATTTTAGAAAAAAATAGCTTACTATTACAGCTACAACAAAATAATTCCTTTCCCCCTCCTTTATATCTGTCCTTATATCCAGTGGCGTCACTAGGGTTGGTGTCACCCGGTGCGGTAACTTATGGTGTCACCCCCCCCCCCCCCGAGTTTTACAGATTTTTTTTTTTTAACTACTCTTACTCCTAAATCAGTACTCCCATATAACACTGAATGCTCATACACACAGCGCACATTACTGTGAGGTTTATTGCTGTGGAGCTCTCTCATATGCTCACACAAATTTTTGCCAACTGCCAGCAAGTACGTTGCCTGTTCGAAGGCAGTGAAAGCACACATGGATATATATTGCCCCCAGCAGCTCTGGATATATTGCCCCCAGCAGCTCACCCATGGATATATATTGCCCCCAGCTCACATATGGATATATTGCCCCAGTTCACAGTTATATATTGCACCCAGCAGCTCACCCATGGATATATATTGCCCCAGCTCACCCATGGATATATATTGCCCCAGCTCACCCATGGATATATTGCGCCTCAGCTCACATATGGATATATTGCGCCTCAGCTCACACATGGATATATTGCACCTCAGCTCACACATGGATATTGCCCCAGCTCCTCTCATGGATATTGCCCCAGCTCCTCTCATGGATATTGCCCCAGCTCCTCTCATGGATATACTGCCCCAGCTCCTCTCATGGATACTGCCCCAGCTCCTCTCATGGATACTGCCCCAGCTGCTCTCATGGATATACTGCCCCAGCTGCTCTCATGGATATACTGCCCCAGCTGCTCTCATGGATATACTGCCCCAGCTGCTCTCATGGATATACTGCCCCAGCTGCTCTCATTGATAATGCCCCAGCTGCTCTCATTGATAATGCCCCAGCTGCTCTCATTGATAATGCCCCAGCTGCTCTCATGGATTTTGCCCCAGCTCCTCTCATGGATTTTTCCCCAGCTCATGGATATACTGCCCCAGCTCATGGATATACTGCCCCAGCTCATGGATATACTGCCCCAGCTCATGGATATACTGCCCCAGCTGCTCTCATGGATTTTGCCCCAGCTGCTTTCATGGATTTTGCCCCAGCTCATGGATATGCCCCAGCTCATGGATATACTGCCCCAGCTCATGGATATACTGCCCCAGCTCATGGATATACTGCCCCAGCTCATGTATACTGCCCCAGCTCATGGATATACTGCCCCAGCTGCTCTCATTGATAATGCCCCAGCTGCTCTCATGGATTTTGCCCCAGCTGCTCTCATGGATTTTGCCCCAGCACATGGATATTGCCCCAGCTCATGGATAATGCCCCAGCTCATGGATATACTGCCCCAGCTCAAGGATATACTGCCCCAGCTGCTCTCATTGATAATGCCCCAGCTGCTCTCATGGATTTTGCCCCAGCTCCTCTCATGGATTTTGCCCCAGCTCATGGATATGCCCCAGCACATGGATATTGCCCCAGCACATGGATATTGCCCCAGCTCATGGATATACTGCCCCAGCTCATGGATATACTTCCCCAGCTCATGGATATACTGCCCCAGCTCAAGGATATACTGCCCCAGCTGCTCTCATTGATAATGCCCCAGCTGCTCTCATGGATTTTGCCCCAGCTCATGCATATGCCCCAGCACATGGATATTGCCCCAGCTCATGGATATTGCCCCAGCTCATGGATATTGCCCCAGCTCATGGATATACTGCCCCAGCTCATGGATATACTGCCCCAGCTCATGGATATACTGCCCCAGCTGCTCTCATTGATAATGCCCCAGCTGCTCTCATTGATAATGCCCCAGCTGCTCTCATGGATTTTGCCCCAGCTCATGGATATGCCCCAGCTCATGGATATGCCCCAGCTCATGGATATACTGCCCCAGCTCATGGATATACTGCCCCAGCTCATGTATATACTGCCCCAGCTGCTCTCATTGATAATGCCCCAGCTGCTCTCATGGATTTTGCCCCAGCTGCTCTCATGGATTTTGCCCCAGCTCATGGATATGCCCCAGCACATGGATATTGCCCCAGCACATGGATATTGCCCCAGCTCATGGATATACTGCCCCAGCTCATGGATATACTGCCCCAGCTCCATGGATATACTGCCCCAGCTCAAGGATATACTGCCCCAGCTGCTCTCATTGATAATGCCCCAGCTGCTCTCATGGATTTTGCCCCAGCTGCTCTCATGGGTTTTGCCCCAGCTCCTCTCATGGATTTTGCCCCAGCTCATGGATATGCCCCAGCACATGGATATTGCCCCAGCACATGGATATTGCCCCAGCTCATGGATATACTGCCCCAGCTCATGGATATACTTCCCCAGCTCATGGATATACTGCCCCAGCTCAAGGATATACTGCCCCAGCTGCTCTCATTGATAATGCCCCAGCTGCTCTCATGGATTTTGCCCCAGCTCATGCATATGCCCCAGCACATGGATATTGCCCCAGCTCATGGATATACTGCCCCAGCTCATGGATATACTGCCCCAGCTCATGGATATACTGCCCCAGCTCATGGATATACTGCCCCAGCTCATGGATATACTGCCCCAGCTCAAGGATATACTGCCCCAGCTGCTCTCATTGATAATGCCCCAGCTGCTCTCATTGATAATGCCCCAGCTGCTCTCATGGATAATGCCCCAGCTCATGGATAATGCCCCAGCTCATGGATAATGCCCCAGCTCATGGATATTGCCCCAGCTCATGGATATTGCCCCAGCTCATGGATATTGCCCCAGCTCATGGATATGCCCCAGCTCATGGATATGCCCCAGCTCATGGATATACTGCCCCAGCTCATGGATCTACTGCCCCAGCTCATGGATATACTGCCCCAGCAGCTCATGGATATAGGATATACTGCCCCAGCTCATGGATATACTGCCCCAACAGCTCATGGATATACTGCCCCAGCTCATGGATATACTGCCCCAGCTCATGGATCTACTGCCCCAGCTCATGGATATACTGCCCCAGCAGCTCATGGATATAGGATATACTGCCCCAGCTCATGGATATACTGCCCCAGCAGCTCATGGATATGCCCCAGCTCATGGATACTGCCCCCAGCTCATGGATACTGCCCCCAGCACATGGATACTGCCCCCAGCACATGGATACTGCCCCCAGCACATGGATACTGCCCCCAGCACCTCATGGATATGCCCCAGGACCTCATGGATATGCCCCAGGAGCTCATGGATTTGCCCCAGCAGCTCATGGATTTGCCCCAGCAGCTCATGGATTTGCCCCAGCAGCTCATGGATTTGCCCCAGCAGCTCATGGATTTTCCCCAGCACCTCACGGATTTGCCCCAGCACCTCATGGATTTGCCCCAGCACCTCATGGATATGCCCCAGCTCACTCATGGATATGCCCCAGCACCTCATGGATATGCCCCAGCACCTCATGGATATGCCCCAGCACCTCATGGATATGCCCCAGCTCATGGATTTGCCCCAGCTCACTCATGGATATGCCCCAGCACCTCATGGATATGCCCCAGCAGCTCATGGATATGCCCCAGCAGCTCATGGATATGCCCCAGCAGCTCATGGATATGCCCCAGCAGCTCATGGATATGCCCCAGCAGCTCATGGATATGCCCCAGCACCTCATGGATATGCCCCAGCACCTCATGGATATGCCCCAGCAGCTCATGGATATGCCCCAGCAGCTCATGGATATGCCCCAGCACCTCATGGATTTGCCCCAGCACCTCATGGATATGCCCCAGCACCTCATGGATATGCCCCAGCACCTCATGGATATGCCCCAGCACCTCATGGATATGCCCCAGCACCTCATGGATATGCCCCAGCACCTCATGGATATGCCCCAGCAGCTCATGGATATGCCCCAGCTCACCTCCGCCGCGTGCTCGTTCACTGAGCGTCCGGCGGCGCGCAGCTTGGGCGCTTGCCTGGGGGAGCCACGTGACCAGCCGCGATTGGCTGGTGACGTGTTTCCCCCAGGCGAGCGCCGAAGCTGCATGCTTCGGACGCTCGCAGGGTGCGAATACGCGGCGGAGGGTGAGACACCCGCCCTTAGGGTGACGGTGTCACCCTAAAGGCGGGTGTCACCTGGTGCGGGCCGCACCCCCGCCCCCACGTTACAACGCCACTGCTTATATCTAATAATGTTGTGGTATCCGGAGTTTATTTTATTGTTTTGAGTATTGGGGCTGCACAGCAAGAGACCTCTACTCCGTTGACCCACCAAGGGGGATGGTGCCTAAGCTTACATTTTTATGTGTATTCAGGTAGGGTGGTGGCTTTCCAGAAAAACGCTGTAGGAAAATGAGGATCATAGAATACACCATAGCCTGCTCGGCATAATATCCTGGACATGATGCCTACATAGAGATGCTTTTGCATCTTATTCTCAACTTTTATTTGCTTTTTTTTTTTTTTTGCCTTTTCAAGGTCTCGAAATTCTTTGCCTGTCCTGTACTTTATTTTTTTCTTGCTTACATCTCAAGTGCTCCCCTGATACCACACAGTCCATCCACAGACACAGAACCCACATACCCTTTATACGTTTTCAGACATACCCCTTTTTCCTTTTTATATACTTCCAATGATGACAACCCTTTATGCTCTTTATCTTCGGTTTTTGTCGGCCTCTTTGCTAACTCATTGCCCTCTTCTATTTGTCTGTATCTCTCATTGCTCCTTACACTCCTTCCATTACTCTCTCCATACACCCTCTGTTTACTTGTCCCAGTCTCCACAATACTTTTCTGTCTTCACTTCCTTCATATCTATCTCGAACCTACCCGTTCCCTACTTGATCCTCCTTTTCTCCCTCTTCTAGCCTCCCTTTCTCTCCAGAAGATGCGTCTCATGTACAGGACCATTACACACTATTGGAGAGACAGATCATCATCGAGGTAAGAATCAAAATAATTAGCGTTAGCATTCCAAAGTTCCTAACTCTAATTCCCGCACCGCTGTGGTAACTAAACAGTTAACCACAGCTTCAAGCTGGTGTTAACTCCTACCGCTTCTGCAGAATCATTTAGCATCAGCTGAAACCGCCCCCTCCCCAAAAAAATCAAATACTCACCTCTCATCACACGGTGCGAACAGTGGCCTGATCTGCCACTTCTGGCCAACTGGGAGTAGAGTGAGACTGGAGACAAATGGTTTGTCACAAATCACACAGGGTTTGTGGCACGGCAGCAAAACCCTCCATGTAGTCCTATGGACTCCAAGAGGTGATACTTGTGGTGGTGCGTTAGCGCAGCTGTGAGTATCCAGGAGGGTAGCGCTGCATTACGGGGCAGGCTGTTGAATCGGCGCCTGCCCTGTAATATGGTGCTAAAATGGGGACACCAAAGGGAAACCTGCAGGCACAGGTTTTCCCCGTTTTAGCACCAGGCACGGAATCACAGTATGTCTAAGAGGTTATGTGATCCCTGCATCTATTTTGAAGCACTCTGAACATGGCATTTATATGTTTTGTTCTTTGCAGCTAGCGCACTTCTGAGCATTTTATAATTGACTTGTCAAGATTGTTTTTCTTTTTCAGCACTTTTTTGTACTTTCGCTTGAAGTGGGCATGATATTCTTTTTCTTTACAGACCTGGCATCTTTCCTAAATACTTTGTGCGAAATGACACATTATGGACAGGAAATCTAAGAAATAAATACAGCTTGAGCTAATTTGTGTTTTTACTAGCCCCATCACTACCACGATCGAGTTAACACGATCTTCAAACACCCCACCAGGTACTCTAGATCGAGATAACTCAATCTGCATGTATTCTGGAGTTTCAGAAAATATCCTTAAAGTACGTCGGATGTGACGGCTGATGTACAGTAACTCTTTGAACTGCTAGGACTTCTGAACCTCTTTCGGTGACTTGGGGCATTCTCGGCTGCGATATCCGTATTAACCAGCAGGGGAGCGCTCTGCCTGTCAGATATTGCATACAGTCTTTAACTACATTGTAATGATATTTGCAGTGCCTTTAGACTGTGTATGTGGAGCGCACAGGGTTAATGGATAACTTAAAGTGGTTTTCCATAAAACCATTGGTTCCTGCAAGTGGCTTTATGCAAAAAACTTGGTAGGGAAGGGGTTAACAGCATTCTGGGTCTTTCCTCATGATATGATGATTCTGATCTGCTGGATTTATTGTGTACACTTTACTGTGGTAAACCGTTGTTACGCTTTTGTATATTTTGTGTGTGTGTGTAACCATCAGGGTTATTCAAAGAGAATCGAAAAGTCACCGCACATTCGGTGACTTTTCGTTCTAATTCGGCTTGATTCGGCGACCCTGCGGTGTATTCAGCAAGCACCACAGGGCCGTCGTAGTGCAGGGAAAAGCCGCCGTGAACCCGACGAACACTCATCGCAAAACCCAGGCGAATGCACACCTGCAAAAACATCTGGATTAACCCTGCCTGAGAAACCCGAGCAGGAGCCGATCAGAGCGCAGAGCAGCCGCCGGAAAAACCCAACACCGCAGACGAATGGAGTGAAAAAAATAAAACGTACGCTTGAATGTTTGAAAAGTGAAACGCTGTTTGCAAAGAAACTACTGAGCGAAAATGTCTGAAATTTGCATATAAGATCCAATGAATGATAATAAAAAGGGCTGTTATGGAAAAAAACAAACGTAAAAAAAAATTGCTTAAAAGATCCTAAAAAAATCTATAACTAAAGAGACTCTTTACTGCAGAATATTATAATCAACTGTTTATTAGATATTTAATTAAAACGGGAATATTTTTAACATTGAAGCCTATGGGATTCGCCTGAATAAACCTGTCGAATGAAGCAACCGAATGGCAGGGCAATTCGGCAACTTTTGCCTGCTGGTTTGTGTTCTCTGAATAGACGAAGCATTGCTTCTCTATGGGGATTCACTGCCCTCGAACAGACACAGAACAGGCACCATATGTGCAGGCAATTCGCCAACATTTGGCGAATTGCCTGCTCTCTGGATAGCCGAATGGCCAGGAAAGGTAAGCATACGCTGATTTTCAGCGTTCGGTTACCTTTCGCCAGCAATTCGGATCTCTTTGAATAACCCTGTATATGTTATATAACTAATGATTATGTGATTTCAGGCAAACGATCGTCTTCTGGAATCCAAAGGACAGGATCAGATGTTTCGTAAATATCCCAGAAAGGCATCACTCCTCTTCATGCCCCTTGTTACCACTCTGTATTACTCCTGCATATACCACTATACAGAGGGGGAGGTGAGTAATTAATAGCATCAGAATGAGTGAGGGGAGGAGTGGATCACCAGACAAATTACATTTAAAGAGTATTTTTCTAGTATATATTGGGGAGTTAATAACCCCCTCAACCATCAAGATTGTAAATTCCCACGGGAATAGGGTCCTCACGTCCTCATGTATCTACTGGCATGAACACTGACCTGCCTCCTGCATGTATTGTAGAATTGTCCGGTCTTTACCCCTTGCATCTTTTGTACAGCGCTGCGGAATGTGTTGTCGCTTAATAAATAATAATAACCCTTCATGAATTACAAAGGTAGTTTCAGACGTGAGTGTCATTATTCCAAAGATTGTGTTATCTTATGTATTTTTTATAAGGGAATCTCTTTGTTTTCACAGGGGACGTTCAGTAGTCCAAGCAACCTTCGGAAAACATTCAAGGTGAGAAGACAGTGGACAGACATGACTGGATCAGAGACTGACAGAGAAAGGAGCGATTTGATTGGATCAGAAACCAAAGGGGTTATTCAGCAAGCGACGAACTTGTCACCGAATTCCACCGAACGGTGTATTTCACCATAGAGTGCAATTTTGTGGCAGTTAATTTATTCACTAAGCTGTCAATTCTCCAAATACTGTCTAATTGACAGCGAAATACGGTGCAGTTCGCCACAATTCGGCGATCTTCGGCGGCGGCAAAATTGTCCCATAGAGAAGTAAGGGTTAATCTATTCAGAGAACACCGAACAGCACCGAAATGTCAGTGAAATGCCCTGATTTTCGGTGGTTCAGTTCAACAGGTTTAAACAGGCGAATCCCATAGGATTCAATGAAGAAAGTGAAAAAATATTATTTTTTTGGGGGGGTAACCGTTTATTCGTTTCATTTTCCGTAAACCGTCTCTTTGCTTTTTAAACAACTTTAAGTATTTTTTATATTTGTAGATGACATTTTTGATACCCAATTTTTTTTTTTTTTTTTTTTTAAAGGCTTATTTTTTTATTCTGTAACAGACCTTTTTATTATTTTTGTAGGACTTTATTATTTAGACAGATTTTAATGCATCTTTACTGCTTTGAACACCAATTAGAAGAATAGCAGAGTTCTATTTTTTTTATTATTTTTTTTCTTCTTCCCCTGCAGTTCGGCGGTCTTTGGGGTCCCTGCGGTGAACAGTGAATTTACCACAGGGTCAACGAAATGGAATCGCCAAAGAGCGCCGTACCAGAAAGCGCTGAAATTTCAGTGCTTTCTGAATAATCCCTCAATAAGAAGAGAGGTACGCAATGACGTGTAACAAAGGGGTGAAGGGCTCGGATGAATGTGGGAGGCCTGACTTGGCGAGAAACTGATTAACAAAATAGTTTTTGGAAGTTTGGAGTTACCAGATGAGTACTAGACTAATGATATGATGGAGGCATGAGTGTTTTGATGATGAATAAAAGGAAGGTACCGGCTGGGTGGAGTAGAGGTAACATCACTGCTCTATGATCGTGGAGACACAGGTTTCAATCCCGGCAAGAGCACCTCTCCAGTAAGTGTCCTTGGGCAAGACACCTAACAGTACATACTCGCCACCCAGCACATACTGGACAATGAGAGCAATCTCAATGTATCCTTCCTGGTAAAACTCTTTCTAAAAAATTAAAAAAAGATACTAAAGGTGTCATTCAGAGAGCACCGAAATGTCACCCACATTTCGGTGCTCTCCCATTCTCCGCACTTCGGCGAGTTAAATTCGCCGACCCAGTGGTTATCTCCGCATTCACCGCAGGGTCCCTGAAGTGCGGCGAATCGACCCGCCGAACGCATCTTCAAACCCCTGAAAAACGTCAGAATCGATCCCAAAAAATCATAGAATGCATCTGACGATCGGCCAAATCGATCCCTAAAATGCCGACCAGCCACTGAACAGGAGTTAAAAAAAAAAATCGCAACTTTTAAAAGGCGTTTTAAAAAAAGCTACTGCATGAAAATGCTGGTATTAATATATAATGTCCTATGAATAATAATAAAAAGGTCTGTATCAGAATAAACAAACCCGCCATTTAAAAAAAAGGAAAACATTTTTGCCGAAAAATGCCTAAAAATAGACTTTTTGCTGCAAAGGAAAAATCTAAACGGTTGAATAAATATTTAAGAAAAACTGATTTTTTTTGTACTACTACATTGAAACCTATTGGATTCGCCTGCTTAAAAACCTGTCGAATGAAACCACCGAAAATCGGGGCATTTCACTGATATTTTGGTGCTGTTCAGCATTCTCTGAATAGGTTAACCATTTCTTCTCCATGGAGGAGTTCAGTCCCTCTGAAGGTCACCATATTTCACTGCCAATTCGCCAATATTTGGCGAATTGCCAGCTTTTTGAATGGCCACGAAATTGTACCGTACGGCTAATTTCACCATTCGGTGGCCAATTCGGTGCTCTCTGAGTAACCCCTTAAGTTCTATGTAGAATGGAAATCAGTTCTGGTGTGTCTGGGTCATTATCACGGATCACAAACCTTGGCAGTCTACATGATTCTATGTAATGCATTTACAGATCCCAGAAAAGTTGTATATACTCACAGCACTAGGAGCACTTGCCAAGATCAAAGCATGGAGCGACATCGATGCACTTTTTACAACAAAGGTCTGAGATCACATTTTTCATCGTCACCTTCTGCTTTTCCTTGTACCCTCGTAATTCTGAAACGCTTGTCTCTTTTCCCTCATACCCTGTGACCTTCTCGTGTCTCTGTGTCCTCCTGCTCTGGTCAGGTGTCAAGTTAACTTGCATCCTTTTTTTTAGAACTGGTTGGGATACACCAAGAAGAGGGCACCTATGGGCTTTAACCGTGTGGTGGAGATTCTACACAAGAATGGAGCCCCATCAACGGTATGGGATAGTTCTCAAGTTATTAATGGTTACGTTATCTGTCAGCCATAACCATCTGTTTCTGCCTGATAGGGATGCAGGTAAATAAACTGTACGTTTATTGGTCTTCATTAAAATATAAGCAAAAGATAATAAAACCCTTAATTTGATGAGCAAACCGGAGATGTGGTTACAAGATGTGTTAGCGCTGACATTGTCGCAGGCTTGTGCGGTGTGCATATCATCGGCAGGTCCTACACTATGCCAACCAATTGTTTGCTAGTTTGTGGTATAATCCCCTGCTTGGAACATGCATTTCGATCAATGGGGCTTCCGTGTCACGTTTCGTCGCTCCAGCCCTGTCCCCCTTCCCTCTGTATTCATGTATACCTGTTTTTTCCTATGTGTTCTTATGTTGCTTTTCCTGGGTAGCAGCCCAGGAGTTAATTGCTTTGTGTCTGTCTGGTCACCTGCTGATCGTTGTCCTGATCCCCTCCCTATTTAAAGCGATGGGCCCATTCCAAATCGCTCTATCATTGTTCCAGTTTGCCTGCACCCAGCCTGCTGTGTTCTGAGCTCACTGCTGTTCTTCTGGCCCTAGTCTTTACTTTCTCGTTCAGTTTATCTCTTTTGGTTTCCCCTGTCTGTCTGCTGTTTCCCCAGTTATTCTCGTGTTCCTGGTTTATGTTATATGTATGCTGATTACCTGGTTCTGACCCTTTTTGCTTGGCTGACTTATCTCCCGGTTCTGGATCCCTGGCTTCTGTATAAGGTACACGTTCTGGTTTTTGACTCCTGGCCTTTCTTGACATTTCTTGTGGATGCTCCTTGTCTGTACCTTTTGATATTTACTCATGCACATTCCTGTATTCATCTGTATGTCCTTAGATTCTGCATGGCATCTGTATTATTTTCCTTAGAGCAGATCCGGCTACCTCTAAAGACCGGTCTTTCAGAGTAGGGCTGCTGTTTACCGTGCAGTGTCTCTGGCCTAGATTGTATACCAGTGTTGTGCAGAGTTCTATTGTTTATCCTGTGCTGTGCGCTCCTGTTATTATTGCCAAGAGCAGTATTATAGGGGCTTTTACCTGATCCAGAGCCTGACCACACCGCTTGCCTTGTGTCGCCAGTATTACATTCCGGCAGGTCAAGGTTTTTAAATAGAGCCTGCTCAAGGCGGGGAGGGGTGCGAAGCCAAAGAGCGAGAGATACTGTTACCATGGTAAAAGTGTCAGGATGATATAGAAATAAAAGAATTCATCTGAACCCAACCTATAAAATGGGCATGTAAAAACCCCAACACGGTCACTGGCAATGTCCATAATTGGCAGAGGTGCAAGCTGCATTGATTTAACGAAGAGTGTGCATATAAGGTGGAGATGGACCCTGGCGTCTCATTCCGTGTAGGGTGCCATGTAAGTATTTACTAGGAATGCACCCATAGCAATTTTTTTAAGATCGAGTACTGACACCTGGTGGATAAAGGTTCAAAGTTCGGGTGGTACTATTCCCTCAGAATTGTACACAATAATTCTGTAGCGCTTGCTTCCTGTTGTGGATTTATCCGGTGGGGGCTACAATCGCAGTGCTTCACTGGTGCTGCTCTCACCTCCAAAAATAGGAAATCACAGAATAGTATGTACCGTACAGATTCTAAAACACTTAAAATATAACGTGGGTACACTCACGTGGTTGGGGGCCTTGTTGATTTCCGGCTCACATTATGCGCATCTTTGGTCCATGTAGGTGGCCAAAAATTCCTTATTTTTTTTCTCCTTTGTTCCCCGTCTGCTGGATCGGTGCCTGTATTGGGTGGTTGTGGAATCCCAGGAACTCAGCTCTTCGGCGGTGTCAAATGACAACTGTAGGCAGGTAGTTATTTGTTGATGAAGGGAATTTATTAAAAGTGAAATAATATACGAATAAAACATAAAACCCAGATTTATATGTAGGGGTACCAAAGACCTCAAATCGAAGATCACCACTAGTGAACATCTGCCAAATAAAGAACGTAACTATTTCAACTTAAAGGAAGATTTTTACGGATGCGGCTACTGCATTAGTTGCAGGAGCACGGGGAGCACCAAGAGACACATCATGGAAGTAGAAAACCGAAGAGGAAAGTGGAAAATAAAAGACACCTTGACATGCTTTACCACCAATGTCATATACCTTCTCATTTGTCCATGCGGGATGAAATATGTAGGAAGAACTACTAGAGCTTTGGGAGTGAGAATCTGCAATCATGTAAGGAACATAGAGGAGGGACTAGAATCACACAGGGTCTCACATCACTTCAAGAAATTCCATAACAGTAATCCGAAAGATCTTCAATTCATGGTATATGTACCAATTGAAGTACTCATGCATATGCCGGTATCGGCACAGATACTGGTATCGGTGCATCCCTAGTATTTACTTTAGAAAGTTTTCTCTTGTTACATAGTCCTATTGTCAGATTGATAAACTGCAATCATTTCCTATTTCTCTGCATTATTGCTGTTTTTTTTCCCCTTCAGGTTGAGGAATGTCATTACACACTGACCTGCCATAAACTGATGACCTTTTGTTTTGTCCAGGTCCTACAAGATTATGTTCGTCTGATAGAAGACGTTGAAACAAGAATAGCATTGAGCTCCAAATATAAGTGTCACGATGTGGTCATTGATGTGAGTGCTTCTAAGCGCATATGAACACAGATCTGTTTGAATCTAGCTGTATTCTGTGAGACGGTCGTGTGCCATTATGGGAATTTTTGTGCTTTCTCATTCGGCGTACTTCGGTGAGATTCGGCGTTTCCATTTCACCAACCTTGCTTGAATTGACTGTTCACCACAGGATCCCCGAAGTGCGCCGAACGTGGATCCATCGAGCAGGGAGAAAAAAAAAACAAACAGAACTCTGCTATTGCTTTAACCCTTTCACTGCTGACGACGTGTGGGACACGTCCTCATTGATGCACGTTACATGCTGAGGACGTGCCCCACACGTCATCAGCTGTGCGGGACCCCCGGCGGAGATACTCCCCTCTCTGTCCTAGGTCCCGCGGCGTTTTGACTTCAGCGTCCTCAGACGCTGAAGTCAAGCTCCTCCTGGCGTAAATGACGTCATCGCGCCATGCGCGATGACGTCATTTCCAGGCGACCCCCCCCCCCCTGCAATGCCGGGTGACAGCCTGGAAGGGAGGGGGGGGGATCCGTTCGGATCCCTCTCCCTCCCGATCGGGAAGGAGCAGCGCTAAAAGCCAGGCACCGCTTAAAAGGGGAGAGTCTCCCCTTTTAAGCGGTGCCTGGCTTTAACCCCTCAAGCGCGGGGTTGCACTTCAGCGCCTTGCGGCGCCGAAGTGCAGCCTATCTCCGGTGGGGGCCGCCATCTTGGATGGCGGCTCCACCCCCGGGTCTCCCCTCGCTGCCTGACGTCATCACGCATAGCGTGATGACGTCAGATAGCCGGGGAACCCCTAGCTGGTGGAGATAGGGTGTTCTTGTGAACCCCGATATCTCCAGAACCGTGGCAGCTAGGGGGTCATGGTGGGTGTCATTTGAAAGGCCTGAGCATGGCCTTTCGAATAATACCCAACATACCTAGGTACAAAGTAAAAACAAATAATAATAAAAATAATAAATCAATTTAAATAAATAAATAAAAACATGTTTTTTTTTTTGTGTGTTTTTATTAATGCAGCAATATTGTTCACATTTCAATTATAATGTGAACAATGATGCTGCACTAATGATTTTTTTCTATGGGGTGCATTTGCTAAAAATCACGTAATTCCCCCCACAAAATGTAACAAGTCCCCATTTCAAATTTTTGTACAAGCGCACCCCATAGAAAACATAACCGCAAACGCTCATGTGATAAAATGTGAAAAAAAAACACTTTACACACTGCAGATGATTAAAAATTCAATTTTTATTGTATTTTTTGTTATAATATACAGGCAGGACATGATGTATACATCTAAAAATGATATATTATGAATCTGCGGAGTCTGCCGGAAAGAACGATATATAATATGTCTGGGTCATTTATTAAACTGTGGCTTTAAATCGCGTTTAAACATGATGAGTGAAAGCGTTAAAAATTAGCTCAGTACACAGTGGTGAAATGCCTCAGCAGTGAAGGGGTTAAAAGGTGTTTAACGCAAATTCATGAAAATGTGTTGAAATAATAAAAAAGGGTCCTATTAAAAAAAATAACAAAAAGGTCCATTACAGAATTTTAAAAAAATTGACAATTTCCAAAAAATAAATAAAGGCTTTTTGCCGAAAAATTAAAAAAATAAATGGTTGAATTAAAACGATTAATAGTTTTTAACATTGAATCCTATGGGATTCCCTTGTTTAAACCTGTCAAACTGGATCACCGAAAATCAGGGCATTTCGTTGCTGTTCGGCGTTCTCTGACTAGATTAACCACTACTTCTCTATGGGACAGCTTCACTGCCGCTGAAGATCGGTGACCTGGGGCGAACTGCACCGTATGTCGCTCTCAATTCACCAGTATTTAGCTAATTGCCAGCTTCTGAATAGACAAATTGCCACAAAATTGCACCGTACGGTGAGATTCGGTGGCAAGTTTGCCTCTTATTGAATTAACCCTTTAGTTTTTATAAAGACTTTATCCTCTTACATGATTATGTGCGTGCACTGCATTGTTGCCCTAGTCACTGTTACTCCTTCTGAGTGTGCCCTTTGTAGATCCTTTGCAAATTCGACCTTTTTCATTGTTCCAAAAGACATACAAGGACCTGAAAGACCGGCAGCAGTTGATGGTATATCGATGTAAAGTGGAGCGTGGGTCTCCTGAGGAGGACAAGATTGACATGATTCTGATTAACACGGTAAGAAGGTCAGGGCTACATTTAAAGGAGCGATGTGGCAAACTCTGGACATTTCATCTGACAGAAACTGATTCTGGTGATCTCCACATTTAACCCCCTTCACTGTCGAGATCGAGATAACTCGGGACCTCAAAGGCACCATCAGGTACCGATATCGAGTTATGTCGATCTGAAGGACAAATGCAAATGAAATTTGTTTGCTAGCGGGCTGCAGACAGTGCCCACAAAGTTTATGCTCCTGTGGGCATAATGCCTGAAGTGCTTAAAATCGGCTGAATGCCCTGACCTATCGATGCAGGGAACCACAAACTGCTGTAACTCCACCTGGACAGTAGATGGCGCCATCTGCTTGCCAAATAGATTATTACAGTAAGAAATACACTGGAAAATTCCCAAATATTTCCTACTGTATGATTCATTAAAAATGATTTTTCAATAAACCACTGGTTCCTGACAGTGTTTTTTTTTTAAATCTCTTGGCAGTGAAGGGGTTAAAATGAATGGTTGTCTTTGAGTTTGGGACATTTTGAGACTCCAGAGCAGGGTTTCTCAAACGTGTCCCCTGGACCTGCTGACCGGACAGGGGAACGCTGCTCTAGAGTCATTCACTGTGAACTTATTGTTTAAAGCTGGTCATATACGTATGTTATTTATTTTCTTATTACTTTTATCTGCCATGTATTCTTGTTGGCTTGCAAGAAACAGCAACCTGGCTAAATCAAGGGTCAGCAACCTTGTCCCTCTGGATGCTTTGGTACTACATTTCTCATGAGGCTCAGTCAATTGAATGAGTGGCTGACCCCTGAGCTTAAACGATTTGCGGAGGAGATGGGTGTGCTATATATCTATTTGAAAAGTAGACACCAAATCTGTTGTGCACTCACCCTTTCATTAGAGTGTGCTACCATAGAAAATGCAATAGTTGCATGCAAACATTAAAAAATATATACATTTTTGCTTAGCAATCATCAGTTGTATACCGAGATAAGGTTGGTCAGTTTTTTATACTTTTTATCTTCAGCATTAAGGAGCATCCACAAAGTAATAGCGGGGACCTAAATGTTGGATGGAAGGTACACCTAGCTATAAGATGTGCTTGGACATATTTATTTATTTATGAAGGATTTTACCAGGAAGGATACATTGAGATTTCTCTCGTTTTCAAGTATGTCCTGGGTTCAAGAACATAGAATTGTTACAGAAATACAAAGTAGTAAAATGCAAGAATTAACATAAAACAAATATACAGATTAACAGAAAATATATATGTAGGAAATATAGTCACTGTTACATGTTTACAGGTGCATTCTGTATATAGTCACTATGTTACATGTTTACAGGTGCATTCTGTATATAGTCAATGTGTTACATGTTTACAGGTGCATTCTGTATATAGTCACTGTTACATGTTTACAGGTGCATTCTGTATATAGTCACTATATTACATGTTTACAGGTGCATTCTGTATATAGTCCCTATGTTACATGTTTACTGGTGCATTCTGTATATAGTCACTGTTACATGTTTACAGGTGCATTCTGTATATAGTCCCTATGTTACATGGTTACAGGTGCATTCTGTATATAGTCACTATGTTACATGTTCACAGGTGCATTCTGCATTGAGGTATGTTAATATGGAGCTCTTAAGTGACTTTAGACTGGGGGAAGATTTGATGGTATCTGGGAGGTTATTCCATATTTGCGGTGCTTTGTAGGAAAATGAGGATCGAGCCATTTTCTTTTTGTATTGTGGTATAGCAAGTAAGGTGCTGGTCCTGGATCGGAGGTTATAGGATGAGGGAGCTGCTGGGGGAAGCAGCCTATTCAGGTAGGGTGGTAGCTTCCCAGAAAAGCTCTTAAACACCAGGTTGGAAAGGTGAAGGGTGCTTCTAGATTCCAGCGATGGCCAGTTTAGCTCTTTTAACATGTCACAATGGTGGGTCATGTAGTTACATTGTAGCACAAAGCGGCAAAATGAGTTATACAATGTAGTAAATTTATGAAGGTGCGTTTGCGGGGCGGCTGCATACACTAAATCTCCGTATTGAATAGCCGGGATAAGCATTTGTTGTACAATCTGCTTTCTTACCGCGGGGCTCAGGCAGGATATGTTTCTGTACAGGGCACCTAGTTTGGGGCAGAGTTTAGATGAGAGTTTTTCACTCCACCTGCTCAAGCCTATGCACCTAAGAAGTTTTTAAGTGTTTGCACTCTTTGGCTATTGTTATATATATATATATATATATATATAATAAATGTCAGTAATCTCTGAGTAAAACTTTGTGGGTCAGTTTACATTCCTAATGTTCTATATATGTAGACGTAGAAATAATCATGGTATTTTACCTTGAGCTTCAGTATCTCACTGTTCTATTATATATTTTGTTTTTCCTTCCACAGCAAATTCGATGGAAAAACTGATCTGTAGCAAACTGGATGAACTGTTTGCCAAGACTGTGCAGATTGCCATTAATAAATACACATTTCTATAATCTGTGTCTCTTTCTCTATGTGGTACTAATACCTTCACAAGGTTTTACTTTGTGTTTTATGCAAGGCGTGTTGTGTATGGCTTTGCTTTTGTGTGACTGTTAATCTTTTGCATGGTTTAAACCGGTGGAATGTTGTGCATGTGTTTTAGACTGTGGTGTTCCCTAATAGACTTACCTTCTATGTGTTACACCCGGTATTGTCCTAGAATGATTTGCATTATAAGTGTGACTGCACATTGCACACTCATGATATTTTTTTTTATTTCGACTATGAGGTTTGGACTCGCCAATCACATATCCTTCCAGGTAAGTGTCATATTGCCTTGCTGTCGATTTTTGCAAGCTGTGCACATTAATTCCTTAATTTATTTGCATATTCCTTTTAGAGTTCAGAAAGAGAGGAACAAAAATAAGAATCCAGGGTAGGTTCACTTTATCGCTACTCCTATAAAGGTGCCCTGTTTTCTTAAACAACGTATGAGCGGTAAAAGTGATTTGTGTAGGGTTGCACCGATACCACATTTTTAAGACAGAGTACAAGTACTGATACTTTTTTCAGGTACTCACCAATACCGAGTACCAATACTTTAAATAAAAGTCATGTGACCGCTTTCCAATAAATAATTTAGGATTTTGCTGAAAGCCTGTTCGGTTTTTGTTAATATTGAAATGAATGGCCAGACACCCCATTTACGCACTGCACAGCCTGCGCACACAGACACCAGACTATAATATATCTACAGTTGTGTTCAAAATTATTCAACCCCCACTGCAATTGAGTGTTTTGGCCAGTTTGACATTGATTTTGATCATTCAGTCATCTTGCTTACAATTAAATCAAAGAGGCACGTGTAGGTCAGACAAATATAACATAACATTTATAATGAAATAACCACAAATGTCTTTTCTGTGCTCACATCATTATCCGTTTTATTCAACCCCCAAGTGACATTCAATCTTAGTACTTAGTACAACATCCTTTTACAGTTATAACAGCTTTTAAACGTGAAGCATAGCTTGACACAAGTGTCTTGCAGCGATCTACGGGTATCTTCGCCCATTTGTCATGGGCAAAAGCCTCCAGTTCAGTCACATTCTTAGGCTTGCGCACTGCAACTGCTTTCTTTAAGTCCCACCAGAGGTTCTCAATCGGATTTAAGTCAGGTGACTGCGATGGCCACTCCAAAATGTTCCAGCCTTTAATCTGCAACCATGCTCTAGTGGACTTGGAGGTATGCTTGGGATCATTGTCCTGTTGAAAGGTCCAACGTCTCCCAAGCCTCAGGTTTGTGACGGACTGCATCACATTGTCATCCAATATCTCCTGGTACTGAAGAGAATTCCTGGTACCTTGCACACGCTGAAGCTTCCCTGTACCTGCAGAAGCAAAACAGCCCCAAAGCATAATTGACCCCCCGCCATGCTTCACAGTAGGCAAGGTGTTCTTTTCTTCATAGGCCTTGTTCTTCCTCCTCCAAACATAGCATTGATCCATGGGCCCAAACAGTTCTAATTTTGTTTCATCAGTCCACAGAACACTATCCCAAAACTTCTGTAGTTTGTCCACATGACTTTTGGCATACTGCAGTCGACTCTTCTTATTCTTTGGAGACAGCAAGGGGGTTGCGCCTGGGAGTTCTGGCATGGAGGCCTTCATTGCGCAGTGTGCGCCGTATTGTCTGAACTGAAACTTCAGTACCCACATTTGACAAATCTTTTCTCAGTTCCTCAGCAGTCACACGGGGACTTTTCTCCACTCTACGCTTCAGGTAGCGCACAGCAGTCGAAGTCAGCATCTTCTTTCTGCCACGACCAGGTAGCGTTTCAACAGTGCCCTTTGCCTTGAATTTGCGAATGATGCTTCCTATGGTCTCTCTTGGTATGTTTAACATCTTTGCAATCTTCTTATAGCCATTGCCCTTCCTGTGAAGAGTAATCACCTCTTCTCTTGTCTTCCTGGACCATTCTCTTGACCTCACCATGTTTGTAACCACACCAGTAAATGTCTAGAAGGAGCTGAGTATCACAGTCATTTTAAAGCTGCCTAATTGGTGCTTATTATGCTTTATTGCTGCTCCGTGACATCCACAGGTGTTTTCAATACCTGATTGAAAACACTTGAATGAACCTCTGTTCTTCAGAGTGGTAGTCTTTAAGGGGTTGAATAATTGTGTCAATGAAGAATTCACAAAAGAAACATTTACTACTGTATTACAAAACCAATTGATGTCATTTTAGTTGCATATGGTTCTTTAAAAAGTCCTTGTAGGATTTCATTCTGAATACAATTACAAATGTACACTAAAATCCCTAAAACCTTTACAGCATTGGGGGTTGAATCATTTTGAACACAACTGTACATGTATCTGAGGTCTGGAGTGTAATATATATATATATATATATATATATATATATAATTACACACAGTGGCAAGAAAAAGTATGTGAACCCTTTGGGATTACGTGGAGTTTTGCATGAATTGGTCATAAAATGTGCTCTGATCTTCATCTAAGTCACAACAATTTGAAAAACACAGTCTGCTTAAAATAATACAACACAAACATTATAGGTTTTCATGTTTTTATTGAACAGAACAAGTAAACATTCACAGTGCAGGGTGGAAAAAGTATGTGAACCTTTGGACTTAATAACTGGTTGACCCTCCTTTGGCAGCAATAACCTCAACCAAACGTTTCCTGTAGTTGCAGATCAGACCTGCACAACGATCTGGAGTAATTTTGGACCACTCCTCTTCACAAAACTGTTTCACAAAACTGTTTCAGTGTAGCAATATTCTTGGGATGTCTGGTGTGAATCACTCTCTTAAGGTCATGCCACAGCATTTCAATCGGGTTGAGGTCAGGACTCTGACTGGGCCACTCCAGAAGGTGTATTTTGTTTTGTTGAAGCCATTCTTTTGTTGAATTAATTGTATGCTTTGGGTCATTGCCCTGTTGCATCACCCATCCTCTGCGGAGCTTCAGTTGGCGGACAGATGGTCTTACGTTTTCCTGCAAAATGTCTTGATAAACTCTGGAATTCAGTATTTCCATCAATGACAACAATCCATCCAGGCCCTGAGGCAGCAAAGCAGCCCCAAACCATGATGCTCCCTCCGCCATGTTTTACAGTGGGGATGCGGTTTTGATGTTGGTGTGCTGTGCCTTTTTTTCTCCACATAGTGTTGTGTGTTTTTTTCCAAACAACTCAATTTTGGTTTCATCTGTCCACAGAATATTTTGCCTGTAGTGCTGTGGAACATCCAGGTGCTCTTTTGCAAACTTCAAACGTGCTGCAATATTCTTTTTGGACAGCAATGGCTTCCTCCGTGGTGTCCTCGCATGTACTCCATTCTTGTTTAATGTTTTCCTTATTGTAGATGTGTCAACAAAAATGTTAGCATGTGCCAGAGATTTCTGTAAGTCTTTAGCTGACACTCTAGGATTCTTCTTTACCTCATTAAGCATTCTGCGCTGTGCTCTTACAGTCATCTTTACAGGACGACCACGCCTAGGGAGAATAGCAACAGTGCTGAACTTTCTCCATTTGTAGACAGTCTGTCTTACCGTGGACACATGAACATCAAGGCTTTTGGAGATACTTTTGTAACGCTTTCCAGCTTCATGCAAGTCAACCATTCTTGATCGTAAGTCTTCTGAGAGCTCTTTTCTGTGAGGCATGGTTCACATCAGGCAGTGCTTCTTGAAACCAGTAAACCCAAAACTGGTGTGTGTTTTTAAAAGGCAGGACAGCTTTCAGCAACACATCCAATAATATCGCACTGATTGGACTCAAGGTTGGCTCACTCCTGGCTCCAATTAGCTCTTGGAGAAGACATTAGGCTAGGGGTTCACATACTTTTTCCACCCTGCACTGTGAATGTTTACATGTTATGTTCAATAAGCACATGAAAACATATACAGGGTTATTCAGAGAGCGTGAAAAGCATGAAAAATTCTAGGTCAAAATAGCCAAACCAGAAAAATTCTCCCTTTCATCTCACTTTCCAAATCGGCTATTTTGACCTAGAATTTTTCATTCTCCAGTCATTCTACTGCTTTTCACGCTCTCTGAAAAACCCTGATAATGTTTGTGTTGAATTATTTTAAGCAGACTGTGTTTTTCAAATTGTTGTGACTTAGATGAAGAGCAGAGCACATTTTATGACCAATTCATGCAAAACTCCACGTAATCCCAAAGGGTTCACATACTTTTTCTTGCCACTGATATATATATATATATATATATCAGTTGTGTTCAAAATTATTCAACCCCCATTGCTGTAAAGGGTTTTAGGGAATTTAGTGTACATTTGTAATTGTATTCAGAATGAAATCCTACAAGGACTTTTTAAAGAACCATATGCAACTAAAATGACATCAATTGGTTTTGTAATACAGTAGTAAATGTTTCTTTTGTGAATTCTTCATTGACACAATTATTCAACCCCTTAAAGACTACCACTCTGAAGAACAGAGGTTCATTCAAGTGTTTTCAATCAGGTATTGAAAACACCTGTGGATGTGACGGAGCAGCAATAAAGCATAATAAGCACCAATTAGGCAGCTTTAAAATGACTGTGATACTCAGCTCCTTCTAGACATTTACTGGTGTGGTTACAAACATGGTGAAGTCAAGAGAATGGTCCAGGAAGACAAGAGAAGAGGTGATTACTCTTCACAGGAAGGGCAATGGCTATAAGAAGATTGCAAAGATGTTAAACATACCAAGAGAGACCATTATGAAGCATCATTCGCAAATTCAAGGCAAAGGGCACTGTTGAAACGCTACCTGGTCGTGGCAGAAAGAAGATGCTGACTTCGACTGCTGTGCGCTACCTGAAGCGTAGAGTGGAGAAAAGTTCCTGTGTGACTGCTGAGGATCTGAGAAAAGATTTGTCAGATGTGGGTACTGAAGTTTCAGCTCAGACAATACGGCGCACACTGCATAATGAAGGCCTCCATGCCAGAACTCCCAGGCGCACCCCCTTGCTGTCTCCAAAGAATAAGAAGAGTCGACTGCAGTATGCCAAAAGTCATGTGGACAAAACCACAGAAGTTTTGGGATAGTGTTCTGTGGACTGATGAAACAAAATTAGAACTGTTTGGGCCCATGGATCAACGCTATGTTTGGAGGAGGAAGAACAAGGCCTATGAAGAAAAGAACACCTTGCCTACTGTGAAGCATGGGGGGGTCAATCATGCTTTGGGGCTGTTTTGCTTCTGCAGGTACAGGAAGCTTCAGCGTGTGCAAGGTACCATGAATTCTCTTCAGTACCAGGAAATATTGGATGACAATGTGATGCAGTCCGTCACAAACCTGAGGCTTGGGAGACGTTGGACCTTTCAACAGGACAATGATCCCAAGCATACCTCCAAGTTCACTAGAGCATGGTTGCAGATTAAAGGCTGGAACATTTTGGAGTGGCCATCGCAGTCACCTGACTTAAATCCGATTGAGAACCTCTGGTGGGACTTAAAGAAAGCAGTTGCAGTGCGCAAGCCTAAGAATGTGACTGAACTGGAGGCTTTTGCCCATGATGAATGGGTGAAGATACCCGTAGATTGCTGCAAGACACTTGTGTCAAGCTATGCTTCACGTTTAAAAGCTGTTAGTACAACATCATTTTACAGTTATAAGTACTAAGATTGAATGTCACGTGGGGGTTGAATAAAACTGATAATGATGTGAGCACAGAAAAGACATTTGTGGTTATTTCATTATAAAGGTTATGTTATATTTGTCTGACCTACACGTGCCTCTTTGATTTAATTGTAAGCAAGATGACTGATCAAAATCAATGTCAAACTGGCCAAAACACTCAATTTCAGTGGGGGTTGAATAATTTTGAACACAACTGTATACCCAGAGTTATACCAGACCTCCGACACATGTATACCCACAGACCTCACAGACGTGTGTGTGTGTGTATATAAACACACCATTCTGCAAACCCCCCAGGCTGGCTGTGTCCCAGTGAGCGACTGCCGGCTTGTGAAGGTTGGATTGCGGCCCCCAGCTGTTCTCTCGCTAGATCTTGCAGAGTTCATAACATCTTGCTTGACCGTGGTTGTAGGCCGCCTTCCAATCTTCACAAGCCAGCGGCCGCTCACTGGGATGCAGCCAGCCGGAGGGGGTCTGGCAGAATGCTGTTAAGGCATTCTGCCAGCCCCCCGGATACCGTCCGGCAAGTCAGCCTATTGCTAATAGTATCCGTATCAGGGCATCCCTAATGGATGGTGTAGCGTTTTGCATGTGCAGGGCAATCCCTGGGCTTCACTAATGACTAATAAAAATGGAATCAATTTAGGATCAAACCGAAGCTCCTGTTTTAATATAGGACAAGATCCATATTTTGTTAGAACAGGGGATGTTTACGTGATGATTTTTGACTCTTTTTGGCCAGTATTGTACGCTTACCTTTTTGATTTTAAGACCCCTTGTGCTGTGATTTATTCACCAATCCTGATCCATTCCAGATTCACAAGCAAGTGAGGCACTTGCAAATATTTCATGCCCAATTCCAACCGAGCTGTTATGCTGAGGACGCTTGTTTGCTTAGGTGTCTGGTGTCAGCGTCTCCTTGGCTTGTGCATATTGGTCTGGAGAGTTAGTTTGGTTAATCCTGGCTTATTTACTTTATTCACATAAACAGAATGCTATTATGAATTTGATGGGTTGTTAATTTTGATACACATTTTTTGGGATGTAACAGTCTGGTTTTAGTGCTTTAAATAAAGATTCTTTTTTATTTGTATGGGTGTGCATCTTTTTCTTTTGAACATCTGGGGTTCCACAAAGGGATTTGAACCAACGTCTCCCAGTTCCAAAGCAGCGACACTACTCTAACCATCTGATGTACAGGTCACAGAACTGCAGAATTTTAATCCTGATCAGAAAACAAGGCATATACAACAATAAAAAAAGGCACCTATTGTTGACCAGTGGGCTTGACAGGAATTTGAACCCAGAACATCCAGATCCATGACCGTGACATTTCCAGTACTCTATGAAGCTAAATGACAGACCATCGCACTACAGACGTTTATACAGGATCCAATGACAAACCAGAATTTAATAAAGGAACCAAAATAAATATTTTTGAGGAAGGAATACATTAAAGGTGCCTAGGCCCGAGACCCTTACGGGGAAGATGGCCCGAAAGGGATTCAAAGCAGGGTCCCTTACTTTCTGTGGCAGTGACATTATAGCTACTCTATCCAGCCGACACTGCCAACCAATGCAGAATTTTTGTCCTGATTCACAAACTTGGGATTCTACCATGTAATAAAGGTATTTTTATGATGTTTTTCCCCCAAATACTATTTTTTTTTTAAATATAAATGTTTTTTATATTTTATATTATGAGACCTTAAAAATCCACAAAATAGAGATCCTTTCTACATGCAATTACTTCAAACCAAGAAAAAACAGTAGTGTATTTTTTGCAGTATTCCTATAACCCAAAGATTCCTTTTGTCTGTTCTAAACCTGGTGCCACAAAATTTCCTGGCAGATTGCAATAGCGACTTAAGCCCTTATTAACCTCCCTGGCGGTATTCCCGAGTGTGACTCTGGGTTAAATTTCGCTACCGCGATTGGTAACCCGGAGCCACATTCGGGCTGTATATACTCACTGCATTTTTCGCTCCCTCGCCTTCTTCGCAGTCACCGCAGTGTGATCGCGGCAGCCCGCGACTTTTCTTCCTGGTTCTGCTCCCTGCGAGTCACACGACGCAGGGGGCGGGACCATGCGTCAAATTCAAAACTAAATAAAAAAAAAGTTACTGTAAAATAAAAACTTTGTGCAGCGCAGTGGGTGCTGGGATTCTTGTCCAGATGTACACTCCTTTGCCAATGAAATATACAGGACACGGGGGTACCAAAAAAAGTGGAGATCAGCTATTAAGAACGGAGCTCAATCCTATGAAACCAGCAGGGCAGCAGCAGCTGAGCAAAAAAGGTTGGCCAGGAAAGGTAGTGATATACTACTATCTTCTGCGGCTATTCACTGTCCACATTGTCAGAGACTATTTCGAGCGCGAATTGGTTTGGAAAGCCATCTACGCACTCACCGTGACCCACCCCATTCCCTAAATGGATGACTAGATGGTCCTCGTCGATTCGACGGACGAACAAGAGAAGAGACTTCATTGGCAAAGGAGTGTACATCTGGACAGGAATCCCAGCACCCAGAGGAAAGAGGCATTTTTTTTTGGTTTGATTATATTATTGAATATAATTTATTTCCATTATTTTGGATTATTATTTTTGGGATAATAAATTCTTTCGTGTTTCAAACATTCTCTGACTGCGTGTGTTTACTAGACTCTTGCTTGCACGGATTTCAGTGAGTTATTCCTACAGAATACAGGCTTACTATATAAAACAACACATTTCCTTTCCAAAAAAAAGTGAAACTCTTTTAGACACAATTTTGAAAAAATTAGACCGCCAGGAAGGTTAAATAATATATTTTTTATTTTAGTACATTTTCAGTTCAGGGACACAGGAAATAAAATAGGGACCAGGAGTCAACAAACCTTTGTGTATACAGTATATAATTTTTTTTTAAAACTATATCCTGAGGTGACCCCCTGGTGTAATGGTATAATATACATTACAATTTCACCTCCGAGTCATTATTAAAAATGTAACTTTCTGTCATATCTTAGGAAAATTTCCCAATTATACTGTGACCCTGTGCTTAATTTAATTTCGTTGTTATAAAGTGCATTAATCTCCATATTTAATAATATTCAGGGCAAAAACAAAAAGATTTTAAACTATTTCTAGTTCTACCTATTTTATAATATTCTTATGAAAATCATGAATTTATGATTAGTATGTTATTTTATTTCTTAATATTTAAGGTTTTTTTGTGCCAACTAAAACTATATTATATCTGAGTGTATGTATAATGTAAACACTTGTTTGTTTATATGCCCACATCAAAGATGGCGACTGTGGAGACGAAGTGGAAAAGAAGTTGCGAGGTTTGGCTCGGGCTTGATGTCCCGCCCATTCCATGCCTCAAGCAGTGGTTGGTTTAGCACGACTAAACCATGCCCCATCAGCGAGTCCCTTGCGCTGATTGGTGTTGCTCCGGATACGGTCTTTATACTGCTCTGTGGATACTGAGCTGGGCTGTTTCCTGTGATTTTACAGGGGGTGTGATGTGCGGACACTGATTGTGGAGGGTAAAAGGGGTGAATTGGTGGAGACATGACATTTAATCCAAGAATGTAAATCGGAAAGGCTGTAAAGTTATTCCCTCTATCCCTTCACTTGTTAGGATCCCAGTGCCCAGGCTTTACTACCCCCCCCCCACACCAGTGGGTATTCTACTGCCCCTGTGCCCAGGCATTACCCCTCCAGTGGGTGAGCTACTGCCCCTGTGCCCAGGCTTTACCCCCTCCAATGGGGGAGCTACTGCCCCTGTGCCCAGGCTTTACCCCCCAGTGGGTGAGCTACTGCCCGGTGCGCAGGCATTACCCCTCCAGTGGGTGAGATACTGCCCCTGTGCCCAGGCTTTACTCCCCAGTGGGTGAGATACTGCCCCTGTGCCCAGGCTTTACTCCCCGTTGGGTGAGCTACTGCCCCTGTGCCCAGGCTTTACTCCCCGTTGGGTGAGCTACTGCCCCTGTGCCCAGGTTTTACTCCCCATTGGGTGAGATACTGCCCCTGTGCCCAGGCTTTACTCCCCATTGGGTGAGATACTGCCCCTGTGCCCAGGTTTTACTCCCCATTGGGTGAGATACTGCCCCTGTGCCCAGGCTTTACTCCCCGTTGGGTGAGCTACTGCCCCTGTGCCCAGGTTTTACTCCCCATTGGGTGAGATACTGCCCCTGTGCCCAGGCTTTACTCCCCATTGGGTGAGATACTGCCCCTGTGCCAGGTTTTACTCCCCATTGGGTGAGATACTGCCCCTGTGCCCAGGCTTTACTCCCCGTTGGGTGAGCTACTGCCCCTGTGCCCAGGTTTTACTCCCCATTGGGTGAGATACTGCCCCTGTGCCAGGCTTTACTCCCCATTGGTGAGATACTGCCCCTGTGCCCAGGTTTTACTCCCCATTGGGTGAGATACTGCCCCTGTGCCCAGGCTTTACTCCCCGTTGGGTGAGATACTGCCCCTGTGCCCAGGCTTTACTCCCCATTGGGTGAGATACTGCCCCTGTGCCCAGGCTTTACTCCCCAGCAGTATCCATAGACAAAAGCTGGTAATCCAGTGCTGTCGTATTGCCAGAGATAGGGCCCATGTCCCTGCTTCCTAAATGTTGGTGCTGAAAGCAAGTGATCAGGATTGATCGTTTCCTTATCTATGGAAAATTACAGCCAGAATAAACATCACATCAATATAATGTGGTTAAATGAAGTGGAAATGGGAAGAGTCCTAGATAAGCTGCAATGGTTTTCCGGGAAGAGACGGTGAATACCCGGTGACAGGCACTTAAATGCTTCAGAATCTACAACTCTATCAGACTTTAAATGGATACGTGTGATAAGGACTGTAATAATGAGGCTCATGCTATATATCAGTCAGACATTAGCTGTGAATGTGAGACAGATTGCAGCGTTTCATAATAATATCGCTTTACATTGTATAGTAACACATAAAGCATGGGTCTGCGATGGCTGAAATCTGTGATGTGAATGTATGCTTTGCATAGGACGTGCCTCTATGACGGCTGCAACCAGCTTATGTGTATGTATTGTTTCTGTGTCATGTATACAGTACATTCCATAAATATGTGTGAGTGTCTTTAATCACTTATATAAATCATTTTATAATAATATAATGAATCCTTTTCTTTCTTTTACATCCAGTGCCATGAATTTCACAGCCGCAGTGAGTTTGCAGGACCCCAAAAAGCTGATAAAGCACCGGCGTAGTCTGACCCTGAACGCCTGTGCTCATTGTGTCTTCTTTTGTAAAGTGCTGCTTTACACCAGGTGAGATACTGTGATGCTTAGGAGAGTATCCCTCCACGACAATAAAACGGTAACGTGTGGTGTGTATGAGCGCATCACAGAGCTCCACAGCATTAAAACTCACAGCAATGTACAGTGTGTATGAGCGTATCACAGAGCTCCACAGCAATAAAACTCACAGTAATGTGCGTTGTGTATGAGCATATCAGAGCTCCACAGCAATAAAACTCCCAGGAATGTGCGGTATGTGTGACACCGCTCCAGAGCAATAATTATCAGACGGTGAAAGGGACTCGTATAATTTTTATTTCATCAGATGGGGATCTTATGCTTCGTTGGTTATGGGGCTAATATAACTCATGGATCAGTTTGATTTGTAAATGTAATTCTGTTTCTGTCGTTCTATAGGCAGAGAGACCGAGCAGTGTGGACTCAATATGGTGCCTCTAGGCTCAAACTGGCATCCCACAGTAAAGGCCTTCGCGTTGGCATTATTGGCGCAGGTCACTTGGGGAAACAGCTGGCTCGCTGCTTGATCGATGCGACTGGACTGCAAGCCGAAGATATTCGTATTTCCACGCGCAGACCACAAACCTTGCGTACAGACCGTATATGTTCTCGTCAACACACACACACTCACACTCACACTCTCTTTAAAGCCCTGGAGCAGGGATTTCAAACTCTGGCCTCTGAACTACACCTCCGGTGATTCTCTGGCCATATGGCATCCAAAGTATTCTGGGAATTGTAGTCCATCAACAGATATGGGAGGGGGGGTCAGAGTTTGAGATCCCAGCACAAAAGGGTTAAATAACGATTATAAGGAGTGATGTAAAACAATGCAGTTTTATATCTACACTGCAATTCTGCTCTGATGGCAGAGCGTTTGGCAGTGCAGAACATTTATGCCATGATGGTAGAGCTGCTGGTAGCATAAAGTATTTTTGGCACTGATTTTATGCCATGCTGGCAGAGCTATAGGTGGCACAGAGCCCTTATGACATGCTAGGTGAGGTGCTTGTAGTTCATGGCTCTTATGGGTACTAATGCTTTCTTTTATGCCAGCAGAGCTGGTGGTAGAGCATTTATGTTATGCAGACTGGTACAGAACCTTTACTACCATGCTGGCGGAGCTGCTGCTGCTAGTGCAGAGCATTATGCCATGCTGGCTGAGCTGCTGCTGCTAGTGCAGAGCATTATGCCATGCTGGCTCAGCTGTTGCTAGTGCAGAGCATTATGCCATGCTGGCTGAGCTGCTAGTGCAGAGCATTATGCCATGCTGGCTGAGCTGCTGCTGCTGCTAGTGCAGAGCATTATGCCATGCTGGCTGAGCTGCTGCTGCTAGTGCAGAGCATTATGCCATGCAGGCTCAGCTGTTGCTAGTGCAGAGTATTATGCCATGCAGGCTCAGCTGTTGCTAGTGCAGAGCATTATGCCATGCTGGCTGAGCTGCTAGTGCAGAGCATTATGCCATGCTGGCTGAGCTGCTAGTGCAGAGCATTATGCCATGCTGGCTGAGCTGCTAGTGCAGAGCATTATGCCATGCTGGCTGAGCTGCTAGTGCAGAGCATTATGCCATGCAGGCTGAGCTGCTGCTAGTGCAAAGCATTATGCCATGCTGGCTCAGTTGCTAGTGCAGAGCATTATGCCATGCTGGCAGAGCTGCTGCTGCTAGTGCAGAGCATTATGCCATGCTGGCTGAGCTGCTAGAGCAGAGCATTATGCCATGCTGGCTGAGCTGCTAGAGCAGAGCATTATGCCATGCTGGCTGAGCTGCTAGTGCAGAGCATTATGCCATGCTGGCTGAGCTGCTAGTGCAGAGCATTATGCCATGCTGGCTGAGCTGCTGCTGCTAGTGCAGAGCATTATGCCATGCTGGCTGGGCTGCTGCTGCTGCTAGTGCAGAGCATTATGCCATGCAGGCTCAGCTGCTGGTGCAGAGCATTATGCCATGCTGGCTCAGTTGCTATTGCAGAGCATTATGCCATGCTGGCTGAGCTGCTGCTGCTAGTGTAGAGCATTATGCCATGCAGGCTCAGAGCTAGTGCGGAGCATTATGCCATGCTGGCTCAGAGCTAGTGTAGAGCATTTTGCCATGCAGGCTCAGTTGCTATTGCAGAGCATTATGCCATGCTGGCTGAGCTGCTGCTGCTAGTGCAGAGCATTATGCCATGCAGGCTTGGCTGTTCAGTATACAGAGCCTTTATGCCATGTTTGCAGAATTTCTTGGGGTCTGTAGGAGCTATAATCCAGTGCTGGCGCAGCCGCTACTTATGATGCTGCTAGTAAAACACCACCTATAATTTGTCTCCCAGGTGACTTCCAGGAGCATGGAGTGCTCTGTTATTATGACAATGTTGGACTCGCCACCTGGGCCCACGTTATCTTTGTGTGCTGCCTGCCATCCCAGCTGCCCGCTTTGTGTACAGAGATCAGAAGTCACGTGGGAGAAGCCTGCATTGTTTATAGCCTGGTATCATCTGTGCCTTTACCCAGGTATCACCAACAAGAAATATTATTATCTGGCTAGGTCAACATCCAATATTTACAATGCATTATCCATGCACAGAATGAATGATGTGGAGGTGAAAAACAAATGAGAAAACCATCTGCATATAGCATGGGTCATACAATACAATCCTACATGATACGATTTATATATTGGATTTCATGTTTTACGACACTCAGAAGGGAAACATTGTCAGTATTAATAAAAAAATGATGCTGGAATATAGAGGTACCTAATAAATTTAGGATATATTGACCTGACCAGTCAAAAAATGCAAAGCTTCTGCTTGACCCTAAGTCTTCCCAGAGGTAACCTCAATTTTTATGCTTATTATTGAACCAGCTTCAAGCCTCGACTAGTCGGTACAGACATACAGGGTTATTCAAAGAGATCCGAATGGCTGCTGAAAGGTAACCGAACGCTGAAAATCAGCGTACGGTTACCTTTCTTGGCCATTCGGCTATTCTGAGAGCAGGTAATTCGCCAAATGTTGGCGAATTGCCTGCACATACGTTGCCTGTTCGGTGCCTGTTCGGGGGCAGAGAAATCCCCATAGAGAAGCAATGCATCGGCTATTCAGAGAACATAAAACAGCAGGGAAAAGTTGCCAAATTGCCCTGCTGTTCAGTGGTTTCATTCGACAGGTTTATTCAGGAGAATCCCATAGGCTTCAATGTTAAAAATATTACCGTTTTAATTCAATATCTAATAAACCATTGATTATAATATTCTGCAGTAAAAGGTATCTTTTATTTTATTTTATTTTTTGGGATATTTTAAGCATTTTTCTGTATTTTTTTTTTTAAACGTTTTTTCTTTTTTCTGTAACAGCCCTTTTTATTATCATTCATTGGATCTTATATGTAAATTTCAGACATTTTCGCTCAGTAGTTTCTTTGCAAACAGCGTTTCACTTTTCAATCATTCAAGCAAACGTTTTTGTTTTTTTTTAACTCCATTCGTCTGTGTTTTCGGCTTTTTCCGGCGACTGCTCTGCGCTGTGATCGGCTCCTGCTCGGGTTTTTCCGGCGTTTTCGGCGGGGTTAATCCAGATGTTTTTGCGGGTTTCGGTGTGCCTTCGCCGGGTTTTGCGGTGAGTTTTCGGCGGGTTTGTGGCGACTTTTCCCTGCATTACGGCGGCCCTGTGGTGCTTGCTGAATAAACCGCAGGGTCGCCGAAATGGGATCACCAAATCGCACCGAATTGTAGAGAACGAAAAGTCACTGAACGTGCGGTGACTTCTCGATTCTCTTTGAATAACCCTGATAATTTCGGTAGAGTTCAGATCTTTTCCCTAATACTCCTGTATAATGTACCAGTGTTATCAGTTTGCGATTTACATGCTACATGTTATTTTGAGCCTTTTATATGTTAAGTTTAGCATTTTTAAACGTACCTGGTTATTTAATAATAGAAAATCAGAGTAACATGCGTTAAAGGCAGTGATCACATTACCATGTATGTATAAGCATCAGATAAAAGGCCATGGACAAATCTGGGAAATGGTAACTCCATTGAAACTTTAAGCCCAAAATGCAAACAGGTTACATAAGGCTAATGTCAGATGAACGCAGTCTGAGCGCACTCTGCGTGCGTGCACAACGGACGGACGTACTGACGGAAGATACTGTAGACACCACACGGTCTGTTTTTTTTTCGACGGACGTAGAAAAAAAAGGAAAATTTGGGAAACCAAAATGAATTAAAATTAAATGACAGGTACAGTCAGCCAGACCAAAAAAACTTGTGAGCGTCAACGTGATGGACGTCGCAAATGCGCTGCGTCTGACGTCGCCTCATCACACACACAGGCCGCTACGCGGACGCGGCGCACTCTGGGCGTCCGTCGTAGTGCTTTTACGTCGAGGCCTAAATGGCGTCCGTTGCCACCTGCGTGGTGCGTGCGCACGTACTTTGTGTGTTGGTCTCTATTGATCACAAATCAATGCTACCTATTTTAGAATTGTCCTGTCTTTACCCATTGCACCTTGTACAACGCTGCGGAATGTGTTGGCGCTTAATAAATAATTAATAATAATAATGCTATGACGGACGTTAAACTGTGCGGCGACACGGACGTGATGACTGCGTTCGTCTGACGCTAGCTTAGGGTAATTCAGATTGCACTTAAATTTAAAAAAATAAATAAATCGGTGCTCCTTCGGCGACCGCAATTCGCCACCCCTGCGGTGAATTCAGCATTCACCGCATGGTCCCCGAAGGGACCCACTGACTCAAAGGCGTAACTAGAAACCTCAGGGCCCAGGTGCAGGAATCATGACGCCCCCCCCCACCCCACCCTAGGCAAAAGCATACCCCCCCCTCCCGTTAACATGCATTGGTCCCCTCCTGGTCCACAATGTTGACTCCAGACAGTATCACATTTTTTCCAGGGTCTCTATGACCTCTTCAGTCCATCACATTTTTTTATGTAATTTGCACTATGTGTATCTCACACAGCTCCAGACCACCGCATTACAACACAGAGTAATGTGCAGTCTGTATCAGTGTAAATCACAGAGGTTTACAGCAACAAAACTCATACTTGGTTATTCAGAGAGAGGTGAAAAGCAGGAGAATGACTGGAGACGTGAAAATTCTAGGTCAAAATAGCCAAATCAGAAAAATTCTCCCATTTATCTCACTTTTCAAATCGGCTATTTTGACCTCGAATTTTCCATTCTCCAGTCATTCTCCTGCTTTTCACCTCTTTCTGAATAACCCTGATAGTAATATGTGGTGTGTATGAGTGTATCACAGAGCTTCAGAGCAAAACTCACAAATAAGTATAAAATAAATTAAAAGAATAATTTTATATATTCTCGCAAGCCCCCACCCAGACAGGCGAGTGTGGGCCCCCCCGGACTCAATGGCCGAGGTGCGGTCGCACCCTCTGCACCACTGGTAGTTACGCCCCTGCACTGACTGTCGCCAATCAGACCGCCGAACGCAGCTGCCGACCGCATCTGCAAACTGCTGAACGTAGCCGACGACCTGCCGAAAAAAGCCAACCAGCCACCGATCAGCAGTTAACCCCCACCCCTAAAACGCTACTTTTAAAAGGCATTTAAAAGAAAAATAATGCGTGAAAATGCCTGGAAATAATATATACGGTCCTATGAATAAAAATAAAAAGGTCTGTTACAGAAAGAAAAAAAACGCCATTTAAAAAAAAGGTCGAGAAATCAAGAATTTCCCCAAAAAATGTCTATAAAATTCTAAAAAACAAAAAACAAATAGAGACTTTTTGCTGCAAATGAACAGAATAAACGGTTGAATAATTTTTATTTAAGGAAAACTGGGAATTTATTTTTACATTGAAACCTATGGGATTTGTCTTTTTAAACCTGTCGAATGAAACCACCAAACAGCAGGGCATTTCACTGACATATCGGTGCTGTTCGGTGTTCTCTGAATAGATTAACCATTACTTCTCTCTGGGGATTTCACTGATGTCGAACAACACATTCGTTGGCAATTGGCTAATATTTGGTGAATTGGCAGCTTTTAGAATAGGCAAATTTCAAAGGCAAAAAGCCGACATCGCAGAAGAAGGCAGTGAATAAATTAGCAAAACAGTTTGCTAGAATGTTTGAAAAGTGAAACGCTGTTTGCAAAGAAATTACTGAGTGAAAATGTCTGAAATTTGCAAATGAGGTCCAGGGAATGATAAAAAAGAGGGCTGTTACAGAAAAAATAAGTAAACTTTAAAAAAAAAATCTATAAATGAACAGACTCTTTACTGCAGAATATTATAATGAGCGGTTTATTAGATATTAAATTAAAACGGGAATATTTTTAACATTGAAGCCTATGGGATTCGCCTGAATAAACCTGCCACATGAAGCCACCGAATGGCAGGGCATTTCGGTAACCTTTCTCAGCTGGTTTGTGTTCTCTGAATAGCCGAAGCATTGCTTTTCTATGGGGATTTCACTGCCCTTGAACAGGCACCCAGGATTTGGCGTATTGCCTGCTCTCTGGATAGCCGAATGGCCAAGAAAGGTAATCGAACGCTGATTTTCAGTGTTCGGTTTCCTTTCTCCAGCCATTCGGTTCTCTTTGAATAACCCTGTATGACTTTTTGTTTTATCAGGTTGCACCAGTTATTGGGCAGCAGAAACGTGATTAGACCCGAGTACCAAACTGTGAGCGCAGAGATCACTCAGGAGTGGGACACCAATTGGACTGTCACAAATGGCCTGAGGGATGCCGCTATTCTGAGATTAACAATCCCTGGAAACCCCCATGGAGGTAGGTTGCCATTCATTCCTTTCTATACGTTGGCTTTTATGAGCACCGACCTGAACATCCTGCCCTTGTTGCATATCAAACGCCACCAAATGTAACAAAATAAAGGTCTAAATTACATGGGTTCCCTGAAATGGGGACGATGATGGGGAAAAACCTGCAGGTGTCCCCATTTTAGGGCTGTCTCAGCACCTTGTCCTGGAACGCAGCGTTACCCTCAGTGATACTCGTGGTTGCGCTTCAAATAAAGGTGGTCTACACACATTTTTATTGTGCCCTTTTCTAAGTGGCACCAAAGTTAGGGCAGCCGCTGATTTGGGGAGCACCGGATCTCCCAATTTTACTGGAGGGTCCTCCGTTATGGGTTCGATTAATGATCCTCAAAATGAAACCGGACAGGATAACGCCAACGGTATTTTAAACCCGATTTATTAAAGCAAATAAATAAATAGCCAGTACACTGCAAACTAGGCTTGTGTACCGATTTTTTTTTTTTTTCGGTTCGATTCAATTTTTCGGATTTTTAAACTTTTCGATTCGGCTCGTTTCGACCGATTTCTGTTTCGATTCGGTTCGGCTCGACTTGTTTTTCGTGTACAATTTTTTTCGGAATTTCGACCATTTTTCGTATTTTCGTGTCACTTAGCTCGTTTTTGTATCGACTTTTCGTATTTTCGGAAATTTTCGTTTTTTCGGAACGTCTGTTCTCCTCGTTTCAAAGCAATAAATTTCGATTTGACACATTTCAAGTACATTCGAAAATTTCGAAAATTCCGAAAATGTTTCGGCTCGGAAAACTTTTCGGATCTAAAAATTTTCGGAAAATCGGCCGCATCCGAAAACACGAATCGGGAAATTTCGTGAAAATTCCGAAACCCGAAACGCACATCCCTACTGCAAACGCATTTCGCTCAGTAGCGTCATCAGTGGGTGTAATGCAGTGTTACCCAAACCTGTCCTCAGGACCTTCCGCCTCGCCAGGTTTGCAGGATATCTGAAGCACAGCACAGGTGATATGATTTGCTGCTCAGTGATTGCAGGATTCAGTCTGCATTTCCCCAAGGTGATCCCCAAAACCTGGCCTGGTTGAGGGTCCCGAGGAGAGGTTTGGGAAACACTGGTGTAATGTAACATACACGTTTCCCTTCATAATACGCAGCCCGGTGCCTTTTACAATGTAACTTTAAACAGATATTTAGATGCTTTTTCCTCTTCCCACATGACAGGTCTGGTCCGTTTAATGAGTCGTTTTATAGAGACGACGATTTACGCTGCTCTGAATATGTGCACAGAACAAGGTCTGTTTCATGGACAGTCACTGGATGTCTTGAACGCCATGATCCACAGCCCGGGTGTGACGGGAGAGGTTTCCCATCATTCCCCTCTCAGGGCAGACGACATTGTGAGTCAAGAGTATGCTTCAACTTTATCTGAGACCAGGTGAGAAATGAATCATTGATGTAAGATTTCATGTCTATTAGCTCATGTGTGACCATCCCATCTAATCAAGGGATCCGTGCCCACACCCTCAGTCCGGCGGCTGTGTTGGCCTTTGCACTGTTGCTGCTGACAGCCTTTCTGGGACTTTGTGTCAGGATTCAATTTACAGAGTTGCAGCAGGTGTGGGCCAGGGACGTGGGAATGACGGCACTCCAGAATGAAGGGGGGGGGGAGGAGAATCCAGGTGGTTTATTAAATACACAGGGTTGAAAACAGAACTGGAAAATTGGGGAATGAGGGGAAAAGGCTAGGAGCTCTCTAGGTATACTGCAGATGGGCGAGACAGGATGGGAGCTGGAGAGGAAGAGCGGATGGCTGAGGCAGGGACAGATACATAGGACCCAACATGGGCTCAGGAAGCTGGATATATCACGGCAGAAGTGGGCACAGGACTTGGATACACAGGAGACTCTTACTTCAATGCAAAGGCATTGCTTTCTAGTCCTCCAACCTTAAATAGGGAGGACCAGGATCCTCTGCAGGACAAAAGAGGTTTCACCTGTGGATTGCTAGTAGAAAAACCTGGGATGGAACTCAAGCCATGGCTCCCACACAAGTGGATGCACATCCCAAGGCTGCGAGCCTGGACACAGGACTGATTTCCTGACATTGGGAGCATGACATGGGTCATAAGTATTCTGATCAATCCGAAGCAGGAAGGAAGTCACATCTCCTTAATGAACGGATTTCCTAGTGCAGTGGTTCCCAACCCCGGTCCTCAAGTATCCCTAACAGGTCAGGTTTTAAGGACCACCTTATGGAAATGCAGACTGAATCCTGCAATCACCTGTGCTGTGCTTCACATATCTGGAAAACTACCTTATAGGTACCCGTTTGCGCTTTAGAGTGTTTTTTTCCTCCCAATTGTATCCTGCAAACCTGGCCTGTTAGCGTTACTTGAGGACCAGGGTTGGGAACCACTGTCCTAGTGAACCGATTTTTCCATTTGCAGCATATGTGTTCTACATACTGAACGAAAGTATATGCCTCCCATTAGCACACAGAAAATACCCTAAGGCAACCCTAAGGCTTAGGGTCAGATGAGCGCATTTTCTACGGACTGTGCGTCCGTGGAGTACGGACGTACTTTCTGACTGACGACAAGGTAGTGGCCACACAGTCCGTTTTTTTCACTGACGTATTTTTTGACTGATGTAGCAGGGAAAATAAATTACAATGAAAAAACATTCTGTCTGTCAAAAATGCTGGACGTATAAATGCAGTCTGTCTGACCACGTTCCATCACTCACACACAAAGCTATGCGGACGTTGCAGACGTGGCGCACTCCGCACGTCCGTTCTAGCAGTATTACGTTCTTGCCTAACCTGCGTCCGTTTGTAGCGTCCGTCAGCCCCCGCACTTCTGTGCGGACGTACTTCGTGTGTGGGGCTCCATTTAACACAATTGTATGCTATCACAGACGTACTTATGTGCGGTAACACGGACGTTAACACTGCGCTCGTCTGACCCCAGCCTCAATCCAACGCTTCTCCGTTTGACACCCCTGTGTCTATGGGTTATTCAATAAGAGCTGAACTTGCCACCGAATTGCACCGAACGGTGCAATTTCGTGGCAGTTTGGGTATTCACAAAGCTGTCAATTCACCAAATACTGGACTATTGCCAGCGAAATGGGGTGTAGTTTGCCTCGGATTGCCGCAATTCGATGGCAGTGAAATTGTCCCATAGAGAAGTAATGGTTAATCTATTCAGAGAACAAACAGCACCAAAATGTTGGTGAAATGCCCCGATTTTCAGTGGTTCGGTTCGACAGGTTTAAAGAAATATTTGTGGTTTTATTAACTTTATTTATTCAACCGTTTATTCTTTTCATTTGGAGCAAAAAGCCTTTTTATTTTACAGGTATTTTTCAGATTTAGTTTTTTGGTGAAATCTGGTGAAACAGCCTTTTTTTTTTTTTTTTATATAGGACCTTTTATTATTGCCATGCATTTCTTTTATTTTAAATGCCTTTTTTTCAAAATTGCAGGGTTCCTGTTTTTTTTTTTTTTTTACCAATTCGTCAGCGAATCCCGTTCGGCGCACTTCAGGGACCCTGCGGTGAATGCTGAATTCGTCGCAGAAATTCACTGCATGGTGCTCTCTGAATAACCCCTTAGGCCAGTGTCAGACGAGCGTTTTTAAGAGAGGACGTTCCTTCCACTCTGACGCCTGTCTGGCCACCTCGCTAAGCGCTGTTAGTGCGCTCAGCGCTGCAAGGCTCGATCCTCCTATGGAGAATCGCACTTTGCAGCCGGGTGGAATGCGCGACGGGGATACTTTCAGCACGGCCGCAGCACATCCGCTGTAGCGTCTGCAATTCATGTGCGCGCTACAGCGTGTGGGGCCCCGTCGAAGCGTCACAACACTGCGACGGACACCAGTAGGCACGTCAGTACGGGCGCTCGTCTGACCCCGGCCTTTTGGGTACTGCACTGCTATATATGCCTATTTGTGCCCATGCGACACCTTTGTGCAGTACATGTCTATACTTCCATTATTTTATTTGACACGTTTTTACCCCTCCTCCTTATTCTCCTGCACAGACCCTTTCCCTGGTTTGACCTTTGCTCGGTGCAAATGAAGGAAACTCCATTCAGTCAGCATATTCAAAGTAATCCACGGCTACAGAAACAGATTGTACGACTGTACTTGGCATCGTTTGGGATTTTTGAAAATGAAATGAACCAGAATCCTTTGGCTCTAACTTCACAAGAAATAGAAAAGAATGAACGGAGAATACTTGGCTCAGGCGTGATTAAAGGCATGTGACAGAGCCGGCTCGAGCAGCAGGGTGCACCCATCATTTCAGGTGGATAAAATCCGTACCAGTCTGCGGAGTAATAGAAACCTAGAAGGACAAGTTACCAATCCTCCCCCTCACCCATGTGATTTGATTATTGTTTGCATAAAAGAAAAAAAAAATATTGAATATAAATTTAATTTTTAACCCTTTCGCTGCTGAGGCATTTCCCGCCTCTGTGCTGAGGTCATTTTTACCGGTTTTGATCATCATGCTTAACCGCGTTTTGAAGCCTTATTTTATTATATGACCCAGACATATTATATATCGTTCTTTCCGTCAGACTCGTAAGATTCATAATATGTCATTATTATATGTATACGTTATGTCCTGTCTGTATATTATAACAAAATATGCAATACAATTAGAATTTTCAAAAATTTACAACGTGTAAAGTGTTTTTTTTCACATTTTAACATGCGATCATTTGCGGTTATATTTTGTATGGGGTGCGCTTGTTAAAAAAATTAGAAATGGGGTCTCGGTACATCTTTTTTTTTTTTTTGGGGGAAATTTCGCTATTTTTAACAAACGCACCCCATACAAAAATCGTTAGTGCAGCATCATTGTTCACATTATAAATTAAATGGGAACAATATTGTTGCATTAACAAAACAAATAAAAAATAAAAAACTTGTTTATTTTTTTTATTATTTTTTTTATTATTATTTTAAATTTTTATTTTTAAAAAAAAAACTTTTTTCACGGTCATGTTTGATATCGTTGGAAAGGCCATGCTCTGGCCGATCCAACGATAAACAAACATTAACCCCTAGCTGCCACAGATCGGGAGATAGGGGGTTTATTGGAACCTCCTATCTCCACCATTGGTGGCAGCTAGGGGTTAACTCCAGGACTAGCGTCATCGTGCTATGTACGATGACGCCAGTCCTCAGGGGGAGTTCCCGGAGGCTTGGCCGACATCCAAGATGTCGGCCAGCTCCGGGAAAGGATCACGAACCAGCGCTTTTCGGCACCAATTCGTGATCCGGCCCCCATGGGGTTAATGTCAGGTACAATTTGGAAGGGCAGGCTGTGCCCTTCCAAACGGTGCCTGGCATTAAGCTCAGGACCCCCGCGATCGGGAGGGAGAGAGGTCCGAAGGATATTTGTTAATGCAACAATATCCGAAGGACCTCTCCCCCCCCCCCTCCCTTTCAGGCGCCTCCTCTGCACACGCCGCGATGACATCTATTGTGCCCACGGCGGTCCCGGATTGACGGGCTGACATCCAAGATGTCAGCCCGCACCGGGGGGCACAGCGATCAGCAGGCTGCTTCGGGAGGACGCGCTCAGCGCGTCTTCCGCAGCCAACCCTTCCTGCGTCCTCCGCAGCGAAGTGGTTAAAAACTCTATCTTGGCTACATTTTTTTTTTTTTTAACTAAACAGACGCTTTACGACATAACGAGCGAACGTGTAGCTTTAGAATAACAGTATGCTGCTTATAGATGGAATAGCTGAGACTAGAGGGTGATCCTAGGACAAATTAAATTGCTTAGAAGTGCATGTCTATATACAAATAGAAACTGCAATCAATTCACGCACATTTTAACCTCCCTGGCGGTCTGATTTTTGTCAAAATTTTGTGTCTAAACGCTTTTTTAATTTTTTTTGGAAAGGAAACGTGTTGTTTTATATACAGGGTTATTCAAAAAGATCCAAATGGCTGGAGAAAGGTAACCGAACGCTGAAAATCAGCATTCGGTTACCTTTCTTGGCCATTCGGCTATTCAGAAAGCAGGCAATACGCCAAATCCTGGCCAAATCCTGGCGAATTGCCTGCACATACGGTGCCTGTTCGAGGGCAGTGAAATTCCCATAAAAATGCACTGCTTCGGCTATTCAGAGAACACAAACCAGCAGTGAAAGGTTCCCGAATTGCCCTGTCATTCGGTGATTTCATTAGACAGGTTTATTCAGGCGAATCCCATAGGCTTCAATGTTAAAAATATTCCCGTTTTAATTCAATATCTAATAAACCGTTCATTATAAAATTCTGCAGTATAGAGTCTCTTTATTTATAGATTTTTTTAGGATATTTTAAGCATTTTTCTGGATTTTTTTTTCTTTCTTTCAAAAAGTTTTTTTTGTTTTTTTTAAGTTTACTTATTTTTTCTGTAACAGTCCTTTTTATTATCATTCATTGGATCATATGTAAATTTCAGACATTTTCGCTCAGTAGTTTCACTTTTCAAACATTCAAGCAAACCGTTTTGCTAATTTATTCACTGCCTTCTTCTGCGGTGTCGGCTTTTTCCAGCGGCTGCACTGCGTATGATTGGTTCCTGCTCGGGTTTTTCCGGCGTCTTTGACGGATTAATCCAGATGTTTTTACGGGTTTTCAGCTGGGTTTTCGACAGCTTTTCCCTGCACTTCGACAGCCCTGTGGTGCTTGCTGAATACACCGCAGGGTCACCGAAATGGGAAAGCCGATTTGCACCGAATTGAAGAGAACAAAAAGTCACCGAACGTGCAGTGACTTTTCGATTCTCTTTGAATAACCCTGGTAGTAAGCCTGTAATCCTTAGGAAAAACTCACTGAAAGCCATGAAAACAAGAGTCTAGTAAACACAGAGTCAGATAAAGTTTGAAACCCGAAATAATAATTTATTATCCCAAAAATAATTATTCAAAATAATGCAAATAAATGATATTCAATATTCTAAATCAAACCAAAACCACTGAAATCTTTCAGAAAGCAAGGGTGCAATATTAGTCACTGCATATTGCCTCAGTGTAAACATCCTTGGTATAATATATTATTTTAATTATGTACACTCTTATTTATACAGCAACATTCATAATGCATACAGTGTATCAATTATATTTTCATATAAGAGATCTTCAAATCATATATACAGTAAATTTTATTTTTAGAATGTGTATGGTGTTTCTGATCTGTTAGTGAAGTGGAATCGGGCTGGAAGCTGGCCGCCATTATAAGCCAGGCGGCCATCTTGTTCAGAATATTGGTTCACTTGAAAATAGCTAGGTAGGTTTTAGCTGAAACTAGATTGAAGTATAAGTAGAAATTTAGGAATGTGTCAGGTTTTAATTGCTTTTCTGCTAATCTGAGAAAGATCTAGGCTGTTCCTGGCACGAAGGGACAGAATGAGAAGTGGATACACCAAGGTCAAAGAGGCCCGCAGAGAGACAAAGGGAAGTATAGAAGACAGACCAGGTGTTGTCCGCAACAAATAAACACAGGCACTAGGGAGGCGAGCACAGCCCGGACTGAATGTAGTTTCTAATCATGATCTGTCGAAACTAACATGAAGTTTGCCAATTTACGGCCAATTTAATGGAATGTCTTTGTATTAGACTAAGGGAGGTATTAACCCACGTGGGGTGGGATAGTGTCACCGGGAGGTGGGCTAATTGGGATGTATCTAATTCTGTATTCGGGGTATAAGACCCCTTGTCGGGGTAAGTTCGGGGCTCAGTCTTTGCGATTCAATCCTGTCTGAGCATCTGTGACGTCACAATAAAGTTTGCCTTTCCTGAAGAGACTCGTGTCCAGACAATCCTTGCTCGTGTCCGGCCCCGTCCGGAGTGAACCAAGTGGATTCCGGTAACATTTCTGCAACCTAGTGGCTGTTCAGGAGAACTGCATGTTAGGGACTTTACATTGGAATATATATTTTTTTTTTTACAGTTTGCTGCCTGGTCCCGCCCCCCTGCATCGTGTGACTCGCAGGGAGCGTTACCAGGAAGCAAGTCACCGTGATCACACTGCGCGGGACAGCGAGGGAGCGCAGGATGAGGTGCGTATGCAGCCTGAGTGTAGCGAAATTTAACCCCGGGTCACACTCAGGAATACCGCCAGGGAGGTTAAAAAACTTAGACTTCATCAGGAGCATTAGATATGCACATATTTTATCATTCTCTGATGAAGTCTATTTAGACGAAACGCGTCGAGCGTAAACAGTCTTTTAAATAATACCATTTTTTATTTATACTGTTATTTGTGCTGATTTTGGCTGATCTTGGAGTGTGTTGGATGTAGAGGACTGCGAATCCGAATACAGATCCAGAGGCACCCCTCGAACGGTGATAATCTTTTCATTTTAAAATGTGCGTGAATTGATTTCAGTTTCTATTTGTATATAGACATGCACTTCTAAGCAATTTAATTTGTCCTAGGATCCCCCTCTAATTTCATCAGCTGTACATTAAATATGAGTTTTCCAGGAGCTCGCAGATCCTATACACACAAAAGTTAAGTGTTTCAGTGCTTTTCTTCTTTTTTTCAAATGTATAGATGGAATAAACAGAATTGTATCCAAAGATACAGACAAGAACGGTAATCCTTAGATCATAAAGGGGGTAACCCAAATATTAGAAATGTATCAGTTGATCAGCTTAGCACTATCTTTCTAGCATCCATCCATACTGCTCCTCAGGACGCCATAAGGGCGAAATGCGTAGAGCTGCATATGGACGGCTAAATGCCAAACTGCTTTTTATAACCAAGTAATTGCTGTCAATTCTATGTCATGATTGCTCTGAAGATGAGACCTCTCTTGTGAACGGAACACTGGCGTGCTAACTCTACCTATTGCTGTGCATTATAGATAAATCTTCTTGATATTCTAGATGTCCTATTATGGCATACCCTCGAAGGCTCGCCTTCTAACCTTTCTAGATAGATATCTGAGCACTCTTGGTAGCTATTCAGCCAGCAACTACAATACATAGTGCGCTCAGCGCTGCAAAGCGTGATCCTCCTAACTGCACTCAGCTAGGTGGCCAGATGGGCGTTAGAGTGGAAGGAACGTTCACTCTCATGGATGTTCCTTCCCCTCTTCAAAATGCTCATCTGACCCCGGCCTTATAGGTAGCTCAATTGTGAGTTTGTGTGTGTGTGTATATAGATGTTTCTTTTTGTTTTAAACGGCCAATTAAATGTTAAGTTTTAGCTGCAATTTGATATGATACTTGTCCTCCTGATAAACGTGTAGCTTTAAACACTAGGGGCCCTATTACATTCTTCACGCAAAAACGCACGCGCAACGAGTGAATTTTTGCGTGAAGCGTTAAACGTTAACACGCGTAAATCACCGCTGGTATTACAATCCTCGCGTATTTTTTCATCCGTTGAGCAATAACTCGCGTAAAACGGATGTGCAAAAACACGCGTGCAGCAACGTTGCGCACTGTTTTTTTTCACGCGATTCAGCCAATCAGAATTAAGGACCACAATTGTCTCACGTTCAGTTTTTGCTCCTGTCAAAGTTAATCTGCGCATATATGCTGCATCAATAAAAAAACACACACAACTTCTCAAATTTATTGGTTAGGTATGTGTAGACTGTAACTATACTTTGCTGCGTATTTTTTTTTTTTTGGGCTTGTGTGTTTGGTTTCGGCCAGGTTGATAGAATTTGCCATTAACACCAGCTTTTAGGAGTAGCTAAAATTATGCGTTACAAACTGCGTATAGATTGTGCGCTGGTACGTGGATGGTATTACAAACGCATTTGAGCTCACAATGTTAAGTATAGGACGCGCACAGTACAGTATGCTCGTGCAGCGTTTGCCCGCGGTACACGTATACGCGCGCTTGTTGCGCTGACATTGTAATACGACGTTCTGCGCAAAGGGTTTTGCCTCTCGCGTTAATGCATTTTTGCGCGGGCGCAAACATATGCGCAAAGATTCTAATAGGGCCGTGGGTGTCTATTGAGCGTCAGAGGTATAAAAATTCCGAAACAGCAGCTCTCTCTTTAACCCTTTAAAGCAAGTTATGAAATGTAATACACCTTCCAGTCAGGGATGGGCAGAAATAAACCTGGCAACCTGTTTATCATATAGTTACACACAAGAACATTACTAAGCTTTGTTTACAGTATCAACGATGTCCAAGCCAGCGTGACATTCACTTTAATTTGTAGCAGTTGCTTAGTTTGGGTCTAGTCCTTGTTGGCTGACGAATTGCCTGTAAGTGAGCGAATCGTAAGTCACTCCCGTTTTGGACTTTTGCTCCAGGAATAGTCCCATGTTGTCCCTGTGGGGCAAAGAGATGCTTCGGTCCCAGGCAGGTTCGGTGATGTCCAGCAGGTCCCTGATCAGCCCAGAGATTGTCTATAGAGAAAATGGAATTAGCATTTTTAGCTTTCAATAAAGATTGTAGTATACGAGTTATGTTCCATGTGAGATCAGCTAGAAATACTCGCAAATAAATGAATGCACGCTATTAAACACGACAGGAAATGCTGGTCTCCACCAATCTGGAGGCTGATTACATCCTACTAACTCCCGCACTGCAGGGCTTAACCCCTTCACTATTGAGTGATTTTCCAAAAATCCACTGTCAGGAAGCAGAGGTTTTTGGAAAATAAATTTTGTATTCTACAGTGAGATATTTGTGAATATTCCCAGTGTATTTCTTCTGTAATAACCTATTTGGCAGGCAGATGGCGCCATCTATTGGCCAAATGAAGTACCTATAGATAGAACTGCAGCTCGTAGCAACGTGCGTGTCTGCTTAGCTTATTTTAACCAGTTTTAGCACATCGGGGGAACCTTCTGGGGCGCAAAAGCAAACGAAATACGTTTGCAAACAAACTTCATTGAAATGGTACAGCACAGCCCCAGATCGTGACAACACAATTTCACAGTAGTGAAGGGGTTAATGGCACGTGTAATTCAGTTTTATAGCAGCCATTCCATTCTTCAAAATATCCAAATGAAATTCAAGAGAGCCGTATCATTAACCAAGATTGCATCGCACTGACGCCTGACTTTATATTGTTGCATGACAGCCAGGCTGTGACATAGGCCTTTAAAGGGTTATTCTTCTAGAGTTCAATTGTACTTTCAATATATCTACTGCGGAGAGCAGGAGTCTGCAACCTTATTCCAACCCCCCCCCCCCAAAATGTTTTGGACCTATATCTCCCATGATGCCTAGTCAGCTCAATGTAGTTTCAAAACATCTGTCTGGTGGGTGGGGGGGGGGGGGGGCAAGGTTGCTGAAACCTGATGTATGGCATCACGATTTTCCTTAAAATTTTAGAAACATTTTTCCAAATAATGACATTTATTACCTATTTAAATTATATAGGCTCCACTTTTTGGCAACACACTCTGTAACATGATCTAAATCACACTCTCCTCCCTTTTCAACACTGGGAAAAAGAATCTGAAGCGATTCTCACTCCTCTCCTGCTGCGAACCAGAAAGATGAGGAGTCCGTGGATCCTGAGAGCTGCGGATTAACTAAGATTATTTAACTTCTTTTACGCAGAAAATAAGTAGTGTCAATTGATTAAAATGCTTAAAAAGGAAACTTCATGGTTAAAATGGCAGGAATGAAGGGTTAACTATTAAACCCTTCCCGACATGCTTTCATGCCTTTTTTTGACCCTAGTAATACTCCTCCTTGATCCAGCGACGGGCTCCTTTGGAGCTGCTCTGTGCTGACAGCATCTTATCACTTCCTTATAGCAGTGGCATGCCACAGGAAGCAGGGGGTGGGACTCTTGCTTCAGCATCCAACCAATCCAATGTCTTTCAAAGGGAGTGGGTGGAGCCGTTGACTATATCAGTGAGGAGGTTACAGTTACAGCATGTTTTGAAGTCCTGTAAAGCTGATCAGCTCAATTTGAGGGAAGGATTTCTGTGCATTTAATGGTGGTTGAGCATTGAACGCAGATCCAGCAGTGGTTCAAGCGTGTATTGCTTTTTATTAGCAGCGTTTGAATTGAACACTGCATATAGATATCATGCCCTGTAAGGTAGACTGTGTTTGTACTAGGGCTGTGCAATATGGACAAAATAATCATATTGCGATTTTATTTGCGATTAGCACATGGATACCGCCCCAGCTCACACATGGATACCGCCCCAGCTCACGCATGGATATACTGCCCCAGCACACGCATGGATATACTGCCCCAGCACACGCATGGATATACTGCCCCAGCACACGCATGGATATACTGCCCCAGCACACGCATGGATATACTGCCCCAGCACACGCATGGATATATTGCCCCCAGCACATGGATATATTGCCCCCAGCACATGGATATATTGCCCCCAGCTCCTGGATACTGCCCCAGCTCATGGTTACTGCCCCAGGTCACCTCTTTGCGCCGCGTGTTCGGCTCCCTGTGAGCTTCGGGCGGCATGGAGCTTGGGCGCTCGCCTGGGGGAACCACGTGACGAGCCGCGAGAATTTTTTTTTTATTTATAAAAGGATTTTACCAGGAAGGATACATTGAGATTTCTCTCGTTTTCAAGTATGTCCTGGGTTCGAGAACATTGAGTGGTTACAGAAATACAAAATAGTAAAATGCAAGAAATTAACACAAGACCAAATATACAGATTAACAGAAAAATAAATATGGAGGAAATAAAGTCATTATGTTACATGTTTACAGGTGCATTTTGTATTGAGGTATGTTAATAGGGAAGTCTTAAGGGACTTTAGAGTGGGGGAAGATTTGACGGTGTCTGGGTTATTCCATAATTGTGGTGCTCTGTAGGAAAATGAGGATCGAGCCATTTTCTTTTTGTATTGCGGTATTGCAAGTAAGGTGCTGGTCCTGGATCTGAGGTTATAGGATGAGGGAACTGCCGGGGGAAGCAGCATATTCAGGTAGGGTGGTAGCTTCCCAGAAAAGCTCTTAAACACCAGGTTGGAAAGGTGAAGGGTGCGTCTAGAGTCCAGTGATGGCCAGTTTAGTTCTTTTAACATGTCACAATGGTGTGTCATGTAGTTACATTGTAGCACAAAGCGACAGAATGAGTTATACAATGTAGTAAGTTTCTGGAGGTGTGTTTGTGGGGCGGCTGCATACACTACATCTCCATATTCAATGGCTGGCATAAGCATTTGTTGTACAATCTGCTTTCTTACCGCGGGGCTCAGGCAGGATTTGTTTCTGTACAGGGCACCTAGTTTGGGGTAGAGTTTAGATGAGAGTTTTTCGATGTGGGGGCCAAAAGATAGATTTGGGTCTAACCACATACCTAGGTATTTGAGAGAAGTGACTGTGGTCAGCGTGCCATTTGATTTTGTCCCAACACATAGATGGGGTGTTTGCAATTTGTGTAGTTTAGGTGCGGTTCCAAAGAGCATTGTAACAGTTTTGTCAGTATTTAGAAAAAGTTTGTTATTTGCGATCCACTTTTCTACCCCTGTGAATTGTTCTTGCAGCACTGCCTCCAGCTGTGGGAGATTTGGTTTGCTGGTATAGATTACAGTGTCGTCTGCGTACATGTGTACAGTTGAAGCTTTGCAGACATTGGCAGATCGTTTATGAATATTATGAATAGCAGGGGGCCAAGTATCGAGCCTTGTGGTACACCACACGTGACTGGGAGGGGGAGGGAAGTGCTGTCAGAAATGGACACAAATTGAGACCTATCAGACACATAGTACGTTAACCTGGTTCCAATCCTATCACCAATACCAGAGTTCTTAAGTTTTTGTAATAGGATGCCATGGTCTACGGTGTCAAAAGCCTTGGCAAAATCAAGGAAGATGGCTCCAGTTAGATTTCCTTGTTCCATGCCAGCTTGGATATCATTACAAACTTTTAAAAGGGCAGTTGTAGTTGAATGGTTTGGACGAAAGCCTGATTGATCTGGGGTTAAATAGTTCTGATACTGATAATAATCACGTAATTGAGTGTAGACACATTTTTCCAGAATTTTTGACATTACAGGAGCAGTGATATTGGGCGGTAGTTGGATACCAAAGTATTGTCTCCACTTTTATGGATAGGTACCACCCTTGCAGTCTTCCAGAGTTTGGGTATGTATCCAGTCGCCAGTGATTCATTAATCAGGGTTGCGACAGGTTTTGCAATTGCTGGTGCACTGATTTTCCGCAGCATTGCTGGGATTTGATCAGGTCCAGACTGGTATTTCATTTTTTGGTTACAGAGAAGTTTAGTGATGGCACTGACAGGCACTGGCCTAAAACTGAATTTCTCTGGGTTATGGGGTCTTTGCACTGTTGGTGGGTCCTGACCTGCGTGCAGCCTTTCTGATTGCGTGTCATTTCCTAGCTTAGCAATCAGGGTGGTGGCGCATCCAACAAAATAATTATTAAAAGCATTTGCTACATCTAGGGGTGTTGTACAGTTTGGTTGTTTACTTTTAAAGCAGCTGGTTGGGAGTGGCTGGGGGGTGCTTGTATGTTACTTATGATTTTCCAAAAATTTCTGGGGTTTGATATGTTATTGTTTAAATTTTCATTGAAGTATTGGCTTTAGCCATTTTTGTTTCTTTTGTGCATTCATTCCGGCATTTTCGGTATTCACAGTGATCGTTCATGGATCCAGTACTCTTGAACTTTGACCACAGGGAGTCTCTAAGCTGGTACATATGCGTGAGGTCAGCTGTAACCCAGGGGAGATGGGCCCCTTTTACTCGCACTTTGCGCAGTGGGGTATGGGTGTTCCAGACTTTCAGGAGCTCGGCTTGAAAGTATTCAATTGCACAGTCCAGGTCTGGGATTAGGTTTAGTCTGTACCATGGGAGCTGTTTGAGATCATTTAGGAAGGATTCAAGATTAAATTTCTTGAAAGACCTGGTGATTATTACCTTTGGTGGACATTTTGCGGCAGTACACGTGGTTCCCACTGCGAGCGCCCAAAGCTCCATGCCGCCGGAAGCTTACAGGGAGCCGATAAAATGAATAGATAAAATTGCAGCCTTATGTGATTTAGAAATTGCATGTGCTTAAATCACAATTTTTTTGCGATTGCGATTAATTGCACAGCCCTAGTTTGTACTCGCCTTGATGTCTTGAAAATCAGTAATTCCCAAAAGGGGGAGGCTGGAAGACGTCACATGGATAAGTTTACGGCCATTAATGCAGTTTTTGGTGAAACAGGCCTGGGAGATATGATAAAAAAATAAATGTATTTGTGACTATGCTTTACAAGCCAAGGATTTTACCAATTTCATAATTCCATATAAATTTATTAGAAAACAGAAATATCACAAGTAAATGTTTGTTTTGCATTGGTAACATACAAGTATTTATAAAGCGCCAACAAATTCCTTAGCGCTGTACATTGGGAGAGACAGAATACCAAATATACATACACATTACACACACGGAACAGACAGAGGGAGGACCCTGCTCGAGAGCTTACTGTTACCATGTCTAGGTATGAAAGAAGAATAAAAAGGCACCCACGGCTTTTATGTCATCAGGACTATGAGCTCTACTGAAAACCTGGTGAAACTGACAAATGGATTGGACGATCGAAGCCGAAACGGACAAATGGATTGGACGATCGAAGCTGAAACGGACAAATGGATTGGACGATCGAAGCTGAAACGGACAAATGGATTGGACGATCGAAGCTGAAACGGACAAATGGATTGGACGATATAAGCCAAACGATCTCCATTTCTCTCTATAATGTGATGTGTTACAATTGAAAAGTTCAGCACTGTCATCAGTGGAGTCTCTTGTGACAGAAGATCCCCTACATGGTTTGGTAGACTTCTCCGCAGGTCACATGTCCTGGCACAATGGCGGGCAGTGTCACTCAGCCTCGCCCACACTGGGGATAGACTATCAGGGTTATTCAAAGAGCTCTGAATTGGGGCCAAAAGGTAACCGAATGCTGAAATTCAGCGTACGTTTACCTTTCCTGGCCATTCATAGAGCAGGCAGTTCGGCAAATGTTGGCGAATTGTCTGCACATATGGTGCCTGTTCGAGGGCAGTGAAATCCCCCATAGAGAAGCAATGCTTCGTCTATTCAGAGAGCACAAAACAGCTGAGAAAAGTTCCCGAATTGCCCTGCCGTTCGGTGGTTTCAGTCGACATGTTTATTCAGGCGAATCCCATAGGCTTCAATGTTAAAAATATTCCCGTTTTAATTCAATATCTAATAAACTGTTTATTATATTCTGCAGTAAAAAGTCTTTATTAATAGATTTTTTTAGGATCTTTTAGGCATTTTTTCTGTTTTTTTGCGAATTTTTTTCCGTTTTTCTTTTTTCTGTAACAGCCCTTTTTATTATCATTCTATGGATTTTATATGTAAATTTCAGACATTTTCGTTAAGTAGTTTCTTTGCAAACAGCGTTTCACTTTTCAAACATTCATCAGGGTTATTCAAAGAGAATCAAAAAGTTACCGCATGTTTGGTGACTTTTCATTCTCTTCAATTCAGTTCGTTTTGCCGAAAGCCGCCGACAACTCACTGCAAAACCCGGCGAATGCACGCCGAAATCCTGCAAAAACATCTGGATTAACCCCACCGAAAACGCCTGAAAAACCCGAGCAGGAGCCGATCAAACGCAGCGCAGCCGCCGGAAAAACCCGACACCGCAGACGAATGGAGTGAATAAACTAAAAAAGTTTGCTTGAATGATTAAAAAGTGAAACGCTGTTTGCAAAGAAACTACAGAGCGAAAATGTCTGGAATTTACATATAAGATCCAATGAATGATAATAAAAAGGGCCGTTACAGAAAAAAGAAGTAAAGTTAAAAAAAATCCAGAAAAATGCTTAAAATATCCTAAAAAAAAAAAAAAAAATATATAAATAAGAGACTTTTTACTGCAGATTAAAATAATAAATGGTTTATTAGATATTGAATTAAAACTGGAATATTTTTAACATTGAAGCCTATGGGATTCGCCTGAATAAACCTGCCGAATGAAACCACCGAACAGCAGGGCAATTCGGCAACTTTTCACTGCTGGTTTTTGTTCTCTGAATAGATGAAGCAGTGCTTCTCTATGGGGATTTCACTGCCCTCGAACAGGCACCGAACAGGCACCATATGTGCAGGCAATTCGCCAGGATTTGGCGAATTGCCTGCTCTCTGAATAGCCGAATGGCCAGGAAAGGTAGCCGAACGCTGAATTTCACTGTTCAGTTACCTTTCTCAAGCAATTCGGATCTCTTTGTATAACCCTGCTAGAAACACCTGCAGAATCCTCAGATTAGAGTTTATCCTTATTGATCCGACTCCACATCAATAGGGTGTAGTAAAAATGGAATACCCAGGGGACTATTCACTAAACGGCGAGGCAACCACATGTTTGCACGTTTCGAGCCCCCCTCCTCCAGCTGTGGCAGTGCATCACCTCGTACTGTAGGAACCCTTTAAGTCGAATCCAGCCGCCGACCTCCCGGACGCTCCATCTCAGGCAGTCAGGCTCCATCTCTAAAGTACGCTTCTCCATAGCAACAGACACTTCCGCCCGCTCTCTGTAACAACACGTGGGTGCGTCCGCCAGTTTCCAGTCGGAAGCAGGAAACGCCAACACTGTCCAATCAGTGTCAAAATCTCCGGACAGACACGCCCACTCCCACGATCTAGTCAGTGAGCGGTCAAGCTATACACTGCTTGTTGAGCCACGCCCCTCTCCGGAGACTGCCGAACCGGAGAAGGCGCTCCATGTCTGTGGCGGAGGAAGCAGCTTCTCTGGGCGGGGGCTCGCCCGTAACCGCGGCCCTCCACGACGCACCGCATGCTGCTGCAGGTAAGGGGACGCTGCGAGTGGTGGTCTGTGAGAAGGGGAGACTGCGCGTCATATAGGGATACCACGACCTGTCAGCAAGACGCTCCATCAAACTGTCACCCCTACATCCCAGAGCTCCCCTCTACATCCCAGAGCTCCCCAACACCCTCTACATCGCAGAGCTCCCCCCAACACCCCCTACATCCCAGAGCTCCCCTCTACATCCCAGAGCTCCCCCAACACCCCTCTACAATCGCAGAGCTCCCCCCAGCACCCCCTACATCCCAGAGCTCCCCCCTACATTCCAGAGCTCCCCCCAGCACCCCCTACATCCCAGAGCTCCCCCCAGCACCCCCTACATCCCAGAGCTCCCCTACATCGCAGAGCTCCCCCCAACACCCTCTACATCGCAGAGCTCCCCCAACACCCTCTACATCGCAGAGCTCCCCCCAACACCCTCTACATCGCAGAGCTCCCCCCAACACCCCCTACATCCCAGAGCTCCCCCAAGCACCCTACATCCCAGAGCTCCCCCCCTACATCCCAGAGCTCCCCCTACATCCCAGAGCTCCCCCTACATCCCAGAGCTCCCCTACATCCCAGAGCTCCCCCAACAACCCCTACATCCCAGAGCTCCCCCAACACCTCTACATCCCAGAGCTCCCCCCAACAACCCCTACATCCCAGAGTTTCCCCAACACCCATACATCCCAGAGCTTCTCCCAACACCCTCTACATCCCAGAGCTCTCCCAACACCCCCTACATCCCAGAGCTCCCCCCAACACCCTCTACATCCCAGAGCTCCCCCAACACCCTCTACATCCCAGAGCTCCCCCCAACACCCTCTATATCCCGGAGCTCCCCCAACACCCTCTACATCCCGGAGCTTCTCCCCCCCCCCCAACACCTTCTACATCCCGGAGCTCCTCCCCCCCCCCAACACCTTCTACATCCCGGAGCTCCTCCCCCCCAACACCTTCTACATCCCGGAGCTCCTCCCCCCCAACACCTTCTACATCCCGGAGCTCCTCCCCCCAACACCTTCTACATCCCGGAGCTCCTCCCCCCAACACCTTCTACATCTCGAGCTCCTCCCCCCCAACACCCTCTACATCCCGGAGCTCCCCAACACCCTCTACATCCCGGAGCTTCTCCCCCCAACACCCCCTACATCCCAGAGCTTCCCCCAACACCCCCTACATCCCAGAGCTTCCCCCAACACCCCCTACATCCCAGAGCTTCCCCCAACACCCCCTACATCCCAGAGCTTCCCCCAACACCCCCTACATCCCAGAGCTCCCCCCAACACCCTCTACATCCCAGAGCTCCCCCCAACACCCTCTACATCCCGGAGCTTCTCCCCCCCAACACCTTTCTACATCCCGGAGCCTCTCTCCCCCCCCAACACCTTCTACATCCCAGAGCTCCTCCCCCCCCCCCAACACCTTCTACATCCCGGAGCTCCTCCCCCCCAACACCTTCTACATCCCGGAGCTCCTCCCCTTCCAACACCTTCTACATCCCGGAGCTCCTCCCCCTCCAACACCTTCTACATCCCGGAGCTCCTCCCCCTCCAACACCTTCTACATCCCGGAGCTCCTCCCCCTCCAACACCTTCTACATCCCGGAGCTCCTCCCCCTCCAACACCTTCTACATCCCGGAGCTCCTCCCCCTCCAACACCTTCTACATCCCGGAGCTCCTCCCCCTCCAACACCTTCTACATCCCGGAGCTGCTCCCCCTCCAACACCTTCTACATCCCGGAGCTCCTCCCCCTACAACACCTTCTACATCCCGGAGCTCCTCCCCCTCCAACACCTTCTACATCCCGGAGCTCCTCCCCCTACAACACCTTCTACATCCCGGAGCTCCTCCCCCTCCAACACCTTCTACATCCCGGAGCTCCTCCCCCTCCATCACCTTCTACATCCTGGAGCTCCTCCCCCTCCAACACCTTCTACATCCCGGAGCTCCTGAGCTCCCCCCCCCTCCATACTATGTCCCAGAGCTCCCCCTGCTTTACTACAGTCTGGATATCCCTTACTGCTACCTGAGATCCCTGGGCTTTCTCCATCAACATATGAGGCGTCCCAGGGGTCCTTCTCAAGGCACTAAACATATCACGAAAGATCCCTGGGACCCCCGCCCTGTTTCATGAGACTCTACCAGGGGTCTGCCTTCCAGGTGTGCGAGACATTGTATGTATTCTCATGTTACAGCACAGTGTGCGCGGCTTCTCGTCTGTTGTTACAATGATTTATTTTGATAATATTTGCAAATGTCTCATTCAAATATATTCAAACATTCGGCGATTGTTTGCTGAGCGCCGTCTGCCTGGAGTGATGAACTTTTATTTAGGACAATATACTCATCTGGCGAGTTGAGATGCTGCTCGGCGATTTAATCAGCCGTATACAGAATGAGAGGGTTCCCTGCCACCAGGTACAGAGCAACATTTGCCCTGGTGACCTGATCTGCCACCTGGATTGCAGGGGAATAAATTACATTGTCAATCCTAGCCCTGCAAACGGGTATCCATCAGAATACCCGCCGTTTTACCGTGATGTCACGGCGCAGACAAAGCATTATAGCGCCCTGGCGGTTCTTAATTGCTCTCACCGTAATGACCCAAAAGTGACCCTACAAAATCACAAGTGAAGCTCCGTGATTCTTTGTTTTTTATGAAATTTTACGGAACTTTTAACATTGTTATTTTTTTACTTTTATGTTTGTTTTTGTTTTATCCTGAAATCCCTTCTCATGATTCGTTCCTATACAGTATATCCACCGACCCCCCCCCCCCCCTAAGAAGCTCCGTGTGGCTGAAATCTATAGAACTATTACATGGCGACTAAAAATGTCTAGGTGGCGCAGGGTGCGGGCCCTCCCCCGTGTGGGTGGCGCAGGGTGCGGGCCCTCCCCCGTGTGGGTGGTGCAGGGTGCGGGCCCCCCCCGTGTGTGTGGCAGGGTGCGGGCCCTCCCCCGTGTGGGTGGCGCAGGGTGCGGGCCCTCCCCCGTGTGGGTGGCGCAGGGTGCGGGCCCTCCCCCGTGTGGGTGGCGCAGGGTGCGGGCCCTCCCCCGTGTGGGTGGCGCAGGGTGCGGGCCCTACCCCGTGTGGGTGGCGCAGGGTGCGTGCCCTCCCCTGTGTGGTTGGCGCAGGGTGCGGGCCCTCCCCCGTGTGGGTGGCATCACCTCCTGGCCACAGCCAGGTAAAAGTGACGCTGAGTATGAAAATGACACTAATCTGGAAGCTTCTGGAATTGACTTCTTGCGTCATTTTCGGAAGCGTATTTTTTTGGGAGCATTTGAAAAATTTGCTCCTGAATTCTTGCGCTTATGATGCAGATATAGTCGGTTCAGTCCATCAAAGTGAAGGGGAGCTGCACGTGACCGGTTCATTCGATTCAGGGCACCCTCTGACACGTTAATTTTCCATCTGACTCGCAGGCACCTTTTTTTTTCCTTTTTTATCCTAAAGTGTATAATTAGTTCTAGCTCCTCCACGCGGCTGAAACTCCTTTGGGAAAAGCCGTCTTATTATAAGGCTGAATCCCGCGTGCCTCCCTTACCTCCCCGGTGAGGACTCGCTCGCACTACTGTGATTTCATGCAACGCTTACATCATGTGAAGAGCGAGCCGACCGACAAGGCCATTTCATGGCACGAAATCTGCAGCCCCTGTCTAATACTCAACCTGGAATTAGTACTGTCTGATAGGGATGCACCAATACCATCAGGGTTATTCAGAGAGCGGTGAAAAGCAGGAGAATGACTGGAGAATGGAAAATTCTAGGTCAAAATATCCAAACCAGAAAAATTCTCCCTTTCAGCTCCCTTTCCAAATCGGCTATTTTGACCTAGAATTTTTCATTCTCCAGTCATTCTCTTGATTTTCACCGGTCTCTGAATGTTTTTTTTAATACTGCGTACGAGTACTGATACTTTTTTTCAGGTACTCCCCAATACCGAGTACCGATACTTTTAAAGTCATGTGACCGCTTTCCGATAAATCCTTTAGGATTTTGCTGAAAGCCTGTCCAGTTTTATGTTGCTATTGTTACATTTGTTTCAAGTGCTGTTTTTAGCAAGACAATTATCCTACGAGCAGGGTTGTCTGCTCCTAATGTATCGTTTTTTTTATTAGTCTCGTTGGTGTTTGCCCCATTGTAAAGCGCTATGGAATTTGGTGCTGTATTCGTACTTTACTTGTAACTATTGAAATTTGTGGCCACTGCCAGACACCCCATTTACCCACCGCGCAGGTCTGCACACACACAGACCTACACACCAGACCTCAGATACATGTATACCTTCAGACCTCAGATGCATGTATAATCTCAGATACATGTATAATCTCAGATACATGTATAATCTCAGATACATGTATAATCTCAGATACATGTAGTCGGAGGGGAATGCTGTTAATGCATTCTGCCAGCAGCCCCACTGATACCAGCACATTGGCACAGCGCTGGCTTCCAAGTATCGGTAGAGGTATCGGGGCAGAACCAAGTACTTGTGCAAATGCCGGTATCGGCACCGATACGACACTAGAATCCCTACTCTGAATGTAGGTCTATGGAAGGTCTAGAGCACGGCTCGGCAACCTTATCCCTCCAGATGTTTTGGAATTCCGTTTCCTATGTGGCTCAGCCAACCTAATGAGCGTCATGGGAGATAAAATTCCAAAACATCCGGAGGGTCAAAGTTTCTGAGCCCTGGTCTAGGACCTGGTCAGTTCCCTAGTGAATAAACGAGAAGGTAACCAAAATCTGTTTGACAGGAGACAGGGCTGCAGAGCGTCTCGTCCTTGCCTTACTGTACCCTAATCTTTTGGTAACCCCCTTTTCCCCGTCCTACGTCTAATTCGGCTTGGGGTACACTAATGTTCTCCTTTAGATCACCTTTTCTATAAAAGAATGGTAATTAGAATAGCGTCTTAACGCCAACATATGCCGCAGAGCTGTTGCAGAATCCTCGACTAAATCAATCCGGCATTTTCCTAATTTACATCCATTATTTATTTCTGACGTTATTTTTTTAAAAGAAGCCTGCGGACTTCTCCCTCCTGACCTAAATGCAAGCACTTGGCTCACTAGGTATGTTCCCGCACTGACCACTGATACTGCTGGGCGAGTGACATAGCAGTGCACAGTAAGAGGCGGTGCAGGGACTCGGGAGAGTGACGTCTGTGGACTCTTCTTCTAATTAGGAATAACTCGTGAAAGGTGTATTGTCACAAAGTAGGAAATAATAATAAACATTATTGCTATATTCAACAAACAAGCAGCACGTGTAGCGATATATCAATGTCTTATCAAAGGATGATCTCCAATGGATTCCTAGAACTTCTCCACTTCTTCTTTTCTATCCAATATCCTCAGATAAGAAAAGAAAGAAAAAACATAGCGTGACCCGTGCAATAAGGAATGAGCGGTTTCTTAATAACGGTTATCACTCGTGAGAAAGAGCCCGCCTGGCTCTGGGTAGTAGGCCTCTGAGCTGTTTTTATCGGCCGGTCAATCGCCCCAATGGCATAAAATGAGGATCTTCTACCTTTTTAAATGTAAAATATATGCACCATAGTGTATACTGCACACCAACCTATAGATAGGCTTAAATAATGGATCTACTCACATGGTGAAGGACCATATCCCGGTCCTAGGTATATAGGGCCCAGAATTTCGTTTTGGGAGGCACAATTTCCACAAATCTTTCTTCAACAGACAAATAAAAATGTATTAAAATAACATAAAATAATAACATCGCCAGAACGCATTTCACCTTCAAGGTCATTAACCCACTGGCTTCCTCAGCTGGCTTCTCTGAAGCCAGCTGAGGAAGCCAGTGGGTTAATGACCTTTAAAGTGAAACGCGTTCTGGCGTTGTTTTTACTTTGTTTTAATAATTTTTTATCTAAACATTGCTGTCCTGGATTATATTGAAGAAAGGCTTTTGTGGAAGTTGTGCCTCCCAAAACGAAATTCTGGGTCCTATATACCTAGAAAACAAAAAGTACATCCACTGCCAGCGCTGCTAAAGAAAGGTGCACTCGAGCAACCTAATTTAACTGAGGAACACAGAGAAAACAGATGTTTCGGGGACGCAGCCCCATCTACAGTGTGCAGTGCCCTAGTGACAAGACATACAGAGACCTTTTTTATATACAAACAGCATACCCAATAGAGAGCACAGGTCTACCCAAAGTAAACGTGTAAGTAATTAACGAAAAACCATAATGATATCGGACACACATGCAAACACAGTATTACTGCACTCCGCATTCCGCGTGTCTCCAATCCAAGATGGCGGCGCTGCGTGTATATGCACATGTGCGAGACTCTGGACCCTTTTTTGCGGAACCGGAAGTGACCGGTAATGCACCAGCGGAAGGGCCAAAAACAAAAAAGCAAACAAAACCGGCTCCCCCAGCATTGGGAACCCTGAGTACAGAGAGGAAGATGGTTACTTCCATCTACAAATGTCCCAAGGGAATGTAAAGTAAATCCATCAGCAATCCCTTGTAGTTCTTGTGGGGTAAACTAGGCCTGAAAACAGGACCGGGATATGGTCCTTCACCAATCTATAGATTGGGGTGCAGTATACACTATGGCAGGCCTCAAAATTTCAAGTCCTGAGTTACTAGCCAGGCCTTAACCCTTTCGCTGCTGAGGCTTTTCCCGCCTCTGTGCTGAGGTCATTTTTACCGGTTTTGCTCATCATGTTTAAACGTGTTTTGAAGGCTTATTTTAGTATATGACCCAGACATATTATATATCGTTCTTTCCGTCAGACTCGGCAGATTCATAATATGTCATTATTATATGTATACGTTATGTCATGTCTGTATATTATAACAAAAAATGCAATAAAATATGTATTTTCAATAATTTACAACGTGTAAAGTGTTTTTTTTCACATTTTAACATGCGAGCAATTGCGGTTATATTTTGTATGGGGTGCGCTTGTTAAAAAAATTAGAGATGGGGTCTCGTTACATTTTTTTTTTTTGGGGAAAATTACGCAATTTTTAACAAACGCACCGCATACAAAAATCGTTAGTGCAGCATCATTGTTCACATTATAATTGAAATGGGAACAATATTGCTACACTAACAAACCAAAAAAAAGGAAAAAAATGTTTATTTTTTTTATAATTTTATTTTTTAAATATATTTTTATTTTTAATTTTTTTTTTAAAAAACTTTTTTCACATTTGTGTTTGGTATCGTTGGAACGGCCATGCTCTGGCCGATCCAACCATACCAAACATTAACCCCTAGCTGCCACGGATCGGGAGATAGGGAGTTCCGTTGGTGGCAGTTAGGGGTTAACTCTAGGACTGGCGTCATCGTGCTACGCACGATGACGCCAGTCCTCATGCTACGCACGATGACGCCAGTCCTCAGGGGGAGTTCCCGGAGGCTTGGCCGACATCCAAGATGTCGGCCAGCTCCGGGAAAGGATCGCGAACCGGCGCTTTTCAGCGCCGATTCGCGATCCAGCTCCCCAGGGGTTAATGTCAGGCACCATTTGGAAGGGCAGGCTGTGCCCTTCCAAATGGTGCCTGGGTTAACCCCCGCAACGCAGCCGATCGGGAGGGAGAGAGGTCCGGAGGACCTCCCCTCCCCCCCCCTCCCTTTCAGGCGCCTCCTCCGCACATGCGGGGGGCGCCTGAATTAGGTGTCATCGCGCTGCCGCGATGACACCTAACTCCAGCGGCTGTGGTTCCGGATGCCGGGCTGACATAGAGGATGTCAGCCCACACTGGGGGGGCCAGCGATCGGCCGGAACCCGGCCGAACGCTGACCCCAATGGGAGGACGCGCTCAGCGCGTCCTCCGCACAGCAGCGGTAATGCGGAGGACGCGCTGAGCGCGTCCTCCGCATTGAAGTGGTTAAGAGTTACTCGTCACTAGTTGCCCCACCTAACCTCTATCCAGCATGGCCTCTGCATTCCCACTCGCCCTAATGTAATTTCCACTCGCTAAATGTGAGCAGGCGAGTGGAAATTTTGAGGCCTGCACTATGGTGCATATATTTTATATTTAAAGGTAGAAGATCCTCATTTTATGCCATTGGGGCGATTGACCGGCCGATAAAACCGCTCAGAGGCCTACTACCCAGAGCCAGGCGGGCTCTTTCTCACAAGTGATAACCGTTATTAAGAAACCGCTCATTCCTTATCGCACGGGTCACGCTATGTTTTTTTTCTTTTCTTATCAGAGGATATTGGATGGAAAAGAAGTGGAGAAGTTCTAGGAATCCATTGGAGATAATCCTTTGGGACATTGTTATATCGCTACACATGCTGTTTGTTTGTTTGTTGAACTTTTGTGTTGGAGGATAAGGCCAATATTTTTGTGTTTCCCAAGCCCGCTGACAGGTCAGGTTTGCAGAAGCACAGCACAGATGATAAGTTGTTGCTCAGTGATTGCATGATTCGGTCTGCATTTCACCAAGGTAAACCTTAATTATCTGGCCTTTTAGATGGTCCCGTGGACCGGTTTGGGAAACGTAGGTTCTATGGTAGATTCTGCGTGACCTTGGGATTCTTTACCGTGTGGTGTGACATACCACCATTTTCTTTGTGTGATGGTTCGCCTAATGTGCAGCCGTTGTCTTTGGTTTATTTTCAGAGACGGAGATTTCCGATAACGAGGAGTCTTCGGCTGAGCAAGCCCTGGCAGCCCTTTCGGCGGAAGAAGCTTTGAAAACAGAAAACCCAGACGCTGAAAGGTATCAGGCTGTGAATCCAAGCTTAGAGAAGCTCTATGTCAGTGATTCTGCACCATCTCTGTCTCGTGACACACTGACTGGGAGCAGGACACTAAAATTATCATTATAAAATATACTTTAGCAATTTATTTTCTTAAACGAAAAATATAGTTTGGTTGAATGCTCAGTTCAACAACACCAGTATTGTGTCATTGCCCCGGAAAGTGTGTGTGCCAGCTCCTCGCTATCTGCTATTAAGTTACAGTCCAAAATAAAAAGATTAAAAAACATTCAAACTTGTTAACCATTTCCAGCATCGTATTTGACGGTTGTTTCTTGAGTTCTGCTCCTACGCTCTGCGTTTAGTGTATGCTGTTGTAGAGCACTGCACTGGACACCTGCCACACATGCCCCTGTTACTTCACTTTGCATTAGGGCTGAAACAACTAATCGATAATGAAAATAGTTGACAACTATTTTCATTATCGATTAATCAACTCTCTATTAATTGATTTGTGCACAGCACACACTGTTTAAAAGTCAGACTGCATGCATTAAATGTTATAACCTCAGATTCTAGTTCATCCTGTGCCACCACCCCAACCTGCCTGTAATCCCCTCTTTGGTCTGGAGATGCTATTCTCTCCCTTTCGGTCCCTTCCCACAACCTCTCTTCCACAGTCAGGTCCGATCTTTCACACAAATCCACTCCCTCTTGCCCAAAACTCGCTCCCTTCTACCTCCGGACCCTCCTCCCATCTCAGTTTGTTCATAAAAGTATTGTAAAGGGACACTTTAAAGAGCTCAAGTGGTCAGGCTGTGTGGAGTGCCCCCCCTTTTCCCATCCAGATTTTGTGCTGACCTCATATCGGAGCTCTTGTAGCTGCGTTCGTTCGGGGAGTAAGCAGACATGGACTTAAGCTGCGTACACAGCATCAATCCATCTTGTGACCAGGCGGTGGTGTACCTTTGTGTGCAAAAAGTATGCAATCTGCCTATGTTTTTCTTTATTCCATGAATCGATTATGTAAATAATAGTTAGTTGCGGCGATACTTTGCATCCCCTGATGTATTGCTTAATCAGCATAATACAAGGCTATTTGTTTTAAAGCAAATGATTAGCTTTATTGACACTTATATAATGTACACATGTTATTGTTTATACTAACTCATTGTATTGAGCAATTACATAAACAATAACAATTACATAAAAAATTACAGAAATGCCAAAAACATCACTCCATGAATTCTACTTACGGAACTCAAATCCTCACATATGCAATAAAAGCTTCACTGTAGGAAAACAAAATCACATCGCAGGAAAATTACATATGGAACTCAAATCGTCACATATGTGATCAAAACCTTACTGTAGGAAAACACAAATGCATTGAGCTTCAAATGTAATTTGTGTCAGAGTCTGGTTAGTATCAACAATAACAAATTTTAGGATTCTGGTTGGCAGCAACCATAACGATGAGTCTAAATGATATTAGGTACTGGTTAATGGCAATGATAGCACAAAACGTAAATTAATATTAGATTCTGAATAGTATCGCTGATAACCTAAAATCAATACATCACCAAGAAAGTTGAAGTCTTCATCTCCGCCAACACTTTGGCTGGGAAGCTGTTACAGCCAGGTAGGCGCCTCCGTTGGAAAAGGGGACCTGAGAAGTGCGTCCACTCTCAGGTATGTGACTTCCATTTGACTGCGCAGTCCCCCGACCTTTTTAAACCATCTTTAAACAATAGAGTCTATTTTCAGTAATCAGCATTGACTTGCGCAAGTAGGAGTTGCTTTCCATTGCTCGCACACACAAACGTTGGCCGGGCGTTCGGCACTTGCAAGGGACAGACATACTCCCTTCTTGTGAGGATGAAGTCAAATCCATTGGGATGTTTCTAGCATCCCTTCAAAAATAAGGTTAACAATAGTTATAAATTACCTTTATTATTATTGTCATCATTTTATATAGCGCCAACAGTTTCCGCAGCGCTTTACAATAATCAAAGGGAACGAAATACATATAAACGGACATATGATGGAAACAAGAGATGTAGAGTGCCCTGCTCATAGGAGTTTACAATCTAGAGGGATTGGGGGTTGAGGAAGACCAGGGGAGTTTTACTGGATGTCAAGATCATTAGTGCCTGTGGTTTGGGAATGGTGGGGCCAGAAGAGAGGCTTCAATCAAGTGTGAGCAGAGGAATGAGTTGCATTAATGATGTGGTACGCTAATCTGAAGAGATGGGTTTTGAGGGATTTCTTGAAGGTCTGAAGGTCAGGGAAGAGTTTGACGGGGTGAGGAAAGTCATTCCACAAGACTGGTGCCGCCCTTGAGAAGTCTTGGAGGCGAGAGTTGGCCGTGCGGGTGTAGACTGATGACTGGTGGATATCACCTGCTGAACGGAGTTGTTTAGATGGGACGTGCTTGCGGAGTAACAAAGACCTGTAGGGAGGAGTTGAGTTATTGAGTGATTTGAACGCGAGCATCAGTATTTTAAACTGTATCCTGAAACGTACAGGAAGCCAATGGAGGGACCGGCAGAGGGGGGAGGTACACAAGGTGCGTCTGGTGAGAAAAATAAGCCTTCTGTAATAATATGAAAACACCGTTATCTCATGATCTTATTTAGATCATGAGTCACGCACGGTCATCTTTTGGTCACTTCTACAAGTTGTTGACTGCTAAAAGAGACTATATAGAAGATTCGATCGAATGTGTACCATGACGCAAAATACATTAACTCCCGTGTTATCTGTTAATCGTGATAAACTGACGTCAGTACACCTAACCAATCACGTCTTCATAAACCTGTACGCTTTGCCTTTTATACTCCGCATACCTGCTTTGCACCTGAAATGTAACTTTCCGTGCAATTCGGTGGCAAGTTCGTCACTTTTTGAATAACACCTTGTACTTTTTATGCTTTCCGTCCTATGTTAACACAGAGATAATGTGCTGATGGTAGGCGTCGGATAATTTCACGCTTGTTGAGCTGCACTGTACTTGGTGCTGCTTGCGTCATTGTTCGATCGGTGGAGTTATTCTTTATACGGTTTTGTCTTTTTCTCAAAGGTCGTCATCAAGCTCTGATGTGGGACCTGAAGATCATTCCTCACAATGTTCCAGCTCGGAGAGGTCAGAAGACTCAAAAGAGGCCACCCTAAACAAGGTAACCGCTGGCTTATTATGGACTCTGCATACAGGCTGCTGACCTTTAGCATGTTAATCCCGCAGGATGGCTCGGATAGAAGACCGCCCACCTCTCAGGCTCTTCATTTCACTGCAAAGTGGCATGAACAAAAGCGAGCAATGGAACGTGAGATTCTGTTCGTACCACTCTCCTCTTTGTAGGATGTAGACTCCATTTGAAACAGGCAGCGGGTGTCTCCATTCCATCGTGGAGATGACAAAGAGTGGTCTCTCTAGTTTATTAGGACAAGGAGAAATGTCCCTGACCCTGCAGCATCACAATCTGAAGCAATTTATGAAACCTTGAGCGACATGGACCAGTTCTTGCTACTTTGAGGTCTTGCTTGCAGGATTGGGCTGGGACGGGCATTATTTTCTCAATTTGGGCTTAATACTCACAGACCAGTTGTCTTTTCATAATCAAGAGGTATAGCAAAATGAATAGCTTGTCATCTACCAATTTGCTGAAAATTCATGTGTAACACCTTGGTCGCGGTCACAGTGACTGCTTAATTCTAGTTGTGTGGTCATGGCAGATTGTATACGATCTCCACTCCCCATCTAAATCTTCGCTCTTCTTAAAGTAGAGGTCTTTCCTCTGCCTTGAATACCGACCATTATTTTCAATTACTGGGTTTGGACCACTCAGAGTCCTCACCTCAACGAGACATTTGAGGAATCACTGGGTTTTGGAGGGTCACTGCTGTGCTTGTGACAGGATTCAAGTCAAAGTAAATTCCAAAACCAATGTCCTAGTCATCCGTGGCAAATTCCCAGCAGAGGCGCTTCCCATCAGAGTGCTTAACCTCTCCTATGCTTTTGACACTGTCAATCGCCCCCTCCTTCTACAGACTCTCAGCTCTCTCTCTCTCTCTGACACTGCGCTCTCTTGGATTAACTCTTATCTGTCTAACAAGTCTTTCTCTGTATCATTTGCTGGTAACACCTCTTCAATGCCTTTTATAAGTTGGTGTAACTCAAGTCTGTGTCCTAGATCCCCTGCTCTGATGCACTGAGTGAATCTGTGTGACCCCCGCCCCCCTCCTCCCAGCGTCCATCATAGCGATATGACTGCTCGACTGGGAGGGCCAGACAGTGTAATGTGTGTAATAGTATCACCTGTTACACCGCGCGTGCTGAAATCTCCCTGTCGAAACGCTACAACGGAAGTTGGACGGGCCTACAGAGCATGATCCTCCATAGGAGGCTCACGTTTGGTACGGCTGAGAGCGAGGTGGTAACACAGCTGTTCGAGTGGAAAGAAGGTCTGATACTATGGACGTCCCCTCCACGCTCGTGTGACCCCCCGCCCCGACCCAAGAAGGCTTAACTCCCCTATAATTCTTGTATGTGAGAATTAATGCTTAATAAATGTGAGAAGATTGCAGTGACTTGATTTTGAGGACTTTATTAGTTTTGTTTCATAACAAAGGGCTCATTTCCTTGCAGATATTGGACACTCTTCAGCCTCTTACAGATGTGGAGACCCACGATGTGCTTATGATCCAATCAGAACACACTGGTGCATTGGACGTGTTCAAGGTGGAAAAACCCCTCATCAAAACTGAGGAGAGCAAAGGTGACGCAAAGATATGATGGGGGCTTCATGTAGTGGGTGTGGAATGCGTTGGCAGAAACGCAGATATTTTGAGAGTTGACCAAAATTGGGACTCTCTGGATTTGGGGTTTTAACAATTATTATTATTTTTTTTCCCCCTGCCCTTAGCTCCGCCACCGCCCTTAGCACCCGCCACAACATGGACGAGCGCCAACCTGCGAGAATTTAAGAACCGCATGGCAAATGAAAAGCACGGCCAACTGAACATTCGGCGGGGCGAGGTGGTGACTGTTCGAGTGCCAACACACCCTGATGGGAAGCGCCTCTGCTGGGAATTTGCCACGGATGACTATGACATTGGCTTTGGAATTTACTTTGACTGGACTCCTGTCACGAGCACAGCTGTGACACTCCAAGTCAGCGAATCCAGTGACGAAGAGGATGAAGAAGAGACGGAGAGTCCATGTGAGTGGCTGGAGTCCTTTGAGCTACATCTAACTACGTCCGCACTGGATTAGCTTGAGCAAAATTGCCAAGGTCTACATCGGGGTTCAGCAACCGCGACCCTCCAGATGTTCTGGAACTACATCGCCTGGTTGAGACTATTTGAGTACCTGAGCTTCCTGGGAGATGTAGTTTCCAAACAGCTGGAGGGTCAAGGCTGCTGACCCCTGGTGTAGACTCAGTAGCTCCTCTACCTGCCCGATCAGTTTAGTTTTCCCAGTGATTAGCTGTTTGCAAAGACTTGATTTCAAAATGATTTTGTCTCCATTTAAAAGAGATTTATCCCATTGAAGACTGACCGTTTTCAGTTTGCCATTTCTTTGGAACCTGGGCCCTAAGTTTGCTAGCCATTATTTAAAGGGACACTACCACCAGCATAAGCGCTAATTAGATAACTTGTGCATTACAAACACAACCACATTGTAAAACACATGCTGCTGTTTTTTTTTTTTTTTTTTTTTCCTTAAAGTTACTTCAAACAAATTTTTTTGTATCTCCTGTTCCATTTTGTGGATTTTTCCCATGATGCAACATTTACCAAAAATGGCAAAAGTTTAGATTTTTGTGGCTGTGCTTTATCTCACACAGTATTTAAAAGGTAATGAGGTGGAGGAGGGAATATTTAAATGAAGCTGTAGGGGGTGTATTGTGTTCTCCAGGCTACTCGAGATAAAACGGGGAGTTTGGAAGACTGTCTAATCTACCCCCTGGTGCTGTCTTTGAATACATCCCACACTATACAATTACCCATAGACTCCATTCTATGGCCAAAGCCACACAGTGAGGAGCAAGTGATGGAAAACTACTGGGGGGGGGGGCAGTTTACAACACAAAATATCACACAATGGATGCACCCAGTGACCCATATAGAGGAAAATATCACACACAATGGATGCACCCAGTGACACATAGAGGAAAATATCACACAATGGATGCACCCAGTGACCCATATAGAGGAAAATATCACACAATGGATGCATCCAGTGACACATATAGAGGAAAATATCACACAATGGATGCACCCAGTGACACATATAGAGGAAAATATCACACAATGGATGCACCCAGTGACACATATAGAGGAAAATATCACACAATGGATGCGCCCAGTGACACATATAGAGGAAAATATTTTCTTCACTAAACATAAAAGAGAAAAACAAAGCGCATGTAAGATATCAGCAACATCAAATAAACACAATGACATTTCCTTTTTTGGTGGTACTGGCCCTTTAAGATGACGTTTGAAACTTGTTTTGTGTTTTTTTTTTTGTTCACGTTTCCCTAATTCGGAATAGTAATGAGTGAAACCTTTTAAAAGCCAACGTATAACCACATCCTGTCTAGTTCTGTAAATGACTACATGGTGAGAAATGGATGGAACATAAGCTGCAGTTAGAGAGCTTTATTATACACACGTTAGGAGGAATTTTTTTTATGAACGTCCGATATCTTTAAAATAACAAGTAAAACACAGCGAAACAGAATTCATTGGTTTATTTGATCCTAAGGGGATGTTGTGGATGAGAACCTGCAACATATTAAAACCAGGTCAAGTTAAGCTAAACGCGGCCCCATGCAGTGCGTTTCATTCCTTCATCTTCCTATTTCTCTGTAGGGCACAACCGTGAGGGTGATGTGGAGCGCGGCTCGGTGTACAAGCTGCGCAGCCGCTACGGAGAGATCATGCAGGTTTTCCGCAGAGACAGTCATCGGGAGGTCCAGGCGGGGAGCCACGAATACCCCGGCGAAGGGATTTATCTGCTAAAATTGGACAACTCGTACTCCCTCCTGCGTAACAAAACTCTCTACTTACACGTCTATTACAGCAGCTGAGTGGGAGGGGGCTTTTTTTATGGATTTTTCCACTGAAGTCTGTGTCTGTTGTTGCCTGTTTTGTGCATTGACACTGTATGTCGTGCATTTCACTTTACCATTTTGTCGTTTGTCTCTGCCTTTGCCGGATTTCCTTGACATGGTAATCACACAACCACGTATATCGAGGCTGACATGGCCAGAGCTGCAGATGTACGAATATCACCGGGTGTGCTGTAACATGTTTCCCGTTAAGGCATATTATCCTACGTGCAGACGTTTGTTTTATACGAGCACAATTCTCCAAGGAAGTGCACTTGGCTGATCCCACCATATAATGGACTACATCAGTGACCGCGGCCCTCCAGATGTTTTGATTGAAACTACATCTCTCTTGATGCTCAAGCACACATTAGATTGTGAGCCTACGGGGCGAGTTTACTTCCAAAACACCTGGAGGGTCAAGTTTTCCGTGTCCTGGGCTACATCAATCATGCAGGACACGACGCTTGCAGATATCATGGTGCATCAGCCAGTCACTCTTGGATTTAGGTCGGGGAGGGGGTGTCACGCGAGCGCACGGAGTGCGTCTGTTGTGATTCCCTCTTCCCAGCGTCCGTTTTAGCCTTTACGACGGCTCGATCGGGAGGGCCACATGGTGTAACTTGTGTACTAGTATCGCACGTTCTAACGGGCGTGCAGTTTTCCTCCCCGTCAGCGGTACAGTGGACAATGGACGGGTCTACAAAGAGAGATCGTCCATAGGAGGCTCGCGCTTTGTAGGGCTGAGTGCACTAACGTGCATTTAGCGAGGCGGCCACACAGGGACGTTCCCTTCTCGCTCTTGTTACCCCGTGCCTTAGAGCGGCTACTTCGCTTTTTAACAGTGGTGCATAACTTTAACCCCTTCACTGCCGAGATATCAAAGGCCGCATCTGGTACCCCGATTTAGAGATATCTCGATCTGCTGATCTGCAGCCCAAAAGCAAATTAAATCTGTTTGCGGCAAACTCTGTTTGCTTTTGGGCTGCAGAAGGTGCCCCCAAAGAGCTAAAACTGTAAAATCGCCTGATGCCCTCACATTGAACTTCCAGCATCTCCGATGCAGGGGGGGGGGGGTGTGTATCGAGCTGCAGCTGTAACTCAGGCAGTAGATGGTGCCATCTACTGGCCAAATGGGTTATTTACAGTAAGAAATAGAATAGCAATATGCCCAAATATTTCTTACTATATAATTGGAAATGATTTTACAAAAAAACTCTGGTTTCTGACCGTTATATATTTTTTTTTTTTTTGGAAAATCACTTGGTAGTGAAGGGGTTATCTCCATCACTTGATTCAAGTTAGGCTTCCCATTCAACTTAATGCTTCCTAATGAGATGCAAAAACATTTTAGTATTTTTTTTTTTTTTTTTTTTCTTATCGAATATAATTCTAAATATATCTCCAAGGACTACTGGTGAGAAGAAAAAGGCAAATTTTGGCATGGTTAACCATCCTTTGGCTGGAGATGGTGCACCTATTTCTGTAAGGGCTTGTGAGTAAATATTCAGACCACCTTTTAATGATTCAGACTATATTTGTAAAGAGAATAACATTTTAGTTTTTTTTTTGTTTTTTTTTTTTTAGAGAAAGTGAATGTGCCATTTCTTAAAGAATGTAACCAGTTACACACCTGAAGAAGCACCTTGAGATGCCCAGGCTCTTCTTTTACTAAGGAGGAGTATGGAAAGTGCTACGGGTTTTGTTGCTCACGTCGAACAGCAATCTGACTTTAGGGCTTTTTTTTTTTTTTTTTTTTTTTTTTTTTTTTGCTAAACCTTAAAGTTTTAGGGAAGTGCGTAATTTAGGTGAATATATTTGAAAGGAAAAAAAAAAACAATTGGATTCAAATTCAACAATTTTAGCCTAAAAATTTGCTTAAAATTCTAAGTTCTCCTCTTTAACAATCGATTGGCAGCTATGTTTTGTTTTACGAGGAATATGCGGGTCATACGGAGAATATTCATGCAGAGGGGGCAATCCTATAAACAAGGGGATCTCGAACCCCCTCCCATTCATTTTGCTGAATTAAAACTTCTATGACTCTTTGGCTACTGGTTTACTATAGGCATGTCGCCACCTTGTGGCCTCATTAGAAATTTAGCTTGTGAAAATGACACGGAATAATAATGATAATAAAAAAAAAATGTTCAAATTCCGATGTTTCCAAATTCGAGACTCCCTGCAACGTGTTTCGGAAGTTGCTCAAAAAAAGCAAACAACAATCAAAAATATTCATTGCAATCAAATTTGAGCATTTTTTTTTATATTTTTTTTCACCAGCTATTGAATTTTAAGGTAAGCGTTAATTTTAAGGTTCGTCTTACGTCTAACCCGAAGATTTTGCATTTTAGGCTGGGGTCAGACCAGCGCACTTTTAACGTGCGTTCTGGCGCACATAATTACGGCCGCACTAGCAGCAGATGACGGGCAATGACGGCCAATATACGATGTACGGCCGCACAAAAGTCCGGCCGTGCAACGCAAGTGGAATTTGAACGCATTTTTTCGAGAACGCAGAACCGCTAGTACTGACGTACTGAGTGCGCAGCTGCGGCATAGCGGCGTGTGTGCGTGATTAGGAGATGTCAGACGCTGCTAATGTCCAGCCTACATAACGTCCAGACGCAAAAAGAGTTTTATTGAGAATCCGTAAAAAATCACGCACGAAAATGCGCGTCGTCTGACCGTTTTTGCGCATTCCGTGAAAAAATACGTCAATGCGTTCGGACGCACTTTTTGACGTTCGCGGGGAAAAATGCTTTCGTTTGACCCTAGCCTTATTTTTATTTTTTCGGCTTGATTTTTTTAAGGAACATATTCTGCTCCTTTTCTGGACTCTCATCAAAAGGAGCAGAATCTGTTGCCTAAAAATGGCAGGAGAATCTTAGGGAGGGAGGGTTTTACAGTAGAGGTAACCCTAAAGAACACAAATAATAACTTAATCCTGAAAGTCCGTTGCTTCCGAACAAAACTTCCAATTCAAATGCATGTGAAATTTTTGATTGCTTCCGAAAAATACGTACAGAAAACGACGTCAGACTTTGCATGTGGAAGCGTTTGGAGTGTCTTTTTTTCATCTTGATTTAATTACCACGTCCTTAGAAGGTGGTGACCTTATTATGGGACACTCTGGCCATCTATTGCATTGAAATATTTTGTGTATTGCGGGCCGTCCCCATCTGGGGGAGGTTGGCGGTGAGATCCTTGCTGTATGCTGTTACCGGTCGGCATGGCTGTCCCAGATGTAAACACTTAGGCTGGTGTCAGACGAGCGTTTTTACGAGCGGAAGGAACGTCCGTGAGAGTGGACGTTCCTTTCACTCCGAGGCCCATCTGGCCACCGCGCTGAACTCAGTGCGCTCAGCGCTGCAAGGCTCGATCCTCCTATGGAGGATCGCGCTTTGCAGCCCCGAACGCGCTTCGGGGCGCCTTTCTAAACAGACGCAGCACACCCGCTGTAGCGTGCGCAATTCGTACGCGTGCTACAGCGTGTAGCCAGCCCTGTCGCAGCGTCACAACGCTACGACTGACGCGGGGAGGCACGTCGGTACGGGCGCTCGTATGACACCAGCCTTACCTATGTTTGAGTCCTAGTTAAAAGTCTTGTCACTTAATCGTAAATTTAGAATTTCTTTTCTCTTGGCGCTGTGAACGCCCGCAGGCTGTTAAGCCGGTTATAGGAAGGATTTTATGATAGATTTATTTGCATTGTAGAGTGTAGAAAGAATATTGTGATACACTTTATGCATCGTTACTTTTTTAGAGTGTAAATACAAAGTGGTTTAGCTTTATAAAGATCTATTTATAAAGATGCAATATTTATGCGAAAGCAAAGTGTGTTTTGTTTTTTAATTCTTTCCACGTGACAACGTTCACATTGGGTACTATGTAGTGCAGAGCTACTTCATAAAGATGGTGCCAGCTGTCTGGCATATTCTCTCAGGGCATTGTGGGTGGCATCTGTCTGTTTAACCCTGTTACTCCCAGGTGAGAATGAAAAGTGCCTGGCTTCTTTCCCTGTCAAATTATTTATTCTTTGTGTCTCACGTGTCTAGTTCTTGCTTTCAATAAACATGTTTTATTACAGCTGTTGTCTTGGTGTATTATTCTGTTGATTGGTTTCCAAAACATGCAGTAAGGTGGCATCGAGCACGAGAAGATGCCGCACGGTGGCTTCCTAGCAAACAACTAAAGACCGTTTTGATGCTCACAGTGAAAATGCCTAAGGCCGGGGTCAGACGAACATCTTTGAGCGCAGAAGGAACGTTCGTGAGAGTGGACGTTCCTTCCACTCTGACGCCCGTCTGGCCACCTCGCCGAGCACAGTTAGTGGGCTCAGCGCTGCAAGGCTCTCCCCCCCCCCCCCCCCCCCATGGAGGATCGTGCTTCGCAGCCCCGTCGAACGCGCGTCTAGCGTTTTGACGGGGAGGCTTTCTGCATGGATGCTTGTAGCGCACACAATTTGTGCGCGCACTACAACGTGTGACCGACCCCGTCGAAGCGTCACAACGCTGCGACGGACACCGGGAAGGTACGGGCACACCTAGTGCATTCGTCTGACCCCGGCCTAACTCTCTACCAAAGTAAAGTTAGCTCTAATTTTGTATAGTAATACATTGAAAAGCAAGAAGTAACATATCAAACCCTATTTGCATATAATTTTCAGGCAGGATTAGTAGGGTTGCACCGATACTAGTATCGGGGCCGATACTGGGTACTGCAGGAGTACTTGGTACTCGTGCAGTACCCCCCCCGATATTTTTACCGATACCAGAAGCCGGCATTGAGCCGGCTTGCCGGCATCTGAGGGGCTGCGGCGGCTGTCTGAATGCTCTACCGGCATTCGGACAGCCGCCCCTGGAGCTGCTCACACAATACTTACCTTCCTGGGCGCCGCCGAGAATGTCTCCGCGTGTGCGCTCATTGGAAGGACCCCAGCCGCGACCACGTGGGACCATGTGATCACGGCTGGGGTCCTTCCAACGAGCGCGCGCGCGGAAACTTTCCCGGCGGCGCCCAGGAAGGTAAGTATGAACACAGTGAGCAGCTGCAGGGCCTGTCCGAATGCAGATAGAGCATTCGGACAGGCCCTGCAGCTGCTCTCCGCAACGATACTTACCTTCCTGGGCGACGCTGGGAAAGTTTCCCGCGCGCGCGCGCTCGTTGGAAGGACCCCAGCCGTGATCACATGGTCCCACGTGGTCGCGGCTCGGGTCCTTCTAACGAGCGCACGCGCGGAGACATTCCCGGCGGCGCCCAGGAAGGTAAGTATCGTTGCGGGGGGGGGATCCATGAGCTGGGGGGCAATATCCATGTGTGAGCTGTGGGGGCATATCCATAAGCTGGGGGGCAATATCCATGTGTGAGCTGTGGGGGCATATCCATAAGCTGGGGGGCAGTACCCATGTGTGAGCTGGGGGGCAGTACCCATGTGTGAGCTGGGGGGCATTTTTATATGGTCTGTTCTTATTGGAAAGCGTCACATGACCTTAAAGAAAAGTATCGGTACTCGGTGAGTACTTTTTAAAAGTATCGGTACTCGTACTCGGTCTTAAAGTGGTATCGGTGCATCCCTAAGGATTAGTGTGCCCCCCCTCCTGTGGATAACGACTTTCACTCCCGTCACTCTAGAATACTGTAAAACAAGCTGCGAAGAGCAGCCCCAAACCTCACTAACAAAATGATCAAAAGCTTTGCTGCTGCATTACAATTACCTCTGAGAGGGCAGAATGCAGGGAGAAGACATATTGCTGTGCAGGGCTAAAATTCAGAGGGTTATAATGAATGGAAATCCCTGTACAGTAGATACAAGGTGTTCCTGTAATTTCCATACATAGGCATTCTGTCACGTACATGATTTTTATATTCACTTACAGTTGGTTACAAGTATTCATAAAGCGCTGACAAGTTCCGTAGCACTGTACAATGGGAAAGACAGAATAACAAATATACATACACGTCACACACAGAACAGGAAGAGGGAGGACACTGCTCGAGAGCTTACAATCTAAGAGGAGAGGGGTGACACACTAGGTGAGGGTAAATAGAGTATGGGAAGTAGCGGAGGCGCATGTGGGCAGATGGAGCAAGAATGTGCAGAGGGGGATCCTGGAGTGAGCCGATTAGGCTTCTCTAAAGTAATGTGTTTTCAGAGACTTCTTGAAGGACTGGAGAGTCTGATGTTGAGGGGGAGGGAGTTTCATAGAAAAGGGGTCAGCTCGGGAGAAGTCCTGAAGGCGGGAGTTGGGGGGTGCGGGTAGGAGGAACTGATAGCGTCAGATCATTGGCAGAGTGAAATGGTAGTAATGGGATGTACCTGTTAATAAGGGAGATGTAGGTAGTGGCGCGGTTATGGAGAGCTTTGTAGGTGAGCACCAGTATTTGGAATTGGATTCTGAAGGAAACATGGAGCCAGTGTTGAGATTGACAAAGTGGCGAGAGGTGAGGTGGAGTAGCCTGGCACAGACATTCATTAGACTGCAGAGGGAGAATCTGGGCCAGAGAGGAGTTACAGTAGTCAAGGCGGGAGACCTGGGTTTTTTTGCACGCTGCTTTGTAATAATCCTATCATGATTACTGGTGATCCCCCATAAGCAGGAATCTGATCATTTATTATATATGCAGTATAACACAACGGCTCTTTCTGTATGCTTCTAATGCAGACCCTGTGTGAAACTGTAAGATGAGAAACACTGCTCTAGATGGTGTCCCTTAACTTGTATCCTCAGGACCCACTAACAGGTCAGGTTTTCCAGATATCTGAAGCACAGCACTGGTGATCTAATTAGCTGCTCCGTGATTGCAGTATTCAGTCTGCATTTCCCCAAGGTGATCTGCAAAATCCGGCCTGTAGTGGGGCCTGAGGACTGGAGTCGAGAAACCCTGATCTAGAGTACAAAACCTTTCATTCCAATGAGCTTTCTCTACAGGGTAAAATAATACATGTAAAAATGAGCAAATTCACATAATTTAACTTCTATTTTAACCATGAACAGTTTCTGTGCAAAATTTCTATTTTACTTCAATTGTTCACGTTGTATCCCACGTAGGAAATGTTTTTTTATTTTTTCAAAAAGCACTTGGTAGTGAAGAGGTTAAAATACATGAGAAAATAATCAAAATTCATATGAAGAGCCACGGTGCAGTTACAGGGCACCTCAATCCCCAGGCAGTCTTACTCTAGCATCCAATGGTGATAAATCATTGCACTTCATTCATTTTCACTTTTAACCAGTATAGCTTAAGGAAGTGGTCATGGTGATGGGTGATTGTGGCTGCTGTCCCTCTATGATCTTTTAAAAATGTTTTCCTGCAGGTCATTTGGATTCTTCCAGATTTTGGCTTCGAAAGCCAGAGGGGGAGAACGCACCAGAGGAACCGCGAGACACATTCCAGCTCGAGCAACACACATGCTGGGAGACGCGTTCTTTCGAGGGACATGCTGTACAGAGACATGTCTCGCTGTCTATGCATCTCCCGGTGACATGCTGCAGAGTGTCCCATTGTGGTGCTGCAGCCCATCGATGAGCGTTGCAAACAAAAGGCGCCATCAGGGAGCCTCCTGCTGAGAGCGCGGCCGCTCTGCTGCCAAGGTACATTACAACAGACAGCCTTCGGACCAGAGCTTTCCAGCCGTACCTGGGAAGTGCCGCAGCTCCGGCAGGATTAACTCCTAAAGACCTGCAAACCTCAGTGGGGTATCAGGGTCCCTCAAAAGGGAAGGAGCGGCGTGTCCCTCAGATCAGGCAAACGCACCTGGCCGGAGTGAAATACAGAGGTGTGATCCAGCTACTGGACTCCCGCTGGGGGCAGGGTGTGTATCCCAGGAATTGGGCTATGGCTGGTACTGGTTGTCCCATTTTCCTCTATGAGCTAGCAGTCTGGGCTGGACAGCCAGGCGCCGTAAAGTCTAGGGTGGACAGGGTATAGAACAATGGCAAGCCTGGTTATCAAGATGTTGTAACTGTATAAAAGTACCAAGTATTTCCCTGCAATAAACATGCAACCTGCTTTAGCCCTATACTGAGTCTCGACCAGTATGTGGAGGAATATTCACACTTTATTGGGAGCGATCACATCTGCTCTCTAACACTGATCTCTCCGAGACAAGGACGGCAACTTTGGCGAATCTACTCCGCTCGAGTAGCGGGCTTCCATCACTAGCACCTCTATTACAGACATCTGCTGAGCATAGCACCCCTACTCACCCAGTGGTAGAGCATTGCTTGTTTTCTAAAGCCAGCGGCAGAGCATTGCACCTTTACTACAGTCACAGAGAGCATTAGATCACTACTACAGACACTGGCGGAGTATTAAACTTTTTGCCACAGCTTTACATCTCCACTAAAGCCAGAGACGGCGCATTGGATCATTTACACAGCCAGAGGAAGAGCATTGCACCTCTACTACAGCCAGAGGAAGAGCATTGCACCTCTACTACAGCCAGAGGAAGAGCATTGCACCTCTACTACAGCCAGAGGAAGAGCATTGCACCTCTACTACAGCCAGAGGAAGAGCATTGCACCTCTACTACAGCCAGAGGAAGAGCATTGCATCTCTACTACAGCCAGAGGCAGAGCATTGCACCTCTACTACAGCCAGAGGCAGAGCATTGCACCTCTACTACAGCCAGAGGCAGAGCTTTATACCATTGCAACACCGAAAACTTTGCAAATTGGCTCGTTCCCTGTGAATTGTGTTATTTTTGGAGGCCAAAAGCTTGTAAGGGGATGAGATGCAAATTAGGGGGCTCTTTTTGGTGTGACGGTTAGAATGTCAGCCCAGAGTTTCAGCATCGCCTCTGGACTGTAATAACTAGCTGCCACACTTTTCATTTCGGCCAGCCTTAAAGGGACACTCTGGGGTTAAAAGAAGAGCCCTGCAGGGTTAAACCTTGAACACCTCCAGACCTGCTCCATACCCCCCTTTTCTGTTTTAGATCATTTTTTTTATTTCTGAACAGAGGGTCACAAGTCGACCAACAAAAGTGGACTCACAGGGCCACATCAAAAATCAACAACGTGTGGATGAGAAAGGATTAGGTAACTGCACAGAAAGTCATGACATTATGTGTTCGAAAGTGTCTATTGTCCACAGTAGACTGGAAATATATTGACTGCAAAAATTCAATAACGCATGGGGGGGAGAAAACGGGAAACAGGGGGTGTGTTACAGTTCGCTGTGAGGAGGGGGGGGTGAATGTCTCTTCCGAGGGGAGAAAAAAGAAAAGGCGGCAGGAGCCAAAACCGTGACTCTCCTGGCACGCTCCCAAGGGAGGCCATGTAGGGGTAGTGTCACGAGGCCCGGGAGTGTGAGGGCCAGGCACGACAAATAGCATGATGGCACACCTCACACACCCGGTATATGCCCAAAAAAAAAAAGGGGGGGTGGGGGGGATTAAGGAAGGAAGAGAACATCGCCTCCCGCGGGGCAAACACCACGGTTAGAATCCTCCCGCAGGGCAAACACACCCGGTTAGAATCCTCCCGCGGGGCAAACACCCCGGTTAGAATCCTCCCGCGGGGCAAACACCACGGTTAGAATCCTCCCGCAGGGCAAACACACCCGGTTAGAATCCTCCCGCAGGGCAAACACACCCGGTTAGAATCCTCCCGCGGGACAAACACCCCGGTTAGAATCCTCCCGCGGGGCAAACACCCCGGTTAGAATCCTCCCGCGGGACAAACACCCCGGTTAGAATCCTCCCGCGGGGCAAACACCACGGTTAGAATCCTCCCGCAGGGCAAACACACCCGGTTAGAATCCTCCCGCGGGGCAAACACCCCGGTTAGAATAGGATAGAAAGGGAAAAAGTACAATATGCGAGGTGGGGCTGCAGAGGTAGCAACAGCTACACAACAAAAATCCCCATACTCAGGGTATCAGGCGAGGAGGTGCCCCTAGCCGTGCTGTCTCAGTCCTGTTTTAGATCTTTAATCTGCAGAAAAACCCACCTTTATTCCGGCATATTGGGGGATCTTCTCAAGCCACAACTGTCGTCATGTGACTAGAGCGAAGGTGGACGCCAGCAAATCACAATGGTTCGCTAAGGCTAGGGTCAGACGAACGTGATTTCTACGGAATGTGCGTCCATGCAGTACGGACGTACGTTAGTACAGAAGACGCAGTAGTGGCCACACAGTCCGTTTTTTTCACTGACGTTATTTCTTGACGGATGTAGCAGGGAAAATAAATTAAAAAGCAAAACCATTTTGTCCGTGAAAAATGCTGGACGTATTAGGCTAGGGTCAGACGAAAGCATTTTTCCCCGCGAACGTGAAAAAGTGCGTCCGAACGCATTGACGTATTTTTTCACGGAATGCGCAAAAACGGTCAGACGACGCGCATTTTCGGGCGTGATTTTGTACGGATCGTCAATAAAACTCTTTTTGCGTCTGGACGTTATGTAGGCTGGACATTAGCAGCGTCTGACATCTCCTAATCACACACAAACGCCGCTATGCCGCAGCTTCGCACTCAGTACGTCAGTACTAGCGGTTCTGCATTCTCAGAAAAATGCGTTCAAATTCCACTTGCGTTGCACGGCCGGACTTTCGTGCGGCCGTACATCGTATATTGGCCGTCATTGCCCGTCATCTGCTGCTAGTGCGGCCGTAATTATGTGCGCCAGAACGCACGTTAAAAGTGCGCTGGTCTGACCCCAGCCTAAATGCAGTCCGTCTGACCACGTTCCATCACTCACACACAAAGCTATGCGGACGTTGCGGACGCAGCGCACTTTGTGCGACCGTTCTAGGAGTTGTACGTTCTTGCCTAACTTGCGGCCGTTGTGCGTCCGCAGTTCAGTGCGGACGTACTTCGTGTGTGGGACTTCATTGGCCTTTATGTCATGCTATCACGGACGTACTTTTGTGCACTATCACGGACGTGAACGCTGTGCTCGTCTGACCGGAGCCTAAGCGTGAGCATGGAAAGGCCATGGATGATGGAAATCCCAATACAAAGGAAACTCAGATCAGCGCTTGCTCATCTCAGTTTGTGGATGGGGATACTACCCCCCCCCTCCCCCGACACTTACAGGGTTATTCAGAGAGAGGTGAAAACCAGGAGAATGACTGGAAAAGTGAAAATTCTAGCAGGGTCATTCAGAGAGAGTTGAAAAGTAGGATAATGGAAAATTCTAGGTCAAAATAGCCAAACCAGAAAAATTCTCCCATTTATCTCACTTTCCAAATCGGCAATTTTGACCTAGAATTTTCCATTCTCCAGCCATTATCCTGCTTTTCACCTCTCTCTGAATAACCCTGTAGGTCAAAATAGCCAAACCAGAAAAATTCTCCCATTTATCTCACTTTCCAAATCGGCTATTTGGTCTAGATTCTCTTCTCCTACCATTCTCCTGTTTTTCACCTCTCTCTGAATAACCCTGATAGAAGGCTAAAGTAGCCATCTGTGAGACCCCCAGGAAGGAGTAGGACACCCAAGTCACTGTGACCACTCAAATGATATTGTCCTTTTAAATTCACATCCTCCCATTAATCCATCTGCACCATTTTTTTTTTAATGTATCAGTAGACCTGATCCACTATTTAAACTTTCTTCACCAGTTTTTAATTTATGTCAAGATGGGCCAGATCTGGGTCTAATTTATATCCCTATTGGGAAGATTGGGTTATCAGTATCCTCGCTCTGGTTTCCTGTGGATCCTCCTTCCAGGCAGACATCACCATCACCATCACCAGCCCATTCCTTGTCTGTAGTATGGGTAGGCTGGAGTTTTTCGCATTGTGGTCTGTGCAGGACGCCCCACGGCAGTTGGTCAGGTAATCCAGGGGCCGGTGGGGCAATTTCCCCCTGGGCCACTATCATACATTGGTTTATAGCCACAGCCTCGGAGCCCCATTCTTATGCGGTTTAAATGCAGCGTATGGTGCACATTGATGATATGTCTGTACTAGGGTTGCCACATCAGCCATGTTTTCCTGGACACATTAGTATTTCATGCAGAGGGAGAGCACAGGGAAAAGTGCTGCCTTGCAGGAAGGAAATCAAGGCAAGTCACTTGGGATTCCTTTTTTTTTTGTATTTTCCCTGCAGCGTATGGGTCCTACATGCTGCAGGGTGGCATTTTTTTCATGCACTGCCCCTCTGCATCAATTAATTATGAGTCCAGGAAAACCAGGCCGACCTGGAAACACTAGTCTGTACACTTGGGTTGCCAGATCGGCCATGTTTTCCAGAACACACATAATGTATTCATGCTGTTGGGCAGTGCATGAAAAATGCTGCCCTGTAGCCTATAGAATCCATGCGATGCAGGTAGGATAAAGGAATCCCAGGTGACCTGCCATAACGTCCTCCTTGCACCATATGAATTATACATGTTGCAGGGCAGCACTTTTCCCTGTGCATGTAATCGTAATGTGTCCTGGAAAACATGGCCGACCCGGCAACCCTACTGTACACACAGCACTGCAGGAGCGGGGCTTCCATTGGGTTGATAAGGCCGTTTGGTGTAAAGTTGTAGAACCCATATGCTGCAGCTAAGGAATCCCTGGTGACCTGCCATAACTTCTTTTCCTGCAGAATATGAATTATACATGTTGCAGGGCAGCGCTTTTCCCTGAGCTCCCCTCTGCATGAAATCCTAATCGGTGTCCTGGAAAACCTGGCCGACCAGGCAACCCTAATTTAGAGTGAAGCCGTGAGTGCGCATTAAAATCCGTTAACCATTTTTACTATAAATCACGTGATCGGATTGTTGAGTCCTCTTTGTGTTTAGACGTACCTTCTAAATATTTAAAAATAAGACTTGTGCAAAGCTTGGGGTGGTTTAATGGTTTCCTTTTGGTTTGTCCTCGCCCCTTCAGGACAAAACAAACCCACCCTCCCCACTCCAACGGCGATGGAGCAGCCGAGATATTCTGTGTAGCAGAAGACTGTATTTGTTAAGAGTTGTATTATCTGCACCATTTGGACTGGGGTCAGACTAGCGCACTTTTAACGTGCGTTTAGGCGCACTTAATCACGGCAGCAATTGACGCGCAATGACGGCTAATATACAAAGTATGGCCGCACGAAAGTCCGGCTGCGCAACGCAAGTGGAAAATGAACGCATTTTTTTGAGAACGCAGAACCGCTATTACGGACGTACAGAGTGCGCTGCGCCCGTTAGCGGCGTGTTTGCGTGATTAGGAGATGTCAGACGCTGCTAATGTCCGGCTAACATAACGTCCAGACACCTAAAGTTTCCTGGTTTGGATCCGTAAAAAAATCATGCAGAGAAATGCGGATCGTATGACCGTTTTCGCGCATTCTGTGAAAAAATCCGGCAATGCGTTCGGACGCACTTTTTGACGGTCGCTGCGAAAAATGCGTTAGTCTGACCCTAGCCTAACTCCTTTTATATCGCCTACCCTATACTGGAGTCAAGCCCTCACCTCCCGGGGGATGCACTTACTCCCACTACACTCAGGAACCAGAGGCGAGTTGTGTTCTGACCCTGAACTTTATCATCCCTTTTGTCCAAAGTCTGAAACTGACTTAAATAGGTAAATAGGTAATTTTGGATATTCTACTACAAAAGGTTTTTCTGTTTACTGATTGGAGAAAGAAACCAATAAGCGCAGCGTTCAATTGGCATAGATTACTGTTTCATGTATAGAAATTAGGGATGTGCGTTTTCGGGTTTCGGAATTTTGGAATTTTCACGAAATTTCCCGATTCGTGTTTTCGGATGCGGCCGAATTTCCGAAAATTTTTAGATCCGAAAATGGCAGATCCGAAAAGTTTTCCGAGCCAAAACGAAATATTTTCAAATGGACTTGAAATGTGTCAAATCGAAATTTATTGCTTTGAAACGAGGAGAACAGACTTTCCGAAAAAACTAAAATTTCCGAACTTACGAAAAGTCGATACATAAAACGAGCTAAGTGACACGAAAATACGAAAAATGGTCGATTTTTATTCCGAAAAAAAAAAGTACATGAAAAAATGAATCGCGCCGAACCGAATCGAAACAGAAATCGGTCGAAACGAGCCGAATCGAAAAGTTTAAAAATCCGAAAAATCGAACCGAAAAAAAAAATCGGTGCACAAGCCTAATAGAAATCAATACACAACAATTACCTTTTCTATGCACTCGACAGTAATCTTATATTCAGTCAATATTGATCGTATGCCCTAAACAGCGAGCCACCCTGGCTCTATTAGGAAAGTAGATGGACTCTTTACGGTCGTCCTCAGCCCTTTCCCGAACAGTATGTCCGTGATGATCCTTTAAAAGACAAATATATGGCTAGAACATATGACTTTGTATATAGGGGTTTTCCTGTTCTTTCAACAATATGATCCAAAAGAAGTTGCCTAATTCTCCTGGTTTTAAATCTCTATCCGGTCTATAAACTCAGGAGAATTGGGAAAATTCTATCTTAAAATGGCCAAACCCGAAAAATTCACAATTCTCTTTTTTTTTTTCTCTCACTTTCCAAGCCGGTTATTTGGCTTAGATTGTTCTCTTCTCCTGCCAGTTCTCCAGACTTCACCCTTTTAGTGGAATAGACTCGTAAGTAGGGGTTATTCAGAGAGCACTGAAATTTCAGCGTACTTCGGCACCCTTAATTCGCCGTTGCCGAAGGGAGCCACCGAACACAGCCGACAGACCATGAATGCAGCCGAAAAACATCGACAACCCGCCAAACGCCACCAAAAAAAAGCCACCCAGTCTCTGAACAGATATTAAAAAAAAAAATACGATTTTAAATAAAAAAATTCAAACAGTTGAATAAATATTTAAGAAAAACTGGGCATATATTTTTATTTTTTTACATCGCAACATATGGGATTTGCCTGATTTTTAAACCTGTGGAATGAAACCACCGGAAATCCGGGCATTTCACTGACTTTTCTCTGCTGTTCGGTGTCTCTGAATAGATTAACCATTTCCTCTCTACCTGTCCTCACTAATCACCAAATACACCCCAGCCCGCTCCCTAAGGTCAAACAGTGACCTGCGCCTAGCTTCTCACCGCATCACCTCTTCCCATGATAGACTGCAGGACTTCTCACGCGCAGCCCCCATTCTCAGGAACGCTCTCCCTCATACTGTCAGACTTTCCCCTAACTTCTCTTCCTTCAAACGCTCCCTTAAAACATTCCTATTTAGGGAAGCCTACCACCCAACTCACTGACGCAACCATCAATCACTCTCACCGTGCAGTCCTCTCCTCCTGTTTCCAACCCCAACCCTCCCAGATTGTGAGTTCCTACGGGAATAGGGCCTCATCTCCTCCTGTATGGTTTGTCTAATGTTGTTCAATGTATTGTAACCCTGTCTATATTGTGCCTATTGTACAGCGCTGCGGAATATGCTGGCGCTTTATAAATAAAGAATAATAATAATAATTCACTGTCGCTGAAGGTCAATGTATTTTGCTGGCAATTTGCCAATATTTGGATATTTTGCCAGCTTTTTGACTAGCCGATTGGCCACAAAATAGCACCGTCTGGGGAATTTCACGGTTCGGTGGCCTATTCGGTGCTCTCTGAATAACCCCCTTTTTTTTTCAAAGTGTTGTTTGTTTTGTTTTTGTTGTTTTTTTCTTTGTATACATAAAATCTCTTACTGTTCTTTGTTGCATCCCTCGTCTGTATTAGGTAAACCTGTTACAAGCATTTATAAAGCGCCAACATGTTCCGTATATTATTGCTGCATCCTCAATATAATATCTCCGGCCCCCATCCTTTTTATTAAGGTTTATATTCAATGCACAGAATAAGAACATTGTTGCCTCCACATACTATAGCGTACTAACGCATGAAGTGTTTTTGACTACACGTCTTCCTTGTGCTTTTTTGTTTCAGTAAAGGCGGGCGGATGAGTTTCCAGTTGCCTCTCCCCTTGCCCCTTCCCAAAATTCTGATTATTTTCAGCCTTGGTGATTGGAGTTTCTACACCATTGACTCCAGAGTTTCTGCCCAGCTCGTCACCGGGGGCTCGCAGCCGCAGCTTCTGGGGACCCTGTCTGCCGACTGCCGGTAAGTTCAGGACTTCAAGTCTTTCAGGTGACTTTCCTCTTTGATCGCCTTGATGTTGCGGATTTTGGTAAAGGACCTTTTGGGTTGCAGGTGTCTCGTGTGGGAGGGTGAATGGAACACGGACGTTATATTGGAGTGCGCCAAGATGGCGTCTCAAGGAATTCCAGCCAAGCTGCTCCTGACTGTCACTGGGCAGGTAGTACATGCTATACGGTCATATACACTTTTCTCGACTTTCCTGATCTAGCTCCGTAAGGCAAATGCTCATCTGATTAGACTTTCCCATAGTCCTTAATTAGCACTTAAGGATTATTGAAAGAGCTTCGGTGTCCTTTCTTTCGACGAGCTCGATTCGCTGACCCTGCAGTGAACTCGTCATTCACTGCCGAGTGCACCAAGAAATCACTGAACGCAGCTGCCGCAGTGCCGACCGCCGCCGAACAGGGGTAAAAAAAAAATCTATTTTTAAAAGGTGTTTTAAGCAAAAAAAAAAAATGCATGGAATAATATATATTTGTCCTATAAATAACAATAAAAAGGTCTGTCACAAAATAAAGAAAATCCAATTAAAGAAAAACCGAATCAAAAATTTAGCCGAAAATGCCCAAAAAAAATTCTAAACAATAATGAAAAGATAAATGTTTGAATAAAACCAGGGACCCCTTTTTTTTTTTTTTCTTCTTACATTGAACCTAATGGGATTCGCTTGTTTAAACCTGTCGAACGAAAACGCCAACAATCTGGGCATTTTTCCAACTTTTCGCTGCTGCCGAATTGCATCGTATTTTGCTGGCATTTTGCCAATCTGAATTGCCACGAAACTGCAATTTAGGCTAGGGTCAGACTGAGGCAGTGCGAACGCGCGTGCAGGCGCACTTAATCACGGCCGCACTAGCAGCAAATGACGGGCAATGACGGCCAATATACGATGTACGGTCGCACAAAAGTCCGGCTGCGCAACGCAAGTGGAAAATGAACGCATTTTTTCGAGAACGTTAAACTGCTAGTACTGACGTACAGAGTGCGCTGCGTCCGCTAGCGGCGTGTGTGCGTGAATTGGAGACATCAGACGCTGCTAATGTCCGGCCAACATAACGTCCAGATGCACAAAGTGTTTTATTGATGATCCGTACAAAATCACGGATGAAACTGCGCATAGTATGACCGCTATTGCGTATTCCGTGAAAAAATACGTCCATTCTTCGAACGCACATTTTCACGGACAACGTGAAAAATGCGTTAGTCTGACCCTAGCCTTAGACGCTACTAATGTCCGGCCAACATAACGTCCAGATGCACAAAGTGTTTTATTGATGATCCGTACAAAATCACGGACGAAAAATGCGCATCGTATGACCGGTATCGCGTACTCCGTGAAAAAATACGTCCATTCGTTCGAACGCACTTTTTCACGGACAACGTGAAAAATGCGTTAGTCTGACCCTAGCCTAACAGGGGAAAATTCACAGTTTGGTGCAATTCAATGGCCAATTCGGCAGTCTTTGAATAACCCCTTAAATGTCTTCACTTTGTATTTTAATAAACCAGGCCTGGTGTTTCCTCCTATATCCTGCCTTAACTACAAAAAATGTTTCTCCCCATCTGACCACAGATTTTCCATTCATTTATCTAATTTTTGTGTGTCTAAGGGGGTCTTAATGCAGGTCGCAAAATGTTCCGGGTTCAGTAGCAGCACTCCGGCCAAGAGGAGGCTTAGCGTGGGCCCACCCAGCTCGCCGTTGCTGTCTGAAAGCGCCATTGTGCCGGTGAGACCATCAGATATGGCTCTGGAGGTGAGCCCATCCTTTAATATTGACAATACCCACATAAATCCTTTTTGGAGGAATTCGGTAACAATGGGTTTCCATCTTTAACATTTGAAGGACAAGGTTCAGTATACAGCGGTCGTTCCGCAGGCAATGGGAGCTGTATCCAAAGTTTCTCCGCCGTTAAAGACGGCACTGATTTTGCCTGCCCACAATGGAGATTGTGAAGCTGGGGGTACTGATACCCTCAGGAGGATGAGCGACAAACCAAGGAATGCAAGACGGCTTCGCTTCGGTAGCAAAGATTCCCTTGGTGCCGGGAGTCAAGGTCCAGGTAAGTGATGATTCTTGGAACAATTTGGCACCAGGCCCGGTGTGAGCGCACTTGGCTTTCAGAAGTATCTTCAATTCAACTTCAATAATTTATCCTCCTAATCCTTAATACAGAGTGAACTTCCACGTATACCTTGGTTTAAAAATAGAAGAAAAAAAACTCTGATTCAAACGATATTGAACCATAATCACAAGTAGGTGGATAGAACTTTGTATATAAAACTCACAAGTGGGGAGCCCAATATGGCTCAGGGAGATTCGCCTCTTGACCACTCTGGGGGGGGTCACACCCCTTTATATGCGATATTTCACACACTGATCTTCGATAGGTAACAACTTCAGCACTTCAAAACGAAAAGGGAATCCTCATTGCACACACCTCACCATTCTCATACCATATTAAATAGGGATGCACCGATACCACTTTTTTAAGACCGAGTACAGATACTTTTGTTCAAGTACTCACCGATACTTTTATGTCCTGTGACGCTTTCCAATAAGAACAGACCTCCTATAAAGCCCCCAGGTCTCATGGATATTGCCCCAGCTCATGGATATTGCCCCAGCTCATGGATATCCTGCCCCCCAGCTCATGGATATCCTGCCCCCCAGCTCATGGATAATTGCCCCCCAGCTCATGGATAATTGCCCCCCAGCTCATGGATAATTGCCCTCCAGCTCATGGATATGCCCCCCCCCCTGCTCATGGATATGCCCCCCCCTGCTCATGGATATGCCCCCCCCCTGCTCATGGATATGCCCCCCCTGCTCATGGATATGCCCCCCCTTGCTCATGGATATGCCCCCCCTGCTCATGGATATGCCCCCCCTGCTCATGGATATGCCCCCCCTGCTCATGGATATGCCCCCCTGCTCATGGATATGCCCCCCTTGCTCATGGATATGCCCCCCTGCTCATGGATATGCCCCCCACTCTCATGGATATGCCCCCCTTGCTCATGGATATGCCCCCCACTCTCATGGATATGCCCCCCCACGCTCATGGATATGCCCCCCCACGCTCATGGATATGCCCCCCCACGCTCATGGATATGCCCCCCTTGCTCATGGATATGCCCCCCTGCTCATGGATATGCCCCCCTGCTCATGGATATGCCCCCCCCACTCTCATGGATATGCCCCCCCTTGCTCATGGATATGCCCCCCTTGCTCATGGATATGCCCCCCCTTGCTCATGGATATGCCCCCCCTGCTCATGGATATGCCCCCCACTCTCCGCTCATACTTACCTTCCTTCAGCGCCGCCGGGAAAGTCTTCGCGCGCGCGCTCCTTGGAAGGACCCCAGCCGCGACAACGTGGGACCATGTGATCACGGCTGGGGTCCTTCCAACGAGCGCGCGCGGGAACTTTCCCGGCGTCGCTGAAGGAAGATATGTATGACCGGAGAGCAGCTGCAGGGCCTGTCCGAATGCTCTATCTGCATTCAGACAGGCCCTGCAGCTGCTCACTTTGTTTAATACTTACCTTCCTTCAGCGACGCCGGGAAAGTTCCCACGCGAGTGCTCGTTGGAAGGACCCCAGCCGTGATCACATGGTCCCACGTGGTCGCGGCTGGGGTCCTTCCAAGGAGCGCGCGAAGACTTTCCCGGCGGCGCTGAAGGAAGGTAAGTATTAAACAAAGTTAGATGAGCAGCTGCAGGGCCTGTCCGAATGCCGATAGAGCATTCAGACAGCCGCCGCAGCCCCTCGGATACCGGCAAGCCGGCTCAATGCCAGCTTCCGGTATCGGAAAAAAATATCGGGGGTACTGCACAAGTACCAAGTACTCCTGCAGTACCCGGTATCGGCACCGATATCGATACTAGTATCGGTATCGGTGCAACCCTAATATTAAATTGTGTGTGGTGTATATACTCACAATTTTCTGAGCCTCTCCCAATAAAGTGGCTCAGTATTACAGGCATATGAAGATCAATATCGACATGATCAGCTTCCTTGGGCCAGAGATCGCCAGTTGAAAAAAAAACGATCTGCATCTCAATCAGAACAGCATTAAATAATAATATAAAATGAATAAGAGACGCGTTTCGCCTAATCCTTCTGTAGGCTTCCTCAGTCTTAGATAGTCTGTCCATTTTCGTGCCGCTATAAATAGCCACTTCATAATCTGTGATCACGCGTGAGTTTCAACCGCATTTGGCGAGTGGAAATTACATGAGGGCGAGTGGGAATGCAGAGGCAGGATAACTGGTTAGGTGGGGTAACTATTGGCGAGTAACTCTTAAGGCCTGGCTAGTAGTTTGGGACTTGAAATTTTGAGCCCTGGTGTAACTGATAATAAAAAATACTTCTCAGTTCTATCATTCTATAAAAAATGGCATATCTCAAATTCAGCATTTTAAGCCATTTGGTTCAAGTGTGTTTAATTGATAAATCCATCTCCAAGCTTCAATTCAAGGTTTTCCCCTCTCCAATTTTTTGCTATTTTCTCAGGTCTAGAATTTTTTGGACTTATCGTGTTTGAATTTAAAGTGGTTGGAGACGCTGCGTTTATCATAACCTTTAATAATATTGTTAATGTGTTCATTAACTCGAACTTGTAGTGCTCTCGTAGTTTTTCCCACATAATATTTATTACAGGGACATCTCAACACGTATATTAAATATTTAGAGCAACAGGTTAATTTGTCTCTGATTTTATATTCGTTTTGATTAACATAGAATGTATCAATTTGTCTTTTCTTATGTGATTTTTCTACAACTGATACAGTCTCCGCAACCATAAAATCCAGGTGTTAATCCGAACCAATTTCTTTGTTCTTCCTGTTCTCGCAAATGATTTTTCACTGTTTTTGTTTTAAACTGCCCCCTCCTCTGTAGATGATCTGAGGTTGGGCAGGTAAAATATCTCTGAGTAATGGATCCTCTTTCAATACTGGCCAGTATTTTTGTATGTATCTTTTTAATATTTTTATTGCCCGTATTATAATCCATGACGATAGGTAATTCAAATTTATTGGTTCTTCCTTTATCTTTGTATTGTAATAGCATATTCCTGTCTAAATTGTAAATTTCGTCTCTGGTCCGTTCTAACTCTCCTCTTACATAGCCTTTTTCTACAAAATCGTCCATCAACTTTTCAGATTGTTTCTTAAATTCTTGAATATCAGTGCAGTTCCTCCGAAGTCTAGTCATCTGTCCTTTTTGGCACAGCTTTCAGCCATGGCGGGTAATGATCACTTTCTAAACCGATGTAGCTGTTGACCTTAACCTCTTTAAAATATGTTTTTAATCTTCATGTTCCCATCCTCAATGTAAATGTCCAAGTATTCTACCCTTTTTCTACTGATTTTGGAATCTAACTTTATACCCCACTGGTTGTTGTTCAAATGAGTAATAAAATCATTTACTTCCTGTTCACTTCCTCTCCAGATGACAATAACATTATCCAATATATCTTTTGTAGAGGACCAGGTGTTTCCCCCAGCAATGCCCTGTCCATACCATCTGGTGCTCCCAGTATGCCATAAACAGATTGGCATAGCTGGGGGTAAACCTGGTCCCCATTGTAGTTCCAGTTAATTGTAAGTAGTACTGGTGATCGTACCTGTGACGGCTCGGCCGCCACCAGATTTATTTAGTTGAATTTCATTCTTACTTTGTTATATTTTGTTTACCCTTTATTTATATGAACAAATTCCACTGTTAGATTTAGTGTAAAACTGTTGCTAGACTTTTATATTTAATCATGGTTTTCCCCTGCACCGATCCTGCTAGTAACCACGGAGTACATGCTTGCTACAATGTATCAGTCACTGAAACAGCCCGCTGCAATTTGTCTGTATATCTCCTGTGCTGATTAATAACTCGTTCCCCTTTTGTGTCCAGCTTGTGCCAACTGTACAAACGAAATATGTTATTAGTGTTCCTGCAAAGTGTACCCAGCTTGCCTCATATTTTGTAAGGCAGGAGGCTCCGCAGGAGATCGCGAATTACCGCTGGCAATCTGCCAAAACCCTACTCCTGTTCAACAGCTTGCCCTGGAGCCCCTTTTGCCTCCACCAGCGCGCTTTTTGGACATTAGGTCCCCAGGGAGCGTTGCCTGGTGTGGGGTGAGTTTGAAGAGGAAGCCCCATCGGGAACCTCTCCATCTGACGGTCCCAAAACAGAGCGGTTATGGCTATGGAGCTTGTGACAGAACAGCCATCACTTTCAATTTATTAGCACCTAAAAGGTTAGTAGAGGTTCGTTGGAATTCGTTTGTACAATTTGTGCTTGTGTGATCCTCATGGTTGGTAAGTTCTTTGCCACCCCTGTCTTGCCCTGTCATTGTGGTTTGTCTGCCCAGCGCAACCCAGATATAGCTGCCACCGGCCGAGACCAAGCGCAGCCGACATTCTTTGCACCCTGCACCACTCAGCCTCTGTTCCTGCCACCGGAGTGCTTTTTGAGCAGAGGGGCCCTGGGAACAAGGTGCCACTGTGGGGTGGGTTATGGAGACCAGCGCCACCGAGGTCACCCCCCCCCCCCAGGCAGCCGCTGGACTCAGGTTGGGTTTCCCAGCCGCGGAGGAGATCCGGTGCCGGAGTCAGAGCTTTCACTCCAGGGGGTGGAATTTCCCGGGCAGGGAGCAGCCCAGGGCGGGCCGGACAGTGTAGCACCAAGAGCTGGGACCATGTTAAACATACAATAAGGGCTAGAGGCAGTGGCAGAACTGGCGCCAGGATGTCTGAGGGCGGGCATAGGAGAGCACAATGGGACTGTACCGTGTCTGTGCTGTTCTAAATAAACCAACCTGCTTAACCTGTACTACGTCTCGACGAGTATTTGGGAAGAGGGACTGTCTGCTAGGTATTTCCTCCCGCTGACTCGCTAGCTTCCAGCAAGGGACCTGACGCCGGCTCGCTACCGCTGCTCACTGCAGAGCAACCCCGGCACCTAAGGCGGATCTACTCCCTCCGAGTAGCAGCATCCGTCACAGTACCAAACATAATTATTTTCCAATATTAACTTCATCCCATCAATTACATAATTGGTTTGTTCTTCCTCGAACTGGCCCAACTCTTTCAAAAAATATTGTACAGCTTCACACCCCAATTGGTGTGGAATTATTGTATACAATGAGTTGACGTCACACGTAACCAATAAAGAGATTCTGGGGAACGCACGCCGTAACTGTGGTTGACAGGCACGTGCGATCATCACATACAGGTGATAGATTATGAAGTGGCTATCTAAGACTGAGGAAGCCTACAGAAGGATTAGGCGAAACGCATCTCTATTTTTTTAATGCTGTTCTGATCGGAATAAATGTTTTTAAATCCGTTTGAGATGCCGATCGTTTTTTTTTTTTTCAACTGGCGGTCTCTGGCCCAAGGAAGCTGATCATATCGCTATTGATCTTCATATGCCTGTAATACTGAGCCACTTTATTGGGAGAGGCTCAGAAAATTGTGAGTAATATATACCACACACAATTTAATATAGTATGAGAATGGTGATGTCTGTGCAATGAGGATTCTCTTTTCGTTTTGAAGTGCTGAAGTTGTTACCTATCGAAGATCTGTGTGTGAAATATCGCATATAAGGGGTGTGATTTTTCCCCCCCCCCCCCAGAGTGGTCAATAGGCGAATCTCCCTGAGCCATATTGGGCTCCCCACTTGGGAGTTTTATATACAAAGTTCGATCCACCTACTTGTGATTAATTCAAACGATCTATTGCACCATAGAGGTTTTTTTTTTTTCTTATATTTTTAAACCAATAGGTATAAGTGGAAGTTCACTCTGTATTAAGGATTAGGAGGATACATTATTGAAGTTGAATTGAAGATACTTCTGAAAGTTAAGTGCGCCTGGTGCCCAATTGTTCTGTTGTCTATCATATGTATGGGGTATACATGGGTGTTTGAGCTGCAGAGTTCTATAACTTCATTGGAATAAAATTAGCGCCACGTTTCTCTCTACTTGAAATTATTTGTTAAGTGATGATTCTTAATCAAAAAGATGGTGACCTTCTTGTATAAAAACAAATTTTTACACCGTGGAAACTTTTACCTAAATCCATACTCAAAAAAAAAAAAAATGCAGGTTGTATTAATGGCATTGGTAAAAGTCCTATCCTTCTGTCAACTAGTGATGTTTTGTTTGGGTTCAGTGAACATTCATGGAAAGGGATGTGCAACGGCCAACCTCTTCACCTGTACATGTATTTATTATCTATCCCTTTCCTTTGCACCCAGAAACCTTTTTATTAATGTTCTATTCCAAGTCAGGTGTAAACTTTAATCAGGGCTCTGGTAAATCTATCAACTTCATAGACCATGATGTTGCTTGCCAGGATTTATTGGTGCCTAGATATATGCTGGCGCAGCTGCGAGGCACAGTGGTGTATTTTCAAAACCATATTTATTTACCCTGGTTTCCACTTTTCAGAGCACCTAGCTCCTCTAGTCTACATCTCTTCTACAGTATGTTTTGTTTTTTGTCTCTAGTGCGTCCATCTGCGCGCTCTGGCCACAGCATCTGTTTGTGCGACCCAGATACTGCTATCCTGATTGGTGGAGAGGGAGATGAAGAGCGGCCATGTAAAGATGCCTTCTGGAAAATGGAGTTAGGTATATGGATTTTTTTTTTTTTTTTTATTATTTTCCTTTCCATGGGCAACAGTATGCCACGTCAACATGACCTTTTCATTTCCCGATTGGTATATGGTTATATCATGCATTTATTTTATTATTATTCTTTATTTATAAAGCGCCAGCATATTCCGCAGTGCTGTACAATAGGCACAGTATAGACAGAGTTACAATAAATTGAACAACATTTGACAAACAGTACAGGAGGAGATGAGGGCCCTATTCCCGTAGGAACTCACAATCTGGGAATCATTTTCCAAGGTAACTGGAGCGTTGGTTGGTTGAGTATACCTCGTGCAGAGTCTAGTTACAAGAAAGGTGGAGATCATGCTTCTCACTCATATGTGGTGGCATTAGGGTTGCCACAACGACCATGTTTTCCAGGACACCTACTACCATACTATTCCGTGCACAGGGAAACGTGCTGCCCTGCAACATGTATAATTCATATGCTGCAGGGGGGAGGTTAAGGCAGGTCGCCTGGGATTCCTTTTTACTTCTTACTTGCAGCCTATGGATTCTACATGCTGCGGGATGGTATTTTTCATGCCATGCCCATCTGCATGAATAAATCATGTGTCCTGGAAACCAAAGCCAATGTGGCAACCCTAGGTGACATATGACTTGTTGTATTAACCTCTATTCATGGTGGTGGTAATAATATTTGCATTCAAAAGGGTGACTCTGTACTAACATTATTTTAAGTTTGAGGAGGTGTGTTTTTTTTTTTTTTTTTTTTTTTTAAATCTATTTTTATGGCTGCCAGAAGAATAGTCATCACTTTTATTAAGTGTGAGGCCCGTGTCAGACGAACGCAGTGATCACGTCTGTGTTGCCGCACAGTTTAACGTCCGTGATAGCATAGAATCATGATCAATAGAGACCCACACACGAAGTGCGTCCGTAACGAACGCAAGTTAAGCAACAACCTAAAACTGATAGGACGGACGTGCAGAGTGCGCCACGTCCACGTAACGTTTTGCGTGAGTGATAAGGAGATGTCAGACCCAGCGCATTTGCGACGTCCAGCACCTTGACGCACACAATGGCTATTCATATCACGCACCAATTTTTATAAAAAAAATTTCATATTAAATTTTGTTTCCCATAATTCCCTTTTATTTCTACGTCCATCAATAAAAACGGACCGTGTGGTGTCTACAGTATCTTCCGTCAGTACGTCTGTCCGTTATGCACGCACGCACGCAGCGTGCGTTCGTCTGTCCAGAAGGGAAATCCGTTACCTAATCAAGATACTTTATTTTGGCGCCTGTTTTGATTAATGAACTGATGTCCCTGTGCAGTTTATGAATTCTACATTCTTAACGGCAGCCCTTTTCATTCTCAAGGGGTTATTCAAAGAGCACCAAATTGCACCAAACAGTGAAATACCCCATACGGTGTAATTCATGGCCATTCGACTATTCAAATACTGGTGCAATTTGGCGGCCGTGAATCTATTCAGAGAACACCAAACAAACAGCTGTGAAAAGTTGTCGCAATGCCCTGATTCTTGGTCTCAGTCGACAGGTTTAATCCGGTGAATCTCATAGGTTTCAATGTAAAGATAATTCCGCGTTTCTATGAAATTTTATTTTCATTTGCAGCAAAAAGTCTCTTTATTTTTTCCTTGCACAGCTTTTTATTGTTCCTCATAGGACCTTTTTTTTCCTTTTTTTATTTTTTTTAAGAGTTGCGGGGGGTTTGTGGCTGGTCGGATGCATTTGGCGGGTTATCGGATCAATTTGCCGCACTTCGGGGACCCCGCGGTGTATGCTGAATTCACCGCAGGGTCCGCAGATTGAAGTTGCCAAAATGCACTGAAATTTCGGTGCTCTTTGACTAACCCCCTCTAGTGATTGTGCGCAGTTTTCTAGACCATTATCTAACCCCCATCCTCCCTGGAGGTTCTTTGGTCAGCTTTCTGAGAAGTAAGGGGTACATTAACACGAGCAAATTCACTTCTCCTACATTTCTGTGAAGGTTCCTAGACTGTCCCTTCCATGGCCATGCACTGGAAAACATGGAGAGCTGCTCCCAGCCGTATGGGAAGAACACAACCGTGCCATGGCACCAAAGTCACGTAATGGTGTGCTGAGCTCCGTGTTTAAGGATATGGAAGTTGATCCTCGTAAATCTAGTACCATGACTTGGTGCCTGGATAGTAAAGATCCATATCCCTAAAACTGGAGTGTCAACAACGCCCTTGCACTATTCATCTGTTATTTCGATGGCTGTGAATTTTTCTCATGGTTTCTTTACACCGGGCGGTGAGGTGTATCTTTCTTACTCATTGACACATTAATGGTAATTCCTTCTCCATATCAGACAGTGACTTCTGGTTTCCAATGGATGGTATTTGCCAAGGACCTCCACCTCAAGCCACCAGAGGCCACTCTGCCACGTTTGACCCGGAGTCTAAGAAAGTGTATGTGTACGGAGGGATGCGGGAGAGCCGCAGGTTCAGCTGTATGTATATCCTGGATACACTTGACTGGAAGTGGACACTGGTGACGGTGAGTGCTGGTGGTTACTCTGGAGTGGTGGCCCCATTGCAGACTTAGAAAAAAAAAAATTTTTTCTCTCTCTTCCCCCCCCCCCCCCCCCCTTCTGCAGGCCATGGGCAAGGTTCCCACCCTGTCTTATCATAGCGCCACCATGTACCAGCGGGAGCTGTATGTGTTTGGCGGTCTCTGGCCACAGCCTAGCACAGAATCTGGTTCCTGTACCAATGCGCTCTACATATTTAACCCAGAATATAAAATATGGTACCAGCCCATGGTGGAAGGGATGAGACCCCTGGCCAGGTTTGGGTAAGTGTAAGGATTTCACACAAATAGTAGATGTTGTTGTATTTTGCAGCTGTATGCCAATCACTCATTTGTCAGCGACCTCTATACCAGTGTTTCCCAAACCTGTCCTCAGGACCCTCTGCATGGCCAGGTTTTCCAGATATGTGAAGCACAGCACAGGTGATTTTGCTGCTCAGTGATTGCAGGATTAAGGCTAGGGTCAGACGAACGCATTCTGTGCGGACTGTGCACAACGGACGTACTTTCTGACTGACAACAAGGTAGTGGCCACACAGACCGGGTTTTTTTTTTTTTTTTTGACTGTAGAAGGGAAAATAAATTAATATGAAAAACCATTTTGTCCGTCAATAATGCTGGACGTCAAAAGAGCAGTCCGTCTGACCTACGTTCCATCACTCACACACAAAGCTACGCAGACGTGGCGCACTGTGCACCTCCGTTCTAGCGGTTTTACATCCTTGCGTCCGGCCGTCCGCACTTCTGTGTGGGTCTCTATTGATCATAATTGTATGCTGCCACAGACGTTAGAATGTGCCGCAACATGGACGTGATCACTGCGGTCGTCTGAAACGAGGCTCCGTCTGCATTTCCCCAAGCTGATCGGCAAAATCTGGCCTGGTTGAGGGTCCTGAGGACAGGTTTGGGAAACCCTGCTCTATACCCTTGTTTCCCAAACCTGTCCTTAGGACCCCCTAACAGGTCAGGTTTGCAGGATGTCTGAAGCACAGCACAGGTGATAGGATTTGCTGCTCAGTGATTGCAGGATTCAGTCTGTATTTCCACAAGGTGATCCTTAAAACTATACTGTTGGGGGGCGGAGGACCGGTTTGGGGAAACCCTGGTCTATACCTCGTTTTCTTCAATTAACAGGAGCCGTATTTCAGACTTCAAGCATTTATCAGAATAGAAGCTTCTAGGACCTCTATCGTGAGGTTTTTGGCTCTCCTCTGGAGCCTTTTCTCTTGACTTGGACACGAGGCGCATGCGCACTCATTATCTTATTGTATGACACACATGCGCAGATATTAGATACTATAAGCATTATTCACAAAGTGCTGGCATTGCATTACCGAAAAAACAAGCATTTCACAAAATGAAATCCCAAAACCGCAGCAGGAGAAGCTTTACTGTGACACTTCACCTGGTGCTGTTTGGATTCCAGATTTGTGAAAGACCAGCGATAGTTGACACTGCAATACTAGCGCTGTGTGTGTGTGTGTGTGTGTGTAATATATATGTGTGCGTTTTATATCATCACTGGACTACTTACATTTTTTTTGTCTTCTAGTCACTCTGCAACACTGCTCAGGAATTTTGTTGTGATTTTTGGGGGCAAACGGACCCCTTCTCCAATATATCTGAATGACTTGCACATCTTGGACTTGGGTAAGCATGAGTGGGTATAATCTGTAGTGGGAGGTGGGCACAAACCAAATGTTTATGGTTTAGTCACTGGCACTTGCCACCCATATTCTCATCGAATCATTTACCAGTTACAAAATTAAATCTTGGCATACGTGTGTATTACGCTGGAATTCTCTAATGGCCGCTTCTATACAATGACTGTTTCGTTTTGAGGCTCCGTATCGTTTAACCAGATAATGAACAACCAAAAATTGTAGGTAGGAACTCAGATGGGACAGGCACCACCAATTCAACCAGCACTACGGTGTACCTGGCACACACCCTGCGTCTCCAGCAAACTGCCTTCCTCTAATTTATACCATCATAACCATTGTCTTATGTTTTGAAGGCGTTGACCACTCACACTAAAGTGGATATGGTACATCGGGGATTTGTCTTCAAGTCCTCAGACTACGTCCTCTGCCAACATTTGGAATAGATAAATAGGGGACACACACTTGTGTTCAGTGCATCCATCAGGGGGTGACAGCCCATGGTATGTTCAGGGGGCCCTGGCCAAACCCTGTGCACTTTGTTGACATGCCACAGACCTAAGGATACTCCTTGCCAGCCAGGACTGGCTCCCAGATCAACAAATTTTCGAGTGGGCAGCATCATCGGGGGGGCCAGTAAGATGTCAGACTCATCACTGAGGGAGCGATTTAGTACGGTCTGCCCCAGGTTGAGGTGCAAACCAAAGCTATCCTGTAAGGGAACACCCCCATATTGGAAGGAAAGAGTTTACTGAATGAGCAGCTGATCGAAGGGGGGGCCCCGACCAATGGTTTAGTACGGGGCCCCAAGAATTCTGATGGCAGCCCTGCTCGTGTTCTAGGGAATGATGTTGGAGGTAGGGTTAAAAACGAGGTTATTTCCTCAATTTTTAACCAATTCAGGCCCTATGTCAAATTTCAACTTAGAGCAAATCTTCTTTACGCGGAGCATTTTCTAACATTGATGGGGGTTTTATTGGTTTTGCAGTTCTATCCTCCTCTGAATAGGGACACTTGGTAGATAAGGACTACTAAGCAGCAACCACCACCATAGTACTAGCTCTTCATGAAATGGTTTAGAAGACCCTTTGACCTGCTGCATTTAGGCCTTGACCCACGTTGTTGGTGGGGTATCCCCTTTTAATACTAGTCCAGGAATTTTTATCCTTTTTCCAACATTATGATTCGTGACACTGCATAAACAAATACTTTTCCTTCAATGCTAGACCATTTTATCTTGTGATGTGCACAACCTTAACTATGTGCCGGAGCCTGCCGAGCTGTTCACATCGTCTGCAATGGGTGCGTACTGAATGGTCAAGTACAGTCATTCTGCATTTGTTTAACCCAAAATCTCCTTCTCTGCAGGTTACATGGAGTATTCATCTGTATCTTTATCATCAAATGCTGAGAAGCCAACTGCTCGCTGGTAGGTTAGAAACACGAGTGCCTGTACGGGTGGAAAAACCTTGACATAAAACTAGTCCTAGGCCAGCCTGTTCATGGGGCCATGGCTCCAGGTGGCACTATGCCAGAGGCGGCAATTGTCATACCTGCTGCTGCTCCTGCAGTGCGGCCTTCCCAACAGAGAGGGCGCCAGTCTCTGAATCAGGCCACTTTGAATGCCGCACCTGGTCAGGGATCTAGGCCTTTAAATATCAGTCACTGACTGTGCTCTGAGCCCTGACGTGGTTTATTCTAGCCCTCAGCGCGTGTCTTTAGCTCCTGCATATTGGTTTTCTGGTTTGACTTCTGGCTTGTTTATTTGACTGTTTTCTGTGATTATCCCTTGGCTTATGTTTATTACTACGATAGCTCTCCTGTCCCTGATCTGTACTTCTATGTATTTTAGATTAGTACCTTGCCATTCTAAGGACCAGCTTCTCAGTTTAGGGTTTTTTCTTGCCTTTCTGGGTTTTGTCTGCGTGCTGGGTGACTCTATATCCTCACAGCAATTTGCTGTCCTGTCAAAGGCTGAGGCAGGGAGCAGCTGCCGAGGCCTGGGCTAGCCCCGGCCAGGCGGTATGTGGGCTGACACTCAAACACTGAACATCACTGTTTTATTGCTGTGGCGCTCTGTGATACAGTAATGTGCTGTGTGTATGAGCGGATCAGAGCGCCACAGCAATAAAACTCACACCGCACATTATTGAGGAATATTTTTGCTCAGTATTTCATCTTTGGATCCAGGCAGCACAGTGTCTTGGGCCGGCCCTGAAACAAGTAATGTTCCAATTAGAATTCTTGCTTCCTCTAATGTTTTAGCTATTTGTACATTAACACGTTCTGTTTTCCTTTTTGTTTGCCGTGTTCTGCTTCCAGTTTCCACTCGGCAATTCCAGTCTCTGATAATAATTTGCTGATTCACGGTGGCTTGTCATCAGTTGGGCCCCTTGGAGATGCTTTTATTTTTAGTTTGGGTAAGTGACGGGAATATTCTATGAGCATGTGATGGAAAGTTAAAATAAAAATCCTGACCTTTGTATATATATATTTTTTTTTTACCCCTTTTCTACCAGATACTTTGTCGTGGAGCCCCATAAAGTTTGGGGATGCCCCAGAGCCTTCCCGTTATGGTCACACTTTGCTAAATCTAACCTCTTCCTACCTGACAGACACTGAAAAAGAGAAGCGCAAGGGGAGAAGCACCTACAGTGTCATGATCATTGGAGGCACTGATGGCTCTGGGAATTTTTACTGTGATACTCCCAAATTTCATCTGGATGTGACTCCAGTACATAGCTAAGATTAGCCGCCCAAAACTGACGTTGCATATTGAAACCTTGTACGTCAGGTTTATCTTCTGTGACAGATGGCCCGTCCTTGTGTTGTAGTCTATTGAGTGGAGATTGTTGGGGCGCACTGGGAACGAGTACACTTTCATTACAGGACGGAAACTAAAAAACAGACTGAAATGAATTTAACACTGGAAAGCAAGGCTGCTGTTTGAGTGATTTTTAGGGAAAAGGGGTGAGTGAAACCCATCAGATTGTAGGGTTGTTTTTCGCACTGTAGTTTGTGGACAATTTAAAACAGATGTTTCTTTTCTATATAAATGTTATCTGTGAAACTTCATTTGTCGCCTTACCAAGATAAAATTCTTAACTCTCTCTGGTTTTGTTCCTGGCCAACACTTGGGGCTCTATTACATTCTTCGCGTTAACGCGTGCGCAAAAACGCTTTAACGTGAGGGGCAAAACCCTTTGCGCTGAACGTCATATTACAATGAATGCGCATTTTTTGCGCAGAAACGTCTACCACAGGTGAACCTGCGCGAGCGTAATGTACTGCGCGCGTCCAGGGGCGGACTGACAACTAATGGGGCCCCAGAAAATAGGAGGTCATGGGGCCCCCTTTGTTCTGCACCCACAGGAGGTCACACCCATAAAAAACCTCACCCCCCTACAACGCAACACCCACATGTACATTATTGTGCTAAAGAATTCATTTCTGAATTCCTAAAAATAACCTTTTTGAAAATCCACTTGGACCCAGCAGCGAATTGTGCCCCCCCCCCTCCACACAGATGGCCACCGCACTGCTGCAGCAGCCATCACCCACTCATTGCAGCTAAGGCTACACCCCGGCACAGAAAGTCCCTGTGGGAAACTGCCGATCACTTCAAAAGATACTGTACAATCCTGACACACTGCACATTACTGGGAGTTTTATTGCTGTGGAGCTCTAATGTGCAGAGTACATGAGCGGATTACAGAGCTGCACAGTAATGTGCAGCTCACACATGGATATATATTGCCCCCAGCAGCTCACACATGGATATATATTGCCCCCAGCAGCTCACACATGGATATATACTGACCCCAGCAGCTCACACATGGATATATACTGACCCCCAGCAGCTCGGGTTTGTAAGGGATGCTCCAACTTCCGACCACGCCAGCGAACTAACAAACTGCCTCGGCGGCGGCGCTCCAGTGTGCCTTCCTGGGCCCCACGTGCACCTTGCATTGACGCCGCCCCCATGTGATGCACGCGCCATGGTCCCTTACAAAACCAGCCCCCACTGACCTGCGGGCCCTCGGGCAGCGCCCGAGTGGTCAGTCCGCCCCTGCACGCATCCTATACTTAACATTGTGAGCGCAAATGTGCTGGTATGTGGATGGTATTACAATCCATGCACAGTTTGTAACGCACAGCATTTGCGTGCATAATTTTAACGTCTTTGAAAAGCTGGTAACGGCAAATCTGAACGTCCTGGCCGAACCCAAATACACCAGCCCGAAAAAAAAAACCTTCTACGCATACCCAAACAATAAAATTGAGAAGTTGTGCGTGTTTTTTTTTTTTTTTTTATGCAGCATCTATGCACAGATTGACTTTGACGGGCGCAAAAACTTAACGTGAGACAATTTAAGGTTCTTAATTCTGATTGGCTGAATCGTGAAAAACAGTCCGCAGATTTCTGCGTGCGCGTTTTTTTTATTGTGAGCGAGGATTGTTAAAGCGTGTAAATTAACGCTTCACACAAAAATTCACGCATTTACCGTGCATTTTTGCGTGAAGAATGTAATAAAGCCCTTAAACCTTAAAGGGTTATTAAATAAGAGCCGAACTTGCCAAGGAATTGCACTGAATGGTGAGTTTCACGGCAGTTCAGCTATTCGCCAGAACACCGCAATGTCAGTAAAATGCCCTGATTTTTGGTGATTCTGTTAAAGAGGCGACTCCCATAGGATTCAATGTGGGAGGGGGGGGGTTCACTTTCAGCAAAAATACTTTATTTTTGGTATACTGGATTTTTTTGATGGTGAAATTAGATTCCTTTTTTGCAAGATTAATTATTTTTATGGTCTAAATTTTTTTTTTTTTTACCCTTGTTCGGCGCACTTCAGGGACCCCGCAGTGAATACTGAAATCGACCGAGAGCACTGAGATTTCGGCGCTCTCTGTATAACCTCGTTAGATATTTGGTGTAGAGTCAGTTAATTAACAAGATACAAACTCGGTCCTCATTCTTACAATGGCTGCATTTTATTGGATCAGGAAACGGATTTTCTCTCCACAATCCAAACAAGCTCATATTAATCTTTGGCTCAGAGCTCTGGGGGGGTGTCGGGTTGCCGTGACGGGTGACTAACTATAAATGCATCCAACTGCTGCAGAGACTGGTTTATTCGGCTGATCGTAGGATAAGGAGCCAGATCCACTTTAAACCTATAATAAAAAAAAATAAGATTAAATCACCATTTTTAGTAAATTCTTGTAAGACTTGGGCTAATGGCAATGAGCACTATGGTTCCATGGACTTACCGGTCAGCATTAAACACTTGAGGAACCAGGCACAGATCCGCCATCGTCACCTACAGGAAGATAAACCCAAATTATTTAAAGGGCCACTACCAGGAAAAAAGAATTGTTTATTTTATGTTGATATCTTACATGTGCGGTTTTTCCTCTTGTAGGTTTAGTTAATATTTTTAAGTAAACCACCCCCCCCCCCACCACCAACTTTCCATCACTTGCTCCTCATGCTGCGGCTGTAGCCATAGAATGGAGTGAGTGGGTCAACCATTGACTCAGATCATTGTAATGTGTGGGTTGTACTCAACCGACATCACCAGGGGGTAGATTTAGAAGGCTTTTAAACTCCCCCTGTCTTATCTCAGGTAGTAGAGGCAGGGTATTAGACCCCCCCCCCCCATGCAGCCTAACCTTTTTGACGGACGTAGAAAAAAAAAACTATGGGAAATGATAATGTGAAAAGGCATTGTGTGCGTCAACCGGTGCTGGACGTCGCAAATGCGCTACGTCTGTCATCTCACACTGAACGCTATGCGTGCGTGGCGCACTCTGCGCGTCGTCCTAGCGGTTTTACGTTCTTGCCTAACTTGCGTCCGTTTGCCACGTGTGTTGTGCGTGCGCATTTCGGTGCGGACGCACTTAGTGTGTGGGTCTCTTGATCATGATTCTATGCTATGACGGACGTTAAACTGTGCGGCAACACGGACGTGATCACTACGTTCGTCTGACACGGGCCTTAACTGTTAAGCTACAGCCGTAAACTCTTTGCACAGATTTTGGTAAATGTTGCATCATAGGAAAAATCCACAAACTGGGAACATTAAATTTTTTATTACATGCAATTCAGGAAAAGGTGGAAAAAAAAAAAAAAAAACAGCATATGTTTTATGTGTTGGATGAGGGGCGACCTACGCTTGTCTCAGATTTACAAAGTTCATTTTACTGGAGGAAGCGAGCTTGCTGGCATCAAGCACAAGTTGGGTATCAGTGGATCCCAACCGCAGTCTTCTAGTACCTCTAACAGGTCAGGTTTTAAGGATCACCTTGGGGAAATGCAGACGGAATCCTGCAATCACTGAGCAGCAAATCATATCACCTGTGCTGTGCTTCAGATATCTGCAAACCTGACCTGTTGGGGGTACTTGAGGACCGCAGTTGGGAACCACAATCTATTTCCCCAAAATACACACACCTGGCACTTCCAGACCTACCGTCAATACAGGAACAAAAAGCAAGGACATGCGGGAGTAATTTATAAGACACGGGTGAGTGAAGACTGCATTTTACGCAAGATTACTTATCCTATCCCTTGCGCCTAGTTGTAATTTGAAATCTGGTGCAATGTTTTATGTAGCAGAGAGAACGCGGAGTGCCAACTCATAGTGAAATCTGACATGGTGTACTGTGAAATTTTAAAGTTAAATCTGCTATCTAGCATTGTCGGACACAAACCTCGTCTCCCACACAGTACCGTCCTGCAGTTTCTTGTAGAATTTTCTCCAGGGCTGCAAAAAATAAATGAAAGCTGTTCATAACGGTTTGTTTGGCTTCTAAGCGCTCCATGCCAGCTGCGGGTTCCATAAATAGAGATAAAATAGGGAAACGGTCTCTGTATTTTACAGGTACTTGAGTGATTACCGACCTCCGTATATTACTCAAAAGATATGTGTAAGGCTGTGTCAGACGAGCGTTTTGCAGAGCGGAAGGATCGTCTGTGAGAGACGTTTCTTCCACTCTGGCGCCTGTCTGGCCACATCGCTGAGCGCAGTTAAGGCTGCAAGGCTCCATCCTGTTACAGGTGATCATGCTTTGCAACACTGTTGAATGTGCGTCGTAGCGCGACAGGAGGCTTGCAGCACGGCCACTGTTGCGCTCGCAATTCATGTGTGCGCAACAGCGGGTGGCCGGTCCCGTCGCAGCGTCACAACGCTGCGATGGATGCCGGGAGGCACGTCAGTACGGGCGCACATAGTGCACTCGTCTGACACCAGCTTAATGTTTTGAGGCTTACTCTGCCACTAGTTCTGTGGGCTGGAAAAATGACTTCCTTTAAAACCAACTGGCCTTGGCAATGGATTGCTGTTCTCTTGTGAAAAATGCAAAGGGGCTTCTCCAGCCTCTGAATCACCTGGTAACCACAGGGGGCTCAACTACATTCACCATTAACTCATGCCTCAAAGATAAAGGGTAGGAGCATTTCTGTGGGACACTGCATCTCACACTATTAGGGCTAAATTCCATACTTAATGCTAAAAATGGGGAAAACCATGTGCCAGCAGGTTCCCCGTAGCGTCCCCATTTTAGCGTTGGATTGCAGGGCAGCCACTACCTTGGTGCCTTTCATTGGAACGCAGCAATACCCTAAATAATACACGTGATATCACTTCCACGCCGCCTCGAGTATCACCTCATCGAGTCCAAACGACTCCATGGAGGGTTGCACTTCCAGGGCGCGAGCCCTGCGCAATCTTTGTCTCCAGTCTCACTCTGCTCCCGGGGACAAGAAGCTGTGGATCGGGCCACCGGTCCCACCACAGGATGGTAGGTGACTGGGGGGGGGGGGTTAGAGAGGCTGCTAAATGATTTTTGCAAAAGCGGCACCAACGATTAGGCGCCCTGTACAGAAACAAATCCTGCCTGAGCCCTGTGGTAAGAAGGCAGATTGTACAACAAATACTTATGCCAGCTATTGAATACGGAGATGTAGTGTATGCAGCCGCCCCGCAAACACATCTTCATAAACTTACTACATTTGTAGAAACTTCAGTTACTCCGATGTGACCATCAGGGTACTAGTGTCTCCCAGAGACCAAATTAATATATAACTTTTATTTGAACAATATAAAAAAAATCAAACATAAACATAGACATAAATTAACAGAATTCACAGGACAATGGTAAAACCAAATCTGCTGAAAGAAGTGGTGTATATATACCAGCAGGAGCAGTGATTGACAAGCTGTGCAGCAGGTGACCCAAACAAGCTCACAAAAGTGGTTTGACAGTGAAAAAAGTAAGCTGCTTGCTTGTTGTCAATCAAAAATTCACGACTACACTGCGGATCAATAAGCAGAAAAACAAATCTGCTATAAAAGAATGTGTATATATGTACCAACCAAAGCAATGGATGACAAGAAACACAGTAAATGACCTTCAGGGATCATTTCAAAGTGTTGTAGTTATTTCACCATTTCTCACTGTAATAACGGTTTGCTTGTTGTCAATCAAAAGATCACGAATACGTTGCAAATCAAATGAGCAGAAAAACAAATCTGCTAGGAGGTAATGTATAAACATAACAACAGAGGCAATGAATTTACAATGAACACGATAAATGACCTTCGAGGATCATTTCAAAAGTGTTGTAGTAAGGAGAATTGGTATTGACAATGTGGAGTAGCAAACCACTGCACATGGAGGGCAGAAAACACAATTAAATAGGCAGAAAAAACGGCAAGGGTCTCCAATGGGGAGTTTGACTCAAATAACCCAATACAGTGATGCTAAGAGATTGAACTCAATAATATGTTGCCGAAGGCATCGAGGAGGGTATATACAACCAGTGGTTCGAGTCTCCAAGCATGTATTCAAAAGGTGAAATTGGAGAATTGCTGCAGACGAAGTGCACCCGACGCGCGTTTCGCCGAGAATGGCTCGTCAGGAGTGCTTACGGGCTGAAGAGAAGGAAAGCTGTTTAAATGAGTCAGGTTCCGCCCTGGTTACTGAATCAACCAATGAATGACAGCGTAGCAAATGGTCCAATCCGTTGCCCATCTTAGAGATTGACAGGTAGAACACCAATAAACGATGTTTATGGCCTGGACAGCTGGTAGCACAAATATTTGTTGTTAAATAGTCTAATGGCAATATAGCAGCTAATGTTGATCAAAGTTGCGTTGCCAACGAGTACCAATCAGGAAAAGGAATATAAATAAAATTCACTGAAGTGAGAGGAGTGGTGAATTACTAAGATGCGTGTAAAATGATAAAAAATAATGAAAATGACATGTTCAGTAGATAGCCACTGCAAATTTTAACAACGTGGAATCAGGAAGGTGATGATACATTAATATATTGCCAAATGCAGTATTGTAACACTGTGGTTAACAGGATAGACAAAAATTGATACACACGCTTAAACACACCACCTAATCGAGTGTATAGAGGAGTAGTTAATTAATGCGCTCAGGAAACTTGGAGGTGGATTTAGTTATATATTAATTTGGTCTCTGGGAGACACTAGTACCCTGATGGTCACATCGGAGTAACTGAAGTTTATTCATATCTAGGGGCAAACCCTTTGGTCTCTCATGATTGCCCCTAATTTTTTCTTTGCAATCATCTATTTCTGGTATTATTTCGTTACGCTCTACCTTTCAGGTAGTGATCGTTCTGTCTCATGGTTTCAATACCAAATAGTAACTTTTTCACTGTATCTATAGTTAGTACACCTTATTCATATATACAGGCTTCTCATTTAAACAAAATGTCTGACCTTTTAAAAAAACTAAGTGATACAGCTATGTGGAATGATGATCTATCAGCTGTTTTTTCCACATTACCTTTACCCACCAACAAATTAAATGGTGATATTAGTCAATCTTTTAATCACATCCAAAAACTGTATCAAAATCAAATCAAAAGTTGGTGGGAAATCAATAGTTTAGAACAATATATTGAACGTAAATTGGTACCCAGAGGTTTACGCCCTGAAGTATCTCTACCTAACCGTATCATTACTGACGACCAGGTTGATGAATGGAATTCTCTTTTATTAGATTGCTCCTTTAAACTTATGTCTTTCCTAAATCGTTTAGAAAAAGAACATCTAGAAACAATCAATAAGTCTCTTACTGAGAATATCACTGCCCTAGAAGTTTTCAAATCTGATCCCCAATTTAACCAAATGGAGATACGACTTCAAAAAAATCTCTAACTTCAAAAAAATTATTAAAAGAAACATTTTAAATTTCAACGTGACATTAATGATTTCAAAACTAAAAATATTTTCAAGCACAAAAATCACATACGCCGCAGGCGCCCCTCTGATACCTCTAACAATGATGTGGTCTCTACTACTGATTGTGAGACCTCACCTGATGAAAATGAAACTGAAACAGCCTCATCTCGCCCCATTATTGGTTACAACAGGGGTAGAGCTCAGACTAGACATCAGCCAAAGCATGTTTCTTTTCGGGTAGACGACTGGAAATCAGATCCCCCATCGGAAGCAAGATTACGCGACCGACAAAAATGGGGTTACAAAGGGAGACGTCAGAACGATTACCCCTCAAAAAAGTGGTAACCAATCTCTCTCTTAACTCCATTATAAACCTCTCCAGCTTTAATCTCCTCCCCAGACACCGTTCACTATTAGAAAAAGGTCTTTCTTTTGTTCCGACTCCCCACTTCAATAAATTTGGGTGGATTAAGGACCTTAATTTGTTTGCGAGGAGGTTAGCTTTACATCTTTTTATGGAGAAAAAGAAAGAGAGAGAAGCCAAAAATCTAGGTGTGTCCAGTGAGGACTATGTGCATCTTGAAAATTTGTTGGCTCTCCTGGATGAATGTCCTCCTGATTCGGCTAATTTTTCAAAAAAATTTAAGCAGAAAACTAAATTTACGCCCTCATTCTCTGATTTCTCCAATTTGGAGGTTTTTGTCAATCTCGTTACTTCCGAGATTGAATCTATTCGTAATAAAGATCTACAGTGGGAATCTAATTTATCTCAGGCAGAACAACTAGCCCTTAAAGAATTACAAGATGTACGTAACATCGTTATTAAACAGTCTGACAAGGGGGGTAACTTGGTAATTATGGACCGTGATGATTATGTTGCAATGTGCATGGTGCACTTAAATGACAACGATGGCTATAGAAAATTGGGATGCGATCCCACCCAGCTGTTTACTAAAGATCTGCAAACTCTACTAACACAAGGTGTACAGTTGAAATTAATTTCTGACGAAAACTACAAATTTCTTCTTCCAAAATATCCTACTATTCCGACCCTATATTGTCTCCCCAAGACACATAAATCTCTTGCATCTCCACCTGGTCGTCCGATAGTTTCGGGAAACAACTCATTGACCGAACACATTAGTGAATTTGTCGACTGTTACCTACGACCTTTAGTACTCGATACTCCCTCTTATATAAGCGATACACAACATGTGCTCCAGAAGTTATCCGAGATACATGTTCTTCCCGGGGATATTCTAGTTAGCCTTGATGTAGTCTCACTATATAATAACATTCCTCACTCTGTGGGACTACGGGCTACCAAACACTTTTTGAACAGTAAATATTCTGACCAAGATACTGAATTCATTTTGTCTCTTTTGGACTACATACTAAATCATAATTACTTTCTATTCCAAAACCAATTTTATTTGCAAACTCGGGGCACGGCCATGGGAACATCCTGTGCCCCGAGTTATGCTAATCTGTACCTTGCCTGGTGGGAAAAGTTATTTGTCTTCTCTACGGAAATGACGAGATTCTCAATGTACGTCAAAAACTGGATGCGTTATATTGACGACATCCTGTTTGTTTGGCAGGGTTCTATTGAGATGCTAAACGAATGGTTGGCCCTTCTGAATAATAACGAAATTGGACTTAGTCTTACTTTAGTAATAGGTGGTAATAGCATTGAATTCCTTGATCTTAATATTACTATCAATTCAGATCTTGAACTGATTACTATACTTCATCGCAAAACAACTGCAACTAACAACTTTTTAAATTGGTCCTCTCATCACCCACAAAACCTTGAGAGGGATACCAATAGGCCAATACTTAAGGGCTAGACGCAACTGTACGTCTCTAAAAGACTTCCAACTAGAAGCAAACCTTTTAAAAGACATGTTTCTATCTAAAGGTTATCCAAGGAAATGCCTAAAAAAAGCGTACCAAAGAGCTCTTTTGACCCCCAGGGATGAACTTTTGATCCCGAAAAAAAGAGATGATACAACATCTATAAGATTCATTGCGGACTATGACAATGGTTGGTCCCAAGTAAAATCCATTTGCGCAAAATATTGGCCAATTCTACACATGGAAAAATCTTTAAAAAAAGTTCTTACCCCTTTTCCTTCATTTACAGCAAGAAGGACCAAAAATCTGAGTGACAAATTGGTCCATAGTTTTTTACAACCAGAAAAAGCTACACGCACCTGGTTACAACAACCTAAAGGTGTTTTTCAATGTACCCACTGTAAAGCTTGTAAGTTTGTCCACAAATCTAAACAATTTTCCAGCAATATCACAGGGCGTCATTATGACATCAGACAATTTATGAACTGCTCTAGCCAGGTACTTGTCTATCTCATTACTTGTGAATGTGGAATCCAGTACGTTGGCAAAACGATCCAGCAATTCAAACGCCGTATTCTCCAACATGTCAACTCCGTCTATAATAGCCTTGAGACTTCAGTTTCTAGACATGTCCGATACCAACACAACTCTGACCCCTCATGTCTGTCCTTTCAAGCCATCGAAGGGATGGTCTGCGGACCACGTAAAGGAAATTTGGATAAAAATCTTTGTCAGAGAGAGTCCTATTGGATATACACACTCAAAACCTTATATCCACACGGTTTAAATGAAGATTTCAACTATACGCCATTCATTTGACCATCAAATTAGTTTTTCAATTCTCTTTTTTCATTGTCAGACATCTTTATGTTAAAATATATTTCTTTGTTCATTGTATTAGCCTGTTTAATCTCACTACCAGAATTAATAATATCATTTATTCACTAATCATATACGTTTTTGTTCAGTCTCAATTATAATGAGTCTATCAACATCTATACCATTATCATATTTAGTTTCATAGACGGTTTCTTATTTGTCATGCTTCTGTGTCCTGGTCCATTCATTACCGATGGCCAGTCTCCTGCCTCCATTGATATTTTTTCAGCTGAGTAGCAAGTTTTTGTCATATTCATTACTTAAGATTCTACTTATCAATTTATCCAATAGGTTTTTTTGTCATATTTCTCCAACATTTATTTTAAGGATTCCACTAATCGATTTCTTATATGTTTAGCCCTATGGCTAAACTTTCATGATGTTGGTTTGAGTTTATTTAATAAACAGTCTAACAATACATGCATCTTAAATAGTTTATAATGATATTATATCATGACTCAGTAATCACTAGGATACCATATTTATTACTAGCTGACCTTATCTCCCACTTGCTAATATTAATAGGTTACTATACCTATGCATCCACCGGGTTCCAATGAGTTAAGCCAAACTCACCCCTAAGTTTTTTGAGTGTACCAATTAACCTCTTTGCTGTATACTTGATCAGGCGGCGTGTCAAAGCGTGAGGATTTATTTACGCTTAATATCTTGGCACAGTCCCATTAATCTTTCACGCCGTTTCACTGAATTTTTTGACCAGTTAATCTTTACTGGTCATTATACTTCTATATTTATTCCCACATCGAGTAATAGTGAGTGAGGTTAAATCCACCTCCAAGTTTCCTGAGCGCATTAATTAACTACTCCTCTATACACTCGATTAGGTGGTGTGTTTAAGCGTGTGTATCAATTTTTGTCTATCCTGTTAACCACAGTGTTACAATACTGCATTTGGCAATATATTAATGTATCATCACCTTCCTGATTCCACGTTGTTAAAATTTGCAGTGGCTATCTACTGAACATGTCATTTTCATTATTTTTTATCATTTTACACGCATCTTAGTAATTCACCACTCCTCTCACTTCAGTGAATTTTATTTATATTCCTTTTCCTGATTGGTACTCGTTGGCAACGCAACTTTGATCAACATTAGCTGCTATATTGCCATTAGACTATTTAACAACAAATATTTGTGCTACCAGCTGTCCAGGCCATAAACATCGTTTATTGGTTGTTCTACCTGTCAATCTCTAAGATGGGCAACGGATTGGACCATTTGCTACGCTGTCATTCATTGGTTGATTCAGTAACCAGGGCGGAACCTGACTCATTTAAACAGCTTTCCTTCTCTTCAGCCCGTAAGCACTCCTGACGAGCCATTCTCGGCGAAACGCGCGTCGGGTGCACTTCGTCGGCAGCAATTCTCCAATTTCACCTTTTGAATACATGCTTGGAGACTCGAACCACTGGTTGTATATACCCTTCTCGATGCCTTCGGCAACATATTATTGAGTTCAATCTCTTAGCATCACTGTATTGGGTTATTTGAGTCAAACTCCCCATTGGAGACCCTTGCCGTTTTTTCTGCCTATTTAATTGTGTTTTCTGCCCTCCATGTGCAGTGGTTTGCTACTCCACATTGTCAATACCAATTCTCCTTACTACAACACTTTTGAAATGATCCTCGAAGGTCATTTATCGTGTTCATTGTAAATTCATTGCCTCTGTTGTTATGTTTATACATTACCTCCTAGCAGATTTGTTTTTCTGCTCATTTGATTTGCAACGTATTCGTGATCTTTTGATTGACAACAAGCAAACCGTTATTACAGTGAGAAATGGTGAAATAACTACAACACTTTGAAATGATCCCTGAAGGTCATTTACTGTGTTTCTTGTCATCCATTGCTTTGGTTGGTACATATATACACATTCTTTTATAGCAGATTTGTTTTTCTGCTTATTGATCCGCAGTGTAGTCGTGAATTTTTGATTGACAACAAGCAAGCAGCTTACTTTTTTCACTGTCAAACCACTTTTGTGAGCTTGTTTGGGTCACCTGCTGCACAGCTTGTCAATCACTGCTCCTGCTGGTATATATACACCACTTCTTTCAGCAGATTTGGTTTTACCATTGTCCTGTGAATTCTGTTAATTTATGTCTATGTTTATGTTTGATTTTTTTATATTGTTCAAATAAAAGTTATATATTAATTTGGTCTCTGGGAGACACTAGTACCCTGATGGTCACATCGGAGTAACTGAAGTTTATTCATATCTAGGGGCAAACCCTTTGGTCTCTCATGATTGCCCCTAATTTTTTCTTTGCAATCATCTATTTCTGGTATTATTTCGTTACGCTCTACCTTTCAGGTAGTGATCGTACTACATTTGTAGAACTCATTCTGCCGCTTTGTGCTACAATGTAACTACATGACCCACCACTGACATGTTAAAAGAACTAAACTGGCCATCACTGGAATCTAGATGCACCCTTCACCTTTCCAACCTGGTGCTTTTCTGGGAGGCTACCACCCTACCTGAATAGGCTGCTTCCCCCAGCAGTACCCTCCTCCGATCCAGGACCTGCACCTTACTTGCAATACCACAACACAAAAAGAAAGTGGCTCGATCCTCATTTTCCTACAGAGCGCCTTAGTTATGGAATAACCTCCCAGACGCCATCAAATCTTCCCCCAGTCTAAAGTCCCTTAAGAGTTACCGATTTAACATACCTCCAATACGGAATGCACCTGTAAACATGTAACATAGTGACTATATACAGAATGCACCTGTAAACATGTAACTGACTATTTTCTGTTAATATCTTGCGTTTTACTACTTTGTATTTCTGTAACAATTCAATGTTCTTGAACCCAGGACATACTTGAAAATGAGAGCAATCTCAATGTATCCTTCCTGGTAAAATCCTTTATAAAAGTTTTGTTCAGCCCAACAGTGTGTGTTAATTAGCGCTAGGATTTAGTAATTAGTTTTGAGAAGTATAAGATTTGCAAAGTACAGTAAGCTCCCGGAAGAACTGATACGCAATTTTTTTTTTCCCAACAGGTTTAGCATTAGGAATGTAATATGGGGACGTGCGTTAAAGTCACTTATCCTAGCGTGAACACCTACTAATCCGAATGTTAACGTTAGCATTCACTATGTAAACATAAGAACGGATCTCTCCTCTATTCCACCCTCTTGAATATAAAGCACAGCCGAGCAGAACGCTTTATAACTCTAGACTGGTTTACCTTTGCGTGATTAACCCAACGTGAAGCGCTGCCGATTAAAATAACTCCTACAGTTACACATGGATGGGCTATTGGTCAACATGAAAAACGGCTGCCACCTCTGACATACCCTGTATTCTACACAGGCCAATCCCACGTGTGTATATTTACATGCATACACACATCTCAATACCTCACCTTGGAAGCCACGGATAATGAAATGCTGAGCCCATTCTACCTTTGTATCTCCAATCTTCTCGAGGACATAGAGATTCTGAGGGAGAAGAGACATTGTCACTGTACGTATTGATTGACACATATCAGGGACTGTCACCTTTTTAAAAAAGGACCCGGGTTTACGGGTTACGGTCGGGCTTTCTCTTACCTTCAGGTCGTCCATAGATCTTTGTGGACCATGGCATTCTTTTAGTTAAAAATGATGGCAAGACAAAACTCATTAATCACCGTCCTAAAGCTGTGCAAAAAACAAGTACCTGAAGAGGCTGAATCCCAGATGTAATGTGTTCACTGATCACGCGCGCCTGCGCCCTCTTCTTCGGATCTTTGGGAAGGAGTGGGTGATTGGGGCGCGTCTCCTCCAGGTACTCAATAATTGCAAGCTGCGCGGATGAGCAAATTGTAGAAAAAAAATAAAATATTAAATTAGCATCTTGATCAATGCTACTATTACCGTACATTTGTCTGCCATCATAGGGCCCTATTACATTCTTCGCGCAAACGTTTGCACGCGCGCAAAAACACATTAACGCGAGGGGAAAAACCCTTTGCGCTGAACGTGGTATTACAATGTCAGCAAAAACAAACGCGCGTATACATCTACCGCGGGTGAACCTGCGCGAGCTTACTGTACATCGCGCGTCCTATACTTAACATTGTGAGCGCAAATGCGTTTGTGCGCTGGTACGCGGATGGTATTAAAATCTATGCGCAGTTTGTAACGCACAGCCTTTGCGCGCATAATTTTAGCAACTCCTAAAAGCTGGTGTTAATGGCAATTTCTCTCAACCTGGCCGAAACCAAATACACCAGCAAAGTATAGTTACACATTCTACACATACCCAAACCAATAAAATGGAGAAGTTGTGCGTGTTTTTAATATTGCTGCAGCATATATGCGCAGATTGACTTTGACAGGCGCAAAAAAGTAACGTAAGACAATTGTGGTTCTTAATTCTGATTGGCTGAATCGCATTAAAAAAAACAGTCCGCACACTGATTTCAGTGTGCAACGTTGCTGCGCGCGCGTTTTTGCGCGTGTTATTTTTTGACAGATGAAAAAATTCCCGAGGATTGTAATACCAGCGTTGATTTACGAGCGTTAACATTTCTCACAAAAATTCACGCACTGCGTGAGCGTTTTTGCGTGAAGAACGTAATAGGGCCCATAGAGTGACAATTTCTGTCAATCTCCTAGATTTAGCTGTTGCAGGCCTCGTGAGTGCGAGAATTCTCAGTTTGTATCCCGGTGACTGCATCGTATTCATGAAGAGTGTCACTCTAAACTTTCTCCGGCCTACCTTTTATTAAGCAGCAAGGGGGTCAAATTCCTGCGTGGCTTGGTGGTTGGAAGCTGCAGGGACCCTGCGCCCTGTGTGCCCAAATCCCTGGTGGTCCCGTGGGTCCAGCTGCAGGGCCCCTGCAATTGAACCAGTCTGGGTTAGGTGTAAACTGTGTAACCGATCACTCGCGCAGCTGGCGCTCAGTGAGTTGACACGCATGCTGTGCTCGGATACATCACCACGCACAGCCTGAGGTTGGACCCGCTGTGTGCCAGTACAGCGAGGAGTAGTTAAGCAGTTTGCACGTAACAGGAGTGCAGACCACTTTGACTGCAGCTGTCCTTGCGGAACCACTAAGACTACGGGACAACCACAAGACGGCACCACGATTCAAAGGCACCCAGTGCCACTGCCGCTGGCTTCCAGGCTCCCTACAACTGATCTGCAGGCTGGAACTTTGGGACCCTCTCTTATGGAGCATTGGCCTAAAGGACTCGCCACACAGCTCAGGCCATGTACAGCAGGGGTCAGCAACCTTGGACCTCCCAGATGTTTTGGAACCACTTCCCAGGATTGCTTGAGCATAAAGTTGCTGACCCCCTACTGTAGAGCATATACAGCAAATCTGAAGATTTCTAGAGCCAGTAATGGACTTACCGATTGGCTGAGGGTGACCCCATCGATCCGTAGAGCGGGTACTTGCTGCATAGGATTCACTTGCTTGTATTCTTCGGTATACTGTAGGCAGTGAGTGTAGTAAGTAAACATATGGAACTAGCTTCCTCCCGCACCACAAACCCCGACCAAATGTAGCCGACTGATGGCGTTCAAGGTCTGCGTGAAGCCCTATGCGATGCAGGGCTGGGACACCTCAGAAGGGGGAAAACCTAACACATAATGACCACCTGCGTTAATTTAGCAATGGTGTCCTGTGTCCAGAGTGTCCCTTTACGCTTGATGGCTCCATGAGCTTTCACCATGTCTTACCTCTAGCTACAATATATCTTCAGTTTCCGGTTTCTGCATTACTGAGACCCGATACCAATCCTTAAGCTGTTACACATAATAATGAATAACATCTTGGGCCCCATTCACACTAAGCGATTTATCGCACGGTTTTTGCCGCGATATTGCGCATATTTCCACGCGATATCGCTCTATGTAGCTTCTCCAATGCAGCTGTTCACATCTCACAGCTCAATGTCGCCTGTAGCTCGTCGCGGGTACATGACCCTCTTTTCACGATTTGCATTAATGGTGTTGCGCAATATCGCGCATAACGCGTATATGAAAATTGCGTGGAAAAACGCGCGATTTTCAAGTCGCTCGGTGTGAACGGGCCCTTAAATTTCAGCAAAAAACTTAAGGGCATTTGATCTTCTAGTTTGAAGTAGCAGAATTTGGTAAATGTACCCAAATACAGCATTTCTTCAGATCGCGGATTGTTTTTGCTTAAACTCTGCAATTTACATATTAGGCTAGGGTCAGACGAACGCATTTTTCACGTTGTCCGTGAAAAAGTGCGTTCGAACGAATAGACGTATTTTTTCACGGAATACGCGATAGCGGTCATACGATGCGCATTTTCGTCCGTGATTTTGTACGGATCATCAATAAAACCCTTTCTGCGTCTGGACGTTATGTTGGCCGGACGTGTGCAGCGTCTGACGTCTCCCAATCACGCAAACACGCCGCTATGCGGCCGCAGCGCACTCTGTACGTCAGTAGTAGCGGTTTGACGTTCTCAAAAAAATGCGTTCGTTTGCCACTTGCGTTGCGCGGACGAACTTTCGTGCGGCCGTTCGTCGTATGTTCCCCGGCATTGGACGTAATTTGCTGCTACAACGGCCGTGATTTCGTGCGGCTAAACGCACGTTAAAACTGCTTTCGTCTGACCTTAGCCTTAGTGTAGACGAACTGCCCTGAAATTGTTCACTGTTCGGTGTTTAGTGAATAACCCTTTTATAGTATTTTATATGGTTGGCCAAAGCAACTGGTTCACCAAAACTGGTCTAAGGCCGGGGTCAAACAAGCGTCAGTGGAGAGCGGAAGGAACGTCCGTGAGAGTGGAAGTTCCTTCCACTCGATGTCTGTCTGCCCACCTCGCTGAGCGAGCACAGCGCGAAACTCCTACGGAGGATCATGCTTTACAGCCCCGTCAATGCGCGTCTTAGCGCGTCGATGGGGAGGCTTTGTGGATGAACGCTTGTTGCGCACGCATTTCGTCCGTGCGCACAAGCGTGTGACCGGCCCCATTGCAGCGTCACGGCGCCAGTAAGCACATCAGTACGGGTGCACCTAGGGCGCTAGTCTGACACTGGCCCAAGTCGCCGCAACTATCTGTACCATGAAAATCCTACACGGATTTGAAACATTGTGTTCGGATTTTGCAGACCTGCACATGTAGTGCTGTTGGCAGTAAATAAATAGTGCGCCGATATAATGTTATACGGTCTGTGGAATAAATTCTGAAAATATACTACATTTAAACATTGTATCACATATGCAGCAAAATGGCATTACGGTCTGTAACACTTTCCAAGCTACAATCTGTCTCCAATTAAAATTCCAACCTCGTCCCTTCCTCCACATGCAACTGTCCAACCCGTCCAACCACTAACCTGTAACCCTCCATCCTTGATGAGACTGACAGGACGCTGGTCATACTCGATACCCTTCAGGGCAAGAGCTGCAGAGGTAGGAACAGAAATGGGTGAAAAGCCACGCAGTATGCATTACAAAATAATGGAGGATTTAAAACAGGGGTCAAGTCCTTAAAAAATGTGTGGGAACTCCTCAAGATTCCAGTCTCCCAATTAGCGATCATCATCATCATCATCTCGCACATAACATACATACGCTCATTAAAATCCACATCTACATGTAAATATAGGACAATTCCTATACAGGGTTATTCAAAGAGATCCGAATTGTGGCCGGAAGGGAACCAAACAGTGAAATTCAGCGTTCGGTTACCTTTCCTGGCCATTCGGCTATTCAGAGAGCAGGCAGTTCGCCAAATGTTGGCGAATTGCCTGCACATATGGTATCTGTTCGAGGGCAGTGAAATCCCCATAGAGAAGCAATGCTTCGTCTATTCAGAGAACAAAAACCAGCAGTGAAAAGTTGCCGAATTGCCCTGCTGTTCGGTGGTTTAATTCGGCAGGTTTATTCAGGCGAATCCCATAGGCTTCAATGAAAAAATATTCCCATTTTAATCCAATATCTAATAAACTGTTTATTATATTCTGCAGTAAAAAGTCTCTTTATTTCTAGATTTTTTTAGGATTTAAGGTTTTTTTTTCCTTTTTGTTTTTAAATCATTTTTTTTTCTGTAAAAGCCCTTTTTATTATCATTCATTGGATCTTTATATGTAAATTTCAGACATTTTCGCTCAGTAGTTTCTTTGCAAACAGCGTTTTACTTTTCAAACATTCAAGCGAACTGTTTTTTTTTTGTTCACTCCATTCGTCTGCGGTGTCGGCTTTTTCCGGCGACTGCTCTGCGCTGTGATCGGCAGCTGCTCAGGGTTCTTCGGCGGGTTAATCCAGATGTTTTTGCGGGTTTCGGTGTGCGCTCGCCAGGTTTTGTGGGGAGTGTTCATCAGGTTTGTGGCGACTTTTCCCTGCACTACGACAGCCCTGTGGTGCTTGCTGAATACACCGCTTGCAGGGTCGCCGAAATGGGATCGCCAAATCACACCGAATTGAAGAGAACGGAAAGTCACCGAACGTGCAGTGACTTTTCGATTCTCTTTGAATTACCCTGAGTGTGATTAAACAGGGAAACATATGATTAAACACCTAGATGTAATCTATTAAATGAAAACTATATACCCTCTATTTCAGATAACCTTGGGCATCTACTGGTTTAAATGCCCATCCTCAGGTTCTACATCCACCCGACACTTTCTTCCCATCAAAATAAATCAGTATCTAGGTGTATGTTCCAAAGAACTAGTTTCGCAAACAAAGTATCGGCGTGACAGCGTGCAAAAATCTTACCGATCCGGACTCTCCATGAACAGGAACTGCGATAATAGCCAAATAACAGGGGCTGGAGCAGCAGCAGCAGGAGGATCACAGGACATTATGAAAGGGTGAGAGATCACCACAGAGAGAGAAAAACAAAAATAAAAAAATTAGAGAAGCGAGAAAAAAAAATATTTTTCAAGTTTGTTCAGATTTCCTACGTATAAAACCGTTTTCTAACCGGTAACAAAGCGTCTGATTTCTCACCTTCTGAGTCGATGCCATTGCTCAGGTGAAGTGGCCGCGCTGCACTCTGATCTCTCCCAAATACTGAGCCAATCAGGAAGCAGACTGAGATCCTCCCATCGTCTGCTCTGACAAAGCAGAACAGACTTTACCCAGTATTACCTCATATGGGATGCATTAACATTTAACTCCCTCCAGCCTGGAAAGCTCATAACCCACCGGTCATTGCACATGAGCGTCTCATTAGATAAAAACAATCTAGGGGTTATTCACAAAGCACCGAACCTTCCACTGAAGGGCACCGTACGGTGCAATTTCAGGGCAGTTTGCCTATTCACCGAACTGTCAATTCACCAAGTACTGGCGAATTAACTGTGAAATACGGTGCAGTTCGCCGCAATTCTGCGGCAGTGAAATTGTCCCACAGGGAAGTAAAGGTTAATCTATTCACAGAATGCCGAACTGCAACGAAGTGTCAGTGATATGCCCTGATTTTTGGTGTTTCGTCCCCCCCCCATGTTTATTGCCTACAAATCCCAGAATTCTTTCAATGCAATGGATGGACAGAGAATCATTGGACTTGTAGTTCAGAAACATGTATGGGGAGGGGCAAAGTTTGAGATCCCAGCCATAATGTATGCCGCGAGACGGCCCGCCGCTTGGAATAAATGGCTCGGCTCCAGGACCGGTGCAACCATTGGGCCAATTAGGCAGCTGCCTAGGGCGCCCTTAAGAGGAGGGCGCCACACTGGGCTAATATAAGGGCAAGCATTATAGCAGATGTTATGTTTAGCCTGTGTAGAGCTGCCGTGGAGCTTCCAGAAGTGCCCTAATGCCGTTGGCCCGATACAGGTGATGGGTGCAAGAGCTCTTTGATGGCAAGTACCCTCTAGATGACAGGACCCTTTCACCAAACAGCACAGAGACGTTATGGCTTCAGTCGTAGCATTTTCCTGTGATTCGTACAGTGTGCGCGGTGTCAGTCAGGTCTCAGCAGCCTTGACCCTCCAGATGTTTTTGTACTACATTTCCCTTGAGGTTCTTGCATTCTAATGAGTGGCTGGGCATCATGGGAGATGTAGTTTCAAAACCATCTGAAGGGACAAGGTTGCTGACCCCTGCAGTGATAGTGTCCCAAACCACGCCCACTAAGCATCTGGGCGACAAGAAGGGGGCAGGGAGTCTGAGCAAGGATATAAGAACTCCTGCAGACCCCGTGACTCTCATAAAAGCCAATCAAACGGCAGGATTCCTTTACATACCTTACAGAACGCCGCCATTTCTTCCAATAATTTTCTGACACGCCCTCCAGTGCTGGTTGGTTGGCGGGTTTTGTGGGGAACGGAAGGATTTCCCGCCCCACGCGTTGGTTGGCCAGGAGACGCTACCCCACGAGTACACATTTCCCCGCCTACCTTACCATAATGGGTGGATAGAGGAGGGCCTTGTTGATTGGGGGTTTCGTACACCTGCTCTGAGTGGCCAGCTGGCGGTGTCATTCTGTCGCCCAGTCAGCTGGTTGGTCGGCTGGAGGTGTCCATGGTGATGTGTGAAATGCTGTGGGCGGGTTACCGGGCTGAGGGTTGGTAGCAGCCTGCAGGCCTGACTCGGGATGGAGTCGGTTGCACGCGCAGTGTTGTGCCTTCTTGTCGTTCTGTCCTTCGCTACACGTTTCTATCGCCTGTCATTGCCGCCCAGTGTGTGGTAAGAGCCGGCCCGGGAGATCTGGGTAGAAGCGGAGGAACCTCCTGTGATAACAGCCAGGGAGAGAGGGGGGACCCCCTGTGATAACACAGCCAGGGAGAGAGAGGGGGACCCCCTGTGATAACACAGCCAGGGAGAGAGAGGGGGACCCCTGTGATAACACAGCCAGGGAGAGAGAGAGGGGGACCCCCTGTGATACACAGCCAGGGAGAGAGAGAGGGACCCCCTGTGATAACACAGCCAGGGAGAGAGAGGGGACCCCCTGTGATAACACAGCCAGGGAGAGAGAGGGGGACCCCTGTGATAACACAGCCAGGGAGAGAGAGGGGGGACCCCCTGTGATAACAGCCAGGGAGAGAGAGGGGGACCCCCTGTGATAACAGCCAGGGAGAGAGAGGGGGACCCCCTGTGATAACAGCCAGGGAGAGAGAGGGGGACCCCCTGTGATAACAGCCAGGGAGGAGGGAGGGGGACCCCCTGTGATAACAGCCAGGGAGAGAGAGGGGACCCCCTGTGATAACACAGCCAGGGAGAGAGAGAGGGACCCCCTGTGATAACACAGCCAGGGAGAGAGAGGGGGACCCCCTGTGATAACACAGCCAGGGAGAGAGAGGGGGACCCCCTGTGATAACACAGCCAGGGAGAGAGAGGGGGACCCCCTGTGATAACAGCCAGGGAGAGAGAGGGGACCCCCTGTGATAACAGCCAGGGAGAGAGAGGGGGACCCCCTGTGATAACAGCCAGGGAGAGAGAGGGGGACCCCCTGTGATAACAGCCAGGGAGGGAGGGAGGGGGACCCCCTGTGATAACAGCCAGGGAGAGAGAGGGACCCCCTGTGATAACAGCCAGGGAGAGAGAGAGAGAGGGGGACCCCCTGTGATAACAGCCAGGGAGAGAGAGAGGGACCCCCTGTGATAACACAGCCAGGGAGAGAGAGAGAGAGGGACCCCCTGTGATAACACAGCCAGGGAGAGAGAGAGGGACCCCCTGTGATAACACAGCCAGGGAGAGAGAGAGGGACCCCCTGTGATAACACAGCCAGGGAGAGAGAGAGGGACCCCCTGTGATAACACAGCCAGGGAGAGAGAGGGGGGGACCCCCTGTGATAACACAGCCAGGGAGAGAGAGGGGGACCCCCTGTGATAACACAGCCAGGGAGAGAGAGGGGGACCCCTGTGATAACACAGCCAGGGAGAGAGAGAGGGACCCCTGTGATAACACAGCCAGGGAGAGAGAGGGGGACCCCCTGTGATAACACAGCCAGGGAGAGAGAGGGGGACCCCCTGTGATAACACAGCCAGGGAGAGAGGGGGGGACCCCTGTGATAACACAGCCAGGGAGAGAGAGGGACCCCTGTGATAACACAGCCAGGGAGAGAGAGGGGGACCCCCTGTGATAACAGCCAGGGAGAGAGAGGGGGACCCCCTGTGATAACAGCCAGGAGAGAGAGGGGGACCCCCTGTGATAACACAGCCAGGGAGAGAGGGGGACCCCCTGTGATAACAGCCAGGAGAGAGAGGGACCCCCTGTGATAACACAGCCAGGGAGAGAGAGAGAGGGACCCCCTGTGATAACACAGCAGGGAGAGAGAGAGGGACCCCCTGTGATAACACAGCCAGGGAGAGAGAGAGGGACCCCCTGTGATAACACAGCCAGGGAGAGAGAGAGGACCCCTGTGATAACACAGCCAGGGAGAGAGAGGGGGGGACCCCCTGTGATAACACAGCCAGGGAGAGAGAGGGGGACCCCCTGTGATAACACAGCCAGGGAGAGAGAGGGGGACCCCTGTGATAACACAGCCAGGGAGAGAGAGAGGGACCCCTGTGATAACACAGCCAGGGAGAGAGAGGGGGACCCCCTGTGATAACACAGCCAGGGAGAGAGAGGGGGACCCCCTGTGATAACACAGCCAGGAGAGAGGGAGGGGGACCCCTGTGATAACACAGCCAGGGAGAGAGAGGGACCCCTGTGATAACACAGCCAGGGAGAGAGAGGGGGACCCCCTGTGATAACAGCCAGGGAGAGAGAGGGGGACCCCCTGTGATAACAGCCAGGGAGAGAGAGGGGGACCCCCTGTGATAACACAGCCAGGGAGAGAGGGGGACCCCCTGTGATAACAGCCAGGGAGAGAGAGGGACCCCCTGTGATAACACAGCCAGGGAGAGAGAGGGGGACCCCTGTGATAACAGCTAGGGAGAGAGAGGGACCCCTGTGATAACACAGCCAGGGAGAGAGAGGGGGACCCCCTGTGATAACACAGCCAGGGAGAGAGGGGGACCCCCTGTGATAACAGCCAGGGAGAGAGAGGGACCCCCTGTGATAACACAGCCAGGGAGAGAGAGAGGGACCCCTGTGATAACACAGCCAGGGAGAGAGAGAGGGACCCCCTGTGATAACACAGCCAGGGAGAGAGAGGGGGACCCCTGTGATAACACAGCCAGGGAGAGAGAGGGGGACCCCTGTGATAACACAGCCAGGGAGAGAGAGAGGGACCCCTGTGATAACACAGCCAGGGAGAGAGAGAGGGACCCACTGTGATAACAGCCAGGGAGAGAGAGGGGGACCCCCTGTGATAACACAGCCAGGGAGAGAGAGAGGGACCCCCTGTGATAACAGCCAGGGAGAGAGAGGGGGGGGACCCCCTGTGATAACACAGCCAGGGAGAGGGGGACCCCCTGTGATAACACAGCCAGTGAGAGAGAGGGACCCCCTGTGATAACAGCCAGGGAGAGAGAGAGGGACCCCCTGTGATAACACAGCCAGGGAGAGAGAGAGAGGGACCCCCTGTGATAACAGCCAGGGAGAGAGAGAGGGACCCCCTGTGATAACAGCCAGGGAGAGAGAGAGGGACCCCCTGTGATAACACAGCCAGGGAGAGAGAGAGAGGGGACCCCTGTGATAACACAGGGGGAGAGAGAGAGGGACCCCCTGTGATAACACAGGGAGAGAGAGAGGGGGGGACCCCCTGTGATAACACAGCCAGGGAGAGAGAGAGGGACCCCCTGTGATAACACAGCCAGGGAGAGAGAGGGGGACCCCCTGTGATAACACAGGGGGCGAGAGAGAGGGACCCCCGGTATTCTGGAACCCCAGGGTCATATGCGAGCAGTGAATGTCACATGCAGGATGTGATTGAAGTCAGATAGCTTAACTCATCCTCTTTTGAAAGCACAAAATCCTTTGTATTTTTCTTCGCTTTATTGAGAAAGTCACAGCAAATAAAAGGTGTCTTTTGGGTAGAGAGAGCTTCTCTTGGGTCTGCTTTGGTTTGGAAAGATTGGTTAGAGAGGCGGTAAAGGGTTAAAGCACAAAATCAAGAAGAAAAAACCTGCACGGGAGTAATGCGAGTAATCATACGCACAAATAGTGCCTCGCCTAACGAGACTCCGTCAGATATATTAGATAAGCAACTCCTTTATTAGAATTCTATAACTTAATATATACAAAAAAGCGTGTGGGGGGGGGGGGATTCCAAAATGTATTTTCTTCACTTTCAAGGTAATACATGTCACCAATACAAGTCTACCTGAAGACCACTTTTATTTTTTATATATGTATACCTCTTTTTCCTTCATATAGTTTCGCTCGTCTCAGCGAGGCCGAGTCGCTAAACAGGCCTTTAGTTTCCATATAGACGTAAAATGATTCCAATGTTCTAATCAGTGAGTCAAAAAGACTTTCTCGTATACCCTCAGCAGGTCATATACGCTCAGCAGTTCGTATAGCTCAGCAGGTCGTATAGCTCAGCAGTTCGTATAGCTCAGCAGTTCGTATAGCTCAGCAGGTCGTATAGCTCAGCAGTTCGTATAGCTCAGCAGGTCGTATAGCTCAGCAGTTCGTATAGCTCAGCAGTTCGTATAGCTCAGCAGTTCGTATAGCTCAGCAGGTCGTATAGCTCAGCAGGTCGTATAGCTCAGCAGTTCGTATAGCTCAGCAGGTCGTATAGCTCAGCAGTTCATATAGCTCAGCAGTTCATATAGCTCAGCAGTTCGTATAGCTCAGCAGTTCGTATAGCTCAGCAGTTCGTATAGCTCAGCAGTTCGTATAGCTCAGCAGTTCGTATAGCTCAGCAGTTCGTATAGCTCAGCAGTTCGTGTAGCTCAGCAGGTCGCGTAGCTCAGCAGGTCGCGTAGCTCAGCAGGTCGTATAGCTCAGCAGGTCGTGTTTCCTACGAGTACCAAAACTCACAAATAAACCTTTAATATTTTAGGTGAAAGAAGTGCCCCGATAAACCACCAAATACTGTTTAGACATGAGCACTGCCCCTTTCCGATATGGACACAGGTGCTTAATAACACGGAGATAATGTGACGACGTTTCCCTAGTGCTTGCCTCGCTTTTAGCGTTTCAGAATTTTGCATGTCGTGCTTTTTCTCTGCAGCTGGGATGAAACCCACTTCGGAAAGATGGGAAGTTATTACATAAACAGGACGTTTTTCTTTGATGTTCACCCACCCTTAGGAAAGGTAAGATTATTTTCAGTTAATTTCGGGGCACCAGGGCTTGTTTAGCTTTGTGCGCTATATACTATACTAACAGCAATGGGGAACCTTGGCACCCCAGTTGTTTTGGAACTACATATCCCATGATGCTTAGTCACACTTTAGGTTGGCAGAGGATCATGGGGCATGCAGTTCAGAAACATCTGGGGGTGCCGAGTTCTGCCATCACTGTACTATACTATCAGGTGTGATACTAGGCTTAAGACAGACCTGGGACTTGAGCCTTGTTTCAGGCTTACGCAATGTACCCCATCACGGCAGGTTCTATCCTTCTTAAAGCGATGACTGCTCTTATGAGCCAAACACACTTACCTGGGACAGGTATCCTCCTGGGGCTCTCTGCAGTTCACTGCTGAGCCATTTCACCCCTGGGGGCTGTTCTCATTATAACTATTTTGGTTCATGTTTAACCAGATTTTGAAGTCCTGTTTTATAATAGAACCTAGACAAATTATACATCGTTTTTTCAGCGGATTCAAAATACAGCATTGCTACGTGTATATGTCATGTCACATCAGAATGCTACAACAACAAAAAAAATGTTAGTGTAATTTTTCATTCGGATTTCAGTCATATACAGAATGTAATAATATTTTTCCACGTCTTATTATTTTATATAGGATGCATTAACAAAGGACCGGTGGAGAATAATCAGCTTTTCCACTGTAGCTTGTTATTTTCAGCTGGAGCCAGCCTTCAACAATTTAATTCTGGCTCAAAGACCCAGGTGTTTCTTCAAAAATTCCTTGCCACTGGGTCTGTGACGCAGAGGGCAGCGCCACCTCCTCTAGTCATATACAGTGGAAAAATGGAAACAAATGGTTCCCATTGTCTTCCCACAGCCACGACTTGACCCCATTTACTCAAATATGGGGGTTGCACTTGTTTTCATGAAATCCTATCAGGGTTATTCAAAGAGCTCCGAATTGTGACCGACAGGTAACCGAGCAGTGAAATTCAGCGTACGGTTATCTTTCCTGGCCATTCGGCTATTCAGAGAGCAGGCAGTTCGCCAAATGTTGGCGAATTGCCTGCACATACGGTGCCTGTTCGAGGGCAGTGAAATCCCCATAGAGAAGCAATGCTTTGTCTATTCAGAGAACACAAACCAGCAGTGAAAAGTTGCCGATATGCCCTGCTGTTCGGTGGTTTCATGCGGCAGATTTATTCAGGCGAATCCCATAGGCTTCAATGTTAAAAATCATCCAGTTTTAATTCAATATCTAATCAACAGTTTATTATAATATTCTGCAGTAAAAAGTCTCTTTATTTATAGATTTGTTTTAGGATCTTTTAGGCATTTTTCAGGATTTTTTTGTGAATTTTTTTTTCTTTTTCTGTATCAGCCCTTTTTATTATCATTCATTGGATCTTATATGTAAATTTCAGACATTTTCGTTCAGTAGTTTCTTTGCAAACAGCGTTTCACTTTTCAAGACCTGCAAATGTTCTGATTTTTTTATTTATTTTTTTCACTCCAACCGTCTGCGGTGTCGGGTTTTTCTGGCGGCTGTTCTGCGCTGTGGTCGGCGGCTGCTCGGGTTTCTCCGGCGTGTTCGGCAGGGTTAATCCAGATGTTTTTGCGGGTTTCGGTGTGCGTTCGCTGGGTTTTACGGTGAGTGTTCATCGGGTTCGCGGCGGCTTTTCCCTGCACTACGACGGCTCTGTGGTGCTTGCTGAATACGCCGCAGGGTCGCCGAAATAGGATCGTCGAATTGAAGAGAATGAAAAGTCACCCAACGTGCCGTGACTTTTCGATTCTCTTTGAATAACCCTGATAATGTGAGAGATACAGGTCATTTGTATCTTGAGGTTTCCGCAGGCCGCCGAGATCCGATCGCTAATGGGTTAAAAAAAATCCACTGGCGCAACGATAATAGCGCTTTTCAGCGCGAGGTTACTGTACTTTGCGCTCCCCATGTTATGCATGGGGAACACAGAGTTGTTAGCTTTAGGATCACAAAGTCCTAACGCTAAATACCGCACCGCTGCGGCTAACTGAAATGTTTGCTACAGCTCCAATCTGTGCCGACTGATTCAGCTTCTACAGAATCAGTCAGCCCCAGCTGGAACCCCCCTCCCCCCCAAATCTGATACTCATCTGACTGCAAAAACGGTGGCCCAATCCGCCGCTTCTGGCCGTTGGGAGCAGAGTGAGACTGGGGACAAATAGTCCCCACTCCGGCAATGTACGATCTCGCATGATCGTGCAGGTCACATGGCCCGGAAGCACAACCCTCCGTGGAGTCCTACACATTCCAGGAGGGAATACTCGCAGCACTCGTTGTGGGGCAGGCTGCTGAATTCAGCGCCTGCCTCGTCATAATCTGTTTTTAAAACGGGGACACTAATTGGAAATTTGCGAGCACAAGTTTTTCCCCCTTGACGTCCCCGTTTTAGTTCAGGGCACATGATAGTGCCCAAAATCTGGACCTCACACATGACCGTGCCATTATGGAATTATTTTTTTGTCCCCAATTGAGGGGAAAAGCACAGAGGTTTTTTTTTTTTTTTTTGCCTTTTCTTGGATCAACAGCAACCATAGGGGTATGTGGAAAAGTGGTTTTCCAACCTATAATACTAAGTGTGTGTGTCTCTCTCTTCAGATGCTGATTGGTCTCGCTGGTCATCTGAGTGGATACAACGGCTCCTTTTCCTTCCTGAAACCTGGACAGAACTATGAGTCGCACAATTATCTGGGCATGAGAGGGGTGAGTGCCGGATAGGGAATGAAAAAATATGAGCTTACTGGGCCTGGGCTGGTAATCATCCGTTCTGGGTGATCATTTAAAGTGTGTGCGATTGCTGAACACTTGGAAACTTAGGCTAATGTCAGACGAGCTCACTCTGTGCGCGTGCATAACGGACAGACGTACTGACGGAAGATACTGTAGACACCACACAGTCCGTTTTTTTGACGGATGTAGAAAAAAAGGGAAATATGGGAATCAAAATTAATTAAAATTAAAAGACAGGTACAGTCAGCCAGACCAAAAAACCTTCTGAGCGTCAACGTGATGGATGTCGCAAATGCGCTGCTTCTGACATCGCGTCATCACGCGCACAGGCCGCTGAGCGGATGCGGCACACTCTGGGCGTCCTATCGTAGTGCTTTTACGACGAGACCTAAATGGCGTCTGTTGCCACCTGTGTGGCGCGTGCGCACCTCAGTGCGCACGTACTTCATGTATTGGTCTGTATTGATCACAAATCAGTGCTATGACGGACGTTAAACTGTGCGACGACACGGACGTGATGACTGCGTTCGTCTGACGCTAGCCTAAATTGCAAGCAGAGCCTGTAAATGCCAGGTGAGCGAGAGATGTATCATGATGTGCACATACAGCCCTCATCCAATGCAACGCAATATACTTTGCTCTTCACACTATATTATTAATCTCTATTCGTGTTTTTTGTTTGATTAAATTTAATTAAAACAAAGTGATCTTTTACAAAAAAGGTTGATTTATAAACTGGGGTCCTTTCCACAATACCCTGTGTGTTTAATGTCCTCATTAATGAAAATCTGTTCTGTAATATCTTGTCTTCACCATAGTTCTGCGCCTTCCTGGGGTCCTGGCTCCCTCCGTTTGCGTTTCTCATTGTGCTGGAACTGTCAAGGTCGCTCTCTGCAGCAGCACTGGCTGCCAGTCTGATAATTTTGGGTAAGGATGTTAATGTTACATAAATGTCTAAATCTTACACAAATTATTCCTTTGTATCCTGCTGTGATCAATATTTCAAGCACTTGCAGGGTTATTCAGAGAGAGCCTAACTGGCTCTGAAATTGCACCGAACAGTCAATTTCCCCGTACTGTGCATTTTCATGGCCATTCGGCTATTCAGAGAGCAGGCAGTTTGCCAAATTTTGACGACTTGACAGCAGATATGGTGCCTGTTCGACGGCAGTGAAATCTCCATAGAGAAGCAATGGTTAATCTATTCAGAGAACATCGAACAGCAGTGAATTGCCCTGCTGTCTGGTGGTTTCATTAGACAGGTTTATTCAGGCGAACTACATAGGCTTCAAAGTTAAAAATATTCCCGTTTTCATTCAATATATTATTTTAATAGCGTTTTTTCTTTTTTCTGTAACAGACTTTTTTTTATTGTTCTTCCTAACCTTATATGTATAAATAAATCAATTCCAAACATTTTCGTCCAGTAGTTTTTTTTTTTGCAAAGTGTTTCAAATTTTTAATCGGGTGGTTTTTTTTGTTTAACCCTGTTCGTCGGCTTGTTGGCTTTTTTTAGGATGCGTCTGGCACGTTTGCAGCGGATCATCGGATGCGTTCGGCGGGTTTTCTGCAGCGTTTCGGACCTTATCTGCAGATTTTCAGATCCGTTCCCTGCACTTCAGGGACCCTGCGGTGAATGCTGAATTCACTGCATGGTCTGGGAATTTGATTTCCCTGATGTGCGAGGAACTGGAGAGCACTGAAATGTCGGTGACTTTTCAGTGCTCTCCGAATAACTCCTTTTGGTGTGGGTGATGTTTATGCATTTCTGACATTCCTCTGTCTGTGCAAATTGAGTGTTACAATTAAAAATCTAATTCCTTTGCTCGAGGTCTGTTATGGGTCCAAGAAAGTATGTTTGTTTTGCAAAATGAAAAGCTGTGCGTTTGTAAATTCAAGCTGTGATCCTTGGTCGCTGTATTTAGCGATTTCCACGGACTTTAAACAAACAAAACAAGTACAGTATACTTGAACACTTCACTTAGAATACAAGTGCAGCGCGAACCAAAGGGGGTTATGAAATATTCTGACAGTTATCCACTAGGTACCTGTGTTTGCTGGTGTTGCTAAAATTTTCTAGGTTGTAAGTACCGGCTGGGTGGAGTTAGAGGTAAGTTCCGGCTGGGTGGAGTTAGAGGTAAGTTCCGGCTGGGTGGAGTTAGAGGTAAGTTCCGGCTGGGTGGAGTTAGAGGTAAGTACCGGCTGGGTGGAGTTAGAGGTAAGTACCGGCTGGGTGGAGTTAGAGGTAAGTTCCGGCTGGGTGGAGTTAGAGGTAAGTTCCGGCTGGGTGGAGTTAGAGGTAAGTTCCGGCTGGGTGGAGTTAGAGGTAAGTACCGGCTGGGTGGAGTAAGAGGTAACGTCACTGCTCTGCATGGAGAGAGCCTGTGGAGTCATGGGTTCGATTCCAGCCAGAGCACCTCTCCAGTAAGTGTCCTTGGGCAAGACACCTAACGGTACATACTCGCCACCCAGGACATACTTGAAAATGAGAGAAATCTCAATGTATCCTTCCTGGTAAAATACTTTCTCGAAAAAAATAAAGTTCCCACGGGAATAGGGCCCTCATTTCCTCCTGTACTGGTTTGTCAAAATGTTGTTCAAAGTATTGTAACCCTGTCTATATTGTGCCCATTGTACAGCGCTGCGTAATATGCTGGCGCTTCATAAATAAATTCTAATAATAAAAACCTCATAAATCGCCGGTATTGTATTGCCAAGAAACACTGGAACTTCTCAAATCTATAATCTGAATAGCAATGGAGAAGCTGAACTGTAAGTTGAGTGAATGGCACCCACAGTGCTGCTTCTTTTCCCTTAGATACTGGATGTCTCACATTGTCTCAGTACATCTTGCTGGACCCGATCCTGATGTTCTTCATTATGGGTGCAGTCCTTTGTATGGTCAAGTTTCATGCTATATCCTCCAGGTAAGGCCAATAATTTAAATTAAACCGCGTGCAACGTCTATACAGCTTTTCTTCTAAGTGTATCATTTATATCTTCAGGCCTTTCACCTTCCTCTGGTGGCTGTGGTTGAGTCTTACCGGGGTGAATTTGGCAGGAGCAATGGGGGTAAAATTTGTTGGCCTCTTTGCGGTTGTCTACGTCGGTCTTAATACTGTACGAGACCTGTGGACGATGATGGGGAACCTCAGTTTAACATTGGTAAGGCCGTCGTCCCGATTCTTCTTTTCATTTTCGTTTTGTGAAAACTTTATTGTATCTGAACGTACATTTGGACAGCTAACCGTTAAAGGTTCGTACTATTGTTTTAAGCTTTTAGGCTAGGGTCAGACGAAAGCATTTTTCCCCACAAACGTGAAAAAGTGCGTCCGAACGCATTGACGTATTTTTTCACGGAATGCGCAAAAACGGTCAGACGACGCGCATTTTCGGGCGTGATTTTGTACGGATCGTCAATAAAACTCTTTTTGCGTCTGGACGTTATGTAGGCTGCACATTAGCAGCGTCTGACATCTCCTAATCACGCGCACACGCCGCTATGCCGCAGCTGCGCACTCCGTACTCCGTACGTCAGTACTAGCGGTTCTGCGTTCTCAGAAAAATGCGTTCAAATTCCACTTGCGTTGCACGGCCGGACTTTTGTGCGGCCGTACATCGTATAGTGGCCGTCATTGCCCGTCATCTGCTGCTAGTGCGGCCGTAATTATGTGCGCCAGAACGCACGTTAAAAGTGCGCTGGTCTGACCCCAGCCTTAAAGCTTGTTCTGTAGTGTTTCAGTTGTACCCTAAATATTTTCTATCAATACCAACTGTATTCTGATTATCTTCATTTCTCTGTAAAGTCTTGTCAAATTACATTTTATTTACCTTTTCTAGTATGTCTTACACTTTCAGCGTGTAACATTTCAAAATGTTACCTCCTCAAAAATGAGCAAAGCGACAGAAAGTCACATCCCCCTGCTGTGGCCCAGCAAGAGCAGGGCTGCTGAATAATAGGATTATCTCATTGGTAGCCTAAATAAATGTAAAAGGAGCACACTGTGATTCTGTTCAAAACTTCAGGGTCAGCACCAACCCGTTATTTAGTCTCTCTTCTCAGATCCAGAGCCAAGCAGGGACCATCTTTTACCTTCTAGAGACTACCCGACTGGTAGCCCTCTCATTAGAGAGGTGACCCAGAGGAGCAGAGCCCACATACACAACAACCAGACACACACTGCTTGGAGTGAAATTAGATGACAGCTTTTTAGCTAGAAAAAGTGCAGAGAGGGGCAGCTAAATTAATAAGGGGAATGGAAGATTTAAGTTATGAGGAAAGACTAACAAGCTTAAACCTGTTTAGTGTAGAGAAACGGCGCCTTAGAGGGGATCCGATAACTTTATATAAATCTATACGGGGCCTTAGAGGGGATCTGATAACTTTATATAAATATATACGGGGCCTTAGAGGGGATCTGATAACTTTATATAAATATATACGGGGCCTTAGAGGGGATCTGATAACTTTATATAAATATATACGGGGCCTTAGAGGGGATCTGATAACTTTATATAAATATATACGGGGCCTTAGAGGGGATCTGATAACTTTATATAAATATGTACAGGGTATAAACCATTGTCTGGAAACCTATTCATCAACAGAACTATACACAGGACACGTGGTCACCCATTTAGACTGGACGATGAGAACGGTGAGAACAATAAAGCTGTGGAATCCTCTGCCTGTTGAGGTGGTTGAGTCAGAGACTGTACAAACTTTTAAAAAATGACTGGATGACTTCCTGCAAAAACAGAATATTAAGGGTTATAATGTTTAATATGTGGGTAAAAGCTTCTTGATCCAAGGAGAAATCTGGGGTCATGGGTAAAGTAAATAATGGGGTGGATCTGCAAATAACAATAAACACGTAATGGTGCAGTATATTAACAACAATGTGTAAAAAATAGGCCCCCACTCACTGAATGGAGAAATAAATCGGCACGTCATATAATATCCGCCGTTCATTCTAGGTATCCAGATATTCCAGGACACAGGAACACGGAGCTCCAGGACACTCTACTCATCCTGACCACTTTAGCCTTTTAAAGTAGCGATACCTAACACTAACGCGATTGTAACCGGCAGCCAGGAAATTCAAATTCCCGGGCTGCCGGTGACACCGGGTTGGGTGGAGCAAACTCCTCCACTTCACCCAGATCTTTAGTAAAATGGGGGGGCTGGGAGTGAGAGAGAAGGGGGGCACTCCTCACATCCTGACCGTTTAAAAAATAATATATAAAGTGGTCAGGATGAGTAGTGTTCCTTTAAATAATAATAAAATAATTTTTGGCAAGAGCATAACGGTGTTTTTTTATAGTGGAGCATATTTTCCTTTGAAAGAACGTCCATTCCTTTTTAAAGTAGATCCGTTTGATCTTGTGAACAAGAGCTTTGCATATTGTTTGAGATTTCCAGTTTAATATGTTTTTGATGGGATGGATTGAAAAAAGGGAAAAAAAACCGGAAAGTTTCTTATGTCTTCTCTTTTTGTTCCCCTCTTCAACAGGAGGTGATTTTCCAGCACTTTGCAGCACGTGTTCTCTGCCTTATTCTACTGCCTCTCGTGCTCTACGTGGTGTCCTTTGCTGTACATTTCTCTGTTCTGAACCAAAGGTACGGCCTCTCGCATGTGTTTTCGTAACTTGTCATGAAATGTCATGTCACTTGAGGGGTTTGTCGTTAATAAACGTGGCTTAGAAAAACCTGATTGGTGATGAGAGTTGCAGTGGAAAGGTTTTATGTATTGCCGCACCATTCCGATCATGACCCCCATCTCTTTTTATCTCTCTCCATTTGTCCAACATCTTTAATGTAATTTTCCATATCCTCCTTCAAATGCTAATCTAATTCTTCCTTCTTCACATCCTAAGATTTTATTCCGATCTCTCTTGTTCCATAATGTCTTTTTTATACTCTGCCTTCCTCCTATCAGGGTTATTCAAAGAGATCTGAATGGCTGCCGAAAGGTAACCAAACGCTGTGAGAGCAGGCAGTTCGCCAAATGTTGGCGAATTGCCTGCACATACGGTGCCTGTTCGGTGCCTGTTCGAGGGCAGTGAAATCCCCATAGAGAAGCAATGCTTCGTCTATTCAGAGAGCACAAACCAGTAGTGAAAAGTTGCCGAAATGCCCTGCCATTCGGTGGTTTCATTCGACAGGTTTATTCAGGCGAATCCCATAGGCTTCAATGTTAAAAATATTCCCGTTTTTTAATTCAATATCTAATAAACCGTTTATTATTATATTCTGCAGTAAAAAGTCTCTTTATATATTTTTTTAGGATCTTTTTAAGCATTTTTTTGGGATTTTTTTGCAAAGTTTTTTTCCTTTTTATTTTTTCTGTAACAGCCCTTTTATCATTCATTGGACCTCATACGGAAATTTCAGACAGTTTCACTCCGTAGTTTGTTTGCAAACATTCAAGCGCACTGTTTTTTTTTTGTTTTTTTTTTTCACTCCATTCGTCTGCGGTGTCAGGTTTTTCCGGCGGCTGCTCTGCGCTCTGATCTGCTCCTGCTCGGGTTTCTCCGGCGGGGTTAATCCAGATGTTTTTGCGGGTTTCGGTGTGCATTCGTCCTGGTTTTGCGGCGGGTTTGTGGCGACTTTTCCCTGCATTACGGCAGCCCTGTGTGCTTGTTGAATACACCGCAGGATCGCCGAATTGAAGAGAACGAAAAGTCACCGAACGTGTGGTGACTTTTCGATTCTCTTTGAATAACCCTGATAGTTTCTTTGTGCCACATTTTTTCTCCTTTACCTATCTTAATCCTCATGCCCCCTCGCTCGAAGTGAGCGCTACAGAAGTAGTTAGGTGAGCATAGCACCGCCATAGAACAATCACTGAAACCATGGCACGCACAGGTACCTTGTTATGGGAGCACAATGAGGGAGATCAGTTTTGTTCTTTTAATATATTGGATCATCTTTGACTCCTTTCTCTTTGGTTAAAATATTACCATAAAGGGTATGTTAGGTTAACCCCTTCACTACAAAGTGGTTTTCCATAAAAACACTGCATAAACCCGATGAAGTTATGGAAAACCACCTGCCATTACAGGCATTGTATGAACGTATATACTGTTCATGCATACAATGCAGAAGCAGTTTGTCAGTCACAGGGCCCACTGCTGGCCATAAGCGCTGCCGATGTGTACTAAAAATGGATCTCCAAGCTGTTCAAACAGCTTCGTCACCTCACCAGATATGTTCAATGTGCTAAAAATGTGTGGTGCACATTCTGGAACCGATTTGCAAAAGAATTTAGTTTGCAATAAACAAAATTCCTTTTCCTTGCTCCACAATATGACCAGATTGAGTTTACTTGATCTTGAGCTCCTACAGATGCTTTTGAAGAGCGAGCATGCTCGACCATGTTAGTGAAGGGGTTAAAGAGACCCTACTAATTACATAAGCTGTAACTAGATTACTTGAGCATTACAAATAAAATCACCTTTTATAAAACACATGTTGCTGGGTTTTTTTATTTGCCGGAATTGCGTGTAAAAGGAAAAATAAGGGTTTGATCTCGTTTCCATTATGTCTATTTTTCCCCATAATTTAACATCTACCAATAGCTTTGCTTTGTGGCTCTTTTTTATTTAATCTATGTTAATTAATGAGGTGTAGGAGGGATTGTTTACATAAGGCTAGGGTCAGACGAAAGCATTTTTCCCCGCGAACGTGAAAAAGTGCGTCCGAACGCATTGACGTATTTTTTCACGGAATGCGCAAAAATGGTCAGACGACGCGCATTTTGTACGGATCGTCAATAAAACTCTTTTTGCGTCTGGACGTTATGTAGGCTGGACATTAGCAGCGTCTGACATCTCCTAATCACGCAAACACGCCGCTATGCCGCAGCTGCGCACTCAGTACGTCAGTACTAGCGGTTCTGCGTTCTCAAACAAATGCATTCAAATTCCACTTGCGTTGCACGGCCGGACTTTTGTGCGGCCGTACATCGTATATTGGCCGTCATTGCCCGTCATCTGCTGCTAGTGCGGCCGTAATTATGTGCGCCAGAACGCACGTTAAAAGTGCGCTGGTCTGACCCCAGCCTAAGACAGCAGGAGGGTATAGTTCTAAAGGCTAACTGAGATGAGAGCTGGCAGCTGAATGAGAAATGTCAGGGAGTTTAGATTTCTAATCTACCGCCCTGGTGATGTCCTTTGAATACATCCCACACAATACAATGATTTGAGTCAGTGATCATCCCACAGACTCCATTCTATGGTCAAAGCCACACAGTGAGGAGCAAGTGATGTAAAGATACTGTGGGGCGGGGGGGGGGGCAGTTTACAGCACAAAAGCTCACACAATGGATGCACCCAGTGGCACATATAGAGGAAAATATCACACAATGGATGCACCCAGTGACACATAGAGGCAAATATCACACAATGGATGCACCCAGTGACACATAGAGGAAAATATCACACAATGGATGCACCCAGTGACACATAGAGGAAAATATCACACAATGGATGCACCCAGTGACACATATAGAGGAAAAAATCACACAATGGATGCACCCAGTGACACATATAGAGGAAAATATTTTCTTAACTACACACAGAAGAGGAAAACAAAGCACATGTAACATATCGGCACCATCAAATAAACACAATGAGGATATTTCATTTTTTGGTGATACTGGCCCTTTAATGCAGGAAGTATTCCACCTTTTGTGCATATTATACTGAAGATGACTATTTCACTGCTGGTGAAAATATTCTTCTGTCATTTAGCGGCCCTGGAGATGGATTTTTCAGCTCTTCGTTCCAATCAAGGCTAATTGGCAATAACCTACACAATGCATCTATGCCAGAACGTAAGTATATAACGTGATGGTGGATGATAACATTATGGCCATGGGTTATGTAACAAGATTTTACATCTATGGTAATGTCTAAAGGATTGACACCAGGATCTGTATTCTGGTTTTATAGCAAAGGATCTTCTTTTAGATGAGCGCACTGATTGCGCACAGTAATGGATGCACTTTATAACGATGAGATTGTGGTTACATTGTATTATTATTATTTATTATTCTTTATTTATAAAGCGCCAGCATATTCCGCAGCGCTGTACAATAAGCACAGTATAGACAGGGTTACAATACAATGAACAACATTTGACTAACAGTACAGGAGGAGATGAGGGCCCTATTCCCGTAGGAACTCACAATCTGGGAGGGTTGGGGTTGGAAACAGGAGGAGAGGACTGTAAGGTGAGAGTGATTGATGGTTGCGTCAGTGAGTTGGGTGGTTGCTTCCCTAAATAGGAACGTCTTAAGGGAGCGTTTGAAGGAAGAGAAGTTAGGGGAAAGTCTGACAGTACGAGGGAGAGCGTTCCAGAGAGTGGGGGCTGCGCGTGAGAAATCCTGCAGTCTATCATGGGAAGAGGTGATGCTGGGAGAAGCTAGGCGCAGGTCACTGTTTGACCTTAGGGAGCGGGCTGGGGGTGTATTTGGTGATTAGTGAGGACAGGTAGTGGGGAGCTGAGTTAGTGAGGGTTTTGTAGGTAAGGATAAGGATTTTGAACTTAATTCTGCAGTGGATGGGGAGCCAGTGAAGGGACTCGCAGAGGGGAGCGGCAGAGACAGAGCGGCGGGTGAGGTGAATTAGCCTGGCGGAGGCGTTCAGGATGGATTGTAGGGGGGAGAGGCGGGACAGAGGGATGCCAGATAAGAGATTATTGCAATAGTCGAGTCGGGAGATTACCAGGGCGTGTATGAGTTGTTTTGTGGTGACAGCGGTAAGAAATGGCCGAATTCTGGAAATATTACGCAGTTGGTATCGGCAGGAGGAGGAAAGAGACTTGATGTGGGGGATGAAGGAAAGAGCAGAGTCAAGTGTAACTCCAAGACAGCGAATGATGGGGAGATGGGGAGATGGTGATACCCTCCACCGTGATAGAGAAGTCAGGAGGTGGGGGGGCATTGGAGGGAGGAATAAGTAGGAGCTCAGTCTTTGACATGTTGATCTTTAGGTGGTGGGAGGCCATCCAGGAGGAGATGCCAGATAAGCAGTCACTGACTTTTGAAAGGACAGGGGGAGAGAGATCAGGGGTAGAGAGGTAGATCTGAGTGTCATCAGCGTAGAGGTGGTAATTAAAGCCAAAGCTGTTGATGATTTTTCCCAGGGAGGAGGTGTAGATGGAAAAGAGCAGAGGACCAAGGACAGAGCCTTGAGGTACACCAACAGATAGAGGCAATGAAGAGGAGGAGTTACCAGCAAAGGACACACAGAAGGACCTGTTGGATAAATAGGAGTCAACCCAAGCAAGTGCAGTGTCACCGAGACCCAGAGAGTTGAGGGTCTGTAGAAGGAGGGGGTGGTCAACAGTGTCAAAAGCAGCCGAGAGGTCAAGCAGGATGAGAATAGAATAGTGGTTGTGTTTTTTAGCAGTCAGGAGGTCATTGGTGACTTTGAGGGCAGTTTCAGTTGAGTGTAGGGGACGGAAGCCAGATTGTATCAGGTAGCTTTGGCTGATGTTGAGAAAAAATGCTGTATGCAGGGGTTTCTCTACGTCCGTGTAGCTTTTTTACGTCAATGCCATTTTGGCGTCCGTTGCAACACGCGTTGCCCGCGTGTGAAAAAGTGCGCACGTTCTTTGTCTGTTGTTCTCTATTGACTCCTTTTGAAAAGCTACAATGGACAGCAAACAGTGCGGTCAGACGGACGCAAAAAGTGCGCTTGTCTGACCCCAGCCTAAGTCTGCAGACACTTCCATTGAGCTGCCTGCAAGTATTGTAATGTGGCTTTAACAGGCAGGTTGTACCTGTCAGAGCAGTAACAGAATCTCTTTAAACGACTAGTCGAGACCATACTGAAAAGTGCAACTTATGTGAATAGAACTCCTTTTTATTTTTAATGAGGTCTGCAATGTTTCACTTCACCTCTACTGATCTTATGCGACCAAACTACCCCAAAATAAAATCCACACCTTTTAATTTCAGTTCTGTATTTAATGACGTTTGCATAATTTGTTTATGTGGTCGCCAGAAAGTTTTGTTGCTGAATTGAGCCCCTATAGTAGTGTATGATCTTATTTATTAAGGCACATTCCCAGTCACATCATAAAACCCTCAATAGCGGCAGCCATATTTTCCCAAATAATATGACCGTGCAAGGTGTGGCAGTTTACTGGCATCTGCATTCCTGCTTAATGGCATAATAAGGGACTAGACCAGGGGTCGGCAACCTTGGCTCACTGATGTTTTGGGAACTACATCTCCCTTGATGCTCAATCACCCATTAGGCTGACTGAGCCACATGGGAAATGTAGTTCCCAAAACATCAGGGGGACAAGGTTGCTGACCTCTGGACTAGACCGAAGTGTTTGTAAGTAACAGATTACGGTCTGCAGTTTTTCTTTACAAGCCGTTGTCTTGCTGATAATAGATCTTGCGTATGGATCATTGATCACAATGAAGAGTCTGCGCACGGCAGCTGGATATCTGCATTCACATGGGCATCTTTACCCGGAGGGTGTGGGAGCCCGACAGCAACAGGTCTGTCTTTACTTCCTGTCACTTTTGTAATTTGTCAATCCAAAAGCAGGTACTACGCCTATAAGGATCGACCCTGAGGCTGGGGTCAGACGAACGCAGTGCGTTTGAGCCGCATTTTATTACGGCCGTAGTAACCGCAAATTACAGCCAATATACGAAGTACGGCCGCACGAAAGTTTGGCCGCGCAACACAAGCGGCAAACGAACGCATTTTTTTGAGAACGTGGAACCGCTAGTACTGACGCACACAGTGCACTGCGTCGGCATAGCGGCGTGTGTGCGTGACTAGGAGACGTCAGACGCTGCACATGTCCGGCCTACGTCGCGTCCATTTGTTTTTTATAGCTCCGTCAAAAATACAGCCGACATTGCGCATCGTATGACCGCTATCGCGTCTTCCGTGAAAAAATGCGTTCGGACGCATCAACGCACTTTTTGACGGTAGACGTGAAAAATGCATTCGTCTGACCCTAGCCTTAACCTGTCTTTTGTCACGTGATGAGGCAATTATAATAACCCTGTAATTGTTTTCTAGGTCACCACGTACTCGCACAAAGACCAAAACAACCTGTGGATCATAAAGCGGCACGATCGAGATTATGGTAAGGATAACTGTGACCGGCAGTGGAGTGACACGGTGTTATTTACTGCAAAAATTACATTATTATTTTATATGGTGTGACCGTGTGATGAGGGGCAGGGTGATAGGCCACAGTTATATTAGTAGGTGTATGGAGAATGCCATTTTCCCACTATAAGGTTAATTCTGAACCAGTGCCTAATTAAGTCTGCCTTACCCATATAGTTGTAATGTGTGGTTCCCAGAGAGAGAGAGAGAGAGGGCGAGCAGTTGTGTAAGCAGTCTGTTTGCTGGCTACACCAAGGAAGGGGGAAGGGAGGAAAGAAACTCCTGAAATCTCAAGGGAAGTACTTTGATATTTTGTTCCCCTTATTGGCAAGCGGCCTAGCCACTCAATAGCTAGAGTGGGAATCCTATATGTTCAGTCAGACTCCACAGAAGGAGTAGGCGTTTGTTTTATTTGATGTGCTGTTTTACTCTGCTACTTTTATGAGTGAAAAATAAAAGCAGGAGTACTGAGCCTTGCATCCAGTGCCTTTATCACAGGTTATATCCCATCAATGACCCTTTGGAATTAACCGTGTTCTTATTTTAATGCCAGACCCGGCAGCACCTGTTGAATTCGTGCATCACGGGGACATCATCCGCCTGGAACACAAAATGTGAGTGGTGGATGCTTTTTCCTCAGTCCTTTTTATTAACTGTCCTTAAAATAGGGATTATTATACGGCGCATGTGTACAGTATACTGAAAGCACTGATTTTAAGAAATAAACGCAGGATTTGGAATATAAGGAATGTGACTCTTCTTTCCCCAGATGCTCCAAAAACTGTTACATTTTGCAATGCATGGTATGTTATCTTTTGCGTTGAGGGATTGATTTACCCATATATTTCAGCAGTCCAATTTGCGGTCGTTGCCTCCTTCCTCGATTCCGTACTAAGCTGGGTCGATCTGGGGATTGGGTAGTAGATCTGCAAGGGGTCTGTGGCAGCCATCCTCTCTGACAGCGTGCAGTCTAAGCATCAGTGATTAGTTGTACTTTATCCTATATAGTTCACAGCGTCATGCAGTCTTTGTGTTTGCAATTTATCTGATCATCGACTTGTCATGTTTTTCTCTTTTTTATTAATGAGCATATCCTTTGATTTGTGTCTGGGCAGGACACGACGGAACCTGCATAGCCACCACCGGGAAGCGCCTCTATCAAAGAAGCACCTGCAGGTCACTGCATATGGCACAGTAAGTGACAAGTGCCTATTTGGAGATATAAGAATTTACGGAAACAAGAATTAACTAAATTTGTGTAAAGGTGCGTGGCGGATTTTTGAAAAAGGGCACCATAATGTCATAAAAATCTGGCCCAGCTGAGGAAACACTTTCTCAAAGATACTTGGGGCTCTATCATGTGCCGCAAGCTAAAACGGGGACACTGGGGGAAAATTTGCATGTCCCCATTTTACAGATTACGGGGCAGGTGCTGAATCCAGTAGCCTGCCCCGTAACAGCTGCTAACCCTCCAGAATACTCGACGCAGCGCTAACGCTCCGCTGCCAGTATCTCCTCTTAGAGTTCATAGGACTCCATTGAGGGTTGCTACTGGCGGCCAGAAGCGGCGGATCGTTCCGCCATTCTCACTGCGGGATGAGAGGTGAGTATTTGATTATTTTTTGGGGGGGAGGGGTGTTTATAGCTGCAGCTAACTGATTCAGCAGAAGCGGAATCAGTTTGCCGCAGCTCTAAGCTGTGGCTACCTTTTCAGTTAGCCACAGCGGCTTGTCATTGGCATTAGGACTATGTGATCCTGTCATGTATATATATTTTCTTCTTTTTTAGGTGTAAGAAATATTATTCTTATCACCGATAAGTATAGTTAGGATTGTCCGGGAAGTTCACTAACGCTAATTACTCTCTTACTCTTTGCGCTCCCCATGCTAAGCGTAGGGAGAGCAAAAAAGCGCTGATACTGAATAATGGATTTTTTTTTTTACCCTTTAGCGATCTGGAGGTATTACGGGCATAACGCTATTACCTCTTTTAACCGTACAGCTTGAAGGAGAAAAGTTACCAGGAAAGGCTTAATGATCTTAGCATGTACAGCTTGGAAAAAAGACGAGACAGAGGAGATACGATAGAAACATTTAAATACGTAAAGGGAATCCACAAGGTAGAGGAAGGGAGTATATTTAAAAGGAAACAAAGTAGCAAAACAAGAGGACATAGTCTTAGATTAGAGGGGCAAAGGTTTAAAAGTAACATCAGAAAGCATTATTTTACTGAGAGGGTGGTGGATACATGGAACAGTCTTCCAGTTGAAGTGGTAGAGGCCAAAACAGTAATTGAATTTAAGCAGGCATGGGATAGGCATAAGGCTATCCTAAACAAAAGATAAATCCAGGTAAAGTATCCATGTAATTGGGCAGACTAGATGGGCCGAAAGGTTCTTATCTGCCGACATTTTTCTATGTTTCTAAGTGTGAGAAGGTTTATTCGTGTTTTTTTTTTTTTCCCACGATTTATGTAAACATGGGTAGAAAATGCACACATTTTTACATAGGTTTTTTTTTTTTAAAAAAAAAAAGTATTTTATTAGATGCATAAAATTTTCAGAATACATCTACATGGAAATATTATAGCTCCATATTTGAAAAACAGCTTAAGCATCTTAATTTTACCTATACTTTACAAAGAAAAAGAAGAAAGAAATAGAAGAAGAGGGGGGGAGAGGAGAAAAAAAAAGGGGGGGGGGAAGGCCCGGCCCGGACCCATAGAATATCTCCGAAAAAATAAATAAAATAAAGAGAAAAAGAAAACCCGTTACAATCCTGCATCCAGCCACGGTCCCCAGGTCTTATCCTAAACAAAAGATAAATCCAGGTAAAGTATCCATGTAATTGGGCAGACTAGATGGGCCGAAAGGTTCTTATCTGCTGACATTTTTCTATGTTATTATAAGAGGGCATAGAATTATGAACCAAAGCCGTAAGTTCGTCCATGACCTGTGTATCTTTAATTTATACGAATACTTTTGCTAGCTTTGCTAAACAAGGTTGTCTCCAAACCTCTGCTACTGCCCGTCTTGCAGCCAATGTAATTTTAGCTATTAGTTTATTCTCATGGAAAGTAAAACCTGGGGCTGGTCTGGACAGCAGAAAAACCCACGGGTCTAGTGGGACAGAATTAGAAAAAACCCGTCTGCAATAAATCCATTATTTTCATCCAAAAAGATACAATGACTGGACCACCACATATGATAGTAAGACCCTCGCATATTACATAACCTCCAGCATACATCCAACATATTCCGATTCATATTCGTCAGCTGAGCTGGAGTAGTATACCATCGCATTACTGTCTTAATAGATTGTTCTTGTAGGGAGGCACATATAGATACCTAATTTGACAGTTCCCAAATGTCCATCCAGTCTCCTGAATCCAGCGATTCACCTATATCCGCTTCCCATGACCGTACATAAGATGGCTCCTTCCAATCTACTCCAGACGTCCGTTCCCTATATATATATATATATATATATATATATAGGAGATCAACCCTCGTTGATGTTTACCATTCTTGCATAAACGTTCAAAAAAGGTTGGTTTAGCGTAGCAGCTCTAAGAACATGGGGGCATATAGCATACGATTTTAATTGCAGGAATTAAAAAATGAAAAATCTCCCCCCCCCCCCCCCTATTCTTGTAGTAATTTCTTCCATAGAAAGTAGAAACATAGAAAAATGTTGGCAGATAAGAACCTTTCGGCCCATCTAGTCTGCCCGATTACATGGATACTTTACCTGGATTTATCTTTTGTTTAGGATAGCCTTATGCCTATCCCATGCTTGCTTAAATTCAATCACTGTTTTGGCCTCAACCACTTCAACTGGAAGGCTGTTCCATGTATCCACCACCCTCGCAGTAAAATAATGCTTCCTGATGTTACTTTTAAACCTTTGCCCCTCTAATCTAAGACTATGTCCTCTTGTTTTGCTATTTTGTTTCCTTTTAAATATACTCCCTTCCTCTACCTTGTGGATTCCCTTTACGTATTTAAATGTTTCTATCATATCTCCTCTGTCTCGTCTTTTTTCCAAGCTGTACATGTTAAGATCATTAAGCCTTTCCTGGTAACTTTTCTCCTTCAAGCCGTACACCATTTTAGTAGCCCTTCTCTGAACTCTCTCTAAGATGTCTATATCCTTCTGGAGATACGGTCTCCAGTACTGCACACAGTACTCCAAGTGAGGTCTCACCAGTGCTCTGTACAGTGGCATGAGCACTTCCCTTTTCCTACTGCTAATACCTCTCCCTACACAACCAAGCATTCTGCCAGCATTTCCTGCTGCTCTATTACATTGACTACTTACCCTTAGATCCTCTGAAATAATAACCCCTAAATCCCTTTCCTCAGATGTTGAGGTTAGGACTGTATCAAATATTCTATATTCAGCTCTTGGGTTTTTACGTCCCAGGTGCATTTTCTTGCACTTATCCACATTAAAACTCAATTGCCACAACTCCGACCATTGTTTTAGTTTACCTAAATCATTTGTCATTTGGCTGATCCCTCCAGGAACGTCAACCCTGTTGCAAATCTTTGTGTCCCTTTGGGGTAATATCCCTTTGGGGTAAAGATGGTACAACCTGCACACACCAGCATCCTGTAAGCACCGAAAGGGACCAGCATTCAGTCCGGGAATAAAATCCCTGTTACCAAAAATCGGAGTTAATGAAGAGGGAAAATTAGTTCACATTTTAATGCTGGCTTATTCCAAATACCAACAGAATTGATAATGGCTGGACAATCCGTCTGTAACTTGGAACCATATTTCTGACAAATTTTTACATACTTTTTTTTTTTTTGGTACAGAATGGAACAGGGGACACCAATGATTGCTGGAGAATTGAGACTAGTGGTGGCAGTGGCAAAGTAAAGGTTCTCCGCAGCCAGATTCGTCTCCAGCACCTAGTAACTGGCTGCATGCTTGGCTCCTCAGGAAAAGCGTTGCCCAAGTGGTAAGACACTTACTGTATTGTTCTCTAATTCATTGCTAGTCCTTCATGGAGCAAGTTGGACATTGCGTTTATTGCAGGCTATTTGATTTCAGTCTGTAATAAGATAAACTGTTTCTAGGGGCAAAGTCTGGGGGAAAAAAACTATCAGGGTTATTCAGAGAGCGGTGAAAAGCAGGAGAATGACTGGAGAATGGAAAATTCTAGGTCAAAATAGCCAAACCAGACAAATTCTCCCATTCATCTCACTTTCCAAATCAGCTATTTTGACCTAGAATTTAACATTCTCCAGTAATTCTCCTGCTTTTCACCGCTCTCTGAATAAGCCTGTATATATTTTTTTAAATATAAAGTTAAAATTTTTATTACTTAAGTCACTCGTGTTGCAGAAAAAAACGCTTCAACATGGGTTAAAGAGTGAGCATGAAGAGATTAACCCTTTCTGTCAAACACGTGTAAACCCTCTATTGCGTTGTAATACAATAAACACCAAACAATTCGCTTAATTCTAGACCTATTTTCAATCAAGATTAAAGTGCCCTGGGAAAAGAAACACAATTTCCAGGGAGATATTACTCCTGTCACTGTGTTAATGTAAAGCAACTATCAGGGTTATTCAAAGAGAATCGAAAAGCCACCGCACGTTCGGTGACTTTTCGTTCTCTTCAATTCGGTGCGATTTGGCGATCCCATTTCGGCGACCCTGCGGTGTATTCAGCAAGCACCACAGGGCCGCCGACATGCAGGGAAAAGCCACCGCAAACCTGACGAAAACTCACCCCAAAACGAGAGTGACCGCACACCGAAACCCGCAAAAACATCTGGATTAACCCGCCGGAAACGCTGGAAAAACCCGAGCAGGAGCCGATCACACGCAGTGCAGCCGCCGGAAAAACCATACACCGCAGACGAAGAAGGTGAAGAAAAAAACAAAACGTACGCTTGAATGTTTGAAAAGTGAAACGCTGTTTGCAAAGAAACTACAGAACGAAAATGTCTGAAATTTACATATAAAGATCCAATGAATGATAATGAAAAGGGCTGTTACAGAAAAAAGAAAAAACGATTAACCCTTTCGCTGCTGAGGCTTTTCCCACCTCTGTGCTGAGCTAATTTTTACCGATTTTGCTCATCATGTTTAAACGCGTTTTGAAGGCTTATTTTAGTATATGACCCAGACATATTATATATCGTTCTTTCCGTCAGACTCGGCAGATTCATAATATGTCATTATTATATGTATACGTCATGACCTGTCTGTATATTATAACAAAAAATGCAATAAAATATGAATTTTCAATAATTTACAACGTGTAAAGTGTGTTTTTTTTCACATTTTAACATGCGAGCAATTGCGGTTATATTTTGTATGGGGTGCACTTGTTAAAAAAATTAGAAATGGGGTCTCGTTACATTTTTTTTTTTTTTGGGGGAAAATTACGTGATTTTCCCCAAACGCACCGCATCCAAAAATCGTTAGTGCAGCATCATTGTTCTCATTATAATTGAAATGAGAACAATATTGCTGCATTAACAAACCAAAAAAAAGAAAAAAAACTTGCTTATTTTTTTTTATAATTTTTTTTTAAAAATATTTTTATTTTTTATTTTTTTTAAAACCTTTTTTCACAGTCGTGTTTGGTATCGTTGGAACGGCCATGCTCTGGCCGATCCAACAGTACCAAACTTTAACCGCTAGCTGCCACGGATCGGGAGATAGGGGGTTCATTGGAACCCCCGATCTACACCATTGGTGGCAGCTAGGGGTTAACTCCAGGACTGGCGTCATCGTGCTATGCACGATGACGCCAGTCCTCAGGGGGAGTTCCCGGAGGCTTGGCCGACATCCAAGATGTCGGCCAGCTCCGGGAAAGGATCACGAACCGGCACTTTTCAGCGCTGATTCGTGATCCGGCTCCCCAGGGGTTAATGACAGCCACCGTTTGGAAGGGCAGGCTGTGCATTAAGCTCAGGACCCCCGCGATCGGGAGGGAGAGAGGTCCGAAGGACCTCCCCCCCCCCCCTCCCTTTCAGACGCCTCCTCTGCACACGCGGGGGGGCGCCTGAAATAGATGTCATCGCGCCACCGCGATGACATCTAATGTCCCCGCGGCGGTCCCGGATTGACGGGCTGACATCCAAGATGTCAGCCCACACCGGGGGGCACAGCGATCGGCCGGAATCCGGCCGATCGCAGGCTGCTTCGGGAGGACGCGCTCAGCGCATCCTCCGCAGCCAACCCTTCCTGCGGCAGGACGCGCTGAGCGCGTCCTCCGCAGCGAAGTGGTTAAAAAAAATGGAAAAAAAATGTTTGCCAAAAAATCCCGAAAAATGCTTAAAAGAGCCTAAAAAAATCTATAAATAAAGAAACTTTTTACTGCAGAATATTATAATCAACGGTTTATTAGATATTGAATTAAAACGGGAATATTTTTAACATTGAAGCCTATGGGATTCGCCTGAATAAACCTGTCGAATTAAACCACCGAACAGCAGGGCATTTCGGGAACCTTTCACTGCTGGTTTTTCTCTGAATAGACAAAGCATTGTTTCTCTATGGGGATTTCACTGCCCTCGAACAGGCACTGTATGTGCAGGCAATTCGGCAACATTTGGCGAACTGCCTGCTCTGAATAGCCGAATGGCCAGGAAAGTTAACCGTACGCTGAATTTCAGCGTTCAGTTACCTTTCTCCAGCAAGTCGGATCTCTTTAAATAACCCTGTATAAGGAGAAGCTACCGTCCTCACTGTAACAAAAAGCACAACAACGTTTTTCCTGCATTACAACAGCCAGGGATTTGGCAGAATACAGGGAGAGCTCTGGTGTCACTCACTGCTGTACAGAGATAAGATTCAGGGGGATCATAATTGGTATTTTTTTTTTTTTTTTTGAAAGTTTAAGTTGAGAGAACATAAAGCAAATGTATTGAAAATCCAGAATTACGGCTATCGTGTCTTCGATTCACAGAATGCTGAATTGCACTGAAATTCCAGTGACTTGCCCTGATTTTCAGTGTTTCAATTCGACAGGTTTAAACAGGCGAATCCCATAGGTTTCAAAGTAAACAGAAATAATTGTCATGTTTTTTAAGACAGTTTATTTTTAATTTGGCAAAAACCGTTTAATTTTTAAAAGGCCTATTTATATATTTTTTTGACTGTTTTTTGGATTATTTTTTTTTAAAGACTTTTTTAAATTTATTTTGTAACAGACCTTTTTATTATTTTTTAATGGACTTTTTTATTATTATTTCGACACCTTTTCATTGATCGATACTCCTGTTAGAACAATAAGAGACTTAATATTTTTTTTATTTTTTCCTTCCTGTTCGGTGGAATTTTCTGATGCCAATTTGGCGGTTATCGGCTCAATCCAGCGGTTTATCACCATTGTCCGATTACTGCTTCAGTGACCCTTCGCTAGATATTGAATTTACCGTATTTTCGGCGAAATGGAATCGCTGAAATAGGCTGAAGCGCAAAGCGCCGAAATTGTACGCAACATCGGTGCTTTGTGAATGGACCCTTAAATATCAGCCTTTTAGCGCTTTGGCAGCGGGAGGAATGAGTTCCTATGGAACTTCTGTCTATCCGAGACTATTTTGATGTAGCGTTTATTTTTTAATTTATTTTGTAACAGACCTTTTTATTATTTTTTAATGGACTTTTTTATTATTATTTCGACACCTTTTCATTGATCGATACTCCTGTTAGAACAATAAGAGACTTAATATTTTTTTTATTTTTTCCTTCCTGTTCGGTGGAATTTTCCGATGCCAATTTGGCGGTTATCGGCTCAATCCAGCGGTTTTCACCATTGTCCGATTACTGCTTCAGTGACCCTTCGCTAGATATTGAATTTACCGTATCTTCGGCGAAATGGAATCGCTGAAGCGCAAAGCGCCGAAATTGTACGCAACATCGGTGCTTTGTGAATGGACCCTTAAATATCAGCCTTTTAGCGCTTTGGCAGCGGGAGGAATGAGTTCCTATGGAACTTCTGTCTATCCGAGACTATTTTGATGTAGCGTTTATTTTTTAAATTTATTTTGAGTTAATTTTTTCTTTTTGATTTGCAGGGGCTGGGAACAAGGAGAGGTCACATGCAGTCCATACCATCGAGAGACCCCGAGCACTCAGTGGAATGTGGAGGATCATGAGAATCCACGGCGTAAGTGGAATTTATCAACACCTCCTGTATGATGGTACTGAAGCTCCTTTCCTATTAAGGCTGGGGTCAGACGAGCGCACTATGTGCGCCCGTACTGACCTGCCTCTCGCCATCCATTGTGACGCTTCGGGGCTGGCCACACGCTGTAGCGCACGCATGGATTGCTCGTGCATGCTGTGGACGTTTCTGAAAGCGCTATGACGCGCATTTGATGGGGCTGCAAAGCATGATTTTCCATAGGAGGAGGATCGAGCCTTGTAGCGCTGAGCGCACTAACTGCGCTCAGCAAGGCGGCCAGACGGGCGTCAGAGTGGAAGGAACGTCTACTCTCACGGCCGTTCCTTCCGCTCTGCAAAACACTCGTCTGACCCCTGTCTACAATCCAAATGGAATGCACTTTCTGTTGATTTCATTCATCTTTTTGGATTTTGCTTTTCCTGCTTAAGGTTCATGCTGCAATCTAAAAATATTCACAACTGGGTAGTCCTCTCTCGCTGGTTGGTTTTATGGCCTAATACAAACTTCTTTTAACAGCATACCTCTAATAGGAACAGGGGTCTCAAACTCCGGCCCCCCAGATATTGCTGAGCTACAACTCCTGTGCATTCTCTACCAATTTATTGCATTCAATGATTTCTGGGAACTGTAGGCTGTGAACATCTGGTGTGCCGGAGTATGTGATCCCTATTAGAGGATTTGAAAGGGTTCAGTGGGTTCCCGGAATGTGAATGACCAAATCCGGTTACTCTAGACACAAGCGATGTAGTGTGTGTTACGCTGCGATCACACAAGCGCACAGTTTGCTGTCTGTTGTAGATTTTCAAAGGAGTCAATAGAGAACAACACACAAAGCACGTGCTCATTTTTCCACGTACCTGCAACGCATGTTGCAACTGACGCCAAATGGCATCGACGTGAAAAAGTTACATGGACGTAGAGAAACCCCTGCATACAGCTTTTTTTCTTCTTCTTTTTCTCAACATCCATCATAACTAACTGATGCAGTGTAACCACATTCTCCTCCATTATAATGTGTTTCGATGGATGCACTGCACACTCAGTGCGCTCATGTGACCGCAACCTTAAAGGGACACTCCAGACATCAATCCCCCCCTCCAAGCATAGTATTAAGATAACATCATAAAAAGTAAAGTCTTGCTTTTTTCGTTCTGAAAGGAATATGTAGCAATGCTTTAAAATTTCATTTAATCCACTGCAAATCCGATCTGGTCACTGGTACATCTCAGCATCTCCAATCCCATTCAGTTACAAGTATTTATAAAGTGCCAACAAGTTCCGTAGCGCTGTACAATGGGTGAGACCAAACCACAAAAATACATACAGGTTCAACAAACCTATCAGTAGGAGGGAGGACCCTGCTCGAGAGCTTACGATCTGTAAAATACAGAGTAATACTTATCTTGGTAAAACAGGACAAGGCTTTTCAGCAGGCAGTCACCGAAGCTACCAGACCACCAGAATAAACACCGACGCTACCAAAGTCAGGATCCTGATAGAAAAAACAGCACGTGGATATTGCACTTAACCAGGCGCCAGACTCGAAACTTTGAGCTCCCTTCACGGCAAAGTCCGGTAACCTCTGACACCAGTGTAAAAATAAAGGGATTTATTAAAGGCCGTAAATAAGATGAAGAATGCCTGATGTGTTTCCTCTCAGACTTTCTCAAGGACAGAATATTAAAATGCTATACAAATTAAATCCCATATACCTCTTGTAACATTTTATTATTCTCCCCTTAAAGTCAACCATTGAAGAAACGCATCAGGCATTTTAAACTTGTTTTAATGAGGTTATTGTTCCTCGCCTTGATGGGAGCTGGGATTGTGCACATGCCTTGCAGGGAATGGCTCTTGTTTTCATAATTTTTCTTTAAACTGCATCTGTCAGATCCTTGAGCGGCACCTGTGCCTTTTCAGCTTGTTAGTGATTCCTCATACGTCCCTTTTTTAGTCCCAAACATCAGCGTCTCCATTCTGAAGCCCACTTTCCTGGAGATCCTTGTGGAGTCCCACATCGTGATGGTGCGGGTAAGTACCCCTTGGAGTGAATGCAATCTTTTCTCTGTGTATGTTGGCTTGTTTAGGAATTTTTGGACGTTTTTATATAAATGTTTTCTTCTTCTGAAGGCAAACAGTGGATTAAAACCCAAAGAACATGAAGTAACCTCCAAACCATGGCACTGGCCCATCAACTTTCAGGTAAGGATATTCCTGATTGTTTTATGTTCAGAGCCTTGAGAAAGGCTGGTTGCAACAGGTTTCTGTTGCGAGTTTGTTACGCATCTCCTTTTTGTCACAGTATTGTTGGCATATGATTATGGCCACCAGGCCGAAACGTCCTCTTTATACTGATGGGGCTGCTTCCCCCTAAATAAATCTTTATACACACCAACGATTGTCTGCTTCTGGTCCTGCCGTGTTTCTTCCTAGTATTCTGTTCATTTCATAATGAAAATTGGCTTCCAGTCCTCTTTTATACTCGCTTCCTCTTTCACATTAAGTGAACATGATTCATGTTAAATAGGGGGGTGGGGGAAGCCAATTCTTCAGATTGTTAAATGTTTTCTGAAAGGGGAATTGTCACTTCCCCCAAAATCACATGATTGCATCAAGCATATAAATACTACCTATAATTAATATTAACCTTTTTTGAAGTGAAGCTTATATAGTGAGATATTTAATGAGTGCAGTGGTTTTTACTGAAGCATAAACTGCAACGGTCTTGGTACTTGGTGTTGTATGGCACATAATTATGGTGGATATGCAATGTGCATATAGGGTACCCTGAGTGCTGTATGCAGACTTATGGTGTACCTACTCCAAGTGCAGTATGCAGTTTAATGGTGTAGTGCAGTATGCAGACTAATGGCGTAGTGCGCTCTTAGTGTAGTATGCAGACTAATGGTGTAGTGCACTTCTAGTGCAGTATGTAGGCTAATGGCGTAGTGCACTTCTAGTGCAGTATGCAGGCTAATGGCGTAGTGCACTTCTAGTGCAGTATGTAGGCTAACATTGTCGTGCACTCCTAGTGCAGTATGCAGGCTAATGGCGTAGTGCAGTATGCAGGCTAATGGCGTAGTGCACTTCTAGTACAGTATGCAGGCTAATGGCGTGTATTTCTAGTGCAGTATGCAGGCTAATGGCGTAGTGCGCTCTTAGTGCAGTAATGCAGGCTAATGGCGTAGTGCGCTCCTAGTGCAGTATGCAGGCTAACATTGTAGTGCGCTCCTAGTGCAGTATGCAGGCTAGCATTGTAGTGCGCTCCTAGTGCAGTATGCAGGCTAACATTGTAGTGCGCTCCTAGTGCAGTATGCAGGCTAACATTGTAGTGCGCTCCTAGTGCAGTATGCAGGCTAACATTGTAGTGCGCTCCTAGTGCAGTATGCAGGCTAACATTGTAGTGCGCTCCTAGTGCAGTATGCAGGCTAACATTGTAGTGCGCTCCTAGTGCAGTATGCAGGCTAACATTGTAGTGCGCTCCTAGTGCAGTATGCAGGCTAACATTGTAGTGCGCTCCTAGTGCAGTATGCAGGCTAACATTGTAGTGCGCTCCTAGTGCAGTATGCAGGCTATCATTGTAGTGCGCTCCTAGTGCAATATGCAATTGGTGGTGGTGGGAGAGCAGGGTATACAGATCTCCGTTAAAAGGTAGGAGGGCTTGCAAACCAGGACCGTGGCAAACAAAATAGTATAAATATGTAGCAAAGCCATAGTTCCGGTGTTTGTTGCTGGTGATAAGATTAATTTCATATCTGAAGTGTGACACTGGGTCATTTTTCTGGTTTTCTCAGGGCCTCCGATTTTCTGGTGTGAATGAAACCGATATCCGTATCTATCTATTGGGTAATCCAGTAAGTAAGAGCTTTCGCGCATGGGCAATAAAGAAGTTTAATTTCATGTATTGAGCACATTTCTGATCTTGTTTCTACCCGGCAGGTCATCTGGTGGCTGAATCTGATTTGTTTAGGACTGTTTGCCTTCCTGGCCCTTTGTGCAGCGGTGTGTCTTCAACGTGGCATCGCCCTGTCTAACCACATGAAAGGTAAGCACAGCAGGGTATCTCGCCATGTCTATACGTACAAACAACCGTACCTAGGAAGTATCTTTTGAGGATAATAAGCTTTATCCTATGTATTTTTCAGAGAATTGCCATGTGCTTCTGGAGGGTGGAGGGCAGCTCATGGTAGGGTGGATGCTGCATTACTGTCCTTTCTACTTCATGGGAAGAATCCTTTATTTCCACCACTACTTCCCAGCCATGCTCTTCTCGTGTATGCTCACCGGTGAGTTCCATCTGCCCAGGGTTTATACTGTCAATTACTGCAAAACCTTTTGATATCTCTATTTGGAGGTGTATAATCCTGCTGTAATACCAGCATTGTGAGTGAATCTGCTGCTCTAACCCATAAACACACAATATGATCATTTTCCTTTCCATAAGCATAGAAACAAACAGAAGAAAACAAGATCCAAAAACGTCATACACAATATTTCTTCAGACTCTAAACCATATTTTAAAAGTGATACTTGCTAATGAATTACTTTTTTTTACCAAAATAAGCGCTGTTCGTCTGTTGTGCTGTGGGTAAAGTAACCAACTCCAGTAACGTGTTTCTGGAGGACAGACTGTGTGGAATACATTTTATTTTCTGTCTTGTTCTTTCCTGTCCACTTCTCGGCTGAGCTTGATGAGTTTCACTATGAGGCGTAATGTTTGCCTTTCAGCAGACTGCAGCGGTCTTGGTACTTGGTGTTGTATGGCACATAATTTTGGTGGATATGCAATGTGCATATAGGGTACCCTGGGTGCTGTATGCAGGCTTATGATGTACCTACTCAAAGTGCAGTATGCAGTTTAATGGTGTAGTGCAGTATGCAGACTAATGGCTTAGTGCGCTCTTAGTGTAGCATGCAGGCTAACGGTGTAGTGCATTTCTAGTGCAGTATGCAGGCTAATGGCGTAGTGTGCTCTTAGTGCCCGGCAGCATCGTCTTCACTGCTCGCTGACCGGGTGCCAAGTAATGAGCAGGATCGCGGTGGGATGCCGGGGGGTGGGGCCAGTCGCGATGACGCGACGCCGCCTGGTTTAAAACCACTAGCCGTCTATTTTCAGATTGCCATGACGTGGTTTTCACCTCTCAGTGCTGCACTAATATACTGTATATATACACTGCTCAAAAAAATAAAGGGAACACTTAAACAACACAATGTAACTCCAAGTCAGTCACACGTCTGTGAAATCAAACTGTCCACTTAGGTAGCAACACTGATTGACAGTCAAGTCCACATGCTGTTGTGCAAATGGAATAGACAAAAGGAGGGAAGCATAGGCAGGTAGCAAGACATCCCCAATAAAGGAGTGGTTCTGCAGGTGGTGACCACAGACCACTTCTCAGTTCCTATGCTTTCTGGCTGATGGTTTGGTCACTTTTGAATGCTGGCGGTGCTGTCACTCTAGTGGTAGCATGAGACAAAGTCTACAACCCACACAAGTGGCTCAGGTAGTGCAGCTCATCCAGGATGGCACATCAATGCGAGCTGTGGCAAGAAGGTTTGCTGTGTCTGTCAGCGTAGTGTCCAGAGCATGGAGGCGCTACCAGGAGAAAGGCCAGTACATCAGGAGACGTGGAGGAGGCCGTATGAGGGCAACAACCCGGCGGCAGGACCGCTACCTCCGCCTTTGTGCAAGGAGGGAGGAGCACTGCCAGAGCCCTGCAAAATGACTTTCAGCGGGCCACAAATGTGCATGTGGCTGCTCAAACGGTCAGAAACAGACTCCATGAGGGTGGTATGAGGGCCCGACGTCCACAGGTGGGGGCTGTGCTTACAGCCCAACACCGTGCAGGACGTTTGGCATTTGTCAGAGAACACCAAGATTGGCAGCTTCACCACTGGCCTCTTCACAGATGAAAGCAGGTTCACACTGAGCACATGTGACAGACGTGACAGGGTCTGGAGAAGCCGTGGAGAACGTTCTGCTGCCTGCAACATCCTCCAGCATGACCAGTTTGGCAGTGGGTCAGTAATGGTGTGGGGTGGCATTTCTTTAGGGGGCCGCACAGCCCTCCATGTGCTCGCCAGAGGTAGCCTGACTTCCATTAGGTACCGAGATGAGATCCTCAGACCCCTTGTGAGACCATATCCTGGTGCGGTTGGCCCTGGGTTCCTTCTAATGCAAGACCATGCTAGACCTCATGTGGCTGGAGTGTGTCAGCAGTTCCTGCAAGACGAAGGCATTGATGCTATGGACTGGCCCACCCGTTCCCCAGACCTGAATCCAATCGATTCCCATCTGGGACATCATGTCTCGCTCCATCCACCAACGCCACGTTGCCCCACAGACTGTCCAGGAGTTGGGGGATGTTTTAGTCCAGGTGTGGGAGGAGATCCCTCAGGAGACCATCCGCCACCTCATCGGGAGCATGCCCAGGCGTTGTTGGGAGGTCATACAGGCACGTGGACGCCACACACACTACTGAGCCTCATTTTGACTTGTTTGAAGGACATTACATCAAAGTTGGATCAGCCTGTAGTGTTGTTTTCCACTTTAATTTTGACTGTAACTCCAAATCCAGACCTCCATGGGTTAATCAATTTGATTTCCATTGATAATGTTTGTGTGATTTTGTTGTCAGCACATTCAACTATGTAATGACCACAGTATTTAATAAGAATATTTCATTCATTCAGATCTAGGATGTCTTATGTTTGTGTTCCCTTTTATTTTTTTGAGCAGTGTATATTAGGTTCCACCCACATAGTGGGGAGTCCTCTTAGGCTAGGGTCAGACGAACGCATTTTCGCGTTGTCTGTGAAAAAGTGCGTTCGAACGAATGGACGCATTTTTTCACGGAGTACGCGATAGCGGTCATACGATGCGCATTTGCGTTCGTGATTTTGTACGGATCATCAATAAAACACTTTTGCATCTGGACGTTATGTTGGCCGGACATTAGCAGCATCTGACGTCTCCATCACGCAAACACGCCGCTAGCGGCCGCAGCGCACTCTGTACGACCGTACTAGTGGTTTCACGTTCTCGACAAAATGCGTTCGTTTGCCACTTGCGTTGCGCAGCCGGACTTTCCTGCGACCGTACTTCGTATATTGGCCGTCATTGCCCGTCATTTGCTGCTAGTGCGGCCGTAATTAAGTGCGCCAGAACGCACGTTTAAAGTGCGCTAGTCTGACCCCAGCCTTAAAGTTGCCTCGGTCCTGTTCACTTTTGGACATGTAGAGGAATTCTTTTTTGTTCCCCTTGAAGTGATACAGCAATCCTTCAAAAAGCTATAGAAACATAGAAACATAGAAAAATGTCGGCAGATAAGAACCTTTCGGCCCATCTAGTCTGCCCAATTACATGGATACTTTACCTGGATTTATCTTTTATTTAGGATAGCCTTATGCCTATCCCATGCTTGTTTAAATTCAATTACTGTTTTGGCCTCTACCACTTCAACTGGAAGACTGTTCCATGTATCCACCACCCTCTCAGTAAAATAATGCTTCCTGATGTTACTTTTAAACCTTTGCCCCTCTAATCTAAGACTATGTCCTCTTGTTTTGCTACTTTGTTTCCGTTTAAATATACTCCCTTCCTCTACCTTGTGGATTCCCTTTACGTATTTAAATGTTTCTATCATATCTCCTCTGTCTCGTCTTTTTTCCAAGCTGTACATGTTAAGATCATTAAGCCTTTCCTGGTAACTTTTCTCCTTCAAGCCGTACACCATTTTAGTAGCCCTTCTCTGAACTCTCTCTAAGATGTCTATATCCTTCTGGAGATACGGTCTCCAGTACTGCACACAGTACTCCAAGTGAGGTCTCACCAGTGCTCTGTACAGTGGCATGAGCACTTCCCTTTTCCTACTGCTAATACCTCTTCCTACACAACCAAGCATTCTGCCAGCATTTCCTGCTGCTCTATTACATTGACTACTTACCTTTAGATCCTCTGAAATAATAACCCCTAAATCCCTTTCCTCAGATGTTGAGGTTAGGACTGTATCAAATATTCTATATTCAGCCCTTGGGTTTTTACGTCCCAGGTGCATTATCTTGCACTTATCCACATTAAAACTCAATTGCCACAACTCCGACCATTTTTTTAGTTTACCTAAATCATTTGTCATTTGGCTGATCCCTCCAGGAACGTCAACCCTGTTGCAAATTTTTGTGTCATCAGCAAAAAGACATACTTTACCATTAATACCTTCTGCAATATCACTAATAAAAATATTAAAGAGAATGGGTCCAAGTACTGACCCCTGAGGTACCCCACTGGTAACAAGACCTTGTGCCGAATAAACTCCATTTACCACAACCCTCTGTTGTCTGTCACTCAGCCACTGCCTAATCCAGTCAACAATATTGGAATCCAATAACACGGCTTTGTGCAGCAATCACAAAGCGTTACATAAGAAAAGGATAAGATCAAGAACTACTCACATGTTTTGGTGTCTTTGAAAGACCCTTAATAAAGCCATAGTCCTAGATACTGCTCACCACTTGTTTTGTGCCAAAATGGATCCACTCCCAAATCCAGTAACATCAAACAATAAATAAATACGCTAACATTTCAGCAGCCAGTGATTTTAAGTAGCACCGGACCTGCTGTCCTCCTCAGCCGCCTTTTTAGATGGATACCAAAGCCAAGTTATGGGTTTAAAAAATAACAATTTATTAAATAAAACCATTAACGATATCGCCCTAACGCGTTTCGCTCTACGGTAGCTTCCTCAGTTGTTGGGATTCTCTATTAAATGTAACTATTTACGATTCCATTTCTGGGTTCTGTTTGTGTGTGTCCCAGAATCCAAAATGGCGGAGCGTTTCAAATACGTGTATGCGCGTTATCTGCTTTTTTTATAACGCAGATTTAAAACGCTCCGAATTTTGGATTCTGTAACACACACAGAACCCGGAAAATTGTAAAGTTACAGAAAGAAAAGCTATTTAAAGCAGTACAGACCCCATAGAGAAACCCACCAACTGAGGAATCTACCATAGAGCGAAACGCATCTTGGGGATCTTGTTTAATTTAATTATTTTGCTGCTTTCGGAATAGCCCTCTTATTTTTTATTATTGTGATCGTTTTCAATCTTCTCTGATTTCTCTCCCCCCCCCCCCCTTTTTAAAATTCTGTCTTCGATGTGACTCGCAAGCCTTCGCCAAGTTTGTATTAAAAATAAAAGCTCAATAACCTACAGTTTCATATTTATTTTATAACCGCGCGACTAACGCAGACATTGGGATCTGGAAAGGATGAAAGGAATGTCTTACGTGTATCTCTCTTTGGGGTAAAAAAATGATGCCCTTTTCTGGTCAGTGTGTCTTTATTCTCATATAAGGCTTGCAATCAACATAATTGATATCTAATTGTATTCTGCCACAAGGTGGCGATGTTGTGCGTTTTATGGGCAGTAATCATGCAGCAAGAATTTACCGAAACTTCTATTATTATCATCATCATTTATATAGCGCCAACAGTTTCTGCAGCGCTTTACAATAACCGAAGGGAACAAGATACAGATAAACGGACATATGATGGAAACAAGAGGTACAGAGGGCCCTGCTCATAGGAGCTTACAATCTAGAGGGATTGGGGTTTGAGGAAGACGAGGAGTTTTACAGGACGGCAGGATCATTAGTGCCAGTGGATTGGGAACGGTGGGGCCATAGAAGCAGCTTCAATCATGTGTGAGTAGGTGAGCATAGGGATGAATTGCATCAGTATTGTGGTACACTAATCTGAAGAGATGGGTTTTGAGGGATTTCTTGAAGGACTGAAGGTCAGGGGAGAGTTTGATAGGGCGAGGCAAGTCATTCCAGAGGACTGTTGCTGCCCGGGAGAAGTCTTGGAGGCGAGAGTTGGCCGTGCGGGTATAGACCGATGACAGGTTGAGATCACCTGCCGGCCGGAGTTGTCTAGATGGGACGTGCTTGCGGAGTAACGAAGAAATGTAGGGAGGGGTCATCTTATCTGAGATGCTAGTCACATTATCTTCTATGTGCGACCAACATGTGTAAAGTACCAAACTGTCTGATAGTGCATGGAAGGATGTCCATGTGGCAACTTGAAATACAAGCCTGTGCAGCAGTGAAGTGTCTGCAGGCTGTGGATCAGGGTCGCAGGTTTAGTCTTCATATCAGTCCCGTCCCCCCCCCCATGTTTTTTTTATTGTGTAATACACTGGCAGATCCAGAGAGGGGACACAAGGGGCATGTGCTCCTCTGAGCTGAAAACCCATTGTAGGAGATACATGGGTTATTTGGACCGAGGTATCGACCGTTCCATGCACCCTTCATAATCAAGTAAGGTATCAATAGAAATGTCAGAGTCTGGCCTTTCCAAAGTTATCATGCGTGACCATGAGCAATTTACATTTAAAAAAATAAATGAAAGTAAAAAATGAAGAGTTTTTTGCGATATTTTGTGATGCTGCCTAAAAAGTCTGGGAATAGCCTCGTTTCTGAACCTCTGTCCAGCGGCTTCTCTTGATGGTATGTGCGTATAGCTATGTATGACTGTGTGTAGGACAGACCCTGTCAGCAACGTTCAGGGAAGAGTGAGTGTGATGAACCAGTGCTCGCTGGTGTCACTGTGAACTGAACACCAGCTCTTAGGCCGAGGTCAGACGAGCGTTTTTACGAGTGGAAGGAACGTCCGTGAGCGTGGAGGTTCCTTCCGCTCTGACGGCCGTCTGGCCACCTCGCTGAGCGCAGTTAGTGCGCTCAGCGCTGCAAGGCTCGATCCTCCTATGGAGGATTGCGCTTTGCAGCCCTGTCGAACGCGCGTTGTAGCGCTTCCACGGAGAGGCTTTCAGAACGTCTGCAGCACGCTCGCTGTAGCGGGTGGCTGGGGGTGTGAGGCCGGGGTTGTGCAGGGCAAGGTGTGGCAGCGGTTGTGCAGGGACAGGTGTGTCAGGGGGTTTGCCCATGGTGCTGGTCAGGTGGTGCTTTTGAGATGCACATCAAGGAATGATGTTGTGACGGTATTGGTGGAAAAGGCCAAACTATGAGCTGTCAGTGGTTCCATTTAAACCTGTTGTGACGTTTTCATTGGAGATTACATTGTATAAAGTCTAGCCTATATTTTTTAATACAGTGAATTGCAGCTCATTGATTGAAATGTTGATCGTTGTGGTGTTACGGGTGAAGTGATGTTTATTTATGTTGTATGACACCTGTTTTCCCTCAATTTAAACAGCCGTGACCTGTTCCATTCTGCTGAAGTCCTGTACTGGTTTGCTGGTTCCCCGAATCAGTCGTCCAGTCTATACTGCATGGATCGGCATCATAATCCTCCTCCTTCTATACAGGTATTCCACACATTCACCGCTCTCGGCATTCTGTATGATCGTATAGCTGTATACTATGTGGCTTTCTCACTTACTGCTCCACTTCCTTCACTGCTACTTTTTACCCTTTCAGTTTCTACCTCTTTCACCCGCTGGCATACGGCATGGTGGGATCTTTCGCTGACCAGGCCCAGAGCCCAATGTCCGGACTGAGATGGATGGAATCCTGGGATTTCTAGGTGGCTCAAGCCATGGACACCGTTGTTTAGATGTTGGGAACACATCACAATGTATTCTTCTTCAGTGTCTCAAAATGAGACTATAGTCACAGGTCTCGTAGACGATTTTGACAAAGGATCCTGGGAGGATAAGTAACTGGAGCCTCTGGTTCCGGGGAAATGGACTCGTCCACGTTGCTGTTGCCTTTTTAGATGGGTAACGGAAAAGCTAAGGTGTGTGAAAATTCACGACGACTCATGTCTTACAAAATGTTTGTATCAAACACCCGAAAATCTCACGTTTCTTACACTTGTCGATCACACACCTTTTACGAGGAATTCCTGGAATGCTGCTCTTCACACAGTTACGTTTGTTTATAGCAATCAAATCACAGGGTGTTTGACCCCCCCCCCCCAAGTTTTGCCTTTGACGTATTAATCCAATCACCTATCCTAGGGAGTTTGGCCATGGACACACTCGGGTCTATTCAGAGAAAGGTGAAAACCAGGAGCATTGGCAGGAGGAGGGAACAATCTAGACCAAATAGTCGATTTGGAAAGTGAGATAAATGGGAGAATTTTTCTGGTTTGGCTATTTTGACCTAGAATTTTCACTTCTCCGGTCATTCTCCTGAGATTTCCCAGGAGACCTTGCCCTGCCATTCTGTCACCACTACATTTTATTCATATTGCAGGGACTATGGCACAGGATACCGTAATCTGTGCTTTTCATGTATTCCCTGGGTTCATCCAAGGGGGATATGCCATTGTTTCCCACCCTTGGTCCTCAGGGTCCCCTAACAGGTTAGGTTTGCATGTTATGTGAAGCACAGCACAGGTGATATGATTTGCTGCTCAGTGATTGCAGGATTCTGTCTGCATTTCCCCAAGGTGATCCTGAAAACCTGGCCTGTTAGGGGGGACCTGAGGACCAGCGTTTGGGAAACGCTGGGTTACGGCACCGGATACTGTAATGTACAATGTATTTATTTTTCTCTTTTATGCCTGTACCTGTCATATCCCAGGAGGTCTCGAGCTGGACACTGCCATTCTCAATCGGGGCTTAATTGTAGGGATTATGACCCAGGATAATGTCCGCTTGGTCATTTAATTTCTTAGCTCTGCATATCGAGGGGATTCTGGTCCAGAATGTTGCCTTTTGTGTGTTTTTTATTTATGCTCTGGACTCAATCCCCGTGATTACTGTATGTCCCTGGATACTGTGTCATTCGCACACGGGCCGCGTAGATCTGGCAGATTATGGATACAGATCCGGTCGGTATGCGTTTCATTTTATAGTGGACTTCATCAGGCAGCATGTGAGAGAGGTTGCGTCCATATATTCATTCTATTGATCTCTTTAATGAGCGTGTGGTCGCTGGAGTCTGCCACGTATTCCGTTCTTTTCATTTTATACACATCCCGCAGAGTATGCCCCCCCCCCCGCGCTTTCATCTATACGTTTAATTTATAATCCAGGCACGTCTCGGGGAATGTGACTGCAGATATGGCCTTTCATTCATTTAATTCGTACACTGATCACATCTCCAGGGTACACGGCTTCTGATACTGCCTTCATTAAAGCCCTTTCAGACACCGAGGCCGGTCCATGGGAATAAAGGGGTAGAACGCGTGAATTCTCACTTTCTAGCTTCACGTGTGTGTGTGTCTGTCTGTCTGTCCATTCCCTGGGTGTGATCTGGAAACAGAAGGGCCGCGTCACACATGCTGTGTAGAGTCCGTGCGATTATCTAAACATGCACTCCTTGCGCTCGCTTCCTTTTTAGGGAACGGAAACCATCATCCAGCGCCTGAACACGACAGCTGCCTCCCCTCCCGTATCCAAGGCTCGCTCTTCAATCATATCCCCATCTGTGTCTCCCATATCATGTCACAAATCACCTCGTTTACCCCCGTGAGACCTCTCTATCTCACCTCCAGGTGGGCACACGCTCTGCCAGGAAAGCCTCCGTGCCAGTCGCCACACAGGCAAAGGGCGACACAGCTCCTCACTTAACAAAGAACACCGGGCCCACCAGGCAGAAGTAAAGGGGTCGCTTGACTTTTATTGAGGACGCATCGTTTTACGTGACATTTCAGGCCCAATCAGGACCTTTTCTCGAGTCGGACGCTTCTATCCTTTGACATCTCGCACAGTGTTATTTCTCAATGCGCTCCAAAGCCGTTTCGTACTGATCAAACAGACCGTGTCATTAAAGAGAATATATTCGATTTAAAAATATATGAAATGTCTTTTTTTTTATTATTTTTTTATTCTTGCTTTATTCTGTGCACTTCATCGGGATTTGCATTTCTTGGTCTTGCTTGAGATTTTCTTCGCACCCTTCATGACGCGCACGATCTGCTTTCTCCGTTAACCCCTGACAAAGTGTAGAAACTTTAATTATCATTATTATCATCATTTAATGGTGTCACCTGGACCCGCAGCCCTTTACATTAATGAACGGGGGAAACAAAATTACAAACTATCTTAAGAAGCGCAGAAAAGAGTTGTGGAGAGCCCCGCACAGAGGAGCTTGCAATCTATAGCAGACTGAGCCGGGTCTGGCATCTTGGAAAGCTCATTCGTGGTTCATGGGCATAACCAGGATGTCACGGTTAAGGCTAGGGTCAGACTAACGCATTTTTCACGTTGTCCGTGAAAATGTGCGTTCGAAGAATGGACGTATTTTTTCACGGAATACGCAATAGCGGTCATACTATGCGCAGTTTCATCCGTGATTTTGTACGGATCATCAATAAAACACTTCTTGCATCTGGACGTTATGTTGGCCGGACATTAGCAGCGTTTGATGTCTCCAATTCACGCACACACGCCGCTAGCGGACGCAGCGCACTCTGTACGTCAGTACTAGTGGTTTAACGTTCTCGAAAAAATGCGTTCATTTTCCACTTGCGTTGCGCAGCCGGACTTTTGTGCGACCGTACTTCGTATATTGGCCGTCATTGCCCGGCATCTGCTGCTAGCACGGCCTTGATTAAGTGCGCCAGAACGCGCGTTCGCACTGCCTCAGTCTGACCCTAGCCTTACCCTTTAAGGACCTTGGGACTCTCAGAAAGCTTGGAGTTCTTTCAATACTTATTTTGTTACTACCTGTACATCCAGTTTACTATAGAACCGTTTATACTTTCATATAGTAACAGAGTATCAGTGATTTTAATTAGAATATTTTTTTTTTTTTTTTTCGTTTTGATTCGTTATATCGAAATTGTGAAACGGAGGAATTAATCACTGTATAAAAGGGTTAAAAGATACGTAATCCCCCTGTCCTTGGTACTGAAATATATGTTTCAGCACCCGCTGAACGCAGCCAGTCTGAAGGAGGGGAAAAAAAAAAAAGCTGCGTTCGGCAAAGAAAAAAAGCCCTGTCGTTTTAAAATAATTGGAAATCCCCAAAAAAATATCAATAAATATAAAGGGCACTATTACATTCTTTGCGCAAAAACGCTAGTGCAGGGCTAACGAGCGTAAAGTAACGCTGGTATTACAATCTGAGCACATTTTTTTCATCCGTCAAAAAATACCATGCGTAAAAAAAGATGCGCATTAACGCTGCGCGCAGAAATCAGTGTGCGCACTGTTTTTTTCACAAGATTCAGCCAATCAGAATTAAGATCCACAATTGTTTCCTGTTCAGTTTTTGCGCCTGTCAAAATCAATCTGATTATATATGCTGCCGCAATAATAAAAACACGCACAACTTCTCCATTTTATTGTTTGGGTATGTGTAGAATGTGTAACTATACTGTGCTGTATTTATTTTTTATTTTTTTGGGCTGGTGTATTTGCGTTCGGCCAGGACGTTCAGATTTGCAGTTACCACCAGCTTTTCAAAGACGTTAAAATTCAGCGCGCAAACGCTGTGCGTTCAATTTTGCGCATAGATTGTAATACCATCCGCGTACCAGCGCACAAACGCATTTGCGCTCAAAATGTTAAGTATAGGACGCGCAACGTACACTACGCTCGCAAAGGGTTCACGCAGGTTCACCCGCAGTAGACGTTAACGCACATTTTTTGCGCGGACATTGTAATACGACGTTCTGCGCAAGAGTGCCTTTCCCCTCGCGTTAATGCGTTTTTACGCACGCGTTAACGTTTGCGCGAAGAATGTAATCGAGCCCGAAGGCTTTTGAAAAGAATAAATAGTTAAAAAAAACAGGGAATTTTATACCAAAATATAATCACCCGTGGGGCAAAAAAATACCTGCAAATTTTTCAAGGGGGGGGGGGGTGTAATTTTCTTCTGAACCCTCCGGTTCTATGTGTTTTAAACCTTTTTCAGAAGCGTCTGCTTTAGCCGCCATTGGATTGGAGATTTAAGTTGGACGTTAACAAACGTCAGATTTATTTCACTGTGAATTCACAAAGAATTGCAGAGGACGTTAAATTTTGAAGCCAAAATAGTTTTGACATTTATTCTTTTTAATCTGATTGCAGGATTCGTCCAGATCTGCCGTTTCACCTTAACCGTTACAATATTCCTCCAATTAATTTATTCCTATATTCTTTATCCGCTTTATTGTGGATAATTCCCTGTAGACTTATTTCCGTTCTTTACTGGGTCATTTCTGTAGTTAAAACTTAACATTTTGTGAGAAAATTTAGAAAACAAAACCTTACAGTTTGATAGAAAAATAAACAAAACCAAAACCCATATTGTGTCAATATTTGTGTCGTTAAAGGTAAACTCTGCCGGTGATGTGGCTTAGGCTCTCGCAGCCGCAGCGTCGCTCTCATCAGCATTGGCAGCTCATACATTCGTTTCACCGGTTGATGGAAGCGGCCTGCGCGTGCCGTCTCTTTATTCCTATGTTTGTATTCGTTTTCTGTCCTATCGCTTGTTTCTCTCTTGCTTGTCCTGACTTCTTCTAGGATTACTTTCCCTCCTTCGGCCTCTCGCTAGCCTTTTATTTTGGCTTCTATCTCTGCACGCTCACCGTATCTGCGTTCTCTCTTTTATCTTGGCCTCTAAAACTATACACACTGTCTACATGTTTACATGTTGTTCATTCTGCGTGTAGATTTATGTCTGCGCGCTCTCTAGTGGATTGAATAGATGGTACCTATGTACACGCTCTGCTTCCAATTCCTCACCTCTCTCTGAATGCACAGAGGCCCATAGCAGCTTCTCTTTGCCCTCTGTCTCTGTATCCTGATCTCTCTGTGCGCGCTCTCCCTCTGTATCCTGATCTCTCTGTGCGCGCTCTCCCTCTGTATCCTGATCTCTCTGCGCGCTCTCCCTCTGTATCCTGATCTCTGTGCGCGCTCTCCCTCTGTATTCTGATCTCTCTGTGCGCACTCTCCCTCTGTATCCTGATCTCTCTGTGCGCGCTCTCCCTCTGTATCCTGATCTCTCTGTGCGCGCTCTCCCTCTGTATCCTGATCTCTCTGTGCGCGCTCTCCCTCTGTATCCTGATCTCTCTGTGCGCGCTCTCCCTCTGTATTCTGATCTCTCTCTGCGCGCTCTCCCTCTGTATCCTGATCTCTCTGTGCGCGCTCTCTGTGCGCGCTCTCCCTCTGTATCCTGATCTCTCTGTGCGCGCTCTCCCTCTGTATCCTGATCTCTCTGTGCGCGCTCTCCCTCTGTATCCTGATCTCTGTGCGCGCTCTCCCTCTGTATCCTGATCTCTCTGTGCGCGCTCTCCCTCTGTATCCTGATCTCTCTGTGCGCGCTCTCCCTCTGTATCCTGATCTCTCTGTGCGCGCTCTCCCTCTGTATCCTGATCTCTCTCTGTGCGCGCTCTCCCTCTGTATCCTGATCTCTCTCTGTGCGCACTCTCCCTCTGTATCCTGATCTCTCTGTGCGCACTCTCCTCTGTATCCTGATCTCTCTCTGTGCGCACTCTCCCTCTGTATCCTGATCTCTCTGTGCGCGCTCTCCCTCTGTATCCTGATCTCTCTGTGCGCGCTCTCCCTCTGTATCCTGATCTCTCTGTGCGCGCTCTCCCTCTGTATCCTGATCTCTCTCTGTGCGCACTCTCCCTCTGTATCCTGATCTCTCTCTGTGCGCGCTCTCCCTCTGTATCCTGATCTCTCTGTGCGCGCTCTCCCTCTGTATCCTGATCTCTCTGTGCGCGCTCTCCCTCTGTATCCTGATCTCTCTGTGCGCGCTCTCCCTCTGTATCCTGATCTCTCTGTGCGCGCTCTCCCTCTGTATCCTGATCTCTGTGCGCGCTCTCCCTCTGTATCCTGATCTCTCTGTGCGCGCTCTCCCTCTGTATCCTGATCTCTCTGTGCGCGCTCTCCCTCTGTATCCTGATCTCTCTGTGCGCACTCTCCCTCTGTATCCTGATCTCTCTGTGCGCGCTCTCCCTCTGTATCCTGATCTCTCTGTGCGCGCTCTCCCTCTGTATCCTGATCTCTCTGTGCGCGCGCTCTCCCTCTGTATCCTGATCTCTCTGTGCGCGCTCTCCCTCTGTATCCTGATCTCTCTGTGCGCGCTCCCCTCTGTATCCTGATCTCTCTGTGCGCGCTCTCCCTCTGTATCCTGATCTCTCTGTGCGCGCTCTCCCTCTGTATCCTGATCTCTCTGTGCGCGCTCTCCCTCTGTATTCTGATCTCTCTGTGCGCGCTATCCATCTGTATCCTGATCTCTCTGTGCGCGCTCTCCCTCTGTATCCTGATCTCTCTGTGCGCGCTCTCCCTCTGTATCCTGATCTCTCTGTGCGCGCTCTCCCTCTGTATCCTGATCTCTCTGTGCGCGCTCTCCCTCTGTATCCTGATCTCTCTGTGCGCGCTCTCCCTCTGTATCCTGATCTCTCTCTGTGCGCGCTCTCCCTCTGTATCCTGATCTCTCTGTGCGCGCTCTCCCTCTGTATCCTGATCTCTCTGTGCGCGCTCTCCCTCTGTATCCTGATCTCTGTGCGCGCTCTCCCTCTGTATCCTGATCTCTCTGTGCGCGCTCTACCTCTGTATCCTGATCTCTCTCTGTGCGCGCTCTCCCTCTGTATTCTGATCTCTCTGTGCGCGCTCTCCCTCTGTATCCTGATCTCTCTGTGCGCGCTCTCTGTGCGCGCTCTCCCTCTGTATCCTGATCTCTGTGCGCGCTCTCCCTCTGTATCCTGATCTCTCTGTGCGCGCTCTCCCTCTGTATCCTGATCTCTCTGTGCGCGCTCTCCCTCTGTATCCTGATCTCTCTGTGCGCGCTCTACCTCTGTATCCTGATCTCTCTCTGTGCGCGCTCTCCCTCTGTATCCTGATCTCTGTGCGCGCTCTCCCTCTGTATTCTGATCTCTCTGTGCGCGCTCTCCCTCTGTATCCTGATCTCTCTGTGCGCGCTCTCCCTCTGTATTCTGATCTCTCTGTGCGCGCTCTCCCTCTGTATCCTGATCTCTCTGTGCGCCCTCTCCCTCTCGCTGGATGCCGATCTCTCTGCGCGCACTCTCGCTGGATGCCGCTCTCTCTGCGCGCACTCTCGCTGGATGCCGCTCTCTCTGCGCGCACTCTCGCTGGATGCCGATCTCTCTGCGCGCACTCTCGCTGGATGCCGATCTCTCTGCGCGCACTCTCGCTGGATGCCGATCTCTCTGCGCGCACTCTCGCTGGATGCCGCTCTCTCTGCGCGCACTCTCGCTGGATGCCGATCTCTCTGCGCGCACTCTCGCTGGATGCCGATCTCTCTGCGCGCACTCTCGCTGGATGCCGATCTCTCTGCGCGCACTCTCGCTGGATGCCGATCTCTCTGCGCGCATTCTCGCTGGATGCCGATCTCTCTGCGCGCACTCTCGCTGGATGCCGATCTCTCTGCGCGCACTCTCGCTGGATGCCGATCTCTCTGCGCGCACTCTCGCTGGATGCCGATCTCTCTGCGCGCACTCTCGCTGGATGCCGATCTCTCTGCGCGCACTCTCGCTGGATGCCGATCTCTCTGCGCGCACTCTCGCTGGATGCCGATCTCTCTGCGCGCACTCTCGCTGGATGCCGATCTCTCTGCACGCATTCTCGCTGGATGCCGATCTCTCTGCGCGCACTCTCGCTGGATGCTGATCTCTCACACTATCTGTGATTCCTTGTAGAAGGAGCAATCTCATTAACCCTCTGTCGGTGTAGTCTGTTTCTATACAGCTCTGTGTCTCCAGCCTGTGCACACTCTGACAGTGAGGAGGATGAAGCCTGCCATGGCTGCCTGCGGTCATTTGATGGAGTTGCCATGGGAATGAGCCCAGGACGGGAAGAAAGAAGCAGATTAGGAACAACCAGAGCTCTCTGCTTTCCGCTGGGTTAAGGGGGCAATTACAGCTGCAGGATGCTCTGCCGGTAATTAGACCTAACGGCTTTAACCCATGCATGGCCGCACTGCTCTGATGTGGCATGTTGCATGCCCTGGCCTCACTTCTTTTAAATACCTGGTGTATTGTGACACGTCGAGGGGTTAATTGGTGGAAGCTGTTGCTACCTAGGAGCAAATCGATTGATGCTGTATATCCTCCGGGTATATTGTACGTACTGTTGGGTTGGTTCACGTGGACAGTCTCTCTGCGCCCAAGGTTATGTTTAACGAAAATAATTAGCATGGCTTCTATCGTTTTACACGTCGTCATGGTATTTATACTACCCTTAAGGGGTTATTCAAAGAACACCGAATGGTGTATTAACCTGTACTGCGCAATTCTGTGTGCATTCGGCTATTCAAAAAGCTGGCCGTTCTCCAAATATTGGCGAATTGCCAGCGAAATACGGCGCGATTCAGTGGCAGTGAAATCCCCCATAGAGAAGTAATGGTTAATATATTCAGAAAAGGCCGAACAGCAGTGACATGTCGGTGAAATGACCAGATTTTGGGTGGTTTTGTTCAACGGGTTTAATCGGGTGAATCCCATAGGTTTTAATGTAAAAAAAATAAATAAAATCCCCCGTTTTTTTATTAAATATTTATTCAACAGTTTATTCTTCACATTTGCAGCAAAAGTCTCTATTTATTAGGATTTTTAGCCATTTGTCAGGATTTATTTCATCAAAATTGAAAAAAAGAAATTAAATTTTGTTTTTTAATATTATTATTTTTTTCTATTTATTTTTTATTTTAATTTAAAAAAAAAAAAAATTCTACTCTGTAGACCTTTTTTATTGTTATTCATAGAAGCCTATGTATTTCCAGGCATTTTCATGCACTCGTTTTTTTTTTCCAAATTTTTTTTAAATGAGTTTTAAGGCTAGGGACAGATGAGCGCATTTTCTGCAGCCACCGTCAAAATGTACGTCGATGCGTGCGCACGCATTTTTTCACGGAATACGCTTAAGTGGTCAGACGATGCGCAATTCTGGACGTATTTCATGACGATGGGGTAAAAAGAAGTCTAGGGAAATCCGGCTGTTTGAACGTTATGTTGGCCGCACACTAGCAGCGTCTGACGTCTCCTAATCACGCACACACGCTGCTATGCGGCCGCAGCGCACTCTGTACGTCAGTAGCAGCGGTTTCACGTTCTGATAAAAATGCGTTCATTTGCCGGTTGCGTGGTGTCGGCGCACTTTCGTACGCACGTACTGCGTATATTGGCCGTCATTGGCCGTTATGTGCTGCTACTGCCGCCGTGATTTAGTGCGTCTGCACGCGCGTTCCGACTGCCCCACTCTGACCCTAGCCTAAAAGTTGCCGGGTTTATTTTTTTTGCCCCTGTTTGTCAGCTTTTTCCAGCAGCTGTTTGGCGGGTCGTTGGCTTTTTTGCGGATTGATTCGGCGGGTCGTCGGATGCATTAGGCAGTTTTTCAGATACGTTGGGCGGGTCGATTCGCGCGCAGGATCAGCGAATTTATTGGAATGAGCTGTCGGTGACATTTCGGCGCTCTCTGATTAACCCCTTTAGTCTTTTTTCCTCTGCACCTGTTTAAGGATTATAAACACATGCTTCTGGAATCGAAATCTCTTCTGTTTCTTTTTCTTTCTTCATAAATTTTTCAATTAAACCTCACACACACAGAGCCTGTTTAACTGGAAAACCAAATGCAATTCAGAGGTTCTGCGCTGGAGACAGACGGTATTGGCGTCTCTAAAGTCTTGAGTGTTTTTTATTTTCCTTTAACTGTACCACAGGCATAACTGCTCATTGCGCGAGGACGTGCACCACGGAACTGCTAACAAGTGTCCTGCACAAAGTTATACATTGTTGCCAAGCACTAATCCCTTAGATACAAAGATTTTCACCCTGAAACCGATAAAAGGCATATGTGGATACTTATTGAAGGGGGGTGCTAGGTAGGGTGTTAGGATGTTCCCGATGCATTTTGGTTTGACTTTGTTTTTACATTTTAACAGAGAACTGTGGAAGTGGCAACAAATGCTGGTTTCCAGATGGATCTTTGGAAAACATTTCCTCCAATCCTCAGTGACACTTGGGCAGATATTATTGGAGTAAAGGAAGACCCTGGCTATTGAACTGGCCAAGGGGCAGACGCGTGGCATGTGGTGGCTGGTTTTTTACCTGGTTGTATCAGACATCTGGAGTTTTGCCACTCTCTGTTCGGCTGTATCTCCATTTTGGCGGAGTAATGGCCAGTACCGGGGAGACGCTATAGGTTATTGGCTGGTCTTAATGTTTTGAGGAACCTGTGGTGACGGATACCTAGGCATGTGCTTCCACATTCCCTGCATATTCATTGTTACCGATCGGACCGCAGCCATACTACTTGAACAAACCGCATTAATTGGGACATTGCGAAACCAGTGACTGTCCCAAGTGTGGTGTCACGGGGGGGGGGGGATTTGTGCCACTGCTTCTGGCAACTTTGGGAGATGGATCTGATTTTTGATCTGATCCTTGGTGAGATTGAATCTCTTTGTAGCCTCCCCTCCTGAGCCTGGCCATACTGAATCGTTCTGCATTCGGGTTGGAATCCTTCCTTTATATGTAAAACTATTCACCACTTTATAGATTCTCCATATGTAGAATCCTTTCCGGGTGCACAGAGAGCCCAGGTACAGAACACCGTTTCCAAATTCTAGCTTCATTCTTGCATTCCTGTCGCCCTACCTTAAGAATGAAGAGCACATTCCTTTCAGATGGGTGATTGGGGGAAGGGGCGCTTGATGTACGGTTTTCAATACTGTTAACTGTAAAAAAAAATTATCTTTTTTCAATTGCAGCTCCTCACCTTCCCTCCTCCCAATCAGTGGTTCCCAAACTTTTTTTTGGACTGCTTCCCTCTTGAGTCTCAGGTCACATATTTAGCACCCCAATACACGCACCTATTTTTTATGTTATTGGGTATACCGTAAATTCAAAATCCCTAATAACGAAAAAGAGGGGTAGCGTTTACAGGAACGCCTGTATCTTTCCACTGTGTTACCTCCACGGTTGGGAATGTCTGCTCTATATCTAACCCTCTTGCATCTGTTTCCCTTCAGGTGAATGGTGCCACCAGTACTTCCACCTCCCAGGCTCGGCGTCCTCACATTCGGTCAGTAACCAGATCCTAGTACAGGAAGATTGATTGTACCTCCAGCCAGGTCATCTTTGCAGCATATTCCGTTCCGTGGCTTTGTTTTTGATCCCATGGTGGATTTGTTTCTGGGAGGGCATAAATGAAAGCCCACTAGTCTTCCTCATGACTGAAAAGCTGCATGAGCCTATAGGGTTGGCTACACAGCAGCCTGTGGTTTCATTGGTTAGGAGTCCCCTTCACTAGAAGTGCCTTGACGTTCGGCAGGTGAGCTTACACTCCAATGGCCATTTCAGTAAACCAAAGCCTCTAATTGTGTTGTGTTTCACACGATGTTATAGAAATAAGCGCAGATGACACTTTTTTTTCTTTGTTAAAGATTATCTCTGTACAGTTCGTAATGAACGCCTCTGCCCGACTCATCTACCTCACACCCCCTACCTATCACACCTGCCTCACAACTTTGTCAGTCTCCGCACTGGCTCCCTTTTTCTTGTAGAAATCTATTTAAAATCCTGGTTCTCACACACAAAGCTCTCCGTAGCCCCCCTGCCTACATCTCCTCCCTTACTAGCAGATATCTTTTTTTATTATTATTTATTAAGCGCCAACACATTCCGCAGCGCTGTACAAGGTGCAATGGGTAAAGACAGGACAATTCTACAATACATACAGGAGTCTGGTCAGTATTCACGCCTGCAGATACAAGGGGACATGAGGGCCCTATTCCCATGGGAACATACAATCTAGATGGGTGAGGGGGTGAGAAACAGGAGGTGGGGGCTGCAGTGATGAGTTAATGCAGGGAGAGGTGAGAGGCGTTTTGGGGTCGGTCGGATGTCTTGCTACGGAGACACGTGGTCAGCTTCCCTAAATAGAAGGGTCTTTAGGGAGCGTTTAAATAAAGCCAGATTTGGGGACAATGACCTGTTGTTTTTCTCTCCACATACCTGCACCCCAACTCTAGATTTTTCATAACATTTCGTATCTATGGAACTCCCTTCCTCGCATGGTTTATGTCTGCATTTTTCTATTTACTGCAATTTGTTACATTCTGAACTTTTAAAGGTCTGCTGGCTGCCTTGTTGTTAAATATTGCTTTTTTTTAAGTTTTGGTGACTTTGGTCAGAGTGGAGTTCAACTGCTCCCTTCTTCCCTTGTGGATGTTTGATCTTTACGTTTCAGTTTGTTGTTGTTTGGTTCTCTCTAAGCTGTTGAGAGTCTGAGCGCTCTCTGATTCTCTTCCAGGATCTGTGTGCCATATCAGCCAGAACGAGCCTGAATGGGTAACTTCAGAAGCTTCTCAAAGGGGCAGACTGAGCATGTGCAAAGTGCCCTCAGACAGGACAGATCCATAATTCATGATATGCAACTTCTTCAAACTGGGATTCAGTACTACCTCTTAGACATGTGCACAACAACTAAATTTGTTTTGTTTCGGATCGATTAATTACGGTTTTCGATTCGTGCATTTGTTTAAAAAAAAAAAAAAAAAAGCTGCATTCGACAAAAAAAAAAAAGCCTCGTCGTTTTAAAATAATTGGGAATCCAAAAATTTCACCCTAAAAATGTACTCAAAAATTATAGAATTTAGCTAAGAATGACGATAAGTTAGAATTTTAATAATAAGACTCTGAGGCTCCTATTGCTTCTCTTTCTTGCTTTTATTAACATAGCAGCAAGTGGCAACTAGCAAGAACTTTGAAAATATGAAGCATTTATATTGAATAAAGAGAAAACATAACAGTAATAACAGGTATATGGTATCTTCTAACACCCCTTCCACTCCTTTGGATCTGTCCTCTTTCCTGTTCAGTGCCCATCAAAACCAATCCACGTCCCTCCTACTTCCTCTTTCTTTGCTGTACGAGGTGATCAGTGTAGGTATATAGGGAACCCAAAGGGCAATCCACCGGGAACCAGGAAATCCGTTATGAGGCTGAGGAAAGAAAAAACATGAGTGGAAGATATTGGATCCGCAGACCCAGGAAACAACCAAAACCACAATAGCGGTGGGAGTGGTGGGCAATACTCGCCTCAGAGTCTTCTTATTAAAATTCTAACTTATCGTCATACTTAGCTAAATTCTATAATTTTAATACATCGACTCTGAGGCTCCTATTGCTTGTTCAAAGCTAACCCACAACTGCGGATGACCAATGAACAACAGGTTTAAAATAAAATGAACGGAAGGTGGACTCCCTGGACCAGTCAGCTGATCGCAATAAGTCCTCCAACCGACAACCTGCCGAAACAGCGGAAGAAGCAACAGAGCTACAAACCGAATGAGCTCCAAAAATTGAGGTATCTACACCCGCTAACACTAAGAGCCAGCGAAGCCAGCGCGCGAGCGTAGTAGTACCTACCGAAGCGAAGGGAGATTGGAATGAAATAAAGAGAGGTGAAACCTCCGTGCCCCGGAGGGCGGTAGTACGAGATTCGTATTCCTGAATGCAAAGGACCGGGCATAAAGCCGGGCGCGATGGGAAGGCCGGGTAAAAGGCAGACGAAATGGACGTTTTGGTACGGCGGGAGATGTCAAAGCGCACGCCTTCTGGTATGAAAGAACGAGCTTTGAAGTCTAACGCCCTGACATCAGCCACCCGTTTGCAAGAAATTATGCAAAGAAGGGCCAATAATTTAGCCGAAAGCTGACGTAGGGTTAAATCCTTGTTAGAGGGCCATTGTTCCAAAAAGTCAAGGAGGATATGCACGTCCCAAGTTGTCGTATATCTAGGCAACGGAGGACGGTCAGATCTGATACCCTTAAGCAGACGACACACCAACGGATGTTTGCCCAAAGGTGTCCCCTGAAAACCCACGTGGTAAGCTGATAAAGCTGATCTATATACATTGAGAGTACGATAAGCTTTGCCTTGATCGAAGATCTCCGTAAGGAAATCCAAAACAAAGCTCAAAGGGTCCTGGAAGGGATCTTGATCCCTTGACAAACACCAATGATGCCAGGTGAGCCAAGCTGACTTGTAGCAGGATCGAGTACCTGGGGCCCACGCCTGGCATTGGAGTGCAGTAGTTCGGTCCGAAATCTCTCCGGCTCCCCCGGGCGTCTCGAAACCAGTGAGGCCAATAACTGACTGGATCCTGATGACAGGAGAGGGTGAGGTCGCCCGGAGGCGTCTCTCAGGAGATCCGGGAGAACACGGGGAACATCTATGAGGAGATCCAATAGTACCGGGAACCAAGGTTGGTTCTGCCAAAAGGGTGTGATGATCACAATCTGGGCCTGTTGCGTCCTGACCTGACGCAGTGTGCGAGCTATCAGTTGACATGGCGGGAAGGCGTACTGGCGAGCCCCGGACCAATCCTGAAGGAAAGCGTCCGTTGCCTCTGCCAGTGGGTCTGGCCGCCAACTGAAGAAGATCGGAAGATGGGCGTTGAGCCGGCTGGCAAAAAGATCCGCGTGAAAAGGTCCCCAAAGGGATGTCACGTCGGAGAAAGCTGCCGAGCTCAGACGCCAATCCCCGGAGTCCTCTGTATGTCTCGCGTTCCAATCCGTGAATTGGTTCGAGATACCTGGAATGAACTGTGCTTGGACTTCGATCCCGGTCTGAAAACACCACTCCCAGAGGCGGGAAGCCATTGTTGTCAGAAGGAGGGAGCGAGGTCCGCCCAGTGAGTTGATATATCGAACTGCTGGGAAGTTGTCCATCCGGAGGAGGACTGAACGATGAACGCGATCTTTGAGGAAACTCTGAAGTGCAAAAAGTCCTGCCAGGAGCTCCAGACCGTTCATGTGCAATGTCACGGATCCCCCTGATACTAGAGTGGTGGTCCCTATACGCAGGACACTCTCTACCCTTCCGATCCTTAGAGTGGTCGGCACGACTAGACAGACTACAAGAATGGCAGTACAGAGCACGTACAAGAGAGACGTCACGGATCCCTCTGCTTTATCTGACTAAGTGGTTTCTAGACACAGAACAGTCTCTACCCTTCCGATCCTTAGAGTGGTCGGCACCGACTAGACAGACACAGAATGATACACAAGAAATTAGAATAATTAGCTCTTCCCAAGACCCTAACAACACAAGGGGTAGTCTGATGTGTGCTTAGGGTGCCACACAGACTGGCCTCAATACCAGAATTAGAAGAGTTGATGCCAATACCAGGGTTATGCACAGAATGGTTCGTTCGCCAATGCCAGGGGTCATACACAGAGGGGTTCGTTCGCCAATGCCAGGGGTCATACACAGAATAGTCGTTTGCCAATGCCAAGGGTCAATACACAGAATTAGATGTTTGCCAAATATACAAGAGCTCTGCGGGAAGTAACTACCACGTCAGGGCACCGCGCATTTCTGAGAGCCTGGCTTTAAACCCGGCGGTCCGCGTCAGCCCGCCAGGCCCGCCCCCGGCTTCCCCACGTGTGCGGAAGCGACCGCAATATCATTCGCGGCGCCTGGCCAGCGAGCAGCGAGGAAGCTGCTGCCAGGCGCCGGGGTGCGGGGGCCACCGTGACATGCAGTTGACGCTACTGCACAGACCAACGACCTCCCGTGGAGGAACCGTCGCAATAAGCACCCCAACCTGACCCACAAGCGTCTGAGTCGATTGTAAGTGTCGGGGGTGGCACCAGGATAGGCCTGCCGTTGCAGGAGTGGAGGTGAACGATCCACCATTCCAAGTCCAGTCTGGCCTCTCCCGAGAGCGATCGGAGCGGAGTAGGGGAGACCCCTTCTGAGAAAAAGGGCCTTCAGGTGTTGGAGGGCCCGATAATGTAACGGGGCTGGTTTGACAGCTAGCCGTTTGGCCGCTAGGAGACCGATTACGCGAGCTAGGTCCCGTAAGGATGGGGTGTGAGCCTCCAAAAGGGACCGAACCTCGTGTAAGATCGGCACTTGGGTAGAGGGACAGTGATAGACATCATGACACTGTGCACCCCGAATCCCAGAAATTCCAGGGTTTGAGATGGAGAGAGGATTGATTTTTCCTGATTCACCAGAAATCCCAGAGACTGGAAAAGACTGACCGTCCAATATATGTGGAGGCGTAGCTGAGCTTCCGAGGAGGCCATCAGCAACACGTCGTCCAAATATATAATGAGACGGACCCCTTTGGCGCGTAGCCATGCCACGACCGGTTTCAGCATCTTGGTAAACCACCAAGGAGCCGAAGAGAGGCCGAATGGCAGGCATCGAAATCGCCATAGGTCGGGACCCCAACGGAACTGAAGGAAATCCCGTGATTCCTTGGCAATAGGGATGGTCAGGTATGCATCCTTGAGATCCACTTTTGCCAACCAATCGCGGGGTCTCAATATTTCTTTGAGCATGTGCATGCCTTCCATCTGGAAATGACGGTAAATCACTGACCCATTCAACTCCTTGAGGTTGATAACTGGGCGAACACCTCCGCCCTTCTTGGGGACCAAGAACAGGTTGCTCAGGAAGCCCGAGGGTCCCCGCGGGGCCCGTTCTATGGCTCCTTTTTGGTATAGTTCTGTAATCTCCCGCTCCACTAGCGCCTGACCGTCCCCTGGAAACGGGAGAGGGGGAGGAATATGCAGTTGGAGCGGGGGAGAAGAGAACTCCAGAACAAAACCTAGAACCGTATTGTGGACCCAAGGGTCCGACGTAATGTGACACCATGCTGTGTGAAACAATGTTAAACGACCTCCTACTTTGGTCGTAGACGGATGAAGAAGGTTTAAAGGTACCTGTATGCCTGAAGGTTGAGGAAGAATGACCGCCTCTGGAACCCCGGAATCCTCTGCCCCTCCATGGTCGGGATCGGGAAGGGAAGAACGGGGACGGCACGGGAGCCGTTGCAGTGGAGGGATTGCCTCCTGCGGGACCTGAAGCGAAGGGTTTTGCACGGTCGGTAGCTCGGCCCCGATATCCACCGGCCCATGGAAAAACCCCGGAGAATACCTTCTTAAGTGAATTGGACACTCGTTCCATGGTATTGAAGGCCCCGGAATATTCATTCATATCTCTGAGGAAAGTCTTCCCAAACAAAGCACCATTGGCCGCAGCGCCCAATTCATTATCCGCCACACCAGCTAACTGACGATCCATCTTGAGTAAAATACATTTACGCCTTTCAGAAGCTAAAGCCGTGTTGGCATTACCCAAAAAACTTAGAGACCATTGGGTCCAGTTAGTTATCTGGACCGGGTCCAGGGGTTCACCGGAAAGTTTGGCTCGCTCTGCTGTATCCAGCAACTTTATCAGAGGACCCATAGTGTCCAGTAGTTTGTCTTGGCACACCTTAAAAGCATGGTCTATGCCCTTGCTGGGCGTCCAGCCTTTAGGGGTGACAAAATCTACGAACGCCTTATCCACTTCGGGTGTTAAGCACGTTTTACCACTCGTGGTGGGGCGAGGGCATTCCGCTTTCATGCGGTTTCGTGTATTTTTATCCAGGGCTTTTCGCACCTGCGCATCAACCCACTTCTCAACGTGGGGTAATGGGGACCAATCTGCGGACCGTGGATGGGACAGGTCTTCTGGGCAGAAAAGGGGGGTTCCCCAAAGGGTCATAGATAATGCCCGGGCGGGCTGCCGTATCAACCTCTACGGTGTCTTCAGTGAACTCCTCATCCGAGGCATAAACGTCTATGACATCGCTAGTGTCCTCCTCCTCTGAATCAGGGATAGAGTCCTGAAGCGGGGCAGGGACAATAGCGGTGTCAGGGTTGGAAACAGAAGGGAATTTAAATCTCTTGGTGTGAGATGATGTTGTGTGTGCAGGAGCCCGTTTACGGGATGCAGTAATGGGGGATGGGTGCACGTGTCCCGGCAGTGTTGCGGGGATGCCAGCCCCTCCAGTCATGTGTCGTGCTTTTTTCACAGACTGTTTCCCCGTGGTGGCCAGGGGGATCTCGGGGGTTCACCGCGGTGAGTGTATTGCCCATGTCATAATCCGCCAGTTATCAGGGTGGCGATTTTCTGCCATAATGTCTTTTAATGAGCGGGTAAAATCTGCAGATAAAACTGAAACTGCTTTAAATACAGCAGAGTCAATGGACGCCTGCATGTAAGGGTCTAACGTGGGAGGCTGGGAAGGAGCCATCTGTGCCTGCACAAGCACGGGAGGTTGGGATTGCTCACCCACACTCTCATCGGAGGACTGTGGTGAGATCTCTGCCGGGGAGGCTGCACGTTGTGGGGTCTTTCCACGAGGCATGGCGCTGGATGAAGCCGGGAGAATGTCCGGAATTTCACCTGCGTGCGCAGACCTATCGGGTACACCCCGCCCACCTAGCCAGCGAGCGCGTGCGGCGTCTCGGAGAGGCAGGCAGACGGGGTTACACCGCGGTCACCAGGGGGATCAAAGGGAAACTTGAGAAAAAACGCGAACGCCGCGGTTAAAGCCGGGCGCTCGCTAGAGACTAAACAAACATAAATAAATAACAGTAGAAACACATGTATGTATGTATATCCCAAAATCAATTGTCAAAAACGGGATATCGCAGCAGAGATCATATATATACTTATCTAGTCGCCGAGCAGCTAAGAAAGAGGAAGTAGGAGGGACGTGGATTGGTTTTGATGGGCACTGAACAGGAAAGAAGACAGATCCAAAGGAGTGGAAGGGGTGTTAGAAGATACCATATACCTGTTATTACTGTTATGTTTTCTCTTTATTCAATATAAATGCTTCAAATTTTCAAAGTTCTTGCTAGTTGCCACTTGCTGCTATGTTAATAAAAGCAAGAAAGAGAAGCAATAGGAGCCTCAGAGTCGATGTATTAAAATTCAAAAAAACAATCCATAACTAAAAAGGCTTCCTGCTGCAAATGAAAAGAATAAACGGTTGAATAAATAGTTGATAAAAACGGGGATTTTTTTTTTACATTGAAATTTATGGGATTCTCTGAATAGAGTAACCATTAATTATCTATGGGGAATTTCACTGCTGCTGAATTGCACTGTATGGTGCTGTCCACGGCCTGTGGTGCTGACTGCAACAGATTCAGCACCAGGGACAGGTGAGTCTAAGACTTGAAACGGTATAACGAATCGGTTCGTAAAAAACAATTTGTTTTATACCATTTAGTTTTATTTTCGTTCCGTTTCGGACTAAATCTATTCGTTATTTCGGAAGTGCTTCCGAAATACGAATCTGTATAATTTCGTCCGAATTGCGATTCGGAACGAAACAAAACTCCACATATGTATTACCTCTGAGATCTGAGTGTGCTCTAATACCCTGCATTTATTATAATATGTGCTGTCAATCATGATCTTCTAATTATAACTGGTAATTATCCTCATGTATAGATTAAATGGAAGTGTATACAGAAGGTGATGGTGAGGTGAAGTGTCCCACTTTGACTTCGTCTATAGAGCACCCACACATGTAGCCTCTACCTCAAACAGCACTCTTTAAACTCAATGCATTTATGATGAAATAGTTCTGTCATTGCTCCTTAAGGGGTTAAAGACCCTTGGTCCTTAAGGGGTTCAACTTCAAAATAAGGTGCAGAGACCTCCGTGCATCCCATTTCCCACACCACTGCATATGCTGCAGCTTGTTTTTGGTTTATATTTATAAATCTAGTGTGTGGATGTGGACAGAGTACATTTATATCTATGTCCATTTCTTTTTTTCCTTTCCGTATTGCGGAGTTCACATAAAGTGTTAGACTAGGGTGAAATGCTGCCGAGACACCTAGTAGATAGAGCTTTTTCTAGTTTTCTTTTATTTTTCTCTAATAGTGCTGCCTTGAATGAATGCCCTGGGTTTTGATTAATCTCACGCTTCAAAACTGGGCTTTACCCAGCATAGTGAACTACAAAAAGGGAATCGCGAGAAGCAAACGTTTATAAAATCTAACCCTTTCTTTTTGTTTTGTTAGGGTACAGTTGCTCCGTCACACTAACTTAGTACCTCTGTCCGCGGGCTCTCTTCCAACAGCTCCCCCAAACTTTAACCTCCGTTGAAAGAAGGAAGCTCACCGTTGGAAATCAAAAAAGCAGAATGCCAGTTTATTCACACAGTCACCCAGATACAGTCAAGGACCAACCCCCTTTGCATACAACCAAACAGATATTACAGATCAAATAACTGCACAGGACCTTCAAACAATGCACAATAGGATTTACTGGGAGGAGAAGGGGGGGAGGGAGAAAGCGGGTAAAACAGAAGGAATTTCTTAGAGAATGTATACAATAGAGAGAGCAGGTACTACTACAGAGATAGGTTAAATAATAAAGGAAATGTACACCATATACACAACAGGAGATTATACAATAAATACACAAGGGAATAACACACAGATATCAGTAATCTTTTTAGTTAACTGGCGGATATTTAAAACCGTGAAAGACAAATATATTTTTAAAAGGTCCACCAATTCCCCAAATAGTTTCTTTCACGGGCCTTCGTCGCTGGCCAGGAGGCTGGCCCACAGCCCCTTCCAGATGCCCAAGTGACAGTTGGTTCCGTCACAGTTAGAACTGTAACAAAATTTTGATACAATCAAATCATTTGACAGCTAGAAGTAAAGCAGGATCTTTGCAGATATAGGAGAGAGTGGCTAAGGTATGAAAAGACTTGAAAGGGATCAAAGAGAGCTGCGGAGGCGATCCGATACATGAAACTGTGACTTAGGAAGAGTAACTGTGAATGGAGAGGATGGAGGCACGAGGGCGTATCAAGCCAGGTACCTGGTGTGCCAGTATTCCTTATCGGTTCTGTACTGATGAGATGGGGGGTGTCTGCAATGCAATCTCTCTTTTTACTGTACAGTGCAGAATTATTGAATTATTTCTGATTAGAAATGAAAGGGAAGACTACCAGGTGGTGCAGGAGCTTGGTTTGCACTTGCAATAAAGTGTCACTGGAGATATCACATTATACCAATGTATTCAGGGTGGATACAGACATCTCTCTGGGTAACCTGCTCAGTGTCATTAAGTCACCTTTACGCACAAAGAAAGATGATTTCATTAAAATCCGAGGGAAAAGGTTCTATGCAGTGTTAAAGATTAATATACTGAATTCTGATTAGAGAGACTGAGACCTTGACATCATTAGCTGCCTTTTGAAGGGAGTTTTTTTATATATATATATATATATATTACTTATTTTTATATAGCAAGGCAGCATACATACGTAGCTGGGGGGGGGAAGTTATACTGTATGGACCGCTCTCTTATTTATTATTGGCTCGCTGACCTAGTTAAAGAAACTATTAGGAATGCCCTGATTTTAATATATATATATATATATATATATATATATCAGACCTCAGATACATGTGTATGTAAATCTAGATGGATATTCCAGACCTCAGGCACAGTGCATTCTGCCAGCCCCCCAGTGTCTAATAGCATTCTGCCAGGCCCCTCCGGCTGGCCGTGTTCCAGCGAGCTCCTGCAGGCATGTGATAGTCTTCCGGTATTGGTATAAGTATTGGGGGACATTTGCACGTGTACAAGTACTCGAGCAAATGCCCAGTATCGGTGCATCCATAAAAATGATAATTGCTTGTGTGCATCTGATGGAAAAACAAATGGATGCTTGTGTCTTGCAAGGGATGACATGGACCCTTGAAGGGCAATATATGGGGAATTCAGGCAAATTGGGCGGTTTGCATGGTTTTGATAGACGTATATAGACACTCAGAATGTCCTCTTTAGTTTTCAATGCTTCTTTTTTAACTTATGAAATTCTGTGAATATTTCATATCCTTTAAGCAGTTTTACCCAGACATCTTATCTGAAGGAAGGAAAGGTTTTCTGCATGACGGGTTCTTCGCGTTGAGCACAAACATCTCAAACACAGGTAATTAAAGTGGGTTATCTCAAGGTGACGTTTCTCATTAGTTACCACTTCTTGCTCTTGCTGAGCCAAAAGGGAACCGCAACGTGGTTTTCTGTCACTCAGCCAAACGGGAAAAGCATCTGGCACCTATGGCAATTGGCTTGAGTAATGAATTCACTCAATGTAGTCAGTGATCCACCTGGCAGAAGATATTCAGGTATTGTATAGCAGTGAGTTAAGCGCCCATTATCCTTACAGGTCTGGTGCAATTAAGTGCATTTGTTGAGCGTCTTTTTACTGTGGTTGTTGTCAATGTGACAGTCTTTGTGGGGCCCAGAGATATTAGCGGTTTGACGGGCATTGTTGCCCTCAGTGCAGGTATTGGCAATGAGATGGGCACCTTGGGGCTCCGTGCAAAGATTACCAATGTGATGAGAGTCATGGGGCTCAGTGCAGATTTTCGTAGTGTGATGGGCACCATGGGGCTCACTCAATTTATTAGCAATATGACGGGCATCATGGGGTTCAGAGCAGATTTTAGTAGCGTAATGGACTCCACGGGTTTCAGTGTAGTTATTACCAATGTGATGGGCATCATGGAGCTCCGTGCTGTTGTTAGCAGTGTAATGGATAACATGAGGCACAGTGCAGTTTTTTTGTGGCGTGGTAGGCACCCTGGGGGCCTTGTGCTGTTATTAGCAGTGTGATTGGGCCACTGGGCTGAGGTAGTAACATTGTGCCCGCTCATCTTGTTTATTAACAATGTTTTGGGCACCTAGATGTTTGCACTTGTTAGCAGTGTCGGGGCACCATGGTGTTTGCACCTGTTAGCAGTATCGGGGCAACCAGGTGTTTGCACTTGTTAGCAGTGTCGGGGAACCGTGGTGTTTGAACTTGTTAGCAGTGTCGGGGCACCCAGGTGTTTGCACTTGTTAGCAGTGTCGGGGCACCGTGGTGTTTGAACTTGTTAGCAGTGTCGGGGCACCCTGGTGTTTGCACTTGTTAGCAGCGTCGGGACACAGTGGTGTTTGCACTTGTTAGCAGTGTCGGGGCACCCTGGTGTTTGCACTTGTTAGCAGTGTCGGGGCGCTGTGGTGTTTGCACTTGTTAGCAGTGTCGGGGCACCATGGTGTTTGCACCTGTTAGCAGTATCGGGGCAACCAGGTGTTTGCACTTGTAAGCAGTGTCGGGGAACCGTGGTGTTTGAACTTGTTAGCAGTGTCGGGGCACCCAGGTGTTTGCACTTGTTAGCAGTGTCGGGGCACCGTGGTGTTTGAACTTGTTAGCAGTGTCGGGGCACCCTGGTGTTTGCACTTGTTAGCAGCGTCGGGACACCGTGGTGTTTGCACTTGTTAGCAGTGTCGGGGCACCCTGGTGTTTGCACTTGTTAGCAGTGTCGGGGCGCCGTGGTGTTTGCACTTGTTAGCAGTGTCGGGGCGCCGTGGTGTTTGCACTTGTTAGCAGTGTCGGGGCGCCGTGGTCTTTGCACTTGTTAGCAGTGTCGGGGCGCCGTGGTGTTTGCACTTGTTAGCAGTGTCGGGGCGCCGTGGTGTTTGCACTTGTTAGCAGTGTCGGGGCGCCGTGGTGTTTGCACTTGTTAGCAGTGTCGGGGCGCCGTGGTGTTTGCACTTGTTAGCAGTGTCGGGGCGCCGTGGTGTTTGCACTTGTTAGCAATGTGATGGGCACCCTTTGGCACAATTAATAGCTGTGTAAACAGAACCTAGGGTCTAGGTGGAGGCATTGGCATCGTGCTGGGCACCCTGTCTCTCATTTGCTGTTAATAGCCATGTGATGGGCATCCTTGTTTCGGTGCATTTATCATCAGTGTGATGGGTATCCTGGGGTCCTTACAGAAACCCCTATAACACATACAAATCCTACTGCTATCACCTGAAAAAAGACGCCAGAACTGAAATGCCAAGGACGTTCTCTCTGAGATGCGGAAACCCCCTAGGATCATGTCAGACTTGCGAGGCCTCTTCAGGATAGTATAGCAGATACCCTGCTATGCACCGCGAGCAAAGGTGTCCATGTTTGGATTGCTCTGTACACTTACAGTGAGCAAAAACTATTCCATAAAAGAAGAAAGATATATATATATATCATACAGCGTAGGCGCCTATTTATAAACCAGATTACTATAGTGTTATGAAGTAGTTAAATTATAACTAATAAGTAGTGAGATGCTGCCCAAAGGGTTAAGCGCAATATACAGAAAAAAACAACCAAAATCTGCATTAACCAAAAATGAAATTATAGATAGAACCTTTGTAGCGCATCAAAAATAGATTTAAAGGTAGACTTCAACAAAGAGGTATATCAAACATAAAGTGCTTCAGTCTTAAAGTGCTTCAATCTTAAGGTGACAAACATTCAATCAATGTACACATATAAAAGTGCAATGTGCCATAGAACACAGTAAAGTGCAACAATATATAAAATTCCAGCAGTGCGATGGGTATAAGAGAGTCTATAAAGTGCAACCGTGTCCAAATGTGCAAAATGTGCAAATCCAATGATTTCCAATACAACAGTATGAATACCAGTGGGAAAAATTCCTTAAAATTTACTTCTCTTTATGTTCAAGCGATGCACAAATATAGTCCTCCTTTCTTGGTCTGTGTATCTCTTGCCGTCTCTCAATAGTGGAGAGGAAATCCAGAAAGAAGAAAAAAAAGTGAGAGAAAGGAAAAAAATAATAGAGAAAAAAATTTGGAGGGGAGAGAAAAAACGAAGAAATAATCGTGCAGAAAATCCCAATTAAATATGGCGAATAAATCACTTGTAGGAATATGGAAACTCACATTTATAAGAGCCCAAAAAAATCCCTGGCTCTAGGTTTAGGAGCTTCCAGCCATATAGAGGGTGGCGTATCCTTTCTTAAATCTTCAACTCTGGTTGCGATGGCTACAATAAGATAATAGACAGCGCTCCCATAGTATATTACCGTATTATGATAAAAAGAGGTATTAATGTATTGAACTCACCAGATATGGAGCCTCTTCCACACAGGCTCACTCAATACAGCATCAGGTACACTATGATGGATACCCAGAACCTCTTCTCAACCGTCTGAGGGCCAGATATCAGGAGCTTCCAAGCGGTGGCAAGTATATATCCAAGGAGAGTAGTCAATAGAATATAAACCATGTAAAATTTATTAAAAAATTAATTGCATATTAAAAAATGGACAGATGCGTTACCGAGACGCGTTTCGGCATTAACAGCCTTCCTCAGTCGGTATATTTAGGTGCACTATTGTCCAAAAAATCTCCAAAAAAAAACAACTATTCCATAGTTGTCGGTAAAATGGAGACAGAAAGTGGAATATCTACGCCTGCAGATTTTTCGTACCGTCTCCATATTATAAGACAAGGTGTGTATGTGAAGGCAGCGCTTCTATGTTAGGTAAATTATTAGGGTCGGTGCTGCCGTAGTGGAAAAGAAAGTGTCCACAAACTTCCAAGGACACGATAATATGAAAGGGAATGTGAAATTAATTCCTGGCGCACCTTTATGTGAAACTAAAATTATTAAAATACAATGTGTATAACACCAGTGTACATCATAAATTAAAACCAATATGAACGCAACTGAATTTTTCAGACGTGTGTGTATGTATATATATATATTTATATGTATATGTATGTATGTATGTATGTTTATTTTTTTTATATATTTTTTTTTTTTTTAATCTGACACTAAAGAAAAACACTCCGGAAATAAAATTCAAAATAAGCGTTGAATACTTATATTTTGATGATGATGATATTGTTTCTTCTTCTTAGTATAGCTTTTAAAAGTGTAGCTTTCTTGGAAATGAAACGAGATGCTGTATGCATTCCAGGAAGGGGAAGCCATGAGTGGCTCTCGATTTAGTTGTTACTCTTTCAATATATTTGAATTTTACCATATGGTTTATTTGTTGATTTTATTTATTTTTACAAGAATAAATTTAGAAAATCATTATTAGCATCTCGTCCCGTTGCTTAAACCATTTTTTCATCAGTACTTGTGGCATCAGGTCTACCTTTTCCCCTTCCTGGAATGCATACAGCATCTCGTTTCATTTCCAAGAAAGCTACACTGTTAAAGCTATACTAAGGAGAAGAAGAAGAAACCACATCATCATCAAAATATAAGTATTCAACTCTTATTTTGAATTTTATTTCCGGAGTGTTTTTCTTTAGTGTCAGACTAAAGAAAAAAAAAAAAGATATATATATAAGTATAAATATTTATATCTATCCAGGATGTAAATAGCGGCACTCTGGGTCTTTGAAATAAGATAATCTTTTTATTTGTAAAAGGTCCATCTTATTTCAAAGACCCAGAGTGCCGCTATTTACATCCTGGATCTATTATAGTAGGCGATGCACTATGAGTGCTGGATTTTCTGCATATATATATATATATATATATGTGTGTATATATGTCTGAAAAATTCAGTTGCGTTCATATTTGTTTTAATTTATGATGTACACTGGTGTTACACACATTGTATTTTAATAATTTTTGTTTCACATAAAGGCGCTCCAGGAATTAATTTCACATTTCCTTTTGTCTCCATATTGTGTCTGTATTCCGGGGTAGGTGCTTTATTAGCGCCTGGCCCTGGAAAGTAGCGCAAAGCTGCCGGATACCAGCAGTATCGGCTCGTGTAGTCTATAGGATTCCATGGAGCCTTGCACGTCCTGGCCTCCAGCTTGCTGTCACGAGATCTCGCAGAGGAATCGTAGAGGGACACTTCCAACTATTTGTTCCCAGTCTCATTCTGCTGCCGACAGGAGGAAGCCGCAGATTGTGCCGCCTTCTCCACCGCAGGATAAGAGGGGAGTATGGGATTTAATGTGGGGTTTTCGTAATAAGTATTGGTGACATAGAGTAACCTCGCCCAGGGAATCGCTACATTCGAGCTGCGAGCCCTGTTTGCGCAACCAATGTAATAGTGATTCCCATCGATAAGATAACTACGGGAGACATTATGTGTAACGCCTCCCGTAGTTATCTAAACGACAACTATGGAATATAGCCCGCGGTTTATTAATGTCCTGAGGACGGGAAACAACCCTGGTGAGCTGCCCTACAGTGCATTTCTTGGCTGTACGATTGGGTATCCCAAGATTTGGTAAAGTTATTGGCGGTGATCCTGGGACATGGTGCAGTTTTTGGCAGTGCCATAGGCCCCCCATACCAATGGCTCTTTGAAAGGCCACGAGGTTGTGAGATTCATCAGAATTTATTGTCTGTCCATTCAGTTTGACTTCAGAGGGACCATTAATCAATGTCATGACTACTTAGTGGCTGCCAGTGTTTTGCTAATGAATATTAATCGTTTTCTACCCTCGTCTGCCCTCGCTGGATGCGCAGTGAAACACAAGGCACTGGCACCTAATGATATTCTCGGTTTATAGTCACAATGTATTGATTTTGAGGACATTATCAGGGTTATTCAGAGAGAGGTGAAAAGCTGGAGAATGTTAAATTCTAGGTCAAAATAGCCGATTTGGAAAGTGAGATGAATGGGAGAATTTTTCTGATTTGGCTATTTTGACCTAGAATTTTCCATTCTCCAGTCATTCTCCTGCTTTTTCACCTCTTTCTGAATAACCCTGTAAATTATGTGTATATTAACCCCAAAAAGGACCAGTCATGGCAAACCTTAGAACCTCCGATGTTCCACAACTAAACGTCCCTTAATCCTTAGTCACACTTACACCAGGCTTAGCATCGTTGCACATGTATTTCCCTAAACATTCGGGGTTGCTGAGGTTCAGTATCACTGGTCCAGACCAAGTTGATCCAAGGAGAAATCTGACGCCATTCTGGGGTCAAGTAGGATTTTTTTCCCCCAGTGTGTTGCATATTGGCGAGCGCTTCAGACTGGGGTTTTTGCCTTCTTTTGGATCAACAGCAGTAGGTGATGTGTGAAAGACTGACCCCGATGGACGCGCTTCTTTTTTTCAGCCTATATAACTATCTTATATCTGTTCTTTTGACCTTTGCACTGACAGATCTATACTGCCCTGCGGTCAAGCAATGTGTGAGATTTCCCATTCTGCAAAGACGGTGGGACGTCCATACTGGTATAGTTCCTTTTGGGGGTGAGATTGTGATGATTGTGTGCAATGCCATTGATCCGTAGAAGGTTAAACAGGCGATTCACTCACTGACTTGAGACGTCCGTACTAATTCGTCGAGATGCTGGAGATGTCTGAGCAGATCTTTGTCATGTTGTGACTTTGGTGAGTTTTTGCACTGGGACCCTGCAGCCATCACATGCATGTGATTTTTATTTTTTCCCTCCCCCCCCCCCCCCATGTGGATAGCAACATTTTATAAATATTATCCAAAAAATTGGCGTTTTGTTAATACATTGATCACACAGGGCATTGCTGCCGTGTTCTTTGTAAGCTCTTCTGGTCATCGCAGAGGAACATTGTATGAAACAACCGGATTTCTATTTGATTTCGCAGATCTGTGAAAGTCGCCGTTAATGAAAGGCAGCTATAAAATGAAGCGTGTGCCCCGTGATCACATATTATCAAGCCTCTGACGTTTGAAGAAGATTAATGTGCAAAAGTCTGTCTGTGAGACGACACGGACACTGCGTCTTTAAATGCAACAGAGGAGGTAGCTTCAGGGAGGGCAGAAAGAGGAGGACCTGATATGCGAAGCTTTAAATGTCGAGTGAACGTGCCGAGAAGAGAGAATAAACAGAAAATGAAAAGCTAGAGCGGAGACGCAAGAGAAGACCAGCTACATTAAAAAGGGATCCTGTGTGACTGGCACTGTGCTCGCCCGGTGATGCTCTGAGACCCAGCAACAGGCTGCATTTGAGAAGACTTAAAGCCAAGAACCATGGAGATAGAAGACTTATCCGAAACTCAAAAAGATCTGATCCGAGACAGCTGGCACATAGTGAGCCAGGACCAGTTGCACCATGGTACTGTGCTATTCACCAGGTGAGAGTCATTTGATGTTTTCACCCACTGTATTGGTCATCGGGGCCATAAAACTGGCACAGGCTATCACTGTCATTGACTGGCACTATGTTATTCACCCAGTAGTGTTTAATTGGCACACATACAGGTCTATTCAAGAAAGGTGAAACTCCGGAGAATTGGCAGGAGAAGAGAACAATTTGGAAAGTGAATTGAATGGGGGAATTTTTCTGGCTTGGCTATTTTGACCTAGAATTTTCACTTCTCCAAACGTTCTCCAGAGATTCACCTTTACTGAATAGACCTGTAGAACTGTGTATTTTATCACGTCTCATTGACTGGCACCGACATGGTTTTCAATTTCGGTTACTCGCACATAGTGGCACCAGGTGAGCATTGGCTGTCACAGACTGGCACGGATATTCAACCGATGAGTGTTCTCTGGCAGAGATTGGCACTGGTGTATTCACCAGGTGATCATTAGATGGCAGATATTGGCACTGGTATATTCACCAGGTGGGTGAGTGTTAGATGGCAGAGATTGGCACTGGTATATTCACCAGGTGAGGGTTAGATGGCAAAGATTGGAACTGGTATATTCACCAGGTGAGTGTTAGATGGCAGAGATTGGAACTGGTATATTCACCAGGTGAGTGTTAGATGGCAGAGATTGGAACTGGTATATTCACCAGGTGAGGGTTAGATGGCTGAGATTGGCACTGGTATATTCACCAGGTGAGGGTTAGATGGCTGAGATTGGCACTGGTATATTCACCAGGTGAGGGTTAGATGGCAGAGATTGGCACTGGTATATTCACCAGGTGAGGGTTAGATGGCTGAGATTGGCATTATTATTCACAAAGTGACGTAACTGGCACTGGCTGGCATTGTTAAGTATACTGTGGGGCACAGACTGATACTTCTAAATTCCCCAAGTTAAGAGATAAATGGCAGAGGCCAGCACTGATATTCTTTAAGATCATCATTTAAGAGTTGGCACAGAGTGAGTGCCTAAGGTGTAATTCACCATCTAATATTTAGTAATATAATTCGGCTTTACTGGCGCTAAATAAAACCAAGCACTTCACCAAGTAACAACTCACTGGCACCAGTATCTTATTGACCCAGAGCAGAACCACACATTTCAAACATATCTTTTACCTGGTAAGAGTTATTTCTTGCTGTATTCCCCAGCAGGGGGTTAGGCTGGCACATACCCACATTGTATGGATAACCAGGTAAGAGTTGGTAGTCCAATACATACGTAGATTATGGATTACTAGTGTTGATTTGTGCCAATATTTTCATCCGATAAAAGCTGACTTGGGTCGCTTGGATGTGAACTACTCACAGGTAAGGGCTCACCGGTCAATCAGACCCTTTTTGTTCAGCAGAAGAGCAATAACTGGCACAGACAGCCCGGCCACATACCACACATAAGGTGAGCAACATTTGGCAGAGTGACACTGTGCTGTTTGCCAGGTGTGGCATTGCTGGCATAAACTCAGAACTTGCGACAGTTTATCAGACACCATGCTGCTCCCGGGCATTGGGTAACTTTCACACGGGAAATATGTTTGCTAGGAGTTATATGGCAGAAAGTGTGCCTACTTACAGGTGAATTTCTAAACTGCATTGTGCCAGATGAAGGCAGACTGCCTGCTCTTCCCCAGGTGAGAGGGACTGGCAGACTGCCTGCTCTTCCCCAGGTGAGAGGGACTGGCAGACTGCCTGCTCTTCCCCAGGTGAGATGGTCTTGCAGACTGCGTGCTCTTCCCCAGGTGAGATGGTCTTGCAGACTGCGTGCTCTTCCCCAGGTGAGATGGTCTTGCAGACTGCCTGCTCTTCCCCAGGTGAGATGGTCTTGAAGACTGCGTGCTCTTCCCCAGGTGAGATGGGCGGGCAGACTGCGTGCTCTTCCCCAGGTGAGATGGGCGGGCAGACTGCGTGCTCTTCCCCAGGTGAGATGGGCGGGCAGACTGCGTGCTCTTCCCCAGGTGAGATGGTCTTGCAGACTGCGTGCTCTTCCCCAGGTGAGATGGTCTTGCAGACTGCGTGCTCTTCCCCAGGTGAGATGGGCGGGCAGACTGCCTGCTCTTCCCCAGGTGAGATGGTCTTGCAGACTGCGTGCTCTTCCCCAGGTGAGATGGGCGGGCAGACTGCGTGCTCTTCCCCAGGTGAGATGGGCGGGCAGACTGCGTGCTCTTCCCCAGGTGAGATGGGCGGGCAGACTGCGTGCTCTTCCCCAGGTGAGATGGTCTTGCAGACTGCGTGCTCTTCCCCAGGTGAGAGGGACTGGCAGACTGCGTGCTCTTCCCCAGGTGAGATGGTCTTGCAGACTGCGTGCTCTTCCCCAGGTGAGATGGTCTTGCAGACTGCGTGCTCTTCCCCAGGTGAGATGGTCTTGCAGACTGCGTGCTCTTCCCCAGGTGAGAGGGACTGGCAGACTGCGTGCTCTTCCCCAGGTGAGATGGTCTTGCAGACTGCCTGCTCTTCCCCAGGTGAGATGGTCTTGCAGACTGCGTGCTCTTCCTCAGATTAGACGGACTCCTCCATGCGAGAGTGACTGTCAGACTGTGTGCTTTTTCCCTGGTGAATGAGATTGGCAGACTTTGCTTCTCCTCCTTATCTCATAGATATAAACTCATCTGATCGATCCCAGTGGCGTTAAATTGTGGAGAGATTAAATGACCCGTCTGTGCTGCATTTGAGTGCAGAGCGTTTCCATGCATGGATGCTGGTGCCGGTGCTCTGCTCTGCGCTGCGCAGGATTGCCTGTTTGGTTTTGGTGCCTTTTCATTAACCTCAACTTCTCTTCTTTTTTTACTTTTGGCCAAATAAATTTTTTCATGTTGGATAAAGGGAGAAGAAAAACCATCAAATGAGACTTTTACAAGGCCTTTATTGTAGGAGCAGAAACGTTGGTCTTACACTCGTTCTCAAGGCTTAAGAAAGGTATGGAGTTTAGGCCCAAAATGTAGCTGTGCGCTTCTGCTTCTGATCTGTTCATGGCATCGAGACACGACAGGCAGCTCAAGAGTTCATTAAGCCTTAGACAAAGATCACATAAGAATCCAATAAATCTGTGTTAAAGGTACACACTATGGGCAAAAGTTCCATAATATTCACGAGGCGGGTTAACGTTGTCACGTTATCTTCTTTATATTGCTGTCACGTTGTCTGGGGCCAAGTGCCCGGCACCTACAAGAAGCGCAGCTGGGGAAGCATTGCAAGATGTCTGGTTGAATGTTCATGCAACCAGCCCACTCATCCTCAAGCATTATCAGGCCGCGATCGCACGATGATGTGGTTATTGTGCCCAGGAACACGCGAGCCCCAGAAGGCTGTTCAGAGCTGCTGAGTGAAAGCCAGTCGGATAAAGGAGTCACCTCTGTTTTCTGAGCCTTCAAAACAACCAGGGACGGGGTCTCCGTAGTCTCCTGCCATTGGCTTTGTATGTTCATGAGTCTGCATCTGCTTAGGGTTTTTGGTGTGTCCGTCACTGACTTGTTGTCCTCTCCGCAGGCTCTTTCAGCTGGAGCCGGAGCTGGTCTTCCTCTTTCACTATAACTCGTCCGAGTTCTCCGATGTCCAAGAATGCCTGAGTTCTGCCGAGTTCACTGAACACATCCGCAAGGTGAGCGCTGAGAGTGAAGGGTCAATGTGCTATGGACACGTTTTCCCAGACTGTGCAAATACTGTGCAAGATAAAGCTCTTTATCAACAAATATATGTGTTTATAATAATACAGAACGTGTATGGGTTGAATCACAGGACTCGGTAACCAATGAAACAGATGCATGTTTAGTTTTATGATTTCTATTAATAGTGGAGATTGACCGTTCAATGCTGGGATCCACCGGCTAATGCTGGGATCCACCGGCTAATGCTGGGATCCACCGGCTCCTGGATTTTTGCCTTTTAACTCCTGGGTTTTGGAAGATTTTACACAACCTATACATATGTGTGTATGCATATATTTATGTTAGACATCGATATAATGCCCAAGAAGCCTCAATAAACTTCAGTCAGTATTGTTACCTAACAACAAAAAAACCCTGAATAAATGATTGATCCTTTAGTAAAGCAGTTTTGTGACCGCTCCAGAAAAGGACATTAAAGTCCAATCACCGATATATAGTAAATCCTAGGAACAACATACATATGTTTAATAAACAAAGTGACTGGATGTACAAATGTTTGTTTTAAGAGATGTATATATTTCATAGTAAACACATTGGGTAATATTTAAAGTAAAAATACATATAATGAACATAAATGGTCACCCAGCCTTGCATCATCTTCCCACAAGGGTCTCCTTAAAGCAGTGTTTCCCAAACCGCTTCTCGGGACCCTCAACCAGGCCAGATTTTACAGATCACCTTGGGGGAAATGCAGACTGAATCCTGCAATCACTGAGCAGCAAATCATATCACCTGTGCTGTGCTTAACCTGGCCTGTCAGTGGGTCCTGAGGACAGGTTTGGGAAACCCTGCCTTAAAGGGACACGCTATACAGAGCGAACACTCAATCTTATCTGACTGGTCAGACTACTGGGAGCTCCCTCTCTTCCATCTGAAGGGGCTCAGAAGGCTAATTCAGCCACCCAAATGCAGGGGCCACATCCTGACCAACAGAACCACATCTTCAGTTCCTTTAAGACTCAGCCCTGTCCAATGGTAGCAAAGCCTGCCTCTATTAAGAAATAACGGATTGGCTGGAGCACCCGGCCGCCCCCTGTGGTCATGGGACATGCGGAGCTTGAACCGGGTCATTATCTTGCACAGACCCGTGGGAGAGCAGTGCAGGATTTAATGAGCTTTTACAGGAAATTAAAGGGTTAAAACAGGAGAGGGGGGAGTAAAGAGGGGGGGTCGGGAGGGGTTAAATTCCAAATGTAACGCTCATGAGATAAAAATGAGGGAAGTAAACTCCCATAGGGTAAACCTTCCCGGTGACATTGACCGTATTACAGCATTGCAATAATCCGTCCGTATACAATCCTGACGCTGTATTATGTGATAGGGTAACTCAGAATTCGGAAGAGATCCAATGAAGGTTTCTTCTCTCTCCCGTTTTTGCCTTTGAGACTTAATGGTTGGATAATACCAGGTGACCAGATCAGCCTTCTACTAGTCACTTGCGGTGTTCTGAATGGATGCGGGGGTTTCATGGCATCGTTTTAAAGCGCTTGCAGAAGGTCTTCCCATTCTTCCAGGCATTCTCCATTCTCCCCTCCATCACGAGTCGTTCTCTGAAAATCGGTATCGTGCTTAAACCAACCGCTAGCCGTCTAATCGTTCTGAAATTACAGTGATTAGGAATCAGCTTTATTCACCGATTGCAAAACACGTGACTAGGGCGTATACCTATGGAACATTAATTACACCCTAAAATGTGACCACCTCCCCTAACCAGCAATGTTCCTATACTATATAAAGATAGTGGATGATATTTCTCAATGGGAGCGGCCGGGCCAATTAATCCAGAATTGCCGTCTGCCCGGGCATAATTATATGTATGCATTTTGATGGTTTATCAGTGTAAGCCTCCTGTCACCTGAATGATGGAGACTCCCAAAACAAGACCCTGCGACCACGGCGTCAAGAATACAGGGTGAATAAGCAATCCATCCAAGCGAAACGCTATATACAGAGAAAATATACTGCTTTGCGGAGTATATTAAAAACAAATTCCTAATATGACCAGAGATAACCGTAAACACGGCACATTTTCCCAGCGAGTAACTCTAAACATTTTATTAAAAAGTGAAAAATGGCAAATTAGCTCTTCTTTGGGATTCAATAAGGAAGCATGCGGTTGCTTAGAAAGCAGCTTTTGGCTTCATTAGGTACGACTCGCCTCACTAGAGGTGCTGTGACATGCAGGTGAGCTTACACTTTAATGGCCATTCAAGTAAACCAAAACCTCTAATTGTGTTTTTTTTTTTTTTTGTTTCATGTGGTGTTACAGGGATAAGCGCAGATGACATCTTTTTTTTCTTATGTTTTATACATGTTACTGGGCTGGATACGTCTGGTAGTTGCAGCCGCCCCGGTAGGGCTCAGGCGCGACACAGTTTTCCTGTATCTATGTAAAATAAATATAACTCCCCCCTCAGCCGCCTCCTGTTTAGCCGTGCATTGCCATCCCACCCGGCCCCAGCAAAAAATAAAATCCTCATGTCTTTATACAGTTGTGTTCAAAATTATTCAACCCCCAATGCTGTAAAGGGTTTTAGGGAATTTAGTGTACATTTGTAATTGTATTCAGAATGAAATCCTACAAGGACTTTTTAAAGAACCATATGCAACTAAAATGACATCAATTGGTTTTGTAATACAGTAGTAAATGTTTCTTTTGTGAATTCTTCATTGACACAATTATTCAACCCCTTAAAGACTACCACTCTGAAGAACAGAGGTTCATTCAAGTGTTTTCAATCAGGTATTGAAAACACCTGTGGATGTCACGGAGCAGCAATAAAGCATAATAAGCACCAATTAGGCAGCTTTAAAATGACTGTGATACTCAGCTCCTTCTAGACATTTACTGGTGTGGTTACAAACATGGTGAAGTCAAGAGAATGGTCCAGGAAGACAAGACAAGAGGTGATTACTCTTCACAGGAAGGGCAATGGCTATAAGAAGATTGCAAAGATGTTAAACATACCAAGAGAGACCATAGGAAGCATCATTCGCAAATTCAAGGCAAAGGACACTGTTGAAACGCTACCAGGTCGTGGCAGAAAGAAGATGCTGACTTTGACTGCTGTGCGCTACCTGAAGCGTAGAGTGGAGAAAAGTCCCCGTGTGACTGCTGAGGAACTGAGAAAAGATTTGTCAGATGTGGGTACTGAAGTTTCAGCTCAGACAATACGGCGCACACTGCGTAATGAAGGCCTCCATGCCAGAACTCCCAGGCGCACCCCCTTGCTGTCTCCAAAGAATAAGAAGAGTCGACTGCAGTATGCCAAAAGTCATGTGGACAAACCACAGAAGTTTTGGGATAGTGTTCTGTGGACTGATGAAACAAAATTAGAACTGTTTGGGCCCATGGATCAACGCTATGTTTGGAGGAGGAAGAACAAGGCCTATGAAGAAAAGAACACCTTGCCTACTGTGAAGCATGGCGGGGGGTCAATCATGCTTTGGGGCTGTTTTGCTTCTGCAGGTACAGGGAAGCTTCAGCGTGTGCAAGGTACCATGAATTCTCTTCAGTACCAGGAGATATTGGATGACAATGTGATGCAGTCCGTCACAAACCTGAGGCTTGAGAGACGTTGGACCTTTCAACAGGACAATGATCCCAAGCATACCTCCAAGTCCACTAGAGCAGGGGTCAGCAACCTTGGCTCCCTGATGTTTTGGGAACTACATTTCCCATGTGGCTCAGTCACCCACTAGGCTGACTGAGCCACATGGGAAATGTAGTTCCCAAAACATCAGGGAGCCAAGGTTGCTGACCCCTGCACTAGAGCATGGTTGCAGATTAAAGGCTGGAACATTTTGGAGTGGCCATCGCAGTCACCTGACTTAAATCCGATTGAGAACCTCTGGTGGGACTTAAAGAAAGCAGTTGCAGTGCGCAAGCCTAAGAATGTGACTGAACTGGAGGCTTTTGCCCATGACGAATGGGCGAAGATACCCGTAGATCGCTGCAAGACACTTGTGTCAAGCTATGCTTCACGTTTAAAAGCTGTTATGATAATGATGTGAGCACAGAAAAGACATTTGTGGTTATTTCATTTTAAATTTTTTTTGAGAAAGGATTTTACCAGGAAGGATACATTAAGATTTCTCTTGTTTTCAAGTATGTCCTGGCGAGTATGTACCGTTAGGTGTCTTGTAAGACACTTACTGGAGAGGTTGCTGTCTGGGATCGAACCCATGGGATCGAACTCCACAGGCTCTCTCCATGCAGAGCAGTGACATTACCTCTACTCCACCCAGGCGGCACCTTATAAATGTTATGTTATATTTGTCTGACCTACACGTGCCTCTTTGATTTAATTGTAAGCAAGATGACTGAATGATCAAAATCAATGTCAAACTGGCCAAAACACTCAATTTCAGTGGGGGTTGAATAATTTTGAACACAACTGTAAATACACAGTGTTTTTACAGTATGCGTAGGATGTGTAATTGTAAAAAAATTTGTAAAATATAATGATTTTAGTTTTAGGAGACAAGTCTATGTGTGTGGCCTTTTTTTTTTTTTTTTTTGGATGTTGGAGTGGTGAGCAAAATTTCAAGGGGGGCCCCCCAAGAAAATATTCGCCCAGGGCCTAGTCAATATTAAAGACGGCCCTGCTTGGTATTAATGGTAAAGTATGTCTTTTTGCTGATGACACAAAGATTTGCAACAGGGTTGTGGCAATTGAATTTTAATGTGGATAAGTGCAAGATAATGCACCTGGAACGTAAAAACCCAAGGGCTGAATATAGAATATTTGATACAGTCCTAACCTCAACATCTGAGGAAAGGGATTTAGGGGTTAAGTAGTCAATGTAATAGAGCAGCAGGAAATGCTGGCAGAATGCTTGGTTGTGTAGGGAGAGGTATTAGCAGTAGGAAAAGGGAAGTGCTCATGCCACTGTACAGAGCACTGGTGAGACCTCACTTGGAGTACTGTGTGCAGTACTGGAGACCGTATCTCCAGAAGGATATAGACATCTTAGAGAGAGTTCAGAGAAGGGCTACTAAAATGGTGTACGGCTTGAAGGAGAAAAGTTACCAGGAAAGGCTTAATGATCTTAACATGTACAGCTTGGAAAAAAGACGAGACAGAGGAGATATGATAGAAACATTTAAATACGTAAAGGGAATCCACAAGGTAGAGGAAGGGAGTATATTTAAAAGGAAACAAAGTAGCAAAAAAAAAGAGGACATAGTCTTAGATTAGAGGGGCAAAGGTTTAAAAGTAACATCAGAAAGCATTATTTTACTGAGAGGGTGGTGGATACATGGAACAGTCTTCCAGTAGAAGTGGTAGAGGCCAAAACAGTGATTGAATTTAAGGAAGCATGGGATAGGCATAGGATAGCAGACTAGATGGGCCAAAAGGTTCTTATCTGCCGACATTTTCTATGTTTCAATGTGTTGCCACACAGTTTAACGTCGGTCGTAGCATAGAATCCTGAGCAATAGAGACCCACACACTAAGTGCGTCTGCACCGAACTGCGCACGCACAACGCACGTGGCAAACGGACGCAAGTTAGGCAAGAACATAAAACCAGTAACATGGACGCGCAGAGTGTGCCACGTCAGCATAGCGTTCTGTGTGAGTGATGAGATGTCAGACGCAGCGCATTTGCGACGTCCAGCACCTTGACGCACACAATGGCTTTTCATATTAATTTTGTTTCCCATATTTGCCTTTTTTCCTACGTCCGTCATAAAAAACCGTGTGGTGTCTATAGTATCTTCCATCAGAACGTCCGTCCGTTGTTTCTTTTGTCTTGTGCTTGTGGCGAGTGGCCTTTGTGATGGTGTTACATTTGGCATACTGTAGTCTTTAATATGGCTGTCCTTTTGTCCCCACAGGTAATGACTGTTATCGATGCCGCAGTGGGAAGTGTGGACTCCTTGTCCTCTCTTGATGAATATCTCACCGGTCTGGGAAGGAAACATCGGGCTGTGGGAGTTAAACTGGAATCCTTTAAGGTAACGATCCCTCATCTAAATCCTCACTCACCACAACAATGTAGCCTGTCCTATTTACCTCACCCACACAACACACATCTACACCTGTACCCCAGACTGGCTGAGGATGATTGTAGTTACCTGCTTTACATAGGCCATGGGCTGTAACTCCTAAACTGAATCTCGCTCTGTGCTATAGTCTGTGTAAACCATCCTAAGCCTAGCTCTTCTGTGCATGTGGCTACCAGCCCTGGAGTGTGTGGCTACCAGCACTGGAGTGTGTGGCTACCAGCACTGGAGTGTGTGGCTACCAGCACTGGAGTGTGTGGCTACCAGCACTGGAGTGTGTGGCTACCAGCACTGGAGTGTGTGGCTACCAGCACTGGAGTGTGTGGCTACCAGCACTGGAGTGTGTGGCTACCAGCACTGGAGTGTGTGGCTACCAGCCCTGGAGTGTGTGGCTACCAGCCCTGGAGTGTGTGGCTGGATGAGTGGAATGGAAGTTACTGTGGCGAGTTTCCGAGTTGGATGGGAGTATGTGGGTAAATAAAATAGAAGAGATTTGGGGTTAGAACGTGGTGGGAACGTACGGTTGGCTGAATTATATGGCAAAGAGTCTGCAGCTAAATCGAATGCCCGCAAGTGTGGCCGGCTGCCTGGGATCGAAGTGCATCCTGAAGGGTGGGTGAAATGGCAGGGTATATGGCGAATGGGATGACCGTGTGGGGCTAACTAGGATGGGCCTGGTTGGCTGAGGAGGATAGGAGTGAGTCTGGTTGGCAGGTGGATGCCAGTCATTGCAGGTATGTTAAATCAGACGTGTAACTGGGATGGCAGTAAGTGTGAGGTTCGCTCAGTATTATAGCATTGAGTGTGTGAATGACTTTGTGAGGTGGAAGTGGCTGAGGGGGATGGCAGTGAGTACGTGGCTGGCTGAGTGGGATGGGTATGTTCAGTTAAATGGAATGAAAGTCCACCTTGGAAGCTGTGGGGTGGCTGTTTGAGGGACTGTGTTAGATAGCAGTGTTGTGTGACTGGCTGAGGGGATGGGAGTGTGTATGTAGCTAAATAGCATGGCAGGGAGCCTATGGTCAGTGGAATGGCATAGAATGTGTGGCTAATTGAAATGTCAGGGGACTGCGTGCGATGGTATTGTGTGTCTGGAATGGGTGTAAGCATGTGGTTAAAAGGAATGGAAGGGACTGGTGCTGGAAGAAGACGGTAGTGTTATGGTAACATAACAGGATGAGGTTGAGTGTTGTTGGCATGGGGGTAGCGACTAAGAAAAATGTGACCTTGGGTTGGCTGAATGGGACAGACGTACGAGGGTGGAAGAGTGTTGTTGGCTGAGTGGGAAAGGAGTGCCCACTCCCCCAGATCCCCTCTTACCATTTATATAGTATGCTTGCAGAATATCATTGTCAATCTGGACAGCACCAACCATTGTTTCAACGAACCCAAGCCACTTCTCATCGGTTTACAATCTCCCCCTCCTCCTCAAACAGTCTACCCTCGTTTATAAAGCATCACAAATAAAAACCCCCAAACCTAGTGCATCACTCCAGATTATCAAAGCTGCCACTATTCATGAACGTTTACGACTGGCTGACCAGCGTCATAACACCTAAATTAATAGTGGAATTTAAAGACCATCAGGGTTATTCAGAGAAAGGTGAAAACCAGAAGAATTGGCATTAGAGAACAATCTAGACCGAATAGCCAAACCAGAAAAATTCTCCCCATTTATCTCACTTTGCAAATCGGCTATTCGGTCTAGATTGTTCTCCTCTCCTGCCAGTTCTCCTGGTTTTCGCTTTTCTCTGAATAACCCTGCATGTTTCAGTTTTCTATAACATTCAATCAGGTCGCAGTTCTTCCACAATCTGACTGAATCAAAATGACAATTTAAGTACAACAATGGGCACCCTGGTTAGCCCTTTAATTGCCAAAACGAACTGTGCTTATTTGGCACAAGAGTTATTACTCTTTATTACATGGCCATCTATGACAAATGTGATTTAATACCCCGTCACACTCCATGGACTCCCTGATCTAAAATGAACACAAACAGCCATTCACTAGTTCTTACATTCCTTTGTCTCAAGAGTCATATTCTGCAGGACAACAAATATTTGCACTCCAGATTAGCAAGAGAGTTTTAGCAGGTGTCGTCATGTCTCGAGGCTCAATCTCTGTATTTGTGCAGCTTTTGGAAATGACAAGTCTTTAAAAAGGGACGTTCCTGTGGTTTTTGAACATTGATCAAACAAAAAGGAATGTTATGAAATCAATGCTTAAACCGTTGGATACGACATCCCAGGAGGTAATTCCAAGCCTCCTATGTAGCAATAATTTGGCAAAGGAGAAGTACACAATTCTACAATGATGACTGTGTACACAACTAGTGCAACACTGCATGATAAAACCACCACAAATGGGAACGACACACAGAAGCTCTTTACCGATTTTTTTTTTTTTTTTAAATTTAGCCTATTCCACCTGCATGGTGTGTCCACCCGGCCTGTAGGTTCACGTTACGATGGGTTCCAGCAGGAAGTTGGTATATATAATTGAACATTAAAATAATATATTCTTAGGGACTTATTTAACATTAAAAGAATGTTCAATAGCACAACGGGTTAGTCTCCACATAGACTTTATCAAGGTTTTGAGCTATTGCACATATAATCTAAGCTTTTACTGTTCAATAAATCCCGTTTTTTAATCTACCTCTCTTGCTGGTGGAATACTTTGTAGCCACTATACATCTAAAGGCTGTATGGACACACCATGCAGATGGAATAGAAGCTCTTTACTGATTTTCCCCAGCTTTGTTTTATCACGCAGCGTTACACTAGTCGTTTACATTATTTTGCTTTTGTAGGATTGTTACTTCCACCCGGTCACATGGCTTTTAAATTTTGCCTAAATCCGTTCAGTATGTTTAAACATTTACACATTATTTTTTTTATTTTTTTAAATAATGACCTAAATTCACATGCACTACTTACCAGCCAAGTCCCTGTGCCTGGTGGAACACAACTCCCACAGCAGAGGCAACACAGAATCAAGACTGGGCACAAGGCCGTAGCTGGTAAGTGAAGTGCATGGGTTCAGGTCAAGAGGGAGACTTCTGCAGACTGGTCTTTAGATGGAAATTGCATGCTGAGGGGAGGAAATAAATAATGGGTGTAAATTGGGAAAATGCTTGGTTTTAACAAGATAATTGATGTAGGACCAATTCTATTCAATACAGCGCTGCGGAATATGCTGGCACTATATAAATTAATTATTCTTTAATCCATCTATAAATGACCTTGAGATAGGCATTGAAAGTCATGTATCAGTGTTTGCAGATGACACAAAGATAGAAAAAGTAATACAATGTGAGCAGGATGTTACTTCGCTGCAGAGGGATTTAGATAGATGAACGTTAATGTAGATAAATGTATGGTTATGCACTTTGGAGTGAAGAACACACGAGCAAATTATACCTTTAATGGTAAGGAGTTAAGGAAATCAAAGCAGGAGAAGGATTTGGGAATAATCAATGTCAAACAGCAGCCGCCAAGGCCAGCAAGGTATTTGCATTAAAAGGGGAATTCGCTCTCAGGGTGAAAACATAATGTTCCCCTTTATAAATCAATGGTAAGACGCACCTTGAATATGTCGTGTGATTTTGTGCACCTGTCTTAAAGGATATTATGGCGCTTGAAAAAGTGTAGAGACGGACGACTAAATTAATAAGGGGAATGGAAGGGTTAAGTTATGAGGAAAGACTAACAAGCTTAAACCTGTTTTATATAAAAAAAAAAAAACTAAATAATTAACCCCAAACTACACGCTGTCATTTTGCTATTGAATCTTGTCTTTGATACAGTTTATCTCCCAACCTGTATATAGAGCACAGAAATCTTATGTGACTGAAATGACAAAGTGCCGTTTAGTGATGGTCATCGCTCTCTTTCAGACAGTCGGTGAATCCCTTCTCTATGCCTTGGAGTTAGGCCTTGGTGATGCTTTTACGCCAGATACCCGGGAAGCCTGGAGTCAGCTTTACGCCACGGTGGTCAGAAGTATGAGCAGAGGTTGGCGCCGGGATCCTCTGGAGCAGTGAAATGGTGCCGACACACCAGTGCTACAACACCAAATCTCAGACATAAACACAACTCTGCAGGTATATTGCAGTGCAGAGCCTTCCTGGAGGACATATACTCAGTGCTATATAGGTATTCAGATGTGTAGAGCCAGTCTAGCAGATACTTGACGCTCTGCAGCTATACAACAACGCAGAGCCTTTCTGTCAGACATTTACACACATTCTCCAGTTAAATAGGATGGCAGCGCTTTACCTGCAGATACCTGTACATACACACTGCTCTGCAGCAGACATACTTACCATTTTCAGGTACAGAACCGTACAAGTGCTGAATGAGTTTATACAGAGCTTATAGCTATAAAGCATTATATACATTGCAGTAAACAAGCTATGGTTTCCTTCGTTATTGGGTGTTTTGTGGTGTCGGGCGTAGGGAAAGCAGTATTTGCATCCAGATACATAGAAGCTACGCTCTGTATTTTCAGCAGGATCTAGATGCAGAGCAGATTGAACATATATTTGTTCGGGAGAAAGGTACGTCCTGTACGGATGGGTATTGGAACATGAAGTAGGTTTATGATGCAGGGGTGTGTATATATATATATTTGGGATGTGAGGTCACATTGCGGGCCCAAGGGACAATGATGTAAACACTGACCATGAGCTCGGTGCTCTTTCTATGCAGATTTAAATGAACTTGAGCGTGAAGCGGGATGCGGAGCAATGCATGCAATCTTTGGCCTGGAGCTGTATGTATGTGGATGCAAATCTAGCTTTGATGCAGAGTTTATGTATTTCCACGTAGCGTATACTTGTTATGGGGCAGTATATACTGCTGGTATGCGGAGCATTACTTTGCCAGCTGGAAATCTGCCAGTGCAGTGATACTCGTACCCTGTAATTACATTAAAGTGGGATTACTACTATTGTTGTTTAATGTGGTTTATGACTTGAGATGGCTCTGAAGAGACAAACTGAGTAATACAAACATGGAACTTGTCATTTGCTCTCAACATGCTTCAAATAATTAAACCCTCTCCCTACATTACTGGGACAGTAGAATATAATGAATTCTGGACTTCATGAGATGCGCTCAAAAAATAGCTAGAAGACGGCATATGTTCCTAGTGGCTTAGTCCCTGCACTCGTGTCCCTTTTTAGTCATTTGAGGCAAAACGTCTTGGCTGGTAAATAACGCAAATACATTCAGGCCAATAAAGAGAGGTGTGTGTTTTGTTTTTAGGTAGTTATTACCGTTCTAAAAAAAAAAATGTGGGTAAATTAGGGATAAGCGCAGATGACACCTATGTTTTATACATGTTACAGGGCTGGATACATCTTGCAGTTGCAGCTGCCCCGGGGGGAGCAGGCGCGCACAGTTTTTCTGTATTATGCAAAATAGGGAAATGCTTGTTTTAAACATGCTGGATTCAGGTAAGATTTTCCGATTTAAAGGGACTCCCTTAAATTCTGTCCCCCAGATGTTTCTGAACTACATCTACCATGATTTTCTGGCCATCCATTGCATTCTGGGAATTGTAGATAAACACTAGACATGTGCACAGCACAAAATTTCGTTTTGAACTAATGGATTAGTCCTAAAATGCAATTTATTTAGTTGCTAAAGAAATTCGTTTTCAGTTATTTAGTATGAAAACTAAATTTCATTCATCCGAAAACCAGTGGATACAATTACTATTGTAGTGGCTCCTCAGAGGGCTGAGATCGCTGCTTGTTACAGTATCTCTCACTCTCAGCACAATGTGGGCCATATTATATAGTTGGTGCTAACTTAACCAGAGTTGTTGTAAACTTCCCAGAGCCATTATAGCCTATGGAGGTTTTCAGTTTACAACAGCTCTGGTTAAGTTAGCACCAACATTGTAATACTGCCCCGTATCAGGCAAAGCTGTTACAGTAACTGACTGCTGCTCATCACAGCGCTCAGAGTTTCAGTAAAACTAGTAAATAATATTTTTATATATATATATAAGCGGTTTAGAACAATATTATTTCCTTGTTTTACTGAATCTCTGAGCGCTGTTAGTCAGTTACTGTAACAGCTGAGCCTGATACATTGTACTGAGAGATAAGGTAACAAGCAGCCGATCTCCGCACTCACAGCCACTGGATTTAAAGGGCTGAGAAAAAAAGGATCCTCTCTGTATAATGTTTAGAACATCCTCCTGCATTAATTAATACCCTCTCAGTATATTATATAGAACATCCTCCTGAATTAATAATGTCCCTCTCTGTATAGAACATCCTCCTCAATTTATACCTTCCTCTGTAAAAATGTAAATAACATCCTCCTGCATGAATACCCCTCTGTATAATGTATAGAACATCCTCCTGCATTAATTAATGCCCCTCTGTATAGAAAATCCTACTGCATTGGCATGTGGAGGGTGCAGAACTTCGGATGTTGCGCTCTCATTGCTGGTCTCCTTCACTTATCAATGTAATATCACAAAAAGGACTGACACTAAAATGTTGTGCATTTTATTTTAGTTTCTTTCGTTTTTTGTACTGAGCAGTTTCGTTCTCTTGAGTCATACGAAAACTAAATTATCCCAAAATTCGGACTAAATCGTTTAGTACTAAAACGAATGCACATGTCTAATAAACACCTTTTTGGGGGGGGGGTCAGAGTTTGAGATGCTTTCTGTAAATGCTCCTATGGTTTTTAGAAGAAAAAAGACAGACAGACGCCCATTTATTTTAAAATTATATTTGGCAAAAAAATCAGCACATTTTAAATATGTTTCGAATGCAAAATGTATTGGTTCCCCGTGCGTGGGAAAAATATACATAGCCAGGAAATGCAGCGAGAGAGGGAGAGCTTGCACGTCACAGAGTGCATCTTGCTTTAGGAGATCAGAGAACCTAGAATGTTTCTTTTATGGAATTGCGTACATCCAAGAACGGCAAATGCCCGGGCAAGTCCAAGAGCTGCTTCGTAGCCACTCGGCTGCGTATCTTCAAGTGCAGATTCTCAGCAAAATATATCTTAGCGTCTTAATTTCAACAGCGATTTCTTTGCGAAACAAGGAATTGGGAAGCTGCGGCGTTACAGCTCCACAATCTGCTCAGGCACGGGTTTATCCAATAAAACAGCCCAGGCTGGCACTGCAAACCGGCCCAAAGCAGTGCTCCAGGAGGAGTCAAGCGTGGATCACATATGACCGAGGCAGGATTAGATTAACGAGACCAAGCTTCACATCCATCACTGGCCAAGCAGGGCCTTGGCAAGAGTGCAGCTCTGACCCGCACAATACTGAGAGGAGCTATATGCTGACCCGTACACTGTAAAATAGGAAGGAAACACTGACTAGCATGGAGCCAAAATCCTACCAAAGACCGACAGACCTGAGATGCAGTTACAATGCTGCTTTGTCAGTGAGACGCGTCATCGGAGTTCTCAGGCGTCATCTCCGGCTCCTCCCCGGAGTGGTCTGCACGCGTCTCCAGAGCTCCGTATGAAGTATGCGCCGGGGAGGCCATAGGAGACAGCTCCTGATCCTGCAGCACGGAGGCCATAAAGACCTAACAGGGGGGAAGAAAATATAAAAATTAACATCTCGCAGAAAAATAAAGAAATGCCTGGAGGAGACGCAAGGAAGAAGAACACTCATTCCCTGGAAGGATGGGGGGGGGCAAACATGGCTGGAGTGTAATGAACTATATCAAACACTCACATTAGATTGGATGGTGGAAGATATGCTGCTCCTTTCCACATCCTGAATATTCCCTTCACCCTGATCAGACAGCTGGAGAAGAAGAAAATAGAAACTTGAAGGGGTTAATGCTGTTTGACAGGGGTGTTTTGAATAAGTGTTACAGGGAATACCTTTACTAACTAAAGGGGTGTTCTTCTACCGGCGGAGGAACTGAAAAGCAATACTTGACAGTGGTCCTTTGTCTCACCTGATAACTGGATGATCTCTTTGGTCGCAGTTTCTGGAGACAGAGTCCAAAAAGGCAGAAGAGCAAACACAGAAGAAGAGACGCAAACGTAAACAAGGTAACAGGGTGGGTGGAACCTGAGGGAGAAGAAACAACGCAAGAGTAAAGCATCTAGCGCAAGTCTGAGATTTTGAGCAATGAAGAGTCACAGATTTACTTTGAAGCAGCCGCGTATCGAGAACTTTACAGATGGCAAAACGAGGCGGTCTAGAAATCATATGGACAGAGCGACAAAAGGAGATCCTTACATTTATGTCGGATTACAAAGTAACCATTCTGGAACCCCCAGGGTCATATGCAAGAGGTGAATGTCACACACAGGATATGACTAAGTCAGATAACTTAACTCATCCTCTTGAAAGCACAAAGTCCTTTATATTCTCTTTTTATTGGGAAAGTAACAGCAAATAAAGGGATAGAGAGAGCTTCTCTTGGTATCCTTTGTTATGGGGACAAGGTAAAACAGAAAGCAATTACCCAGTACAGGATGCTCGCTCATTGCCTCTATGGTTGGACTGACAGGAAGTACAGCTTGCAGAAACAGGAAATGAGGCTGGGCCAAACCAACAATGTGGATTAGACAGGGAGAGTGGACTAATCCATTCTTAAGTAAAGCATAGTGGAGAAACAAGGAATCTGGTTCCATGATAGTAACCAACGTTTTCTATCGGCACACCAACCAACCATATAATCCTTTTGTCCTGCGCAGTAGGAATATAATACTTTAGACTCTATTCACTAAGCGCCTGCGGTCGGCTCGGTGAATTTCACAGGGAAGCCTTGGCTAACGTTTCCCCATGTGATCAGCAGATCCAACACTGACGTGTACAACTCTGTGGCATTCACAGTTGCGAATGTTGGGGTCTACTCCGTTTGGTAAATAGCGCCTGTCGTCTCATTTAATACTCCACGGGCAATACCAACGTAGTAGATCTCCTAGACACACAGGTTTTATCCCTCCCATTGCCTGTACGTGCCATGGGTACCTTACCTAGACGCAGCACGGAGAAGAAAAGCAACCAGAACATGCAAAGGATGGGCGCGGCTAGCAGTTGCTGAGCTGCCGCTGTATGGAGGTGGTGGCTCAGCTTCGTTGGAATGTACGCATAGTAGATATTGTATCTGTCAGTCATATGCTTCAGCAGCAGGTACAGCAGCCCTGATAGAGACGGGGGCACATAGAGCAGGTGCAAACATTATTGGGACCAATGTCACAACAAGGGCTTGGAATTATAGGGGAAAGGGGGTGTTCTATAGGAACGGTGTGAGAGAAGCACAGGAATATGGACAATGCATGGGAAGACATTACATGGCTAAAGAGGCAGGTGAGATAACGGAGTGAGGAGTGAGGAAGAGCATGCAGGGATTAAAAAAATTAAAATATGGGGATATGTATTTGGATGGGAACAATAGGATATGCATCCACTTACCGAAGGGGACAATGATGGGACAGGTTATACTATACGTCATCACCACTGAAAACACACACGTGGTCCACGCATATTCGAGTCCAAACTGGAATTCGTATGCCTGATTCTGGAATAAGAAAGCATCCATTAAAACTGCATTAAATCCCATGAAACCTCTCCTCTCTGTTCCCAAATGGTGCTATTGATACCCTTTTGACATGTAAACGGTCCGCTTCAGTCCGGGCTAAACATAGACGTGTGGTGTAGACAGTCAGGCCGGGGATGCGAAGCAGCTCCATGGCAGTGCCAATCAGACTGGCCGTAATCACGTAATTTACAAAGAATGCCCCGTTATCAGGCAGAAAAACACACCTGGAACACAAGCAGATGGCTATAGGTGAGGAGTAAACGACACGTAACGTGTGGATAGAATGAGAATAGAAATGATACATATAAGGGACATGCACTGTGACAGAAGGTGATGAATGGTCACCACTTATGGAGGATGTGGAGATCCTGTTGTAGGGAAATAGGGCAATGTCTGGGATAAACGATTAGAGAGACTAGAATCCAAATCATATTAACAAGAGCATAATATGCCGCAGGAACTCCAGCTCCGATGTAACACATACTTACTGGAATTTCAGTCTGGCGGCGTCCAAGAAATGACTATCAAATAACCAGCGGAAAAACAGATCCAGACTGCAAGAGAAGGACACGAGGCCACAGGTAAATGACCATGACTGGGGGGGGGGGGGGTGAGAAGGGCATGATAAGAGGAGACGGAGCCATCTAAAAGGATGGGCGATGTAAAGGAGAAGGTGTTTCTGCTGTCAGAGGAACACAATGGGGCAAGGAGAGACAAGGGTGGATAAATAAAAAGGAGGAACACGGTGAGACGGAGTGGAGTCAACAAAAAGAATGGAGTGAGAGAAAAGAAAGGGTAAGAGGCCGGAAGATTGGCACGCACAGGGGAAGATATTGAGCGGGGGGGGTACCTGGAGAGACCCAGAGATGGCAGGATAATAACCATGAACACCAAATACAGGTAGCACTTGTGCATTGTCAGAAGATTCTCATTGGATCTGTAATATATAAAAAAAACATGCAAATAAGCCACATTAAAACGGTGTTTTTAAATAATAATAATAAACAAATCCAAAACTCCTTTAGGTGACAGATTTAGGTCGGATTAGGCAGTCATTTCCCACGACTCCCCTTAATATCAATAAGATTTTATGCCATATCCCACCGATACATGCAACACCTCTGCAATGGAAAGTGTCGAACCGCAAAATGACATGACCTAAATCCAAGAACGCATCTTGAGAACAGGATCAGGAACCAACGAACAAAAATCATTCAAAAAGAAACAACATTAAGTAATTACAGTCTGACAGAGTTGGATAGATTTTTTTTATTACCTGGTCCAGTGGCACTCCAAGAAAGCAGAATAATAAACCAAAAAAGGGAGGCACACGGAGAACATCCACAGAAGTAATGTGGGGAGGAACTGAGTGATCACTGGATTCTGTGAGAAAGAGAGTGAGGGAGACCATGAGCCGGGAAGAGATTGGGGGGCACGGAGGACAGAATGTGTGAGGGGGGGGGGCATGGCAAATCAACACATGGACCGATTAGGAATGCGTGCACATAAGTGAATCGACAGAATGGGAATAAAGATGGAGATCAGAGGCCAAATGAGGAATCTGTAGGGTGGTTATGGATGGAAACATATTGGGACAGTAGTGAGACGAAGGTCCATGTTTGCCATGTGAGATACAGCGTGATGACTTGGGGGGGGGGGCGACAACACAAAGGCAAGAATATCTCACATTGTCCTTACATGCAAACTTTCCACTGGATTGGTGACGTTGAACCTGTCCATGGTGCTGACTATGACAGCTGGCGTGGTGAGAAAGAAGAGGAGCAAGAACAAGGACACATTCAGCGCTGCGAAACGAATCCACCAGAATGACCCGGATACAGCCAGGTTCTCCCTGTTACACAGCATCAGTAATTAAAAGTCGTCATAACAAAGCCGCTGTACCGATGGTACGAAAGATAACTTTGACAACGAGCTTACCAGATTATATCGTTGGGTGCGGGAGCATAGCGCACTCCCCACCGGTGAGACTGAAGGATCGGGGTGACAGAGGACTGCTGGGGGTTTCGACGGCAGCGAGGGCGACTGTAGTCCTGTATAATACTGAAAGGATCAGAACAAAAACTTTATTCTGATGTATGATATATAGGTGTAGTATGTAAACAGACATTGACCATCCTTGGTGTCAACTTAGCCAGAGCTGCAGTAAACCTCCCAGAGCCATTACAGTCCGTGGAGTTACTAAGTTTACACCAAGGTTGGAAATACGACCCATTGAATTCAAAAAGTCGTTTCCAATTGAATCTCATGAATGCAGAAATTAGCGTTGTATTAAGATTTCATTCTTCGGATTTCTGTCCTAAATCAATTCATGGGTTAAAATGAGCATTTTCCCAGCTTTCATCAATTATTTCCGACCTTTAGTGCGTTATTCCTATTTTAATAGCAGACGCCTGTCCCGACTTAAACACATACACTTTAGTAACCAGTGCCAACTCCTGATTTGTCTTGATCTTTGAGTCACAGGGGTAACGGCCTAATTTTCCAGAGGTGATTTGACATCGGGCAGAAATGTCAGACCCCCCCCTCCCCCCAGAAATCTTTGAAATGTAGTAGAAGTCCAGAGAATCATGGGGTTTATTAGTTCAGCCTAACTTAAAGTCAAGCAGGAAGGAGCAGATCTGAAAATACCAGACAAATCTGTTCATTGCGCGCACCTGTTAATTAACAAGACTGTACAAAGGATTTCCAGCACATCAGCGGAGAAGATCCCGTGATATCAGATGTAGAATTCTCTGTTTCTATGCAGAGTTTGGCATAAAAGCTGAACACCTTGTTACAAGCAGACTATTCAGGAACAGATAGCGGATACGTGGGATACCGGCTCGCTGCTCACATGATAAGTCTGTCATTATGGAGTCAAAAAGGAATGCGCTACCTCTGTAGCGGCATGACTGGAGATCACTTCAAATAACTTTTACCCACGTGCCTGAAATACCAACAATAGCAGAGACGGAGCACGTTAAACGTGAAGAACTGCAGCCGCCTTACCCCTTCAACCTAGATTAGCAGAACCCTTAGGGCCCTATTACATTCTTAACGCGTGTTTTTTTGCTCGAAGTGTTAAGGCTAGGGTCAAACAAATGCATTATTCGCAGAGACCGTCATAAAGTGCGTCCGAACGCATTGACGTATTTTTTCCCGGAATGCGCGAAAACGGTCATACGATGCGTATTTTCGTGCGTGATTTGTTACGGATCCAAACCACTAAACTTTTGGGTGTCTGGACGTTATGCTGGCAGGACATGAGCAGCGTCTGACGTCTCCTAATCACTCATTACACACGTCGCTATGCGGACGCAGCACATTCTGTACGTCAGTACTAGCGATTCTGCGTTCGCAAAAAAATGCGTTCATTTGCCGCTTGCGTTGCACGGCCGGACTTTCGTGCGGCCGTACTTCGTATATTGCCCGTCATTTGCTGCTACTGCGGCCGTGATTAAGTGCGCCTAAACGCACGTTAAAAATACGTTCGTCTGACCCCAGCCTAAACATTAACACACGAAAATCACCGCTGGAATTACAGTCCTCGCGCATTTTTTCATCCGTCCGGAAAGTGCGCTCGTAAAACCGACGCACAAAAATGCGAGCAAAGCACCGTTGCGCGCAGAAATCAGTGCGCGCAATGTAATTTTTAACGCAAGTCCGTCACGCATTTTGTGTGGACTGCGCACAACAAACGTACGTTCTGACAGAAGACAAGGTAGTGGCCATCATTTTTGACGGATCTAGTAAAAATCGCATCGACGTTCTCCGTTGTGAATCCGCAGTTTGGTACGGTCAGGTTGTTACAATTTGCCGTTACCACCAGCTTTTCAAAGACGTTAAAATTATGCGCGCAAACGTTGTCAGTTAAATCTTACGCAAAGATTGTAATACCATGCGCGTACCAGCGCACAAACGCATTTGCGCTCACAATGTTAAGTATAGGATGCGCGCACTAAATTGCGCTCGCAAAAGGGTTCACGCAGGGTCACTCGCGTTAGACGTTAACGTGCATTTTGTGCACGAACATCTTAATACGACGTTCATCGCAAAAGGTTTTGCTCCTCCCATTAATGCGTTTTTGCGCGTGCGCACAATCGTTCGTGCAGAATGTAATAGGGCCCTTAGTAAATAAAAAAGGTGCAAATAAAGCCAATTCACTGCTCCCTTTACTCAAACTACTAGAACGCCCGTTACTACAACTCGTGGCGCTACTTACACACCCCAACAACTTCAGTTTATCACAGAGGCTATATTAAAAGGTTTGGAATCTGTTTATGCAGAACAGACGCCCATTTATTTTTTGTGAAAAGGGGCTTTAAGCAGATAACCCCACCCACAAACGGGTCACTCCATTAAGTTTCCTGGATCATGCATCAACCTGGCCAAAAATACAAAAGGTATAGCAGAGCAATCCATATTAAATGCGCGATTTCCAAGGGTATTTTTCTAATTATCGTTTAAATCTGTTCGTGAATAGGGCAGAAATGTGTTTTATAGATTCTGCAAGGGGCTCGCTGTTCCTCCTGTACCAGTACGTCTTGTCTGTATTTACCCATTGTAGGCCCTGCGGAATATGTTGGCGCCATATAAATAAGGGGGGTTACCCCTCAAATATACATCACACGATATATATATTCTATAATTGCTGGGGGCAACCACAGGGTATCAATGGAGTAAATATAGGCTTTATGGGGTCTCCATCATTGTGTTTGTAAACATGTTTTAATTTATTGTTCAAATAAAGAATGTGTATGTCTTGTATGTGTGTGATCACCCGGCAACTATAGTGAGCTGCAGGAGAGTGGAGGCTCACGTTGGATTGCCAAATAGTGTTTTTAGATGGCCATATAAATAAACATGATGCGATGTTACAAAGCTCTGCTTGGCAATATAAAAGGGCCAATATAAAGGGATAAAGGGGTTTGAGTATAAAAGGGGCAATATAAGGGGCTTGGGTATAAAATGGGCAATAAAGGGGCAATATAAAAGGGGTTTGAGTATAAAAGGGGCAATATAAAGGGGAGTAGAAAAGGGGCTTGGGTATAAAAGGGGCAATATAAAGGGGTCTGAGTATAAAAGGGGCAATATAAAAGGGGCTTGGGTATAAAAGGGACAATATAAAGGGGTCTGAGTATAAAATGGGCAATATAAAGGGGTTTGAGTATAAAGGGGAGTATAAAAGGGGCTTGGGTATAAAAAACGGGCAATATAAAGGGGTCTGAGTATAAAATGGGCAATATAAAAGGGTTTGAGTATTAAAAGGGGCTTGGGTATAAAAGGGGCAATATAAAGGGGTTGGAGTGTCAAATGATGATCATGATTCACAGAAGGGATCGTATGGGAAACTCTGATGAACAGATTTCTTTATATCCAGCCATCCACAGGTACCTCCTAATAGAGCGGCCAATTTACACCCCTATGGGATTAACACAGCTGTAAACACAAGGTAGATGAGGACAGTCTGACAGTAATCCGGACCGGTTGTAGAGGCATATAGAGGGCCACATGTGGGGGGGGGGGGGAATAAAAATACTAGTTCATACATAGTTCATAGGACCGTTCATACGAGCCTTTTCAACAGCAGGAGATTCAATGACCATGCAGCAACATTTCAGTCCCAACCCTAGGAGCTTTCTCATGCTGCTCGGCTTTGGATCGGTCCTAAAATTAGGACTGAAACATTGCTGCTTCGTCAGTAAAGCTCGGCTGTTACAAAGCCTTGTGTAACCGGAGGAGACTTTTGCTCTTCAATAACCCAGACCAAGCATCCACTGCACACGGAGCCAGTTTGCCCACTCACACTGCCGTCATCCGCTCATCCTGGAAGGTGACGAATGCCATCCCCAGCTTCTTCAGCGTGATCCGGTTCCGCTCCGCCGTGAACTCGTCCGTCAGCTTCTCCTCCAGTTCTGCGTAATATTGCTCTGCTTCAACCTGCGGATTGCAGAGAAACAAAAAAATATGATATTCCGGTGTCTGGTACATATAGGACAACATAGAAAAATGTAGAAACAGAAAAATGTCGGCAGATAAGAACCTTTCGGCCCATCTAGTCGCCCAATTACATGGATACTTTACCTGGATTTATCTTTTGTTTAGGATAGCCTTATGCCTATCCCATGCCTGCTTAAATTCAATTACTGTTTTGGCCTCTACCACTTCAACTGGAAGACTGTTCCATGTATCCACCACCCTCTCAGTAAAATAATACTTCCTGATGTTACTTTTAAACCTTTGCCCCTCTAATCTAAGACTATGTCCTCTTGTTTTGCTATTTTGTTTCCTTTTAAATATACTCCCTTCCTCTACCTTGTGGATTCCCTTTACGTATTTAAATGTTTCTATCATATCTCCTCTGTCTCGTCTTTTTTCCAAGCTGTACATGTTAAGATCATTAAGCCTTTCCTGGTAACTTTTCTCCTTCAAGCCGTACACCATTTTAGTAGCCCTTCTCTGAACTCTCTCTAAGATGTCTATATCCTTCTGGAGATACGGTCTCCAGTACTGCACACAGTACTCCAAGTGAGGTCTCACCAGTGCTCTGTACAGTGGCATGAGCACTTCCCTTTTCCTACTGCTAATACCTCTCCCTACACAACCAAGCATTCTGCCAGCATTTCCTGCTGCTCTATTACATTGACTACTTACCTTTAGATCCTCTGAAATAATGACCCCTAAATCCCTTTCCTCAGATGTTGAGGTTAGCACTGTATCAAATATTCTATATTCAGCCCTTGGGTTTTTACGTCCCAGGTGCATTATCTTGCACTTATCCACATTAAAACTCAATTGCCACAACTCCGACCATTTTTTTAGTTTACCTAAATCATTTGTCATTTGGCTGATCCCTCCAGGAACGTCAACCCTGTTGCAAATCTTTGTGTCATCAGCAAAAAGACATACTTTTCCATTAATACCTTCTGCAATATCACTAATAAAAATATAAAAGAGAATGAGTCCAAGTACTGACCCCTGAGGTACGCCACTGGTAACAAGACCTTGTGCCGAATAAACTCCATTTACCACAACCCTCTGTTGCCTGTCACTCAGCCACTGCCTAATCCAGTCAACAATATTGGAATCTAAACTCAAAGATTGCAATTTATTGATAAGCCTTCTATGCGGAACAGTATCAAAAGCCTTACTGAAATCTAAATAAGCAAGGTCTACTGCACCACCTGTGTCTATTATTTTCGTTACCCAATCAAAAAAATCAATAAGATTAGTTTGGCATGATCTCCCTGAGGTAAACCCATGTTGTTTCTGATCCTGTAATCTATGTGTTTTTAGATGTTCAACAATCCTTTCCTTTAACATGGTTTCCATTAATTTCCCCACTACTGACGTAAGACTAACTTGCCTATAGTTCCCCGATTCCTCCCTACTACCCTTCTTTTAAATGGGCACAACATTTGCTAATTTCCAGTCTTCTGGGACGGCTCCCGTTAGCAAGGATTGGTTAAATAAATCTGTTAATGGTTTTGCGATTACATCACTGAGCTCTTTTAATAATTTAGGGTGGATCCCATCAGGCCCCATTGACTTATTTGTCTTTACTTTAGACAGCTGCTGTAGAACCTCCTCCTCTGTAAACTGATATGTAAATGTCTCTTTAGTGTTCTCTCCTAACTGAGGTCCCTTTCCTTCCTTTTCTTCTGCAAAGACTGAACAAAAATATTCATTGAGGCAGTCAGCGAGACCTTTATCCTCTTCTACATACCTTCCTTCCTTTGTTTTTAATCTAACTAATCCTTGTTTTACTTTTCTTTTCTCGTTTATGTATCTAAAAAATGTTTTGTCCCCCTTTTTTACTGACTGAGCTATTTTCTCTTCTGCGTGTGCTTTGGAAGCTCTTATAAATTGCTTTGCCTCTTTCTGCCTAATCTTATAGGTTTGCCTATCTTCTTCACTCTGAGTTGTTTATATAATTATTGAATGCTGTCTTTTTGTTCTTCACTATTTTGGCCACTTCTGCAGAGTACCACAGTGGTTTCTTCCCTTTTTTGTTTTTGCTAACAAGCCGAATGCAATTTCCTGTGGCCTTCAATAATGCTTCCTTTAAATAATCCCATTTCTCCTGGACTCCCTTTAAACTCCTCCAGTCTGATAATGACTCCTTCACACAAAATCTCATTTTAGAAAAATCTGTTTTTTTAAAGTCTAAAACTTTCGTTCTTGTGTGGTGCGGCTCCATCCCTGTTAGATTAAACCTTACTGACTGGTGATCACTAGATCCCAAATTTTCACCTACAACAACGTCTGATACCAAACCTCCATTTGTGAGTATTAAATCCAATATGGCCTCTTTACGGGTCGGCTCCTCAACTACTTGTGTTAGAGATAATCCCAGTAGGGAGTTTAGAATATTTGTACAACGATGGAGATCGGAGGAAAGAAGATGTTTTTCTGGGACAGGAATCAACCTTTCCCATCCTCCTCATGAAAAGCCAGTCCCTTAGTGTCATTACCAGTTTATAATTTCATAAAGCAGCAGTCCTCTGGGACGGCCACATACCTAGTGCTAGATCATCGGCCCTGTCACGTGCATAAAATGCCATTCATTGTGCCAGCCCGCCTCTCACCTGCTTAAAGCCCCAGCAGTTACAGCGGCACAGACGAGCACATGGGTGAGTCTTGATCATTATTTTCCCTTCTTTTTGAGAACGGCCAGCGAAATACATGCGTCCATTCATAGCTTTACGCCTGAGGAGTGGAAAATAGAGTATAAAACAAAAACTGTGCAATAGGGAGCAGAGGGAAGAATGCAGAGAGCCAGAGGCAGCTTCGCTGGCGGAATGCGCAGAGAGAAGAATGCAGAGAGCCAGAGGCAGCTTCGCTGGCGGAATGCGCAGAGCGAAGAATGCAGAGAGCCAGGGGGAGCTTCACTGGCAGAATGCGCAGAGAGAAGAATGCAGAGAGCCAGAGGGAGCTTCACTGGCAGAATGCGCAGAGGGAAGAATGCAGAGAGCCAGAGGCAGCTTCGCTGGCGGAATGCGCAGAGCGAAGAATGCAGAGAGCCAGGGGGAGCTTCACTGGCAGAATGTGCAGAATTCAGAGAGCCAGAGGGAGCTTCACTGGCAGAATGCGCAGAGACATAAGGAGCAGAGGGAAGAATGCAGAGAGCCAGAGAGAGCTTCACTGGCAGAGTGCGCAGAGACATAAGGAGCAGAGGGAAGAGTGCTAGAGTAGAAGGGCAGAGCACAGAGAGCCAGGGGGAGCTTCGCTGGCAGAGCTCAGAGACATAGGGAGCAGAGGACAGAGCAGCCATAGCCGCAGGGTGTAGTGCACATAGTGGAGCAAAGTGCATAGTGCCAACAGGGGGAAGGAGGTTCACCAGCAGAGTGCACGGAGTAATAGGGAGCAGTTCGCACCTAGAGTCACAGGGGGGCAGAGCATAGAGTAATATGGAGCAGTGGAGCAGAGTGCACACAGTCACAGGGAGAAGAGGAGCGCACAATGCAAGAGGGCGCGGGGGGGGGGGGGGTTGACCAGCAGAATGCACAGAGCCAGAGAGAAGGAGGGTGCTAGGTGTATAGAGCCACAAGGGAGCACCATGCACAGAGTGAGTGCTTCCAGAGCATACAAAGCAATAGGAAGGAGAGAGTAAGGGGGCAGAGTGCAGATAGCCACAGAGTCATGGGGAGAATAATGCAGAGGGGCAGACAGCACTCAGCCACAGGGAGAAGAATGCACAGAGCCACAGAAGGGGGGGGGGCAGAGCGCATACAGAGTCAGAGGGAGCAGGGGACGGTGTGCTTAGGAGGGCTTGATGCGTGCACAGAGCCATAGGGAACTGCGTGGCAGAGCACGCACAGAGCCATAGGGAACTGCGTGGCAGAGCACGCACAGAGTCAGAGGGAGCTGCGTGGCAGAGCACGCACAGAGTCATAGGGAACTGCGTGGCAGAGCACGCACAGAGTCAGAGGGAGCAGTGAGCAGAACACAGAGTCAGAGAAGCCCTTCCTTGTGCACAAGTCCACTTCAAATCAAATTTTGGTGTTACTATGTAAAGAGTGAAGTGTAGCTTTCGTAATTCAGCAATACAAGCACAACTGTTAGCGGGTCTATTTTTTAAGTATACCTGACATGTATACAGATTACAATCTGTGCCAAAAGTTCCATCGGGATAATAATACCAACGAATATTCTGAGTAACAGAGTCATTCTGTGCAGTCAGCTACACATTTTTCCACATCATTGTAACAACACAACCAAGAACATTGTCCCTTTGTGCAGAATATGATGTGTCACTGCATATAAAGAAGCCGGTTTCTCCTCACCTTTCTAAATCCAGTTTTATCAGACGCTGGACATCATAGCAGAACTGGACGTCTGTCACCGTGCAGCTGGGGTATGCCTCGCTGGGACACAAACATGAATGATTACATTTATACATTCTCCTGCCACGTATAAAACACTGTCCTGCGTGACTCGGGGGGGGGGGGGGGGAGAGACGCGAATCATCTGTTACTCGAGTTTCACTAATATTCATAAAGATTTTGAAGATAGATAAACCCAATAAATAAAAAAAGGTACTTCAGGTGTTTGGTAAAAATATCCTAAGACTTTGCCCAGACCAGATCCTGCATCAGCTGATCAGAGAGTATTTGCAATGAATGAAGAGCGTATCGCATGCACCCTTGTTCATCTGCAAGTGCGTACAATGACACAAAGCAAGGAGCTCTCCAAATTATATACAGAAGGTCCCTTCAAAGCCAAGTTATGACGTTACACAGGCAGGAGGTCTGCGTATACCCACATTTCATAGAAACACAGAAAAATGTCGTCAGATAAGAACCTGTCGGCCCATCTAGTCTGCCCAATTACATGGATACTTTACCTGGATTTATCTTTTGTTTAGGATAGCCTTATGCCTATCCCATGCCTGCTTAAATTCAATTACTGTTTTGGCCTCTACCACTTCTACTGGAAGGCTGTTCCATGTATCCACCACCCTCTCAGTAAAATAATGCTTCCTGATGTTACTTTTAAACCTTTGCCCCTCTAATCTAAGACTATGTCCTCTTGTTTTGCTATTTTGTTTCCTTTTAAATATACTCCCTTCCTCTACCTTGTGGGTTCCCTTTACGTATTTAAATGTTTCTATCATATCTCCTCTGTCTCGTCTTTTTTCCAAGCTGTACATGTTAAAATCATTAACCCTTTCCTGGTAACTTTTCTCCTTCAAGCCGTACACCATTTTAGTAGCTCTTCTCTGAACTCTCTCTAAGATGTCTATATCCTTCTGGAGATACGGTCTCCAGTACTGCACACAGTACTCCAAGTGAGGTCTCACCAGTGCTCTGTACAGTGGCATGAGCACTTCCCTTTTCCTACTGCTAATACCTCTCCCTACACAACCAAGCATTCTGCCAGCATTTCCTGCTGCTCTATTACATTGACTACTTACCTTTAGATCCTCTGAAATAATGACCCCTAAATCCCTTTCCTCCGATGTTGAGGTTAGGACTGGATCAAATATTCTATATTCAGCCCTTGGGTTTTTACGTCCCAGGTGCATTATCTTGCACTTATCCACATTAAAACTCAATTTCCACCCACTGTCACCCGCGAAAGAGGAAGTCACAGGTTTTAAAAAGGTACAGAAGAACTCACTGGAAATGTTTAATGATAAGAGACGTGTCCGATATGTCCTGAGGAATCCGTGTGATCATCAGTGTTCTTGCCACCTGCAAATAAACAAACATATATACTGCATACATATTAAGCAAATATACACGCCCTGTACATGTAGCTGACAGTCACGAGTTTACTTTCCTCTGAACCAGAAGAAAATAGGTGACGCTACACATAGCGTCTGTTCTGTCTTCCAATCCAAAGAGCGGGTGCTGCATTAGATATCCCTAGGGGTGGATGTGCACGACGTGGACGGTTATTTTATCAGTGGTTGCTCACCTTGTCATCTTCTTTGAAGTGTAAGGCGGCAGAGTGATGGCGCATACTCAAAGCGGCGAAAACAAAGTACAGCAAAGCAAAGACACTGTGAAGCCATAGAAAGCGGTCCCTGGAGAAGACAAGAAGCAGGTTATAGCAGGTAATCGTGGGGCCACAGGTTCAAACACTACGTACACGCATACTCACTGTGTTGGCACATTGACGATTGTAGCGCGACCAAACTGAGCAGGACTGTCACCTGAAAGCACAGATTCACAACTGAAACCCAAACATGAACAGGGGGCAGAGAAATCCAGCAATAGAAGGTTTAGAGAAGTAACTGTCGATCCACTAGAATCCCTCTATTTGTCACCTTGTGGTTTATGAGTAAAGTTTGAAAAGATAAAGTGGTCAGGATGAGTAGAGTGTCCCTTTAATGTGGCCGAGATGCGAAGCAGCTCTCCTCCCTCTCCTGATCTGGCAGAAATGCAGGGTGAAGTGGAGGAGTTTCCTCCACTCACCCCTGTGTCACCAGATCGGTCACTAGTGACATCAGCACATAGAGAGCAAGCCGGCGTCACCCTCCTAGACCACCTGCAACAGCGAACGTTCTCAGAGGCAGCTGACGGATCTGCGCAGGCTCTGCTGAACTTGCGTACTTAAAGTGCGCAATTTGTAGTGTTTCTACACTATGCAATTTGTGTAGTTAAGCTGCAGAGACTTCTGGATTTGGAAGCCATGAGCTGAGGAGGAGGAAGATGAGCTGCTGTGAGTAAAATCACCAAAAATAAGAATAAAAAAGAAAAAATAATTGGGCGGAGTCTGTCAGGAGCCTCTGACCAATTATTTTAAGGGCAAAAAAATGGGAACTCTGCTTTTAATAAAGTATCCCTTTAAAGCAGTGGTTCCCAACCCTGGTCCTCAAGTCCCCCTAACAGGCCAGGTTTTAAGGATCACCTTGTGTAAAAGCAGACTGAATCCTGCAATCACTGAGCTGCAAATTATATCACCTGTGCTGTGCTTCAGATATCTGGAAAACCTAACCTGTTGGGGGAACTTTAGGACCGCAATTGGGAACCATGGCTTTAAAGAACAGGGTCATACTGGTAAACTGGTTTTCTTGAAGGTTTGGATATTTGTATTGTGGTACTTACCCAGCAGATCCCCAGAAAAGTTGACGGGCAGAATGATGGCCACAGACAGAACACAAGCAATTAGCAGCAATACCAGGAGGTGGCGCTGATAGGACAGGTAAGTGATGGCATCTGATCCGCATTTACTTTGAATTTCCTCATCCCTGTAAAAAGAAACCACCAATTTGAACGTCCTTCCCTGTGAGTCGGTTAGGTCACACCCCCTAACATCATTCCTTTGAGTCACCCCAAAAAGAATGATTCCTTGTAACATTCCCCCGATACCCCAAATCCCACAGCTCCCCTCAAATTTTATTACTTTGTATTTCTGTAACAATTCAACGTTCTTGCACCCAGGACATACTGGAAAAGGAGAGAAATCTCAATGTATCCTTCCTGCTAAAATCCTTTACAAATAAAGAATTGCTCCCTTACTATACTCAATAGCCCCCCCTTCCACCAAAAACGCTTCAGTTATCAACACCTCAGGTCCCCCTTAGTCTTCCCACTTGTAACCTCTTAAGACAAGGCAGCTCTCCAGATGTTATTAAACTACATTTCCCATAAGGCTCTGTGACGTACCAAGTGGCTGCGTATCATGGGAGATGTGGTTCCGAAACACCTGGAGGACCAAGGCTGAGCACCCCATGTGTGAAGACAATATGGATCCATCGCCTCGTCGCTCACATTAATGTTCCTTCACTGGACAAGAGCATCTTCAATGAAGACTCAAAACAAAAGCAATTTCCTCAACTAAGCCAATACCATTTAATTTTCTACACGTCCCCCGTCCTCACTGCTTACCCACAATACACCTGTTCCAGAAAACCACTCATTTCCGCTCTTCTCCCAGTATTGGTCCTCAGATTATACATTCATATGTATAAAATCATTTTTATGTAGATTCGATTTTCCAATTTACTGGTGTAGACATCCCCCCCCTCCCCCTCACTGCTATGCTCCTCTCTAAGCCAGGGGGTCGGCATCCTTGATTCTCTAGATCAGGTGTGGGCAACTACGGTCCTCCAGATGTGTTGAAACTACATTTCCCATGGTGCTCAGCTGCTCATTAGGTTTGCAGAGCCTCAAGGGAAATCTAGTTCCAAAGCATTTGGAGGGCCAGGGTTGCCCGATTTATAGGAATATTTAATATTACAATATGTCATTTTGCCGCCCCGTCCCGTGACACTTGGAATTAATAGAAATCCTGGTGTCATTTGATAAACATTTTATAAATATCTATCCAAAACAAATGACACCAGGATTTCTATTAATTCCACGTATCCCAGGACGGGGCAGCAAAATCACATTGTTATATTAAATATTCCTGTAAATCGGGGCTCAGCAACCCCGACCCTCCAATTGATTTGGAACTAGATTTCACTTAAGGCTCTGCAAACCTAATGAGCAGCCGAGCATCAGGGGAAATGTAGTTTCAAAACATCTGGAGGGCCGTAGTTGCCCACACCTACTCTAGAGGTTAGGGAACGACATCTACAATGATGCACAACCAGCCTCATGAGTGGCTGAGCATCGTGGGATATGTAAATCCAAAAGAACTGGGAGGGCCAGGTTTGCTGACCCCCAGCCATATACAGATTCCTCCGCGGTACACCCAACCCTGATCCCGAAAAGGTTCTCACTTCATCTGGTAAATCGAGCTGAGCCAGGAGCAGAATCCCTGCGGAGAAAGAGAAAGAAGAATGTTAAACATACATATTTGGAAACATCAGGGGGGGCACAGAGTTTGAGATCCCGGCTTTAGTGCGCAAGCCTCACCAACCCTATAATAGGGTACAAGAAGACCACTCAACCATTGAAAGCACCCTGTGGCTTCACTCCGTAGCATACAAAGACAGCCCATCCCGTGCACCTCTACTCTCCAGATATAGGGATCTCAAACTCTGGCCTCCCCAGATGTTTCTGAACTACACCTCCCATGATTCTGTCACCATTAATTGCATTCAAAGGATTCTGGGATTTGTAGGCAATAAACATCTGGCAGAGCCCCAGAGTTTGAGATCCCTGCCATACGTGGTATAAACGGTTTGCGGGTTTACACCTTGGTATACCCAGTACTGTGAAATCTGGAAGAGCGTCTTAAAAGCGGTGTTAATTTCCACGAGACCGGTATGTCTGGCAGCCATTGTTGCATATTGGGTTTGCTGTACGTGGCGAGAATGGCGCAGTTGGTTTACTTACCACATCTTTGGCTCTCAGGTCTGACGGGCTGGGCTCACACGGAGACTTTTCCTTTTCGCTCGGCTCACCATAGAACAACGAGGTAAGACTGCGAGAGGAGGAATGAAGAGATTAGTATAGAGGCAGACATGGGAAGGAGGAGAAGCCCAGAAAGCAGAATGTGACGGATTTATTGTCCTGCAATCCAACAACCAAGACATAACAATTGTGTTTTGTTTTTATTCTTCAACCAAAGCCTTAAGTCCACTTGTTATCTGTTAAGCAGTCACCACAGTCTTGGTACCTCCACCATAGAACTTCACCATACTGTCCCTTCACCACGATTTAACCCGTCAACCCCCCCCAACAAAGACATTTTACGCATTACTCATATGAAGTCCATCTGCGGCGCTGGGCAGGGCTGGAGAGAGAAGGGATAGGTCAGGAGCCATAATCATGGACGCTATACATATTGGTTAAACATGATATCCATGTAGAACAGTGTTTCCCAAACCTGTCCTCAGGACTCGGTAACAGGCCAGGTTTGCAGGATGTGTGAAGTACAGCCCAAGTGATCTGATTTGCTGCTCAGTGATTGCAGGATTCAGGCCAGATTTTACTGATCACCTTTGAGAAATACAGACTATTCGAGGGCCCTGACAGGACAGGTTTGGGAAACACTGATGTAGAAGAACATTGAGCACACGTTGCTACATATTGCGCTGATCTCTTGATATTTCAGCAGAATAAAAAATAATTCAATGGTACATTGCTCGGTCTATAAAAACCATCCACAAAACAAGGTACGGTGTCTATAACCATCAACAGCATCTGCACATTGTCTAGGATAGGGTTTCTCAAACCTGTCTTCAGGACCCCCTAACAGGTCAGGTTTGCAGGATATCTGAAGCACAGCACAGGTGATATGATTTGCTGCTCAGTGATTGCAGGATTCAGTTTGCATTTCCCCAAGAGAATCTGGCCTGTTAGGTGGTCAGGTTTGAGAAATACTGGTCTAGATCAGTGTTTCTCAAACCTGTCCTTGGGACCCTGAACCAGGCCAGATTTTTCAGATCACCTTGGGGAAATGCAGACTGAATCCTGCAATCACTGAGCAGCAAATCATATCACCTGTGCTGTGCTTCAGATATCTGCAAACCTGACCTATTAGGGGGTCCTGAGGACAGGTTTGGAAACACGGATCTAGAAAATCAGATGCACATTGCACAGTATACAAGTTCAAGGATAGCAAGCTGCACTATTAAAATACACCAAACTCTGCGTATGAACATCAGCCGTGCCGTACCTCTACAGCAAACTTAAAGGGACGCTACCACATACACAAGCTGGAACTAGATCACGTGTGCATTACAAATAAAACCACATTATGAAACACACGCTGCTGTTTGTTTATTTTTCTGAAGTGATCGCATGTAAAGGGAAAAAAAAATAAAAAATTATCTCCCGTTTCCATTTTTTGGATTTTTCCAATGATGCAACATTTACCAAAATCTTTTTTTTTTTTTTTTAATATGCTTTTCTTGTAAAAGAAAGAAACAATCCCCTGGAGCGTTCCCAAAAGAACTCTCCAGGGGATTATTAGTGGTATTACTATAGGGATACTAGGAATAGTAATACCTCTAAAATATTACGCAATCTCACTGTTGACCATGTATGTAAAATACGTATATTCCATGGAAAGAATGAATGCACGCTTGTTCTAACCTTACAATCTAAGGTAATGGTACAATTAAATATGTACCTTTTTAAAATGTCTTCATAATGGTTAATTTTTATGCAAACGTGTTCACACTATAGTCACCTCACCCCTTGAGGATACTTGATACTTTTGGGAATTCTCCAGGGAATTATTGTCCATTTTACAATGAAATCTGGGCTACCGCCCCTTTAGGTGACTTCTATCCTACCAGGTTAACAGGGGGCTCCTACCTGTTACCAACGTCTTCTGATATGCTTTTCTTTCCTGCTCTTGTTTATTTAATCTACATTATTTAACAGTTAATGAGGAGGAGGAGGGGGGAATGTATAGAGAAGGTGGGCTATTCTGGAGACTAACAGATAAGAGATGGCAGCTGAAAGATAGGGCAGGGATCTTAAAAACCTACCCCACCCCTGGTGATGTCCTTTGAATACATCCCACACAGTACAATGATTTGAGTCGGTGACTGACCCATTCACTCCATTCTATGGCCACACAGTGAGGAGAAAGTGATGGAAAGATGCTGTAGGGGGGGGGGGGCAGCAGACAACACAATATCACACAATGGATGCACCCAGTGACACATATAGAGGAAAATACTTTAACTAAACACACAAGAGAAAAACAAAAGTACCGATTGACATTGAAGGGGGAAAAATTGCAAACTGACCTGTCATTGTCGATTAGTAGAGCGAGACGGCCGTAATCCCACGCGGTTTTCCTCAAACATGAAAAGATTAAAAGCAGCAACTAGAACGTGACAGACACAAATATTGGTGACCTTGTGCTTTCATGTTCGTATACGGAGACGTCCTATAGAGTAGCGGAGGCTCTATATGCTTAGACTTAGTTACCCAGTGGGATTCTATGTCCTTCCCTAAAGTTTCCTGTGTCTTTAGACTGCCCTTTAGATACGCAGCCCAAGATTTAAATTGTTAATGGGGTAAATGACACAACCTATAACAGCGATGGCGAACCTTTGCACCCCAGATGTTTCTGATCTAAAAGTCCCATGATGCTTAGTCGCATGTAAAGCTTATTGAGCATCAAGGGAGATGTGTTTTAGAAGCATCGGGGATGCCAAGATTCTCCATCGCTGACCAATAAGGTGAATCCAACACATTAAACTGGTCCAGTATCGCCATCTTGTGGTAGAAAAATACATGGCACTTTTTCCTCCCCAAACATGTTTGAATGCGTCTCATCTATATAAACACACGAATTTCTGCAGAGCCTCGTCTTGGGTCTGTCAGACAACCCTGACAGTTTCCACTCCACAAAATAAAATTAGAAAGTTTTTTTCTCGTCGATTCAAACCTTCCTTAAAATAATTATTACCTGCCAGATCCCTCAGGTGATCTGTAACATGTGACCTGTTAGAGGGACCCGAGGACAGGTTTGGGAAACACTGCCCTAGAGTGTGCCTTTTGTTTGAAGGAATTGAAGAGTTGGAATTTTTATTTTTCCCCAATTCAGCTATTTTGGCCAATAAAATATTAAATTCTCCACCAATCACTGCTGATTGAACAATGATCCCACAACCCTCCTAGATTGTAAGCTCTCGAGCAGGGTCCGCTCGCCTACTGTTCTATGTGTAACATGTATGCATATTTGTTATTCTGTCTCTCACATTGTCAGCGCTTTATAAATGCTTGGAACTGTAACAATTATTCTGTATGAAATCAAATCATTGTAAGTTAGAATAAAATAATAAAAAATAAAAAAAGATTCAGCATCCATAGGATTAATGGAAACACCATTTCTGCTGCCGATAGTCTTTTTCCTAAATTTACTAAACTCCCATCAACACGATTCAAGGACTTGGTTGCTTCAGACCAGGATATGGAGTAATATCTCAAATAGTACAGATCTGTGTATCGTATCCGGTTATAATAAAACTAGGGAAATACACTCACGTGCTTAGGAGCCTCCAGATCAGGTGGCTCTGTATAAACACACGAAAAAAGGAACAGCGCTTATATAGTCATATATATGGTGAAGAAAAATGGAATCCACAACCACTTATAAATGTGAGAAGTATCACCTCCAACAGATATATATATATATATATACACACAAAATGGTTTACCAATATGTGGATAACAGGGATTCTATGTCCGTGATTTTGCGCCTGTGGGGTAACGGAGCCAGTGCTTACCCCACAGGCTCAAAATCACGTGAGTTTGACCCATTTGAACGGTATATTATTCTGAACCAGGCTGTATTGAATTACGCTATGGTCCGTTTGTGTTCATTTTTCATCCACATGTAACATCTCAAAAAGAACGTATGGACATGGGACGGGGTCATCCCTGAAGAGACCCACCGCTGATATATTGAGCCTTGAAGTATATAGGCTCTGATCCATGTGAGTGGGCAGTTGTTATCATATTATCTGAAACCAGTCTCATTGTATTGCGCCATTGTGTATTTTCTTTGTGTTTATCTTATATGTTTCTAAGAAACGCCAACATCCCGGTGATCCACATATTGGTAAACCATTTTGTATAAATATACTCTGTTGGAGGTGATACTTCTTACATTTATAAGTGGTTGTGGATTCCATTTTTCTTCACCATATATATGACTATATAAGCGCTGTTCCTTTTTTCGTGTGTTTGTGTATTCTTTTTTTGGGGTTTGTGTAGGAAATACCCCATTTGGATCAAGCTGCTGTATCGGATTATATTGGTGAGGATTTGCTTTTCCGTCTTGGCGCCCCTTAGCTTTGTTCGGCTCTGTATAAACGCCTAGGACCTCTATCGAGAGGGGGTCCCACCTCGTCTCTCCCGCTTATTGCTGGATCCAGTCTTGGTTTCGAGAAATTCCAGAGGACATTGACCAACTTGAAAGTTCTGTCCTCTTTTGTTCACATCCAGAAAGGAAAGACCAAGTCCTTGAATCGTGTTGATGGGAGGAGCCCCCCTGAAGAGGCTTAGAGGTATACATTTGGAGTCTTGCAGACACCCTCTTGCGAGTGGAACTTTTACTTTATATTCTGCATCTTTCTGGTATAACTCAATATTGCACCATGAGGTTTCCTCCTCTTTTGTTTTCACAGATATTGATGGTCTAAACAGCCTCTTTGGGACAGTATTTAAGGAATAAGAAAACTAGTTTGTCTTGTTTTCTTTTACATTTCATTATACAATGTTGATGTTTTATGCGCTCCTATACACCGTGAGGCGTTTTTTTAAAGGTTCCATACTACAATAATACTCTGGGTATGAATCGCTCACCAGCCACACTAGGAAATTGATGGCAAGAACGGTGGGTATGCCTCCGAATGGCAGACCCTGCAGCACTGTGCTTTGTGAGCGTACGCGATAACACTGATCCGTGAAGTTCCCCAGCGGCTCATCCGCGACCCTCCATCTATGCGTGACATCCATAAAGAAGCTGGAAAACACAGGAAAAAAAGCAAAAATATACACGTTATCTCAGTTGCGGTTACATTCACAGACACGGCCATAACAAATAAACCCCTAAGATTTAACTCCGAGCTTGAAACTTTTATGCCAAAATTAAAACAAGTATGAAATCTTTAGGAGAAATTATGGGCTGGAGATTCAGGGGAAAACTTCCCAGAACCATTAAAGTTTATGAAGTGGGTAAGTTTACACCCAATTTTGGGCCCTATCCAAACCCAACCCAGCCATTAAGGCCAGGGTCAGACGAACACGCTATGTGCGCCCGTACTGACTTGCCTCCTGGTGTCCGTCGCTGCGTTATGATGCGTCGACAAGGCCGGCCAAACTGCTTGTGTGCTGACGACATTCTGAAAGCTTCCACTTCGAAGCGTTACGACGCACGTTCGACGGGGCTGCAAAGTGCGATCCTCCATAGGAGGAGCGAGCCTTGCAGCGCTGAGCACACTAACTGCGCCCAGCGAGGTGACCAGGCGGGCGTCAGAGTGGAAGGAACATCCACTCTCACGGACGTTGTTTCCACTCTGCAAAACGCTCGTCTGACCCCGGCCTAAGGGCTCGAGCTGAACCTCTTGGCTTTACTGGCTCCAGACGTCTGTAGAAGCCATTATTGGGTCAGTGTGAGATCAGCGAGCGATTCCCTGGTAACTCATTATTCCCGGCTAGAGACGGTATTCAGAAATGCCATGCTTAGTGATTTATTTATTTAATATTAGGTTTTTAAAAGCAAAATAAAAAAATATACCCACCCCCCCCCCAAAAAAAAAGAAAATCAGAAAACAAGAAAAACTACAGCACACGTACCTCTGGTCCCACGGTGCAGAGGGTGGTGGCCTTCCTTGGCCATATGTACACAAAAATAACTGGAAATAGATCCCAGTGACCTTCCAAAGTCCCTGCATGACCCTGCTCATATCAGCACCTGTAGGTTCAAGGTGGTCTCCATGAAGTCCAATGGACTCAAGGAAACTACCAGTCGCAGTGCGAGAATCAATCGAATAGCGGCTCCGTAACATGGCAACTTGGTCAACATGGAATCAGTAACAGGGAGACGCTAAATCACACCAATATTTTCCCTTAACGACTCCTGGCTACGTCAGAATTGGGGCATTGGAATCCAGTAATTTTTAGGAACAAAAAAAAAAGCGTCGCTCAACACCTATCGCAGCCCTAAGCCTAGGGACACCTTGATTCCTCAAACGAGAGAAACATGGAACATACAGAGTGCAGCGGCACAAACCATGTGTAATACTAAAGAAACTCCAGATACAGTTGGGTTTTCAGGGACATCCTAACTTTATCTGGGAATTCCTTTGGTATTTACACGATGTAATAGATCTCAGTATGCCGACCGGGTCACATCTGTCAATACCACTTCTTTGCCGGACCCACGTGTTCTCCCCAGCAGACTCTCGTGCCTTCCTCCAGTCCTAAGACGAAGCTTAAGGACCAGGACACTTAAGAGCTTCGCTAGCATCCCCCAGAAATAAGACAACGCTGTAGATCTGGGACCTTTTAGGGTTAAAAGGGGAAGTGGTTTTATTGGGGACAGACAGATTTATGAGGCCAAACATATACAAAACCTCCCCTAGAAAATGTTGTGAGTGTTTCTGGTGTTACTGCTCCTTTGGCTTCACGACATTTGGGACATAAGCAAATGTTTAACATTCCTAGACAAGACAGGACAATGACAGCCTTGGATGGTAAACAAGATTACAGTCTAAAATGTCAGATAATGGGGCAGCGTTTGCCTGACAAAGCAGATTAACAAAACTACACAAATATACAATAACATTATTCATACAAAACACAGATTACAAAACACTCTGCACACACAAGAGAGGGCAAGGAAATAATATAGATCATCAGGCCTGCACCTCCCAAATACATCTCCAGGTCCATGCACCCCAAGTCCAAAGTGACGCACATCACAGACATATATAATTTTAGGAGCCAGGCAAAAAACATTGTGGCAAAATTTATGATCAGGTAAATGTATGAGTCAGAAGTAAAATTTTTATGGTGCAAGAAGCAGGAGAGAGCCCAGGGAGCTGTACGGAGACAGGTTTGCTCTCCTTGGCGTCCAGCCCTGCCCAGCAGAGCCAAAATTGTGCCTGCCCATCACGGTTTTTCCCTGGTTTTTGTGAAGTCCAGCCTTAACATTCATTGAGGTACAGAGCGCACATTATACGTTTCTTCAAAGCAGACTCATATCGGAGTATCGCTCTTTCACCAAACAAACGATTGTTTCAGGAACTGCTGAATAAACTATTTGCACAGAACAGAATGTGCAAAGCGATACAATGTGCGTATTTGCATTCCATGATTTATTGGAAGAGCCCCGAAGCATTTTATGTAAAAGAAAAAACAATAACAGGCATAGTAAATCAGTAAGAGTAACATAACAAACATCTAGCTGAAGAAATTCAGAAAATGGACGAGCTGGACAGATTCTTCACGCTTGCAGCCTTCATCTACCACATGCACTGCACCCCTGCTACTGCAGCACTGCACCCCTGCTACTCCAGCACTGCACCCCTTGCTACTCCAGCACTGCACCCCTTGCTACTCCAGCACTGCACCCTTTGCTACTCCAGCACTGCACCCCTTGCTACTCCAGCACTGCACCCCTTGCTACTCCAGCACTGCACCCCTTGCTACTCCAGCACTGCACCCCTGCTACTCCAGCACTGCACCCCTGCTACTCCAGCACTGCAACCCTGCATTTGTCTTCCACTCCAGGGCAATTTCCACAAAGTGTTTTCTTTTTTTTTTTTTTTTTTTTTTTTAGTCAACAGTATAGTTTCTAAACAATTTGTCTCTAGTTCCCCCGTCGTGGCCTTCCACGCTTGTCACCAATTCCTGTGCGAGTCTGTAAGGGTATGGCTGAGTAGGTGTTGGATTGTCGTGGAGCTCGGTGTGAGATCTGGCTCCAGACGTTGCCCTTTAAATAAATTAAATCTGAGTGCTGGACCGTTTATTTTTTTACCTGTTCGGTAAGGATTTGGTAGAATTCGTCATTACGGGGCACTCTCTCTGCGCATGCACAAAAGGTAAAACCATTTATTTATTTTTTTGAAAAGCAGATTGTAGGACAGGGTCAACAGAAACAATAGGGAGACATTGTAGCTGCAGAACAGGGCTGTCAAACTGCGGCCCCACTGATGTTTCTGAACCACAACCCCTAGGATTCCCTGACCACCTGTTGCAATGAAAGAATTCTGGGAATTGTAGGCCTCCACATATGGGGGGGGGGCCTGAGTTTGACAGTCCTGCTGTAGATGAAGCGGCTCTAAGGCAAACGTCTAGAATTCGAGCAATTAGCATGGCAGAAAAAGCAATCTCCTCGATGATTGTTACAATGTAAACACTGTACCCCAGAAATGTGGTGCAATTTCGTGGCAGTGCGTCTCTTCAGAAAGCTGGCAATGCGCCAAATATTGTGTGACTGTCCCTGTCAGCGCTGTCTCCCTGTGTTGTGCCTAGGGGGCCGAAATGTCTTGCATCAGACCTGCTCGGCAGCATACAAGCCTTGGTGCACATAGCTTGAGGTGCATTAGTCCCTCAGTGTAAATGCAGCGGCTGTAAGAGACGCAGTGGGAATATTTTGTAATGCTGGCATGGGGGCAACATGCAACAATTCAACAAAGAAATGCAAGGCATGGGGTGGCCAGAATGACACAACATTTAGAGGGACTTTTTAAAACATATTGGGCTCTATTACACTCTTCGCGTTAAAACACGGACGCAAGGGAGGAAAAACTGCGCCCACAGTTTTCCCCCTTGCGCCCGCGTTTAGAGCTGGATTACAATGCAAGCGCAAAAAAATGCTGCCTGCATTGTTAGCGAGCGTAAAATTCTGGATGCTCGCGGCAGTGCTGAGCGCAGCCGCGAGCATCCACTCGCTGGAGGCCATAGGACTCCATTGAGTTCCTCCCTGCCGGTCACATGACCAGCCGGATCTCGCCTCGCGAGATCCGGCCGGTCGGCGTAGTGATACCGGCCGGAGGAGGCGATCGGAGCCGCGGGACAGAGGTGGAGTATGTGGTTTGTTTTTTTATATTTTAAGTTGGTGTTAACACCAAGTCCTGGCTCTGGTTAACTTTTCGCTGACCAGAGCCAGGCATTAATCAGCGCTGGGACTTTGTAATCCAGCGCTGATTAACACTTTGTGCTCCCTATACTTAACATGGGGAGCGCAAAGTACAGTAACCTCGCGCTGAAACATGCAAGGTACCAAACGCTAACGGGGTTTTTTTTTTTAGTATTCAAAATGTTTTATTGTAAAGAAGCGTCATCAATATAACAACAGAGAACATAACAGAATGGCTGCGTAGGGCCATAAATGGAAGAAAAAAAAAAAAACGGTAAGAAAAACAGCAAAGGGGAAGACATGAAAGAAAACCTCAATAAATCTGGCTAAGGCGGCCAGCTCAAAAGGGGTACATAAACTCGTCAGGAGGCCAGATACAGAAGGGCAGTAAAGTCAGACTACAGGATCACCAGGGAGACCGAAAAAAAAAAAGGGGGGGGGGAGTAAGGGTGTTGAGGGACTGCCTAGTAGATTGTGGCATGCCCGGCTCACCCCGACAACCATGAGGAGACCGAGGACCATGGAAGAGGCCACAAGGCTGGGAGACCTGGGGCCAAGAGGACGAGCAGAGCCTAGGTAGCCGCCCTTGTGGCTCGCCCAGGTTCCTCTCTATGTCCACCACCTAAAAAAAAAAAAAAAAGAAGGCAGGTAAAAGGGATCCCGGATGCTCGAGCAGACAGACAGCAGTGAGCCTTAGAGGACCGCAGGCAATATCATAAAGTCAATCATAAGCACAATAAAAATAAAAGCAGAAAGTCAGCAGAATTCTCATAGTGGGGGGGGGGGGACAACAGCATCAAAGTCATCGAAAAAATAAGGGGGTTTAAAGTCGCAGACATTAGTGAGGGGGTATCATTAACGGGGTTTTTTTTAACCTGTTTGCGTTTGGATTGTAATATGCGGTAAATACCGCGGCAAACGTTAATGCTCACACAAGTGAATAGGGCCCCAATGGTTTTATTTTACGGGAAATAACGCAAAATATTCCAATGCAATGCATTAGTGAATAACACGAACAAACATACAGGGAAGTCAAATGAACATGTTTCGCTGGGCTTGACAGGTACACTGGCAGCTCCGGAGAACAATTGCCTTCAAGCAGGACAATGATCACATGCAAAAAGCAAATATTCATGCTTCTCGTCCGGGGCCAAGAGATGTCACACAGCGGCCTGTTCAGCGTATCTCAGTGTGAGCCGAGTCTCATGGAGACTTTGTGATACTGTGAAACAAGCAGCACCCAATCACACGATGCAAATCGGTCACGAAATAAGAGGGGAGATTACTTCCAACCAGTGTAACACACCTAGAACAGGGATTATACGGCAAGATATACGGAGGAGGAGGAGGAGAGGATGATGGGATTTTATCCGGTCACTTATTGCATTTATTATAATTTTGTACCAAAATGTGATAAATTCGGAAAAGAGTTACGGATCACTGAATAAAATAAAAATATTAAAAAGGTTTCCAGTAGAAGGTTATACTCCTTTCATAAAATCACATTATAGCCTGTAAAGGGTTAAATATTGTGTCGGGTGCGGAGATACAGTAAATAAATAAGGTAAGAAGACAGAAATGAAAAATACTAACTGGAAGCCAATTCCGGGCTCCTAGGAGTAAAACGAAGCTTAAATAATCCAGACATTATAGAATTAATTAACAATTTTTATTATTGAAGTGTCATCAGGAAACAAACAAGACTGTATAACAGCCACGCAGGGCCAAGTCTCAAAAGGCATATACTCAGCAAGACACGTTACCAAAACACAGAAACACATAAGAAGGAAGAAGGGGGAGGGGGGGGGGGACAGGGGACACACAAGACGGCAAAGGCCAAATGTGTGACCTTCCTGGCTCACTCCTAAAGGTCCAAGGGACTGTGGGAGGCCACGGAAGTGTGCAGGTCACAAAGCCGTGGTATTCGGGGGCCAGGTATGGCGGGCAGAGCCATGGTGGCCGCCACAATGGCACACCCCCAAATTGTCCCCAAACGCCAAAAGAAGAAGATGAAAAGTGGGAAAGGGGTCTGCAACACGAGGTGGCGTGAAAAAAAAAATAAATAAATAAATAAATAAATCAGTATAAAAGATAAAAAGTCAGCTTTTACTCAGCGGAAATCAGCACAAGAATAAAAACACAAAGTCAGCTCTACTTAGCGGAAAGCAGCATAAAAAAAAACAAACAAAAAGTCACGTTTCAACAAAACACAAACAGGGTCTCAACAACCTCAGCATTCGGGATAGCAACAATGCCCGCAAAAGTGTCTCAAAAATCAGGGTCAGCGATACAAGTCCCATCAGCCTGTGTCCAGTGGGAAAGCGGGGTAAGGATCCTCTTCAGGAGCTTCGGGCTCTCAGCAGCCAGGCCTTATTTTTGGGGTTCAGCAGCTCTCCTATATGGCGCCGGGGATAGAAGACACAGTACGGGCAGCGCCATCCCTGCGTTCTCCTCAGGGGGACCCTCAGGTGATCCAGTACGGGCCGCGTGTCTCCTGTGGACGCCGCCCGGGCAGGCCATCCACGATCGATCAGCTGCCCCAGCTCATACACCATTATTAGGGTAGAGGAGCAGTATGGGGATATATTTACAGTGGCAAGAAAAAGTATGTGAACCCTTTGGGATTACATGTAGTTTTGCATGAATTGGTCATAAAATGTGCTCTGATCTTCATCTAAGTCACAACAATTTGAAAAACACAGTCTGCTTAAAATAATACAACACAAACATTATCAGGGTTATTCAAAGAGATTCGAAAAGTCACCGCACGTTCGGTGACTTTTCGCTCTCTTCAATTCGGTTCCTTTTGCCGATCCCATTTCGGTGACCCTGCGGTGTATTCAGCAAACACTACAGTGTCCCTGAATTGCAGGGAAAAGCTGCCGCAAACCCAACAAAAACGAACCGCAAATCCAGCGAATGCACGCCGAAAACCACCAAAAACATCTGGATTAACCTGCCGAAAACCACGGAAAAACCCGAGCAGGAGCCGATCACCCGCAGCGAAGCCGCCGGAAAAAGCCGAGAAAGCCGAGCCGGCAGACAGAGCGAAGTAAATAAATTAGGAAAACAGTTTGCTTGAATGTTTGAAAAGTGAAACGCTGTTTGCAAAGAAACTACTGAGCGAAAATGTCTGAAATTTATATATGATCCAATGATAATAAAGAGGGCTGTTACAGAAAAAATAAGCTTAAAAAAAACAAAAAACTTTTAACCCTTTCACTGCAGTGGACGCGCTCAGCGCGTCCACCCGCAGGTAGCGTTCGGTGCGGGGGACGCGCTGAGAGCATCCTCCCTTTGGGGCTAGCGATCGGCCGGGTTCCGGCCGATTGCTGTGCCCCCCGGAGCGGGCTGACATCCTCGATGTCAGTCCAGCACCCGGAACCACCGGCGGCCGAATTAGATATCATCGCAGCGGCGCGATGACATCTAATTCAGGACCCCCCCCCCCCACGTGTGCGGAGGAGGCGCCTGAAAGGGAGAGGGGAGGTCCTTCGGACCGCTCTCCCTCCCGATCGCCAGGGTGCAGGGGGTTAATACAGGCACCGTTTGGAAGGGCACAGCCTGCCCTTCCTAACAGTGCCTGGAATTAAACCCATGGGGGCCAGATCACGAATCGGCACCGAAAAGCGCCGGTTCATGATCCTTTCCCGGAGCTGGCCAACATCTTGGATGTCGGCCAAGCCTCCGGGAACTCCCCCTGAGGACTGGCGTCATCGTGCATAGCCCGATTACGCCAGTCCTGGAGTTAACCCCTAACTGCCACCAATGGTGGAGATAGGGGGTTCCAAAGAACCCCCTATCTCCCGATCCGTGGCAGCTAGGGGTTAATGTTTGGTACTGTTGGATACGTTTCCTGTAGTTGCAGATCAGACCTGCACAACGATCTGGAGTAATTTTGGACCACTCCTCTTCACAAAACTGTTTCAGTGTAGCAATATTCTTGGGATGTCTGGTGTGAATCGCTCTCTTAAGGTCATGCCACAGTATTTCAATCGGGTTGAGGTCAGGACTCTGACTGGGCCACTCCAGAAGGTGTATTTTGTTTTGTTGAAGCCATTCTTTTGTTGAATTACTTGTATGCTTTGGGTCATTGTCCTGTTGCATCACCCATCCTCTGCGGAGCTTCAGTTGGTGGACAGATGGTCTTACGTTTTCCTGCAAAATGTCTTGGAAAATTGAATTCCAGAGTTTATCATCAATGACAACAATCCGTCCAGGCCCTGATGCAGCAAAGCAGCCCCAAACCATGATGCTCCCTCCGCCATGTTTTACAGTGGGGATGAGGTTTTGATGTTGGTGTGCTGTGCCTTTTTTTCTCCACACATAGTGTTGTGTGTTTTTTCCAAACAACTCAATTTTGGTTTCATCTGTCCACAGAATATTTTGCCAGTAGTGCTGTGGAACATCCAGGTGCTCTTTTACAAACTTCAAAACGTGCTGCAATATTCTTTTTGGACAGCAATGGCTTCCTCCGTGGTGACCTCCCATTTACTCCATTCTTCTTTAATGTTTTCCTTATTGTAGATGTTGCAACAAAAATGTTAGCATGTGCCAGAGATTTCTGTAAGTCTTTAGCTGACACTCTAGGATTCTTCTTTACATCATTAAGCATTCTGCTCTGTGCTCTTGCAGTCATCTTTACAGGACGACCACGCCTAGGGAGAGTAGCAACAGTGCTGAACTTTCTCCATTTGTAGATAGTCTGTCTTACCGTGGACACATGAACATCAAGGCTTTTGGAGATACTTTTGTAACCCTTTCCAGCTTCATGCAAGTCAACAATTCTTGATCGTAGGTCTTCTGAGAGCTCTTTTCTGCGAGGCATGGTTCACATCAGGCAGTGCTTCTTGAAACCAGTAAACCCAAAACTGGTGTGTGTTTTTAAAGGGCAGGACAGCTTTCAGCAACACATCCAATAATATCACACTGATTGGACTCAAGGTTGGCTCACTCCTGGCTCCAATTAGCTCTTGGAGAAGTCATTAGGCTAGGGGTTCACATACGTTTTCCACCCTGCACTGTGAATGTTTACATGTTCTGTTCAATAAACACATTAAAACATATAATGTTTGTGTTGTATTATTTTAAGCAGACTGTGTGTTTCAAATTGTTGTGACTTAGATGCAGATCCGAGCACATTTTATGACCATATCATGCAAAACTCCACGTAATCCCAAAAGGGTTCACATACTTTTTCTTGCCACTGTATTAGGGTACATGGAGCAGTATGTGGATATATTGGGGTACACGGAGCAGTATGTGGATATATTAGGGTACACGGAGCAGTATGGGGATATATTTATTAGGGTACATGGAGCAGTATGGGGATATATTTATTAGGGTACATGGAGCAGTATGGGGATATATTTATTAGGGTACACGGAGCAGTATGTGGATATATTAGGGTACACGGAGCAGTATGGGGATATATTTATTAGGGTACATGGAGCAGTATGGGGATATATTTATTAGGGTAGAGGAGCAGTATGGGGATAAATTTATTAGGGTACATGGAGCAGTATGGGGATATATTTATTAGGGTACATGTAGCAGTGTGGGGATATATTTATTAGGGTACACAGCAGTATGTGGATATATTTATTAGGGTAGAGGAGCAGTATGGGGATATATTTATTAGGGTACACAGCAGTATGTGGATATATTTATTAGGGTAGAGGAGCAGTATGGGGATATATTTATTAGGGTACATGGAGCAGTATGGGGATATATTTATTAGGGTACATGGAGCAGTGTGGGGATATATTTATTAGGGTACACAGCAGTATGTGGATATATTTATTAGGGTACATGGAGCAGTGTAGGGATATATTTATTAGGGTAGAGGAGCAGTATGGGGACATATTTATTAGGGTACATGGAGCAGCATGGGGATATATTTATTAGGGTACATGGAGCAGTATGGGGATATATTTCTTAGGGTACATGGAGCAGTGTGGGGATATATTTATTAGGGTATATGGAGCAGTATGGGGATATATTTATTAGGGTACACAGCAGTATGGGGATATATTTATTAGGGTACATGGAGCAGCATGGGGATATATTTATTAGGGTAGAGGAGCAGTGTGGGGATATATTTATTAGGGTAGAGGAGCAGTATGGGGAAATATTTATTAGGGTAGAGGAGCAGTATGGGGATATATTTATTAGGGTAGAGGAGCAGTATGGGGATATATTTATTAGGGTACATGGAGCAGCATGGGGATATATTTATTAGGGTAGAGGAGCAGTATGGGGAAATATTTATTAGGGTAGAGGAGCAGTATGGGGATATATTTATTAGGGTATAGGAGCAGTATGGGGATATATTTATTAGGGTATAGGAGCAGTATGGGGATATATTTATTAGGGTACATGGAGCAGTATGGGGATATATTAGGGTACGTTGAGCAGTATGGGGATATATTAGGGTACGTTGAGCAGTATGGGGATATATTTATTAGGGTACGTTGAGCAGTATGGGGGTATATTTATTAGGGTAGAGGAGCAGTATGGGGATATATTTATTAGGGTAGAGGAGCAGTATGGGGATATATTTATTAGGGTAGAGGAGCAGTGTGGGGATATATTTATTAGGGTAGAGGAGCAGTATGGGGATATATTTATTAGGGTACACGGAGCAGTGTGGGGATATATTTATTAGGGTAGAGGAGCAGTGTGGGGATATATTTATTAGGGTACACGGAGCAGTGTGGGGATATATTTATTAGGGTAGAGGAGCAGTGTGGGGATATATTTATTAGGGTAGAGGAGCAGTGTGGGGATATATTTATTAGGGTACATGGAGCAGTGTGGGGATATATTTATTAGGGTACACAGCAGTATGGGGATATATTTATTAGGGTACATGGAGCAGCATGGGGATATATTTATTAGGGTAGAGGAGCAGCATGGGGATATATTTATTAGGGTACACGGAGCAGTATGGGGAAATATTTATTAGGGTAGAGGAGCAGTATGGGGATTACTCTTCACAGGAAGGGCAATGGCTATAAGAAGATTGCAAAGATGTTAAACATACCAAGAGAGACCATAGGAAGCATCATTCACAAATTCAAGGCAAAGGGCACTGTTGAAACGCTACCTGGTCGTAGATGCTGACTTCGACTGCTGTGCGCTACCTGAAGCGTAGAGTGGAGAAAAGTCCCCGTGTGACTGCTGAGGAACTGAGAAAAGATTTGTCAGATGTGGGTACTGAAGTTTCAGCTCCGACAATACGGCGCACACTGCGTAATGAAGGCCTCCATGCCAGAACTCCCAGGCGCACCCCCTTGCTGTCTCCAAAGAATAAGAAGAGTCGACTGCAGTATGCCAAAAGTCATGTGGACAAACCACAGAGGTTTTGGGATAGTGTTCTGTGGACTGATGAAACAAAATTAGAACTGTTTGGGCCCATGGATCAACGCTATGTTTGGAGGAGGAAGAACAAGGCCTATGAAGAAAAGAACACCTTGCCTACTGTGAAGCATGGCGGGGGTCAATCATGCTTTGGGGCTGTTTGCTTCTGCAGGTACAGGGGAGCTTCAGCGTGTGCAAGGTACCATGAATACTCTTCAGTACCAGGAGATATTGGATGACAATGTGATGCAGTCCGTCACAAACCTGAGGCTTGGGAGACGTTGGACCTTTCAACAGGACAATGATGCCAAGCATACCTCCAAGTCCACTAGAGCATGGTTGCAGATTAAAGGCTGGAACATTTTGGAGTGGCCATCGCAGTCACCTGACTTAAATCCGATTGAGAACCTCTGGTGGGACTTAAAGAAAGCAGTTGCAGTGCGCAAGCCTAAGAATGTGACTGAACTGGAGGCTTTTGCCCATGACGAATGGGCGAAGATACCCGTAGATCGCTGCAAGACACTTGTGTCAAGCTATGCTTCACGTTTAAAAGCTGTTATAACTGTAAAAGGATGTTGTACTAAGATTGAATGTCACTTGGGGGTTGAATAAAACTGATAATGATGTGAGCACAGAAAAGACATTTGTGGTTATTTCATTATAAATGTTATGTTATATTTGTCTGACCTACACGTGCCTCTTTGATTTATTTGTAAGCAAGATGACTGAATGATCAAAATCAATGTCAAACTGGCCAAAACACTCAATTTCAGTGGGGGTTGAATAATTCTGAACACAACTGTATTAGGGTACATGGAGCAGTATGGGGATATATTTATTAGGGTACATGGAGCAGTATGGGGATATATTTATTAGGGTACATGGAGCAGTATGGGGATATATTTATTAGGGTAGAGGAGCAGTATGGGGATATATTTATTAGGGTACATGGAGCAGTATGGGGATTTATTTATTAGGGTATGGGGATTTATTTATTAGGGTACATGGAGCAGCATGGGGCTATATTTATTAGGGTACACAGCAGTATGGGGATATATTTATTAGGGTAGAGGAGCAGTATGTGGATATATTTAATAGGGTAGAGGTGCATTATGTGGTTATATTTATTAGGGTACACGGAGCAGTATGGGGATATATTTATTAGGGTACACGGAGCAGTATGGGGTATATTTATTAGGGTAGAGGAGCAGTACGGGGATATATATATTAGGGTACATGGAGCAGTGTGGGGATATATTTATTAGGGTACACAGCAGTATGGGGATATATTTATAAGGGTACATGGAGCAGCATGGGGATATATTTATCAGGGAAGAGGAGCAGTATGGGGATATATTTATTAGGGTACATGGAGCAGTATGGGGATTTATTTATTAGGGTAGAGGAGCAGTATGGGGATATATTTATTAGGGTACACAGAGCAGTATGGGGATATATTTATTAGGGTACACGGAGCAGTATGGGGTATATTTATTAGGGTAGAGGAGCAGTACGGGGATATATATTAGGGTACATGGAGCAGCATGGGGATATATTTATCAGGGAAGAGGAGCAGTATGGGGATATATTTATTAGGGTACATGGAGCAGTGTGGGGATATATTTATTAGGGTAGAGGAGCAGTATGGGGATATATTTATTAGGGTACACAGAACAGTATGGGGATATATTTATTAGGGTACACGGAGCAGTATGGGGTATATTTATTAGGGTAGAGGAGCAGTACGGGGATATATATATCAGGGTACATGGAGCAGTGTGGGGATATATTTATTAGGGTACACAGCAGTATGGGGATATATTTATAAGGGTACATGGAGCAGCATGGGGATATATTTATCAGGGAAGAGGAGCAGTATGGGGATATATTTATTAGGGTACATGGAGCAGTATGGGGATATATTTATTAGGGTACACGGAGCAGTGTGGGGATATATTTATTAGAGTAGAGGAGCAGTATGGGGATATATTTATTAGGGTAGAGGAGCAGTATGGGGATATATTTATTAGGGTACACGGAGCAGTGTGGGGATATATTTATTAGGGTAGAGGAGCAGTATGGGGATATATTTATTAGGGTAGAGGAGCAGTATGGGGATATATTTATTAGGGTAGAGGAGCAGTATGGGGATATATTTTTTAGGGTAGAGGAGCAGTATGGGGATATATTTATTAGGGTAGAGGAGCAGTGTGGGGATATATTTTTTAGGGTAGAGGAGCAGTATGGGGATATATTTATTAGGGTAGAGGAGCAGTGTGGGGATATATTTATTAGGGTACATGGAGCAGTATGGGGATATATTTATTAGGGTACACGGAGCAGTGTGGGGATATATTTATTAGGGTAGAGGAGCAGTGTGGGGATATATTTATTAGGGTAGAGGAGCAGTGTGGGGATATATTTATTAGGGTAGAGGAGCAGTATGGGGATATATTTTTTAGGGTAGAGGAGCAGTGTGGGGATATATTTATTAGGGTAGAGGAGCAGTATGGGGATATATTTATTAGGGTACACGGAGCAGTGTGGGGATTTATTTATTAGGGTAGAGGAGCAGTATGGGGATAGATTTATTAGGGTACATGGGCAGTAATTGAGATCAAGGTACACGGAGCAGTGCGTGGCATATGCAATAGGGTGCACTATACACAATATTGATAGTATATAAAACATGATGCAGTATACGTGAGACAGTGTGGGGGTGTAGGGGCTTGGTGCTGCTCATAGTAATTAAACAAGAGTATAACCCACAATATAATGTGTCATCTGAGTCACACTGCCCCGAAATACCCCTGCCAACAGGCAGGCCCCTGTGCCCACCAAGCAAAGCATTTATTTACTATTATTATGCCTGTGCCAATCAAGGAAGCCGGCCCTGTGAGGGAGCATGCCCCCGTGCCCATTTAGCAGGCAGACCCTGGGAGCATTCCCCCCAATCTAGGAAGCAGGTCCTGGAAGCATTCCCCCTGTGCTCATCCAACAGACACTGTGCACATCCAGACCCTGGGAGCATGCCCTCTGGGGCCCATCCAGCAGGCAGACCCTGGGTTCATGCCCCCTGTGCCCATTTATCAAGCAGACCCTGGGTTCATGGCCCATGCGCCCATTTATCATCAGGCAGACCCTGGGTTCATGGCCCATGCACCCATTTATCATCAGGCAGACCCTGGGTTCAAGGCCCATCCGCCCATTTATCATCAGGCAGACCCTGGGTCCATGCGCCCATTTAAAAATCGGGCAGACCCTGGGTTCATGGCCCATGCGCCCATTTATTGAGCAGACCCTGGGTTAATGCCCCTGTGCCCATTTATTGGGCAGACCCTGGGTTAATGCCCCTGTGCCCATTTATCAGGCAGACCCTGGGTTCGTGCCCCTGTGCCCATTTATCGGGCAGACCCTGGGTTCATGCCCCATGCGCCCATTTATAATCAGGCAGACCCTGGGTCCATGCCCCCATTTAAAATCGGGTAGACCCTAGGTTCATGCCCCCTGTGCTCATTTATCAGGTAGACGCTGGGTTCATGCCCCTGTGCCAATATATCGGGCAGACCCTGGGTTCATGCCTCTGTGCCAATATATCGGGCAGACCCTGGGTTCATGCCCCTGTGCCCATTTATCGCGCAGACCCTGGGTTCATGCCCCCTGTACCCATTTATCGGGCAGACCCTGGGTTAATGCCCCTGTGCCATTTATCGGGCAGAACCTGGGTTAATGCCCCTGTGCCCATTTATCAGGCAGACTCTGGGTTAATGCCCCTGTGCCATTTATCGGGCAGACCCTGGGTTAATGCCCCTGTGCCCATTTATCGGGCAGACCCTGGGTTCATGCCCCTGTGCCCATTTATCAGGCAGACCCTTGGTTAATGCCCCTGTGCCCATTTATCAAGCAGACCCTGGGTTCATGGCCCATGCGCCCATTTATCATCAGGCAGACCCTGGGTTCATGGCCCATGCGCCCATTTATCATCAGGCAGACCCTGGGTTCATGGCCCATGTGCCCATTTATCATCAGACAGACCCTGGGTTCATGGCCCATGCGCCCATTTATCATCAGGCAGACCCTGGGTTCATGGCCCATGCGCCCATTTATCATCAGGCAGACCCTGGGTTCATGCCCCCTGTACCCATTTATCAGGCAGGCCCTGGGTTCATGGCCCATGCGCCCATTTATCATCAGGCAGACCCTGGGTCCATGCGCCCATTTAAAAATCGGGCAGACCCTGGGTTCATGGCCCATGCGCCCATTTATCATCAGGCAGACCCTGGGTTAATGCCCCTGTGCCCATTTATTGGGCAGACCCTGGGTTAATGCCCCTGTGCCCATTTATCAGGCAGACCCTGGGTTCGTGCCCCTGTGCCCATTTATCGGGCAGACCCTGGGTTCATGCCCCATGCGCCCATTTATAATCAGGCAGACCCTGGGTCCATGCCCCCATTTAAAAATCGGGTAGACCCTAGGTTCATGCCCCCTGTGCTCATTTATCAGGTAGACGCTGGGTCCATGCCATTTAAATCGGGCAGACCCTGGGTTCATGCCCCTGTGCCAATATATCGGGCAGACCCTGGGTTCATGCCCCTGTGCCAATATATCGGGCAGACCCTGGGTTCATGCCCCTGTGCCCATTTATCGCGCAGACCCTGGGTTCATGCCCCTGTGCCCATTTATCGCACAGACCCTGGGTTCATGCCCCCTGTACCCATTTATCGGGCAGACCCTGGGTTAATGCCCCTGTGCCATTTATCGGGCAGAACCTGGGTTAATGCCCCTGTGCCCATTTATCAGGCAGACCCTGGGTTAATGCCCCTGTGCCCATTTATCGGGCAGACCCTGGGTTCATGCCCCTGTGCCAATATATCGGGCAGACCCTGGGTTCATGCCCCTGTGCCAATATATCGGGCAGACCCTGGGTTCATGCCCCTGTGCCCATTTATCGCGCAGACCCTGGGTTCATGCCCCTGTGCCCATTTATCGCGCAGACCCTGGGTTCATGCCCCCTGTACCCATTTATCGCGCAGACCCTGGGTTCATGCCCCCTGTACCCATTTATCGGGCAGACCCTGGGTTCATGCCCCTGTGCCAATATATCGGGCAGACCCTGGGTTCATGCCCCTGTGCCCATTTATCGCGCAGACCCTGGGTTCATGCCCCTGTGCCAATATATCGGGCAGACCCTGGGTTCATGCCCCTGTGCCAATATATCGGGCAGACCCTGGGTTCATGCCCCTGTGCCCATTTATCGCGCAGACCCTGGGTTCATGCCCCTGTGCCCATTTATCGCGCAGACCCTGGGTTCATGCCCCTGTACCCATTTATCGGGCAGACCCTGGGTTAATGCCCCTGTGCCCATTTATCGGGCAGACCCTGGGTTCATGCCCCTGTACCCATTTATCGGGCAGACCCTGGGTTCATGCCCCTGTACCCATTTATCGGGCAGACCCTGGGTTAATGCCCCTGTGCCCATTTATCGGGCAGACCCTGGGTTAATGCCCCTGTGCCCATTTATCAGGCAGACCCTGGGTTAATGCCCCTGTGCCCATTTATCAAGCAGACCCTGGGTTAATGCCCCTGTGCCCATCAGGCAGACCCTGGGTTCATGCCCCTGTGCCCATTTATCAGGCAGACCCTGGGTTAATGCCCCTGTGCAAAGCACACACAGATCGTGACACACTCAATGAACCCAGCCCGAGCAGGATATACCCAGCCTTAAAAACAAACATCACCACCTAGAACACTAGATCCCATCCACCCCCTGTATCCCCCAGATTCCACCAAAATGCCACCTTCTGCATGGAGCTCCTGGGTTAACCTCTCACCTGCCGGCCTGGAGCATCCCGGATTCCCGACCAGACAGGACCGTCAGCAAACTCCCAGGCAGCCCGTGCTCAGCCCCGCCCCCTGACATCAGGAGCAGAGCTCTGCCTCCCGACGGGGGGAGGAGGAGGACACCCAGCACTGAGCACACCATCTGCCTCCATACAGCCATAGCCTCCTTATAACAGCATCCCCTGCCTTCATATAACAGCATCACTCTGCACCTGCCTCCTTATAACAGCATCACACAGCATCCCCTGCCTTCATATAATGACATTACACTGCACCTGCCTCCTTATAACAGCATCACCCATCCCCTGCCTTCATATAACTCCATCACTCTGCACCTGCCTCCTTATAACAGCATCACCCATCCCCTGCCTTCATATAACGCCATCACACTGCACCTGCCTCCTTATAACATCTCACACACAGCGCCTGCCTTCATATAACGCCATCACACTGCACCTGCCTCCTTATAACATCATCACACAGCCCCTGCCTTCATATAACGCCATCACACTGCGCCTGCCTTCATATAATGCCATTACACTGCACCTGCCTCCTTATAACATCATCACCAGGGCCGGATTAACATAGGGGCAGATGGAGCAGCAGCTCCAGGCCCATGCCCCAGAATAGGCCCACAGAAAAGATAAATTTGTCTGCATTGATGGGCATTTGGACCACTATAAATCCACCTCCATAGCAGCTACAGGGTCATATGAGGTATCACCGGAAAGGTCAGAGCATGACCTTTCCAATGATACCAAACATGACCAGGTTTTATGTAACAATAAAAATAAAATAAATAATTCTTTATTTTTTATTTTTCTTTCTAACACAGCAATATTTTTCAGTTATAAAGGGAACAATGATGCTGCAGTAACTCACCATCTCATTTTTCATGTCACTAACAAGCGTGGAGGTGATGGTACACTCCATTAGTACGAATTGTTACATCAAGAACCTAAACCGCCACAATGCAGCGAAGTGCACTGGGGGGGCTTTGGAACCCTGCTCCACTAATCTTTACACCTCGCAAGGTCAACTGAGGTGTCGTGTCAGACAGGACAGAGTCTGGCCTTTGCATTGATACCAAACATGACAATGTAAAATCTAAAAGAAAAAGAAAACAAAAAACTTTTATTTATTTTTTGTTCCAAAGCGATGGTATTGTCCATTTGTCACGTATAAAATTAGCAATACCACTGCCATTACCGTTTCCTTTCCCACGTTGGGAGCAAGGACAGTGTTTTATTCATAGTCGTACTATTCATAAAACCCCATTATCCAAAGCACATGGGAAATATCAAATTTTTTGGCTAAAATTGTATATTTTTTCTGAAAAATGCAGTTACAGGTTCCCATGTAATTTTTTTTTAACAAGAATTCCCTATAGAATATATAACCAGAGGTTTGGATGAAAAAATAATTTTACACGCTGTGATGATTGAAGTCTAGATGGAAATTTACTCAAACAGTAGCTACCTGCTTAGATAGCCTAAAATATGTTGTCATTTCACTAAATTATGAAAATAGCCCACCAAAATATTTCAGCTCCAGGCCCATAGAGATCTTAATCCGGCCCTGATCATCACACAGTCCCTGCCTTCATATAATGCCATTACACTGCACCTGCCTCCTTATAACATCACACACAGCCCCCTGCCTTCATATAACGCCATCACTCTGCACCTGCCTCCTTATAACATCATCACACGGCCCCTGCCTTCATATAACGCCATCACTCTGCACCTGCCTCCTTATAACATCAGCACACAGCCCCTGCCTTCATATAACGACATCACTCTGCACCTGCCTCCTTATAACATCATCACACAGTCCCTGCCTTCATATAATGCCATTACACTGCACCTGCCTCCTTATAACATCACACACAGCCCCCTGCCTTCATATAACGCCATCACTCTGCACCTGCCTCCTTATAACATCAGCACACGGCCCCTGCCTTCATATAACGCCATCACTCTGCACCTGCCTCCTTATAACATCATCACACGGCCCCTGCCTTCATATAACGCCATTACACTGCACCTGCCTCCTTATAACATCACACACAGCCCCCTGCCTTCATATATCGCCATCACTCTGCACCTGCCTCCTTATAACATCATCACACGGCCCCTGCCTTCATATAACGCCATCACTCTGCACCTGCCTCCTTATAACATCAGCACACAGCCCCTGCCTTCATATAACGACATCACTCTGCACCTGCCTCCTTATAACATCATCACACAGTCCCTGCCTTCATATAATGCCATTACACTGCACCTGCCTCCTTATAACATCACACACAGCCCCCTGCCTTCATATAACGCCATCACTCTGCACCTGCCTCCTTATAACATCAGCACACGGCCCCTGCCTTCATATAACGCCATCACACTGCGCCTGCCTTCATATAATGCCATTACACTGCACCTGCCTCCTTATAACATCATCACACAGCCCCTGCCTTCATATAACGCCATCACACTGCGCCTGCCTCCTTATAATGCCATTACACTGCACCTGCCTCCTTCTAACATCATCACAGTCCCTGCCTTCATATAATGCCATTACACTGCACCTGCCTCCTTATAACATCACACACAGCCCCCTGCCTTCATATAACGCCATCACTCTGCACCTGCCTCCTTATAACATCATCACACGGCCCCTGCCTTCATATAACGCCATCACTCTGCACCTGCCTCCTTATAACATCACACACACAGCCCCTGCCTTCATATAATGCCATTACACTGCACCTGCCTCCTTATAACATCATCACACGGCCCCTGCCTTCATATATCGCCATCACTCTGCACCTGCCTCCTTATAACATCATCACACGGCCCCTGCCTTCATATAACGCCATCACTCTGCACCTGCCTCCTTATAACATCATCACACAGACCCTGCCTTCATATAACGCCATCACTCTGCACCTGCCTCCTTATAACATCATCACGCGCATCCTAGCGCTTTGGAGAGGGCTGCTGCACGAACGCAGCACGGATGCTGTTGCGCGTGCAATTTGTGCACGCGCAACAGAGCGTGGCTGGCCCTGTCGCAGCGTCTCAATGCTACGACAGACACGGTAGTCAAAATAAAATCGAGATTAAAAACTTTGAGAACAGGGGGTGAAGCTAGAAAAACCAAATCAACACCGAAAGGGAAAGCATGGAACAAAGTATAAAAAACACACAAGGAACCCTAATGGAACCCTTACTATTGTGTGTAAAGGTGGTGCGAGACGTGTGGAGATTTCATGTGTGTTACAAAGTAACAAAAAGATTTTTCAAAGGAATCAAAATAAAAGAAGATATTACACAACAACTTTAAAGGCAGGGTAACATGTAACCATATAACATCAATATATCAACGGAGGATAATAAAGGCATATAGCCAAGGTATTTAATGTGCACCTGACACAGGTAAAATTACTCTCGTCAATTTGACAGGGCACCTCTCCTTTTATATAGGACGGCATTTCTTCACGGAAATCAGTAATGTAAAAAATTGCGATATTCCGGGGGGAGGGGGTGGCCCACTGCACACTCAATGTGTTGGGCTGACTGTCGCTCAGATCGTGATGTTGGCCAACAGCGCAGCACTCACAGTGAGAAGTCTCTCTGCTCACAGCCATCCTCACTGCGGCATGCCACGGTCACATAGGGGACGGGAGGAAACTTAAAGGGATACTCTAGGCAACATGACCACCTAAGCTTTTTTAGGTGGTCATGATGCCCTGAGTATGCCCTTGTCTGTCCCCCCTCCCTCCGCTCAGCTGATCGGCTAAAACAGCTGAGAGACGCAGAGGACTTTACTCCGCCTTCCAGCTGTCAGTCAGCAGAGCGGGATTCACATTTCCCGCTTCTGCCGACTATTGCTGAGTAGCAGACGTCATCGCGCTTTCAGCGCGATGACGTCTCCAGCTCGCCGCAGTAGCTGGCGGCAGCGGGTGAGGATTAGTGTTGCGCGCATCCTCTTGCGCACAACACTAATCAAAGAAGATGGAGCCGGGAGGAAGCCTGCTGATTGGCTGGCTTACATGAGAGGCGCGCATGCGCGCTTCTCACGTAAACCATTAGCCAAGTGAAAGAGTTAGAAGAACGGGAGCGAAAGAGGAGGGAGGGGAGTATAATATAAAAAAAAAGACACCGTTGGAAACAAGTGGTTTTTAGGGTAAGTATTACAGTAAAAAAAAAAAAAATACTCAATAACTAGGTAGGGAATAGGTATATTTTGATGTAAAAAAAAAGGGGCGGGATTTTTGCCTATAGTGTCCCTTTAACAATGGATAACTCAATTTTTTATTATATAGGTCAAAAACGCTGATCTAAAGGGAGGCATGCCCTGTCACAACTTGTCACGTCCAACGTCGAAGATCAGACTCGGCGCCTGGCAGCGCAGTCCTCGCTGCCCAGGCGCCGAGTGATATACACACCCGCGGCGGTCATGTGGGTGGCCACCAAGCTGAAAGCCAGTCTGCACAGGCAGACTCATTGCCCTGACGTGGTTCTCATATCACTCAGTGCTTTCTATTGATATATTTGGCTAATCTGTGTAATTGACCCTTGCTATCCTGTGGAACCCGCTCTGTGTACCGACTTGGCTATTCTTGATGATCCTGCTCTGTGTACCGACTTGGCTATCCCTGACGATTATTATTATTATTATTATTCTTTATTTATAAAGCGCCAGCATATTCCGCAGCGCTGTCCTGCTCTGTGTACCGACTTGGCTATTCCTGACGATCCTGCTCTGTGTACCGGACTTGGCTATTCTGGATGATCCTGCTCTGTGTACCGACTTGGCTATTCTTGACGATCCTGCTCTGTGTACTGACTTGGCTATTCCTGACGATCCTGCTCTGTGTACCGACTTGGCTATCCCTGACGATCCTGCTCTGTGTACCGACTTGGCTACTCTTGACGATCCTGCTCTGTGTACCGACTTGGCTATTCCTGACGATCCTGCTCTGTGTACCGGACTTGGCTATTCTGGATGATCCTGCTCTGTGTACCGACTTGGCTATTCTTGACGATCCTGCTCTGTGTACTGACTTGGCTATTCCTGACGATCCTGCTCTGTGTACCGACTTGGCTATCCCTGACGATCCTGCTCTGTGTACCGACTTGGCTATTCCTGACGATCCTGCTCTGTGTACCGACTTGGCTATTCCTGACGATCCTGCTCGGTGTACCGACTTGGCCATTCCTGATGGACCCACTCTGTGTATCTATATAGGCATAGGGCGGACTACCTCTCCTGATACTAATACTCCGGTTTTCCCAACCAAATATCTCATTGTATTTTGGTATCTGTTAACCCTTGCTGGGTAGGTGTCTTTCTCTTCACCAAAAATAGTTAGCCTTGCCGACTACCTAAGGATCGGAGGGATACATATACTGTGTATAGGGTCCAGCATCATAGACCCAAGGGGGATTTGTGACACAACTTTACAAAGTAAATGGTGGTTTCTGGTTTGGCTATGTGTGCAATTGTTTGTGTTTCCTTTCTATGTGCGTCACAGTAGCACTGTCTATTTATGCGTTGGTCTTTCAAAGTCAAACACACTCATAGCAGATTAATCAACAAGTGTGGAGCTTGCCAAAGTTTCAAATACTGGGGCAAAAGTCCCGTGTCTTCTATTCACAGAATGCAGAATTGCACTGAAATTTCGGTGAAATGACTCTTTCATTGTATTTCAATTGGACGGGTTTTAACAGGCGAATCCCATAGGTTTCAATGTAAAAAAGTAATCTCTTTTAAAAAATAAAAAAGAATAAACAGTCTTAATTTTACTTTTAAAAGACCTTTTTTGAATAATTTAAACGACATCTTTGTTTTTATAAAAGACTTTTTTCTATTTTGTAACTGACCTTTTTATCATTTTTTAACGGTCCCTTTTTATCATTTAGACACATTTTTATTGATTGAAAATCCTATTAGGAGATAAGAGACTCCCTTTTAATTTTCTTCAGTTCAGTGGAATTCGTCAATGTCAAATCATCAGTTATGGGAGCAATACAACAGTTTTCGCCGACGTCCGATAACTGCTTTGGCATCTCCAATATAGGCAAAATATGGTTACCGGTTGCTAAACAGTGAATTCACCAGATTTTGCACAAAATGGAATCACCGAAGCGAGTCGAAATGGGCCAAAACGCAAACCACCGAACCTGAACACAATTGTGGTGCTTTGTGAATAGACCCTTAACCCCCCCTGACAGTTTTCCCGAGTGTGTCTCGGGGTTACATTTCACAATTGACAGCGGTAACCCCGAGACCCACTCGGGCTGTATACTTTACCTCTCCCTCACTGATCCTCGCAGCCTCCTCCGGCGATCGCGACCTCATACTTCCAGGATTCCTTCTCGCGAGGAGGGAACCAGGAAGTAGGAGGGTTGTGATCGCCGAAGGAGACTGCGGGGGACATCGAGGGAGTGCAGGGAGAGGTGATGTATCCAGCCGCATCCCGAGTGTTGCTCGGGGTTACCGCTTCCAACATAGGAATTTAACCCTGAGCCACACTTGGGATACCGCTAGGGGGGGGGGGGGGAGCGCTTTTAGACACGAAATTTCAAAATAAATAGACCGCCAGGGAGGTTAAGTATTGTGTTGCAAAACAAAGGATCTCTGAGCACTTTTAGCAACTTTGTTCTATTCCATAATAGAACTGAGGACCTGAGGAGTTTCAACTTGAAAAAAATGGGAGATTAAATAGAATTGCTAGACTGACCTTTCCGTTATAAGTATAGGGGGGCTTGATCTCTCTGTCAAGTTCCAAGTCCTTAGTTAAAAACATTTCACAGTTGAAACACATGAGCCCCTATTCCAGCGGAGCCAGTAACAGGGAGCCAAAAATGCCATCAGATGGCACAAGCATTGGCAGCTCTATAAGGAGCAACCTGCTATAATAGCAGCCGAGCATGTAAAAGCCGTTGAATCAGGCGTCAGCAACCTTGGCTCTACAAGAGGTTTTAGTACTACATTTCCCATGAGGCTCAATTAGTGGCTGAGTATCAGGGGAGATGTAAACATCTGGAAGGTCAATGATGCTGCCCCTGTGCTAAATGATCGTGGCACTGGTATCCTCTCCTAGAGTCCATAGAGAGACGCACATGTACACAATCTTACGGGATCTCCGTGTCCATCAGTTTGCAATGACAGGAGGCGGAGGATTGCTGATGCAACATCATGTTTATGCAGACAGTATATATTTTTTCTCATTGAGGGCTGTAGAGGAAAATCACAAGCGACCTTAGGCTGGCCATCCACTGGTTCCGTAGTCAGACAACGCCGTTGTCACGTTCAGCCACTATGGCGGTACCCGGCATGCTCCAAGTAGGGCCCAGGTATGAGGAAAAGCCGCTATATGCAGAGATGCGTGACACAATGATCTGGGATATGTGAATAAACCACAGGAGACACTGGGGACCTCTGCACGGCTATACCGAAGGAGCCCTATACTGATAGAGTGGCCGAATCTGCACTAATAGAAAAAGGTTACCTTTGTAGCCGTGCAGAGTCCTGGGGAAAACACAGACACCTGAAGGAGTATACTCAACAACTTGCAGGGAAGGACTTCAATATACAAAGCCGTGGTCTACAGGGATACACAACATATAATACAATATGCACAGAACAGCTAGGGATGTCCAGAAGAGTCGTTAATAAATAAATAAGCCAGGGGTCAAAACCAAAACGTATACCTTGAGCCAAAGCGGGGATATAGCACCAGAGAAAATCCGTCAGCCAGGCCAGAGGGTCAATACCAGGAAGTCAATCAGAACATAAAACTCAGACAAGGGGGAAACACTGAAATAGAACTAGGACGGAATAACAGGGAGCTCTCAGGAACAAATCTGTAGCTGAAGTGAACCAGGATGCAAGAGCATGGTGATATGGGCCCATGGCTTTATATAGGGGAGTAATCAGCCCATATCACCAGCAGAAGCTCAACGAGCAAAGAACTTAACCCCTGAGCTGCATGTCAGGGAAAGCAGCACAGGGAAACACAGACATAAGGAATACAGAGGGCAGGGAGACAGGGTTGGAACGTGACAGCTGTCTCACGACCAAGGTCGTCCACTGGAAGCATCTGTGGATGACCCAGGTCAAATGATGGACAGGACGCCGAACAAAGAAAAAAAAAACACTGCAGCGGGGAATTAAACCCTGTCCCTGGTGCTGAAATAGGTTTCAGCACCAAGGACAGCAACGCCGAACGCAGTCAGACTATAGAGAGAAAAATATGCCGCGTTCGTCCAGGAAAAATAAACTCTTCTTTTAAATAAATAAAAAATATCGGGAATTTAAAAATCCCCCCCCCCCAAAAAAAAATTAAAAAAAAAAATCTAATAAAAAAAAAGTCTTTTTGCAGCGGATGAAAAGTATAAACGATTGAATAAAAACAAAAATATGGTTGTAGCTTTTGAAGGTCTCCCCCCCTGTTATGTATATTTTCCCCTTTTTTCTTTCTGTACCCCATGCCAGATTTTTATGTCTGAAAATAAAAAAACTTTGAATAAAAAAAAATAAAAAAAATTTAACACTGAATCCTATGGGCTACACCTGTCGAACTGAATCGCTTCTCTACAGGACAACTTCTCTGCCACGGAATGTTAACTATACAATTCATCTTTTTTTCATGTAACTTGTACCAGAACGTCCGGCTTCGTCTGACAAATTCCACTCAAATGGGAAAGATCGCTAATTTGTTGTAGTCGCAAAAAATCTTCTGAAGTCAATGGAAGTCGGAAGTAGAGGATGAGGGCTGAATTTCCTGCATGCTGTGGGATTGGTCGGACGATGACAGACGACGACAGACAATCGCACAAATATGGATCCCATGGACGGTCAGCCTTATGCTTAAAGGATTATTTGTGATGGCTCAATTGGAATAAAGCCAAAGACGATTTTGTAGTGGGGTGAAAAAAACAATACACATTCTAAAAATATTTCAACACATATGGGATTACCAAGAAGGAACTCATACTATAGGTTTAGCCTGATTTCTGGAGGTCTGAGCTGGAGCAGGTGTCCTGAGAGGAAAAGCAACTTACAAAAATCTCAGTCACATTGTGAGATCCTGAGACAAACCTTAAAACATCCCTGAACGTACATGTCCATCTTCTATCATCTGCTTAAATTATTTATGAGAAGGGGTTGGTTAAATAGCGAAAAACAAATAAAAGAATTTTGCTTTTCCACCGTCCAAGAGGCAGAATGAACAATGGGCTTTTAGGCTAATGTCAGATGAACGCAGTCAGAACGCACTCTGCGTGCGTGCATAATGGACGGACGTACTGACGGAAGATACTACGTCCGTGTTTTTTTGACGGACGTAGGAAAAAAAAGGGAATTATGGGAAACAAAATGAATGTGAAAAATGATAAAAATTTTAAAAGGATATGGAAAGCCATTTTGTGCGTCAAGGTGCTGAATGTCGCAAAAGCGCTGCGTCTGACATCTCATCACTCACACTGAATGCTACGCGGACGTGGCGCACTCTGCGCGTCTGTCTAGCAGTTTTACGTTCTTGCCTAACTTGCGTCCGTTTGCCATGTGCGTTGTGCGTGCGCAGTTCGGTGCACACGTACTTCGTGTGTGGGTCTCTATTGATCATGATTCTATGCTACGACGGACATTAAACTGTGCGGCAACACGGATGTGATCACTGCGTTCGTCTGACGCCGGCCTTAAGGTCCTGACAACAGCTAAAAGCAAGTGTACCTCTGCTGGCTTACCTTTAAATCCCACAAAGCTTATGGTGTCCTGCGAAATATTTTGTGGACGGGAATTCCATATTGCCTCTTGCACTACAGAGAAAACTAAATTACAGAAATATTATTATTTTACCAGTCAAAAGGCAGCACGGGCGAATGGGGACATGAAGAATGCTAACACAAAAATGTGAGAGTACTTACGGTTTACCAAAGCCTGCAGAAATTTATGCTCAAACAAAGCTTCCCGAGAAGACAGGCAGGGTTATTCAGAGAGCGGTGAAACCCAGGAGAATGACTGGAGAAGTGAAAATTCGAGGCCAGAATAGCCAAACCAGAAAAATTCTCCCATTTATCTCACTTTCCGGATCGGCTATTTTGTCTAGATTGTTCATTCTCCTGGCAATTCTCCTGGTTTTCACCTATCTCTGAATAACCCTGAGGATGTCCAGTTGGCAACGGTTGTGAACATATTGAGAGGATACCAAAGGGTTATTCAGAAAGCACTGAAATTTCAGGGCTTTCTCGTTTGGCGCGCAATGGAGATTCCACTTCGCCGACCCTTCGGTCACTATTCACCACAGGGACCCCGAAGAGCGCCAAACGTGAAGCCGCCAACTGCCGAACGCCACTGAACTGCACAAATAAAAAAAATGAAAAAACAATAACAGAACTCCACTATTCTTCTAAAGGTGTTTAAACCAATAAAAATGCACGAAAATGTGTCTAAATAATAAAAAATGGCTCTATAAAAAACAAAACGATCTGTTACAGAACAAAATGGGAATCAAAAATAAAATACATAATAATGTACCGACATATAAATAGATAAGACAGTTTGCTGAAACTGAAAAGAATAAACGGCTGAATAATAAAAAAAAAAAATTACATTGAAACCAATGTAATTCGCCTGTTTAAACCTGTCGAACTGAACCACAGAAAATCTGGGCATTTCACTGACACTTCAGTGCAGTTTGATGTTCTCTAAATACATTAATCATTACTTCTCTATGGGACAAATTCACTGCCACCGAAGATCACTGAATTGTGGCGAACTACATCGGATTTCACAGTTTGCCAGTAATTGCCGAATTGACAGCTTTCTGATTAGTCGAACTGCCCCGAAATTGCACTGTACAGGGAAATTCACTGTTCGGTGGCAAGTTCGTTGCTTATTGAATAACCCTTCAAGTCAATGTTTTACACACTTGCCGAAGCATCAGCCTGAATTGTCCGTGATGTAGCCAGTGGCGCTCTAGTTCTTGGCTATGTAACCAGTTGATATTGCCTTTTTTTAATCCATCCGACAATATTCAACTATGAAGCTTTGTCTCCTACACATTGGCCTTGAAAAGGGGCAAATAGATGATCTCAAGGTCTACTGGAACCTGTTTTATGTTTGTGAATTAGAAGGTCACGTTTCACCTCCGGTGGATGGAATCTGGATTCCAACAAGGAAGATGGATTGTAGCAGATGGTCAAAAGCACAATGTTGTGGTTTATATTTGCTGAGGAACAGACTTTTGGGCAAAATGATTGAAAGGGTCTTGGGAGCTACTTTGTTCTGGTGAAAAATCATAAACAGAGGTTTCCATGACAGGAGTGGCAAAACTTCAACGAATCTTCAGAGGACCAAGGAAAAAAAGTTTCGATGAGAAGAATATTTGCAGAAGCCTGGGCAACGGCTGCTAGACAACCAAAACATTGTCCCCACTGTTTCTGTGAACCTCCCATAAAAGCCACATTTGGACTGGAGTGCCCGATCTCATTAAGTTTTCTCTACACCTGCGAACACGCCACTCTGGGGACCCTGAGCAACCGCCTTTAACGTGGTTTGCCTATGGGACAGTGAGTGCGTTACCCCTTTTTGTATTTCTATATTACCATTTTGAGAATATCTTTAAAACCCTTCATATATACAACACGACATCATATGAAAAAATGCAATACAAATCAAGTGAAAAAGTAAGCACCTAAAAGATATTCAAAGTAAATATAAAATCCTACATAAAGAACATATTCTAGACAAAATTCATATCGAAAAGGCATCGTGCTAAATGATAAAATGTGTAAACAATTATGAGGAATAATACAAGGTAAACAAATGTAAATAAATGACAAAGATGCCTATTTTTCCTACATATTTATTTTCTGTGTTAATCTTTATATTTGTGCTGTTTTTTAATATCTTACATTTCTGTAACAACTGTAACAATTCAATGTTTCTTGAACCCAGGACATACTTGAAAACGAGAAAAATCTCAATGTATCCTTTGTGGTAAAATACTTTATAAATAAACTAATAAAGGGCAAAAATAGCATTTGTAAAGTGCAAACAGCAACAGCGCAAGAGAATAAAGTGCTCAAAGTGAAGTGCAGCAAACTCAAAATAATTACAATACAGACAAAGAAGTGATAAGAAAAAAGGGGATTAAAAATGCAATCCAGCTTTTTTGGAGGAAGTGGAGGAATACGCAGCGGTCTCAAATTTTAAAATTAATGTCGATAAGTGTGAAATGTTAGGAATCGGTATTGAGCCCTCTATTAAGGAGGCTTTACAGAGGCTTGCCCCCTTTTCCTGGCCTGGATCCGCTATACAATACCTGGGGGTTCAGCTTCCCTCGGACCTGACATCTCTGTATGACCTGAACTACGCCCCTCTCCTGGCGCGGGTGTCTCGCGACCTGAGAGACTGGGATAAGCCTCACTTTTCCTGGTTTGGCAGTGTTAACATTTTAAAACTGTCTATCCTCCCGAAATTCCTGTACCTATTTCAGACACTACCAATCGATGTCCCTCCTTCCCTCTTTAGTTCCCTTAAACACGTGTAGCGCTCACTCCCGGAGGAGCCGCTGAAAATGAACCACGGGTCAGTCTCCCCGCACTAGGGAATAAATATACTCCAACACCGCTGTGAGTTTTTATCATTTAAATAGTTTACTAAAATAATAAGCAGATGTTGAGATACGGTATTCACAGATATTATTACAGTACTTTCGTATTGCGGTAAAACGCGTAGCGGAAAAGAAACGAAACACGAGGCTTCGTATTTCGGAAGAATAAAATATTCGCAACCGAACAGAAAAATATATGCAATTGCCCGATAGTTCGGAAAAACAGAGACACGTAGCGAACCCCAAAATACAATCTCTTCGTATTACGATAAACGCGCAGCGGAAAAAGAGAAAAATATGTATTCAGAACGTAACTTTAACTCCCGTTCCAATTCGTAACAAAATGAGTCCTGCACAGGTTTAAGTCCCGGAATGTAAAAGGTGTGTATGTTTTTGTATGGTACCCGGGTACTGTTCAACTGGCCAGTGAATTTACTTAAAGAATGTCTTCGACTAGTCAAGTTGGGGCCCTGTGGACTTTAAAGAGAAAACAGCAGTGTGTTCCTTAATTACATACGGCCTTGGAGGCCTCTCACCCATCCACCGGTTGCTGTAGGCTCCGCTGACCCAGGACGTCTCTCCGCTCGATTTTGACTGGGGATACTAGCGGCCGGATAAGTTGTCTGACTCTCTGTTGCTTGTCCACGACTTGTCCTGCTCACCGCCTGCTCTCCGTATCCGATCAGCTCGCGGCAACTCCTCACTCCAGGTCTTTGGCTTCTTTAATCTGCAGCAATCTCAGGAACTCGGAGGTCTCCTTCTCTTTAGGCCGAATGACCCGATAAGGAACTGACAGGTCTCACTCTTGCTCTGGCCTAGGCCCTCCTGCGATGTCTTGCACTGCGTCTGCTCTCTCTCGTTCCCTCGCGCGCTCTGGCGCGTTCTCCACGAGGTTCGGGAAGTAAGCCTCCTGTGTCCCACCCACTTCCTGTCCTTTTGCAAAGCACGCCGGGAAATGTAGTCCCAATGTCTCTAATTGCGATTGTCTCCATCTTGTGGCCAAAAATAGGTACTACCGGCAGCAAGATTTAACACAGCGCTACACACGTATTCCTGAAATTTGTGTGGGCGGGGGGCAAGTCCCGATTGGTGTACTCAACGCTTACGCGGACCAAATCTAGTGGGGGGATGGGTCTCCCACACCTAGAACTGTATTATGTAGCCGCAGTGCTCACGCGTTTGAGCGATTGGTCTATGTCCCCTCCTCACAAACTGTGGGTTCATCTGGAGCAACTGTTTGTCCGATTCCCCATAGTCTCGTTGCCGTGGCAAACCGCCTCGTTTGAATCTCTGTGCTCTCATCGTCACCCTCTGATTTACCCGACTTTACGCCTCTGGCGTAGGTACCGGACCCGCCTGGACCTATCTCCTTTGCCCTCTTTACTGACCCCCATTACAGGGAACCCTGACTTTCCCCCGGGACAGACACCATCGTTTTTGGGGTTAACAGTAGACGGCCCCTACGTCCCACTCCAAATGTTAGTAGGCCCTGACGGATTGCACTCCCTTGAATCCCTACAGCCCGACGGCCCCACAACCTCTATAGCTACGCTTAACTATCTGCAAATGCGACATTTTGTTTCCCGCACCATACTCAAGACGCCTTCCCCTATGCCCTCCTCTTTGACACCTTTTGAGGAACTCTGCACCACTGACCCTCCACGCCCTCACCTACCTTCGACCATATACATGACGCTTCTAGCAGCCCAATCTACCGATCTACCGACTTTTACATTAAAATGGTCGGCAGAACTCCCAACTCCTCTAACTGACAAGGACTGGTCGTCGGTGTTCCAGATTACTTTTCATTCCTCCAGGGCCTTGGCAGTCCAGGAGACTAACTATAAACTGGTATCGAGATGGTATCTGACCCCAAGTCGACTACACGCTATCTACCCAGACGCCTCCCCCGAGTGCTGGAGATGCCGTAAGGCCAGGGGGACTTACTTGCACATATGGTGGAGTTGCCCGGCCCTTACGTCCTATTGGGAAGTAGTCTGGTCCTACATTAAAGATATTACCTCTCTGGAACTTCCTTTCACCCCTCAGGTAGCCCTCCTACATGTGGTTCCGCTTTCGGCCTCTAGCTACACTAGGTCCTTGGCGATCCACCTCCTTAATGCTGCCAGATCACTGATACCAAAGTATTGGAAACAACCGACCCCGCCGAGTGTGTTTGAATGGATTTCCAGAGTTGAATATATTAGGGAACTTGAGGAATTACACTACTCTCTTGAACAAGAGTACGATAAATATTTTCAAACATGGTATTGGTGGACAGATTTTGTATCTAAACATAAACGGGCTGGTCATGAGGTGTTGTCCGCCATCCCATCTGACGCTGCACAGGCTTCGATATTACGACCCTAGACCCGAGGTAGAGCTGCGATGTATGTGGATGAGATCTGTAGGTGGTATAAGGTGCTTTTCTCCCTATTATAATTTATTATTATTTTAATATGATTTTCACACCTATTTTTTTTTTCTGTTATATGATTGTGTTGTATTTCTTTTTTCATTGAGATTTATGTTTTGCTATATCTGTGTAATCAATTATTCAATTAACCTGTTTTGGCCTTATAAGCATATATCCATGACAGCCACTACATTGGGAACGCTCTCTGCATAGCCCTTCCTTTCTGACCTGTTTCTGCTGAGGCCAGTACCAGGCCCCGAACTGGGCAGGCTCTGTAGCCTCCTCCTACTTTATTGATACTTAGCCTTTATTTTCATGGTAACCCTTCCCTACTACCATTTGACATGCCTTCTGTATTTTATGCATTGTATGTACTTGATTCACTTAATAAAAACTATTTTACATTAAAAATGCAATCCATTAAATCAAGGCAATATAAAGTGGCACCCTGCTTGTGTGTGATTTTATTCAAAGTTGTAAAATAACCACACACACACAATGGAGACACGCTTAGGTGTCAAGTGAATGAATACTCTAAAGGGAGGAAGATATGCATGAAAAGAAATGCAGTGCAGCAGAGCGGGATAAAACATTAAAAAAAACAACAAAAAACGAGTTACAACTAAATCTGTTAAATAAAATAAAACAAATATTAAGCGTTTAAGACTCAGGGGATTGAGTTTAGAGTTATGGTGTTTTTTTTCTGCAAAGTGAGCCGGAAAATTAAACAAACCAGTTGTGACTGTTGATTTATAGTTTGAAAACCTGTCACACATTTTTTGCATGGTTTCCCCCAACATAAATCAATACAAGTAAATCACAAAAGAGAAATTGCATGTCATAAAAATCATTAGTCTTGTATCTTTTATCTGTCTATGGTGCGTAAATGAATTAGCTCTGATACAGGGCTCAAAATGTGGTGTTATTCGTTACTAGTCGGAAAAATAAAGAAGCACATACCACCAATAATAATAATGGCAACTGTTGTTTTAACTGGCAAAACCCACAATGTCATGCAGTCATTCCTCTTGCCCCTGCACCATTAAATTGCACCTATCCTAAACCTATCCATGCACTCCTAATGCTGGCACTGCACCCCCAGACCTGTCCCAGCACTTGTGACTTCAAATTCAAAACCTCTTATTATCCTTTTTCTGTATTTACAAACTTTGACTTGTATCTCGACATGGTCATCGAACTCTAAACATTCATCAAATCTGTTGCTGTTCCGCTCTTGTCCCTGCACCCTTAAATTCCACTCTGCTCCCATATGGCTGTCCTCTGTTTTACACAGAAATCGTCTTGCTTGCTCTTTCGCCGAATCTCCTGACAGCAAGTGAACAGCGTCACTGTGACGTGTGTTGCATGTCAGGAGATTCTTACTTTGAACAGGTCACACAGAACTCCAGGCTAAAACTCGACAGGGATCAATTATCACTCGCCCCAAGCCAGTGGACCAGTGAATTTTCGACCTCCACAAGAATCACTGAATCGCAAAAGAGGCAGTTCGCAGAAGGTTTTTTTCACAGCCTGGCAATTCATTACTAGGTTTAGCAAGACCTAGGAATCAAATATTTCCACTGGTATTGTCCTTCTCTATCGGAAGTTCCACTCTGACCAGTCTGTCCCTCAAATCACGGCTCCAATTAACGGCAAGCATGGGGCGAGTCTGAAATGCATGCATCTCTGGGTGAGAATCTTTAAGTATGCGCCAATGTTTTTAATCATCTTATGCAACGGAAACGATTAAACAACAAATTGGAAAAGGAAAATCAGTATAGACATATATATGTTACCCTCCTACTGGGGAATTTCAGGCTGTTTTTAAATCCTAATGAATTGCCTTCTGGGTAAGGATTTTTACATGGCTGGGGACCAAATCTGTCAAAATCTAATAGGGTGTTGCAATCAGATTATTTTCTGCAAAGATTAATTTCTACACATTTCCCACCTTCCCAACAGAGATGTCAAAGAAGGCAATAGTTTGTTTACCATAGGTTACAGTAAATGTAATATCACTGCAGCATGAGTTAAGAGAACATAAACAAATCTTGTAAAGGTTACAGTGTGACAGTACACAGCATTACATCATCTATGTAATACCACCAATGTGTGGTGTACTGTTGGAAAAGTGGATTATAAATAATCTGATGTTGCTCACAATGTGTTATAAAAATGCCAGCGTAGGAAGGGGCCACATTAGAACCCATAGATATACCCTTCAATTAAAAGGTAAAAGTCACCCTATAAAACAGTGGTTCCCAACTGTGTTCCTCAAGTACCCCTAACAGGCCAGGTTTTAAGGATTGCCTTGGGGAAATGCAGACTGAATCCGCACTGCAAAGCGATCATCTGACCCCAGCCTTACTGAGATAAGAGATGGCAGCGGAATGGGATAAAACAGGGAGCTTAAAAGACTTCTAATCTACCCCTGGTGATGTCCTTTGAATACATCCTACACAGTACAATAATGTGAGTGATCGACCCATTCACTCCATTCTATGGCCAAAGCCACACAGTGAGGAGCAAGTGATGGAAAGATACTGTGGTGGGGCAGTTTACAACACAAAATATCACACAATGGATGCACCCAGTGACACATATAGAGTAAAATATTTTATTAACTAAACATACATGAGAAAAACAAAGCACATGTAAGATATCAGCAACATCAAATAAACACAATAAGGACATTTCATTTTTGGTGGTAGTGGCCCTTTAAAAGGCATTGAAGGTCAGTATTGTGGCAAAGGCAGTGATGCCCAACAGAAACATTCAGAATGCCTAATGAGTTTAGGGGGTTTGGGTCAAAATCCCCCCAGCCAGGTTCCCCAATGCCAAAATCCTGACAGCCAACTTCCAGACAGAACAAGTGCCGGACATACAAGTTCCCTACACAGACAACTCCCTGACGGCCAACTTCCAACCATCCAAAATCCCAGAGGCTAACCCTAACCCTACTCCCTAACCCCTAAACCTAGCCCTAACCCCTTAAACCTAACCCCCTAAACTTAGCCCTAACCCCCTTAAGCTAGCCCTAACCCTACCCTCCAATCGTAGCCCTAACCCCTAAACCTAACCCCCTAAACCTAGCCCTATCCCCCTAAACCTAGCCCTAACCCCCTAAACCTAGCCCTAACCCCCAAAACCTAGCCCTAACCCCAAATCCCTAAACCTAACTATAACCCCTAAGCCTAACTCCCTAAGGGTTAAGGTGATAGTATTAGGGTTAGCCACTGGGATTTTGGATGTCTGGAAGTTGGCTGTGTAGGGAACTTGGTATATCCGGCACTTGTTCTGTCTGGGAGTTGGCAGTGCTTTTTTTCTGGAAAAATAAGTGGGGGTACTCTCACGCCCAGGGAAAAACTGATTATTAGGCTATGAAAAATAGTCAAACTCATAAATACACCGCACGAATGTATGGTGCAACCAGCAAGGAACCACCAGCCTGCAAGGACACACTTCCAATCCCAAACACTCCAAAGAATAATTACCGACTCCTGAATGTCGTCAATTAGAAAGGATTTAATCCTCTGTGAGCAATAAAAGAAGACATTTCGACACGCAGGTCTTTGTTAAGTCTAGATGCATAATACACCAAACACATGGATATATTTGCCCCCAGGCAGCACATAGATATATTTTCTGCCAGCTCACATGGATATATTTTCCCCAGCTCAAATGGATATATTTGCCCCAGTTCAAATGGATATATTTGCCCCAGCTCAAATAGATATATTTGCCCCAGCTCAAATAGATACATTTGCCCCAGCTCACATTGATATATTTCGCCCCAGCTCACACATGGATATATTTTCCCCGGCTCACACATGGATATATTGCCCCCCCGGCTCACACATGGATATATTGCCCCCCCCGGCTCACACATGGATATATTGCCCCCCCGGCTCACACATGGATATATTGCCCCCCCGGCTCACACATGGATATATTGCCCCCCCGGCTCACACATGGATATATTCCCCCCCCCCGGCTCACACATGGATATATTGCCCCCCCGGCTCACACATGGATATATTGCCCCCCCGGCTCACACATGGATATATTTGCCCCCAGCTCACACATGGATATATTTGCCCCCAGCTCACACATGGATATATTTGCCCCCAGCTCACACATGGATATATATTGCCCCCAGCTCACACATGGATTTGCCCCAGCTCACACATGGATATATTGCCCCGGCTCACACATGGATATATTTGCCCCCAGCTCACACATGGATATATTTGCTCCCCAGCTCACACATGGATATATTTGCCCCAGCTCACACATGGATATATTTCCCCAGCTCTCACCTCCTGTCTGCTCTGCTCTCCCGAGAAGATATTGCGTGGCCGCGTGCTTTTCCCTCCTATGAGCGGCTGCCTGCATGAATATCTACCGCTCGCCTGGGGATCTATACACCAGCCAGCCACGATCTCACAAGATCGCGATCGAGATCGTGGCTGGCTGGTGTATATAACCCCAGGCGAGCAGCAGATATTCATGCAGACGGCCGCTCGTAGGAGGAAAAAGCACTCGGCCGCTGGCAATATCGTCTCGGGGGGAGCACTTGGGTGCTGCTGCTGCCAAGAGGTGCTGGTACGCGCCGAGAGGTGTCGGTACGCCGTACCGGCAAAAAAAACCCTGGCTGCTGGGATGTTGGCATTAGGGAACCTAGTTGTAGGGATTTTGTCCGGCACCCGAGTTTAGGTATTTAGGGTTTTAAATGCTTTGCTTTTCTTATGCAGTTTAAACTTGCAAATGCTGCCAGCTCTGCAACGAGAACAAGTACATAGTGATTTAAAATATCTTAACTATAGTTATAAGGCAGGACGTCTGAAGTTCCAAAAAAAAAGGAACAAATTCTTTTATTCACCCTCTTAGTGTAGGAGAAGCTTCACAGTGAAGCTTTTCCTGTCGCCCTTTCAATTTAACCCTTTCGCTGCTGAGGCTTTTCACACCTCTGTGCTGAGGTCATTTTTACCGGTTTTGCTCATCATGTTTAAACGTGTTTTGAAGGCTTATTTTAGTATATTACCCAGACATATTATATATCGTTCTTTCCGTCAGACTCGGCAGATTCATAATATGTCATTATTATATGAATACGTTATGTCATGTCTGTATATTATAACAAAAAATGCAATAAAATATGTATTTTCAATAATTTACAACGTGTAAAGTGTTTTTTTTCACATTTTAACATGCGAGCAATTGCGATTATATTTTGTATGGGGTGCGCTTGTTAAAAAAATTAGAGATGGGGTCTCGTTACATTTTTTTTGGGGGAAAATTACGCGATTTTTAACAAACGCACCGCATACAAAAATCGTTAGTGCAGCATCATTGTTCACATTATAATTGAAATGGGAACAATATTGCTGCATTAAGGAACCAAAAAAATGTTTATTTATTTTTTTTATAATTTTTTTTTAAATATATTTTTATTTTTAATTTTAATTTTTTTTAAAAAACTTTTTTCACATTCGTGTTTGGTATCGTTGGAACGGCCATGCTCTGGCCGATCCAACCATACCAAACATTAACCCTTAGCTGCCACGGATCAGGAGATAGGGAGTTCCAATGAACTCCCTATCTCCACCGTTGGTGGCAGTTAGGGGTTAACTCTAGGACTGGCGTCATCGTGCTACGCACGATGACGCCAGTCCTCAGGGGGAGTTCCCGGAGGCTTGGCCGACATCCAAGATGTCGGCCAGCTCCGGGAAAGGATCGCGAACCGGCGCTTTTCAGCGCCGATTCGCGATCCAGCTCCCCAGGGGTTAATGCCAGGCACCATTTGGAAGGGCAGGCTGTGCCCTTCCAAATGGTGCCTGGGTTAACCCCCGCAACGCCGCCGATCGGGAGGGAGAGAGGTCCGAAGGACCTCCCCCCCTCCCTTTCAGGCGCCTCCTCCGCACATGCGGGGGGGGGGGGGGCGCCTGAATTAGGTGTCACCGCGATGACACCTAATTTCAGCGGCTGCGGTTCCGGATGCTGGGCTGACATCGAGGATGTCAGCCCGCACCGGGGGGGGCCAGCGATCGGCCGGAACCCGGCCGAACGCTGACCCCAATGGGAGGACGCGCTGAGCGCGTCCTCCGCATACCAGCAGTAATGCGGAGGACGCGCTGAGCGCGTCCTCCGCATTGAAGTGGTTAAACTTTTTCTATTGCTGCCAAACACTGGCACTTACTGAATAACCCAAATAATTTTCACAGAGTTGTTCTTTTAAAACGTTTTTAAGTATGGATTGCCTATAATGTAATGATATAATTATGTTTTATCATAATGCAGGACATGTTTTTATTCCATACCCTGTTTGTTTACGAAAACACAACAAACGATTACATTTAAAAAAGTTAAATATCTTATTGGAGATTCCAAGAAAAGGGAAGCTGTGACCTCAGTAATGGTAAATCTGTTGCTGCACCATCTGACCCAGTTCTATTTTAATGTTCTTCTGCAACAAGTGATTAGCAATTCATCTTCTTCTGAGCACATGGCACTGTGAAAACACTTAGCTGTAATTCTGAGGTTTGACCTTGATCAGTGAAGTGGACCCTGAATGAATGTCATGCAGGATACACTGGGTTTTACAATCCTACCATCAATAATGCAACTTAATCTAATCCAGTGTTTCCCAAACCTGAAGAAGCCGCACGACAAAATACGTTCTGGTAGCTATAGATTTATTTATAAAGTATTTTACCAGGAAGGATACATTGAGATTTCTCTCGTTTTCAAGTATGTCCTGGGTTCAAGAACATTGTATTTCTGTACCTACTGTAACATTTCAAAGTAATAAAATGCAAAATATTAAAAACAAAACACAAATATACAGATTAACACAGAAAATAAATATGATGGGAATATAGTCACTACGTTACATGTTTACAGGTGCATTCTGTATCGAGGTATATTAATAGAGATCTCTTGAGTGACTTTAGACTGGGGGAAGATTTGATGGCGTCTGGGAGGTTATTCCATAATTGTGGTGCTCTGTAGGAAAATGAGGATCGAGACGCTTTCTTTTTGTATTGTGGTATTGCAAGTATGGCGTTACATAGTTTTTAATATTAAATATGCAAATTTTTATTGTCCTGCTACTTTGATTTTTCGTGGATGGTTTAGTGGCTTCTATACTCTGAAAAATACCACATGCATCAGAACTAGAGCCAGGGCTTGCTCAAGAGAGTGATCTTTTGTGGAAGATGGAATGGTGGTAGACAGGTGGAAGGACGCCTGCGAAAGGGAAGACCTATCTATGAAGAGATCCGATGTTCAAAAGGATTGATATACTAACAGGGTTATCCAAAGAGATTCGAAAAGTCACCGCACGTTCGGTGACTTTTCGTTCTCTTCAATTCGGTTCCTTTTGCCGATTGCATTTCGGTGACCCTGCGGTGTATTCAGCAAGCACCACAGGGTCCCCGAATTGCAGGGAAAAGCTGCCGCAAACCTGACGAAAACTAACCGAATGCACGCTGAAAACAAGCAAAAACATCTGGATTAACCTTCGAAAAAGCCGAACAGGAGCCGAAAAGGAGCCGAAAAGGAGCCGAATCACACAGAGCCGAAGCAGCTGTGACGTAGAGGAGGCAGTGAATAAATTAGAAAAACCATTTGTATGAATCTGGGAAAATGAAACGCTGTTTGCAAAGAAACTACTGAGCGAAAATGTCTGAAATTTTCACAGGAGGTCCAGGGAATGATAATAAAGAGGGCTGTTACAAAAAAAATAAGCAAACTGAAAAAAAAAAAAAAAAAAAAATCGGACTTTTAATTTTTTTTTAAAAAATTCAGAAAAATGCTTAAAGTATCCTAAAAAATCTATAAATAAAGAGACTTTTTGCTGCAGAATTTTATAATGAACGGTTTATTAGATATTGAATTAAAATGGGAATATTTTTAACATTGAAGTCTATGGGATTCTCCTGAATTAATTTGCCGAATGAAACCACCGAATGGCAGGGCATTAGGGGAACCTTTCACTGCTGGTTTGTGTTCTCTGAATAGCCGAAGCAGTGCTTTTTCATGGGGATTTCTCTGCCCTCGAACAGGGACCGAACAGGCACCGTATGTTCAGGCAATTCGCCAGGATTTGGCGAATTGCCTGCTCTCTGGATAGCCGAATGGGCAGGAAAGGTAACCGAAGGCTGATTTTCAGCGTTCGGTTACCTTTCTCAAGCAATTCGAATCTCTTTGGATAACCCTGTAAGAGTTTGGAACATTTCTATGGATATGTATGTATAATCTCTATATGTATATCCGCGTTGTCGGGTATATTATAATGGAAAATTAAAATGGATGCCTGTAGCCATCTTGTTTTAATGTAAAGTCTTTTCTTATTCAATTTTCGCCTAGTTTTAGAAATGGACAGAGATTTCTTTTTAAAATAGTTCATGGCTAGGTGAACCAGAAGAGTTATGGGGGTTCTATAAGTGCCAGACATGATGCTATAGACGATATAATGCTGAGCTAAGTGCCAGACATGTTATATTTAAATTTATTGGTTTGTTTTAACAAGTCCTTGAATTAAAGATATTTTTCTTTTTGGGTATAGGAACAAATTTAAAATCTCTATGCAAGTGTATAAAATCTTCACAAAATATATTTTTATAATCAATATATTCAATATTTACAGTAGAAAATAGATGCTCCAATTATTTGTAGAGTAGAACTATATAACGGTATAATTACCGAAGAATAGAATTTCTGTTGATTTTAACTAGAAAGGAATTTAGCTGATAAAGAATGTTCAGTAAAAACCTTGAGAGGAGTGGAGATCTAAATTTAATTTTGACAACCCGAGATGTACTGTCTGGGATAACTGTAGTCATTCTTTGTTCAAACCAAGATAGTGGTTCCTATCTTTGACCTGAGATAAGAGATATTAAAAATAATATGTGAAAATTTATTTGAAGAGCAACACTGCCCTCTTGAGGCATAGTAAATATTATATTTAAGAATAAAGTAATATTTAAATGAAAGGGGTAGATTTTCAGTGACGTCAAATTGACTATAACTGGATCTGCACTGTTCGTTGCATTCATTCAGGCAGATCATCCCAGAACACGATAATGCATTGATTCAGATTGCAGATCATTCCAACACACAATGCATTCAGATCATCCCAGGACACGTAATGCATTGATTCAGATTGCAGATCATTCCAACACACAATGCAGGCAGATCATCCCAGGACACGATAATGCATTGATTCAGAGATTCAGATCATTCCAACACACAATGCATTCAAGATATTACATATCCCTTAATTAGGACCCCACCTAATTTTCCTTCATGGGAATGCACAATTCTAACTCACATGCATTGATTATCTGACATTGTTTTGGAATATGTGAAAATTATCAAAGAATATTCAAAGGCTGTAACTACAGACCAGATCTTGGACAGGTAATGTATGAGAAAGCAAAATTAAGGAATTAATGTAATTATATATATCTGGAGTATTTCTTGCAACAGATAGATGCAGAGTCTTCAAAATATTTCTAAATCTGCAGATAGAGATATGAAGAAGAATCGGATATAAGGATTTATCCTAAAGTATTTGTTGCAAAGTGATATACAGATATATATATATTGAAATTGGAAGTTACTGTGATTGAAATTAATAAGCAAGGAATTATATAACTACAATATAAAAAGCAGAAGATTAGAAGCTTAATTATCGATATTAGGGGAGGATTCACTAAATAAGTTTTTATTACTTATTCTAGAAATAGAATAAGTGATAGCTCATCTTTTGTTGATCCACGTAGCACAGAGTGATACATATATCTCTACAAGATCTAGCTTGTTAAACATTGGTTTGCTGGGAAATACATGTTAATTGTTTTCGTTAAGCAGAAAGGTTTATTAACCATTTGTGTATAGTTACTGATAAAGAAAATGATATTAATCCTATATGCAGTTACTAACAGGAGATACATATATTGGGAAGCTAGTAGTCTATGTGCTGATGGATGTGGTTGTTTATGAATCTTTGTTTATGATATGAGATTTGAAACTTTTTTGTATACGTAATAAATATATATATGTTTTTATCCGGTTATTGATTATTATATTCTTCAAAGCAAAACACATACAATTAAAAGAATTTAGGAGAATTTCTAGAAAATATAAACGATTGATATTTATATCTCGTTTAAGTTTCTTAATTGAATATCTCGACAGCGTGTGATCTTGCCTGTATCAACAACCACATGATAGTTGGTGCTGTACCATTTATATATTTATGGTTCTTTAGGGAAACCACTATATAGGTACGTAACAATCTTGGGGTATAGAAAAAATCTTGGAAATATACAGGGTAATCCAACTGAATTTCGGTGCTCTTTCATTCAGGAATCAAATTCCAAAACCCTGCGGTGAATTCAGCATTGCAGGGAAAATCTGCCGAACGCATCTGAAAAATCACCGAACCAAATGGAAAAAACGCTGAAAAACATCGAATCTGATCGGATAAGCCTCCTCAAACCTGCTGAAGGCATCTGGAAAAAAGCTGACGATCGGCCGAACAGAGGGTCGACCAGCCGCCGCAAAAAGCCGACGAATGTAGTAAAAAAACAACACAACTTTTAAAAGCTGCTTGAAAAAAAAATCTACTGCCCTAAAACGCCTGGAATTAATATACAAGGTCCTATGAATAATAATAAAAAGGTCTGTTACAGAAAATAAAACAGTTATCAAAAAAAACCTAAAAAAAACCATGTCGCCGAAAAAAATCCAAAAAATGCCTAAAAAATCCTAAAATAAAATAAAAATAAAGAGACTTTTTTGCTGCAAATTACAAGAATAAACGGTTTAATAAAATATTCGATAAATACGGGAATATTTTTTTACATGGAAACCTATTGGATTCGCCCGATTAAACCTGCTGAACGAAAATCACCGAACATCGGGGCATTTCATTGACTTTTCATTGCAGTTCGGCGTCTCTGAATGGATTAACCATTGCTTATCTATGGGGAATTTCAATGCCGTCTAACAGGCACCATATTTGCTGGCAATTCGTCAATATTTGTCAATTCATTGTCATTCGTCAATTCATTGTTTCAGTGCAATTTTGGAGCCAATTCGGCTCTCTTTAATAACCCCTATATTTCTCTGTGAACGCCACACTAAATTAGACACATTTTCTAGTTCTCTGGTGTTCTCCCACCATAAAGCACAAATCACACGTGAGACTCCAGGAAGACATACATGTGGCATTGTGTTGTGAGGCACTTCTGCTGACATTGCTTGCCATGCCGGAAGAATTAAGAGTCTGTGGCTGTGGTAATATCGGCCGATCTTTCGTAAGCCGGTTTAGATATGCATTCCTAGACACATCTAATTTATTCAAGCAGATGGGCACTGCATGAAAAATGCAACCCTGCAGCATGTATAATCCATACACGGCAGGTCTGAAATCAAAGAGGAGTCCCAAAATGACCTGCCTGGATTTGGTAACCGATTTCCCGTTGTATCATACATGTTACAGGGTTGATTCTTCCCTGAGCTCTGCCTTTTCAGAAGTTGTTAATATGTGTCCATGAAAACATGGCCAGCCTTGCAACCCCTAGATTTCCTCATGCCGCATTCATATCTTTGCGGTTTCTCAGACCAAAATAGGGGTCTATAGGTTTACTAGCCACCTGGCTAGCACAATGCAGGGGCAGTATTAAAAGCCCTATCCAACAAGCTAAATTATACGAACATTGGCAGGTTCTCTTTAATGAAGAAACACGTCGTTCATTCCTCTGAAAGCAAATAAGCGTGTCTACAGGATCTGATCCCCGTGGAGTTGGCGCAATTCCGAATGGAGTGCTCCCTTAGCCGGCTTTCTAGCTGGGATTACAAGAAGACCAAACATTTCATGTATCCAACTCTGCCAAAACCCTAGAGGCACAACCTTTCTAGAAACTGTACTCATCCAGAGTTTACACACTTATAAACACAGCTGCTACAACTTCCTTATTTTACTTCGACTGCCAGGAATTTCAGCCAATCACAGCCAAAAATCTGAAGAAATATAGCACGTATTAAAGAAAAAATTGTCATGAAAGTGTGGAATTTAAGCATAGGATGGCAATATAACAACCGGTATGCAAAGAGCTTGTCATTTCACGAACTGATCACTGCAATTTGCTCCTTGTTGGCCTCCCCAATGCCCGTATTGCCCCATTGCAATCTGTAATGAATGCAGGGCCAGGCTTATTTTTCTCATCAGACGCACCTCGCGTACCTCCCCTCTCTGCCGGTCCCTCCACTGGCTTCCTGTACGTTTCAGGATACAGTTTAAAACCGATGCTCAAATTCAAATCACTCAATAACTCAACCCCCTTACATGTCTTCGTTATTCTGCAAGCACGTCCCATCTAGACAACTTCGGTCGGTGGGCGACCGTCACCTGTTATCTGTCAACAACCGCGCTGCCAACTCTCGCCTCCAAGACTTCTAAAGGGCAGCACCGGTCCTGTGGAATGACTTGCCCCGCTTATCAAACTCTCCCCTAATCTTCAATCCTTCAAGAAATCCCTCAAAACCCATCTCTTCAGATTAGCGTACCACATCACTGATGCAACTCATCCTTCTGCTCACCTACTCACACAGGATTGAAGCTGCTTCTATGGCCTCACCATTCCCAAACCACTGGCACTAATGATCTTGACATCCAGTAAAACTCCCCTGGTCTTCCTCAACCCCAATCCCTCTAGATTGTAAACTCCTATGAGCAGGGCCCTCTACACCTCTTGTTTCCATCATATGTCCATTTATCTGTATCTCGTTCCCTTTGGTTATTGTAAAGCGCTGCGGAAACTGTTGGGGCTCAGGGTGTGCACGGCTGAAAAATTTGTTTTGTTTAGTTTGTTTCGTTTTAAATTCATTTCATTTTCGGAATTTTGTTTATCATTTCGGAGCTAACTTTGTTTCGGATTTCGTTTCGTTTTGGATCGATTCGAATTTGATATCTTGATTCGATAGATATCAAGTCGAATCTCGGATAACTAAATAAAACACCAATTAATCAAATTTTGCTGGTAAAAGACAAGCTAGGGTTAAATATTAAAGCTGTGTCACAGATTTAGTAATTTTTTTTCTTGAGAAAGTATTTTACCAGGAAAGATACTTGAAAACGAGAGAAATCTCAATGTATGTCATGGGTGGCGAATATGTACCGTTAGGTGTCTTGCCCAAGGACACTTACTGGAGAGGTGCTCTTGCTGGGATCGAACCTGTGTCTCCACAGTCTCTCTCCACGGTTATAGAGCAGTGATGTTACCGCTACTCCGTCTCCACCCAGCTGGTAATTTGGGTCAAATTAAACAGTGAAACAAAATCGATTTGTTTCATAAAGTCGTTTGCTATTACTTGTATTGTAAGTGAAGATCAATTCGATAGTTGATATATCAATTCGATAGATTCAGCAGTTGATATATCGATTCCAGAACATTAAAAAAAAATATATATATATATATATATTCAAATTTTTCTTTTATGAGGACACAGTGTATAATGAATTAAATTCGTTAGATACCATTTCATTTCGAATTCGGATCTTATTTAATTGATTCGTTATTTCGGAAGTACTTCCGAAATACGAATTTCGTTCCGAATTCCAAATTTTTTCAGAACGAATGCACACCTCTAGCTGGTGCTATATAAATGATGATAATAATAAAAGGGCAGCATATTGTAGGATATTGAAAGATCTTATACTGCCTACCCCCCTTCCCAAATAGCACAGTTTCAATATAACATGCAAACAGCAGGGTGCTCCCCTAGAACATGCAGAGGTACTGCATATAACGCATCTAGACATCCTCCCAGTCAAAGTCCTATAACCTTTGCCAAGGATTAAAAATTTTTTATATATATTAAGAAAATAATCTAGAGCAATGTAGACGATCGGCACATGAAGGGGAAATGAAGGTTAATCCACAGCATCTCCAGAGAGAGGGAGAGGAGAGAATCGGATGCACAGAAAGCTGGAGAGCGTGAGACAAACCCACAGAAAGACAACAACAAAAAAAAGAGCAAGACACAAAAACACCCCAGGAAAGACCGAAAGAGAAAAGCAGAAAGTGCAAAGGGGAGAGAACGCAAAGACAGAGAGAACGAGAAAATGAGAAACTGGAGGCAGAACAAGAATGAGAAAATGAGAAACCGGATAGGGGACGAGATTGAGAAAATGAAAAACCAGAGAGAGAGGACAAGGATGAAAAATTAGAAACTGAGGAGAGAAGAAAACGGAGAAACGAGAGCGACAGAGAGAGCGACAGAGACAGAGACAGAGAGAGACAGAGAGAGAGAGAGAGACAGAGGGGGGGGACAAGAATGAAGATTGAAAAAGGAAGGAAAGAAGTGGAGGGGTGAAGGCTTATGAGAGAGTGATGAACAGAACGGAGCAACATAAAGGCATGTGGCAAAGGAGAGAGATGGAGGATCAGGCAGACACAAAGGGGGAATAAAGAGAGAAAAGAACAATGGAAACAAGTTACAACAAGCAAGAGAAACATCAGAGATTGGGTTAAGGTGAAAGAGAGGGGTGTAGAGAGTGGCAAACACAGAGTGTCCAAACTGCATATACTAGGGTTAGTTTGATTATAGGGCGAAAGTGAGGATGTGCCAGGCAGAGGAGGAGGAGGAGGGCAGGTAGTGCACAGGGGGTGGAGTATTGCTGGAGTTGGCTGTTATAGAAAATGCCATCTGAAGAGATGAGAAGGAGCCAGCAGAGCCGACAGGCTGCAACGCATCCTGCCAAGGTCAGTGGGACACCGACAGCACCACAAGAGGGAAAGCCCAGAGCATCATTAAGGAATCCCCCCAACTCCTGGGAATATGAGTACACAGGACGCAGCATACACAGAATGTGAGTACACAGGATGCATCATACAGAATGCGAGTACACAGGACGCATCATACAGAGTGCGAGTACACAGGACGCAGCATACAGAGTGCAAATACACAGAACGCATCATACAGAATGTGAGAACACAGGACGCAGCATACACAATGTAAGTACACAGGACGCATCATACACAGTGTGGGTACACAGGACGCAGCATACAGAATGTGGGTACACAGGACGCAGCATACACAGTGTGAGTACACAGGACGCATCATACAGAATGCGAGTACACAGGACGCAGCATACAGAGTGAGTACACAGGACGCAGCATACACAGTGTGAGTACACAGGACGCAGCATACACCGTGTCAGTACACAGGACGCAGCATACACAGTGTCAGTACACAGGACGCAGCATACACAGTGTCAGTACACAGGACGTAGCATACAGAATGTGAGTACACAGGACGCAGCATACACAGTGTCAGTACACAGGACGCAGCATACAGAATGTGAGTACAGAGGATGCAGAATACACAGTGTGAGTACACAGGACCCAGCATGCACAGTCAGGGCTGGACTGGGACAAAAAATGCCTGTACACAGTGCGAGTACACAGGACCCAGCATACACAGTGTGAGTACACAGGACACAGCATACAGAATGTGAGTACACAGGACGCAGAATACACAGTGTTAGCACACAGGACGCTGCATACAGAGTGCAAGTACAAAGAGTATGGCATACAGAGGGCAAGTACACAGGACATTGCATACAGAGTGTTAGTACACAGGACGCTGCGTACAGCATCACAACAAAGTGTGTGACACTCCTCCAGAGCTGGGAGCCCGCAACACCAGATCCGCAGAGTCACCGCCAAGAGGAATGAAAAAATCCACACGAGACAAGTACAGGAAAGGCAGGACTACCAGACAGGATAATATAAGAATGTGACATTTTGGCCGTATTGACCTCAAGCTGTATGTGTATAATTGAGGCCAATACGGTAGAAACGTCACATTCTTAGTGGGGGTCTTTTTTTCCCCCTTAATAAATATATCATATGCACGTATCCTGCCTGGTAGTCCTGCTGCCTACAGTCTGAATACACAGAGAACTGCATACAAAGTGCACAGCATATTGAGAGTGCACGGCATATCGAGTGAGATTGCACAGCATAGCGAGTGAGATTGCACAGCATACCGAGTGAGAGTGCCAGCATACCGAGTGAGAGTGCCAGCATACCGAGTGAGAGTGACAGCATACCGAGTGAGAGTGCCAGCATACCGAGTGAGAGCCAGCATACCGAGTGAGAGTGACAGCATACCGAGTGAGAGTGCACACATACTGAGTGAGAGTGCCAGCATACCGAGTGAGAGTGCCAGCATACCGAGTGAGAGTGCCAGCATACCGAGTGAGAGTGCCAGCATACCGAGTGAGAGCCAGCATACCGAGTGAGAGTGACAGCATACCGAGTGAGAGTGCACACATACTGAGTGAGAGTGCACAGCATACTGAGTGAGAGTGCACAGCATATCGAGTGAGAGTGCACAGCATATCGAGTGAGAGTGCACAGCATATCGAGTGAGAGTGCACAGCATATAGAGTGAGAGTGCACAGCATATAGAGTGAGAGTGCACAACATATAGAGTGAGAGTGCACAGCATATCGAGTGAGAGTGCACAGCATATCGAGTGAGAGTGCACAGCATATCGAGTGAGAGTGCACAGCATATCGAGTGAGAGTGCACAGCATATCGAGTGAGAGTGCACAGCATATCGAGTCACAGCTTCACCTCTATAGAAGAGACGAGGAAACTCCACATCATACTGGGAGAAGAGAAGCCGGCGGTGAAAATATCTGCCCAATACATCACAGAATGTCACAGACTGAGAGGGACATGAGAGATCCAGGACTTATAAATCCCCAACACGGACTCATCCCCATCCGACCTCACATTATCCCTTACCCCTGATAATGTCCATGGACTTGCCCATTCCCCCCCCCCCATATATGTCCCACTACTCCCCCTCCACCCCATCTGCTTTGGCAATGCTAAAATGTATTTGGTCCTGCCAATAAAGCTTATTTTGATTTGATTTGAGTTCACAGCATATCGAGTGAGAGTTCGCAGCATTCCGAGAGTGCTCAGCATACTGAGTGAGACTGCAGAGCAAAGTGAGAGTGCGCAGCATACCGAGTGAGCGTGCGCAGCATACTGAGTGAAAGTACACAGCATATCAAATGAGAGTGTGCAGTATAGAGTGATAGTGCACAGCAGAGTGAGAGTGCACAGCATACCGAGAGTGCGCAGCATATAAAGTGAGAGTACACAGCATATCGAGTGAGAGTACGCAGCATATCGAGTGAGAGTACGCAGCATATCGAGTGAGAGTTCGCAGCATATCGAGTGAGAGTTTGCAGCATATTTATTTATTTATTTATTGATAAAGGATTTTACCAGGAAGGATACATTGAGATTTCTCTCGTTTTCAAGTATGTCCTGGGTTCAAGAACATTGAGTGGTTACAGTTGTTACAGAAATACAAAGTAATAAAATGCAAGATATTAAAAGCATATTGAGTGAGAGTGCGCAGCATATTGAGTGACAGTGCACAGCATACAGAATGAGAGTGCACAAAGCACTGAATGCTGAGTGTGAGCATATGTAACTGCATGTGTACGGTGATTGAAAGCTAGTGCAGAAAGTCTTGATCAGAGACCATGGAAAGACAAGACACTCTGTTGAGTGTGAGAGCTAAGTACATTATAGAATACATACTGAGAGAGAGTACAATCACGTAATACACAAAATAATGAATATGAAGAGCTAAACACAACAACACTCAAAAGTAGAAAAAATGTGCATTCACAACGAGTATAAAGAGTATAGGTGCACAAGGCAGCGTGTAATGCATGTGAGTGCAACTGAATAAGGCACCATATAATAAGTGTGAGATCAACGGCACAAGCTAAATAATTGTGGGGGCATGGAGCATTGTGTACAAGGCACTGCAATGTAAATGTACCCAGCCGAGAGACACACAGTAAATCGCTAAAGTAAGTGAAGACGTTCTCTCTGCTTAGCTCAATGACTTGATGGAAGTAATGTCCGATCACGTGCTCAGAATTTTCCATAAATTTGGAATTTCACAGAATCTATGAAAGATAAAATAAACTTTAATGACACTGGCTAAAAAGGAAACAGGAGTCCACATCCTTCCTCCTAGCTACGGAAAAGGATAATGCAGACCTACACCTCCCTGGTATCTATGTAGGGGTAAATATCTTTTATGCTACATTCTAACGTTCAGCATTACAAAATCTGAGACATAAAAGAGCGATGTAAAGTAGAGGTGTGCAAGGCTGAAAAATCTGTTTAGTTTTAAAATAATTTTGTTTTCGCAATTTCGTTTCGTGTTTCAGAGCTTAATTTGTTTTGGATCGATTCGAAATTTGATATTGATTCGATAGTTGATATTCAATTTTAGAATTGATAGATCAATTCGAATTTTGGATCACTATATAAAGAGTCCAAGTAACGGACAGGGTGCTTGTGAAAAAGTAAAATGAAATTAATTTGTTTCATAAAGTCGTTTGCTGACTGTAGTACTTGTATTGTAAGTTAAGATCAATTCGATAGCTGATATATCAATTCGATATCGATTCGATAGTTGATCAGTTAGAATTTCGGATTACTAAATAAAACCCCAATTAGAACAATTTTTTTTTATGATGAAACCGTATAATAAATTAAATTCGTTACATACCATTTCGTTTCGTATTTGGATCAAATCGTTATTTCGAAAGTACTTCCGAAATACGAATTAACAAAATTCGTTACAAATTCCAATTCGTTACGAAACGAATGCACACCTCTAATTTAAAGCAACGTTCTCGACGCTTGATGTAATATGGTCCGTCACCGCTAGAGCAACCGGAGCTAACGTTAACGCTCACACAAGTGAGCGCTAACATTAGCGTTAGCAATGTAATAGGGCCTGAAGTAGGCTGGATACTTGTGGTCTACACAGCCGCCCTGATAGGGAATGGCACGCGACACAGATTTTTCTGCATAGCGAATCTGCACACCATTTATTAAGCACCAACTTTGATACTCCTATTAATCCACAATATCACCATCAAGAGATTTATTCGGAAACTTGTGACTTCTGGTGCAGTGGCTGGTGAATTTTGAGATTTAGGTCAAACTAGCAGAGATGGAAATATCACGGATAAACCCGAATTGCACCGGAGTTTTTACAATGTGTTCCCCCTGGCCTAAATTCTTCAGCTCAAGTATGAATTCTATGTAAATGTTCAGCTAAAAACCCCTTTAGCTACTATTAAAAAAAAGGAAAATACTAATTGCAAACATTCTCCCGACAGGATGTGTCTTCACTCGAACAATACTGTATTTAAAGTACAATTTAGAATAAAGTGTTTTAACTTGGCACACATACATGCAGTAACAGCGATGTTACCTCTACTCTCCAGCCGGTACTTTATACAATATTATTATTATCATCCTTTATTTATAAAGTGCCACATATTCCGCAGCGCTTTATAAGATCAGTGTACAAGGGGTTGATACATTATAATACCACACATGGATGATGACCGGATTCAGGGGGACCCGGTTCCCAGGGGAACTTACAATCTATGAAATGTACAAGTATTTTGTGAGGTAGGTGCATCCATATCGTTAGGTGTCTTGCGCAAGGACACTCGCTGGTGGTGTCTTCTGAGTGGGATCGAGTCGTGCTTCCATGATTGTAGATCAGCGACCTGGTGGTTAGGTTGAACCCGTTTCTCGTAAAGTCGAGACTTGCTTCTCCGCAGTTGTATTGGAGGGATGTGCTGAACAGGATTTTGACTTGCTTCCCCACGGTTGAAGGGTAGAGATGTTACCACTGGATTCCACAGCCGATAGTGTGTGGTTGGCAAGTATGTAGCATTGGGTGTCTTGCCCAAGGACACTTACTGGAGAGGTGCTCTGGCCAGGATTCAAACCTGTGTCTGCACGGTTTAGAGCAGTGATGTTACCTCTACTCCATCCAGCCGGTACTTTATAATAGCACCACATATTCCGCAGCGCTTTGCAAGATCAGTGTACAAGGAGTTGATATATTAGAATACCACACATGGATAATACGACCTGATTCAGGGGTTCCCGTTCCCAAGGGAACTTACAATCTATGAGATGTACAAGTATATTGTGAGGTAGGCACATCCATATCATTAGGTGTCTTGCCCAAGGACACTCGCTGGTGGTGTTTTCTGAGTGGGATCGAGTCGTCTTTCCATGATTGTAGATCAGTGACCTGGTGGTTAGGTTGAACCCACTTCTCGTAAAGTCGAGACTTGTTTCTCCACAGTTGTATTGCAGGGATGTGCTGAATGGGATTTTGACTTGCTTCTCCACGGACGAAAGGCAGAGATGTTACCACTGGGCTCAACAGCCGATATTGGGCCATATTATATGGTTGTTGCTAACTTAACCAGAGCTGTTGTAAACTTCCCAGAGCCATTATAGCCTATGGAGGTTTTCAGTTTACAACTGCTCTGGTTAAGTTAGCACCAACTTTGTAATATAGCCCATTGTGTGGTAGGCGAGTATGTACAGTTAGGTGTCTTCAGGGCCGGCCCAAGACAATGTGCTGCCTGGAGCGAAAAATGAAATGCTGCCAACCCCCAAAATCCAAACAAACCATGCAGCGTGTATGAGCGTATCACAGTGTGCCACAACAATAAAACTCAAACACTCATACACACTGCACAATACTTTGAATTTTATTGCTGTGGAGCTCTGTGATACAGTAGCGTGCAGTGTGTATGAGCGTATAACTATTCTCCACAGCAATAAAACCCACGGTAATGTGCGTTGTGTATGAGCGTATAACCAAGCTCCACAGCAATAAAACACAGTAATGTGCGGTGTGTATGAGTTTCATTGCTGTAGCACTCGGATACACTCATACACACCACATATTACTTGAAAATTTATTGCTGTGGAGCTCGGTGATACAGTAATGTGTGGTGTGTATGAGCGAATAACTGAGCTCCACAGCAATAAAACTCACAGTAACAGTTTGTGTGTATGAGTGTATCACAGAACATTTCAGCAATAAAACTCATAGTAACTCACTGTCACACACAGACACACTCAAAGTCAAAGCACAAACTTACAAGGCGCCGGCTGGCTGGAGGGCCCTGGATGGAGGGCCTGGCTTTGGATGTAAGGCCCGGGCGTCTTGGAGCCTGGCTTCTGGGCCCAAGGCGTCTTGGAGCCTGGCTTCTGGGTCCCGGGCATTTTGGAGCCCGGCTGAAGGGCCCCGGGCATCTTGGAGCCCGGCCGGAGGGCCCCGGGCGGCTTGGAGCCCGGGTGGAGGGCCCCGGGCGGCTTGGAGCCCGGCTGGAGGGCCCCGGGCGGCTTGGAGCCCGGCTGGAGGGCCCCGGGCGGCTTGGAGCCCGGCTGGAGGGCCCCGGGCGGCTTGGAGCCCGGCTGGAGGGCCCCGGGCGGCTTGAAGCCCGGCTGGAGGGCCCCAGGCAGCATCGGGCCTGGCTGGAGGGCCCTGTCGAGGCCTGGTCCAGCAGGCCTGGGGCAGCAGCTGGCCTGGCGTGCCGGAGGAGGATCCGTCCGCTGTCCGCCCACACAACACGCGGCGGCGTCTTGATCCTGCGTTTGTTGTGTGGACGCATGCGTGTCAGGTGGGTGCGGTCAGCAGCGGCATCACTAGTCACAAGGGCTGAATATAGAATATTTGAATATAGAATATAACATCTGAGGGTTGGGATTTAGGGGTTATTATTTCAGAGGATCTAAGGGTAAGTAGTCAATGTAATAGAGCAGCAGGAAATGCTGGCAGAATGCTTGGTTGTGTAGGGAGAGGTATTAGCAGTAGGAAAAGGGAAGTGCTCATGCCACTGTACAGAGCACTGGTGAGACCTCACTTGGAGTACTGTGTGCAGTACTGGAGACCGTATCTCCAGAAGGATATAGACATCTTAGAGAGAGTTCAGAGAAGGGCTACTAAAATGGTGTACGGCTTGAAGGAGAAAAGTTACCAGGAAAGGCTTAATGATCTTAACATGTACAGCTTGGAAAAAAGACGAGACAGAGGAGATATGATAGAAACATTTAAATACGTAAAGGGAATCCACAAGGTAGAGGAAGGGAGTATATTGAAAAGGAAACAAAGTAGCAAAACAAGAGGACATAGTCTTAGATTAGGCTGGGGTCAGACCAGCGCACTTTTAACGTACGTTCTGGCGCACATAATTACAGCCGCACTAGCAGCAAATGACGGGCAATGACAGCCAATATACGAAGTACGGTCGCACGAAAGTCCGGCCGCGCAACGCAAGTGGAAAACGAACGCATTTTTTCGAGAACGCCGAACCGCTAGTACGGACTTACAGAGTGCGCAGCTGCGGCATAGCGGCGTGTTTACGTGATTAGGAGACGTCAGACGCTGCTAATGTCCGGCCAACATAACGTCCAAACGCAAGAAGTGTTTTATTGACGATCCGTAAAAAATCACGCACGATAATGCGCATCGTATGACCATTTTCGCGAATTCCGTGAAAAAATACGTCAATTCGTTCGGACGCACTTTTTTACGTTCGCGTGTAAAAATGCTTTCGTTTGACCCTAGCCTTAGAGGGGCAAAGGTTTAAAAGTAACATCAGGAAGCATTATTTTACTGAGAGGGTGGTGGATACATGGAACAGTCTTCCAGTTGAAGTGGTAGAGGCCAAAACAGTAATTGAATTTAAGCAAGCATGGGATAGGCATAAGGCTATCCTAAACAAAAGATAAATCCAGGTAAAGTATCCATGTAATTGGGCAGACTAGATGGGCCGAAAGGTTCTTATCTGCCGACATTTTTCTACGTTTCTATGTTTCTATGTAGCGCCAGCGGGCAAAATAAAAAAAAAAATAGTGCGGCGGCAAATTTGACCGCCTGAAGCAAGTGCACCGCACTGCTCCATCGTCGGGCCGGCCTTGTCTTGCCCAAGGACACTTACTGGGTAGGTGCTCTGACCGGGATTCAAACCTGGGTCTCCACGGTTATAGAGCAGTGACATTACCGCTACTCCATCCAGTAGTTCTAGAACAATGCTGTCATATCTGCTGATCAGCACAGCATTGCAAGAAACATAAAAGTGAGTTTTGTTGGATTAATATGGTGAGTGTTTATCTGTGTTTATCCTGGGCACATTCAATGATTGCTTGTAAAGCTTAGAGAACACTGGACTGCTTAGATGTGCCATGCCAAGCACATAATCAGAACTAAAGCGCCATCAGTGTCAGAGAAAAGAAAATAGCTTTATCTGCGTGGAGCTAAACATGGGAAAATGGGCCAGCGTTTAATGGCAGCTTAATCTATATCAAATCTGTGGGATTTAATATTCGTTTCAGGCAGGGTGACCTGCAACCTGATACATATTAACCTTATCACTGGGACTTGGAGCTGGAGAAGAAAAAAAAAATTAAAATTCAGAGAGGTTATTTGTACCAGTTAATTGTATTGTAAGCACCTCGCGTTAGGATGCGCAGTAATTTAATGAAATGGAAATTGTCAGGAGATGCAAGCTAATTTAATAAGATTCCCGATAATTTAATGATGTGCACATGCTTGATACACAAGTATCTGTTCACCCCCTGTCAAGCATATCCTGCAACTTTCCGCTGCACTGACCTCCACTGAACAATGTTTTTCAGGAGCCAGTGCGTTTGTTCAGTTGAAGGTTAACAGAAGAGGTGCAGGATCATCTCAGCCAGCTTTGTGGTAAGCGTGATTTCGTAATTTACATTTTTTTTTGGACTTTTTTTTTATTGTTCTAGCATCTGCAGGGGCTCTGTAACAGAGGATCACGCGGAAACCAGCGTCTGTAACATTGCATGCGGAGTTAGAAGGGAAATTTTATGATATTGTGCCTGTGCGATCTAAACGGTTCACTACCGATTGCTTTTTGTCGACAAAAATGTTATCATAACATTTATTTTACAAATGAGATGCGTAGCTAACAATTAAATGCGGGGTAAAATAGCAACAATCTGAGATGATTTAAAAAATAAAATAACTTAAACATGCTCATTTTTTAAATTTTTCATGTATTTGCTTATAATTTACAGAAAAATTGCCGGGATGAAAGGTCCCAAACGCTAGATGGTGTCCCATATGTTACACAATTTCCATCAGGGTCTGCATTATCATCCTACAGGCAGAAAAGCCATTTGTATTACCGATAATAATAAGGATCAAACCTGTTTATGGGGATTTTAGTGATCATGATGGGATTATTACCAATGTGTCCCATATCCTGCACAATTTCTATGAGGGTCTGCATTATCATCATACAGGCAGAAATGCAATTTGTGTTAAATACAGTAAAAGCAGGGGTCAAGTCCTGGGGGAAAAAGTGAGGGAACTCACCCAAGAATTCCACAACCCCCCCCCATTACCTGAAGAAGAAAAAAAGGATGTATATATACACCCCCCGAGAATCATGTGTAACCAGGCATAGACCCCTCAGAATTATATATATCCAGCACAGACCCCAGAATTGTATATAACAAGCAGACTCCATAATTATATGTACCAGCAGACCCCAGAATTATATGTACCAGTAGACCCCAGAATTATATGTACCAGTAGACCCCAGAATTATATGTACCAGTAGACCCCAGAATTGTATATAACAAGCAGACCCCAGAATTTTATATACCAGCAGACACCAGAAATTTATATACCAGCAGAGCCCATAATTTGTATACCAGCAGAGCCCATAATTTGTATACCAGCAGAGCCCAGAATGTATATAACCAGCAGAGCCCAGAATGTATATACCAGCAGAGCCTAGAATGTATATACCAGCAGAGCCCAGAATGTATATAACCAGCAGGGTCCAGAATGTATAGAACCAGCAGAGCCCATAATTTTGTATACCAGCAGAGCCCAGAATGTATATAACCAGCAGAGCCCAGAATGTATAGAACCAGCAGAGCCCAGAATGTATAGAACCAGCAGAGCCCAGAATGTGTCAGGGTCGGGGGAGTGGGAAGCAGGAACCAGGTGTAGAAGCTATAACGCAGTACAGAGTAGGGGATATCCAGAAGAAGAGTCAAGACTTTCCAGGTTTGGTACACAACAAGGATATATTAGCATTCGTTAGCAGGTATACAACTCTTAAGAGAAGCGACGCTGTGGCAATGATAGTGTGCAAGGACTGGGTATATATAGGCAGTTGGGGTAGTCACGCCCCTCTGAGCGGTGATGATTCGTTTCCCTATTGGGTCCCATCTGGGAGGTAGGCTCTCCCTGGGGGCGAGCCCAGGCCCTGTCTATCAAGGGCTCAGCCACGCCCCCCAACCTGTAAAAGGGAGCCTCCAGACCCAGACGCTGGTTCGGGCCACGCCCCCTCAAACCGCACGGTGAGGAGTCAGGCACCGTGGTTCTCTGGGGCTCCAAATTGGCGCCATGACAGGCCCCACCGGCCGCTCGGATCAGGCGCGGTCCGCCCAACGCCGGAGGAGGCAACCCCCGTGATCGGGGCAGCGCCACTGCGACCACCGCAGGTGAGGGTCCAGGCCGCGAGGCGGCACCAGGTGGGTCCCGGGGTCGCCGAGATCCCGCTTTGGGGCATGACAGAACCCCCCCCCGAAGGAGCGCCCCCCGGAGCGACCAGGGCCCGGTCTGCGCGGGTGCAAGCGATGAAACGCCCGGAGGAGAGCAGGTGCATGCACGTGCTGAACCGGTTCCCAAGACCGCTCCTCAGGGCCATACCCTTTCCAATGCACATAATATTGGAGTCCGCCCCTATGCAGACGGGAATCAAGAATCCGGCCAATCTCATATTCCAGGGAATCCGACACCACAGAGGGAGGAGGAGGAGCAGGGGAGCGGTTGATAAAAGGATCGGGATGATATGACTTAAAAAGGGAGACATGGAAAACGGGGTGTATCTTGTATGAGTCCGGCAGTTGAAGACGAAAGGCAACAGAGTTGATCCTCTTAAGGATACGAAACGGACCCACGAACTTGGGACCCAGTTTTTTGGATGGACAGGGCAACCGAAGATTTTTTGTGGAGAGGAGGACCATGTCTCCGATTTGAAAATCTGGTGCAGGTCGTCGTCGTTTATCCGCAGCTTTTTTGTACGTCTCTTGAGCAGCTTGTAGGGTAGTCGCGGCTAAGCGGAATCCTTGCTTGAGATTGAGAAGGCGATTGGTTGCTTCAGGCACAGTGGTGGTTATAGGGATATTGGGAATGCAGTAGGATGGAATCCGTAGTTTACGTAGAACGGAGAGGAGTTTATGGAAGAGTGTTTACGAGAGTTGTATGAGAATTCTGCTGAGGGCAGGAGGTCGAGCCAGTCATCCTGGAGGAAGGAAGTGTAACAACGTAGGTGCTGTTCAAGAATTTGGTTGACTCGTTCCGTTTGTCCATTTGTCTGTGGGTGAAATGATGAAGAGAGGTTTCGCTGTATTCGTAATAAGGAACAAAAGGCTTTCCAGAACTTAGACGTGAATTGAGTTCCCCTGTCTGTTGTTATAGTATCGGGAATTCCATGGAGACGGAAGATATGGGTAAAAAATAAGGAGGCTGTTTCTCCGGCAGTCGGTAATTTCTTACTAGGAATGAAGTGTGCCATTTTAGTCAATCTATCGACAACCACCATGATTGTGTTGAAACCTTTGGACGGAGGCAGGTCTACAATGAAGTCCATGGTTAGTTGTGTCCATGGTCGTTTGGGACTGGTAGGGGGCAGAGTAAACCCGCAGTCTTGGTAAGATTGACTTTTGTTCTGAGACATGTAGGGCATGATTGGACGTATTGTTTGACACTGAGCTCTACAGAGGGCCACCAAAACTGTCGAAGAACAAGATCCAAGGTGGTTCGTATGCCTGGGTGTCCAGCCTGTGGAGAATCATGACATGTATGTAAGACGTCGAAGCGAGCTTCTTCTGGTACGAAGACACGGTCCTTGGTAATATGAAGGCCTTCAGGATTTACTTCCAAAGAAGTGGTTGCGGTTAGAGTGCGAATCTTGTCATATACGGGGTGGATGATGCCAAGGAAACATTTTGAAGGTAGTATTGATGAGGGGGTAGAAGGAATACTACATGAGTGATGGATGCGAGAAAGGGCGTCAGCCTTACCATTTTTCTGACCCGGTCTGTAGGTGACATGAAAAATAAAACGAGCAAAAAAGAGAGCCCAGCGGGCCTGTCTTGGTTTGAGGCGTTTGGCAGAACGCAGATACTCGAGGTTTTTATGGTCTGTATAGACAGTGATCGGGTGTGAGGCACCCTCCAGTAGGTGACGCCATTCTTCAAGCCCTCTTTTGATAGCTAACAACTCGCGGTCGCCTATGTCGTAGTTGATTTCAGCCGGATTGAGTTTTTTCGAACAATATGCCACTGGGTGAAGAAGACCATCGGCCGCACGTTGGGAAAGGATCGCCCCAGTGGCTATTTCGGAGGCGTCCACCTCCAAGAAATAGGGTGTTTGAGGGTCAGGCATGGAGAGGATAGGAGTGGTAGAAAAACGGATACGGAGAGTGTTAAATGCCACTTGAGCCTCTGGAGTCCATTTGAAGGGTATTCCGGTCTTGGTAAGAATGGTTAATGGGTGTACTATCTTAGAGAAATTCTTTATAAACCTCCGGTAAAAATTGGCAAACCCTAGGAATCGTTGGACTGCCTTTCGGGTGTCCGGAATGGGCCAGGACAGGATGGCCTCTACTTTTTTAGGATCCATCTCGATCTTTCCTGGAGAAAGCACAAATCCGAGAAAATCCACCTTCGTAGTTTCAAATATGCATTTCTCAAGTTTGGCATATAGTTTGTTGTCACGGAGTCGTTGAAGAACGATACGCATATGGGAGCGGTGGTCTTCGAGGGATGAAGAAAAAATAAGGATGTCGTCGAGATAGGTGACAACGAAACAATCAAGGAGGTCTCTGAAAACGTCATTTATAAAATGTTGGAAGGTGGCCGGTGCGTTACACAGCCCGTAGGGCATGACTGTATATTCAAAGTGGCCGTAACGTGATCGGAATGCGGTTTTCCACTCGTCGTCCTGTTTCATCCTGACGAGATTGTAGGCTCCGCGTAAATCCAGCTTAGAATATATTTTGGCACCCTTCAGTCTCTCCAACAGTTCTGGAATGAGAGGTAAGGGGTATCGGTTTTTTACCGTTATCTTATTAAGGTCTCGGTAGTCCACGCATGGCCTTAACCCTCCATCCTTTTTATCTACAAAAAAGATGCCAGCTCCTGCCGGAGAGGTAGAGGGGCGAATGAATCCTTTTTCAAGGTTTTCTTTTATATATTCTTTTAATACAGTCAGCTCTGGTTCTGACAGGGGGTAGATACGGCCATAGGGAATGGCGGTCCCAGGAAGAAGATCTATAGGACAGTCATAGGGACGTCTTGGTGGTAGTGTCTCGGCTTTTTGTTTATCGAACACATCGTGGAACTCATGGTATGCCTTGGGAAGACAGACATTAGTCTGCGTCATATCTTTGTCAAGTATGGACATTACAGTGTGTGTTCTCTGGAGACACGTTTGCTTACAACGAGGAGACAGAAACGACACAGATGCGGACGACCAGTGTACGTAAGGGTCGTGTAGTTTAAGCCAGGGAAGGCCGAGTATGACCGGGTACAGAGGTGAAGAAACAATGTCAAAGCATAATGTCTCAGAATGCTTAGAACCTATGGTGACTTGTAACGGTATGGTTTCGTGTGTTATGGGTCCAGACTGCAAATGAGAGCCATCTACTAGTTGAACGCACACAGGAAAGGTTTTATTGTGAAGGGGAATAGACAAAAGTGAAGATAAGTTTTCATCCAGAAAGCACCCACTAGCTCCTGAGTCCACCATGGCTTGTAGCGGGATCGTCTTCTGCTGCCACTGTAATAAGATGGGGAGCAGTAAGAGAGGGGAGGGATTCTTGGATGTATGTATGGCATGTATGACATGAGGAATGGGCTTACCCCTTCTTGAAACATTTCTGATAGGACAATTACGAACTTGATGGCTGGCTTCAGCACAATAGAGGCATAGGCGGAGTTGGCGACGGCGGTCTACTTCAGCTCTGGGTAGACGTCCGTTAACCAGGCCGATCTGCATGGGTTCAACCGAGGAACCTGGAGTAGGCACCGGGACCAATGCTGTGGAAGCAGAAGGTTGTTCAGACAGGTTAGAGAAGGGTCTAGGTATCCAAGGGAGTGTAGCTCCTCTTTCCTGACGTCTCTCTCTCATTCTGCGATCCACCAGAATACAGAAATCGATTAGGGCCTCCATATTAGGTGGTATGCCGACTCTAGCCAACTCATCTTTGAGGTGGTCCGCCAATCCTAAGCGGAATTGATCTAATAGTGCCGTGTCGTTCCATCCTGTTTGGTGAGAAAAGTGGCGAAATTCCGTGATGTACTCTTCGACGGGCCTACGACCTTGTTTAAGGGTTCTGATGACCGTTTGGGCTGTATCACGTTGGTGTGGGTCTCTATACATCGAGTCCAAAGCACGGGAAAATGAGGCCCAGGTATCTAGAGACGGATCATTCTGGCGAAGAAGAGTGTGTGCCCATCTTTTCGGTTCTCCACCGAGGAGTGAGATGACTGCTCTGACTCTTATGAAATCTGAGTTGTAGGTTCGAGGTTTTAGAGAGAACAAGACATGGCAATCTAGAACGAAAGTCTCGAACTTGGAACGATCCCCAAAGAAACGGTCAGGCAGGGGAACCTGAGGTTCTGGGGTGGCTTCAGCGATAGGTTGGGGTGCAACGAGTTCATCACCAGGATCGTAAGGAGGTGGGGGACCCATTGCATGGAATTGGTCTCGCAGTTGTTGTTGCTCTGCATGTAATTCTTGAATGGTTCTGGTGAGACCGGTAACTTGAAGGGTTAGGGCTTGTACCGCCTCGGTAACTTCTTCGGGTTCCATGGTATGGCCACAGCGTACTGTCAGGGTCGGGGGAGTGGGAAGCAGGAACCAGGTGTAGAAGCTATAACGCAGTACAGAGTAGGGGATATCCAGAAGAAGAGTCAAGACTTTCCAGGTTTGGTACACAACAAGGATATATTAGCATTCGTTAGCAGGTATACAACTCTTAAGAGAAGCGACGCTGTGGCAATGATAGTGTGCAAGGACTGGGTATATATAGGCAGTTGGGGTAGTCACGCCCCTCTGAGCGGTGATGATTCGTTTCCCTATTGGGTCCCATCTGGGAGGTAGGCTCTCCCTGGGGGCGAGCCCAGGCCCTGTCTATCAAGGGCTCAGCCACGCCCCCCAACCTGTAAAAGGGAGCCTCCAGACCCAGACGCTGGTTCGGGCCACGCCCCCTCAAACCGCACGGTGAGGAGTCAGGCACCGTGGTTCTCTGGGGCTCCAAATTGGCGCCATGACAGGCCCCACCGGCCGCTCGGATCAGGCGCGGTCCGCCCAACGCCGGAGGAGGCAACCCCCGTGATCGGGGCAGCGCCACTGCGACCACCGCAGGTGAGGGTCCAGGCCGCGAGGCGGCACCAGGTGGGTCCCGGGGTCGCCGAGATCCCGCTTTGGGGCATGACAGAATGTATAGAACCAGCAGAGCCCAGAATGTATAGAACCAGCAGAGCCCAGAATGTATAGAACCAGCAGAGCCCAGAATGTATAGAACCAGCAGAGCCCAGAATGTATATACCAGCAGAGCCCATAATTTATATACCAGCAGAGCTCAGGATTATTCTTACCCAGACAGACAGACCTCCTCCCGCGTGGTCCTCCGAGCTCCTGCACGCTGCCGCCGGCTTCTTCTGATGTGAAGGATGTGACGCGAACTCACGACATCTCGCGAGATCTCGGCAGTGGGCTGTGTCACAGCCTTCACAAGGCTGAAGACATCGGCTGCGGGAGAAGTGCAGGAACGTCGTTCCCGCTGCGGGAGAAGTGCGGGAACGTCGTTCCCGCTGCGGGAGAAGTGCGGGAACGTCGTTCCCGCTGCGGGAGAAGTGCGGGAACGTCGTTCCGCTGCGGGAGAAGTGCGGGAACGTCGTTCCGGCTGCGGAGAAGTGCGGGAACGTCGTTCCCGCTGCGGGAGAAGTGCGGGAACGTCGTTCCCGCTGCGGGAGAAGTGCGGGAACGTCGTTCCCGCTGCGGGAGAAGTGCGGGAACGTCGTTCCCGCTGCGGGAGAAGTGCGGGAACGTCGTTCCCGCTGCGGGAGAAGTGCGGGAACGTCGTTCCCGCTGCGGGAGAAGTGCGGGAACGTCGTTCCGCTGCGGGAGAAGTGCGGGAACGTCGTTCCCGCTGCGGGAGAAGTGCGGAACGTCGTTCCGCTGCGGAGAAGTGCGGGAACGTTGTTCCCGCTGCGGGAGAAGTGCGGGAACGTCGTTCCGCTGCGGGAGAAGTGCGGGAACGTTGTTCCCGCTGCGGGAGAAGTGCGGGAACGTTGTTCCCGCTGCGGGAGAAGTGCGGGAACGTTGTTCCCGCTGCGGGAGAAGTGCGGGAACGTTGTTCCCGCTGCGGGAGAAGTGCGGGAACGTTGTTCCCGCAGGACTCGAGCCCTGATAAAAGCGATAGAGATAACAATGGTGAAACCCGATTATGGGGATTTTAGTGATCATGATGGGATTATTACCAATGTGTCCAATATCTTGCACAATTTCTATCAGGGTCTGCATCACCATCATACAGGCAGAAATGCCATTTGTGTAAAATATAGTAAAAAATTATGGAGATAATAATGGCCAAACCTGTTTATGGGGATTGTAGTGATTATGATGGGATTATTACCAATGTGTCCCATATCTTGCACAATTTCTATCAGGGTCTGCATTATCACCATACAGGCAGAAATGTCATTTGTGATAAATACAGTAAAAATGATAGCGATAATAATAATGGTCAAACCTGTTTATGGGGGGTTTGTAGTGATCATGATGGGATTATTACCAATACAGCTTCCAAAAATACAAATAGAATATAAAAATAATATCTGTATATGGCATAATGCCTGTGTGGAAATTAAAAGTAACACCTTGTATCTGTACTGTAAAGGGATTTTCAGACATTATAACACCACTGAATAGTATCCTTGTACAGTAGTGCGTGACCCCAGAGATCTCCCTGTATTCTGCCCCCTCACTGGCTGTTGTAAGACAGCAAAGCTTGTTGATCAATTTGTTATAGTGAGCGTGTGCACTGCTCCTTGTAGCTTCTTTACAGTAACACAGGGGGACAGGAGTGCGATCTCACATAGAATTTTGTTTCTCCAAAAGGGTGCACTTATCCGGCATTAAAAAGATAGGCAAATCGGGATTTACAGTAGAATATTTGGTTTTCTTTGTATCACAATGCACAATAGAATATAAACACTCTTTGGTAGTAAAATGGTTAAAAGGTTTGGGGGGGTACATACCTTTTTGTCAGTGCAATTTAAAAGGTTCTTGAAAATGTTTGTTTTTTCTAGATTTTATCATCCCTGGTGCTGTTTTTTTCCCCCGTCTTATTCAGAGCTGTGTCAAGTGCAATATATAAAACAGGTTAGCGCTTAGGGGCTTTGCAACATGTTATTTCGAGCCGCAGAGGTCAGATGGGTTTATATGCATGAGTGGGTTATCTGATATGAATACAATAGCCGAATAATCACCTCGACTTCTCCCACAGAACCTGTACACAACCTGTACCCTGAATATTAATGAGCCGCGTCTACCAACAAGCTGTACCTTGGCGATTTCCAGGTAGACTCACAGAAGAGATTGCCTACATTAGTCACAGTTGAGTTTACCTGAGATACTTACCGAGATTACCTTGTAATACTCCGAGAGGAGTAATCTCGCACCAGGGATAGCCTTCAGTACTCGCTGTGCTGATTGCCTGCAGTGCTCATCCTCCCAGAATGTTTCTTCTACAGCTGCTGAACCACCTCGCTCCACTTTACTTCCTCTGCCTTCTCGCCGTTACGTTGAGCCTCCAGCTTTTCCTCTTCCTCCCGGACATGTGTGATGAACGGTCAGACGCCGTGCCTCTCTCTGGGCTCCTTCACAGCTTCTTCTTCCTTTTTCTTCTCGTTAACACCTTGGGAAACTACATCCTGGTGATCTGGAACAGTCCTGGCGCAGGTGGCGTCAGTGCCGAGGTTGAGCTGCCGGATAGGACTATCTGCAGGCTGTGTGCTCGGGTTCTGTGGGACCAGGAACATCATTGCTTCTTTACCGGGACTTGCATTAGCCGCAGCAACCTGCGAAGTTTCGTGCTTTTTTGCCTGCACTCGTCCCTGAGCTGTTTCCATGCTTTGGTGACGGGAGTGGGATTTATATCCACAAATTTCACTCTGTCCTTCTGTGACCCCTTGACTTTCCTCAGACTGCTCCCTCTGTCCATCACACGCTTCTTCTCAGGTCAGCCTCCTACATAATCATTATTTATCATTAATTCAGTTGGTTGTTAACTCGGGAGGGATTTGTACCCTTTAAAAGCAAGTCGGTACATGGACAGTTAGTCAGGTAACGCTGAGTTTGTCTCAAAGTTGCAAACACCGGTGAAAGTCGCTTGTTATGCAACTCAAAAAGCGCCGGCATTTCACAAACGTTAAGGCTGGGGTCAGACGAATGCAGTGTTAATGTCACTGCCACACTTTAGTAAAGCCACACTTTAGTACGTCCGTAGTAGCAGATAATCATGACCAATGAAGGCCCACACACGAAGTACGTCCGCACGGACGCACTATGGATGCGGCAAACGGACACAGGTTAGCAAGAACGTCGAACCGTTAGGACGGACGTGCGGAGTGCGCCACGTCCGCATAGCTTGGAGTGTGAGTGATTGAACGTGGTCAGACGGACGCATTTATACGTCCAGCATTTTTGATGGACAAAATGTTTTTTCATTTTAAATTTATTTTCCCTCCTACATCCGTCAAAAATAAGGTCCGTCACAAATAGACTGTGTGGCCACTACTGCGTCTTCCGTCAAAAAGTGCGTCCGTACTGCACGGGCGCACAGTCCGTAGAAAACGCGCTCGTCTAGCCTTAGACTAAGGCTAGGGTCAATGTCAGACGAACGCAGTCTGAGCGCACTCTGCATGCGTGCATAACGGACGACGTACTGAAGGAAGATTCTGTAGACACCACACGGTCCGTTTTTTTTTGACGGATGTAGAGAAAAAAAAAAGGGAAATTTGGGAAACCGGTACAGTCACCCAGACCAAAAAAACGTCTGAGCGTCTACGTGCTGGACGTCGCAAATGAGCTGCGTCTGACGTTGCCTCATCACGCACACACGCCGCTACGCAGACGCGCGCACTCTGGGCGTCCGTCGTAGCGCTTTTACATGGAGGCCTAAATGGCGTCCGTAGCCACCTGCATGCACATTTTGGTGCACACTTACTTCGTGTGTTGGTCTCGATTGATCACAAATCAATGCCACGACAGATGTTAAACTGTGCGGTGACATGGACGTGATGACTGCGTTCGTCTGACGCTAACCTAAAAAGCGTCAGGAGCTGCACTGTGAAGCTTCTGCTGCTGCTCTTTGGATTTAAGTTTTGTGAACTGCCAGCATTTTTTAGAGTTGGAACAGCAGTGATTATCATCAGCATTTGTAACTTTCAACAAACACCGGCGGCATCTCAGCAGCCGCGTAGGTTGCGTTTGATAGCTGGTATACGTTCGCACAATAATATCATTAAAAGACCGTTAAAGGGTCAATCTGGCAGTTTTTAATCTAAGAATAAACATGGTCTGGCAGACGAAGAAATTTTGCTACTGGGACTATGTATTAATTTTCCACCTACATGGTTTTAACAATATTTGTAAAGTAACCTTCATGAAACTGCAGACACAGCTTTCTGCTTCATAGTTTGCTTGTACACAGTGGGGAGGCCATTTCTGCTGTTCCAGGGGAGAACATTGATCTCTGGTTAAAGAAAGACAAGACAGGAAGGAAGAGAGCTTGTTTTGTAAAACACAAAAAGGTGCTTCCGCTGCACTATTTTCCAGACGAAAACATAAACAATGTCAATATTTGGAAAGCCTTCCGACAGGTTTAAAGAGAATCAGGAGGCAGTTTGTTAGAAGACAGAATATATTAATGGTACAAATAAACACTACAAGAAAATTACTATAATACTATATATACTGTTTTTATACACACACACACACACACACACACACACACACACACACACACACACACGGGGTCTATAAAGTCTCTTTACAATTTCAAAAATATATTACAAAGGCAAATGAAAAGACGGATAAGTGAAAATTATTAGAAAATGAGACGTATATATTAATTTTTTTTGCCTCACTTAATACACCTCTATATGGGCACCATTAGTTGCACGAAGCACATCAAGACGGTACTTGATTTCTTGCCATGTTGGCTGTAGCATCCCCTCATCAATGGTGGCATCTGTGATCCTCTGCTTTATTTTATTTTATTTATTTATTTATAAAGTACTTTACCAGGAAGGATACATTGAGATTTCTCTAGTTTTCAAGTACGTCCTGAGTTCAAGAACATTAAAATGTTACAGTTGTTACAGAAATACAAACTAATAAAATGCAAGATATTAAAAAAAACACAAATATACAGATTAACAGAAAATAAATGTGGGAAATAGTCATTATGTTACAGGTTTACAGGTGCATTCTGTATATAGTCATTGTCACGACCACTACGCGTGCTGCTGCGAAAGACGCCGGGTTAAGCCACTCACTATCCGTCTATCCTAGACCAAGATAATGACTGCGTAGACAATAATCCCTGTGCGCTTGCTTACCTATCCGTGTCTGCACACTTTCTCTCGCAACAGGTACGTAGAGCGCGATACAATGGTCCCAGAGAGTGTAACACAGTACTAGTCTTCTCTTGAAATCGAGTAGTGACTACGTCTCCCATAATCCCTGTGCTCCCACCTTCCTATTAGTTACGCTGCCACCAGTCCTCATGGACATTACGCGCGTCGCAGCAAGAGACGCAGGGCTACGCAACCCCACTATCTATCCTAGACCCAGACAGTGACTGTATAGACAACAATCCCCGCTTGCGTACCCAACCGTCCCCAGCGACCGCAACTCACAATTTCGGAGCTACTCGAGCTTAAAACAACAAGCAATACTCCAGTCTCTTCAGTTAGCGTGGATCGAATATCAGGCAGAAACAGAACGTAATAAATGGATATTTATTAGGATATAGAAAAAAGCTATATATCACAATGCATTTGTTACAGGAAAAATTATAGCTAGAATAAATCGCTAGTTACACAGTACACAGCAAATAAAAGAAGAGGATTAAACACAGAGCATTGCTTACAAACAATAAGCTAGCACCAGTGACTCCTGGGTTGGAGATGGAGACATGCATAGATTCGCTGGAGATGGAAGCATGGACAGATCATCAATTTTGATTGAACCCCTGTGATCACCAGCCAGCACATGGCAAGCTTCAGAATTTATACACTTCCTGGTCCTTCCAAAACCCACCCACAAATGGCCCAGCCTCCTGCACTACATATCCCAGAATTCCCCTCTCCCGAGCACGCTCAGTACACTTCGTCGTTAATTTAATTCCCTGGTCCAATCAATCATCTCCCAGAGACCACCTCCAGTGATCCAAGGATGTGATGGCTTCTTTGATATGCGGTTGGGGTGCCGCTCTGGCTGTGTCTTCTCCCTGCCATGAGTAATTGGCCCTCCTGCCTGCTGGGTATAACCAAAAGGGTGATTTCTTTATTTCACACCTTTGATGACTTCAGAGAAAATTGTCACGGACCTGTTTAATTGCTTCCTTCCAGCAGGCTGGAAACGCAGCCATTGATTTCTTAGGCCAGCTGCGCCAAATGGCCTGGTATCTATAGATATATATAGATTTATATCTATGGCTAAGTATACACCTGGCACGATAGAAATACATATCTAATCTGTCCCATCTCTAATCTGCCACAGTCACTATGTTACAGGTTTACAGGTGCATTCCGTATTGAGGTATGTTAATAGGGAGCTCTTAAGGGACTTTAGACAGGTGGAAGATTTGATGGCGTCTGGGAGGTTATTCCACAACTGCGGCGCTCTGTAGGAAAATGAGGACCGAGCCACGGTCTTTTTGTATTGTGGTATTGCAAGTAAGGTGCAGGTCCTGGATCGGAGGTTATAGGATGAGGGAACTGCTGGAGGAAGCAGCCTATTCAGGTGGGGTGGTGGCTTTCCAGAAAAGCTCTTAAACACCAGGTTGGAAAGGTGAAGGGTGCGTTTAGACTCCAGCGACGTCCAGTTTAGCTCTTTTAATATGTCACAATGGTGGGTCATGTAGTTACATTGTAGTGCAAAGCGGCAGAATGAGTTATACAATGTGGTAAATTTCTGAAGGTGTGCTTGCGGGGTTGCTTTAGATTAGTGACGTCCCGTACCTTTGTTCCATACACCATATCTTTAACATAACCCCATAGAAAGAAGTTGTTTTTCTTTGGCAAGACATCAATTACTGCAAATGTTTACCTTGACCTTTTGACTGAATACGTGGCACCACAACTACATGACCTACAACCAACCATCATTTTCCAGCAAGATGGTGCACCACCACATTGGGGTCTGCATGTCCATGGGTTCCTAAATTAAACATTTCCAGACCGGTGGAATGGAAGGGGTGGCCCAATTCCCTGGCCACCTCGTTCACCAGATATCACTCCCCTCCACTTCTTTCTATGGGGTTATGTTAAAGATAGAGTATGGAACAAAAGGTACGGGACATCACTAACATAAAGCAGAGGATCACTGATGCCATTGCCACCATTGATGAGGGGATGCTACAGCCAACATGGCAAGAAATCGAGTACCGTCTTGATGTGCTTCGTGCAACTAATGGTGCCCATATAGAGGTGTATTAAATGAGGCAAAAAAAAATTAAATATATATGTGTCATTTTGTAATAATTTTCACTTATTGGTCTTCTCATTTGCCTTTGTAATAAATTTTTGAAATTGTAAAGTGACTTTATGGACACCGTGTATATCTATATAAATATATACCATTAGTTTACATATATAGTAGGGCTGTGAAAATTAACTATTAATTAAAATCGATTAAATTTATTTTGATCAGGGGGGCCCATCAGCTCCGGTATCGGACTCTAGGAGTCCGAATCCGGAGCTGTACTGGCTTCCTGGGGCCCTGGGTGACCCTACAGCAGCGTGCGAAGCACTTGGTGCCATCCTCCAGTCACGTGTGCGACGCGTGCGACACACGCGTCACACACAGCGACTGGCGCAGGAAGAAGACGGCAGACGAGAAGGCAGCGGAGGAGCGGTAAGTATGGTGCTGCCGGTCTCAGTCCAGCCTCGGCCCCAGCCAAACCCCAGCATGGCCCAGACCTCAGGCACACACCAGGCCCCAGACAAGACCCAGGCCCAAGACCCAAGCCCCAGGACCCAAGCAGATCAGCTAAAAGTAGTTGGATCTGAATGTGCATTATAATTAATCGAAATTAATAGATTAAAATTTTTGTGCTTGACTATTCAAATTTTTCTTAAATCAGTACCAGCCCTAATATTTAGAAATACTGCAGCAAATGATGGCCAGAAATCAACTAACACGAATATTGTCAACATAAAACACATCTCAATAATAAACGCTCTGCATGCGAAGAATATTTACAAACTTTTACAAAGAAAACTAAAAGATTCCATTTCAAGTAGCCTCATTATGTATTGGTTTGTAATGTAAATATTTGTGCAGAATCCTATCTTACCCTTTCTCCATGGGAGCCGCCATCTTTAATTCCACTTTGTTTGAAAGCAACACTCATCCAACCACACGCCATTCAGGTACCAGAGCACGTATTCATTGATGAATCCTCATATTCTTTGCAAGTGTCAGCTGTTTCTAGAAGGTTCTATTGAGACTTCCAGATTCTTTGGCTGGAAACGTTGCGCTTGTCACCAAAGACGACATAAGAGATGGCAGTTCCTGCAAACCAAGACTGAACCGGGAGATGCACCGAAAAGAGGGATATTTTTTTCTGTGCACATTACAAAATGAATCCACAACCAGGTTGATTTTCTAAACTCCTTTATATTTCAATAAATTATAAAACGATATATGACAAAAAAAATCCCTTAAGAGAATAACCCAGGATAGTTACACAGGGAACGGTTAATTTCTGTCATTATATCAGTGTTTCCCAAACCTCTCCACGGGACCCTCAACCAGGCCAGATTTTAAGGATCACCTTGGGGAAAAGCAGACTGCATCCTGCAATTACTGAGCAGCAAATCCTATCACCTGTGCTGTGCTTCAGATATCCTGCAAACCTGGCGTGTCAGCGGGTCCTGAGGACAGGTTTGGGAAACACTGCTTTATATGATTATAAGCCATTGATTAATGACAGTTATGCAGCAACGTGCTAATACAACATGATCCAAGGGTAAAATATTGACCCATGAACGCACGCAGAGACTGTGGAAATCAGACGCGCCACCCACTCACATTGTATCCGAATCGCTTACCCCGGGCAATGTCTCTAAAAGGCACACAAGAAAATAAATGGCCACTTTTACTCACCGCAATCAGGAACCGTGGCAGCAGTAACGTGTTCTACCACGTCTGGAAATAATAATTATTTTTATTGATCGCTTGTATACGTGCACTTATCACGATGTGTGTTTGCACAACATTGCTGCTGCTGCTCGGCTGTGCTGGATTAATGGGATAATACAGGTTCTGTATTTAACCAGTGATCCATGCTGTGTAAACAAGAATGTTATGATATAAAGTATAGCCTTCCAAAACATACACACATATATTACTATAAAAGAATAGGGATTCCACACACAGGTACTCCTTGTTCCGGTGCTGCCGAGCAGCTGGTGATCATAAAGGGCTCAGCAGAGGCTTCTCTCAAACTATAGAAAAAATGTGATGAATTTTTGCGCTTCCCTCTGTAGAGTGAAGAAGTTTTTTTCAAGTGGGAGAAGTTCTTGTTCTTATTCTTAGATTCACTTTTCACAAGTGTTGTTCTTCCTCAAAAAAACAGGAAATATGGCAACATAGTGTAACTTGCTTAGTACAACTGAGCCCCCCACAAATTTAGAGAGGTTCAACTCACGTGTAAATGTGTCTCAGATCAGACACTCGATATTATGTGCCACCGGTATATTAAGGAGATACTGGACTCCCCTTTTTCGTCTTTGTTCAAGATGTTCCTTTAGGGAATAAAGTGCTGCTGCAGGACCATTTGATAAAGATTTATTCCAATAAAATTTAAACTTAAAAACAAATAAAATAGCGCCAAGACGCGTTTCGATTACAAATCGCTTCCTCAGTCGGCAAAATGAATGTAAATATCAAATCGAGTAAATAAAAAGTTAGATGTATCTATGTATATAAACTCCATAAATAGAATGCACGCCTAGAGATTCAATATACAACTCCAAACTTTATGTCATACATTCAAAAAGGAATGAAAGACGTTTCGACCAACTAGGGGGTCTTTCCGAAGATGAAAGCAAACTTATGTTTCTGACCTATATGTCCCATGATGCTCGACCAGCTTTAAGGGTGACTAAGCATCATGGGACACGTAGGGGGTTATTCGGAGAGCACCGAAATGTCGCTGACATTTCGGTGCTCTCTCGTTCCCCGTGCTTCCCTGCACTTCAGGGAATCAAAGTTCCCCACCCTGCGGTGTATTCAGCGTTCACTGCAGACACCCTGGAGTGCAGGGAAAACCTGCCGCAAACCTGATGAACACCTGCAAAAACCACGCTGAACACAGTGGGAAAAGCCGACGAGCCACTGATCACAGCGCAGAGCAGCCGCCGGAAAAAGTCAACAAGCAGACAAACAGGGTGAAAAAAAACCCAAACAGTACGCTTGAACGTTTCAAAATTTAAATGCAGTTTGCTAAAAAAACTACTGAACAAAAATAAAATTTTTTTTTTTTTTTTTTTTTAAATATATAAGATTTCAGAAAAAATTCCGAAAAAATGTCTAAAAGATACAAAAAAAATCTATAACGAGACTTTTTACTGCAGATTAAAATAATAAACGGTTTACTAGATATTGAAAGTTTGAAAAGTGAAACGCTGTTTGCATAAAAAAAAAAATCTACTGAACGAAAATGCCTGAAATTTACATATAAGATCCAATGAATGATAATAAAAAGGTCTGTTAAGGAAAAATGGAAAATGATTTTGGGGGAAAAAAAAAAAAAAAAGAAAATTTGCCGAAAAAAATCCCGAAAAATGCCTAAAAGATCCTAAAAAAAACTATTAGGTATTGGATTAAAACTGGAATATTTTTAACATTGAAGCCTATGGGATTCACCTGAATAAACCTGTTGAATGAAACACCGAACAGCAGGGCATTTCAGCAACTTTTCACTGCTGTTCGATGTTCTCTGAATAGACGAAGCATTGCTTCTCTATGGGGATTTCACTGCCGCCGAACAGGCACCGTACTTGCAGGCAAATCACCACAATTTGGCAAACTTCCTGCTCTCTGAATAGCCGAATGGCCCCGAAATGTCCCTGTACGCTGAATTTCAGTGTCCGGTTACATTTCGGATCTCTCTCCCCCTATAGTTCCGAAACATCCGGCGTGCCAAGGTTTGCAAACACGGACTTTAAAAAGGATCGACCGTTTCAACCCTCTAAGTATGAAATAAAGTTTGAGATTTTATATTGAAGCCCAATTATGGAGTTCCTATACACGTGTTTTAAAGATCACAGCGCCTGGCTTTGTACTTGAGATCTGTATTGGTGAGTGCCCTGCATTTATATGGATATATACATTTAAGTTATGGTGTAGGGCAAAAAGTGAGATTAAAAGCATCCACAATGCAAATAATAAAGTTTATAACTGTAGAAAACATTTACACATCCCAGCAATTCAGAGAACTGCTTTACAGAGCTGAAGTGCTACATTTCACATATGCAGCAAGGAACTCTGGGAAGACATGCAAATTAAGTCTCCAATTCCTCACTTTTTTTGCATCCAGGGTCTGTTTTGCACAGAACCCTCCTTGCCAGTGCAATGCCATACTGGATGGCTTTATAGCAAAGGTCAGGTTATGAAACGAGTCACAGCCACTCCTGGACAGCTGTTTCGTGCTTATCATGCCCTCATCAGCAAGAGATAGGACATGACTCATTGCTGTTTGATGCTTTATCTGGAGGGCAAATCAAAACACATTTAAATTATGGTGGAGGGCAAAAAGTGAGATTATATCTACCGAACACTAAGGGTTTAGGTTTAATCTGCAATGAATTTATCCAGCCAAAACACATTTTATGAGCAAATTATCGATCCACTCCAACACACGCAAGAAGTGGAAAATAAATGTAAATATTCTGGATTTCAAATTATTTTTCCACACTATTGTAGATATAGCTGAGAGATAATAAGTCAGTAAATTATTCTAAGTACTCCATCTTTTTCCCGGTAACGGACTTTTTTTTTTATGCACGGCCTTCATCTACGGGACGAACCTAACCGGTTTGTACGCATAAAGTCCACAGGGTTTTCCTATAGGGGACAACCTCCTTTACCAAAAGGGCTTTCAAGGATTTTTCGATGCAGATATTATTTTCTCTTTCAGGGTTATTCAGAGAAAGGTGAAACTCTGGAGAACTTTTGGAGAAGTGAAAATTCTAGGTCAAAGTAGCTGATTTGGAAAGTGAGATAAATGGGAGAATTTTACTGGTTTGGCTATTTTGACCTAGAATTTTCACTTCTCCAAAATTTCTCCAGAGTTTCACCTTTCTCTGAATAACCCTATTTGGTATCCTTCTTCAAAGATGCATACGGTTTTGGTAAATAGTATAAGGAATTAGAAAACACAGTAATATATCATGTATGTTGAACAGAATTAGGCTTTTTTTTATCATAGCTTTTCCATCTTATTAAACAAAATGCTCATCATAACCCAAAAGATAGTGCAATTTGTCACTTTCCATAAAAATACGGGTTTACAGAATTTACAGCACGAGATTTACCTTTTTTAAGCAAAACTGCTTCGTGAAAATGATGCAAATTATAAAAAAAACGAGTAGGGAGCTAACAGCAAAAAAAAGAAAGGACTTCAAGAGCCGTACAAAAATCAGAACTGCTTATATTTAGTACGTCTGTCTGCTGGGGCTTAACAAAAGGGATTAAATAGCAGAAGAGTTTGATGGAGAATAAAAAAAACCTCGCAACATGATAATAGAATAGTCACAACATGAGGATTATGACAATACAGGAATAAAGTTACAGTGCGAAATTAAAGAGAAAGAACGAAAAGGATGAAAAGTCTCAGCATGGTGATAATGTAACGAAACGTGAGAAGGAAATGTTACAGGAGTGGGACGTTTCGTTTACACGAACCACATAACATTCATCCATTAAATAAAGAGCCAAAAATAACAAAAAGACAAGGCAGAAAGAAATATAGGTGATGGTTGTTTGGCTAGATAGACAGTCGATGTCACGTCCAGCGTCCAAGACCCTGCCCGGCAGCGCCGTCCTCGCTGCTTGCTGGCTGGGCACCGAGCGATATGGAAGACTGCAACAGTCACGTGAGTGGTCAGGGGTCGGGTTGCGGTGTGATGACGCGAAGCCACCAGGTTTAAAGTCAGTCTGCTCGGGCAGACTCATTGCCCCTGACGTGGCTTTGCTTCCCTCAGTGCTAATTGCTATTTACTGTTTTGTGTATGACTCTGGCTATAGAAAACGAACCTTCTATGTGTATGACCCTGACTGTTTCTGAGAACCCTGCTTTGTGTATGACCTCAGCTGTTTCTGAGAACCCTGCTTTGTGTAGGACCCCGGCTGTTTCTGAGAACCCTGCTTTGTGTAGGACCCCAGCTAGCTATTTCTGAGAACCCTGCTTTGTGTAGGACCCCAGCTAGCTATTTCTGAGAACACTGCTTTGTGTATGACCCCGGCTATTTCTGAGAACCCTGCTTTGTGTATGACCCCGGCTATTTCTGAGAACCCTGCTTTGTGTAGGACCCCAGATAGCTATTTCTGAGAACACTGCTTTGTGTATGACACGGCTATTTCTGAGAACCCTGCTTTGTGTAGGACCCCAGCTAGCTATTTCTGAGAACCCTGCTTTGTGTAGGACCCCAGCTAGCTATTTCTGAGAACCCTGCTTTGTGTATGACCTGGCTATTTATGAGAACCCTGCTTTGTGTATGACCCCGGCTATTTCTGAGAACCCTGCTTTGTGTATGACCTCAGCTGTTTCTGAGAACCCTGCTTTGTGTAGGACCCCGGCTGTTTCTGAGAACCCTGCTTTGTGTATGACCCCGGCTATTTCTGAGAACCCGGCTTTGTGTAGGACCCCAGCTAGCTATTTCTGAGAACACGGCTTTGTGTATGACCTCGGCTATTTCTGAGAACCCTGCTTTGTGTATGACCCCGGCTATTTCTGAGAACCCTGCTTTGTGTATGACCCCGGCTATTTCTGAGAACCCTGCTTTGTGTATGACCCCGGCTATTTCTGAGAACCCTGCTTTGTGTAGGACCCCGGCTATTTCTGAGAACCCTGCTTTGTGTATGACCCCGGCTATTTCTGAGAACCTGTTTTGTGTATGACCATGGCTATTTCTGAGAACCCTGCTTTGTGTATGACCCCGGCTATTTCTGAGAACCCTGCTTTGTGTATGACCCCGGCTATTTCTGAGAACCCTGCTTTGTGTATGACCCCGGCTATTTCTGAGAACCCTGCTTTGTGTAGGACCCCGGCTATTTCTGAGAACCCTGCTTTGTGTATGACCCCGGCTATTTCTGAGAACCCTGTTTTGTGTATGACCATGGCTATTTCTGAGAACCCGGTTTTGTGTATGACCTGGCTATTTATGAGAACCCTGCTTTGTGTATGACCCCGGCTATTTCTGAGAACCCTGCTTTTTGGACTGACCCGGCTATTCCTGACAACCCTGCTCTCTTGGTTTAACTCTTGGTTTAAGGCTGACCATCTCTCCTGGTACCAAGGCCTCTGGTACCTGGGCTAAGAGTGTCCTTCTTATCTGGTATCTGTTAACCCTTACTGGGTGCTACAAGATCTGTTCCCTGCAGGTAGTTAGCGTTACCAACCATTCAAGGATCGAAGGGGTAGATAGTATACGGTGTACAGGGACCAGTATCATAAACCCAAGGGGGATCCGTGACAGTTGATGGCTGGCTGGCTGAATTGGCGGACTGATAAATGGCCGTTTGTTGGACAAACCGATTCATTCATACAAGAGAAATTCATTCTCTTGACTAGCCAATCAGATTGTCTATTTTAAGGCAAAATACAAGAGCTGCAAAATGATTCTGAGTTTTAGTTTGGCTTTAACTAGACAGATGGTGGGCGGCTGTTTGGATAGACTGGTGGACGATGGTAGGCTAGTTGAATTAAATATATAGGAGGCAAGACAGACAATCGATGGCTCATTGGATTGATAGATATATGGAAAGACAGAATGACTGGCTGTTTGTATGAATTGATAAGAATATTCATTTTAAGTACTTGTAACGGTTTTGTATTCAATAAAGTTCATTCCCTTGCCTAGCAAAGCAAATTGTGTGCAGACGGCGAGATAGATGGACGGACAGGTAGGATAGCTGGATAGACAAACCGACAGGCTGGCAGATGATGAGGGACTCTCCAGTGTGAGCAGGAGGAGTGGGACACAGGGCACAATATGTGAGTGTTAAGGATGCGCTGGCTGCATGGAGTCCTGACAGATGGCAGAGAAAATGATCATTTTTCAGGTATGACAGGTGGATACGTGCAAGAGGAAGGAGGCTGAACATTAGTTTAACTGCTCTGACAATAAAAGGTTAATTATCCCGAGTCACATTGATAAATGTGCCCTAGATTTCAGGCTTCTTTTGACAATGACATACTGAGCCCCTGACAGAGGCCCCAATTTGGCTCTATTTATAGTATTGCCTGTCTCTGTTACTGTCCCTAACATCTGTCTCTCTCGACCTGCATAGGTCTGTTTCTCTCCTCATCTGCGCTCAGTATAGGACTGTCTCACTCCACTGCTGTCCCCTGCATATTTATGTCTCTCTCCGTTATTACCCCTGCACGGATTTGTCTCTCTCCATTAATACCCCCTGCATGGATCTGTCTCCATTATTACCCCCTGCACAGATCTGTCGCTCTCCATTATTACCCCCTGCACAGATCTGTCGCTCTCCATTATTACCCCCTGCACAGATCTGTCTCTCCATTACCCCATGCACAGATCTGTCTCTCCATTACCCCATGCACAGATCTGTCTCTCTCCATTATTACCCCATGCACAGATCTGTCTCTCTCCATTATTACCCCATGCACAGATCTGTCTCTCTCCATTATTACCCCATGCACAGATCTGTCTCTCTCCATTATTACCCCATGCACAGATCTGTCGCTCTCCATTATTTCCCCTGCACAGATCTGTCTCCATTATTACCCCCTGCACAGATCTGTCCCTCTCCATTATTACCCCTGCACAGATCTGTCTCGCTCTACAAAACTACCCACTGCACGGATCTGTCACTTTCCATCACTACTTCATGGGTCTGTCTCTTTCCATTACTGCCCCTCAATTATGTTTATCTCTTTCCAATACTGCCACCACCATGGGTGTCTCTTTAAAATACTGCTCCTGTACGGTTCTGTCTCTTTTCATTACTGCCCCTTTCTTGTTTCTCTCTCTTTCCATTACTTTCGTCTGCATGGGTCTGTCCCTTTCCATTGCTGTCCCTTGTACATGTTTGTTTCTTTCCATTACTGCCCCGTTTAGGTCGGTCTCCATTACTGCCCCCTGATTAGGTCTGTCTCTTTCCATTTCTGCCCCTTGCATGGGTCTGTCTCTTTCTATCAATGCCCCCTGTATTGACCTGTCTCTTTCCTATATTGCACAGGTGTCTTTATCCATTAATGTCCCCCGCATACATCCATCTCTTTCTATTCCTGCCCCCTGTATACGTTTGTCTCTTTCCATTAATGACACCTGCTTTTTTCACTGCCCCCAGCATTACTATCTCTTGCCGCCTTACACATGTCAAACCACTACTGTTAAATTTCTCCTCTCCTGGCGTCAGTCTTTCATTTTACGCTTATGCCGGTGACTTCCAAACACCTGTAACGTTGCTTTCCACCACTTCTATGGATCGCATTTAGATTAATGCTACACCCCCCCCCCCCCGCGATCAATGGCACCCACTGTTTTTTCTATATCTATTACAGAATCCTTGAATTTTCATCTCTATCTTTAATGCAGTGTTTCCTGAACCTTCCTTGGGACTCGATACCAGGCCAGGTTTGCAGATATCTGAAGCACAGCACAGGTGATCTGATTTGCTGCTCAGTGATTGCAGGATTCAGTCTGCATTTCCTCAAGGGAATCCTTAAAACCTGGCCTGTTGGTAAGTCCTGAGGACAGGTTTGAGAAGTTCACATAGAAATGAAATAACATAGGGTTATACCCCCTTAACCAGTTGTACACGCAAAACAAAAAATGGCCACTCACAAGCTGCCAAACGTTCACGGGCACGTCACAGGTTCTTTAAATCACCAGATGAACAACGAATGCCTTAAAGGAAATGAACACAATAGTGCAGATTGCCAATTGAATTAAAACAGCGTATTTATTGCGCTTACATAGTTAAAAACAAATGAAGCAAATCAACATCACCAATTCCCCAGTTTGTCAGGTCACTGCATGGTACTGCTCGCCGCGTTTCGTCTGTCAAGACTTCATCAGGAGCGTGGTGATGCTCGCGATTTGCACAGCTGGGCGCACTCAGCGGCAGCGTAGAAGGAACGTCCGCTCTCACGGACGTTCCCTCCTCTCTGTAGTGCGCTCGTCTGACACGAGCCTGAGTTAAAATATTTAAAATGTGGTTAAAAGCGTCTTGATCCAAGGAGAAATCTGACGCCATTCTGGGGTCAAGAAGGAATTTTATCCCAGTATGTTGCATATTTGCGAGCGCTTCAGACTGGGTTTTTTTTTTTACTTCTTTTGGATCAACAGCAATTGATGATGTGGGAAAGGCTGAACCCGATGGATGCACGTCTTTTTTTCAGCCTATGCAACAATACAATAGTGTTAAGTAGGGATGAGCTGTTCGGGTTCGGACGGTTCGGGGTTCGACCCGAACTTAGCCTGTTCGAGCAGATCGCGAACACCGAACATTTCCGGGTGTTCACCGTATGTTCGACCACAATGGACCACAATGCATTTTCCCACTGGCCTGAAGCTCGTAATTGGCTACAGCCTTGCACCTGACCACAGGTCTGGTGCAAGACTGGTTCAACACTATGGGCAAATTTTGCCCAATCATGGGCTCACAGAGCTAAGTCCCGCAGCACACTATATAATGTTTCCACGCAGCGCTTCTGCACGCATTTCAGAGGAGATTTCAGAGGAGATAGTTGTGTCTTGTTACTGCCGGTCTGCCACGCTACTGGGGGGGTCTGGGGGTGTTTAATTTCTACCAAATATCAGGGAATTTAGGTGATGTGTGTCTTGTCACTGTGCCAGCAATTTTTTTGGGGGTTTACAACTATCTTTAAAACATTTGTGAATTAAGGTGATCTTCTGGGTCTTCTCACTGTGCCAGCAAGTCTTTTTGGGGCTCATTTCTACCAAATATCAGGGAATTTAGGTGAGGTGTGTCTTGTCACTGTGCCAGCAATTTTTTTGGGGGTTTACAACCATCTTTAAAACATTTGTGAATTGAGGGGATCTTCTGGGTCTTGTCACTGTGCCAGCAAATCTTTTTGGGGCTCACTAATTTCTTTAAAACATTTGTGAATTAAGGTGATCTGTGTCTCGTCACACATCCAGTACCACGCGGTATTTCGGGGCTCACCAATTTCTACAAAACATTTGTGAATTGAGGTGATCTGTCTCTTGTCACTGGCTGCCAGCTATCAGTGGGTCTCACGGAGTTATACCAGAGTTCTTTAACCCCTTAGTGACCGGGCGGTTTTACACAAATCCGTCTTTTAGTGACCACTGCTGTTTTTACGTTTCTGCGCTGTTAGTGTTTAGGTCAAATTTTCCTCTTACTCGTTTATTCGACCCACACATATTATACATCCTTTTTCCCGCCATTAAATGGACTTTCTAGAAATACCATTATTTCCATCATATCGAATAGTTTACTATAAAAAAAATATGAAATATGAGGAAAAAAATGGTAAAAACACACGTTTTCGTAATTTAATCCCCAAAATCTACAACCACCCAAAAAGACCCCGGCTAAATAGGTTCAAAATTTTGTCCCGAGACTAGAAATACCCAATTTTTACATGCGTTTGCTTTTTAACCCCTTCACTGCTGAGACAGTTCACCTATGTGCGCTGCGCTCATTCTGACCATTTTGTGCTAATTATTTTTAGATGACAGCCTAGGTCCTATTTAATTAAACTCCCCCAGACAAAAAACTTTTAAAAAAACCCATTTTTTTATTTTATTAAATGTTTTTTTATTTGTTAATTTAATTTTTTTTTTTTTTTAAATTTTTAAAACCAAACCTGGTCATGTTTGGTATCGTTGGAAAGGCCATAATCAGGCCTTTCAAATTATGTCAAATATGACCATCTAGCTGCCATGGATCGGGAGATAAAGGGATCCTTAGGATCCCCTTATCTCTACATGGCTGCTAGAGGGTTAACTGGCCCACTGACATCCTCACACATATGGTGAGGTTGTCAGTGGGTTGGGGGGGACCTGGAGGCTTGGCTGACATCCAAGATGTCAGCCCCCCTCCAGGTTTGAATCGCGTTTTGGCGCCAATTGGCGCCGCAACGTGATCCGGGAGCGAAACGGTTAATGCCATACACCGCTGAAAAGGGGAGGCTCTCCCCTCTCTAGCGGTGCAAATGGCATCTCCCTAGCTTCAATGGTTGGGGAGATAGAGGGCTCCAAAGGAGCCCACCCTCCCCTCCATTGAAATGCATGGGGACGCCTGCTGATGACATCACCACGCAGCGTGGCGACGTCATCAGCCTCGCCTGCCCATGTAAATCACATGGGCAGGCTTCCTCCCTGCCAGATCGCCGTGGGATCCAGCGAGGGAGGTGAGTATCGGGCGGGAGGGGGATTAGGTACGGGAGACCCGAGGACAGGACGTACAGGGTACGTCAGCGGCCCTTAAGGGGTTAAATCTTTATACCAGAGTTGAATCAGAGTTCTGTATATATTAATCTATATATCACTCACCATGTCTGAAAGAACAAAAAGGACAGGCAGACGCTCCCAGACACAGATAAGAGGGCAAGCAGCCCCTGTGTCGGGAGGCTGTGCCTCTGGTCGTGGTGGACGTGGTGCATCCTCTGCAGGGGCACGCTTGTCCTTTATAACTGGTGCTGGCCGTCTTCTTAACCTGCAGCAACATAGAGAGGATTTGGTGATTGGCTAGCCAGGCCATCCTCATCCTCCAAGTCCTCTGCCAGCCAGGCTTCTAGTGCTTTACAGTCCACCTCAGCTGCCAAAGCATCTAATGCAGCCTCCATGTCCACAGCTACTCCTGCCGTAGCCTCGCTATCACACACGGAGGAGTCAGCTGAATTGTTTGACTACAATGAGAGTGACATGCTGCTTGAGGATGCGCAGCAAGTACAGTGCTCTGATTCAATCTCTGAGGTTGAGCAAGGGAGTATAATCAACCTAGAGGAAGGGGGTGCCAGTGATGACACACAAATAACTGGCACTCATGTTGCCCCAGCAGCTGCAGCATACTGCCAAGTTGGCTCCAGTGACGAGGAGATAGGGGGTGAAGATGACATTGATGATGAGGTCACTGACTCCACCTGGGTGCCAGATCGAACTGAGGAATCAAGTGAGGAGGAGGGGGAGGAGGAGGAGGCACAGCAAACACGAGGCACAACATCCTCTGTGACCAACCGTAGCACTAGCCAGTCCAAGGCATCAGATGTCAGAGCTGCTCCGGTGCAGAGCGCTGTTGTCTCAAAGAACACATGCAGGAACTCTGCTGTCTGGGAGTTCTTTAAGAAATGTGCAGCAGACCCCACCGTTGCTATTTGTAAACTATGTCAAAGGAGGCTGAAGTGTGGGATAAACACCGGACACTTGGGTACCACAGTGGCAGGTTCCAAAACGCAAGGCCATTCCAGCACTATACCAACACGTGGAAGACAATGTTATCCAGTCATTGGGAAAGGCAGTCAGCAGCAAGGTGCATGTCACTTTAGACACGTGGTCCAGCAAGCATGGACAGGGTCGTTACATTTCCTTCACGGCACACTGGGTAACTCTGATTGCAGCTGGGAGGGATCCAAGACGGGGCTCTGTGCTGGAACTTGTTCATCCACCACGCCTCTAGAAAGCTGCTTGTATGAGGTCTGTCTGCTCCACCATCACCACCTCTTCCTCCTCTGTCTCTGGCGAAGTGGCAGTTAAACCGACGCTTGACAGGGTCTACGCAATGGCTCAAGCAAAAAGATGCCATACTGTGCTTGAGCTGGTTTGTTTAGGGGACAGGAGCCACACCGGGTCAGAAATTTTGTCCGCTCTGCAGGGGCAGGTGCAGAGATGGTTAACAACACGCCAGCTTGAGCTGGGAATGATCGTCTGCGATAATGGCAGCAACCTTCTCTCCGCCCTACGCAAGGGTAAATTGACGCATGTACCATGCCTATCACACGTCCTAAATCTGGTGGTACAGCGTTTCCTAACCAAGTACCCAGGGCTGCCAGAGCTTCTCAACCAGGCCAGAAAAGTCTGCAGCCACTTCAGACGGTCATTCCCAGCAAGCGTTCGCCTGGCAGAAATTCAAAGAGAATTCCACCTTCCCACAAACCGTCTGATCTGTGACATGCCCACCAGGTGGAACTCGACATTAGCAATGCTGCAGCGTCTGCACAAGCAGCAGAGGGCCATCAACGAGTACCTGTGTGAGTATGGCACAAGGACAGGTTCAGGTCAACTTGGTTTTTTTCCCCCCCGCAGTGGCTGATGATCAAGGATGCATGCACTGTACTGTCACCATTTGAGGAGGCAACGAGGATGCAGGGGCGGATCCAGAGACTAGTCTCGGGAGGGGCACTGACAGAAAATAAGGTGTTTTAGCAGAGAGCCCGACTCACGAGAATTTACAGAGGGCCCGGCTCACAGGAGCTTACAATCTAGTTGATGGAGGGACAGTAACAGGCGTAAATATAGATATAGCATGTAGGTTTTATTCATATAGTCTTCACAGTTGTACTTCGGACCAGGGCGGATTTGATTTCAATTTAAATTAAATCTCGGCTTTCTACAGGACTCACCGTCATTGCTGGTTGTTACAATCGGAGCCGGGTGAAGGCTTCATATTTAGAAAAATCACCTTTCAGATTAATTTAGCACTAAAAAACAAAAGCATCTGCAATGACAGAGAACATATTCTAAAAAGACAAACTGCCTGAAATAATACTAAGGAAAGATTGCAAGTGTAGTAATGTAAGAAATTTACCAAAAAAATTTGGAGAATGCATGAATTTACAGCCTCGTGCTACAAAGCTAAAACCCGATACCTCTTTCAAGGATGAACAGCCTTGGGGATACAATGTATCTTTCTTTAAAAAAGATGGTTTTCGAGGAAAAACTTACTAAAAGAAAACCGACTTAAATTAAAAATTCTGATTCTTTAGAATTATTTTTTTTTTAAAATCATTATACACCACCTTGCAGGTGACATTACTGTACTTTAAAGATAGGTAAAGTGAATGCAGTTGTTGCATAGTCTGCGCCTTTTTATGTGGTGCAAACAGGTGTATGACTGCAGGCTGTGCTAAAGGGTAAATACATTAAGTGCACAGTCTAAAACCAGCTTTAAAAGATGCACGTGTTATAAACGACAAGTGCAGGCTTTATACAGATATTACAAAACCATATTTATACGTTAAAACACAATGTACCTGTCCAGCAGACCCTGTGCTTGTGTGATTTACATATAGCAAAGGAGGAGGCGTATTCTAAGTTGGATGGATCTTTGTTTTAAAAGGTGTTCTTTTAGCATGGTTTGGAAACTGTAGAGAGTTAACCTCCCTGGTGGTCCGATTCTGACATATTTTATATGTCAGAATCAGTACCATTTATTCAGCCCCCTGGTGGTGTTAGAGTGTGGCTGGGGTTAAATTTCATTGCTGAAAGCAATAACCCCGAGCCACACTCAGGCTGGATACATTACCTGTACCTGCGCTACCTCGCTGTCCCCCGCAGTCACCTCCGGCCAATCACAGCGTCCTGCTCCCTGGTTCCCTTCTCGCGAGAAGGTTACCAGGAAATAGGACGCCGCGATTGCACGGAGAATACAATTGCGGGGGACAGCGAGGGGGCGCAGGTAAAGGTATGTATCCAGCCCGAGTGTGGCTCGGGGTTATCGCTTTCAGCAGTGAAATTTAACCCCGGGCCAGAGTCGGGAAAAATTCCAGGGAGGTTAAGGCTCTGTGACTGCGGAGGTGTGGCATGGTATTCCAAGGAGAGAAATCTAATCTAGATCCAGTAATTTCTATAGGAAAGGAAAAAAAAAGAAGATTATAGACTATCAATTATTTTTCATTTCTTATACAGAACCCTATGTAGAAATCAGAAAAAAAGCATAATTCTAATGTATCGACTCCCTCCTTGTACACTGATCTTGTAAAGTGCTGCGGAATTTGTAGCGCTATATAAATAAAGGATAATAATAAATGCCATCCACAGATAAAAACACACGCAGAAAACAGCTTGGGAAATAAACAAGCTTACTTTGCATCGGAGAATGGTTAAAATATTTTAAAATACAGCTTTAAAGGACCAGCTGATTATTCTAGAGCAAAGGTGGCAAACCTTGGCATCGCACAAGTCTCTGCACATGTTCCATCATGATGTTCAGTCAAGCTTAAGGCTGGTTGGACACCATGGAACACGTAGGGCCCTATTCCAAGGTTGGTGTTAAGTTTGCAACAGCTGTGGTTAAGTTATCAACTCCATAGACTATAATGGCTCTGTTAAGTTTGCAACAGCTGTGGAATTCTCTGCCTGTTGAGGTGGTTGGGTCAGAGTCTGTGCAGACGTTTAAACATCGGCTGGATGACTTCCTGCAAAAACATACATGGTTATTCAGTGAAAGTAGGAACTCTGGAGAACTTTTGGAGAAGTGAAAACTCCAGCAGGGTTATTCAGAGAGAGGTGAAAAGCCAGAGAATGACTGGAGAAGTGAAAATTCTAGGTCAAAATAGCCAAACCAGAAAAATTCTCCCATTTATCTCACTTTTCAAATCAGCTATTTTGACCAAGAATTTTCACTTCTCCAGTCATTCTCCTGGTTTTCACCTCTCTCCGAATAACCCTCTAGGTCAAAATAGCAGATTTGGAAAGTGAGATAAATGGGCGAATTTTTCTGGTTTAGCTATTTCAACCTAGAATTTTCACTTCTCCAAAAGATCTCCAGAGTTTCACCTTTCTCTGAATAACCCTGACAATATTAAGGGTTATAATATTTAATATGTGGGTAAAAGCTGCTAGATCCAAGGAGAAATCTGGGGTCAAGAATTTTTTCCCAGCGTGTTGCATATTGGCGAGTGCTTCAGACTGTGTTTTTTGCCTTCTTTTGGATCAACAGCAGTAGGTGATGTGGGAAAGGCTGAACCCGAAGGATGCAGGTCTTTTTTTCGGCCTATGTAACTATGTAGCTCTGGTTAAGTTTACAACTACCTTGGAATGGGGCTCCTGATGTGCAAAGGGTGGACATCACTGTTCTAGTGAGCCCCTGAGCCAGACTGAAAGTCATTTTTCAGTTGTGTATTCTAACAAGTGCACCAGCAATCTATGCTGAAATTTCATAGAATGTGTGGATTTTCTTTTGCAGCCAAAGAAGAATATTGCAAGGTCATACAATTTTAAAAAGGTTGCATTTTTGTTTAAAAAAAAAAATATATATATATACCAGTCCAGGAAAGGCACATTCAATTATTTATAGGGTGTTAATGGGGATAGCACAGTGACAGACATACTGAGTGGCGAAATTATGCTTCCAGTGCCGGGCACATTCGATCAATCATTTATTGAAGCATGCGCACACTGCCCGTAAATTAACTGCATCCTCCATAAAAGTCAACACGTGTTAGGACTAGGGTGACCATATCGGCCATGTTTAAAGGGACACATAGAGGGTTATTCAGAGAAAGGTGAAAATCAGGACAAGAAAACAATCTAGACCAATAGCCTATCTGGAAAGTGAGATAAATGGGATATTTTTTCTGGTTTGGCTATTTTGACCTAGAATTTTCACTTCTCCAGTCATTCTCCTGAGTTTCACCTTTCTTTGAATAGACCCAATAGAATTTATTCATGCCAATGGGCAACGCATGAAAAATTTTCACTACGCAGCATGTAAAGTCTATATGCTGCAGGTAAGAAGTCAGAAAGGGAATCCCAAGTGACCTGCCTTGATTTCCTTCGTGCAGCATATGAATTATACATGTTGCAGGGCATCCTTTTTCCTTGTGTACGCCTCTGCATGTAATAGCAATATGTGTCCCTTTAAACGTGGCCGTTATGGTCACCCTAGTTAGGACCTGCTTGGTTCATCACTTGATGGCTCTTAAAACCAAAAACACATTTTCACGTACAGTCCATCCCATCAAAAAAATAAAACCAATACAGCCTGTTTGGTGAAGGAAGTGTACGGATACGAAGCTCGCCCTGCGTGGCGTGCAGTTGCCACAGGGTATACAGCTGAGTCATTAGCAATCTGAAGTATGAGGATTTAATGGGAGCTGGGTTTGTTTTCGTTAAAGTGAAAGCCCCAGTTAAGTGAAAGACACAATAATAATTATATAAAAATGCACATTATTATTATTATAGAGAATGCAGGGTATGTTTGCCAATTTAGCTTCCTCATATTACTGCCCAGGGTCTTTACAGGTTGTTTTTATTGTTATTTTTTGGGTAGGGGGGGGTGTATTTCTAAGGCCTTAGTAACAGCTCATGTTTTCCCCTTGTGCAGGTTCCCTCGTGAGTTCGGACATGCTGGTGGTCCTCATGCTTTACCTCTGGTTTGCAGTTGGCTTGGCCTGTGCAGCTTTCTGCTGCCACCATCTGTTAATGATCTCCACGGGACCATCATCTCACAAGACCCAAACCACTGAGCAGAACGCACCAACCTGGACAGAGAACTTGCAAAAAGTCTTTGGGAAACAGTGGTTACTGGCAATCTTATTGCCCCGAGTAACACCAAAAACATAGCCTTCCCGATTGCACTTTCCCCCCCCCCCCAAACAACAGAAATTCAGGTAGTATTAGAACATAAGAGAGGAAAAAAAGCACTTTATCTCACGGTCAGCTCCTCGCTTTTCCATTTCTAATAAGATCAGCTCGCTGCTATAACCAGATACCCGTTCCTTCAGATGCCAACCAGATGCCCTCTCACTATCAACGAGATTCCATCTGGCTGTGCTCTGCCGACGACCAGCTCTCGCTCACAGGAGTCTATAGAATCAGAACCACTTCAAAAAATAGTCACATAGAATATATAAGCTTTAAAATATTAGATATATGTGCATGGACCACCGGAAGAAAGCATTAACCCCAAAGGTTGGCGCACCTGCAGGTTCTGCTGGACGAAGATGCCAACCACATGGTAAACTTTGAGCAGGACACAGGAACGAGCGGATCCAAGGTTTTGGCAGAATTCGGTGGCTGTCTGTAAACATAGAAAGCCAGTCAAGCAACGGATTAGAACTATAGTTTTCAAGTGCACTGCAATGTATTATAGTAACATTATTAACCAATAAAATTGATCAGTAATGCACATTACTAGGAGGTTTGTGATTTTTGACTAGAAACGGGGTTGGGGGGGGATGTCAAGTGGGCATTGTGTCAAAAGGAGCAGAATCTGTTGCCGAAAACTAAAATTCAGAATCTGTTGGTTAGGGTTAACCCTTAAACAAGTGCAATTACAAACCTAAAAGTTACCCTAACTGCACTAAAAGCACAATTACTAGCCCTAAAGGTTACCCTAACTGTACTAAAAGCACGATTACTAACCCTAAAAGTTACCCTAACTGCACTAAAAGCACAATTACTAGCCCTAAAGGTTACCCTAACTGTACTAAAAGCACGATTACTAACCCTAAAAGTTACCCTAACTGTACTAAAAGCACAATTACTAATCCTAAAAGTTACCAACTGTACAAAAAGCGCAATTACTAAACCTAAGTTACCCTAACTGTACTAAAAGCACAATTACTAGCCCTAAAGGTTACCCTAACTGCACTAAAAGCACGATTACTAACCCTAAAAGTTACCAACTGTACTAAAAGTGCAATTACTAACCCTAAAAGTTACCCCAACTGTACTAAAAGCACAATTACTAACCATAAAAGTTACCAACTGTACTAAAAGTGCAATTACTAACCCTAAGGCTAGGGTTAGACGAGCGCAGTGCGAACGCGCGTGCAGGCGCACTTAATCACGGCCGCACTAGCAGCAGATGCCGGGCAATGACGGCCAATATACGAAGTACGGTCGCACAAAAGTCCGGCTGCGCAACGCAAGTGGAAAACGAACGCATTTTTTCGAGAACGTAAAACCGCTAGTACTGACGTACAGAGTGCGCTGCGTCCGCTAGCGGCGTGTGTGCGTGAATTGGAGACGTCAGACGCTGCTAATGTCCGGCCAACATAACGTCCAGATGCACAAAGTGTTTTATTGATGATCCGTACAAAATCACGGATGCAAATGCGCATCGTATGACCGCTATCGCGTACTCCGTGAAAAAATGCGTCCATTCGTTCGAACGCACTTTTTCACAGACAACGTGAAAATGCGTTCGTCTGACCCTAGCCTTAAAGTTACCCTAACTGCACTAAAAGCACGATTACTAACCCTAAAAGTTACCAACTGTACTAAAAGTGCAATTACTAACCCTAAAAGTTACCCCAACTGTACTAAAAGCACAATTACTAAACCTAACTCCACTAAAAGCACAATTACTAACCCTAAGTTACCAACTGTACTAAAAGTGCAATTAATAAAGTTACCCTAACTGTACTAAAAGCACAATTACTAATCCTAAAAGTTACCAACTGTACTAAAAGCGCAATTACTAAACCTAAAGGTTACCCTAACTGTACTAAAAGCACGATTACTAACCCTAAAAGTTACCCTAACTGTACTAAAAGTGCAATTACTAACCTAAAAGTTACCAACTGTACTAAAAGCACAATTACTAATCCTAAAAGTTACCCTAACTGTACTAAAAGTGCAATTACTAACCTAAAAGTTACCAACTGTACTAAAAGCACAATTACTAATCCTAAAAGTTACCAACTGTACTAAAAGCACAATTACTAACCATAAAAGTTACCAACTGTACTAAAAGCGCAATTACTAACCATAAAAGTTACCAACTGTACTAAAAGCACAATTACTAATCCTAAAAGTTACCAACTGTACTAAAAGCGCAATTACTAACCAAAAAAGTTACCAACTGTACTAAAAGCACAATTACTAATCCTAAAAGTTACCAACTGTACTAAAAGCACAATTACTAACCATAAAAGTTACCCTAACTGTACTAAAAGCGCAATTACTAACCATAAAAGTTACCCTAACTGTACTAAAAGTGCAATTACTAAACCTAAAGGTTACCCTAACTGTACTAAAAGCACAATTATTGACCTTAATTACTAACCCTAAAAGCACAATTATTAACCCGAACTACTAATTAAACCTAACATTAACTCTAAAACAAGCAAAACTGCTAACCCCAGTCGTAATACTAATCCTACCCCCCCCCCCAAAAAAAGAAATACTAACCCAATACATAATGTTTCAAATAATTTTTTTCCCTCCTATTTTGGTGGTTTATTGAGGATAGATTCACGAAATGTTAACCGGGCTGGAAGAGCACCAAATAATGGCCAACCGTAACCATGGGGAAGGTCTCCGGGTGAGAGGACCATAAGGAAAAGAGTCAGTAGGAAGAAGGGGTTTCCATGTTCAGCTGAAATTAGGAAGAAAGCACAAAGCGTATTCTGGATGTCGGTGATTCGGGGGGGGGGGGGGCACATGAGACAAAGTGAACGTAGTGAGGGGGTCAATAATGGGAAGGAAGGCCCAAAAAGTTATTTCAAAAAATCAAAAGATACCATGATCACTCACTGTTCCTCTAACATTTTACAAAAAACAAGTGATTGTCGTATTCAGACAGGTATTGATTGAATCATTGAGGGATCCTCAAGATGAAAGATTCTGATTTACTTAATCTACATAAAGGTAGATGGGGAGTTGGGAAAAAGTATGTGCTTTGTTACCAATGCATAAGGAGTAGTTTATCACTATGAAACGTGTGGGATTTCATCATTTGTATATAGGATTGGATATTTTTCAAAGCCTTCAATATGCAGTTAGGTCCATATATATTTGGACACCGGCACAATCGTCATACGTCCGGCTCTGTATGCCACCAGATTAAAATTAAAATGAAACAATCCAAATTAATTTGAACTGCAGGCTTTCAGCTTTAATTCAAGGGGTTGAACATAAATATCAAAGGACAAATTTTAGGGACCGCAACCATTTTTATACACAGCCCCCCCCCATTTTCAGGTGCTCAAATGTAAATGGACAAATGAATCAGAAGTAAAAATTATTATTAGTACAACAGTTTTCGCAGCGCTTTACAATAACCAAAGGGGACGAGATACAGATAAACAGAGAGATGATGGAAACAAGAGGTGTAGAGGGCCCTGCTCATAGGAGCTTACAGTCGAGATAGTGTACATTTTTAATATTTTGTTGAGAATCCTTTACTGGCAATGACTGCCTGAAGTCTGGAACCCATGGACATTACCAAAGATTTGGTTTCCTCCTTTCAGATGCTTTGCCAGGCTCTACTTGCAGCTGTCTTCGGTTGTTCTTTGTTTGTGGGTCTTTCGGCCTTTAGCCAGCAAAAACGTTGCCTTCGGCAAGTGAAATGCTGCTCAATTGGGTTGAGATCAGGTGATTGACTCGGCCATTGCAGAATATTCCACTTGTTTTCCTTCAAAAACTTCTGGGTTGCTTTTGCAGTGTGTTTTGGATCATTGTCCATCTGTACTGTTAAGCGCCGTCCAATAAACTTTGCTGCATTTGGCTGAATCTGGACTGACAGTATATCTCTAAACACTGAATTCATCCGCCTGCTTCTGTCACATCAATAAACACCAATGACCCAGTGCCACTGGAAGCCATACCCATGCCATCACAATGCCTCCACCATGTTTTACAGATGACGTTGTGTGCTTTGGATCATGAGCTGTGCCAAACCTCCTTCATACTTTTTTCTTCCAGTCATGGTACAGACTAATCTTAGTTTCATCCATCCAAAGAATGCTTTTTAGATGTTTTTTGGCAAAGTCTAATCTGGATTTTCTATGCTTCAGGCTTATCAATAGTTTGCACCTTGTGCTGAAGCCTCTGTATTTGCACTCGTGAAGTCTTCTCTTGATAGTAGACTTTGACAATGATGCACCCACCTCCTGGAAAGTGTCCTGCACTTGTCTGGATGTTGTGAATGGGTTTTTCTTTACCATAGAGAGGAAGCTGCGATCATCGCCCCGGTCGTCTTCCGTGGATGTCCAGGCCTTTTTATGTTGCCGAGCTCACCAGTGCCTTCTGCTTTCCTCAGAATGTACCAAACTGTTGATTTGGCCTCTCCTAATGGTTAAAGAGCCAAGCTGAAATACGATGCCCTAGAAATGAACCCAATATATTTGAAGCAAGAACAATAATTTGGCTCTATTGGACAAGTATTTATACACTATATTGCCAAAAGTATTCACTCACCCATTCAAATAATCCGAATCAGTTGTTCCAATCACTTCCATGGCCACGGGTATATAAAATCAAGCACCTAGGCATGCAGACTGTTTTTACAAACATTTGTGAAAGAATGTATAGAACATATGGAAGGGGGGGGGGTACAGATTTCTCAAACTTTGCATTTATTTGAAAGGTCAATAAAAGGAGCTGTATAAAAATACCGGTTATAAAAATTACAGTGAGATGTTTAAATATTCATGGGAATATCTGAATCTGCCCTTCACTGCTGGAGGGAGTCCGGCTATAGATTATGAACGTAGGGGGAAAAAAAAACACACACACGACTTAAAAGGTAATTTGAATAGCTTTTTTTTTTTTTTTCTTTGATGGGGGTTATGAAGATTGATATGATGAAATTAGGCGAATAAGTAAAAAATAAATCAAAGAGATTCCAACTGTGATAAAACATAAAAGGGAGAAGAATCTAAAAGAGGCGAAGCGGCCCCTGTTATCATAAAAACGACTGCTGACGAGAGCACACAATCATTTACTGGTCTAACAAGCAGAAAAGGTATTACACAGAACGACAAGCTCAAAAAAAAAAAAAATAGAAATGAGAGCTCTCTCAAAAACCTCTGATCCAGGACCTGCACCTTACTTTCTGGTATCGGTACATCCCTAATTGTACCGGTATCGATACCGCCCCCGATACCAGAAGCCAGCACTGAGCTGGCTTGCCAGCATCAGAGGGGCTGGGGTAGCTGGTGGAATGCTCTTGCAGCTGGCTGCGTTCCACTGAGCAGCTGCCGGCAAAGGTTTAGAGGGGCCGCTCGGTGGGCAACCCCAGCCGCAATCTCGAGAGAACTCTGAGTTCGCGAGATCTCGAACTGTGCAAGATCTCACGAGTGGCTGCTCTAAGCCTTTGCTGGTGGCCGCTCGAAGGAACGCAGACAGACACAGGGGCATGGTAGAATGTAGTTAGAGACATGGGCTTGGCTGCAGAATGCTCTATCTGCAGTCTGGAAGGAGGGGGTGTGTTTACACCCTCTGGTCAGGTGTCTGTGTGGGGTTACATGTATCGGAGTTCTGAGTGGATATACATGTATCTCAGGACTGATGGGTATACATGTATCGGAATTCTGAGTGGGTATATAAAGTTGTGTTCAAAATTATTCAACCCCCAATGCTGTAAAGGGTTTTAGGGAATTTAGTGTACATTTGTAATTGTATTCAGAATGAAATCCTACAAGGACTTTTTAAAGAACCATATGCAACTAAAATGACATCAATTGGTTTTGTAATACAGTAGTAAATGTTTCTGGTGTGTTTACAAACATGGTAAAGTCAAGAGAATGGTCCAGTAAGACAAGAGAAGAGGTGATTACTCTTCACAGGAAGGGCAATGGCTATAAGATTGCAAAGAGGTTAAACATACCAAGAGAGACCATAGGAAGCATCATTCGCAAATTCAAGGCAAAGGGCACTGTTGAAACGCTACCTGGTCGTGGCAGAAAGAAGATGCTGACTTCGACTGCTGTGCGCTACCTGAAGTGTAGAGTGGAGAAAAGTCCCCGTGTGACTGCTGAGGAACTGAGAAAAGATTTGTCAGATGTGGGTACTGAAGTTTCAGCTCAGACAATACGGCGCACACTGCGTAATGAAGGCCTCCATGCCAGAACTCCCAGGCGCACCCCCTTGCTGTCTCCAAAGAATAAGAAGAGTCGACTGCAGTATGCCAAAAGTCATGTGGACAAACCACAGAGGTTTTGGGATAGTGTTCTGTGGACTGATGAAACAAAATTAGAACTGTTTGGGCCCATGGATCAACGCTATGTTTGGAGGAGGAAGAACAAGGCCTATGAAGAAAAGAACACCTTGCCTACTGTGAAGCATGGCGGGGGGGGGGGTCAATCATGCTTTGGGGCTGTTTTGCTTCTGCAGGTACAGGGAAGCTTCAGCGTGTGCAAGGTACCATGAATTCTCTTCAGTACCAGGAGATATTGGATGACAATGTGATGCAATCCGTCACAAACCTGAGGCTTGGGAGACGTTGGACCTTTCAACAGGACAATGATCCCAAGCATACCTCCAAGTCCACTAGAGCATGGTTGCAGATTAAAGGCTGGAACATTTTGGAGTGGCCATCGCAGTCACCTGACTTAAATCCGATTGAGAACCTCTGGTGGGACTTAAAGAAAGCAGTTGCAGTGCGCAAGCCTAAGAATGTGACTGAACTGGAGGCTTTTGCCCATGACGAATGGGCGAAGATACCCGTAGATCGCTGCAAGACACTTGTGTCAAGCTATGCTTCACGTTTAAAAGCTGTTATAACTGTAAAAGGATGTTGCACTAAGTACTAAGATTGAATGTCACTTGGGGGTTGAATAAAACTGATAATGATGTGAGCACAGAAAAGACATTTGTGGTTATTTCATTATAAATGTTATATTTGTCTGACCTACACGTGCCTCTTTGATTTAATTGTAAGCAAGATGACTGAATGATCAAAATCAATGTCAAACTGGCCAAAACACTCAATTTCAGTGGGGGTTGAATAATTTTGAACACAACTGTATAAGGTCTGTGTGTGTCGTCAGGGTGTGTGCAGTCCTGTGCAGTGGGTAAAGGGGTGTCTGGCCATACATTTCAAATGGAAACATAAATCGGACGGGCTTTCAGCAAAATCCTAAATTATTTATTGGAAAGCGGTCGCATGACTTTAAATAAATGTATCAGTACTGGAAAAAAGTATCGGTACTTGTACTAAAAAAGTGGTGTCTGTGCATCCCTTCTTACAATGCCACAATACAAAAAGAAAGTGGCTCGATACTCATTTTCCTACAGAGCACCACAATTATGGAATAACCTCCAAGACACCATCAAATCTTCCCCGTCTAAAGTCACCTACGAGATCTCTATTAAACATACCTCAATACGGAATGCACCTGTAAACATGTAACAGTGACTATATACAGAATGCACCTGTAAACATATAATATAGTGACTATATTTCCTACATATTTATTTTCTGTTAATATGTATATTTGTGTAGTTTTTTCAATATCTTGCATATTATTACTTTGTATTTCTGTAACATTTCAATGTTCTTGAACGCAGGACATACTTGAAAACGAGAGAAATATCAATGTATCCTTCCTGGTAAAATCCTTTATAAATAAAATAAATGTACATATAACAAGAAATTAATGGGGGAAAAAAGTGGCTTTTCTGTCACAGTGCTTCATCATAACAATTTAGTGATTACTTAAATGCAGGTTTGATATTAACCCCTAAAGCCTTTGGGACAGGCTCCCTACCTGCCAGAATCATATACCATATTCACATAGGGCTCCCACTGCGTATATGTGGGTAGGAGAGACAGTTTCCAAGGCGCTGTGCTTTAATCCTGCTACCGCCTGTCTGGAATTGCCTGAATAATTCATGCTGAGCCTCGGATGGGTGATTGGCTGCTCTGTTATCTGTCACATATAATTTGTGCTTTTCTATCACGCAAAATTATCTTGTAGATCCTGACATTTAAACTTGTCCTCAGTGCGGCTGCTGCTCGCTATGACTCAGGCTCCCTGCAGCCCTCTGTAGCTCTGCTGACAGAGGGGTCATTTCCTCTGACGGATAATGTCTTGGCGCAGGACTGCCGACGGCTGCTGTATACTCTCCCTGCGGCGCTGGACAGCAATGTGTGCCGCTTCTTGGGTACCTTAAAGCAGAGCATAGAAAACATCTTAACTGTACATCGTTACATTCCACACCCAGACCAAGCATTTTAAAATGACTTATTAGCAGATCTTTCCACGTTTATCTATTTTTTTTCCTTTTATTGTAGTTATATGTAGCATAAAGTATTATTACTTGACCGTGATTTAATGCACTTAATACAAACAGTGTTTTGGAAACATATATATTATAAAATCTCTCCAAAACTTAAAGAAACAATACGGAAAGAGAGTGTTCTTTAAGTTTTAACGAGTGTTCGTTAAGTGATTTTTACTCACCTTTTGTCCCTCGTCACACCTAACTCCTTCTCTTCTGCTCGGGCTCCTGTACCCGGAAGTCCGAGTCTTTTCTGAACAATTTGCGCACCCTGTGCCGCGTAGGAAATGCAAATTCTGCACTGCAACAGGGCTTGGGTACGTTACATATGCAAGTCCTGTAATGCCTGTGCAGAACAATGGATCGGAGCTGCGCGCATGCGCATTTCAGCCTCTCTGAGACGGATTGGCCTCAGAGATGGTGACGCCAGCACGCTTCCTGCTTGTCAACGTCACTAGTAACTGAAGAGCGACTGGCAGCCAGGATATTCAAATTTCCGAGGTGCTGGTAACGCTGGGTGGGGTGGAGGAAACCTTTTTAAAGCGTTTTGACGAGCGAAAGGAACGTCTGTGAAAGTGGATGTTCCTACCACTCTGACGCCCGTCTGGCCACCTCACTGAGCGAATTTATTGCGCTCAGCGCTGCAAGTCTCCTATGGAGGATCACACTATGCAGCCCGAACGCGCAATGACGGGCAGACTTGCTGTACAGCCAGACGCACTCGCAATTCGTGCAAGCGCAACAACAGCGTGTGGCCGCCCCCCCCCCCGTGCGCTCAACTGGAAGCAGCCTAAATTGTGATCTTTATCACATTATTAGCGGGGGGGGGGTGCTATGCAGGAGAGTAGTTTGGAGCCATTCGGGAGTGAAGAGCAACATCTCAAATACAGTGTTTCGTGGTCATTACCCTAGACCAGGGATGGCAAACCTTTGTGAGCCCGAGTGCCCAAACTGGATCGCTAAACCAACTTATCCGTCTCAAAGTGCCAACACCACAATTAGACCTGAATTTCTCTAATTTATTTTAGAAAAAACACTTCATACGACTGAACTAATTATGTGCTTAAGTCTAAAAAGAAAAATACAGTAGAAAGAAGATGAATATATTGGCCCCAGATCACACATGGATATAATTGCCCCAAACTCGATATAATGGATATAATTGGCCCCAGCTCACATTTATATATTGCCCCCAGCTCACACATGGATGGATATTGCCCCCAGCTCACATGGATATGCCCCCAGCTCTCATGGATAAATGCCCCAAACTCACCGCCGCTCCGAGCGTCTTCCTCCCAGCACAAATGATGCTGCCCGGCCGTTCGTTCGTTGCAGTCCACCAGCCGCGATCTCGCGGCGTTAACTCCGGAGTTAACGCCGCGATCTCGCGGCTGGTGGACTTCAACGGATGCGGGCACCATCATTTGACCGCGCGCGCTAGGAGGAAGACGCTCGGAGTGGCGGTGAGGCGAGCCTATGGCTCGCGTGCCGACCCGGTCGGCCCCGCGTGCCATAAGATCGCCATCGCTGCCCTAGACTGATATTTTTTGTTTCTAGAGCACAAAAACAAACAAACCATGCCAGCCTTTATTATAAAACGTTTATTTTCAAGTATTTTAATCCCACAGCTGCACCCAGCTATATGCTTGCCAGCAAGCCAGCTACTTGGTCTGGGGTTGATAGTTTTTAACCAGTTCCGTGTTTCGGCGTTCGATTGCGGGCCAGGTTTACTGTACAGTCCTCTCATTTGGTTAAATAAATACAATAAGTCCAATAAATACAGTAAGTCTGTTCAATGAAGGAGGTATTGCATCAGGTGGGTAAAGGAGCGGAAAGAGCTGTGGTGCCATGACGATGTGCCAGTTTGGAGAAGACTCTCAACCCTCCCCGTTTCTGGACCAGTCCTGGTAAACTGAACCAATTCTGTTCCTCTTGGCATTGTTACAGATGTAATTATTTTCATCACCAACGGGGGGGGGGGGGGGGGGGGAAATCTATTCAAAATGTGAGTCGCACCGGGCTGCATTAAAGTGACCGGTTGCTCATACTTACGGAATCAATGCTTTTCACAAACTTTCCCTGCACAGATTTTGGACAATGAAGCTCATACTTGACCAATGAGTTGCACCTCTGTGACAGCCCATTCCCTACGAGACATCCTTTTTCACATAGAGGATTGTTAGAGGTCTGTCTGTTTGATTCTTTGAGCGAACATGCGCATACAGTTTATCCTAGCATGTTAAAGAGCTTGAGTAGCAAGTCGTTCCTGCCCACCATTTGTCATGGACGCCTCTAGTTCCTTCCAGTCACTTGGATCTTTGCTGCCCATAGCTTTAGCATACAGTTGGACTTGCTCCTTTAGTTTCTCCAACTGGTTCTGGGTGGCGTGGTTTAAACGGACCAGCTCCTTGGTCTTCATGGCGATGTCCAGCAGCCCAGAGCGGTGTAAAATTTCCCAGGTGTTCTGAAAACGCTGTTTTCTGTTGCCTTTGTTTCCCAAGGCAATTGGCGCAACCTGAGGTCCTGCTGGTGGTACATCTTGAGAAGATGACTTTGCTGCAGAATCTTCCGTTGCGCCCGCTGACTCTCTTGGCGCTGGGCTGCCCTGTCTCTTGATCACCGTTTTCTCTGAAGAAATAATCACACTCCTTTGTAACGGATTTTCACTTTCGTCAGAGCTGAGGGGCACCGGGGCCTCTTTAATGTTTTGTTCCTGTGTGCCACAATGTGTCCTTTTTGCCTGGTCTTGACGAGCTGCGTCAGACCTCTTCTTACATCTGAGTGGCAATGAGGACCCCGCTTTGAAGTGGCACGGGTATGGAGCTATCTTGGTATAGGAGTTAAGGATTGGCAGGTACTTTGCACGCTTTTTGCAGGTGGTTTCGGTTTTAGCAGTACACACAGCAGGAGGGAAAAGCAGAATCTGTGAAGACGAAAGCAGCTGGAACGAAGGTCGGACGGTCCAAGCATGGACATCTGGGTCAGCGCTTGCCTCCTGCGGAAGAGAATTAAAAAAAAGTCAGTTTCTACAGAATTTCTGCCACCAATCCCTTCTAATTACATGAGCCCACTGCCCTGCCGTACGTTGGCATTTGATGTCTGCGCGCGTCCCTATACTAACCCTGTGCAGAGAACTAGAAGTGGATTGTTAAATGCACGGTGAAAGGGGAAGAGCAGCTGCGATCTCTCTCCTGGGAAGCCTCAGACTAACACTAACTGACAGCACAACTAACCAGGGGAGACCGACACGCCGAAATCTGACCAACTGGGAGTCAAAAGCTCTGATCTTTGGCAGGAAAGAAAATAACAGTTCTTGATAGCGCCACCATGCAGGAGAGGCACGAGAACTTTCTGCTTTAACACAGGGCGTGAGTGTTGAAAATGTCGCCTGTTAACGTAACTAGCAGAAATATAAAAAGGGATGCAGGCAGCATTTTATTGTTTGTTTTAAACAAAAAGGGGTTATTCAGAGAGCATTGAAATTTCGTACAGCATATTTTGGTGCGCTGCGGGGATTTCAGTTTGGCGACCCTGCAAAGAATTTAACATTCACCGCAGGGTCCCCAAAGTGCGCCAAATGGGATCCGAATGTCACCGCCTAATACAGCTGACAATCCGATCTGACCACCGCACGCCGGTGAAAAGAGTCGATCAGCTGCCGAATTTCGTCAAACTGGAAAGAAGGAAACAAATGGAACGCTGCTATGGAAAAAAAAAAGAAAAAAAAAGGGATTTTAAAACAATAAAAATGCATGGACATCATAATGGGTGCTATAAAAATAAAAAAAAACTTCTGTTACAAAATAAAGCATATTTATTTATTTATAAAGGATTTTAGCAGGAAGGATACATTGAGATTTCTCTCGTTTTCAAGTATGTCCTGGGTGCCATATGCCATTATAGAAAAAATATACATAGAAAAAGGAGAATCAATTCCAGAAAAACGCCCAAAAAATGTTTTAACAAAATAAAAAGACTTGCTGCAAATGAAATGAATAAATGATTTTTTAATTCAACCATTTTCTTTTTTACATTGAATCAGAGGAATTTCCCCTTTAAATCTGATAAACTGAACCACCACAAATCAGGGCATTTCACTGACATTTCGGTGCAGTTTGGTGTTCTCTGACTAGATTAACCGTTATTTCTCTATGGGACAATTTCGCTGCCGCCGAATTGCGTCGTACTGCACTGGCAATTTGCCAATATTTGGTTTATTGCCAGCTTTCTGAACAGCCAAAACGTCACAAAATTGCACCGTATGGAGAAATTCGATGGCAAGTTCGGCGCTTATTGAATAACCTTTAAAGTGTTAAAATTAGGGATAGATCAATATTATTTTAATATTTTTAGAGCCGATACAGATTATCTGCAGCCTTTCTGGCCGGTATCTGGTGCCGATATTCTGTAAATTTAAAGTTGTTTTTTTTCCACAACACACAAATCTGACATGAGGTCACTAACAGAAAACATTTACTAAAATTGTAAACACTGTCATTTCCATTTAATTTATTCAATTTAATTTAAATTTATGTTTACAAACAAACAACAAGAACATGTCTAGACTCTGGGCAGGATTACAAAGTTGGTGCTAACTTAACCGTTGTAAACTTAGCAACCCCATAGACTAGAATGGCTCTTTTTGCCCTCTGGGTTTTGCAATGATCCCTCATATGACCCTATGCATAAGGGGTCGGCAACCTTGGTCTTCCAGATGTTATGGAACTATATCTGCCATGATGCGGTAAGAAAGCAGATTGTACAACAAATGCTTATGCCAGCCATTGAATACGGAGATGTAGTGTATGCAGCCGCCCCACAAACACACCTCCAGAAACTTACTACATTGTATAACTCATTCTGTCGCTTTGTGCTACAATGTAACTACATGACACACCATTGTGACATGTTAAAAGAACTAAACTGGCCGTCGCTGGAATCTAGACGCACCCTTCACCTTTCCAACCTGGTGTTTAAGAGCTTTTCTGGGAAGCTACCACCCTACCTGAATATGCTGCTTCCCCCGGCAGTTCCCTCATCCTATAACCTCAGATCCAGGACCAGCACCTTACTTGCAATACAAAAAGAAAATGGCTCGATCCTCATTTTCCTACAGAGCACCGCAAAATATGGAATAACCTCCCAGACACCGTCAAATCTTCCCCCAGTCTAAAGTCCCTTAAGACTTCCCTATTAACATACCTCAATACGAAATGCACCTGTAAACATGTAACATAATGACTTTAACAGAAAAATAAATATGGAGGAAATAATCTGTATATTTGGTCTTGTGTTAATATCTTGCATTGTACTATTTTGTATTTCTGTAACCACTCAATGTTCTCGAACCCAGGACATACTTGAAAACGAGAGAAATCTCAATGTATCCTTCCTGGTAAAATCCTTTATAAACAAATGTTCAGCTATTCATTAGGTTCTTTAGAGACTCATGGGAAATGTAGTTCCAAAAGATCTGAAGGAAACATGTACTAAGAAATAGCGGGGACCACTAGACCCCTGCATCTCCTGTTTTGGGAATTCCCCGCTAGATGGGAGATGTGACGGAACGGCCGCCACTATACCGTAGCGCGGTACAAAATTTTAAAAATTTTGTTTTAGTATGGTGTATTAAAGAATTCGTTAGATTGTATTTTTATAAGTTCCCCCTGTAATTCTCCCCATGGTTGACCTGTTCCCCGCCTGTCCACAGCCCTGGGAAGACGCCCGGTCTGTGAATGCCTCGAGCCGCCGCTGACTGTCTCTGCCAAGCCGCCCAAACTTGCCCGCCTTGCCCCGCAGCGTGGAAACCACGCAGAAGAGCGCTTCTTGGCCAGTGGGCTCCCAAAAATAGGTGCTTACAGGGGTGTGAATTAGGGATAGACAGATATATCGGTTTAGCCGATTATCGGCGCCGATATTCAGAAAATTACTGATATCGGTATCTGCATTTTATTTGCCGATATTGCCGATATTTGGACAAGTTTGCTCACTGCAGCTGCGACACGCAAGATCCCACAAAACGGTGCGAATCTGGGGCTTCTCCCACATCAGGCTGTAAGCCCTCACTGCAGAATGACCCCTGCTCACTCACCATATTGTGCATGAGCGTGATGGCAACAGAAATGGGGCTTCCATCCCATCTGGCAGGGAATTCCCTATACAGGAGATGCAGGGTCTATTTCCTACTGCAGGGTCCAGCAACCTGGACTCCAGATGTTTTGGAACTGGATTTCCCATGAGGCTCCAAGAACTAATGAGAAGATGAGCATCATAGCAGATGTAATTCCAAAACGTGGGGCAATATTACAAAGTGACTGCTTAACCAGAGCTGTAATCTAACTTTGTAATATAACCCTTGGAGGGCCAAGGTTGCTGAACTCTTCCATACAAGGTCATATGAGAGATCTTTAAGAAAGCCAAAGACACGGTCTGATGGTTTGTAAAAAATAAAAGATTAAATAAAATAAAAATTCTTATTAAATTGAATAAATGAAGTGGACGTGGTGCAATGTTTACATGTTAAACACATTGGGCTATATACAATCTTTGCGCAAAAACGCTCACGCAAAGCGTGAAGTTCTGCGCCAAGCGTTAAACGTTTGCGTGCGCAAATCACCGCTGGAATTACAATCCTCGCGCATTTTGGATCCGATCAATAACGCGCGTAAACGGATGCGCCCAAATGCTCGCGCAGTACCGTTGCGCGCAGAAATCAGTGTGCTTACTGTCATTTTTTTTCACGCAATTCAGCCAATCAGAATTAAGAACCACAACCACAAGTCAATCTGAGCATATATGCTGCATCAATACTACATGCATGCACAACTTCTCCATTTTATTGGTTTGGGTATGTGTAGAATGTGTAAATATACTTTGCTGCATTTTTTTTTGGGCTGGTGTATTTGGTTTCGGCCAGGATGTTCAGATTTGCCGTTACCACCAGCTTTTAGGAGTTGCTAAAATTATACGCGCAAACGCTGTGCGTTACAAACTGCGCATAGATTAGAATACCATCCGCATACCAGCGCACAAACGCATTTGCGCTCACAATGTTAAGTATAGATCGCGCAACATACAGTAAGCTCACGCAGGGTTCGCAGGTTCACCCGCGGTAGACGATTACGTGCGTTTGTTGCACTGACTATGTAATATGGCATTCGGCGTAAAGGGTTTTGCCCCTCGCGTTAAATGTTTTTTGCACCGGTGGAAACGTTTGCACAAAGATTGTTGTTTAGGCCATTGAGTTCATGGCATAGTCAGATTTGTGCTTTTTTTTTCAGAACTTTAACTTTACATAATATCGGCACCAAATATCGGCTATCGGCCAGAAAAGCTGCCGATAATCTGTATCGGTATCGGCCCTGAAAAAATGATATCGGTCTATCCCTAGTGCGAATTATAGAACGAAACACCCCGAGAAACCCAAACGCCGACCAGGGACCCCTCGCTGGGAGCGCGGCCGGCAACCAGTGACTCTTGCTCGGGTACAGCCGCCGAACTTTCCCCCTTCGCAGCTCGGGCTCCGTGGATCCGATCCGGGCGCTTTTGGGACTGAACCAGCCCCCAGACCCGAGCTACCAGGCTGTACCCCCAGCATGCCGCCGCTCCCAGGGGATCACCCCGAAATCCCTGGTAAAACCCCAAACTTGGGCAGAAAGCCACAAGGAGCGCTCACACCACAGGGGGGGCCGGGAGCTGGCCAGACAGGGAGAGGCTCTGGGAGGGGGGGGGGGGGACGACGACAGACGAGCTGGCGCCGAGACCCGAGATAAGGGCTGCGCACCGTAGGGGTTCCCCCAGGTTAATCAAGGCAGATTGAGCTATGGCTTGAGGTACAAACAAAGATCACCGCAGGAGGACTGAGGGCGGGCCAGGGGAGAACAATGGTTTCATTCCTCATAAATAACCCTGTATTCTCCATGTTAAAATAAAACTCATTCCTGTTTGAACCTTTACTCTTGCCTCGGCTAGTAATTGGGGATAATAGGGCTTGGGGAACCGCGACGCTGCAAGGACCGTGGAAAGAAACGCTGGACCACCGCCGAATCCCTACCGCCTGCTACCCCTGACGCTACACCCCCAGACCAGCTCCGCGCTGACGGCGGATCTACCCGGGCAGGGTAGCGGGGATCCGCTACAGGAGAGAAGCCCAATTTCAGCTGTCACCACACTTAAGTGTAAAACAGTCACTGGGCAGGGAACGTCCTAAAGCGAGAGTTGTCCGCCAAGTTGTCAGCCTGCTGTGGGAGAATCCCTAAATCGGCACCGGATTGGCTCGGTTCTATGGGACTTCACGTGTTGCAGCTGCAGTGAGCCAACTTGGCCAATTCGGCAGTATTAGCAAATAAAAAGCCCGATACCGTACAGTAATTAAGCATTTTAACTAGGGATAGACCGATAATTAGGTCATAAAATGTATGAAACAGAAAAATATTCCTTTAGGTCTAGCTGGATTCCAAAAATAAAAAAATACAATAAGCAAAGAGAATAAATTTAACCACTGCCCAATCTGTTGCCTAAAATGCGAGGCGTTTAAAAGTGCTCAAGCAGGGCCAGATGGTGCCATGGCTCCAGGCAGCACTTTTCCAGAGGCAGAATTTTGGGCCTAATTAGGCACCCCATGCTACTGTAGGTCTTATTACTGTGAGTCTTATTCCTGTGGAGCTCTGATACGCTCATACACACCACACATTACTGTCAGAGCTCCACAGCAATAAAACTCACATTAATGTGCAGTGTGTATGAGTTGCTGTGGAACACCGAGATGCGCTCATACAGGGCACTTGTTTTTTTGTTGGGGGGGGGACAGCATTTCATCGTTGGACCCAGGCAGCACAGTGTCTTGGGCCGGCCCTGGGCTCAAGAATGCAAGATCCAGAAAGGGAACTTCATACGATGGCAGGGGAAGCTTACAACCTCACAAAAAAATGGCAATCAGTGGATAACGATTGAAAATGGTAAATTGAGACGTCAAAATATGTCCATTGACCGACCGGCTTCCTAAACATGCGGCTGCTGTTTTGGTTTAGCGTCCCCATACGGAAACGCAGAATTGTGCAGCAAGCACAGTAACACAGAGATTTGTCAGTCTCTATGTGACAAGTAAAGATGGACTAAATACTTTCACCTTGCACTCCATAAAGCTATGACATCATACACCTCCTCCCAGTGCTGTCAATCAAGATATTACCCGTGAGATCAAAGTCAACAGGAAAAGCCTTCCCTGCCGAAGCATTACAGACACAGCCTGCTCTCCGATATCACTACCACACATCTCTCAGTGACGCTCAGTCAAACACAAGGAATCAATGAGCGTGGAATAATTAAAAGGCAAGATTGAAACATATATACAGTCAGGTCCAGAAATATTGGGACATCGACACAATGCTAACATCTTTTACTCTATACACCACCACAATGGAGTTGGAATGAAACAAACACAATGTGCTTTAACTGCAGACTGTCAGCTTTAATTTGAGGGTATGTACATCCAACTCAGGTGAACGGTGTAGGACTTACAGCAGTTTGCAGATGTGCCTCCCACTTGTTAAGGGACCAAAAGTAATGGGACAGAATAATAATCATAAATCAAACTTTCCTTTCTTAATACTTGGTTGCAAATCCTTTGCAGTCAATCACAGCCTGAAGTCTGGAGCGCGTAGACATCACCAGACGCTGGGTTTCATCCCTGGTGATGCTCTGCCAGGCCTCTACTGCAACTGTCTTCAGTTCCTGCTTGTTCTTGGGGCATTTTCCCTTCAGTTTCGTCTTCAGCAAGTGAAATGCATGCTCAAATGGGATTCAGGTCAGGTGATTGACTTGGCCATTGCATAACATTCCACTTCTGTCCCTTCAAAAACTCTTTGGTTGCTTTTGCAGTATGCTTTGGGTCATTGTCCATCTGCACTGTGAAGCGCCGTCCAATGAGTTCTGCAGCATTTGGCTGAATGTGAGCAGATAATATTGCCCGAAACACTTCAGAATTCATCCTGCTGCTTTTATCAGCAGTCACATCATCAATAAATACAAGAGAACCAGTTCCATTGGCAGCCATACATACCCACGCCATGACACTACCACCACCATGCTTCACTGATGAGGTGATATGCTTAGGATCATGAGCAGTTCCTTTCCTTCCCCATACTCTTCTCTTCCCATCACTCTGGTACAAGTTGATCTTGGTCTCATCTGTCCATAGGATCTTGTTCCAGAACTGTGAAGGCTTTGTTAGGTGTAGTTTGGCAAACTCTAATCTGGCCTTCCTGTTTTTGAGGCTCACCAATGGTTTACATCTTGTGGTGTACCCTCTGTATTCACTCTGGTGAAGTCTTCTCTTGATTGTTGGCTTTGACACACATACACCTACCTCCTGGAGAGTGTTCTTGATCTGGACAACTGTTGTGAAGGGTGTTTTCTTCACCAGGGAAAGAATTCTTCGGTCATCCACCATAGTTGTTTTCCGTGGTCTCCCGGGTGTTGCTGAGCTCACTGGTGCATTCCTTCTTTTTGAGACTGTTCCAAACAGTTGTTTTGGCCACAGCTAATGTTCTTGCTATCTCTCTGATGGGTTTGTTTTGTTTCTTCAGCCTAATGATGGCTTGCTTTACTGATAGTGACAGCTCTTTGGAGCTCATCTTGAGAGTTGACAGCAACAGATTCCAAATGCAAATAGCACACTTGAAATGAACTCTGGGCCTTTTATCTGCACATTGTAATTGGGGTAATGAGGGAATATCACACACCTGGCCATGGAACAGCTGAGAAGCCAATTGTCCCATTACCTTTGGTCCCTTAACAAGTGGGAGGCACATCTGCAAACTGCTGTAAATCCTACACCGTTCACCTGAGTTGGATGTACATACCCTCAAATTAAAGCTGACAGTCTGCAGTTAAAGCACATTGTGTTTGTTTCATTCCAACTCCATTGTGGTGGTGTATAGAGCCAAAGATGTTAGAATTGTGTCGATGTCCCAATATTTCTGGACCTGACTGTATATATTGTGACAGTGTGATTAAGGGCAGGGTGGTAGACCACAGGTTTATCAGCAGGCAGATGGAGGACTCCCTTTTTCCCCTACAGGTTTAACCCACAGCCGATGCCTAAATAAGACCAACCTGCCCTTATAATTCCCCGAGAGGGAAGTCTTGGTGCAGGCTGCAGAAGGGAAGGAAGCCAAATCCTGAGCCCAGAAGGAAGGTACATTATATTTTGTTTTCACAGACTGGTAAGCGGCTTAGCCGCCCAATATGTCAGACAGGAATCTTCAAAATGTTTATTTAGCTTCTGCATAAAGGAATAGGTATTTGTTTTTCTGAGCAGAAACACTGATCTCTGTGTCTAGTGGCTATATCACAATATATATACCCATTTATTTCACTCTTGATTAGATTTCGCAATCCAGGGCCTTTAAGACCCTGCTGTGCAGAAAACACACACATGTCCAATGTACGTGTGTAAGCTCTTCTTCCTTGCTGCTCTATTGCATGTACACATTGCAATATGTATTTGCACACTGTCATTGAACTGCGAAACAAACACTTCCAGCATTCAAGTGGTTTTGTAGCAAACTATGCTCTGTACTCGACCTGACTGTGTGCACGATATGCACTAAAGGCAAAAAGATACATATTTTCAACGCTTGTCATCCAAGTATGCAGAAAGATCTGATCACACACTATTACTTAACCTGTTTTCAGAGCAATTCGATCAGAAAGAGAAACGGCGCAAACCAGCCTTACCTGATCCACAAGCACATTCTTCAAGAGAACATTTGCAGGGTGAAAGTCACAGCGGCCCTTAGACGTCTCTGCATTCCAGTGACCAGACAGCGGCCCATCCTCGCAATCAGTCTGCTCTACAGAGCTAAGGCACTCAGACGCAACATCTAGTGGAAAGAAGAAACACAACACAAATAAAAACATTATCACAGCAAATAGGATGTGGCATCTGTCCTTGGTCGTAGACCTCTACCAGCACCAAACATTCGTACGATTCAGAAGAGGTCACTCCTATAGCGAGATACAAGGATCTTACGTTGATTGGGAACAACTTAAAAATATGGTGATAAATTCTACTTATCCAATTAATAAAAAAGTCGAACCGGTTTGTTCACTAAAAAGTGAAACTCTGGAGAACTGGCAGGAGAAGAGAACAATCTAGACCAAATAGCCGATTTGGAAAGTGAGATGTATGGGAGAATTTTTCTGGTTTGGCTATTTTGACCTGGATTTTTCACTTCTCCTGACTCCAGACAGGGTAATCTAGATGTGGACCCCTTGTTCGAGGTGCATAGAGAGGTGCTGGCTATATCCTCCTGACAAGGCCTAAAAGAAGCTTGAACGATTGTTGGGGGTTGCTGCACCGCTCTTCTTTGGCACTTCAGTACTGGTGACCGTTTTTTTGGGTGACAGCAGTTGGATTTACATATGGTTTAGTCTTCTCTGTAATGGCAACATCCAGCTAAAACCTTGTGAGATCAGAGCAGGAACCCACCGTACGGCAGGCCGCTAACCATGTTGCTCGTTCTCTGAACCCTCACAAATCTTGTTTATGCTAAAAAAAAATATTATTCAATATGAAACATACAACTAACAGAAGCATATAGACAGGACAAGGTAAAACGAATACTACATCAGTCGTCAATCGCACTAACCAAGATGTGGGACAAAGTGTCCCCATACTGCGAGGGAAACACGCTCACATTAATTTAAGTCCTATTTGTTCGTTGAAAAGAGTCATTTTTACCAGTAACAATGTGTCTTATACCTTGCCCTGAATCCAGCACGTTCTCCCTCGGAGCCCTGCAGGATATAACGCACCTGCACTGGCGTGCGACACGACCGCAGCGGGACTGGATGCTTAGTTAGTTGAGTGGCTCTCATTGCCGGAGGGATTCGAGTTTTCAAAAAGTCCCGAAACCAGGGAAACCTGCGCTCAGGTTCTGGGTGGGATTAAATCTCTGTGCTTTGATGGTTGAATTAGCCCTCTTAAACCCCGCTGGAGGTGTAGCTCATGGCAGTGAGCACTCATACTGCATAACGAGTCCCTTTAAGGCCGGGGTCAGACGAGCGTTTTGCAGAGCGGAAGGAACGTCTGTGAGAGTGGATGTTCCTTCCACTCGGACGCCCGTCTGGGCACCTCGCTGAGCGCAGTTCGTGCGCTCAGCGCTGCAAGGCTTGATCCTCCTATGGAGGAGCGCGCGTCGCAGCCCCGTAGAACACGTGTCGTAGCAGTTCGACGGGGAGGCTTTGAGCACGGCTGCAATTCGTGAGCACCCTACAGGATTTGGCCGGCCCCAAAGCATCACACAACGCTGCGATGGATGCCAGGAGGCACGTCAGTACACTCGTCTGACCCCGGCCTAAACCGCTCTCATTTTAGAGAAAAAAAACATCCTAAATAAAAACGGAGGAAGAAAACAGAACTAACAGGGGACAATATATTTCAATAATGCAGAGATGCAGCAGGTCGTCAGATGAGCAGCTGGAAAAACTGAGAAAATACCCACCTGAAATGCATGCTATAATATGGAGCTGCTGGCGACCAATAGCTTTAACACACAAGACATCTGCTCCCTGCATACTACATCAGCTATAACCTGGTAAAGAGTCAACGTCTCTGAACATAAAATGAGGGGATTTATTTTTTTGCGCAATATGACCATGTTATGCTTATCCACCACTGTAGCCATTTATGCCAATAAAGCAGATTGTACCACAATAGTGAATTCACTATTCACCGAAGGATCCCTGAAGTGCGCCAAACATGGAGTCACCGAAGTGCAGAAAAAAAAATAAAACTGAACTCTATTCTTCTAATAGGCGTTTAAACTAATTAAAATGCAGGAAAACGGGTCAAAAACCCCCAAAAAAATTATATATAAAAAAAAAAAAAAATGATGATATGTATATAAAAATACATAAAAGGTGTTAAAAAAAAACAAAAAACAGATGGTTTGCTGAAAATGAACTTTTTTTTTTAACACGGCATTCTATGGGATTCACCTATTTAAACCTATCGAACAGAACCACGGAAAATCAGGGCATTTCACTGACATTTAGGCGTTCTCTGGATAGATTAACCATTACTTCTCTATAGGACAATTTTGCTGCCGCTGAATTTTGCCGAATTGCAGCAATCTGCACCGTATTTCACCAGTATTTGGTGAATTGACAGCTCTCTGAATAGGCTAACTGCCACGAAATTGCACCATACGGTGCCCTTCAGTGGCAAGTTTGGCGTTCTTTGGCCATTATTCCCTAGTGTGCGCTAAAATGGGGATCTAACGGGTAAAAGCTGCACCTGCAGGTTTCCCTGTAGCCTACCCATTTTATCGTGATATTGTGCTACCACCAGTATCACCTCCTGGAGTTCATAGGGCGCAATGGAGGCTTGCGCTTCCGGGCCGCGACATCAGGCAGCTTATTAAGGTGGTCAGGCTGCGTGTAGTGCCCCCCACCCTTCTTACCCCGGTTTCATGCTGACATAACCATGTCTATTAGAGTGCTCGTAGCAGCATTCGTTTGGGGAGAAAAAGGACATGGGCTTGAGCTGGTCACGCAGCATCAATCCATCACTGTGACCAGGTGCTCGCGTATCTTGTGGGAAAAACGTAAGCGAGTTAAGTGAGACGCACAATTTGTGTATGGACGTCCAAAGTTATGTACACTACGCGAATGGAGTAAGAAAATAAGGCTGCGTGTATTTGTGTGACTGGGCGATGCACGTCCCTCGTCCATAAGACTTTTGACAACTACAACAGACTAGCGATCTTTCCCATTTGAATGGGATTTGTCAGACGAAATCGGACGATCTGCTACAAGTTACATGAAAAAAAATATGAACTGTATAGTTCGACCGCCAGGGAAAATTGTCCAATGGAGAAGTGATTCAATGTAACAAAATATTTTTTCATTCAACCGTTTATTATTTTCATTTGCAGCAAAAAGCTTTTTTTTTTAAAAAAAAAAAATACGCTTTTTGTCCTTCGCCACCTGAGAACCCCCACCCGCCCAAAAAAACAACAACAAAAAAAACACAACTGAACGCTGTTGAAGACATGAGGGGAACTCTGATGCTGAAAGGACTTTATAAGCCCTTTCAGCACCAGGGACAGCATCGGAATTCCCTTCAGGTCTTCAGCAGCGGGATGGTTTTTATTCTCCTGCTCCGCTGTCTTCCCGTCACTCGATCTGGGTAGTCCATATTCACTTCCAGTGGATGAACCAGATCGTACAAAAAAGTCGTACATAGTAAGACGGCCAAGTCGAGCGTCCGACTACGGACCCAGTGGAGGGCCAACCTAAAAGGAGGGAAGGGTTGATTACTTAAAAGAAACCTTATGTAAAAAATACAATAAACAAAAAGATGTATTTTTTTTTAAACCCTTAATGACCGCTGACGTACCATGTACAGTTGTGTTCAAAATTATTCAACCCCCACTGAAATTGAGTGTTTTGGCCAGTTTGACATTGATTTTGATCAGTCATCTTGCTTACAATTAAATCAAAGAGGCACGTGTAGGTCAGACAAATATAACATAACATTTATAATGAAATAACCACAAATGTCTTTTCTGTGCTCACATCATTATCAGTTTTATTCAACCCCCAAGTGACATTCAATCTTAGTACAACATCCTTTTACAGTTACAACAGCTTTTAAACGTGAAGCATAGCTTGACACAAGTGTCTTGCAGCGATCTACGGGTATCTTCGCCCATTCGTCATGGGCAAAAGCCTCCAGTTCAGTCACATTCTTAGGCTTGCGCACTGCAACTGCTTTCTTTAAGTCCCACCAGAGGTTCTCAATCGGATTTAAGTCAGGTGACTGCGATGGCCACTCCAAAATGTTCCAGCCTTTAATCTGCAACCATGCTCTAGTGGACTTGGAGGTATGCTTGGGATCATTGTCCTGTTGAAAGGTCCAACGTCTCCCAAGCCTCAGGATTGTGACGGACTGCATCACATTGTCATCCAATATCTCCTGGTACTGAAGAGAGTTCATGGTACCTTGCACACGCTGAAGCTTCCCTGTACCTGCAGAAGCAAAACAGCCCCAAAGCATGATTGACCCCCCGCCATGCTTCACAGTAGGCAAGGTGTTCTTTTCTTCATAGGCCTTGTTCTTCCTCCTCCAAACATAGCGTTGATCCATGGGCCCAAACAGTTCTAATTTAGTTTCATCAGTCCACAGAACACTATCCCTAAACTTCTGTGGTTTGTCCACATGACTTTTGGCATACTGCAGTCGACTCTTCTTATTCTTTGGAGACAGCAAGGGGGTGCGCCTGGGAGTTCTGGCATGGAGGCCTTCATTACGCAGTGTGCGCCGTATTGTCTGAGCTGAAACTTCAGTACCCACATCTGACAAATCTTTTCTCAGTTTCTCAGCAGTCACACAGGGACTTTTCTCCACTCTACGCTTCAGGTAGCGCACAGCAGTCGAAGTCAGCATCTTCTTTCTGCCACGACCAGGTAGCGTTTCAACAGTGCCCTTTGCCTTGAATTTGCGAATGATGCTTCCTATGGTCTCTCTTGGTATGTTTAACATCTTTGCAATCTTCTTATAGCCATTGCCCTTCCTGTGAAGAGTAATCACCTCTTCTCTTGTCTTCCTGGACCATTCTCTTGACTTCACCATGTTTGTAACCACACCAGTAAATGTCTAGAAGGAGCTGAGTATCACAGTCATTTTAAAGCTGCCTAATTGGTGCTTATTATGCTTTATTGCTGCTCCGTGACATCCACAGGTGTTTTCAATACCTGATTGAAAACACTTGAATGAACCTCTGTTCTTCAGAGTGGTAGTCTTTAAGGGGTTGAATAATTGTGTCAATGAAGAATTCACAAAAGAAACATTTACTACTGTATTACAAAACCAATTGATGTCATTTTAGTTGCATATGGTTCTTTAAAAAGTCCTTGTAGGATTTCATTCTGAATACAATTACAAATGTACACTAAATTCCCTAAAACCCTTTACAGCATTGGGGGTTGAATAATTTTGAACACAACTGTACGCCCTGCCCAAGGGTCTCCCTCCCGCCCGATACTTACCTCCCTCGCTGGTTCCCACAGCGTCTATGGCAAGCTTCCCTCGCCATTTCCTGCGGGCCGGCAGATCCGATGACATCATCACGCTGCGTGATGACGTCATCGGCAGGCGCCTGTAGGTAAAAATCAGGAAGGGGAGGGGGGGCTCCTTTGGAGCCCTCTATCCCCAACCATTTAACTTACAGCAATGCTTTTTACACTGCTGGAAAGGGTATAGACTCCCCTTTTCAGCGGTGTATAGCATTAACATTTTCGCTGCCGGATCGCGATTCAAACCTGGAGGGGGCTGACATCTTCGATGTCAGCCAAGCCTCCAGGTCCCCCCCCCACCCACTGACAACCTCACCATATGTGTGAGGATTTCAGTGGGCCAGTTAAGGGGATCCAAAGGATCCCCCTATCTCCCGATCTGTGACAGCTAGATGGTCATTTTTGATCATGGCCTTTCCAATGATACCAAACATGACCAGGTTTACAAATAAAATTTAAAAAAATAAAATTAATAAATTTTTTGTCTGGGGGGGGGGGGTTAGTTAAATAGGACCTAGGCTGTCCTCTAAAAATAATGAGCATAAAACGGTCAGAATGAGCTCAGCGCACATAGGTGAACTGGCTCAGCAGTTAAGGGTTAAAAAGCAAAAACATGTAAAAATTGGGTATTTCTATTCTCAGGATAAAATTTTGAAACTATTTAGCCGGGGTCTTTTTTTGGTGGATGTAGATTTTGGGGTTTAAATTACGAAAGTGTGTTTTTACCATTTTTTCATCATATGTCATTTTCTTTTTATAGTAAATTATTCGATATGATGGAAATAATGGTATTTTTAGAAAGTCCATTTAATGGCGGGAAAAACGGTGTATAATATGTGTGGGCTGCATAAACAAGTAAGGCTAGGGTCAAACGAAAGCATTTTTACACGCGAACGTAAAAAAGTGCGTCCGAACGAATTGACGTATTTTTTCACGGAGTGCGCGAAAACGGTCATACGACGCGCATTTTTCGTGCGTGATTTTTTTCGGATCGTCAATAAAACTCTTTTTGCGTCTGGACGTTATGTAGGCTGGACATTAGCAGCGTCTGACATCTCCTAATCACGCACACACGCCGCTATGCCGCAGCTGCGCACTCTGTACGTCAGTACTAGCAGTTCGGCGTTCTCGAAAAAATGCGTTCGTTTTCCACTTGCGTTGCGCGGCCGGACTTTCGTGCGACCGTATTTCGTATATTGGCCGTCATTGCCCGTCATCTACTGCTAGTGCGGCCGTAATTATGTGCGCCAGAACGCACGTTAAAAGTGCGCTGGTCTGACCCCAGCCTAAGAGGAAAATTTGATCTAAGCACGAACAGCGCAGAAACGTAAAAACAGCAGCGGGCACTAAAGGACGGATTTGTGTAAAACCGCCCGGTCCCTAAGGGGTTAATCCGATTAAATCGGAGAAGAAAAAAAAAAAAAAGGTCTATTAATAGATTATGAAAATAATCTTTAGTTGCGGCCCTAATGCAAACAATGCTGTGACACGTAAAGAAAGTTACCTGAGTAACCAGAGTCTTTATCCGATTCCGGGACAGTTTTGGTGGTCTTGCACCTCACCCGATGCTCTGCCGTCTGAGATACAGGACCCGTCTGAGCGTCAGGGTGCAACAGATTCTTCTCCATGATTGCTCTCCAGCTACACAGGGGCCACTACACACGGACTCTGAGGAGAGGGAGATACGTTAGACACGATTCCATAAAACAATAAACCAGGGGTCAGCAACCACAGCCCTCCAGATGTTTTGGAACTACATTTCCCATGAGTCTAAAGCTCACCTAATGAGTAGATGCATGGAGGGTTTATGTAGTCCCAAAACATATGGAGGATCAAAGTTACGGACTCCTGGCCTACATCATTATAGGCCAAACAAGGACGTAATATATTGATATTGAAGGAAACAAAAAATTCCCTCCATTCCAATCCCGTCCACAGATCATACTCTGCACCTCGCTACCAGCATTACAGAACATCCCTCACCTAGGGTAGGGTCAAACGAACGTATTATTCGCAGCGACCGTCAAAAAGTGCGTCTGAACGCATTGACATATTTTTTTCACGGAATGCGCTAAAACGGTCAGACGACGCGCATTTTCGTGCGTGATTTTTTACGGATCATCAATAAAACACTTTTTGCGTCTGGATGTGATGTTGGCCGGACATTAGCAGCGTCTGACGTCTCCTAATCACGCACACACGCCGTTAGCGGATGCAGCGCACTCTGTACGTCAGTTCTAGCTGTTCTGCGTTCTCGAAAAAAATGCGTTAATTTTCCACTTTCGTTGCGCGGCCGGACTTTGTATATTGGCCGCATTGCCCGTCATTTGCTGCTACTGCGGCCGTGATTAAGTGCGCCTAAATGCACGTTAAAAATGCGTTAGTCTGACCCCAGCTTAAAACGGCTCACTTTAAATAGCACTAGGAGTACTGCCTGGTAAAAGAAGCATTATAGCAGTTTAAACCGCTTACATATGTTCTGTCGCACAGAGCGTTAAATCGGGGAACGTTTTGATAAAGACTAAAACAGAAAACTGCTTTTGAACTTCACAGACACTGTATATACGCTCAGACAGGAACGCACGCCATGGGTCTTGAATTAATTTGTTAGACTCTTTTGTATTTACAAGCAACACAGACAATGTTTCAGTCGCGGCATTGTGAGCGAGTCATGAGAAATGATATGAATCCCGCGGGAGGCATTAAAACAGACTGCGCAAATATAATAAAGTCTAAAGATTTAATAGTCAGAGTGCGAAGCGGCTACCCGCTAGTATGGTATAGCAGAGGCGAAAAAGAAAAACATCCAGTGCGAATCCTTACGTATGAATATACACAATCTGACTCGACTCACAAATAATACTCCCCATCTCACTCAGACTCACAAAACCAGCCTAAAATACCAGGAATTAGAGAATTATAAATACAAATGACTGAAAGCCCTCCCGGCGTCCTAACACCACAACATGCTGCCCAAGATAACACCCCGGGGAATAATACCCCCAACAACACGTCAGACCGTAACAATACTCCAGCCAACACGAAAAGCCCAGCCCTTAACACCTCCCACAGGAATACTCTGTTACAAAATGAGACGTATATATTTAAGTTTTTTTTGCCTCATTTAATACACCTCTATATGGGCACCATTAGTTGCACGAAGCACATCAAGACGGTACTGCATTTCTTGCCATGTTGGCTGTAGCATATCCTCAATGGTGGCATCAGTGATCCGCGGCTTTAGATTAGTGATGCACCTTTGCTCCATACACCATATCTTTAACATAACCCCATAGAAAGAAGTCGTTTACCTTTGCCCTTTTGATGATAGTAACACCACAACTACATGACCTTCAACCAACCATCATTTTCCAGCAAGATGCTGCACCACCACATTGGGGACTGCATGTTCCTAAATGAAACATTTCCAGAGCGGTGGATTGGAAGGGGTGGTCCAATTCCCTGGCCACCTCGTTCACCAGATATTACTCCCCTCCACTTCTTTCTATGGGGTTATGTTAAATATATGCAAGGTTAATCAAAGGGAATCGAAAAGTCACCGCACGTTCGGTGACTTTTCGTTCTCTTCAATTCGGTGCGATTCGGCGATCCCATTTCAGCGACCCTGCGGTGTATTCAGCAAGCACCACAGGGCTGCCGTAGTGCAGGGAAAAACCGCCGCAAACCCGTTGAAAACTCACCGCAAAACCCGGCGAAGGCACACTGAAACCCGCAAAAACATCTGGATTAACCCCGCCGAACACGACGGAGAAACCCGAGCAGGAGCCGATCACAGCGCAGAGCAGCCGCCGGAAAAACCCAACACCACAGACGAATGGAGTGGAAAAAAAAACAAAAAAAAAAAAACAACAACACAGTTTGCTTGAATGTGTGAAAATTTAAACGCTGTTTGCAAAGAAACTACTGAGCAAAAATGTCTGAAATTTACATAGGAGGTCCAATGAATGATAATAAAAAGGGCTGTTACATATATATAAAATCGTTTTTTCTGTACCACCGGAAAAGAATTTTGCAAAAAAAATCCCAAGAAATGCCTAAAAGATCCTAAAATAAAGAGACTTTTTACTGCAGAATATAATAATAAACGGTTTATTAGATATTGAATTAAAACAGGAATATTTTTAACATTGAAGCCTATGGGATTCGCCTGAATAAACCGGTCGAATTAAACCACCGAACAGCAGGGCATTTCGGCAACCTTTCACTGCTGGTTTTTTGTTCTCTGAATAGACGAAGCATTGCTTCTCTATGGGGATTTCACTGCCCTCGAACAGGCAACGAACAGGCACCGAATGTGCAGGCAATTCGCCAGGATTTGGTGAACTGCCTGCTCTCTGAATAGCCGAATGGCCAGGAAAGGTAACCGAACGCTGAATTTCACTGTTCGGTTACCTTTCGCCAGCAATTAGGATCTCTTTGAATAACCCTGATGGTGTATGGAACAAAGGTACGGGACGTCACTAATCTAAAGCAGAGGATCACTGAGGCCACCATTGATGAGGGGATGCTACAGCCAACATGGCAAGAAATCCAGTACCGTCTTGATGTGCTTCGTGCAACTAATGGTGCCCATATAGAGGTGTATTAAATGAGGCAAAAAAACTAAAATATATACGTCTCATTTTGTAATAATTTTCACTTATCTGTCTTTTCATTTGCCTTTGTAACAAATTTTTCAAATTGTAGAGACTTTATGGACACCCTGTATACTCCTGCCAAAATACCTCCCAGAGAAATACTCCTGCCCAAATACCTCCCAGAGAAATACTCCTGCCCTTAACGCCTCCCAGAGAAATACTCCTGCCCTTAACGCCTCCCAGAGAAATACTCCTGCCCTTAACGCCTCCCAGAGAAATACTCCTGCCCTTAACGCCTCCCAGAGAAATACTCCTGCCCTTAACGCCTCCCAGAGTAATACTCCTGCCCTTAACGCCTCCCAGAGTAATACTCCTGCCCTTAACGCCTCCCAGAGTAATACTCCTGCCTTAACGCCTCCCAGAGTAATACTCCTGCCCTTAACGCCTCCCAGAGTAATACTCCTGCCCTTAACGCCTCCCAGAGTAATACTCCTGCCCTTAACGCCTCCCAGAGAAATACTCCTGCCCTTAACGCCTCCCAGAGTAATACTCCTGCCCTTAACGCCTCCCAGAGTAATACTCCTGCCCTTAACGCCTCCCAGAGTAATACTCCTGCCCTTAACGCCTCCCAGAGAAATACTCCTGCCCTTAACGCCTCCCAGAGTAATACTCCTGCCCTTAACGCCTCCCAGAGAAATACTCCTGCCCTTAACGCCTCCCAGAGAAATACTCCTGCCCTTAACGCCTCCCAGAGTAATACTCCTGCCCTTAACACCTACCAGAGAAATACTCCTGCCCAAATACCTCCCAGAGAAATACTCCTGCCCTTAACACCTCCCAAATTTATACTTCTGATCAAAATAAAGTATGAAAACAATAAATCTCCCAAACCAAAACACGTCCCAATAGAAAAGGCATTATTTTACAGAACCAGATCCCCCACAATCCTATGCTTATTATTACTAATGGCCACGCCCCCTTACCCCGCCCACACGGAGCCTCTGATCCACACCCAGATAACAGACATTATAATGCACCCCTATAAAGCACAATTCACACGTTAATAAATAATCCCTTTACTCTAAGGACCCCGTATATAATAAATACCACAGCGCCTCCACTCACCATTCAGAAACAGACCCAGCACTCCTCCTCCTCCTGCCTGTTGCACGAAGGAATAAAGTCACCATAATCCCTTTTAATAAAACCCGGGATTTCAGCATCCACAGGCCGCAAACTCAGGCCGCGGTGCTGTGAAGAGAAATCTGGCGGAAACGCGCTGTGTGCATCCGTGCGCTGTTCCGTCAGGCGCCCGCCGCCATCTTAAGTGAGGCAGCAGTTGTTAGAGGCATGGAGGCTGCTTCGTGTTGCTGCCGACCAGGCTCTTATTAAAAGGCCTTTAATTCCGATGCGAAATAAAATAAATATGAATGATTACAGTGCTTTTTGTTGTGTAGGGTTTAATTTTTTTTATGACTTTTAAAGTACAAGATCAGCCTAACATGGCCGCTTATGTGGCTTGTATACGCCATCTTTAATGTGGGCAGGGTCATGGTTCATAATAGATATAGCTAGTTCAATTTAGGTGATAAAAGGAACACAATGCAAAAATTACAACCCCCCCCCCCTTGCCTTCCCTTAATTAAGTGGGCAGATGCAGTTAGTGATTATTATTATTTTTTATTTTACTTGAATTTACTCACCTTTATCTCCTCCCTGTTTCCAGTTCAGGGGCTTCTGAAACAGGAAAGTTCCCTGCAGCTTCCAATGCCATGTGCATACATACCTACGCAACTTGTATAGTGCAAGTTAAGCGAACTGTGCGTTGCTCGGGATTTGCTCACTATACGTACGCAATCCTTATCCTTACCTACAAAACCCTCACTAACTCAGCGCCCCACTACCTGTCCTCACTAATCCCCAAATACACCCCAGCCCGCTCCCTAAGGTCAAACAGTGACCTGCGACTAGCTTCTCCCCGTATCACCTCTTCCCATGATAGACTGCAGGACTTCTCACGCGCAGCCCCCACTCTCTGGAACGCTCTCCCTCGTACTGTCAGACTTTCCCCTAACTTCTCTTCCTTCAAACGCTCCCTTAAAACGTTCCTATTTCGGGAAGCCTACCACCCAACTCACTGACGCAACCATCAATCACTCTCACCTTACAGTCCTCTCCTCCTGTTTCCAACCCCAACCCTCCCAGATTGTGAGTTCCTACGGGAATAGGGCCCTCATCTCCTCCTGTACTGTTTGTCAAATGTTGTTCAATGTATTGTAACCCTGTCTATACTGTGCTTATTGTACAGCGCTGCGGAATATGCTGGCGCTTTATAAATAAAGAATAATAATAATAATAATAAATGTTGAATACAGAGATGTAGTGTATGCAGCCACCCCGCAAACACACCTTCAGAAACTTACTACATTGTATAACTCATTCTGCCACTTTGTGCTACAATGTAACTACATGACCCACCATTGTGACATGTTAAAAGAGCTAAACTGGCCGTTCGCTGGAATCTAGTCGCACCCTTCACCTTTCCAACTGGTGTTTAAGAGCTTTTCTGGGAAGCTGCCACCCTACCTGAATAGACTGCTTCCCACAGCAGTTCCCTCATCCTATAACCTCCGATCCAGGACCAGCACCTTACTTGCAATACCGCAATACAAAAAGAAAGTGGCTCGATCCTCATTTTCCTACAGAGCACCGCAATTATGGAATAACCTGCCAAAAGCCATCAAATCTTCCCCCAGTCTTAAGGCCTGGGTCAGACGAGCGCATTTTCTACGGACTGTGCACCCGTGCAGTACGGACGCACTTTTTGACGGAAGACGCAGTAGTGGCAACACAGTCTGTTTTTTGTGACTGATGTTATTTTTGACGGATGTAGGAGGGAAAATAAATTAAAATAAAAAAACATATTGTCCGTCAAAAATGCTGGACGTATAAATGCAGTCCATCTGACCACGTTCCATCACTCACACACAAAACTATGCGGACATTGCAGACGTGGCGCACTCCGCACGTCCGTTCTAGCAGTATTACGTTCTTGCCTAACCTGCGTCCGTTTGCAGCATCCGTCAGCCCCCGCACTTCTGTGCGGACGTACGTCGTGTGTGGGGCTCCATTTAACACAATTGTATGCTATCACGGACGTACTTATGTGCGGCAACACGGACGTGAACACTGCGCTCGTCTGACCCCAGCCTAAGTCACTCAAGAGCTCCCTATTAACATACCTCAATACAGAATGCACCTGTAAACATGTAACATAGTGAATATATTTCCTACATATTTATTTTCTGTGTTAATCTGTATATTTGTGTTTTGTTTTTAATATCTTTCATTTATTACTTTGTATTTCTGTAACGACTGTAACATTTCAATGTTCTTGAACCCAGGACATACAGTACATTGAGATTTCTCTCATTTTCAAGTATCCTTCCTGGTAAAATACTTTATAAATAAATAAATGTTCTGTAGCGCCTGCGCAGTACAATGGAGTGGCGCAGTACAATGGATTGGAACTGTGCATGCATGTGCAAGAACCGATCCATCGGCTGCCTCTTTCAGGGTGCTGGCCATCGGCAGCGGTCAGAGTAGAGTCGCCAGGTTGGCCATGTTTTCCTGGACACATATTACTGTTTCATGCAGAGGAGATCACAGGGAAGTGCTGCCCTGCAACATGTATAATTCATATGCTGCAGGAAAAAAATTAAGGTGGTCTTCTGGGATTCCTTTCTGATTTCTTCCTTGTAGCGTATGGATTCTACATGCTGTGGGGTGGCATTATTCATGCACTGCCCATCAGCATGAATAAATTATATGTGACCAGGAAAACATGGCTGACCTGGCAACCCTAGGTCTGAGAGAGGGTGACCAGTGACTGGGAAATTTAAAATCCCGGCTGCTGGTGATGCCGGTGTGTTCTGCTGTAACTCCTCTGCTCACCCAGTGATTGCAGCAGAAATGTGCCGAAGGGAGGGGGCACTGTATACCAGGGGTGTCAAACTCTGGCTTTATCTTAATAGTAATCAGTCTTGAGTTCCCACTTACACGTTTCTCCTGAAAGTCCCTGTGTAATTATTATTATTATTATTATTATTATTCTTTATTTATAAAGCGCCAGCATATTCCGCAGCGCTGTACAATAAACACAGTATAGACAGGGTTACAATACATTGAACAACATTTGACAAACAGTACAGGAGGAGATGAGGGCCCTATTCCCGTAGGAACTCACAATCTAGGAGATGGCTCTACTCGCTATTGATAATAGCTCTTCTTCTATTCCAGCAGAGCTGCAAACTGCTCGTCGTCACTTGTTTGTTGCGGCTGCCTACCGTACTGCTTCCCATACTTGGAGGCAGCCGGAGAATAATGAGTGATTCCAAGGCTAGTAACACTTACAGCACTTAATGAAAAATTAGCAGCTTGCAAAGCTTAAACCTTGCAAAAATAATAGCAATCTATGATCCAATCACTTCTGGTCTCATTGAGCTCAGCCATTGGCTGAAAGCGACCAAATGATGATGACATGTTAGAGATGGTTGGCGATATATAAGTGCAAGTTGACCAAGTATCTGACTATTAGAAAAACGTCCAGGAAACAATCTAGCCTCAATCACCTAATACTATTAGGAGAACAGAGTTGCAGGGACAATGTAGGCAAAAAATCCCCCCTGAACTCCCTCATCCCAGTTTTCCACCACCCAGAATTTTTCCCCATACAGTATAATACGCTGTTCCAGTGACGCAGCATTAGTTTGTTTTTTCTGTATTGCATGTATTTAAAGTGTACAGTTCTCGTGAGTGAGGTGTTCACACAGCTGTCGCTTGGCAACAGGATCTGAAAACTCCACCTGCCAGGGTCCAACTCTGAGACAGATGATGTCAGCATGCTTTGGGTGCTGACATCATCCTCTCTCCGAATGCTCACAGTCACACAGCAGAGAGTCACCTGGGAGATGACAGAGTATTGGTGCTACATTGGCTGAACCAAGCCACCGTTCTGCGCAGGTGCCGCGTAACTAACGTACAAAAATACGCAAGTTCTGCGTGATAGCTAATGTGCATAGCAAATTGCATAAGGAGCTGCAGAGACTTGTGCATTTCGGGAGGAGGAGCGGCCGGCGACAAGACAGAAAATCTCTGTATGTGTGTTACTATTTAGGCCGGAGTCATATGAGCGTTTTGCAGAGTGGAAGGAATGTCCATGACAGTGGACGTTCCTTCCACTCTGACGCCCGTCTGGCCACCTCGCTGAGTGCAGTTAGTGAACTCAAGGCTGCAAGGCTCGATCCTCCTATGGAGCATCGCACTTTGTAGCCCCGTCGAAGCGCTACGACGCACGGGCTGCAAAGGGCTTTCAGAACATCTGCAGCACGCCCACTGTAGCGTGCGCAATTCGTGCGTGCGCTAGCGTGTGGCCAGTCCCGCCGAAGCGCCACAATGCTGCGACGGACGCCGGGAGGCACGTCAGTACAGGCGCACATAGTGCGCTCGTCTGACCCCGGCCTGACCTGTACGGAGTGGTAGCGCTAAGGAAAGTAAGAAACAGGTTTAAATGTCAATGTACAAAAGCTCTGCATCGAAAGATCATGAAAAAGCCGGAGGATTGTTGTCAAACAGGTCTAAGCGGTCACAGCTGATGATGACAGAGATTTTCAACCAGATTATGTATAAAAATATCTGGGGGGAAAAATTACAAATCTTTATAGAAGGAGGAAATGCAACCGTATTCACAAGGAATAACCCTGAAACAAATGAGTGTCTCTCAGTGAGCATTGCTAGAAAATACAAACCCTGCGCCTGAATAGGAAGGAATAATGCCCAGGACTACAGTGATGTTGAATGGTGCAGTGCTGGGCTCAATCGTATCACAGAAATTGAATACCCGTGTGTAACGGATCACCGCTACCCTGCACGGGTAGATCCGCCGTCAGCGCCGAGCTTGTCTCGAGGTGTAGAGTCAGGGGTAGCGGGCTGTATGAATTCGGCGGTGATTAAGCGCTTTTGCACGATCCTTGAAGTGTTGCGGTTCCCCAAGCCCTGTTATCCCCAATTACTGGCCGAGGCAGGAGTAAAGGTTCAAACAGGTACCAGTTTTTATTTAACATGGGGGATACAGGGGTATTTATGAGGAATGAAACCATTGTTCTCCCCTGGCCCGCCCTCAGTCCTCCTGCGGTGATCTTTACCTTTGCCTCGAGCCATTGCCCAATCTGCCTTGGTTAACCTGGCGGACCCCTGCTGTGCGCAGCCCTTATCTCGGGTCTCGGCGCCAGCACGTCTGCCCCCCCTCCCAGAACCTCTCCCTGTCCGGGCAGCGCCCGCCCCCCCCCCTGTGGTGTGAGCGCTCCTTTGTCCTGGCGGCTCCCTGTGGCTTTCAGCCCGAGTTTGGGGTTTTACCAGGGATTTCGGGGTGATCCCCTTGGAGTGGCGGCACGCTGGGGGTACAGCCTGGTAGCTCGGGTCCGGGGGCTGGTTCAGTCCAAAAAGCGCCCTGATCGGATCAACGGAGCCCAAGCTGTGGAGGGGGAAGTCCGGCGGCTGTACCCAAGCAAGAGTCACTGTTTGCCGGCCGCGCTCCCGGCGAGGGATCCCTGGTCGGTGTTTGGGTTTCCCGGGGGCGCTTAGTTCTGAAATTCGCACCCCCGTAAGAACCTATTTTTAGGAACATACTGGCCAAGAAGCGCTCTTCCGCGTGGTTTCCACGCTGCGGGGCAAGGCGGGCAAGGTTGGGCGGCTTGGCAGAGACAGTTAGGCTGGGGTCAGACCAGCGCACTTTTAACGTGCGTTCTGGCGCACATAAGTACGGCCGCGCCGCACTAGCAGCAGATGACGGGCAATGACGGCCAATATACGATGTACGGCCGCACAAACGTCCGGCCGTGCAACGCAAGTGGAATTTGAACGCATTTTTTTTGAGAATGCAGAACCGCTAGTACTGACGTACTGAGTGCGCAGCTGCGGCATAGCGGCGTGTTTGCGTGATTAGGAGATGTCAGACGCTGCTAATGTCCAGCCTACATAACGTCCAGACGCAAAAAGAGTTTTATTGACGATCCGTACAAAATCACGACCGAAAATGCGCCTCGTCTGACCGTTTTTGTGCATTCCATGAAAAAATACATCAATGCGTTCGGACGCACTTTTTCATGTTCGCGGGGAAAAATGCTTTCGTCTGACCCTAGCCTTAGCGGCGGCTTGAGGCATTCACAGACCGGGCGTCTTCCCGGGGCTGTGGACAGGCGGGGAACAGGTCAACAATGGGGAGAATTACAGGGGGAACTTATAAAAATACAATCTAACGAATTCTTTAATACACCACACCAAATCAACATTTTAAAAATTTGTACCGCGCTACGGGATAGTGGCGGCCATTCCGTCACACCGTGGATGGGTGCCATGGCCTAGCAGTGATATATGTTTGTCAGTCATATATGATGCATGTGTTCATTGTCTTTAAATAAGGGATCCCAACCTATAGCCCCGCCTGTGCCCAAATTCTGGGTATTGTAGGCAACCAGGGCCCAGAGTTTGAGATCCCTGCTTTAAAGGGAGACGCTATGCACTATGACCACTCAATGTAAGTTGAATCATCACAGTGACGTGTATGCCTTCTCCCCTCTGCCTTGCTGGAGTGTGGGGCTCAGAGAGCTGTTTCAGCCCTCTGAGTGCAGTGGAGTAGACCCACACAGAACATGAGATCAGCAAGCTCATCGAGACACGATCAGCGCTTGATGATCTGTGATTCTGAGTGGAGCCAAATAACCACACTTGGAAGGCTGAATTAGCCCTCCGAGACCCCTGCTTGGAGAGGACGGAGGGGCGGTGGCACTCAGATCAATGTGGTCACCCAAATTATGATAAATGGGCACAGTGCCTAGAGTGTCCCTTTAATCTTGTTGCAAACACAAGGTGAATTATTGCCCTCTCGCCTCTCCCTTCTTAGGGTGTGGGGCTCACAGGGCTGAATCAGCCCTTAGAGTGTAGAGGATTAGTCCCAGACAGAACCTGAGATCAGCAAGCTCAACATGAAGAGGAGATCAATGCTCATTGATTGGACGGAACTAAATACCCACATTTGGAAGGCTGAATTAGTCCTCTGACTGAGGTACATGGAGACTCAAATCCGGCTGGATGGAGTAGAGGTATAACATCACTGCTCTATAACCGTGGAGACACAGGTTCGAATCCCAGCCAGAGCACCTCTCCAGTAAGTGTCCTTGGGTAAGACACCAAACGGTACATACTTGCCTACCACACAATATCGGCTGTGGAGCCCCGTGGTAACCTCTCTACCCTTCGACCATGGAGAAGCAAATGAGAGATATAAAGCAACCAATATCGCAGTACTATCAGGGTTATTCAAAGAGATTTGAAAAGTCATCGCATGTTCGGCCGTTCAGCGAGCACCGCAGGCCCCCCGTAGTGCAGGGAAAACTCGCCGCATACACACTTAACACTCACCGAAACCCACAGAAACAGCTGGTTTAACCATGCCGTACACGCCGGAGAAACCCGACTAGCCACCGATCACAGCGCAGAGCAGCCGCCGGAAAAACCCGACACGCAGACAAACGAGGTGATAAAAAAAACAGTACGCTTGAGAGTTTGAAAATTGAAACCCTGTTTGCAAAAAACTTCGGAACGAAAATGTCTGGATTATTTAACCAATCCTTGTTAACGGGAGTCGTCCCAGAAGACTGGAAATTAGCAAATGCTGTGCCCATTTACAAGAAGGGTAGTAGGGAGGAATCGGGGAACTATAGGCCAGTTAGTCTTACGTCAGTAGTGGGGAAATTAATGGAAACCATGTTAAAGGAAAGGATTGTTGAACATCTAAAAACACATAGATTACAGGATCAGAAACAACATGGGTTTACCTCAGGGAGATCATGCCAAACTAATCTTATTGATTTTTTTGATTGGGTAACAAAAATAATAGACACAGGTGGTGCAGTAGACATTGCTTATTTAGATTTCAGTAAGGCTTTTGATACTGTTCCGCATAGAAGGCTTATCAATAAATTGCAATCTTTGAGCTTGGATTCCAATATTGTTGAATGGATTAGGCAGTGGCTGAGTGACAGGCAACAGAGGGTTGTGGTAAATGGAGTTTATTCGGCGCAAGGTCTTGTTACCAGTGGGGTACCTCAGGGGTCAGTACTTGGACCCATTCTCTTTAATATTTTTATTAGTGATATTGCAGAAGGTATTAATGGAAAAGTATGTCTTTTTGCTGATGACACAAAGATTTGCAACAGGGTTGACGTTCCTGGAGGGATCAGCCAAATGACAAATGATTTAGGTAAACTAAAAAAATGGTCGGAGCTGTGGCAATTGAGTTTTAATGTGGATAAGTGCAAGATAATGCACCTGGGACGTAAAAACCCAAGGGCTGAATATAGAATAATTGATACATGTGAGGGTTGGGATTTAGGGGTTATTATTGCAGAGGATCTATAAGTAAGTAGACAATGTAATAGAGCAGCAGGAAATGCTAGCAGAATGCTTGGTTGTGTAGGGAGAGGTATTAGCAGTAGGAAAAGGGAAGTGCTCATGCCACTGTACAGAGCACTGGTGAGACCTCACTTGGAGTACTGTGTGCAGTACTGGAGACCGTATCTCCAGAAGGATATAGACATCTTAGAGAGAGTTCAGAGAAGGGCTACTAAAATGGTGTACGGCTTGAAGGAGAAAAGTTACCAGGAAAGGCTTAATGATCTTAACATGTACAGCTTGGAAAAAAGACGAGACAGAGGAGATATGATAGAAACATTTAAATACGTAAAGGGAATCCACAAGGTAGAGGAAGGGAGTATATTTAAAAGGAAACAAAGTAGCAAAACAAGAGGACATAGTCTTAGATTAGAGGGGCAAAGGTTTAAAAGTAACATCAGGAAGCATTATTTTACTGAGAGGGTGGTGGATACATGGAACAGCCTTCCAGTTGAAGTGGTAGAGGCCAAAACAGTGATTGAATTTAAGCAGGCATGGGATAGGCATAAGGCTATCCTAAACAAAAGATAAATCCAGGTAAAGTATCCATGTAATTGGGCAGACTAGATGGGCCGAAAAAAGGTTCTTATCTGCCGACATTTTCTATGTTGCTATGTTTTCTATGTTTCTATGTCTGAAATTTACATATAAGATCCAATGAATGATAATAAAAAGGGCTGTTACAGAAAAAAGAAAAAACGATTTAAAAAAAAAAACGGAAAAAAGTTTGCCAAAAAAAATCCCCAAAAATGCCTGAAAGATCCTAAAAAATCTATAAATAAGGAGACTTTTTACTGCAGAATATTATAAGAAACGGTTTATTAGCTATTATGTTAAAACGGGAATATTTTTAACATTGAAGCCTATGGGATTCTCCTGAATAAATCTGTTGAATGAAACCATCGAACAGCAGGGCAATTCGGCAACTTTTCCCTGCTGTTTTGTGTTCTCTGAATAGACGAAGCATTGCTTCTCTATGAGGATTTCACTGCCCTCGAACAGGCACCATATGTGCTGGCAATTCGCCAACATTTGGCGAACTGCCTGCTCTCTGAATAGCCAAATGGCCAGGAAAGGTAAGTGTACGTTGAATTTCAGTGTCCGGTTACATTTCGGGGCCAGATCGGCTCTCTTTGAATAACCCTGTATATATTCTTCCCTTATTCTACTGTTGTCTTCTATCCACCGGTGTAGGAACCCCAAACAATGTGTGTGGGGGGGGGGGGTAGCATTCCCAATGCAAAGACATAATATACAATGGCGTGCGCAGCTCACGGAACATTTTTTAATTACATACACGTATATGCTTGGATAATTTTCTACAAAAAACAGTTATTTTTGGTTAGATGCCATTTATCATGAACCAGATAAGGAACATCCACAATTTCAATGTTTGGGGGGGGGGTCAAAGATGAATCATTCATCAAAAATTAGGAACACCCTGTGCGCATACCTAATCGCCTATGATAATAGAATTGCAACACAGACTAGTAAAATTAGTTTATTAGCCTTAATCCTCAGGACAAGTTGATTGGGGGAACTCAGCAGCTTTAGGGGTTAAATAAGGCATAAACACTATCCATAAAACAAATTCTTAATCACGGTCACATACAGGGTTAGTCAAAGAGATCTGAATTGTGCCCGAAAAGGTAACCGAACAGTGAAATTCAGCGTACGGTTACCTTTCCTGGCCATTCGGCTATTCAGAGAGCAGGCAGTTCGCCAAATGTTGGCGAATTGCCTGCACATACGTTGCCTGTTCGTTGCCTGTTCGAGGGCAGTGAAATCCCCATAGAGAAGCAATGCTTCGGCTATTCAGAGAACACAAAACAGCAGTGAAAAGTTGCCGAATTGCCCTGCTGTTCGGTGGTTTAATTCAACAGGTTTATTCAGGCGAATGCCATAGGCTTCAATGTTAAAAATATTCCCGTTTTAATTCAATATCTATTAAACCGTTTATTATAATATTCTGCAGTAAAGAGTCTCTTTATTTATAGATTTTTTAGGATCTTTTAGGCATTTTTTGGGATTTCTTTCCTTTTGTTTTTAAAATCGTTTTTTCTTTTTTCTGTAACAGCCCTTTTTTTATTATCATTCATTGGATCTTATATGTAAATTTCAGACATTTTCGTTCTGTAGTTTCTTTGCAAACAGCGTTTCACTTTTCAAACATTCAAGCGTACTGTTTTTTTTTTTTTTCACTCCATTCGTCTGCGATGTCGGGTTTTTCCGGTGGCTGCTCTGCGCTGTGATCGGCTCCTGCTCGGGTTTCTCCGGCGTGTTCGGTGGGTTAATCCAGATGTTTTTGCGGGTTTCAGTGTGCCTTCGCCGGGTTTCGCAGTGAGTGTTCGGCGGGTTTGCGACGGCTTTTCCCATCACTACGACGGCCCTGTGGTGCTTGCTGCATACACCACAGGGTCGCCGAAATGGGATCGCCGAATCGCGCCGAATTGAAGAGAACGAAAAGTCAACGAACCTGTGGTGACTTTTCGATTCTCTCTGAATAACCCTGATATGCATCATTTCAACAAGGTAAACGGGGGGGGGGGGGGTCTGTCCCCGGAGGGGGGTGGGGGGGTTCTGTCCCCTTCACGTATGCGAGGTTCTACTCCCATTCTACTGTCTAACCTCCTACTTCACTCGTAGCTATGAGTATTTTAATGTAATCCTTCTGGATATCTTGATGATTGCCATTTTAATATATATATATATTATTATTTTTTATTCAAAACTGCGCAATTCCTTTACAGCTCTGAGCTCTCCATAAATCCTTGTGAACAACAAAATAGCTTGCTTTCTAACGGTCCCATGTGAGATTACTGTCACCTCCCGCTGTCTCCTGGGCGCCAGTTATCGTGCCCACCAGTCTGTACTGGTAGATTTTAATAACATGTAACACTTCTTCTGTCACTCCTTAGTGTCATTGTGAGTATTTATATCTTGTTTATGCTGCATTGATTTGCTCGAATTCCCGTTTATATACTACAAATGATTATCTTTATCCCCTGATGAAATCTAGCATAATGAAAAGCTGAACAGATTTGTTCCGTAGTGTTATATGCAGATGTGAAAAAAAAAAAGACGACTAATAACAGAGGAGCTTTCTCTTTGACTAGATTTCACTCATGGGCATCTTTGAAGATCTGCTCGCCAGCTGTTCATATCCTCTGCTTCTCCATATAATAGGTATTCACACACACCCTTTATGTTCCTATCTTCACGTACTTACTGATCCATGTACTGATGTAAGCCTCGATTTACTGACTTGTTCTGTGATCAATTCCACAACCAATATATCTTCATGGATCCAGTTTCACAATATCTGCTGTGAAACAACATAAACACTGCACATTACTGCGAGTTTCATTGCTGCGGAGCTCTGTGATACGCTCATACACACCGCACATTACTGCGAGTTTCATTGCTGCGGAGCTCTGTGATACGCTCATACACACCGCACATTACTGTGAGTTTCATTGCTGCGGAGCTCTGTGATACGCTCATACACACCGCACATTACTGTGAGTTTCATTGCTGCGGAGCTCTGTGATACGCTCATACACACCGCACATTACAGTGAGTTTTATTGCTATGGAACTCTATGATACACATTAATGTGCGGTGTATAAGGCTGGAGTCAGACGAGCGCACTATGTGCGCCCGCACTGACGTGCCTTCTGGCGTCTGTCGCAGCATTGAGATTGAGACGCTGCGACGGGGACAGCCACACGCTGTTGCGCGCGCACAAATTGCGCACGCAACAGCATCTGTGCTGCGTCTGTGCAGCAGCCGTCTCCATCAAAGAGCTAGAACGCACGTTGACGAAGCTGCAAAGCGCGATCCTCCGTAGGAGGATCGAGCCTTGCAGCGCTGAGCGCACTAAGTGCGCTCAGCGAGGTGGACAGACGGGCGTCGAGTGGAAGGAACGTTCCACTCTCACGGACTTTCCTTCAGCTCTTCAACAACACTCGTCTGACCCCAGCCTTAGCGTATCAGAGTTCCACAGCAATAAGGCTAGGGTCAGACTAACGCAGTATTAACGTGCGTTTAGCAGCACAAAATCACGGCCGTGCTAGCAGCAAATGACGTCCAATGCCGGGCAGCATACGAAGAACGGCCACACAAAAGTGCGGCCACGCAACGCAAGTGGCAAACGAATGCATTTTTTTGAGAACGTGATACCGCTAGTACTGACGTACAGAGTTAACGCACGAAAATCACCGCTGGAATTACAATCCTTGCGCATTTTTCATCCGTCTGGAAATTGCGCTCGTAAATCGATGCGCAAAAATACGCGCAAAGCACCGTTGCACGCAGAAATCAGTGAGCGCAATGTAATTTTTAACGCGACTCCGTCATTTTGTGCAGATTGCGCACAACAGACATACGTTCTGACGGAAGACAAGGTAGAGGTCGTCATTTTTGACGGATCTAGTAAAAAAACCATGCGCATCGACGTTCTCCGTTGTGAATCCGCAGTTTGGTACGTTCAGGTTGTTACAATTTGCAGTTACCACCAGCTTTTCAAAGACGTTAAAATTATGCGCGCAAACGTTGTCCGTTAAATTTTGCGCTAAGATCGTAATACCATGCGCGTACCAGCATACAAACGCATTTGTGCTCACGATATTAAGTATAGGATGCGCACTAAATTGCGCTCGCAAAGGGTTCACGCAGGGTCACTCGCGTTAGACGTTAACGCGCATTTTGTGCGCGAACGTCGTAATACGACGTTCAGCGCAAAGGCTTTCGCCCCTCGCGTTAATGCGTTTTTGCGGGCGCGAAGAATGTAATAGGGCCCACAATCTCTGTGCGTAATTGCTATTTTACCCTATATTTAAAATGTTATGTATGCATCTCGCGCATCAAACAAATGTTACAATGATCCCCACAACAAAAAAGCTCGGCAGTGAAGGGGTTAAAAGGTTTATTTGGCAGTGTGCTATGAACTAGTAAACCAGAAGCTCTCCTGCAAGCGAGAGGTAACAGTATGTTATTTATTGGAATGCCAAACCAATTAGTAACAATTGCACAAGGCTTTGCAATAATTTCTGAGCCTTATGCGATCACTGCCCAGCTTGAATTGGCCTTGACTACCGGTGTGGGAAAGCCGCATAATACATGGTAGACCTAGCGAGCTTCAAATACCTATCGCATTACAAACTAAAAGAAGGAGCTCTGCGTCATCCGGCTGGCTGAGCATCAATGGCAAAGCAGTCCGGGAACAGCTGGCATGCCAAAGATTACTCGTCATCACTGCTATATCTGCAACTGATTTCATAACAAGTATAGACATGTCGCCCGCCAGCAGGCCAGCAGTACCACCAGACATCAACCACCAGGGGACAGCGTTGACATGTGGATGTTTATTGCGCTCATTCCCTGCAAAGCCCCAACCAACCTCTTATCACCATCCTTAATTCTTCTCAACCCCTGAAAGGCATGAATATTATCATGTTTATATATAAAGTACCAACATCTTCTGCATGACTGTAGAAATTGGTACAAAAACTGCACGAATGGAAAAAAAAAAAAAACAATCTTTTTTTTTTCCCCCCAGAGAGACGACGAGGTGTTAAAAAAATGGAGAAAAGCAATATACTCACTGAAAATGACTGATTTTGCAGTCTGAGGATTACTTTTGGATAGTACAATATTTATTCTACCAGCCGAGTAAAATTATTAATTTTTTTCTTTCTTCATCAGCTAACTAGCGATTGCAAACGGCGAGGCGTTATTCATCAAAAATAAAATTTTGCCCTCAAGCGCATGTACCTTTAGGTATCCTGATATTCTGCCACATTCTGGCATACCCGGCTGGCACATGGCTGCCCCATTCTAGGGTTGGTTTGCTGATCTCCCTTACTGACAGTCTCCATGTTACTCATTTTGACCACATCTGCCTCATGCCAAGTAATTATTTTTCCATTTCTCCCACCCATTCCCTGTCGGTGCTGACCCTATTCTGCCACATATATAGGGCTGCCATCAGAATTTCGCCCCCCCCCCCTTCCATCTGCTGCCCAATTCAATAAACTCTTCCCCTCCAGTAAGGGGATAAAATGTGTTTTGGTCTGCAACTCAACCTGGCACTAATCGCTCCCTCAGTGATGAGCCAGAGTGCTGTTACCGACCCTTTATACCTCGGCCCACCGGGAAATTTGTTGATATCTTGGTGGGCCACATCTGGGTGGCATGGAGTATCCGCAAGTCTGTGGCACAAGCTGCACAGGGTTTGGCCTGGGCCCTCTGGAGCCATTGGGCCCAGGAACATTTCATGGGCTGTCACCCCCTGCCCGAATGCTGCCCTACACGTAGTAATTTATTCTATTGCGGGTTATGAAGAGTCACCATTCTCACTACAATCTGAGTGTGTCCTGCGCCGGCATAGTTAGTGTGTGCGGGGAGGGCAGTATTATTTTCTGCCCTATTCAACCCCATGCTGGACAGTTCTGTTTTAAGCCCTGGCTTATTCTACCTGCACCGGCCCCTGTTTTGTACCGTGCTGCCCTATTCTGCCCCGCTATTCACTCTTGTATCGGCTAAGAGCAGAGATCTCAAACTCTGACCCTCCAGATGTTGCAGAACGACAACTCCCATATTTCTCTGTCCATCTATCGCATTTAAGGATTTCTGGGAATTTTAGGCCAGCAACATCTGGGGGCCGGAGTTTGACATCCCTGGCCTAGATTAACATGTGCTATTTTGTTTCACACTGACCTATCCTACCAACGATGCCCAGTATAAGCTCATTTTGTCCCATCCAGGCTAATATAGATGAGGTAATTCATACTGTTTCATTGTAGGCTGCTCTCAATTAGTGATGGGCCGAACACCCCCGTGTTCGCATTCGAACTCGAACACCCAAATAAGTTCGACTGCAAACTCGAACACAATTCGAACACAATGCAAGTCAATGGGGCTCGAACATTCGAAAATTAAGGTCCCCTCCAAGAGGGCATATATGCAAGATTTTGGCCATAAAAGGTGTATGAGGGTCTGGGTACTGCCCTGGGGGACAGGAAACAATGAAAAAAAAAAAAAAAAAAATGTCTTGAACCCTTTCACTGCTGAGTGCTGAGCCATTTCACCGCTGTGCGCTGACCTCATTTATACCACTTTTGCTCATGTTTAAACGCGATCTGAAGCCATGGGAAATGTTTGACCAAGAATGAGTGGGAAATGTTTGACCAACAAGGAGTGGGGAATGTTTGACCAACAATGAGTAGGAAATGTTTGACCAACAATGAGTAGGAAATGTTTGACCAACAAGGAGTGGGAAATGTTTGACCAACAAGGAGTGGGAAATGTTTGACCAACAATGAGTAGGAAATGTTTGACCAACAAGGAGTGGGAAATGTTTGACCAACAAGGAGTGGGAAATGTTTTACCAACAATGAGTAGGAAATGTTTGACCAACAAGGAGTGGGAAATGTTTGACCAACAAGGAGTGGGAAATGTTTGACCAACAATGAGTAGGAAATGTTTGACCAACAAGGAGTGGGAAATGTTTGACCAACAATGAGTAGGAAATGTTTGACCAACAAGGAGTGGGAAATGTTTGACCAACAAGGAGTGGGAAATGTTTGACCAACAAGGAGAGGGAAATGTCTATGAATCCTATAGGCTTCAATGTTAAAAATATTCTAATCTAATAATCCGTTTATTATTATATTCTGCAGTAAAGAATCTCTTTATTTTTTGATTTTTTTAGGATCTTTTAAGCATTTTTTTGAATTAATAATTAATAATTGTGATTTATCAGGGCTACTTATGTCAAGAACAATGTAATTTAGAACAAAAGCAAATAATCTTATCTACACAGTGATTTATAACAACATTTATTATAATTCAGAAACGCATTGCTGGTTTTTTTTTATTGCTTTACGGCTCTGTTATACACCAGTACTTCTCGTTGATCAATCCGGCACAATCCACCACTTCCTCTCGCCAAACGCAGAGGAAGATCGGGAACAAATAGCTCCCAGAGTTCCACCGCAGTCCCTGCGCAACCTAGGACTGCCAGATCGGCCATGTTTTCCTGGACACGTATAATTGATTTGATTCAGTCTTGTGGGCACCACGTGAAAAATGCTGCCCCGCAGCATGTAGAATCCATACGCTGCAGGTAAGAAATCAAAAGGGAATCCCAGGTAACGTGCTTTGATTTCCATCCAGCACCATATTAATTATACATGTTACAGGGCAGCACTTTTCCCTGTGTTTCTCTCTGCATGAAATAGTAATATGTGCCCAGGAAAACATGGCCGATCTGGCAACTCTCTCTTGCACTTGCCTCCATAGAGTCCTATGACTATGAGCTACAGGAGCAAATACCACCGACGACATATATCATGGCATTTGGGTTTAATAGGGAACCCTAGGTATCGCGCCCATCAAATCTGATGTATGGAAGTGCTGGCTCTTTTATTCTACCCATATGTTGACCTTTTCTACCACATGCTACCTCTATGGTTCCCCTAATCTGCCCCACACTGCCCTATTTTGTCCCATGGAGTTATGCCACATCCTCTAGAAGTCTATTATCATCACATAGAGCAGGGCACAATCGCTTCAGGAACTCTGCATGGCTCCTGCCCCTGCATTTCACATAAGAGCTAGAGGGATCGGCCATCAGTAGGCTCCATGTGACTGCGTGAGGTAAAGATGCTGCCATCAAATTCCTGTTGCCATGGAGACAGCATCGTTAGGATTAATTAGGCCGAGTCCCCAGTGTCTCTGGGTCTCCTGGTTGCTAGGTTACTAGTTACCAGGAATCTCTCTATTTTAAATCCTGATCTACATGCAGCCTTCGAAAATACGCCTCCTCCAGCAGGTAAAGAGTTACCTGAGCCTAGCCAACCTGAGCGGTGCCAATGCAATGACTGAAAAACATTAGGCTGTTACGGTTAAACGGGAACTAATGCGCTCAGCGCAGTCTAGGTAGGGGAAGTGGGGGCATGGCGCTGCCTCCCAGCAGAAGGTTACGGCACAGAGCCGGAGGGAAATGATGTAAACAAACTAAAAAGTCATTGGGTCAGCCAATCGCAAGCTGCCATGTCATCTCATGATGATGTCACAGTTTCTGTAGACTGGTTGCTGTGCAGACTGGATTCCCAGGCTGTGAGGCCTACAGGCTGTTTACCTGCGCAGCCTTGGAACAGGACCATATGTTGTGTTTTTTTTTCCTCTAATGTAGAGCATAGCTTAGAGGTGTAACTCTAGTACTGAATGTAAATAACACACGTCTACACTGGAATAATACACACGCATATCATGTTTCATCCTGCCATGCCCAGCCCTGAGTAATTACGCACAATTATACACGCTCAACAGATATTATACCGCCACCAACCACATGATATTGCAATTTTTTTTCCAGTAGCAGAGTACAGTAACTAAACGCATGCCGTCAGATATTACTTTGCCATGCCACTGCGTGATAACGCAAAATTATTACACTTCCATCAGATATCACATGCTCTGCATGACAATCCCTGTAACCAAGAACTACTACAAGGATCCTCATCGGATATTATTTCCAAACCTACAGTGTTAAGACGAATTATACGAGACGAAAACATGTTGAATCATCGATTTTTATTTATACACATATATTTTTAAATTCTAAGACTCAGCCTAAAGCCTACAATTTCATCGGCCTATCAAATGCCGGCGAAAATCCCCGGTATTGCAACGTCAACAGACGCCGGCATTTCACAAAACAAATCCAAAGAGCTTCAAGAGAAGCTCCGCTGTGCAGATTCTCCCGTCACTCAGGATTTTATGTTTGTGAAATACCAGCCTTTGTCAGCGCTGCAATGCCGGTGTTTCATCGTTTGATCAAACCCGTGGCAACTCCAGACCCGTGTCAGTTCCACAGGCGCACTGTGCATCATACAGACACGTCACCGCTGATGTGTCCCCTGTGGAACGCGTGACGTAGCGGCCACATGATGTAGCTATGGCATTGCGCGCATGCGCACTGTGTGGCTTTGGAGTCGCACAGCTGATTTCACGTCTCCAGGAGGGACATAAGTGCACTGGAACTGACGTGGGTTCCGAGTTGCCATGGGTTCAATCAAATGATGGAACACCGGCGCTTTGTGAATAGCTCCTTAAGTTGTTACACGGCACTGATATATTGTGAGGACTCATAGACGCTTACCTGTTGTCAAGGCTGGACTGGGACAAAAAAATCAGCCCTGGACTTCATCCAGATTGACCCACTTTAATTACGCAAAAACGCACAAAAATAGTATATAAACCAAGCGGATTGCTCAACCAATCACTCCACAGATACTGAAGTTGCTGCAGAGCGATTGGGTAAAGCAACGAAGCGGCACTGAGGCTGAGTGCGCACCATGTTTTAAGGTGAGGCGGATGCACAGCTGGTCTTCCTGATACAGTGGCCCCAATATGAGACCGTCTGTTTAAGGCCTGGTTCACACCTGGGCGTTTTACAGCGCGTTCCTACGTGCTGTAAAACGCTCAAACACTGAAATCCCATTATTTCCTATGGGCATGGTTCCCACCTGGGTGTATTACAGCGCAGAGGAACGCGCTGTATAACGCCCTACGCCCAAAGAGTTACAGAAGCTTGTTTGGGGCGTATTACAGCGCGTTTGCAGCCATAGACTTAAAAGAACACGCGTACGACGCACGTTTCTAATTGTCAAAAACACTCATAAAACGCTCGACAAAAAACGTCTGTAAAATGCGCATATAAGATACGCTCAGGTGTGAACCCAGCCTTACAGATGGTGAGGAAGTTCTCACCTCACCCAATAAGGGCAGCACAACCAACACGTTGAACCATCATTCACACTGGCCCACTGAGCCATCGGCCCACCGGGTATCTCCTTGTAGTCCCTACGGCCAGTACATGCCTGCCTGGTGTCCTTGTCTTTCAAGCACCCCCACTGGCTCTGTTACATTTGTGCATCAACTCGCTTTCCCCTCTCCTACCGGCACCGACGGATATGTTTGAAACTGATACAAAGCCAAGAGAGGGTGATGCTGGACCTGGGCATGAGTTAACTGCTCAGGGACCTTCACATAGATCTATATACAGTATATTAGTGTGTATATATATATATATATATATAATGTAGATTAGGTAGGCCGTGTTAGTCCAGATGCCAAAATCAGACTGCTATACTCGTGATTTTTATATATATATATATATATATATATTATATATATATAATGTAGATTAGGTAGGCCGTGTTAGTCCAGATGCCAAAATCAGACTGCTATACTCGTGATTTTTATATATATATATATATATATATATATAACAAAACGCTTCTTTCACCATCCCAGAGACTATACAAAACAATTAGCCCCCTCTATATACCATCCGTAAACTGCGATCTATGTTCTTTTAAACTATTATTACACCATCAGCTGTCACATGCCTTTCTTGCTACCATTCCCTGTAACAGTATTGCACATCAGGTATTACAAACCTCTCTACCAGCAGTTCTTCAGTTATGTGCAACTGTTACGCCTCCGCCATATAGGATTACATTTACCCTATCACTGTCACTCTGGTTTTACACAATTACTACATTTCCTGCCACTAAACACAGGTATTACACCACATTGAGAGAAATCTCAATGTATCCTTCCTGGTGAAATACTTAATAAATACATTTTACTCTGAGAGCTACAGTAAGGATCTCTAACAAAGAGGATGTGGTTAGGGCTTATTTATTGTTTATTAAGTGGAGGCTTAAAAAGAGGCGAGATTCACAGATGTATTAATTGTAGCAGAATGGCAGATGTGTTGTATGTTTAGTCATGAGGGTTAGTGAGTAAGGCTGGGTTCACACCACGGCGTAGCGCAGCGTCGCGCAATGCGCGCGTTTTTTTTATGTGCGTTCGCGCATACAAAAAAACGCGCGAACGTGCGTTGCAGCGCGTTCGCGGCTATGATATGGCCGCGAACGCGCTGATATCTGCCCCAAAGAAGCTCCCGCACTTCTTTGGACGTAGGACGTTTATCAGCGCGTTCATGCGCGCTGAGAAACGGCCAGGTGTGACATGCCCACATAGGGAATCATGGGATTTCATTGTTTTAGCGTTTTACAGCGCGCAGGAGCGCGCTGTAAAACGCTTAGGTGTGAACCCAGCCTAATAGTATATCAGAAGTATGTGGAGATTTCCAAAGTCCTTTGTGTAAATGTATGCATATTTATGCACATAAACATATTTGCGGTCAGGGAAAAAGCTGTAAGTGGCTAAATCCCTTCCACAAGTTCAGACTTTACTAAGCATGCCTTACATATATATTGCAACGAGTCACGGCCTATCTCTTGCTGATGAGGGCGTAATAAGCCCGAAACAACTGTCCAGGAGTGGCTGTGGCTCGTTGCATAACTAATTGCACTAGCAAGGAGGGTTCTCCGTTAAAACAGACCCAGGATGCAAAAAAGTGGGAAATTGTGGACTTCATTTGCATGTCCTTCCCAGGGTTCCTTGCTACATATGGGGAATGTAGCACACGAGCTCTGTAAAGCAGTTCTCTGAATTGCTGGGATGTGCAAATGTCTTCCACAATTAGAAAACTTGATTATTTGCAATGTGGAGGCGTTTAATCTCACTTTTTGCCCTCCACCATAACTTAAATGAGTGTGTATATATAAAGAACTGCATCACAGATCTCACGTGCTACATTCTCCATGTGCAGCACAGAACTCTGGGTAAGACATGCAAACGACATCTGCAATGTCCCAATTTTTTTGCATCATGCCAAAAAAAATGGGAAATTGCAGATGTCATTTGCATGTCTTACCCAGAGTTCCATGCTGCATATGGGGAATGTAGCACATGAGCTCTGTGATGCAGTTCTTTGAATTGCTGTGATGTGTAAATGGCCTCTGCAATAATAAACTTATACACACACAACTATACATACATACATACAGTTTTACTGTGCCTTATATTGATGAAATATACCCATAAAAACCATATAAAGTGCCTAGTGCAAACTCTAAAACAACCGACCAAAAATTGTATCATTGAGTGACAATTTAAAACATCAACCGTTATTAATTTCTAGAAAATAAATAATGACGATACAGACAAGTAAAAATAGCAGATCCGGCATGTAGTTGGATGTCCACCCACAGATCTGCTATTATTACATGTCTGTATCGTCATTGTTTTATCTCGAAATTCATAGAGTTTGATGTTTTAAATTGACACTTAAAGATACAATTTTTGATCCATTGTTTATATAGATTAAGGGTTAAACCCCATTCATTAACTGCCAAAATCCAGGAATACCAGACAGTAAGTGTAACAATGTATACAGAATTATTCTTATGCTTTTCAATAAACGAAAGCAACAATACAAATTTTCGTTTGCACTATGTCCTTCCGTATTTTTTTTTTGTATCACACGGAATATTTCACTGATACCCAAGTGTCGTTTTCAAAGTGTTTTTGTAACAAAGATGTTTTGATTTCGCTGCACACTATTATTATTGTCAGCTATACTGTATTTTGTGATTGTCGCGCGTATGCAGAGCCCAGTGCAACAATATCATCGTTTATGGCGGTACAGCAGCTACAGTTACTTAACCCTTTCACTGCTGAGGACGTGTGGGGAAGGTTCTTAATGACTCCTAAGGAAAAATAGGGGTTTGTTTGAACCCCGATATCTCCTGACTGTTTTCAGCTAGCAGTGTCATGTTTGGTATCATTAGAAAGGCCAGAGCATGGCCTTTCCAATGATACCAAACATGACTGTTTAATGTAAAGAAAAAAAATAACAATAAAAATAAAAAAAACATGTGTTTTTTTTAAAACGTGAAATGGCTCAGCAGTGAAGGGGTTAAAAGACATGGATAAACGGAGACAGAAGAATACGATGCTCCGTACGATCCAAAATATATTATTATGACAATATAGTATTATTATTATTATTGTCATCATTTATATAGCGCCAACAGTTTCTGCAGCGCTTTACAATAACCAAAGGGTACGAGATACAAATAAACTGACATATGACGGAAACAAAAGGTACAGAGGGCCCTGCTCATAGGAGCTTACAATCTAGAGGAGGAGTTTACAATCTAGAGGGTAGTAGCCATACATGGCTTTTTTTTCCTTCCCGTTCGCCGTTTAAATTGGTTTTGGTCTAAAAATTTGCAATTCTCTTGCATTATTCCCCCCAAACTGTAAACCCCAAAAAGGCAATGAACGGGTTAACCTGACTCATACTTGGAACTGTAACTCCTGTGTACATGTGCTTGGGTCATTAGGTGTTCCCCTTTTTTTCCCCCCAGCATTACAGGGTTAATCCTGGCCTAGCAGAGTGCTCACCAGGGGAGGGAGGCAGATATTTTGGGTGGAGCGGATGTGAGTGTCAGTGACATTGGGAGGGGGGCTGGAGAGGAAGCCCACATAGTAACAGTTTGAGGTCTGTCCCACACATGGTCCTGGTTAGCAGCATACTTGGGGGAGGGGAATGGGGAGGACAAGAGGGCCCTTCATTCCTCCTGTAATATTCTCAAACCTTTTTTTTTTCCCCTTTCCCTTGAACATATTAAAATGGCCAAGAGCGTTTGCCTATTTATACATTTTTCGGTGTGTACTCGATGGGCAGCCCTTTCAGCGGCAGGATGCAGATGTGTGCCAAAATAAAATACAATGTTCTATTACTTCTGTCTGATACTGAAACTGTTAAGAGATCATATTTCCAAAACCTTGGAATTTGACTGTAGCTGCAATCTGTAAAACGTAATTTTCCTGTCTTGGCTGTTTTTTTGTTTTTTTTTGTCTTTTCAAAATATTTAAAAGGATTCTGTGATTCCGGGAATTGTCTGGACGTCGATTCCGTATTCGCGGCTCGCCGTGTGACTCACGAGTCAGGAATATTTGACTCTTTGACTCAAAGAGCTTGCGATTTAATGCGGCGGGCGATGTTTTTCTCAGCAGTGGTTGTGGAGAGGAAGATATTTGTAAACAGAATCCCATGTGTGTTTACTTTGCATTACACAACAGGCTGGAATCGACAACAGAGGTTTTTTTAACACATATTTGCCGACATTATTTATTTCTTTATAAAGTATTTTTTATTAGTCAACGATCACAGATCTGGAAAAAAAAGTCCAGGTAAAGTATCCATGTAATTGGGCAGACTAGATGGGCCGAAAGGTTCTTATCTGCCGACATTTTTCTATGTTTCTATGGAAAAAAAAGACATTTTCTCATTTGTCCGAAATTTACTACATGTTTTTCTTTATCCTAAGCTTCAACGGGTTTTTCAAAACACCGCACAGAAATCTAGTCTCTACACGACAAGTGAAACGCTCATCCAAGGAAGCTTGTTCTTCTATCCTGGTGAGGGCGTTTTGCAAAGAAATACAGACTCCTAAACGCTGGCGTAAAGGGAGTTTGCATTTGCAAAATCACTTAACACAACAAACCCCCCCCCCACCCCAATCCCACACTCACCTCTCATCCCACGGTGTAGAAGGTGGTGCAATCTGCTGCTTACTTTCACCGGGAGAGACAAATAGTTCCCCGTCTCGCCGTGATTCATTTGCAGTTCCTGCGTGGTCCCACGGGTACGAACTACCGTCTGGGACGCGCTGGACTCCATGGAGCCCTAAGCAAGGCCGGATTTGCATCTCAGGAGCCTGTAGGCACAGAAATGTGGAGAGCAACACACACACACACATAAGAAATACGCCAAAATGACTTTTTAAAGCTTTGTTTTGGGGCAAACTGAAGAAAAAAAACATTGTTAAAAACCTGAAAAACAGTTTCTCTCTGCGTCAAATCAACAGAAGGGGCAGAATCTGTTGACTTAGTGCAGTGGCATTGTTTGTTTTATATGTAAAAGCATATATTGCCGCTGCCGTAGAAGAGAGAAAAAAATACATTTTGCATTTATTCTCTTGTCATTTTTTTTTTTTTACACATTACGTGGTCATGTTTGGTATCATTGTAAATAACAGACTCTGACCTTTCCAATGACACCTCACTTAACCTTGTGCGGTGTACAATTCAGAGATGCAGGTTGCAAACTCTCTCCTCACTGCAGTGCTACGGTCTAGGTTGTCGATGATACAATGCATTGCATCATCAGCTCCACACTTGCTGGCAGTGTAGGAAATGAGAAGGTGAGTTAGCGCAGCATCACTGGTCACTTTATAATTGTAAAGTGAAGAATAGTGCTGCGTTATAAACAAAAGAGGAAAATATTATTTTATTTTAAAATTGCTCTAACCTGGCTATATTTGGTATCACTGGAAATGCCATAATCTGGCCTTTCCCATGATACCTCATATGTCAATCTAACCCTTAGGACTCCAGAGATACAGTGGTCTAAAGGATTGTAAATTGTGAAATATATATATATATATTTACAGAGCAAGGCGCCCCCTTGTGGCAGGCACCTGTAGGCACATGCCTACTCTGCCTTGTTATAAATCCGGCCCTGGTCCAAAGGACTCCAGGAGCTGGTACCTGCGGCAGCGCATAGCGTCAAGGCAAGTATCAACTGCACAGCCATCCGGACAAGGCGCCAATAAAGCAACTACCCTGGCAAGGTGCCAATAAAGCAACTACCCTGGAACAGCGGCGTTAAAAGGGAGATGGTAAGTAAAATCTGGTAGCGCATTTTTTTTAGTTACCATTTCCCTTTTCACCACCAGCTTTGGAGTAGGGCCCTTGAAGGGGAGATGTCAACAAAATTTTCAGACGAGGGCAAACACACCGGCTGTATCAGCCAAGTAGCTGTAACTTGGCAGATTCATACTATAATGATGACCATGGTCAGATGAGCTGTCCATTTAGAGCTGGGGGTCAGCAACCAGGGCCCTCCAGATGTTTTGGAACTACATCTCCCATGATGCTCAGCCACTCATTAGCTTGACGGAGCCTCAAGGGAAATGTAGTTCAAAAACATTTTGAGGGCCGAGGTTGCTGACCCCCCCCTCGATCTAGAGGAGTCTAGGTCAAAGAGCACAGGGGGACAAGAGTAAGAAGAACTTATCAGACGTGGGAAGAGGATCAAGGATTGTCTCTATATAAATTTATGTGAGATCTTCTGTCCATCCAGCAATATCTGTCCATGGCACATGACACTGAACTGTATGCCTTGCATTTCCAATTGATGTTCAGTCTTGGAGGTGAACTCACGCAGGGTGGCTTTTCCCTATTGTTCTCTGCGTGTCCAACTTGTTTGTTAATTTTGTGCTTGCTTTGTCCTGCCCGTCGTACAACGCTACAGAATGTGTTGGCGCATTACAAATAATTGTGATGAGCTATCAAGCCTAAGGCAGCTGGACGAGGTTTTGTGCGACGTGCCATTTCTTCATGCAATCAGGTGAGGCGAGAAAAGTTCAGCCCGTCAGCATACATCATTGATCTGTTGCGGAGGAAACGATCTGTACCATTTAGTCAAGGTTTCTTTGGGATGCCTTCCCGGGTAGCACCTTTTGCTTTCTTGATTCTCCTCCATCAGCGTATGAATGCTACGGAGCGCTCGCACGGTCGCAACATTAATCACAGCAGCATATGTACTAATTACTAAAATATGTGCTGCGTCGACGTTATGTAGCAACACGCAATAGAATTTGGAAAAAAAAGGCTCACGTCTGTCTAAATCAGGCCTTCAGATATCTGTGATTACTGGTGATTTAAAAAAAGGTAAATCCACCAATTGGAGTTCGTTTCCTGCTGTGCCACTGAAAGGAAGAAAAATTTAAAATATTTGGCTCCATAATGGAATTCAGACTGCCCCTTGGGTCAACAAGCTTTCAGCTCCCACTGCTTTATCCCCAAAATCACGAGGATAGTTAACGTAATGATGTGATGGTTAATCCCTCCATACCCACCTCTCACTATTAGCCTATTCATTCCTTGTCCCGCTGCCTGTCACTCAATATTCTCTCTAAGCCACTCTTTTGCCATGTACCTCTCATCTTTATATCTACTTCTTCCCTTTGTCCCCATCACTTCCTCATTTTTCTACTCCAATCGCCCCATTATTTCCTGTACCCCAATGATTTCCTCACTCTCCCTTCCCAGAACTCCAGACTTTCCACTCCCTCCATATTCACACTTGACCCTGCTCCGTCATCCCCCACATTCAGTCACTTTCCTCCTCCTGGCGCTAACAATTACATGATATTTCTAGAATTCGGCCATTTCTTTCCACTGACACCACAAAGCAACTCGCCCATGCCCTTGTAAACTCCCGACTTGACTATTGTAATAATCTTCTTGCTGGCCTCCCTCTCTCCCGTCTCTGCCCCCTACAATCGATTCTGAATGCCTCTGCCAGTCTCATCCACCTCACCCTCTGCTCTGTCTCTGCCACTCCTCTCTGCGAGTCCCTTCACTGGCTCCCCATCCACTGCAGAATTTAATTTAAAATCCTTACCCTGACCTACAAAACCCTCACTAACTCAGCTCCCCACTACCTGTCCTCACTAATCACCAAATACACCCCAGCCCGCTCCCTAAGGTCAAACAGTGACCTGCGCCTAGCTTCTCCCCGCAACACCTCTTCCCATGATAGACTGCAGGATTTCTCACGCGCAGCCCCCACTCTCTGGAACGCTCTCCCTCGTACTGTCAGACTTTCCCCTAACTTCTCTTCCTTCAAACGCTCCCTTAAAACATTCCTATTCAGGCAAGCCTACCACCCAACTCACTAATACACCTCACTGCCCCAACCAGTCCATCCCTCTCACCTTGCAGTCCATCACTCTCACCTTGCAGTCCATCATTCTCACCTTGCAGTCCGTCACTCTCACCTTGCAGTCCATCCCTCTCACCTTGCAGTCCATTCCTCTCACCTTGCAGTCCATCACTCTCACCTTGCAGTCCATCACTCTCACCTTGCAGTCCATCACACTCACCATGCAGTCCATTACTCTCACCATGCAGTCAATCTCTCTCACCTTGCAATTCATCCCTCTCACCTTGCAGTCCATCACTCTCAGCTTGCAGTCCGTCACTCTCACCTTGCAGTCCGTCACTCTCACCATGCAGTCCATCGCTCTCACCTTGCAGTCCATCGCTCTCACCTTGCAGTCCTCTCTTCCTGCTTCCACGGTTCCACCCCAACCCTTCTAGATTGTGAGTTCCCATGGGAATAAGGCCCTCGTTTCCTCCTGTACTGATTTGTCAAATGTTGTTCAATGTATTATAACCCTGTCTATACTGTGCCCATTGTTCAGCGCTGTCTAATATGCTGGCGCTTTATAAAGAATAATAATACTTCCCCCCCCTTTCCCTGTCACATTCTTTTCTAATAATCTTCCTCTAATATTCCACTATCTCTACCTCTGTAACTATTATATTTCCTCCACTCATCATCACCTTGTCACTCCTTAATTTCCTCTCTGCTTCCCTATAACCTGGAAATGACAACTCATAATCTACTCTATCGGTTCCTGTGGCCAATCCTCTTGTAATAATTTCCCCGTCTTTTGGCCACTACCGTTTTACTCCCATGTGGTTTTATTTCTATCAATATACAACCGATTCAGGGGTAGTATGAAAATAATATAAACGCAACACATACAGGTTATCCAACGAGCTCCGAAATGCTGGAGAAAGGTAACCGAACGCTGAAAATCAGCGTTCAGTTACCGTTCTTGGCCATTCGGCTATCCAGAGAGCAGGCAATTCACCAAATCTTGGCGAATTGCCTGCACATACGGTGCCTGTTCGAGGGCAGTGAAATCCCCATAAAAAAAAGCACTGCTTCGGCTATTCAGAGAACACAAACCAGCAGTGAAAGGTTCCCGAAATGCCCTGCCATATGATTATTTTTTTTTTTAACTTTACTTATTTTTTCTGTAGCAGCCCTTTATTATCATTCATTGGATCATATGTAAATTTCAGACATTTTCGCTCAGTAGTTTCTTTGCAAACAGCGTTTCACTTTTCAAACATTCATGCAAACTGTTTTGCTAATTTATTCACTGCCTTTGTCTGCGGTGTTGGCTTTTTCCGGCGGCTTCGCTGCGTGTGATCGGCTCCTGCTCGGGTTTTTCCGGCGTTTTCGGAAGGTTAATCGAGATGTTTTTGCGGGTTTTCGGCGTGCATTCGCCAGGTTTTGCGGTTAGTTTTCATCGGGTTTGCGGCAGCTTTTCCCTGCAAGTCGGGGACCCTGTGGTGCTTGCTGAATACACTGCAGAGTCGCCGAAATGGGATCAGCAGAACGAACCGAATTGAAGAGAACAAAAAGTCACCGAATGTGCGGTGACTTTTCGATTCTCTTTGAATAACCCTGATAGGGTTATACCCCCCCGTACAGTATAATAAATATGTGCCGATTAACCACAAGCACAGGTTTGATTACAGGTATGTCATATCATCATGCCAGAATCTTCCACTCTGATCCTCAAAGAGAGAAGGGGGGGGGGGGACTGATAGTGCAGCCAGCCAGAATAAATCCAAATAATTACATGTATTGTGCTTACAGAATAAAAACCGAGTAAACTTTCTCCACATCACTCTCCCCTTTCTCTACATCACTCTCCCCTTTCTCCCCATCACTCTCCCCTTTCTCCCCATCACTCTCCCCTTTCTCCACATCACTCTCCCCTTTCTCTTCATCACTCACCCCTTTCTCTTCATCACTCTCCCCTTTCTCCCCATCACTCTCCCCTTTCTCCCCATCACTCTCCCCTTTCTCCACATCACTCTCCCCTTTCTCTTTATCACGCCCCTTTCTCCACATCACTCTCCCCTTTCTCTTTATCACGCCCCTTTCTCCACATCACTCTCCCCTTTCTCTTTATCACGCCCCTTTCTCCACATCACGCTCCCCTTTCTCCACATCACTCTCCCCTTTCTCCACATCACTCTCCCCTTTCTCTTTATCACGCCCCTTTCTCCACATCACTCTCCCCTTTCTCTTTATCACGCCCCTTTCTCCCCATCACTCTCCCCTTTCTCCACATCACTCTCCCGTTTCTCTTTATCACGCCCCTTTCTCCACATCACTCTCCCCTTTCTCTTTATCACGCCCCTTTCTCCACATCACTCTCCCCTTTCTCTTTATCACGCCCCTTTCTCCACATCACGCTCCCCTTTCTCCACATCTCTCCCTTTCTCTTCATCGCTCTCCCCTTTCTCTTCATCGCTCTCCCCTTTCTCTTCATCGCTCTCCCCTTTCTCTTCATCGCTCTCCCCTTTCTCTTCATCGCTCTCCCCTTTCTCTTCATCGCTCTCCCCTTTCTCTTTATCACTCTCCCCTTTCTCTTCATCGCTCTCCCCTTTCTCTTCATCGCTCTCCCCTTTCTCTTTATCACTCTCCCCTTTCTCTTCATCGCTCTCCCCTTTCTCTTCATCTCTCTCCCCTTTCTCTTCATCGCTCTCCCCTTTCTATTCATCTCTCTCCCCTTTCTCTTCATCACTCTCCCCTTTCTTCCCATCCCTCTCCCCTTTCTCTTCATCGCTCTCTCCCCTTTCTCTTCATCTCTCTCCCCTTTCTCTTCATCACTCTCCCCTTTCTCCCCATCACTCTCCCCTTTCTCTTTATCGCTCTCCCCTTTCTCTTTATCACTCTCCCCTTTCTCCCCATTGCTCTCCCCTTTCTCTTCATCACTCTCCCAGTTCTCTTCATCACTCTCCCCATTGTCTTTATCACTCTCCCCTTTCTCTTCATCACTCTCCCCTTTCTCTTCATCACTCTCCCCTTTCTCTTTATCGCTCTCCCAGTTCTCTTTTCCCTATCATTCCGCTCCTCCCATCTTGTTTCCTTCCCCTCTATCTGAGGCCACAACTGTGGAATTCATTGACGTCAGAAGATCTATTCCTGGACTGGCTTTATATTCTGTTTATTTATTTCCTGACAACTTCCATGAACACTATGACCCAGTCCCCCCCTCCTAATCTCCCTTCCCCTCTGCTAATACCCCAGTCTCTCCTAATCACGCCTCTGCGTCTTCCCATCTCCCCTCTCCCTCTATCCCCTCCTCCAGCAGCACAGCTTCCTCTGATGGAAAACAGGCCTAGGCAAGGACAGAGAGCACTGTTCTCGTCAATTCATACACAGCTAAAAAGGGCAGGACTTCTATAACCGTCCACATACATACTAGTGTAACTACAAATGACTGGGAATCTACCCCCTGATACAATGAGATTATATGCAAATACAATGTACCCTCATATCATGCATTACTACTGCACAGCGACACAGTATAACACACGTGTCGGGCCTGATCCCCGGAAACTCAACCACATCTCAGAATGGTATCCGAGATTTGCCAATCTCATTCCTAAAAATCTGGGCCAACAATATGAATACGGAGATGTAGTGTATGCAGTTGCCCCGCAAACGCACCTTCAGAGACTTACTGCATTGTATAACTCATTGTGCAGCCTTGTGCTACAATGTAACTACATATGACCCACCATTGTGACATGTTAAAAGAGCCAAACTGGCCATCGCTGGAATCTAGATGCACCCTTCACCTTTCCAACCTGGTGTTTAAGAGCTTTTCTGGGAAGCTACCACCCTACCTGAATAGGCTGCTTCCCCCAGCAGTTCCCTCATCCTATAACCTCCGATCCAGAACCAGCACCTTACTTACAATAGCACAATACAAAAAGAAAGTGTCTCGATCCTCATTTTCCTACAGAGCACCACAATTATGGAATAACCTCCCAGACGCCATCAAATCTTCCCCCAGTCTAAAGTCACTTAAGAGATCAGTATTAACATACCTCAATACAGAATTCGCCTGTAAACATGTAACATAGTGACTATATACAGAATGCACCTGTAAACATGTAATATAGTGACTATATACAGAATGCACCTATAAACATGTAACACTGTGACTATATACAGAATGCACCTGTAAACATGTAACATAGTGACTATATACAGAATGCACCTGTAAACATGTAACACAGTGACTATATACAGAATGCACCTGTAAACATGTAACATAGTGACTATATTACAGAATGCACCTGTAACATGTAACATAGTGACTATATACAGAATGCACCTGTAAACATGTAACAGTGCCTATATACAGAATGCACCTGTAAACATGTAACAGTGACTATATACAGAATGCACCTGTAAACATGTAACAGTGACTATATACAGAATGCACCTGTAAACATGTAACACAGTGACTATATACAGAATGCACCTGTAAACATGTAACATAGTGACTATATACAGAATGCACCTGTAAACATGTAACACTGTGACTATATACAGAATGCACCTGTAAACATGTAACACTGTGACTATATACAGAATGCACCTGTAAACATGTAACAGTGCCTATATACAGAATGCACCTGTAAACATGTAACAGTGCCTATATACAGAATGCACCTGTAAACATGTAACACAGTGACTATATACAGAATGCACCTGTAAACATGTAACACAGTGACTATATACAGAATGCACCTGTAAACATGGAACATAGTGACTATATACAGAATGCACTGTAAACATGGAACATAGTGACTATATACAGAATGCACTGTAAACATGTAACATAGTGACTATATACAGAATGCACCTATAAACACGTAACATATTGAGTATCTTTCCTACATATTTATTTTCTGTTAATCTGTATATTTTTTTTTTTTTATATATATCTTGCATTTATTACTTTGTATTTCTGTAAGGGGAAATTCACTGTTCGATGACCTTTCGGGGCCAGATCGGCTCTCTCTGAATAACCCCTTGTGTCTCCATGTGAATATGATTACGCCATCACTGTGTAACAGTGCTTGAGAAGATACATGGATGTTATCCTGTGCACCTATGAGTTTGCATTTGTGCATCACCAGGAACATTTGCATTGTATGTATGTGATTTTTAACCAATTTTAACAGTCTGTGATGCAGATATGGGAGTAATTACAATTTTAATATGTGCTTGTGTGTGCTGATGTGTAAGAATAGTTGCACTGTATCAATATATCAGCCTCTGTAGTTCGTTACACTCTCAGACTTATGTGTGAATGTCGTGGTCGCATTGTGCGGTTTTGTTCATTCAGGATTAGTCAAAGAGATTCGAAAAGTCACTACACGTTTGGTGACTTTTCGTTCCCCGCACTTCGGGGCGATACGGCGATCCTAGTTCGCCGACCCTGCGGTGTATTCAGCAAGCACCGCAAGGCCCCCCGTAGTGCGGGGAAAACTCGCCGCAAACACACCGAACACTCACCGCAATCCCACCGAACACTAACCGTACACTCACCGAAACCCGCAGAAACAGCTGGATTAGCCACGCCGAACACGCCAGAGAAAGCCGACTAGCCGCCGATCACAGCGCAGAGCAGCCGCCAGAAAAGGCCGACCTGCAGACGAACGAGGTGAAAAAAAAAAAAAAACAGTACGCTTGAATGTTTGAAAAGTGAAACGCTGTTTGCAAAAAAACTACTGAACGAAATGTCTGGAATTTACATATAAGATCCAATGAATGGTAATAAAAAGGGGCTGTTACAGAAAAAAGAAAAAACGATTAAAAAAAAAAAAGAAAAAGTTTACCAAAGAATATAATAAAGGCACAGCAATGATACTCAGTCACCACAGTGTCACCAGTCCGCTGATAGAGTGAGAACCTTAGGGAACAGCACAACTTCTAATGGTATATAGAGACGTACAAGGGCGCTGGAATTAGCATGTAAATGATAATTTGTTGGTATTGGGATATAAAAACCGACGCGTTTCGTCACTATGATGTGACTTTCTCAAGGTATAATGTACATTACGGACATTATAACTTGAGAAAGTCACGTCGTAGTGATGGAACGCGTCAGTTTTTATGTCCCAATACCAATAAATTATCATTTACGTTGTGGTGGCTGAGTATCATTGCTGTGGCTTTATTATATTACAATCTTGTGAGCATTTCCTTTTACCAGGGGTTTTGGCCACGGAATTGCCCCAATCAGTGAATTTCCCCGAACGGTGCAATTTCGTGGCCATTCTGCTATTCAAAAAGCTGTCGATTTGCCAAATATTGGCGAATTTCCGGCGAAATACGGCGCAATTCAGAGACAGCGAAATTCCCATGGAGAAGCAACGGTTAGTCTATTCAGAGAACACCAAACAGCAGAGAAATGTCAGCGAAATCCCTGATTTTCGGTGGTTCAGCTCAACAGGTTTAAACAGGCGAATCCCATTGGATTCAATGTAAAAAAAAATTACCTTTTTATTATTTAACCGTTTCTTCTTTTAATTTGTAGCAAAAATCTTTTCATTTATTTCTTAGAATTTTTAGCCATGTAAGTCTTAGGCTAGGGTCAGACGAAAGCATTTTTCCCTGCGAACGTGAAAAAGTGCGTCCGAACGCATTGACGTATTTTTTCACGGAATGCGCAAAAACGGTCAGACGACGCGCATTTTCGGTCGTGATTTTGTACGGATCGTCAATAAAACTCTTTTTGCGTCTGGACGTTATGTAGGCTGGACATTAGCAGTGTCTGACATCTCCTAATCACGCAAACACGCCGCTATGCCGCAGCAGCGCACTCTGTACGTCAGTACTAGCGGTTCAGCGTTCTCAGAAAAATGAGTTCAAATTCCAATTGCGTTGCACGGCCGGACTTTTGTGCGGCCGTACATCGTATATTGGCCGTCATTGCCCGTCATCTGCTGCTAGTGCGGCCGTAATTATGTGCGCCAGAACGCACGTTAAAAGTGCGCTGGTCTGACCCCAGCCTTACTGTGTACCCGTGTGAAAGTGTGCTTACGCTCTCTGTATACATGCACGGCCATCGTTTTACAGTTTCTGTGTTGGCGTGCAATCACAGACATAGGGCCCTCTTACATACTTAACGCAAAAGCACGCTAAACGTGTGTTTTTTTGCGCGAAGCGTTAAACGTTAACGCACGAAAATCACCGCTGGAATTACATTCCTTGCGCATTTTTTCGACCGTCGGGAAATTGCGCTTGTAAAACTGACACGCAAAAATGCGCGCAAAGTACAGTTGCGCGCAGAAATCAGTGAGTGCAATGTAATTTTTAACGTGAGTCCGTCATTTTGTGCGGACTGCACGCAACAGACGTACGTTCTGACGGAAGACAAGGTAGTGGCTGTCATTTTTGACAGATCTAGTAAAAAAAAACCTGCGCATCGACGTTCTCCGTTGTGAATCCGCAGTTTGGTACGTTCAGGTTGTTACAATTTGCAGTTACCACCAGCTTTTCAAAGACGTTAAAATTATGCGCGCAAACGTTGTCCGTTAAATTTTGCACTAAGATTGTAATATCATGCGCGTACCAGCATACAAACGCATTTGCGCTCACAATGTTAAGTATAGGACGCGCACAGTACATTACGCTCACGCAGGGTTAACGGTAGACGTTAACGTGCATTTTTTCCGCAGACATTGTAATACGACGTTCTGCGCAAAGGGTTTCTCCCCTCGCGTTAATGCGTTTTTGCGCACGCGTTAACGTTTGCGCGAAGAATGTAATGGAGCCCATAATGTCTCTGTTTGTTGGCTGGCGAGAATAGTCTCTGTGTGCTGGTATGTGAGTGTTGTGTTATAGTATCCTTGTGTTGGTGTTATGGAGCAGCCAGATGTTCTCTGTGAACCCAAATGGAAGTTTGGTTATGCCATGTCTGTGTACTGGTATGTGAGTGCAGTTAAACTGTCACTGTATGTGTGGTTACATTGCATGTACAAGTGGTGAATGAGCATAAATCACAGTGTTACTGATGATAAATCTGCTTTCTCTGAGTGCAAGTCTATAGATATGGTTACATTGTTACTATACAGGGATGTGATTGAGATTACACGTCTCTGTGAGCTGTGATGTGAGAGTGTTTACACTATCACTTTGTATCAGTGTGGTGCTGAGTGAGCAAAATTGCAATGTCCACTCCCTGTTGTTTGTGCTCATACTATCCGTTGCACAATCATGATGACACTGTTACTGTGTGCTAGGAATGTAATCACACTGCATGTGCTGGTGTGTGAGTATGACCATACTGTGAATGTAAAGGTTATTCAATAAGAGCCGAACTTGCCACCGAATGGGGAATTTCACCGTACGGTACAATTTTGTGGCAAATTGTCTATTCAGAAAGCTGTCAATTCGCCAAATATTGGTGAAGTTCGCCGCAATTTGTCGACAGTGAAATTCTCCCATGGAGGTGTTAATCTATTCAATAGAACGCCGAACTGCGCCGTAATGTTGGAAATGCCCAGATTTTCAGTGATTCAGTCTGACAGGTTTAAACAGGCGAATTCAATAGGATTCAGTGTGTAAAAAAGTAAATAATAGTAATAGTAGAAAAAAATGGCCGTTTTTGTAGTACTTTTTTATTCAACCGTTTATTCTTTTCAGTTCCAGCAAACCCAGTGGCGTAGCGTGGGGGGGGGGCTGGGGGGGCCGTGGCCCCGGGCACAGTTTTGTTAGGGGCGCATTTGCGCCCCTAAAACTGGCCCAGGGGTTGAGGGGACCCAGATGCCGGGCAGCGCCGGAGTGCCTGCCCGGTCCTGAAGAGTCCGTCCTGTTAAAGGGAAGCGGCTGCGTGCAGGCGCAGCCGGTCACGTGGTCCGGCTAATCAGGTGGTACTGAGTCTCTGTACCACCTGACTGGCCGGACCGCGTGACCTGCGCACGCACGCCACGCAGCCGCATCACCTTCAACAGGACGGACTCTTCAGGACCGGGCAGGCACTCCCGCGCTGCCCGGCATCTGGGTCCCCTCAACCCTGGGCCCTGCCGGTGCTGGAGCAATATCCAGGTGAGAGCTGGGCAAATCCATGTGTAAGCTGGGGCAAATCCATGACCTGGGGGCAAATCCATGTGTAAACTGGGGGCAAATCCATGACCTGGAGACAAATCCATGAGCTGGGGGCAAATCCATGACTTGGGGGCAAATCCATGAGCTGGGGGCAAATCCATGACCTGGGGGCAAATCCATGAGCTGGGGCAAATCCATGAGCTGGGCAAATCCATGTGTGAGCTGGGGCAAATCCATGTGTGAGCTGGGGCAAATCCATGTGTGAGCTGGGGCAAATCCATGAGCTGGGGCAAATCCATGTGTGAGCTGGGGCAAATCCATGTGTGAGCTGGGGCAAATCCATGTGTGAGCTGGGGCAAATCCATGAGCTGGGGCAAATCCATGAGCTGGGCAAATCCATGAGCTGGGGGCAAATCCATGTGTGAGCTGGGGCAATATCCATGAGCTGGGGCAAATCCATGAGCTGGGCAAATCCATGAGCTGGGGGCAAATCCATGTGTGAGCTGGGGCAATATCGATAACGTGTCCACAGGTGGGGGGGGGCGCACAATTCTTGGCTGGCCCCGGGCGCTGACAACCCACGCTACGCCACTGAGCAAACCGTCTTTTTATTTACTTATTTTAGGATTTTTATGGATTTTTTTATTATTTTTTTTTAGGCAAATTTTTATTTTTTATTTTATTTAAATGGCGTTTTAATCATTATTCCGTAAAAGACCGTTTTATTATTTTTCATAGGACCTTTTATTTTATCGTTTTTCATGCATGTTATTTTTTTTTAAAATAGCAGACTTCCGTTTTTTTTTTCTTTTTCTTTACCAGTTTGGCGGCTGAACGGCTTTTTTCGGCGGCATTCGGCAGCTCCTGCTTGGCGCACTTTGGGGACCTTGCGGTGAATAATGAATTCAACGCAGGGTCGGCAAACGCGAATCGCTCCAAAGTGCACAGATCAAAAGATAAACAGCTTTTTGAATAACCCCGTGTGTGTGTGTTTACACGGGTATTAATTAGTGTATGTGACTTGTTGTATTGTGATTGTGTGCCGTTTGTGAGCAGTTACACTGTATACGTGTGCTGTAACATATGCATGAGGTTATAGGCTTAGTAAACAGCACATGGCAGTGGAATCAAATGTGCAGATAAGTATATGCTGCTGATTTATAACATTTGTTGAGCTCCCTTGAAGCTAGAACACATGTTTGCGGCTGAATATGTCCAGAGGTCATTGGTTTGTTTGATGTCCTATTCCGGTTCAACGGGCAAAATAATTTCTTATGTCAAGCCGTATGGGCCGGATTGGGTTGGGGTTGGCGGTGCCTCCCTGGCAAGCCATTTCTAAGTAAAGGTGTTTTGCCCTAGGTAGGGAGACTGGTTTTAGAGCGCAAAACAAAAGAGAATTATTCACTTGGAAATCCACAGCATTCATAACCATTGCTCTTTCTTACAGTACCAGGAATGAAACCTGAAAGCTAAAAATCGGATAAATCGATACCTAAGGCTAGGGTCAAACGAAAGTGTTTTTTCACGTCGTCCGTGAAAAAGTGCGTTCGAACGAATGGACGCATTTTTTCACGGAATACGCGATAGCGGTCATACGATGCGCATTTTCATCCGTGATTTTGTACGGATCATCAATAAAACCCTTCTTGCGTCTGGATGTTATGTTGGCCGGACATTAGCAGCATCTGACGTCTCCTAATCACGCACACACGCCGCTAGCGGACGCAGCGCACTCTGTACGTCAGTACTAGCAGTATCACGCTCTCGAAAAAATGTGTTCGTTTGCAGCTTGCGTTGCGCAGCCGCACTTTTGTATATTGCCCGTCATTTGCTGCTACGACGGCCGTAATAAAGTGCGACTGCACGCGCGTTCGCACTGCGTTAGTCTGACCCTAGCCTAAATTGATATGTGGGTAGTCGTAGTCGGTTACATAGGCCGCTCGCCTGAGGAAATGATAGGTGGATGTTCTGAAACGCAGTCAGACAAGCTCTGTGTTGGCTTTTATCTGTGTGACTGGTGAAAGATCAATCGCCTTTTTCATCTCTAGCTAATATATAATGTATACAGCCAGCTCTGAATTCCGGACCGCCGAGGGTTAAACCGGAGAACCATTTTCATCCTGTGTAGCCCCCACCTCCTAATTCCTGGCGTGTCTGCGCCAACCATCAGCCAGGAAAGTCAGGCACCGTGCCAGCCCAAAGTCTGGAAAACACGAGAGAGGCGGGAGGAACATGAGCAAAACATCACCCAAAATATTTCATCTCCTTCATTCAAAGACCTAGAAAGCCAAATCCTGCCCCTGCCGTGGCCCCTGAAAGGGAAGAGAAAAGGCAGTTAATGTGCTTTTGCCAGGGAGGGCAGGGTAAATACTGCTCTGCCATGGGGAGGGGGTAGCTATAGAAATGTCAATGGAATTGCTATGAGGAGGAGAGAGCGATGCTCCGACGGTGACCGCCACATGGGCTGATTGGGGCAGATATTGCTTTCGGGGAGGAAGATATTTATATTTTACGGATACTCGTTCTGCCCCGAACATGGACAGCGAAGGCAAAGGATTCATACCGCAGGGCAAAATACTGATATTAACTTGATCAGGCAATAGGTCAGGCCTAGGGAGGTTCACGAGGATGACAGTGTAGACTGAAGAAGGCCCTAACTTCAGGTCTCGGTGCACCCCGTTTACTAAACTGGAGATCCGAACACCTGTGTGGGAGGCGAGCAGTAGTGCGCACGAATAAAATTATTATAACACCAACATAGTCCACAGCACTGGACAAAACAAACATTGATTACAACAAAACAACATTGACATGCAGGCACAATAGGTATTTGTACGCTGAAATGTGCTCCTCACCTCCAACCGCAACTAAGGCCTTGGTCCTCCCTGGAATAAGGTCCCCTCAAGGTCATTTGGAGGACAGAGCTATGACTTATTGCCAGACCCCTGCAAAGGTAAAGGATAGCCAGCCCTGAGGCAGATATACATATTGTTGGAGGGGACTCTATATTTTGTAATCACATGGGTGGAGGATACCCCAGCTGTTCCACTGGCAACAAGAAGGATGTTTTCCCCAGTATGTTGCATATTGGCGAGCATTTCAGACTGGGTTTTTTGCCTTCTTTTGGATCAACAGCAGTAGGTGATGTGTGAGAGGCTGAACTCGATGGACGCGCGTCTTTGTTTTGGCCTATGTAACTATGTGACAGACAGGGGAAAAAAATACTCAAACTGCACTGGCCATATGGAAATATATATATATATATATATATTGCATAGGAAGACAGAATGACAGTGAAGTCAGAAGAATATATTTAAAAACACTGGCCACAGGGAAGACCAGCACTGTTACATAGTCATACTCTAGTGACCCTAATTTGGGGGAAAGGTGTACAGAGACAAATACAGAAACCACACTCTATACTAAAGGAATAAAAGATACTCCTCTTTACCGCCGTGCCCTTTCCATCTCTATTTCTCATTTCTCATCTAGCTGCTCTCAGCCCTTTCTCTTAGAATCTCTTGTATCCAATATCTTACTCCCACATTCCACGTTTACTACCCCCAGCTGTCCTGATCCTGACCGTGAACCTTCAGATCTCCTGTCCTGCACGATTCTCTTCTCATAGCCGACCCTCTGGCTATTTAGCATTTCCGTTGGCCGTCCACAGCTTTTATTAGGCTCTTGCTCTATATCTCGCGCTATAATCTCAAATCGAGTGTATACGTTTCCTCTCAAACCCATTATTTCATACGATAGCTATATCGTGTGTACGCATAATCTGGAATCTTCCATACGTACTATTATCTGCTCACGTCCCACCGGCCTACTGTCTCTCCCAGGGGTCGAGTCCTAAAATAAGGAGTGTGGGAACTTACCAAGATTTCGGTCCCCCAATTTGCACTTACTATCTGGCACTTAACACAATCACTGGCTCAAATCTGATTTATTTATGTGGATTTTAACAAAAATATATGATAAATCCTAAATTTAATGTCACTCAACAAGGAAAGATATGATTGAACACCTGAATGCAAGCTTTATATTGTATGGGACCAATGGGAATGGAGTTCCTTCTGCAAAAATAGTGTGGGGGGGTTGAATGGCGTCCCCACGAGTTCCCCTGCGTCTTGATCCCTGGTCTCTTCCATTTATCCCGATCTCTCTTGTCCATTTCTTGCCTTTATCCCGTCCGCTCCCTATAACCTCTCATACCTACTGTTTCATATTGTTACTTTCCATACTCCCCCCACCAGTCTTTTCTAGAATCTTCTACTCGTCTATGTTCACTTTCGCCGTCACTTTCTGCCCGCTACCTTCCGTTGCTCTCATTTTTATTCTCTCTCACATATCTCCAATCCACTTGCTTCGCTCCCCCCCCCCCCAACTCATCAGGTAATTTGCTTTAGCTTCTCTTCTGTCTTCACTCGGACCTCTCTGTTGTTTTGTCTCTTTACCATCTCTCCTGTTGGTGTCCCTCATATCTTTGGACATCTCTAATCTTTTGTCCCCTGACCACATTCTCATCTTTCCTGCCCAATTCTCATGCATTTCACTTGCCCTCTCGAAATCTTTCCTGTCCACTCCATCTCCTCTCCCCACACCCTCCTGTCCATTTACCATTTCTTTCTCCCATTTCTCTTCTTCTTGACCTCTCCCCTATCCATGCACTATCTTTCTCCCATCTCTCCTCGGTTTTCTCTCTCCACTGGTTAGCTCTCTCCTATATCCCTCTGTTTACTCTCTCTTGCACCCTTCTGTCCACTTACCATCTCTCTTATCCTTGGCCTCTCCCTGTCCCTCCTGCCCATTTTCTCCCATCTGTTCTATGCTTGCCCTCCCTGCTTACCCTTCTGTACGCTGGCTAGCTCTCCACTATCTGTTCTCTCCTTGCCTTCTTTTGCGCCCTCCCTGATCACTCTCCCCTACCCCTCCTGTCCACTCGCCACCTCTCCCCTACACCTCCTTTCTGCTCGCCACCTCTCTCCCATCCCATCTATCCTTTACTTGCCCTCTCCTCTACCCTATCCTGTCCTGTCCACTCGCCACCTCTCCCCTACCCTATCCTGTCCACTCGCCACCTCTCTCCCATCCCTCCTGTCCACTCGCCACCTCTCCCCTACCCCTCCTGTCCACTCGCCACCTCTCTCCCATCCCTCCTTTCCACTCGCCACCTCTCTCCCATCCCTCCTTTCCACTCGCCACCTCTCCCCTACCCCTCCTGTCCACTCGCCACCTCTCTTACATCTATCCTTTACTTGCCCTCTCCCCTACCCCTCCTGCCCACTCGCTACCTCTCCCCTACCCCTCCTATCCACTCACCATCTCTCTCCCATCCCTCCTGTCCACTCGCCACCTCTCTCCCATCCCTCCTGTCCACTCGCCACCTCTCTCCCATCCCTCCTGTCCACTCGCCACCTCTCTCCCATCCCTCCTGTCCACTCGCCACCTCTCGCCTATCCCTCACGTCCACTCGCCACCTCTCTCCTATCCCTCCTCTCCACTCGCCACCTCTCTCCTATCCCTCCTCTCCACTCACCACCTCTCGCCTATCCCTCCTGTCCACTCACCATCTCTCTCCCATCCCTGCTGTCCACTCGCCACCTCTCTCCCATCCCTCCTGTCCACTCGCCACCTCTCTCCCATCCCTCCTGTCCACTCACCACCTCTCTCCCATCCCTCCTGTCCACTCGCCACCTCTCTCCCATCCCTCCTGTCCACTCGCCACCTCTCTCCCATCCCTCCTGTCCACTCACCACCTCTCTCCCATCCCTCCTGTCCACTCACCACCTCTCTCCCATCCCTCCTGTCCACTCGCCACCTCTCTCCCATCCCTCCTGTCCACTCACCACCTCTCTCCCATCCCTCCTGTCCACTCGCCACCTCTCTCCCATCCCTCCTGTCCACTCGCCACCTCTCGCCTATCCCTCACGTCCACTCGCCACCTCTCTCCTATCCCTCCTCTCCACTCGCCACCTCTCGCCTATCCCTCCTGTCCACTCACCATCTCTCTCCCATCCCTCCTGTCCACTCGCCACCTCTCTCCCATCCCTCCTGTCCACTCGCCACCTCTCTCTTATCCCTCCTGTCCACTCGCCACCTCTCTCTTATCCCTCCTGTCCACTCGCCACCTCTCGCCTATCCCTCACGTCCACTCGCCACCTCTCTCCTATCCCTCCTCTCCACTCGCCACCTCTCGCCTATCCCTCCTCTCCACTCGCCATCTCTCTCACCTCTATTCTTTGCTTGCCCTCTCCACTAAATCTCACGTCCACTCCTCCCCTCCCTCCCATCCACTCGCCAGCTCTCTCCCATCTATCCTTTGCTTGCCCTCTCCCCTAAATCTCATGTCCACTCGCCACCTTTCTCCCATATCTGCTTTGCTTGCCCTCTCCCCTACCCTCCTGACCACTTCCTAGCTCTCTCCCATCTCTCCTCTCCTGGTCTTTTCACGCCTCCTCCTATCCACATCCAATCTCCCTTCTCATTGTCCTCTCTCTCTCCCATCTATCCTCTGTTTGCCCTCTCCCCTGTCCCTCCTGTCCACTTGCTGGCTGCTCCCATCTCTCCTGCTCCCTCTCTCTCTCCTCCCTTCACAAACCCCCAGGCTTTGAGCCAGCAGCTAGTGACTAGACAGGAAGGGTACACAGACAGCAGAGGGAGGGCGGGAGGGAGGGACACACAGGGGATGAGAGGGAGCAGTCAAATGCAGCTTCACTATCAACGTCCAGATATTCAATATTACTGTGTCTTACTTCTGATAGAAACCAATGTTATAAGTTGCTGCCATTTACTTCATCGCCTGGCGTTTCCAGTTGTATATCTGGCGCTGACTGGCACACATCATAACCTTGGTAAAGGGTGACTCTGGGCAAAACTGGGCTTGTCATGGGAAAGATGGCAGAGGAAATCCTATTAATGATGGCAGAACAGAGTATCACTGTAACAGGGCAGAGTGCGATGAAACATGTTTCACCTTGGACCATGATCGAGCTATAGCGTCAAGGTTGGCAGCGTCCTAGTTTACGCTGCATGACCCTGACGTGACGTGAGTGATGTCCGATGATACTGGCATTGCCCTTGGCAAGACTGGGTAATTTTAGGGCTATCCTTGGTGATGCTGTCAGTTTCCTGGGTGACCCAGACAGTAAGGGTAACGCTATCAATATCGTGAAGGAGGGTGAGTGACACCGACAGCAAACTGGCTTTTGATGGCAGCAGGACTATGTGTAAAATGATCCTGCCAGGAACCTGGGTACAGTTTTTTCCTCCTATCCTTTGCCCTACATAACGCTGCAGTATAAACGGGTGAAATTATGTCCCACTGGCATTGAACTCGGCATGGCTGAGTGATATTTCCGGGGACCCTGGCAATGCCCTGGGAGGATGATGCACGCTAATGCCACGTATATGCCCTGTGAAGGCAAGTGAGGTTGGCAATGCCCAATTATTGGTTATCTAGCTTTCTGTATTCTGTTCAGAGGTCTACTTTTTTTTTCTTACAGGTTTCCACGGTAACAGCCAGTCTCTAGTGTGGTTGCCTTGGTAACAGAGCTGGTCCAGTATCCATCACTAGTGGGATGTTTAGATAAGAAGCGACCGTAGGATGCACAGTGTGGGAACATCCTCTGCAGAATATGCTGCACAAAAAGAAGGACCTGCTGCACAAAAAGGGCATTTCCTGTAAATGACCCTGTATTAATGACACCGGCCGATACCCTCCTCTACTAACCAGTCATGGACTGTCTTATAGCAATCGCTTCGCTCTGTTTACAAAGCAACCTGTACTTAATTATAAATACACAAAAAATCCTCCACTAATTAGTTTCCTGCTATACCATATAACTAATCCTCTCCTACTCATACCTCCTGTGTAAACAACATCCTGGGCTATATTCAAAGAGATATTCCTGTAGCGGTTTTTTTGTCCTCTAGACTGTAAGCTCCTAGGAACAGGACAATTAGAAAACAAATACGTTCAGGGTTGTTATTCAGAGACCACACAAATGTCGCCAACATTTCGGTGCCCTCTCGTTCCCCACACTTCCCTGCACTTCTAGGAATCACAGTTCGCCACCCTGCGGTGAATTCAGCATTCACCGCAGGGTCCCCGGAGTGCAGGGAAAACCCGCCGCAAACCTGCTGAACACTCACTGAAAACCCGCTGAAACTGCTGCAAAAACCACGGCGCACACGCTGGAAAAAGCCGACAAGCAGCCGATCACGAAGCAGAGCAGCCGCCGGAAAAAGCCGACAAGCAGCCGATCACGAAGCAGAGCAGCCACCGGAAAAAGCCGACAAGCAGCCGATCACAGAGCAGAGCAGCTGCCGGAAAAAGCTGACAAGCAGCCGATCACAGAGCAGAGCAGCTGCCAGAAAAAGCCGACAAGCAGCCGATCACAGAGCAGCCGATGGAAAAAGCCGACAAGCAGCCGATCACAAAGCAGAGCAGCCGACGGAAAAAGCCGACAAGCAGCCGATCACAAAGCAGAGCAGCCACCGGAAAAAGCCAATAAGCAGCCGATCACGGAGCAGAGCAGCTGCCAGAAAAAGCCGACAAGCAGCCGATCACAGAGCAGCCGCCAGAAAAAGCTGAGAAGCAGCCGATCACAGAGCAGAGCAGTCGCCGGAAAAAGCCGACAAGCAGACGAACGGGGTTAACCCCCCAAAACAATACGCTTGAAAGTTTGAGAATTGAAATGCTGTTTGCGAAAAAACTACTGAACGAAAATGTCTGGAATTTACATATAAGATCCAATGAATGATAATAAAAAGGGCAGTTAAGGAAAAATGGAAAAACTATAAAAAAACGAGAAAAAAATTGCCAAAATAAATGCCTAAAAGATCCTAAAAACATCAATAAATAAAGAGACTTTTTACTGCAGAATAATATAATAAACGGTTTATTAGATAATGAATTAAAACAGGAATATTTTTATCATTGAAGCCTACGGGATTCGCCTGAATAAATCTGCCGAGTGAAACCACCGAACAGCAGGGCAATTCGGCAACTTTTCCCTGCTGTTTTGTGTCTCTGTATAGATTAACCATTGCTTCTCTATGGGGGATTTCACTGCCTTCGAACAGCAACATACGTGCAGGCAATTTGCCAAAATTTGGCAAACTGCCTGCTCTCTGAATAGCCGAATGGCCCCGAAATGTCACCGTATGCTGAATTTCAGTGTCTGTTTACATTTTGGGACCAGATCGGTTCTCTGTGAATAACCCTTATTGTGTCAACTGCTAAAATGCTTCTTTTACCAGACTAGATTTATTATTGTATTTTTTTACAAACCCAACAGCCCTAAACTCATTCACTGCAGGCAACACGCTGAGTGCATCCTCTGGTGTCCCCCTGTTGTGCGGAGGACGTGCGTCATCTTGATCCTGCGGATCAGCACCGATCTGAGAATCCAGCCACACAGTGAGCTGACATCTCGAGTCATCGCGCATGCAACAGGTGAGCGCGTCATACTATGCACTCATGCATTGCGCCATACTAAAGGTCGGCAGATCCTTCTGTCCTAGACAGATATAATTTATTCATGTTGCAGGGCAGCACCTTCCCTGTGCTTTCCCTCCGCGTGAAATAGTAATGCGTCCAGGAAAACATGGCTGACCTGGCGATCCCGCGCCATGCTCGTAATTTCACTTCGCACGCACAGCATCCTTTGCTAATCGTTTTCGCTCTGCACAGACCGTATCCGGAATGGAAGCGATGATTGTGCGGTGATTTTGCACGCACGCGCGGCTCGCCCGCGACCCGTTATTCCACTCCGCGCACAGAGAACCCCTTAATAATCACTTCAATCTGCACACGCAGCACTCTTGGTGTAAGCAGTGAGCGCGTGGATTTTTTTGTTCGGTTACTTGTGAAGGATTAGACTCACATCCTGCTGCTCGCAGAGCTCCCGGCCCTCATCAAACCTTTACGCATTTCCATGGTTACTCGCCGGTGTTAACTGATCCGTTCTGCGGACATGTCTCAAGCATCTGCAGCAAAATTTTCCACTGCCAAGATCACCTGACCTCCTCCCAGTGAATCACGCGGGCCATACCTGCCGAGTGACCTAGATTTTATTATTTTATATATTTTTTTGGGTCAGGATCTCGCTCGACCTTCTGTCCTGTTGATCTTCTTGCCTAGCTGTGTGCCCTGGATCTACGTTTAAAAGCGTTCAGCCAAGACCTGTCCTGTACAGCTACATAAACGAGACGCGTGTGTGCCTGTCCTGATAGCGAGCAGTTACAGCTTGGCAACCCAAGCTGTCGGCCATGTTTCCCTGGACACACAGACAGGTCTATTTACTAAGGGCCATGTCAGACGAGCACACTATGTGCGTCTGTACTGACGTGCCTCCCGGCGTCCGTCGCAGCATTGTGACACTTCGACAGGACGGCCTCACGCTGTAGCGCGCGCAGGAATTGTGCGCACTACAGCAGGCGTGATGCGTCTGCTCAGAAAACCTCCCTGTCGAAGCGCCACACAAATCTCGTTCGACGGGGCCGCAAAGTGCGATCGTCCATAGGAAGATCAAGCCTTGCAGCACTGAGCGCACTAACTGCGCTCAGCAAGGTGGCCAGACGGGCGTCAGAGTGGAAGGAACGTACACTGTCATGGACGATCCTTCCGCTCTTAGGCTAGGGTCAGACTAACGCATTTTTTAGCGTTGTTCGTGAAAAAGTGCGTTCGAACGAATGGACGTATTTTTTCACGGAATACGCGATAGCGGTCATACAATGCGCATTTTCGTCCGTGATTTTGTACGGATCATCAAAAAAAACCTTTTTGCGTCTGGACGTTATGTTGGCCGGACATTAGCAGTGACTGACATCTCCTAATCACACACACACACCTCTAGCGGACGCAGCGCACTTTGTACGTCAGTACTAGCGGTATCACGTTCGCGATAAAATGCGTTCGTTTGCCACTTGCGTTGCGCAGCCGCACTTTTGTGTGGCCGTTCTTCGTATGCTGCCCGGCATTGGACGTCATTTGCTGCTAGCACGGCTGTGATTTAGTGCTGCTAAACGCACGTTAATACTGCGCTCGTCTGACCCTAGCCTTAGGCTAATGTCAGACGAACGGAGTCTGAGCACACTCTGCGTGCGTGCGTGCATAACGGACAGACGGACGTACTGACGGAAGATACTGTAGACGCCACACGGTCCGTTTTTTTTGACGGATGTAGAAAAAAAAAATGTAAATATGGGAAATAAAATTAATTCAAATTAAATGACAGGTACAGTCAGCCAGACCATAAAAACTTCTGGGCGTCAACGTGATGGACGTCGCAAATGCGCTGTGTCTGACGTCGCCTCATCATGCACACAGGCTGCTAAGCGGACGCGGCGCACTCTGGGCGTCAGTCGTAGCGGTTTTACGTTGAGGCCTTAGGCTGGGGTCAGACGAGCGTGATTTCTACGGACTGTACGTCCGTGCAGTACGGACATCGTCAGTACGGATGACGCAGTAGTGGTCACACAGTCCGTTTTTTCACTGAAGTTATTTTTTGACGGATGTAGGAGGGAAAAATAAATTACAATGAAAAAACATTCTGTCCGTCAAAAATGCTGGACGTATAAATGCAGTCCGTCTGACCTCGCTCCATCACTCACACACAAAGCTATGCAGACGTTGTGGACGTGGCGCACTCTGCACGTCCGTTCTAGCAGTATTACGTTCTTGCCTAACCTGCGTCCGTTTGCCGCGGCCGTTGTGCGTCCGCAGTTCAGTGCGGACGTACTTCATGTGTCAGGCTCCAATGGACTTACTTTCATGCTATCACGGACGTACTTTTAGGCGCAATCACGGACGTGAACACTACGCTCGTCTGACCCCAGCCTTAAATGGTGTCCATTGCCACTTGCGTGGTGCATGTGCACTTCGGTGCGCACGTACTTTGTGTGTTGGTCTCTATTGATCACAAATCAATGCTACGATGGACGTTAAACTGTGCGGCGACACTGACGTGATGACTGCGTTCGTCTGACGCTAGCCATACAAACGCCTGTCTGTCACCAGCCTTTTGAGAGTTATTCAGAGAGCACTGAAATTTCGGTGCTCTCTCGTTTGGTACCTTTCTACGAGCTCAATCCGCTGACCCTGCGGTGAATTCAGCATTATCCGCAGCCGCACGGTCCCTGAAGTGCGCCGAATGTATGCACTGAACGCCGCTGATAAATTGAACACAGCCGATGATCTGCTGAACAGACCACTGAACATCTCTGAATAGCGCTGAAAAAAGCCGATCAGCCGCCGAAGAGGGGTAAAAAAAAGTTTTAAAAAAAACTGCAATTTTTAAAAGGCGGTTTAGACAAAAATAATGCAGGAAAATGTCTAGAAATAATACATAAAATCCTGTGAATACCAATAAAAAGGTCTGTTAATGAATAATAAATATAAATATAATAATCGGAATAAGAAATGTTGTCAAAAGAATTCCAGAAAAATGCCTAAAAAAATAAATAAAAAGAATAAACGGATGAATAAAAAATAAAACCAGGAATTTTATTTTACATTGAAACCTGTCGAACAAAAGCCACGAAAATCAGGGCATTTCGCCAACTTTTCGGTGCTGTTCGGCAGTCTCTGAATAGATTAACTGTAACCTCTCTATAGGGAATTTCACTGCCAATATTTTGTCAGCTTTCTGAATAGCCGAATTGCCACAAAATTGCACTAAACTACATAAATTGCAAACACCCCATCTATGTGTCAGGACAAAATCAAATGGCACGCTGACCATAGTCACTTCTCTCAAATATCTAGGTATGTGGTTAGACCCAAATCTATCCTTTGGCCCCCACATCGAAAAACTCTCATCTAAACTTTACCCCTAACAAGGTGCCCTGTACAGAAACAAATCCTGCCTGAGCCCCGCGGTAAGAAAGTAGATTGTACAACAAATGCTTATGCCGGCTATTGAATATGGAGATGTAGTGTATGCAGCTGCCCCGCAAACACACCTTCAGAAACTTACTACATTGTATAACTCATTCTGTTGCTTTGTGCTACAATGTAACTACATGACCCACCATTGTGACATGTTAAAAGAGCTAAACTGATTTGGAATGTTCCTGCTGGGTGCTGTCCCTGAGGGGGCTAAATGTCTTGTTTTCTTGCTGGACACTGGCTGACTCTTTATAGTAGGGCCCTGTCCTCCTCTCCTTAACGGCTACCGATCCTCGGCTGCATATCGTTCCCAATTTTTGACGGCACCCCCCACCATGATGACATCCCCCTCCCGTAGGGACCTTGCTTAGTCCACCCTTTATGACCTGCACTCCCCACTTTGCTGGCTGCCCTGTTAGTCCCCTCTGAGACCTTGCCCCTCTGGGATGACCCCCCACTTAGCCTATTCAGAGACACTTTTTGAGGACACCCCTTCCCCTCTGGACACTCTTTTGCGGACCTTGTCTTACAGAGAGGTGGTTCTGTGTTCGCACTTGTTCCCTTTTTTTTTTTTTTTTTTGTATGGGACACTGGGTAGGTCTGGGTGAGCCATTAGAGTGGGTATCATGGCTCTGACCGCTCCTTCTGGCCCCAGATCACCCAGCTATGTGGCTTCTCCCATGGCCTCCAGTTCCCTGCGGGATTTCTGGAGCGAGCCAGGGATGCCACCTTCCACGGGCAGTCCCCATCTTTTTTTTTAAATTATTTTTGCCTACACAGATTCCCTACCTGCTGATGGCCCGCTGATTCCACCACCTCTCTGATAATGCTGACGTATGCCTATTTGAGTGTCCCTATTTGTTCCCTTGTTGAATACTGTTCTATGCTTTCTATGTCTATTATATTGATGACTTGTTGCAAAATAAAAAATTTTGAAATATAAAAAAAAAAAAGAGCTAAACTGACTGTCGCTGGAATCTAGACGCACCCTTCACCTTTCCAACCTGGGGCCAAATTACAATCTTCACACAACTGTTTGCGACGGCGCAAAAAAACATTAACGCGAGGGGTAAACCCTTTGCGCTGAACGTCTTATTACATTGTCAGCGCAACAAACGCACATAATCCTCTACTGCGGGTGAACCTGCGCAAGTGTACTTTGCTGCGCACGTCCTATACTTAACATTGTGAGCGCAAACGCGAATGTGCGCTGGTACGCGGATGGTATTACAATCTATGCGCAGTTTGTAACGCACAGCCTTTGCGCGCATAATTTTAGCAACTCCTAAAAGCTGGTGTTAATGGCAAATTCTATCAACCTGGCCGAACCCGAATACACCAGCCCAAAAAAAAATGCAGCAAAGTATAGTTACACATTCTACACATACCCAACCAATAAATTTGAGAAGTTGTGTGTGTTTTTTAATGATGCAGCATATATGCTCAGATTGACTTTGACAGGCGCAAAAAATTAACGTGTGATAATTGTGGTTCTTAATTCTGATTGGCTGAATCGCGTGAAAAAAACAGTCCGCACACTGATTTCTGCGCGCAACGTTACTGCACGAGCATTTGGGCGCGTCCGTTTAACGCGCGTTATTGCTCGACGGATGAAAAAATTAGACTTGTGCACCGATTTTTTTTTCGGTTCGATTCGGTTCAATTTGTTCGGATGTTTAAACTTTTCGATTCGGCTCGTTTCGACCAATTTCTGTTTCGATTCGGTTCGGCTCGTTCTTCGTGTATAATTTTTTTTCGGAATATCGACCATTTTTCGTGTTTTCGGGTCACTTTGCTAGTTTTTTGTATCGACTGTTCGTGATTTCGGAAATTTTCATTTTTTTCGTAACGTCTGTTCTCCTCGTTTCAAAGTGTCTAACTCTATTCGTTTTGACGTAAACTACTATGGTTTACTTTTTTTATACTTTATATATTTTTTTATAATAAATTTTTGGTTTGTTTTTCGGATCCGATAATTCATTCTGTCGATACGATAATTCTGGCGATTCTATCGTGTTTTTTTTTATTAAATAAAGATCCTTTTTTTCTTATGAATATACATTTCACAACTTTATTTAATCATATTAAAATGTTATGAAAGCCAAGGAACAAAAAAAATGAACAAAACGATTTAAAAAACACTAAACTGACCCAAATGGTCTGACTTTAAAAATAAAAACCAGAACAAAAGGTTTTAAAACGGAAAAATAGTTGATCAAAAATACGCATTTACAAATACAAAATTTACAGAATCAGCGATATAACCGATAAAAGTTAAATATACGATGTCCAGAATTACCGAAATGGAACCGAAATCACGAATGGAACCGAAATCATGAATAGAGCGAAAATAAATTTCGATTTGACACATTTCAAGTCCATTCGAAAATTCCGAAAATATTTTGTTTCGGCTCGGAAAACTTTTCGGATCTGTCGGTATTCGGGTCCGATCCGATTCGGAAAATCGTCCGAATCCGAAAACACGAATCGGGAAATTTCGGAAAATTCCGAAATTCCGAAACCCGAAACGCACATCCCTAGAAAAAATGCGCGAGGATTGTAATTCCAGCGCTGATTTACGTTCGTTAACGTTTAACGCTTGGTGCACAAATTCACGCGTTGCACGTGCGTTTTTGCGTGAAGAATGTAATTTGGCCCCTGATGTTTAAGAGGTTCTCTGGGAAGCTACCACCCTACCTGAATAGACCGCTTCCCCCAGCAGTTCCCTCATCCTATAACCTCAGATCCAGGACCTGCACCTTACTTGCAATACCACAATACAGAAAGAAAGTGGCTCGATCCTCATTTTCCTACAGAGCACCGCATTTATGGAATAACCTCCCAGACACCATCAAATCTTCCCCCAGTCTAAAGTCACTCAAGAGCTCCCTATTAACATACCTCAATACAGAATGCACCTGTAAACCTGTAACATAGTGACTATATACAGAATGCACCTGTAAACATGTAACATGGTGACTGTATACAGAATGCACCTGTAAACATGTAACATAGTGACTATATACAGAATGCACCTGTAAACATATAACATAGTGACTATAGACAGAATGCACCTGTAAACATGTAACAGTGACTATATACAGAACGCACCTGTAAACATGTAACATAGTGACTATATACAGAATGCACCTGTAAACATGTAACATGGTGACTATATACAGAATGCACCTGTAAACATGTAACATAGTGACTATATACAGAATGCACCTGTAAACATGTAACATACTGACTATATACAGAATGCACCTGTAAACATGTAACATAGTGACTATATACAGAATGCACCTGTAAACATGTAACAGTGACTATATACAGAACGCACCTGTAAACATGTAACATAGTGACTATATACAGAATGTACCTGTAAACATGTAACATAGTGACTATATACAGAATGCACCTGTAAACATGTAACATACTGACTATATACAGAATGCACCTGTAAACATGTAACATAGTGACTATATACAGAATGCACCTGTAAACCTGTAACATAATGACTACATACAGAATGCACCTGTAAACATGTAACACAGTGACTATATACAGAATGCACCTGTAAACATGTAACATAGTGACTATATACAGAATGCACCTGTAAACCTGTAACATAATGACTACATACAGAATGCACCTGTAAACATGTAACATAGTGACTAATACAGAATGCACCTGTAAACATGTAACATAGTGACTATATACAGAATGCACCTGTAAACATGTAACATAGTGACTATATACAGAATGCACCTGTAAACCTGTAACATAATGACTACATACAGAATGCACCTGTAAACATGTAACATAGGGACTATATACAGAATGCACCTGTAAACCTGTAACATAATGACTACATACAGAATGCACCTGTAAACATGTAACACAGTGACTATTTCCTACATATTTATTATTTTCTGTGTTAATCTGTATATTTGTGTTTTGTTTTTAATATCTTGCATTTTATTACTTTGAATTTCTGTAACATTTTAATGTTCTTGAACCCAGGACATACTTGAAAACGAGAGAAATCTCAATGTATCCTTCCTGGTAAAATCCTTTCTAAATAAATAACGTTCTCCTTCAACTCAACACTGTTTACGCCTCTTGTTTCCATTTCCTAAAGATACTTGTTACCCAGTAATAATAACAAACAAGCTCAGAGCCATCCAAGCCTGACAATGTAGGGTCAGATCCTCTCAAGAAAACAGCTAAACCCCTGCTTTTAGCTTGTGCTGAGAAAGAATAACCAGATAGACTGCATTACAAACAAAATCCTGCACTCTCAACCTGTCCTGTTACTGTGCACAAGCTTAGCTAGTCATGCAGTAAATGTGCAGGGTGTGTAGGTTGGAGTATGACCTCTCTGCCTTGTGCCCCCCCCTCCTCTCTCCACACACACACACACTATCTCTCACATTCCTCACCCCCCTCCTTCTGTCTGTTTATCTCACAGAGTCTATGAAAGGAAATGTTTATTTATGTCTCTGGCAGGTATTAGCTTCCCTGATCATCTGCTGCTCACACTAAAGCCCCCTCTACAAAGCCACACTACATCCTGCTAATACTCACCCAGCTCTCAACTAATACCCCATACTAATACTCCACTCTGCAGACAGAACATACCCCATACTAATACTCCACTGTGCAAACAGCTCATACCCCATACTAATACTCCACTGTGTGAAACAGCTCATACACCCCATACTAATACTCCCACTGTGAAAACATACCCCATACAATACTCCACTGTAGCAAACAGCTACACAATATACCCCATACTAATACTCCACTGTGCAAACAGAACATACCCCATACTAATACTCCACTGTGCAAACAGAACATACCCCATACTAATACTCCACTGTGCAGACAGAACATACCCCATACTAATACTCCACTGTGCAAACAGAACATACCCCATACTAATACTCCACTGTGCAAACAGAACATACCCCATACTAATACTCCACTGTGCAAACAGCTCATACCCCATACTAATACTCCACTGTGCAGACAGAACATACCCCATACTAATACTCCACTGTGCAACAGCTACATACCCACATAACAATACTACTCCACTGTGCAGACAGAACAATATACCCCATACTAATACTCCACTGTGCAAACAGAACAACATACCCCATACTAATACTCCACTGTGCAAAGAACATACAGCATAAATACCCCATATGCAAACAAATACCCCACACTGTGCACAAGGCTCATACATAATCATACTAATACTCCACTGTGCAGAACAGCTCATACTCACCTTAGTGTAAACTGCCACTGTGTGCAAACGAAGCGATTATACCCCAAACATACTAATACGTACTCCATGTGCAAACAGAACATACCCCATACTAATACTCCACTGTGCAAACAGAACATACCCCATACTAATACTCCACTGTGCAAACAGAACATACCCCATACTAATACTCCACTGTGCAAAACGAAGTTCATACCCCATACTAATACTCCACTGTGCAAACAGAACATACCCCATACTAATACTCCACTGTGCAGACAGATCATACGCCATACTAATACCCAACTGTGCGGACAGATCATACCACATACTAATACCCAACTCTAGCAAATATACTGTACACTACATGGGCTTTACCCCAGTCCTTTGGTTCAAACCTTTAGTGGCAATATCGGAAACAAATTGTATTTTGCTAATACTCTAATACTCTGTCAAACAGACGCTGGGCACTGCGAGTACTGATCCGTACAGACGCTGGGCACTGCGAGTACTGATCCGTACAGACGCTGGGCACTGCGAGTACTGATGCGTACAGATGCTGGGCACTGCGAGTACTGATCCGTGCAGACATTCGGCCCTGCTATTACAGAACTCTACAAACAACATATCTGTCTGAAATCTTTAATTCCAACTGTTCATATGCTGCTACTTATATGTTGATCTTGACAGAAGAAGGTGTGCCCTGCAAATACTAATGAATTACACAGGAGCTTCCTCTTACAGGTAACACTGTGTTTTACATGAGGACATCCAGCAGACAGCCTCCCCTTTGAACACACTGCACTTCTACCTTTACACTTTGAATTTACACCCTACTTCCTTTAGGTTGTAAGCTGGTTTCTTCTTTCGCTTTATCATACTTGTTTTGTCACAGCTATATGAGAGCTTGATTCGCACATTGTGACTGCTTTGTTTATTAACATGCTGCTACTTTACAAACCATAAGAACACCCTTAAAGGGACAGGAAGCCAGGGGGGAAGTGGTACATAAATTCACATAACGGTCATGGTGGCTAGAGTGACCTTTACTAATCAGAGGTGGAACATTTAACAAAATATATCCTGCAACTGTGACCATTACACGCTCCTACTGCTCAGAGCCACAGTGCAACACTACACCCCGCTATTGCTCAACTATGCAGTGTAACACTACGCCCCGCTATTACTCAACTATGCAGTGCAACACTACGCCCTGCTATTGCTCAACTATGCAGTGCCACACTACGCCCCGCTATTGCTCGACCATGCAGTGCAACACTATGCCCCGCTATTGCTCGACTATGAGGTGCAACACTACGCCTGCTATTGCTCGACTATGCAGTGCAACGCTATGCCCTGCTGTTACTCGACTATGAGGTGCAACACTACGCCCCGCTGTTGTTTGACTATGCAGTGCAACACTACAGTTACAGTCATTATACAACTCCAGCATATTCCGTAGTGCTTTACAACGGGGGAGCACAAACAAGAGACGTAAATGAGGAAAGACAACCCTGCCCGTAGGATAACTGTCCAGCTAATACAGCACTTTAACCAATATTCACTACATCTTGCTAATACTCGGCTGTGCAGCACAACACTACATCTTGCTAATACCCGGCTGTGCAGCACAACACTACATCCTGCTAATACCCGGCTGTGCAGCACAACACTACATCCTGTTAATACACGGCTGTGCAGCACAACAATATACTAGTACATAACTCTGCTGAAGACCAACAGTAATCTCTACTAATACTAAACTGTGCAGATCAATACTCTACTAATACTCAGATGTGCAGCAGACCAACACTGCACTCTACTAATACTCAACTGTGCAGATCAATATCACACTACTAATACTCAGCCGTGCAGATCAATACTCTACTAATATTCAGCTGTGCAGATCAATACTCTACTAATATTCAGCTGTGCAGATCAATATCACACACTAATACTCAGTCGTGCAGATCAATACTCTACTAATATTCAGCTGTGCAGATCAATACTCTACTAATATTCAGCTGTGCAGATCAATATCACACACTAATACTCAGTCGTGCAGATCAATACTCTACTAATATTCAGCTGTGCAGATCAATATCACACACTAATACTCAGCCGTGCAGATTAATACCACACTACTAATAGCTGTACAGATTAATATCACACACTAATACTCAGCTGTGCAGATCAATACTACACTAATACTCAGCAGAACTGCAGATCAATACAACACTCTACAATACTCAGCTATGCTTCAGGTCTACAATACACTGCTAATACTCCGCTGAGCAAAATGACAATACACTCTGCTATCACTCAGCCGTGCAGACTGATACTAGACTGGCGGTACAGTATACTAATGCGCTATTTATTACAGAGTGTATACTCTAACACCATCTATTACTCATCTGCACAATGACCTTTCTGAGAATTCTCTGCTCTGTTACGTATTTCTAATTGCACAACCGCTGCACTTTGTCAACGCGGCTCAACTATACAGACTCTGCACTCTGCCGACACCCGAGCGTTTGGACTCTACACCCTCCACTCGCTCACATGCTGGCACTTTTATAAATAAAAATAACCGTGCTGGCTTGAGGAGGGGGGAGGGGCGGCGCTACCATTGAGAGGGAAGAGAATTGATACTAGGAGAGGCAGAGAGAGGGCGCATGTCTGGGTGGGGGGACAGATCTGACTCTGGCTGGAGGGGGGGCCGAGGACAGAGATTACACAGCTGTGGGTATCAGCGCTTCGGTCCTGTTCAAAGCAAAAATTTCATAAGGGAGTGGAGTATGTAATACAGGATTGGGGAGGGGGGGGGCTCAGGCCCTGAAAACAATGAAAGGACATTTGGTGCGGTATTTACAGCTATTGGCGGAGAAAGGCACCAGTTCGAGGAAGGACACGCTAGTAAAATCCTTCAAAGGCGTGCGTAGACCATGAGTGTAAATTGATAGTAATAACAGGGGAGAGCCTTACATCATTAACCCCTTCACTCCCAAAGTCGAGTTATCTCGATTTTGCATTGTAATACATTGAAAAGCACTCATTAGCGTATCAATACCCACTTTTCACACCTTTTTAAAGACGGATTAGTGCGTCCCCCTGTGGAGAGATAAATTCCACTGTTTTATCTATCTCCAGGCTGTCTCTGTAGAGAGATAAAACAAGCTGCATATAGCTGTCCCAAACCTCACTGCAACAAAAAGGTCAAACACATTTCAGCAGCCAGGGATTTGGCAGAATACAGGGAGAGCGCTGGATTCACTCGCTGCTGTACAGGGATAAGATTGAGGGGGTTATAATGACTGGAAATCCCTGTACAGTACAGAAACAAGGTGTAACTGTAATTTACATATACAGGTATTATCCCACATATAGATATTATTTTTTAGATAGTGATGGTATTTTTCGGAAGCCGCATTGCTAATAATCTCATTGTGATCCCCACAAATACCCATAAGCAGAAGATCTCACCATTTTTCTTATTTATCCTTATCACAGCTACAGTATTTGACAAAAAAGTCTGTTTCTGCCTGTATGCTGATAATGCAGACCCCGAGTGACATTGTGTAAGATTAAGGACATAATCTAGACTTCAGAATCTTTCCATTCCAGCAATATTTCTGTAACAGATAGACGAATCCAAGAAAACTTATTTAAAAAATTAGCGAATTTACATTATTTGAATTTTTTTAACCATCTCAGAACATTCGTTATGATAAAAAAAAATCAACAATAATTGCTTGGTAGTGAAGGAATGGTTTGGGGGATAACGCCCGGCTGAATTTTTCTGCAGTGATTTCCATCTCGCTACACACTGACAATGGCGTAGGAACTGGGAGTGATAAATGGTGATAAATCTCGAACCCCCCCCCCCCAAGCTAACTTCATAGACTTGAACACAGTGTGTTGGGGGTCAAAGACTTGTTGTAGGGGCAGAAGTTATGCTTTTATGGCACGACGGGTAGGGATAGCAAAGTAATAAACCGAGCCTGCTAAACGATAGCAGCTTAGTAAGGTTAGGGTCAGACTAACGCAGTATTAACGTGCGTTTAGCCGCACTAAATCACGGCTGTGCTAGCAGCAAATTACGTCCAATGCCGGGCAGCATACGAAGAACGGCCGCACAAAAGAGCGGCCGCGCAACGCAAATGGCAAACGAAAGCATTTTTTCGAGAACGTCAATCCGCTAGTACTGACGTACAGAGTGCGCTGCGTCCGCTAGCGGCGTGTGTGTGAGATTAGGAGACGTCAGATGCTGCTAATGTCCGGCCAACATCACGTCCAGACGCAAAAAGTGTTATTTCACAAATGAAAATGCGCATCGTATGACCGCTATCGCGTATTCTGTGAAAAAATGCGTCCATTCGTTCAAACGCACTTTTTCACGGACAGCGCGAAAAATGCATTCGTCTGACCCTAGCCTTATCCGCAAAATGGAAACAAGATATCAAAACCTTACTTTATTTTCCCTTTTTACATGTAATTACTTCATTGTGTTACAATGTAACTACATGAGTGACGCACCATTGTGACATGTTAAAAGAGCTAAACTGGCCGTCGCTGGAATCTAGACGCACCCTTCACCTTTCCAACCTGTTGTTTAAGTGCTTTTCTGAGAAGCTACCACCCTACCTGAATAGACTGCTTCTCCTAGCAGCTCCCTCATCCTATAACCTCAGATCCAGAACCAGCACCTTACTTACAATAGCACAATACAAAAAGAAAGTGGCTGGATCCTCATTTTCCTACAGAGCACCGCAATTATGGAATAACCTCCCAGACGCCATCAAATCTTCCCCCAGTCTAAAGTCCCTTAAGAGTTACCTATTAACATACCTCAATACGGAATGCACCTGTAAACACGTAACATATTGACTATATACAGAATGCACCTATAAACATGTAACATAGTGACTATATACAGAATGCACCTGTAAACATGTAACATAGTGACTATATACAGAATGCACCTGTAAACACGTAACATATTGACTATATACAGAATGCACCTATAAACATGTAACATAGTGACTATATACAGAATGCACCTGTAAACATGTAACATAGTGACTATACACAGAATGCACCTGTAAACATGTAACATAGTGACTATATACAGAATGCACCTGTAAACATGTAACATAGTGACTATATACAGAATGCACCTGTAAACATGTAACATAGTGACTATATACAGAATGCACCTGTAAACACGTAACATAGTGACTATATACAGAATGCACCTGTAAACATGTAACATAATGACTATATACAGAATGCACCTGTAAACATGTAACATAGTGACTATATACAGAATGCGCCTGTAAACATGTAACATAGTGACTATATACAGAATGCACCTGTAAACATGTAACGTAGTGACTATATACAGAATGCGCCTGTAAACATGTAACGTAGTGACTATATACAGAATGCACCTGTAAACATGTAACAGTGACTATATACAGAATGCACCTATAAACATGTAACACAGTGACTATATACAAAATGCACCTGTAAACATGTAACACAGTGACTATATACAGAATGCACCTGTAAACATGTAACATAGTGACTATATACAGAATGCACCTGTAAACATGTAACAGTGACTATATACAGAATGCACCTGTAAACATGTAACACAGTGACTATATACAGAATGCACCTGTAAACATGTAACAGTGACCATATACAGAATGCACCTTTAAACATGTAACAGTGAATATATACAGAATGCACCTGTAAACATGTAACGTAGTGACTATATACAGAATGCACCTGTAAACATGTAACACAGTGACTATATACAGAATGCACCTGTAAACATGTAACATGGTGACTATATACAGAATGCACCTGTAAACATGTAACATAGTGACTATATACAGAATGCACCTGTAAACATGTAACATGGTGACTATATACATAATGCACCTGTAAACATGTAACATAGTGACTATATACAGAATGCACCTGTAAACATGTAACATGGTGACTATATACAGAATGCACCTGTAAACATGTAACATGGTGACTATATACAGAATGCACCTGTAAACATGTAACATGGTGACTATATACAGAATGCACCTGTAAACATGTAACATGGTGACTATATACAGAATGCACCTGTAAACATGTAACATGGTGACTATATACAGAATGCACCTGTAAACATGTAACATGGTGACTATATACAGAATGCACCTGTAAACATGTAACATGGTGACTATATACATAATGCACCTGTAAACATGTAACATGGTGACTATATACAGAATGCACCTGTAAACATGTAACATAGTGACTATATACAGAATGCACCTGTAAACATGTAACATAGTGACTATATACAGAATGCACCTGTAAACATGTAACATGGTGACTATATACAGAATGCACCTGTAAACATGTAACATAGTGACTATATACAGAATGCACCTGTAAACATGTAACATGGTGACTATATACAGAATGCACCTGTAAACATGTAACATAGTGACTGTATACAGAATGCACCTGTAAACATGTAACACAGTGACTATATACAGAATGCACCTGTAAACATGTAACACAGTGACTATATACAGAATGCACCTGTAAACATGTAACATAGTGACTGTATACAGAATGCACCTGTAAACATGTAACATAGTGACTATATACAGAAGGCACTGTAAACATGTAACATACCCAGGACATACTTGAAAACGAGAGAAATCTCAATATATCCTTCCTGGTAAAATCCTTTCACAAACATAGTGAATATATTTCCTACATTATTATTTTCTGTGTTAATCTGTATATTTGTGTTTTGTTTTTAATATCTTGCATTTATTACTTAGTATTTCTGTAACAATTCAATGTTCTTGAACCCAGGACATACTTGAAAAACGAGAAAGAAATCTCAATGTATCCTTCCTGGTAAAACACTTTATAAATAAATAAACAAAGAAAAAAAAACAGCGGTGTGTGTTATATAAAGTGGTTTTATTTGTAACGTAAAAGTAATCCAGTTCCAGCTTTATGTAAGCGGTAGCGTCCCTTTAATTGTGTATGACTCTGCAAATCGCTCCTGCGATGGAGATGAAGATCCAAAACGAGTCGCTCGCGAAACGTCACCGTCAAGACATTTTTGGGAGCCCCGGTAAACAAGTTTATGTCTGTTAAACCGATACCGGTTCAGCTATTTGCATCTCCTCTGTATATTCTAAACCGCTCGGGGCATGTTCCTTCGAGGAATTTAAAAAACGCAACAAATTCCACCGCACTGTCCGAAGTTACTCTAGCAAGAAAAACGCGCTTCCCAACGCCAACTGTTTTCATGTAAAATGTCACACGGATTAGGTTTTGCAGGAGCTTCGGCGAATAGAATAGGATTTCAAAGAAGTCCAAGAGCAGATGGTGTTTATGATGTGAAAAATGTAAATACCAGGGGCCAGGATGACCCACTGTCTGGTGCTGGTTTATAATATAATCGCGAGGAGTCGTTTTGTCAGGCGGCTGCGTCCATTTTTAACGTCCAGCGCGTGTTTTTCGCAGGGGGCATCCTTTATGGGGTGTTCTTTATTAAAAAGGTGGGGGTGCTCTATGTATACGTGCCTGGGGGGGGATCTGAGTGCATCTCTGTGAATTTGCATCTGTTGGGATTGTAGTGACAGGGGAGTTATTCTTTTCCCTTCTACTATGGCGTCTGTGGAGCAAATACTGGATCTATTCTTGTCATGGTGGGGGGAGAAGCTAAAAGAGTCAGGAATTTGCAAGGTCACAGAGGACTGAGCAGGCCATGTGGTAAATGCATAGAACAGCATGTATCAATGGGGAGGAGCACTGATTCACTCTCTCCCGCCCGCCCTCCCCGCTCCTCTGTCAGGGCGTTCCTATTAATGACTTGCCATTAGACTGATTTATAACTGGAGAATATTCTTACAGCTGAAATTTGGAAGCGGTTGCTGAGCGGTGTGACCTCATCGAAGCTCGGGCCCTCCTTATTGGCTGAACCGAGATTATTAGAGGGGCTCCTCTATCCCCCCCCCACACGAGCCGTACCAGCTTTACGCATACATGGTGTGACTTTAATGCGGGTATTATCCAAAAACCTGATTATTTTTCCGATAACGCGATTGGAGCGTGAAAGTGTAATCAGAAAATACGTTGATTAATCGAAATGTTGATAAAACCTGCACAGCTCAGGATCTGCGACATAAGGCCGGGGTCAGACGAGCGCCCTATGTGAGCCCGTACTGACGTGCCTCCCGGCGTTCGTCGTAGCGTTGTGACGCATCGATGGGGCCAGTCACACGCTGTAGCGCACGCACGAATTGCAGAACGCCTCCCTGTCAAAATACTAGACCCGCATTGAACCGGGCTGCAAAGCGCAATCCTCCATAGGAGGAATTGAGCCTTGCAGCGCTGAGCGCACTAACTGCGCGGTGGCCAGACGGGCGTCAGAGTGGAAGGAACATCCACTCTAACGGATGTTCCTTCCGCTCTCAAAAACGCTTGTCTGACCCCAGCCTTAAACGTGACGATCGCATTACTACGCGCAAAACCCACGTCATCTCTCCTGCTGCTGCTCCGTATGGCTTCCATTGATCCCGCTACCCTGCTCTTATTAATCCCTCCAAAGCCTCCAGTTACTCCCTATGGCCCAAGGCTGCTGGCTGTGCGTTGGCCAAGCCGGTTCCTGGTGTCACATGATTATCTGTCTGTTTAGTAATGTTAAATCTTCTCAGCTGTTCCCTCATGAGCTAATAATAACCTGCAAACCCGTTCCTCCCCCCCAACCAGTACTGAATTCTACCCCCCAGGCCCTGCACGCCATGCTGTGTGCCTCACACATGCTGCGGCCTAGTAAACATTTGTGTTTAGGGGTAAGGGTGGGGATATTCTGTTGAACTCCCACCAGAGTGCTCCATCCCTTCGTAGACTGCCGGTTCTGTTCAGTAAAAATTGCACTGATGTGGTGATCGTCACAGTTAGGCAGTGACAGGTTGAGATCCCGTAACGGAAATGCTTGGGACCAGGAGTGTTTTTTATTTATTTTTTTTATTTTATTTTCGAATATTTGTATATAATAATGAGATATTTTGGGGATGGGAGCCAAGTCCAAACAAGAAATTAATTTATGTTTCAGATATGCCTTATAGACACAGCCTGAAGTGAATGTCATACAATGTTTTTAATAATTTCCCCCCCCCACCCCCCGCACATGAGGTCAGGGGTGGAAACAGGGACGGCCCATCAATGGAGCTGGGTGGAGCAGCCGCTCCAGGCGGCCCTTTGTCAGGAGCAGCAATTTGCCACCCTGTCAAAGGCCGCGGTATGTAGCGTCTGGCCTGGATCACAACTGGGCACGGCCCTCCATCAGGCCAGTGTTCCGGCATGAGGGGAACACTTAAAACACGCAACCGGCGCACTTCCAGCATGAGGGGACCACTTAAAACACGCAACAGGCGCACTTCCTGCGACGTAGTACACGCGAGCACCTTGAGCGCCGTTCTCGCCCGTTTTGAGCAGTCCCCTCATGTGCCAGAACACTGGTCCCGCCGATCCAGCAGGCCAACGACTGGCCCTCCACTCTCCTCCGAGCACGGGCCATGCAGCGGCCCCAAGGTTGGACCTCAACTGGGCCTACGCTCATACACAGCGCACATTACTGTGAGTTTTATTGCTGTGTAGCTCTGTGATACGCTCATACACACCACACATTACTGTGAGTTTTATTGCTATGGAGCCCTGTGATACGTTCATACACACTACACATTACAGTGCGTTTTATTGCTGTGGCACTCTGTGATACACTCATATACGAAGCACAGAGGCTTGGGCCGGCCCTGGGTGGAATCTTCCACTACTGCAGTAATAGCGAACCTCGGCACCACAGGTGTTTATGAAACCACATGTCCCATGATGCTCTGTCCTCTTTATTGCAGGCTAGGCGTCATGGAACATGTAGTTCAGAAACATCTGGGGTGTCGCACTTTACCACTGCATGAGTGGCATCATGTTGGCACTCCGGGTGTTGGAGCATTTTGGACTTTTACAGTAGAGATACTCACCCTGTATACAAATTGCAGGACTTTAATGGTGACCGAGTCGGATTTCCACACATTCCGCAGATTTCCTGCTCTCGCCTCTGCAGTAAACGAGACATGAAGGGCTGGGTATACAAGGATACTTGTGTTTTACAAATCCAACTGTTCTGGCACAGCCTCCTCCTCTCCAAGCGGTCGATATGCCTGGGCTTCAGATGTTTAAATTTGTGAAATATAGATCCCTTTTGTGCGTGGCTGAGCTAGCGGTTGCAGTCTTCTCCTATCGCTTGTGAACGCATCTCAGTCAAATCAATATTTGGTTGTTGAATTCACAGCAATACGGTGCGATGTAAAGAACAAAGCCAGAAACATAAATAACAGCTATAACAAAAAAATAAACACCGTCCTGAGCACCAACCACTTTGGCATACCGAGGAAGGGGCACAGACCCCGGCCACAAGAACCCGGCTAGCAAATTCAAATATTTAAAGGGCCAGTACCACCAAAATATTAAATGTCCTTATTGTGTTTATTTTATGTTGCTGATATCCTACATGTGTTTGTTTTTCTCTTTTAAGAAAATATTTTACTCTACATGTGTCACTGGGTGCATCCATTGTGTGATATTTTGTGTTGTAAACTGCCCCACCCCCCACAGTATCTTTCCATCACTTGCTCCTCACTGTGTGGCTTTGGCCATAGAATGGAGTCTATGTGTCGATCACTGACTCACATCATTGTATAGTGTGGGATTTATTCAAAGGACCTCACCAGGGTGTGGATTAGAAGTCTTTCCATCTCCCTCCTTCCCATATCTCATTCAGCTGCCGTCTCTTATCTCAGGTAGCCTGGAGAGCAATACCAGTTAATGTGGTGGAGGATGGAATGTTTAGATAAGGATAGATATTGTAGATTAAATAAACAAGAGCCACAAAGTAAAGCTTTTGGTAAATGTTGCATCATGGGAAAAATCCAGAAACTGGAACCCAGAGATAATATACCTAATTTTATACTGTTAAAAAAAACAAAAAAAAAAACAGCAGCATTTGTTATATAAAGTGGTTTTATTTGTAACGCGCAACTAATCTAGTTACAGTTTATGGAAGGGGTAGAGTCCCTTTAAAACATGGCTCATGGCTGAATCTAAGTGATACACTCCATTCATTGCAAGCTTGTGTCGCACTTAAATGTCTCCGTTTTGAGGTGTATCCTTTGATATCGGGACTGAACGATAGCTTTTAATACCCAAGTAAGATGTTGTTGCTGTAAAATCAGTTGAAGGAAGAACAGTATCAGGTACTGGTCTGGCCTTATTTGGGGAAGATTTGGGTTTCATAGTGGCAGAATGTAATCTCCATAGGGAGCAGGGCCATCTCTACCTTCTCATGGTTCTGTCCATAGATCTTGCTCCAATTTACAGTAAGCTCCGTCCAGCCAGCAAAATACAAAGAAACCAATAATGAAAAGGGACTGTATCTTCCAATAATGTCAATGGCACGCCAGTTAATAAGTGAGGAGGTACGGATGAGGCAATATTGAATCCGGCACCATCAAGTTAATATGCAATCTTCAAGATACACTGTCAGTAAATGTGGACACCTTTATGAAACACAAAAATAGGCCTGTTTCCCGACCTTTGGATCTCAGCTGCTGTGTTTGCGTTCCTCTGGGAAGACGGTCTACTCGATACAGGATTTGCTTCCAGTGACCTTGGTTTGCAGATGGCAATCCAATTCATTGAAATGTGTTGCGTAGGGGGGTGAGGAGAAAGCTCATGTTGACCAAATATCTTCTTCCACAGATGGCGACGTACCAGACTTTTTGCACGTTAAAAGAAGATAGTGGTTTGTAGAAGGCCTTGTCACAATGCCAGGTGCTTGAAATATAGGCCCCGGACCATTATACACCAAAATTACAGTAGGCATAACACTTTAGATGAGTGGGGAAGATTCCAGGAGAACGCTACTTGACAGTCATTGTGTTGGACTAGCAAATGATGTCCTGTAGATCCTGGTTGAGTTTCAGCTGCTCCGGAATCCACCGCAAAGGAGCATTGTGGAGTCAGCTGGTGGAAAGCACGATCAACAAGTCAACTCCCCCTTCATTTTGGATCTGGGAGGATCGAAACCATGGAAATTTGTCCAGCACCTTCTGACCAAGACCTCCACCTTAAGGCTGGGGTCAGACGAACGCAGTGTTAACGTCCGTGTAGCCACCCTTTAGTACGTCCGTGGTAGCAGATAATCATGATCAATGAAGGCCCACACACGAAAGTGCGGACACACTTCGGACGCGGCAAAAGGTTAGCAAGAACGTCGCACCACTAGGACAGACGTGCGGAGTGCGCCATGGCTGCATAGCTTTGTGTGTGAGTGATGGAACGTGGTCAGACGGACGCATTTATACGTCCAGCATTTTTGACGGACAAAATGTTTTTTCATTGTAATTTATTTTCCCTGCTACATCCGTCAAAAATAACGTCAGTCACAAAAACGGACTGTGTGGCCACTACTGCGTCTTCCGTCAAAAAGTGCGTACGTACTGCACGGGCGCACAGTCCGTAGAAAACGCTCCCGTCTGACCCTAGCCTAAAAAGCGCTGTTCCAGCAGCCAGGGAAAGCTGCAAGAGAGGGGCAAACATCTGCGAACATGACCAGTTAAAATGTGTTTATTTGAAAAGGGACACATCTTGCCGTGACCACAACAACAGATAGGGAGGTAAAAGGTGATCCTTGTCTCTGAAAGAAGAGAAAAAACACCATCCATACACCGGTCAAAAAAAAATAAAAAAATGACACATCCACATAAAAGATTTTAAGAATGTAAAGGATCCTAGGAGTCTACCAGATCACAAAATATAAACAGGGGGTCCCGCACTCCTCCTTTATCATCAGCAATTGAAGTAACCTTTTAACCACCAAATTCAGCGGATAAAGTGCTTCGGCCAGTTGCCCTGGTGGGGGCCTCACTCCCCCATTGTAATGCTGCAACGGGACCGGTCACACGCTTGTACACGCGCACAACAAGCGTCCGTTATCCAAGCCTCTCCGTCAAAGCGCTAGGACGCACGTTGACGGAGCTGCAAAGCGCGATCCTCCATAGGAGGGTCGCGCTTTGCAGCACTGAGCACGCTCAGCGAGGTGGCCAGACGGGCGTCGAATGGAAGGAACGTCCACCCTAACGGACGTTCCTTCCGCTCTCCAAAGACGCTCGTCTGACACTAGCCGTACAACAGGACCAGTCTCCTCTATTATTTTGTGTCAAGACACACATTTTATACAATTGAAATTCACTACAACAAGAACACTGCCCTCTTTCTGCAACAGAATCCGGTCTCGCTGCATGGAGTTACAAACCCAAACCAAGCGCAGAGTAGACTGTAAGCTCCTTTGACGAGGGCCTTTATTTTCTTTGTATTTAACTACAACCACAAATCAGTTATGCAATTTTTACAATTCTGTACGCTACGCCTTGTGGCGACTCTAGAAACAATATATAAGGGGGTCAAATAAGATACCATAGTCAGAACAGAGGGGGGGGGCTCTAGTAATTTTTGCAACCAAGTCATACCACTGAAAAATGCTAAGTATAAGATTCCAAAATCCCAATGATAATTCGATTCAATATTTTATTTGCCGCAGTTCAGTGGTTTTTGCCGACGCCCGATAACTGCTTCGGAAACTCACATTTTTCACAAATTACAGTGACCATTCGCTAAATAGGGAATTCCCCATGTGAAGGAAAGCAAAAGGATCTAAAGATGAATAGACCCTTTAGATTCTATCGTCCATAATAACTCCCAAAATGTCATTAAAACCAGGGAAATACAATAAAAGTAATAAACAGTGGGGCATGTAGCCTACCCATTAACCCCTAAAATGCCATTAACCAAGGGAAAACATGAAATGAATACAACGAGGCATGTAGCCTGCCCATTTACCCCAATAATGCCATTACTAAAGGAAAAAATAATATGTATACTGTGAGGGATGAAGCCTGCCCATTAACCCTTAATATGCAACTAAACAAAGGCAAAGATAAAAGTAATACACAATGCAATATATAGTCTGACTGTTAACCCATTCACTGCTGAGCCATTTCAACCCTGTGGGGGAAAAAAAAGAAAGTGTTTATTTTATTACTTCCGATTTTTATTTTACACAGAGTATGGTCTTGTTGGATATCATTGGAAAGGCCAGACTCTGCCCCTTCCGTCACCTCAAACCGACCAAGGCACATGGGGACGGAGATATACCGGTCCAAATGAAGTGGGGGAAGCTGGGTGCTGATCCCTGGTGGGGGGGGGCACAGAATAGCCTAAGGGGAGGTGATTGCCTCCCCCCCCCCGTAGAGACTCCTATGGCTATTCATGCCCCTGGCTGAATCAAGATGAGAATTTAAATCCCCACGCACGCCCTGCCTCCAATGTATTATATGTTGACATTTTGTAGCACAACGGATGACGCAGTTTAAAAAAAAATCTGTGTAACAGTGTGTCAGCACTCGTTTGTTACAATGAGGGAATGGGTTAATGTGTTTTGTTTCCTCTCCACTGAGGATGGGGGTAGGGAAGCCTAGGGCCAAATCTGGGTTACACTGTTCAGAGGAATCCACAGTATTGTGTAACAGGAACATGCACACGCCTCCTCCACTGTACTGCCTATTAACCCCTTTGCTTACTGCGGCAAGCGCATTCCAACTCAATACCAACCAGTTTAAGCACAGAGCACATGGCACTTTGCCTAGAGTACTACATTTAGGCATATTGGGTGTATTGAACCACCTGTACCTACAACTCCCGGTGTATTTAGAGCAGCAGGTATTTACAAATTGCTCTGTGTTTGTGTCAAGCTGTCGATTTGTTGTATAGAGAACACAATGTCAGTGTGGCATAGAGGGCTGTAAAGTTGTGCAGACAGGCGGTAACGTTACATCGAGCACTATGTATATACAATGTAGTTGGTACAGAGCGCCCTATTCCTGTGGAGGGCCGTTATTGTATGTACAGCCCAATATTACAATTATCACTGTAGCACCTACATAGAATGCGAGTGATAAAACAAGTCTGACAAAACAGAATCATCAGAATTCGGTGCTTCCAAACCAAGAAGAGTGGAGAAATATATCTCCAGACTAGTACAGAGGCGGCACTCGAGGACTTAATAAAAGTTGAGAGCTGCCTCTGTACTACTCTGGAGATTTTTTTTGTATTTTTTTTTGTTTGGACGCCAGGGCATTTGGAGATATATATATTCTGGCAAGATGGATGCTTACTGTTACAGGATCTTAATAATGCGTGTATACTTTAAGGGTCAATATAATTGCAGTAACTGCCGTTTTGCACCAGAGCTCCGCCACCCCACCCCCGGAACAGAATCTAGCTGTGCGTGTAAGTAACCTAGGATTTCTGTTATTGTTTATTCTGTTTATTTCCTGTCTGCGGGTGTGAATGACCTTGTACCATCTTTTTATTCTGTATATGCACTGTGTCCATTTTTCTTATCATAATAAATATTCCTTTATTAAGCTCTGCCTTTGTCTGATATAAGAATCATGTTACCCAGAGAGACTTTTGTCCTAATCACCTTGAGGTTCCGGACGAGCAACTAAATTGGGTTCAGTAGGGGGGGTCAGTCTATTAAATGGTGTTTTGTGGGTTTAATTGAACGAATCGTTTCAGGTCACCTCCGTTTCATATTTGGCGAATGACCTGTGGCGGCAGCAGAGAATTGCGATTAGTGGGTTATTTAGTCATCATTTTGGATCTAGTGCAAATAGTGATTTTTAACCCTTTCTTTAGAACTCCCTCCCCACAACATTAGACTCTCCCAGTCTCTCCAGTCCTTCAAGAAGTCTCTGAAAACACATTACTTTAGAGAAGCCTATCATCTCACTCCCTAATCCCCCTCTGTTCAGTTCCTGCCGGATCTTCCCACACAGCCCACATGCACTCTGCTCTTTCACATTCTCTATTAACCCTCACCTAGTGTGCCACCCCTATCCGTTTTGATTGTACGCTCGAGCGCGGTCCTCTCACCCACTGCATTGTGTATTGATCCTGTATGTATATTTGTTGTTCTGACTCCCATTGTACAGTGCTACGGAACTTGTTAGCGCTTTATAAAGACTTGTAACTGTAACCCTTCACCTACTTAGCCAAGTCACATGCCTGTTTGGAGTGAGAGTGCCATCTATACATATATATAAAACAACTTTGTGGCTTGGTTGTGCCAGTATAGGGAACACATAGCATAGAGAGGCAGATACTAGAATACAGACCGCAATGCACATTTACATACAGTAACTGGAACCTGTGCGCGCCAAACAGTTTTGGCATGCAGAAAGGCAGGTACCCGTATGTAGAGCACTATGTGTGTATGCCCAGGGGCAGATTCCTATATTCGGAGTCGTCCATGCACGCAGAGCTGCACATTGCTGTATACATGTTAAATGCTTTCAGGGCAGTGTTTGTTTATATATATATATATTATATATATATATATATATATATATTTTTTTTTCCCCTCCCTTGAATGTAAAGCTTGCGAGTACGCAACAGATTCCTGTATATGGAGAGGAATGCAGAGCATTAGCAAAGCGTATAAAGAGAAGCATGTTTGTTTGCTGAGCCGTTACGTTCTTTCCTAGCAATGTCTGTACACAAAAGAATACATACATACCTAGCAAGAGTGTGTGAAGGCCTATGTCAGGGGGAGAACGCCACTGTCCCCTCCAGATGTTTTGGAACTACATTTGCCATGATCCTCAGCCTCTCATTAGGTTGGCTGAGTTAAGTAGGAGTTGTAGTCCCAAAACAACCAGAGGGCCAAGGTTGCGGAGTCTGACCCCGGGTATATCCAGAGCAGCACGTCTATAAGCACAGAGGATGGTTCCCGTAGATATTGGCACACCTGAACTTGCCCTCATATAGAGCAAAAAAAAAATAATCAAAGATAATCACTTTCAATGGGCAGACTAGAGTGTACATGGTGGGGGAAAGGTACATGTATACTGAGTGTTTGCATAGCAAGTGTCTTTACATAGGACTGTGCTCATGTACACAGCTGGCACCTACAGGTACACCTGACAGCTTACATTCATACCTCGTACAGGACAGAGCACATGTGCAGATCAGTAGGCATCTCAATCAGGCGATTACATTACGGAAGATTTGATGATACCTCTATACTGAATTAGGATGACTTTAAAGCGCTACGGAACCTGTTGGCGCTGTATAAGTACTTGTAACTTTATACCCAAGGGGTATGTGTACAGATTACCAGATGTATAAGGATGCTTCATACAGCATATGTATGAAGAATTTACATAATTACAGAGCTGGAAATGTACCCTAAAACTGCTATAGGCGTACCAGCAGATATATATATATATATATATAAATGCCTAGATGCCAAAATCACAAGTATAGCAGTACATAGTGATACCTTTTTTTTATTGGACTGTTACATTTAAAAAAGACAAGCTCGAGAATGTACCTCTCTTCTTCAGGTCTGGACGCTATATTGTTCAGTGTCCTAGAAATCAACATTAAAGGTCACATGGGTGGGGGGGGGTTAGATGACGTAACAAGGGAGTCTCACTTTTTACAACATCTAACCCCCCCTCCCATGTGACTCTTAATGTTCAATTCAAGGATTTTATTTATAAAGTAATTTTACCAGGAAGGATACATGTTTACAGGTGCATTCCGTATCGAGGTAGATTAATAGAAATCTCTTAAGTGACTTTAGACTGGGGGAAGAGTTGATGGTGTCTGGGAGGTTATTGTATAGGTGTGGTGCACAATAGGAAAGAGGATCGAGCCACTTTCTTTTCGTATTGTGGTATTGCAAGTAAGGTGCCGGTCCTGGATTGGAGGTTATAGGATGAGGGAACTGCTGGGGGAAGCAGCCTATTCAGGTAGGGTGGTAGCTTCCCAGAAAAGCTCTTAAACACCAGGTTGGAAAGGTGAAGGGTGCATCTAGATTCCAGCGACGGCCAGTTTAGATCTTTTAACAGGTCACAATGGTGGGTCATGTAGTTACATTGTATAACTCATTCTGCCGCTTTGTGCTACAATGTAGTAAGTTTCTGGAGGTGTGCTTGCAGGGCAGCTGCATACACTACATCTCTGTATTCAATAGCCGGCATAAGCATTTGTTGTACAATCTGCTTTCTTACCACGGGACTCCGGCAGGATTTGTTTCTGTACAGGGCACCTAGTTTGGGGTAAAGTTTAGATGAGCGTTTATGATGTGGGGGCCAAAACATAGATTTGGGTCTAACCACATACCTAGATATTTGAGAGATGTGACTGTGGTCAGCGTGCCATTTGATTTTGTCCTGACACATAGATGGGGATTTTGCAATTTATGTAGTTTAGGTTTTGTTCCAAAGAGCATTGTAACAGTTTTGTCAGTATTTAGAAAAAGTTTATTATCTTTGATCCTTTTTTCTACCTCTGTGAATTGTTCTTGCAGGACGGCCTCCAGCTGTGGGAGATTTGGTTTGCTGGTATAGATTGCGTACATGTGTACAGTTGAGGCTTTGCAGACATTGGGCAGATCGTTTATGAATATCGTGACTAGTAGGGGGCGAGTATCGAGCCTTGGGGTACACCGCACGTGACTGGGAGGGGGAGGGAGGGCTGTCAGAAATGGACACATATTGTGATCGATCAGATACATACGATTGAAACCAGGTAAGGCTGGCGTCAGACAAGCGCAGTATGTGTGCCCATACTGACGTGCCTTCTGGCGTCCGTCACAGAATTGAGACACTGCAAGGAGGCCAGCTACATGCTGTTGCGCGCACATGAATTGCGTGCGCAACAGCAGCTGTGCTGCATCCGTGCAGCAGCACTCTCCGTCGAAGCGCTACAACGCGCATTGACGGAGCTGCAAAGCGCGATCCTACATAGGAAGATCGAGCCTTGCAGCGCTAAGTGCACTAAGTGCGCTCAGCGAGGCAGCCAGACGGGCGTTGAGTGGAAAGAACATCCACTCCGCTCTTCAAATACGCTTGTCTGACGCCAGCCTTAGTGTGCGATCACCAATACCGGAGTTTTTACGTTTTTGTAATAGGATGCCATGGTCAAATGTGTCAAAGGCCTTGGCAAAATCAAGGAAGATGTTCCAGTTAGGTTTCCTTGTTCCATGCCAGCTTGGATATCATTACAAACTTTTAAAAGGGCGGTTGTAGTTGAATGATTGGACAGAAGTCTGATTGATCCGGGGTTAAATAGTTCCAATATTGATAATAATCACATAATTGCATATAGACACATTTTTCTAGAATTTTTGACATTAAAAGGGAGCAATGATATCAGACGGTAATTGGATACCAAAGTACTGTCACCACTTTTATGGATAGGTACCACCCTAATCAGTATGGCGTCCAGACCTGAAGAAGAGAGGAATCTTCTCGAAAGCTTGTCCTTTACATGTGACTTTAGTCCAATAAAAAAAAAAAAAAAGGTATCACTATGCACTCTATACTCATGATTTACATATAGGTAGGCCGCGTCAGTCCAGATGCCAAAATCACGGGAATAGCAGTACATAGCAATACCTTTTTTTATTGGACGTTACATTTAAAAAGGAGTAGTGGTAACATCACTGCTCTATAACCGTGGAGACACAGGTTCGAATCCTGGCAAGAGCACCTCTCCAGTAAGTGTCCTTGGGCAAGACACCTAACAGTACATACTCGCCACCCAGGATGTACTTGAAAGCGTGTCGTTTAAATTATTATTATTATTTTTTTCTTTCCCAGAAAGTATTTTACCATGAAGGATACATTGAGATTTCTCTCGTTTTGAAGAGTGTACCTCCTGAAGAAAGGTTTACGCTCTAAAGCTTGTCTTTCAAATGTAACGTTAGATAAGAAAGGTATATCACTACGTATTGCTATAAATCGGAAATATATATATATATATATATATATATATAAAAATTTTGCAAAGCATGGCGTGTGGGTGAGGAGCAGCAGTAACCAGGTACTCAAAGCACAGAGACGTTGCAGCAGGCATCTGTATATTAGGCTAGGGTCAGACAAGCGCGTTTTCTATGAACTTTTTGACGGAAGACGCAGTAGTGGCCACACGGTCCGTTTTTGTGACTGATGTTATTTTTGACGGATGTAGGAGGGAAAATATATTAAAATGGAAAAACATTTTGTCCGTCAAAAATGCTGGACGTATAAATGCATTCCGTCTAACCATGTTCCATCACTCACACACAAAGCTATGCGGACGTGGTGCAGCCTGCACATCTGACCTAGCGGTTCGACGTTCTTGCTAATCTGCATCCGTTTGTAGCGTCCATAGTGCGTCCGCCTTATTGGTCATGATAATCTGCTACCACGGACGTACTAAAGTGCGGCTACAGAGACGTTAACACTGCGTTCGTCTGACCCCAGCCTAAAGGGAGAGATTTCGGTACATTGAGAAGCACGGAGAGCAAAATGAGTCTGCAGAGAACTGTGCCCAGAGTGGTAGGCGCCTCCATCGACCAGCTGCTTCATAGAGAGAGTGCCAGCTTCCAGTGTACGACGTGCTGCATGCTAACAGAGGGCACCACATACCTCCTGTATCGAAAGTAGTCATATGCCGAAAGGTCACAAACTACATTTGGATCTGTATTTTCAAAAGGGTTCCCTAATCAACACCAAATCCAGAGTGCAGGGGGTCATCCATGCAGTGTACCCAATATTAGAAGAGTACAGACCTACAGGGCACAGAAAGCAGGGACTACGTGACCTGCACGGAATAGAAGACAGACAGTATGGACTCCTTGACCTACACAGAATACAAAAGGTCAGACAGCCGGGTGTCACCGATCTGCAGAAAAGCATATATTGACAGCAGGGATGTCTTTGACCTGCACTGAATACATAGGCAAGACAGCAGGGGCACCTCAGTCTACAGAAATACCGGGGAACAACAGGGGCTCCCTAACGTGCACAAAATAGAAAGATCCAGCATCAGGGTTTCACTGACAAATACAAAATAAAGGATAAGAATAATAAAGTTCAAACATTAGGATTGCCTACCTGAATCAAATACAGAGAAAGCCGGGGTGCTGTGACCCAACGCAGCGTAGAGAAGCAGGGGCGCCGTGACCTGCAGCAAAAACAGCGCAGAGCAGCAGGGGCGCCGTGACCTGCAGCAAACACAGCGTAGAGCAGCAGGGGCGCCGTAACCTGCAGCAAACACAGCGTAGAGCAGCAGGGGCGCCGTGACCTGCTGCAAACACAGCGTAGAGAAGCAGGGGCGCCGTGACCTGCTGCAAACACAGCGTAGAGAAGCAGGGGCGCTGTGACCTGCAGCAAACACAGCGTAGACCAGCAGGGGTGCCGTGACCTACAGCAAACACAGCGTAGAGCAGCAGGGGCACATGACGCAGCAAACGCAGCGTAGAGAAGCAGGGCACCGTGACCCCCAGCAAACGCAACGTAGAGAAGCAGGGACACCGTGACCTGCAGCAAACACAGCGTAGAGAACTAGGGGCGCCGTGACCTGCAGCAAACACAGCGTAGAGCAGCAGGGGTGCCGTGACCTGCAGCAAACACAGCGTAGAGCAGCAGGGGCGCCGTGACCTGCAGCAAACACAGCGTAGAGCGGCAGGGGGAGACGTGACCTTCAGCAAACACAGCGTAGAGCAGCAGGGCCGACATGACCTGCAGCAAACACAGCGTAGAGAAGCAGGGGCACCGTGACCCCCAGCAAACGCAGCGTAGAGAAGCAGGGACACGTGACACAGCAAACGCAGCATAGAGAACTAGGGGCACCGTGACCTGCAGCAAACGCAGCGTAGAGAAGCAGGGGCTCCATGACCTGCAGCAAACGCAGCGTAGAGAAGCAGGGGCTGTGAAGTGAAAGACAGCAGGTGGTTACTGACCTGTAAACACAGGCCATTCAACTGGTGCCCAAACACTATTAACACGCGGGCCTTAAAACGTGAAACAAAATGTTGTGGGGGTACACCCCAAACTGACGGCAGCTGAGCTTCATTGTTACCTTAGAAATTGCAAGCGTCAAAACAGACAAATCATCATGATGCTCGGCTACTCGTTAATTTGACAGAGCCTTGTGGGACGTGTAGTTCTAGAACACCTGGAGGGCCAAGGTTGCCAATCCCTGTCCTAGTGCATGTGTAGGGACAGGAAAGCCGCACATAATGTCTCTTGTTGCCAGTATTTTAAATTGCAACCCCTGTAATCTGCTGTGAAATGTGTAGGCGCGATACAAATGAATAACAAAAGAAAAACTGCACATGGGATTGCAACTATATAACAGAACACAAGAGAATGCCACGTACAAGAAAAACCCTTTACCCAAGGCAACATTAATTCCCATCACGCCTCTGGTTTGAATTAGAAAGGGTGGGCTGCCAGGATAAATGGATACAGGGGTCTTGATGACAGAATCCCCCATTCATGCGCGGAATCGAATGGGCTGTCGCTAGACAATGTTCGCTGAGTGGCTGTTAATAGCTTCCCCTTCCAATGGAAATTAATCCAGAAGCATAATCAGCAGTTCCTAGGCAGACCGAACAGCGAGCCCTGGAAACGGCTTTCAGCTGTTTGGTATGTACACGGTATCAAAAAAATGGTTATGTCGCGGATTTGGCCAATTTTTTTAATATCCACAAAGAGTCGGAAGATGATCTGTCCTGGGAAGAGGGGGGGGGTGACATGGAGTCGCAGTAGAAGCGAGCCAACCTGCCGCCCTGTTAAGATTTATAAAAAGGAGAGTATTTGTGGCATAAAGAGGGCTGAGGAGGGATTGCCAGCCAAGCGAAAGATGCACTTGCCATTCCCAGGAGGGGGGCAGATCCCCGAATAAGCTTACATATAATCAGGAAGGAAGCATGCGCCTTTTCCTACCCATGCAGTCACTGGAGAATGTTGGCATGGAGTGCCTCCACGGTGGCATAGGAGGGTTATAGAAGAGCTCACAAACTGTGCCATGGAGTAAGAAACAGGAGAGAAACCTTGGCCCTCCAGATGTTTTGGAACTACATCTCCCTTGAGGTTTAGCCCATCTAAACAAAAAGCTCCTGAGCATCATGGGAGATGTAGTTTCAAAACATGTGGAGGGTCAAGGTTGCTTACCACCAGATTAAAAATACGCCTCTCGCTGGCATTTTCTTAGAGAGGTTCAGGGCTGGCAGTGGTTCTTCCGTGTAGGCGAGGCGCTTTTTTATTTTTGCATAAACCCAGGCGACAGAATGTTTTTTGTTTTCTATTTTGAGGGTCCTATTTAATATATTCAGTTATACGTGCACAAACGTTAGCCGGCTGGAGCTACCGACGACGCCGGGCAGTGCGATAACGCGCGGAGCGTCTATACGAGCAATTAAACCCGCAGCAAAATACGGTCACGGGCCATACGACACGTTATAAGAAGGCCCGACAAATTAATAAATCAAAAACGTAGCAGGGAAATCTTTCATATATGGATAAAAAAAAATTATATTTTTTTAAAAAAGAGGTAATATTGGGGGTAATATTTTAGAGCCAACGACTTTATCTGGTCCTGAATTATAAAAAAAAAAATCTGGATTTTCAACACGTTCTCAAAGATATATTTTTTAATAGATCACTAGAAAATAACTGTAAATACCGGCCATAAAACTGAAATAAATCAGCGCAGAATAATCGCCAAAAACTGTATACGAAAAACGCATCTGAGAAAGATTTTCCGTTCTCGCTGTTACTGTAGCAAATCTTCCCTCCAAGATCAGATTGTTGACTTCCCCCCCCCCTCTATATACCCAGGCAGTATGGCGCGGCGCGCATGTTCCCTCCCCGCTGTCACAGTCCATTAAGCCACCCACCCCTGCAGGAAAGATGGGTGACGTAGTCTCTCACCCACACAATGGCTTTACTATACAGTCTAGTTCCCCTTCCATGCAAGCGCTGACATGCAAGCCAAGCGCGCTCTACGCTAATGCAATAACACATTCAAATATAATTTTTTTACGACAGGGGATCTCCCTCCCTACAGGCAAGTTCGTTCTGGACTAGATTATGAGCCGGAGGGGTGGGAGCTCGTCAGCATTGTAAGCTCGTTGAGGCAGGTACGTCACACTTGCCATTCACTAAAGCATTGCATGCCTTTGCCTGTATCCCAGGTAGGCTTTTAAACCCATGAAACGTTGCAGCGAATTCTAATCTGACAACAGTATCCAGTAAATCGCACGGTGTGCGACCGTTGGCCGATCTGTAGGAGTTGCGGTGGAAAAAAAAAAATGGAGTCTCTTGAAATAGTGATGGAGGCAGGCCTTGGAAAGCGCGCCGGCAGGAAGGGGTTATTTGCACACATCGCCTGCAGGATAGGCTCTGGGGGTGGGGGGGATGGGTGAGAGGAGTAGGAAAATGCTTAGTCAGCGTCTGGTTAAATGCACTCGCAGCAATACTACTGCCGAATCCGGGCCCCCACCCCACCGTGTCAGTTACAGCCAGGACAATGCAAAAGAAAATGCACACCAATCATGGAAGGCCAACAAGTAGGGCGTAATAAAACATGGACACTGTATCCCCCCCCCACCACCCAAACCTGTAGAAGAGCGTGAACTCGTGCTAGGCCCGGATTGTGCTGTAGGGGAGGGCGTACACACTTTGCAAAGGAAAATCTGCTCAAACATTGGCTAATCCATGTTATTAAAAACCATCATGCTCATGGCCTCATCACGTTTACTCTACAGCCAGACTGGGAGAAAAAAAAAAGCAAGAGCGAGTACAGATAGAGGTGATCTAGAGGAAGCGAGAAGAGGAGGAACATCAAAAGAAGAGCTAGGTCTCCGAGATTATAATGAATAGAAAGGAAAATAAAAGGATCAAAGGCTCACGCGGTGGCCGAGAAACCAGAAATACGTGGTTATCGGCTAGGGCCAAGCCCAAAAGAAAGACAGGTGGTCCATAGCCCAAGTGAGTCCAGAATACAGGGACATATAGTCAAACCGCCAAGAAGGGCCAGGATACAGAAATATACAGCCGAACCCTGAGAGGGGCCAGGATAGAGACATGAGACCCAACGTCGAGAGGGGCCAGGATAGAGACATGAGACCCAACGTCGAGAGGGGCCAGGATAGAGACATGAGACCCAACGTCGAGAGGGGCCAGGATAGAGACATGAGACCCAACGTCGAGAGGGGCCAGGATAGAGACATGAGACCCAACGTCGAGAGGGGCCAGGATAGAGACATGAGACCCAACGTCGAGAGGGGCCAGGATAGAGACATGAGGCCCAACGTCGAGAGGGGCCAGGATAGAGACATGAGGCCCAACGTCGAGAGGGGCCAGGATAGAGACATGAGGCCCAACGTCGAGAGGGGCCAGGATAGAGACATGAGACCCAACGTCGAGAGGGGCCAGGATAGAGACATGAGACCCAACGTCGAGAGGGGCCAGGATAGAGACATGAGACCCAACGTCGAGAGGGGCCAGGATAGAGACATGAGACCCAACGTCGAGAGGGGCCAGGATAGAGACATGAGACCCAACGTCGAGAGGGGCCAGGATAGAGACATGAGACCCAACGTCGAGAGGGGCCAGGATAGAGACATGAGACCCAACGTCGAGAGGGGCCAGGATAGAGACATGAGACCCAACGTTGAGAGGGGCCAGGATAGAGACATGAGGCCCGAGTACGAGAGGAGCCAGGATACAAACAGGTGGCCCAACCACGAGAGGGGCAAGGACAGAGACAGGTGGCCCAACCACGAGAGGGGCAAGGACAGAGACAGGTGGCCCAAACATGAGAGGGGCAAGGACACAGAGACATGTGGCCACATCTTTAGAGGGACCAGGATACAGAGACGCAGCCCAACCCCAAGAGAGACAAGTATACAAAAGACATGCAATCCGAGGATGAAAGAGGCCAGATAGAGAGACAAGTGGCCCATCCCTTGACAGAGGCCAGGTTACAAAGATATGCAACACAAGCAGGAGAGAGAGGCCGGGAGGCAGAGACACGTGGTCTCACCCCATTAGAGACCATGAGGCAGAGACATGCAATGCAACCCAACCCTGGAAGGGACAGAGATACAGAAAAATGCAGTCCAAAGCCTGGAAAACGGCCAGGATAGATATGCAAAGCAAGCCAAAGAGACTAGTGTATGGAAACAAACGCCCAAGACAGGCAAGGAAACAGAGACATGTGGCCCAAAGTTTGAGAGTGGCCAAAATACAGAGACATGCAACATGGTCCTTAGCCAGAGCGAAACCAAGATACACAGACCTTCAACTCAAGTCTGAAACAGGCCAGGACAAACACAGCCCCTGAATGTAGTGGATGAAGACAGAACGTCTACACAACCACGTCCCTGAAAGATACGTGGAACAGAGAGGTGAAGGCACCATCAGCCACACAGAAGCTGGCATAAAATAAGAGGCCATGATATTGTCAAATATACGTCAGAAATCAAGAGAAAGCCCCAAGAGACTGGGTCATACTCCATAAGGCAAGACAACCATAAAAGAAAATTTTCTAAATGAGGTTTAAGCAGCAAAAAAGTATACTTTATGGTCTTAAAAACACATTAATGAGGTACCACGAATCACCTATGTACATAAAATATGGATTACAGAATACAGTATGGATGTCAGGCACAGAGATTTTAATAGTATATCAAAGACAAACACCTTACCCTCCGCTACCATTATAAATCTTTGCGGTCTCAAATATACTGTTAAGCATAAACCGTGTTTGCATCATGACCACGTCACATGGAGAATTAAAAGTAAGCTGGACATAAAAAGGTATAAAAACATGTGTATCTGAACAAAAATGGCTGCCATTTGTGGATCCCCTATAGCTTAGTTCATATTGATATAGTCAGTCAACCAAATGAGAAATGTTGGTCAAATTGATTTACACATTGTATTTATTTTTTTATAGGGAAAAAAAAAAAAAGAAGAGAGGGGAAAAAAAAAGAGAAGAGGGGAAAAAAAAAAAAAAGTGCACCCAAAGCATCGTATCAAGAAAAGAAAAATGAATTATATGTGCATACAAAATGGAGGAAAGCAAGAAACCTAGACGAGGGAAACGCTACCAGACAGAAACAAGATCAGAGCATCGACTTAGGAGATAGGGGGAGAGTAGAGGCAGCAAAAGGGCAACGGGTGAGCTAGCAGAGAGGTAAAAAGGAGAACGAACAGGTGGGTGAGCGAGCAGAAACGGTGAACAGGCCACTGGTGAGAGAACAGATTGTCAAGTGCTGGGAAAGGCAAGACGATGAAGAATAAGCAGACTGGCAAGCGGGCAGGGTGAGACGGGCAGGATGAGACGAGAGATGACAGCAAATGCTACCAAAAAACAACAACAACAAAAAGAAGAATAGATCCAAGAGATAGACAAAAGCCAAATGCGCGTGAGGAGCACGTTAGGGTGATCTGAAAGAGCGGTATGTGCAACGAGTGCAGGAACAGCAAGGGTTAAAAAGAGAAGGGGGGAAAAAAAACACAACCAGGGACAGATAAGAGTCAAGGCAGCAAAAAAGCAAGGGCAATGGAGATGGGGTAAGATTAGAACATGCTGGAAGCCATGGAGGGTGAGGAGAGCAACGCTCAAGAGAGGAAACCAGGGGAGAACCTAAAAGAGGGAGCACACACCCATCTTACCAATGACAACACACTGTAATCTGATAAAAACCAGGAACTATTCACCAAGCAGTAATATGAATCAGATTTATTACAATGTAATCAGCTCCAAGGCACATAACAGTGGTCTGTTATACTACAGAAATGTATTCTGGACAAAGAGAGAGAAAGGAAAAAAAAAAAAAAAAGTTTATCCCACCCGAAATGTACAGACAGCAACTTGCTCTACTGCTTAAAAGCTCCCGTGCAAAAAATAAAATGAAAAAAATTGTGGAACCCCCTTACTGGCCAAGGGACAGATCGATTACTGCCAGCACTCAACAGGTTAAACCAATTAGACCTGCAGCAACCAGCAATCTGTTAATTACACTGGATTATAAAACCACCCACCCGCAGTATCAGGGAACAAAAAAAAAAAAAAAAAAAGCTGAAGTGGGAAATAAACAACACAGAAAGGGGAAAAAAAAAATTATATAAATGTATAGTGAAGTGATACAGAGACACCAGAAAGAAAAGTGAAAAAAAAAAAAAATAACCCCTCCCCCCTTTTTAATCTAGATACTAATTTAATTTTTTTTTTTTTTTTACGGTCTTGCCCTGGAGAGAAGTGCGTACATTTATAAAAAAAAAAAATGTAAAAAAAAAAAAAAAAAAAAAGGGGGAAAAAAAAAAAAAAAATCTACACACCAGCAGCATCGCTAAGTGCTATAAACCTTTGCCCAGTGGTCATACTGCCACATAAAAAGCGGTTAAAAAAAAAAAAATTAAAATGGAAAATAGAAAGGACAGATAATATCCCGCATTACCCAAATAAAAAGGTCACCTGTTTCACTTTTCAAATGAAGTTTTACATTACCAGTGCTTCAAATTTACTGAAACACACAAAAAAAATATGAAGGTCTGTGCATAAGACTAAAGTTTGTGTGACCGTCCAGCCCAAGAGTCGTTATATATTTTTTTTTTCTACATCGACAGGAACTGTTTTGCACCCCTCTGGTCCTGCCTTGTCCCTTGGGGCTTTATACACAATTTAGGGCCTCCTGGTTCTGTCCCACAGGCAAGGTTTCGATTTCATGTTAATTACAAACTCCAGCAAGTTATTCCTTGAAGGGCAAACATTACAAAGTGTTATGTTTCATGGTTATGAGACTCCGATCACCCCCCCTCCCCAAACCCACCCCCCCCAACCCCGTAGACTTCTCCGTCACATGTTGAGGAGCACTGGGACCACATCGTAATATATGTAAAACAGTAAGATTCCCCGGGTACTGGAACATACAGATTTGGGTCATTTGCGGAGGAGCCCAACTACATTCTCAATCCTTGAGTCTCCTTCACGCTGGGCCCGGCCTCGGAGCATGTCCTTGGGCTGTAGGTTATAAATGAGGAACTGTACATATACATTAATGAGACAAGGAATCCTTTGCAAGATAAATGTGTCTATGCCCACTCAAAGTCCATTTTGCTTAAGGGTCTCTTTCCTTTTTCACCTTTACATCCCCTGCCAGGATGGTGGCAATTTCCCCCTGCATAAACGCCCAGGGCACATTTGAGCCCACCAGCGGGCACTTCTCACCACTGGGGCAGTAGACCTCACCCGTTGCCCCCTGGGCCTTGATACTTTCACGGGAGCAGGGGAAGCAGAACTTGTGGCTGGGCACGGATGGGCACTGGACAAAATGAGTATCCTCCAGACGCTCGTGGCAGATTGTGCAGCACAGGGGGCCACTGTTGGCCATGGGTGAGTCGGGAATGTTCTGGGGGTGCACTTGGTCCATTCCCGGGTGAGGCGCTGCCCCAGAGGGTGCCAGTGGCAGGCTTAACTCCGTCGATCCTGCGCCGTTGCGAGAGTTCAGACGCCTCTGCCCAGTGACAGAGGCAGGAGATACTGGGCTACTGCTGTTCCTACGGGCGGATGAGGTGGTGGAGTGCACCGCGGGTCCCCCACCAGCTTGTCCGTCTTTTGGGGAGTGAGCTGTTCCCAAAGTGTCTGTCACAGACTGCAAGGCTGCCATAGGCGACGGGCCATTAGGGGCACTCTCGGGCGGGGTGGTTCGTTGTGGGTGCCCGGGACCGAGAGGTGGAGGTGGTGGCGGAGGAGCAGGGCCACCGTAGGCTGAAGCTGAAGAGGAGGATGGTGCCCCACCAGCAGCTGCTAAACTTAGCTGTTTGATGCCGTCAGGCTGGCCAGTTATCCACATCTGTCCTTCAGCTGAATCTGGTTCTGGTGAAGCCTTACGTTTCCGCACGCCTCCTCTAGACTGACTGCTACCCCCAGCTGAAGAGGCAGCAGCGGCAGCGGCTGCCAGGGCACGTGGCAGGTTGACCAGTGCACTGGGCAACATGGGACAGCCAGGGTCAAGGTAGGGTTGTGGCAGCATGTCCGCACCGACCATCTCTTTGAAGAAACGCACGGACTCAGGGAGCAAGTCTCCCAACAGACGCCAGTCCCCAGAGCCATGCTTTTTCTCATACTCCAAGTATTTAAAGCCAGACGAAAGGCCACGGCCGAAGTCTTTCATGCAGTCTTGGTACATCTGCTTGGCGACGCCAGAAGCAGAGCTGAACACGTTCAGGGAGCCACTGGGATATTCCACAAACAGTTTGAGCTCGTAATCCAGCAAGCCGGGCTTGGATGCAGTGTCGAACGCAAACACCCTCCCCAACAACGTGTGGTCTTTCTTGAAACGGACGTCGAATGGCGTGGAGTTGGAGAGCGTGAGCAGAGCATCCCGCACGGCCTTGGGTTTGCCACCCCATTCTTCTGCTCTGTTGCGAAGGCTCTCCGTGAGCTCGGACAGAGCCTCGCTGTTCCTCTGCTTCTCCTTGAGCTCCCGTTCTTGGTCAGTGCTCGATACGGACCCTGGACGCTTGGGGTCGCCGGACGAGGAGGCTGAGGGAGGTGGTGGGCCACTCAGGCCACTGGAGCCAGCGGGACCCCTTCCTAGGACGTGGGGGTGCCCTGATGACGAAGCCGTCGGAGGTCCATTCAAGAGGGTTTGGGGGAGCAGGTTGGGAGGCACGCTGAGCTGACCGGGACCCAGTTGGGGGATCAATCCGTGACCGGCTCGTCCTCGCGAGTTGGGGCTTTGGCGATTTAGCTCTGGCGGTCCGTCCTCCCCCGGTTTGGGGAATCCGTTTAGGCCGTTGGGCAGTCTAGCAGCAGTTAGCGTGTACTCGTAGCGGCCTCGCTCGCTGGACAGTCCGTATCTCTCCAGGCTGGAGGCTGCCGCCGCCTTGCTGGCCCCGTCCAGGTGGTTGAGCTGAGCTGTGTCCTTGGCAGTCAGGGCTGCCTGCACGGCTGGATGCTGTTTGGCGGCTCCGCCGGCTCCTGGCCCCTGTGGCCCCGGGGAACGTCCGTCCTGGAAACCGTGGCTGCGCTTCAGCTGGCGTGCCGTGTCGATGACGAACTCTATGCGGTCGGCTCCTTCGTAGTTGACGCAGCCACGGCAGACGGGCTCGGTGAAGTCCCAGATCATGGCCCATGGCATGCGCGGCAGGTCACACAGGTAGCACGACTGACGCCGTGACGAGGAAACCTGCGCTGCCGACATGCTTGACGCAGGGTGATGCCCAGGCTGGGGGTGAGGGGAGGAGGGATGCTGGGGGGGGGCTCGATGGCTCTCTCAGGGCTCCCGGTGCAGGCTGCGTGTCTCTCTCCGCTCCGAGCCGGGCGTGCTCTCTCCTCACTCTCTCTCTGCGCTTCTCTGCAAGCCGCAGCCCGCCCGGAGCGCGCACACGTGGACGCGCCCTCTCCGTCACGCAGGGCTGGGATTCCGCGCGTGCCTGGCGGCGTGCGCGCCCCCGAGACTCGTCACGACGCGCCTCTCCGCACCAGCCCAGGAATGCCACCTGGCCGTGACGTCAGCAAGCGCCAAGCACCCGAGGTGCCGTCACGCTCGGCGCTGGCCGCGCTGCTCCGGGGGGGGGGGGGGGGGAGGAGGAGGAGAAGAGAGAGAGGAAAAAATAAATACAGCAAGCTCGCGCGCCGTGGCTCCAGCACTTGGAACTCGGTGTCACAAACACGTTGCGTCATCCTGCGCTCGGGGCGCATGCGCGTTTTTTTTTTTCCCCTTTCGTAAGAGGCCGCCCCTCATCTCGCTTGGCTGTTTGCTGTGCCCCGCAGTCTGAGCGCTCACGTGTTCGATTCAGTCCACGTGACTGAAGCCTGCAACTTCCACAATGTCCTCCTCTCTCACACACACACACACACACAGGCTGACATGTATGGAAAGGATTCAGCAGCAGCAGCAGCACGGCCTGCCGGGGGGAAGAGGGCAGCAGAGTTACCAGCTTGGCTCAGCTTTCAATGAGGAGCCTCCATATTAATAAACACACACACAGGGCTCCCTGCGAGCGAGCGCCGCGCTGTGCAAATAATCAGAATAAAAATGCTGAATGAAGCGTTTATACATGTTATACAATAACCGGCTAGAAAGGAGTGCGCAGTGTTAACCGTCTGTGTCGTATTTTAGGGATTTATAACCAATAATTTGGACACGGCTTGTGGCAGAGAGGCTTCGGTGACGTTAAAGCAGTATACTGGCGTTCGCATCGGTACCAGGAGGACCAGACAGGCCCAAATTGAGATGCCAGATGCAGTGTCCAACACCCAAATCATGCCACAGTGTGACCCCCTGCATGCTGGCCCAAAACAAGGCTCGTTGGCGATTCGTTCGGGAGATGCAGAACAAGTGGTGGACAAACCTCGCAGAGGAAATTCAGTTTTGCGCCGATGTGGGTGATTATAGAGGGTTTTATTAAGCCCCGAAAGCCGTGTATGTCCCTTTGCATTGTGTACAGAGACCGTTGCGACCACCAGATGGTCAAAGGCTCCTCACAGAAGAGGCGTCCATCCTAGACCGGTGGTCAGAACATTTCCAGGGTCTCTTGGTCCATTTCTCTGCACTACATCACATCCCACAACAGCCAAAGAACACGGAGCTGGACAAGATCTCTACTCTTGAAGAGACCGTTGAGGCCGTAAAGAAGCTGGAAATTGGCCAGGCAGCAGAAGTTGATGGAATCCCATCTGATATCTGGAAGAATGGGGGTCCAGCATTACACATAGAACTTCATGACCGCCTTGTCTGCTGCTGGGAGCAAGGCAAGCTACCACAGGACCTCTGTGATGCAGTTATCATCGCCCTGTACAAGAACAAGGGGGAAAAGTCTGACTGCTCCAACTAAAAGGGGATAACGCTGCTCTCCATTGCAGGAAAAAAATCTTGCAAGAATACTTTAACAGACTGGTACCCACCATTGCAGAACAACTTCTTCCAGAGAGCCAATGTGGCTTCAGAGCCACCAGAAGCACCACTGACATGGTATTTGTCCTCGGACAGCTCCACGAGAAATGTCGAGACCAGACCAAGGGGTTATATGTGGCATTCGTTAATTTCACCAAAGCATTTGACATTGTGAGAAGAAAAGGTTTGTGGCAAATTTTAGAACGCCTACGATGTCCCCTAAAGTTCCTCAACATGATCATCCAGCTACATGAAGATCAGCATGGCCAAGTCAGACAGGACAACAACCTCTCAAACCCCTTCCCAATAGGCAATGGCGTCAAACAAGACTGTGCCCTCCTGCCAACTCTCTTCACAATTTTTTTCAATATGATACTTCAAAAGGCCACTGCAGACCTTGATGATAAGGGTGGTGTCGTCTATATCTGATATTGCACCGATGGCTGCCTATTCAATTTGAGGAGGCTAAGGGCCCACCCCAAGATGGCAGCTCAACTAATTTCCACACAGTGACAGCCCTGCAGCGAATGACCTCCTGCTTTGCAGAGGCGGCTCAACTCGTTGAACTAGAAGTCAGCCAGAAGAAGACAGAAGTTCTCCATCAGCCTGGACCTAAGGAAGATTATCATCACCCCTGTATCACCATTGGCAAATCAGAGCTAATGACAGTCCCTCAGTTCAGCTACCTTGGGTGCATCATCTCCGATGCTAAGGTTGACAAAGAGATAGACCACAAGCTTTCAAAGGCAAACAGTGCCTTTGGTAGACCGGACAATAGAGTCTGGAACAATAAGCACCAGAAGAGAGGCACAAAGATCAGCGGGTACAGAGCAATCGCGCTGACCACTCTCCACCAGCGCTGCCTTCGCACTATACTCAACATCCACTGGAATGACTTTGTTACCAACACTGAAGTCCTCAAATGAGCAGAGGGTACCAGCATAGAGGTGATGCTTTTGAAGATGCTGCTGGGCAGCGCACATTTTCAGGAAGGAAGTTTATCGCTTACCCAAGGTTGTGCTGTATGGTGAACTCTCCACTGGTCATCGTGACAGAGAGGCACCAAAGAAGAGGTACAAGGACTCTCTGAAGAAATATCTATGTGCCTGCCACAACGACCATCGGCAATGGTCTGCTCTGGCCGTGAGACATGGAGATGCACATTCATCGCACCATCTCTTCCTTGGAGAACGCACGCAGAGCATATCTGGAGGATAGAAGGAAACAGTGAAAGGGCCGCGCCAGTGTGGCATTACATTTATTTTCAGACCAGATGTTCCCATGCAGCTCCTGTGACCGGATCTGCCTGTCCCACATTGGCCTTACCAGCCACCAGCAAGCTTGCATCAGACACGGACAGCCCGCTTCTTAAATCTTTGTTCGGGAAGTCAAACCATAGAGAGAGAGAGAGATATAATCAGAAAATCTCTCAGTGCATGATCAGGCTTAAAGGGACACTGTAGACCAGGGATCCTAAACCCTCTCTCCCAGTTGTTGCTGAGCATGATTTTCCGATCATCTATTGCATTCAAAGAGTCCTGGGAACTGTAGGCCTTCATCTGGGAGGCTGGAGAGTGACATCCATGCTCTATGCACCATTTTTGTTCCAACTGCCAGGAAGTCTGTCAATCAGCTTACACTGGGACAGCCTTCCAGGGTTCCGATCAGTTCTGTGCAGGTTGCTTGCAGCTGATTGGCTGCAGGCATTCTAGATGCACTCCTATTGTGACAGCAGTGGCTTCTGGATCTTTAAATCACATGAACAGGCGCTAGCCTTACCTAACAGAAGGCCATGGAAACAGCAGGAACCATGTACACCTCCGGACCACCATTAGAGAGAGGCAAGCGGGATCCAGGTCCTACTTTACAGGTAACCATCTCAAGTGCACTGATTACATAATGGCTCTGACAGGTGGGGAGTGACTTCCATGCTGCACACACATTTATTTATTTATAAAGAATTTTACCAGCAAGGATACATTGAGATTTCTCTCGTTTTCAAGTATGTCCTGGGTTCAAGAACATTGAAGTGTTACAGAAATACAAAGTAATACAATGCAAGATATTAAAAAACAACACAAATATACAGATTAACAGAAAATAAATATGTAGGAAATATAGTCACTATGTTACATGTTTACAGGTGCATTCTGTATTGAGGTATGTTAGTAAGGAGCTCTTGAGTGACTTAAGACTGGGGGAAGATTTGATGGTGTCTGGGAGGTTATTCCATAATTGTGGTGCTCTGTAGGAAAATGAGGACCGAGCCACTGTCTTTTTGTATTGTGGTATTGTAAGTAAGGTGCTGGATCGGAGGTTATAGGATGAGGGAGCTGCTGGGGGAAGCAGTCTATTCAGGTAGGGTGGCAGCTTCCCAGAAATGCTCTTAAACACCAGGCTGGAAAGGTGAAGGGTGCGTTTAGACTCCAGCGATGGCCAGTTTAGCTCTTTTAACATGTCACAATGGTGGGTCATGTAGATACATTGTAATGCAAAGTGGCAGAAGGAGTTATACAATGTAGTAAGTTTCTGAAGGTATGTTTGCGGGGCTGCTGCATACACTACATCTCCGTAATCAATAGCCGGCATAAGCATTTGTTGTACAATCTGCTTTCTTACTGCAGGGCTCAGGCAGGATTTGTTTCTGTACAGGGCACCTAGTTTGGGGTAACGTTTAGATGAGAGTTTTTCGATGTGGGGGCCAAAGGATAGATTAGGGTCCAACCACATACCTAGATATTTGAGAGAAGTGACTGGTCAGTGTGCCATTTGATTTTGTCTTAACACATAGATGGGGATTTTGCAATTTGTGTAGTTTTGGTGCTGTTCCAAAGAGCATCGCTACAGTTTTGTCAGTATTTAAAAAAAGTTTGTTGTGTTTGATCCACTTTTCTACCTCTGTGAATTGTTCTTGCAGCACGGCCTCCAGGTGCGGGAGATTTGGTTGGCTGATATAGATTACAGTGTCATCTGCGTACATGTGTACAGTTGAGGCTTTGCAGACATAGGGCAGATCATTTATGAATATTGTGAATAGCAGGGGGCCTAGTATTGAGCCTTGGGGTACACCGCACGTGACTGGGAGCGGGAGGGAGGAGCTGCCAGAAATTGACACATATTGTGATCGGTCGGATACATATGATTGAAACCAGGTTAGCGTGCGATCACCAATGCCAGAGTTTTTAAGTTTTTCTAACAAGATGCCATGGTCTACTGTGTCAAAGGCTTTGGCAAAATCAAGGAAGATGGCTCCAGTTAGGTTTCCTTGTTCCGTGCCAGCTTGGATATCATTGCAGACTTTTAAAAGGGCGGTTGTAGTTGAGTGATTTGGACGAAAGCCTGATTGATCCGGGGTTAAGTAGTTCCAATATTGATAATAATCACGTAATTGTGTGTAGACGCATTTTTCTAAGACTTTTGACATTACAGGGACAATAAGTGACAAATTTGCTACCAAGTTGCACCGAAAGGTGAATTTCATGGCAGTTCGTCTATTCACTAAACTGTCAATTCTCGAAATACTGGCGAACTGAGAGCGAAATACAATGCATATTGCTACAATACGGCGATCTTTGGCAGCAGCGAAATTGTCCCATAGAGAAGTAATGGTTAACCTATTCAGAGAATGCCGAACTGTACTGAAGTGCCAATGGAATGCCCTTATTTCCTTGGTTCAATTTGACAGGTTTAAACTGGTGAATCCCATTGGATTCAATGGAAAAAAATATTGTCGTTTCTATTTGTTTATTCAACCGTTTATTTTTTTAATTTTCAGCAAAACCATCTTTTTATTTACTTATCATTTGGAACATCTTTATGTGTTTTTCTTTATATTTTTCAAACTAAATTTTTGATTCCCAATTTTTTAAAAAGGCTTTTTTTTTATTCTGTAGCAGACCTTTTTATTATTTTTTATATGACTTTTTTTTATTATTTAGACACAATTTAACACATTTTTTAAGAAGAAAAGCAGAGTTCCGTTTTTTCCCTCTCGTAGTTCAGGCAGCTCCGTAGTCTTCAGTGGCTTTCGATGGTCTGTTCAGCTGTCTTCGACAGTGTTTGGCGGTCTTCGGCGGCTTCGTGTTCGGCACCCTTCAGGGACCGTGCGGTGACAAGTGAATCCACCGCAGTGTTGGTGAAATGGAATTGCCGAAGTAGGCCGGAACAGAAAGCACTGGAGTGTCTGTGTTTTCTGTATAACCCCTTTAGTAATGCCCTGGTAATCCAAAGAAAATGTAGAATGTGGGGGGGGGGGCTTGTGACCACCATTTACATGCAAGGCGTTAGGGTTGCTATGTTGCACATCGTGGATCCTGTTGTCATTTACAAATGCAGGGCATCTCAAAAAAATAAACAACTTGCCCAACATGCACACAGGCCAAGCATTGTCTGCAGGCGGATATGTGATAATCTAAAGTGCAATTAAAGATGGCGGCCCCCATCTAGCAAGAGTGAGCCTGGGGGATCTACTGGTAGCTACACATCACCAAACAATACCAAAACAATATATATATATCAGTACAAAGGCACCTCCCTGCTACACCAAAGTTAAAACATGTTTCATCATGTAAGCCACTGGAAGGATTGAAACATAATGCTTGCCTTTGCAAATCAGTCTTTACATACAGGGTTATTCAGAGAGCGTGAAAAGCAGGAGAATGACTGGAGAATGAAAAATTCTAGGTCAAAATAGCCGATTTGGAAAGTGAGGTGAAAGGGAGAATTTTTATGGTTTGGCTATTTTGACCTAGACTTTTTCATTCTCCAGTCATTCTCCTGCTTTTCACGCTCTCTGAATAACCCTGATAGTGCATTTTATTATCATGGTATATTTAGGCACAACTTCGACGAGTGGGGATGCCATATTCATGACCGTCAGACTTAGTTATTCCGATCTATGGAACAGGAAAACTGCTTTCAACACCAGGGAACACTGCAACCCAAACGTCCTATTATGGGGAAGATTCCTCAGATACATATATTTTTGCAGAATATGACTCCCAGGCTCCACGGTGCAGTGTGTATTGATGGCTTCTCATTGATATGTACAATACTAGGGCCAAACCATGGCAATCATGCCAGATATTCAAGTGAGGTGCATAAAGCTATACTGCGAAGTGATACACAGGCCGTGTTCCAATCCTGATAACGTTAGGCTGTCGAAAAGGTATAAATCCTGCACTCGCTGTTGTTATATCTTTGCCATCACCAGTTCAACTACGAGTCAGCCGCTACATTAGCAGCCAGATCTAAATACCTAACGGCTCACGTCGCCCTGGAGTCTATGCGGATCCGTGGGGTGTCTCTTGAGATCTGCAGAAGATAATGCTGCGCTGTGGGTAGAACAGTGGTATTTATTACGGGTGCCGGACAAAATCCCTACAGCCAGGTTCTCTAATGCCAACATCTCGACGGCCAACTGCCAGACAGAACAAGTGTCGGACATCCCAACTTCCCTACACGGCCAACTTCCAGACATCCATAATCCCAGTGGCTAACCCTAAAACTAACACCCTAACCCTAGGTTTAAGGGGGTTAGGGGTAGGTTTGGGGGGGTTAGGGCTAGGTTTAGGGAAGTTAGGGCTAGGTTTAGTGGGTTAGGGCTAGGTTTGGGGGTTAGGGCTAGGTTTAGGGGGTTAGGGCTGGGGTTAGGTTTAGGGAGGTTAGGGCAAGGTTTAGGGGGTTAGGGCTAGGTTTGGGGGGTTAGGGCTAGGTTTAGGGGGTTAGGGCTAGGTTTGGGGGGTTAGGGCTAGGTTTAGGGGTTAGGGCTAGGTTTAGGGGGGTTGGGGTTAGGTTTAGGGAGGTTAGGGCTAGGTTTGGGGGGTTAGGGCTAGGTTTATGGGAATAGGGCTAGGTTTAGGGGGGTTGGGGTTAGGTTTAGGGAGGTTAGGGCTAGGTTTAGGGGGTTAGGGCTTTTTAAAGTTCTGAAGAGAGAATTTTTTTAGTTGCAAAATACAGTTGTGTTCAAAATTATTCAACCCCCACTGAAATTGAGTGTTTTGGCCAGTTTGACATTGATTTTGATCATTCAGTCATCTTGCTTACAATTAAATCAAAGAGGCACGTGTAGGTCAGACAAATATAACATAACATTTATAATGAAATAACCACAAATGTCTTTTCTGTGCTCACATCATTATCAGTTTTATTCAACCCCCAAGTGACATTCAATCTTAGTACTTAGTACAACATCCTTTTACAGTTATAACAGCTTTTAAACGTGAAGCATAGCTTGACACAAGTGTCTTGCAGCGATCTACGGGTATCTTCGCCCATTCGTCATGGGCAAAAGCCTCCAGTTCAGTCACATTCTTAGGCTTGCGCACTGCAACTGCTTTCTTTAAGTCCCACCAGAGGTTCTCAATCGGATTTAAGTCAGGTGACTGCGATGGCCACTCCAAAATGTTCCAGCCTTTAATCTGCAACCATGCTCTAGTGGACTTGGTGGTATGCTTGGAATCATTGTCCTGTGAAAGGTCCAACGTCTCCCAAGCCTCAGGTTTGTGACGGACTGCATCACATTGTCATCCAATATCTCCTGGTACTGAAGAGAATTCATGGTACCTTGCACATGCTGAAGCTTCCCTGTACCTGCAGAAGCAAAACAGCCCCAAAGCATGATTGACCCCCCGCCATGCTTCACAGTAGGCAAGGTGTTCTTTTCTTCATAGGCCTTGTTCTTCCTCCTCCAAACATAGCGTTGATCCATGGGCCCAAACAGTTCTAATTTTGTTTCATCAGTCCACAGAACACTATCCCAAAACCTCTGTGGTTTGTCCACATGACTTTTGGCATACTGCAGTCGACTCTTCTTATTCTTTGGAGACAGCAAGGGGGTGCGCCTGGGAGTTCTGGCATGGAGGCCTTCATTACGCAGTGTGCGCCGTATTGTCTGAGCTGAAACTTCAGTACCCACATCTGACAAATCTTTTCTCACTTCCTCAGCAGTCACACGGGGACTTTTCTCCACTCTACGCTTCAGGTAGCGCACAGCAGTCAAAGTCAGCATCTTCTTTCTGCCACGACCAGGTAGCGTTTCAACAGTGCCCTTTGCCTTGAATTTGCGAATGATGCTTCCTATGGTCTCGCTTGGTATGTTTAACATCTTTGCAATCTTCTTATAGCCATTTCCCTTCCTGTGAAGAGTAATCACCTCTTCTCTTGTCTTCCTAGACCATTCTCTTGACTTCACCATGTTTGCAACCACACCAGTAAATGTCTAGAAGGAGCTGAGTATCACAGTCATTTTAAAGCTGCCTAATTGGTGCTTATTATGCTTTATTGCTGCTCCGTGACATCCACAGGTGTTTTCAATACCTGGTTGAAAACACTTGAATGAACCTCTGTTCTCCAGAGTGGTAGTCTTTAAGGGGTTGAATAATTGTGTCAATGAAGAATTCACAAAAATACTACTGTATTACAAAACCAATTGATGTCATTTTAGTTGCATATGGTTCTTTAAAAAGTCCTTGTAGGATTTCATTCTGAATACAATTACAAATGTACACTAAATTCCCTAAAACCCTTTACAGCATTGGGGGTTGAATAATTTTGAACACAACTGTAACACTAGTTTTTGGGAGCTGGTATTGTTTTTTTTCCCTTCGACCGGAATAACAAGCGACTGAAAATTGTTTATTATTCACAGATCCCCACTACATTTGCACCTCCTGTACAAAGTATACGCGGAACTGTAAATGTGCGGCAACCTGATGGGCAGGCGGAGAGGCAACAGAAATAGTGACTTAACCTATATCATCTGTTATTGGAGCCTTACACGTTACCAGGTCATAATCAGGGCCGGATTAAGATCTCTATGGGCCTGGAGCTGAAGATTTGGGTGGCTTTTTTCAGAAATTTAGTGAAATGAAAACACATTTTAGGTTATTTAATAGTGCAGATATGGATATATTATCCAAACCTTTGTGGTTATATATTCTATGGGAATTCTTGTTAAAAATTTGAAATGGGAACCTGTTACTGCATTTTTCTTAGAAAATATACAATTTTAACCAAAAAATGAAATATTTCCCTTGTGTTTTGGAGGATGGTGTTTTATGAATGATATGACTAGCAGGGTTATTCAGAGAGCGTGAAAAGCAGGAGAATGACTGGAGAATGAAAAATTCTAGGTCAAAATAGCCAAACTGAATAACCCTGTAAATATAAAACACTGACCTTGCTCCCAGTGTGGGAAATGAAAAGGTGAGTAATGGCAGTGGTATTGCTCATTTTATACGTGACAAATGGACAATGCCATCGCTGTGGAACTAAAAGTATATAAATTAAAAAAGTGTTTTTTTTTTTGTTTATTTTCTTTTAGATTTTACATTGACACATTTGGTATCAATGTAAAGGCCAGACTCTGTCCTGTCCAATGACACCTCACTTGACTTTTGTGAGGTGTAAAGATTACTGATGCAGTGTTCTAAAGTCCCCCCCTGCGCTCTTCACTGTATTGCGGCGGTTTAGGTTTTTGATGTATCGATTCGTAACAACGGATTGTGCCATCACCTCCACACTTGTTGGTGACGTGAGAAATGAGATGGTGAGTTAGTCACTTTATAATTGAAAAGTGAAAAATATTGCTGTGTTACAAAGAAAAAGAAAAAATAAAGAAGTATTTTTTATTTATTATTACATAAACTCTGTTCAAGCTTGGTATCATTGGAAATGCCATGCTCTGGCCTTTCCAGTGATACCTCACATGACCCTGCTATTGAGTTGGAGATACAGGGGTCCAAATGCCCATCAATGCAGACATAGTTATCCTTTCTCTGGGCCTATTCTGGGACATGGGCCTAGAGCTGCAGCTCCATCAGCTCCTATGTTAATCCGGCCCTGGTCATAATTACTAACTACTCATCTGGAATCAAACCCATGTCTGTGAAAATGGTTATGTGTAAACTAAACGAGCCTGATGGCCTCCACATCCCAGCCCATCGGTGCCACGTATAAGGCTGGGGTCAGACGAGCGTAGTGTTCACGTCCGTGATTGCGCCTAAAAGTACGTCCATGATAGCATGACAGAAAGTCCATTGGAGCCTGACACACGAAGTACGTCCGCACTGAACTGCGGACGCACAACGGCTGCGACCCACGGACGCAAGGCAGGCAAGAACGTACAACCCCTAGAACGGCCGCACAAAGTGCGCTGCGTCCGCAACGTCCGCATAGCTTTGTGTGTGAGTGATGGAACGTGGTCAGACGGACTGCATTTATACATCCAGCATTTTTCACGGACAAAATGGTTTTGCTTTTTAATTTATTTTCCCTCCTACATCCGTCAAAAATATACATCAGTAAATAAACGGACTGTGTGGCCACTACTGTGTCTTCCGTACTGACGTACGTCCATGTGCACGGACGTACAGTCCGTAGAAATCACGCTCGTCTGACCCCAGCCTAAATGATTGCCCCCTGCTACAAACTAACAAGAGTCACAAGGTCACGCTTATTCAGGGAAGTTAATAAATGTGCTCTCTTTAATGAACCTGTCATTGCTGAAACCATGTTATCAGTTTATTATATCGGCAATATAACCTAGGCTGGCACAACGCCAGGCTTTGATCACCAGTCATGTGTAATGTGTAATGTGTACTTCTCACGGGCATGCACAGAGGGTGTGTATGGTGTGCCGGGGCACACCCAAATGCTGAGTAAATTGGAACTGTCTGTCCCACATTTTGTTCCCTACCTACATTTTCTGGATGTTCCTTATCTGGTGCAAGATAAAAAGCATAGAAATCGTTTGTATCAGTCTACAGGCGTGATTATTGTTTTGCAATATTGTATATGTTGTTATTCAGTAAGGGCCGGTGTCTGCAATAGTTGCAATGGAGACAGGCACTGGTGGTTCACAAAAGGAAAATCCTAATAGCAGCAGAAGACGCTTCCCAAAGAAGCTTCTTCTGGAACTGTTTAAATTTTTATTTTGTGAAATGCTGGCTTATTTGAAGAGATGGGTTTTGAGGGATTTCTTGAAGGCCTGAAGGTCAGGGGAGAGTTTGATAGGGCGAGGCAAGTCATTCCAACGGACCAGAGCTGCCCATGAGAGATGTCTTGGAGGCGAGAGTTGGCCGTGCGTGTGTAGACAGATAACAGGAGGAGATCACCCGACGACCAGAGTTGTCTAGATGGGACATGCTTGCGGAGTAATGAAGAAATGTAGGGAGGGGTTGAGTTATTGAACGATTTGAACGTGAGCATCAGTATTTTAAACTGTATCCTGGAACTATATTTGATACGGGACAAACATGCAAAGTTCACAAGTCCTATTGCGGTGCGCAATTTGCAGTTCCAACGCTACGCAAGTAGCGCAGGGAGCGCAAATTCAGCAGAAGAGGGGGGGCGAGGGACAAAAGGTGAGTAATACAGAAAAAAACGTTGTCGTGCCTGATCCCCACTGGGGCGGTTGCATCTACCAGATCTGCCAGGCAAGCCTACCACCCGACTCATTAATACACCTCACTGCCCCAATGTTACATCCTCAGCCCCCACTGTGCCCCCTGGGGGGTCTGGGCAAGAAGGGGGACCTCTGGCTGGCCGGGTGCTAGCACTTTCTGCTGGCAGATCGGCATCTGAGGTGGCGGGGTCAGGTATGGTTACCAGGAGCCACAGGCTTTAAAACAGGGCTCAAGGAGTTGCCTCATCGCCCTGTTATGGAGTTTGCTTCACGCACCGCTACTTCCTGTATCTGATTGAATTTACTGTTGACGACCCTGCTTATTTGACCCGGCTTGGCTTTGACCACTCTCTCTCTATCGTGTATATTACGCTGTTTGCGTGTTTTAGTGATTTAACCCCATGCTGGTTGCTTTGTTGATCGCTCACTGTTTGGGTTCTGTCCCATCACGTTTAGGGGTATCGTTTGTAACCTTCCGGAGTCCCTTTACCCAGGCTACTACTCATGTTAATGTTTTTGCAAAGACCATGATAACAAACGATTGTTTATTTCTGTTTAATGTTATTTCTAATCGCATCTCTGTACATATTAGCAATAACAATCCTGTATGCAAGCCAGTACCTTCCGAGAGTCACCAGGTATCTACTAATCTCAAGCATTTACCAGAACGATTGGTTTCTGCGTCTCTGACTGCCCTGCACCTTGAATACTTCACGTACTGTCGTTCCACGTATGGTGTTTCTGAGTGTGTCCTAGGCTTTCTGTCGGTCTTGAAACCCTCGGAGCCTAGAGCTAATTCAGCTAGTCCTTTGAGTCCCCTGGTTCTTGAATTACAACCTGTATTTTATGCAATTTCTGTGTTAATCAAGAAAGTATTGTTGCCCTTAAGGATCTTAACTCCACTACTCTTGGGGAAGCAATATAGCTACCGTTACACCCAACCAGTCCATCACTCTCACCTTGCAGTCCATCACTCCCACCTTGCAGTCTATCACTCTCACCTTGCAGTCCATCACTCCCACCTTGCAGTCCATCGCTCCCACCTTGCAGTCCATCGCTCCCAACTTGCAGTCCATCGCTCCCACCTTGCAGTCCATCACTCCCAACTTGCAGCCCATCACGCCCACCTTGCAGCCCATCACTCCCACCTTGCAGTCCATCACTCTCACCTTGCAACCCATCACTCTCACCTTGCAGTCCATCACTCCCACCTTGCAGTCCATCACTCTCACCTTGCAGCCCATCACTCCCACCTTGCAATCCATCGCTCTCACCTTGCAGCCCATCGCTTTCACCTTGCAGTCCATCACTCTCACCTTGCAGCCCATCACACTCACCGTGCAGTCCTCTCCTCCTGTTTCCTCCCCCATCCCTTCTAGATTGTAAGTTCGCTTGGGAATAGGGCCTTCGTTTCCTCCTGTACTGGTTTATCAAAATGTTGTTACATAGTTACATAGGCTGAAAAAAGACATGCGTCCATCGGGTTCAGCCTCTCACACAACACCTACTGCTGTTGATCCAAAAGAAGGCAAAAACCCAGTCAGAAATGCTCGCCAATATGCAACAAACTGGGGGAAAATTCCTTCTTGATCCCAGAATGCCAGTTAGATTTTTCCTTGGCTCAAGAAGCTTACCCACATACTAAATATTATAACCTTTAATATTCTGTGTCTGCAGGAAGTCTTCCATTCGTTTTTTTAAAAGTCTGTACAGTCTCTGACCCAACCACCTCAACAGGCAGAGAATTCCACAGCTTTATTGTTCTCACAGTAAAATAACCCTTCCTATGCTTTAGGCTGAATTTCCTTTCATCCAGTCTAAATGGGTGACCTCGTGTCCTGTGTATAGTCCTGTTAATGAATAGGCTTCCATTGTTCAGTCTCAATGTATTGTAACCCTGTCTATATTGTGCCCATTGTCCAGCGCTGCGGAAAATGCTGGCGCTATATAAAGTATAATAATAATAATCCTAACCAAGCCATACCAATCTTACCAAAATTACTTTGTATGTTTTAAACGAGCTGGAAATAAAAATCCACAACTCGTCTGCTTGGGCCTTTGTGTTGCCATTTACCTCTGCCATTGGCATTACCTAAAAAGCTGCATTTCATCCTCATAAAAACCACTACTGCTTAAAAACTCCCTCTGGATTTAATACAAAGGTCTCTGTGTTAGTATTCTGACTCCTTGCAGAAGCGTGAGTAATAGCTATCTTTTGCATGGTAATTAATGGCTGCTTTGAAATGTAAACCTTCAAAAGGGAACTTCTGTATAATAAAAACTTGTAGGGTGACTACCCTCGGTAAACTGTTTGGGGCCAACAGTAATAATGTGTCTTCCTGTGCAGGCACATATCCTCAGCCCAAAGTACCTATAAGTCCACATATTGTATAAAAGAATGCATTTCACCGCAAGGTATCACGCTTGCATCGGATGGATAAATCATACCTTTCACACAGAGTGGTGCCCTTTTGCCCCATAAGAAGCAATGGCACCAGTGCACCCTGCGCTCCATCTGTTTAGTTACCCGCTTTGTAATACAGTGTTATGCATGCCGTCCAGGCTAATGGAAATTAACTTTGTGGTTTTTTACACTTAGCATTTCTCTAGGAGATGCCAGAGGATCTCATTCCACCCCACACACATTCCATCAGGACTTCCTGGAACATTCCAAGTACACTGAAGATGAAGGTCACACACACATGTCAGGAGCCAGGATGCTGTGCTCAGCTAGTTAGGACTGATAAAGATTGACTGCTTCAAAACTGTTGCCATACTCATGTTGACTTAAAAATGTTGCTGCTACATCATCGCAATATAATTACGTCTCTAATTATAAAACAAACAAACTGGCAACATAATGATACACAGATACATGAATGGTAAATAAATCCACCTTTTTTACAAATTAGGTTAGTTGTCTACAGGATGCGTAGTCGTACAAAGAACTGGTCGTGTGTAGTCATCCATATACTATTTTGTATTTCTGTAACTGTAACACTTCAATGTTCTCGAACCCAGGACATACTTGAAAACGAGAGAAATCTCAATGTATCCTTCCTGGTAAAATCCTTTATAAATAAATAAATAAAATAAATATACTGTAGGTCTGACTAATCCCCCAACACGGGACGAGGTTGCACAACGTCCATTGCATCCAACGTCGGTCGCACAACGTCATCCGATTACATCAGACTAGTGCCTGTTCCTATTTAAATGAGATTTTTCACTTAAAGTCTCATGACCTTGGTCAGTTACCACTAGGGTATAGCTCCTAAGTTTTATACTAGGTTTTGTATATATATATATATATATATATATATATATATATATACACAGCACACACATACACATATATATTACACATAAATGGCACACACATAAATATACATAGCTTACATAAATACACAGCACACACATACATAGCACACACGTATATAGACAATATATATATATATATATATATAGAGGCTTTTTATCAATTTTTTTGCCCTCCACCACAACTCAAATAAACACTAATTTACCCTATGGTCCAAGCATCCACTGCAACTGGTCATGCCTAGCTCCTGCTGAAGAGGGTCCAATAAACCCGAAACAGCGCTGTCCAGGAGTGGCTTTAACCAGTTGCCTAAACCTGATTTCTGCTACAAAAAAAAGCCATCTAGTATGGCGTGGCATTGATTTTAGGGTTCTGTGTGAAAACAGACCCAGGATGCAAAAAAGTGAGACAGATGTCATTTGCATGTCTTACCCAGAGTTCCTTGCTGCATATGGGGAATGTAGAGCAGGAGCTCTGGGATGCAGTTCTTTGAATTGTTGTGATGTTCAAATGACTTCTGCAATAATAAACTATATTAAATACAGTGTGGAGGCTTTTTATCTAATTTTTTGCCCTCCACCATAACTCTTATAAGCAATATATTTATATATATATATATATTGCTTATAAGAGTTATGGTGGAGGGCAAAAAATTAGATAAAAAGCCTCCACACTGTATTTAATATAGTTTATTATTGCAGAAGTCATTTGAACATCACAACAATTCAAAGAACTGCATCCCAGAGCTCCTGCACTACATTCCCCATATGCAGCAAGGAACTCTGGGTAAGACATGCAAATGACATCTGTCTCACTTTTTTGCATCCTGGGTCTGTTTTCACACAGAACCCTAAAATCAATGCCACGCCATACTAGATACATACATATACAGTTGTGTTCAAAATTATTCAACCCCCAATGCTGTAAAGGGTTTTAGAGAAGTGTACATTTGTAATTGTATTCAGAATGAAATCCTACAAGGACTTTTTAAAGAACCATATGCAACTAAAATGACATCAATTGGTTTGTAATACAGTAGTAAATGTTTCTTTTGTGAATTCTTCATTGACACAATTATTCAACCCCTTAAAGACTACCACTCTGAAGAACAGAGGTTCATTCAAGTGTTTTCAATCAGGTATTGAAAACACCTGTGGATGTCACGGAGCAGCAATAAAGCATAATAAGCACCAATTAGGCAGCTTTAAAATGACTGTGATACTCAGCTCCTTCTAGACATTTACTGGTGTGGTTACAAACATGGTGAAGTCAAGAGAATGGTCCAGGAAGACAAGAGAAGAGGTGATTACTCTTCACAGGAAGGGCAATGGCTATAAGAAGATTGCAAAGAGGTTAAACATACCAAGAGAGACCATAGGAAGCATCATTCGCAAATTCAAGGCAAAGGGCACTGTTGAAACGCTACCTGGTCGTGGCAGAAAGAAGATGCTGACTTCGACTGCTGTGCGCTACCTGAAGCGTAGAGTGGAGAAAAGTCCCCGTGTGACTGCTGAGGAACTGAGCAAAGATTTGTCAGATGTGGGTACTGAGGTTTCAGCTCAGACAATACGGCGCACACTGCATAATGAAGGCCTCCATGCCAGAACTCCCAGGCGCACCCCCTTGCTGTCTCCAAAGAATAAGAAGAGTCGACTGCAGTATGCCAAAAGTCATGTGGACAAACCACAGAAGTTTTGGGATAGTGTTCTGTGGACTGATGAAACAAAATTAGAACTGTTTGGGCCCATGGATCAACGCTATGTTTGGAGGAGGAAGAACAAGGCCTATGAAGAAAAGAACACCTTGCCTACTGTGAAGCATGGCGGGGGGTCAATCATGCTTTGGGGCTGTTTTGCTTCTGCAGGTACAGGGAAGCTTCAGCGTGTGCAAGGTACCATGAATTCTCTTCAGTACCAGGAGATATTGGATGACAATGTGATGCAGTCCGTCACAAACCTGAGGCTTGGGAGACGTTGGACCTTTCAACAGGACAATGATCCCAAGCATACCTCCAAGTCCACTAGAGCATGGTTGCAGATTAAAGGCTGGAACATTTTGGAGTGGCCATCGCAGTCACCTGACTTAAATCCGATTGAGAACATCTGGTGGGACTTAAAGAAAGCAGTTGCAGTGCGCAAGCCTAAGAATGTGACTGAACTGGAGGCTTTTGCCCATGACGAATGGGCGAAGATACCCGTAGATCGCTGCAAGACACTTGTGTCAATCTATGCTTCACGTTTAAAAGCTGTTATAACTGTAAAAGGATGTTGTACTAAGTACTAAGATTGAATGTCACTTGGGGGTTGAATAAAACTGATAATGATGTGAGCACAGAAAAGACATTTGTGGTTATTTCATTATAAATGTTATGTTATATTTGTCTGACCTACACGTGCCTCTTTGATTTAATTGTAAGCAAGATGACTGAATGATCAAAATCAATGTCAAACTGGCCAAAACACTCAATTTCAGTGGGGGTTGAATAATTTTGAACACAACTGTATGTATACACAGATTCACAGCATAATGTGGGCCCTATTACAATCTTCACGCAAACGTCAGCGCGTGCGTAAAAACGCATTAACACGAGGGTCAAAACCCTTTGCACTGAACGTTTTATTAGAAATGTCAGCGCAAAAAACGCGCGTATTCGTCTACCGTGGATGAACCTGCGAGACCCCTGTGCGAGTTTACTGTACGTCGCGCATCCTATACTTAACATTGTGAGTGCAAATGCGTTTGTGCGCTGGTACGTGGATGGTATTACAATCTATGCACAGTTTGTAACGCACAGCCTTTGCGCACATAATTTTAGCAACTCTTAAAAGCTGGTGTTAATGGCAAATTCTATCAACCTGGCCGAAACCAAGTACACCAGCCCAAAAAAAAATACGCAGCAAAGTATAGTTACACATTCTACACATACCAAACCAATAAATTTGAGAAGCTGTGCGTACTTTTTTTTATTGATGCAGCATATATGCACAGATTGACTGACAGGCGCAAAAACTTAACGTGAGACAATTGTGGTTCTTAATTCTGATTGGCTGAATCGCGTGAAAAAAACGGTCCGCACACTGATTTCTGCACGCAACGTTGCTGCGTGCGCGTTTGTGCGCGTCCGTTTTACTCACGTTATTTTTTGACGGATGAAAAAATGCGCGAGGATTGTAATACCAGCGTTGATTTACACGCGTTAACGTTTAACGCTTCGTGCAAAAATTCAAGCGTTGCGCGTGCGTTTTTGTGTGAAGAATGTAATAGTGCCCTAAATGTATAGTATACACAAAGCACACACATGTATAATATATATGTATACAGGACACACAAACAAGTCAGAGAAGTTAAAAATATGACTTATGACAGTGTAGCTTTGAGCCTTGGTCATGCGGGGGTTAAATTTAAGAGTACACTTTGCGTATTCCTTATCAATGAACAAGTTGAAGTCCTGTCTGATGCAATCGCCTCCAGTGAGCAACACTCAGTCACACAGTCATACGTAGTCGTATGATCTGGGTCATCTATAGTATGACGAGACGACCAATAGGTTGAATGAATATGCATCCCGTGGATGACCACCCTTATACTTTGCAGGATCAATGTGTCGACCTTCACAGGGGTCTTTATAAAATATATATATATATATCTGTTTATTAGATATGCAGATGTTTTCAGCATGAAGAAGAGAGGTTACCCTCTCGAAAGCTTGTCGTCTTTTAAATGTAACGTTAGTCCAATATAAAAGGTATCACTACGCACTGCTATACTCGTGATTATATCTGTTTACATTAAATGGCAACAGACGGGATAGGTGGCTAATTATTGCTCCTTCTTTTAGAATATCATTCCTGCTTGCAGGAAGTCATCGTTAAGGTGGGTTTGTTAATTCAGAGTCGAGGGGAGGGGGGTCTATGTTTTGTATGATTCCGGGGTGACAGCTCTTTCTATACAATTCAGGAATAAACGTAACAGGAGTAAAAAGAGCACTACCTAGTAAATATGGCTGCCTGCTGTTTATTTACATATCAGTAAAGAGTGTGGGTGCAGCACAGGGCGTGTACACCACATGTCCTCAGGAGTCTCTTCCTGCTGTGACGTATACATGACTCATTTGTTAATCATGACCGGGGTTTAATGTAGAGGCTGGCAATGTTGTAGTTGAGGGGGAGGGGATGGAAGTAATTATGTGTACATGGGGAGGAGAGACTTGTATGTCTGCACACCGGTTTGTGAAAAGAGCTGAGTGTGCATATGGGGGAAGTAGAAGGGTATACACACACACATATGGGGGAGGGAAAGGTATGTGCATTCGGGTGCAAGAGGTGCATGGTGTATGTGGGGAAGAAAAGGTGTATGTGATTTTGGGAGAAGGAGAGGTGTATTCACATACATGTGCAGGGGAGACGTATGCGTGCACAGGCAGGAGGGTGTATTTTGCGTCTAATAAAAATGCGTGGTTTGCGTACGGATATTGACAACAAAAGGTAGAGATGTGTGCGCAAGAGGCAGAAAGTGTGTATGCAACGCCAAACAGGGGAGAGAGAAACATATATGTGCATAAACACCCAGACCTAGAAGAAGGAAATATACCAACTAGTGTATATGGAAGGTGAACAAGGACATATGTGTGGGAAAGGAATAGTTTGCCGCTTGTGGACGGGGGCAAGATGTGTTAATGTACATTGAGGAGGGAGAGTGAACCGTGTTTGTGCGAGCACATGGAATTGCGTGTACACTTGGTGATCGTGTATGAGATGTGCCGGCTGGTACACACGGAAACGGAATTGTGAGAGGATGAGTTGGCATGTGTACATGGTGTTGGAATAGAGCGACATGTGCTCTTACGTCTGTTGTGAGATGAAGGAAGGACCGATCTGTTTCCGAGTGCACATGTTGATCAAGGGCAAGAGGCTTTTATACGTGTCGGGGGGGGGGCGTTTGTAAAGGTAAAGAATGTGTCTGCGTGTACACGCAAACTCGGGAGGTCGGTGTTTTCATGTTCACATGTTGTTTGGAGAAGACAGAGATGGCATTGTGTGTGCACGCGGACGGAAGGGGAGCGCCATATGCGTGCGGAGATTGTGCTGTTGTCAATTATCTGTATGTGTTCGGGACGTGTCTTTGAACAAAGCTAACCTTTGGATTATTGCACTGTGCAAAAACAAAGCCGCGCGCTAGTAAATAATACTACTGGACCTGAGTACTCGTTTTACAGAAGGCTGTGTTTGCGTTCAGAATAAAATCTTTATCAGGGCAAACTCCAGCTTACGTTTTACGTACAATATGTAACACGCCGTCCTCTCACATACACGTCCCGGGGTGAGGGTTTGCGGTTGGTGATCACAGTCTGAAGGTCACCCATGCGTATGTGAGCGAGGGGGAGGTTAGCAATGAATGCTTTGAGGTATTTACACAGGTGTGCGTGCTAGGGGAATTCACAGCGCCTGTCCTGGGGATTGTCTTTGAAATGTCATGCATGTTAGGGGTGTTTTTTTTTGCGTTACGTGTACAGAGATTTTTGCGATGACTTCACAATTTTATTTTTTTAAGGCGGCGGTTGCAGCGTTTCGTGTATACAGAAGACATTTATACCATCTCGTTGGAGAAATTTCCAAAGTCGATGATTGCTGGGGGTATTTTAGGCGGTGTATATGTAGGGGGGAGCATGTGTGGCGTGCGTATTTAGTGCTTGGGATTGCTGGCGCTGTGAAAGACGTAGCTGGGAGGGGGGCACTGCAGCAGTTTGCGTGACAGCGAGCCTTTCACGCTGCATGGCATGGTACCGGATTTAATGCATTGCTCTCCTGCGCGGTCCCTTGCGCATACCCGGGACATACTTGAAAACGAGAGAAATCTCAATGTACCCTTCCTGGTAAAATACTTTATAAATAAATAGCGTAGGAATGCATGCGCGACTTGGAAACATGCATACGTTGACTCCTAATTCCTCAACAGAGGTGCGTGTCTGTTTTTTTCCCTGCTACAGTGCTGTGTTATTGTGTCACATTGTGCTGGGCTCTCCGCCTATGGAGTTTGGGCAGACATCCAGCAAAGGATTCTGGGACTCAGGGTCAGTTCCTAGTCTTGGCGCCCATCCAGCCGCACCCCTCCCCTCACGCACATACACCCCATGGATGCCTTTCTCTGTTACCATGGAGACCTGGAGTCGAGAGCAATATGCCTCCACCCCTGAAAACACACAGGAATTTAACCCCTTCCAACCTCCCGCCCGTAAACAGGCAGCAGATTGTTACATATTAACATACAGGTAGCTACACGTCACCCTGCGTTCTAGAATCTTCCACCTAGAAACATTTTACCTAATGTAACTATCTGGTATTTGGTCCTGCCAATAAAGCTTATTTGAATTGAATTGAACTATCCTGCCTCAAGCAAACACTCTGACAGACATATTCACCCCCCCCCCCACCGCCCAGGAACTAGCATGCCATCCTCGGCAGGGCGACATTAATCCGCCACAGCACCCGTACGGACATGTTATTTCATTATTTCGCAATCGGGGCATGTGAAGCGGGCACAGCCGCGGTCTGACTGGAATGGCGCCATTTTTTATAGGGTCTGGGATTAATAAGAGCAGTAAACATGGCGTTAACCCTGCGCGTGTGTGCGTTTTACGCCATCAGTTATTACCCCGTGTATTATTAGCCATGCAGCTTAAAAAAAAAAAAATGCACCATGAAAACAGCAGGAAGAGGGTAGTACGAATAAGATAAGCAGGGAAAAGAAACAGGCGATGGGGAGGAGGGAGAAATCAGCAAAAAAAAAAAAGGGAGAAGCAGAGAGAGGAAGAACGACTAAAATGGGGGGCTAAATAGGGAGAGAATACCAGAGGGAGAGGGGAGAGGGACTCAAAAGAGGGAGCTGGGAGAGAAACAGGATCAGAGAGAGAAGAGGGTAGATGGGGGGGAGAGTCAAAAGAGAAAAAAAAAGGGAGAGAAGCAGGACCAGGATCAGAGAGAGAAGAGGGTAGATGGGGGGGAGAGTCAAGAGAGAAAAAAAAGGGAGAGAAGCATAGTGAGATGACAGAGTGAAGGGAGGAGATCATCTGATAGAGGGGGGTGAGAGGCTTGGAGTGAATCAGTGAGATAGAAGGAAGGAAAGCATAGTGGGGAGGGAGGGAAGCGGGGAGAGACAGAGAACAGGAGGTGAGAGAGAGAGAGGTCATGGAAAACAAAAAGTGAGGGAGGGAAGTAGAGCGCAAAGTAGTGATGAAATAATAAGAAGAGAGAAACATGAAGGAAATAAGAGAGGGAAAGAGAAGTGTGCTTTATTGTTTTTATTTAATTTTTTTTACTTATTTTTTGTTTGCAGTTCTAGAATCGGAAAGGGAAGATGGCGAGAAACAGGAATAACGTGAAAGACAGAGCGAGGGGAGAGAAACAGAGAGATTGTAGAAAAACAGAGGTTAGAAAAGACTAGAAGGGAGTGGGGAGGGAGAGAGAGAAATCATGAGATGACAAACAATCAAACAGGAGGGAGAAGAGGAGTGATATAAGCAAGGAGATTAGGAAAGAATCAGATAGGGGGGAGAGGATGGACGTGAGAGGAGGGTGAAAAAGTAGATGGAGGAGAGAACCAGGAGGAAGTGGATAGGGGGTAGAGAAGCATAGGGGGAGGACAGGCAGATAGAGGAGGGAGAAAGTCACATAAGAGACAGAGAATCAGAGAGAGGAGGGTGGAGACAATAATAAGTAGACAGGAGGGAGAGAAGCCTGGAAGCAAAGGGAAAAACTGAGCCAGGAGAGAATCACAGGCTGTAAAACAGAGTGGGGTGAGACTGATAGAAAGGGAGATAAGCTGTAACATAAAGAGGAAAAAAATAAATGGAAAAAAATAATCAGACAGAAAGGAGGGAGGTAAAGAGAAACATGTGGGAGAAACACATGTGGAGAACCAGAAAGAGAGAAAATTAAATCCGAGATAAACAAGAGGACCGAGCAGAGAGAGAAGCAAACAGTGAAAGAGGAATGAAACAATCTTGGAAAATGGTTTCTGAGAAACATGATAATGAAAGAGAAAATCGAGGGGAGGAGGGAGAGATGTAAACAGGAAAGATGGAGAAAGAAGGAGTAAAAGGAAACAGAAGTGGAGGAGAAATTATCCAAAAGGGTGAAAAGCAAGAGTGGGTGAAAAAAGAGATAACATTATGGAGCAACAGAGAAAGAGAGCTGGAAGGAAGAGTTAAATGATAGATAAATCAAGGGAAAGTGAATTACAGAAGGGTTATCAGAAAAAGAGAAACACAGAATTAGAAGAGGGACAGGAGCAACAAAATAATAAACAATAGGAATGGGTGGGGGGGGGGAGACACTGGGCAAAAGAACCATACAGGAGCATTAGAGAATTATGGGTGAGACAGAGTAAAACAAGAAAATGAAATAATAATGAAGGAATAGTGCAAGAGGTGAAGCCGAAAGGAGAGAGATGATAAGAGAAAGCAGATAGGAAGAGAAGAACCGATACCCTTGAGAGAAAGAGAAGGAATAGACTTAGAATGTGAGGAGTGAGAGTACTGTGATGAGAGAAGCAGAAAACGGAGCAGAACAATTACAGATTGATAGTGGGAGAATCAGAGGAAGATGTTAAAAGGGAGTAAGAAATAAGAGATTGCGAAGAATAAAAAGAAGAGTCACAGAATAATTCTAATGAAGAGAGTCTGGAAGGAAAGAGAGATAGAGGGGACACATACAAAACCCAGAAAGTTTGGATTGGGCGTACAAGAGGGCATGGGTGGATGGTAGGGGACAGAGAAAAAAATGGAGAGAAAAATAGAGAGTTAATGTGAAAATGTAAGCAGAGATAGGGAGGCAGAGACAAAACGACAGGAAATAGAAAGATATAATCAAGGAGACACGCAGAGAATTGAGGGGGCAATGTCAAGGAGGGAGGGTCGGAGGAAGCAATGAGCTTGTGGGGAGAAAGCAGATTGTGTTCAGAGGAGGAGAGCATGTGATGACAATCAGGATAGAGCGTATGATGAGAGAGAAATAAACATTGTGCAGGTGAAGCTGGGGAGGGGTATGGAGGGGGTAGCCTTGAAAGATGAGAGAGAGAAAGATGTGCAAAAGTGTAAAGGGAAATCATGGGAGAAGGAAGCAATAAATCCAGAGAGACGAGTAGAGAGGGTATGTGTACATGTGGATGGAGTGTGGAAAGAAGAAGCAGGGAAATGGAGAAAACTGAATGTGGGCCTGTAGAGTGTTGCGTGACATATGAAGCAAGAAGCCAAGACCATTGATAAAATATGTGTGTGGAGGCATGGCTGGATTAAGAGGTTTATGGGTCTGGAGCTGAAGATTTTGCTGGGCCTATACCTGGAATCACAGGAAATGAACACACGTTTACTTTTTTTATAACTGGGCATGTCAATATGTACAGCTGGGCAGATAGCTATACTTAACCGGGCAGATATATGTCTGTGTAGATGTGTGTGCGAGCCCCAGGCTGTCACATTTGAAGTATCCATCAAGCTAGTGGGGCCTTCAAAATCCTCAGGAAACAAGCACGTGGACCCTCAGGAAACCAAACCCAGCATGCCATTCACCTATCTCAAATTTGGATTGCAGGGCCTCTCTCAGCCTGCAGTGGGCCTATTTCAGGCCATGGACCTAGAGCTTGAGCTCCAGTAGCCTCTATGCAAATCCATTCCTGTGCGTAGGCAGCAAGCAGGGAATATGAGAGTATCAGAAAGTATCTGGAAGGAATGAGTGAGCCGTGAGAATCAGAGTGTGGAAGTAGGAACTAAGCATCATGGAAAGAGACAGAGGGAAGATGAGAGTATGGTGTGAGGAAACAAGGGATGAGGTTATAGAGAGGGAATCAGTCATCCCATCCCTTGCTTCCTCACACCATACTCTCATTTTCCCCTCTACCGTTTCCCATAACCCTTACAGGGTTATTCAGAGAGAGGTGAAAACCAGGAGAATGACAGGCGAAGTGGAAAATTCTAGGTCAAAATAGCCGATTTGGAACGGGAGATAAATGAGAGAATTTTTCTGGTTTAGCTATTTTGACCTAGAATTTTCACTTCTCCAGTCATTCTCCTGGTTTTCACCTCTCTCTGAATAACCCTGTTAGTTTCTACTTCCACACTGATTCCTTACCTGAGTGTGGAATCAGGAAACCCGGAAAAAGAAATGACGCAGAGAGGACGCGGAGAGGAAACGCGGGGGATATGGGGAGATGAAATTAGATCGTGGAGGATATAAGCGGGGAAGTCGAATGGAAATAAAATTTGACTTTTAGGAGGAAAGCAGTCAATGTCGGGATAGGAAGAATGAATGTAGAGGGTTTCAAATGTTAATAACGAGAGACTTGCAGGGAGGCTGTGAATGTGGGTGGAAAGAAACAAGGATTTTCTACCAACAAAGAGGAGGAAGTAGAGACTGCACAGAAACCGAATACAAGGCCGTCGAAGGAGGAAGCTGTAAATGTGGAAATAAAGTACAAGCGAAAAAGCAAATAAATTGAGTCTGGAGACGAAAAAATCAGATAGTGGCGGGAAAGAATACCAGAACTCGGAAGCGGGATTGGTTGCATTGTGTCTATAAAGAGATCCATTATAATGCTGACTATGTGGAGCACTTTATCCATACAGCGTCATATTCATGTTTATGCAGAATAAGGTGAAAATCAGGAGAATTGGCAGGAGAAGAGTACAATCTACCGATTTGGAAAGTGAGATAAATGGGAGAATTTTTCTGGTTTGGCTATTTTGTCCTAGAATTTTAACTTCTCCAGTCATTCACCTTTCTTTGAATAGACCTAATTGAGTATTGTATTCATATAGCGTCACAGCGTGCCTGCCTGCATTGGTTATTAGGAGTACTGTGGTCCATAAATTGTCACGTAGGGGTTGGAGGCATTGATTAGAGTATGAACCTCTCTGCGCACCCCTACTATTTTATCCTTTACCCTTTTTTTTGGCCCTCCAAGAGACTCCACAGAGTGACGAGGGAGCTCAAAGCACCGTGACCACTCAGATTACATTGAGTGGTCACAGTGCCTACAGCTGGGATCTCAAACTTTGGCAATCCAGGGGCCCTATTACAATCTCCATGCGTAAATTTCCACCCATGCAAAAACGCATTAACGCGAGGGGCAAAACCCTATTACAATCTCAGCGTAGCAAACGCGCATATACGTCTACCGCGGGTGAACCTGTGCGAACGCTGCACGAGCTTACTGTACTTCGCGCGTCCTATACTTAACATTGTGAGCGCAAATGCGTTTGTGCGCTGGTACGCGGATGGTATTACAATCTATGCGCAGTTTGTAACGCACAGCGCATAATTTTAGCAACTCCTAAAAGCTGGTGTTAATGGTAAACTCTATCAACCTGGCCGAACCCGAATACACCAGCCCAAAAAAAAAAATACGCAGCAAAGTATAGTTACACATTCTACACATACCAAACCAATAAAATGGTGAAGTTGTGTGTGTTTTTTTTTATTGCTGCAGCATATATGCGCAGCTTGACTTTGACAGGCGCAAAGACTAAGCCTGGGGTCAGACCAGCGCACTTTTAACGTGCGTTCTGGCGCACATAATTACGGCCGCACTAGCAGCAAATGACGGGCAATGACGGCCAATATACGATGTACGGCCGCACAAAAGTCTGGCCGTGCAACGCAAGTGGAATTTGAACGCATTTTTCTGAGAACGCAGAACCGCTAGTACTGACGTACTGAGTGCGCAGCTGCGGCATAGCGGCGTGTTTGCGTGATTAGGAGATGTCAGACGCTGCTAATGTCCAGCCTACATAACGTCCAGACGCAAAAAGAGTTTTATTGACGATCCGTACAAAATCACGCCCGAAAATGCTCGTCGTCTGACCGTTTTTGCGCATTCCGTGAAAAAATACGTCAATGCGTTCGGACGCACTTTTTCACGTTCGCGGGGAAAAATGCTTTCGTCTGACCCTAGCCTTAACGTGAGACAATCGTGTTTCTTAATTCTGATTGGCTGAATCTCGTGAAAAATACAGTCCGCACACTGATTTCTGCGCGCAACGTTGCTGCGCGCGCGTTTGTGCGCATCCGTTTAACGCGCGTTATTGCTCGACGGATGAAAAAATGCGCGAGGATTGTAATTCCAGCGTTGATTTACGCACGTTGACGCTTGGCGCACCAATTCCCGCGTTTACCGTGCATTTTTGCGTTAAGAATGTAATAGGGCCCCAGATGTTTTTCGAAGCTACAACTCTACAACGATTCTACAACGATACTATGTTTATGTATTGCAATCATAGAATACTTTAAATTGTAGGCCTAAAACAACCGGGGATGCCCTGGCATTCACACGTCAGTTTCTCTGTTAAGGAGAATCTGTCACCCTGGATTTTAATAATAATAATAATAATAAAATATTCCACAAATTCGCTCCAGCAAGCGAGCTCGATTCATAGTATGCTGTAACTGTCATTGTTTTTGCTTCAGAGAGGGCTGGATATGTGATTCTCTATAATAAAGGTATGTGTGTGTATATTAAAGAATCCCACAGCTCTAGATATGGATGTCTCGAGGCAGTTCTTGCATATTTGGCTACAGTCTCTGATCTCGTGACACAGGTCACCCCTGCTGAACTGGAATGACTGCTGGTGGAGCTCCATCTTCTGGTGGCCGCTCCGCAAGAGAGTGGCCATTTTGAGTAAAAACTCAATCCTGAAAGTATTCTCTGTTTTAGCCGCTGCGCTTTTTTTTTTCTTTTTTTTTCTTTTTTTTTTCTGAATCGTACTTCCTGAGAATATTCGAGAAAGGACTGACGGGCTGAGAGGCGGAAATAAAAGTTGTATTTGAGGGATGGTTTGTCTTCGTTCTTTTCTTGGAAATATAGTTTAAAAAGGAGAAATAAATAAAGCAGACGAGGAGGCATTTTTTAAAAAAAATTTAAAATCCAGAATTTTTAGGAGGAAAATAAAAAGTTTATTTGCGCTAGAAGTGACGTTGTTCTGTTGTTGGGTAGATTATTATTATCATTGTTTATAAAACAATAACCGTTTCTGCAATGATTCACAATAACCAACAAGAGACAGATATAGGCATGGCTGCCATCAGGGGGTGACAGCCCATGACATGTTCGGAGGGGGGGGGGCAGTGGCTTCAGGGGGCCCTTCAGGATTATTCAGAGAAGGGTAAAAACCAGGAGAATTGGCAGGAGAATGAACAATCTAGACCACATAGCCGATGTGGAAAGTGAGATAAATGGGAGAATATTTCTGGTTTGGCTATTTTGACCTCGAATTTTCACTTCTCCAGTCATTCTCCTGATTTTCACCTTTCTTTGAATAGACCTGCCTTCCTTTGTGTACCAGACATGTAAGGGTCTCTCCGTTTCCCGGTGGGCTTTGGCATCTGGTGTCGGTAAGAGCACTTGGACTCATCACTTACAGAGTGAGTAGTAGGGTCTGCACCAGGTAGAGGTGCAGAATGAGCACCCCCACCACCACCACTTTTTAGCCCTTTGTTGGACCACCAGGGATTAAGGCTGGGGTCAGACCAGCGCACTTTTAACGTGCGTTCTGGCGCACATAATTACGGCCGCACTAGCAGCAGATGACGGGCAATGACGGGCAATATACGATGTACGGCCGCACAAAAGTCCGGCCGTGCAACGCAAGTGGAATTTGAACGCATTTTTTTGAGAACGCTGAACCGCTAGTACTGACGTACTGAGTGCGCAGCTGCGGCATAGCGGCGTGTTTGCGTGATTAGGAGATGTCAGACGCTGCTAATGTCCAGCCTACATAACGTCCAGACGCAAAAAGAGTTTTATTGACGATCCGTACAAAATCACGACCGACAATGCGCGTCGTCTGACCGTTTTTGCGCATTCTGTGAAAAAATATGTCAATGCTTTCGGACGCACTTTTTCACGTTCGCGGGGAAAAATGCTTTCGTCTGACCCTAGCCTTAGCCAGGGGTCAGGTTCTAAAAAAATAAGGGCTCTATTAAATTCTTTGCGCAAAAACGCTCGCGCAGCGCGTTAATTTTGTACGCGAAGCATTAAACGTTAACGCGCGTAAATTAACGCTGGTATTACAATCCGAGCGCATTTTTTCATCCGTCAAAAAGACGTGGAAAAACGCTCGCGCATTAACGCTGCGTGCAGAATTCGGTGTGTAGACTGTTTTTTTCACGCGATTCAGCCAATCAGAATTAAGAACCACAATTGTCTCCCGTTCAGTTTTTGTGCCTGTCAAAATCAATCTGCGTATACATGCTGCAGCAATAATAAAAACACGCACAACTGCTCTATTTTATTGTTTGGGTATGTGTAGAATGTGTAACTATACTTTGCTTTTTTTTTTTCTCGGGCTGGTGTATATGGGTTCAGCCAGGATGTTCAGATTTTCCATTAACACCAGCTTTTAAAAGATGTTAAAATTATGCTCGCAAACGTTGTCCGTTAAAATTTGCTCATAGATTGTAATACCATCCGCGTACCAGTGCACAAACGCACAAAGTACATTACGCTCACGCAGGGTTCGTGCAGGTTCACCAGCGGTAGACGTTAACGTGCATTTTTTGCGCGGACATTGTAATACGACGTTCTGCGCAAAGGGTTTTTCCCCTCGCGTTAATGAGTTTTTGCGCACGCGTAAACGTTTGCGCGAAGAATTTAATAGAGCCCTAAGTGTGGTAACTCACCAACATTTCTGTATATTTTGCATCTCAAAGATTACCAGGAGCCGTAGCAGCAGCTGCAGCACTTCTTTTGGTATGAGAATGCCATTCCTCTGGCAAACTCCGGTAAATTGTCATTCCCATACCTTCCCAATGTGATTAAATCCAGGAAAAACTCTTAAATATAAACAGTTTTATAAAATTTTGTCTATATAGAAAGGTTGACCCCCTTCGGTTATATCAGCCAAATGGGAACTAAGTTCCTCCTGCTAAAATAGTGAGGGAACTGCGTTCCTGCAGGACTCGACCCCTGGATTTAGCACACTCCCTATAAAATAAGGTCAGCAGAATATGAGGCAAAATTATTTATTTTTAATAAGTCTACTGAAATGGGCAGCTGCGGCAAGATCCGAAATGTAACCGGACACTGAATTTCGGCGAACGGGGTCATTTCGGGGCCATTCGGCTATTCAGAGAGCAGGCAATTCGCCAAATTTTAGCGAATTGCCTGCACGTACGGTGCCTGTTCGATGGCAGTGAAATCCCCCATAGAGAAGCAATGGTTCATCTATTCGGAGACACCGAACAGCTGAGGAATGTCAGTGAAGTGCCCTGCTGTTCGGTGGTTTCATTCGTCAGGATTATTCAGGCGAATCTCATAGGCTTCAATGTTAAAAATATTCCCGTTTTAATCCAATATCTAATAAACCGTTTATTATTTTATTCTGCAGTAAAAAGTCCTGCGGGTTTGCGGCGAGTTTTCCCTGCACTACGCTGCTTGCTGAATACACCACAGGGTCGGCGAACTAGGAATCCCCAAATCGCCCCGAAGTACAGGGAACGAAAAGTCACCGAACGTGCGGTGACTTTTTGTATCTCTCTGAATAACCCTGTATGTCTCGCGTTTGTGCTTACTCCGTTGTAAAGCGCTATGGAATCTGTTGGCGCTGTATAAGCACCTGTAACTGTAGGAGGATTTCTCTGTGTATATATTCAATAATAACTATTAAATCACATGTAGATTACAAACTCAGTTGACCCGGGCCGTCTATACACTTTCTCAATGGATTCACAAATTCATTCCTCTTTTCCCTGTTTTTTTAGGGTCACATCTCCCATCGTAAAGCTCGACAGAATATGCTGTATATTCCACAGCAAATAGAATGCGAATCCTGAACTGTATCCCTGCCCGCGTGTATGCTTGCAACTGAAAACCAGGAATCCGAGGCTTGCTTACTCACCCTGCTGAAGAAATGGCGTGGGGCCATTTTTAGAAATAAGTAGTTATTTATACATTTAAAAATAGGTGTATATATACAGGTATAGTAATCCTGCGGGTTATTTGGTGATCCCCCACCTCCTAAAAAGAATGTGGGAGGGCTGATATTACAGGTTGTGACGCCACGGAGCACACGGCTCGTATGAATGCAATGCCGACGGCTGAACACCGGCACCTTTTACATCTAGCAAGATGGCTGCGGGCAGATGCTGCAATATTATTAAAAAAATAATAAATGAAATAAAAAGCTGGTTTTGCAGCAGACAGCAGCTGTGGAATAGTGAAAGTAAGACGCGGGGCTTGCTTATAGAGCGTGATAGATACAATTATTACATTGTAATTTAAAAATAGAATACTGTCCATCAAGTTCAACCTTCCACACATCCCTCTTGTTACTGTTGATTCACAGGAGTAAAAGGGGGGAAAAACCCTGACAAAATCTCCTTGCCTTGAATACATAATTTAACGTCTTTGTTCTGCGTCCCTTCATCCCGTTCCCTGCTGCAGCGATTAAACACGCCATCTGCACCCACTCACCCTATGACATCACAGGTAGCGAGCCCGTGACTTTGTGGAGATACTGCGCTGCTCGCACACACCGGCACGTCACTGCGTGAAAATGTACCGAGTCTCCTAACCTCCCATGAGACAACGTGTATAGTAGTACTCAGCCTGGATGGTCACAAGTACATTCATTCATTAAAAAGCATGAATGACGATTGGTCGCAGATAACAGAAATCCTCTGCCAGCCGCTATTAATGAGCTGATTTGTTTCATTCGTTTTGTTTTAAGTGTGATTACTTGTGACAGCCAAGTTGCCTACCTCAAGGGCGTTTTGAGGGCTGTATGCGTCGCTCCTGCTGAAAGAACAGAAAGTTCAGGGTTTGTGCCGAAACATTAGTGCTCCTTAGTCTGTACACGCTGGCAAGTAAAAAATGTTGAACGTGCAGATGTATCGACTTCGTTGTAAAATGTTTACTACTAGAGATGTGCATTCGTTTTCGGAAAAAATCAGAATTTGGAACGAAATTTGATAATTCGTATTTCGGAAATACGTCCGAATAACGAATCGATACGAATTCGAAATGAAACGAAACGGTATATTACAAATTTATTTTGTTTTACACTGTGTCATCACCATAAAAGAAAAATTTGTCTAATTGATATCAACTATCGAATTTGAAATGAACTATCAAATGGATATCAACAACTATCGAATCGATTCGAAACTTCAAATCAATCCGAAACGAAATACGAAATGAAATTAGTTATGAAATTCCGAAAACGAAATTATTTAAAAACGAAACTAAACAAATTGAATTTTCCAGCCATGCGCATCCCTATTTACTACTGTATTATGCCCCCAAAGTTATTTTTAATGATCTTGCCTTGGATATATTCTTTAAAGTGCAGCTGTCATGCCCAATTGCCCACCTTGGATAGATACTCTAGGGATAACATGAGAGGGGGTGGAGGGGTTAACCCCCTGATACCCTCTCCTTTTTTAAACCTTTAGTATTAATCTCACCTGGAATCTAGTACCAGGTTCACCAGGCTCCAGACTTGACCCCCTGCCACCTCCTCTGGTCGACAGCATGTCATGTGTCCAGGGGCGTCCAGCCAATCCAATGATTCTCAATGCAGAGCACATTTTGAGCCACTGCTGCAGGTCTTGGAAGAGACTAAAATCCTGCATTCAGAGAGCTTAATCTGCCCTCTGAGAGTCCCCCGGAAGAAGGGTGGGGGCACACAAGCAACTGTGATCACTCAAATAACATTGTGTGGTGACTGTCTATAGAGCAGCGGACAGCAACCCTGACCCTCCAGATGTTTTGGAACTACATCTCCCATGATGCTCAGCCATTCATAAGGACCCTTTAAATTGGGCTCATTTGGTTGTGAATCATTCAGGCATTTTTTGGGGGGGGAGTTTTGGACTGCATTGTTTTTTGATCTTCGGCTCTGGACAAATCTTTTTGAATCGAATCAGCTGATGTTATGAAAAAAATATATAGTTTGAAACTCGCTGTTTTTTTAATGTCCAAAAGAATTAAATTGAGTCCAAACTTAGGAACCAGAGACAAACAGCAAGCACGCTGCCAGGGCTGCCATCGGGGTGGAGGGACAGCCCCACCAAGATACCACCATGTTGCCCCGCAGCATCTGAGGCCTGTCAGAACGCTCTGACTTGTAGTGAGAGGGCGATTAGTATGGTCTGCGACAGGTAGAGGTGCAGAGCAAATGCTCGCCCACCAAATAACACTTTTTATCCCCATTGCTGTTTCACCAGGGAATTAGCCCACGTCTTGTAATATTTTTTTAAAGGGCTGTGATGATGTTGGGCCATATTTACAATGTCCACGCTATGTGAGTGTTAACATTAACTTTTTGTGGCCCTACCGCGGGCCGAACCATATTACATTCCGAACTCTAACGGGTTAAAAAAAACGTTAGCGATTCGGATCTTCGCCTTTCAGTACGAGCTTACTGTACTTTGCGCTCCCTATACTTAACATGGGGGGCACAAAAGAGTTAATAAGCGTTAGGATTACAAAGTCCTAATGCTAATTACGTCCGGCTGCGGTTACAGAAGAGTTAAACACAGATAGAAGCTGGTACTAACTGATACCGCTTCTGTAGAATCAGTTATCACCAGCTGAAAACCCCCCAAAATTCACATACCTCTCATCCCACGGCCAGAACAGCGGCTCAATCTGCGTCGGGAGCTGAGTGAGACTAGGGGAAAAAAGCCCCCAGTCTCCCTCTGCGATCACTCTGCCGACCTGCAGGATCTCACGAGAGGCGTGATACTGCAGGTCATGTGACCTGCAGTCGAAGCCTCAATGGAGTCCTATGGACTCCATGCAGGGGATGCTCGTGGCGGCGCTTAGCGATGCCTCGAGCATCCTGAGGCTTAGCGCTGCATTACGGGCAGGCTGCTGGATTAGCACCTGCCAGGTAATATGGATCTAAAACGGGGACGCTAAGGAGAAACTTGCAGGCACAGGTTTTCCTCCTTAGCGTCCTCGTTTTTGCAGACACATTTTAATAGTGCCCTTCATTTTTACGTAGAAAAAGAGAAGATATTTTCTGAAATGTGTGAAAAATATAGGAAACACTGTATACTGTCTCTTTTTTTCCACCCTGGTCTTGTCTATAGAGACAGAACATGGTAGGGATGTGCGTTTCGGGTTTCGGAATTTCGGAATTTTCACAAAATTTCCCGATTCGTGCATTCGGATTCGTCCGATTTTCCGAAAATTTTCGGATCCGAAAACGGCAGATCCGAACAAATTTTCGTGCCGAAACGAAAACTTTTCGGAATTTTCGAATGGACTAGAAATGTGTAAAATCGAAATTCATTTTTGTTCCATTCGTGATTTCGGCTCCATTCCTGATTTCGGTTCCATTTCAGTAATTTCGGACATCGTATTTTTCGGTTATATCGCTGATTCTGTAATTTTGTATCATTCCCATCTCAATGTATCCTTCCTGGAAAACCAGACAAATCTCAATGTATCCTTCCCGGGAAACCAGAGAAATCTCAATGTATCCTTGTAAAAAATGAGAAATCTCAATGTATCCTTTTTGTAAAACATGAGAAATCTCAATGTATCCTTCTTGTAAAACATGAGAAATCTCAATGTATCCTTCCTGGAAATCCAGAGAAATCTCAATGTATCCTTCCTGTAAAACATGAGAAATCTCAATGTATCCTTCTTGTAAAACATGAGAAATCTCAATGTATCCTTCCCGGGAAACCAGAGAAATCTCAATGTATGCTTCTTGTAAAACATGAAATTATCGTATCGTATAATTATCGTATCCGAAAAACCATTAGTTTACGTCAAAACGAATATACACTTTGAAACGAGGAGAACAGACGTTTCGAAAAACACGAAAATTTCCGAAATCACGAAAAAAAGTCGATACGAAAAACGAACCGAAACGAAAATCGGCCGAAACGAGTCGAAACGAAAATTTACAAAATCCGAACGAACCGAACCGAATCTAACCGAAAAAAAAAATCGGTGCACAAGCTTAGAGGATGCTTTAATGAGGTCCCTAAAATTGATGTTCTCTGTACATAAAATCCCTTATGCACAAGCTTCAAGTCTTACGCAGTCCAATGGCCTCTAGTCGTTAGAATCACTGGCCTGAAATCATCATTTTGTTGATAGTAGATCTGCAATAGAGCGGCGGAGGAACTCATGGCTCAGGAAACGCCACATTCATTAAGGTCCACTGGTTAAAATGAAAATCTGAGTGTTTCCATTGTAAGTGTAGGAGCCAAACAGAAGGGCGTACTCGAGGTTTTAGTGTAAGCCAAACAACAGCTGTGACTTAAAACTGAAAGTAAGAAAAAAATAATAATAATTCCACGTTTGGCCTAACCGAAACGGATTTTTAACACGAAGAAAACCGCATTATTTAAAAAAAAATATCTAATAATAGTACAGTAGTTTAATAACCCCACAATACCAGTCCTTAAACTGCCTTAAAGGGATACTAAAGGGTTAAAACAGGACAAGGGGAAATGTATGGGTTAAACATTAACCCCTACAGACCCCCTCCTGTTTTAACTCCTTTAGTATAAATTCCTCAGCACTGGTCCACACATGACATGCTGCCGGCCTCCTGTAAGACACAGCATGACCCGTGATCACTGGGGAGTTTGAACACCAGAATGTATTTAGACCAGGGGTCAAGTCGAGGGGGAACGCAGTTCACCCCTTATTTTTACAGGGGGAACCTACTTCCCATTGGTCCCATGCAATAGTGGATTTTAGCAAAAATATTTTATAAATGACAATAAATATATGAATTAACAGGGAAAGATATGATTAAATTCCTGAATACAAGCATTATATTATTTGCTTGTATTCAGGAATTTAATCATATCTTTCCCTGTTAATTCATATATTTATTGTCATTTATAAAATATTTTTGCTAAAATCCACTATATATATATAGTATAGTTGGTGTATTATATATTTTTTATATATATATATATATATAGCACCCCTCCCTGTCACAAGTGCTCCAACCACAGGTTCTATTTAACCTTGATTTGCAGGGTGGTCCAGAAAGGACTTGGTCCTCGGTAAATGAGTTTATCCCATAAGAGCAGTCATTAGATTGGGATGACAGGACGTGCCAGGGGTGGGATACATTGTCGCTGTTGACAGGCTTAAGCAATTTATAGCCATTCATTGTGAACTAAATTTCCACCATTTTTCAACAGAGTTTAGGGTTAAAAACCTTTCGAAAAGACTTGAAAGGGATAAGAACTGCAGTGATTCTGAAGGGGATAAGAATTGTCGTAAGCATTTAAAGGGTTAAATCTGGTAAAATCTCAATGTTTGAATGTGTCGCGCTGCTGTTGCTGTTCCTTTTGAATTTTTTGAACATGTTGTTTGGTGTCTCTCCTCTTGGTTTGTTGTATTATATTGTCTTGAGATGCACCCACATTGAGTGCTTAGTAAAGGCTGAGTGCTGCCCTGCTTGTGTAATATATATATATATATATATAGTCAATCAATGCCAGCACTCTGGGATTTCCATAAAACGAAGTTTATTGATCTATGTTCTTTAAAATTGCCAACATTTCGGTTCCAATCTGGAACCTTCCTCAGGACAAAAACATAACACCGGTAGCTGCCCTTTGGTGCGTGTGGGGGAGCCGGGTTGGTCTTTCCTGGAGAAGGAGGGGGGATTCCTTGACCTAGACGTACATTTGGGTTACTAAGGACAACCAGGGTGATGTCATCAGAGGGCGCTGAGGAGCCGGCGCATGCGCGTTAGGGTCCAGAGCACACCGGATGTCTCGTGTACCGGAAGGGTAAGTGACCGATGTGTTTTTATCAATATGTGATTGTGTTTTCTATTTAAACCGCTGGGTTTGTAGGAGGTATGTTTTGTTTTTTTCCTGAGGAAGGTCCCAGATTGGAACTGAAACGTTGGCAATTTTAAAGAACAAGGATCAGTAAACTTCCTCTTATGGAAATCCCAGAGTGCTGGCATACCTTTGATTGACTACATTCGACATAGGCCGTTGCTGAGCACCGGGTGCTTGGAACCAGGGGTGCACTGTGAGTGCAGACCACAGTATTGTATTTATATATAATTTGTGTGTATATTTATGTTACGTACGAGATGATAATCGCTAATTTGGGGACAGAAATCACGATGAGTTCCCACACTAATTTATTTTTTAAGACTTGACCCCTGATTTAGACCCACTGGTGTCAGCTAAGTCACGAAGCTCCTAAAAGAGACCTCAATGCTCAGGATCTGGGAGGGATTAAGCCTTTGCACGAGGAGGGCTGAATCGGCCCACCAGGCCCACACACTCCAGAGGGGGGTGAGGTACGAGGACACTCAGGACAGTGTGACCACCCAAATAACGTTGAGTGGTCACAATGCATATAGTCTCCTCTTCACAATGCCAGTACTCTCTCTTCCCCATCCAGCCGGGAAGTAGATACTGACTGTTTATGGCTTGGTGGAGTAGAGGTAACATCATTGCTCTATAACTGTGAAGACACAGGTTTGAATCCCGGCAAGAGCACCTCTCCAGTAAGTGTCGTTGGCAAGACACCTAACGGTACATACTCGCCACCCAGGACATACTTGAAAACGAGAGAAATCTCAATGTATCCTTCCTGGTAAAATCCTTTCTCTTATAAAATTGTATCATTAAAATCCATTGTCTTTTTCCAGGCCTGCCAAGGCAGACACGGGATGCTCGACAGCGGAAAAGCCGTATGTATTCACTCTGACTTTCACTAAGCAGAGAAAGAGATACAGTCCTGTGATCATTTATAATCAGCGTGCTCTCCTTCTCCCCAACCAAACAAAGATGCTGGTTATAGATAACTAGAAGCAATGGCAGGAGAGGAAAAAAATGGCTGTTGGAATCACTTGGCGCTAATCAAGCCATAACATTCAGTTACAATGAATATCCAAAATTAATAATCTCTCTTCTCCCTCTACAATGGACTGGGGAGCATGGCCAATGTCTATTTAAAATTAGATATATTTTCTTTTTGCCCGTGCCAAGCTACACAGTAGATACTGGCAAGTAATAATTGGAATCAATGTGCTTTTCCTTCCTCAGGCTGGCTGGACAGGAAATAAAGGCATGTGGTAATTATAAATCACATCTCCCTACCCCTGGCAAGCTGGAGTGGAGATACTGGGCCGGTGGTTAGTGTAATCAATAATCTTTCCCTGCGCCATGATGGCATCAACGCGCGCTCCCATTTCGGCCATAAAGCCAGGCGGAATGCTTGAAGGTGGTTAAAGGGAATAAAAGGATGACAGTGAGAGAGGAAAGTTGGTGGAAGGAAGAGAGGAGGAGGGAAATCACACACAGAGAAGAAATGTAATATTGAAAAAATCTCCTGCTGATAAGCAGAGTTTGTTTTCTAAAAAAAATCATAGCTGGCAAAACTGGAACTATCTCACCTAGAGGCCCAAAAACATCGAAATAAGCAAGCACGTGGAACAAGGCTGCCATCTAGTGTCACCGTGAAAGGAGGAACATTTGATTCCTGAATAATTCCATAGATGAGCCTTGATACATTGTTGTTTTCGTTTATAACAAGCATACACTTTCTGCAGTACTGAACAATACAGTTGTAACAGATCTCAGTAGCCCGACTGAATCACATCTGTTAATGCCGTTTCCTTGCCAGACCCCCGTGCTCTCCCCAGCAGGCTTTCGTGTCTTTTTCCAGTCCTTAGACAAAGCTTAAGGACGGGTACACGTAACGAGCCTTGCTAGCATTCCCCAGAAATAAGAGGATGCTGTAGATCTGGGACTTTGAACAGCAACAACACTGAACACCTTTATTGAGCTACATATATACTGTCCCAGGGTAGCGTGGAAGCCAATAGCAAATAACACACTGGCACTTAACAGCACTACATCATAATCCCTCCCCTACAAAATGTTGCAAGGTTCTGATTTTGTGAAGTTTCTTCAGTATGCTTCTCAGAGTGTGAGACATAATCAGACTTAGTACAGACAGTGAGATAAACATTACGTCAACATTTCTAGACAGGATAGAACAATGTCAGTCGTGGGTGGTAAAGAGGATTACAGTCTAAGACATCAGATAATGGGGCAGTGTTTTTCCAACAAGACAGATCAACAAAGACCACTCAAACATACACATATAATCACACATTCCAGAGAGGGGATGCTGGAAAAGGCTAAAATAACCCAGCCAGCAATCCTATCAGAAGATAGCAACAGATACACATGGACTATAATGATAGACAATAATTTTATTTATACATAACACACATTACACAAATACCCTGCACCCTACAGGCACAGGGCGACTTCAACATAACAGAGGGCAGGTAAATAATATAGAACATGAGGCCTGCACCTCCCAAGTACATTTCTAGGCCCATGCACCCCAAATCCAAAGCGATGCACGTGGGGCAACCACAGCCCTTAATATTGTCTCTGCCTTCCAAATGAACAGTTAAACTCCATTCACTTATTTCTGGTTATTGATTTCCATATCGAGGTTAAATAATTTATGGAACTGGTTTCACATGGTCAGGTCAACCTGGTCATAGTTATCGCCAACCATCTCAAACATTTCATTATTTTTAGAGTCCCTTAGAGCCAATGAGAGACTGAGAACCCTCTGATTCTCTTCAAGGATGTCTGTGCCTAATCGCCCATGAGAAGAATGAATATGTGATCTCAGCAGTCTCTTAAAATGGACATTCTACTCATATTGAACACTTTAGAGTTTCTTTTCTCTGGCTCCAGTCTGAAGAAAACGCAGTGTGAAGTGGAGGAGTTTCCTCCACCTATGCCAGTGTTACCAGCAGCCGGGACCTTGAATTTCCTGACTGCTGATCACCAGTGATGTCAGCATGCTCTGTGTGCTGCAATCACACTCTCTAAGGCCGCCTACGATAGGGGACGTTCTAACAGATGCAGTCGATGGATTGGATCCTCAAATGTGCGCGCTGCTCCGATCTATCATTCTGCGCAGATGCTACAGATCCTTTATACACGAAGTGCGTAAACCCCGAGCGATGTGCATTTTCTGGATACTAAGCTACGCACTTTGCGTAGCCACTCGAATTGCATAGCAAAGCTGCAGGGACGTCTGGAATGAAGAAAGCCTGAGCTGAAGGGGATGAACAACGTGCCGAGGGAGAAAAAGGAAATATTAACAGCCAAAAAATATAATAATTGGGCAGATGCTGTCACCATCATCTGCCCAATTATTTAAGGGCAAAATAAAAAAAACGGGGTAGGGTATTGTTTAACCTCTTCACTACCAGTGATTTTAGTAGAACAAATGTATTATAACATTTATTTGAAAAATGGGATGCAATGTTAACAATATAGAGTAAAATAGAAAATTCTGTAATGAAATTGTTGATCTGAGATGTAGAATATTCCTTCATCTCCATCGTAACAGATTTTCTTCACATATGCAGCCTAAAGAATCATCATTATCCAGAGCAGAATTTTAATAGAATTATACCTGCTACTTTAACTAGAGATGTGTATTTTTCGTTCCAAATCAAAATTCGGACGAAATTTACCGATTTGTATTTCCAAAATGCTTCCAAAATGCGAATCGGTTCCATCCAAAAGGGAACAAAAACGAATCGATTCGGCCCGAAACGGAACGAAAATGAAACAGTATAAAACAAGTTAATTTCCTTTTTATGGATCAATTCGTTATACCGTTTCACTTAGGCTCGACACCGCGCCCCTGTCCATTGGCCGTGGTGCTGAATCTGCTGTATTCAGCACCACAGGCCATGGACAGCGCCTTGGTGCCGTTCGGTGCGATTCGGTGGCAGTGAAATTCCCCATAAACAAGTAATGGTTAATCTATTCAGAGAACTTCGAACAGCACCGAAATGTCAGTGAAGTGCTCTGATTTTCAGTGGTTTGTTCGACAGCTTTAAACAGACGAATCCCTTAGGTTTCAATGTAAAAAAATCCCTGTTTTTATTAAATACAGTTGTGTTCAAAATTATTCAACCCCCAATGCTGTAAAGGGTTTTAGGGAATTTAGTGTACATTTGTAATTGTATTCAGAATGAAATCCTACAAGGACTTTTTAAAGAACCATATGCAACTAAAATTACATCAATTGGTTTTGTAATACAGTAGTAAATGTTTCTTTTGTGAATTCTTCATTGACACAATTATTCAACCCCTTAAAGACTACCACTCTGAAGAACAGAGGTTCATTCAAGTGGTTTCAATCAGGTATTGAAAACATCTGTGGATGTCACGGAGCAGCAATAAAGCATAATAAGCACCAATTAGGCAGCTTTAAAATGACTGTGATACTCAGCTCCTTCTAGACATTTACTGGTGTGGTTACAAACATGGTGAAGTCAAGAGAATGGTCCAGGAAGACAAGAGAATAGGTGATTACTCTTCACAGGAAGGGCAATGGCTATAAGAAGATTGCAAAGATGTTAAACATACCAAGAGAGACCATAGGAAGCATCATTCGCAAATTCAAGGCAAAGGGCACTGTTGAAACGCTACCTGGTCGTGGCAGAAAGAAGATGCTGACTTCGACTGCTGTGCGCTACCTGAAGCGTAGAGTGGAGAAAAGTCCCCGTGTGACTGCTGAGGAACTGAGAAAAGATTTGTCAGATGTGGGTACTGAAGTTTCAGCTCAGACAATACGGCGCACACTGTGTAATGAAGGCCTCCATGCCAGAACTCCCAGGCACACCCCCTTGCTGTCTCCAAAGAATAAGAAGAGTCGACTGCAGTATGCCAAAAGTCACAGAAGTTTTGGGATAGTGTTCTGTGGACTGATGAAACAAAATTAGAACTGCTTGGGCCCATGGATCATCGCTATGTTTGGAGGAGGAAGAACAAGGCCTATGAAGAAAAGAACACCTTGCCTACTGTGAAGCATGGTGGGGGTCAATCATGCTTTGGGGCTGTTTTGCTTCTGCAGGTACAGGGAAGCTTCAGCGTGTGCAAGGTACCATGAATTCTCTTCAGTACCAGGAGATATTGGATGACAATGTGATGCAGTCCGTCACAAACCTGAGGCTTGGGAGACGTTGGACCTTTCAACAGGACAATGATCCCAAGCATACCTCCAAGTCCACTAGAGCATGGTTGCAGATTAAAGGCTGGAACATTTTGGAGTGGCCATCGCAGTCACCTGACTTAAATCCGATTGAGAACCTCTGGTGGGACTTAAAGAAAGCAGTTGCAGTGCGCAAGCCTAAGAATGTGACTGAACTGGAGGCTTTTGCCCATGACGAATGGGCGAAGATACCCGTAGATCGCTGCAAGACACTTGTGTCAAGCTATGCTTCACGTTTAAAAGCTGTTATAACTGTAAAAGGATGTTGTACTAAGTACTAAGATTGAATGTCACTTGGGGTTGAATAAAACTGATAATGATGTGAGCACAGAAAAGACATTTGTGGTTATTTAATTATAAATGTTATGTTATATTTGTCTGACCTACACGTGCCTCTTTGATTTAATTGTAAGCAAGATGACTGAATGATCAAAATCAATGTCAAACTGGCCAAAACACTAAATTTCAGTGGGGGTTGAATAATTTTGAACACAACTGTATTTATTCAACCGTTTATTCTTTTCATATGCAGCAAAAAGTCTTTTTATTTAAATATATTTTTTAGGCATTTTTCGGTGAAATTTTTGGATTTCTGATTTTTTTTAAAACAAGGCTTTTTTTTTTGCCGAACGTTGCAGGTTTTTTTTCTTTCCTGCAGTCGGCGTAGTCTGTCTATGGTGCGGAAACCTATTCAGCACCAAGGACAGCAGCCCCTCGGGGGTTCCGGAGCGCTGTTTTTTTTACCCTTATCTAAGTAATTAATTCATCCGTTTCACATTCTGAAATAACTAATAGAAACAAAATAACTCTATGCCGGGAGAGGTGATGCTTCTACTTTGTTGTCATGATGGGTTTGACATATTTGTAATATCTGAATACCTCCGATACCCTAAATCATCAGCTTGGGTACTCCTACCCTGAGTAATGCAATTTACTTGACCTGTTTGAGCTGTATTTTTCATAGTACCTTTCTTATCTTGGACAAGTATTGTCCTTTATTGTTTGCTGATATTAGATTGTACATTCTCTTCTTTGATTAATACAATTTTATTACACAAAAAAGAGAAACAAAATAACTAATAAAAACGAAATAACTAATCAATCCGAAATACAAAATAACTAATAAAAACGAAATATGAAGTGATCCGAAATACGAATTACCACTCGCCCGAACTAACAAATCGATCCGAAATACAAATCGCATTCTGAGCGCACTCTGCGTGCGTGCACAACGGACGGACGTACTGACGGAAGATACTGTAGACACCACACGGTCCGTTTTTGTTGACGGACATAGAAAAAAAAAGGGAATTATGGGAAGTAAAATTAATATGAAAAATGCTAACAATTTGAAAAGGATATGAAAAGCCATTTTGTGCGTCAAGGTGCTGGACGTCGCAAATGCGCTGCATCTGACATCTCATCACTCACACAGAAGGCTACGCGGGCGTGGCGCACTTTGCAGGTCCGTCTAGCGGTTTTACGTTCTTGCCTAACTTGCGTCCGTTTGCCACGTGCGATGTGCGATGAGTGCACAGTTCGGAGCGCTCGTACTTCATGTGTGGGTCTTTATTGCTCATGATTCTATGCTAAGACGGACGTTAAACTGTGCGACAACACGGACGCGATCACTGCGTTCATCTGACGCCGGCCTAACATAACGAACGCACCGAAACGAATTGATAAACGGAACGCATCGATAAGAAATTAAAAAAAATAGTTGTGCACATGTCTAACTTTAATGTGTAATAGGTAGAGGCCAATTGCTAACTAATTGTACTTCTAGTACGACAACTTTCAGTTGCATAAACAAGTGGGATTGAATGTTTTTGAAAGCTTCATTCTATATTTATTTTTTCCTCAGCATATTTTTTAAATAATACCAACAAATGTTTTCAAATAAAGTATAACGCTGGACAGTTAAATAGACAGACTGTGTGTTGATAAAATTAGAGAACCGGCCATGGGTCCAAATCATTTTGTAATACATTTTATAAGAATATCATTAATAAAACATTAGATCATAGATTTTTTTATTTTGCTATCATACAGGGTTATTCAAAGAGCTCCGAATTGCTTGAGAAAGGTAACCGAACGCTGAAAATCAGCGTTCGGTTACCATTCCTGGCCATTCGGCTATCCAGAGAGCAGGCAATTCGCCAAATCCTGGCGAATTGCCTGCACATACGGTGCCTGTTCGGGGGCAGTGAAATCCCCATGAAAAAGCACTGCTTCGGCTATTCAGAGAACACAAACCAGCAGTGAAAGGTTCCCCCAATGCCCTGCCATTTGGTGGTTTAATTCGGCAAGTTTATTCAAGGTGCTGGACGTCGCAAATGCGCTGCGTCTGACATCTCATCACTCACACAGAAGGCTACGCGGACGTGGCGCACTTTGCAGGTCCGTCTAGCGGTTTTACGTTCTTGCCTAACTTGCGTCCGTTTGCCACGTGCGATGTGAGTAGGCTTCAATATTAAAAATATTCCCGTTTTAATTCAATATCTAATAAACCGTTCATTATAAAATTCTGCAATAAAGAGTCTCTTTATTTATAGATTTTTTAGGATACTTTAAGCATTTTTCTGAATTTTTTAAGTTTACTTATTTTTTCTGTAACAGCCCTTTATTAACATTCCCTGGACCTCCTGTGTAAATTTCTGACATTTTCACTCAGTAGTTTCTTTGCAAACAGCGTTTCATTTTCACACATTCACGCAAACTATTTTGCTAATTTATTCACCTCCCTCGGCTGCGTCTCGGCTGCTTCGGCTGCGTGTGATCGGCTCCTGCTCGGGTTTTTTCCGTGGTTTTCGGCAGGTTAATCCAGATGTTTTTGTGGCTTTTCGGCGTGCATTCGCTGGGTTTTGCGTTTCGTTTTCGTCGGGTTTGCGGCAGCTTTTCCCTGCAATTCGGGGATCCTGTGGTGCTTGCTGAATACACCGCAGGGTCACCGAAATGGGATCGGCAAAAGGAACTGAATTGAAGAGAACGAAAAGTCACCGAACGTGCGGTGACTTTTCGAATCTCTTTGAATAACCCTGATATTTATGTCTATCAGTGAGCCTGAATATTATCAGCAGCATTTTGACGACAAGAATCTTCACAGTACATTTATGATGTTAGAGGCCCTGCTCAAATTTTTGTCTTGTCACTGAGTGAGTAGACAAGGGCTCTGAGATGCACGGAGACCCCAGACTTCCCTGTGAGCTGTAATCCCGCTCATTCTCAGAGCTTTCTGTAGCCAATGCACCCTCAAAGGTCACACTTTGGTTGTAGAGTATGGAGGATTTGGACTTTGCTTCACCTTCTTGGTACCAAGAACTGGTTGGTGTGACAGAGGTGCGGGCAGAGCTGGCGCTGCCATTCGCTGCCACCTTAGAGGCAGGTGGAGGAGTCAAAGCCCTCACTGCGTTGTGAAAGGATCTCAGTGCGCGTTGACTGCGCTGCCTCTCTTGGCGCTCACGTCTCTCTTTCCGGCGGAGTTTCTCACGTTGTTCTTTTACCATTTTCTTCCTGGAGTCGACAAGGTTCCTGATGGGCAAAGAGAATCAATCAATTCGAAGAGGTTCTTACATGCAAGGATTAAATGGTAGGTGTCAAATGAACTGGAGAAATTGAGAAAATAAATATATATCAAAAAGATACTGTATGGTAGTGTCAAAAAGACTGGGGAAAAACGCTGCTCAGACGGAGACTTGGAAACAAATAAGTCTTAAAAATGACAACATATTCAATTTCTTGATGAAGATGAAGTTAGCTCCTTATTCGGCCAGCTTCTTATTCTCACACTGAAGATAGCTTCTTATTCAGGCAGCTTCTTATTTAGTGACTGAAATTAGCTGCTTATTCGCCCAGCATCTTATTCCTCAAAGAATAATGTCAATAAAAAGTATATCGAACAATTGGACAATTCTAACACATTCATATGATGAAATAAATTTATCCAGAAAACTGGCACCCCCCCCCCACCCCACTTGTTTCAATGGTAAAAAATGAATAAGTAACTGGTGATTTTCTCTATGAAAATCATCTTGGCTCAACCCAAACTGACTAGTTTTCTATTAATTAGACTGTTCTCTATCAGAAAAAACATAATCTAGCCCGAGCCAAACATTATTGATTAAGCAAACTGGCATCAAACCTAGCCCCCCCCCCGCTCCATTAAATGCAATGAGAAAAAATAAGTAACTGGTGATTTTCTCTATGAAAATCATCTTGGCTCACCCCAAACTGACTAGTTTTCTATCAATTAGACTGTTCTCTATCAGAAAAAACATAATATAGCCCGAGCCAAACATTATTGATTAAGCAAACTGGCATCAAACCTAGCCCCCCTCGCTCCATTAAATGCAATGAGAAAAAATAAGTAACTGGTGATTTTCTCTATGAAAATCATCTTGGCTCAACCCAAACGGACTAGTTTTCTATCAATTAGACTGTTCTCTATCAGAAAAAACATCATCTGGCCCGAGCCAAACTTTATTGATTAAGCAAACTGGCATCAAAACTGGCACCCCCGCTCCATTAAATGCAATGAGAACGTTTCGGCGATGTCACAGCTCTGCTACGGGGCTGTGGGATTCGACATCACTGGGGCGCCTCAGGATCTCATGGTGTTACCTGGGAGGGAAAGGCCTACTCTGCCGCAACCACAGAGGCGGCGCAGGCCGTTTTGACCATCGTGGGGCTCTTGGCTGCTCCACATGGTCCCCCAAGGGTCTACCTTCAGAGCCCGGATGAATGACTCCCCTCTACATCTGTTTTTCCTTGGGATAGCTGGGATTGTTCGCCCCAATTTTTCTGAGGCCGTGCTGCTCATTTTTGTCTGTGATTTCACACCCTCCCCCATTTCCCCTTTTTTTTCTTTTTTTGTTTAAGTAGCTTGACTTATCCTGAAGGCATTTTTTATTTCTCCTCATTTGCTGTGACATTCTGAGGCTGTTTTTGATTTCCTCCATTTTTCGCCCTCCTCACCGCCCAACTATTTATGCGGGGTTCCCTGTGTGACCCTTTTATCCAGGATTGACGTGGGAGTCAGGCTGGGGGTGGTGATCCCCCTTTTATTTATTTTTTGGTATGGGACACTGGGTAGACACCTGTGCGAGCCGCTAGGGTGGCAGCCTAGGCTCTGGCCTCTCTCCTGGCCCCAGATCTCCCAGCCTTGTGGACTCTTCCCAGGCCCCCAGTTTCAGTTAGGTAGCTTGGGTGAGCAGGGAACACCATGATTTACTGGGCAGTCCCTTGCCTCCCCCCCTTTTGATTTCCCCCCCTTCATGATGCCCCCGCCCTGCCACACTACACCACTTTTTTGGTCTGCCCCTCTCGATTTGTTTGGATTTGTTTTACTCCACTTACTCCTTTACCCCCTTCTCCTCCATTTTACTTTTACTATTTCATGACTCTATAGATGACATTTTATGGTCCTGCATGGCCATTGTTCATCGCTTACTTTTCTTTTTAAAATCTGTATTCAAATTCTAAAATAAATAATTCAAAAGAAAAAAAGAGTTTTCATTGAAAAAGTCATTGATTTGATCATTTTAGTTTAGCATTTAAAAGAATTAATGTCAGGGTTCGAGTTGTCTCAATATTGTTTGGTTCAGGCAAAATTTTGTTGTTTTTTTTGTAACGGAAGAGAAGCCACTTAATAAAAAAAATGAAATCTTGGGTGAGCCAAAATGATTGTCATTGAACAGTTGTTCCCAAAGTGGGATATGTGAGAAGACAAAGGAGTACACGAACTGCGCATGGGTGAGCCAGTGAGTTGGGAGAGTTGGTGACATGGAAGAGTCAGTGAGAATGCTGGCTTACGTTACCAGCCGAGAGCGGTGCAGCCAGTAGTAAAGTAAACAATGTTCATAGAATGCTGGTGTCTCTGTCCGTATGCTGCCCGCATTTGTGATGAATAAAGCAAGATGCCAAAACTGCAATACAAGGCAGTTTTATTAGTGATGCTCTACCTCATTTCACCCTTTTCTCCTTCACTACTAATCAGGACTCCATTAGAAAAGTTGGGATCACTTTCTGGACCACTGTCAGGGCAACCTGACCGCCAATTCGCCCTCCTCATTTTAGCCCCTTTTACGACCTTTGGCTAATCATATCCCAGTCATCAACTGGGATCCACAATTGGAAAAAAGCTGCATGATTTTATTTTCTATTTGTGGCAGGTTAAGCAGGTTGGTTTATTTTTGAACAATACAGACACATTTATATGGTACAGTCCCATTGTTCTCTCCCACGCCCGCCCTCAGACATCTCGGGGCCAGTTTTAACACTGCGACTAACCATAGCCCTTTTGGTATACTTAACATGGGCTGCCACTGCCCCTAGCTCGAGCTCTGCTCTTGGTGCCACACTGTCTGGCCTGCCCTGGGCTGTTCCCTGCCCGTGAAATTCCACCCTCCTGGAGTGCGGTCTCTGATTCCGAACCCAGGATTTTCTCTGCACCTGGAAGCCTGGCCTGAGTTTAGCCCCTTCACTGCTGAGCCATTTCACGTCTTAAAAAAACACATTTTTATTTTTATTGTTATTATTTTTATTCTTTACTTTAAACATGGTCATGTTTGGTATCATTGGAAAGGCCATGCTCTGGCCTTTCTAATGATACCAAATAATGACCCTGCTAGCTTAAAACAGTTGGGAGATATTGGGTTCAAACAAATCCCTATCTTTCCTTAGGAGTCAATGAGGACGTTCCCCACACGTCCTCAGCAGTGAAAGGGTTAACAGCTGATTGAGGGGTGATCTCGGTGGCGCTCCCCTTTACAACTCACCGCACAGTGGCACCATGTTCCCAGGGCCCTTCTGACCAAAAAGCACTCTGGTGGCATGTACAGGGGCTGAGAGGTGCAGGGTGTAAGGCATGTCGGCTGTGCTAGGTCTTGGCTGGTGGCAGCTGTATCAGGGTTGCGCTGGGCAGATAAACCACGGTGGTTGGGCAAGGCAGTGGTGTCAAAGAACTTAATAAACATCAGGGTCATACAAGCGCAAATTGTACAAACGAATTATAAACTTGGGGAAACGAAAACTGGGCAATTTAGGTGGTATTAAATTGTGAGGGAATACAGGTGCGTTTGGTGCGGGAAATTGCGAGGGGAAACACAATACACACAGGGATCATACAGACATAAATTGTATAAACGAAAATTAACATTGAACCAACGAACTTTTAACGTTTTATGTGCAAATAACTTGAAAGTGACGGCTGTTCTGTCACACTAACGTTAGCGCTCACCTGCGTGAGCGTTAACGTTAGCCCAAGTAGTTAACGCAAATTACAATCCAAACGCTAACAGGTTAAGTAACCCGTTTGCGTTTGGTATCTTGTGCTTCTCTGCGCGAGGTTACTGTACTTTGAGCTCCCTATACTTAACATGGGGAGCGCAAAGTGTTAATCAGCGTTAGGATTACAAAGTCCCAGCGCTGATTAACGTCTGGCTGTGATTAACAAAAAGTTAACCAGAGCAAGGACTTGGTGCTAACGGATTCCGCTTCTAAAGAATACGTTAACACCAGCCAAAATTTTTCTTAAAAATCGTATACTCACCTCCTGGTCCACGGCGAAGACTGCGGCTCTGTCCACCTCCTCCTCAGTACGGCGGGAGCAGGGAAAGACTGGGGAAAAGGTCCCCCCAGTCTCCCTCTGCGTATCACTACGCTGACCGGCCGGATCTCACAAGACGAGCTCCAGCAGGTCATGTGACCGCCGGCGTCTGTTTCAATGGAGTCCTATGGAGAGGATGCGTGTGGCTGAGCTTAAAGCCTGAGATACACTGAGCGCGTAGCGACGCACAGCGTAGTGAAGCAAAGAGAAGCAAAGATTTTGCAGGCTTGACTTCACGACGTAATGAAATAAATAACCTGGATCGGCGCAAAATAATGCTCTCTGGGGTCCTGGAATCTTGCGTAGATATGTATAAAAGAAGGAGACAAATAATAGTGCAACACTGATATATACAAATTGCTATAAGTGTATATGAGATATATCCCACTCACAAATATAGAGCCGTAACACTGGCTCTAAGTGGGTCCAGGCATGTGGGTGATTATCTTCAATTTCTTAGGTGACCCCACCTTACAGCAACTTTTCTGTCCAGAATTTTATGCAGTGGAGAGAAAAGGAAATTTCCTTGTGTAGATCCACAAACAAAGTTCACAATGTTGTGTGCAGTTGGAATGGTACTCACATTTTAAGGAGCTCACATAGCTCGTGGATGTAGCCCACGGGTTTTTTTTTGGATGGGAAAAACCCAAAGGAAAAACCACCAGTGATCCAGGAAACAGCACCAAAAATCCGGAAAACAGCAAGCAGGAACGGGATTGAAGGTAGAAAATAAAATTTATTTAAAATATAATTAAAATAACCATAACTGGTGGTTATTTTAATTATATTTTAAATAAATTTTATTTTCTACCTTCAATCCGTTTCCTGCTTGCTGTTTTCCGGATTTTTGGTGCTGTTTCCTGGATCACTGGTGGTTTTTCCTTTGGGTTTTTCCCATCCAAAAAAAAACCCGTGGCGTACATCCACGAGCTATGTGAGCTCCTTAAAATGTGAGTACCATTCCAACTGCACACAACATTGTGAACTTTGTTTGTGGATCTACACAAGGAAATTTCCTTTTCTCTCCACTGCATAAAATTCTGGACAGAAAAGTTGCTGTAAGGTGGGGGTCACCTAAGAAATTGAAGATAATCACCCACATGCCTGGACCCACTTAGAGCCAGTGTTACGGCTCTATATTTGTGAGTGGGATATATCTCATATACACTTATAGCAATTTGTATATATCAGTGTTGCACTATTATTTGTCTCCTTCTTTTATACATATCTACGCAAGATTCCAGGACCCCAGAGAGCATTATTTTGCGCCGATCCAGGTTATTTATTTCATTATTGTGTGTAATGGTATAGGGGAAACCACTATATCCTGAGATTGGCTATCTGGGCACCCTGGTGGTGGATGCATGTTGTGTGGCGCTGCACCATTCTTTGTTTAAATTGTTGACTTCACGACGCTCCGCCTCTCAGCCAGGCTACACTGCATGATGTTTGCTTCTCTCCGTACTGGACAGGAATCCAATAACTAAATTAAAATGTACACACAAAAATCTTCTATTTTCACAAAAGTGCATGTCATATAGGCAAAAAAGTTTCTATTGAATAAAATACATAAAAATTACTGCCAATTTAATAGGAATAGTATAACCAAATGCATACCACATAATTAATTAAATAATTTATTTTATAATAAATAAATTAATTAAATAATACCACATAATTAATAGAAAACTAGTCCGTTTGGGTTGAGCCAAGATGATTTTCATAGAGAAAATCACCAGTTACTTATTTTTTCTCATTGCATTTAATGGAGCGGGGGGGGGCTAGATTTGATGCCAGTTTGCTTAATCAATAATGTTTGGCTCGGGCCAGATTATGTTTTTTCTGATAGAGAACAGTCTAATTAATAGTAGGGATGTGCGTTTCGGGTTTCGGAATTTCGGAATTTTCACGAAATTTCCCGATTCGTGTTTTCAGATGCGGCCGATTTTCCGAAAATTTTTAGATCCGAAAATGGCAGATCCGAAAAGTTTTCCGAGCCGAAACGAAATATTTTCGGAATTTTCAAATGTACTTGAAATGTGTCAAATCGAAATTTATTGCTTTGAAACGAGGAGAACAGACGTTCCGAAAAAACGAAAATTTTCGAAAAACGACGAAGTCGATACAAAAACGAGCTAAGTGACAGGAAAATACGAAAATGGTCGAAATTCCGAAAAAATGGACACGAAAAACGAGTCGAGCCGAACCGAATCGAAACAGAAATCGGTCGAAACTAGCCGAATCGAAAAGTTTAAAAATCCGAAAAATCGAATCGAATCGAACCGAAAAAAAAATCGGTGCACAAGCCTAATTAATAGAAAACTAGTCGTTTGGGGTGAGCCAAGATGATTTTCATAGAGAAAATCACTAGTTACTTATTTTTTCTCATTGCATTTAATGGAGCGGGGGGGGGGGGCTAGGTTTGATGCCAGTTTGCTTAATCAATAATGTTTGGCTCGGGCCAGATTATGTTTTTTCTGATACAGAACAGTCTAATTAATAGAAAACTAGTCAGTTTGGGTTGAGCCAAGATGATTTTCATAGAGAAAATCACCAGTTACTTATTCATTTTTTACCATTGAAACAAGTGGGGTGGGCTCACAGTGAGACCGCGCCTGACAATCTGAGCGCCAGAGGGGCTGGCAACCCCGTTCAACTGCCTGAACCCCATTACATCCCCGCACAAAAAAGAGCCCTTGACCGCGGGGCGTGTAAAGCGGTATGTTTGCCCAAACAACAAAAAACGTGCACCTCTCTGTTACCGGCTTATCCGCTTTCAGATGAGGATGAAGGGGATAAGGCTTATGATTATGAGGAGCCTTTCGAAATCCATGCGCCCGCTTACGATGCGCAGTTGGAGGAGGATGTTTTACCACCTATTTTCCCGGGGGCTACTCCACGAGAAATCATTTATGACCCGCAGGGTAACCCCCTGTTTCACCCACAAACAATTTCCCACCCGCGCTCAACAGAGTGGTATCCACTGCCACATGTGGCTAAGTGGATTGATCAAAATTTCAGGGCTCCCCTAGACCGTCCCTCCAGAGCAACTATGAGGGCTGAGTGTCCCCGACCTACCACCGCGGGCAAAGTCTGCCTTACCCGGTGGTAGACGAATATTTTGAAAAATTCCTGGAGAAAAGGGTGGACATTAAAAAGGGCATCGACAATGCCTGCGCATGATACAGGACAAAGTCCTTGATATGTCAGGTCCCTTAACACGCCTTTTTGAAATGGTTGAAGATGCAAAGCTCTCTGGTAACCCCCTGGAACCTGAGGATGTCGGGGGATGGTTACAGCGCACTATGTGCTTGTTCGGGAACGCTAATGTGGCAGTAGCGACAGAACGCCGTAAAGCAATCCTGATCAAAATGGACCCGCAGTTCACCACTCTAGCCCCTAAAGACCTAGGTAGTGAGGCGCAGGGTTTTCTGTTTGGGGACCGTTTCATCAAAGAGATGGGAACGTATGCGAACACTTTTAACAATATGGAAAAGAATGAGGCCACAATGAAGAAGGTCTTCAATCCCACTCGGGTTTTTGGCAGGGCCGGCAGATACAGAGGGCGCCCTGCCGGCCGTGGAAACAATCCTTACGCCACTTCCCGTACGGGGAACTTGCCCTCACTATCTGCTCCAAAATCCAGAGCATCAGGATTCACGGGATCCTTTTTCCCATCACGTGCCCGACCCTGGCAGGGACGCGGGTTTAGAGGGACGAGAGGCAGAGGATATTTCCGTCGTCCAGCAGGTAATTCCTATACCACATCCCCCGATCCCAATCGCTGGCACTTGCGTAATTTCCTGCACAACTGGGACGCACTCACACAAGACACATGGGTCCTCAACATGATACAGGGGTTCACTGTGGATTTCACCGACACTCCATACCAATTGTCGCCACCACACCCGCTATCACTGTCTTCGACACTTCACGAATGAGTACACACGGAGGTACAAAACCTCCTACAGAAAGGGGCAATAGAAACATCTACTCCCATACCGCGCTTTGTAAGCAACCTCTTCGTAGCTGCGAAGAAAGGGGGCGGATACCGCCCAGTCATCAACCTGAAAGAGTTGAATGGTTGGGTGGTATACCGCCATTTCAAAATGGAAGGAATCCATACAATGAAAGAGTTGTTGATTGCAGGGGATTGGCTTGTCAAATTGGATCTCAAAGATGCCTATTTGACAATTCCGATTCGAGAAGACTTCAGGGACTTCCTCGCATTCCCCTGGAATGGCAGAATGTGGAGGTTCACATGTCTCCCATTCGGTCTATCATCAGCCCCATGGTGTTTCACGAAAATCATGAAACCAGTGATAGCTCAGTTGTGAACAAAAGGAGTGCGCTTAGTAATCTACCTAGATGACATCCTCATCATGTTGCAGTCACACTCCACCATACAACTACATCTACGATGGACCATTCAACTGTTACAGGATCTCGGATTCCTGATCAACATGGAAAAATCGATCCTGGTTCCATCACAAAAACTGGAGTTTTTAGGCTTCATTCTCGACTCTGTACTCCAGACTCTGAGCCTCCCGAACTCGAAGGTCCTTTCCCTCCGGAAGGAAGTCCGAACACTACTTCGCCATCGCTCCACTTCCCTGAGGCAGATTGCACGAGTCATAGGACTTATGTCAGCCACACGGCATGCAATATTTCCAGCCCCCCTGTTTTTCAGAGCCCTCCAGAGATTGAAGGGCCGTTTTCTCTGGTCCGGCTCTTCATACAACAGGATAGTGGAGATCACGGAGGATGCAACCACCGATCTCCAATGGTGGATTACAGATTTACATCTCTGGAACGGGAGTCCTCTGCATTTTCCAACTCATTCCCTCACGATAGAATCGGACGCCAGTCGTCTAGGTTGGGGAGCTCAATGCGGTCAACTGGAGACGGGAGGACGTTGGTCTCAGGAAGAGACATTACTGCATATCAACGTCCTGGAATTGCTAGCAGCATTCTTTGCTCTCCGGTGCTTTGTGAAAGGAACCAATCATCAATCCATCCTCCTTCGCTTGGACAACTTCCCGGCTGTGCGATACATCAACAGCCTAAGGGGACCTCGCTCAGTTCAGTTGACGTTCATGGCACATCAGCTTTGGGATTTCTGTTTCCAACATCACCTCCATGTGACGGCGCAGTTTATTCCAGGGCTCTCGAATGTGGTCGCGGACTGGAACTCATGGCATTGGCACGACGCAGGAGATTGGTCGCTCCACTCTTCAGTCTTCTCAACGCTCTCTCAGCTGTGGGGTCCCTTCCACACGGATTTGTTTGCCTCCCGGCTGAATGCAAAGCTGCCGACGTTCTTCAGCTGGCGTCAAGATCCAGATGCGACGGCGACAGATGCGTTCCTTCAAGATTGGGGACCGGGACGCCCCTATGCATTCCCTCCATTTGCATTGATTCAAAAAGTTCTGAATGTAATACGGACGCAATACATCACCTTGGTTCTGGTGACTTCGTTCTGGCCGTCTCAAGCATGGTTCTCATCCATCCTGGACCTTGTGATAGACGATCCCCGCTTGATCCCATCCTTCGAGGACGTGTTACTGGATCCGGATCACAGGCCCCACCCGTTGATCTCGTCAGGTCAACTACAGCTCATGGCCTGGGTGCTTTCGGGATCGATGGATCGATGGATCGACGAGCGGCTTATCAAGCTCTGCTGCCTCGTTGCTTTGGCAATCCTGGGCTCCGGGAACTAGAGGAGTATATGCCTCCTGTTGGACAAGATGGTCTAGCTGGTGTATTGAACGTGCTCAGGATCCCTTTTCAGCACCTCTGACACATGTCCTAAATTTTTTGTCTTCTGTTTTTGACTCGGGCACAGCGTACCGTTCCCTTAATGTGTTGAGATCAGCTATGTCAGCTGGACATGTCGGTTTCGAGGGCGTTCCTCTTGGAAGACATCCCTTAGTTTGTCGGCTTCTACGAGGGGCCCGTTTTGCTCGTCCTCCACGTCCTCGATATGTGGTAACATGGGATGTTACTGTGGTGTTGCGTTTCCTCCTCGCTTGGCCAGATAATCATGGTTTATCATTGCGCCGACTTTCGGCTAAGTTATTGATGTTACTGTGCTTGGTCTCGTGTAAAAGAGTGGGAGATGTGAGAGCGTTAGACTTTGGAGTTCGCTCTTTTTTGCCGGAAGGCGTAAGATTTAATATCTCCCGTCGTACCAAGACGTCCATCTCGCAGGCATTTTTTCCGTCTTTTCCCTCACAACCGTGGTTATGTCCGGTTAGATGTTTACAGGAATACGAGGAACGTACTCTACCCTTTAGACGAATGGAGGAAGTGGCTCCTTTGTTTATTTCTTTCAAGCCCCCCTTCCTCCCAGTTACCTCACCCACTCTGGATAGGTGGATTCGTTGGTTGTTGGATCTAGTAGGGATTGACACCTCCCAATTCGGGGCGCATTCAGTTAGGAGCGCCATTGCTCCTAAAGCAGTTTCCTCTGGCTGTCATTTAGAAGACTTGTTACGTTCCGCGGACTGGTCGCGGGAATCCACTTTCAGGGAGTTTTATTTTAAACCCGTATCACATTGGTCGTACGATGTTTTTGATGTTTAGATTTCCTCTAGCTTTGAACTTGCAAATAGGAGCCTCCGTGTCATGCCTTAAAATTACAAAATTTTCCTATTCCATAACGGAAAGTTAGAATTTTATTAATGACACGGAGGCGAGTATTTCCCGCCCATTTCTAAACCCTCCCTTCTATATATTGTTCTGTTATTGTCTTATATTAATAAATAAAAACATGGACTCTGTGTCATTTCTATTCAGTTACTGTGCTTACATTATCTGTACACTGTGTGTTTATTTAATAAAACTATTTATTGTTCCTATGAGTTCTGAAATCTTTTCAGCGCTAGTACCGCGTGTCTTGAGTGTTGCACGCAGTTGCTGTTATAATTCTAACACATCCTTCGTGTTTTGTGCTTTTATTTCAGCCACTGGCCCACCTGTTTGAATCTGGATTCTTTCGATTCCTTTCCTCTTGGATCACTCGTCTTCGACTCCGCAAGGAAAAGATTTCAAGTGTCGTTTTCTGATTCTTCGTAGTTTTTCAAGAAAGAGGTTTAATGGACGTCAGGGGAAATCTTATGTTAACTCAGGACAGTCCATACTGCGTTATGGAATGGGGTGTTTCAGGACGTACCATGTTGGTACTATCGTTTTTTCTTATCAAAGTTTATATATGGATATATACTTTTCTGTCTACTTCTTGCTACTGTTTATTAAAGTAAGAAAGAGACTGCAAATACTCGCCTCCGTGTCATTAATAAAATTCAAACTTTCCGTTATGGAATAGGAAAATGTTGTAATTTCTTGACCTTCACTTTTACGGATGCTTTGGAGTTAAATCCTAAATTGTTGCCTGATGAATTGCACATGTCTCAGTTTTTCGGTCCATACTCTGATTGGAAATGTTCCTGCCTTGTAAACATGGATCCAGTAGCCTGTTCAGCTGCGATATGTAAAGAGCAATTCTGGGGTAATGTGTTATTTGTTCAGCAACCACAACCGAAGCAAAGGTACTGATTGCTAAACTTTTATTACTTCGCCCCCAAATATTATTGACACTGAGATTGACAATGATCACTGGAAAGCACCAACTGGAGTAAAACTCTCCTTCGAATAGCTGTATTTGCTCATGCACCAAAGGACTTATATCAAGGTTGTATTTTTTCCTCACTTACTTGATGAAGGAATTACCTTAGGTAAGCCTTGATAGAGAGACTTAGGCGACACAGTGGATGCAGAGGATTGGTTCGATATGTAAGAGGAAGCTCAAAACTCCTCCATTTGTGTTTCCTATATGGAACAACCAATTCAAATTTTGTCGAGCTCGTATGTCGCACCAGTTCTCTGAGCCAAGGTGACTAGACACTAACCAGATGCCTGCTGAAAGGAGTCTGTTACTATATGTGGTAGTGAGGTTTTGGTCTTTTCACATACAGGGTTTTTCAGAGAGCACCTAAATGTCTGATTCGCCACACTTCGGCGAGTCAGATTCGCTGACCCTGTGGTGAATTCAGCATTCACTGCAGGGTCTCCAAAGTGCGGCGAATCGATCAGCGAACGCCGCCACCAACTCGCTGGACAGCAGCCGCCAACCCACAAATGCCGCCACTGGAAACCCGCCAGCTGTCGCTGCCAGTTGACATATACTGGGTTATTCACAACGTGACGATCTAGCCCCAAAATGGCACAGAACAGTGAGGTTTTTTTGTGTGGTGCAATTTCCTGGCCATTCGGCTACTCAAAAAGCAGGCAGTTCGTCAAACTTTGGTGAATTGCCTGCACATATGGTGCCTGTTCGACAGCAGTGAAATCCCCATAGAGAGTAATGGTTAATCTATTCACAGAACACCGAACAGCTGTGAAATGTCAGAGAAATGCCCTGCTGTTCGGTGGTTTCATTCTTTCTTTTTTTTTAGAAAGTATTTTACCAGGAAGGTTACTTTGAGATTTCTCTCGTTTTCAAGTATGTCCTGGGTGGCGAGTATGTACCGTTAGGTGTCTTGCCCAAGGACACTTACTGGAGAGGTGCTCTTGCCGGGATCGAACCTGTGGCTCCACAGTCTCCACGGTTATAAAGCATTGCAGTGATGTTACCTCTACTCCACTCAGGCGGTATGATTCGGCAGATTTATTCAGGCGAATCCCATAGGTTTCGATGTTAACAATTTTCTCATTTTTATCCAATATCTAATAAACCGTTTATTCTTTTAATCTGCAGTAGAAAGTCTATTTATTTATTTATTTATTTATTAGGATCTTTTAGGCATTTTTTCAGCAAAATGTTTTTTCAGTTTTTTTAATAGCTGTTTTTCTTTTTTCTCTAACCGACCTTTTTATTATCATTCATAAGACCTTATATGTTAATTCCAGATATTTTCGCCCAGTAGTTTTTTTGCAAACAGCGTTTCAATTTTCACACTTTCAATCATATTGTTTCTTTGTTTTTTTTACCCTGTTCTTCAGCTTGTCGGCTTTCTCCTGCGGCTGGTTGGCACTGTGTGTGCGGCGGAGTGTCGGCTTTTTCCAGACATGTTCGGCATGTTTTTGTTGCGGCGGTTCGGATTGTATCAGATGCATTTTCTGGTGGATTTTCGGCGGTTTTGCGGCGGAGTTTCAGGTCTGTCCCCTGCACTCCGGGAGCCTGCGGTGAATGCTGAATTCACCGCAAGGTCTGGAAATTTGATTCCCCACAGTGCAGGGAATGAGAGAGCAACGAAATGTTTTTCTCGAAAGGGTTTTTCTGCCCTTTAGTTTTAGAAAAGAAGAAATTTTTTTTAAACTAAAGTGGGTTTTAAAAATAGTTTTCATAAGGGGTGATTCCCAAAGCACTGGCATATGCCGGTATTGCAACACCAAAGCCGGCATTTCACAAAACTAAAATCCAAAGAGCAATACAGGAAGCTGCAGAGTAAACTTCTTCTCATGCTCTTTCGATTTTAGTTTTGTGAAACGCCAGCATTTGTCTTTGTTGCAACACCAGTGTTTTTTGCTGGTATTTCCAAAACCAGTGCTTTGTGAATAACCCCTTTTAACTGCTTTATTAAATATATGCTTAATCAAAACAAGGTTTGAATAGGGAGAAGGAAAGTTTTTCTATGTCACATAACGAAAAAAATATAATTATTCTATTAAAAATCAGGATTTATCAGTTTGAAAGTTTAGTATCTTCTTTGTAGTTACCTGTAATCTATAATCCCAGTCTGCTCTTTATCCAGCGTCTGTAACAAGGCTTCCATTTGTGCACCATCCAAACGCAGTCCTGCCAGCTGTACAGAAAATAGTCAAGAAACAGTAAATTACCTACTACACCTTATTCAAGTTTGATAAACACAAACGTATGTATTCTGATAGTCCTGACTGGACTACAAGGGCACCACCATCTTTCCTGAGCTAAAAAGGGACTCTCAATTTCCCATTTTACAATCAGATTGCGAGGCAGGCGCTGCATTCAACAGCCTGCCCCATAACCCCGCTAGCCTCCTGGATACTCGCAGCTTATCGCGCCACCGTGAGTATCCTCTCCTGGTGTCCATAGAACTCCATTGAGGGTTGTGCTTCTTCTGGGCCATGTGATCTCTAAATCTATAAATAAAGAGACTTTTTACTGCAGATTAAAATATTAAACGGCTTATTAGATATTGTATAAAAATATTTTTAACATTGAAGCCTATGGGGTTCACCTGAATAAATCTGCCGAATGAAACCACGAACAGCAGGGAACGTCGGAAACTTTTCACTGCTGTTCGGTGTCTCTGAATAGATTAAAGGCTCTATTAGTCTTCACGCAAACGTTAACGCTCACATGCGTGAGCGTTAACGTTTGCTGCAGTATTTACCGCATATTACAATCCAAACGCAAATGGGTTAAAAAACCCATTTGCGTTTGGTACCTTGCGCTCTTCTGCGCGAGGTTACTGTACTTTGCGCTCCCTATACTTAACATGGGGTGCGCAAAGTGTTAATCAGCGCTGGAATTACAAAGTCACAGCACTGATTAACGCCTGACTCTCTTCAGCGAAAAGTTAACCAGAGCCAGAACCTGGTGTTAACGGATTCCGCTTCTGCAGAATCCGTTAACACCAGCTTAAAAAAGTAATCAGATACTCACCCTCTGTCCCGCGGCTCCAAATGCCTCCTCCGGCCAGCGGGAGCAGGAAAAGACTGGGGGGGAAAGTTTCCCCAGTCTCTCCCTGCGTATCACTACGCCGACCGGCCAGATTTCACGAGGCGAGATCCGGCTGGTCACGTGACAGGCAGGGGGGAACTCAATGGAGTCCTATGGACTCCAGCAAGTGGATGCTCGCGGCTGCGCTCAGCGCTGCCGCGAGTATCCATTCTTTTACCGCCCGCAAACAATGCAGGCAGCATTTTTTGCACCTGCATTGTGATCTGGCGTTAAAACGCAGGTGCAAGGGGGAAAACAGCAGGCGCAGTTTTTCCTCCCTTGCGCCCGCGTTTTAACGCGAAGATCATAATAGAGCCTTAACCATTGCTTCTCTATGGGAATGTTACTGCTGTTGAACAGGCACTGTACATGCTGGCAGTTCGCCAAAATTCGGCGAACTGCCTGCTCTCTGAATAGCCGAATGGTCCCGCAATGTCACCGTATGGGGAAATTCACTGTTCAGTGCTATTTCGGGGCCAGAACGGCTGTCTCTGAATAACCCCTTTAAAAATAACTATTGTGTACAAAATTATCCAAGCATAGATATGTAATTAATAAATGTTCCATGGGTGCACACCGTAATGAAATGGTCTGCGCACGCCATTGATTACATACCTGACATGAATTAAGGGCTTCGTTTTAAGAGGCCATAATATCGCTTTCACCCTTTTATTGTATTATCAGAGGTAGCAATTCATAGTATTTGTGTTCTCAAAGTCTGCTCAGCCGTTTTATCTCATAAAAAAATAAATCCCAGACGGACACACCTCGCCTGGGCTTCTCAGAGACACAAAATGGCTCTTGATCCCTCAGAGAGAGGTCAAAGAATCACTTCCTCTCCCTTGCCCAGGAGAATGCTGGGAGTTCAACAGCTCTTTTGTTTGAATCTCAGGTTCTGATTGGCTGCTGATGTCAGGTGTCCACAGATTTCCTAATTTTTAGTCAATAACTGATAGAGTGTACCGGAAATACCGTAAAGTGGCCTATACAGCCCCCTCCATGCTGAAGCAAGGGCAGATCTTCAACTGGTAATTACAGCCAGACCTGTTATAGTATAATATCAGGTTAAATGGAAATAATACTTCACAATATTGTTTTATATTGCTTTATACATTTCTGCTTAAACAAGTCGAGGTGGGATTAATTTGTGCGATACTATACAGTGCGGTTAGTGAATTAATCCTGCCTTTGCGCTCCTCTTTGGTACTGCTGCCAACTTCTTATCCACAGGTTGGCAAAAGCCTATTGCTAATCCACAGCAAACAATAAAGAAGGGGTATGATCTTGCACAAAGACAGAAAATGAAAATCAATAATGCAGTACCAATGTGGGGTGTGTGTGGGGGGTGTCTATGGGTCCTGGAGTGTCCAGCATCTCAGCAGATCCAAAAATTTGGAGCAGGCCCATCAACGTGTATACAGATGCACTTTATTTGTTATTGTTGACACAGCCTGAGAGAGGTTTCATTGGGGGTCGAAACATCATAGGGGTTATTCAAAGAGCATCGGAATGTCGCCGACATATCGGTGCCCTTTTGTTCCTCGCACTTCAGGGCGATTCAGCGATTCTAGTTCGCCGACTCTGCAGTGTATTCAAGTACAACCGCAGGGTCCCCAGAGTGCAGGGCAAACCCAATGAACACTCGCCGAACACTCAACGAAAACCCGCAGACACCGCCGCAGAAACCACGCCGAACACGCCAGAAAAAGCCGCCGATTGCAGCGCAGACCAGCCGCTGTAAAAACCCGACAAGCCGACGAACGAGATAAAAATATTAAAAAAACAGTACGCTTGAAGGTTTCAAAATTGAAACGCTGTTTGCAAAAAAACTACTTAACGAAAATGTCTGGAATTTACACATAAGATCCAATGATTGATAATAAAAAGGGCTGTTACAGAAAAATGAAAAAACGATTTAAAAAAAAACAGAAAAAAAATTTGCCGAAAGAATCCTGAAAAATGCCTACAAGATCCTAAAAAATCTATAAATAAAGACTTTTTACTGCAGAATAAAATAATAAATGGTTTATTAGGTATTGAATAAAAACGGGAATATTTTTGACATTGAAGCCTATTGGATTCGCCTGAATAAACCTGCCGAATGAAAACACCGAACAGCAGGGCATTTCGGCAACTTTACACTGTTGTTCGGTGTTCTCTGAATTGCCGAATGGCCCCAAAATGTCACCATATGGTGAATTTCAGTGTCCAGTTTCATTTCGGCAACATTTCGGACGTTTGGCTTCAGGATTTAGCTTCCTTCCCTGCTGCACACAACACCAAGACTGCCGTCTCAGAGGGAACCACAGTTCCCATAAGGGCAGGGCATTCCTAATCAGGCATAAGCTGTGATTTAACCCTATAGGGGGAAAAGGGCGCTCTCCATTCCTGTTGTCTATTGCCCTGCCCTAATCACAATGTCACAGTACCTATTAACACTCACCGAGATATGCCTACAGAAGTCACTGACTGGAACGCTCATACTTCCATCTTTATCCATGTTCTTGAAGAAATCGAGGAGTCGAAGTTTACGTTCATCTAGATAGTCCTGAAGGACAAAAGGATACAATTGTATTAGTCTTTATCTCCCAGATCAGACATTGGGGGAAAATTCTGCCAACAGAAAAAGGGAAATTTCACCTCTCTGAAGGGCTGTCAGGGACTGGCTACAAAGGAGTGATTGGCGAAATGGTCTTGTCTTCCACCATGACTACTTAAACAGGCCTAAGTAGTCACGGTGCCTTGCGTGTCTCTTTAAAGCTTCACCAGCCATCACTGATCAAAATCTGCTTTCGTACTACCTATCTAGTTTTTAGTATAATTTACAGGTAGATTTTAATTCTCTAAAATATGTATGAAAGTTGTATTAACCATGACAGGGTTATGTTTCTGAGATCCTAATGGAGAGGTCAGCAACCTTGGCCCTCCAGATCTGTTGGTACTACATTTTCCCTGAGGCTAAACAATCTAATCAGCGATTGAGCCTCATGGGAAATTAGGCCTAACAAGGTCGAAACGATCGTCAGGGTTGCTGCACCTCTCGTGCAGGGATTACGTCCTTGGCATTTCAGTACTGGCTGCCCTTTCCGGCTGTAGCATCTGATTTGCATATGGAGCAGTTGTCCCAGTAATGGCACAATCGAGTTAAAACCTTGTGAGACCGGAGCAGGCCCCACCGTAAAGCAGGCCACTAGTGCCGATGCTTGTTCTCAGGACCTTCACAAACCTCTCTGTTTCTCATGGGAGATGTAGTTTCAAAACATCTGGAGGGCCAAGGTTGCTGAGCCCTGTCCTAATGCATGTGTAAGAGCAGGAAAGCTACACATAACATGTAACTTTGTTACCTGGATGACTTTCATGGGATCTGGTCGTCTTGGCAACTTCTTAGAAATAAATCCTTGCTTCCCAGCATATATAACACGGAGCCCAGGGTGGGAGCGTGAGGCGGTATCTAGGTGACTGAGGAACTGGCAGTTGACCAGCACGTTCTGAAAAGTTGGATAAACAAATTGGTATTTTTCCAATTAAATCCCAATTCATCTTAACCACCTAAAAATGTCCTACTATTTCTTTGAATATTTCTATATTGGCCAAAATTAGACTTTTCTAAACCTCTCATTGTTTCCAAATATGTTTGTATGAAAGATAAATATCATCAAAGCTTAGCTTCAATTTTACTCACAGAAATGTCCAGTTCCTCCATTTTGCTTTCCGGATTCTTGGTGATGGAAATCAAGAGCAAAAGTGCGGCTTCGACAGTCAAGGGATTCCTGGAGAGCTGCACCGGACATTATTTGGGATGGATAGTGGGATGTTGTTAAAAAATGAAAGCAAAGCAAATACCAAAAAAATGAAGATAACTCAGGGTTTATATGAGATCACCTCTGAGAGTAATTATACCAGTCACGGATTCCCTACGGATATGACAACAGATCCCTGTACGCAGAGTTTACCCCCTATCCTCCGATCCTTAGTGTGGTCGGACAGATAAAAACAGTATGCAAACTGATAGTAAGAAAAATAATATGATATATATTCAGAGCCAGAGGTCAAAACACCAGAGTAGTCGATTGATAAAAGCCAGAGGTCAAAACACCAGAGTAGTCGATTGCCAAAGCCAGAGGTCAAAACACCAGAGTAGTCGATTGCCAAAGCCAGAGGTCAAAACACCAGAGTAGTCAATTGCCAAAGCCAGAAGTCAAAACACCAGAGTAGTCGATTGCCAAAGCCAGAGGTCATACACAAAGATAAATTAGTTTGAGAACGCGTGGAGCATTGAGGGAGTGTGAAAACACGACAGCGCGCTTGTCTGGACTAAGTGAAGGGCATATATACCTGATCGGCGCATTTTCCTATCGCGCCCCGCCTATCTGATCGTCACGTGATCAGCGCCGGCGTGCATTTCATGCTGCGCTCGACCAGCGAGCAGCGTGGAAGAGGCTGCCGACCGCCGGAGGTATGTGACAATACACCACTAAAATATTGGAGGATTCGGTAATCTTTCTGTTATGCACCTGGTGATGCACTGCATCAGGGTCAACAAGATCACTTTTAAGCTAGTGCTGTCGACTAGTAAGAATTTATGTTACCTTGAGCACACGGAGGGTTTCGTTGGTCTCTAGGCCTTTACAGAGCAGCCTTGCACCCTCATTGCTAATTCGGTTACAGCTGATGTCCAAGCGTTGAAGAGACATGTTAGCTTTCAGTGCTTCTCCCAGGGCCAGAGCTCCCTCATTACCAAAACCATTGTAAGACAGATCCAGTACCGTAAGTGTGTCGTTGACCTGCAAAGAAGAGAGTGTTGAATCAAATCGATAATGTGATTACAAGGAAGAAATAATATAAAATTCATTATTTTAGCTGACTAATTGACAGCCTTCTGGGCAGGGGAAGGGGGGGCACTCAATCACCCATGACCATTTAAAATACAATAAATGGTAATGGTGGTGGCTAGAGTGTCCCTTTAAAGGGCCACTACCACCAAAAAAATTATATGTCCTTATTGTGTTTATTTTATGTTGCTGATATCTTACATGTGCTTTGTTTTTCTCTTGTATGTTTAGTTATGAAAATATTTTCTCTATATGTGTCACTGGGTGCATCCATTGTGTGATCTTTTGTTTTGTAAACTGCCCCCCCTCCACACACACAGTTTCTTTCCATCACTTGCTCCTCACTGTGTGGTTTTGGCCATAGAATGGAGTCTATGGGTCAATCACTGACTCAAATCATAGTATTGTGTGGGATGTATTCAGAGGTAAACTCCCTGTCTTATCTCATTCAGCTGCCATCTCTTATCTCAGCCTGGAGAAACAATCCCCTCCTGTCGACTTATCTAAACATTCCCTCCTCCACCTCATTAACTGTTAAATATTGTAGGTTGCATAAACAAGAGCCACAAAGCAAAGCTTTTGGTAAATGTTGCATCATGGGGGAAAAAACACAAAAGGGAAACAAGAGATCAAAACCTAACTTTATATTTCCTTTTTACATGCACTTACTTCAAACAAAGGAAAAAAAACAAAACAAACAGTAGCATGTGTTTTATAAAGTGTTTATATTGCACAAGTTTATGTAAGTCATAGTGTCCATTTAAAGCAGTGTTTCCCAAACCTGCCCTCGGGACCCTCAACCAGCCCACATTTTGCAGATCACCTGCAATGCAGGACTGAATCCTGCAATCACTGAGCAGCAAATTGTATCACATTCACTTGTGCTGTGCTTCAGATATCTAGCAAACTTGGCCTGTCAGCGGGTGCTGCTGAGGACAGGTTTGGGAAACACTAATTTACAGGGAATATTGCAAATACAGTTCTTCTCTTGTCCTTCTGGTGTAAGAGGTAGGACCAGTTAGACAAAAATCTGGTACTGTGTGCACCAATTTAGTACTTTCCCATCAGAGACCTGTTACTTCAGTATTGACCTTTTTTTCATGGCTGTGAGGTCCATGTTCTTATACACTGACTGCGTGGAGTAGAGGTAGCAACACTGCTCTATGACTGTGAAGACTGTGGAGACACAGGTTCGAATCCTGGCAAGAGCACCTCTCCAGTAAGTGTCCTCGGGCAAGACACCTAACGGTACATACTTGGCACTTCAGGACATACTTGAAAGCGAGAGAAATCTCAATGTATCCTTCCTTTCTTCTCAATGTATCCTTCCTTTCTTCCTCAATGTATCCTTCCTTTCTTATCAATGTATCATTCCTTTCTTCTCAATGTATCCTTCCTTTCTTCTCAATGTATCCTTCCTTTCTTAATGTATCCTTCCTTTCTTCTCAATGTATTCTTTCTCAATGTATCATTCCTTTCTTAATGTATCCTCCCTTTCTTAATGTATCCTTCCTTTCTTCCTCAATGTATCCTTCCTTTCTTAATGTATCATTCCTTTCTTCTCAATGTATCCTTCCTTCTTCCTCAATGTATCCTTCCTTCTTCCTCAATGTATCCTTCCTTTCTTCCTCAATGTATCCTTACTTTCTTAATGTATCCTTCCTTTCTTCCTCAATGTATCCTTACTTTCTTAATGTATCCTTCCTTTCTTCCTCAATGTATCCTTCCTTTCTTAGTGTATCCTTCCTTTCTTCTCAATGTATCCTTCCTTTCTTCCTCAATGTATCCTTCCTTCTTCCTCAATGTATCCTTACTTTCTTAATGTATCCTTCCTTTTTTCCTCAATGTATCCTTCCTTTCTTCTCAATGTATCCTTCCTTTCTTCCTCAATGTATCCTTACTTTCTTCTCAATGTATTCTTCCTTTCTTCCTCAATGTATCCTTCCTTCTCCCTCAATGTATCCTTCCTTTCTTCCTCAATGTATCCTTCCTTTCTTCCTCAATGTATCCTTCCTTTTTTCCTCAATGTATCCTTCCTTTCTTAATGGATCCTTCCTTTCTTCTCAATGTATCCTTCCTTTCTTCCTCAATATATCCTTACTTTCTTCTTAATGTATCCTTCCTTTTTCCTCAATATATCCTTCCTTTCTTCCTCACTGTATCCTTCCTTTCTTCTCAATGTATCCTTCCTTCTTCCTCAATGTGTCCTTACTTTCTTAATGTATCCTTCCTTTTTTCCTCAATATATCCTTCCTTTCTTCCTCAATATATCCTTCCTTTCTTCTCAATGTATCCTTCCTTCTTCCTCAATGTATCCTTACTTTCTTAATGTATCCTTCCTTTTTTCCTCAATATATCCTTCCTTTCTTCCTCAATGTATCCTTCCTTTCTTCTCAATGTATCCTTACTTTCTTAATGTATCCTTCCTTTTTTCCTCAATTTTTCCTTCCTTTCTTCCTCAATGTATCCTTCCTTTCTTCCTCAATGTATCCTTCCTTTCTTCTCAATGTATCCTTCCTTCTTCCTCAATTTATCCTTACTTCCTCAATGTATCCTTCCTTCTGCCTCAATGTATCCTTCCTTTCTTCTCAATGTATCCTTCCTTCTTCCTTAATGTATCCTTCCTTTCTTCCTCAATGTATCCTTCCTTTCTTCTCAATGTATCCTTCCTTTCTTCTCAATGTATCCTTCCTTTCTTCTCAATGTATCCTTCCTTCTTCCTCAATGTATCCTTACTTCTCAATGTATCCTTCCTTCTTCCTCAATTTATCCTTACTTCCTCAATGTATCCTTCCTTCTGCCTCAATGTATCCTTCCTTTCTTCTCAATGTATCCTTCCTTTCTTCTCAATGTATCCTTCCTTTCTTCTCAATGTATCCTTCCTTTCTTCTCAATGTATCCTTCCTTCTGCCTCAATGTATCCTTCCTTTCTTCTCAATGTATCCTTCCTTTCTTCTCAATGTATCCTTCCTTTCTTCTCAATGTATCCTTCCTTCTTCCTCAATGTATCCTTACTTTCTTAATGTATCCTTACTTTTTTCCTTAATGTATCCTTCCTTTCTTCCTCAATATATCCTTCCTTTCTTCCTCAATGTATCCGTACTTTCTAAAAAAAATTTTTTTACCTGTAGTCCAGCGCTAAGGGCAATAGCTCCCTTCATACGGATGTGATTCCAGCTCAGATCCAGAATTTGCAGTCCTTCGTTAGCAGCTGGAACAGAAAGACAGTAATTAGACCAGAAAACAGTCTAAGGCACATGCTGATCAGCTTTTTGGATGGAAAAATTTGATATTGGCAGTACCCCATCTGGGGCTCCAATAGTAAGAATCTATTTCAACAATCAAAACCTTTTTTGATTTTGGATTTCAGATTTTTGAATTAGTGATGCTCAATCTGTATTTTATTTTACGATGTGCAGGATACTTTTTATTTACCTCCTAGTACAACGTCTACCAGTTCATTCAGTCACACTATCCTGCACTCACCTAACATTTGACCAAGGTGAGCCCCTCCTTCTTCGCAAAACTCATTGTGACTAAGGTTCAACTCAGTGACTCGGAAATTGACCTTGTAGAAAGGAAAGACAGAAAGTTAAGGTATATCACTGTCTGCAGCACCTGTAAATTTAAAACAGAGTGGAAATGATAGAGACTGGTCTTTTATATATACCCTGACCCTCCAGACATCCTGTGGTCTGGCATGAGTGAGTCCTGGTCACATTATTGCCCTTTGAGACGGTTTTTGTTTGTATTTTTAGGCACAATTTTTGATTCCGGATCTTATTTATAACGGCTTTTTATTTTCCTTCGCCGCCGAACTGAAAAAAAACCAACAACACAAACACTGCCAAGGACATGTAGGGCACCGGGGACAGCACCGGAGTTCCATTTAAATGACTTCAGCATTGTTCGGCTGCGGGGTTCTTTTTTTTCAGTTTGGTGGTGTTCGGCGGCAATCGACAGTCTTCCCTTCTGTCGATATGGGTTGTCCATATTCACTTCCAGTGGACGACCCAGATCATTCAGGATCTTTCAAAAAAGTTGTCCGGCTTGGCTGTCCGACTACGCACCCAGTTGACGGCAGGGCTGAAAGGAAAATGGCAAGGCACATATCGATTTTGACTGGCAGTTAGCAATACTCACAGACAGAGCTTCAGCAAAGTGCTTTGCAGACCCATCTTTAAATCCATTGTCTAAAAGTAAAAGTACAGAACGTATTGACAGTATGTTTAGAGAATGTCAAAAAATGGGGAGAAGAAGGACATAGAACTTTGAAGATAGAAAGGAGGATAGAATGGATCAAGTTCAGTAGGTCAAATGGAAGTAGGCCTATACAGGGTAATTCAAAGAGAATCGAAAAGTCACTGCACTTTCAGTGGCTTTTCGTTCTCTTCAATTCGGTTCCTTTTGCCGATCCCATTTCGGTGACCCTGCGGTGTATTCAGCAAGCACCACGGGGCCGCTGAATTGCAGGGAAAATCTGCCGCAAACCCAACGAAAACTAACCGCAAAACCCAGCGAATGCACGCCGAAAACCCGCAAAAACGTCTGGATTAACCATGCCGAAAACCACGGAAAAACCGGAGCAGGAGCCGATCACACGCAGCGAAGCCGCCAGAAAAAGCCGAGACCACAGACAGAGTGAAGTGAATAAATTAGAAAAACAGTTTGTATGAATGATTGAAAAGTGAAACGCTGTTTGCAAAGAAACTACTGAGCGAAAATGTCTGAAATTTGCATATGAGGTCCAGGGAATGATAATAAAAAGGGCTGTTACAGAAAAAAATAAGTAAACTTAAAAAAAAAAAATCCCGAAAAATGCTTAGAATATCCTAAAAAATCTGTAAATAAAGAGACTCTTTGCTGCAGAATTTTATAATAAACGGTTTATTAGATATTGAATTAAAACCGGAATATTTTTAACATTGAAGCCTATGGGATTCGCCTAAATAAACCTGCCGAATTAAACCACCGAATGGCAGGGCATTTCGGGAACTTTTCCCTGCTGGTTTGTGTTCCCTGAATAGCCGAAGCAGTGCTTCTCTATGGGGATTCACTGCCCTCGAACAGGCACCGAACAGGCACCATATGTGCAGGCAATTCGCCAGGATTTGGCGAATTGCCTGCTCTCTGGATAGCCGAATGGCCAGGAAAGGTAACCGAATGCTGAAAATCAGTGTTCGGTTACCTTTCTCAAGCAATTCGGATCTCTTTGAATTACCCTGATAGTGTTTGTAAACTGGACTTCAGATTGGAAGTCCTGGGTACAGTAAGTATGATGGCAGGGACAGTGAACTTGAAGGATTTGGTCAGAAATAGAAATAAGGTACCATTGAGGTGTACCCGCTGTGCCCAACACAGGTTATGTCCATTTGATAGAGAGTTAGGTCCTATATATGTACTAGCTGTTTTTTTAGCGTGTGTTAAATGATTTTGTATTTGCAGAATCATTTGGCACCAGCTTACAGGAGGTGTTAAAATGTTGGTTTTCACATTTTGATGGTACTTTGCACCGGCACTTTGTAATACCTCACTTGTCAGCAGGGGGCCGGGTATCGAGCCTTTGGGTACACCGCAGGTGACTAGGAGGGGGAGGAAAGCACTGTCAGAAATGGACACATATTGCGATTGATTGGATAAATGATTGAAACCAGGTTAGCGTGCGATCACCAATACCTGAGGTTTTAAGTTTTTGCAATAGGATAGGATGCCATGGTCTACTGTGTCAAAGGCCTTGGAAAAATCAAGGAAGATGCTCCAGTTAGGTTTCCTTGTTCCATGTCCGCTTGGAGATCATTGTGACCTTTTAAAAGGGCGGTTGTAGTTGAGTGATTTGGAGAAAAGCCCGATTGTTCAATGACTTTTTAGCCTGGCCGTCCACTGGGTCCGTATTTGTGCGATCATGTGATTGTCCAACGTTGTTCATCATCATCCGACCAATCCCACAGCGTGCCGAAGATTCAGCCCTCGCCCATTGCCTCCGCCTTCCTTCGGACAACTTCAGATGATTTTTTGCGACTACAACAGACTAGCGATCTTTCCCATTTGAATGGGATTTGTCGGACGAAGCTGGACGATCTGGTATAATTTACATGGAAAAAGATGAATGGTATAGTTAAACAGCCGTTCCCTTTTGGAATGTTTGGGCTCAGATCCCCAGACCCCGGACATAACCGTGACATCATAGGATTTCATGGAGCCATGCGTGTCCTGATTGCGAGCTCAGTGCAAGCTCGCTTTCGTAAGTTTGTGCTGCGCCGTGGAGGAATCGCAGACGGAGACTAGGAACTATTTGCAAAATCACTAAACACCAGATTCAATAAGTCAGTCAGGGTTATTCAAAGAGATCTGAATTGCTGGAGAAAGGTAACCGAACGCTGAAATTCAGTGTTCGGTTACCTTTCCTGGCCATTTGGCTATTCAGAGAGCAGGCAATTCGCCAAATCTTGGCGAATTGCCTGCACATACGGTGCCTGTTCGTTGCCTGTTCGAGTGCAGTGAAATCCCCATAGAGAAGCAATGCTTTGTCTATTCAGAGAACACAAACCAGCAGTGAAAAGTTGCCGAAATGCCCTGCTGTTCGGTGGTTTAATTCGACAGCTTTATTCAGGCGAATCCCATAGGCTTCAATGTTAAAAATATTCCCTTTTTAATTCAATATCTAATAAACCGTTTATTATAATATTCTGCAGTAAAAAGTCTCTTTATTTATAGATTTCTTAGGATATTTTAAGCATTTTTTTTTAAATTTCGATTTTTTTTTGTTTTTGTTGTTGTTTTTTAAGTTTACTTCTTTTTTCTGTAACAGCCCTCTTTATTATCATTCATTGGATTTTATATGTAAATTTCAGACATTTTCGCTCAGTAGTTTCTTTGCAAACAGCGTTTCACTTTTCAAACATTCAAGCAAACAGTTTTTTTAATTATTCACTGCATTCGTCTGAGGTGTTGGCTTTTTCCGGCGGCTGTGCTGCGTGTGATCTGCTCCTGCTTGGGTTTTTCCGTCGTTTTCGTCGGGTTAATCCAGATGTTTTTGCGGGTTTCGGTGTGCGTTCGCCCTCGTTTTGCGGTTAGTTTTCGACAGGTTTGCAGCGACTTTTCCCTGCAATTCGGGGACCCTGTGGTGCTTGCTGAATACACCGCAGGGTCGCCGAAATGGGATCGCCAAATCGAACCGAATTGAAGAGAACGAAAAGTCACCGAACGTGCGGTGACTTTTCAATTCTCTTTGAATTACCCTGAGTATTTTCACGTTGAAATACCGTCTCCGGTAGGAAGCACCGGCTACATTGGACTAGTGCACTTCCACGTGGAGGTACGTATTAACGTCTCCTATAATAAGTATAGGAGACGTTAATGTACAGTATACCCGCGCAAGAAATTACACCACTCTTGCCGCAAGCCTAGTTTGTGGCAAGAACAGGATAGCATTTCCCATTGATAAGATAACTATAGGATACGTTACACATAGCTTGTGTTGACTTATCGACAACAATGGAATAGAGCACAAGGTTGAGTAAGGAGAAGAAAAAAGACCATGATACAGTTAAGTTTGCATTTAGGATTAGAGCGTGACATATTGTAGGGTTTGGTAGGAGACAAAGCAAATGTAGACTTATTTTGGGTTAAGGATCAGAGCCAAAGCAGTGTAAGTGTTGCAAAGAAGTCAATGCCAGGGTAGAGTTATAGTGAGGATAAGGATCAGAGCCAAAATACTTTAATGGTTGGGATGAGTTTACACGTACGTGCTAGCTTGATGCGTTGCAGCGAAACGTTTTCCAGTAACATGCTGGCAATCATCTGTGAGCCTTCCACACCCAAGTGATTGTTGGAAAGGTTCTGGAAGAGATCAACCATGACATTCATTAATGGGGCACTTTCCCGTTACCTGGGACAACAGCCAAAAGGCACTCCAGCAAATGCTGTCCTCAAAACAACTCAACATAACAGGCACACCACTCCATTCAGGAGAATATACTCATAGCATGCACTCTGAATAACAATACTCTCCCAGTGACTATGTAAGAAAATAGCAACCCACTCATACTCTCCACACACGTTAGTTGTGTACTTTGATGTTACCAAGTCCTGTATATAGCAGTTCTCTCTCATCATATCCATTAGGTGTGCTAGCCCCTCCGGCATCATCCAGTTGTCCTCCAGACTAAGTTGCGTTATGCTGGTGTTAGACTAGAGAAAGGATAATGCATAATTACAGCTACAGTAACAAAAAACAATTAAGAATGCGTCAATGTATTGGGGCGGAGTGCTTGGGTTGGGTAACAGAATGTCTGGGGGAAAGCAATCAAGAGAAGATATTTAGGACCCAGAATCCTGCATGGCCTCTATCCTCTCTCATACTTTGCTGCCAATTAATTAATTAAGCAACGTGTAAATTCTCAGGCTGCTGACTCCTGGACAGAAGTGTTTTAATCAGACTGTTGAGAGCAGGGCAGGGAGCAGTAACACTTCTAGGAAATGCTGTGATTTTGTTTTGTTTATTAGATTGTAGGTGTAGTAAGTGCTCTAATTGAGCTAGGATTTAATTTGTAGTTTTTTTGTTTAATCACCTGCAATATTGATTTAAAGGCAAGTGTGGCGTTTGTTCATGATGGAATAAAAAGACATCATTTGCACAACTTCAAGTCTGCGGCTGTATATACTCTAGAGGACCATGTTGTCTGGCTGGAACCAAGTATCCTTAGTGGTTGCTGTATCACAATATACAGTTGTGTTCAAAATTATTCAACCCCCAATGCTGTAAAGGGTTTTAGGGAATTTAGTGTACATTTGTAATTGTATTCAGAATGAAATCCTACAAGGACTTTTTAAAGAACCATATGCAACTAAAATGACATCAATTGGTTTTGTAATACAGTAGTAAATGTTTCTTTTGTGAATTCTTCATTGACACAATTATTCAACCCCTTAAAGACTACCACTCTGAAGAACAGAGGTTCATTCAAGTGTTTTCAATCAGGTATTGAAAACACCTGTGGATGTCACGGAGCAGCAATAAAGCATAATAAGCACCAATTAGGCAGCTTTAAAATGACTGTGATACTCAGCTCCTTCTAGACATTTACTGGTGTGGTTACAAACATGGTGAAGTCAAGAGAATGGTCCAGGAAGACAAGAGAAGAGGTGATTACTCTTCACATTAAGGGCAATGGCTATAAGAAGATTGCAAAGATGTTAAACATACCAAGAGAGACCATAGGAAGCATCATTCGCAAATTCAAGGCAAAGGGCACTGTTGAAACGCTACCTGGTCGTGGCAGAAAGAAGATGCTGACTTCGACTGCTGTGCGCTACCTGAAGCGTAGAGTGGAGAAAAGTCCCCGTGTGACTGCTGAGGAAGTGAGAAAAGATTTGTCAGATGTGGGTACTGAAGTTTCAGCTCAGACAATACGCCGCACACTGCGTAATGAAGGCCTCTATGCCAGAACTCTCAGGCGCACCCCCTTGCTGTCTCCAAAGAATAAGAAGAGTCGACTGCAGTATGCCAAAAGTCATGTGGACAAACCACAGAAGTTTTGGGATAGTGTTCTGTGGACTGATGAAACAAAATTAGAACTGTTTGGGCCCATGGATCAACGCTATGTTTGGAGGAGGAAGAACAAGGCCTATGAAGAAAAGAACACCTTGCCTACTGTGAAGCATGGCGGGAGGTCAATCATGCTTTGGGGCTGTTTTGCTTCTGCAGGTACAGGGAAGCTTCAGCGTGTGCAAGGTACCATGAATTCTCTTCAGTACCAGGAGATATTGGATGACAATGTGATGCAGTCCGTCACAAACCTGAGGCTTGGGGGACGTTGGACCTTTCAACAGGACAATGATCCCAAGCATACCTCCAAGTCCACTAGAGCATGGTTGCAGATTAAAGGCTGGAACATTTTGGAGTGGCCATCGCAGTCACCTGACTTAAATCCGATTGAGAACCTCTGGTGGGACTTAAAGAAAGCAGTTGCAGTGCACAAGCCTAAGAATGTGACTGAACTGGAGGCTTTTGCCCATGACGAATGGGAGAAGATACCCGTAGATCGCTGCAAGACACTTGTGTCGAGCTATGCTTCACGTTTAAAAGCTGTTATAACTGTAAAAGGATGTTGTACTAAGTACTAAGATTGAATGTCACTTGGGGGTTGAATAAAACTGATAATGATGTGAGCACAGAAAAGACATTTGTGGTTATTTCATTATAAATGTTATGTTTTATTTGTCTGACCTACACGTGCCTCTTTGATTTAATTGTAAGCAAGATGACTGAATGATCAAAATCAATGTCAAACTGGCCAAAACACTCAATTTCAGTGGGGGTTGAATAATTTTGAACACAACTGTATATACTTGTCTTAAAACTGTGTAAGTTGACATGTATTACATTTTATTACTCACCATCAGTGCTATTGCAATGGCATAGGTGCCTTTGGATCCCAAACCCTGGTGATTCAGTTCGACGTGAGTGTCATTTATATGACGGATAAAATACGATACAGGCACAATGCCCTCCTTATGGCATAATTGTAAGTACACATTACTCAGATCCTTCTTCGAGTTGACATTTAGTGGTTCTGCCAGAAAGAGGAGTACACACAGAAATTTGGAAATAGATAAGAATTTTGTGTTCCCTCCCTCCGCTGTGTGTATGTTTGGGGTGCCAGATACAACATGTTTCTGCATACATATTAAGTGGTTTTGCAACTTAGAGCTCAATTTAATTCCATCCACAGATATTTTGAGAAAAAAAACATATCTTCAAGCTTGGGATGATATTTTTTTTTAACTCACACATTGCAATGGGCGTACGAGAGGCGTCGTGGGTTTTCACTCCCCAGCATGGAGGATGCTCCACGCGTGTCAACGTTTAGTCCCAGCTCAATGCCAAGCTGGCGCTTCAACCACAGCGGGCTGACATCTTGGATGTCAGTCCACGCTACGAACCTCCCTCCAAGTGGGATGACTTCATAAACAAGAATTCACCCTGTCTGGCAGGGAAATCACATTAGGTGAAATACAGGGGTCCTATAAACCATAAGTCACACAAAGTAATCTGAGGCGTCATTGGAAAGGCTAGAGTCTGGCCTTTCCAATGATGGCAAACACGACCATCTATTTTCTCAAATGAAAAACATACATAGGAGTAAAAAGTTCCTCTTTTTTTCTTTTTTTGTTGTAGAATGTCACCATTTTATAATGGTAAACAGTGGTGCTTCAATTACTCACCTTTTCGTTTCCCACGCCAGCAGCAAGTGTAGAGGTGATGGCACAGTGTGATTTTACAAACTGTACCATCAAAAATGCAAGCTGCAAGTAGATTTGGTGGTACTTTGAACCCCTGTATATCCATGCTATAGACCCCACATGGTCAAGCGAGGTGTCACTGGACAGGACAGTGTTTGGCCTTTCCAATGATACCGAGCATGACCATGTAATGTGTAAAAATAAAAAACTGAAATAGATACTAAATTTTCTTTTTTTCTCTTTTGGTTCTGAGGCATTGTTCATTTTTCAAAGTGAGCAATGCCACTGCCACCTTCACATTCCCCACAGCAGGAGCAAGTTCAGTGATTTATAAATAGTTATATTATTTTCAATACACAATGCACCAAAATATAACCGAAATTTAATTTTTTTTTAGTTTCGGTTAAAATAGCATATTTTCTTTTAAAAAAAAAATCAGAAATGAAAATCCTGTTACTGCAGTTTTCTAACGGAACAAGATTTGGGTTACGGAAAGTGGGAAAATAAATTTACATGCTGCAAATGAATGAAGTCAAAGGTACAGTAAGCTGCTGCAACTGCAAGGGAGCCGTTAGTGTTAACGAGTGAGCTGTTATGTATAAGAGCCCCAACTGATGACAGACAGTAACGGCTGTCTTGAAATAGGGCCTTGTATTGGTCCATAGAAAGAGAAGCTCACACGGACTTCAGCATCCCTCAAACCACTTTGCCATCCTACATTAATGCTGTTATGTCTATCTCATTCACAGTCATACAAAGGCAAAGTCAAACAGAAACACACTCCCTGTCACAGTTGTACAGATATACATTCAAAGACACACTTTCACACTGTTAACGACCCATTGTCACGGGGCACCCTTCGTGAGCCAAGGTGGGCCCTTTGTCCAGGATATTCAACCCTTGAGGCAACTCTCAGGAAACAGAAATCCCTCATGAACAAAACCCATGCCAAGAGCAATGAGCCTCTCTGCTGCTTGTATCTATATAGGGAACAGGACTGAGCTAATAGGACATGCGATCCCAGGCCTGAACAGCACCAGGGGAATCCAGGAACGACACAGGGCCGAATGGCTAGCCCAGATGGGGAAGAGCTGGCCTGGATCCCTCTCACCACCAGGGGGCATGGCTGTAACTGGTGGAAACGTAACACCCATGTACTGACACACTTAAAGGGACACTACTCATCCTGACCACTTTCTCTTTTTAAAGTGGTCAGGATGTGAGGAGTGCCTTCCTTTCTCCCCCCCCCCCCCCGCCCTGCTGCCCCGACCTGGTGATAACGCTGGGTGAAGTGGAGGATATTGAATTTCCCGACTGACAGTAAACAGATCAGTCACTAATGACGTCAACCCACAGAGAGCGTGCAGGCAGTCACCCTCTGGGACCACCCGGGAGCATTCTGAGAAGAGGCAGCAATCGATCAGATCTATTCTGCACATGCATGCACAGGTCCGATCCATCGCTCTTCACAGGGGCGACGGAACTTGCGTACGTAAAGTGTGCATGTCCCGTAGCGGTGCACACTTTGCGGTTCCTACGTTGTGTTGCGTAGGAGCACAGATTATGCTAGTGAGCTTCAGGGACTTCCACGTTTCGTGAGTTCCTGAGCTGAAGAGGAGGAGCACCACGTGACGTGGGACAAAGGGTGAGTAAAATTACCTAGAGGAAAATAAGAAAAAAAACTGTACAAAATAATTGGGCAGAGACTGTCATCAGCATCTGCTAAATTATTTAATCGCAAAAAAGGGAACTCTATTTTTAATTGAGCATCCCTTTAAACAAACTCAAACAAAAAATAAGACAGCACTCACCTGCATTGGGGAGGATCTACTCCACGGTGCTCTCACTACCTGGATTGCCACTCCACAAATTAATACAGAGAAGAAGAAAGAAGTACTAGCCCTGGGATCCTTATAGCGTCTTTAGCAGAAGCGCACACACATCAGAGCGTGACATTTCAACCTGGAAAGAAATCGACGGAATGAAATGTCGCTGACAATCTGCCGTTCAGTGTGTGTCAGCTGTGTCAGCTTCTAGGGCCGGTGACGCTATAAGGATCCCACGAGTACTGGTACTTCTTTCTACTTCAACAAAGACATACACATAGTCACATACTTACTATTACAAAGACGCAAACATACAGACATAAACAGGTACACACAGGCACGCTTATACAAGTTCACACTCATTGTAACACACATAAACGATCAAATCAACAGATACATTTGAGCACTTCTAGATGCACAAATATTGACATGCACAGATACAGTCAAGCACACACTACAAATTCACAGTGACTGACAAATATACAAACGGAGACACAGGCAGATCAGAGACATTGACAGATACAATGTTGAATATCTCATATAGCTAGTTTGGAGAACACCAGCATTTGTCATGTTTGCAACTAAAGCAATTTTTCGGGTGCTTACAACCAGGGCAAACACTGACGATCTTTGAATAACCCCCCCGTTATGTGATTTGTAAAGGTAAGACACGCTTGATTAGACATGAGCGAACACTCACCCTCAACCTCCAGGTCTGTGTCATACGCATCTGACTGCACCTGAACAGGTAAATAAGAGGGATCATCCAGTGAGAGGGACTCCAGTCGCTCACACATCTCTCCCATCCTGCCCCAGTGATGACCATTGAGTGCCAGGGATCGTACTAAGTAACATTGACACCCTGAGATCCAAAGGCCTTAAAAGGGCAGCAAAATAATCCAGGTATTCGGTTATGTCTTATACATGAACTGCCTGTGTCTTGGCAGAGTGATGACATCTATCAGACACAGAAATCCGCATCTCCAGTTACACATCTATAATTTACAGATCCAAGAGAGGGCCCGTTGACAAAGTCTGCTGGACTTATAGGGATATTCTGGAGTTAAAACAGAAGGGGGGGGGCCGAAGCATTACAAATTAACCTCTCCACCTCCTCTATACTCTTCCTCCTGCTATAACCCTTTAGTTACTTTTAAAATTCACCTTATATCCAGTACAACACTGGTCTGAGGTCTCTAATGCACTGAACATGACATACTCCCAGCTGGCGGTAGGCTTGTGCACCGATTTTTTTTTCGGTTCGATTCGGTTCGATTTTTCGGATTTTTAAACTTTTCGATTCGGCTCGTTTCGACCGATTTCTGTTTCGATTTGGTTCGGCTCGATTCGTTTTTCGTGTACTTTTTTTTTCGGAATATCGACCATTTTTCGGATTTTTGTGTCACTTTGCTCGTTTTTTGTATCGACTTTTCGTGATTTCGGAAATTTTCGTTTTTCGGAATTGTACATGTTTTCGGAATTTCGACCATTTTTCTTATTTTCGTGTCACTTAGCTCGTTTTTTGTATCGACTTTTCGTAAGTTCGGAAATTTTCGTTTTTTCGGAAAGTCTGTTCTCCTCGTTTCAAAGCAATAAATTTCGATTTGACACATTTCAAGTCCATTCGAAAATTCCGAAAATATTTCGTTTCGGCTCGGAAAACTTTTCGGATCTGCCATTTTCGGATCTAAAAAGTTTCGGCAATTCGGCCGCATCCGAAAACACGAATCGGGAAATTTCGTGGAAATTCCGAAACCCGAAAGGCACATCCCTAGCTGGCGGGACACGCGGCTGCTGGAGGCTGGATGCGTCAGAGAACATCCAGCCAATCCGATGGCTGGGAAGGAGGGAAGTGGGAACCAAATTGTCTCCATCTTCCTGGCCCAGTACATGAAGCCCATGGCTGCGCTCACTGATCCGAGCTTCAAGGAGGATCTAAGCTCCCGCTCTGGGAGAGCTGAATCAACCCTTCGAGAGATCCCCCTCCCTAGAGGGGGAAAATGTGTGAGTATGCTCAGGGCACTGTAACCACTCAACTTCCATTTCAGAACTAATATAACAAACATCTCAATTCCTTCCAAAATATTAGAATAAATGTCCACTTGAAACAATGGTGCAAGACTAGCCAACAGGTCTAAATAAATATTATGAGGTTTTAGAACTATTTTTCTAACAAATGCTATGGGCCTGGAAGAAGCGTTGCCTTTTATTGACTTACTACCAATATGGATTTAGCTGGCTGAAATTAGAACAAAAGCCCTTTTCCCCAGCAACCTTGGTTACCCCTCTTGCCAAGACGTATAGAACCAGAAAACTTGTGCTTCCTTGCACAATTACACAAAGCAGGTGTTGCACCTTAAAGGCTGTGACACACTGAGCGTGATGTGATACGTGGCTTTGCATGGTATTCTGTGCTCAGTGTGTCTTGTATTTATTCTTCTCCTGCGCTCAGCTGGTGTCAAGTCGCGTAGCTGAGCATCGGGAGATGGAAATTTTGAACTTCCGCAATCAGAGAGTGTGTATAAATCAGCATGTCACGACGAGAAAGATGCAACGTTCAATAAAACTCATAGCAGCTTGTGATGTTGATGTATGAGTGTATACCAAGGCTAGCAGTGTTTCCCAAACCTGTTCTCTGGACCTGCTGAAACGCCAGGTTTGACAGATATCTGAAGCACAGCACAGGTGCTATAATTTACTGCTCAGTGATTGCAGGATTCAGTCTGTATTTCTGCAAGGTGATCTGCAAAATATCGCCTGGTTGAGGGTCCCGAGGACAGGTTTGGGAAACACTGTTTATTGCAATAAAATGTACACGCATACACACTACACTTTACTTTGAGTTTTATTGCTGTGGAGCTCTTTGATACACACCGCACATTACTGTGAAATTTATTGCTGTGAAGCTTTGTGATATGCTCATGCACACCGCACATTACCACATTACTGTGAGCTTTATTGCTGTGGAGCTCTGTGATATGATCATACACACTGCATATTACTGTGAGTTTTATTGCTGTGGAGCTCTGCACTCATACACACCACACATTACTGTGAGTTTTATTGCTGTGTGGAGCTTTGCGATACGCTCATACACATCGCACATTATTATGAGTTTTATTGCTGTGGAACTCTGTGATATGCTCATACACACTGCACATTACTGAGAGTTTTATAGATGTGGAACTCTGTGATATGCTCATACACACCGCACATTACTGTGAGTTTTATTGCTGTGGAACGCTGTGACTCGCTCATACACACCGCACATTACTGTGAGTTTTATTGCTGTGGAACGCTGTGACTCGCTCATACACACCGCACATTACTGTGAGTTTTATTGCCGTGGAACGCTCTGATATGTTCATAAACACTGCACCGGCTGGGTAGAGTAGAGGTAATGTCACTGCACCGGCTGGGTGGAGTAGAGGTAATGTCACTGCTCTACATGGAGAGAGCCTGTGGAGTCATGGGTTCAATCCCAGCGAGCAACCTCTCCAGTAAGTGTCCTTGGCAAGACACCTAATGGTACATACTTGCCACCCAGGACATACTTGAAAACGAGAGAAATCTCAATGTACCTTTCCTGGTAAAATCCTTTCTCAAAAAAAAAACATTACAGTGAGTTTTATTGCTGTGGAACGCTGTGATACGCTCATACACACCGCACATTACTGTGAGTTTTCTTGCTGTGGAACGCTGTGATATGTTCATAAACACTGCACATTACTGGGAGTTTTATTTCTGTGGTACGGTGTGATACGCTCATACACACACACATTACTGTGAGGTTTATTGCTGTGGTACGCTGTGATACGCTCATACACATCGCACATTACTGTGAGTTTTATTGCTGTGGAACGCTGTGATATGTTCATAAACACTGCACATTACTGGGAGTTTTATTGCTGTGGTACGCTGTGATACGCTCATACACACCGCACATTACTGTGAGTTTTCTTGCTGTGGAACGCTGTGATATGTTCATAAACACTGCACATTACTGGGAGTTTTATTGCTGTGGTACGCTGTGATACGCTCATACACACACACATTACTGTGAGGTTTATTGCCCTGGAATGCTATGATATGCTCATAAACACCGCACATTACTGTGAGTTTTATTGATTTGGAGCTCTGTGATATGATCATACGGCCTCGTGGTTTGTTTTTTTGTTGGCGGGGGTGGCATAATTTAATCCTTGGACCCATGCAGCACAGGGTCTTGGGATAGCCCTGACACTGAGTGATTTCTAACAATTTGGAGACTGATATCTGGGAGGTTTATGGCTTTGAATTTCATTTTATCATTTTACACCCCTGCAATGCACATCCTGAATGTATGGAGGAACTCTAGTGAGTGTGGAATTCAGACTTAAAATAAGGAGTGCCTTCTAAATAGAGCCATTTTGGAAGTATGGTGGCGCCTGAACCCCTTGTTTAGAGACTCAATGTGAGCAGTGCTATCTCACTGCAGTTTGAATACACACATGCTTACCCTTCTAATAACAAAAGTTCCTAAAATGTGGAGTTTTGGGCTAAGAAAAAAAGGGAGAGGGATTTCTCAACAACCACCTGTGGGTGCTAGCACAATCGATAATAGGTTATTAGGGTGACTGTTATGGGTGCATCAGGGGGTCAAAGAGTAAGTTTCAGGTACTCGTAGCAGAAAGGGACCAATTCGTCTGGTTAATGAGTTTATTATGCGATTAATACAACAAGCAGTAATTGCGACTGTGATGTGCAACATGTTGTTTATTTTTTAATGGGCGCAGCCGCAACGCGCTTAGGCTGGCTTGTTACTATGGTTACAATGCTCCGTAAACCATAGAGATTCCGTGAAACCGGAAGCACATATCACCGACAGCCGGAAGTGACCGTCTAGCCCGTTGATCATCTTCATCCCCCTGTGCCTGGTTTCGCGCGGTGTGTATGTCTGTAGACTGGACACCATCTATAGCTTTACATATAGACTGTGTATATTGTGTGGAGCTAACTGTGCACATGCAGTATGTGCAATTAATAATATCCCATTTATGTAAGCTAATATGAGCTTGACAGGTAATATATTTTTTGTTTTGCCACACAATGAGTGGGTATATTTATATATACATACATGTTCTGTGTCTTGTGCACAACAATATAGGACTTCTAGATGGTATGTGGATAGAACGTGTACCATTTAATATATTCTGGTAAAACTGTATTTTAGTGTTGTAAATTATGTGTGATTTATGTGTATTTATTTGCAAAGTATTTTACCTGGAAGGATACATTGAGATTTCTCTCGGTTTCAATTATGTCCTGGGACATACATACTTAACATTTCAACTGTTTAAAGCATTGTTAACCCCTGACCCTATACTGACACTGTCTGACATTTACAGCGTTACTATGTTTCAGTTCGGTTTCCAACTAATTTACAACACTAAAATACAGTTTTGCCTATATTCTCAATCCTGGGAAAATCTCCATGCATTGTTCCTGTCTTCTAGTCATGCGTGGTTTCTCAACTTCAGTCCTCAGTACCCACTAACAGGCCAGGTTTTAAGGATCACCTTGGGGAAATGTAGTCTGAGTCCTGCAATCGCTGAGCAGCAAATCATATCACCTGTGCTTCACATATCCTGCAAACCTGGCCTGTTAGGGGACCTGAGGACTGGAGTTGAGAAACACTAACTAGTGAGTAGATCAGTGTTTCCCAAATCAGTCCTCCGGACCCGCTGACAGGCCAGGTTTTTCAGATAGCTGAAGCACAGCACAGGTGATATGATTTGCTGATCAGTGATTGCAGGATTCAGACTGCATTTCCCCAAAGTGATATGTAAAATCTGGCCTGTTAGAGGGTCCGGAAGACGGGTTTGGGAAACACTGGAGTATATCTATCTGCAAAGCTCTAAACAAGTTCACAAACTGCAGTGTCCTCTTCTACTCAGGGGCTTCCGAATCTGGAAGTCCCTGCAGCTTTTCTACGCATGATGCCTATTGTAGGATCCGGGAATTGCACATCGCTCTGGACTTACGTACTTTACGTACGTAAGGTCTAAAGTGCTGATGCACTACCAATTTTTCAGCTGCCTCTCTGACACTGCTCACTATTGCGGGTGAAGTCAGCACGCTCTGTTTGCTGAAGTCAGTAGTGGTCGATGTGGTGACCTGCAGCCAGGAAATTCAGAATCCCAGCTGCTGGTGATGCTGGGTGGGTGTAGGAAACTCCTCCAAGTCACCCAGGGTTTTCACCCTATCTGGGGAGGGGCAGCCTCGCCTCGCCTCCACATCCTGGCCACTTTATCTGTGTAAAGTGGTCAGGATCACAATAGTGTCCCTTTTAATGCATATTAGATCGGTTTTCTTCATTGAAAGAACAGTGATTTTTCCTTCAGGATCTACATTTGATTATGTGCGGTGAAACTACAGCAAATTCTCTTTCATGGAATGGAGTTTGCGTTTTTTTTTTTTTTTTTCACCGTTGTAGTTTCTGCTAAACTTGTTCTGCATAGCTTTCACTGTAGTATCCTGCAGCATTTCAGTCGAAGTTGTCCAGTTTAATTTTTACGGTTTCTATCTTCTGACATTGTCCTGCTTTGAAATTTAGGTGATGAACCCCGATTGCTTAAATGCATACAAATTATTTATTTCTTTTAATTTTGTTGGGAGGGATTTATGGAGCGCTCCCCCCAATGGACAAGCTTTCACTGGGTTACCGTTGTCTGCAAAACTTCACCAGCCATTGTTGAATTTTCTTTCTCAGGTTAAGCGAAGTTCACTGTAGTTGCAACAATGGTTATTTTGGTTTCTCTCTCTCCATTTCTTTTTCCTTCCTTGTTTTGCAACTATCAGGTCTATTCACTAAATGTGAAACTCAGGAGAATGACTGGAGAAGTGAAAATTCTCACGTTCCAAATCGGCTATTTGGTCTAGCTTGTTCTCTTCTGCCAATTCTCCTGAGTTTCACCTTTTACTGAATGACATGTATGTTTAACTTTGCTGCTACAATAGTAGTTGTTGCATATCACTGTCCCTCTGTTCTCTTACAGTGTCCTCATGTGGAAAATGTATGACTCCTATCTAGGAGATTTATCTATATATCTATATGGAATCATTAAAAAGTCTGCTTACCAATATTATTTTTTGATTCTGCAACCTGACAGGTGTCCCATATATATTGTATAAGACACAGTGACATATGATCAGTATGCTTTATAAATGTGTCACGTGCTGCATCCTGTGCATATTATCCCCAAATCTGTAAATGCTGCCATCGCCCAGGAGCTGTGCTAGCAAAAAACTGGATGGAATAAGTCACATGGACTCTTAACAATAATTAAATCTGTATGGCTCCTTCATACAAGACAACAGGTTGACATCTGTAATACTACAAATCATGCAATCTGATTCTCCTTTTATATAAAAAAGGGAAAAAAAAAACATACACTGACTAGGGATGCACGAAAACCATTTTTTAAGACCGTGTACCAATAATTTTATTTTATTGTCATCTGACCGCTTAAGCTTGTCTAGTTTATGTTAATATTGAAATGTATGACCAGTCACCCTATTTAACCAACACACACGCACTCAACCCAGTGGCGGACCTAAGGAACAAAGAGCCCTGGTGCAAGATTTTTTTTTGGGGGGGCCCCCAAAAAAAACCGACCTAATTCACACACCCTGAAGCAACCACAAAAATAGAAATAAATAGATCGAAAAAATATATATTTGAGCATATTTATTTATTACAGAGAGCCCCCAGCTCACACATGGATATATTGCCCCCAACTCAGGCTCACACAACCCAGGCTCACACATGGATATATTTGCCCCCAGGCTCACACATGGATATATTTGCCCCCAGGCTCACACATGGATATATTTGCCCCCAGGCTCACACATGGATATATTTGCCCCCAGGCTCACACATGGATATATTTGCCCCCAGGCTCACACATGGATATATTTGCCCCCAGGCTCACACATGGATATATTTGCCCCCAGGCTCACACATGGATATATTTGCCCCCAGGCTCACACATGGATATATTTGCCCCCCACACCCCCAGGCTCACACAGGGATATATATTTGCCCCCAGGCTCACACATGGATATATTTGCCCCCAGGCTCACACATGGATATATTTGCCCCCAGGCTCACACATGGATATATTTGCCCCCAGGCTCACACATGGATATATTTGCCCCCAGGCTCACACATGGATATATTTGCCCCCAGGCTCACACACGGATATATTTGCCCCCCAGGCTCACACACGGATATATTTGCCCCCAGGCTCACACATGGATATATTTGCCCCCCAGGCTCACACACGGATAGATTTGCCCCCCAGGCTCACACACGGATAGATTTGCCCCCCAGGCTCACACACGGATAGATTTGCCCCCCAGGCTCACACACGGATAGATTTGCCCCCCAGGCTCACACACGGATAGATTTGCCCCCCAGGCTCACACACGGATAGATTTGCCCCCCAGGCTCACACACGGATAGATTTGCCCCCCAGGCTCACACACGGATAGATTTGCCCCCCAGGCTCACACACGGATAGATTTGCCCCCCAGGCTCACACACGGATAGATTTGCCCCCAGGCTCACACACGGATAGATTTGCCCCCCAGGCTCACACACGGATAGATTTGCCCCCCAGGCTCACACACGGATAGATTTGCCCCAGGGTGGATAAAAATCAATGATTTTTTTAAAAAAAATCAAAAAAATCGGATTTTTTTGATTTTAAATCAGATTTTTTTAAATAAATGCTTTTTGAGGAAAATATATTACCATCCAAAGGTTATTCGATCATGAAATAAAGATTTGTTTTTTAATTATGTAGAATAAGGCTGTATGTTTAATTTTTTTGGTAAATAAATTCCATTAATCCATTCACAATGTCATGCTCTTCCAGAGGTTTTTGTAAGAGTATTGGGCAGTTTCTCTGCCTACAAGATATTATCACAGATGCTTGGTTTACTTTTGCAGTTCTCAAAACTGAATTCGACTCAGCAGAGATCACATGCCTCTTCTTCACAGCAAAAATGTGATAACCTGAACAAAGTTGAGAAAAACACCTAATCCTAACTTCTACAAACCTATGAATACAGAATCAACTCCTTCAGTGCTAAGTTTCAAGAAGTTCAGTGAATAGAATAGAAACAATATTTTTCTGATTGTTTGGAGTGGAATAGATCTGCACAAGAAGAAAGTGAAACTAAGTGTGAGGAAGAAGTGGCAAGCAGACAAGCAGTACTACAAAATGAAAGTGAAACTTTCTGAGCACAATACTGCACAGCCACAGACAGACAAGTCTTTGGATCTTTTTGTGTGTATGACCTGAGGTTTATCACATTCTTTCCTTGAAGGAAAAAAACCTATAATGGCAGCAGGCCGTAAAAGAGATCCAATTTGGCAATTTTTTAATGAAGTTCCTCTACCTACGGTAGCCGCTGCGGGATAGAGATGGCAGCTGCTCTTTAAAAATTATGATTTAAATCGAGTTGATTTAAATCAAGCCTTTTTATTAGTGATTTAAATCATGATTTAAATCATGATTTAAATCGACTTGATTTAAATCAAATCCACCCTGATTTGCCCCCAGGCTCACACACGGATATATTTGCCCCAGGCCTCTCCTCTGCAGTCTGTTCTGCTCGGTCAGGCCCCTCAGAGTCATTGCCGGCGGCCGCGTGCTCTTCCTCCTGCGAGCGGCCGCCAGCATAAAGCTCTGCCGCTCGCCTGGGATCTATCCACCAGCCAGCCGCGAGATCGCAGAGTTCACGTGAACTCCATAAGATCGTGGCTGGCTGGTGGCTAGATACCAGGCGAGCGGCAGAGCTTTATGCTGGCGGGCGCTCGTAGGGGGATAGTAACTCAGCCGCTGGCAATATTTTCATGGGGGGGAGGGGCAATTGCCCCCACTGGATCCGCACCATGTCTGGCGGACCCTCTCTGACATAATCAGAGGAGGCCTGCCGGCAGCCATCTTGAAGTCCCTGCGGCTGGGCCCATGTAGGCCGCAGTACCTCCTCCGAGGCCTGCGGGCTAAAGTTAACATAGTTGCCGCCGACTGCGGGGGGCCCCCCCATTCCCTGGGCCCCTTACAGCAGCATTGGCCGTAATGCCCTGATGGTGGCCCTAATCAGATCAATGATTGGTATCCGGCAGCCCCACCATCTATGACTGGGTCTGTTCTTGGCCCCCCCAGGCTGAAGGCCCCGGTGCGCCTGTACCGACTGCACCGGCGGTAGGTCCTCCAATGACTCAACCTAAACTAGCAACAACAATGCTAGACCTTTGATACATAAAGCAGGTAGGAGCACCCCATATCAATGACCGCATATAGAGGGCTGACAACCCTCATTTGGTATGCACCCCCATGGCCATGAATAGTGCTCTAAATTTCCACCATTTTCAACAGAGCTTGGGGCTATGACCCTTGTGAAATATTTGAAATGGATTAAGAACTGCTGCAGTTCTGAAGGGGCAAGAATTGTTGGAAACTTTGAAGGGTTAAATCTGGCATATCTGGTAAACTCTGTATAAATCTTCAAATGTATAAAGCTGTTGTCGGTGTGTTTGTGTGCTGGCTGGAGTGCTCTTTTCCTGTTTTGTTGTTACTTTGTCTTTGAGATGCACCTGCACAGAGTGCTACCCCTCCCCATGTAAGTGTGTGTGTGTGTGTGTATATATATATATATAATGTTATATAAAATTTTGATAGGCAATGTTACTCATGATTTTGGCATCTGGACTATCACAGTATGTAGTGATACCTTTTTTATCGGACTAACGTTACATTTAAAAGACAAACTTTCGAGAGTGTAACCTCTCTTCCTCAGGTCTGGAAGCTTACTGATCAGTTCCTAGAATTGAACATTAAGGCATTAAGGGTTGCATGGTTGGGGGGGGGGGGGTCAGACGTCATAAAAAGTGAGTCAAATGGTATGTTCAAAATGGGAAAATTAACACATGAGCGATCTTGGACCAAAATAAAAACAACAGTGATAAGATCATACAACTTGAAAGAAAAAAAACAAAAGCACAAAACAGTGAAGGCTGAAAGAGACATACAAAAAAAAAAAAAAGAGCGATCAAGAAGAAACAAAACATCAGCTAGAATTTTGAATGTTGTGTGACGTTATGATAATGGGTTAAAAAGCCACAATCCACATTGAGCCCTTCTTTTATAGTGTTAAAATATGTGATCAGTTTCATTTCATATGTCTTGCGTTCACGGTGGTATTTAAATTGTCCTTTTTGAGGATTTTCTTTTTGAGGTTTTGGATAGAGTGGCCTGTTAGATTGAAGTGATGTCCCAACGGGGTACAATATGTATTTTTCTGGTGGTTCTAATATATATATATATATATAATTATAGACAGACAGACACCAGACCCTAATGTGTGTGTGTATACAAAAAGTCCCAAGTAACCCCGCACTCAATATAATCAAACTAAGACGATGAACTTGCTTCGGTTCGAATCCGGCTGCAAGGAATCTTGAGAAAAGTCCCTGATGGGACTGAAACGTCGATCCTAATAAAGAAAAAAATTGTTTGAGAGTCTTCGTGTGCATCTGGATTTTTTTTGTATACTATTCCTTGCAGCCAGCCGGATTCGCAAATGCCCCAGATACTTCTACCTATACCGGAAGCCAGCACTGGGCTGGCTTGCCGGGCGGTATGTGAAGGCTGGCAGAATGCACTAACAGCATTCTGACCTCCAGCCTTGCTCTCGCGAGATTTTGCAGAATTTGCAAGACTTCGCAAGCTCTGCAAGATCTCGTGAGGGAGCAGTATTACAACCATCACATTATGCCGACGGCCGCTTTCAGGAACGTGTGCAGAAAGGTGCCGGCAGAATGCTGTGATGGTTGTAACACTGCTCCCTCACGAGATCTTGCAGAGCTTGCGAAGTCTCGCAAATTCTGCAAAATCTCGCGAGAGCAAGGCTGGAGGCTAGAATGCTTTTAGTGCATTCTGCCAGCCTTCACACACCGCCCAGCAAGCCAGCCCAGTGCTGGCTTCCGGTATAGGTAGAAGTATCTGGGGCATTTGCACAAGTACTCGTGCAAAATGCCTGATACTGGTATCTGTGTATCCCCATTATGACTCTTGTATTTTATATATATGTGTGTGTGTGTGTATGTCATTAAAGGAAATTTGGTCTTTTATCCACACAGGAAAAGTAAAAAATATTTAAAAAGAGCGGGATCACTGACTAACCCTGGCATGGAGGAAGGAGAAACAGGAAATGCTGCGGTGGAACCAAAATCAACTCCGAAGAGCAATGAAGCCCCAGTCACAGAGACTGACAAAACACCAAACTTGACGCAGCAGGAAAGTGAGTTGGATGACCCTGCGGTTCTAGAATGGATGGTGCACTCAGATAGCACTTCAGAGGAAGCGATCCACAATGGTACGTTTTTGGGAACCGCACACAAGTGGGAATGCATCCCTAAATATGTACATTATATTTTTTTCTTTTAACATCTTTATGTTAATGCTTCTATGGTCCTCTTTATATAAATTCTTTAAATGGTGATGTGGCTGAGTGGGCCAGGAGGTTGACTTAATCCACTTGGGATGGGGGGGAGGGTTCTCACTTCCTGTTGCTTCTGTACAGTAATACAGGGTGACAGTAGTGAGATCTCACACTAATCTTGCATTTAAACACTATGCAAATGGGTTATATATGCTAATTTGTTTTGCATTGTATTTCGCTGCACAATTGTATAGTTACATTTTTTTTAACCATGGTTAATGGATTAAGCAGTGGAAATTGTCAAGAACTGGTGTAACACCTACTTTTGTGGGTTCATCTACAGTGAGGGAAAAAATTATTTCATCCCCTGTTGATTTTGTACGTTTGCCTGCTGACAAAGAAATGATCAGTCTGTAATTTTAATGGTTTATTCTAACAGTGAGAGACAGAATATCAACAAAAAAAATCCAGAAAAACACATTTCAAAAAAGTTTTAAATTGATTTGCGTTTTAATGAGGGAAATGAGTATTTGATCCCCTATCAATCAGCGAGATTTCTGGCTGCCAGGTGTCTTTTTATACAGTCAACAAGCAGAGATTAGGTGCGCTCTCAAGGGCGTGCTCCTATTCTCAGTTTGTTACCTGTATAAAAGACACCTGACCACAGAAGCAATCAATCGATCAGATTCCAAAGAGCTATCCAAGGGTGTCAGGGACAAGATTGTAGACCTACACGAGGCTGGAATGGGCTACATGCCGCTTGGTGAGAAGGTGACAACCAAATAACTGTCAATCTCCCTCGATCTGCGGCTCCATGCAAGATCTCACCTCGTGGGAGTTTCAATGATCATGAAAACGGTGAGGAATCAGCCCAGAATTACACAGGAGGATCTTGTCAATGATCTCAAGGCAGCTGTGACCATAGTCACCAATTGGTAACACTATGCCGTGCAGGACTGAAATTCTGCAGCGCCCGCAAGGTCCCCCTGCTCCAGAAAGCGCATGTACAGGCCCATCTGAAGTTTGCCAATGAACATCTGAATGATTCAGAGGAGAACTGGGTGACAGCATTGTGATCAGATGAGACCAAAACCAAGCTCTTTGGCATCAACTCGCCGTGTTTGGAGGTGGAGAAATGCTGCTTATGACCCCAAGAACACCATCCCACCGTCAAACATGGAGTGGAAACATTATGGTTTGGGGGTGTTTTGCTGCTAAGGGGACAGGACAACTTCACTGCATCAAAGGAAATCCTTCCCTCAGCCAGGGCATTATAAATGGGTTGTGGATGGGTATTCCAGCATGACAATTGCCCAAAGCACACGGCCAAGGCAACGAAGGAGTGGCTCAAGAAGCAGTCTCCAAACCATAATCCCATAGAAAATCTGTGGAGGGAGCTGAAGGTTTGAGTTGCCAAACGTCGGCCTCAAAACTTTAATGACTTGGAGAGGATCTGCAAAGAAGAGAGGGACAAAATCTCCCCCTCTGCAAACCTGATGGCCAACTACATGAAACATCTGACCTCTGATTGCCAACAAGGGTTTTGCCACCAAGTACTAAGTCCTGTGTAAAATTTGAATACATTGTAACATCCCAAATGCATGATTTGATCTGTATTTTTTGCTAAGTTTGCATTGTAAACAGACGGCACTGTGACAGCTAGGGCCTATAGACATGAGTTCTGACCACCTATTGTGTAATGTACGTGGGCGCTGTGTGAGTGCGTGCAATTCTGCAATTCGTTGGAAAGGAATGCACCTCTCCTTATATAGGATGTTAGGAATGCCAGAGTTCATAAATTCTCACCGCCTTTTATGCAGATGTCAGAGTTTGACTAAGAGCATTGTAGCGACGTCTGAAAAGCGCTGCTGAGAATTGTCTTAATGTACAGTTGTGTTCAAAATTATTCAACCCCCAATGCTGTAAAGGGTTTTAGGGAATTTAGTGTACATTTGTAATTGTATTCAGAATGAAATCCTACAAGGACTTTTTAAAGAACCATATGCAACTAAAATGACATCAATTGGTTTTGTAATACAGTAGTAAATGTTTCTTTTGTGAATTCTTCATTGACACAATTATTCAACCCCTTAAAGACTACCACTCTGAAGAACAGAGGTTCATTCAAGTGTTTTCAATCAGGTATTGAAAACACCTGTGGATGTCACGGAGCAGCAATAAAGCATAATAAGCACCAATTAGGCAGCTTTAAAATGACTGTGATACTCGGCTCCTTCTAGACATTTACTGGTGTGGTTACAAACATGGTGAAGTCAAGAGAATGGTCCAGGAAGACAAGAGAAGAGGTGATTACTCTTCACAGGAAGGGCAATGGCTATAAGAAGATTGCAAAGATGTTAAACATACCAAGAGAGACCATAGGAAGCATCATTCGCAAATTCAAGGCAAAGGGCACTGTTGAAACGCTACCTGGTCATGGCAGAAAGAAGATGCTGACTTCGACTGCTGTGCGCTACCTGAAGCGTAGAGTGGAGAAAAGTCCCCGTGTGACTGCTGAGGAACTGAGAAAAGATTTGTCAGATGTGGGTACTGAAGTTTCAGTTCAGACAATACGGCGCACACTGCGTAATGAAGGCCTCCATGCCAGAACTCCCAGGCGCACCATTCTTGCTGTCTCCAAAGAATAAGAAGAGTCGACTGCAGTATGCCAAAAGTCATGTGGACAAACCACAGAAGTTTTGGGATAGTGTTCTGTGGACTGATGAAACAAAATTAGAACTGTTTGGGCCCATGGATCAACGCTATGTTTGGAGGAGGAAGAACAAGGCCTATGAAGAAAAGAACACCTTGCCTACTGTGAAGCATGCTTTGGGGCTGTTTTGCTTCTGCAGGTACAGGGAAGCTTCAGCGTGTGCAAGGTACCATGAATTCTCTTCAGTACCAGGAGATATTGGATGACAATGTGATGCAGTCTGTCACAAACCTGAGGCTTGGGAGACATTGGACCTTTCAACAGGACAATGATCCCAAGCATACCTCCAAGTCCACTAGAGCATGGTTGCAGATTAAAGGCTGGAACATTTTGGAGTGGCCATCGCAGTCACCTGACTTAAATCCGATTGAGAACCTCTGGTGGGACTTAAAGAAAGCAGTTGCAGTGCGCAAGCCTAAGAATGTGACTGAACTGGAGGCTTTTGCCCATGACGAATGGGCGAAGATACCCGTAGATCGCTGCAAGACACTTGTGTCAAGCTATGCTTCACGTTTAAAAGCTGTTATAACTGTAAAAGGATGTTGTACTAAGTACTAAGATTGAATGTCACTTGGGGGTTGAATAAAACTGATAATGATGTGAGCACAGAAAAGACATTTGTGGTTATTTCATTATAAATGTTATGTTATATTTGTCTGACCTACACGTGCCTCTTTGATTTAATTGTAAGCAAGATGACTGAATGATCAAAATCAATGTCAAACTGGCCAAAACACTCAATTTCAGTGGGGGTTGAATAATTTTGAACACAACTGTATATAGAATGGGCGAGAGCTAGAAACTTCGGGACACCATACCAAGTCGTGGGCAGGCCCTTTTTCAATACACACACTCGCATACACATGTGATGTAATTTGCCTTTTAAACTAGGAGCCGGCTAAAAAAAGTTACGGTAGTTTTTTTTTTTTTTTTTTCGTTTTTACACTATCAACAACAACAAATAACAGATTTTAACCCCTTAACGCCGCAGGACGTACATTTACGTCCTGCATTAGGCGGGCTTTGCCGCCGCAGGACGTAAATGTACGTCCTCGGCGTTTAGAGCCCCCCGGGAGATACTCACCTTCTCCGGTTGCTCCCACGCTGTTCTGACTCCCCCGGAGTCAGATCAGTGTGATCCCTCCTCCGGCGTTGTGACGTCATTGCGCCGGTGGCGCGATGACGTCAGTTTCAGGCGTCCCCCCCCCCCCCGCCGAGCAGGGGAAGCGCCTGGAGGGGAGGGGAGGGATCCTTCGGATCCCTCTATCTCCCGATCGCCTGGTCCCCGGGGCTGTGGCCAGCATCGCTGGAAGGGTCACAGCCTGACCTTTCCAGCGATGTATGGGGGGTTAACCCCTTAGTTGCCAGGTCGCGACCGGGCACTAATTTGTGCCCGATCGCGGCCTATTTCCGGTGGGGGCTGCCATCTTGGATGGCAGCCCCCACCTCTGGGTCACCCCCCGGTCAACTGACTCATCGCGCCATGCGCGATGATGTCAGTTAACCGGGAACCCCCTAGCTGCAAAGGGATTTCCCATGGAAATCCCTTGCAGGAGATGGGGGGGTTCTTTGAACTCCTTTATCTCCTGATCAGTGGCAGCTAGTGGGTCATGGCTGATATTGCTGGAAAGGCCAGAGCATGGCCTTTCCAATGATATCAACATGACCATGGTAAAAGTGAAATAAAAGTGTAAAAAAAGTAAAATATAAAAATAATAAAAAAAATAATAAATATAATAATAAAAAAAATTTTGTTTTTTTTAATGCAGCACTATTGTTCACATTTCAATTATAATGTGAACAATGATGCTTCACTAATGATTTTTTTTTTTGGGGGGTTTAGCTAAAATCACGCAATTTCTCCCCAAAAAAAAAATGGGTTCACCGTTCTAATTTTTTTAACAAATCTACCCATAGAATATGACCGCAGAGCCTCGGATAATAAAATTAAAAAAAAAAAAACACTTTACACACTGTGGAAGATTGAAATTTTATTGAAAATTCAAATTGTTTTACATTTTTTGTTATAGCATTTTGGCAGGGCATGACATATACATATAATAATGATATATTATTAATCTGACGGAAAGAACGATATATAATTTGTCTGGGTGGTATAAGAATACGTGACTTAAAAATGGTCAAAATGAGCTCAGCAAACTTCTACTTCCGAAACAGCGCCGAAGTTGTAAAATTACTCCCGTCCTTAAGGGGTTAAATGAACGCTGCTCTACACATTCTGACCTTTTATTTTTAAAACGGTCAGGATGTGTTGAGTGCCCCCCCTCCCGTTTTTGCTACGAAGGGGAGGAGCTTCTTCCACCCCACCCAGCGTCACCAGCAGCCAGGAAATTTGAATTTCCTGGCTGCCGGTTACTAGTGACGTCAGCACAGCGGGATCGTGCCGAGGCCACTATCTCTGACACCAATCGCGTTAGCGGGCACAGTCCCGATCCATCATTCTGCGCAGGCACTACGGGACTTGCATACGTAAAGTTCGCAAGTTCCATTATGATGCGCAATTTGCATTTCCTACGCTATGCAAGTAGCACGGTAAAACCTTGGGGCTTTCCAGGTTCAAGAGTCCGGGCCGTAGAGGAGGAGCTGCACGCAGCAGGGGATAAAAGGTGGCAAAATAAAAACAAAATTGAGTAGTGGCTGTCAGCAGTATCTACCCAATTATTTAAGAACAGAAAAAGGGACACTTTACTTTTTAGTATGACTATATTATTGTTGTGCATCCCTTCAAATGTAAGAGCATTCTGTGTTCGTGTGTGAATGGAAAAGTAACTGCCTGCCTTCGAACAGGAAAACCAAATCCTTAATTTCTTTTATATTCTTTTTTTATTTTTGCACATTGCGAGGTCATGCTTGGTATTGTTGAAAGTGCAGACTGCCGACCACAGCAGTGCGGACAGGATGCACTCGGCATGTTCGCTCGCTGAATGTGTCCACCGCAAAGCAGGGGTTACTGAAGCACCAACTCTGTCCCTGACTGGTCAGGCACCAGGACAAATTTCCTAGTTGTATCGTGACGTCGGTCATGTGGTATTCGAGTTGTCTGATACATATTTATACACACAGCTTTTTTTTTTTCCTGTAAATTCAATGTTTATTAATGATCAATTTTGTATGTAAACAAGGGGTGAGGTTATAGAAAGGAAACGTGGGAACACAGACACGCATCACTTAGCAAAAATGGCGATAAACTATGTGTCATACAGCGATTTTATGTTGCAATTCAATGAAAATAGTGTGAAAACTAATGTATAGATAGGCTTCATAACCCTATATAATAAAACCGTAAGACGGGGGCTTTCCAACGAGCGCAGGCGCGAAGACTTTGCTGGCTGTGCTCGTGGAAGGTAAGTATGAACGCGATGAGCTGCAGGGGCCTGTCCGAATGCCGATAGAGCATTCGGACAGTACCCCAAGTCTGGTCTGGGGTCTGTATGCGTAAAAACCACAACCACAACCACAACCACAAACGCACACACACCATTTTTATATGAGGTCTGTTCTTATTGGAAAGCAGTCACATGACATAAAATAAAAGTATTGGTACTTGGTATTGGTGAGTACTTGAAAAAAGTATCGGTACTCAGTCTTAAAGTGGTATCGGTGCACCCTAATCACGGTGCTGGAATAAGGCAAGTATTGGCCTCCCTGCAACTGGGCACCCCACCACCTTGAGCCTGTCCCCATGAGCTTACAATCTAAAGGGTCCCACGAGTTTACAATCTATCCCATGAGTTTACAATCTAAGGGGTTGCATGATCTTACAATCTAAGGGGTCCTGACCTCATGAGCTTACAATTTAAGAGGGGGTCCTGTTCCCGTGAGCTTCCAATCTAAGAGGGAAGAGGAACCTGCTCTGTCAGCTGCGCGCGCACCCATCACAGCTGCTCACATGGCCCTCCTGTTGCGGATGGGATGGCGCCAGACGCGTTACAAACACATTTATATATGGAGATACTCTTGGATAGGACATTGGAAAAACAAATATGTGGACATGAATTCTGAGCTGGCAACACTAGACTGCCCTCCGGGCAGGCTTAACAACTAGTACTAAATCATATGACAGTGCATTGTGTGCATTGTTGGAGTTATTATAGGGGTGAGAGGAAAAAATTGGGAAGGCATTAGAACAACCAGGGAGAGGAGAGAATACAATGATCATTCACTATTTTATTTGTAAAATTGATATTGAATGTTGCATTAAACAAATTGATTGCTACCTAGCATTGAGCTCAGGGATATATCTTGTATTTTTATTCCTCATTTTATAATCTTTTTTTTGCGAGAGATATAATAAATTTTGAGTCCGGTTTCCCTTTTGTAATGTATCCTTATCATATGTTTTATGTTGGGCACAGGCTCACCCCAACGCATGGCAGGACTGTTGAAGCCATAGTATTATTCCCAAATGAAACTTGTCTATTTAGTAATTTTTTTTTTCTCTGTTTCTAGATCTGCTGTGGAGGGACTGGGAAGACCTGAACGATCTAGATACGTCAAACAATGAACTGTTCGATTTCTCTGTCATGTCCTACAACATCCTCTCACAGGATCTTATTGATCAGCACCCTCACCTGTACTCCCACTGCGCCCCATTCAATCTGACATGGGACTACCGCTGGCAAATCATCCTGCAAGAGCTGCAACACTGGGACGCAGACGTGAGTTGCAACTTGAGCTCTAGATTAGATACTGTGTAACAATATCTAAGTCATAACGTCACTTTCTACATTGTTTATCAGGTCTCTCCTACCACAACCATTCCGTTGTACTCTCTGGGCCATATTACAATATTGGTGCTAACTTAACCAGAGCTGTTGTAAACTTAAAACCTCCATAGGCTATAATGGCTCTGGGAAGTTTACAACAGCTCTGGTTACGTTAGCACCCTCTGACGGGTAGCTGTGAGGGAGCCTGATTTAATGAGTACTGGTTTATCAAAATATTGTTTAGTCTCCGTGTATTGTAACCCTGTCTATATCACCCATTGTTCAGCGCTAAGAAATATGCTGGCGCTATATAAATTATAATAATAAAGGACAATTCATGCTAAAAAAGGAGGGGTGGTGGGTCAGAAGGGGGTGGGGTAATATTTGACACCCCATTTACCCTGTTTTAACTGAAGAGTGTCCATTGCAAAGTGCACATTCTGTGGCTTAAGTAAAAAATGATTAAAAAAAATCTTTTGAAACCTAAAACGTCTGATTTTTATATCCGGCTATTTATAACGGAATAAGAGTTTAGTTCTATAGCAGGAGGTTGCATATTTATGCCCTGATTAAATGTTATTGGTAAATCAATGCCATTAATCCATTCACAATCTCATGCTCTCCCTGGGGATCTATGAGATTATTTTGAACAAGTTTTCTATCCTGTAGATGTTATCACAAGTGCTTGCCGCTACAGTTCTCAAAGCAGAATTTGTGTTTGCAGAGATAAAGTGCCTCTTTTTCACAACATGAATGTTATAAAATGAATACAGGTCTATTCAAAGAAAGGTGAAACTCAGGAGTATTGGCAAGAGAAGAGAACAATTTAGACCACATAGCCGATTTGGAAAATGAGATAAATGGGAGAATTTTTCTGGTTTGGCTATTTTGACCTAGAATTTTCACTTCTCCGGTAAGTCACCTGATTTTCACTTTTCTTTGAATAGACCTGATAGAGTTCAGAAAAAGAAAACACATTCAGGGTTATTCAGAGAGCACCGAAATATAGTTTACATTTCGGTACCCTTTCGTTCCCCGCACTTCGGGGCAATTCTAGTTCACCGACTCTGCGGTGTATTCAAGTACAACCGTATGGTCCCCGGCGTGCAGGGAAAACTCGCCGAACACTCGCAAAAACCACGGCGGAAAAAGCCGCCGAGCCGCCAATCACAGCGCAGAGCAGCCGCCGGAAAAAGCCAAAAAGCAGACGAACGTGGTAAAAAAAAAGTGTGCTTGAAAGTTTCAAAAGTGAAACGCTGTTTGCAAAAAAACTACTGAGCGAAAATGTCTGGAATTTACATAGAAGATCCAATGATTGATAATTAAAAGGGCTGTTACAGGAAAAAACGATTTAAGAAAATTAAAGAATATCGGGGGAAATAATTTGCAGACAAAATGCCTAAAAGATCCTAAAAAATCTATAAATAAATAGATTTTTTTACTGCAGAATAAAATAATAAACGGTTTATTAGATATTGTATAAAAACGGGAATATTTTTAACATTAAAGCCTATGGAATTCGCCTGAATAAGCCTGACGAATGAAAGCACCGAACAGCAGGGCACTTCGGCAACTTTTCATTGCTGTTCGGTGTCTCTGAACAGATTTAACCATTGCTTCTCTATGGGGGATTTCACTGCCCTCGAACAGGCAGGTACTTACTGGCAGTTCGCCAAAATTTGGCGAACTGCCTGCTCTCTGAATAGCTGAATGGCCCCGACATGTCACCGTATGCTGAATTTCAGTGTCCGGTTACATTTTGGGGCCAGATCGGCTCTCTGAATAACCCCTATTGTTACAGTTACAAGTTTTTATAAGGCGCTAACAAGTTCCGTAGCACTGTACAGTTATCCTGCAAATTGATGTAGAATGTACATTAATATTATATCCAGAAAACCCAATGGGCAACAGATAACACTGACAGCAACTTTTGAAGCCTTTCTGTAATTTTATTTTTAAGAACTCCGTTCTGAAAACTCACTCTACAGGGAAACGTCTTGGCACTATAACCATTCTAATTAGCTGCTGTTGTCTAGAAGAGTATCTTTTTTAAGTGTGATGTTTTAAGAAGTGGCATAGATCTGTATATAGAGCAGCGTGAGGATTGAGAGGTAAGAAGTAAAGCGGACTGACCTATACTAAATAACTGATAATATACAGTATTTTCTGGTGTATAAGACTACTTTTTAGACTTAAAAACATCCCCCAAAAATTGGGGGTTGTCTTATACGCGGGATATACAATACAATATGACGAGTATGGCCCAAAACCTATTTTGTAACTGGAAAATTAGGGGTCGTTTTATACTCCAGAAAATACGGGTATTATGTTAAATAACATGAAAAGTCGTCATTTTAGAAACTTAAACCTTTGAAATTTAAACCCAATTGCAAATGTTACGTTTCTAACATCCTTCAAGAATGAGCCTTTCTGTAGAAAGCCATGATTTTATTCAAATCTATCCTGATTTTCAGCAAAGTAGCTTTCCACTCAAAACTATAGAGTTTATTAATTGGACTCTTCTCTTCTTCAGGTCCTTTGTCTGCAGGAGATACAGGAAGCTCATTACAAGGAGCAAATGCTGCCCAGCCTGTCTGCAATGGGTAATGTCTGTCACCGTATGACTTTAGCCCTTTCACTACCTAAAAATGTGTATACGCTATTTGGCATTGTGACACAATGAAACCACTCCTTTTGCATAGCTTTTAGGCCGGGTCAGACGAGCGCACTACGTGCCTCCCGACGTCCATTGCATCGTTGTGACCTTTCGACAGGGCCAGCCACACGCTGTAGCGCGATCACTAACCATGCTGGAACCCTCCCCGTCGAAACGCTACAACGCTCGTTCAACGGGGCTGCAAAGTGCGTTCCTCCATAGGAGGATCAAGCCTTGCAGCACTGAGCGCACTAACGTCAGAGTGGAAGGAACGTCCAGTCTCACGGGCACTCCTTCCTCTCTGAAGTGCACTCGTCTGACCACGTGCTTAATGCAAGATTAGTGTTTTCCCTGCAAGAGAAATACATACACAGGCATTATGCAGCACATACAGATACAAGGTGTTGCTGGAATTGCCATACACAGGCATTATGCGGCACATACAGATACAAGGTGTTGCTGGAATTGCCATACACAGGCATTATGCGGCACATACAGATACAAGGTGTTGCTGTAATTCCCATACACAGGCATTATGCGGCACATACAGATACAAGGTGTTGCTGTATTTCCCATACACAGGCATTATGCGGCACATACAGATACAAGGTGTTGCTGGAATTGCCATACACAGGCATTATGCGGCACATACAGATACAAGGTGTTGCTGTAATTCCCATACACAGGCATTATGCGGCACATACAGATACAAGGTGTTGCTGTATTTCCCATACACAGGCATTATGCGGCACATACAGATACAAGGTGTTACTGTAATTGTCATTCAGGCATTATGCGGCACATACAGATACAAGGTGTTACTGTAATTGCCATACACAGGCATTATGCAGCACATACAGATACAAGGTGTTACTGTATTTCCCATACACAGGCATTATGCGGCACATACAGATACAAGGTGTTACTGTAATTCCCATACACAGGCATTATGCGGCACATACAGATACAAGGTGTTGCTGTATTTCCCATACACAGGCATTATGCAGCACATACAGATACAAGGTGTTACTGTAATTGTCATTCAGGCATTATGCGGCACATACAGATACAAGGTGTTACTGTAATTGCCATACACAGGCATTATGCAGCACATACAGATACAAGGTGTTACTGTAATTGTCATTCAGGCATTATGCGGCACATACAGATACAAGGTGTTGCTGTAATTCCCATACACAGGCATTATGCAGCACATACAGATACAAGGTGTTGCTGGAATTCCCATACACAGGCATTATGCGGCACATACAGATACAAGGTGTTGCTGTAATTCCATACACAGGCATTATGCAGCACATACAGATACAAGGTGTTGCTGGAATTGCTATACACAGGCATTATGCGGCACATACAGATACAAGGTGTTGTTGTAATTGCCATACACAGGCATTGTGCAGCACATACAGATATGTTTATATTCTATTGGTATGTTTTGAAGGCTGTATTGCTAATAATCTCCTTATGATCACTACAAAACCCATAAACATGAGATTTATCCATTTTTATTATATATATATATATCTCACTTTTACTGTATTTGACACAAAGACCATTTCTAGCTCTATGGGTGAGTATTGTACAAGATGAGGGACACCATGTACAGATTATAACCGCTCGTTGAAATCATTTTTCTGTAATGGATAAATGAAAAATTTAAAATTTGCAAATTGGCATTATTTTAATCTATAATTACCTGAGTTTTGCATAAAGATTCCTATTCTACCCTACATTTAAAGAACATGTAACACTCTAAATAACCCCCTCCCTCTTTTATCTAAATAATAAGCCAGCAGCATCTGCCCTATTTATTTATTTTTCTATTTTGTTTTTTCTTGGTTTCTTGTAAGTTGCTGCAGCATTTCTATGCAATTTGCGTTCCTACTAAATTGCGTAGCGTAGGAAACCCAAGCGGTGCTTCGCTACGGACTTGCACACTTTATGTACGCAGGTTCCTTAACGCCTGCACATAGTGATGGATCGAGCTGCGTACGCAGAACAGATCCATTGGCTGTCACTCACAGAACGCTTGCTATCATGGGTGGTCTGAGAGTGGGTAACACCAACAGGCAATGCATGCTGACATCATCGGTGACCAATCTGGTGACCGGCAGCTGAGAAATTCAGAATCCTGGCTGCTGATGTGGGTGGAGGAAACTCCTCGACTTCACCCAGTGTCTTAACCAGATTAGCGCCAGCGGGATGGGTTGGAGGGGGTAACTTAACACAACCTCACCACTTTAAAAGGCTATAGTGGTCAGGATTTGTAGAGTCAGTGTCCCTTTAAGTGACTACATATACTTTGTTTCAAATGGGCGTTTTGCTGTTGTTGTTTTTAAGTGCATAGTAATAAAAGGGTTAAGAACTGCACAACTGGAGTCTGAATGCTGTGGCTATTCCTGTGATGGAGAGCCTTGCCCCCCCCCCCAGATGTTTTAGAACTACATGTCCCTTGATGCTTAGTCACACTTTAGGCTGGCTGAGCATCATGGGACATGTGATTCAGAAACCTATGGGGTGCCTAAGTTTACAAACGCGGCTCTAATCTCTCTGTTCTGCTCTCTGGGGCACAGTGAGGGGTGAGCGATTTGCCTCTTCAGGGTGTTGTTGGAGAGACTTCTCAATGTTCCGTGAGAAAATACTCTGAACATCCAATCTTTACAGTAAATCTCTGAATACATTGTCTTATCCCTTTAATGAACCATGATGGAGTGTTCCAAGATCCCTTTTCATCTTTTCTGGGTGTACAAAAAGAGTGCTTTGAATCTCCTGCCCGTCTCCTCACAGCTCAGTGAGAGAGCGCTACGAACTCATTTTTCCTCTGTATCTGTCGTTCGAGTGCTGTCTCCTCAGCGTGCAGTGAGGCCGTGCCCTGAGCTCCCTTTCTCCTTAGGTTACAGCTGCCACTACAAGCGCCGGACTGGCTCAAAGACCGACGGCTGCTGCACGTGTTTCAAGTCTTCTCGGTTTGCGCTTCTTTGCGAAAGCCATGTTGAGTATTTCCTTCCCGGTATTCATGTGCTGAATCGGGACAATGTCGGACTGGTTCTTCTTCTGTGCCCCATACTCCAGGAAGGTCTGAAGGAGGAATCCAGTTACCATCCAGTATGCGTGGCAAATACCCACCTCCTTTACAACCCCATCAGAGGGGATATCAAACTAGCACAGTTGGCACTCCTCTTCGCGGAAGTGGATCGGATGTCAAAAACCTCAGATGGGAACCACCACCCTATTATTCTATGTGGCGATCTGAACGCAACTCCAGGGTCTCCGCTCTATCGCTTTATACGAAATGGGATTCTGAATTACCAGAATCTGCCCGCATGGAAGGTAAACTTTCCCACAATTATTAACTGTAACTGATCTTTAATCCTTATTAATTTTTCTCTATCTATATAGAGTATATTTTGTGGCGGTATTTTAAAATCCTGCGGGATAGAGCAACGGAGAGGAAAAGGGTTTACATAAAAGTTAAACATTAAGTGAAATTACATTTTATTTTTTAAGCAATCCCCTGCACTGTAATTTTTAACTATGATAGTATGGGTTTTGTCTGCTTTCTTATGTGTCTGATGATGTGCTTTATACACTCAGGTCTCTGGTCAGGAGAAGTTTTGTACTGCCCTATGCCCAAGGATACTTTCTGCTCCACCGTGGCCACAAGCATTGGGAATTACAGACAACTGTCAATTTGCAGCTATGCATTCCAAAAAAACAGGTGAGATGCCGTTATGGGCCCACTGAACCACTGCAATGAGGCACAGCCGTACTACAAATTACATGCACACAACATGCAATGTGCATCAGAACGGCAGGTGTAGGTTCAAAAAATTCTGATGGTTTCATTGCAAATTAGCCCCTTAAGGACCAAGGGTCTCAACGTCAATGCATTTATGACGTAACAGTTTCGTCATTGGTTCTTTAAAGGGGCATTCTACACAACCTGACCACTTTAGCTTTTTAAAGTGGTCAGACTTTGAAGTCCCTCCCCGCTGATTCATTCAGCAGAAAACGCGGTGTGAAGTAGAGGTGTTTCTTCCTCTGCCCACACACTTGTCACCAGGCAGTCAGGATTTAAAATTTTTGGGCTGCTGGTCCCCAATGATGTCGGCACCGTCTGCATGCTGACATCATCCTGTCTCAGGCCGCCTGAAATAATGTGCACCCCGAGAGAAGGCAGCCAATGGATCGGTTCTGCATGGTCATACATGGCTCCAATCCAGCTTTCTGCACATTTGCTATGGAACTTGCCAACATATATATGCAACTTGCGAGCAATGCGCACTTTGCAGATCTTACGCAATTCGAGCAAATTGCATTGAAAATCTGCAAGGAGGTTCCGCATTTCATAAGCCCCGAAATACCGAGTACCGGCTGGGTGAAGTAGAGGTAACATCACTGCTCTGCGTGGAGAGAGCCTGTGGAGTCATGGGTTCGATCCCAGCGAGCAACCTCTCCAGTAAGTGCCCTTGGGCAAACCACCTAACGGTACATACTCGCCACCCAGGACATACTTGAGAACGAGAGAAATCTTAATGTATCCTTCCTGGTAAAATCCTTTCTCAAGAAAAAGAGAAGCCGCTCCTCACCAAGGGAGAAAAGGGGAGAATTTGTACCTAAAATAAATAATATAGAAAAAAATAATTGGGTAGATGCTGTCAGCAGCATCTGCCAAACTATTTAAAGGCAAAAAAGGTGTGTGTACATTTTCGTTAGAGTGCCTGTTTTTCTGCTGAATGGATCTTTTCTGTCCCTTTTGTGAAGCCGTAAGCATTTTATATTGTTTTTGTAAGCTCATTCTTACTCTTTGGGGTCTAATTGTGGGGTAAGGGATTTTTTTATTGAATTCTCTTCTAGGCAAATGTAACACTGTTACAGAGTCTGTACAGGGTATGTGATTTAATAGGTAGTACCAAGTGAGAACATTTTTGTTGTCTCTTCCCATTTTAGACAGACTTACGTACTCCCGCGAGCAAATCTTGACACTTAGATTCTCTAAGTGTGCGCTTCAACGCCCACCAAGGCTTTACCTAATTAATGGGGTCACTGACAGAAAAGCAGGTAAGAGTGTGTTTGGGGGAGGGGGTCTGGGGTTATCCATTTGTTCTCTTCTATTAACTCTAGGCTTTTTTTTTTTTGCAGATCCCAGGACAGATATTGTTCACATTGTTCCACCAATGATCACTGTTAACACAGAAACCTATAATTCTAGGTATAACCAAGTATATTGTAAACATCTACTGAAACGGCTAGCTGTAACTGTGTTGAATGTTGTTATGCTTTTATTTCTTTTTTATTTTGTCTACTCCAGCTCCCTTCCAATACTGCAGCACAGATTGCATCTGACCTCAGTATACAGTCACTTCCTTGTACCCAAAGGTCGACAAGAAGTAACCACTGTCCCGCTGGGGATTGGTAGGACCGTGGATTACATTTTCTATTCTGCAGAGCCACTTATTGAAGGCAGCATGAGTCACGGTGAGTTATAGGTTTGGGTCAGATCTTCTAATGTGGGATATTTCCAAGGAAAGGTTCATAAAAGCGCAGGAAATTAGTAGCGATCTGTGTCACAATAGACAATTTTAATAGTTCAGTATGTGTCTTTAAATAGAACCGCAGTGCGATGTAAAGAAAAAAAAAAAGGTGCTGTAAGGCTGGGGTCAGACGAACGCAGTGCGAACGTGCGTTTACCCGCACTCTGACGGCCGTGGTAGCAGCAAATGACGTCCAACGCAGGCCCACACACGAAGTACGGCCAAACGAAAGTGGCAAACAAATGCATTTTCGCAAGAACGTCGAACCGCTATTACTGGTGTACAGAGTGCGCTGCGTCCACATAGCAGCGTGTGTGCGTGATTAGGAGACGTCAAACGCTGCTCATGTCCAGCCTACATAACGTCCAGACACCCAAAGTTTCCTGGTTTGGATCCGTATGAAATCACGGCCGAAATTGCACATCTTATGACCGCTATCGCGTATTCTGTGAAAAAGTACGTCCATGCGTTCGGACGCACTTTTTTACGGACGATACGAAAAATGCGTTCGTCTGACCCTAGCCTTACACTTTTTAAAAGGTGGTTCAATAGTAAAGTGCTTTCTACATAAATATCATAAAAGCAAATACTCCATAAGAACACTTCTTTGTGATATAAGGGCCCATTCACACTGAGCGACATGAAAATCGCACGATTTTCATATGCGCGTCATTGAGCGATATTGCAAGATAATATCGCTGTTATGTGCGATTATTGTGCAACACCGTTGATGCAAATTGCGAAAACAGGGACATGTACCAGCGATGAGCTACAGGCGACATTGAGCTGTGAACCGCTCCATTGAAATGCATTGGAGAAGCTACATAGAGCGATATCGCACAGAAATATGCGCAATATCGCGGCAAAAACCGTGCGATAAATCGCTCAGTGTGAATGGAGACTTACAGTGGTACGTGACGTTGTAGCGTTATATAAATCTTCTATGTGATTCAAACGTGAATCTTGGTGCTTGGTGAAACTGTTTTAATAGAAGACAATGTTGCATTATTACTGTTCCCTTTTTATTTCCCCTTCATCCTTGTATGTAGCCTGCGAGGGACAACCATCGTCATTTTAAGTATTATTTACTCTTATTTTGCACCAAGATTCACGTTTGAATCACATAGATTTATATAAAGTACATGAGGAGTTGGGGTCGCGCCTATTCCACGATGCGGCGGCTGCAACCACCAAATGTATCCAGCCCAGCAACATGTATAAAACATAACAAGGAGAAAAAATGACATCTGCGCTTATTCCCATTATACCGTGTGAAACAAAACGCAATTAGAGGATTTGGTTTCTATTAATGGCCTTTACTTTACTATTGCACCACTTTTTTTTTCTTGTACATCGCACTGCTATTCTATTTAAGGACACATATGAAACATTAGAATTGTCTATTGCAGTGGTTCCTAACCACGGTCCTCAAGTCCCCCTAACAGGCCAGGTTTTAAGGATTGCCAAAGGGGAAATGTAGTTTAAATCCTGCAATCACTGAGCAGCAAATCAGATCACCTGTGCTGTGCTTCACATATCTGGAAAACCTGACCTGTTAGGGGTATTTGAGGACCATGGTTGGGAACCACTGGTCTATTGTGACACAGATCACTAATTTTTTGCACTTTAATGAACCATTCCTTAGAAATCTTGTATTTGTATGTCTGGTAGTTTTTATAGGGATATATCACCCCGATTCATTAGCTGCATAAACTATAGGAAAGGGGATATTTAGAGAAAATAGAACCTAACGTTTAATCCGTATAAAACCATAAAATTGATAGAGAATCAAAGGATTCGAACGTGTTTTCTTGTGATTTTTGTGTTTGTTCGTTCGTATCCTTTGATTCTCCATCAATTTTATTGTCTTATACAGGATTAAACGTTAGGTTTTGTTTTCTCTCAGTATCTCTTGATACTCAGTAACAAACTGGGTTACCTCCTTTGCACATCAGGATATATGTAACAGCTAACAAGTTGGATACTATCTATTTCTTTCCCCCAAACACAGCAGTAATTGTTTATTCCATAAACCGTAGGAAACCTTGCATAAACCTACTGTTGATACAAGGCACGTTGTCCACCTTTTCCCCTCCTACTTCTAATGTGGGGCTCTATTCACCTCTTGACGTTAACTGCTGAAGCCATTATACACAACAACTCCAGAAGTTTTAGCATCATCTGGAAGCGCTATTCTGCTCTTGCTGCAAGCTCTTCTTGGATCTCGGGCATAGCGAGCCCCTACTGTAAATTAACCACTACTATATCTTGTATAGGGGCGTTAATTTGCGTACGATACTAGAAGAATGAGCACTTGCCTCTCCTCCTATGGCAGAGAGGGCGGCAAGGTCCGCCGCTGCCGCGAGCAGCAGTAGTGTCCCGCTCACTGCTTCCTTTCGGTCCGCCCCTTCCCCTCACCGCTGGTTGCAGGAGCAGTGTCCCGCTCACGGCTTCCTCTCGGTCCGCCACTTCCTCTCACCGCAGGTTGCAGGAGCAGTGTCCCGCTCACGGCTTCCTCTCGGTCCGCCCCTTCCCCATATGTTGCAGGAGCAGTGTCCCGCTCACTGCTTCCTCTCAGTCCGCTCCTTCCTCTCACCGCAGGTTGCAGGAGCAGTGTCCCGCTCACGGCTTCCTCTCGGTCCGCCACTTCCCCTCACCGCAGGTTGCAGGAGCAGTGTCCCGCTCACGGCTTCCTCTCGGTCCGCCCCTTCCTCTCACTGCAGGTTGCAGGAGCAGTGTCCCGCTCACTGCTTCCTCTCAGTCCGCCCCTTCCCCTCACCGCAGGTTGTAGGAGCAGTGTCCCGCTCACGGCTTCCTCTCGGTCCGCCCCTTCCTCTCACCGCAGGTTGCAGGAGCAGTGTCCCGCTCACGGCTTCCTCTCGGTCCGCCCCTTCCCCATATGTTGCAGGAGCAGTGTCCCGCTCACTGCTTCCTCTCAGTCCGCTCCTTCCTCTCACCGCAGGTTGCAGGAGCAGTGTCCCGCTCACGGCTTCCTCTCGGTCCGCCACTTCCCCTCACCGCAGGTTGCAGGAGCAGTGTCCCGCTCACGGCTTCCTCTCGGTCCGCCCCTTCCTCTCACCGCAGGTTGCAGGAGCAGTGTCCCGCTCACTGCTTCCTCTCAGTCCGCCCCTTCCTCTCACCGCAGGTTGCAGGAGCAGTGTCCCGCTCACTGCTTCCTCTCAGTCCGCCGCTTCCTCTCACCGCAAGCAGCAGGAGCAAGATCCGTGTCCCTCTTCACTTCATCCATAGCTCCTGCGCAATCTCGAGAGTGTGGGCTCGTGGCTAGAGTGTGCAGAGCTCTATGGCGTCCTATGGACACCAGGCGCCAATACCGGCATCAAGGCCACTGCTGGTATCTGGTTGCACCTCCCGTTTAATTCCGAGGCCAAGTGCGTTAGGAGAATCGGCTTGCGATTCCTCCCCCCCCCCCCCTTACTAGCATCAGGGGAAAAGGGCTCGTGGTTTTGGATAATAAAACTGTAAATAAGAGGCTTACCGGGGTCTCGGATGTGTTTTTGGTTGCTCATCCATATACTGTTTCTGTGTGGGTTCAATCTTATTTATTTCTTGTGTTCTTGCTGTGATTGTCGCAGGTGTGCGGTTCTATCAAGATGGCAAGCTGAAACTCCTCGGACGACTGTGCCTCCTTTCTGAAAGTGACCTGTGGCCAGCTCACGGTCTCCCAAATCCATTCTACTGCTCCGACCATCTATGTTTACTCGCCCGTTTCGCCCTGGATGTTTCCACCCAGTAAAAGGAAAACTAGACATCTCCGTTCGTGCAACTTGTAGAACTTCAAGAAGGGGATCCTCCACCATTCCTGCTTTTAAATCCTTGTTTTAAAGTTTTTTTGGTTTTCTTTTTGCGTGGCAGTTAACCCCTGGAGCTTGCCAAATCTAGACCACTCTTTATTTTCACCTCTGTCTCTTCTTGGAGCTGTGACTGTTAAAGTTTGTAATATAATAAAATGTACAAATCTAGTGTAAACCAGTCTGCACGACCTTAATCAACACCTTCAGCTCTGAAGGAGATTCCGTGCCGAGTGGCCGAGTTCCAGTGGCCGAGTATGGGAGATGGTCTCAACAGAAGGCAAACGTTTGCTATTGCAGTGGAATATATAGGCCGTTCCTACAAGTGCTTGGTTTTACTCTGTATTTGAGGTGGTCTGCATATAACGGGTCTAGGACTTGATATTGGCTAAACATGTACACAGCATTTGTTTTTTTATTTTTTATTTTTTTTTCACGCCATTTGTTATTTTACCGCTATTTGTAATTTCGTACTGGTCCTAAATTTCGGGCGCCCGGGTATCATTTTCAGGTCATTTTGTTTTTATACGTAATTTCGTATTTTTTGGGTGAATACTATAGGTTTCAATGTTAAAAAAAATCCACGTTTTTATAACAAATAATTTTGTTCCTTTTTTTTTAATTCATTACGGATCACTTCAGGGTTTTTTTTTTTTTTTTTCGTGCGGCCATTCGTTATTTTACCGCGACTCGTAATTTCAGACCGTTTTCGGATCCCTTCGTTTTTCGTTTTTATGCATAATGTTGTACTTTTTGGGCGAATACTATAATTTTCAATGTTAAAAAAAAAATCCACATTTTATTTGAAATTATTATTGGTTTCCATTTCGGATCATTTTCGTTTCGAATTTTTTCGGATCATTCTGTCTCACAATATTTCATTTAGTTTTTCATTGTGCTACCGAGATTTGTAATTTCGGCTGATTCTTCGTTTTTCGGAAAAACTTAAACAACAAAAAACAGGCTTGTTTTTTTTTCCCTCTGAATTTCAATTCGTAACAAAACAAAATGCACATGTTTAATATTGGCTGCATGAGTTTTGGGAGAAAAGGTTTAGGCTAATGTCAGACGAGCGCACTCTGCGTGCGTGCACAACGGACGGACGTACTGACGGAAGATACTGCAGACACCACGATCTGTTTTTCTTGACGGACGTAGGGAAACAAAATTAATATGAAAAATGACAAATTGATACATGATATGAAAAGGCATTTTGTGCGTCAAGGTGCTGGACGTCGCAGATGCGCTGCGTCTGACATCTCATCACTCAGAAAGCTACGCGGATTTGACACACTCCGTGCGTCCGTTCTAGCGGTTTTACGTTCTTGCCTAACTTGCGTCCGTTTGCCACGTGCGTTGTGCGTGCGCAGTTCGGTGCCGACGCACTTCGTGTGTTGGTCTCTATTGCTCATGATTCTATGCTACGACGGATGTTAAACTGTGCGACAACACGGACGTGATGGCTGCGTTTGTCTGACACGGGCCTAAAATGAAGCAAATGGCATATGGTGACGAAGAGCATCCAATGAATGACGCAGACACTTTGCAGAATAATTCTGTTTTTATTAGGATTTCAGTGTAAAAGTTATAGGATAAATAAGGATAAAATGTCAGGAGCTTTTGAGGCTCCCTCTTGAAGGACGCAGTGACATCATATATTCGGAGGTGATGTTTGTTAGTGGTTTCTAATTGACTGGCACATGTGGCTTGGTGATAAGGCAATCTGCAATGTGTGCAAACAGCGGGTTATAAATGACCCATATTCCCCCTCCACTCCCACAGAAATACGCCTCTCATCTTTTATTCACTACAAACGATTTGGCCTCAACCCCCATCACCTGAAACATCGCAAAATGCTCCCACGTTCCATAAATTCTGCATTTCTAGCACAGCATTCAGTCGCCATCGTATGGAGAGACATACACGGGGACCTTTCGAGTGAGAATCTGCTGGTACAGTGTGGACATCCTTGAGGAAGCGGACAGAAGCTGGATGTACCTTCAGAGCATATATTCATAGGTGACTTGTAGGGTTTCATCTCTACGACTTCATACTGAAGATAAAGGGGTTTGACTATGATGACTCTTCATTCCGAGGACCGTCTAGAATGAGTGCGGAGGGAGGGGGGGTACTGTCATGGGCCTGGGCTAGGGGTGGTCTGTCATACCCTGATCTGGTAGCTGCTGAGATCAGCAAGAGAATTAGGATCTGACGGCTTCTCTCCTGATGACCTAAAAAGCAAAAAAAGCAGATATTAGAAGAGAAGCGAGTTGCAGGAATTGCGAACGAACTTGTTTACAAACAGTGTTTTTCATTACCGTCTTTCAACGCGGTCCCTGCGGTGTGGACTGGATTGTCCTCTTTGCGGGGAGGAGGTGAAGTCCCTCTTTCTTTCTTTAGGAGGGGATGGAGGTCCTTTAGTTATCTGATAGAAAAATGTACCATGTTAACGTACTTGCTCATGAGGATGATATTTAAGGCCGGGGTCAAATGATTGTAATAAGAGCGGAAGGAACGTCTGTGACAGTGGACTTTCCTTCCACTCTGACGCCCGTCTGGCCACCTCGCTGAGTGCAGTTAGTGAGCTCAGCACTGCAAGGCTCGATTTCCCCCTATGGAGGATCGCGCTTTGCAGCACCGTCGCCCGCGCGTCCAAACGCTTCGACGGGGAGGCTTGCAAGACGACCACTGTTGCTCGTGCAATTCTTGCGCGTGCAACAGCGTGTGGCTGGCCCCGTTGCAGCGTCACATCAGTGCGGGCGCACATAGTGCACTCGTCTGACCTCAGCCTTACCTGTCAGAATCCAGAGTTACAAAAACTACTTTCCAAAGTGTAACATACACATAGTTACAATACTCTACAGCGGGGGTCAGCAACAACCTGGACCCCCCCCCCCATTGTTTAGGATCTACATTTCCCATGATGCCCACTCAACCTAATGCCACGTGCATCATGGGGGGGGGGGTATAGTTTGAAATCTATGGAGGGCCAGGGTCACTGATTCCTGCACTACAGTAAGCTCATTTGACAGGCAGAGGGCCCCCCCTCCTGGTCACGTTTCGCTACTGCAGCATGTGCTCCTGATACCGACTCTTGTACGCCTTTGTATCAGGCACAGATAGCCGTCCCTCGAGCTGCAGCACATCGACCGCAATGTGTGATATACGGCAACTTTGTATATGGTTTTCAGAACATGTTCCCAAACAAATGTTGTGTGTGATAAGTGAAATTCCTTCGCATTGCACCAGAATAAGACCAAATAGAGTATCTTTGGAACAGCTGCAGGAGGATTGGAAGATAGATTATGGTAGTGAAAGGGATAAACATTTCCTCTTTCCCCCTCATCCTTCTTGCCTGTATAGCTTCATACTTTCCACAACATCTATCAGAGTCTGCCATCCATCGTGCACGCTCACTCATGTACAACTGGATTATTTATTCATACGTACCCTGAGTCGCATCTCCCTGCTGTGCCGCTCCAGCTCCCTGCGCAGCCCCTCGACCCCTAGCTCTTGCACATCGAGCACCGAGTGCTTCCAGTCAATCTGCTCCACACTGTGCGGGTCATGGGACACGTAGTGGCCAATCTTCACCTTCCGGAGCGTGTGCCAGCACCTGCCGTAAGCTTCCTGAAAATCCATTAGGAGGTCACTGAGTGTACGGTGACGAAAAGGCTTGTACATGAGATCCTCGCGCCGGCTCATTCCGATCGCTCCGAAGCGGCCACCCCAGTGCAGCCCCAACACAATATGCCTGAAACATCCTCCAGAGAACTGGGTCTTGAAGCTGATCGGAAAGCGTTCAAGACCAGAAATGTTGTTTGTTAGATATCTGAAGAGAGATCGAAGCTCAGGAATCCAAATCCCAATGTTTTACAGAGGCTGGAGCCACGTATGCATTGCATCATCTTGGACGCTGACCAGTGTGTCCTACCCATTAGTATCTGAGAAACGTTAAATCAATGATACAATATTGTCCTCTTTTTGTATTCAGGAATGATTTAAGGTGCTGGTCTGCCAAGATAAGAGTAATGTGTCAGTTATGTCCAAAGGGTGTGTGTCTCAGAAAAATGAACATATATAAACACAGCCAGAATACACTATAATGTTTGCCGTTTTTCTAGGGCTACAACTAACAACTATTTTTATAATCCATTGGTTGGCCGATTAATCAAAAAAATAATCGATTCATCAGATAAAAATGTTGTTTACCTAAGGCTAAGGTCAGACTAACGCAGTATTAACGTGCGTTTAGCAGCACTAAATCACGGCCGTGCTAGCAGCAAATGACGTCCAATGCCGGGCAACATACGAAGAACGGCCGCACGAAAGTCCGGCTGCGCAATGCAAGTGGCAAACGAACGCATTTTTTCGAGAACGTCAAACCGCTACTACTGACGTACAGAGTGCGCTGCGTCCGCTAGCGGCGTGTGTGCGTGATTAGGAGACGTCAGACGCTGCTAATGTCCGGCCAACATAACGTCCAGACGCAAAAAGTGTTTTATTGATGATCCGTACAAAATCATAGACGAAAATGCGCATCGTATGACCGCTATCGCGTATTCCGTGAAAAAATGCATCCATTCGTTCAACGCACTTTTTCACGGACAACGCGAAAAATGCGTTAGTCTGACCCTAGCCTAAAAGGAACATTATTTACAGTTACGTGTATTTCTAAAGCGCTAACTAGTTCTGTGGCGCTGTACAATGGGTGATACAGAATAACAAATATACATACACGTTACACAGAACAGTAGGAGAGGGGATCCTGCTCGAGAGTTTACAATCTAAGAGGAGAGGGGTGACACACTAGGTCAGCGTAAATAGATAACATTAAGTAGCAGGGGGTGCATGTGGGCTGGGTGGGAAGATGACACCGGAGGTGGGAGTGAGGGAGCTTGGGCAGGAGACCGTAACAGGGAGTGGATTTGGGAAAGAGACTGGACCCGAGTGTGGGAAGGAGTTTGGGGGAAGGGACCGGACCAATGAGGGAGGCAGGGAGGATTGGGTGGTGGCACAGGACTCAAGCTCCAAGTAAGGATTAAACACCAGCAGTACAGCTCCTCCATCCAGTGGCATCACCCCAGGGTCTGTGCTATGGTTCTGCTACTGTTGTTGTAAACTATCATAACCCGACAACTAAACCATAGCGAGTAAAGCGTGGCATGTTTTCTCTAATCTGCTCCGGAGTAGAGTCTGAGACTATTAACTACTCAGTCTGACTCTAAACAGTGCGTGCTGTACACAGACGGACTAATCGACCAACCGATTAGTCGTTAATGAGAATAGTTGTCAACTACTTTCGTTATTGATTAATCGATTAGTTGGTTCAGCCCTACCGTTTTCTTCTTTGTGCTGTGAATAGTGGGTTACATACCACAAGATTGTAAAGCTCCTAAGAATTTTAGATCCCCTACACAGTTACAGTTACAAGTTTTTATAAAGCGCTAACAAGTTCCGTAGCGCTGTACACCTCCTCGGGCACTAATAATGCAATCTCTGCTTTGGCTATGTGCCTATTAAACCCCATTTCAGGGATTAAAAAACACTTGAGTCAACAAGACATAATTTACATTGGAACGGTGAACTTACTGTACAATGCCGGTGCCACCCCAATCCAGGGCTGACCAGTGCCAAGCAATACAGCAAATGGAGACAGAAGGAGCGTACCCTCCAGGACCTCTTTTGATAGCTTCATTGTGAGCAGAAAAGGAATATTTCATTGCTTTATAAAGCCTTTCTCAAGCCAGGCCCTATGGTTGAGTAAGGCTCTACATGGGCTGAAACCTTTCTTGTCTGCTCACAATAAACCTTTCCAAGAAGAGTTCCCAGAGTACACACGTCTTCTTTCTCCATTTGCTGTTTTGTTTGGCGCAATAATGAGTCAAAATGACATGTACTGTTGAAATAGGGTATTTTCTTTATCCCCCCCCTTTGTCTCTTTTTCACCTGAGCATCCATTTAACTTTCAGTATCAACTGTGATTAAGCAAATGTCTAAGAGGGCTTATGGTAATTAGAGTGTGAGAGGGAGTTTGGAGGAATGGACCAGTCTGGAGGAAGGGGGAGAGAGAGAGACAGGCAGGTTGGGGTGGTGGCACAGGACTCCAAGTAAGGATAAAACACCGGTGGTACAGCTCCTCTGCCCAAACTGGTTATGATTGACCTAATCCTAGAACTAAATCATACCGAGTAAAGCAGCGGCATGTCTTCACCAGTCATCTCCAACGTAAAGCCTGACGTTATTAACCTTCAACTCCGTCTGATTCTAAACAGTGTGTGCTGTACAGAACAGTTAATCGACCACCTGATTAATCGATAATGAGAATATTTTTAGTTGTTTTAGGCCTAAACGGTAATGAAAAGTTCTCTCCCTCCAGACTGGTCCATTCCCCCAAACTCCCTCTCAAACTCTGTTTTGGTCCCTTACCTAAACTCCGACCCTCCCCCACTCAGTTTGCTCATGAAATTATTTTAAAGGGACACTCTACACACCCGAACCCCATTTGCGTATTAAAGTGGTCAGGCTGTTTAGAGTGCCGCCCTCCCCTTCTCACCCCGCCTTACATGCTAGACATTATCCTGTCTATCTGAGTGCGCTCATAACACCGTTCATGGGCTAGAGCTGCGCAAACCGCATCAATCCATCACTTTGACCAGGCGCTTGTGTACATTATGTGCAAAAAGTAAGCGTGTTACACAAGAAACACAATTTGCAGAACGGACGTACGAAAGTTATTTACGCTGCGGAAATTGCGTAAGAAAGAAGTGTGAAAAAAGAAGTGCATTTTTTTTTTTTTTTTTACAGTCTTCCTTTAAGTAAATTGTATTTTCTTTTATCCAATGAATCGATTAATCCAAAAAATAAAACGGCCAACTAATTGGTTCTGAGAATAATCGTTAGTCGCAGCCCTAATGGTAATATTATACATACAGAGACATGGTAAAGGAGACAGACAGACATGCAGCTACTGAGAGAGGACTTCATTCCATGATCAGGTAGCTCGTTTGCCACGTTTTACTAGGTGGCTAAGGGAGGAAAGGCAGTAGAGTATCCTGTAGGACCGTGGTTCCCAACCACGGTCCTACAGGATACTCTCCTACCTTTCCTCCTGTAGGACCGTGGTTCCCATCGCGGTCCTCAAGTACCCCTAACAGGTCAGGTTTTAAGGATTACCTTGGGGAAATGCAGTCTGAATCCTGCAATCACTGAGCAGCAAATCATATCACCTGTGCTGTGCTTCAGATATCCTGCAAACCTGACCTGTTGGGAACCACTGCTGTAGGAGGATTCTGGTCTTTCTGCCTCTCGCTTTTCAGAACAATGGCTCTGCCAAAGAACTGATTGACACACGGGGTAGGATTGTTTCCTTCCAATTACGAAAGAAATCTGTATATACACAGTGTAGACACAGAATTTGGTGATCTGATTAACTCCTTCAGTAATTGTCATATCCTCGGCCCCTGCTGTGTTGCCTGGGGGGTCTGGGCAAGGTCCTATGCCAAGAGCTGGGCGAGTTGCCTCGTCGCCCTGTCGTGGAGTTCTGTTCCCGCATCGCTACTTATCCTGTGTATTGATTTATTGTTGCCAACCCATTTCTGTATACGATCCCTGCTCCTGCTTTTTGACCCGGCTTGTTTCGACCATTCTAATTGCTGCTCGATTACGATCGCTTGTGGTTGGTGCTTTGGTGGTGTAACCCCATGTTTGCCGCTGGGCTGTTTACACGTTACTGGGGTGTTGTCCCTTCTCGTTTGTGGGTATCGTCTGTGGCCGCATTAGGTTCCTATACCCAAGCCAGGGCTCATGTTTTCTTGTCACACATTTCTGTAACAACTGCGATTGAAAAGGTACTGTTTATATACGACTCATGTTCAGTGTGCACTCCTCACTAAATGTACTTGATGCTGTACCAACGATAGACCCCGATGTGTATGTATTGCCTCTGAATATCATACAGTACCGTCGACCTGCTCCAGATTATCAGAAAACGTTAAAGCAGCACATGTCCTGACTGCCCTGCAGTCCGCGCAATTCACCAACTCCTGTCTGACGTATCTTTGTGTTTCTGAACGTGCTCTATCGGTCTCGAAACCTTTTAGTGCTTAGTAGCAACTCAGTGGTTTGCTCATCAACCCTGCCTCGAGCATATAAATCTGAAAATACCCAACAGTGTTTAAACGTCAAGCAGATTTATCAGTCCTTAAGGATCTCAACTTCGCTACTCCTTTGTGGGCGCTACTCCCCCCGTTACAGTAATAAGATCGAGTACACTCGCCCTGCAAGGCACCCGCTCGAGAATACTTGTAGTATTGAAAGAGTTAAGCTAACATGATCTTTGCTATGAACTTTAAAGTGTGCTTTCCCAGTATGATTTCATGAGGACTGGGAGCAGAACACTCCCTTTAGGAAGGATACATGGCCAGAATAACCGCTTCCAGACATTTGATGGGCAGGGCCTCTTTGGTCATCTCTTTGGCCAGGTCCATGAGTCTGTAATGAGAGGAAACAAAAGGGGTTATTCACTAACCTCCCTATTGGTCACCGAATTGCGCCGAACGGTGTATTTCACTATTCGGTGCAATTTCAGGCCAATTCGTCTCTATTCACTAATTTGGTCAATTACAGGCGAATTGATGGCGAAATACGGTGCAGTTCAGCACTCTTCGGCGGCAGCGAAACTGTCCCATAGAGAAGTAATGGTTCGTCTATTCACAGAACACCTCAATGTTGGCGAAATGTTCTGATTTTTGGTGTTTCAGTTCGACAGGTTTACACGGTCGAATCCCATAGGATTCAATGTAAACAATATAATTTTAAAATTTGGGGAAAAAAAAAGGTTTATTTTCATTTTCAGCAAAAAGCCATTTAATTTTTTTAGAATACAAAATATACCGATTTCTTCCATGTCAATTTCAATTCAAGTGGGTTTATGTCCTCAGCTGCAAAAAACAATGTTTCGATCCTAAGGCTGGGATCAGACAAGCCTTTTTCAGAGCAGAAGCAACGTCCGTGACAACCGTCTGGCCACCTCGGTGAGCGCAGTTAGTGTACACAGCGCTGCAAGGCTCGATCCTCCTATGGAGGATCGCACTTTGCAGCCCCGTCCATGCGCGTCGTAGCGCTTCGACAGGGAGGCTTTCAGAATGTCCGCAGCACGCCTGCTGTAGTGTGCGCAATTCGTGCCGCGCTACAGCATGTGGCTGGCCCCCGTTGAAGCGTCACAACGCTACGAGTGACGCCGGGAGGCACGTCAGTACGGGCGCAAATAGTGCACTCGTCTGACCCCAGCCTTACAGGTCTTTGTCAAGTCTACATTACAAAATCTTTCAACTCCATACATATAGAGCATTCCGATGGTGACATCATTAATTAAGTGCAATCAAGTTCAATTGTGTCAACAATACACTTAACTCCTTCTATACTCAATTCCATCTATCATCAAGAAAGGAGATTAAAGTCAAATGAAATAGAATTAATTTATTGTCATCATTTATATAGCGCCAACAGTTTCCGCAGCACAATCATATGTGATTGCACTTAATGAACTGAATGCGGTATATGTACCGAGTTGAAAGATTTTCTAATTTAGACTTGACAAAGACCTGTAAGGGTCGAAACGTTGTTTTTTGCAGCTGAGGAAATAAACCCACTTGAAATGAATTGACATGGGAGAGTCGGTATATTGATTTTGTGATCTATGGGATCTGGGAAGTGGATCCTTTCTGGCTGATTGGTGAGAATATTAGTTGCAGCTAAATGTTCTATACATGAACCTTTTTATTTTTTAGAACACCTTTTTGTATTATTATTTTATTTATTTTTTTAGATAAAATTTTTGTTTCTCAATTTTTTAAATGCATTTTTATTGGTTTAAAAACACATATTAGGAGAATAGGAGAGTTCCGTTTTTTTTTATTTTTGTAGTTCAGTGGAAATCGCCAAGACCACTTTGGTGCTTTTCGGTGACGTCCTGCAACTTTTTTCATGAGGCTCCGACGACTCCTTCTGCACACTACAGTGACCATTCGCTAAATAGTGAATTCACCGTACTGTCGGCGAAATGAAATTACCAAATTGCAACAAAGTGAAAAGCACCGAAAGTTTGATGCTTTGTGAATAACCCCTGAAGTGTCAACAGCAAGTCTCCTCGCACACTAACAGGGTTATTCAGAGAGCGGTGAAAACCAGGAGAATGACTGGAGATGTGAAAATTCTAGGTCAAAATAGCCAAACCAGGAGAATTCTCCCATTTATCTCACTTTCCAATTTGACTATTTGTTCTAGATTGTACTCTTGTCCTGCCAATTCTCCTGGTCTTCACCTTTCTCTGAATAACCCCCAATGGCTGGTGTCAGACGAGCACACTATGTGCGCCTGTACTGACGTGCCTCCTGGCGTCCGTCGCATCGTTGTGACGCTGCGACGGGGCCGGCCACACACTGTAGGGCGCACACGAATTGCGCGCTACAGCAGGTGTGCTGCATCCATTTAGAAAGCCTCCCCGGCGAAGCGCTACAACGCACGTTTGACAGGGCTGCAACACGCGATTCTCCATAGGAGGATCGAGCCTTGCAGCACTGAGCGCACTAACTGCGCTCAGCGAGGTGGCCAGATAGGACTCTCATGGATGTTCCTTCCGCTCGTAAAAACGCTCGTCTGACCCCAGCTTTAACCTCTGCTGAGAACTTTACTCCTTCCTGTCCCTCACGTCAGCCTGTTAACCCCCATACTTACCCCGTCAGGGGTCGAGTCTTTTTGATCTCAAAGAACTGAGTACCTGTGTGATTGTATCTACAGCTAAACATCAAGGAAAAGAAAAGCTTTAGCATCTCTGGATTCATATTATCCTCTGAATCAGAGACTCTGTGAATCTCCTCTTATTCTCTATACAGTGATTCCCATATCCCTTACATTTCTGTTCCATGCAGCCCCCAGTATAGCAGACCCTATTATCCCTTATACTCCTCTGTGCATGTACAATGTATCCTATCATTCATTACAGTCCTCTATTAAACCACATATTTTAACATTCTATTGACCTCAGTACAGCACGATCAATAAACCTTCTGGTTATATATCATATTACTCACTATAATCCTTTGTATGACAATTTAAAACATCATTTTCCACCATATAATATGTAACATAATCCCATTTTACTAAGCTGCTCTCCTCTGTATTTTCTGTCAGTATCCTTTTGTATTTTTTGTAATTTACTTTGTAGTACACAAATTATTCGCGATATTAATTTGCATGGCTGTAAAATTCGTTTAGTTTAGTTTAGTTTTTAAATAGTTTTGTTTTCGGAATTTCGTAACTAATTTTGTTTCGTATTTCGTTTCTCGTATCGATTTCGAATCGATTCGAATTTCATATATCAATTCGATAGTTGATATCAATTGGAATTTTGGATCACTAAATAAAACCCCAATTAATCAAATTTTACTGTTAAAAGAAAAGCAAGGGTTAAATTTTAAGCTGTGTCACAGATTTAGTATTTGAGTCAAATTAAACAGTGAAACAAAATTAATTTGTTTCATAAAGTCCTTTGCTGACTATTACTTGTATTGCAAGTTAAGATCAATTCGATAGTTGATATCAATTCGATAGCTCATTTCAAAATCAATAGTTGATATCAATTCGATAGCTCATTTCAAAATCAATAGTTGATATTAATTATTCAAAATTTTTCTTTTATGATAACACAGTGTAAAACGAAATAATTCGTTATATACCGTTTCAAATTCGTATCGTATTGATTCGTTATTCGGAAGTATTTTCCGAATACCAATTATCAAATTTCGTTACAAATTCCGAATTTTTCCGAAACTAATGCACATCTCTATTTTGCATAACACCACCTAATCCTGTATATAAAACCTCTCTTGGACCATATTACTCCATGTGACTCCTAACAGTCTTGGAAATACATATTAAACATGGTCAGTTATCCTGTTTTCATTTTAATTCATTCATTATATCTCACTGTAATAACCCCAAAATTACTCAGTTTTCTGTAAACACCCCCCGGTATATCTCAGAGCCATTATTGCAGGCGTGTTCAGGATACTGTAGCTCTCTGATGTATCTCTGGATCGCCTCTATGCGTTCTGGAATGGTGGCGCTTGCAGGAAGCACTGGAATGCATGGGATGGGCACCTGTAGAAAACAAAATAACAGGCGTAAATAGATTATTTTATATAAAATACATAGTTACACAGGCTGAAAAAAGACGTGCATCCATCGGGTTCAGCCTTTCACACATCACCTACTGCCGCTGATCCAAAGGAAGGCAAAAAACCCAGTCTGAAGCGCTCGTCAATATGCAACACACTGGGAAAAATTCCTTCTTGGCCCCAGAATGGCGTCAGATTTCTCCTTGGATCAAGAAGCTTTTACCCACATATTAAATATCATGACCCTTAATATTATATTTTTGCAGGAAGTCATCCACCTGTTGTTTAAACTTCTGTACAGACTCTGACCCAACCACCTCAACAGGCAGAGAATTCCACAGCTTTATATCATATATAAAATATATTTAAGTAGTATGTAATGGTTATTAAAAGGAAGATGTATATTAGTGTAATGGTCTTCTAATGCAATGCATGCCAGGGTGAGCAGATGGGCAGGAATGGTTTGAGTGACTGGGTGGGTATGATTCCTATGTCACAGTGATGCCATGAAGAGGTGTCTGACTGGTATGTGCCCGTAAAGGCTTGGTAGCTTGTAGGTAGATATGCCAGATGCCAATGAAGGTATGTTCGGTTGATAGGATGTGTGGGGCATGATGGGTGGATAGAGATGCCAGTACTATAATGTGGGTACACGCAGAAACTCCTGGTGGGTGAATTGGAGCTAGTGCTGCGCTTTGGTGGGTATATGCCAGGATCAGCGTCAGGTACATGGAGAATTCATTACTGTGTAGTAGCCATTGCATGAAGGAGCTAGTTCAGCACATTGGTGGCTTCATTGAGGAACTACTGCTGCATAGTGGTAGGTGCAAGCAGTGTCAGGACTTGGACGCTCTGGCGCCCCCTTTGAAACCCACATCTATGTCACATCCTGCATAGATAATGCAGGTTCCGGGACTTTCTGCCTGATTTTGTATCCAAACCTTGGAGCCTCACCTGAACTCCACCCTGACTAATCACTCATGCTTAAAAGGAAGTAACGCCCTGAAGACGTTGCTTCCTCATTCGAAGTCTCGGCTTTTGCACAGTGCAGACTTACCTCCTGACTCCTTGCCTGAAATTCCCTCCTGATTCAAAGACTTTCCTCGAATACCCTCTGCTATATTTCCGGACATTATTCCTCACATCACCGGTGCCCTCTTTTGCTCCCTGTTGCTCCCGCATATTATTGATTTCTCGTGTGCCAGACCCCTCGCTTAGAATTTGACTATCCTGTTTGCCTGTTTCCTGTACAGACCACTGCTTTTATATTCTGTCAAATCTATTGCCTGATCCTATTGTACTGTTGCCTGGAATATATCTGTTATCTGCATACTATAGTTTATTCGTTATCTGCCCCTCCTGTGTATTTCGTTTCCCTCTGTCTGCAACTCTCTCTCTCTAGCATTCCATACTTTTGTTTATCCCTGTTTCTCCTGCCTCCTTGATATTCCGTTCTCCCATTCCCACTACCCCCAGCCATCCTCCTTTTGCCTCAGCTCCTTTCTGTATCTCCTCTCTGCTTTAGCCTGATCCTATCTATTGCCAGGCTCCTCCTGTTTAGTTCTCGTGTGTACTGTGTGTTTATTCTGGGCAGTCTGTTTATTTGCTTTTATTTGTAAATAAACCTCTGTTGGTACCCGTAATCTGTCTGATATATCCCTTCACTGCATATTGGGCTCACACCACCCCCACCTGCACACAATGCTAGGCCAGAGCCATGACAGACAGGAACTAGTGTCATGGAAATATGGATGTAGGAAGAAGATGGCATCGTGCAGCTGTGGGAACCTGTAGAAACATGTGCGTCAGTGTTGGGTGGATAGAGTGGGCATTGCTGCTCAGTGGTCAATTTTTTTTTTTTGAGAAAGGATTTTACCAGGAAGGATACATTACGATTTCTCTTGTTTTCAAGTATGTCCTGGGTGGCGAGTATGTACCGTTGGGTGTCTTGCCAAGGACACTTACTGGAGAGGTTGCTCGCTGGGATCGAACCCATGACTCCACAGGCTCTCTCCATGCATCAGTGACGTGCGGTGAGGTCAGTGGCTGGTGAGGCACTGGCTAGTATCAGAGCCAGATATACACAGGGTTACGCAGTCGCAATTTACGCAGTTGATTATTGTTATATAGGAGAATAGAGTTTCACTATTTATAAAGTAAAGTTCACGTTTTTTTTTACAGCTAAGAGCATGCACTTACAATACTGACTAATAGAGGGCGCTATTACAACTCTTACTGTAAAAAACGTTTGCATACAGGTTTTTAATGTTGTAAGAGCATACACTTACAATACTGACTAATAGAGGGCGCTAATACACAGATGCTGATTGTTGAGCTCTGCTGGGGGGTGTTTGTTTTAAAAAAAAAGAAGTGCTTGAGACCAATGGAGCTTTCCCATTGGCTCAAGATGTCAATTGCTCTCATTGCCTCTGGAGGCACTAAAAAGCATAGAACCAGCTTGAGCTTTGCAATTAGTGTAGCATTCAGCTGCACAAATTGCATAGGCTAGGCTGGCTCAGTGCTGCCCCTGCTGTCTGTGTAGTGAATCACACACACACAGCAGTCAGCAAAATGAATTGCAGGAGAAAAAAAAGCGGAGGACAGAGAGAAGAAGCAAGCACAGCGAGGGAGCGTGGAGCAGGTGAGTAGGAGAACTTTTTTCAATAAATAACATTTTATTTACAGTTTAAATATACACATCACACATGTCATTACAGCACAATGACCACATTAATTTGTTGGAATGGCAGGGCTGCACGTCCCTGGAATGCATGCTATAGCCAGTGCCATGCAGTGGTGGGTGTGTGAAGGAATCTTTGCCACCCAGTGGTGGGTTCATGGATGAGCTAGTGTGCACAGTTGCGGGTGCATTTAGCTAGTGTTGCACAGCTGTGTGAGCATGAAGGAACCAATGCCACATAGTAGTTGGTAAAAGCATTCCATACATACCGTCAATAACCAAATCTTTCAACTAAAAAACACTGTCCGCAGGACTTTTCTCGTGCGACGCTGACCCTATGGAATGGGCTTCCTCACAATATCAGACTGTCCCCAAATCTGACTTCATTTAAACGCTCCCTCAAGACCCTTCTGTTTAGGGAAGCCGACCACCCGACTCCGTAACAAGACACCCGATCGACCCAAAAATGCTCCTCGCCTCTCCCTGCATTAGCTCATCACTGCAGCCCCCCTCCTGTTTCTAATCGCCTCACCCATCGAGATTGTAAATTCCCACGGGAATAGGGCCCTCATGTCCTTTTGTATCCGATGGCAGGAATACTGACCTGCCTCCTGACCCATTGCATCCTTTGTACAGCGCTGCGGAATGTGTGTTGGCACTTAATAAATAATAATAATTGTCCGCATCTGCCCCTTTCAAACCCAGGACGCTCTGAAAAAGCTCATCCAAGCTCTTATTATCTCCCGCTTCAACTACTGTAACCCTCTTCTCATTGCACTCCTAGAGTGTCTCTCTACAGTCTGTAACGAATGCCTCTGCCAAGCTCATCCACCTTACAAACGGTACCTCTCACCCCTTTGTGAGTCTCTGCGCTGGCTTCCTGTTTTATTTAGAATCCAATTCAAAACATTGGTGCTCATGTACAAAGCTCTCCATAACTGCACCCCTGCCTACATCTCCTCCCTTATTAGCAGGTACATCCCATCCCATCCGTTTCGCTGTGCCAATGTGCTGTTTATTATCATCTCCTCGTACCCGCACCCCCAACTCTCCCCTTCAGGTCTTTTTTCCAGCTTGCCCCTGTCTATGAAACTTTTGTTAATTTTGTTTGTTTTATCCTGTGCATTGCACAGCGCTACAGATGTTGTTGGTGCTTTATAGATAATTGGAAATGTGATAGAAGTGGTGGGTACATGCAGGAGCTTGTGGTGCGTAACCTTGGGTGTATGCAGCTACAATATTACAGCTGTAGAGATTGTTTCATCGAGAGAACGTGGCACGGCATTGAAGCATGGAGTGGATGTGCTGAGCGCTGCGCGTTGGTGGAAGTAGTGCTGGCTACAATGAAAGCAGAAGAGCAGGGAAGAAATGACAGTATACAGCAAGAAGTGGAGTGCAACAGAACGAACACGCAAGACAGACTGGTGTACAATGGGGAGGGGGGCTGCAAAATATCAGTGGAATCTAAAGGGGAGGGGGTCTAGTGCATGTTCAGGGTGCTTGCAGGGGAGATCTACTAGCAAGTTTAACATCCAGTAATAATACACGGATAAAACACATTGCAACTATGGCCGTCCAAACAAAGGAGAGCCACATCTACCTCCGCTGTAACCCTGGGGCTACGGTAGTTGGACAGCTGTGCCTCTAGGTCATTGTGTGGGGCATGAGGATTTCACCCAAGATATTTTGTTACTAGTGGCCTCTTCTACTGCCAGATATGTTTCCATTGTATTCCTGCGGCTGCAGCACACCGGTCCGACACATTTATTACACACAGAAAATGGATTTGTATTCGGGCGGAAAGAAACAAATGCTTCTTTTATGAAATGCTATATAATTATAATGTGCGTGCATATATATATATATATATATTATATCCATCCCACTTAAACGCCCATATGTAAGACCCTCTTGGCAAGTGCCCATTCACCCTCAACTTACCCTGGGCAGTTCTGAAGCCCCACGAATTGACCTCGCCAGGCTTTCACCATCAGGATGAATCCGGGCAACATAAGTCCACATTCGCTCCCAGGTGGGATCATCGACAGGGAGACCCCCTCTGTTCACATAGAATGGGACTCCTCCATCCTCATCGGTACCTCCATTCTGAAGCCCCTCACCCTCAGACATCCCAGCTCTGCCCGCCTGTCACCGACTCGGAAAATGCCAACACATGCCCCCCTGACACTCACCCAGTTACCCACTCTTACACCCAGCTCCCAGGCCCCCATATACAGTTTAATCTCGCCCGGTAAGTGCATAATATTTCTCTGTATCTGCCATGTCTCGCTCTCAGCAGTGAATGGGTGCCCCCATGGAAATCACCTCCCTAGAATAATTCCGTTATGTGCAGGCCTAGGAGCCCAGCCCCTCTCTCAGGACACAATGGGTGGGAAGAGACAAGCTCTGGCTGAACCTCTGATATCACCATGTCACGTGACAGAGCTCTGGTCACGTGATGCAGCACTAATGGAGGACAGGAAGCATGGGCTGTACATGTCTGCGGTTATTGTGTGTAGTGCTCCAGGGGGCCTTTCCCTGAGCTCTGGGGGGAGGGGAAGAGGGACCAGGCTGTTCGGCTAAAAAAATTTTAGAAAGTATTTTACCAGCAAGGATACATTGAGATTTCTCTCGTTTTCAAGTACGTCCAGGGATCCTTCGTTGTTTTTAATATATTAATATAATATACTATTATTAGGATCCTTTTTTTTTCTTCTTATTTTGATGGTATCACAATAATGTTTTGTCACGCTAGTATCGCAAAAGCGCAAATCATATTTCATTATTGGCAGAGTTAATAACGCAAGTGTCACCAGCAATACTAGCCTGTTACTAATAATATTGCTTCTATGTCAATTACCGGAGTACTGCTTGGTCCTTTATATATACATATGTTATCAGGGCTTGATAAAGGCTTTGTTGAGTCGAAAAACGTTGACATTGTACCATGGAAGTTTGAGTAAAGCAGATGTTGGAATTTTAAGGAATACCCGTAATTGCCTACTAATCTTATATCTACTGGAATGAATATATAAATATATATATATATAGTGTATATATTTATTTATTTGCAAAGAATGTTTATTGGAATATATATATATATACAGTTGTGTTCAAAATTATTCAACCCCCACTGAAATTGAGTGTTTTGGCCAGTTTGACATTGAGTTTGATCATTCAGTCATCTTGCTTACAATTAAATCAAAGAGGCACGTGTAGGTCAGACAAATATAACATAACATTTATAATGAAATAACCACAAATGTCTTTTCTGTGCTCACATCATTATCAGTTTTATTCAACCCCCAAGTGACATTCAATCTTAGTACTTAGTACAACATCCTTTTACAGTTATAACAGCTTTTAAACGTGAAGCATAGCTTGACACAAGTGTCTTGCAGCGATCTACGGGTATCTTCGCCCATTCGTCATGGGCAAAAGCCTCCAGTTCAGTCACATTCTTAGGCTTGCGCACTGCAACTGCTTTCTTTAAGTCCCACCAGAGGTTCTCAATCGGATTTAAGTCAGGTGACTGCGATGGCCACTCCAAAATGTTCCAGCCTTTAATCTGCAACCATGCTCTAGTGGACTTGGAGGTATGCTTGGGATCATTGTCCTGTTGAAAGGTCCAACGTCTCCCATGCCTCAGGTTTGTGACGGACTGCATCACATTGTCATCCAATATCTCCTGGTACTGAAGAGAATTCATGGTACCTTGCACACGCTGAAGCTTCCCTGTACCTGCAGAAGCAAAACAGCCCCAAACCATGATTGACCCCCCGCCATGCTTCACAGTAGGCAAGGTGTTCTTTTCTTCATAGGCCTTGTTCTTCCTCCTCCAAACATAGCATTGATCCATGGGCCCAAACAGTTCTAATTTTGTTTCATCAGTCCACAGAACACTATCCCAAAACTTCTGTGGTTTGTCCACATGACTTTTGGCATACTGCAGTTGACTCTTCTTATTCTTTGGAGACAGCAAGGGGGTGTGCCTGGGAGTTCTGGCATGGAGGCCATCATTACGCAGTGTGCGCTGTATTGTCTGAGCTGAAACTTCAGTACCCACATCTGACAAATCTTTTCTCAGTTCCTCAGCAGTCACACGGGGACTTTTCTCCACTCTACGCTTCAGGTAGCGCACAGCAGTCAAAGTCAGCATCTTCTTTCTGCCACGACCAGGTAGCGTTTCAACAGTGCCCTTTGCCTTGAATTTGCGAATGATGCTTCCTATGGTCTCTCTTGGTATGTTAACATCTTTGCAATCTTCTTATAGCCATTGCTCTTCCTGTGAAGAGTAATCACCTCTTCTCTTGTCTTCCTGGACCATTCTCTTGACTTCACCATGTTTGTAACCACACCAGTAAATGTCTAGAAGGAGCTGAGTATCACAGTCATTTTAAAGCTGCCTAATTGGTGCTTATTATGCTTTATTGCTGCTCCGTGACATCCACAGGTGTTTTCAATACCTGATTGAAAACACTTGAATGAACCGCTGTTCTTCAGAGTGGTAGTCTTTAAGGGGTTGAATAATTGTGTCAATGAAGAATTCACAAAATAAACATTTACTACTGTATTACAAAACCAATTGATATCATTTTAGTTGCATATGGTTCTTTGAAAAGTCCTTGTAGGATTTCATTCTGAATACAATTACAAATGTACACTAAATTCCCTAAAACCCTTTACAGCATTGGGGGTTGAATAATTTTGAACACAACTGTACATATTTATAGATTAGATAGGCCATGTTAGTCCAGATGCCAAAATCACGAGTAAAGTTGTACGTAGGGATACGTACTGCTATACTCGTGGTTTTATATATATACTATACCAAAATACTCCGCACAACGCTCTGGGTCAGTCTCTCTTCTGCCGAGGTGCTGAATCCAAAAGGTAATAATAGAAGACGGCAAAAACAGGAGCACTCACGGATTTGAACAATAAAACAAATAAACCTTTATTGGCGATAGATTAAAAACTCTGAAGTTTCGGCTCACATAAGAGCCTTTATCAAGGATGTGTGTTACGGGTAAAGCCCGAAGTGCGGCTAATCCTAGGATTACCCGGGTAATCCTGACATTACCCAAAACGACTGGGTAAAGCTGGAAAAAAAAAATCGGACATTACCCGGGTAATTTTAGGACTAACCAACTGCCCTTGGGTAACGGTCTGGAAGAGCTGAAAAATTCACACTTTACCCAGATAATGTGCAAATCTGAGGCTTCACCCAGGTAATCTGAGGACTATCCACAGCTTCACCTGGGTAATCTGCAGAGCAACCAACCCTGCTTGGGTAACAGTGAATTTTGCCATTATCTATGGATATTATCAATGAAAATGGCAGAAGACAAACATTAAAATGTATTAAGGATAGAATGAATATACAGAGTACCAGGATATGTTTCTTATATGAAAGTGAAAGAGTTACATGATCTTTATGTGTCATATGTGCTAATATATCATTTATAAAACATAATAACCATCAGGTTACTCTTTATATAATATCATTATCTTCATAAATTAATTTTCAGACAATTAACCACTTGGCTGCTATGGACGCGCTCAGCGCGTCCAGCCAAGTGGTTCTCCTGTGCTACGGACGCGCTGAGCGCGTCCATGCACAGGAGGCAGCAATCTGCCGGATTCCGGCAGATTGCTGCGCCCCCCCGGTGCGGGCTGACATCTTGGATGTCAGCCCAGGACTCCGGGACCCCGGCGGGGACATTAGATGTCATTGCGGTGACGCAATGACATCTAATTCAGGCGCCCCCCCGCATGTGCGGAGGAGGCGCCTGAAAGGGAGGTCCTTCGGACCTCTCTCCCTCCCGATCGCCGGGGAGCAGGGAGTTAATACAGTCACCGCTTGGAAGGGCACAGCCTGCCCTTCCAAAAGGTGGCTGTCATTAACCCCTGGGGAGCCGGATCACGAATCGGCGCTGAAAAGCGCCGGTTCGTGATCCTTTCCCGGAGCTGGCCGACATCTTGGATGTCGGCCAAGCCTCCGGGAACTCCCCCTGAGGACTGGCGTCATCGTGCTTAGCACGATGATGCCAGTCCTGGAGTTAACCCCTAGCTGCCACCAACGGTGGAGATAGGGGGTTCCAATGAACCCCCTATCTCCCGATCCGTGGCAGATAGGGGTTAAAGTTTGGTACTGTTGGATCGGCCAGAGCATGGCCATTCCAACGATACCAAACACGACTGTGAAAAAAGTTTTTTTTTAAAAATAAAAATAAAAAAATATTACAAAACAAACAAGTTTTTTTTTTTTTTGGTTTGTTAATGCAGCAATATTGTTCCCATTTCAATTATAATGTGAACAATGATGCTGCACTAACGATTTTTGTATGCGGTGCATTTGTTAAAAATCGCGTAATTTTCCCCAAAAATAAATGTAACGAGACCCCATCTCTAATTTTTTTAACAAGCGCACCCCATACAAAATATAACCGCAATTCCTCGCATGTTAAAATGTGAAAAAAAAAACACTTTACACGTTGTAAATTATTGAAAATTCATATTTTATTGCATTTTTTGTTATAATATACAGACAGGACATGACGTATACATATAATAATGACATATTATGAATCTGCCGAGTCTGACGGAAAGAACAATATATAATATGTCTGGGTCATATACTAAAATAAGCCTTCAAAACGCGTTTAAACATGATGAGCAAAACCGGTAAAAATGACCACAGCACAGAGGCGTGAAACGCCTCAGCAGCGAAAGGGTTAATGCACAGAGTTACATGACGGTTATTTAGTGGGGTTTGTGACTGTGGATACAATTTCATTAAAAATAACAAAAAAACACAATTTGGTTATCAGTCAGATAAGAGTTTGCAGCTTTATCCGGGTAATCCTCAGCATTCAGTCAACTGTAACCTGCTGAAAACCCAAGAAAGGCGCAGTAACCAGAGACGTTTGGATATTTTGCAGATTACCTGGATAAAGTCTTATGTTTCATTGCACATCACACTTTATCCAGCAACACTAGGGTAATGTGCGAAATACCCGGTTAAAACAGTGCAGAAAACTGGAGTACCCAGAGGCCTCTACTTACTTTGCAGTTTTCCCGGGTAAAGTCCGAAATTTCAATTCGGACTTTTGCTAATGACGCCTGGGTAATGTCAGGATTACCCGGGTAATCCTAGGATTAACTGCACTTCGGGCTTTAACCGTAACATACACACTGAGTGGCCAGATTATTATGACCACCTGACTTTTTTAGGCAAATTAGTTATAATTTGGCGCTGAAGTTGCTATAGGGCCAGACCATAATAAATAGGGAAGCAGGTTGTTTACCATGACAGTAGAAGTGATTTTTTTTTCTGAAGATATGGGTAAACAACGAAATTTAACAGCGTTTGAACGTGGGATGATTGTTGGCGTTCGGAGCCATGGAGCGAGTATCAGCAAAACAGCAGAATTTGTTAAATGTTCAAGAGCAGCTGTTGTTAAAGTGTTTAAAGACTGGACTGTCAGCTGAAAATCTGGGTCTGAACGTGCGAATTGTGTCCGTCAGCGACTAGTCAATGTTAGGGCAGAATGGAGAGTGGCAAGACTGATACAAGACAACAGAAGGGCAACAGTGCATCAAATTACTGCAGATCTTAATCAGGGATCCTTTCAAATGATCTCTGAACGCACTGTTCGCCGTACACTGCATCGTATGGGATATGGAAGCCGAAGGCCTGTTCCAACACCTTTGCTGTCTGCAGTTAACAAGATAAAACGTCTCCAATTCGCACAGCAATGCAAGTATTGGACAGTCGGGCATTGGAAAAAAAGTAATGTGGTCCAATGAATCACGTTTCCAGGTGCATCAGGGCTGGCCCAAGACATTGTGCTGCCTGGAGCGAAGGCTGAAATGCTGCCCTCCCACCACCACGTAACCCCAAAATACACCCACATGACTCGTCCATTGTGTTATATCATGATATTTATAACTAAGATCCAAGTATAGCACTAAGTATTATATTTTAAATAACTTTATTGTGATAAATACGTTAAATAGTTTAAATTGTTTTATTGAACAGCAAAACAAATAGTGATATTGGCTATATAGTGCCCCCAGCTCACATGGGTATATATTGCCAGCTCACATGGGTATATAGTGTCCCCCAGCTCACGTGGGTATATATTGCCCCCAGCTCACATGGGTATATAGTGCCCCAACTCACATGGGTATATATTGCCCCCAGCTCACATGGGTATATAGTGCCCCAGCTCAAATGGGTATATATTGCCCCCAGCTCACATGAGTATATAGTGCCCCCAGCTCACATGGGTATATATTGCCAGCTCACATGGGTATATATTGCCCCCAGCTCACATGGGTATATAGTGCCCCCAGCTCACATGGGTATATATTGCCAGCTCACATGGGTATATATTGTCCCCCAGCTCACATGAGTATATAGTGCCCCCAGCTCACATGGGTATATATTGCCAGCTCACATGGGTATATATTGCCCCCAGCTCACATGGGTATATAGTGCCCCCAGCTCACATGGGTATATATTGCCAGCTCACATGGGTATATATTGTCCCCCAGCTCACATGGGTATATAGTGCCCCCAGCTCACATGGGTATATAGTGCCCCAGCTCACATGAGTATATATTGCCCCCAGCTCACTTGGGTATATTTTGCCAGCTCACATGGGTATATATTTCCCCCAGCTCACATGTGTATATAGTGCCCCCAGCTCACATGGGTATATAGTGCCCCCAGTTCTTGTGGGTATATAGTGCCCCAGCTCACATGGGTATATAGTGCCCCAGCTCACATGGGTATATATTGCCCCCAGCTCACTTGGGTATATATTGCCAGCTCACATGGGTATATATTTCCCCCAGCTCACATGTGTATATAGTGCCCCCAGCTCACATGGGTATATAGTGCCCCCAGCTCTTGTGGGTATATAGTGCCCCCAGCTCACATGGGTATAGTGCCCCCAGCTCACATGGGTATATATTGTCCCCAGCTCACTTGGGTATATATTGTCGGCTCTCATGGGTATATATTGCCAGCTCTCATGGGTATATACTGCCAGCTCTCATGGGTATATATTGCTAGCTCTCATTGGTATATATTGCCAGCTCACATGGGTATATAGTGCCCCCAGCTCACATGGGTATATACTACCAGCTCTCATGGGTATATATTGCCAGCTCTCATGGGTATATACTGCCAGCTCTCATGGATATATTTGCCCCCAGCTCTCACCTCAGGTGGAGATTCCCCCTGGCTTAATTTTGCAGTCTGTACATGTTACGACCCCTCGGCCCCCGCGGCGCTTCATGGAGAGTCAGGGCGCCCGGTGGCATCGCTGGCTGCCAGTAGTTAGAGCTGGCAGATCAGCATCTGAGGGGACGGGACTTGGCATTATGATGAGTAGCCACCAGCCTTTAAAGCAGGGCAAGAGGATCTGTGTCTCGGTTCCCGGATCCCACCATGCAGTCCTTAAAGCCCAACACTCCACAGAGCCCAAAAGCTACCAACAGGCTAGCCGTAGAAGAATCCCTAACTGTCTGGTCCTTAGACTTGGCCAGGTATACTAGCTAGACAGAAAGGGTTAATCAAAGACAATGTCGTAATACAAAACCAGGTCAGCAACACGGGGGTAGTCAGACAAGCCAGAATCAGGAATACAGAGTATAGAATAGTCAAATGGAATAGCCGGGTCGATATCAGTGCAGAAGCGTAGTACAAGAAAATAGTCATGGGCAACGGAAGGCAGAATAGTCAGAAAACAAGCAGAGGTCAATAAAAGGTTAAATCACAAGAGAATTCAGGTACAAGGAGCTCAGGTATGGATAACCACGATCTGGCACTGCTTAGAAGGAACTGTTGGTTTTTAAAAGAAATTCACCAGACCGCACCCCCCTCTCAAGCCACACCTCATGCAGCCACCTCCCTGCCTGTTTCAATTTAAACCGGGTGTTGGTGAGCGAGCAGCATCAGACATGCTGCCCTCAAGCACACCGGAAAGGCTGGAAGCCCCCAACATTACAGTACCCCCTCTCCACGGGAGGCCACCAGATGACCAACACAGAGCCGTAGCTAGCTCCTTTTGCACCCGAGGCAAGAATAGAAAATTGTGCCCCCCCCCCCTGCTCTGGCTAGACACTGGTGTGGCTCACCGTGCCTGCTACTCTTGCTGGCGTCTCTTGCTAGCATTTGTATTGAAGGCATTTGGTGGTGGTGGGCTCCAGGGCAGTGTGGCTGAGTGTGCTGGGCTCCAGGAAAGTGTGTGGCTGATGTCTGTGGTGGGGCTTCAGGCAGGGCCGGACTGGGTTTAAAAAGCAGCCCTGAGACTTAGACCAGCCCTAAATTGTGATAAGTTCAAACGAAAAGACTATGTATCAGAGCTCCACAGCAATAAAACTCACAGTAATGTGCAGTGTGTATGAGCGTATCACAGAATCCACAGCAATAAAACTCACAGTAATGTGCAGTGTGTATGAGCGTATCACAGAATCCACAGCAATAAAACTCACAGTAATGTGCAGTGTGTATGAGCGTATCACAGAATCCACAGCAATAAAACTCACAGTAACGTGCGGTGTGTATCAGCGTATCACAGAGCTCCACAGCAATAAAACTCACAGTAATGTGCAGTGTGTATGAGCGTATCACAGAATCCACAGCAATAAAACTCACAGTAATGTGCAGTGTGTATGAGCGTATCACAGAATCCACAGCAATAAAACTCACAGTAATGTGCAGTGTGTATGAGCGTATCACAGAATCCACAGCAATAAAACTCACAGTAACGTGCGGTGTGTATCAGCGTATCACAGAGCTCCACAGCAATAAAACTCACAGTAATGTGCAGTGTGTATGAGCGTATCACAGAATCCACAGCAAAAAACTCACAGTAATGTGCAGTGTGTATGAGCGTATCACAGAATCCACAGCAATAAAACTCACAGTAATGTGCAGTGTGTATGAGCGTATCACAGAATCCACAGCAATAAAACTCACAGTAACGTGCGGTGTGTATCAGCGTATCACAGAGCTCCACAGCAATAAAACTCACAGTAATGTGTAGGGTGTATGAGTGTGTCACAGAGCTGCACAGCTATAAATCTCACAGCAATGTGCGGTGTGTATGAACATTAATTTAACAGTTATTTTAACATCATGGGGGGCCACCAAGGTATAGAAAATTATCAGTCATGCAAGTTGCATGGCCCTGTGTATTGCTAGGGTGAACATGCATCCTGTATAAATGGATCCTGCACAGGTGAGAGAGTAGAGGGGTAGAAAGAGAGTGAGAGGGGAGAGAGAGAGGGGGAGAGAGAGAGAGAGAGAGAGAGAGAGAGAGAGGAGTAGAAAGAGAGAGGGGAGTAGAAAGAGAGAGGGGAGTAGAAAGAGAGAGAGGAGTAGAAAGAGAGAGAGGGGTAGAAAGAGAGAGGGGTAGAAAGAGAGAGGGGTAGAAAGAGAGAGGGTAGAAAGAGAGAGGGTAGAAAGAGAGAGGGGTAGAAAGAGAGAGGGGTAGAAAAGAGAGGGGTAGAAAGAGAGAGGGGTAGAAAGAGAGAGGGGTAGAAAGAGAGAGGGGTAGAAAGAGAGAGGGGTAGAAAGAGAGAGGGGTAGAAAGAGAGAGGGGTAGAAAGAGAGGGGTAGAAAGAGAGAGGGGTAGAAAGAGAGAGGGTAGAAAGAGAGAGGAGTAGAAAGAGAGGGGTAGAAAGAGAGGGGTAGAAAGAGAGAGGGGTAGAAAGAGAGAGGGGTAGAGAGAGAGGGGTAGAGAGAGGAGTAGAAAGAGAGGGGTAGAAAGAGAGGGGTAGAAAGAGAGAGGGTAGAAAGAGAGAGGGGTAGAAAGAGAGAGGGGGAGAAGAGAGAGGGGTAGAAAGAGAGGGGTAGAAAGAGAGAGGGGTAGAAAGAGAGAGGGTAGAAAAGAGAAGAGAGGGGTAGAAAGAGAGAGGGGTAGAAAGAGAGGGGTAGAAAGAGAGAGGGGTAGAAAGAGAGAGGGGTAGAAAGAGAGAGGGGTAGAAAGAGAGAGGGTAGAAAGAGAGAGGGGTAGAAAGAGAGAGGGTAGAAAGAGAGGGGGTAGAAAGAGAGAGGGGTAGAAAGAGAGAGGGGTAGAAAGAGAGGGGTGGAAAGAGAGAGGGGTAGAAAGAGAGAGGGGTAGAAAGAGAGAGGGGTAGAAAGAGAGGGGTAGAAAGAGAGAGGGGTAGAAAGAGAGAGGGGTAGAAAGAGAGAGGGGTAGAAAGAGAGAGGGGTAGAAAGAGAGAGGGGTAGAAAGAGAGAGGGTAGAAAGAGAGAGGGGTAGAAAGAGAGAGGGGTAGAAAGAGAGAGGGGTAGAAAGAGAGAGAGAGAGAGAGAGAGAGGGGTAGAAAGAGAGAGGGGTAGAAAGAGAGAGGGGTAGAAAGAGAGGGGTAGAAAGAGAGAGGGGTAGAAAGAGAGAGGGGTAGAAAGAGAGAGGGGTAGAAAGAGAGAGGTAGAAAGAGAGAGGGGTAGAAAGAGAGAGGGGTAGAAAGAGAGAGGGTAGAAAGAGAGAGGGGTAGAAAGAGAGGGGTGGAAAGAGAGAGGGGTGGAAAGAGAGAGGGGTAGAAAGAGAGAGAGAGAGAGAGAGAAGGGGTAGAAAGAGAGAGGGGTAGAAAGAGAGAGGGGTAGAAAGAGAGAGGGGTAGAAAGAGAGGGGTAGAAAGAGAGAGGGGTAGAAAGAGAGAGGGGTAGAAAGAGAGAGGGGGTAGAAAGAGAGAGGGTAGAAAGAGAGAGGGGTAGAAAGAGAGAGGGGTAGAAAGAGAGAGGGGTGGAAAGAGAGAGGGGTGGAAAGAGAGAGGGGTAGAAAGAGAGAGGGGTAGAAAGAGAGAGGGGTAGAAAGAGAGGGGTAGAAAGAGAGAGGGGTAGAAAGAGAGAGGGTAGAAAAGAGAGAGGGGTAGAAAGAGAGAGGGGTAGAAAGAGAGAGGGGTAGAAAGAGAGAGGGTAGAAAGAAGAGAGAGGGGTAGAAAGAGAGAGGGGTAGAAAGAGAGGGGTGGAAAGAGAGGGGGTAGAAAGAGAGAGGGGTAGAAAGAGAGAGGGGTAGAAAGAGAGAGGGGTAGAAAGAGAGAGGGTAGAAAGAGAGAGGGGTAGAAAGAGAGAGAGAGGGTAGAAAGAGAGAGGGGTAGAAAGAGAGAGGGTAGAAAGAGAGGGGTTAGAAAGAGAGGAGGGGTAGAAAGAGAGAGGGGTAGAAAGAGAGGGGTAGAAAAGAGAGAGGGGTAGAAAGAGAGAGGGTAGAAAGAGAGTGAGAGGGGGGGAGAGAGGAGAGAGAGAGAGAGAGAGAGGAGTAGAAAGAGAGAGGGGAGTAGAAAGAGAGAGGGGAGTAGAAAGAGAGAGAGGAGTAGAGAGAGAGGAGTAGAAAGAGAGGGGTAGAAAGAGAGGGGTAGAAAGAGAGAGGGGTAGAGAGAGAGGGGGTAGAGAGAGGAGTAGAAAGAGAGGGGTAGAAAGAGGGGTAGAAAGAGAGAGGGGTAGAAAGAGAGAGGGGTAGAAAGAGAGAGGAGTAGAAAGAGAGGGGTAGAAAGAGAGGGGTAGAAAGAGAGGGGTAGAAAGAGAGAGGGGTAGAGAGAGAGAGGGGGAGAGAGAGAGAGTAGAAAGAGAGGGGTAGAAAGAGAGAGGGGTAGAAAGAGAGAGGGGTAGAAAGAGAGAGGGGTAGAAAGAGAGGGGGTAGAAAGAGAGAGAGGGGGAGAAAGAGAGAGGGGTAGAAAGAGAGAGGGGTAGAAAGAGAGACGGGTAGAAAGAGAGAGGGGTAGAAAGAGAGAGGGGTAGAAAGAGAGGGTAGAAAAGAGAGAGGGGTAGAAAGAGAGAGGGGTAGAAAGAGAGAGAGGGTAGAAAGAGAGAGGGTAGAAAGAGAGAGGGGTAGAAAGAGAGGGGTAGAAAGAGAGAGGGGTAGAAAGAGAGGGGTAGAAAGAGAGAGGGTAGAAAGAGAGAGGGGTAGAAAGAGAGAGGGGTAGAAAGAGAGGGTGGAAAGAGAGAGGGGTAGAAAGAGAGAGGGGTAGAAAGAGAGGGGTAGAAAGAGAGGGGTAGAAAGAGAGAGGGGTAGAAAGAGAGAGGGGTAGAAAGAGAGAGGGGTAGAAAGAGAGGGGTAGAAAGAGAGAGGGGTAGAAAGAGAGAGGGTAGAAAGAGAGAGGGGTAGAAAGAGAGAGGGGTAGAAAGAGAGGGGTGGAAAGAGAGAGGGGTGGAAAGAGAGAGGGTAGAAAGAGAGAGAGAGAGAGAGAGAGAGGGGTAGAAAGAGAGAGGGGTAGAAAGAGAGAGGGGTAGAAAGAGAGGGGTAGAAAGAGAGAGAGGGGTAGAAAGAGAGAGGGGGTAGAAAGAGAGAGGGTAGAAAGAGAGAGGGGTAGAGAAAGAGAGAGGGGTAGAAAGAGAGAGGGTAGAAAAGAGAGAGGGGTAGAAAGAGAGAGGGGTAGAAAGAGAGGGGTGGAAAGAGAGGGGTGGAAGAGAGAGGGGTAGAGAGAGAGGGGTAGAAAGAGAGAGGGGTAGAAAGAGAGAGGGGTAGAAAGAGAGGGGTAGAAAGAGAGAGGGGGAGAAAAGAGAGAGGGGTAGAAAGAGAGAGGGTAGAAAGAGAGAGGGGTAGAAAGAGAGGGGGGAAAGAGAGAGGGGTGGAAAGAGAGAGGGGTAGAAAGAGAGAGGGGTAGAAAGAAAGAGGGGTAGAAAGAGAGGGGTAGAAAGAGAGAGGGGTAGAAAGAGAGAGGGTAGAAAGAGAGAGGGGGTAGAAAGAGAGAGGGGTAGAAAGAGAGAGGGTAGAAAGAGAGAGGGGTAGAAAGAGAGGGGTGGAAAGAGAGAGGGGTGGAAAGAGAGGGGTAGAAAGAGAGAGGGGGTAGAAAGAGAGAGGGGTAGAAAGAGAGGGGGTAGAAAAGAGAGGGGTAGAAAGAGAGAGGGTAGAAAGAGAGAGGGGTGGAAAGAGAGAGGGGTAGAAAGAGAGAGAGAGAAGAGAGAGAGGGGTAGAAAGAGAGAGAGGGTAGAAAGAGAGAGGGTATAGAAAGAGAGAGGGGTAGAAAGAGAGGGGTAGAAAGAGAGAGGGTAGAAAGAGAGAGGGGTAGAAAGAGAGGGGTAGAAAGAGAGAGGGTAGAAAGAGAGAGGGGTAGAAAGAGAGAGGGTAGAAAGAGAGAGGGGTAGAAAGAGAGGGGTGGAAGAGAGAGGGGTGGAAAGAGAGAGGGGTAGAAAGAGAGAGGGGTAGAAAGAGAGAGGGGTAGAAAGAGAGAGGGGTAGAAAGAGAGGGGTGGAAAGAGAGAGGGGTGGAAAGAGAGAGGGGTAGAAAGAGAGAGGGGTAGAAAGAGAGAGGGGTAGAAAGAGAGAGGGGTAGAAAGAGAGAGGGGTAGAGAGAGAGGGGTAGAAAGAGAGAGGGGTAGAAAGAGAGAGGGGTAGAAAGAGAGAGGGGTGGAAAGAGAGAGGGGTAGAAAGAGAGAGAGAGAGAGAGAGGGGTAGAAAGAGAGAGGGGTAGAAAGAGAGAGGGGTAGAAAGAGAGGGGTAGAAAGAGAGGGGTAGAAAGAGAGAGGGGTAGAAAGAGAGGGGTAGAAAGAGAGAGGGGGTAGAAAGAGAGAGGGGTAGAAAGAGAGGGGTAGAAAGAGAGGGGTAGAAAGAGAGAGGGGTAGAAAGAGAGGGGTAGAAAGAGAGAGGGGTAGAAAGAGAGAGGGGTAGAAAGAGAGAGGGGTAGAAAGAGAGGGGTGGAAAGAGAGAGGGGTAGAAAGAGAGAGGGGTAGAAAGAGAGGGGGTAAGAAGAGAGGGGTAGAAAGAGAGGGGTAGAAGAGAGGGGTGGAAAGAGAGAGGGGTGGAAAGAGAGAGGGGTAGAAAGAGAGAGGGGTAGAAAGAGAGAGAAAAGGGGACAGAGGGAGCAAGCGCAAAGGAGACAGAGAAAAGGGTGACAGGGGAAAAGGGGGAGAGGGGAAAAAAGGTGACAGGGAGCAAGCGCAAAGGGGAGAGAGGGGAAAAGGGAGGAGGGGGCAAAGGGGGAGGGAGAAAAAGGGGGAGAGGGAGAGAGGGGCAGAGGGGAAAAGGGGGAGAGAGGGGCAAAGGGGACAGAGGGGGAAAAGGGAGAGAGAGGGGCAAAGGGGACAGAGGGAGCAAGTGCAAAGGGGAGAGAAAAGGGGACAGAGGGGAAAAGGGAGAGAGAGAGGGCAAAGGAAACAGGGGGAGAGGGAGAAAAGGGGACAGAGAGAAAAGGGGACAGAGAGAGGGGGCAAAGGGGACAGAGAGAGAGAGCGGGTGGAGAGGGAAGATAGAGCCCTTCTGATATCTCTACAAATCAGAGTGACAGTCTCTCACCTGGGGCTGATTAACAACGTTTTCAAGGTGTGTGTGTATCAGGGAGGAATGGATTGAGAGCAGCTGCTCTCACACCTCACCTAGAAGTCTGCCCTGCTGCTGCCTCTCCCAATGAGTGTTTGTGGCCACAAACTTCCTGTAAGCAGGAGCAGGTGGCTGATTGGAGGAGGAGGCGGAGACAAGTGGAAGGAAGAGAGGTCACCAGGGATCCACTTCCACACTGTCAGCGGAGAGTCTCTCAATCACTTGCCTGCGTGCAAGTGAGCATTGAAGAAGTCACAGCCCACAGGCAGCCTAGCAACCCAAAAATTAAGAAAGGCCAGGCTGGCTTCAGGCCAGGCAGTGGCTGAGTGTGCTGGGCTTTCTGGCGCTACTCAGTCTGTCCCCTCGGCTCCGCCCCTAAAGTCTACTCTAGTGATTAACGCAGGCTGTGACACGTGCAGGCGGCGCTCCCCACTGGTTGCAGTCACGTGTGGCTGCACCTCCGCACTTTCAGCGCTCCTGCAGTCAGAGAGAGAGAGAGGTGATCATCGCAATTTCGATTTACATTATTACTAAGAGCGAGTGATCACCCCTGCCTGCGCCCCCTTGTGGCTGTGCCCGAGGCGAGTGCCTCACTGGCCTCGCCCTCCCTACGGCCCTGGACCAACAGGACAAGTGGCAGGACGACCACCGGGGCGAGTGGCAGGACGACCACCAGGGCGATCGGGCTGCGAGGCATGGAACGCCCTGACCAACCTAGAGGCAGACATGTTGGAAGCCGGAATCCAGGACCGGTCCTCTGGACCATAACCCACCCAATCGACCAGGTACTGCAGAGCACCCCTGAACAGCCTAGAATCCAGAACTTTCCTAACCTCATACTCCGCGTGTACCTGTTACACAACAAAGGCTTCAGTAGGGAGGTGTGGAAGACATTGTGCAAGCGAAGATGTCTAGGAAGGGCAAGAGCATAAGCCACAGGGTTAACGCGGCGAATGATCTTGTATGGACCGATAAACCAAGGTGCCATTTTCATAGAAGGCACCCGCAACTTCACATTCCTAGTGGACAACCAAACTCTTTCCCCCACGTTGTAGGAAGGAGCTTGTAACCTATGCCTGTCAGCCTTGCGTTTCTGGACAGCAACATTGCGCTCCATGTTTTCGCGAATCTGTCTCCAAATATCCTGTAGTTGTGTGAGATGTTCATCGAGAGCCGGGATGGCCTGTTCAGCAAACTGAAGTGGTAGAGCCGGAGGGAAAAAAACATAGCAGAAAAGGGAGAGTGGCCAGTGGTCTCGTTAACGGGGTTATTACGTGCCTACTCAGCCCAGGGCAACAACTCCAACCAGTTGTCTTGTTGTTGTGTGGTAAAGCAACGTATGTACTGCTCGAGACCCTGATTTGCCCTCTCTGCTGCCCCATTGGTCTGTGGATGATATGCTGAAGAGAAGGCCAATCGCACCCTCATCTCCGCACAGAAATCCCTCCATAAACGAGAGACGAACTGAGCTCCTCTGTCGGAGACTATTTCAGACGAAAATTTCAGACGGTTCTTTGGCTGTAGGAAGCTTAGGTAAAGGAATAAAATGAGCCATTTTGGAGAAGCGGTCTACAACTGTCAGAACCACAGTATGACCCTTGGACTTCGGCAAGTCCACAATAAAATCCATGGATAGATGAGACCAAGGCCTATTAGGAATGGGTAAAGGCTGCAATAGACCGACAGGCAAGGTTTTACTGGTTTTGCTTCTGGCACAGACTTGACAAGCCAAAACAAACAGACGTACGTCCTGTCGCATGGTGGGCCACCAGAACTGTCTGGAGATGCTGGTAAGAGTCTTAGTAATACCAGGATGACCTGCTGGTTTTGAATCATGAAACATTATGAGTAATTCTTGTCTTTCCTTTTCAGGCACAAACAACATATCTGGAGGCTTGTTAGGTGGAGCCCCCATTTGAGCTGCTTGGAGGCATTCCAGAAAAGGCGAGGAAACAGACAAGACCGTCAAAGCCACAATTCGTTCAGGAGGAACTATAGGATGGTGGTCTTGTGTATTTGATTCATACGGGTCATATTGACGAGATAAGGCATCAGCCTTTACATTGCGGTCACCTGGTCTGTAAGTCAACACAAAATTAAACCGAGACAGTAGTAATGACCACCTGGCCTGTCTCGAGTTCAGACGTTTAGCATCCCCGATGTACGTAAGGTTCTTATGATCGGTGATTATCAACAAAGGATCAAGAGTACCTTCCAACAAATGTCTCCACTCTGACAGGGCAGACACAATAGCAAGCAATTCTCTGTTACCGATATCATAACTGCGTTCTGCTGGTGATAATTTTCTTGAAAAGAACCCACAAGGATGTAGAGGCTTCCCTGGAGACTCTCTTTGAGATAGGACAGCCCCAATGCCTATCTCGGAAGCATCAACCTCAAGAACAAATGGAATTCTGGGATCAGGATGCCGTAACACTGGAGCGGACGTGAAAGCCTGTTTGAGAGCTTCGAATGCCTGTTTGGATTGCGAAGACCAGACCTGGTTCTTCAGACCTTTACGTGTCATATTAATGATAGGGGAAGCTGCAGCAGAATAATTCTTGATAAATCTCCTATAATAGTTGGAAAACCCCAGAAACCTCTGTATGGCTTTGAGGCCTTGAGGGAGAGGCCATTCTGAGATGGCCGTGAGTTTGGAAGGATCCATCTCAAAACCTTCTGGAGTGATAATGTACCCAAGAAATTTTACAGTAGTAATGTCGAATAAACACTTCTCCAGTTTGCAATAAAGACCATTGTCTAGTAGTTTTGCTAATACCTGTCTGACATGTTCATGGTGGGTTCTAAGATCGGGAGAGTAAATTAGTATAACGTCTAAGTATACGATAACAAAGGATTGCAAAAAATCTCTGAGCACATCATTAATGAAATCCTGGAATACAGCTGGAGCATTACAGAGACCGAACGGCATGACCATATATTCATAATGCCCACTCCTGGTGTTAAATGCTGTTTTCCATTCATGCCCATCTTTTATTCGTATCAGGTTGTAAGCCCCTCTCAAATCGAGTTTTGTGTATACTGCTGATCCCCTTAACCTGTCGAACAGTTCTGATATAAGAGGGATAGGGTACACATTGGTGATCTTGTTAAGCCCCCTATAATCGATACACGGGCGTAAATCTCCTTTTTTAGATACAAAAAAAGAACCCAGCCCCTGCTAGAGAAGAGGAACGTCTGATAAAACCTCTCTCCAAATTCTCCTTTATGTACTCCTCCATGATTTGGTTCTCTTTTATGGATAAAGGATATACTTTGCCTCGAGGAGGCATGGTACCTGGATGAATATCTATGGCGCAATCATACAGTCTATGTGGAGGTAGTTTCTCTGCCTCTCTTTTATCGAATACAGCCCTGAGATCGGCATACCAGTCAGGAACCTCTGTAGACAATGGAGGAGCTGTAGGTGTGTTCAGGGCACCAATATGCTGAATGGGTATTATACAAGTCCCAAAACAAGCAGGACTCCAAGACAGTATCTCTCCCTTAGCCCAATCAATAACAGGATTATGTTCCACCAACCAAGGGAAACCAAGCACAACAGGATTGGAAGGTGAACGGATAACCTGAAATATGATCTCTTCTTTATGCAAGAGACCAGTGATAAGAACCACTGTAACAGTATCGTGAGTAATTCTGGGACAGGATAATGGCCTACCGTCTATGGCTTCGACGGCCAAGGGTGTCTCTCTTACAACCAGAGGGAGAGAAATGGAGGAAGCGTATTCAACATCAATGAAATTACCAGCAGCCCCAGAGTCAACAAAAAGCAGTAGTATGCGTGGTCTTGGTCTCCCAAGCCACGGATACTGGTAACAAGAGTCTAGTGTCTTTGACAGGAGACATGAACATCACACCCAAGGCCTGTCTCCTCAGTTGCCTTAGGTGCGGTAGTTTTCCGACTTATCATGCATTCTAGGGCGAGTGAGACATTGAAGTCATAAATGTCCTTTTAAACCACAATACAGGCACGATCCCTCACGAAGACGCCTTGTTCTCTCTTCCTCTGTAAGCCTAGTATGGCCTAGTTGCATAGGCTCAGAGGGAGGGGATAACTCTCTTGGTGGTGCCTGAAAGACAGGGGCCAACCTTGGTAACGGTCTCTTAGGTTTCTCTCTTGGAGTTCTTCTGTCCCTTATCTGATCATCCAGATCTATACAATAATTTAAGTTCACTCAACACCTCACGTAATTTACGTGGAGCCAACTCATGCATCAATGACTCTGATAACCCCTCCATAAAAGCCAGAACCAGAGTCTCATTAGTCCAGTTCACATCAGAAACCAACGTTTTAAATTCTATAGCATAATCAGATACAGTCCTGTTCCCTATGTATGTGAAACAAGGATTTGCCAGCTACCTTGGCCTTTCTGGTAGGATTAAACGTACGTTTTAACTCGGCTATGAATTATTTATAGTTCAGTACGATAGGCTTCTCTGCCTCCCATAAAGGATTCGCCCATGTCAACGCTCTGCCAGACAGATGGTTAATAATGAACCCCACTTTGGCTATGTCAGTGATAAACATTTGTGGATTTAATTTAAAATGAATATCCACCTGGACCAAAAATCCCCGGCACTCCGAGGGAGTACCGTCAAACCTCATAGGAGCGGTCATGTGTACCTGGGATGTCTGAACAACAGAGGACACAGGTATAGCAGGCGGAGGTGCAACCTCAGCTGGTTCCAGGTGAGCCGTACGAGTCAGGATAGTTTGTAAGGCGAGAGCAAACTGATCCATCCTATGGTCCTGCTCGTCCTGTCTGGATACAAAGTTACTCAAATGCTGTGTTAAGTCTGCGGGATCCTTTTTGGCCAGATCATAATGTCACGGTTCCCGGATTCCACCACGCAGTCCTTAAAGCCCAACCCTCCACAGAGCCCAAAAGCTACCAACAGGGTAGCCGTAGAAGAATCCCTAACTGTCTGGTCCTTAGAATTGACCAGGTATACTAGCTAGACAGAAAGGGTTAATCAAAGACAATGTCGTAATACAAAACCAGGTCAGCAACACGGGGGTAGTCAGACGAGCCAGAATCAGGAATACAGAGTATAGAATAGTCAAATGGAATAGCCGGGTCGATATCAGTGCAGAAGCGTAGTACAAGAAAATAGTCTAGGGCAACGGAAGGCAGAATAGTCAGAAAACAAGCAGAGGTCAATAACAGGTTAAATCACGAGAGAATTCAGGTACAAGGAGCTCCGGTATGGATAACCACGATCTGGCACTGCTTAGAAGGAACTGTTGGTTTTTAAAAGACCTTCACCAGACCGCGCCCCCCTCTCAAGTTGCACCTCATGCCACCACCTCCCTGCCTGTTTCAATTTAAACCGGGTGTTGGTGAGCGAGCAGCATCAGACATGCTGCCCTCAAGCACACCGGAAAGGCTGGAAGCCCCCAACGTTACAATCTGCTCCTCGCCCTGACGTGGAGTAAAGTTCCCGCATTGCCTGTTGTCTGCATTATTGCTATTGATACTCTGTTGCTGACCTGATTTTGTATGAGGACCCTGTATACGTTGTGACCCGGCTATTCCTATTGACTATTCTCTTGCTTATCCCTATTGTGCTTTTGCCTGTGTGGCTTGGTTTTCATGTTCGTGTTTTGCTGCAAGTTTTCTGTTGTCTGTTTGCTACAACCTGGTTTGAGGCCTAATCGATTGTAGGCCTGCCCTGCAGGCTGCTGAACTAAGTGAGTTCCTACTCTGTATGATTGTATAATACTGTTATAGCTGACTGTACTATACCTGTGCTATCACTTTAACTAGTGGCTCCGCCCCAGGATGACACAGGTCAGAGGGCATGGCAGCCATTTTCAGGAGTCAGTTAGTGTGATGCAGTTATGAAGGCAGATGCATGATCCTGTGTTCCTGTAGTTATCCAAGCCTGTATATAACAGTAAGTGTCCTGCAATAAAGCAATGGTGATTCTGACAGCCCAGTCTCATATCTGAACAAGCAAAGAGCATAACAAATACAGAATCCAGTCATTGACTGTAGGCCTGCCCTGCAGGCTGCTAAACTCAGTAAGTTCCTACTCTGTATGTTTCAAAACCAAAAATAAGGTGTTGCCTCTGTTTTATGTGCTTCATGTATCACGACCATTGATATCAGCAATCTGAAACATATCTTGACCACGCTTTTCTTGGATCACGTCTTAAGTCATTGTATCAGTTCACAGAGTTAATGTGCTTTTGCTCAGCGACCTCTTGGTCACGAAACCATTTGGCGCTGAAGTGGTATTCACAGGGCTCGAGTCCTGTGGGAACGGCGTTCCCGCAGTTCTTCCACAGCGGGAACGCTGCAGGAACGCAGGTTCCCGCTGTGGCCGGAGCCCAAAAAATTTAGCTGCCAGCCCGGCGGCCGAGTGTTCATCCTCCGAACGGCGGCTGGAATGAAGCGTGGCCGCTCGCCTGTGATCTATCCAACAGACAACCGTGACAGCAGCTAAATTATTCCAGGCCTGGCACCTGGCAGAGAGGTGAGCTGGGGGCAAATATATCCATGAGCTGGGGCAAATATATCCATGAGCTGGGGGCAAATATATCCATGAGCTGCTGGGGCAAATATATCCATGAGCTGCTAGGGGCAACTATATCCATGAGCTGGGGCAAATATATCCATATGGGCTGTGGGAAAATATATCCATATGGGCTGGGGGAAAATATATCCATATGAGCTGGGGGCAAATATATCCATATGAGCTGGGGCAATATATCCATGAGCTGGGGGCAAATATATCCATATGAGCTGGGGCAAATATATCCATATGAGCTGGGGCAAATATATCCATATGAGCTGGGGGTAAATATATCCATATGAGCTGGGGGCAAATATATCCATGAGCTGGGGGTAAATATATCCATATGAGCTGGGGGCAAATATATCCATGAGCTGGGGGCAAATATATCCATATAACCAGTGCTGGGTATATTATTCTGGGGGTCCAGTGCTTGGTATATTATTCTGGGGGCTCAGTGCTGTGTATGTTATTCTGGGGGTCCAGTGCTGTGTATATTATACTTGGGGCTCAGTGCTGGGTATATTATTCTGGGGGTCCAGTGCTGTGCATATTATTCTGGGGGCTCAGTGCTGGGTATATTATTCTGCGGGTCCAGTGCCTGTGTATATAATTCTGGGGGGGGGGGTCTGTGCCTGTGTATATAATTCTGGGGGGTCTGTGCCTGAATATATATATATATATGTATGTGATAAATATATATATATATTATATATAACGTGTTAGAACAGTTGCCAAAATCACGAGTATACCTGTACGTAGTGATACCTTTCACTGATCAGTATAGTTTCCAGAACTGAAGAGGAGAGGTTACACTCTTGAAAGCTTGTCTTTTAAATGTACTGTTAACCCAATAAAAATGGTATCACACGTACTGCTATACTCGTGATATATTTTTTTTTTCTTCAGGTAATAGGGGTTGTGGAATTCGTGGGTGAGTTCCCTCCCTTTTTTTCCCAGGACTTGACCCCTATTCAGGATTTTGTATTACCTCCCTCGCTTGGGATAATAGGTATTACAGCCTTTATTGCTTTCTGTGTCATAGAAATCTGTCCAAAAGGATCCAAAATATGCTATTTGAGGTGAGTGCCATAGCACACAGTTACAGTACAGTGTCAGTGTCACACACTGGTACTTAGCGCTGGCAATGGCTGGTCCAGTCCTCCAGGGCCTGTCAACAACACGCGGGTCACCTCACAACAACTAGTGAGCTTGAAGATAGACAATCTATCCGCAGCTGCCACACGTGCTCCCCTGGACACATGTCTGGCATGCGTGTGGGTGGGCACGAAAGGCTCCACTGCCTTATACCTTTGGATTGTATGCATGTATGTGTGTGTATATATATAAAGTTTATTATTGCAAAGGCCATTTACACATCACGGCAATACAAAGAGCTGCATCACAGAGCTCATGTGCTACATTCCCCATATGCAGCACAGAACTCTGGGTAAGACATGCAAATGACGTTTGCAATTTCCCATTTTTTGCAGACCCAGGATGCAAAAAGATGGGAAATTGCAGACGTCATTTGCATGTCTTACCCAGAGTTCTGTGCTGCATATGGGGAATGTAACACATGAGCTCTGTGATACAGTTCTTTGAATTGCCGTGATGTGTAAATGGCCTCTGCAATAATAAACTTTAAAATTTGCAGTGTGGAGGCTTTTAATCCCATTTTTTGCATTCCACCACAACCTAAATAAGTATATATATCTCTTCAATCTAATAGGCCACTCCATCCAAAACTTCAAAATTAAAATCCTCAAAGGACACTTTAAAGACCACCATTAACGCAAAACATATGAAACGAAAATGATCACATATTTACACTATAAATGCTGGACTCAATGTCGATTCTGGGTTTTTAACCCATTATCATAACGTCACATAGCAATCTATATTCTGGCTGATGTTTTGTTTCTTCTTGGTTTCCTTTTTTTTTCTCTCTCTTTTTTTTTTCTTTTTTATGTCTCTTCCAGCCTTCACTGTTTTGTGTTTTTTTTTTTTTATTCCTTTTTTCATTCTAGGTTGTATGATCTTATCTCTGTTGTTTTATTATGGGCCCAAGATCCCTCATGCGTTTATTTTCCCATTTCGAACATACCATTTGACTCTCACTTTTTACGACATCTAAATCCCCCACCTATGTGACCCTTAATGTCCTAATGTTCAATTCTAGGAACTGATCAGTAAGCTTCCAGACCTGAGGAAGAGAGGTAATCTCTCGAAAGCTTGTCTTTTAAATGTAACGTTAGTCCAGTAAAAAAGGTATCACTATGTACTGCTATACTCGTGATTTCGGCATCTGGACTAACACGGCCTATCGAATTTACATATATATATATATATATATTGGATAAGCCATGTAGTCCAGATGACAAAATCACCAGATTATAGCAGTGATACCTTTTTTTATTACACTGTTGCATTTAAAAGACAAGCTTTCGAGAGTTTAACTCTTTTCTTCAGGTTTGAAGGTTTACTGAGCAAAATCATAGAATTGAACAATAAAGAGCAGAAGGGTGGGGGGGGGGTTAGGATGGGTAGTCGTGATCTATTCAGTACTGGCAACAAACCATCCTAACCCCCTATCGTTCTGCTCTTTTTTTTTCTTAACTAAACATACAAGAGGAAAACAAAGCACATGTAAGATATCAGCAACATAAAACAAACACAATAAGGACATTTCATATTTTGGTGCTAGCGGCCCTTTAAATATGTAAATTCCTAGGGCATTGCATATGTTAGAAGCAAACGGTTCCAGTTGGGAGCAGGCAACATTAGTATGTTATAGGTGGCACTAAATACTATTTGAATTTGACGCAATTTTCTCGTAAGAAGTTGTAGCAGATATTGTATCTATTTTGAAGTTTCTGAGAAAAATAGTTTTACTAGTTTATGGCATAACTTTCTATTCAAATACTTTTTATGCATCATGAAGTTCAGTGCTTTGGATCTAGTTACAGTGTGGCAACATGGAGCTCAACGCACACTTAAATAGTGATATTAATTCAAGATAAATCTATTATCTTGGGTCTTAAGATGAAACATATCATAATACCATCAAGTTATCCTATAACGATAAGAGACATTCAGATGTATGGCAAAACACTGCATAACATCATTCAGTACCCAGTGGTAGTATTACCTTCCTGTTGCGGCCGGTGTCACACGAGCGCACTAACAGGGTTATTCAGAGAGAGCTGATCTGGCCCCGAAATTGCACCGAACAGGGAGTTTCCCCGTACGGTGCCATTTCACGGCCATTCGGCTATTCAGAAAGCAGGCAGTTTGCCAAATTTTGGCGAACTACCAGCAAATACGGTGCCTGTTTGACGACAGTGAAATCCCCCATAGAGAAGCAATGGTTAATCTATTCACAGACACCGAACAGCACCGAAATGTCAGTGGTTTCATTCGGTTGGTTTAATCAGGTGAATCCCATTTCAATGTTAAAAATATTCCAGGTTTTATCCAACATCTAATAAACCGTTTATTCTTTTAATCTGCATAAAAAAGTATTTATTTTTTAGGTTCTTTTAGGCATTTTTCAGGATTTTTTTAGGCAATTTTTTTTCTGATTTTCTTTTAAATAGTGTTTTTTTTCTGTAACAGCCCTTTTTATTATCATTCATCAGATCTTATATGTTAATTCCAGACATTTTCATTCAGTAGTTTTTTTGCAAACAGCGTTTCAACTTTGACACTTTCAATCGTTTTTTTTTTATTTGTTTTTTTTTTACCCCGTTCGTCGGCTTGTTGGCTTTTTCCGGCAGCTGGTCAGTGCTGTGTTCGGCGGATCGTCGGCATTTTATGGAAGTGTTCGGCATGTTTTTTTGCGACAGGTCGAAGTGGTCCGATACTTCGGATCGTATTGGCTGCGTTTTTTCGACAGGTTTTTGGCTTTTTTTCATCAATTTTGCGGTGGATTTTCGGGTCTGTTCCCTGCACTCCGGGGACCCTGCGGTGAATGTTGAATTTACCGCAGGGTCAGGGAACTTGATTCCCCTAAGTGCGGGGAAAGAGAGAGCACCCAAATGACGGCGACATTTCGGTGCTCTCTGAATAACCCCTAATGTGCGTCTATAGTGACCCTCCTCCCAACGTCCATCATAGCATTATGACGGCGCGACTGGGAGGGCCACACGGTGTAAAGTGCATACTAGTATCGCATGTTACAACGGGCGTGCAGTTTTCCTCCCTGTTGAATCGCTACAGCGGATGTTGGACGGGTCTACAACGCGCAATCCTCCATAGGAGGCTCACGCTTTGTAGGGCTTAGTTTATTAACGAACACTCAGCGAAGTGTCCGAGCGGAAAAAACGTCTGTTCTCACGTACGTTCCCCTCCAGGCTTTATTTGATGTTAGCGAAAGGTAACAGTGCTTACACATAAAGAGTGAATTTTAGTGTGAAATACTGTGTTACCCGGTTCTTTGTTACTTTGTGGAATATTGCTATATATATATATATGTATAATAATGTAGAATCATTTCTGTATAGTGAGTCATGTGACTAGGTTGTGTACAGTCAACACATGTATAAATCAAAAATGCAATGAAACAGGACATGGATCATTACTGTAGACACAATCTTGTTAGCTAGGGCTACTGGGTTTCTTTTGTGTTGTAGTTGTCAGATTTTGTGTTTCTGGAACTAGAACTATCTGCCAAATAGAGGAAGGCTGGGAATTGAGCATTTAACCCAACTCGTGCAACGTTGGCGATCCAAATGTTGCTTAGACATGCGTGCTGTGTGCAGAGTTTCAGGTCTAGTCGTGGGACAGTTGCAGAGTTTCCATGGTGCTAGAGAGTTCGCCATTGGCCTGTTTGTAGACACAGTATATCCAAAGATGCGTTGTTTGTGTGCATGTGTCTAGATACATGAGCCAGTCATGAGATGTTCCCGGAGAACTGCAGTTCCAAACGCAGGTCATTCACAAGTCGCGTACGCAGGGCTGTGCACTGTAGGTACGTTACGTCTGAAAGCAAAACTGTAACGTAAACCAGAATGACCCTTGTACTGATGTCCCTGCCCAGTCACAATCTGGCATCCAGCATTTCCAGAAAAAGTTTGTGCATTGGCACTCTGCCTTGCGCCCGCACCGCGTGGAAATGTTGTACCATTCTCATTGCAGTTTGCCGCAGCAGAGGAAGGGTGAGCAGGAGCTGCCCAGCTCGGTGAGACTCGTTTGCGTGATGAGAGCTTTCATAATCTTGCAGAGCTTCCTGGAGACGGTCCTGCAGGCTCTGTACTCTCTGTACGTCCTCGATGTGAAGAGAATCTGCAAGAAGAGGTGGGAGTGGATTTGCTTTAAGACAGGAACGGTTGGTGAATGATGAGCCAAAAACTTATGGAAAAAGTTAAGAAGCAGATAATAGCCCAAAACGTCGAAAGGGTACAAACTGCATGGGAGTATGAGCAGGTAGGTGAGTCAGGGAAGCGGTGTGGTATATTTTAACAGATGTTTGAGAAACGGAGAGGATTGTGAGGGTCCTGAGAACAAGCAGCGGCATTAGTGGTCTGCTCTACGGTGGGGCTCGCTCAGGTCTCACAAGGTTTTAGCTTGATTGTGTCATTACAGGGACAACTGCTCCATATGCAAGTCAGACGCAATTACCCAGAAAGATGTTTGTGCTTTAAGTGGTTCTAATGGACAGATCTTTACACAGTGCTCTTGTTTCAATAAATATTATGTTTGCCATGATGTGCCTCTATAGAGCTGTGATTGAGTCAGACACACATTATATATCTGTCATGCCCAAGCTCGAGGAGGGCTCCCCTGCCCGGTATTCTGGGCACATACCTGAGTGGTGTTCTGCTCGGAGTCGTCAGATGTGCGAGCTAAGGGTCTCTGCTCGTACTCTAGACACAGCCATATCATCCATGGCTGTTTCCAGAGTCAAGCAACAGAGAACGTACACGGCGGTGACCAATTACAGCCGTCCGCACATGCGTTCAGTGGTGACCGATCATGGCTGCCGTTCCTCAAGTTCTGGATGCTGAAACCTCACGGCGCTCTGTTGTGGTTTCCGTCTGGACTCACACAGCGCATCTCGTATCCTTCGTTTATCTGCTCCTCTGTTCCCTGCCTTGTGTCCTTTGTTTTTCCTTCCCAGTTTTTGTTCCTCATCAATTATTATTATTGCTATCAGATCAGTGACCCAACCTGTTTATTGACTCTGCCTGGTGATTTCTCTTCTCTTCTTTGAGTAGATCCGGTCATTTAAGGTCCTGTTTCTTAGTTTAGGGTTTCTCTTTTCTCTCTTTTGGGCATCCGCCTGCTCGACAATTCCACATTCCTGACAATATCGGTTCACTGTGTGATCCAAGGACATCACAAAAGGCTGATACCTGTACAACTTTGTTATTATATATTATTTATATAGTGCAAACAGTTTCTGCAACACTTTACAATAACAAATCGGGAATGAGACAAAATGACAAACAGACAAGAGGTGTAGAGGACCCTGCTCAGACCAGCTTACAATATAGAGGAATTGGGATGGAGGAAGTCAAGAGGAGTTTGTTGGTCGTCAAGATCACTAGCACTAATGATTCAGAAATGGTGAGGGCATGGAAATGACATCTGTCATGATGTAGGGGTAGTTGAGGAAATGCCTAATATGACGAAAGTCATTTTGGATTTTGGATGAATGGGCATGGAGGCATATTTTGTAGGGTGCAGGACTCCTAATCAATATTGACTCACTGCCCTCTCTTGTGTGCTGAATGTTGGTATAATTGTGATTATGCAAAAATGTCATTGTCTGTTACAATCTGCTGATCAGATTAGATTTCCAGTAAACCTGCTTTTAGGAAGGTGTAAATATCCGATTAACAGCTCTTACAATCTTCGTTGTCAGACAAAAATTACCTGTTATCTGTTGTTTTAAACTGTAATCTGTTTGTTAATCGCCATTGTCTTAACTCGTTAAGAAAGCTTGAGTAATGTTCTCACTGTTTGTATATAAATCTAAATAGATTACACAAAAACCTCCCCTAGAAGATGTTGTGATTTTGTGAATGTAAATGGCCCCAGTTTGTCCACATAAATATCCGTGCTTGTTCACAATAAAAAAACGTTCTATTCTGACCATACCTGAAGTCAGACATGAGGAGAACTCGGGTGTCCAGCGAGGAAGCGACATTGGCAGATGTGACCCTGTCAGGGCACATAGATCTGTTACACCTAATATGAGTGAGTTTAAATACCATGGCAATTGCAGGTTTTAATAACCCCCACAGTAGTGGTACATTGCAAGATCAGTCAAAGTATTGCTGTATTGCAGGATTATGAAAACCTGCAATTGCCCTACAATTTGAGCTTGTTTTATACATGTTTTTGCAACACCTGGATGAGATCAAGTTGGGGAGGGGGGGATTGATGACAAACATAAAATTTTCCAAATAGTTTAAAATAAAAAAAACATGTTTTAAATATTATTCTCTTAATGAGCCTTAATTGATCATTTGCCTATGTAAGTCTTCATTGGGGGTTTCTGGGGTGTTTTCCCATTGTGAACATTGACAGTCCCTATTCACGACACATTGCAAGTTGTCCCAGCTTTCAATCGATCCTGAGCAATTGAGGATTTACGTTGTCTCAGTAATTAGGTATTTCTCCTCATTTTTTATCTGTGTTTTGAGCTCTAATCCTATTCTAACAGTTTAACTGTTGTGCTACTTTTGGAACAACCAATCATAGCTTTTGTTTTAAACTGTTAAACTCTTGTGTGACGAGCGTCACTTTGAATTTGAGGTACATAGACCTAGAGATGCATTTGTGAGATGCAGGCCTGACCGTCTATATTGATTCCCTGCCCTCTCCCATGTTGAAGTTGCCCTGTACCTACAATTCTAGGTGCAGGGTTTTTGTGTCATTTGTGCTTCACATGAATACTGTTATTTTTACTGTCTATGTTCATTTGTTACTATCTGCCAATAGGATTAATGAGTGGGTCACTGTAGCCTTTTCCAACTCTCCCTATCTAGAATATGTTTACATCTGTTAAAGGTTGGAATGGTCTTTGTTTATCTGTATTGTTTAGCAAACACTGCCCTATTATCAGATACTGTATAATCTGAATACCCTATTTATCCTCACAATCTATTATTCTGGTTTGTTGGAATGGTGTGCTGTGCAATAAATCTCGGTGACCAGAGTTAATCCCATTATCTGTCCCTGGTCTAGTTAGGTCACAGAGAGAAAGACCCCAGGCAGTGATTCCTGAGCAGATGCAGCAATATGGAAGGGGTGGGATCCTGATGAAGGTCAGCAAGACGCCAGGGTGTCATTTTCCATTGGCCTCCAGACCCCGCCTGGCACAGTGTATATTATTCATTAAAGACTCAGTTCCAGGCTGACTGTTCTAACCTCAAGATCCGCGTGCTGATTTATTTCTGGGGAATGCTATCACCATGCTTTCGGTGTACTCGCCATAGGCACAAAAGACTTCTGGTGTGAGAACGGGGGACCGGCAAAGGAGCGGCATTTACAGATATGACCTAGTCAGGGGACGGAGATCTATTACATCTTGGCTCAAGGCCAAGTACTAGATTAACTGCTGCTCAATAATAAACCTTGTCCCATGTGTATCTTTGTTTTTGATAAAATGTGTATTATCCAGACTGGTAGAACCATTAGTAACCCACTGGGGATGGGGAATGACCTTTGTGTGTGGTCTGGAAGGAGATTGGGATGGTCCAGTAGCAGAGCAATATATATGTGACCTAACATGTGTTTGTGGAGCAGTAGGAGATGAAAAGAGGTGTGTATGTTGGAGATATGTAATCAAGTAGGTCTATTTCTGTATTGAGACACATTGTTGTGGTTTTAAGATGAAGCAAGTAGAGTATCTATACCTGAGTTTGTGAGCACTAGGGCTTTCAGCGTCACATATTCCTCCTTTTCTATATGCAGTTTGCGATATTTTTGCACTAACTGCAGAGTGCACAGGTAAAGGTCCCACAAGCCACTCACTCTCGATCTCATTTCGTCCATAATATAATCCTCCGCATACACCAACTGGTTCTGATAGGGCAGAGAGCGAAACACAACACCAAGAAGCAGAATCTCCATCCAGGCTGCCTGGAGCAAACTCATCTGATCCCCAAGGGAGAGCGAGGAGAACCCTGCAAAGGACACAAAGGGAGAGCACGAAGGTCATAGTCCCTGCATTGCACAGTAGCAAAAGATTATAATATATATATATTACATACATCAGGACTCAAAATTTCAAGTCCCAAGCTACTAGCCAGGCCTTAAGAGCTAAAAAGAAACAGAAGTCTGCTGAAATAAATTAAATACCAGTATATCTGTCCTACAGATTTAATAATAGAGATATTCTATGATATAAAAATAGAAATAAAATGCAGACACTTGTGCATTGTTAGACGATGTTGGGTGTGCTTATATAAGTCATATCTCCCTACATTTGAGCATATCCCATGTGCCATTAATACATTCTCTCCTGAGTATACTGTCCTCATTCTTGGTTTATGTGCACTCAGAGAATACATCAAACAAAATTTGTAAACATTTTGGGTGTTAGCCACTATCTACCGTAGTTTACCATTGTGGCAACCACATTAGACTTTGCCGATTTCGAGAGTGATGTTCAAACAGTGACATTAGAAGATTAATTTGTGAAGCTTTTCCTGCTGCTGTTAAAAGTTCCCTTTTGGAAATCACCAAAGTTGATCGCTGTTGAAGCAACGGTAATCTATGGTAGATATTGAATACCTCCCCTTAGTGCGTCATACTGCGTGTTTAAGAGTTTGTTACAGGTGTGGGATGACTTCTCAGGCGTCTGACCTGGAATGTGTTTTGCCCAGCCAATAGTGACCACAAGCTCACGGTCTGCAAGGTCGCAAAGTATGGTGAGAGCGCTGATTTCATTGTCTGGCAGTGTTGGGTCTGGCCTGGCATAGATCTTCTCCGGCTCAGCTACCAGAAGGTGTGACACAATCCTTGCAACTAAAAAGATAGAGATAGAAGTACTTGACTAACTTTTCCTGTTAGCACCACGAGATATTCAAACTGAAAAGTCTTGGAATAGTAAAAACAACAAAAGCAAGTGGTGACATGTTTGTATGTGAATTTTAAGAGGCTATTGATGATGTCCCTATTCCGATATGAGCACCACTGATGTCTTGCAGAGCATAAAATATTACCACTTTTGCTATTGGTATTGCAAGTGATAACAGGGTTACCATTCCTATATTGTATGTTACTCATTGTTTGCTGCAGAATGGGATCGGTGCCATAATTTAGTCCCTCGCAGTGGCAGAACTACCAGGAACTACCAACAACCAGTCGCACTTGCATTCCGCCACTGGAGGGGGGCCCAGGCAGCGGCGGAGTTTCGGTACTATTTCCAACGCCGGCACCTGGGAGCAGTGCCGCTGACTGACCGCACCCGCACACACATGCGGCCAGTCGGCGAGTGTGATTAAGGCGCGTCACACGTGGGGAGGCCGATCCATCCCATAGGCTGCAGCAGCTTCTCTCTTGCGGGTGCCAGCACCAGCCACCAGGTAACTGAGTGCAGCTCTAGTGGGGGGCCCTGAGTCTGGCTCCAATGAGTGGCGTGTGTGTGGGGTCTGATACTGGCTAATTACTGGGGTCTGACACTGGCCAATTACTGGGGGTCTGATACTGGCTGGCTAATTACTGGGGTCTGATACTGGCTAATTACTGGGGGTCTGATATCTGGGTATACACGTATCTGGGGCCCGCACGGAAGGTGGGCCTTGAAGATGTGGGGCGTACAGATATGCCCCGCTGACTTCAATGGCCCACCTCGGCCCCTCCCCACAGCCGACGAGGGGGGCCCTTCATAGATTCTTGGACCGGGGCCCTGTGGTTTCTAGTTACGCCCCTGGTCTCTCATACAGTTCAGCAATTGGTATCTAGCTGGAAGTCATCTAGTGTATGATGAAACAATCCCAATAAATGTATTGTGACAAGGTAGGGGTATGTACACACCATTATAAAGCATTCCCCTCACCATGTTTGAAGGAGAGGACTTGGTTGTGTAATCCCAGGAGGACAACATGTATTTTTTGATTGCTTGCCACAAGGTTTTCCCCACCTGTTAATTGTCAGGTTGTTAAATGTTTCCTGGGTGTGAGGAAACGGTGAGGAGGAAGTGAGAGTGAGAACGTTTTGAGAGTGACAGAGCAGCAGCAAGCAAACAAGGTGAAGCTCTGAGGCTGGCAGCTTTCCAAAAAGAAAAGGTTGGCAAAGGTTTACAATCTTTGTTATTTTCCCAAGATAGTAAGGGACGTGTATTTGTTAGTAAGCACTCAGACGAGTTAGGTTTTGTTTTCTGTTTTATTTTGTTATATTCTCAATGCTGCTGAAATAAACTCTAAACTGTGGAGAGATACTTTTATCATATTTGCCCTAGAGGATCGTGCTATAGCGCCCCCTGTGACATGCTGGTTGACATTTGGTGGAGAATGCGGGCAAAGCACAGAAGGTTTGTGGGCATGGAAGAATATCTAAAGTGCTTGGTGAATTTGCTAAGGTGAACTGCTGAGATCTTAATCAGCACAGGCTGTTGAGATTGGGAAAAAAATAAAGAAAATACATGTTGCCCCTTGGGACTAAACAACCAAGTCCCCTCCTACAAACATAGGGGGAAAGTACACACCATTATAAACCATTACCCTCATTTTGTCACAGTATCTGTTATTCCAGATGTTGTAAACTGGAGGCAATCCTGAGCACTAATCCTATAGGCCAGTGTTTCCCAACCCTGGTCCTCTTGTTCCCCTAACAGGCCAGATTTTAAGGATCCTAAAGCCACTGAGCAGCAAATCATATTACATGTGCTGTGCTTCAGATATCTGGCAAACCTGGCCTATTAGGGGTACTTGAGGAACAGGGCTGGGAACCACTGCTATAGGCGATGCACCCTTGAGTTTCCAAAATGCTAACTTTTTGCTTGTCAACGTTAGTGTGCTTTGCATTAAAAGTCAACCCCCCAAAACTGGCATACACCATTCACATACCAGCACATCTACCATCCTGTGCCACAGCATATACAGTAGAACAACAAAGTATGTCTTGGCTCCTTTAAAACAAACAGATCCTCACGAGATCCCATGTCACAAACCAGTGACAAACTCTTTAGAGTGTCCAAGATACCTACAGGGTTTTTGTGGACCCGTGGAAATCTGTAGTCCACAGAACCTGCTGCTCTCTGGTTCCTGGCGTCTCTTGTATTTCTGTCTCCCACCTCGTACTCTGTCCAAACGTACCCCTGTGAGAAAGACTGGGTTACCATGTGTCAAGGACAAAGAAGTGTGTCTAAGCATCCCTCCATCAGCCCTAGTTAGCGTCTCACCTTCTTTCAGCATCCCGACGTTCAGACATTTGGAAAAGCGACAGGACTGGCAAGACTTTCTCCTGCGCTTTGTAATTTCGCACTGCCTGGCGGCGGGGCAGCTGTACTCAATGTTACCTGGAAATGCACAACAAGAGCATTAGTGCGTGTTGCAACGCAAGCTTTGCAATGTATATCAGTCAAACATGTGTGTGTCACTTGAGTGCATGAAGATATAAAATTCAATGTTGATGTTCGGCAGTCAGGGTCAGCTTGTCCCTGCCTGCTGACAAGATAGAAAATGATCCGCAAAACATAAACATGTGTCCTTTAAATCATAGCACTTTGGAATAAAGGGCATGATGTAGACAGTAACAGGTTTATTCAGAGAGAGGTGAAAACCATGAGAATGACTGAAGAAGTGAAAATTCTAGGTCAAAATAGCCAAACCAGAAAAATTCTCCCATTTATCTCACTTTTCAAATCAGCTATTTTGACCTAGAATTTTCACTTCTCCAGTCATTTTCCTGGTTTTCACCTCTCTCTGAATAACCCTGTAAGTGTCTGTACCTTATCATATCCTGATAATGAGTTACCTTTGGCTGAAGAAGCCTAAACACGCACAACCATCTTTTGATTTAGGTGTGAGTCGATTGTTGGGGTGATTAGTTGGGACCATGCAGACCCATTATCTGTGCATTTTAGGGATTAGTCACCATCAGAGATGGCTCCATAATTAGACAAAGTAGGCATTCGCCTAAGGCCTCACTTGAACAGGGGCCTTACATGATGAAATTTAAGTGGCATTTCAGTATGAAAACAGCATTTTACAGAATTATTTTCCTACGTTGACATTCAGAGAAAGGTTATTCAGAGAAATGTGAAACTCAGGAGAACTGGCAGGACAAGAGAACAAAAGACACGCAACTTTTAAAAGGCATTTTTAAAAGACTAGTGCATGAAAATACCTGGAAATAATATATAAGGGTCCTATGAATAACAATAAAAAGGTCTGTTACAGAATTTAAAATAAACGGCATAAAAAAATCAGAATCCAAAATTTTGCAGAAAAATGACTAAATAAATAAATAATGAGACTTTGCTGCAAATGAAAAGAAAAATGGTTGAATAAAAAATTGCTAACAGTGGGGGATTTCTTCTACGTTGAAACCTATGGGATGCGACTGTTTAAAGGTGTCGAATGAAACCCGCGAAAATCAGGGCATTTCGACAACTTTCCCCCGTAGTTCGTGTTCTCTGAATAGATTAACCGTTACATCTCTATGGGGATTTCACTGGTGCCCAAGGTCATCGTATTTCACTGGTAATTCCCCAGTATTTCACAAATTGCCAGCTTTTTGAATAGCCGAATGGCCACGAAATTGCACCGTATGGGGAAATACAGAATTCGGTGCAATTCGGTGGCCAATCCGGTGCTCTTTGAATAGCCCCTTGTGTGACGAAAAATGGAATCTCTATTGGTGCCTTTCAATGGTTATATCTCTAGATTTCAACTCGTGTGACACGGTGTTTGTACTCAGATCAACCCAGTAGATAACTAAATAAACATGTGCTACCCTCAGAGCCTAGAGGTGTCTTCTTGCATAGGCCAACTGAAGGCCCTGTTGGTGGAGAGGCATTATTTTTTCCTAGTATCCTTTTTTTTCCTCCATGTACAATATATCTGGGTGTGCAGATGTATAACAAAGCCTCAAAGGAGCAAATCTCTGGGTAATCACTCGCTGAACTACAGAATAATATATTCACCGGAGCGGCAGCAACTGCCAGGAGTAACAGCCCAGTTAATGTATAAAACATAACAAGGAAAAAAGGTGTCATCTGCGCTCGTTTCTATGTGTTCCATGTACAACAAAACTGAGGTTTTTGTTTGTTTCAATGGCCATTGCAACGTAAGCTCACTCGCCACTTCACGGCACCTCTTTACAGAGTGAGTACCTAACATGTACCAAAAGGCCGCTCTACTGTTAGGTACTCACTCTGTAAAGAGGTGCCGTGAAGTGGCGAGTGAGTTTACGTTGCAATGGCCATTGAAACAAACAAAAACCTCAGTTTTGTTGTACATGGAACACATAGAAACGAGCGCAGATGACACCTTTTTTCCTTGTTATGTTTTATACATTAACTGGGCTGTTACTCCTGGCAGTTGCTGCCGCTCCGGTGAGTATGGGCGCGACGCCATTTTTTCTGTATTTATGTATATCATGCTTGTAACACCAGTCCGTCGTTCTGCAGCTGTTCCTCTTTCCATGTTTTTGTTTTTAATCCCAAATGGGAAGTGTTTGGTGCGTGTATAAATAAAACCCACCATATCTCTGCCTCTCCTTGGCTGAAAAGCAGCAGGAGGGGCTTGGAGCTGCTCAGTAGAGCGGCCTTTTGGTACATGTTAGGTACTCACTCTGTAAAGAGGTGCCGTGAAGTGGCGAGTTAGCTTACGTTGCAATGGCCATTGAAACAAACAAAAACCTCAGTTTTGTTGTACATGGAACACATAGAAACGAGCGCAGATGACACCTTTTTTCCTTGTTATGTTTTATACAGTATAATATATGTTGTTAGAAATCGTTGGTGTAAATGATATCATCTGCTTTTCTTCCAAATTCCATTTTTGTTGACATAAATAGCCCTGATAGTTTGTTGACATTTGCCTTAATGTCGTGTGTATGTACTTTATCATATTGTACATGATATCCATGGTAGAATTTGGAGTGAGTAGGGCAGCACCAAGTCTAAATATGGCCCTGGTCATCCCATGACATATTCAGTAGAGGACACCGACAGTTCCTGCCTAGGTATTAGGAAAGCGACAAGTTGACGGTGGACTCTACCTTGGATGGTTCGTTTGAAGAAAGCTTTGCATGCTTCACAGGACGCCACACCGTAATGGTACCCAGATGCCACGTCTCCACAGACCAGACACAATCTCTTGGGCGCCGCACCCAGGGTGTACTCACACATGGTGGGTGATTCAGGTCGCTCGCAGAGCTCAAAACGTTTGCGAGGATCTAGGTCGCACAGGGAGCCACCCAATGTCACGTTGAAGGAGCCACTAGTATCCGATGATCCAGTGGGGCTGAGATGAGTGGGAGAGCCCAGCAACGAGGATGTCTCCTGTTTAATGAAGCAACCAGAAGGCTGAGAATAGTCATCCAAGGTGACCCTTAGCAAGAACCTGAAAGAAGAAGATGAGCAGATGACGGACAATAAGAACACAAATGAAAAGGTCACTTTTGTAGATCTTCGGTATGAAATGGAAAGACACCCTGACATCAAGCGCCTCATAGAAATAATAATAATACTTCTTCCAACCTTTGGCTTTGCATAAATTAGGATAAGTACTTCTGATCTTGTACTAAGCTCTCACCAGGGCACTCACCTCTTCCTAATGCAGATATCACGACGCATACCATTCAACAGCTCCTCATAAAAAGATATCAGGAAGCCTACCTCTGACTTCTTTCTTTTAACACACACACATATTGGGACACATACTTCTGCCTTATTTCTAATGCACAGGTACCAGGATATAGACCTGCGTTTGGTACACAGCCATCAGGATACATACCTTGCACTACTTCCTAATACACATATACAAAGACCCATATATTTTGTGTCTGCCTACTATGTATGCAGATACAAGCTCACATAGGTAGTATGTCCTCCTGCCATGCAGATACAAGCTCACATAGGTAGTATGTCCTCCTGCCATGCAGATTCAAGCTCACATAGGTAGTATGTCCTCCTGCCATGCAGATTCAAGCTCACATAGGTAGTATGTCCTCCTGCCATGCAGATTCAAGCTCACATAGGTAGTATGTCCTCCTGCCATGCAGATACAAGCTCACATAGGTAGTATGTCCTCCTGCCATGCAGATACAAGCTCACAAAGGTAGTATGTCCTCCTGCCATGCAGATTCAAGCTCACATAGGTAGTATGTCCTCCTGCCATGCAGATTCAAGCTCACATAGGTAGTATGTCCTCCTGCCATGCAGATTCAAGCTCACATAGGTAGTATGTCCTCTGCCATGCAGATTCAAGCTCACATAGGTAGTATGTCCTCCTGCCATGCAGATTCAAGCTCACATAGGTAGTATGTCCTCCTGCCATGCAGATTCAAGCTCACATAGGTAGTATGTCCTCCTGCCATGCAGATTCAAGCTCACATAGGTAGTATGTCCTCCTGCCATGCAGATTCAAGCTCACATAGGTAGTATGTCCTCCTGCCATGCAGATACAAGCTCACAAAGGTAGTATGTCCTCCTGCCATGCAGATTCAAGCTCACATAGGTAGTATGTCCTCCTGCCATGCAGATTCAAGCTCACATAGGTAGTATGTCCTCCTGCCATACAGATTCAAGCTCACATAGGCAGTATACAGTGTAGATGGAAACCCTTAGGTGCAAAAGAACGCTCAAGTGTGTAATAAAAACTCAAAATGGATCTACAGTTATATCCTTAATCTGTATGAAATGATTTCAGTAGTGCAGACTATCAGGGTTATTCAGAGATCCGAATTGTGGCCGAAAGGTAACGGAACAGTGAAATTCAGCGTTCGGTTACCTTTCCTGGCCATTCGGCTATTCAGAGAGCAGGCAGTTCGCCAAATCCTGGCAAATTGCCTGCACATACGGTGCCTGTTCGGTGCCTGTTCGAGGGCAGTGAAATCCCTATAGAGAAGCAATGTTTCATCTATTCAGAGAAACAAAAATCAGCAGTGAAAAGCTGCCGAATTGCCCTGCTATTCAGTGGTTTCATGCGGCAGATTTATTCAGGCGAATTGCATAGGCTTCAATGATAAAAATATTACCGTTTTAACTTCATATCTAATAAACCGTTGATTATTATATTCTGCAGTAAAAAGTCTCTTTATTCATAGATTTTTTTTAGGATATTTTAGGCATTTTTTGGGATTTTTTTGAAAAAAGAAATTCCGTTTTTTTTTTAAATCGTTTTTTTGTAACAAAACTTTTTATTATCATTCATTGGATCTTATATGTAAGTTTCTGAAATTTTTTCAGAGACGCGTTTCGCCAGTGTAGTCTGGCTTCATCAGTCAGTCAGCTCACATAGGTAGTATGTCCTCCTGCCATGCAGGTTCAAGCTCACATCAGTAGTATGTCCTCCTGCCATGCAGGTTCAAGTTCACATAAGTAGTATGTCCTCCTGCCATGCAGGTTCAAACTCACATAAGTAGTATGTCCTCCTGCCATGCAGGTTCAAACTCACATAAGTAGTACAGTATATCTTTCGCCTTCTCTTACTACAGAGACATGACATTTAGCTGTCATTTCCTTCTCTTCATAATCCAGATTCTTTACTCAAGTTCAGCTCTTCATCTCAGACATCAGATTATGTACTTCTCAACTCCTAATACACCGTGCGGTATAGCCACTGGACACAGGGATCAGTGCGTCCGCTTTTATTGTGCAGCCATGGAATTTGAGGGGTACATTATGAACAGAAAATAAATATAAAACAAACACCTACTCCTTTATGCGGAGGTTAAATAAACATTCAGAGTTCCTGCCTGAAGTATTGGGCGGCTAAGCCATTTACCAACCAATGAAAGTAAAATCAAATATACTTTTCCCCTGTGGTCAGGATTTTGCTTCCTTCCATGCTGCACCCAGGACCTAGACTGACCTCTCAGAGGGAACCACATCTCCTATAAGGTCAGGACAGTCACTAATCAGGAATCGTCTGTGCGTTAACCCTATAGGGAAAAGGGGAGTTCTCCATCCGCCTGCTGATAAACCTGTGGTCTACCACCCAGCCCCTAATCACACTGTCACAACAGAAATAAAGGCACAAATATCTGACCTCCTCTTAATACACTGGCATCAAGACTTGTGACACACATATACAGACTACTTTCTAATACACCCACATCACAATTCTCTCGACTTCTATTATACTCAGGTATAAGGACATGCCCCTCACCTTCATCTACTACATACACATTAACACTTAATACATTCAGAGAAAGGCAATTCCTTCATCCAAAGGTATTCAACCATAATAAGCGTGGGAATAAAAAGAGGGAATAAGAGTCACACTCAGAGACTCCAGAGCCTCTCGTGTGACTCTTATTACCTCTTTGTCAGTTCATAAATTACTTGACATATTACACTATATATGTTTTTTATCTTTTCTTCTAATATGTCAAGTAATTTATGAACTGAAAAAGAGGGAATAAGAGTCACAGTCACAGACTCCAGAGCCTCTCGTGTGACTCTTATTACCTCTTTTTCAGTTCATAATTTACTTGACATATTACACTATATATGTTTTTTATATTTTCTTCTTTGTGCATATGGGGAGAACATAACGACTGTTTTGGATCATTCTATGTATCTCCGCGAGCAGGTCAAATCGACTTGCGCTATAACATTTTTTGTGTAGATTGAATACCTACATTATGCTTAGGAATATCAGGACAACAATAAAACATCTCACTGGAATGAACAGACATCCAAATAGGAGAGCTATATACACACGAGATAATCAACGTATACTAACTATCCTTATCTACTGTCTACCAAGTTACTTACATATGTTCATTTCAACAATCAAAAGCATCAAGCACATAACAGTTCTGAGACATATACACAATATCATATTAATGTGGATAAGAACATAGACCATCTAACTCAGGGGTCAGCAACCTTGATTCTCCAGAGTCAGCTGAGCATCAGGCGAGATGTTGTTGCAAGACATCTGGAGGGCCAAGGTGGCTGATCCTTGATCTAACTTGAAGGTAAATACTTGGAGAGATGACACTCCAATGTCCAGTTGAGGTTTATATATGTAGTACCAGTCTGTCTCCCAATTAGATCTTCACTCCAGGTACACCTGCAAAACCTAACAACTATAGCACTGGTAACAAAGCAGGCGCATTGGTGGGGCAAAGCCATAGGGTGCGCGAGAGGTGGCTCCTACTTACTGGTTATGATAACGCAGAGAGTCGGCGATACAGGACTCTGTTGAATCCATTTCTTCTTCCGTTGCATTCCTATAGAAGGGTCGTGAAATGGTATCGGACGGTAATGGCACCGAGGCAGGAGCTGGGGGTCATAATGAAAGCAGTAGCACAGAGAGGAAAGTTTGGCAAAGTGAAGGTAACTGAGTGGCTCAGGTGGAACAAAAAATCATGTTCTGGAAAAGATAGACCATCTCGTGGACAGGGGACCAGGATACGAAGAAATACGCAAGTATGGAAGAACGGTGGGAGAAAGATGTGTTAGCTGGAGTAGATGTAATTGAGAAAGGCAGGGAACATTTTTAGAGAGAGGAGCAGGAGAAGTTAAGGGAGAAGAGCAGGAGAATATGTTGGTGGTAGAGGTCGGTGAGGGGGTAGAAAACTATTTTGGTGATAATATATAAGTTGGTGCGAGAAACAGGAGTCACAGAGGGACAGGAGAGGTTAAAGAAGGAGCAGAAGAAGATAGGTAGAAAGAGATTTTACAGGTGGAACAAATGTTGGTAAGAGGAACAAGAGCAGAAATTTAATAGAGGGACAGGAAAGGTTTGGAAGAGGGACAAGAGAATTTGTTAGCGAAAAGGAAAAAAGAAGTGTTTGAGAGAGTTAATGAAAATGTGTTGATGAGAGAAGTAAGATAATTTAGTGAGGGAGGCAGAAAATTGACACCGGAGTGAGCAATAAGAGAAGATGATTGTTACAACGGCAGGAGAAGTGGTCAGTGAGAGGGACAGGATTAGGATGCTCCGACCATGGCTTTCCATAAAATACTCAGTATCCTGGCTGGAGTGATGTGGTTGCCAGTTTGATACACGGAGTGCATAATACCATTGGCTCCCTATGGAGGAGAGGGAGGGAGTGACGATGGATTTACACAGAGTGACAGCAGAGAGGGAGGGGGGGAATCATTCATCCTGGATGATGCTTGAGTAGAAATTCAGCAGCGAGAGATTTGTTAACCCTGAGCCTCGCCACAAGTGAAGCACCTAATGGAGAAACGTGCTGAGCAATGGGAGGTTTGGTCAAAGGGAAACGAAGATAAATTAGGGTGTTGCGTAGAATTAGGGGGTGAAGGAAAAGAAGCATTTGTGAAATCCTAAACAAGTCTTTAGGGTCTGGGAAGAGTACAATTATATTGTGACTGAGGGGGTTATGAATAATGCTTGGTTTGGGGAAGGAGGGATGATGGAAGTTAAGAGATGATACAATGAAGTTCTTTTGCCTCTAGACACATATCATTAATCTAGTCCAGTGGTTCTCAACCTGTGGACCCTCAGGACCCACAGTTGTCCTTGGTCATTAAGTCGCGACCCAAAAATAATTGAATTTCTGAAACATAATTTATTCCACAAAACCACGTGTGCAATATTCTACAATGTATGCACTTTGTAAACAATTTTGTAAACAAACAGGGGTTCTTTCCAAAATGGACAGTGTAATAATCACAGAACTAGTGAAAACGAGAGCAAAAAACCCAATAAAATAAACTGTAATTGAAACAAATCAAATCAAATCAAATCAAAATAAGCTTTATTGGCAGGACCAAATACATGTTAGCATTGCCAAAGCATATGGGGAGGAGGGGGGGTAGTGGAACATATATATGGGGGGGAATGGGCAAGTCCATGGACATTATCAGGGGTAAGGGATAATGTGAAGGGGGATGGGGGCGAGTCCGTGTTGGGGATTTATAAGTCCAGGATCTCTCATGTTCCTCTCAGTCTGTGACATTCTGTGACGTATTGGGCAGATATTTTCACCGCCGGCTCCTCTTCTCCCAGTATGATGTGGAGTTTCCTCGTCTCTTCTATAGAGGTGAAGTCCGGGATGAGAGCGGAGAGTCTCTGGAAGTGAGTGTCCCTCAGTGCTGAGTACTTGGGGCACTGTAGGAGGAAGTGGACCTCATCTTCCAGGGCCTCCTGAAACATATGAAATCAATTAGAACTTATTGGAAAACTGGGGAAGCTTCTTGCTCTTAATAAGTGTCTCAAAGTCTGGGGTGATGGCAGACAAAGCAACTCTAATTTAAATCACTACTGAATGAATAAAAAAATATAAAAAAAAATTAAACTCAGCTGCTGCGCGCTCCCCTGCCGTCTGTCCGTGTGCACATTATTTCCTCACAGCAGAGGCAGCGTGCCCTCCCTGAGCCTACGCAATTTGTGTAGCTGAAAACTACACTAATCATGTAAACTCAAGCTGGCCAAGAGATTGCAAACTCTGGCGCTGCCTACTTCCTGAACCTACGCTCTTCAGTGCCTCAGAGAGGCGATGCGCGATCTCGAGATGGTGCAGGGCTCATGGCCCGGAACCGCGAACCTCCACGGAGTCCTATGGATTCCAGGAGGTGATACTTGTGGCAATGTGGAAGCACCGGGGCAAAGTGCCGAGGTAGAACCTGCCTCTGAATGTTATGCTAAAATGAGAACGCTACAGGCGTCTGCAGGCACAGATTTTCCCCGTTAATGTCCCCATCTTACCGCACAGTAGGGAACAGGGCCCTAAGGGTTTTATTCAAAGAGTGCCTATGTTTGCCGAAGTTGTAAACACCGTTGAAAGTTTCCATTGTTGCAATGGCAACAAACATCAATGTTTCACAAAATAAAAATTCAAACAGTAGCAGAAACTTCACAGTGAAGCTTCTCCTGCTTCTGTTTGGATTTTCTGTTTGTGATGTGCCGATGTTTGTCACCATTGCAACAACAGAGATTCTTTTACAGTGTTTGCAACTTCAGGCAGGACTTGGGGGTTGAGTCAGCCCTCAGAGAGCCCCTGGGTGGAGAAGAGGGGTGCAGGTGCTCACAGCATAGTAACATTGTATGGTGATAGTGCCTACTGTGTCCATTTACCTGTCAAGTGTTATAACTTGACTTTGTAATGTTGTCTTTAGAACGTAGAATGGTTACTAGTTAACAATTTTTCATTTGTTATAGAAGGGTGTGACTGCTCAGTTAATTGATTCTACTTTCTACAATTTTAGACCCCAGCTACACTTTTTTGGGGGTTCTTCTTATTAAGTTCATGATAAAGAACATAAAGGGCCCTATTACATTCTTCATGCAAACGTTAACGCGTGCGCAAAAATGCATTAACGCGAGGGGCAAAAAACCCTTTGCGCTGAACGTCGTATTACAAGGTCAGCCCAACAAATGCGCGTATACGTCTACCACGGGTGAACCTGCGCAAACGCTGCACGAGCGTACATTACTGCGCGCATCCTATACTTAACATTGTGAGGGCAAATGCGTTTGTGCGCTGGTACGCGGATGGTATTACAATCTATGCGCAGTTTGTAACGCACAACCTTTGCGCGCATAATTTTAGCAACTCCTAAAAGCTGGTGTTAATGGCAAATTCTATCAACCTGCCGAAACCAAATACACCAGCCCAAAAAAAATACGCAGCAAAGTATAGTTACACAGTCTACACATACCAAACCAATAAAATGGAGAAGTTGTGTGTGTTTTTTTTTTTTGATACAGCATATATGCGCCGATTGACTTTGACAGGCGCAAAAACTTAACGTGAGACAATTGTGGTTCTTAATTCTGATTGGCTGAATCTCGTGAAAAAAACAGTCCGCACACCGATTTCTGCTCGCAACGTTGCTGCGCGCGCGTTTTTGCGCGTCCGTTTTACGCGCGTTATTTTTTGACGGATGAAAAAATGCGGGAGGACCGTAATACCATCGTTGACGCTTCGCGCAAAAATTCACGCGTTTACCGTGCGTTTTTGCGCGAAGAATGTGATAGGGCCCAAAAAGTTTGTAGAAACGATTTCTGGTTGTTTACAGTTTGTAAGTAATAAATGATGATAGTGATACCCCACATCTCTCTCCTCCTCTTTCTTGTATTTGTAAACATGTTGCATGTCAACAGTTTTTTTTTAGAAGTACATTATATACACTTCTTTTTTGGGCAGAAGCAGGAATTGAGGGGTTCCAAGTCATGGTTTGGAGGTGTAGGTGATTATCTAGAGCACGGATGTCCAAACTCCAGCCCCCCCAGATGTTCCTGAACTACAACTCCCAGAAATCTCTGACTGCATTAGATGGATGGAGGAGCATGGGAGTTGTAGTTCAGGGACATCTGGGGGGGCCGGAGTTTGGACATCCCTGATCTAGAGCAAATACTTTTAGACTCAAACCAGTGATTATTTGCCAAGGTTTGTTTTTAGTTGGTGGACGCATAGGTCAAGGCTTTTGAGGGTAGCACAGAGTAGCAGGTGCGGGGGTAATAGATGGGGGGGGGGTGATTAGTGTGCTTGCTCAGTGTCATGGTGGACGGCCAGATTGCAGAGTGCGGTGTAGTTGTGTCCTGTCAGATATACATTATTTTCTTAATGGTCAAGTTGTGTTTTCTCCTGAGGGCACTCAGACAAGAGCAGGCCAGAGGACATAGTTGCTTGATGTTCTCCTGTGGGAGGAAAATGCTTTTCATTTGAGGGGATGAGGTAGAATCCTTAGACTAAAAATCTTCGTTACCCACACAAGGGATTCTGGGAGCTAAGGGACCATCAGTACATTTTGAGCCAGAATAATGGACTTTCTTAGACGAAAAGCAGTCGGCCATGTAACATGTTCCATAACATCTTTTCATACAGAGTTTTAGTTTATTGAGTTTTAACCCCTTTGTGGCAAAACACTGGCTGTAGTGACAGACCCTCACAAACGTAAACCCGTGATTTTACAAACACACAAATAATATATACAGTATATACAATATATACAAACACACAAATAATATATACATGGCCAAAAATATTGGCAGCCCTGCATTACTGTCAGATAATGCACCACCGCGCCCAGAAAATTGTTGCAAACACAAATGTTTAGGTATTCTCGTGTTTATTTCTGTCGTTTGGAGAAAAAAATCCAAATCTGACACATTCCACCCAAAACTCCAAAAACAGACCGGACAAAAATTACTGGCACCTCACTTTAATATTTGGTAGCACACGTCTTGGAAAAAATAACTAAAATCAATCGCTTCCTGTATCCATCAACGGCACTATCAGCTGGTGTGCGCTAACCCTAGCGTCGGCCTGTTCTCGCCTTAGCGCCAGGTAAATTCAGTCTAGCGCCGACCAACATATCGCTTTCTCTTGCTATAAATGGTGAAATCCACTTAGCGTGCGGTAATTAACGATTCGTCGCTCGAGCTTCCTGTACTTACCGCGTCCTATACTTAACACGGGCAGCGCTACAGAGCACGTTCACTATTCTAACCAACAGATTGTTTGGTCCTGGAGCTAATCTTAGCGCCGACGCTAATCGCAAAAATTTACCTACTGCTCAACCCTGGTGTTAACTGCCGGAAAAGGAAGAAAAAAGGAAAAAACCTCAAAAGTCCTTCCCTAAGGCTAGGGTCAGACGAAAGCATTTTTCCCCGCGAACGTGAAAAAGTGCGTCCGAACGCATTGACGTATTTTTTCACGGAATGCGCAAAAACGGTCAGACGACGAGCATTGTCGGTCGTGATTTTGTACGGATCGTCAATAAAACTCTTTTTGCGTCTGGACGTTATGTAGGCTGGACATTAGCAGCGTCTGACATCTCCTAATCACGCAAACACGCCGCTATGCCGCAGCTGCGCACTCAGTACGTCAGGACTAGCGGTTCAGCGTTCTCAGAAAAATGCGTTCAAATTCCATTTGCGTTGCACGGCCGGACTTTTGTGCGACCGTACATTGTATATTGGCCGTCATTGCCCGTCATCTGCTGCTAGTGCGGCCGTAATTATGTGCGCCAGAACGCACGTTAAAAGTGCGCTGGTCTGACCCCAGCCTAAAACTAACAGGTAATTAACAGGCAATTGAAAGGAATGCAGCGCAGGTGTGTCTCTCGGCTCGCTGGATGAAGTTTACGTGTAAAAGATGCATTGTACGGTTAAACCGGCGCGCTTCGGGGAAATGTGAGAAGATGCATTGTATTGGAAAACCTGCCTTGTGCGAAGCCCATAGGATTCAATGCACTGTATAAAATATTATCGCTTTTACTCTTTATTTATTCAACCGTTTATTTTTTTAATCCGCAGCAAAAAGCCTTTTTATTTATTGAATTATTAGAATTTATTAGGTATTTTTCCGGGTTTTTTTTCAGGTGAAATTTAGGGTTCCAATTTTTTTTTTTTTAAAAAAAAAGGCTTTTTTTGCACTGGAACACTTTTTATTTTCAACCATACACTGAATTAGCGCTGGTTCTCAGCCCGAGTTTTAGCGTTTTCCTAGTACGCACTAATGAATCTTGTACACGGACTACCACGGGCAAGGTGATCTGTTGGTGGGTCGTCAGGCACTACCTTTTCGCGACTCGCGCTAGATTTTTTTATGTAGAAACATAGAAAAATGTCGGCAGATAAGAACCTTTTTCGGCCCATCTAGTCTGCCCAATTACATGGATACTTTACCTGGATTTATCTTTTGTTTAGGATAGCCTTATGCCTATCCCATGCCTGCTTAAATTCAATCACTGTTTTGGCCTCTACCACTTCAACTGGAAGACTGTTCCATGTATCCACCACCCTCTCAGTAAAATAATGCTTCCTAATGTTACTTTTAAACCTTTGCCCCTCTAATCTAAGACTATGTCCTCTTGTTTTGCTACTTTGTTTCCTTTTAACTATACTCCCTTCCTCTACCTTGTGGATTCCCCGTTGTGGATTGTAGCGTTGTCGTTTTAGCTCACACCAGCTGATGGAGCCTAATGAGTTTCTTCCACCTCTCTACTGGAATTTTGGACCGTTCTTCTTTCGCCAACTGCTCCAGGTCTCTCAGATTGGAAGGGTTCCTCTTCCCAACAGCTGTTTTGGGATCTCTCCACAGATGCTCTATATGGCATTTACATCTGGACTCGTTGCTGACCAGTTCAGTACCGTCAGTACTTATTACTATTAAAGAATTGATAATTATTGTGGTGGTCTCACCAGTATAACCATTGATGGCTCCAACATAATATTCTTTTTTAAATACTTCGGCTTCAGACCTTTGTTATAAGCACAGATTTCCAGTAATTATTATTGAAATGCAGTTTATTGCAGTTTTCACAGATTGTGTAACGAGTCGTAGTGACAGGCAGGCGCGTTACAATTCAGCAATACGGATTATCCTTATTGGAAATATAAAAAGACGCGACGAAATTCCAATCCTCGGATTTATCGTCTTGTCATAACCCGTTACGCCGGGGCACGATGGCTCTCAAAAAGTGAAATATAAACAAAAGTTAAGATGAGATTCCAGACTGACAGGCCACGCTCACATAGCTTGGCACGCAGACAGACCCCCTTCCTTCCCTCCTCGCGTACACCTGCAGGATAGGGGTGCAGACAGGTGCTATCACACCTTGTAACAGAAGAAGCAGGTTCCTGCGAACCACATCCTGCGGTGACAGAACAGTGACCAGGAATTTTCAACATATACTAGGGGAGGATTGGAGAGCATGCAGGGGTCAGGGGACGGCAGTGTGTCCAGGGCATAGGTATACAGCATAGTGTGAATTTACAGGCCACGGTTTGTGAGAAAAATAAATAGAATGTACAGTATATAGCATAGTGTGGAAAGTTACAGGTATTTATATAGCGCCAACAAGTTCCATATCGCTGTACAATGGGAGAGACAGAATAACAAGCATACATACACGTGACGTTACACACACAGAGCAGTAGGAGAGAGGACCCTGCTCGAGAGCTTACAATCTAACAGGGTTATTCAAAGAGAATCGAAAAGTCACCGGGCGTTCGGTGACTTTTTGTTCTCTTCAATTCGGCTTGATTCGGCGATCCCATTTCGGCGACCCTGCCGTGTATTCAGCAAGCACCACAGGGCTGTCATAGTGCAGGGAAAAGCCGCCAAAAACCTGCCGAACACTGACCACAAAACCCGGCGAACGTACTCCGAAACCTGCAAAAACATCTGGATTAACCCCGTTGAACACGCCGGAGAAACCCGAGCAGCCAGCGATCACAGCGCAGAGCAGCCGCCGGAAAAACCCAACACCGCAGACGAATGGAGTGAGGAAAAAAAAAACAGTACGCTTGAATGTTTTAAAAGTGAAACGCTGTTTGCAAAGAAACTACTGAACGAAAATGTCTGAAATTTACATATAAGATCCAATGAATGATAATAAAAAGGACTGTTACAGAAAAAAGAAAAAACGTTGAAAAATTTGTTTGCAAACAAATCCCGGAAAATGCTTAAAAGATCCTAAAAAAAAAAATAATAAAAAAAAAATCGATAAATAGACTTTTTACTGCAGAATATTATAATAAACGGTTTATTAGATATTGGATTAAAACGGGAATATTTTTAACATTGAAATCTATGGGATTCGCCTGAATAAACCTGTCGAATGAAACCACTGAATGGCAGGGTAATTCGGCAACTTTTCACTGCTGGTTTGTGTTCTCTGAATAGACGAAGCATTGCTTCTCTATGGGGATTTCACTGCCCTCGAACAGGCACCGTACGTGCAGGCAATTTGCTAGGATTTGGCGAACTGCCTGCTCTCTGAATAGCCGAATGGGCAGGAAAGGTAACCGTACACTGAATTTCAGCGTTCGGTTACCTTTCGCCAGCAATTCGGAGCTCTTTGAATAACCCTGTAAGAGAGATCACAAATGTCTGGGGATGTTTCCAGGAGGTAACGATGGGAGATGTGACAGTGTACTGGTCTGCAAGGAGTGCATATACATACATTGTTTGGCCTTTAGCATTGAAGTGGAATGTATATATTTCTCAATGTAAACAAAACAAACGCACACACAGAAAACAGCCGAAACACAATAAAGACACTCGGAAATAATAGTTGACTAAAAATGTTAAAGGGGTTATTCAGAGAGCCGACATTTCGGTGCTCTCTCGTTAACTGTACTTTGGGGAATCAAAGTTCCCCACCCTGTGGTGAATTCAGCATTCACTGCAGGGGCCCCTGAGTGCAGGGAAAACCCGCCAAACACCATGGAAAACACACCACCCACCCACCAGAAAAACCACACTGAACACACCGGAAAAATCCAACGAGCCGCCGATCACAGCGCAGACCAGCCGCCGAAAAAAGTCGACAAGCTTGACGAATGGGGTAAAAAAAAAAAAAGCAGTACGCTTGAAAGCTCCAAAATTTAAACGCTGTTTGCAAAAACAATACTGAACGAAAATGCCTGGAATTTACATATAAGATTCTATGATTGATAATAAAAAGGGCTGTTACAGAAAAAAAATGCTTTAAGAAAAAAATTTTGTCCAAAAAATCCCTAAAAGATAAATCAATAAAGAGACTTTTTGCTGCAGATTAAAATAATAAACGGTTTATTAGATATTGAATTAAAACGGGAATATTTTTAACATTGAAGCCTATGGGATTCGCCTACTAAACCTGCCGAATGAAAACACCGAACAGCAGGGCATTTCGGCAACTTTTCTCTGCTGTTCGGTGTCTCTGACTAGATTAACCATTGCATTTTCTATGGGGGATTGCACTGGCCTTCGAACAGGCAAAGTACTGGCTGGCAGTTCGCCAAAATTTGGCGAACTGCCTGCTCTCTGAATGGTCGAATGGCCTCGAAATATCACCGTACGGGTAAATTCCCTGTTCGATGACGTTTTGGGGCCAGATCGGCTCTCTCTAAATAACCCCTTAAATAAATTTCTTAGGGGCATCTTAAATGGGTTTTTGTGCCCCTGAACCAAGTCGTGCAATATTTGAGATTGGCCGATACCGAGCCCCGATTAGATGCTACACCTGACGCCACCCCTGCTCCTCATCCAGACATGAGGTTGCAGCTGTCACCGGGTAACCCGCTGGGTGAGAGCATGAGGAGGACCCAAGAACACAGGATGCCAGTGGATTGCCATGAACCTCGACCTCCAACAGATGACAGGTTAGGACTCCGGGATCGGATTGGATAATGCCGATACCCGATCCTTGATCAGATCACTCAATCATTAGAATTTATTGTATCCAGGCAAATGCATAAAAACTGTCTAGAAAACATAACTACAAAAATGCAGTGATTTCATAGATATATATTGTTAGGTGCCTTATAGACTAAATCACACAGTAATGTCCCAGCAATGGAACAGAATCCTCTCCAGGGTGAATGACTGGCTGGCTGACATTTTTTTAACCAAGAAACCTGCCAAACACACCCAGGGCTAAATTCCAAATGTAAATGTAACCAGAGCCCTGCTTAACTCAACCATTAAAACCTCTGTATAGTAGTTGGTATGTTTACCAGAAGTCTGGTTACATTTACACCAGGTTTGGAATCTAGCCCCAAAAGTAGGACGACAAAATACACAAAACATTGTGCTTATATTATCAATACCCGTAGGGTGCACAAATTACTGTGTCTACATGTATCCTCTGTGATCTCTCAATTACTGGGCTTATATAAACACAACAGGGCTTTCACATTTTTTTATTTTGTATAAACAAGCCTCAGGCTCACCATTGATGGGCCTATGCATACCACTGTGCGTAAGAAAACTGAGAATAATATTGTTATTCTACTATACACAAATATCTAGCACACACTTGGCAATGTTTCTTTCAACAGAAAAAAATAGAACATGCAGTACAATACAACCTTATAGATGGTCAAATAGGTTTGTGTGTCGATACAGGATCTTCAATGGAGTACAAAGCCTCTAGAATTAGAGCATACACAAGGACATAGCGTAATACTGTCAAAAAATTTAATAAAACATAAAACCACAGAAAGGAAGCCACTCACAAAATTAGTGGCACACAATAGATAAAAGTGTGCAACAGCGCATATTAAACAATTCGTTCGGATAGTCACCACAGCCGGAAAGACATCGTCCTTAAAGCGTAATTTTCTGTAGGAGAGCCTGGCCAGGATACCACTCCGTGCTGAGAAGTCCAAATCACAGGTGAAGCCACAGTCTTTCAGAACAACCAATTGGGGAACCGAAGACCTGGAGACATCCAAAGTGAATGATGGACGATCCGATTCGCGGACGAAAAATGGACGATCCGGCGGGCGAACGAAAAGTAGAAACGAGCAAGTCAGTTCGACGCGTTTCGTCCTCCGACTTATTCATGAACTGACTTGTCCGTCCGAATCTTCTTTCTTTTAAAGTCCACATTTCTTTAATCAATAATCTAAAATACATTCAGGTGTGGATACCGGAAGTTCCGAAAATCCCCCGAACGAGCGCATCGGAAATGCGCTCGAACGAGCGCATCGGAAGTGACGCCTTTAGGCATCAGAATCCATTAAGGCTAAGGGCATAATAGACCCAAACCCAATGGAATGTATGGGCAACATACGAACAACAGAATAAAACGAAAATATAAAAACGAAAATATAAAACATAATATTATCCAGAAATGACAATAGAGGAACCTATGGAGACAAAAAAAAACACAAAAGTGCATGTATACTGATGACGTATAACCATAATTGATCAATTGCATGTACTGGAACATATTGATTTTATTTGGTTAAAGTATATATAACCAAAGACCTATAGAGTACTCCAAAAGGCACCAAAAAGGACTGAAAGTACAGAAAAACCCCCTATGGAAAAACTAGCTAGATCTCACATATATATAATGTATACATATAAGGTCACAAAAACCCAAGGCCGTCACATAAAGGATTGAAGCTCCAAATCAACATTAAGACCTGGCGGTTTCAAAGTATCCATATAAAAAATCCACTTAGTTTCCGCTAGAGAAAGGCTTTAGCAACATCACCACCCCTCCAGTTTTGTTTAACTTTTTCAATGCCCAACCAAACAAAAGTAGAAAAATTGAAACTTGGGCACTTACAGCAATGTCTAGGTACACTATGCTTATCGCTATGTTTTCTGATGTTATAGAAATGCTCATAGATACGTTCTTTAAGTTTTCTTTTTGTTTTCCCAATGTATTGGGCCCCACAACCACATTGGAGTAAATAGACTACATTGGTGGTGTTGCAATTTATGAATTCTTTAATATGGTATTCCTTTCCTGTTTTCGTACTTTTGAATGAAACCACTTTTGTTTTAAGCTCTCTACACATGGAGCAAGCACTACACTTGAAAAAACCTTTAGGTTTATCAGACAGGAAATGGATTTTATTGTCCATATTTTCAATTTTATTTTGATTAGAACGTAAAGCACTTGGGGCCAATGTATTTTTAACTGTATTGGCTCTTCTATAGATAACACGAGGAAAGGCCGGCAGATGTTTAGACAAAATTGGATCATTTTTGAGAATGGGCCAACATTTAGAAAGAGCTAGTTCTATATCTTTACTTCTACCATTGAATTTAGTAAAGAAAGCAAGGTCCCACTCAGTGGGATCTTTTGACTTCCCCAATTCCTTTGGAAGAAAGTTGATCTATCCAAATCCACATATCTTTCAAGCTCTTATCCACTAAAGGTTTAGGGTATTGTTTCAGAAGGAACTTTTCTGAGAGTTCTCTACTTTGGGTAATGAAATCTTGCATTTCCGTACAGTTGCGTCGGATTCGCCCGAACTGATTTTTCGGTATATTTTGAAGCCACTTTTTATGGTGGCAGCTGTTAAAGTTTATATAAGAATTCTTGTCAGTAGGTTTAAAGAAAGTTCTAGTACAGAATTTTCTATCTTTGATAAAAATATTCAAATCCAGAAAATTGAGAGTCTCATTACCCACCTCCATAGTAAAATTAAGGTCAAAAGAATTGGTATTAACAAATTCAAAGAACCCATTGAGGTCATCCCTGTTGCCATCCCAAATTAAAAGAACGTCATCAATATAACGTCGCCAGAGTGCCAAGTTTGCCCCGTATGGGTTGTTGTTCCAAATGGCCTGTTGCTCCCAATGGGCAACAAAGATGTTAGCATATCCCGGGGCAAACTTGGCACCCATAGCTGTTCCTGTCTTCTGAAGATAAAATTTATCCTGAAAACCAAAAAAATTATGAGTGAGACAAAAACGTATAGCCTCGCCCAAGAACACCTCTCTTCACTTTCAATGGTGTGATCATCCTCTATTCTTTTATCTATGGCCAACAGACCTTTCTCGTGTTGTATAACTGTATATAGAGAGGTCACATCCATACTAACTAGGATGTAGGTCTCTTTCCACTCTAAATCTTGGAGAATTTCCATGAGGTGTCCTGAGTCTTTGATATAGGATGGAGCTAGTGGAACGTATTTTTGTAAAAAACTGTCGATATATTCTGATAGATTGGCTGTCAAGGACCCAATACCACTAATTATAGGGCGACCTGGAGGAGATGTTACAGATTTATGGATTTTTGGATTATGATAAAGAATGGCTAGTCTTGGAAAAGGGGTGTATAGAAAATTGAACTCGTCTTTAGTTAGTATGCCTTGAGTCAAACCACCATCAAGCAAAGTTCTCATCTGTTCCAGAAATTCTTTAGTGGGATTGTGTTTGAGTAATTGATATGTCTCTACATCTGACAAGATTCTCTCAGCTTCTTTTAGATAGTCTGACCTATCTTGAATAACCACCCCCCTCCTTTATCGGCTTGTCTGAAAACCAGGTCATGTTTGGCCTGGAGTCCATTCAAAGCCTCCCTTTCCTTCCTATCCAAATTAAACTGAATTCGTTTTTTATTTTGGTTCTTTTTTATATTGATCTTTCTAAATTCATCTTCTAGCATGTCCCCAAAGACCTTTATATTATTGGTCTTCTCCCAAATTGGATAAAAGCTAGACTTACATTTAAATTTAGTATGAAGAAATTCTTTTTGTTGTATATCAACCTCAGAAAAAGAGGGCATATTAGTAGATGTCACTACATTCATCGAATCTTCTTTTTTGTAAAAGAATTTCTTAATTGCCAGTTTTCTCAAAAACCTTTGTAGATCCAGAAAAAGGGTAAACTCATTAGGTGCCTTAGTAGGGGCAAATTTTAAACCCTTATTTAATAGAGATATTTCTGATTTATTTAGATCTATATGAGATAGATTAAAGATACCCAATTGGAGCTCCCTTTCTTTGGATATAGAGTCCTGATTACATTCAATTACATGTCCTGCCTCCTTCTCTTAGTGGGGAGGACATATCCCGTAAAGGGGAATATCTGTTCCGGTCCTGCCAAAAACCCCTTTTCATGGTGCTTTTGGGGGGTCCTTGGTCTAAAAAACCTTTCTTAGATTGCTCTGGATTTTTATCTCTATATTGATTGTATCTAGTTTCTGGATTGTGGTCCTGACCATTCCAGTGTCTTTTATCGTTTCTATGCAAGTATGTTTTCCCACCCTGTCCAATTTGTAGATGGGGCTTATAATGATAACGATCTTGTTCACTATTATCCCATTTATTGGAAATATAGGTATCTTTTTTTGTTTTTAGAGTTTTTGATTGCCAAGTGTTTTTTCTATCATTATGAATATTTATATCATTTGTTTTAGAAGGTCGAGAGTTAGTGTATTCTTTATTTTCTGTTTTGGGGTCCCTTTTACGTGAACGTGACCTTGGGTACCCTCTATTTAGATTAACCAGAAAAGGTTTGCCATAGGTATAGTCTATTTTGTCTCTAGACATTTTTTTCCTCTTATTCTCTACTATTGTCTCATCTAGTTTCTCGATCTTTATTTGTAATTCTACATTTTTTTCTTGTATAGTCTCGTCCTCAAAGTTCTTATCAATGTCCTCTTCTAGGGTTTTAGTTTCAATTTCTATACTTTTCATAGTATCATTATGGAAATTAATCAAAAGTTCCATTAAATGGAATGAACACACAAAAAGAAAACTTAAAGAACGTATCTATGAGCATTTCTATAACATCAGAAAACATAGCGATAAGCATAGTGTACCTAGACATTGCTGTAAGTGCCCAAGTTTCAATTTTTCTACTTTTGTTTGGTTGGGCATTGAAAAAGTTAAACAAAACTGGAGGGGTGGTGATGTTGCTAAAGCCCTTTCTCTAGCGGAAACTAAGTGGATTTTTTATATGGATACTTTGAAACCGCCAGGTCTTAATGTTGATTTGGAGCTTCAATCCTTTATGTGACGGCCTTGGGTTTTTGTGACCTTATATGTATACATTATATATATGTGAGATCTAGCTAGTTTTTCCATAGGGGGTTTTTTCTGTACTTTCAGTCCTTTTTGGTGCCTTTTGGAGTACTCTATAGGTCTTTGGCTTATATATACTTTAACCAAATAAAATCAATATGTTCACCAGTACATGCAATTGATCAATTATGGTTATACGTCATCAGTATACATGCACTTTTGTGTTTTTTTTTGTCTCCATAGGTTCCTCTATTGTCATTTCTGGATAATATTATGTTTTATATTTTCGTTTTTATATTTTCGTTTTATTCTGTTGTTCGTATGTTGCCCATACATTCCATTGGGTTTGGGTCTATTATGCCCTTAGCCTTAATGGATTCTGATGCCTAAAGGCGTCACTTCCGATGCGCTCGTTCGAGCGCATTTCCGATGCGCTCGTTCGGGGGATTTTCGGAACTTCCGGTATCCACACCTGAATGTATTTTAGATTATTGATTAAAGAAATGTGGACTTTAAAAGAAAGAAGATTCGGACGGACAAGTCAGTTCATGAATAAGTCGGAGGACGAAACGCGTCGAACTGACTTGCTCGTTTCTATTATTCGTTCGTTCGCCCGCCGGATCGTCCATTTTTCGTCCGCGAATCGGATCGTCCATCATTCACTTTGGATGTCTCCAGGTCTTCGGTTCCCCAATTGGTTGTTCTGAAAGACTGTGGCTTCACCTGTGATCTGGACTTCTCAGCACGGAGTGGTATCCTGGCCAGGCTCTCCTATAGAAAATTACGCTTTAAGGACGATGTCTTTCCGGCTGTGGTGACTATCCGAACGAATTGTTTAATATGCGCTGTTGCACACTTTTATCTATTGTGTGCCACTAATTTTGTGAGTGGCTTCCTTTCTGTGGTTTTATGTTTTATTAAATTTTTTGACAGTATTACGCTATGTCCTTGTGTATGCTCTAATTCTAGAGGCTTTGTACTCCATTGAAGATCCTGTATCGACACACAAACCTATTTGACCATCTATAAGGTTGTATTGTACTGCATGTTCTATTTTTTTCTGTATGTCTATATTCTAGCACGTTGGTGGAGAGTGCTGTGAACTGCAGTTTCATTTCCTCTTGGGGATACATCTTCACATCCTGTTTAGTATTGATAAATGTTTCTTTCAAGCTTCTTGCTGCGGGTTTTTGTCAGGATGCTATGGAATGTAGGTACGGAGTTGCTCTGAAGTATAAACAAAGCCAGTTTAAGAAGAAGGAGCCAGAGGTGGGACCAAGTCATTGTTTTGCAAGTCAAAAGTAAGTCTCAAGTCTTTGTATTTAAGTCCCAAGTCAAGTCTCGAGTCAAGACGGGCAAATTTTGAGTCAAAACAAGCAAGTCCCAAGTCAAGACAGGCAAGTTCAGAGTCAGGACAGGCAAGTCTCGAGTCAAAACAGGCAAATCCCAAGTCAAGACAAGCAAATTTTGAGTCAAAACAGGCAAATCCCAAGTCAAGACAGGCCAGTTTCGAATCAAAACAGGCATATCCCAAGTCAAGACAAGCAAGTTTCGAGTCAAAACAGGCAAGTCCCAAGTCAGGACAGGCAAGTCTCGAGTCAAAAAAGGCAAGTCTCGAGTCAAAAAAGGCAAGTTCCAAGTCAGGACAGGCAAGTTTTGAGTCAAAACAAGCAAGTCCCAAGTCAAGACAAGCAAGTTTCGAGTCAAAACAGGCAAATCCAAAGTCAAGACAGACCAGTTTCGAATCAAAACAGGCATATCCCAAGACAAGCAAGTTTCGAGTCAAAACAGGCAAGTCCCAAGTCAGGACAGGCAAGTCTCGAGTCAAAACAGGCAAGTTCCAAGTCAAGACAGACAAGTCTAGGTCAAGTCCTCAGCTTTAAGCTTCAAGTGTTCAACAAGTCATTAGTTCTCTTTGCATAATTTCCTTTCAGAGCATTAATTACTCAGGAAGGTTTTTAAAATATGTTTATCTTTTCTCGCTTCAATTTTATGTGAGATTAAAAATGGGAAATTGTTAAATGCACTTAGTAAAGACAAACTGTGAAAAAACAGTATTTATTGTTAATCGTGAATAACAAAATTATTATAGAAATAACACAACTGCCAAGAACCCAAGTAAATGAAAAAGGCTGTGCTGTCATACTCCGAGTGAGGGAATGAATGTTTGAATGAGTGAGAGTTGTTTTCTTTGGACAATATTATGCACTGCACTCGCAAAAGATTAAATTTGCCAAAAGTCCGTCACACATTTGTGCACAATGGGGTCGTGGCTCCATGGCTGGTTTTAGAAGGTATAATGACTTTCCAAGTCATCAGGCTCAAGTCCAAGTCAAGTCTCGAGTCATTGCTGTGAGAATCTAAGTCAAGTCACAAGTCTTCTTTGAATATGTTGAGTTACGAGTCATCAAATTTGAGTCTTGAATCAAACTCACGTCCACACCTCTGGAAGGAGCAGTTATAAAGCACACACATATATTTGCTAGTAGTTAACAAAACACTTTTTTTCATATAATACATTCAGAGGGTGATATGGCTTTTAATGTGTGACTAGGTAGATGGAGAAAGATTGCAGTATAACATCATGATTTAACATCGTAGCCGATCATCAATCTGAATCAATTCGAATCTTGGCTCTCCATGTGGCTTTCATGCCGTCCTTCTCCAGCTGCAATTCATTCCGTCTAGCCATTCTGATGCTGGACACTCGCTGACGCTGGTTATTTCTGATGCCACATTGCTGCGTCATTCCAGCGTGTCCTTTCCTCCTGGATCTAGCAGACTGCATTATCCACGCACGCTCTGGCACTTGAAATTGATGCCAACCAATGAGTTGGCTTCAGTTCCTACATAACGTACCGATTCTCTCTTGTCTGTGCCCTGTCATGGTTTCGGCACCCTTCATTTAGTTCCATTTATATAGAGAATTTACCATGCACCAGACCTTTGGCTTTTTCCCTGACTGTGCACCTCTCCACTTCTTGAACCTGGCTTATGTAATCGTGGTGTGTATTTCTGTATTACTGACCTTGGTTTGTATTTTGGACTACACTCTTAGTGATTGCTCCAGCTCCATTCTAAGGACCGGCTCTAGTTCAGGGTTTTCTGGTTTTTGTGTGGTGCTATCTGCTCTCTGCGTTTGGGTCAATATAACAAACGATACACCACCACTTTGTCTGGAAGGTTTTCAACAAGATTTTGGAATATGCTTATGGGAATTTGTGACCAGTCGGCCTAAACAGCATTCATGAAATCAGTCACGTACGTTGAAGCAGTCCTGTTTTACAATCGGCGTTCCAATTCATCTCAAAGGTGTCCCAATTCATCTCAAAGGTGTCCAGTCGGGTTAAGGTCAGGGCTCTGTTCAGCTACTCGAGTTTCTCCCCACCATCCTGTGGCGTTCTTGAACCTTCTTTGTACACAAGGGCACAGTCATGCCAGGAAAGGGTCTTCCTCAAATTATTACCTCAAAATTTGAAGCACCGGTCGTCCAAAATGTCTGTTGTATTCTATTCTATTATGACCTTTCACATGAGACAGATAACCTTAAAACCAACGCCAGGCTCCTCCATCACTCTAGCCATTGCTTGTCATTGTGTCTGTTAACGTGAGGCTTGCATACAGCGTCTCAGCCTTGGATATGACTTCTCCTGCACAGCTTCACGATAATCTTGATTCTAGAGGCTTTTTGGGTCTCTACAGTGAGTGGTACAACAGATTGATAGGCGAATTGTACATGGTACTTGCGTTAGCACTCTGTACCTCTGCTCTCTGAGTTTACATGGTCTTCCACATCATGGGTGGGTTGAGAATGCTCTTAGATGTTTCCACTTTACAACAATAGCACTTACAGTGACGAGAAGATCTACTAGACCAGAAATTTCATGACCCGACTTGAGGCAAAGATGGCATCCCATCGTGTACCACCCACTGAACTGACAGTGTTTGGGTATGGAAACTTCATGGCTATGTGCTGTATTTCTTGCAATGGTTGCGGCTGAAACACTCAGCTCAGCCATTTGCACTGCTATATTTGTATAACGTCCTACGCATTATCGCAGTGTGTGCCAATATGATCTTTCCATTTGATTTACAATCATTGCTATCAAATACATGCAATGAGGGTCAATCCTCTGCATTTATCTGCAATTATTCACATAGGCCTACACATTAATTGTTCATTTATAAACCACTAGGTGTTAAGCCTGCCCGGAGGGGACTCTACCGAGCTTTAGATGCCAGAGACCAAAGTCGACCAATGAATGCCGAAGCTCAGGCAAATTGTGGGCTGAGGCCCGTTCAATACCTCAGCAGCTGCTGAATTTTGAATCCAAAATGGCCGACGATTTCTTAATGAAAAATTCAGATTGTTTTTCGGATCACTCAGACAAAATAAGATAAAGAAAAGCAGTCAGCACAATTCCGTTTTGTATGTGTACATATGTACACCACAAATGATAGTTTTTAATGAATAAACGTTATGTTTACTTCTGAATCAATATATAATTTGAACTGTAATATATGTCTATGTGCAGGGGGAAATAATAAATAAATATTTTGTGCTTTGGTGAACAAAAACCTCAACCTTAACATTGCTGTACGGAATTATTACTTGCTTCGTGGTGACGGCCATCTTGCTGTACGGCATTGTTACTTGCTTCATGGCGGCGGCCATCTTTAATACGTCACACTCAGCAACACGCAGCATCTCCTCGGGTCGCTGCAAGTGCTAGGTTAGCACTGCTGAGCGCTGAGCGGTTGAACGGCGTTCAATGGCAAGTTGCTAACTTAGCACTTGCAGCGGCTGAGGTATTGAACGCGGCCCTGCTTACGTGCTTGCCTCGGCCATTTTTCCGGAGCCCTTCTGCGCCCTCCCGTACACCCCTTGTCACGTGGCGCTCGTCCCAGTGTATCTTCTCACCTACACAGTGGACGAGCCGGTACAGCCAGGAGTCAATCTCCTACCAGAAACCTTTCCGCCTGCACTGGGCAGCCAATTGGTCTGTTCCCTTTTTCCACCTGCGTCTTACGTCACCACCTAATCACTTACAACTTACACACCGAGCTCTAGACGCCAGAGACCAAAGCCGACCGCCATTTTTCTGGAGCCCTCCTGAGCGAGCACGCAGCCAATGACGGTGACGGACGCGTTACAAACAAATTTATTATATAAGATTATAAACCTCCAGGCTCCAGGGGTTCATATAGATAATCTTTTATGGGTGGTGGTGATATGCCATGAGTCGATGGAACCGCGATTTGCAATTCAAATGTATAGATATCATTTTGTATTATTATTATTATCATCATTTTATTTAGTACACAAGAGTTTCTGCAACACATTAGAATAAAGAACAGAGAATTTAGGCCACGGTCTGATGAGCAGTAGTAAGAGCGGAAGGAAAGTCCGTGAGTCGACACCCATCTGGCCGCCTCGCTGAGCACAGTTAGTGCACTCAGCGCTGCAAGGCTCGATCATCCTATGGAGGATCGCGCTTTGCAGCCACATCAACGCACAACCTAGTTCTTCGACAGGGAGGCTTGCTGCACGGACGCAGCACTGCCACTCGTGCAATTTGTGCGCACGCAACCGCGCGTGACCAGCCCCGTCGTAGCGTCACAACGTCAGTACGGGTGCACATAGTTTAAGCTGGGATCAGACGAGCACACTAACAAATTGCAAACTTAGGAGCCAGAGTCAAGAGGTGGAGAAGGCCCTGCACAGATAAGCTTACAATCTACACGTAAAAAAATACTAAGGGTGAGTTGACAGAAAATGGCAAATTTTAACCTAAAATCACTGAAGTTGGAATGTTTTTACAGCTCATTAATCAATTCTTTAAGCTATTCTGGCCTAAAACGTTGCACTACAACAAAAATGTGCTGCTTGCTGGATAACCCCATATGGATCTTTCAGCCCTGTAGATCGGACATTTAGACGCGGGGGAGCACAGGCGCATCCCTGACCCGCACTGTTCCTGTCATCTGTGGAAGGAGAAGGAGGAAGAAGTAACGGCTTGAAGAACACGCTGCCTGCATTCCAAAGCATCATTAACTGCACTTAATGTTTTCAACACAAGCTAATTATCATTTGCTAATAACGCCACTCTGCCATGATAAAATCGCAGTAATCGCATCGGAAAATCTCCCATTAAAACCTCATACCATGAGACCACTACCAGATGCCAAAGCAAGGGTCTTGCTGACCTAGCATCTCTGGGAGGGTCTTTTTCCCCGCAGGGCACTATATTCATAGCTGATGATTTTCTCGGTGGACAGGTAAGCCAAAGGATCATATTTGAGCTTTTTTTTAGAGGCATAAAGAAGTCAAGCTTGGAAAGGGGCCACAGGGGGAGGATATAGGCAAACGCAGTGAACGTACTGAAGTTTTGATCAATGTACAACGCTGTATATGTATAGCTTAAGAAGGACAATTAGGTGGTTATTTCATATGGGTACGCAGGGGCTGCCCGTGTCTCTGCCTTTATTAATATTATTAATACCTCAATTACACGTAATGACTGCAATTACAAAGACTAAAAGATACCTGGGATTAGAGCAATGGTGCGCCTCCAACAATGGAACTGGACAATCCGTCCTCGATCGACATTGGGATAAAACAAAAGGTAACTCTCTGGCACTGGGATAAGATCATAGATACACCTCCAGCACTGAATGGGCTGCTTTTTAAAGACTTACCCTAAGGCTAGGGACAGATGAGCGCATTTTCTGCAGCCACCGTCAAAATGTACGTCGATGCGTGCGCACGCATTTTTTCACGGAATACGCTTAAGTGGTCAGACGATGCGCAATTCTGGACGTATTTCATGACGATGGGGTGAAAAGAAGTCTAGGGAAATCCGGCTGTTTGAACGTTATGTTGGCCGCACACTAGCAGCGTCTGACATCTCCTAATCACGCACACACGCTGCTATGCGGCCGCAGCGCACTTTGTACGTCAGTAGCAGCGGTTTCACGTTCTGATAAAAATGCGTTCATTTGCTGGTTGCGTGGTGTCGGCGCACTTTCGTACGCACGTACTGCGTATATTGGCCGTCATTGGCCGTTATGTGCTGCTACTGCCGCCGTGATTTAGTGCGCCTGCACGCGCGTTCCGACTGCCCCACTCTGACCCTAGCCTTAGCTTAAGCAAAAATCCTTTGTTAGCACACTATGGGCCATATTACAAAGCTGGTGCTAACTTAGCCAGAGCTGTTGGTAACTTGGCGTCTCCATAGAATATAATGGGCTATATTACAATCTAGACGCTTAGGGTATCATTACATTCATTTCACTAAAACGGGAACGCAAAGGAGAAAAACCTGCGCCTACAGGTTTCTCCTTTGCATCCCCCCTTTTAGCGCGATATTACGATGCAGGCGCTAGAAAAGCTGCCTGCATCGCAATCGGGCGCTAAACCCCGGGATGCGCGTGGCGGCGCTAAACGCCGCTGCGAGCATCCACTCGATGGAGTTCATAGGACTCCATTGAGGCAGACACAGCCGGTCACATGACCTGCCAGATCTTGCCTCGTTAGATCCGGCAGGTCAGAGTAGTGATTCGCAGAGAAAGACTGGGGGACTTTTTTCTCCCCAGTCTCTCCCTGCTCCTGGCGGACAGAGGAGGCGGTTGGAGACACGGTCCTCCCTGTGGGATTAGAGGTGAGTATCTGATTTTTTTTTGGGGGGGGGAGGGTTCTGGCTGGTGCTGACGGACTCTGCAGCAGCGGAATCCGTTAGCACCAGGTCCAGGCTGTGGTTAACTTTCGTGTAACCGCAGCCGGACCTTAATTAGCGTTATTGTAATACTAATGCTAATTAACTCTTTGCGCTCCCCATGTTAAGCATAGGGAGCGCAGAGAACAGTAACCTCGTGCTGAAAAGCGCAAGATACCAATCGCTAACGGTTTTCTTAACCCATTAGCGTTTGGATTGTAATATGGTGCGCCCGCGCTAGGGCCACCACGGCTAACATTAACGCTCACTCAGGTGAGTGCCAACATTTAGCGATAGGAATGTAATGTTGCGCTAAAACGGGGACGCTAAGGTGAAAAACTTACGCCTGAAGGTTTCTCTTTATCGTCCCCGTTTTAGAGTGATATTACGGTGCAGGCGCTAAGCCTCAGGATGCTTGCAGCAACGCTAAGCAACAAAACACAATTAGAGGTTTTTGTTTGCTTGGTAAGCAAACAAAAACCTCTAATTGTGGTTTCTTACACATAGAATTGTATAGAAACGAGCGCAAATTATTTTTTTCTTACTATATTTTATACATTAACTGGGTTGTTTCTCCTGGTTGTTGCAGCCGCTCTGTTGAGAATGGGCGCAATGCCATTTCTTCTGTATGTATGAGCGTTTAAATGGAGCCAGATTTGGGGACAGCCTGATAGTTTTAATGTGTTAAATAAGCTAAACCCAAAATGTTATTGGTACTATAACCCTAACATCCAACCCCAGCATGATATAACCAGAAGAATTGTATATATATTTTAAATACATATGAAGAGACCCCACAGGTAACAATGCTATTTTAAATATATCCGTTTTACAATATTCAATCCTGAAAGTGTCAATCATATAATGTAATAAAGAATCATACATCCTTGAATGAAATGAGAACCATGGACACCAAGAAAAACATGGGAAACTGAAGTTAGAAAAGCCACATTTATTTATTTTTTTGTTTGTAAACTTTACATTTAAATACAGACAGCAGGTCAGAGAGGAAGAAGAAATTCAGCCGAGCAATGGACTTTCTCTTACGGGGTCTTCTTTTTCCACATTTCCTACATCCCACTCTGTCACCAGCTCAGAAGACACCTCGGTGAAGAGCAAGTCCCAGTCCCAGCTGGTGTCATCCTACAGAAACAGTAGATGTGGCATGTGTCGTAAGACAAGCTGCATCTCTGAATTCACACAAGGGTTCCTGACGGCCCAACAACTTACCTCTCTTACATCTGGTTCTGGAGACAGGACTTTAGTCAAGAGCTTTAAATCAATATCTCCATCCTAAAAAAGAAAGTAAGGGTTTAGAGAATGGAAACAACTGACCTAAAAAGAGGAAATCTGCATAAAACCATAAGGAATCAAAACACTAAGGGCCCTATTACATTCTTGACGTAAACGTTAACGTGTGCGCAAAAACGCAATAACGTGAGGGGCAAAACCCTTTGCGCAGAACGTCAGATTACAATCTCAGCGCAACAAACGCGTGTATACGTCTACCGTGGGTGAACCTGCGCGAGCTTACTGTACTTCGCGCGTCCTATACTTAACATTGTGAGCGCAAATGTGTTTGTGCGCTGGTATGCGGATGGTATTACAATCTATGCGCAGTTTGTAACGCACAGCCTTTGCGCACATAATTTTAGCAACTCCTAAAAGCTGGTGTTAATGGTAAACTCTATCAACCTGCCGAAACCAAATACACCAGCCCAAAAAAAAAAATACAGCAAAGTATAGTTACACATTGTGCGTGTTTTTTTTTTTAATTGATGCAGCATATATGCGCAGATTGACTTTGACAGGCACAAAACCTTAACGTGAGACAATTAAGGTTCTTAATTCTGATTGGCTGAATCGTGTGAAAAAAATACAGTCCGCACACTGATTTCTGCACGCGACGGTACTGCACGCCCGTTTTGCGCGTCCGTTTTATGCACGTTATTGCTCGATGGATGAAAAAATGCGCGAGGATGGTAATACCAGCGTTGATTTACGCGTTAACGTTTGACGCTTCGCGCAAAAATTCACGCGTTTACCGTGCATTTTTGCTTGAATAATGTAATAGGGTCCTAACAGGGTTATTCAAAGAGTACCGAATTGGCCACGAAATTGCACCGAACAGTGAATTTCCCCGTATGCTGCAATTTCGTGGCCATTCGGCTATTCACAAAGCTGGCAGTTCACCAAACATTGACGAATTGCCAGTGAAATACAGTGACCTTCAACGGCAGTGAAATCCCCTATCAAGAAGCAATGGTTAATCTACTCAGAGAATGCCGAACAGCACCGAAATGTCCTGTTGTTCGGTGGTTTCATTTGACAGGTTTAAATCGGGTGAATCCCATAGGTTTCAATGTAAAATAAATTCCCTGTTTTTATTAAATATTTATTCAACCGTTTATTATTTTTATTTGCAGCAAAAAGTCTATTTACTCTTTAGGCATTTTCCGGGATTTTTTCAGTGAATTTTTTTTAAAATGTTTTTTTTATTTTTCTTCTTCTGTAACAGACCTGTTTATTATTATTCATAGGACCTTATCCAGTATATTATTTCCAGGTATTTTCATGCAGTAGCTTTTTGGAAAACGTCTTGTAAAAGTTGCAGGTTTTTTTTTTGTTCTTTGCCCCATTTGGCAGCTTGTTGGAGCTATCCGGCGGCTGGTGGGCGGATTTTTTCGGATCGATTTGGCGCTTTTGGTGCGGTTTTGCGATTCACTGCACTTCAGGGACCCTGCGGTGAATGCTGAATGCAGGGTCGATGAATCGAACTTGCCGAAGTGCAGCCAACAAGAGAGTCTCTCTGAATAACCCTGTAAATAAGTGGGGCGAGGACGATACCTTTATTAAACCATTGAGAATAATGCAAGCTGGTTTGTTCCTCAGGCCGTATTCCCAGGAGAAGCTTTCAGAAAAAAATGTCAAGGGCTGAAAGGTGTTGATACCGGCTGGGTGGAGTAGAGGTAATGTCACTGCTCTGCATGGAGAGAGACTGTGGAGACACAGGTTCGATCCCAGCAAGAGCACCTCTCCAGTAAGTGTCCTTGGGCAAGACACCTAACGGTACATACTCGGCACCCAGGACATACTTGAAAACGAGAGAAATCTCAATGTATCCTTCCTGGTAACAATACTTTCTCAATAAAATAAAAATGGATTGTCAAGGATGGAAATAAAGGGAACAGACAGATATACCAGAGAGATAGAGAACGAGTGCCATCATAGCAGGGAAAAAACAGTGGCGGGACTCCACTCTACCCACCCCCCAAAAAAAATCAAAGACTGATGAATCGATGCTTTGCGTTTTTGTGTTTCGCCTGTATCTTGCTGCCGACTCGTGCAAAGAATGTCCTCGAGTTTTAATACTATATTGTATTTTAATATTTCGATGTTTTATTTAGAGGAAAAAATAATAATTCTAGCTGAAATGATTCCAGCCTCAAAAGATTATTATAAAGCACTACAAGCAACAAAAAGTGCTGAAAATGTACTGTACGTCATCCAAAGGTAAAGATTTACATTCATCTGAACGAATTGATGCGCATTACTTTTCAAGTTCCTAAAGTATATTTCAATCTATTTTTTTTTTTAATAGTTAGATAGGCTGGAAAAATGACGTGCGTCCATCGGGTTCAGCCTTTCACACATCACCTACTGCTGTTGATCCAAAAGAAAGCAAAAAACCCCAGTCTGAAGCGCTCGCCAATATGTAACATACTGGGAAAAAATCCTTCTTGACCCCAGATGGCATCAGATTTCTCTATGGATCAAGAAGCTTTTAGCACCAAGTCCAGGCTGTGGTTAACATTTTGTTAACCAGAGCCAGACGTTAATCAGTGTTAGGGCTTTGTAATCCTAACGCTTATTAACACTTTGCGCTCCCTATACTTAACATGGGGAGCGCAAAGTACAGTAACGTCGCGCTGAAAAGTGCAAGGACCAAACGCAAACGGGTTACTCAACCCGTTAGCGTTTGGATTGTAATTTGCAGTGGCCATGAGGGCTAACGTTAGCACCAAGATTGTAATGTTTTTGCAGGAAGTCATCCAGCCGTTGTTTAAACTGTACAGTCTCTGACCCGACCACCTCAACAGGCAGAGGATTCCACAGAGAAAATTTCTATTCTAAAAAAGCCCCCTCCCCTTCCTGAATTTTACTGCAGGTGCCGGTGGGTGCCTGCCGATGACGTCATCAAGCAGCATGATGATGTCATCGAGCCTGCCGGCCCCCCCGGAAATGGCAGGGCAGGCAAACAGCTTGTCAGACATGCCACGGGAGCAGGCGAGGGTGGTAAGTATCGGCGGGAGGGAGGTTAGGAGCCCGCTGACATACCAGGTACGTCCGCGGGTCTAAGGGAGACCCGTGGGCATGACGTACATGGTACGTCCGCGGTCGGGAAGGGGTTAAGTTAATGGTGTCTTTTTTTTAATTGCCAGGCTAAGACAAGACATCGTTACATAGGCTGAAAAAAGACATGCGTCCATCCGGTTCAGCTTTACATACTGGTTTTGATCTGACATTTCTTTTAGTTTTTATCACTACAGGACAGTGTCATAAGGTGGAGGTGTCAGTTCTCACCAGGGTCTGAAAGGCTGCGTGTCTCATAAGGTCCTTGTCCAGGTCGATATAGGTCATCACTCTATTGACCTGCACACTGACAGAGACAAATAGAACAGGAAATATATCATTTCATGTGAGTTAAATGCAATGTAAATCATACTGGGGGGAAGGAGAGACAAAATAATGAATATAGTGAAAGTGGGGATATAATGTGCAATAAACAATGCAAGCATTACATGGCAGAGAGCGGCAGGACGAAAGGGAAACGAGGGTCAGAACAATTAGTATGACGTAAAATCAAATAATTTTTTCTTCCTGAAAATGAAAAGAATGTTTTTTTAAAAATATAAATTGTACAGTGAATGTCCCGATTCGGTGCAATTTTGGGTCAATTTGTCTATTCACTAAGCTGTCAATTCGCCAAATACAGGTGAATCAACAGTGAAATACGGTGCGGTTCGGTGGCAACAAAATTGGCTAATAGAAGAATAACGTGTCTTCTATTCACAGAACACCAAATTGCACCAAAATGCCCTTATTTTCAGTGTTTCAATTCGACAAGTTTAAACAGGTTTCAATGTAACAAAATAATATTTTTTTTAAATTTATTTTTTGAAGACCGTTTATTCTTTTTATTTTTTACAAAAACCCTTTTTATTTTATAAAAGACCTTTTCGTATTTTTTAGACCACATTTTAATTTTTTAAAAGACTTTTTTTAAAAATTGTAACAGGGCTTTACTTTTTTTTTAAGGACTTTTTTATTAGGCACATTTTAAATCGATATACACTGATATTGGAAGAATAGGAGACTTATTTTTTTCCCCCCGATTGCCAATTCGGTTGTTTTGTCAGTTTTCGCCGACGTACAATAACTGCTTTGGCGACTCTAATAGCGGCAAAATACGGTGACCATTCGCTAAATAGTGAATTCATCGTATTTTTCGAATCGCCAAAATACGTCCGACATGCAATACATCGAAATTGTACACAATTTCATTGCTTTGTGAATAGACCCTAAAGTGATTATAAAAGATAGAGGCAGGAAGATCTGAGAAGCAGCCGGATAGATAATGAATACAGAATGGTGTACACGGCAAGGGGTTTAGGTAATGCACAATACACAGTGGATTAAAACGTAGGACGGTGCCAGTTTAAAAAGGAGAGCGCTCTCCATGGATCATAGGGAGTGAAAGGACATTGCACTTTAACCCTTTCGCTGCTGAGGCTTTTCCCGCCCCTATGCTGAGGTAATTTTTACCTGTTTTGCGCATCATGTTTAAACGTGTTTTGAAGGCTTATTTTAGTATATGACCCAGACATATTATATATCGTTCTTTCCGTCAGACTCAGTAGATTCATAATATGTCATTATTATATGTATACGTTATGTCATGTCTGTATATTATAACAAAAAATGCAATAAAATATGTATTTTCAATAATTTACAATGTGTAAAGTGTTTTTTTCCACATTTTAACATGCGAGCAATTGCGGTTATATTTTGTATGGGGTGCGCTTGTTAAAAAAATTAGAGATGGGGTCTCGTTACATTTTTTTTTGGGGAAAATGACACTATTTTTAACAAACGCACCGCATACAAAAATCGTTAGTGCAGCATCATTGTTCACATTATAATTGAAATGGGAACAATATTGCTGCATTAACAAACTAAAAAAAAAAAAAAAAAGTGTTTATTTTTTTTTTTTTTTTTCTTTATTTTTAATTTTTATTTTTTTTTTACAAAATTTTTCACTTTCATGTTTGGTATCGTTGGAACGGCCATGCTCTGGCCGATCCAACGATACCAAAATTTAACCCCTAGCTGCCACGGATCGGGAGATAGGGAGTTCATTGGAACTCCCTATCTCCACAGTTGGTGGCAGTTAGGGATTAAGTCTAGGACTGGCGTCATCGTGCTACGCACGATGACGCCAGTCCTCTGGGGGAGTTCCCGGAGGCTTGGCCGACATCCAAGATGTCGGCCAGCTCCGGGAAAGGATCGCGAACCGGCGCTTTTCAGCGCCGATTCGCGATCCAGCTCCCCAGGGGTTAATGCCAGGCATCATTTGGAAGGGCAGGCTGTGCCCTTCCAAATGATGCCTGGGTTAACCCCCTGTGCACCGCCGATCGGGAGGGAGAGAGGTCCGAAGGACCTCCCCCCCCTCCCTTTCAGGCGCCTCCTCCGCACATGCGGGGGGGGGCGCCTGAATTAGGTGTCATCGCGCCCCCGCGATGACACCTAATTCTGGCGGCTGCTGGTCCGGATGCCGGGCTGACATCCAGGATGTCAGCCCGCACCGGAGGGGCCAGCGATCGGCCGGAACCCGGCCGAACGCTGACCCCGATGGGAGGACGCGCTCAGCGCGTCCTCCGCATACCAGCGGGACTGCTGAGGACGCGCTGAGCGCGTCCTCAGCAGCGAAGTGGTTAAAACAAGGAGTTTGAAAATTGACTTTCCCTGCAAGAAGACATGATAGTTACATAGGCTGAAAAAGGAAATGCGTCCATCGAGTTCAGCCTTTCACACATCACTTACTGCTGTTGATCCAAAAGAAGGCAAAAACCCCAGTCTGAAGCGCCTGCCAATATGCAACATACAGGGGGAAAATTCCTTCTTGACCCCAAGAAATGATAAGATATTATTTTTCTTACCTGGGAGGAGCAGCAACTTGTAGAGCCAAATCCTCTTCTTGCATGTCCTCCAAATCTGGAATTACTGGAATATCTGAAATGCATGGGAAATATTTCCATCATGTGTCTCTCTTCTTCAAGTCACCTATCTTATGTGATCTCACCACATTACAGTCAGTATTGTTTGAATAGAACACTTTCAAGTTCTGACATACGTGTGCCTCTTTCTTTCATCTGCCCTCTGTGCCTCTTTCTTTCCTCTGCCCTCTGTGCCTCTTTCTTTCCTCTGTGCCTCTTTCTTCCCTCTGTGCCTCTTTCTTTCCTCTGCGCCTCTTTCTTTCCTCTGCGCCTCTTTCTTTCCTCTGCGCCTCTTTCTTTCCTCTGCGCCTCTTTCTTCCCTCTGCGCCTCTTTCTTTCCTCTGCCTTCTGTGCCTCTTTCTTTCCTCTGTCTTCTGTGCCTCTTTCTTCCCTCTGTGCCTCTTTCTTCCCCCTGCCCTGTGCCTTTTTCTTCCCCCTGCCCTCTGTGCCTCTTTCTTTCCTCTGCTTTGTGATTCTTTCTTCCCTCTGCGCCCTTCTTTCGTCTGCCCTCGGTGCCTCTTTCGTATCTGCTTTCTGTGCCTCTTTCGTCCCTCTGTGCCACATTCTTTCCTCTGCTTTCTGTGCCTCTTTCTTACCTGTGCTTTCTGTGCCTCTTTCTTCCCAGTGCCTCTTTCTTTCCTCTGCCCTCTGTGCCTCTTTCTTTCCTCTGCCCTCTGTGCCTCTTTTTTTCTCTGCTTAGGGATTCTCTTCTTCCCTCTGCGCCTTTCTTTCCTCTGCCCTCTGTGCCTCTTTCTTTCCCCTGCCCTCTATGCATTTTTCTTTCTTCTGCCCTCTATGCCTCTTTCTTTCCTCTGCCCTCTTTCCTATTTGCTTTCTGTGCCTCTTTCTATCCTCTGTGCCCCTTTCTTTCCTCGGCTTTCTGTGCCTCTTTCTTCCCCGTGCCTCTTTCTTTTCTCTGCTTTCTGTGCATCTTTCTTCCCTGTGCCTCTTTCTTTCCTCTCCCCTCCGTGTGCCTCTTTCTTTCCTCTGCTTAGTGATTCTTTCTTCCCTCTGCGCCTTTCTTTCTTCTGCCCTCTGTGCCTCTTTCCTATTTGCTTTCTGTGCCTCTTTCTATCCTCTGTGCCCCTTTCTTTCCTCTGCCCTCTGTCTCTTTCTTCCCCTGCCTTCTATGCATTTTTCTTTCTTCTGCACTCTGTGCCTCTTTCCTATTTGCTTTCTGTGCCTCTTTCTATCCTCTGTGCCCCTTTCTTTCCACTGCTTTCTGTGCCTTTCTTCCCCGTGCCTCTTTCTTTTCTCTGCTTTCTGTGCCTCTTTCTTCCCCGTGCCTCTTTCTTTTCTCTGCTTTCTGTGCATCTTTCTTCCCTGTGCCTCTTTCTTTCCTCTGCCCTCTGTACCCTTCTTTCCTCTGCCCACTGTGCCTCTTTCTTTCCTCTGCCCTCTGTGCCTCTTTCTTTTCTCTGCCCTCCGTGCCTTTCTTTCCTCTGCCCTCAGTGCCTTTCTTTCCTCTGCCCTCTATGCCACTTTCTTTCCTCTGCCCTGTATGCCACTTTCTTTCCTCTGCCCTGTGCCTTTTTCTTTCCTCTGCCCTCTGTGTCTTTCTTTCCTCTGCCCTCTGTGTCTCTTTCTTCCCCGTGCCTCTTTCTTTTCTCTTTCTGTGCATCTTTCTTTTGTCCTCTGTAACTCTTTCTTCCCTGTGCCTCTTTCTTTCCTCTGCCCACTGTGCCTCTTTCTTTCCTCTGCCCTCCATGCCTTTCTTTCCTCTGCCCTCCGTGCCTCTTTCCTCTGCCCTCCGTGCCTCTTTCCTCTGCCCTCCGTGCCTCTTTCCTCTGCCCTCTGTGTCTCTTTCTTTCCCCTGTCCTCTGTGTCTCTTTCTTTCCCCTGCCCTCTATGCATTTTTCTTTCATCTGCCCTCTGTGCCTTTCTTTCCTCTGCCCTCTGTGCCTTTCTTTCCTCTGCCCTGTGCCTTTCTTTCCTCTACCCTCTGTGCCTCTTTCTTCCCCGTGCCTCTTTCTTTTCTCTGCTTTCTGTGCATCTTTCTTCCCTGTGCCTCTTTCTTTCCTCTGCCCTCCGTGTGCCTCTTTCTTTCCTCTGTAACTCTTTCTTCCCTGTGCCTCTTTCTTTCCTCTGCCCTCTGTACCCTTCTTTCCTCTTCCCACTGTGCCTCTTTCTTTCCTCTGCCCTCCATGCCTTTCTTTCCTCTGCCCTCTGTGCCTCTTTCTTCCCCGTGCCTCTTTCTTTTCTCTGCTTTCTGTGCATCTTTCTTCCCTGTGCCTCTTTCTTTCCTCTGCCCTCCGTGTGCCTCTTTCTTTCCTCTGTCCTCTGTAACTCTTTCTTCCCTGTGCCTCTTTCTTTCCTCTGCCCTCTGTGCCCTTCTTTCCTCTGCCCACTGTGCCTCTTTCTTTCCTCTGCCCTCCATGCCTTTCTTTCCTCTGCCCTCTGTGTCTCTTTCTTTCCTCTGCCCTCTGTGTCTCTTTCTTTCCTCTGCCCTCTGTGTCTCTTTCTTTCCCCTGCCCTTTATGCATTTTTCTTTCATCTGCCCTCTGTGCCTCTTTCTTTCATCTGCCCTCTGTGCCTCTTTCTTTCATCTGCCCTCTGTGCCTCTTTCTTTCATCTGCCCTCTGTGCCTCTTTCTTTCATCTGCCCTCTGTGCCTCTTTCTTTCCTTTTCCCTTTGTGCTTCTTTCTTTCCTCTGCCCTCTGTGCCGCTTTCTTTCCTCTGCCCACTATGCCTCTTTCTTTCCTCTGCCCTCCATGCCTTTCTTTCCTCTGCCCTCCATGCCTTTCTTTCCTCTGCCCTCTGTGTCTCTTTCTTTCCTCTGCCCTCTGTGTCTCTTTCTTTCCCCTGCCCTTTATGCATTTTTCTTTCTTCTGCCCTCTGTGCCTCTTTCTTTCATCTGCCCTCTGTGCCTCTTTCTTTCCTTTGCCCTTTGTGCTTCTTTCTTTCCTCTGCCCTCTGTGCCGCTTTCTTTCCTCTGCCCTCTGTGCCGCTTTCTTTCCTCTGCCCTCTGTGCCGCTTAATTTCCTCTGCCCTCTGTGCCGCTTTCTTTCCTCTGCCCTCTATGCCTTTTTCTTTTCCTCTGCACTCTGTGCCTTTTTCTTCCCTCTGCTTTCTGTGCCTCTTTATTTCCTCTGCTTTCTCTGCCTCTTTCTTCCATGTGCCTCTTTTGTCTATTCCAAACACAATAACGGTCTCCATTGTGTTGCCTGATTTTGTATCGGAAAACAAATTGAACAAACTCCAGTATCCCACGGTATCTCAAAGTGGATTTATTCCTTCAAAATAACAGTAACCGTTGCTTTTATGGTGAAGAATAAATCCACTTTAATGAGATACCGCGGTATGTTGGAGTTTTTTTTTATGTTTTTGCTATCTGGGACCTGGAGGTGAAGACCTCCTCCAGCTGCAGATGCATTTATGAGGTGTGTGGACCAAAACTGAATGAATCATTTTGTATAATTGTATTCATAATATCCAGACGCGTAACTGGTGTCTAAAAACAGCAGAATCTGTAGACTAAAACATTGGGGAACTGAACAAAAAGGCAAGTGTGAAAATGGTTTAACCAGAAGCGAAGACTAAATATCACAGCCACTAAAATGTAAGGCTTCCACCGCTGGTCACATGACCTGCAGAATCTCCTCTCTCGCGAGATCCGGCAGGTCGGCGGAGTGAACACGGAGGGAGATTGGGGGACTTTTTCCCCCCGTCTCCTTCTGCTCCCGGCGACAAGAAAAAGCGGATCGAGCCTATGTTCTCGCCACAGGATAAGAGGTGAGTATGTGAATGTTTTATTTTTTCAGCTAGTGCTGCCTGTTTCCGCAAAAGACGTGTCATTTAGTACCAACTCCTAGCTGTGAGTAACTTTTCAGTAACTGCCGCGGGACTTAATCAGCGTTAGGTCTTTGAAAACCTAACGCTAATTAACACTTTGTGCTCCCCATGTTAAGCATATGGAACACAAACTATAGTAACCGAGCCAACTGATGAAGCTAGCGGCAACCTAGCGAAACGCGTATTGGAGGACTACTTTTATCCACCCTTTATTCTCCCATATTGGAACACTTACTGCCTGACCCAACCATTGTCTTTTTTAAATTTTTTTGTTATCACTGATATTAAACCCCTTTTTAGCCGTATCCCTGCATCCAGCGTTTGTTATTCCTAGGAACCTTAGACCCCACTTAAATCCTAGTACCCAGAAAAGGGCAACATTGGATCTGTGGAAGCCTGACTGCATAAAGGAACATCGCAGGAGCAGAGGAAGGCGAACCTGAAAGGGACATACCAGTGAAACAGTACAAAGACCGTTTGGGAGACAGAGCAAAACGTAAGTGCCTTCTGAGAAACCTACTCAGTTTTTCTGAAATACAATCTCCCTCTCCTAACTCCTACTCTCTGTCTTGGAGGCACAAGATCAAGAGAGAGGAACTGGGACACAAGGAAGAATAAAGGAAGCATCTCACCAGGAGAAGAAAACTAAAGACTGTTTTTTTTTTTTAAAAAAGACATTGCTATATACTAAATAACCACTAGATGGCAATCTCGGACAAGGACTAATACCTACAGTGTTATATCCAGTTACTACATTTTTTGCTGTGTTTGAATTTATAAGGTGTACATTACAGGTGCCCTATACATTGTCATCATATTCACTGCCGCACCTATATTCACTCGGTTTACACCATAAGGGCTTTATTCACTGTCCTTGAGATACCTATTGAAAATAGGAGTCCAAATCACCAGCAGGGTTATCCAAAGAGATTCGAAAAGTCACCGCACGTTCGGTGACTTTTCGTTCTCTTCAATTCGGTTCCTTTTGCCGATCCCATTTCGGTGACCCTGCGGTGTATTCAGCAAACAGCACAGGGTCCCCGAATTGCAGGGAAAAGCTGCCGCAAACCCGACGAACACTAACCGAATGCACGCTGAAAACAAGCAAAAACATCTGGATTAACCTTTGAAAAAGACGAACAGGAGCCGAACAGGAGCCGAACATGAGCCGAATCACACAGAGCCGAAGCAGCTGTGACGTAGAGGAGGCAGTGAATAAATTAGAAAAACCATTTGTATGAATCTGGGAAAAAGAAAAGCTGTTTGCAAAGAAACTACTGAGCGAAAATGTCTGAAATTTTCACAGGAGGTCCAGGGAATGATAATAAAGAGGGCTGTTACAAAAAAAATAAGTAAAGTGAAAAAAAAAAAAAAAAAATCGGACTTTTAAAAAAATAAAAAATATATCAGAAAAATGCTTAAAGTATCCTAAAAAATCTATAAATAAAGAGACTCTTTACTGCAGAATTTTATAATGAACGGTTTATTAGATATTGAATTAAAACGGGAATATTTTTAACATTGAAGTCTATGGGATTCTCCTGAATTAACTTGCCGAATTAAACCACCGAATGGCAGGGCATTAGGGGAACCTTTCACTGCTGGTTTGTGTTCTCTGAATAGCCGAAGCAGTGCTTCTCTATGGGGATTTCACTGCCCTCGAACAGGCATCGTATGTGCAGGCAATTCGCTAGGATTTGGTGAATTGCCTGCTCTCTGGATAGCCGAATGGCCAGGAAAGGCAACCGAACGCTGATTTTCAGCATTCGGTTACCTTTCTCCAGCAATTCGGATCTCTTTGGATAACCCTGTAGGGGATTTTTCAGACAGATCCACTCATTCTCTTGCGAGGAGCGCCATATAGTGGGAACCCCCCCTCTTCACTATAGTAACCGAGCGCTGAAAAGCGCAAGATCCGAATCGCTAACGGGTTTTTTAACCCGTTAGCGCTCGGATTGTAATATGGGCTAAAAACGCTAGGGCCACTTAACGTTACCGCTCACACAGCTGAGCGCTAACGTTAGCATTAAGATTGTAATAGGGCCCAGGGACTTTTAATCGGTCATAGGCTCGGGTTGAATTTTATCAACTGAATTAGTCAATATATATATATATATAATTGTCCGAAAGCAGCCAATTTTTTTTAAAAAAAACATCAGATGGAATTAAATTGAGCCCAAAGTCTGAAATCTTGAATGTCTCTACTTCCCCCTGTACGGGGCATCCAGACTGAAGGTTACATTTTCTGTACACATGGTGTTAAGGAAAGAAATGAAATATCTTCCATGTATGGCTATCTGCCAACATCCCTCATATTTACAGCCTGAACTTTCGCCCCCTCTTAAAGGAATTTAGGTCTAATCTGAAAGACTGGGTTAATAAACACAAATCCTTGCTCGACCGTATTAAGATCATGATGAAGAACATTATGCCAACACTTCTTTATCTTCTCCAAACATACCCAGTGAAATACATATTTTGTTTATTCACGGCTTTCAGTCAGAGGTGATCCGATTCACTTTTAGATACATGGTTCTCAGATTGCGCCATTCCACTCTATGACGCTCTAATCATGGAGTAGGTTTGGCAGACTCTACTACATCTTGAGTCCGCTCCATCGTATATTCCTCTACATGTCGCTGTGCCAAGAGACGCAATGATTGGATCTTGGAGAACGTGTAGTCAGTTCCCTCTGTGGAATCGGGATGATGTCGGGGCAGTTTGTCTATTCACAAAGCTGTCAATTCGCCAAAAACAGGCAAATTGACATCGCAATTCGGCGGCACCGAAATTGTCCCGTTGAAGACTACGGTGTCTTCTGTTCACAGAACGGAAATTGCGGTGAAATGGCCCGATTTCGGTGTTATGATTCGACAGGTTTAAACAGTTGAATTCCATAGGTTTTAGTGCAAAACCCCTTAAGGACCCCTGACGTATCCTGTACGTCCTGTCCACAGGTCTCCCTTAGACCCGCGGACGTACAGGGTACGTCAGCGGCGCCTAATCCCCCTCCCGCCCGATACTCACCTCCCTCGCTGGATCCCACGGCGATCTGGCAGGGAGGAAGCCTGCCCATGTGATTTACATGGGCAGGCGAGGCTGATGACGTCGCCACGCTGCATGGTGACGTCATCAGCAGGCGTCCCCATGCATTTCAATTGAGGGGAGGGGGGGCTCCTTCTGAGCCCTCTATCTCCCCAACCATTGAAGCTAGGGAGATGCCGTTTGCACTGCTGGAGAGGGGAGAGCCTCCCCTTTTCAGCGGTGTATAGCATTAACAGTTTCGCCGCCGGATCACGTTTCGGCGCCAATTGGCGCCAAAACGCGATTCAAACCTGGAGGGGGCTGACATCTTGGATGTCAGCCAAGCCTCCAGGTCCCTCCCCACCCACTGACAACCTCACCATATGTGTGAGGATGTCAGTGGGCCAGTTAACCATCTAGCTGCCATGTAGAGATAAGGGGATCCTAATGATCCCCATATCTCCCGATCCATGGCAGCTAGATAGTCATATTTGACATCATTTGAAAGGCCTGATTATGGCCTTTCCAATGATACCAAACATGACCAGGTTTGGTTTTAAAAAAAAATTATACAAAATAAAAAAAATAATAAAAAAATTAAATAAAATAAAAAAATGTTTTTTTTTAAAAGGTTTTTTTTGCCTGGGGGGGGGGGTTTAATTAAATAGGACCTAGGCTGTCATCTAAAAATAATTAGCACAAAATGGTCAGAATGAGCGCAACGCACATAGGTGAACTGTCTCAGCAGTGAAGGGGTTAAAAAGCAAACGCATGTAAAAATTGGGTATTTCTAGTCTCGGGACAAAATTTTGAACCTATTTAGCCGGGGTCTTTTTGGGTGGTTGTAGATTTTGGGGATTAAATTACGAAAAAGTGTGTTTTTACCATTTTTTTCCTCATATTTAATTTTTTTTTTTATAGTAAATTATTCGATATGATGGAAATAATGGTATTTCTAGAAAGTCCCTTTAATGGCGGGAAAAAGGGTGTATAATATGCGTGGGTCGAATAAACGAGTAAGGCTAGGGTCAGACGAACGCATTTTCACGTTGTCCGTGAAAAAGTGCGTTCGAACGAATGGACGTATTTTTTCACGGAGTACGCGATACCGGTCATACGATGCGCATTTTTCGTCCGTGATTTTGTACGGATCATCAATAAAACACTTCTTGCATCTGGACGTTATGTTGGCCGGACATTAGCAGCGTCTGACATCTCCAATTCACGCACACACGCCTCTAGCGGACGCAGCGCACTCTGTACGTCTGTACTAGCGGTTTTACGTTCTCGAAAAAATGCGTTCATTTTCCACTTGCGTTGCGCGGCCGGACTTTCGTGCGACCGTACTTCGTATATTGGCCGTCATTGCCCGTCATTTGCTGCTAGTGCGGCCGTGATTAAGTGCGCCTGCACGCGCGTTCGCACTGCCTCAGTCTGACCCTAGCCTAAGAGGAAAATTTGACCTAAACACTAACAGCGCAGAAACGTAAAAACAGCAGCGGTCACTAAAAGACGGATTTGTGTAAAACCGCCCGGTCACTAAGGGGTTAAAAAAATTCTAAGAAAAAGGATTATTTATTCTTTTCATATTTTACAAGAAGCTTTCTTATTTTTTAAGTTTTAACAGACATTTTTATTATTTTATAAAGGGAATTTTTCTATTATTTAGGAACATTTTAACACTTTTTATTGATTTAAACGCATATTGGGAGTTTCTACTTTTTTTTTTTTTACTTTGGTGGAATCACAATGCATTTTGTAATTTTTTTGCCAACGTCCGATAACGGCTTCGGTGACTTCATTTTTTTGCAAAATACAGTAAACATTTGTCAAAGGGTGAATTCACTGTATTTTCGGCAAAATGGAATCACTGAAGTGAGCCCGAAATGTGGCAAAAAACTAATTGTACGCGATTTCTGTGCTTTGTGAATAGATCCTTATGCTTCTCTGTTTTCTTGTACAGGGCTTATTAGTGCAATATAGAGACAGGGATTGGCTCCAAGCTTGGATGAATGGGTTTCACGAAATCGAAGACATCCATACACAGGAGGACGTAGCCGCTTCTACAAATGGCGGGTATGAGACACACTATCAGAGGTGGCTATATTGGATACTGTTTACAAACTCATCAACGTTGAAATCACACAAGGCAGACTCTGTGAACTGCCCTGACACTGGGAGGATATACTCAACCGTCTGAGGGCACCATCAGCTGGTGTGAGCTAACCCTAGCGTCGGCCTGTTTTCGCATTGACGCCAGGTAAATTCAGTCTAGCGCCGGACCAACAGATCGTTTGCCTCTTCCTACAAAGGCGAAAACCACTTAACGTGCGGTAATTAATGATTCGTCGCTCGAGCTTCCTGTACTTACCGCGTCCTATACTTAACACGGGCAGCGCTACAGAGCACGTTCACTATTCTAACCAACAGATCGTTTGGTCCCGGCCCTAATCTTAGCGCCAACGCTAATCGCAAAAATTTACCTACTGCTCAACCCTGGTGTTAGCTGACGGAAAAGGAAGAAAAAAGGGGAAAAACGTCAAAACTCCGTGCCCAAAACTAACAGGCAATTGAAAGGAATGCAGCGCAGGTGTCCTCGGCTCGCTGGATGTAGTTTATGTGTAAAAGATGCATTGTATGGTTAAACCGGCGCGATTCGGGGAAACGTGAGAAGATGCATTGTATAGGAAAACCTACCGTGTGAGAAGCCCATAGGATTCAACGTAAAAAAATATTATCGTTTTTATTCAACCGTTTATTTTTTTAATCCGCCGGAAAAAGCCTTTTTATTTATTGAATTTTTAGAATTTATTAGGTATTTTTCTGGCAAAATTTGGGGTTCTAATTTTTTTTTTTACTTATTCTTAAAAAAGAGGCTTTTTTTTGCACTGGAACGCTTTTTATTTTTAACCCTACAATGCATTAGCGCTGGTTCTCAGCCCGGGTCTCCGCGTTTCCCTAGCGTGCGTTAATGAATCTTGTACACGGACTATCACGGACAAGGTGATCTGGTGGGTCGTCAGGCGCTACCTTTTTAGCGACTCGCGCTAGATTTTTCATGTAGCGTTGTCATTTTAGCTCACACCAGCCGATAGAGCCCTCAATGTCTCCCTAATATATCTGGAGCTTTTTCTCTTGCCCGTTTCATCATCCTCGTTATTTCGCATGACCTCTTGCTTTCCTCTTCTGCTTTCTTTTTAAATATTCTCCCTGAACCACCCTGTTTTGTTTTCCTCCCTGACATGATGGAATGACAGACATACTAACGTTTCCCCGTCTTGGGTAAAAATGTAAATATTACTAAGAAGAACTTACAGGGTTATTCAAAGAGATCCGAATTGTGGCCGAAAGGTAACTGATCTGTGAAATTCAGCATACGGTTACCTTTCCTGGCCATTCGGCTATTCAGAGAGCAGGCAGTTCGCCAAATGTTGGCGAATTGCCAGCACATACAGTACCTGTTTGAGGGCAGTGAAATCCCCATAGAGAAACAATGCTTTGTCTATTCAGAGAACACAAACCAGCAGTGAAAAGTTCCTGAAATGCCCTGCCATTCGGTGGTTTCATTCGACAGGTTTATTCAGGCGAATCCCATAGGCTTCAATGTTAAAAATATTCCCGTTTTAATTCAATATCTAATAAACCGTTGATTATAATATTCTGCAGTAAAGAGTCTTTTTATTTATAGATTTTTTAGGCATTTTTTGGGATTTTTTTGCAAACTTTTTTTCAGTTTTTTTTTTATTTGTTTTTTCTTTTTTCTGTAACAGCCCTTTTTATTATCATTCATTGGATCTTATATGTAAATTTCAGACATTTTCGTTCTGTAGTGTCTTTGCAAACAGCATTTTACTTTTCAAACATTCAAGCATACTGGTTTTTTTTCACTCCATTCGTCTGCGGTGTCGGGTTTTTCCGGCGGCTGCTCTGCGCTGTGATCGGTTCCTGCTCGGGTTTCTCCGGCGGGGTTAATCCACATGTTTTTGCGGGTTTCGGTGTGCGTTCGCCCTGCTTTTGCGGTGACTTTTCCCTGCACTTCGACAGCCCTGTGGTACTTGCTGAATACACCACAGGGTCGCCGAAATGGGATCGCCAAATCGCACCGAATTGAAGAGAACGAAAAGTCACCGAATGTGCGATGACTTTTCGATTCTCTTTGAATAACCCTGATATTGTCTTGTTTTCTACAATATAAATGCTAAGCCTTACAAGTCATACAATGGATTGGCTGCCTTTTACCCAACGTTTCCCTATAGCAAGGATCTCAACCTCTGCCCCCTCCACCCTGATGTTGGTTGCCTACAATTCCCAGGATTCTTTGAATTAAATAGATAGTTGAAGAAACAAGGGAGTTGTATTTCAGAAATGTCTGGGGGTGGGGGACAGTGTTTGAGAGCCGTGTCCTATAGGGTTACCTATAGTGGGGTAACTGTGATCCCCTGACACGGATCCTGTAGAGCAGTGTTTCCCAAACCTGTCCTCAGGACACGCTGACACGCCAGGTTTGCGGGATACCTGAAGCACAGGTGATATGATTTGCTGCTCAGTGATTGCAGGATTCAGTCTGCATTTCCCCAAGGTGATCTGCAAAATCTGACCTGTTAGAGGGTCCCGAGGAGAGGTTTGGGAAACACTGCTATAGATAGATGAATCTCCTGCAATCCTTTATAGATGCAAACAATGCATGGGACCTGGAGCTACTGTTTTTTTGCTTGAAATTTATTTAGTTTACAATCATTGCACCATTACTTCTCCTCTATGGTCAAGCAGTTTCTTACCTCCTCCCTCATCTGACTCCTCATCGAGAGATCTCTGCTTCAACCGGCTACTGTAAAAAAACAAACACACGTCTCTCAGCCACCTGCTGCGATTTTTAAAAAAATTATATTGAGTTTTTGCATATTATTAATTGCACATACAAATTGTTAAGTGTGATATACAACATAAAAATGATAACAGGATAGAAAATGGATCTACAGCAAATGATTACAGATATAGCCACTGGTATGTGGCAAAATAATAGCTATATATGTATGGGGGTCAAGCCCTAAAAAGATACGTGTGGGAACTCTCCTACATTTCAGTCCACTCCAGTCTTAAAGATTACTGGGAGCCACAGCAGCTGCAGCACTTCTTTAGGCATGAGAATGCCATTCCTCTGGCCAACATGGAGAAATTGTCATTCCCATGCCTTCCCAATGTACTTAGATCCAGGATATACCCTTAAATATAGACAGTTTTTTTTTAATTGTGTCTATATAGAAAGGTTTTGCAGCTTTCAAGTTTATCAGCTGAAAGGGAACTAAGTTCCTCCTGCTAAAATAGTGGGAGAACTGTATTCCCAAGTGATCTTGCAGGACTTGACCCCTGTATGCACCCAGAAGAATAGCATGGCCAGGAGGCTAGTAATTGTATTGAGGTATCCAGAGAAGACTGGGTGTCTGCAATAGCAGTATGAACCAAACGCTCAGTGGCCAGAGAACCAAACGCTCAGTGGCCCGAGAACCAAACGCTCAGTGGCCCGAGAACCAAACGCTCAGTGGCCGGAGAACCAAACGCTCAGTGGCCGGAGAGCCAAACACTCAGTGGCCGGAGAACCAAACTCTCAGAGGCCGGAGAACCAAACGCTCAGTGGCCGGAGAACCAAAGGCTCAGTGGCCAGAGAACCAAAGGCTCAGTGGCCAGAGAACCAAAGGCTCAGTGGCCAGAGAACTAAAGGCTCAGTGGCCAGAGAACCAAAGGCTCAGTGGCCAGAGAACCAAACGCTCAGTGGCCAGAGAACCAAACTCTCAGTGGTCGGAGAACCAAACGCTCAGTGGCCGGAGAGCCAAACTCTCAGTGGCCGGAGAACCAAAGGCTCAGTGGCCGGAGAGCCAAACGCTCAGTGGCCGGAGAGCCAAACGCTCAGTGGCCGGAGAACCAAACGCTCAGTGGCCGGAGAACCAAACGCTCAGTGGCCGGAGAACCAAACGCTCAGTGGCCGGAGAACCAAACGCTCAGTGGCCCAAGCACCAAACGCAAAGTGGCCAGAGAACCAAACGCTCAGTGGCCGGAGAACCAAACGCTCAGTGGCCAAAGAACCAAACGCTCAGTGGCCAAAGAACCAAACGCTAAGTGGACAGAGAACCAAACGCTCAGTTGCAGGCAGATCGGCTTCTGAGACGCGAGACTGGGAATCAGGGATCAGGTGATATATGATATATAGTAACTGTGGCAATTTATATAAACTCAACGCTTTCATTTCCTTCAACGACTATAAAACAAAACTGTAACCTCTTGTTGATACTTACTCTTCTACATCATCGACCCCTCGCTTTCCAGATCTGAAACAGAAACAGAGATTAATGTATCAACACATCGCTATGGCATGCCGCAGGATTTCACTTTTGCAATATGACCAACTGACAAGTATGGAGTCCCTCCTGGACGGGTGGTGTTGTGACAATGTTATAGTCTCACTACACCAGCGTTTTATAACTTTGTGTTAAACTCAGGCATCAGTAAGAACTCACGGGAGCCAACAAAAATCTATATAGATTTGTGCAGAACAATCCAAATATTTTGGAGCCGGAGGTAATTTTCTAGCAGCCAATGGATTGATCAAGCCACGCACTCTACTGTGATGAATGGGAAAGGTGCCAGAAAGTGTATAATATATATATATATATATATATGGGTTTGATCCCAAAGCACCGAAATTGCGTGCAATTGCACCGATAACCTCCGAACTGGCATCTGCGACTTCCACAGCAGAACTGGAAGAAAAAAACCCAGGACGTTTCCTATTTTCCTAATAGGGGTTTAAATCAGTAAAAATGTGTCTAAATAATTAAAAAGGTCCTTTAAAAAAAATAATAAAAAGGTTTTTTACAAAATCAAAAAGTCTTTTAAAAATTAAACAAATATACGAATAAACGGTCTTAAAATGTTTTTAAAAATATATTACTTTTTTACATTGAAAGCTAATGGATACGCCTGTTTAAACCTGTCAAATCAATACACCGAAAATCAGAGCATTTTGCTGCAATTCGACATTCTGTGAATAGAAGACATGGTAGTCTTCTATGGGACAATTTTGGTGCCAGTGAAATGGACCATATTTCGCTGTCAATTCTCCTGTATTTGGCAAATTGACAGGTTAGTAAATAGTCGAATTCACCGTTCTGTGCAATTTAGGGCCAATTTGAAGGTCAGTGAGTAACATCTATAAAATAAATGCTAAGGAGGAAACACATCTGGAATTAAATGGCAGAAAGGGGTTGATATGGTAGGATTTCCACGGACGGAGCAATTTAGGGCCAATTCGGATGTTAGTAAATAACCTCTTTAGTCAACTACATTTTTTCATTGACAAAAACTATACTTAAATAAAAATGATGTTATGGTGACTAAAACCTTGACCAAAAAAAATCTAGTGACATTTTCATTGACTAATAAAAACTAGATGAAAATGTTAGGGAGGGACTGATGATACTTTAGTCTTACAGGGTAATTCAAAGAGATCCGAATGGCTGGAGAAAGGTAACCGAACGCTGAAAATCAGCGTTCGGTTACCTTTCTTGGCCACTTGGCTATCCAGAGAGCAGGCAATTCGCCAAATCCTGGCGAATTGCCTGCACATACGGTGCCTGTTCGGTGCCTGTTCGAGGGCAGTGAAATCCCCATAGAGAAGCAATGCAAAATGGGATCGGCAAAATGAACTGAATTGAAGAGAACGAAAAGTCACCGAACGTGCAGTGACTTTTCGATTCTCTTTGAATTACCCTGTTAGTCCTTGACAATAATGCCATTTAGCTTTTGTCATAATATAGTCGATGAAATTACCACTGCTTGTGGGTTACTGTGTTAGTTTTGCCATCTCTATTTCTGCACGTTTTTACACACACAGGGGAATATTACGGCATCTCAAAAAAAAATTGTGACCACAATTTGCACTGCAGGAGGAAGTAGATGTGCGAGTGTTAATAAAATGAAACCATGAGACTTGGTAGAACGAAAACAAACAAGAAAACAATCAGACAACCAGCTTGGAAACCAGAGGCTGGGTAGCACAATCTTACAGAATTACTGTGCTGAAAAATACAGTCACCAAATCCATTAGCAGTAGGGATAAACCGATTTTTGGCTTTGCATATTATCAGTGGCCGATCATCAGCAAATTACTGGTATCGGTTTCAGATTTTTATTTGCCAATATTTGGACAAGTTGGCTCACTGCAGCCGCGACATGCGAGGTCCCGCAAAACGTGGCTGATCCGGTGCCAATTTGGGGCTTCTCCCACATCAGGCTGACAACGTGGCTCATAACTCTTGCTCTAGAACTTCCCCTGCACACTGACTGTATTGCGGGTGCCGGACAAAATCCCTACAGCCAGGTTCCCTAATGCCAACATCCCGATGGCCAACTGCCAGACAGAACAAGTGCCGGACATACCAATTTCCCTACACAGCCAACTTCCAGACATCCATAATCCCAGCGGCTAACACCCTAACCCTAGGTTTAGGGGGTTAGGGCTAGGTTTAGGGGGTTAGGGTTAGGTTTAGGGGGGGTAAGGTTTAGGGGGGTTAGGGCTAAGTTTAGGGGGGTTAGGGCCAGATTTAGAGGGGTTAGGGTTAGGGCTAGATTTAGAGGGATTAGGGTTAGGGCTAGATTTAGAGGGATTAGGGTTAGGGCTAGGTTTAGTGGGATTAGGGTTAGGGCTAGGTTTAGTGGGGTTAGGGCTAGGTTTAGGAGGTTTAGGGAGTAGGGTTAGGGTTAGCCGCTGGGGTTTTGGATGTCTGGAAGTTGGCCGTCAGAGAGTTGTCTGTGTAGGGAAGTTGGGCGTCGGAATTTTGGCATTAGGGAACCTGGTTGTAGGGATTTCGACCCAAACCCCTGTATTGCACATGAGAGTGATGACTACAGATCTTGGGCTTCCATCCCATCTGCCAGGGAATTCCCTATACTGGAGATGCACGGGTCTATTGGTCCCCTATATATTCTGGTACAGATTTCCTACAGTAAGGGTCAGCAACCATGGCCCTCCAGATCTTTTGGAACTACACTACCCATGAGGCTCTAAGAAGCTAATGAGTAGCTGAACATCATGGCAGATGTAGTTCTGAAACATCTGGAGGGCCAAAGTTGCCGACCACTTACATACAGGGTTCTAACGTGGGGGTTCACTGCCCACGTGCAGACTGCTCCCCTCGCTGTCTGTATCACGCAGGAGTACTGCTTCTGGCCCAAAACCCAGTGAAACACAGATACTTGCAAGTTGAAAGTCAAACAGAGACTGAGTTTATTTACATATTACATCTGGTTAAAAACACACACACGGGAAGGTACAGAAACACGCCCAGTATTGAAACAATGGATCAGTAAATCAGATAACAATGATCTGGGTAAAGCTAGTTGCTGGGGGAAGGGGGGTTGATGGACGCATGTGAAAACAAAGGAAAAGAACAGTGCAGCATATACAATATATAGTTACCGTTATACAACAGGAGACTCCACAATAAATACATAAGGGAATATTAATATAAACACAGAAATCAGGGCATAGGGTACAGAAAACACAAACACCCTGCATCTAAAATTGTAGATACAGGGTGACTTTAACAAAGGAAAAAGCAGGAAAACAATATGAAACATCAGGCCCGCACCTCCCAAATACATTTCTAGGCCCTTGTACTTTGAGTCCAAAGTGACGCACGTCACAAAGGTCATATGAGTAATCATTGCAAAAGGCCATAGTGTTTGTTAAAATAAAAGTTTTAATAAAAATACTTATTTTTTTATTAAATCGAATAAATGAAGTGAACATGGTGCAATGTTTAAAATGTTATTAAACTCATTCACTTAATGGCATAATGCCAGATTTGTGTTGGTTTTTTCACAACGTTTAATCTACAGAATATCGGTACCGGATATCGGCTATCGGCCAGAAAGGCTGCCGAGAATCAGAATCGGCCCTGAAAAAGTGATATCAGGCTATCCCTAATTAGCAGAGCTAAAATATTCCTAAGTGAATGGCCTCTCTGAGTCATAGACATAGATTAGGTAAAGGACGTGAAAACCCCTAGGACTTTCCCATAGGCAGAGCTATGTCACATCACACTGCTACTCACTTTAGTGGTCCAGAGGAGACATCTGCCCATCCTCCCTGGCGAAGAGGTTTAGGAGGCCCCTGAAATGTAAAGTAATGGCAGCCTTACCATCACAGAGAGAACCAGATGATGTTAAATATGAATTGCAAATCCCCTGCTCTCTGAAAGGTTGCTCCCAAAATAATTTTCATACCTGTATTTATGTCCGGATTTAAGCAGAATTCCTGGTGTTGCACAAGGTCTTTAAATTTTCTAAGTGCAACTGCTGCACCCAAACCATGTTGGACTCAGTCGACAGGTAATCACTCAGCCCTCTGCACCACTAGGTGTTGGAATGCCAACCGGCAAGTCAATGTGCCGACATCAACACTGAGGGCCAATCGCATATCACGGCACAATGGCCCCCCACTTAGCTCCACCCATGAAGATTTAAACATGGTGGCATCTGTTGCTTGACCGAGGTGATAAAGCACTGCTATTTTAGACCAATGTGATATCCGTCCCCTGATGGAATCTCACAGCAAAGGTATACGTGGGTGATACAAGTGCACTTTAAATAGAGGTATATTATTGCACCCTGCGATTACACATCATTCAAGTCATCAGATGGATACGATTAGTATAGTCTCTAGATATCTTATCCCACATGACAAGCAGGCACAGCGAGATCTGCATATCATGTGCTTATTCTTACAGCTAGATATTCCTGTGGATGCCGTCCCCATAGTATACCTACTCCCTGTGCTTGCCTACTAGTATGCCTACTCTCTTATGCTTAATTTGTAGTATATCTTCACTCTGTACTTGCACAGTGGTACACGTCCTGCTCAGCACGCTTTCAGAGTGGTATTCACATGCTTGCTTGACTTATACCCCCATGATCCTGTCCATAATTTCAGGGCTTCATTCCAGCTGTTTCCACTTCTCTCTCTAATTATCCTTACTAAGCCCAGGCCTCTGATCTTTCCCGTGCAATCCCTGACATATTCTTCCTGGCCACCAACTCCACCTTCCCTCTGCTCCCATTTGTTTCACTTACCCCTGTCCCTTAGATTTTAAGCTCACAGGATATCTGGCTGAGCACTTGGTTAAAGTGCTGTATTAGCTGGACAGTTATCCTACAGGCAGGGTTGCCTTTTCCTCTTTTATCATGTACGTCTCATGCTTGTGCTCCCCCATTGTAAAGCGCTACGGAATATGCTGGCGCTGTATAAATGCCTGTAACTGTACCCTACTATACAATTTCAATGTTCTCGAACCCAGGACATACTTGAAAACGAGAGAAATCTCAATGTATCCTTCCTGGTAAAATACTTTATAAATAAATAAATACATGCTCCCGGACTTCTTACAATCTGTTTACTCCAATCATATTTTACATTTCGGAAGTACTTTGCTTTGGCCACAGCATTTGTACCTTCATTGTCCTATTTAGTGCTTTCTTTCTAACTCAATTTACCTCTTTTCCAGACTGGGCTCGGGCAGTGTTTCCCTCATCTTGCAAAGTATCCTGTGGATTTCGTGCTCGACGTCCCATCTTCAATCCCTGTGGGAAAACAATATATATGATATATATATATATATAATAAAGTTTAGAATGGTAGAAGACATCTGCACATCCCAGCAATTCAGAGAACTGCCGTACAGAGCTCACGTGCTACATTCCCCATCTGCAGCAAGGAACTCTGGGTAGGACATGCAAATGAAGTCTGCAATTTCTCACTTTTTTGCATCTAGGGTCTGTTTTAACACAGAGCCCTCCTTGTCAGTGCAATGCTATACTAGATGGCTTTTTAGCAAAGGTCGGGTTAAGAAACGCATCACAGTCACTCCTATACAGCTGTTTCGGGCTTATTATGCCCTCATCAGCAGGAGATAGGCCGTGACTCATTGAGATATATATATATATATACACACATACACACACAGCATATATAGATATATGAGAGTCACACGTAAAGCACGTATGTGCTATCTATTCCAATCTATGATTGTCCCAGTTCTCAATTCTTTATTCCTTCTTCACAATTTTAGACTGTGATCTTTAAAAATAATGGAGAAATATGTGATGGCATAAGAATACTGAGAAAATGGCCCGAGTGTAATATATGACATATTATGAGTGCGTTTAAACAAATACAATACACAAAATGCAGCTCACTGCCATACTGATTATTTTTTAACTTTTTGCCCATAAATAATTAGGGCGATGCTGGTGACAGCATTTGCCCAATTATTTTTTTCTTATATTTTATTTTAGCTTGAAATTCTTGCGTTTTCTTCCTTGGTGCGAACTGCTCATCCCCGTCAGCTCAGAGCTTCCTAAACACAGAATACCCCGCAGCATTCTTAAACCTATTCGTGTTGCGTAGCAAAATTGCGCATCGCTCGGAACATGTGGATTTTCTCTACGCAACTTGCGTAGCGCCTGAGCAGAATGGTAGATCTGAGCAGCGCGGGCTTCCAATGGCGCCTCACGCAAGACGCTCGCTGTCACGGGCAGTCTGACGTCAGTACGCAGAGCATGCTGACTTCACCAGAGACCGATCTGGTGACGCACAGGCGGGAAATTCAAAATCCCAGCTGTTGGTGACGCTGGCGTGGACAGAGGGAACGTCTCCGCTTAATACCGCGTTTCCTGCCAAAGGAGGGAGGGGAGGCACTGCACACAGCCTGGCCACTATAAAAAGATAAAGTGGTGAGAATGTGTAGAGAGGGACTCACTAGTCTATGCAGTCTCACCACTTGTCATTCTATAGTGGCCAGGCTGTGTGCTAAAGGGACTGACAGAGTACACATAGAATTAGGCAAATACACACAATATAATGTCCCTCTTTGAAAAGAGCACAGCATTATAGTAGCACATGGTATAGTGCAGTGTCACAAGTGTGTGTGTGTGTGTCAGAGCACTGTATACCAGCCTGATAGCATTTGATTAATAACAACATGGGATGCAGCTTCTCACCGATCTCCGAGACTGACTCTCTCCCAGGTCCAGGACATCCTCCATGTTTCTGCTGTGCTGCACTCTCTGCTGCCATAACAACAGGCCCCGCCCTCACACTACTCTGTCGTTGGCAGGAGGCCCCTCCCTCTCCGGAAGCTGCTTTCAGAGTGACAGGCAGACTAGTTCCGGTGTTCCCTCATCTCTGTGCTGTGCTCTCGCAGAGCTGTCCCCCCGTGTACCAGGCTGTGCTTGCAGCTCACTGTCTGCTCTTACCGAGCTTCTCGCCCTGTTTCTTTTTACGTGTGTCTCTCCCTCTACATGCTGCACTGAGGTGTATTACACACAGGGGCCAATGGACACCCTAATGCTGGCTGTGTTGGTCCTATATGTCCCCTTCCTATACATTTTGGGAGCTCATTATGTGGTTCCTGGTGAAGTGTTCCTGTGTAGTTATTTACACACATGTTTATTTTGTCCTGTGTTTTCAATGTTAAAGTTTGTAATTAGTAAATATTGTGTGGGTGCATGCTGTTAACCCATTAATGTCAGCTTTCATTCCTCTGGTGACATAGAAACTGCATTTATTAATTTTTGAAGTGTCCTGTAACTAAATTGTCTCTCGTGTGTGTATATTTATATTATAGTAAGAATATAACGAATATATTACCTGTTCATGAAATCTGAAAAAAGCGTAAAATTTTAATGATTATCCCCTTGTAAAAAATAATGCAGCCCATCTACTGTATAGTGGAAAATAGGAAAAGCTTGTCTGGGACATTTGGACCGATTTCTTCTCTCCCTGATAGAGGCCTTTCCTCCCCGGCCTGTAACAAGACCAGGTTGCTGACACTGAACATGTTTGTGTGTCCTAAGATATTCCTGGGGCTGCACTAGACAGGTTCACTTCATTACCCTTCCTCTGTTCCCCTAGGTCAGGGGTCAGCAACCTTGGCTCCCTGATGTTTTGGGAACTACATCTCCTTGATGCTCAGTCTCCCATTAGGCTGACAGAGCCACATGGGAAATGTAGTTTCCATTACATCAGGGTGCCAAGGTTGCTGACCCCTGCCCTAGCTCTATTGTAGTGGAATTACCCACAGATTTGCCCCGGGAAAATCGTTGCAGTCGCCCAGAAAGCCAGATGGACGCGAGTCTTGGTTCAGGAAAGATGTTTATTTCGATCGAACGTGACTCGGGGACACTTGGGTGTCGGAATGCCTGAGTGACGAGTGACTGTGATAGGATGCCGCCTGTGCAACAAATCCAGTCGTGAAATTTCCTCGCTCCTAAATATTCCACAGTCAACTGTCAGCTGTATTATAAGAACGTGGAAGTGTTTGGGAATGACAGCAACTCAGCCACGAAGTGGTAGGCCACGTAAACTGACGGAGCAGGGTCAGCGGATGCTGAGGCGCACAGTGCGAAGAGGTCGCAACTTTCTGCAGAGTCAAACACTACAGACCTCCAAACTTCATGTGGCCTTCAGATTAGTTCAAGAACCGTGCGCAGAGAGCTTCATGGAATGGGTTTCCATGGCCGAGCAGCTGCATCCAAGCCATACATCACTAAGTGCAATGCAAAGCCTCGGATGCAGTGGTGTAAAGCACGCCGCCACTGGACTCTAGAGCAGTGGAGACGCGTTCTCTGAAGTGACGAATCGCGCATCTCCATCTGGAAATCTGATGTACGAGTCTTGGTTTGGCGGTTGCCAGGAGAACGGTACTTGTCTGACTGCATTGTGCCAAGTGTAAAGTTTGGTGGAGGGGGGATTACGGTGTGGGGTTGTTTTACAGGAGCTGGGCATGGCCCCTTAGTTCCAGTGAAAGGAACTCTGAATGCTTCAGCATACCAAGACATTTTGGACAATTTCATGCTCCCAACTTTGTGGGAACAGTTTGGAGCTGGCCCCTTCCTCTTCCAACATGACTGTGCACCAGTGCACAAAGCAAGGTCCATAAAGACATGGATGACATCTGGTGTGGATGAACTTGACTGGCCTGCACAGAGTCCTGACCTCAACCCAATAGAACACCTTTGGGATGAATTAGAGCAGAGACTGAGAGCCAGGCCTTCTCGTCCAACATCAGTGTGTGACCTCACAAATGCGCTTCTGGAAGAATGGTCAAAAATTCCCATAAACACACTCCTAAACCTTGTGTAGAGCCTTCCCAGAAGAGTTGAAGCTGTTATAGCTGCAAAGGGTGGACCGACGTCATTTTGAACCCTATGGATTAGGAATGGGATGTCACTTAAATTCATATGCGAGTCAAGGCAGGTGAGCGAATACTTTTGGCAATATAGTGTAGCTCCACAGCAATAAAACTCACAGTAATGTGCGGTGTGTGTGAGCGTGTCACAGAGCTCCACAGCAATAATAATAATGTCAGGATCGCCCCCTGGTGCCGCCCGGTACCCGCCGGACCCGACACTAATACTGTCCGTCCCATCATCGGCGAACCGCAACCAGCCGCCATTGTCACCGCACCTCCATCCTCCGGCACTCTATCCCCTAGACAGCGGCCGGCGCGCACATGCGCGCTATATCGATGAGGACCCCGGCGAGGGATTAGGTGTCCTCGGCGCCGGGAGATGACGTCAGGCGCCAGGTACGGTGGGAATCGGTTTAAAGAGGCTACAGAACTGTGAGTAAATGCCCAATTATTGAGTATGATTCTTAGCACATGGACTGTGTATTATTGCCTCCAAGTCATACAGCGGCCGCACTTCAGCCTTTCCAGCCGTCTCGCCGAACCTCAGATCTCCAGCCTGCTGCAGCGCATCCAGCACCTCAATCCACCTTGGCTCTTCAGCCTTTCCAGCCGTCTCGCCGAACCTCAGACCTCCAGCCTGCTGCAGCGCATCCAGCACCTCAATCCACTTTGGCTCTTCAGCCTTTCCAGCCGTCTTACCGAGCCTCAGACCTCCAGCCTGCTGCAGCGCATCCAGCGCCTCGATCTACCTTGGCTCTTCAGCCTTTCCAGCCGTCTCGCCGAGCCTCAGACCTTCAGCCTATTACAGCATATCCAGCACCTCAATCCGCTTTGGCACTTAGCCTTTACAGCCGACTCTCCGAGCCTCAGACCCCCAGCCTGCTACAGTATACCCAGCGCCTCAAGCCGCTTCGGCGTTCAAGCCTTCCCAGCCTCTTTGTCGATCTCAAGCCACCGATCTACCGCAGTACTTCACAGCTCTGAGGTTACCTCCACAAACAGTATACAACAGTATCCTACGTTCCCTCTGTGACTTGAGATACCTATCGTCTACCGTGAGTACTACAATCCTCTATGGGTCTGTTACTGTGCTACTGTGTTTTCATATACTGAGTACTGCTCGTTGTGTCAAGCCTCCAGTATTCCCGTGTCTATATCTCCATACCCATCAACACCTGACGTCTCGGCCACTGTCACGAATAGGGTTGTACAGTTCCATCTCAGCCTTCGTGTAGTGGCTCTCACGATCTGGTATACTCTGCCTCTTGGGTTCCCATCGTTCCGGTATTACAATTTCCCCGTGGCAAATCGTGACATAATAATTGGGCCTAATATGGAACCCGCGAGTATACCAGACACCCTAGCTCTTATAACGAATCAACTATCAAATCTAACCCATTCTATCGTGGACCTACAGAACAATCAGGTCGCTATACAAAACCACCTGAGTCGTCTAGACCAAGCACAAGGCGCGGAAGGGACAATTGAGCCTCCCGTCGAAGCCCCACCAGTCGCCGAAATTTCCTCTACCAGTTATGAACCCTATGTATCTCCACCGACCAAATTCGACGGGGACAGGAAGCAATTTCGGGTTTTTATCACGTCATGCCAAATAATGTTCTCCATCCAACGGAAGACATATGCGTCTGATTTCGTAAAGATCAGGACTGTGATATCCCTCCTTACCGGCAAACCTCAAGTATGGGCCCATCACCTACTACGCACCGCTCACCCCTCGTTGCGCACCAGGAACACCTTCTATAATGCCCTTGAAACCATGTATGAAGACCCCAATCGCCTAGCCTCGGCGGCTCAAGCACTGGAATTACTAAAACAAGGGAAGGACGACGTAGAGGATTATATCAATGAGTTCAAACATTTAGCCCTGGATTCGGAATGGAACGAGCCAGCCCTGCTAGCACAATTCAGAAAGGGACTATCCGAGGTGCTTAAGGATGAACTAGCCCGTACTGGAATCCCCTCCACTCTAAAAGCTACCATGATCCTTTGCACCCAGATAGATAGAAGGCTACGCGAACGAAGGGCAGAAAGATCCGCCTCCCACGCTCATGTTCCAGTGAAAAGATATATGCAGACTCCTCCGGTGGCTACTCCTACTACTTCCAGTAGCGAGGAGGAACCTATGCAGATCGGAGTCGTACGAGGACCTCTAACAGAGAACGAAAAATCCAGGCACAGATCTTTAGGGCTATGCATGTACTGCGGTCGCCCGGGCCACCAAGTACGAGAATGCCGAGCCAAGCCTCCCAGTCGTTCAGGTGAGCCTGCACAACCCACCACGTCGGTCGCCACCCATGAACTCTGTACAGTGACACCATCTCACATAATCGTATCCTTACTATTACAGTGGGACCAGTGCGCCGTTCCTCTCCGGACTATGATTGATTCCGGAGCCAGCGGATGTTTCGTGGACGAAAAGATAGCTATCTCCCTGGGTATCCCGATCGTCTCCAAATCACGCTCTTACGCCATCCAACTGGTCGACGGAAGTTCCCCCATATCTGGTCCGATCATCAAAGAAACCCGACCGTTGCTAGTATCTCTGGGCACTGAACATCGCGACACTATAGTGTTTGATATAGTAACCTCTCCCGTGTTTCCCGCTGTACTAGGTCTCAATTGGCTTCGCAAAACAACCCTTCTATAAACTGGTCCTCGGGTGCAGTATCCTTCGACGCTGAAACTAATATATCGACCACAGATCTACATGCCTGTACGACCCCCGCTATAGCTATGTGTCTTGAGGTACCCGAGCCGTACCAAACCTTTAGTCATGTCTTTGAGAAAAAAGGTGCTGATACCCTACCTCCTCACAGACCCTACGACTGCCCTGTAGATCTGCTACCTGGGGCGCCCATTCCTTATGGAAGAATTTACCCCTTATCTGAACCCGAATTACTAGTATTAAAAGACTATATCGACGACAATCTACAAAAAGGCTTCATACGGCCGTCTACCTCACCTGCCGGAGCCCCTATTTTCTTCGTAGGGAAGAAAGATGGAGGACTTCGACCTTGTGTCGACTACAGAGCCATGAACACTATTACGATCAAAAATAAATATCCTCTCCCCCTGATATCGGAATTGATGGATCGCCTTCGCTCCGCTAATATATTCACGAAACTTGATTTACGGGGAGCCTATAATCTAATACGTGTCAAAAGCGGAGACGAGTGGAAGACTGCGTTTCGTTCTCGTTATGGCCATTACGAGTATATGGTCATGCCGTATGGGCTATGTAACGCACCTGCCACATTCCAACGTTTTCTGAATGATGTCTTCCGGGATATACTAGACAGCTACATCGTAATATACCTGGACAACATATTGATATATTCCGAAGATTTAGAAGCTCATCGATAACCTGTAAAAACCGTACTACGTAGACTACAGGAGCAGAGATTGTATGCCAAGGCTGAGAAATGCATCTTCGACACAGACAATGTAGAATGCCTCGGATTTATTATCAGCCCTGGGAGCATCCGTATGGATCCAGCCAAGACTGAAGCAGTAGCCACCTGGCCAGTTCCAGCGAACAAAAAGGGAGTATAAAGCTTTATAGGGTTCTGCAACTTTTATAGGAAGTTCATAAGAGGCTTCTCGACGATTATCCGACCCCTCACTAGATTGACGAGGCAAGATATTATGTTCACATGGACTGAAGACGCACAAAAGGCTTTCCATAAACTGAAAAATATGTTCACACAAGCACCTATCCTCGCCTTACCAGATCCTACATACCCCTATATAATGGAGGTAGACGCTTCTGAATTCGCTGTGGGGGCTGTACTCTCTCAAAGGCTGGTAAAGACCGGACGAGTACATCCCGTATGTTTCTTTTCAAAAGGGCTATCCCCTGCTGAGCGTAACTATGATGTAGGCGAAAGAGAACTCCTAGCCATAAAAATGGCCTTAGAAGAATGGAGGCATTTACTAGAAGGCGCACGCCATCCCGTGACTGTATTTACAGACCACAGAAACTTGGAATACCTACAACGAGCCCGTAGACTGAAACCCCGACAAGCCAGATGGGCCCTCTTTTTTAGCCGGTTCGATTTACATATCACCTACAGACCCGGAAAAAAGAACGGAAAAGCAGATGCCTTATCAAGGATAGGTAATCCAGAGAGAACCAGAGAACAAGAGACCATATTACCATCTACATGTTTTCTAACACAGGAAAATACTTTATGGCAAGTGATCGCTCGTAATACTCCTTCGCTTCAGGAAGCCCCCACAGGAATACCGTTTTCAGTAAAAGACGGATTTTTGGTGCATCAAGAAAGAATATACGTACCCCCTTTAGCCGTAACCGCAGTGTTACAACATTTCCATGATTCCACCCTAGGAGGCCATGGAGGCATTCACAAAACCAGTGATACTATAAAAAGATCCTTTTGGTGGCCACATATGTCGAGGACTATTACTGAATACATCACGAATTGTCCTACATGCATAAGAATGAAGACATCTAGACATAGACCTCAAGGACTATTACACCCACTGTCCGTACCCTATGTACCCTGGTCTGATATTGCTATGGACTTTATCGTGGAATTACCGAAATCATCAAAACACGATACTGTCATGGTAGTCGTTGATAGATTTACGAAAATGGCACATTTCATCCCCCTCGTGGGACTACCTACTGCTACAGAAACCGCCTCCGTCTTCATCAAAGAGATCTTCCATCTCCATGGGTTACCCTCTACTATAGTGACAGACAGAGGTACTCAATTCAAGGCACGCTTCTGGAGGGCTTTCTGTAAAGGATTACATATCACCCAAGCATTGACCTCTGCATATCACCCTCAAGCCAATGGGCAAACTGAGCGTACTAATGGAATTCTCGAACAATACTTACGCTGTTATATATCCCATCTCCAACATGACTGGTTCGCATATCTACCTCTAGCCGAATTTGCCTATAACAATCAGGTGCAACGCTCTACAGCTATGACACCCTTCTATATCAATACCGGCTATCATCCCTCCATGTTGCCTGGGTCACCCTTAAAAACCAACATCCCGAAGGCCAATGAACGACTATCAATGATCCATAAAAACTATCGTCTTGTCCGAACTGAGTTATTGAAGGCACAACAGAGGTTCAAATTCTATGCAGACCGTCATCAAAGACCTGCCCCCGTGTATCAAGAAGGATAAGGTATGGCTCTCTGCCCGTAATATTAACCTGTTTTGTCCTTCTCGCAAACTAGGTCCCCGTTTCCTTGGCCCTTTCACCATCGACAGAGTATTGTCTCCTGTGGTTGTACGATTACGTCTACCGTCGACATTGAAAGTACATCCTGTGTTTCACGTCTCTCTACTGAAATCTACGACCCCTGACCCATTTCCTAATCGAGTTCTGGTGGCTCCTGGACCTGTGACTTCGGTGTCAGATAACGAATACGAGGTGGAGACCATATTGGATTCTCGATGGCGGCGACATCGTCTAGAATACCTAATACACTGGAAAGGCTATGGCGCAGAAGAGGACTCCTGGGTGTCGTGTAACGAGGTACGTGCTCCTGCTCTGGTTCAGCGTTTTCACATGGTCCATCCCGATCGCCCCCAGAGGGGTCGCCTTGGTGGGGGGCCCTGTCAGGATCGCCCCCTGGTGCCGCCCGGTACCCGCCGGACCCGACGCTAATACTGTCCGTCCCATCATCGGCGAACCGCAACCGATGGAGGGGGGATTATGGTGTGGGGTTGTTTTACAGGAGCTGGGCTTGGCCCCTTAGTTCCAGTGAAAGGAACTCTGAATGCTTCAGCATACCAAGACATTTTGGACAATTTCATGCTCCCAACTTTGTGGGAACAGTTTGGAGCTGGCCCCTTCCTCTTCCAACATGACTGTGCACCAGTGCACAAAGCAAGGTCCATAAAGACATGGATGACATCTGGTGTGGATGAACTTGACTGGCCTCCACAGAGTCCTGACCTCAACCCGATAGAACACCTTTGGGATGAATTAGAGCGGAGACTGAGAGCCAGGCCTTCTCGTCCAACATCAGTGTGTGACCTCACAAATGCGCTTCTGGAAGAATGGTCAAAAATTCCCATAAACACACTCCTAAACCTTGTGTACAGCCTTCCCAGAAGAGTTGAAGCTGTTATAGCTGCAAAGGGTGGACCGACGTCATATTGAACCCTATGGATTAGGAATGGGATGTCACTTAAATTCATATGCGAGTCAAGGCAGGTGAGCGAATACTTTTGGCAATATAGTGTAGCTCCACAGCAATAAAACTCACAGTAATGTGCGGTGTGTGTGTGAGCGTATCACAGAGCTCCAGAGCAATAAAACTCAGTAATGTGTGGTGTGTGTGAGCGTGTCACAGAGCTCCACAGCAATAATAATAATGTCAGGATCGCCCCCTGGTGCCGCCCGGTACCCACCGGACCCGACGCTAATACTGTCCGTCCCATCATCGGCGAACCGCAACCAGCCGCCATTGTCACCGCACCTCCATCCTCCGGCACTCTGTCCCCTAGACAGCGCCCTATATCATGCCCTATATGTGCGCGCTATATCGATGAGGACCCCGGCGAGGGATTAGGTGTCCTCGGCGCCGGGAGATGACGTCAGACACCAGGTACGGCGGGAATCGGTTTAAAGAGGCTACAGAACTGTGAGTAAATGCCCAATTATTGAGTATGATTCCTAGCACATGGATTGTGTATTATTGCCTCCAAGTCATACAGCGGCCGCACTTCAGCCTTTCCAGCCGTCTCGCCGAACCTCAGACCTCCAGCCTGCTGCAGCGCATCCAGCACCTCAATCCACCTTGGCTCTTCAGCCTTTCCAGCCGTCTCGCCGAACCTCAGACCTCCAGCCTGCTGCAGCGCATCCAGCACCTCAATCCACTTTGGCTCTTCAGCCTTTCCAGCCGTCTTGCCGAGCCTCAGACCTCCAGCCTGCTGCAGCGCATCCAGCGCCTCAATCTACCTTGGCTCTTCAGCCTTTCCAGCCGTCTCGCCGAGCCTCAGACCTCCAGCCTACTACAGCATATCCAGCACCTCAATCCGCTTTGGCACTTAGCCTTTACAGCCGACTTTCCGAGCCTCAGACCTCCAGCCTGCTACAGTATACCCAGCGCCTCAAGCCGCTTCGGCGTTCAAGCCTTCCCAGCCTCTTTGTCGATCTCAAGCCACCGATCTACCGCAGTACTTCACAGCTCTGAGGTTACCTCCGCAAACAGTATACAACAGTATCCTAAGTTCCCTCTGTGCCTTGAGATACCTATCGTCTACCGTGAGTACTACAATCCTCTATGGGTCTGTTACTGTGCTACTGTGTTTTCATATACTGAGTACTGCTCGTCGTGTCAAGCCTCCAGTATTCCCGTGTCTATATCTCCATACCCATCAACACCTGACGTCTCGGCCACTGTCACGAATAGGGTTGTACAGTTCCATCTCAGCCTTCGTGTAGTGGCTCTCACGATCTGGTATACTCTGCCTCTTGGGTTCCCATCGTTCTGGTATTACAGTTTCCCCATGGCAAATCGTGACAAATAATAAGTAATGTGCGGTGTGTCTGAGTGTGTCACAGAGCTCCACAGCAATAAAACTCACAGTAATGTGCGGTGTGTATGAGCGTGTCACAGAGCTCCACAGCAATAAAACTCACAGTAATGTGCGGTGTGTATGAGTGTATCACAGAGCTCCAGAGCAATAAAATTCACAGTAATGTGCGGTGTGTATGCGTGTATCACAGAGCTCCACAGCAATAAAACGCCTAGGTCTGGTCTGGGCCCTGGATCTGATCTGGGGCTGGGCCCTGAGTCTGGGGCCTGGGCTGTGGGTTTGGTCCCTGGGTCTGGGCCTTGGGTCTGGTCTGGGCCCTGGATCTGATCCGGGGCCTTTGGTCCGGGCCTTGGGTCTGGGGCCTGTGTCTGGTCTGTTGGGTCTGGGGCCTTGGGTCTGGACCAGGCCGGGCCCTGTGTCTGGTCCCTGGGGTCTTGGCTGGGCTCCTGAGGATGGTGTAACAGCACCATACTCACCGCTCCACTCTCAACAACTGCACACGTCGATGTGTGTGACGCGTGCGTGGCACGCGTCACACACGTGACTGGAGGGCGGCGCCAAAGCTTCGCATGCTGCTGTAGGGCCGCCCAGCCAGTACAGCTCCGGATTCGGACTCCTAGAGTCCGATACCGGAGCTGATAAGAAGTAAGGGCGCGCCGCTGCTGACGGCAGGGCCCTGGCGGCCCCTCCGGGCCTCTTACCGCAGCATGGGGCGTAATGCCCTGATGGCGGCCGTGGCGGTAACCCCGAGCAACACTCGGGATGCCGCTGGATACATCACCTCTCCCTGTGCTCCCTTGATGTCCCCCGCAGTCTCCACCGGCGACCGCGACCTCATTACTTCCTGGTTTCCTCCTCGCGAGAAGGAATCCAGGAAGTAAAACACCGCGATCGCCGGAGGAGACTGCGGGGGACAACGAGGGAGAGGTGATGTATCCAGCCCGAGTGTGGCTCGGGGTTACCGCTCTCAGCGGTGAAATTTAACCCCGAGCCGCACTCGGGAACACCGCCAGGGAGGTTAATCTGTTCTGAGAACGGCAAAGAGTTGGTGAAATGCCCAGATATTCAGTGCTTCAGTTTGACAGATTTAAACAGGCGAATCCCATAGATTTCATTGGGGGAAAATCCCATCTTTATTATTTTTTATTCAATCATTTATTCGTTTCATTTGCAGCAAAAATGCTTTTATTTATTTAATTTTTTAGGCAAAATTTTCGAATTCCCCAATTTTTTTATGGCGCTTTTTTATTCTGTAACCTTTTTATTATTATTTATAGGATGTTTTTTATATAATTTTTATGCATTTTCATGCATTTTTTTTGTTTTAAATGCCTTTTTTTAAATTGCCGTTTTTTTTCTTTACCCTCAGTTCGGCGACTGACCAGCTTTAAACGGCTGCATTCGGTGGCCTGTTTGATGGATCGATTGCTGCATTCGGCGAATTGAACTCGCCGAAGTGTGACAAACAAGACAAATTTCGATGCTCTTTGAAGAACCCCTTAGGCTAGGGTCAGATGAGCGCATTTTGTACGGACCGTGCGTCCGTGCAGTACGGACGTACTTACTGACTGACGACAAGGTAGTGGCCTCACAGTCCGTTTTTTTCACTGACGTATTTTTTGACTGATGTAGCAGGGAAAATAAATTACAATGAAAAAACATTCTGTCCGTCAAAAATGCTGGACGTATAAATGCAGTCTGTCTGACCACGTTCCATCACTCACACAGAAAGCTATGCGGACGTTGCGGACATGGCGCACTCCGCACGTCCGTTCTAGCAGTATTACGTTCTTGCCTAACCTGCGCCCGTTTGCAGCGTCCGTCAGCCTCTGCACTTCTGTGCGGACGTACTTCGTGTGTGGGGCTCCATTTAACACAATTGTATGCTATCACGGACGTACTTATGTGCGGGCAACACGGACGTTAACACTGCGCTCGTCTGACCCCAGCCTTAAGGCTGGCGGCACACGAGCAGAGGAAGGAACGTCCGTAAAAGTGGACGTTCCTTCCACTCTCTGCACTCAGCGTACCAAGCGCGATCCTCCTATGGAGAATCGCGCTTTGTATCCTTTCAGCGTCCGTTTAGCTTTTTGACGGGGAGGGCTTTTTCACGTCCGGTGGAGGACCTTCCCCATCAAAACCCCACGGACGCAGGGAAGTGCGGGCGCATTTGAGCCATAAATACGCTCGTGTGCCGGGGGCCTTAGCTGTCAATTTGACAAATACTGGCGAATTGACAGCAAATTACAGTGCAGATCACCACAAATCAGGGGCACCGAAATTGTCCAATAAAAGACTAATGTGTCTTCTATTCACAGAACGCCAAAGTGCACCAAAATTCTCGCAAAATGCCCTGATTTTCTGTGTTTCAGTTCGACAGGTTTAAACAGGCGAATCCCATAGGATTCAATGTAAAAACGTAATATCTTTTAAAAAACAAATTTCATAGACCGTTTATTTTTTCCATTTTCAGCAAAAAGCCTTTTTATTTTTTAGAACACCTTTTTATTTTATATTCAAAATTTTTATTTGGTAAATGTGTCAGCGTACAGTCGAAGAGAAAGGGCCTCGCAGGGCCATATAGTGTCCGCAACAATAGCTCATCATGGGGAAAAAGAAGAAAAAACAAATCAACAAATAGGCAAACAAATAGTCCGCTGTAGACATCGAGTACAATGGGGGAGGAAAGGGTAAACAAACAAGGGGTAGTGGCAAAGGCCAATACTGTGCCGACCTTGGTATCGTCCCGTTAGTCCAAGGGACCACGGGAGGCCAAGGGGGTGTAAGGCACAAGGCCCAGGCATTCTGGGGTCCAAACCCTGAGAAAACCTGTAAACGCCACAAAGAAATAATAATTAACATCAAAAGGCAGACCAGCCAATAAAAAGTCGAAAATGTCTTCACACACAGGGTTTAAACTTGTCAGCAGAAAGACAGTGCATAATAAGAAAAATTAAAAACGATAAACAAAATGGTGAGACAGCAAAACACATCCAGCTTAATGGGGGAAGGGTAAAGAGAAAAATAATAATAATAAAATAAAATTGTCTCTGGAAAAAGACCAAAACTAAGCAAGCAAAAGTCATCAGTATCATCCTAAATGTGTGCCGAGGGACATCAGAAAGGCATAAAGGGCTAAAGCTGGGGAGATTGTCAACAAATGAAGGTATCGCACGTGGAGGCCACAGGTGAGTGCTCAGCCAGCGTTCCGAAAAAGGTAATATTTGTGCAACAGGCAGGGAGAAACATGGCAAGCCCGGCCTGTCAGCAAACCCAAACTCAACACAAGAAACCAGGGACAGAAAGCTGTAGATAGCATCAGCAAGAACGAGCCCTCTTCGGAGGGACCGGACAGATAGCCCCCGGGTGTTTGCAGCCGGGATCGGGACCACACTGCGGGACCAAGACACGCGCCGCAGCCCCCCAGGATGGTGTTCCCCAGCCCCCGGCCGCTTCTTCACAACACATTGAGGCACCTCGACACCACCACTGCACACAGGGGGATCAGCATCCGTTCTTCTCCAAGGCTTCCCGGTTCCCTGCCTCTGACCACCACTGCGTCCTCCAAATCCACCACATCCTCGGTGAGTATGTCCACCCCAGTCTCGTCCTCCAGGGTAGACTCCACTTCACCTTCTCGTTGCGGGAACACAGCCTCCGACCCGGAGACTTCCTCCACCACGCAAGCCGAGGGTTCAGCCACCGGCGACGCCGCGTCCTCCACTGCTGTCTTCCGTTCGGTCCCCAGCACCTCCATAAGCGTACGCCACATGCCACGCGTGATCAGGCTCTCATCGTCCCCGGGCATCAGCACCAGGCAAGCCTCCAGGTCCTCCAGTATCACCCCCAAAGTTCTGGTGGGGGGGGGGCGGGCAGATCAGCTGCCGCCGGTCCGCTTTCACCCCTGGTAACTCTGCTGCGGGTCCAACAGCAGCAGCCGGAGGACAGGGGCCCTCCATCCTCGCAGCTCGCCGCAATCTGGACCTCTGGAAAGGGGGCCGGAGGAAGGACCGAAGGTGCAGGCGCCGAAGCCTAGGCCCCAAGATGGCCACTGGTAGAACGTGCTCCGCAGGTGCTTAAGGCCCGAAACAGGGTGTCTCTGGTCCGGAGGGGGGGTCCAAGCGGCCTCCGGACAGCACTACTCCGTTGGCCAGCCACCCCGATACCGTCAGAGAAAGAAGAAAGCCCAGATTAGTCTTCTAAAGGTCCTTAATAGCACAGATATGTGGAGCTCCTTCAATGCACGTCCATCTCCGCTGGTAGCCGGCCACGCCCCCAGAACACCTTTTTTATGGTTTTTTTTAAGAATTTTTTTGTCTCCCAATTTTTTTAAAACTTTTTTTTCTTAAATTCTGTAAGAGACCTTTTTATTTTTTAAAGTACCTTTTTTATTATTTTGATGCTTTTTAACGCATTTTTATTGGTTTAAACACGTTAGGAGACTAGATGACTTCCGTTTTGTTTTGTTTGCAATTCAGTGGATTTTGCCAATGTCACTTTGGCGCCCTTTAATGTTTTTCGGCAACATCCTCTAATTTTTTAAGGAGACTTCGGTGACTCCATGTTCAGCTGCCATCTCTCAGGATGGTCACTAATACAGGCACTCAGGCTGCGGTCACACGAGTGCACTGAGTGCTCCTCCCTGCGCCCGTCGCAGCTTTGTGACAGGCTCGATGGGGAGGGCCACATGGTGTAGCGTGCGCACTAGCTGCGCGCTACACCGGATGTGATTTCAGCCTTCCTCATCAAAGAGCTAGGGCGGACGTAGGACAGGGCTACAAAGCGCGATCCTCCATAGGTGCAGTGGTGTATTTAGGTTTTGTGTTGCCCTAGGCCTGACTAAACTCGTGCACACCCTAATTTAATTTGGAGGCACTCCTTCCTGTCAAGGCCACACCTCTTCCTGGTTAATCCCCACCCTTCCTCTTTAAGCTCCACCTTTTCCTCTTAGAGCTACGCCTTTTCCTCTCTTTTTATATTAAAAGTGGATACCAAACGCCTACTTGTATATTTTGTATACCATTTCAAATGTATCTATTGAGATAAATAAAATTATGAAATGTTTAAATGCAAGCATTTTTACAAAGAACAGCCACGCATGTCCAGTAAACGGGATCACAGCCGCTCTAATTGGTTGAACAATAAAATCCACAGAAACGTGCACTGCATATGAGCGTATCACAGAGCTGCACAGCAATAAAACCCACAGAAATGTGCAGTGTGTATGAGCATATCACAGAGCTGCACAGCAATAAAACCCACAGAAATGTGCACTGTGTATGAGCATATCACAGAACTGCACAGCAATAAAACTCACAGTAATGTGCAGTGTGTATGAGTGTATCCCAGAGCTCCAAGGCAATAAAACTCACAGTACTATGCAGTGTGTATCACAGAATCCACAGCAATAAAACTCCCAGCAATGCAATGTTTGGTGTGTGTCAGCGTATCAGAATCCACAGCAATAAAAATTCCAGCAATGCAATGTGCAGTGTGTATGAGTGTATTAGAATCCACAGCAATAAAACTCCCAGTAATGCAATGTGCGGGTCAGCGTATCAGAATCCACAGCAATAAAACTCCCAGCAATGCAATGTGTGGTGTGTATGAGTGCATCAGAATCCACTACAATAAAACTCCCAGCAATGCAATTTGTGGTGTGTGTCAGCGTATCAGAATCCACGGCAATTAAACTCCCAGCAATGCTATGTGCGGTGTGTATGAGTGCATCAGAATCCACTGCAATAAAACTCCCAGCAAACCGAGTGTATATGAGCACACAGCAATTATTTATTCTACATTTACCGGCCTCCGTCCGTGGTAGGGCTGTGTGCAGAGTCAGCAGGGACTGTGTACAGACTCAGCAGGAGGTCCCTCCAGTCCATGTTAGGATCGCGGCTGTGCCTGTGCGTGGAGCCATCTTGTCAGCAGTGGGGTGCCACTGCCAGAGGGTGCACCGTGGCTTTGATTCCCTTCCTGGTGGGTGTTCAGTCCAGAATAGAGTGACAGTCCATGTTAACGAAAGGGTGGGCAGCTGCGTGCGTGTCACGTGGTTCAGCCAGTCAGGTGGTACTGAGACTCAGTACCACCTGACTGGCCGGACCGAGTGTGACCTGCACGCACGCAGCCTCACCAGGAGCCAGGCAGCTCAATGACAAATTTCTATCACTGCAGTGCTGGTTAAGGAAAGGTCCACTTTAAACAGCAGTAAGCAGACAGGGCTTTATATTCTGCTGATACCCCCCCCCCCCCTCTTTACCTGCCGTTTACTGTCATCTTCTCTCTCTGGACACAAATCACATCCACCTCCTAGAGCTGCTGCGGGGCAGGGGAGGAGCTATGGAGGGAGGAGAGGGGGATTTTTATTCTATTCGATTTTACTCCGTATGCAAACGCCCTGCTCCGCTGCTCGTTGTTTGAGAACACAGCTCAAAGCTGACACACAGTGACAGTGGCATCTCCTAGTACCCCCTAATGACACCCCAATAATCACTGGTACCTGGGGTGGCCCGCCCTCCGCCACTCCTCTAAGTACACCACTGCTCTGGTGATATGCTCACACACAAGTTTGGCGAACTGCCAGCAAGTAAGGTGCTGTTTGAAGGCAGTGCAAATCCCCATAGATGGTTAATCTATTCAGAGAACACCAAACAGCAGAGAAATGACAGTGAAATACCCTGATGTTCGGTGGTTTCAATCAGCAGGTTCAGGTATTCAGGCGAACCCCATAGGTTTCAATGTTAAAAATATTCCCGTTTTTATGCAATATCTAATAAACCACTTATTTTAATCTGCAGTAAAAAGTCTTTATTTATTGATTTTTTTTTTAGTACCATTTAGTAATTTTTCAGAATTTTTTGGGCAAAATCCCACCCCCTTTTTTTAATATCGGTTCTTCTTTTTCTGTAACAGAACTTTTTATTATCAATCATAGGATCTTATATGTAAATTCCAGACATTTTCGTTCAGTAGTTCTTTTGAAAACAGCAGGCCATGGGTTTGCAGTGGCAGCATACAGCGGCTGACTCCATGCACTTTGGGGACCCTGCGGTGAATGGTGAATTCACTGCAGGGTGGGGAAATTTTATTCCCCGAAGTGCAGGGAAAAACAGAACACCAAAATGTTGGCGTCATTAGGTGCTCTGTGAGTAACCCGATTAGTGGTGAGGTTTTTTGTTGCCCCCTGGAAAGTGAAAGCCTAGGCGTTGCCTACCCAGACATACTTGAAAATTAGTGACATCTCAATGTTTCCTTCCTGGTAAAATAGTTTGCAAAAGTAAAAAAAAAATTAAAAAAAATTTAGGGGTGGGGCCACCCGGCAGGCCACCGCCCCCTGGAGAGTGCCGCCCTAGGCCTAGGCCTTGTTGGCCTAGGCCAAAATACACCAGTGCATAGGTGCACTAACTGCGCTCAGCGAGGTGGCCACATGGGCATCAGAGTGGAAGAAATGTCCGCAGATAGCTCGTGTGACCGCAGCCTCAGACAGGATGATGTTGCCATGCATAGAGTAATGAGTTCATCACTCACCAATCTGGTGACTGGCAGCCAGGAAATTCAAAATCCCGGTGACCAGTGTGTTGGAGAGAACTCCTCCGCTTCACACATGGATTACTGCCTGGGTGGGGGGGGGGTCAGGGAGTGAAGCGTGTCCCTTTAACATGTAGGAGATAACCGATGGGTGGGAATCAGGACATGCAGAGCTGATTTAGGAAAAAAATAATAAAGAAATGATCAGATTAGCTCTTTATTAGCCTTTATGAGTTAATTCAGGCCGGGTTTATGCCGCACAAAGCCCCAGAGCCCCGGGAAACCAAGCCCCGGTGCTGTACAGGAATGCATCAGCTGTCCCGGCTGCCATCTTTCCCCCGAGCCATCAGCTGAGCTCCAGGCTCCACCTATCACAAGTAACCTTCTGCGGTTGCCTTGGAAACCCCCCGTGCCTGGCCGCCGCTGAGGGAATTCACTGGTGCGTGGTGACGTCTGACGCACGCGTGATTGCCCCCCCCCCTTCGCGTCTGACGTGCAGTAAGGGCAGGTCAGTAATTAGTTGGCGATAGTTGTGAAGTTTTGGCGAGTTGTTGGAGGAGTTGCTGTCGCCCAGTGTCCGGGCTGATACTGTCCGGTCGGTGTGTGTTTTGGCTGCGGGCCGGTAGGTGCGAGGGAGCGGGCTGTGTGGGCGGGGCTCCTGGGTGTAGCCGGATGTTTGTCTTATGTTGAAAAGTTTGCATCAAGTTCCTGTAGTTTCTGTTCAGCGTCCCGGGCGGCTGTGCCGAGGTACCTGTACCTGTACCTGTGTGACGGAATGTGCTGCTAGCGCGCGCGTGTGGCGGAATGTGCTGCTAGCGCGCGTGTGTGTGGCGGAATGTGCTGCCAGCGCGCGTGTGTGTGGCGGAATGTGCTGCCAGCGCGCGTGTGTGTGGCGGAATGTGCTGCCAGCGCGCGTGTGTGTGCGGAATGTGCTGCCAGCGCGCGTGTGTGTGGCGGAATGTGCTGCCAGCGCGCGTGTGTGTGGCGGAATGTGCTGCCAGCGCGCGTGTGTGTGGCGGAATGTGCTGCCAGCGCGCGTGTGTGTGGCGGAATGTGCTGCCAGCGCGCGTGTGTGTGGCGGAATGTGCTGCCAGCGCGCGCGTGTGTGGCGGAATGTGCTGCCAGCGCGCGCGTGTGTGTGGCGGAATGTGCTGCCAGCGCGCGCGCGTGTGTGTGGCGGAATGTGCTGCCAGCGCGCGCGTGTGTGTGGCGGAATGTGCTGCCAGCGCGCGCGTGTGGTGTGGCGGAATGTGCTGCCAGCGCGCGCGTGTGTGTGTGGCGGAATGTGCTGCCAGCGCGCGCGTGTGTGTGGCGGAATGTGCTGCCAGCGCGCGCGTGTGTGTGGCGGAATGTGCTGCCAGCGCGCGCGTGTGTGTGGCGGAATGTGCTGCCAGCGCGGCGCGTGTGTGTGGCGGAATGTGCTGCCAGCGCGCGCGTGTGTGTGGCGGAATGTGCTGCCAGCGCGCGCGTGTGTGTGGCGGAATGTGCTGCCAGCGCGCGCGTGTGTGTGGCGGAATGTGCTGCCAGCGCGCGCGTGTGTGTGGCGGAATGTGCTGCCAGCGCGCGCGTGTGTGTGGCGGAATGTGCTGCCAGCGGCGCGTGTGTGTGGCGGAATGTGCTGCCAGCGCGCGCGTGTGTGTGGCGGAATGTGCTGCCAGCGCGCGCGTGTGTGTGGCGGAATGTGCTGCCAGCGCGCGCGCGTGTGTGGCGGAATGTGCTGCCAGCGCGCGCGCGCGCGCGTGTGTGTGGCGGAATGTGCTGCCAGCGCGCGCGCGCGCGCGTGTGTGTGGCGGAATGTGCTGCCAGCGCGCGCGCGCGCGTGTTGTGGCGGAATGTGCTGCCAGCGCGCGCGCGCGTGTGTGGCGGAATGTGCTGCCAGCGCGCGCGCGCGTGTGTGTGGCGGAATGTGCTGCCAGCGCGCGCGCGTGTGTGTGGCGGAATGTGCTGCCAGCGCGCGCGCGTGTGTGGCGGAATGTGCTGCCAGCGCGCGCGTGTGTGTGTGGCGGAATGTGCTGCCAGCGCGCGGCGCGCGCGCGCGCGTGTGTGTGGCGGAATGTGCTGCAGCGCGCGCGCGTGTGTGTGTGGCGGAATGTGCTGCCAGCGCGCGCGCGCGTGTGTGGCGGAATGTGCTGCCAGCGCGCGTGTGTGGCGGAATGTGCTGCCAGCGCGCGCGCGTGTGTGTGGCGGAATGTGCTGCCAGCGCGCGCGCGCGTGTGTGTGGCGGAATGTGCTGCCAGCGCGCGCGCGCGGTGTGTGTGGCGGAATGTGCTGCCAGCGCGCGCGCGCGCGTGTGTGGCGGAATGTGCTGCCAGCGCGCGCGCGCGGTGTGTGGCGGAATGTGCTGCCAGCGCGCGCGCGTGGTGTGTGGCGGAATGTGCTGCCAGCGCGCGCGCGCGTGTGTGTGGCGGAATGTGCTGCCAGCGCGCGTGTGTGGCGGAATGTGCTGCCAGCGCGCGCGCGCGTGTGTGTGGCGGAATGTGCTGCCAGCGCGCGCGCGCGCGCCGCGCGCGCGCGCGCGCGTGTGTGTGGCGGAATGTGCTGCCAGCGCTCGTGTGTGTGGCGGAACGTATACAGACCTCGTGCCACATATACCCCACTCGGGTACACGTATACAGACCCCGGGCCAGACGCAGGGGAAGCTGGCCGGATGCATTAAAAAGCATTTGGCCAGCGTTCCCCCTCCAGCTGGCTAAGTTGCCAAGCGGTCGCAGGGCAGTGATCGCTGGGACATGCTCCCGTGAGATCTCGGCTGGAGGCAGCGTCACAGCCTCCGCAGCGCAGCGGCCGCTTGGTAACACTGCCAGCTGATGGGGAACGCTTTCCAAAATGCTTTTAAATGCATCCGGCCAGCATTTCCAGTCCCGCATGTACCGACAAGCTGGCCCAGAACTGGCTTCCGGTATCAGGAATTAAGACCGCCGTATGTTGCTGCAGACGCTAAGTCTGCTTGGTAAAATGTAACCTTTTATTTTTTATTATTGCAATACGTTAAGGTTTTCATAGGACAAAACAGGAAGTGGATTGTGTAACAGCCGGAGTGTAGGATATCAAAGTGCAGTTAGCATATTCAGCAGGCATTATACATGGGGAGTAGGGCTGTGCAATTAATTGTGATTTAAGCACATGCTATTTCTAAACCGCATAAGGCTGCGATTTTTATCAATTTTAGGGCTGCTGAAATTAACGTGTTCGGCTCCCTGTAAGCTTCCGGTGGCATGGAGCTTTGGGCGCTCGCAGGGGGAACCACGTGTACAGCTTCGTTCTCGCAGCTCATCACACATGGTTCCCCCAGGCGAGCGCCCAAGCTCCATGCCGCCGGAAGCTTACAGGGAGCCAAACACGTGGCGCAAAGAGGTGAGCTGGGGGCCAGTATATCCATGGGGGCCAGTATATCCATGGGGGCCAGTATATCCATGGGGGCCAGTATATCCATGGGGGCCAGTATATCCATGGGGGCCAGTATATCCATGGGGGCCAGTATATCCATGGGGGCCAGTATATCCATGGGGGCCGGGGGCCAGTATATTCATGGGGGACAGTATATCCATGGGAGCTGGGGGCCAGTATATCCATGGGGGACAGTATATCCATGGGAGCTGGGGGCCAGTATATCCATCCATTGACAGTGAGGAAGATCCTCTGAAATGGTGGAGACTCCATCAGATACTTTTGTGCAACCCTGCTCATTCTTGGAAAAAGTATCTTTGTATTCCTGCCACCAGCTCACCTTCAGAGAGAGTGTTTAGTACTGGGGGAAATGTGGTGACATGTCACCGTTCATGTTTAAAACCAGAAATGGTGGACAAGCTGCTTTTTCTTGCAAAAAAACCTTTAATAGAGCAATCTGTTTGTTGGTTTTGATTTCTGTTTTTATTTATTGTTATGACTGGAGTTGAGGTTAGTTAAATTAAGACAATTTATTACAGATTATTTCATGTTGTCTGTTTTTAAGTTTTGTTTATCAAGCAGTTAGTAATACTGTACAGTATGTTATTTCATTGTGAAATGTATTGTTATGCACTTCTTGTGCACTGAATGTATGTAGCATGTTTGAAAAAGCAAAAACAATTGCCTAAATCGCAAATAAAATCGCAATCGCAATATTAATTTAAAAAAAATTGCAATATGATTTATATTGACCGTATTGCACAGCCCTAATGGTAAGTATTGGTGCATCATGTTCAACATCAAACGCTAATACAGTCTTAAGCAGTAGATAACACAGGGTTATAAGGAACATTACACGGTGGAGGGTGGGGGTGAACAGAGGGGGAAACTACGATGGGGCAGAGGGGGAGCGGGCCGGTGTGGACCAGTAGAACCAGCGCCGCAAGTGCTTGTCAATAGTGCCGGAGGATTGATGCATCAGATCCTTAATGTCCCTAAGGCGTTGGACTTCATCCAACCATTTGCGAAAAGTGGGGACTAATGGGGATTTCCAGTGTTTGGGTATCACCGCCATGGCGGCATTCAGGAGTCGGATGTCTAGGGAGTTTCTGTAAGTGTTTACTGGTAAGGGCGTGTGATGGAGCAGCATGGCCGGTGGTGGGGCTAATGGCATCATGAACCAGTGTCCAAAAAGGTTGCAGCACTGGGCAGGACCACCAAACCTGTGCGCTGTGCTCCACATCTCCAGCAGCAAGTGTCAGCCGCGGCTGAGTAAGTGGCAGTAGTGGAGGGCGCCCTGTACCATCGGGACAGCAGCTTATAAGAAGTTTCTTGGGCGCGAGTAGCTGTAGAACACTGGGTAACAAGCGTAACGATTTGTGTCCATTCTTCCTGAATGTTTGAAGGACGGCTTCCCATTTAGCTACATAAGAAAGCGTGGAAGGCGATAGGTTTTGCAAGATACCATATAGTCTCGATGCCGTGTTGAGGAAGGGCCTTACGGGTGATCAGTTGTTGGAATGTAGTTGGGCGAGTGTATTTGTCTATGATCCCCTGTCTATGATATGCTGACCCCCCCTATGATCCTTGTTCTGGTCCCAATAAGATTTGTCCCTAACGGGGGTATGAGCAGATAGACAAGGATGAACACCTGTGCCTGTCAGAGGATTTAGGAGGCGTGCTTGTTTGTAGGACAAAGAGTACAGTGTGAGTGTATCCCCTCAATGTCGCTGAACTTGAAATGCTCCTTATTGGTTACCCCTAATATAAATGGATAAAGACCTAAATCCTTACAGTAAACGCGCATCAGTGGAAACTGGTATAGTATGAGAAGCGAAAAGTAATGCTGCTATCCTGCAGTGACAGCCAACTATTTACTTCTATAAGCGGCAAGTCCTCCAGGGTGCAGGGCTGGAGATCAAGCAAGTTAAAAGTTCAGATATCATGCCAATTTTTCTCCACGCGTTTCGCCTTGTTGGTGTCCTCGGGAGCATAGTGGCAGCGTGTTGTTGGCAGAGAGATGAATGGTCAGGAATGCTACTACTACTACTATTGTTTGTGTTTTTTATGTTACTGGTTTAATACAAGACGTAAAAGTTACGTTTTTACCGACTGACTGCTTTCTGGCCAGCGGGAATCCCCTGTCAGGGGACTTGGTCAGCTTTATGGACCACGTTACATGGGAAGGAGGCACACTAAGTCATTGATTTTATTTTGTAATCTACTACTTTTCAGAAAGGTTTCATATACAGCACTATGCAAGCGTCTTGCACCATCATTAGGTTTGTTTTACAAGGGTATAATGACCACATGGAATTATTTCTCAAGCTCTTTATTAGAGGAAAATCAGAAGATACGGGAAGTCTGTACGCATTGTTAAAAAGAAAAAACATCAGATATATCTATCAAAAAATAGGTATTCCGCAACTCAAAGTCTTGTTCAATAAAAAAGTGTTTTCTTTTATTGCTTCAAGTAAATTGACGTTTCAGTACAAAAACAGTACTTTCATCAGGACAACCATAATAATGTGTGTGTGATATATATATTTCCAGCTTTTTACAAAAAAAATTGAAGAATCCGGAGATTGGAAGGCCAAGAAACTGTTAAAGTCTGAAAAACTTCATATTTTTAAAAAGACAAGGAACCGCACACACACCAAAGAGAAAATTAGATATATCTATCCAGACCTCAATATACTGTATATACCCAGACACGGACCTCACTGCTAGCTGGAATGTGTTAAGAGCACTCCACTCTGTCTGGCCGCGTGTTCTTGTGAGCGCCGGCTGAACACGTCACGTGATCCTCCAAGCGGGATCACGGTTGAAGGCCGCATCACAGCGTGGCGACCGCTTGGAGGACCACGTGACACGGCCAGCCGGCGCTCGGTCAGGCGGAGGGGAATGCTAGAGGAATACTCTTAATGTATTCTGCTAGCAGCCCCAGCCCCTCGGATACCGGCAACCCGACCTAGCGTTGGTTTCCGGTATTGGGGCATTTGCAGAGTACTTTGTACTTGTGCAAATGTCGTTTATCAATAGCGATACTAGTATCGGTGAATCCCTATTCTGTACAGTGCAGACGGGTTTTAATTCTTCTGGAAAGTGCCTAATTGGGAATGTGTGGTGTTTGTCGCCCGCCCGCATAACGATCCCGAGCACATGGCTACTATGTTGAAATCCTAAATTGGAGAGAACAGCAGCTGATAAAACCCTGTGTGACCAGAGAAAGAATAAACAACCTAAATATAAGAACTGCGGGAAGTGCTGAAAGAAGCTCGAGGATCACTTCAGGACAGGCTCTCCAAAAAGAAAAGCTCAAGATGTGCTTAGTGCCAAAGGAGGTCACCCTAAATGCAGGTCAGAAACCCCGTATCTGGAATACCAACCTCCAGCACACTTTAAAATAACAGAATTTTCAGAGCCCTTCTGTAATTTAGTAAAGCCGGTAAGGAGCGCTGTGGGCACGCGCTGCCATTCAGGAGCCAAAGTTCCTGACCGTGGCATGTGCTGGGAGCCTCTGGGTGGCCCCAGCGTGTGACATGCTGCCCAGAGTCTCACTAACTTCGTGCATCATGTCCGCGGTGGAAAGCTGCGGAGCACCTGCAGGTCTACACGCTGGGAGCTGCAACAGGAAGGGGGTCGAAGGTCCACAATCTCTTTCCTCTCTGACTGTGGGCAGCCCCAGTTGGAGATTATGCCTGGAGTCACGCTGACTCCGGTCAACTTGTCCGTGATGGCTGCAGAGTGCTGACCGTCCACAATCTGCTTTCTCTAACGCATCAGATTCTTCCAGATTCCAAAAGCTGCAACACCTGGTGTCCTGACTATTCCAGATTTGGGGTGCCAGATCTGAACTGACTTTTGCCTGAACAAGCCATTTTATTTAGAAAATTGTGTGTGTGGGGGTTTATTTATTTATTATTTTCTTATTTGTTTGTAAATGTTTCCTGTGTTTTTTATTTTTTATTAAAAATACAGAGAAATAACTAATGGATGGTCATTAAAACTTTACTAAAACAAAGCTGGTGGTGGGGGGCGCTAGGACTTCTGCACATTACTGTATACCGTTCCTACTCTACCTCAACAATGGTTAGGTACGTGGGAGACAGAGCCTCCTCATATTCGATACACTGGATGGGCCGGTTTCTATTCTCTTTTGGATAAATCCCCTCTTATCTCCTCTCTAGTCTGGGGATATATGATATACTTGGTTATGCACGGTTCCTATATCTTGTTTTGGTTTTTGTTTTCTCTCCCTCAGTCCTCCAGTGTGTTTATTTGCTGCCATTTGTAATCCAGGATGTGACCGGTCATTTTATAGTGATTGTGCTGGACATTGGGGGGGTGCTAATTTTTCATTCAGTCTTGTGACCGGAAGACTAAGACTTGGTAAAGAGCCAATATATGTTCACATGATGATTCATGACCACAAACCTTCTTGTACTGTGACCCATAGAGCAGCGAGCCCTGTCAATCCATACTTTTTTCCATATTCTCTGAGGCACTCGCCCTTGATTAGTAGAAACGAAATCTGTGATCCTCTGGCGCCTCCTTCAGTCCAGACATATCAGGTTAAAATGTCCGAAACAGACATGTTCTTTGACTCTGAGTTCTTTGAGTCTTCACCTCGTTTTTGGTTTACCCCCAATATTTCTCCTCGACTTCTTTTCCTGTCTCACATTTTGCTTCTCAGTTTTCATCCTTTGATCATGTTGTCTACCCAAAAAAAAAAAATGCCCAATAGAGCTTAACATTGAAGAAAAACCTGCAATCCTTAAACCATCAAAGACGACGAATTCTCAGCATTACACATATAGTTACGTGGGCTGAATAAAGACATGCGTCCATTGAGTTCAGCCTTTCACACATCACCTACTGCTGTTAATCCAAAAGAAGGCTAAAACCCCAGTCTGAAGCGCTCGCCAATATGTAACATACTGGGGAAAAAATCCCTTCTTGACCCCAGAATGGTGTCAGATTTCTCCTTGGATCAAGCAGCTTTTACCCACATATTAAATATTATAACCCTTAACCTCCCTGGCGGTCTAATTTTTTTCAAAATTTCGTGTCTAAAAGCGTCTCAATTTTTGTACATAGTTAGCCTGTAATAATTAGGAATCACGCACTGAAATCCGTGCAATCAAGTCCTTACTGTTAAAATACTTTATAAATAAAAAAATATAGTAAATACAGAGTCTGATAAAGTTTGAAACACAACATAATTTATTATCCCAAAAATGAATTATCCAAAATAATGCAAATAAATGATATTCAATAAAATACAACAAAAAACACTGAAATCTGTCTGAAAACAAGGGTGAGACGATGTATGGTCTGTTTCTTATCCTATAGTGCCACCTAGTGGCCATTCATAAACATTGGATTACACCGTGTATTATGAATTTTTTCTAAGTTTGCTGCTGGTCCCGCCCCCCCCCTGCATTGTGTGACTCGCAGGGAGCCTTGCCAGGAAACAGCTCGCTGCATTCACACTGCGGGGGACAGCGAGGGTGCCAGGAGGAGGGGAGTATGCATCCAGCCCGAGTGTGGCTCGGGGTTACCGTTCGTGATAGTGAAATTTAACCCCGAGTCACACTTGGGAATACCGCCAGGGAGGTTAATATTCTGTTTTTGTAGGAAGTCATCCAGTTGTTGTTTAAAAGTCTGTACAGTCTCTGACCCAACCACCTCGACAGGCAAAGAATTCCACGGCTTTATTGGTCTCGCTGTAAAAAAAAAAAGTCAACTCTATGCCTTAAACGGAATTTCTTAAAACAGATGCCCAAAATCACGCGGCTTATTCAAGGTGCGTCTTAACATAATTTTACCTCCTTTTTATAAATCAATGGTTTCATCCTGAAAGTGGATTCCCTTTTTTTTTTAATGCTAATACCTTGCTGGCATCGGCGGCTGCTGTTTGACATTAGGCATTGTTACTTCGTTTGGAGTAGGGGTCAACCGATTATCAGGGCAGATATTCTGTGTTTTCCCATTATCGGCCTGCCATATTACCGATAACCAGGCTTTTTTTTTTTTTTCTCCCCTGCTGGTACTGGCAGGGCAGACGCTCCTCTGCTAAGTTGCAGAGGACGTCTCCTGCCAATCAGATGCTCTGCTCCCATCGTGTAATTCTTCCGCAGGGGGCTGACATCTTGGATCTCAGCCCTGTCTGCGGGACCCATCGCAGCCCACTGATGTCATCACACCCATACGCGACGACATTCAGAAACGATAATGATGGGAGATGAGCAATCCACATAATATCTTTTCTTGATTGTAGGTTGGTGGCTGACCATTGCTATAATATCCCTTTATCGGTCAGCTGCAAAGCCGTTTCCTCTGCGTGGGAGGAACAATGTGGCTGCGGTTGTTATCTTTACAGAGGAAGAGTGATGTGGTCATGTTACTTTTAATCCTCTGCGGAGACTGCTCCTAGTTCCCCTAAAAGATCATTTTATCTGGACTAGTACAAAGGCTCACTGTTACATAGTTACAGTTGTGTTCAAAATTATTCAACCCCCAATGCTGTAAAGGGTTTTAGGGAATTTAGTGTACTTTTGTAATTGTATTCAGAATGAAATCCTACAAGGACTTTTTAAAGAACCATATGCAACTAAAATGACATCAATTGGTTTTGTAATACAGTAGTAAATGTTTCTTTTGTGAATTCTTCATTGACACAATTATTCAACCCCTTAAAGACTACCACTCTGAAAACACTTGAATGAACCTCTGTTCTTCAATCAGGCATTGAAAACACCTGTGGATGTGACGGAGCAGCAATAAAGCATAATAAGCACCAATTAGGCAGCTTTAAAATGACTGTGATACTCAGCTCCTTCTAGACATTTACTGGTGTGGTTACAAACCTGGTGAAGTCAAGAGAATGGTCCAGGAAGACAAGAGAAGAGGTGATTACTCTTCACAGGAAGGGCAATGGCTATAAGAAGATTGCAAAGATATTAACCCTTTCACTGCTGAGGACGTGTGGGGAACGTCCTTATTGACTCCTAAGGAAAGATAGGGGTTTGTTTGAACCCCGATATCTCCCGACTGTTTTCAGCTAGCAGGGTCATGTTTGGTATCATTAAAAAGGCCAGGGCGTGGCCTTTCCAATGATACCAAACATGACCATGTTTAAAGTAAAGAAAAAAATAACCATAATAATAAAAAAAAGAAAAATGTGTTTTTTATTTTAAAACGTGAAATGGCTCAGCAGTGAAGGGGTTAAACATACCAAGAGAGACCATAGGAAACATCATTCGCAAATTCAAGGCAAAGGGCACTGTTGAAACGCTACCTGGTCGTGGCAGAAAGAAGATGCTGACTTTGACTGCTGTGCGCTACCTGAAGCGTAGAGTGGAGAAAAGTCCCCGTGTGACTGCTGAGGAACTGAGAAAAGATTTGTCAGATGTGGGTACTGAAGTTCCAGCTCAGACAATACGGCGCACACTGCGTAATGAAGGCCTCCATGCCAGAACTCCCAGGCGCACCCCCTTGCTGTCTCCAAAGAATAAGAAGAGTCGACTGCAGTATGCCAAAAGTCATGTGGACAAACCACAGAAGTTTTGGGATAGTGTTCTGTGGACTGATGAAACAAAATTAGAACGGTTTGGGCCCATGGATCAACGCTATGTTTGGAGGAGGAAGAACAAGGCCTATGAAGAAAAGAACACCTTGCCTACTGTGAAGCATGGCGGGGGGTCAATCATGCTTTGGGGCTGTTTTGCTTCTGCAGGTACAGGGAAGCTTCAGCGTGTGCAAGGTACCATGAATTCTCTTCAGTACCAGGAGATATTGGATGACAATGTGATGCAGTCCGTCACAAACCTGAGTCTTGGGAGACGTTGGACCTTTCAACAGGACAATGATCCCAAGCATACCTCCAAGTCCACTAGAGCATGGTTGCAGATTAAAGGCTGGAACATTTTGGAGTGGCCACCGCAGTCACCTGACTTAAATCCGATTGAGAACCTCTGGTGGGACTTAAAGAAAGCAGTTGCAGTGCGCAAGCCTAAGAATGTGACTGAACTGGAGGCTTTTGCCCATGACGAATGGGCGAAGATACTCGTAGATCGCTGCAAGACACTTGTGTCAAGCTATGCTTCACGTTTAAAAGCTGTTATAACTGTAAAAGGATGTTGTACTAAGTACTAAGATTGAATGTCACTTGGGGGTTGAATAAAACTGATAATGATGTGAGCACAGAAAAGACATTTGTGGTTATTTCATTATAAATGTTGTTATATTTGTCTGACCTACACGTGCCTCTTTGATTTAATTGTAAGCAAGATGACTGAATGATCAAAATCAATGTCAAACTGGCCAAAACACTCAATTTCAGTGGGGGTTGAATAATTTTGAACACAACTGTACAAGTATCCGCTTTTGCATTGCAAGGCTTCTGGTTATAGAAAATCACACTATTAATGTCAGATGATTGTCAGGACTGTCACAAGATGTTTGCCTTGATCCCTCTCTTGAAGGGGTTAAAATCTTTATGCAGAGCTCAGACATTACTTGCGTTTGGCTTTTTTGGAAAACGACTTTTTTCTCCCTCTGTAAAATGGCACGGTTTACTCTGTATCCTAGTCTGCGGTGATACATTCCCACCTTATCCCCTGCGATTTAGCCTATTGTTGGGGTTTATATACTCTATTACAAATGCATAGCAAATCCATAAATTGCAGATTGATGTCTGTTTGTATAGATGGCTTTAGATTACCTTGCATGATCTATGAACTGGCAGCAAGTGAAATACATAAGTAAAGAAGTACCAAAATCTGTGGATGTGATGATTTTACCTCCTCACAGAGCTTGGCAAATTTGCTTTGAATCTAGGAGCCAGCTACAAAAGTTAGGAGCCAGGTTTTGCTTCAGACTAACAAAGCTTCACTTTCAACAACTAAAAGATGCACAATACCATTTTGTTATTTGAGTAGGAGTACCAATATTCTTTTTGCCAGGTACTCACTGATACTTTAATGTCATGTGACGCTTTCCAATAAAGTTTTTAATGAAAGCGTGTGCAATTTATGATAGTATTGAAATGTATGACCAGACACCCTTTTTTTACTTACTGCACACACACAACAGGCCTCATATATAAATACATGCACCAGGGCTGGATATATTTACACTAAATGTAGGAGACCGGAAGCAAACATTGAAGCCAACTAGATGTTTTTAGATACCAGAAAAAGACTGCTTTTAGATTGGTGTAAAATAAACTGGAAATTTTAGGCGCCATGAGTAAAATTCAAGGAGCCAGTGGCTACCAGACCCATGGATTTGTCAAGCCCTGACCTAAACAATGGGACTGGTGATGGACACAATGTTTCAGCTGCAAAGCCTCGCTCATGGGGGTCATTGAGACCTCCACTGGCATTTTGTATTCATTTGGGAAATATGTGAGATCAACGACTCCTTGGCCTCTGAATTTTTTTAAAATTTATTGGTCTCCCCATGGTGTGTGTGTGTGTGTGTGTGTGTGTGTGTGTGTACACAGCCATCTGTTAAATGTCACACTGTTGTGGAAAGTAAATATGGCCGCTTACCTGGCAATGATGCACGAATGTCAGTGAGCAGGCCTGGGAAAGTAAACTGTCCGTGCATTAAGTTGAAGAAATATTTACAGAACTCAAGCCGAGGAATAAGGCTGCTACGGATCCACCCAAAATCAAGGGCCACAGGTGACCCTGTATGAGCCGCAGCTCGAGTGGCTTACATGTGCCATCTGTTCCTGCCACGTGGCCGTGAGGATCTATTAGAGGTGCATTCATAGGGGGGCGACTACATTTTATCAATTACAGTGCAATAAATGTCATAGTGCACCATGCTGCGTCAGTCAGGGCTTATTAAATCCAGGAATCTGGTTGTCATTACCCACCTAGCAGATTACCTTTCTAGGTCCTAAATTACTTGTTTCTCCACGAATGAAACCTTGCCCAGCTCCTGAATTCGTTACAAATTTGTAATGCCCTGTAATAGACACATTTTTGAGCTTGGCCTATATTTTCTTCCAACGTGTGGCAGAGCTTTTGACCCCTAAAATCACCGTTTGCTCTTCCCCTCCAGCCAGTTATCCTTAGTAGAGTCACGTAGAACGCCCTCAGTCATTTAATGCTTTTTTTTTTTACTTTTTATTTCCTTATTAATTTAATGCAATGCCTCGGTTTTCTCTCTTACAGAATTGAAAATATATGACCTGTCTTTTTTGATTTTGCTTTTGACTGGTGGGGAATAGAAAACCTGAGAAACCATGGCCGACGATATGACGGCAGAGGAGATCCAGCTTCAGGCCAATCAGGTCACAGATGAGGTCAGTCTTTTTTTCATCCTTAAAGATGTTTTACGTGAGTGTTTATATGCACGAATGACCAATTTTATGCCTTAATCCTGCAATTTACATTTAACACAGTTGTAGTTGGATTTGGGGATATCCGGCTCCTGAATGCAATGGCCCATATTCTATTCGTGCCCAGGCAGTAGGAAGAACTTGTTAGGTTTTCTGTAGAACAAAGAATGCATTTGACACGTTTTGTATGATTAATGTTTGTTTGGGAAACGTTGACTAATCAGCGGAGCAGAGTTCATATAGTTTGTACTTTGGCCTCGTGTCCATGGGCTCTGTCTATAGCCGCTGCTAATGTCACTAGTTTTGCCATGATTCCCCGACAGGGTGATTATTTTTTACTTTTTGTCAGGTCCTTGTTGACTTCAGAACCAAACGTAACCTTACAAAAATATTATAAATAGTATAATACTGCATAAAATCTAGAAATGTCACTTATTTGCAGTGCACAGATACACTCTCAATATTTGAGAGCTGCCAGCCCATGGTTACTGCACAGGTTGTTTTTGGGCAACCCGTTCGCCGATGGTTGTCTTGAACCAATTTGTATTTGTATTTTATTTTATTTTTTTGGTTACTTTTGGTCCTGAAGTCAACAAGGACCTGTGATTTTATATGCTGTTAGCTTTTCATCCCAGTGGTGACCACATATAACCTCATTTCTTGTAACACTCTATTCCACGCATATAGTGGTGTGTAGGAAACTTACAGGGTTATCCAAAGAGATTCGAATTGCTTGAGAAAGGTAACCGAACGCTGAAAATCAGCGTTCGGTTACCTTTCCTGGCCATTCGGCTATCCAGAGAGCAGGCATTCTCCAATCCTGGCGAATTGCCTGCACATACGGTGCCTGTTCGGTCCCTGTTCGAGGGCAGTGAATCCCCATCAAAAGCACTGCTTCGGCTATTCAGAGAACACAAACCAGCAGTGAAAGGTTCCCTAATGCCCTGCCATTCGGTGGTTTAATTCGGCAAATTTATTCAGGAGAATCCCATAGGCTTCAATGTTAAAAATATTCCCGTTTTAATTCAATATCTAATAACCGTTCATTATAAAATTCTGCAGCAAAAAGTCTCTTTATTTATAGATTTTTTAGGATACTTTAAGCATTTTTCTGAATTTTTAAAAAAAAATTAAAAGTCCGATTTTTTTTTTTTTTTCAGTTTGCTTATTTTTTCTGTAACAGCCCTCTTTATTATCATTCCTGGACCTCCTGTGAAAATTTCAGACATTTTCGCTCAGTAGTTTCTTTGCAAACAGCGTTTCTTTTTCCCAGATTCATACAAATGGTTTTTCTAATTTATTCACTGCCTCCTCTACGTCACAGCTGCTTGGCTCTGTGTGATTGGCTCCTTTTCGCTCCTGTTCGGCTCCTCTTCGAAGGTTAATCCAGATGTTTTTTGCTTGTTTTCAGCGTGCATTCGGTTAGTTTTCGTCAGGTTTGCGGCAGCTTTTCCCTGCAATTCGGGGACTCTGTGCTGTTTGCTGAATACACCGCAGGGTCACCGAAATGCAATCGGCAAAAGGAACCGAATTGAAGAGAACGAAAAGTCACCGAACGTGCGGTGACTTTTCGAATCTCTTTGGATAACCCTGTATCTCCCCACGCTGTTAATTACATTATACTGTCCATTGAATCACTGAATATTATCTGTTAGACACGCCTCCTATACTTTCCCAGTCAGATGTTAAGTTCCCAGGTAGGCATTTTTTTAACCTTTTTTTGGACTAAAAGACCACATCACCTTTTCGCCAATCTTGATACGATCCCTGAAAGAAAAGAACCCTGTAAGATTTAAAAACACAGGTTTACATATTTCCACACTTAGCTCCCGCAGTACTCGTGGATGAATTGCATCCAGCCCTGGGGCTGCATTCACTTTTAGTTGCTGCAGCGCATTTTCTTGAGTCAACAAATCCCATTTTATTACGTTTTCATCAATGATTTGCATGTCTGTTAGGGATGCACCGATACCACTTATTTAAGTATGAGTACCGATACTTTTTTGAAGTACTCACCGATACCAAGTACCGATACTTTTATTTTATGTCATGTGACGCTTTCCAATAAGAACAGACCTCATGGATATTGCCCCCCCCCTCTCTCATGGATAATGCCCCCCCAGCTCTCATTGATATGCCCCCCCGCTGTGTATGTGTATATATTACACATAGACCCCAGACCAGACATAGGGTGCTGTCCGAATGCTCTATTGGCATTCGGAGAGGCACCTGGAGCTCTCTGCGTTCTTGCATACTTACCTTCCTGAGCAACGCCGGTAAAGTCTTCGTGCGTGCACTCCTTGGAAGGCCCCCAGCCGCGATCACGGCTGGGGGCTTTCCAATGAGTGGAAACTTTACTGGCGTCACTCAGGAAGGTAAGTATGAATGCGATGAGCTCCAGGTGCCTGTCCGAATGCTGATAGAGCATTTGGACAGCCGCCCCAGCCCCTCGGATGCTGGCTTCCGGTATGGAGGGGAAAATATGAGTACCAAGTACTCATGCAGCACCTGGTATCGGCACCGATATCTGTGCAACCCTATCTCTTGTCATAGGTTCCCCTTTTGATATGACCTGAAGAAAAACACACACTCACCACACCACACTGTTTTGAGTGCATGAAACGTCTTACAGGTTGTTTTTTTTTATGCACAGCATGGAATGGTTGTGGTGGTGAATGTACAGTAAATTATTTTTTCTTTTTCATGATACAGCATGTGGGCATAACTTAAACACAACAGGTGTCGCTATACTTGTTTGTGTTATCCCCACCAATCATTGTTTTTTTTTTTTTTTCTTCTCCTGTAAATGACTGACTTATTCTTAGTACTTTGCAAAGTATTTTTCTTGCTCTTTGGGGTATCCAGCATTCAGATATAGCATACAGTTAGTTTTGGTTGTTTAGGGATGCATTTGATGGTATATTTGGGATACAGTCTGTTTCCTCTGCATGTTTTGTTGTATTGGTCCTGGAATGTTGACATGACATTTGACAAAGGTAGCTGGGGACAACTTGTTTATGTCCTGTACAGAGGGACAGAATTGATCCCTGGATTGGGAATCTGTTTATATGCTCCCCGACCATAGCATTACTGCTGACCTTGGAGAGCTGGGATTATTTCCATCCACTTTCTGGCAAACTAAAGTTGGCTAATCTCTTGCGTGGCATCATGTCTGATTTGTGGCTCTGGCTTTTTAACGTTCATTGTATCTCCTCTACCTGGAGAAGTTGCGATCACTTGTGATTAATCCTTGAAGGGATTCTGAACTACAGTGACAAACAAGTTAACTTTGAGTCTCACGATTTGTTTATGGAATCGGTATCACAGACTACAAATACCTGTTATGTAACCACAAATATTACATTTTAAGACATGGTAATTGTCTTTGTAAAAGTTACAGTGCTTGACTTTTTAAATGTGGTCTCCTGTTAGGCCCTAAAACTTCTGATGTAAATTATGCAACAAGCATTTCAGTAATGGTAACCTCACCTGTCTTCTTTCAGTCCCTGGAGAGTACGCGCCGAATGCGGAACCTGGCCATCGAGGTAATGTGCTCTTACTGCTTTAGTACATGTGCGCTAGAAACCTTTTGGTAAATGTAATTAGATCTGAATGTGATTTTTGTAGAGCTGTGGCGTCTGATTACCCTCTGCTTCTGTCATGCCCAGACTGTGCTATTTTGAGAGTTCGAAAACGTTATATTCTTTGAACATTTGTAAATGTGTGGTATATTAAAATCAAACCAAAGACTATCGACACAGTGAAGGGGTGAGGTGGCCTCACAGTACTTCTCAATTTGTTAAAGTGCACCCTTTGTTAGAGACTTTTCATGTTTTCGTTGTAGTTTGATTAAACCAGCTAACCTTTTATTTTACAACTTCTAATGGAGTTTCCAAATGCTCTCTGGGATTTCTATGTTAAGACACAAAGGAGCCTTGGAGGGAGTGTTTTTCCTGTGAGGCATCACTCCCTAGGGAAACGTGGCATGCCGCAGCACAGAGAGCAAGCCGCAAGTGCAGGGAGATTGCTTTACAAGGATATTTTAACCTCTTCCCGACCGCTGATGTACCATGTACGTCTGATTGGGAAGTCTCCCTTAGACCCGCGGATGTACATGATATGTCAGGGTCCCGTAACCTCCCTCCCGATACTCCCTTTCCTCGCTGGGATCCCATGGTGGACTGGAAGCCTGCCCCACCTTTTCAGGGGGCCGAGCAGGTGCAATTACATAATCGCCAGACGCTACACGGTGCCTGCTGTAAAAATCCAGGAAGGGGAGGGGGGCTCATTTTGGAGCCCTCTATCTTCCCAACCATTAAAGATGGGAGGAAACAAATTGCACCGCTGGAAAGGGCAGAGTCTCCCCTTTTCAGCGGTACATAGCATTCACTCCTATAATGCCTTTATTGCGCTTCAGTGCTGAATCGCAATTCAAACCCAGAGGTGGCTGAGCCAAGCCTCCGGGTCACCCCCCCACCCTCTGACATCCTCACCAAATGTGTGAGGACATCAGTGGGCCAGTTAACCTCCTAGCTGCCAATTCGTGGCAGCTAAAGGATCATGTTAGATATTATTGGAAAGGCCTGACCATGATGCCAAAAATGACCAGGTTTGTTGTTGAACTTGTCTGGGGGGGGGGGGGGGTTAATTAAATAGGACTTAAGCTGGCATCTAAAAATGAGCATAAAATGGTCAGAATGAGCTCAGCGCACAGAGATGAAGGGGTTAAAAAGCAAAAACATTTAAAAATTGGGTATTTCTAGTCTCAAAACTATTTAGCCTGGGTCTTTTTTGTCAGTTGTAGATTTTGGGGATTAAATTTTGAAAATGTGTTTTTTGTTATCATATATTTTCATATTTCTTTTAATAGTAAATTCTAAGATATGATGGAAATAATGGTATCTTTTTAGAAAGTCCATTCAATGGTGGGAAAAACGGTGTATAATAAGTGTGGGTTGCATAAACAAGTAAGAGGAAAATTTGACCTAAACACGAACAGCGAAGAAATGTAAAAACAGCGGCGGGCACTAAAGGACGGATTTTCCTAAAACTGTCCGGTCACTATGGGGTTAATATTGTACCGGCTGGCTGGAGTAGAGGTAACATCTGAGCTCTAAACTGGGGAGACAAAGGTTTGAATCCCGGCCAGAGCACCTCTCCAGGTGAACATTGAACATGCAGGTTACATACATACCTAAAGGCTGCAGGTTTTGTGTGTTGGGAAGAATTTACATAATGATGAATTCTGGCCATAGTCTTGGTCTGCTTAGTTGACGCAGAGCCAAAGAAAAAGTCAATGGAAGGATTTATCCCTTTTTTATACTTTTAAAAAATTTCCCCCACCTTGTCTTTTTTTTATTAATTTTCATTGACCACATCCTCCTCTTTAACTGAAAGTCTCAAGCAGAAACTTTTATTACAATGTATAATCGTGGATGATGATCTGTTTTTTTTCTAGTGTCAAGATACTGGTATCAAGACAATCAACATGCTGGATGAGCAAGGAGGTGAGGTTTTGTTTTTATTCCTCTTTTGTATGAATGGCATTGCAGTGTTTTTAAAAAAAAGGACCTAAACACGGGCAGCACTGTGGGTGATCGGTAGTCTATTGGACACTCTCTTCATCCAGCAGCCTTATTTCATTCCGAAAAGATGGGATTGCTGCAGCATGGCACCGGATCAGCCTGGGAGTTCATGTCCCCTCCACATCTGTCTCTAGAACCAAAACCCCTTTAGTTCTCAACCTGACAGTTTTGTTATAACTCTCGTTATACAACTGTTACATTTTTAATGGTAAAATTATGTTGTTTCACCACCTTTTTGTAGAACAACTAAACCGTGTGGAAGAAGGATTGGACCAGATCAACAAAGACATGCGAGAGGCTGAAAAGAACCTAACAGAGCTGAATAAGTGTTGTGGACTGTGTATCTGCCCTGGGAAGAGGTGAGTCCCCAGGGCCATGTGTGCCGGGAATGTTTTCACTTTGTTCCCGATCAAATCCCAGATCTTTCTGAAGCCTAGCGAAAAAAGTAAGGATTAACTCAGCACCTATTTGGTGATTTGAGACTCGCTGTGAGTCTTTAAGCCAAGTGTAATATGTGCTTTCTATGTTTGGGACAGAACAAAAACCTTCAGCTCTCAAAACCTTGTTACGTGGTTTGCATCTGCAAAGTCACATAAAATCCTTGGAGAATCTCAAAACCTACACCTCATGTGGCAGGGAAGAGGGCATCATTTGCCACCTCCACTCTCTGTAGAGGAAAGGACACTAGTGGCATCACAAGGGGGGGCAGGGGTGCGGCCCGCACCGGGTGACACCAACCCTAGTGACGCCACGGAGCAAATATTTCTCACATCTTTGTGCGGTGCTGGCAGAAAATGACACGCAATTTTCCATTGTGTCCAATGTAATGGAGAGCTTATCACCAGCGCTGCTGTCGGGATACTTGCCATCACCCTAACCTTACAATATAGTGTCTGGCTTGTAATTGAGCCAGTAACAGGGAGCTGCTAATAGCGAACGCCTTGCTTTGCTTTGTCTTGGCGGCTCCCAGCTAAATCGGTCAGAATAGGGGCCCTAGTGTTTTTGCGAATCCTGTGGCACGAATTGAGGAAAGCCTTGTGGGAGACCTCAGATCAGCAAAGCCAAAGTGATGTAACATTTTTACAATCCAGATTGTGGGGAAGTCGTATATTGGGATCAGATTTGCAGAGCAGAACCTGGGTTTACATTGCTTGAAGCCTCGGAACAAATGTTGGATAATGCACCGTAACAGAGAGCGCATCGTGGCACAACGTATTCTGTGATTCCTATTTCCTTAACCTGATGAGGCCTACAAAGCGCCGTGTGGGAAAAACTATTCTGCTTCTGTCACGGTTTTCTGTAATGTGTTTTCTCCTTCATCTGCATGTTGAACCATCCCATGCTGTTAAACGGGAAGCTTTTTCTTGTGTCTCTGTAACCTATTTTTTGTCATAAAATCTCTGTTCATCAGAGCTTTTGATTTCTCCCCCCTGCTTACCTAAATGGAGGCCTCCCTGCACTCAGAGCTTTGCCTGGCACAGGTTGGTATTCACAAGCTGCAGTAGTGTTACAGAATACTTGCTTTTTGCTATATCTTTTTGTTGTCCTGCTTTTTTTAATTGTTTAAGCTTGTATTGTATAAAGTTCAGTAATGACTTTAACAACTTCTTAACCCCCCCCCCCCCGGCGGTGTTCCTGAGTGTGTCTCGGGGTTAAATTTCACTGCGGAGAGCGGTAACCCTGAGACATACTCAGGCTGTATACATCACCTCTCCTTGCGCTCCCTCGCTGATCTCTGCAGTCTCCTGGCGATCGCAGCGTTTTACTTCCTGGATTCCTTCTCGTGAGGAGGAAACCAGGAAGTATGAGGGTCGCGATCGCCGGAGGAGACTGCAGGGACATCGAGGGAAAGGTGATGTATCCAGCGGCATCCTGAGTGTTGCTCTGGGTTACCGCTTCCAACATAGGAATTTAACCCCGAGCCACACTCTGGATGCCGCTAGGCGGGGCCATAAAAAGAGTTTTCAGCACAGACTTTTCTGAAGAAATAGACCGCCAGGGAGGTTAAATCAAGCAATGACTAGATTCATGAGGGTCCTGAGAACAAGCAACAGCACTAGTGGCCTGCCATAAGGTGGGTCCCCACTCAGGTCTCAAAGGTTTTTGCTAGATGGTGCCATTTAGAGACTTCTATTCCATAGCCAAATCAGACGGTCACCCAGAAAGGGTACGGTACTGAAATGCCATGGAAGGCTCCTCTGCACGAGAGATGCAGCAACCAGATGACCGAAACCGACTGCTCCTTAAACATCTAAGCTCTATCATTTTGGGTTAAGCTCTCGCAGACTCTGTATTCTGGACATGCTACTGGAGAAGCTGAGCATGCCAGTAATGGGTGTCTGCGCATGTGCTTTACTCGCCACCAGGTAAATCCCTGCACAAGTCACTAGAGCTTATAGGGTAAAGGAAGATCTGGTGACCATCAGCTACTTTGTCTTCCTTTGTGTGATCTTGCAGGCTTTGACAGGGGTGACGAGGTCGCTTGGGTTATATACAGGGATAGCTTTTAAAGTGAATGCATGGACACACCGGGCTGCTTACCGACCGTAAAACACAATAGGTATGAATAATGCGACTCAAAAATATTCTGAATAACTATAGACGTTAAATATTGTGAAAGGACAAGATATAGAATCTCTTAATATTAAAGAGATACTTAACATCCAATCCTACAGGGTGCTGCAGACACGAGGAAGCCTGCACCATGATCGGAGGAACCCTGAGCAGACTCCTAAGTCAAAGGGGGGGGGGGGATTTAGTGGATATTTTTTTTTTTTTGATGGGAATAGGAAATGTTTTCCTAACAAGCTCCCAAATGTTTCCTTTGACCTGTTGAGTTCATTAAAATACAATATCCTTTTTTTTTATTCCCTCTATGCTTGTGCTTTGCCTGACAGACGGCAAGCACACTGACCTGAGCGGAGGGCTGTCCTGTAGGACGTCTCTCGGCTCTGCACTGTGTCCCCCTCTGGCATGCCGGTTATATAGGTCAGCAAAATACCTCTGATCAATACAAAGCGAGGTGATGCACTTCTTTTGTCCAAGAGGCATTTTAATTCACCTGCTTTCAGTTTAAAATTCATCTGTTATCTCATGGATTATAGCAACATTAAGTTATGGGCTCCCCCCCCCCCCTCCTTTTTAGTTAAACCTTTGTTTCTTTGATCATGGCAGGCCCAAGAACTTTGAGACTGGAGATGCCTACAAAAAGGCATGGATCGGTGGCAAGGACAGCTCCTCAGGTGAGGTGGTTTCAAAGCAACCCAATCAAACCAATGGACCAAATCGTGCAGGGCAGAATGGTGCTTATGTGAAAAGGTAAGTGTCCTTGAACAGAACATGGTTATCGCAGCATTAAAGGAACTCTCTACTGAAAAGTAGGTTTTTTTGGGGGTTTTTTGCCCTTAAATGGCAGAGGCTGCTGACAGCCTCTGTAAAACTGTTGTTTTTTTTTTGTGTACCATTTTACTACTTTTTGTCCCTTGCCGCACGCAGTTCCTACTCCTTAGGGACCTCTAGGTTTGTGAGTCTTTTTTCCTTGCAATTTGCACTTGGTGCACTACTTCCATAGCGTAGGAACTGCAAATTGCACATCGGGCCACTTCAAAAAGATAAAGTTGTCAGGATACGTAGAGCGTTTCTCTTTAAACTGTTAATCCTAACCCAACATGTCTTTTACACTATTTGATCTTCAATCAAAGGTTAAAGGGGCCTGATAGCCACTGACTCCCGAAATTTTACCAAATTGGTATGTAGAGTAATTTTAGGTGCAAAACCTGGCTTGTGACATGGACTAGGGGTTGTATTCCAACCCTGCTGTAAACTTTGGCAGTTAACGGCTCTGGGAGGTTTACAACAGGTTTGGGCTCTAGGTTTTCTGCTTGGCATCTTTTGTCAGATATAAAAGTCTGTTTAACATTTAAAGGTAAACTCTTTGAAACAAAGTTTATTATAATTGTTACATAAACAGACTATATGATTTGTTTTCATAGGACTGAACTAGAAAAGCCATAAACCTGCAGGAAAGGAACAATGTTTGAGAATTGGCTCTTTGGCGCACAAATAAAAGCTGTAATTACTATGTTTGAGAAAACAAACACTGAAGGCTGAGAGGATTTATTCTTGTGTCTTCTGTTATGTGGAGAAGTACTTTTTTTTTTTTATATATATAATTCTTGCATTCAACCTCTTTTCAGGACCAGATGAGGAATCCTCGTCTCAGATATTCCCGAATCTGAAAGTTTTGGTGGTTTTTTTTTTTATCATTCCACCTTATCTGCCTGGACAATTTATATAATATTGTATATAATCACCGTCAAGCTGTTTTGTATAAGATGTAAATGAAATGCCTCATTACACGTGGGTTACAGCCAAGACCTCATATGCTTATATTCCAAAACCTGTCTGGTCCCAGCACACCCAAGGGATACACAACCTGGACAATGTAGTGTCAGAACTTACTGCAAAGCTCCAGGTGTAGCTGTAGAGCATCTCTTTCTGGTTCTAATCTCCATGTATGATTTTTACATCTTCTGTCAGGATAACAAATGATGCTCGAGAAGATGAAATGGAAGAGAATCTGCAGGAAGTGGGCGGCATACTGGGACAACTAAAAAACATGGCCCTAGACATGGGCAATGAGATCGATGCCCAGAACAAACAGATTGACAAAATTAATGAGAAGGTGAGTGGCTGTAGATGATGCTACGTTCACATTGGAAGACAATGCTACATGTAATCTGCTCCCAAAATGGGGCTGGGGCAGTGCTATTGTTATTTCAGGAGATACACTGTAGAACAGGTGTCACCAACCCTGACCCTCCAGATGGTTTAGAACTACATCTCCTATGAGGACCAGTCAAACTGTGTACCTAAAGCACCATGAGAGACGTAGTTTTAAAATATCTTTGGTTATTCAATCTAGCCCTAAAAGCCGATTTGGAAAGTGAGATAAATGGGAGAATTTTTCTGGTTTGGCTATTTTGACCTAGAATTTACTTCTCCAGTCATTCTCCTGGTCTATGTCTCTCTCGTCAAATCCAACTTCCAGGCCTGTCATACTCTGGGCCCCCAAGAGGTTTATGGCCTTTTGGATTCTCTGAATGCATTAGATAGCCAGAGCATTGTGGGAGTTGTAGTTCAACATTTAGGGGGCTGGAGATTGACATTGAAACTTCCAACACATGCTCCTAGCTGTAGGCTTCAGCTGAGTGCCTGGCCAAGGATGATCCGCTTTAGATACACATGCTTCAATACTTTTCAGAGACCTTTTATCTTTACTCAAGAACCTACACATTCAAACACCCGCTGCACCTCTTCAAACACCCGCTGCACCTCTTCAAACACCCGCTGCACCTCTTCAAACAGCTGCTGCTGACAGCCTCCAAGGAGAGCCTAAAAATGTCATGGCATCTAGAGTGTACTTTAAAAGAAACACTACAAAAAGTGTAACAAATGCTGCGGTCAGTAAAACGCGTGTTTACACACACAGGTCAGGATGTACATTTCTGTTTTTAGTGACTTTGTTTTGAACTTACCGTTTGTTTTTGTTTTTTCTCTCTCTGTTTTTAGGCGGATACCAATAAGGCTCGCATTGACCAGGCAAACAACACCGCGAAGAAGCTGATCGAGTGAAAGATTGCACGCATTTCTTTTGGGCTTGAGCGGAAGTTCTTTAGCAATAATCTAAAATGTCAGTCACTCGCTGGAGGGTAAATAAGTGAACTGGTTTCCTCTTTAAAACGCAAAGTGCATCTTACCTGTGGAAGGTCCATCTTCCTCAATCCATGAATGTAAACTGCTTTTGTTCTGGTATATCGTCCTGTACACATCTTTTTTTTTTTATTGTGCATTAGAAAAAGGGGGGGGTGTGTACACTTATAGAAGGTCAAACTATCCAGCATGCGTGGTATTTATTTCAATGTCCTTTGTGCAACCTTTGGGAGTGTTTTTTAAATGAAGGTGGAAAAACCAGAAGAACTTCTGCTATTCCTTATTCAGTAGCACAGGCCTGGGAATATGCGGGGTCAGGCTGACAGCTACAACTACAAACTGTCCTTTTAATGAGTGTCTCACAAATGAAACCTATCCCCCTCAGGGAACACGAAGGACAGTTACGAGGTTGTATTCCTGCTGATCACTTTGCTAGCACTTTTTCTTTAATGTTTATTTTCTGTAAACTGTGAAAGTGTCACTGTGTGGGGTTTTTGTGACCTGCCATAAGCCAGGCAATGGCAAGCTCACAACACTAACTTTTCCAATGCTTCTACAAAGTGCTGGTCTTCCATTTATATTATAGTAGGCAACGTGTGTAAATGTAGAAAAATGCATCATACAACTATACATTATTTTCTTATCTTTTAGAATGTTTTAGGACATGTATCTTTTTAAAAGGCTTTGGGTAAAGCCCATGAAAAAGAGGCTGTTGCAAGAGAAGACACAATGTCTGAATCCGCACCAGAAGCCATGTTACTTAATAGATTTGGGGCTGGATTTAACAGCGACTCTTCCCTGAAACCAAACCTGAGAAACTGGCAGGGACCACGCCAGGCGTCCTACAGCCGCTCAGCACCAAAACATGAAAGCTTTTTAATAGACCGTTCCAGCATCGCTACAAAGCCTCGTAAATATTACTTTAATCATTTAAAAAAAAATTCTACTGCAGCAATTAAGGAAAAGCGCAACAGGATCGCTTCACCTTTTAATATATCCCTGATATAAAAGCCAGGGAAACCTTCAAACAGACTTGCTTTGTGTACAAGGCTTGTCAGCATAATAGAGCAGGAATCTCCATTTCTGGTCCCCTGGATGCAATAATCGGGTGTATTTGTGAAATAATATCTAGGGGGTAGCGTTTGAGATCCCCGCCACAGAGCTAACCTATACTGCCAATCAAAGGGCAAAGCTCTTGTTGCTGATTAAAAAACTCTTGCCAGAATTTCTATGAAACTAAAATACAAGATTTATTGGCCTTTGAATGTCTACATCTGTTAAGTGACCTTAATGGCTGCTCACAAGGGCAGTGACTGCTAATCTTGGCTGAAGAACTACATGACCCATGATTCAGCCTAATATCTTGGCGTCACATGGCATGTAGTTCTGAAGGACGGGTGGTTTGATCCATGAAAGCAAGAATTTCTGTTGAAAGCCCTTGCTTATCACACACTGCCTTCTAGTAACACATAGCGAAGTTTTAATGTGATTTATTTTCTCATCCACTGTCTAGACGGAGTTCAGGTTCTGGTGGGGTCCTGCTTCCCGTGACAGTCTACTCCAGGCGCTGTGTGATAATGGACCCTGTAGAACAGTTTCCCAAACCTGTCCTCAGGACCCTCTAACAGGCCACATTTTACCAATAACTTTGAGCAGCAAATCGTAGCACCTGTGCTGTGCTTCACATCCTGCAAACCTGGCCTATCAGCGAGTCTTGAGGACAGGTTAAGGGAAACACGGTTCTAGAAAATGTTTTATGGTGTTCAATAAATGTCCTGTAGGGATGGGGATTACTTATGCTGTGGATGTTCAAGCTTTTGTCATTATTTGTAAGTGGTTCAAGGTAAAAGCAGGAGTTTGATAACTACTCCTCATGGTTCTTCAGAGTTCTGGGAATTGTAGGCAATAGCTGACCGGAGATTCATGGGAAACACCTGGGGATATGATTTGAAATCCCTGTTTTAAACTGAACCTTTTGCAGTTAAACCTGATCTTAATGGAGTTTATTTTTTAAATAAAGATTAAAGCTGTTTTTGTACAATGAATGAATGTACCACATGTGCTTCCAAAGTCTTCTTTTCCCCAAACATGTTAAACTTTTAATAAAGTGGCTGTAAATAACGTGGTTGTTACAAGTCTTTGTTCACTGAAGACCCTGAAGGAACAAGAGAGTCTCTCTTTGTTATGAGCTGCAGAGTCTCGTGAAGGTAGGACATCTATACACATGTGCAAACACCATAAATCGTGTAGTAGTGAGTGAGTGATGCTGCGTGAGATGGAGTGTGCAGACCAGACACATTTGAAACCCAGTTCATTTGTTGCAAGCTTTGTGTTACTGTCATGAAACTTTTCTAAATGTTGACAGCTGTATGCAGGAGATCAAACACATGACATCAGAAAACCATCCTGGAAGTGCAGGTAGAAAGATCCTTTTATAAAAGGAGTGGCTCTATTCTGGCCAAACCAGCAAGGTGTAAACGTGGCACAAAGGGTTAGAGATTGATGGACCCCTATTACCAGCTCCAGAGTAGCAAATCACTTCTAAATGAAATAGATACTGGCTGTGCTACCACTGCGATCATCTCCTGGACAAGTTGAGTTATATACCACAAGTCTGCCTATTGTTCCTAAGGTTTGACCTTTTAAAAACTAGGACAAGACATCCCAAAACAGGGAAGTCCAGGATTCACCGTCCTAATACTGAGGACACAATGTAGCTTGGAAATTGAGTGTATTTTGTAAGAGCTTAGTAAAGCACAACATACCATACATACGGCTCTATTCCAAAATTGGTGCCAACTTAACTTGCCACAGCTATTAAACAGCTCTGGTTAAGTTTACAGTCTATGGAGTAAACAGGGTTGCGCCGATACATTTTTAGGACCGAGTACAAGTACCAATACTAAAGTCATGACTGCTTTCAGCAAAAACCTAGTTTATTGGAAAGCCTGTCCAGTTTACATTGAAATGTATGGCCAGACACCCCCATTTACTCACTGCACACACCTCATCTCAGATACATGTGCATACTTGCAAACCTCTGACCAGAGCGATATATCAGACATACCCACTCATATCTTTGTTCGTATTCAGTGGTGCCAGAGCACACCATATCTCTCCAATCTTTTTTTACTTCGATTTTCTTCTGTCCCATCTTAATGTCTCCCTTCCAGGAAGCTCTTGTATAATATGGCCCCGGCATGTCTTTTAAAACTGCGATTGTATGTGCTGTCTGGGAACCGTTACCAATGAAGACTGAAACCTTTACAAGAACGATCTCCCCCAAAGTCTACATTTACAGTCAGACCTCAGACCGGAAGCTGGCATTTAAAAGCACTTTGCCAGCATTCCCATCCAGCAGGCCACGTTACCAGGTGGTGGGTCGCATGGCAGTGACGTGCGCTCAGGTTCTGTGAGATTTCTGCTGGATGCAGTGTCACAGCTCGGTAACGTGGCCGGCTGAAGGGGAATACTGGCTTCCGGTATCGGGGCATTTGGACAAGTACTGTGCAAATGGCACCGATACATCCTTAGTCGGCATGAATTTTGGAATAGGGCCCATAGCTGCTGCTAACATATGAACACTATTTCCAGGGACGATACAGCAGAGACACACAGTGACTGATAATTCACATACGTTCCATGATTCGAGGGCTGTGCCATTTCAACTTTACCTCCAATGAATACACCCGACCTTCCACTTAATAGAATTTATTCCGAATGAATCCCTGGAGTGCTCTGGCTTTAAGAAACTGATCTTCAATAAATCTTCAAGTTAAAATATATAGGAGCAGTTTATTTGTACTAATTTACAATAAATTAACATGTGCTGAAACCGAGCAGCCGCCTTGAAATTCCACCTTCCCCATCTGGCTGCTGTTTGTGCCATTGTAAACGTGTCTGCGCATTAACAAATCTGCAAGTGGTTTAGGGTTAATGAAAATCAGCTTTACAAGGAGGAACCTTTCACAGAACATTAATGTGTCCAAAGGTAGAAGGTAATCGTTACAATATACCTTTTTAGATCGGTGTTAAATATATAATTGCAGGATCATTAACGACTGCGTCACTATTTAACCTGAAGGATAAGATCTGCATACTTAGTTCTGGCTAGCAGTCTGGACCACATACGTGCCCTCCCATGGCTTCTGAGGGTAAATGCTCTAGTGCCCGGCGGGTACATTAAGCGTTGGCTATGGAGGCAGTGACTGTATCAACCTTGTGTTCAGGTGTAGCATCATGGTAAAGTCCTCTATCCAAGTCATGCAAACTTCTTTCGTGTGGCTGTAAATCGTTCCATATACTAAAAGAGAAGATTTTTGGTTTAGATTCAATAAGATTTATCCCAAAATAGACAGGTTGTAAAAAAAAAAAAAAAATGTGCTTTTTGCTGCAAATGTAAGAATAAAATTAGATTTTATAAAAAAAAAAAAAATGATCAAAAATATTTTACATTGAAAGCTATGGGATTCGTCTGTCGAACGGAATCCCTTCTCTAGGGGACAATTTCCCTGCCGCGACACTGGTTTAATTATACAATTAATCTTTTTTTCATGTAAATTGCACCACATCGTGCTGTCTTTGACAAATCCCATTCAAATGGGAAAGATTGCTAAAAAGGATACAAAGTATCAAGTAGAGGCGCTCCAGTGATGTTACTAATCCGTTATCAATAGGTGATAACTGCTGCCTCAATGGAACACTCACACAAACTTGTCAGGATAGTGCAAAAAAACAGGTTCGCTATGGCGCAAAGATAATGACAACATCTATAAGTGTGATGCAAAGAAAGTGCCGCATGCAACGATTAGCGCTGAAACAACTAATCGATTAAAATAGTTGTCAACTGTTTCCATTATCGATTAAATCGGTGTTGATTGACTGTGTACAGGACACACGGTTTAGACTGAGCTAAACGTAAATAACCTAAGCTTCGGAGCTGATTGGAGAAGACGTGCCGCTGCTTTACTAGGTATGATTTAGTTCTAGGGTTATGTCAGACACAACCAGTTTGTTTTTATTCCGTTTACAACAGTAGCAGAACTAAAACACAAACAATAGGATACTGCCACTGGGTGAAGGAGCTGCATGCCTGTGTTTTTATCTTTACTTGAAGCTGGAGTCCTGTGCCACCACCCCACCCTCCCTGCCAGACCCTCTTTGGTCTGGTCCCTTTCTTTCTCCAAACTCACTCCCACACTCAGATCCGGTCTTTTGTCCATACCCACTCACTCGAGCAAAGTCACTCCCAGTTTGTTCACCAAATTATTTAAAAAAGGACAGTCTACGCAACCTGACCACTTTAGCTCATTAACCCCGATTTCATGCTGACATCATCTATGACCAAGTGCTTGTAGCCGCATTCATTTTAGAAAGCAAACATTGGCTTAAGCTGCACATGCAACATCAACCCATCCCTCTGACCAAGCGCTCGCAGCATCAACCCATCCCTCGGACCAAGCACTCGCATACCTTGCGTGAAAAGTACGCAAGATACGTAATTTGCATATGTACGTACTAAAGTTACGTACACTACACAAATTGCTTATTTCTTTACTTAGAAAAGTGTTTACATAAAATTCCTTTTATTTTTTTGTATCCGATGAATCAAAATAATTATTAGCCTTATAAAAGTCCCATCATGCACTTTCACCTTTACTTATTTCCTACTGATAACAAACCAGATGCACCTTGGACTCTAACCATCCCTGACTGAGGAAGGCAAAAGAGTTATTTGCTGAAATGCATCTCCGGAAACAACCATTATCTATTTAACCTACTTTTACCATTTTTGTAATATTTACTGTTTTTACTAGTCAGCGTGAGATTTGTATACCAAATAGAAATTTTTAATGCATAGAAAGTTTGCTCTCTTTGCTATTTACTCCCCAACTGGTGAGCACCCACAGCGGCAGAACCATCACACCCAGCACCTAAAAGGGGTGAGGTGCTTATCTCTGAAAGCATCAAGGCGCAACACAGGAGCCTAACCAAATCACAGGCTCCAGCATTGGTGAGTATATTTCTGTACTGCAGTGAACACCTAGTGAGACTCCTTACGCTATGAGAGCTTTGTCTCTTATCTATTCCATCCTGGAAGCCACCTGCCTGTGAGCCACCATATCCAGGAAGAAAGGGACCAGGAAAAGGTTGAGCCACCCTTCTAAGTTGGCCGAATACGTGCACACCTAGAGCCAGGTTTTAGTGTGGCTCTATAGCAGTGGTGGCAAACCTTGGTACCCCAGATGTTTCAGAACTACATGTGCAATGATGCTTAGCTACAGGTAAAGCTGTCTGAGCATCATGGAACATGTAGTTCAGAAACATCTGGGGTATTAAGGTTTGCCATCACTGCTCTATAGTATGTGAGTGTTTTTGACCTTACTTAAAAATATAGTTTTCTTATATACCTGGATTCTGCGCCATTGCTGTGTTTCTCTCTATGCTTTCCCTAGGTACAAAAAGGAACGGACCCGAGAACTGGGAACTGACCAAAGAGCCTTCATTTTTTAAGTATATCTATTTGAAAGACTTTGTTTTTCCACTTGGTGCACGCACACCAGGAGGACATTGAATATTCTCTGACACACAAATACTATTAGGGAAAGAGTGCTAGTCTGCTGTAGTCCGGCAAAATCGTCTGAAGTCGTCCGCTGGCTAAAACTCCTGCATGTTGTGGTATTGGTCAGACGATGATGGACAACCGCATGATCGCACAAATACGGACCCACAGGACGGCCAGCCGTGGTGCCCACTAGTGGCAATACAATGTTAAAGCACTAAGCTGCTGTAAGAGTTTCTTAAACTTTGTAATTCAGCTTTATAATGGAATACAGCTGACTGGATCTGTGACAGCATTTCATACACCAAGCTCCTTATCAACTAACAGATCTCTTTCTCCATCAGATATATGAAGGCCATAGCTTTCACTGACATTCCAAGATCAGAAAATATATAAACCTGCCCACCAACACCATGGCCATCTCCTCAGATTAAATACAAAAGGCTAGGCATTTGTAAAGAGGTTCAGACAACAGAGCAGAGAGCAAGAAAAATAGGATTTAGCCGATTAATAAAAATGCACTAATTACTCGCTGACTTGAATTAACAGGGTTATTCAGAGAGAGGTGAAACTCTGCAGAATGACTGGAGAAGTGAAAATCCTAAATCAATATATCAAACCAGAAAAATCCTCCCATTTATCTCACTTTCCAAATCGGCTATTTGGTCAAGATTGTTCTCTCCTGCCATTCTCCTGGTTGTCACCTTTTTCTGAATAACCCGGTTAGGATTTTTCTGTGAATTTTAGAACATTTTTGCAGGCTATAAACATGACGCTCATGTCCTCTAAGCCAAGGATTTCAAACTCCAGCACCACCAGTCAGTCCATTGCCTGCAAGAGCTATCGGGGAACCCTGGGAGTTGTTCAACATTGGAGGAAGGGATCAAGTCACAGAGTCTGAGATTCCTGCTCTACGTGGTTACTTGTGCCACCTTGCAGGCAGTTGGCACAAGTAACCATGCCTACCAGAAACATAAACCGGTATGCGGTCAGGATAATGGACACAGGGCACTAACCTTTTCGTAGCCTTCCAGGTCTCTGAGCCGCTTTATTTCGAAGAGGTTTCCTTCCACTGCCAGCAGAGATATCTGGGAGTCGCCAAGAATACTCTGCGGCAACATACCCAGCTCTAGACAGTTTTCCTCCAGGCGCAAAACCTTGAGTCGTGGGCAGTGCGAGATCTGCACGGAGATCTGAGATATCTGAATGAAGAATGAGATCGTGCTAGAATATATACGCTTAAATAAAACCCAGTGCCAAGCCGGCGGGAGAATAAAGTTACAGAAAACAAAAAAAATCTAAAAACACGTGCAAGGTGAACATACATTATAAATGGGAGACAGTTCTGTATAACAAACCCTAAGAGTGTATAAATATCTGATGTTCCACACATTAGCTGTGTTCATTAAAAGAAAAACACCACAAGCTAGGCATCAGAGGTGTGCACAGCTGGAAAATTCATTTAGTTTGAAAATGATTTCATCCGAAACAGAATTGATTTGAATAATGATTCGTTTTCATAATTGCGATTCGATTTTTAGGATCACAAAAAAAAAAAAAAAAAAAAAAAAAATATATATATATATATATATGTATCAATAAATCAAAACATTCAGCACCACAGCCAATTGACAGGGACGGGGTGCTTTGTGAAACCGTGAAATGACACGGATTCTTTTTCAGCATTTCGTTTGTAATTTGGGATCGATTCGAAGTTTAGGATCACTAAATATAAATAAATAAATCCTGCTCTATTACTGTTAGATTAGGGTTAAACATGAGGGTGGAAAGGCAAGCTAGGGTTAAATTACAGTGTTGCTGCAGTGTGCGTATAGGAATCATTCAATCAGTGGTTCTCTTGTGAAACAGTATAACAAATCAATTTCCTTATATAAGCAGGGTTATTCAGAGAGAGGTGAAAAGCAGGAGAATGACTGGAGAATGGAAAATTCTAGGTCAAAATAGCCGATTTGGAAAGTGAGATGAAAGGGAGAATTTTTCTGGTTTGGCTATTTTGACCTAGAATTTTCCATTCTCCAGCCATTCTCCTGCTTTTCACCTCTCTCTGAATAACCCTGAAAGGTTTCGTTTCATTTTGGAAATTAATTCGTTATTTCAGAAGTACTTCCAAAATAACGAAATTTCTAACTGAAATTCGTTACGAAACTAATGCACCCCTCTACTAGGCAGGACTTGTTCAGGTTTTTTTCTCCTGCATGAAAAGTGCTGCAATTTTGCATTTTCTACTGTTACCCTTTGCGTCTCCTCCTCTACTCAAGCCATAGATTCATTTCTCGCACTGCCCCCATTTAGGATTATATGAAAATTGCCAAGACGGACAACAAGCCGTGTATTAACCTCCCCGGCGGTGCAATTCTGACATATTTTATATGTCAGAATTTGTACCATTTTTTCATCCCCGTGGCGGTATCCCCGAGTGTGGCTCGGGATTAAATTGCAATGCTGAAAGCGGTAACCCCGAGCCACACTCTGGCTGGGTACATACATACCTGTCCCTGCGCTCCCTCGCTGTCCCCTACAGTCACCTCCAGCTGGTCGCCGCATCCTGCTTCCCTTCTCGCGGGAATGGAACCAGGAAGTCACGATCGGACAGAGGAGAATGTGATTGCGGGAGGTCAGCGATGAAGCGCAGGTATGTATCCAGCCCGAGTGTGGCTCGAGGTTACCGCTTTCAGCAGTGAAATTTAACCCTGAGCCACACTCTGGAAAACCGCCAGGCAGGTTAAATATGCTGCTCATATGCAGATTCTCTCGCTCTCCCTTTCACAACATCAAAGCCTGTCTCCTAAAAGGTTTATTCACTTTTCCACTAAACCCAAGCACAGACCTGGCAGTCACAGATCTAGATTTAGTTCTGCTTGAATAAAACCCGACCCCTTGTGGCTGAGCCATTACTTTCCAGGGTTCCTTGTTTATATTCAATTCCATAATATATCTTCCAATGTTCTGTATATCAGTATTTACTGTACACCGTTACATCTCCTCCTTTTCTGTTACCTGCATGTATGTCAAATTGCAAAATGAAAGGGTTATCCCGCTGGGTGCTCATGGACTCCAGGGTGGCCTAAACCCCTCTACAGTATTAAAAACAATAATCGAGGATAAAGGCCCTCAAAAAAACCCCAGTAAATTAAAGGGAGTTTGTATTTAAGACGTTGCTAATATTGATATATAGCGCAGATGATCAGTAAGAGAAAGGAATATAAGAGGATGACGGATCTTGACGAGTAATCACCAACATGAAAAAAATACTGAAAGTGCTCAGTGAGGTTCACCTGGTTCTGATTCAGGTTTATTTCTATGGCTTGTACTCCAGACACCTCGTCAGGTATAGCCTGAATCTTGTTTTTCGAAAGGTCCACTACATCCAGGTGCCGCAGTGTACAGAGTTGCTTTGGTATAGCTCTCAGCTGGTTTCCAGACAGGGTCAAGGTCTTTAACGCAGATAGCTGCCCAAAGTCGGCAGGGAGGTTAGCGATGTGGTTTCCACAAACATTCAGGGTCTCCAGTTTTTTCAGTTTACAAATCTCTTCGGGAAGTCTGGCTGAAAGGGAAAAGGAAAAAACACAGATGTATTAAATCATGTATTGTAATATTTAATTAGCCCCTACACTGCCAAGGACCTATCCCACAAGTCATGTATTTAACTTGTGATCATTATCTGCCTGTAGCCTTTGAAGTGAATAAATGAAGCCAATTACACTTGTTTGCCAGATAACATTCTGAGAGAGAAACACCACTGGAGCTTGTAGGATTAGTCAAGGGAGCAAACAAAGATACAAATGCAGAAAGAAACAATGTGTCTTTACAATGGTTACAGTGTTCACATTTAAATGTGAATATTTCCCATTCTGGAAGACGGACAACCTCCCTGGCGTTCCGATTCTGACATATATATATATTTTATTTTATAGGTCGGAATTGGTTAAATTGTTTTCAGCCCCCTGGCGGTTTTCCCGAGTGTGGCTCGGGGTTAAATTCATTGCAGAAAGCAGTAACACCGAGCGACACTCTGGCTGGAATACATACATGACCCTGTGCTCCCTCGCTGAGCTCCCGCAATCACACTCTCCTCTGGCCAATCGCGGCATCCTGCTTCCTGGTTCCCTTCTCACGAGAAGGGAAGCAGGACGTCGCGATCGCACGGAGGAGAATGCGATTGCGGGAGGTCAGCGAGGGAGCACAGGGACAGTTATGTATCCAGAGGATGAGAGATAGTTGTGCAGAAAGAAAACATAAGCTTCTCTGTTATTCAACTAATAAGTTGCTAAATGCCACGATTCGGTGAGCCATACCAAAAGAAAATCTTATCATAATGCGGTTGGCAGGAAATATTTAGGGTACAATTAAAAAGTACATGAATGTCGTCATGTGAAAATATTACCAAAAAAAAAAAAAAAATAAGGGGGGGGGGATAAAGCCAATGAAAAGTAAAATAATTGAATGGATTAGGCAGTGGCTGAGTGACAGGCAACAGAGGGTTGTGGTCAATGGAGTTTATTCGGCGCAAGATCTTGTTACCAGTGGGGTACCTCAGGGGTCAGTACTTGGACCCATTCTCTTTAATATCAAACTTGGTACGGAAGGGGTTAAGGCTTAGAAGTAGACACTGGTAATACATCCATTTTTCCTTTAGGCCAAACACTATAAATGCCCATTTGCTTTCCCTGGTCAGTACTTTTTTGTATCATCTGTCAAATACGGATGGAGAGGCTGTAGAGCAGGGCTGGCTGAAAAGGAGAACTCCATCATTTGAGACCGCTTCCATGATGCTTTACCAACCACAGGTCAGACAGGGCATCATGGGGTGTAGTCACAGCATTTCACTTACTCAATCTGTTGTGATTTAGTGACAAGCTCTTGAGGACGCTGAATTTTCCCGTCCATGGTGGCAACACTTCTATCTTATTGCTGGACAGATTTACTGTGCGGAGGTTCCCCACCAGTCTCTGCAGGTCCTCCGGGAACTAGGGTGAAGAAGAAGAAGAAAAAGCAATCTGACTAACAAATCATATTCCTCGTAGATCATGGTTAGACTTTCTACAAAACAATCCTAATCCTTAAACCACCAGGGGAGGCACAAGCGAGATGGGGAACACTGGGCATAGAGACTCAACAACAGGGGAGGAGCACACAGAAAACTGGAGGGGCCACGTGGGGAGAAAAAATAAATAAAAATAGTATAGAGTATGGGGGACAACACTGGGATACAAGAGAGAAGCGAATGAAGGAGAGACGCTAGTGTAAGAAATCTTAAGAGGGAGAGAAATGGGGACAAAGGATTAAAATGAAAGGATGGTGTTAAATTTAGTGATGCACCGCAATTAAAATTTCTGGCTGATACCAAAACCGAAAATTCGGGATCAGCTTGGCCAAAAACCGATACCGAAAATCAGTCATCAGAACCTGGGCCGGGAGGTCCGGCTGAGCTGGGCCTCCAGGCCCAGGTTCTGATGACTGATCAAAGGCTTCCACCTCTGTGACGTCATCCCTGCGACTTCCATCTGACGGAGAGCGGGCACTGGATGCAGGAGAACTGCCACCGCTGGAGGAGCTCAGGGCCGAAGTAGGTATGTGTGTAGGCGAATATGTGTAATGCCATCTGCCCCCCCCCCCCCGAATAAAAAAAACAGTCACCTGAACCTGGAGGCCTGGCCCAGCAACCTGCTCAGCAGGACCTCCAGGCCCTAGTTCAAATGACTGATTTTCAGCTGATTTTTTTGGGCCGGTTTTTCCTTTCGGCCAAGAGCAGCAAAATCCGTGCGATAAATCGCACAGTGTGAACGGGGCCTTAAGCCACGAAAGGCTTTTGGTGCAGATAACATTCCTGGCAGAGCGCTCAGAGGATGGAGACCAGGCGAGGTTGTTGTCACTGACATATTTAAGTACAGTCCTAAGGAATTTGTTGGCACTTTATAAATACTTGTAACGGTCTCTGAGCAGAGCTATTGTTCCCATGTGGTTCTAGTCGACCAACATTGTCCCCGTAGCAAAGAAGTCTTTAAGATCTTGCCCCAGTGACTACAGACACATTCATCTTACATACACGGTTATAAAGTGCTTAGTGATGCATGTCATGGGGCATATTAAAACCCAGCTGCCTCCTATTCTGGACCCCCTATAGTTTGAGGGCCACCCATTCATTCAGTAGAAGATGCCATTGCCAGCACGCTTCATCAGGCCTTTGACCACTTGGACAAACAAAAAGGAAACAAAAACAAAGTATGCAAGAATACTGTTCATACATTTTAATTCCGCACGCAAAACAATCATTCCTCAGCATCTGATCAGGAAGTTGACCCTGTGGGGCCTTAACTCCCCCCTCTAACGGGATCCTGGGCTTTCTGACCGAGAGACATCAGACAGCCCCTCAGGGATGCGTGATCAGTCCATTGTCGTTAACTTTGCTGACTCATGACCGTGCAGCAATACACAGCGGGAACGATATCAGGAGGCTGGTGTATAGTCAACCAAATTCCAGGACGCATTGTTAAAACAAAAGAGATGGAATTTGACCTCAGGAGAGTAAGGAGCGACCACGTTCGGCAGACTGCTGTTGAGGACTATGAAACCTGTCAAAAATCACCACATTTCTTTGGGAGAAGCTTACTTGGTCCCTCAATACTTGCTCCATAGTCAAGAAAGGCCAGCAGTGTCTTTACCCTTTGCATAGGATGAAGAAAGTCCATCTCTGACCCCCACCCCCCTATCCTTACTACGTTTTACAGGCGGATGATTGGGAGAATTCTGGGCAGCGGAGTCACGGTCTGCTTTGGGAATTGCAATGTTTTGGGTTGTACGACAGCAGATCATGAGGACAGCTGAGAAGATCATCGGGGGTCTGCCTTCCTTCCATTAGTGACAGTTATACCACATGTTGGGCCAGATTACATTCTGGCCCCTAAAACGGGGACGCCAAGCTGGATAATGTGCCTGTAGGTTTCTCCTTAGCGTCCCCGTTTTAGCTACACATTGATGCTCGAGGCAGCGCTAGCGCCCTGGATGCTCGAGGCAGCGCTAGCGCCCTGGATGCTCGAGGCTAGCGCTTGTACATTGCAATCCTAACACTCTTTGCTCTCCCCATGTTAAGCATAGGGAACGCAAAGTACAGTAAGCTCGTGCTACAGAGAGCAGAATCTCTGATGTGCCAACAGGTTTTTTAATCCGTTAGCGTTCAGATTGTAATATGGGCGGCCTGCGCTAGGGCCACTTAACCCAGCGTTAACCCTCACACAGCTGAGCGTTAAGATTGTAATGTTGCCCGCTGAGTGCGCAAACCTCTTGGTGTTGTAGTGTCACTCCACACATTTCACATAATTGATTTACCCGCCTACAGTCTTGCAGAACATACCGATGTATTCGGGTCTTTACAGACAGACTAAAACGTTCCGTCCCCCCCAAACCATCAGACTCCTCAATGCTCTGGGACTAGACGGACAGTAACTATACACTCCCATCATATTCAGCCGGAACACTAGTCTACACCCTGTGCAATCGCTTGCATTGTATCCATTGTCCTCGTTATTGCAGATGTTTGCACGCGTGCGTGTTAGGTAGCGTTGGGGGGGGGGGTTTGAATTTTGTTTTCATTAGTTATTTATATATATCCATTATAATTTTTTATAAGTTATATTTTGTTCTGCATCGTCTTGTATTCCTTTATGTATTTCTGTGGTCACCGTTGTCTCGTCATACTGTGTGCAAGTTGTGTGTGACTGAAATGACAATAAAGTTGATTCGGATTCAGTAAGGTCCATTTACCCCGATTCAGTTCATACCTCAGTCAAACCCTTTTCCGTGAGCTGGAACACACCCGTCTTCTGTGCGGTCTCTATGTGGGCTTTCAAGGCGCTGTTCCCCATGGTGTACACGAGGATGTGCGGATTTCCTGCAGTTAATGTTTCTTCTCACCAGGAATTCTTCAGATGCCGGAAAGTCGCATAAACCTCTGGATCTAGAACGTGAAGAGACAGAGAGACCGTGACGATAACAACCACCGGCAAATCAATCACTCCCAGCCCGAGCATTGCGCTTTATTGTTTCTTCTTTTTATTACAGGTTTGGGATTTAAAGCAAAAGTAAGGACTAGAGAGGATGCCACGGCCGCGGCGCATTGTATCTTCCCTCCTGCACAGGCCCAGTCCCTTGTCGTGTATCGACATCACGTAACCCCCCCCCCATTCACCCTCTCATAACTCTCAGAAAGGAGGTGGTCACGGCAAATTCATCAAAATGCTCCTCACCCCGCACTCACTGCGTGCCCCTAATATGCCACATGTGCTCCTCACCCCGCACCCACTGCATGCCCCTAATATGCCATGTGCGCTCCTCATCCCACACTCGCTGCATGCCCCTAATATGCCATGTGCGCTCCTCATCCCACACTCACTGCATGCCCCTAATATGCCACGTGCGCTCCTCACCCCGCACTCGCTGCGTGTCCCTAATATGCCATCTGTGCTCCTCACCCCACACTCACTGCATGCCCCCAATATGCCTTGTGCGCTCCTCACCCCGCACTCACTGCATGCCCCCAATATGCCATGTGCGCTCCTCACCCCGCACTCACTGCATGCCCCCAATATGCCACGTGTGCTCCTCACCCCGCACCCACTGCATGCCCCTAATATGCCATGTGCGCTCCTCATCCCACACTCACTGCATGCCCCTAATATGCCATCTGTGCTCCCCATTCCACACTCACTGCATGCCCCTAATATGCCATGTGCGCTCCTCATCCCACACTCACTGCATGCCCCTAATATGCCACATGCGCTCCTCATCCCACACTCACTGTGTGCCCCTAATATGCCATGTGCGCTCCTCATCCCAGACTCACTACGTGCCCCTAATATGCCACGTGCGCTCCTCATCCCACACTCACTGAGTGCCCCTAACATGCCATGTGCGCTCCTCATCCATCTAAATTGCTATCAATTCCACCTCAGTATTTCAAAGCACATAACCTCTTCATTACCAGGTATACCCTATCAACAAACAATCCTGCAGGAGCCCGAAATAAAGTAAACTCGACCTGGTCTTATTCTGGAGCAATGCAGACAGAATGTGTTTTAATATGAGCTCCAGAACACGTTCCCAAAGTTGAAGTGAAGCAAACATTGCAGCCGATGCGCTGCTGCTCCTAGAACTGCTGAGGTGTGACAGAAACGGGCACGGAGTTTATCTGCCAGTGTGTCAGGGACGCATGCTGCAATACCAACATTTGACCAGTAGGGGGAGCTCTCTGCGCGTCAAATGACAGTGTATTGTGAAACTGTATGTAACGAGTTACAGCTACAAATTTACAGTTTAGGCCCCCGGCACATGAGCATATTTATGGCTCAAATGCGCCCGCACTTCCCTGCGTCCGTGGGGTTTTGATGGGAAGGTCCTCCACCGGACGTGAAAAAGCCCTCCCCGTCAAAAAGCTAAACGGACGCTGAAAGGATACAAAGCGCGATTCTCCATAGGAGGATCGCACTTTGTACGCTGAGCGCAGAGAGTGGAAGGAACGTCCACTTTTATGGACGTTCCTTCCTCTGCTCGTGTGCCGCCAGCCTTAGGCAACGGTAAACTGGGCCCCTGAACATATCACTGGCTGTCACCCCCTTGATGGCGACCCTGGGGTACAGCTAGTGGATTTAAGGACATCACTCGTTAGTGAAGGGGCTCCGCATAAGCGCAATAACTCTAAAGAGAGTCAACTAAAATGTGTTGAAGATAACGAACGCATGCAGCGAATTAAAATGTTATGGTGAGCCGGCCGGCAGCACGATGGGTTTTTCTTTTCTGCTGATCAGGTACACAACAATACAAGGTGTGATCACGGAGCCTGTGGCAGCCAGGTGTTACCACATCATGAAGAATAGCACAGCAAATCCCTGCTCACTAATGCCATCGATTCGAGCTCGTCACGTCCCAAGAGCCAGGAGCAAAGCCAAGAGCACAGATTATGCTTTGCCTAAGGAGCTTTCATACAGATACGCGTCTTTATTAGTCACGGTTCCCCCTCGGGATCCTGAACGCACTGCTCTCCTGTATTCTCACCCCAATAGGGTTTCCGCTTGATACATTTTACATGGGAAAACAAGTCGTAAAGACAATATTTATGAATCAAATATATAATTCTTGTTTTGGTCCCTTTCTATAAAGCTGTATGAGGTCATTTCGTACCAAAACGGAGATGACGGCACATTGAAGGGAGGAGGCGTCCCTAATCTCCTGATTTATTAGGGCTGCAACGAACGATTATTCCAATCGATTAGTTGGTCAACTATTATTTTGATTAAAGCGAGTAAAAATAAATAAATAAATAAATAAATAATAGGTTTACTTAAAAGAAAATTTTATGTAAAAAGAAATAAAAAAAAATAAAAAAAAAATAGTCCCTCCCCCTTTTTTTATAAGCAATTTGCGTAGTGTACGTACATACTCAAATTGCGTATCTTGCGTACTTTTCACACAAGGTATGCGAGCACTTGGTCAGAGGGATGGGTTGATGCTGCGAGCGCTTGGTCAGAGGGATGGGTTGATGCTGCGAGCGCTTGGTCAGAGGGATGGGTTGATGCTGCGAGCGCTTGGTCAGAGGGATGGGTTAATGCTGCGAGCGCTTGGTCAGAGGGATGGGTTGATGCTGCGAGCGCTTGGTCAGAGGGATGGGTTGATGCTGCGAGCGCTTGGTCAGAGGGATGGGTTGATGCTGCGAGCGCTTGGTCAGAGGGATGGGTTGATGCTGCGAGCGCTTGGTCAGAGGGATGGGTTGATGCTGCGAGCGCTTGGTCAGAGGGATGGGTTGATGCTGCGAGCGCTTGGTCAGAGGGATGGGTTGATGCTGCGAGCGCTTGGTCAGAGGGATGGGTGATGCTGCGAGCGCTTGGTCAGAGGATGGGTTGATGCTGCGAGCGCTTGGTCAGAGGATGGGTTGATGCTGCGAGCGCTTGGTCAGAGGGATGGGTTGATGCTGCGAGCGCTTGGTCAGAGGGATGGGTTGATGCTGCGAGCGCTTGGTCAGAGGGATGGGTTGATGCTGCGAGCGCTTGGTCAGAGGGATGGGTTGATGCTGCGAGCGCTTGGTCAGAGGGATGGGTTGATGCTGCGAGCGCTTGGTCAGAGGGATGGGTTGATGCTGCGAGCGCTTGGTCAGAGGGATGGGTTGATGCTGCGAGCGCTTGGTCAGAGGGATGGGTTGATGCTGCGAGCGCTTGGTCAGAGGGATGGGTTGATGCTGCGAGCGCTTGGTCAGAGGGATGGGTTGATGCTGCGAGCGCTTGGTCAGAGGGATGAGTTGATGCTGCGAGTGCTTGGTCAGAGGGATGGGTTGATGCTGCGAGTGCTTGGTCAGAGGGATGGGTTGATGCTGCATGCGCAGCTTAAGCCCATGTTTGCTTTCTCAAATGAACGCGGCTACAAGCACTTGGTCATAGATGATGTCGTCAGCATGAAATCGGGGTTAATAAACTAAACTGGTCAGGGTGCATAGAGTGTCCCTTTTAAATAATTTTGTGAACAAACGGAGTGGGAGGAGGAACTGGAGGTGGAAGGGAGTGACTTTGCTCAAGTGACTTGACCTGAGTGTGAGAGGGAGTGGGTATGGACAAAAGACCGGCTCTGAGTGTGGGAGTGAGTTTGGGGAAAAGGACCAGACCAAAAGGGAGGGAATGGCAGTTCTGGACCAAAGAGGGTGTGGTGGGGTGGTGGCACAGGACTCCAGCTTCAAGTAAGGATAAAACACAGGAATACAGCTCCTTCACCCAGTGGCAGTATCCTATTGTTTGTGTTCTAGTTCGGCTACTGTTGTAAACAGAATAAAATCAAACTGGTTGTGTCTGACATAACCCTAGAACTAAATCAAACCTAGTAAAGCAGCAGCGCATCTTCTCCAATCAGCTCCGAAGCTGAGGTTATTTACGTTTAACTCAGTCTGACTCTAAACAGTGTGTGCTGTACACATGACGATTAATCGATAGCCGATTAAAATCGATAATGAAAATAGTTGACAACTATTTTAATCATCGATTAGTTGTTTCAGCCCTACTATTTTTTTCTACTGCAGAATCCTGATATTTTGTAAATAATGTAATATATGTATGTGTGAATAAGTCGTAAGAAAGGGGGGGGGCCCCAAAAAACACACGTCCATGAAAATCAGCGACTTGTTTTGCCCCCAGAGTTCCCTTGTACGAAGCAGGGAATTTTGCGTAATATATACAAATAAAGTCTACAATAGCTCACGTTTTCGCAGCTTTGACAATATGCAGGGACGAGAGATTAATAACTGAACAATTAAAAGACTATCTGTAGGAGTCCATGGAAACGGCCCATGATGCTGTGCGGTTGGAGAAGGAGTGAAGTGCGGGTGGTTTCTCATATTAATTGTTTTAAAGTTTCAGTCGGGTTTGATTAGAGCACATACATACAGTTGTGTTCAAACTTATTCAACCCCCACTGAAATTGAGTGTTTTGGCCAGTTTGACATTGATTTTGATCAGTCATCTTGCTTACAATTAAATCAAAGAGGCACGTGTAGGTCAGACAAATATAACATAACCACAAATGTCTTTTCTGTGCTCACATCATTATCAGTTTTATTCAACCCCCAAGTGACATTCAATCTTAGTACAACATCCTTTTACAGTTATAACAGCTTTTAACCCCTTAAGGACCTCTGACGTACCCTGTACGTCCTGTACTCGGGTCTCCCTTAGACCCGCGGACGTACAGGGTACGTCAGCGGCGCCTAATCCCCCTCCCGCCTGATACTCCCCTCCCTCGCCGGATCCCACGGCGATCTGGCAGGGAGGAAGCCTGCCCATGTGATTTACATGGGCAGGCGAGGCTGATGACGTCGCCACGCTGCGTGGTGACGTCATCAGCAGGCGTCCCCATGCTTTTCAATGGAGGGGAGGGGGGGGCTCCTTCGGAGCCCTCTATCTCCCCAACCAATGAAGCTAGGGAGATGCCGTTTGCACCGCTGGAGAGGGGAGAGCCAATTGGCGCCAAAACGCGATTCAAACCTGGAGGGGGCTGACATCTTGGATGTCAGCCAAGCCTCCAGGTCCCCCCCCACCCACTGACAACCTCACCATATGTGTGAGGATGTCAGTGGGCCAGTTAACCCTCTAGCTGCCATGTAGAGATAAGGGGATCCTAAGGATCCCTTTATCTCCCGATCCATGGCAGCTAGATGGTCATATTTGCCATCATTTGAAAGGCCTGATAATTAAAGGCCTGATAATTAAAGGCCTGATAATTAAAATAAAATGTAAAAAAAAAATTAAAATAAAAAAATGTTTTTTTTTTTTAAAGTTTTTTTTGTCTGGGGGGGGTTTAATTAAATAGGACCTAGGCTGTCATCTAAAAATAAATAGCACAAAATGGTCAGAATGAGCGCAGCGCACATAGGTGAACTGTCTCAGCAGTGAAGGGGTTAAAAAGCAAACGCATGTAAAAATTGGGTATTTCTAGTCTCGGGACAAAATTTTAAACCTATTTAGCTGGGGTAGTTTTGGGTGGTTGTAGATTTTGGGGATTAAATTACAAAAAAGTGTGTTTTTACCATTTTTTCCTCATATTTCATATTTTTTTTATAGTAAATTATTCGATATGATGGAAATAATGGTATTTCTAGAAAGTCCATTTAATGGCGGGAAAAGGGTGTATAATATGTGTGGGTTGAATAAACGAGTAAGAGGAAAATTTGACCTAAACACTAACAGCGCAGAAACGTAAAAACAGCAGTGGTCACTAAAAGACGGATTTGTGTAAAACCGCCCGGTCACTAAAGGGTTAAACGTGAAGCATAGCTTGACACAAGTGTCTTGCAGCGATCTACGGGTATCTTCACCCATTCGTCATGGGCAAAAGCCTCCAGTTCAGTCACATTCTTAGGCTTGCGCACTGCAACTGCTTTCTTTAAGTCCCACCAGAGGTTCTCAATCGGATTTAAGTCAGGTGACTGCGATGGCCACTCCAAAATGTTCCAGCCTTTAATCTGCAACCATGCTCTAGTGGACTTGGAGGTATGCTTGGGATCATTGTCCTGTTGAAAGGTCCAACGTCTCCCAAGCCTCAGGATTGTGACGGACTGCATCACATTGTCATCCAATATCTCCTGGTACTGAAGAGAATTCATGGTACCTTGCACACGCTGAAGCTTCCCTGTACCTGCAGAAGCAAAACAGCCCCAAAGCATGATTGACCCCCCGCCATGCTTCACAGTAGGCAAGGTGTTCTTTTCTTCATAGGCCTTGTTCTTCCTCCTCCAAACATAGCGTTGATCCATGGGCCCAAACAGTTCTAATTTGTTTCATCAGTCCACAGAACACTATCCCAAAACTTCTGTGGTTTGTCCACATGACTTTTGGCATACTGCAGTCGACTCTTCTTATTCTTTGGAGACAGCAAGGGGGTGCGCCTGGGAGTTCTGGCATGGAGGCCTTCATTACGCAGTGTGCGCCGTATTGTCTGAGCTGGAACTTCAGTACCCACATCTGACAAATCTTTTCTCAGTTCCTCAGCAGTCACACGGGGACTTTTCTCCACTCTACGCTTCAGGTAGCCCACAGCAGTCGAAGTCAGCATCTTCTTTCTGCCACGACCAGGTAGCGTTTCAACAGTGCCCTTTGCCTTGAATTTGCGAATGATGCTTCCTATGGTCTCTCTTGGTATGTTTAACATCTTTGCAATCTTCTTATAGCCATTGCCCTTCCTGTGAAGAGTAATCACCTCTTCTCTTGTCTTCCTGGACCATTCTCTTGACTTCACCATGTTTGTAACCACACCAGTAAATGTCTAGAAGGAGCTGAGTATCACAGTCATTTTAAAGCTGCCTAATTGGTGCTTATTATGCTTTATTGCTGCTCCGTGACATCCACAGGTGTTTTCAATACCTGATTGAAAACACTTGAATGAACCTCTGTTCTTCAGAGTGGTAGTCTTTAAGGGGTTGAATAATTGTGTCAATGAAGAATTCACAAAAGAAACATTTACTACTGTATTACAAAACCAATTGATGTCATTTTAGTTGCATATGGTTCTTTAAAAAGTCCTTGTAGGATTTCATTCTGAATACAATTACAAAATTACAAATGTACACTAAATTCCCTAAAACCCTTTACAGCATTGGGGGTTGAATAATTTTGAACACAACTGTACATACATACATACATACATACATACTAGGGATGCACCGATACCGGGGCCGATATTGCCGTTTGCACGAGTACTTGTTACTCGTGCAAACGGCCCGATACATCCCGCCGATACCGGAAGCCGGCGCTGGGCCGGCTTGCCGGTATCCGCTGGGCTGGGGAAGCTGGCCGCGTGCATGTAAATCACGCGGCCAGCGTTCCCCTCCGGCGTGCCAAATACTCACCCTTCCTGAAGTTCTGGTCGCTGGGCAGTGATGCGTTCCTGCGGCCACTGGGCGCTCCTGTGACGCTGCCTCTCGGCTGGAGGCAGCGTCACAGATGCGCCCGGCGGCCACGTGACCGCAACTTCAGGAAGGGTGAGTATTTGGCGCGCCGGAGGGGAACGCTGGCCGCGTGCTTTACATGCACACGGCCAGCGTTCGAGCTGGGGGCAAATCCATGAGACCTGGGGGCAAATCCATGAGACCTGGGGGCCAATCCATGAGACCTGGGGGCCAATCCATGAGACCTGGGGGCCAATCCATGAGACCTGGGGGCCAATCCATGAGACCTGGGGGCCAATCCATGAGACCTGGGGGCCAATCCATGAGACCTGGGGGCCAATCCATGAGACCTGGGGGCAAATCCATGAGACCTGGGGCAAATCCATGAGACCTGGGGGCAAACCCATGTGAGCTGGGGGCAAACCCATGTGAGCTGGGGGCAAACCCATGTGAGCTGGGGGCAAACCCATGTGAGCTGGGGGCAAATCCATGAGACCTGGGGGCAAATCCATGTGAGCTGCGGTCAATCTCATATAAATTTTTATGAGGTCTGTTCCTATTGGAAAGCGTCACATGACATTAAATAAAAGTATCGGTACTCGGTATCGGTGAGTACTTTTAAAAAGTATCGGTACTCGGTATCGGTGAGTACTTTTAAAAAGTATCGGTACTCGGTCTTAAAAAAGTGGTATCGGTGCATCCCTAATACATACCCACCAAATGTGTATAGAAGGGTCTGTTTCTCCAGAGCATCTCTAGCTAAAAGGAGAGGCGGGAGGGCTGACCTAACTCTTAATAGAATAAAAAAAATAAAAAATACAGAAGAGATTTAGCCCATAAAACACCACTTTTTAAAGCAGGGCTAATATTTACCATTTGGGAAATGGGAGTTATTATTTTGATCGCAATTCTGTCCTTTCGCATTACGGCAAAGTAGCTGGAAGATGAAGCCCTTACCCGGTCACTGTCATTATATGCCAACTTTACTGCTACATTACAGCAGCCAGGGATTTGGCAGAATACAGGGAGAGCTGTGGGATCACTCACTGCTGTAGAGGGATAAGATTCAGGGGTTTAGAACGACCAAAAATCCCTGTAAAGTACAGATACAAGGTGTTACTGTAATTTCCTTATATAAAAATAATGTCATAGTGCCTGTATTAGTATTTTTAGAAGCCGCATTGCTAATAATCACATTATGATCACTACAAATCCTCATAAAGCAGCAGATCTCACCATTATATCTACTGTATCTGACACAAAGGCCATTTCTGTCTGTATGCTGATAATGCAGCCCATGTGAAACTGTGCATGATATGGGATGCTATCTATAGTCTAGAGAAGGTTTCATCCCAAACACAAATTTACATTAAGGGAATTCGAGGGAAGTCCTAGTGGCGCAGGACTAGGACTTCCCTCGAATTCCCTTATCATATTTGCACATTTCGTTGAGGTTTATGTGTAACACCTTGTAGGCTGCAACCCCAAACTCTGTATCAATAAGCGTCTCCACAGACACCCCCCCCCCTTTTCCACAAATTTACATTATTTTAATCTTCAAACCACTCAGTCACTTACACCTACTTTCAGACACAAGCACACCGGTAAATATGTGTGGATACATATTTAAAAGGCCACCATCACCAAGAAATTAAATGTCCTTATTGTGTTTATTTGATGTTGCAGATATGTTACATGTGTTTTGTTTTTCTCTCGTGTGTTTAGTTAAGAAAATATTTTCCTCTATATGTGTCACTGGGCGCATCCATTGTGTGATATTTTCCCCTATGTGTCACTGGGTGCATCCATTGTGTGATATTTTCCCCTATGTGTCACTGGGTGCATCCAACGTGTGATATTTTCCTCTATATGTCACTGGGTGCATCCATCGTGTGATATTTTCCTCTATATGTCACTGGGTGCATCCATCGTGTGATATTTTCCTCTATATGTCACTGGCACATCCATTGTGTGATATTTTCCTCTATATGTCACTGGGCGCATCCATTGTGTGATATTTTCCTCTATATGTGTCACTGGGCGCATCCATTGTGTGATATTTTCTGTTGTAAATTCCCCCCCCCCCACACTAGCTTTCCATCACTTGCTCCTCACTGTGTGGTTTGGCCACAGAATAGAGTCTATGGGTCGATCACGGACTCAAATCATTGTATTGTGTGGGATGTATTCAAGGGACATCACCAGGGGGTAGATTATTCAACTGTCATCTCTTATCACAGGTAGCCTGGAGAAACAATACCCTCCTGCCACCTTATCTAAACATTGTCTCCTCCACCTCATTAACCAGTAAATAATGTAGATTACATAAACAAGGGCCACAAAGCAAAGCTTTTGGTAAATGTTGCATCATGGGAAAAATCCAGAAAATGGAAACAATAGATCAAAACCTTGAGTTCTCTTTTTTACATGCACTTACTTCGAACAGTGAAAAAAAAACAGCGTGTGTTTTAGAAGATGGTTATGTTTGTAATGCACAAGTAATCCAGTTACAGTTTATATAAGGGGACGTAACCCTTAAAATGTATTTTGTCCGATTCAGGTTTGCCCTCTACTCCTATATTTCAATCCCTAATTCCCACTGGATCACATCCCTCTCCCACAAACTATTTTCTTTAACCTTTTAACGCCCTAGCCCTGCCTTCTACGCCCTCCAATCTATCCACCTGTCCTCCCATTAACCCTCTATGCTGTCCCTCCTGTGTCCTCACCTCACTCCCTTTCATCCTGTTTCCTGTCCATTTTAATCCCCAGTCCCCACTGTGTCCTCACTTTCCCTTCCTCCATTTTCATTCCAACTGTATCCCCTCCATTTTTGTCCCCACTTTCAAGCCCCTTGTGCTTCCTTACTTTTGGTGCCCCCCTGCAGTATGGGTGTCCCGTCCCTCTTCACTGGACCCTTTCTTTTTACGCACGACTCAATGAATCTCGGTCACAAATTCTGCATTATCTCAGACGCGCAGGGACAGTACATGCCGAGGATTCTGAGAGCAGAGATGCAGGTCTGTGGCTCAAAACGTGGACCCACATCCAGCTAAAAACACCATTTAGGCTAGGGTCAGACTGAGGCAGTGCGAACGCGCGTGCAGGCGCACTTAATTACGGCCGCACTAGCAGCAAATGCCAGGCAATGACGGCCAATATACGAAGTACGGTCGCACAAAAGTCCGGCTGCGCAACGCAAGTGGAAAACGAACGCATTTTGTCGAGAACGTAAAACCACTAGTACGGTTGTACAGAGTGCGCTGCATCCGCTAGCGGCGTGTGTGCGTGATTAGGAGACGTCAGACGCTGCTAATGTCCGGCCAACATAACGTCCAGATGCACAAAGTGTTTTATTGATGATCCGTACAAAATCACGGCCGCAAATGCGCATCGTATGACCGCTATCGCGTACTCCGTGAAAAAATACGTCCATTCGTTCGAACGTACTTTTTCACAGACAACGCGAAAATGCGCTCGTCTGACCCTAGCCTTACTGGGCGCCATGTCCCATTTTCTGGTTACCTTTGCAACCGGGGTATGTCAAGGTCTGTGTTAATGCAACCCCATAATCTTCTCACTAGGCCTTAATCCCCTCCAGATCTAAATCATAGTTACCTCCACCTGACTTTAATAAAGCTCCTCATGAAGCCCTATCCAAGCCTTACCCGTCTCTGGATAAATAAGCATGTCAAAAAAAAACAAACAGTATGAAAGGTTTATGTAGCTAGGTTGACTACAGTTTTTAGTAAACAGTTCAAATTGGCCTGGTGTCCAGCGCGCACAAAAATAACCCAAACGATCAAATGAACATTTGAGGGTCCGAATGCATAAAGCAAGTGTCTGGATACACAATTACACAAGGGCCAGGTGCACCAAATGAGTCATCACAGCCAGGCAAAGCAATACAGAGGCATTCTGACCTTCAAATGACCTCAGTGAACACTTTTGGAAGAAGGGAAGGAAATGCAATTCCCTGGCTCTCCGATTAACACAGCTGTTTTGTGTGTTGTTTTTTTTTTTTTTTTAAATAAAAAAGCCTGCAGTTACATTTGAAGTTGTTACGGTGTCCCGAGTTTCCCCCGTGAAAATAATCACGCTGGAAATTAATTCCTCACAAATCACCAAATATTATGGAGGTAGAAAAAGCTGAATCCTTCAACCACTTCAAAACACAGGTTTACTGTTAGGACGGAGATATTTATAAACCTAGACAAGGCTTCCGTCTACATTATCTGCAATTGTTCCTTGAAAGCATTAAATTATTCAGGCCGGACTCTCAGCAGCCTTAATGTTTCTTATTGAAACGAGTGCTGTTCGTGTTACGAGGGTCTGAAAGCAGAGAGGGCTGACCTGTGGGATATGCCTCTAGAACTAAATTCCTTCCGTTGTTAAATAGATAACAAATAACAATCCGGGGCTTGGTCAAAAAAAAGAGATTGGGTTATTCAGAGAGAGGTGAAAAGCAGGAGAATGACTGGAGAAGTGAAAATTCTAGGTCAAAATAGCCAAACCAGAAAAATTCTCCCATTTATCTCACTTTCCAAATCGGCTATTTGGTCTAGATTGTTCTCTTCTCCTGGTTTTCACCTCTCTCTGAATAACCCTGTTAATGAACCTTTGTCATCGAGGGGTGCATCAAATCACATGTATGAAATGTCAGAATCTCAATTTTACTGACTTGGTGAAAATACTGGGTGAATTGGAGGAGATGCCACCACCCCACCCAGCGTCAAAAACAACCGGATATTTTAATTTCCCGGCTACAGGTCACCAGATCGGTTACTAGTGACATTGGCAAACAGAGTGCGGCCGACGTCACTCTCTCTGAGATCAACTGCAGTAGCAATGGGTCACAGATGGATCAGGTCTGTGCATGCGCGCACCTCCGATCCATCATTCTGCACAGGCGCTACAGAACTAGCGTATGTAAAGCGCAGAGGTCCCGTTGCGGTGCGCCATATGCAGTTTCTGCGCTATACAAGTTGCGTAGGAGTACAAATTGTGTGAAAAGCTTCACGGACTATCAGGTTTGAGAGTCCCTGAGCTGAAGAGGATGAGCTGCGCCTGGCAAGGCACAAAAGAGTAAAAAATATATATATATTAAAAAAAATTAAAAAAAAAGTAATTGTAAGGGCCAAAAAAGGAACCTCTATTTTTATTTTTTAACAGGATATGTTCACTCACATTCAGGGTTAATACTTTTACGACTGGACTGAAAAGCTATATCAAGCTGCACGTTTTAGCAGCCGGGCACTCTGGATTTCAATAGAATATGAAAATGTAGGCGCTAGAGGATTCCTGACTGTTTGTTTTGTCCAGAACAAATGTCCTTACCCCAGGAATTTGGCCATATTCTGGCTGACCTGTGTGAGGCTAAAACCGAGGGTGTAACCAGATCATATGGGTGAAGCCAAGGCGTGCGCAAGAATGTGTGGGTGAACCACTGGGGTTGAGCGCGCGCACCCTAACTTACGATTCTACAGCGGTGTTTCCCAACCCTGGTCTGCAAGTACCCTTAAGGCCGGGGTCAGACGAGCGCACTACGTGTGCCCGTACTGACGTGCCTCCCGGCATCTGTCGCAGTGTTGTGACGTTTAGACGGGGCCGGCCACATGCTGTAGCGCGTGCACAAATTGCGTGCGCTACTGCAGGCGTGCTACGGTGGTTCTGAAAGCCTCCCTGTCAAAGGGCTACGACGCGCGTTCGACAGGGCTGCAAAGTGGCACCTCCATAGGAGGATCGAGCCTTGCAGCGCTGGGCGCACTAATCGCTTGTCTGACGCCAGCCTTACAGACCATCATCTTCCAGCACTACATTTAAATAATCTGTGGGCTCTCCTCGCTTGACATGGACTTTACTTACTTGTCCCCTGCGCAGAGCACTGCTGTACAGGCTATGCAACTCGCATACTGGGTATCAGGTCCAAAAATCAGACAACCTTGACACACCTCAGAAGTAGCACAATTCGCAGAGTAGTGCACAGCAGATTCAGGAGTCACAAGTATAATGCATGTGTTTAGGTCAGGAGTAAAAATGTTTTTCTTTCAAATCGGAATAACCTGCTAGAGGTGGAAAAGAAAGAAGAATTATTTTTTGTGTTACTTTTCTTCTTGGATTCTAGATTTAATTAAATAGGTCTTCATAAAAGATTATTACTGAAAATTTGTTTAAGGCTGTGTCAGTCGAGCGCGCTATGTGCGCACGTACTGACGTGCTTAGTGGCGTCTGTCACAGCTTTTTGACGCTTTAACGGGGCCGGTCACACGCTTGTGCGCGCGCAACAAGCGTCCGTTATCCAAGCCTCTCCGTGAAAGCGCTAGGACGCGCGTTGACGGAGCTGCAAAGCGCGATTCTCCAAAGGAGGATGGATGGCAAAGCACATTAGCTGCGCTCAGCGAGGTGGCCAGACGGGCATCGAGTGGAAGGAACGTACACTCTCAGGGACGTTCCTTCCACTCTCCAAAGACGCTCGTCTGACACTAGCCTTGACCCTCAAGTGATTTTCAGTAAATTGGTCCTTTACAGGATTGGTCCTTTACAAAACCAGTAAACACTGAACTAAAAGCCACATATTTTAATAACATTAGATCAAATGTTATTGTGCAAAAAGAAAAATAAATCCAAATGTCGCTGAACAAAGTTACACATGAGTATGTCACCTTGAGATTGTCTCATGTTGTTGTGGCATATCCACTTGTGTATCCAAAAACACAACGCTTGTTTACATTGAAAGAAAAACAAGCAATAGAGTGCCAGACAGCAGCTTTTAAGCACGCGCATTGCAGTCATTTATGAGAGTCGGTCATGGGCAAACATTCACTGTTTGGCTTCTTGAGAATAAAAATCAAAGCGATGGAGTGCAACTGTATAAAAGGAGGGATTGACATCAAGAACGGCAGCCATCGTAGTGCAAGACTGAAAAGCATTACTAGAATGTGAAAACATACTGTGTATATCTCTGAAAGTGAGCGCTCAAATCGGAGAAATATCGCAAAGGTGCTAACCTGAACAAGAGGGCTACTGCTAGCGCAGGGGTCAGCGACATTAGCTCCCTGATGTTTTGGGAACTATATCTCCCATGATGCTCAGTCACCCATTAGGCTGACTAAGCCACATGGGAAAAGTAGTTCCCAAAACATCAGGGAGCCAAGGTTGCTGACCCCTGCGCTAGGGGCATAGGTCAGCGAGCTGGGCCCTCCAGATGTTTTGGAACTACATCTCCCATGATGCTCAGGCAAACTAATAAGTGGCTGAGCTTCATGGGAGATGTACGAGTTCCTAAACATCTGGAAGGCCATGATTACAAGCACCTGCTCTAGGGTGTGAGTGTGCATTCATAGGTAAACCCAGGGTGTGTAAGCGACGCTCCAGGCATGCAAGGGAAACCCAGGGGTCAAATCGCATGTGTGGTTAACCCTGCGAGGTATAAGTACATCTGTGGGTGCATCCAGGACATGAGATGAAGGGGCATCTGTGTGGCTCAGAGTGGGGAAACTTGCATAAATGGTATGTAATTACAGCATAGGTACAGGGGGTGCATGAACCTGGGGGGGCAAATGTGCATGAACCTAGAGTCATTGAACCCCAGGGTCTATTTTACCCTCAGAACATGCCACTGAATTTCACTGTTCGTTGCAAATTCATGGCAGTTTGTGTATTCCCCAAATATTGGCGAATTGATGGCGAGATCCGGTGCAGTTTGCGGCAGTGAAATTATCCAATAGAGAAGTAATGGTTAATCTATTCAGAGAACGCCGAACTGCAACAAAGTGTCAGTGAAATGCCCAGATTTTCAGTTCAGCAGGTTTAAAAACAGGCGAATCTCATAGTAAAAATGTAATATCTTGAGAAAAAAAAAAATTTAATTAAAAAAAGAACGTTTATTTTTTTTTTAAAAAAAGCTATTTTTTTTTTTTAATTCTGTAACAGACCTTTATATTTTTTTAAAAGGACCTTTATTTATTATTTAGCCACATTTTAATAAATCTTTTATTGGTTTAAACACCTATGAGATTAGGAGAGTTCAGGTTTGGTATTTTTTTGCAGTTCGGCGCTTTTCGATGGTCTGACTTTTTCATGGGGCTTCGGGGACTCCAGGTTCGGCGCATTACGGTGACCATTTGCTAAATAGTGAATTCACCGAAATGGCGTCACAAACGGCATCGTCGGAGTGCACCAAAGTACTGCAATGTGAAAAGCACCGAAATGTCTGCTTTGTGAATAGACCCTTATGTGTAAGTAAATGTGCTCAAATATTAATGAACCCAGGGTAAGTGCGAGGGAACCTCGGAAGGCTAAGGCTGGGGTCAGACTAGCGTTTTACAGAGAGGAAGGAACGTCTGAGAGTGGAAGTTCCTTCCACGCTGACGCCTGTGTGGCCACCTCGCTGAGTGCAGTAAATGCACTGACGTGCCTTCAGACGCCCGTCGCAGCGTTGTGACGTTTCATTGGGGCCGGCCACACGCTGTAGCACGAGCTTCGATCACGATACAGAGTGTGGCCGGCCCCATCGAAACGTCACAACGCTGCGACAGGAGTCGGAAGGCACGTCAGTGCAGGCACACATAGTGCACTCGTCTGACAATGGCCTTATATGCATATATTGCTGAAAAAACATGGGGTGAACGACCCTGTGAGGTTAACAGGAATGGATCGGAGAGGCAACGCTGCATGCAGGGGTGGGTGACCCAGAAGAATGGGGATGAAGGGACATGCATGGAGTGTGTGACACGGGGCTGGCCAACACACTTGTGGTAGGAATGGATGGCCCCCTAGAGAGTGGAGTGACCATTCACCTTGCTATCAGGGCACCATACCTGCCAGCCGCCCCCATCAGGCAGGACAGCCCCATCGCTGAACGGTTTCACATTATAAATACTTCCTTAAATGTTGATTTTGTTTTCTTGATCCCAGCATGCACCTACAGGATCCTACAAAGACAGACCTAGTCAATGTCAATGGACATGACAACCAGGAGTCAAGTCCTAAAAAAGGAGTGTGGGAACTCACCAAGATTTCTGTCCACCGGTTAGCACTTTCCATCTCACACGTAACGCAACACAACGACACACGCAGATCTGATATATGTGTATATATGTGGATTTTAACAAAAATATACGATAATTCCTACATATATTATTATGACCAAATCAGGGAAAGATCATTTAACACCTGAATATAAGCTTTATAGTGTATGGGACCACAAAGAACGCCGTTCCCCCTGCAAAAACAGTGGAGGAACTGCGTTCCCCCTCGACTTGACCCTCACAGGCAACACTTGCAAAAGCCAATGGAAAGTCACTCTATATCTCACAAGGTCACCAACCTTAAAGCCAGGCTCCCTGCCCCAGTGTCTGCAGCCTGTGCACCAAGAAAACCACACAGCAAACCGGGAAAAACTACCACACACCGTGAGGCACTCCCCCTCCACAGACAAAGTGCTGAGGGAAGCCATGGCGGGGTGTAACATCCTACCTGAGAGGCCGAGGAAGGCTCAGGTATCCGCACCAACAACCTGAAACCACAGGAGACTAACAAAACATAAACATGCCAGGGCTGCCGGTGGAAGAGCTACTCCCTGTGACTGCATGACTCCTCCCGGAAATAGTTCCACCTCATTCCCTGCAGTTCTCTGCCACAAGCAAGAGGGCGCTGAAGCAATCAAGAGCTCAGACTGCCACACGCAATATGGCCGCCGTACTTCCGCTTTGGGGATGGAGGCCTTGCATGATAGATCATCGACGTGCGTCGCGCCGGTGACTGGATGACGCACTTTTTCAGCGCGTATTTTTGATTTGTGAGATCGCTGGAGCGGTGTACCATGATGGCGGCCAATCCCTGGAACCCAGTGCAACCGACAGCGGCTGCCCAGCTCATTGAGAAATGCCTGGGATGCGGTGTCCTGACACAGGTACTGGGAGTCTTTACACGGAATGGGACAAAGCTGGGCTACACAGCCCTATGGTCGCCAGCCAGCATTCACACATGCACTCTCAGTAGCTAATATGTGATGGATTTGAGCAGCACCATATACAAAGCAATCTCTGTATTGAATACTGGGTGCTGGGGTGTCCAGAAATGGAGGAAACAGTAGAGTAGGGGGGGTCCATAAATTTAGCCGCCCATATATTGTGGAACTACATCTCCCATGATGCTTAAACACTCGGTTGGCTGGAGGCTGTTGGGAAATGTAGTTACAAAACATCTGGAGGCCAAGGTTCCTGAATACTGCAATAGAGGGTCTTAATCGAAATTATATTTAATTATATTTATATATATATATGTGGGATTTGGTGCTTGTATCCCTTTTATATAGTACGGCTTTATGGCATATCCAGATCCACATTTCACTCACCCTTCTTGTGTATTTCATTGCCATATTTTGCTCCTTGGTTAAAGGTATTTTACCGTATGTGTGTTTTATGTGACTAAATTCTATTGTTTACTCTTGATGTAACTAGGCCGCAGTGGACCAATCACAGAAAGCGTTCTCTTGCTTCAGCCGTGTAGACGAGCTGGAGAAGTTATTGGATATCAAGGCTGAAATCAACCAGGTGAGTTATTGTGCCACAAATGCCCTTTTAACAGCAGCATGATAAACTCTTACACCTCCCCCCCCCCCCCCGATTTTGCTGAATTAAATCTCCCATGATTCTCTGGCAATCCATTGTATCCAAAGATTTCTGGGAATTGTAGGCAGTCCCATACGGGTAACACTATAAGGCTAGTGTCAGATGAGCATCTTTGGAGGGTGGACGTTCCTTCCGCTCGACGCCCGTCTGGCCACCTCAGTGTGCTCAGCGCTGCAATCGTGAGCCTCCTATGGAGAATCGTGATTTGCAGCTCCATCAATGCGCTTCCTAGCGCTTTGACGGAGAGGCTTGGATAACGGATACTTGTTGCGCGCGCATTTTTTTTCTGTTCCTTTTTTTTTTTTTTGTGTCGCTGATCTTGTGTAGGTCGTGTAATATTCGGGATCAACCAATTCTGAGTCCTGGTCTGATACTGCACACCCTGCAGCTGGTTGCTTGGCGCAGTAGCTAAGGTGAATCCCAGATCCTCTGTATGGACTTGCTGTGTCTTCCCTGCCTCTTCCATGATGCGCGTGCAGCCAGGGAGGAAGCCGTAAGTCACCTAATGATGTGGTTCCCAACCGCGGTCCTCAAGTACACCTAACAGGCCAGGTTTTAAGGATTGCCTTTTGGAAATGCAGACTGAATCCTGCAATCACTGAGCAGCAAATCAAATCACCTGTGCTGTGCTTCAGCTATCTTGAAAACCTGACCTATTGGGGGGACTTGAGAACCGCGCATGGGAACCACTGACCTAATGCATGGTGACGATCCAGTCATACTTTTCTCCGAGAAACACTGAGGACATTCATTCATTCATAGAAAAAAAAAAACGAAATCTATAAACCCAATTGGACACACACCGTTATGGCTGACATATTTCACTGTTTCTTCAGTGACGCATTGAAACGTGTTTTCCTGGACACACATTACTCCTTTTATGCAGGGGGAAAGCACATGAAAGATGCTTGCTTGCAACATGTAGACCTTTTTATAGAGCGCTCAAAGGATTAACCAAGGGAGTTCACTTGGGATGCCGTCCTGATTCTTGAATGAGTACGCTTTCTGTAGTTTATAGGTTCTACGTTTGGTAAAGTAGCATGTTTCAAACACTGCCCATTGGCATGTGTATGTTATATATGACTTGCAAGGAAGATGCTTAAGAGTCCATGCAGATGCTTGCTGTGTCCTGCCCACCTCCTCCATGACCTGGAAGCAGGCAGGGAAGATGTTGTAAGTCAGCGTGGAGGCTGCAGGATTCCAGCTGGAAGTCTCGATGCCCTGCATGTCTCCGACTCATGGTTCAGACCTGCTTGATATAGCCAATCCCAGGGTAATGCAGAGATCTGGTTACGATCCTAGGGATCGGATCGGGACATATCTTTTTTAGATCGCTACACAGATGTGTGCAGAGTCTCTGGCTCAACACTCTGGGCCTTATTACAATGTTAACGGTAACGTTAGCGCTCACCTGTGTGAGCGTTAGCATTGGTGGCCTTAGCGCGGGCACACATATTACAAGCCGAACGCTAACGGGTCATAAACCCCGTTAGTCAGATCTTGCGCTTTTCAGCACAAGCTTACTGTACCTTGCGCTCCCTATGCTTAACATGGGGAGCGCAAAAGGGTTAATTAGCGTTAAGATTACTAACGCTAAGTACTGTCCGGCTGCGGTTCACTCGAAAGTTACCCATAGCTGGGGCCTGGTGCTAACGGATCCTGTGTCTGCATATTCCGTCAGAACCAGTAGAAACCCCCCCCCCCAATAAGATCACATACTCCCCTCTAATCCCAAGGCAAGAACGGCAGCTCTTCTTGCCGCCGGGAGCAGAGAGAGACTGAGGGGAAAGGTCCCCCAGTCTCCCTCTGCAGGTCACTACGCTGACCTGCCGGATCGCGCCAGGCGAGATCCTTCAGGTCATGTGACCGTCAGAGCAGAAACTCAATGGAGTCCTATGGACTCAATGCAGGGGATGCGCGTGGCGGCGGTTAGCGCTGCCACGAGCATTCCGAGGCTTAGTGTCGTATTACGGTGCAAACTGCTGGATTAGCGCCTGCACCGTAATATCACGCTAAAACAGGGACACTAAGATACCTGCAGGCGCAAGCTTTTCTCCTTTAGCGTCCCCGTTTTAGCGTGATTTATGTAATGGTGCCCTCTGCCTCTTATAGAGCCCATCAAAAGAGGTTCTTACGGGGTTAATAATTCTGCCTATTCTACTTGTTGTTTGCAGAAAAACCTGGAGCTTGAGCTGCTGAAGCTGGAGCAGGAAGCTGCGGATATCACTCATCCTTTTTTCCTCAGTAAGTGACTACTGCTGGACCCAAACCTCTACTTGCACATGGCTGGCGCGTTCAAGTGCTCCCCTGCCGTATGCAGAAGTTGTGTTTATTGAAAATACAGCTGATCTGCTAACAATACGCCTCATTTCTATTAATCCTAAACACTGGGATATTTCACTTCTAAACCAAAACACAGCACTTTAATAAATGCAGTGGAGTTGCAAGAAAAGCCTTTTTAACCCCTTAAGGACCAATGGTCTTTAAAGTCAATGCATTTGTGATGGAACAGTTCAGTCTTTGGTCCTTAAGGGGTTAAATTGCAGTACCATGGCTAGGAAGAAGTCTATTGAAATGCTCTTTAATGAAGTGTTTTTTTAAAGCGTTTATTTTTGTCTTTTTGTATTATAACTAGGCTGTAATAATATAAAATGACAGGTCGGTGTGTCTGTATTTTGCTCCAGCATCCGTTAATATTTATCACCTCCAACAGGCCAGAAGTGTCATGCCTTGCAAGTAATAAACAGTCACCTGGAAGCTGTGCTGAAGGAGAAGCGCACGCTGAGACAGAGACTGGCAAAACCGCTGTGCCAGGAGAACTTGCCCATTGAAGCATCATACCACCGGTAACTTGGCATTTTAAATGTCCATGGTTTTTCAGTAAAGGGAGGGGGCGCTTTTAATCGAAGATATTCTCGGTAAGCTTTCTTTCTTCTCTTTTTTAGAAACGCTTGTGAACTTCTAAACCTTGCTGTGAGCTTCATCGAGAAGCTAGATGTCTATCTTAAGACCATCCAGACCATTCCTCAGATACCGGAGAAAACCAGCAACATGGTAAATCAAGACCGCAATCCTTTTATTGTGCCAGATTTCTATGCCCATCTCTAAAGACCCCCCCCTCTTTGCAATCAGTGGTCCTCAGGGCCCACTATCAGGACAGGTTTGCAGGATATGTGAAACACAGGTGATAGGATTTTCTACTCAGTGATTGCAGGATTCAGTCTGCATTTCCCCAAGGTGGGGAAAATTACATTCTTCACCCAAAAAACGCACGCGCAACGCGTGAATTTTTGTGCGAAGCGTTAATGTGCGTAAATCAACGCTGGTATTACAAACCTCGTGCATTTTTTTTTTTTTCCTTTTTTTCATCCGTCGAGCAATAGCACGCGTAAAACGGACACACAAAAACGCGTGCGAAGCAACGTTGCGTGCAGAAATCAGTGTGCGGACGGTTTGCAGAAAAAAAACCACAATCAGAATTAAGAACTACAATTAAGTTTTTGCGCCTGTCAGTCAATCTATGCATATATGCTGCATTAATAAAAACACACAGAACTTCTCCATTTTATTGGTTTGGGATGTGTAGAATGTGTAACTATACTTTTTATTTTTTTTGGGCTGGTGTATTTGGTTTCGGCCAGGTTGTGATAGAAATTGCCATTAACACCAGCTTTTAGGAGTTGTTAAAATTATGCGCGCAAAGGCTGTGCGTTACAAATTGTGCGCTGGTACGCGGATGGTATTACAAACGCATTTGCGCTCACAATGTTAAGTATAGGACGTGCGCAGTACAGTAAGCTCGTGCAGCGTTTCTCGCAGGTTCACCCGCGGTAGACGTATATGCGCGTTTGTTGCACTAAGGGTTTTGCTACATGCGTTTTTGCGCCGGCGCAAACGTTTGCGTGAAGATTGTAATAGGGCCCATGATCTTTTAAACTCTGGCCTGTTAGTGGGCCCTGAGGACCAGGTTTGGGAGCCAATGCTTTAAATGGCAAACCATTTTGTCTGGATATCTGCTAAATTACCATGTTTCGGGTTGCAGGATAATGCACTGATGAAGATGGAGTCATTGGAAGCTGAGGTGGAAAACCTGGTTGAGCGAATATTGGCATGGAGAGAGGAACAATATGGACTTCTTCAAACCACATACTGGAACAACAGAAGTTCCAATGCATCTATATCCTACCTGTCTATTGAAAACCTCCATAATTAGCATCTCTGTGTTTTCACACACTAGTATCCTTGTTTGATGCACGCTTTCTGGTTCTGTTAACTGTAATCAGTACTTTTGTGCTGAATGCAACACGCTTGAAATTACTTGAACTCATAACCCCAACAGTGCCGTCTGTGGATGATCTAAAGATTTACTACAGGATTGCTCGACCCGCCGCCGCAGAAGGTAGTCTGGATACATGCTGATTTTATAGTGGGAACAAAAAAAATGAATTGCTTGACCACTGCGACAGCCTTTTTGTGGATCTCCCTGTTTCTTAACCTTTCCTACCCTTCTGATGTTCCTGGATAATTTCTTTATCAAAGTATGAATGTGCACATCGGACGAGGTGTCCTAAACGTTTTGCTTTGTTTAATATACACGGTGTCAGCACTTTTTTTTTTTTTTTTTTTTGGGGGGGGGGGGGGGGCTAAATTACCAACATTGTGCCGTTCTATGTGGCCCTGGAGTCAAAGGCACCGGTGACATCTTAGGCTAAGGTCAGACTAACGCAGTATTAACGTGCGTTTAGCCGCAGTAAGGCTAGGGTCAGACTAATGCATTTTTCGCGTTGTCCGTGAAAAAGTGCGTTCGAACGAATGGACGTATTTTTTTTCACGGAATACGCGATAGCGGTCATACGATGTGCATTTCCGTCCGTGATTTTGTACGGATCATTAATAAAACACTTTTTGCATCTGGAAGTGATGTTGGCTGGACATTAGCAGCGTCTGACCTCTCCTAATCAAGCACACACGCCGCTAGCAGACGCAGCGCACTCTGTACATCAGTACAAGCGGTTTGACGTTCTCGAAAAAATGCATTCGTTTGCCACTTGCGTTCTTCGTATGCTGCCCAGCATTGGACGTCAATTGCTGCTAGCACGGCCGCGATTAAGTGCTGCTAAACGCACGTTAATATTGCGCTCGTCTGACCCTAGCCTAAATCACGGCCGCGCTAGCAGCAAATTACGTCCAATGCCGGGCAGCATACGAAGAACGTCCGCACAAAAGTGCAGCCGCGCAACGCAAATGGCAAACAAATGCATTTTTTCGAGAACGTCAAACCGCTAGTACTGACGTACAGAGTGCGCTGCGTCAGGAGACATCAGACGCTGCTAATGTCCAGCAAAAAGTGTTATATTGATAACCGTACAAAATCACGAATGAAAATTTGCATCGTATGACCGCTATCGCGTATTCCGTGAAAAAATGCGTCCATTCGTTCAAACTCACTTTTTCACGGACAGCGCGAAAATGCATTCGTCTGACCCTAGCCTTAATGTGAGCGAGAGTTGTACACTACTAGAATAACAGATCCATTCTGAGTATGTAAGCAATGTTGGGGTTATTCACTGGGTGGTGAATTGCATGGGTTACCTGCTGCCTTTTTTTTTTTAAATTGAAGCCCTTCATTACCAATTTCAAGATGTCTCATGTTTCAGAGGCACCATCCTGTGTCCCGATATCAAGATCTCTCAATATGCTAATCTGCAGCCCAAAAGCAAATGGAATTTGTTTCCTCCAAACAAATTTTGTTGGGGGGGGTCCCCCTTCTGCAGCCTAAAAGAGCTGAAACTGTCAAAGCGGCTGCTGAATGCTCTGAAATATCGGGCTGATCTATCGATGGTGCCATCTACTGGCCAAATGGGTATATACTGTACAATTAATGATTTGTCTTAAACACTACTTTCTGCCAATGTTTTTTTTTTAAAAAATTATTTGGTAGTGAAGGGGTTAAAATGCTTTTATATACTGTTTATATACCCTCGCGCCCCCCCCCCCCCCCCTGTTACTTGTTGAAGACAATCCTAAAAAAACAGGGGGATTTTGTTTGCTCTCAACCTGGGTAATGTCTGTGTGGTTTTACTTTTCGACCACCATTCCATTGTCTCCAAAAGATGGAACTAGTCATGTGTTTGTTTTTTTGTTTTTTTTGTTTTTGTTTTTCTGTTTTTGTTTTGACTCAAATCCATAAACATCCCTTTTAACGATGTCAATCCTTCCTCCGTTTTTTTACTTTTTCCCAACCTTTCCAATACATATCACTTTATTTTGTCCTTACAATCTGCTTTGTGGACTACAAAGCGTTTGGGTCCAACGTGTTTTGAGCTCTTTTAGCTGTGACATTAAAATAACCTGCATGCTCCATTGAATATTTGGTTATGTCATGGGATCTCTCCCCTTTTTCCATAACTTGTCTTATTTTCCTACTAGGTCGTTATTAATAAAAATACTCCTTTTTGTTTTACTATATACAATTGCAACACTTGCTTTCTACGGTACGGTAAGACCCTTTGGCCCATATTACAAAGCTGGTGCTAACTTAACCAGAGCTGTTGTAAACTTAAGTTAGCACCAGCTTTGTAATACGGCCTTTTGAGTCAAATCTCCTCGTAGGTATATGCTGACTCCCTACCCTTATCATTGGGATTTTTTTTATTTTAATGTAAATTAATTTTTTATTTATTGTAGAGGCGTTGAACATTTTTGGTCCGATATAGTTGCGTTGAAGGCAGACTGCCGTTTGAAAGCTTTCCGGATTCTTTTTGCTTCTGCCTTTTTAAATTCACAGGAAATTCTCCATCAATTCATTCATGGGGCACGGCTGGTGTTTAAAACCCGCAACTCCCATCACATCAAAGCTGTTCTCCGTTATGAGTATGATCAGACACTCGCGTCTCCCAGAACTATCTGCCTCTCTGAATAACTCGCTCCACTACATCACTGATCAAAATACACGACGTATCTTGTGACAACCTGTAGTTTTGGATGCTGGTGCTGAAGAGGTTTTTGGGACTTCTGGTCCAAGCTTGCACTTTTTCAGATTTTGTTCTGTTTGAAGCTGTAGTGTTTTTACAGAGAGGCGAGGAACTCTCTTTGCGTCCGTGTCCATACGGGCCTGGAATACATAAAACCGTGTCGCTATGCAGGTAAATGGATTTACAGAGAAATGAAGTGATGATCCCTTTTGAACACATTCAGGGTTATCCAAATAGATCCGAATTGCTTGAGAAAGGTAACCGAACGCTGAAAATCAGGGTTCGGTTACCTTTCCTGGCCATTCGGCTATCCAGAGAGCAGGCAAATCCTGGCGAATTGCTTGAACATACGGTGTCTGTTCGAGGGCAGTGAAATCCCCATGAAAATGCACTGCTTCGGCTATTCAGAGAACACAAACCAGCAGTGAAAGGTTCCCCTAATGCCCTGCCAATCGGCAAGTTTATTCTTGTGAATCCCATAGGCTTCAATGTTAAAAATATTCCCGTTTTAATTCAATATCTAATAAAGAGTCTCTTTACCTATAGATGTTTTAGGATACTGTAAGCATTTTTCTGAATTTTTATTTTTTTTCTGTAACAGCCCTTTTTATTATCATTCCCTGGACCTCATGTATAAATTTCAGACATTTTCGCTCAGTAGTTTCTTTTGCAAGCAGTGTTTCACTTTCATACATTCATACAAACTGTTTTGCTAATTTATTCACCTCCCTCTGTCTGCGGTGTCGGCTTTTTCCGGCGGCTTCGCTGCGTGTGATCGGCTCCTGCTTGGGTTTTTCCAGCGTCTTCGACAGGTTAATCCAGATGTTTTTGCGTGTTTTCGGCATGCATTCGACAGGTTTTCCGGTGAGTTTTCGGCAGGTTTGCGGTAGCTTTTCCCTGCAATTCGGGGACCCTGTGGTGCTTGCTGAATACACCGCAGGGTCACCGAAATGAGATCGGCAAAACGAATTGAAGAGAACCAAAAGTCACCGAACGCGCAGTGACTTTTCGAATCTCTTTGGATAACCCTGAATGTCTTGTTTTTTTTACTTGTCTCTAACAGCACAGGGTGGCGCCAAAGCTACAGTCTATTCCCTATATTATCTCCTAAAGGTGTCACTCCCTGTGTTTGGGTCTGCAGAATACTGGACATGTTTCCGTTTTTAATATGAATAGTCCGTAATAAAAGGTATGCGTGCAGTCTATTTTAAAACACTCCTTTTTAACAGAGAACATCCATGTCATGCAATACCTGCAGTTCACAAGCCAGGATTTCTTTTTCTTCTGATGTTAAGACTGAAGAACAGCTTCGTCCTAAAAGATGGAGATATGCGCCAGATATGACATGTAGAGTACACTCACCCTTTTTCTTTTTATCTAGTACAGTGACTTAATAACATAGTATTTTTTTGTCTTTCGGTATAAAGCTGCTGCAAAAACAAAGTAAGATGCAAGACACACTGAATCTTGAAACAGTCTGTAGAAAGCCCACCGGAGGACTGAAACATGGCTGTATTTGCTGATTAGTCAAATCTGTACTTTGGGAAACCTCATTGTGTTTTACCAACTTCTTGTTGAGCAGTGGATGTGTCATGGAACCAGATTCCTTATTTGTTTTCCCCCTATATTTTACATAAAATGGGTCAGTCGACTCTCCCTGTATAACTCACATAGTTAGTTTGGTCCAGCCCCATTTCCTGCTTGTGCAGCTGCTAACCCCCCATACAGGGTTATTCAAAGAGAATCGAAAAGTCACCGCACGTTCGGTGACTTCGTTCTCTTCAATTCAGGCCGATACGGCGATCCCATTTCGGCGACCCTGCGGTGTATTCAGCAAGCACCACAGGGCTGACGAAGTGCAGGGAAAAGCTGCCGCAAAAACCCAGTGAATGCACGCCGAAACCCGCAAAAACATCTGGATTAACCCGCCGGAAAAACCCGAGCAGGAGCGGATCACACACAGCGAAGCCTGCGGATGAAGCCGAGACCGCAGACAAGTGAAGTGAATAAATTAGAAAAACAGCGTTTCACTTTTCAAACATTCATGCAGTTTGCAAAGAAACTACTGAGCGGAAATGTCTGAAATTTACATATGATCCAATGAATGATAATAAAAAGGCTGTTACAGAAAAAATAACGTAAAAAAATCCTTAAAATATCCTAAAAAATCTGTAAATAAAAAAGACTTTTTACTGCAGATTATAATAATAAACAGTTTATTAGATATTGAATTAAAATGGGAATATTTTTAACATTGAAGCCTATGGGATTCTCCTGAATAAACCTGCTGAATGAAACCACTGAATGGCAGGGCAATTCGGGAACCTTTCACTGCTGTTTGGTGTCTGAATAGCCGAAGCATTGCTTCTCTATGGGGATTTACTGCCCTCGAACAGGCACCGTATGTGCAGGCAATTCGCCAGCATTTGGCGAATTGCCTGCTCTCTGAATAGCTGAATGGCCAAGAAAGGTAACCGAACGCTCATTTTCAGCAGTCGGTTACCTATCTCCAGCCATTCGGATCTCTTTGAATAACCCCGATAGAGGCAGTCAGCAACTATCTGTCTGTACTGGGTGATTGCATCCTGTTTTTAACGTCCTTCCCTAACAAGGTACAAATGAGAAGCCCTCTCTTCCTTCAAGACTTTGCTTTCAAAAGGGGATGAGTTGAGCAATCTGACTTCAATCATATCCTGCATGTGACATTCACTTCTTGCCTATGACCCAGGGGTTCCAGACTAGGATCTCTATAGTACAGTGTGCCCCCCCCCCACACACACACACTGCAATAACACTAGCTTTGTCACATAATCCATGCATTTCTATTCCGCTCCATGCCATGGATATTCAGATCAAATGCTTTGAATTCCTGATTTTTGTGCTGAGAGAAATTCATGTAAAAGACTATCAGCTTTTTGCACCTCAATTCTCCGCACAAAGGACTGTGCTTTCTGCATAACTGTCCTTGTTGAGAATCAATTTACACATGAAGGCAGGTGTCATTTTTTAATTTAGACCAATATGTCTGATAGTCGTCCTGACATTACAAATGTACATAAAACTATATATGTATCTATTTTTTTTTTTTTTTTTTAAGAGCATAAATTATTCTATTGTTATTCATACCTCCAGAAACTTTGGAGTCATGTAACTTGTACTTCCAGAGCGGATTCTTTTTGCCCATCTCCATCTTCTGGTGTTCCATCTCCAGGGTCTCACTTACATTCAAAACTTTAGGGATCAGCTCTTCCTTTTGGCAGAGCTTGGATATCTAGAGCAACGTTCACACAATAATGGGGTTAATATGGATTAAAGCAACACTCTAACATAAAACGAGCTTCCTTTTTATGTCCGTAACCCTTTCCTGCCACAGGCCGTACCATGCTGTCCCTGTTGCGGATGGGTCTTGAAGCCTTGGGGTGTACTAGTACGCCCCGTTGACTTCAATGGGCCTCTTCCTAGTCCGCCCACTGGTTCAGGCTGTCTCCCAGCGGCCAATGACGCATGAGGCGCGTCCGCTGATTCTGCAGCCGGCTAGCAGGGCGTACTAGTGCGCTCAGACCGGAGTTAGAGAGCCCTCCTGCTGGGCACCACCTGCCTGGCGTGAAAGGGTAAAGTAATCCAGACGTCTCTACCGCTTCATTTTGCGATTTGTGTACCAAGGCATATTGCAGATCACTCAGAATATGAGAACTTTCTATATGCACGTTCTGTAGCGCTTGCACAGAAATATGGATTGGAGCTGTGCTCGCTCAGAGTGTGCTGACTTAACCAGTGACCGGAAATCCCAGCTGCCTGTTGATGCGCGTGTGGGTGGAGAAAACTCCTCTGCTTCACACAGTTTCCTGCCAAAGCAGGCAGAAGGGAGGTGGGTCACTCCACACATCCTGACCGCTTTACACATCCTGTCCACTTTACACAGCCTGACCGCTTTACAGAGCCTGACCGCTGAAGGCTAGCGTCAGACGAACGCAGTCACATCACGTCCATGTCACGACAAAGTTTAATGTCCGTCGTAACATTGATTTGTGATCAATAGAGACCAGCACACGAAGTACGTGCGCACCGAAGTGCGCACGCACCATGCAGGTGGCAACGGACGCCATTTAGGCTTCGACGTAACAGTGCTACGACGGACGCACAGAGAGCACCGCATCCACATAGCAGCGTGTGTGTATGATGACGCAACGTCCACCACGTTGATGCTCAGAGGTTTTTTTGGTCTGGCTGACTGTACCTGTCATTTAATTTTGATTCCCATATTTCCCTTTTTTTTTTCTACGTCCGTCAAAAAAAACGGACCGTGTGGTGTCTACAGTATCTTCTGTCAGTACATCCGCCGTTATGCACGCACGCAGAGTGCGCTCAGACTTTGCTCATCTGACATTAGCTTTACACATCCTGTAATAGAGCAGCAGGAAATGCTGGCAGAATGCTTGGTTGTGTAGGGAGAGGTATTAGCAGTAGGAAAAGGGAAGTGCTCATGCCACTGTACAGAGCACTGGTGAGACCTCACTTGGAGTACTGTGTGCAGTACTGGAGACCGTATCTCCAGAAGGATATAGACATCTTAGAGAGAGTTCAGAGAAGGGCTACTAAAATGGTGTACGGCTTGAAGGAGAAAAGTTACCAGGAAAGGGTTAATGATCTTAACATGTACAGCTTGGAAAAAAGACGAGACAGAGGAGATATGATAGAAACATTTAAATACATAAAGGGAATCCACAAGGTAGAGGAAGGGAGTATATTTAAACGGAAACAAAGTAGCAAAACAAGAGGACATACAGGGTTATTCAGAGAGCGTGAAAAGCAGGAGAATGACTGGAGAGTGATTGGAGAATGAAAAATTCTAGATCAAAATAGCCAAACCAGAAAAATTCTCACTTTCCAAATCGGTTATTTTGACCTAGAATTTTTCATTCTCCTGCTTTTCACGCTCCCTGAATAACCCTGATAGTCTTAGATTAGAGGGGCAAAGGTTTAAAAGTAACATCAGAAGCATTATTTTACTGAGAGGGTGGTGGATACATGGAACAGTCTTCCAGTTGAAGTGGTAGAGGCCAAAACAGTAATTGATTTAAGCAGGCATGGGATAGGCATAAGGCTATCCTAAACAAAAGATAAATCCAGGTAAAGTATCCATGTAATTTGGCAGACTAGATGGGCCGAAAGGTTCTTATCTGCCGACATTTTCTATGTTTCTGACCGCTTTACACATCCTGACCGCCTGCTTTATACATCCTGACCGGCTGCTTTAGACATTCTGACCGGCTGCTTTACACATCCTGACCGGCTGCTTTACACATCCTGACCGGCTGCGTTACACATCCTGACCGGCTGCTTTACACATCCTGACCGCCTGCTTTACACATCCTGACCGGCTGCTTTAGACATTCTGACCGTCCGCTTTACACATCCTGACCGGCTGCTTTACACATCCTGACCGCTTTACACATCCTGACCGGCTGCTTTACACATCCTGACCGCTTTACACATCCTGACCGGCCGCTTTACACATCCTGACCGGCTGCTTTACTCATCCTGACCGGCTGCTTTACACATCCTGACCGGCCGCTTTACACATCCTGACCGGCTGCTTTACACATCCTGACCGCTTTACACATCCTGACCGGCTGCTTTACACATCCTGACCGGCTGCTTTAGACATTCTGACCGGCCGCTTTACACATCCTGACCGGCTGCTTTACTCATCCTGACCGGCTGCTTTACACATCCTGACCGGCCGCTTTACACATCCTGACCGGCCGCTTTACACATCCTGTCCGCTTTACACATCCTGACTGACCAGCCGCTTTACACATCCTGACCGCTTTACACATCCTGACCGGCTGCGTTACACATCCTGACCGGCTGCTTTACACATCCTGACCGCTTTACACATCCTGACCGGCTGCGTTACACATCCTGACCGGCTGCTTTAGACATTCTGACCGGCCGCTTTACACATCCTGACCGGCTGCTTTACTCATCCTGACCGCTTTACACATCCTGACCGGCCGCTTTACACATCCTGTCTGCTTTACACATCCTGTCAACTTTACACATCCTGACCAGCTGCTTTACACATCCTGACCGGCCACTTTACACATCCTGTCTGCTTTACACATCCTGACCGGCTGCTTTACACATCCTGACCGGCCGCTTTACACATCCTGTCCGCTTTACACATCCTGACCGGCCGCTTTACACATCCTGTCCGCTTTACACATCCTGACCAGCTGCTTTACACATCCTGACCGGCTGCTTTACACATCCTGACCGGCCGCTTTACACATCCTGTCCACTTTACACATCCTGACCAGCTGCTTTACACATCCTGACCGGCTGCTTTACACATCCTGACCGGCCGCTTTACACATCCTGACCGGCCGCTTTACACATCCTGACCGGCTGCTTTACACATCCTGACCGGCCGCTTTACACATCCTGACGGCCGCTTTACACATCCTGACCGGCTGCTTTACACATCCTGACCGGCTGCTTTACACATCCTGACCGCTGCTTTACACATCCTGACCGGCCGCTTTACACATCCTGACCGCTTTACACATCCTGACCGGCCGCTTTACACATCCTGACAGGCCGCTTTACACATCCTGACCGGCCACTTTACACATCCTGACCGGCCGCTTTACACATCCTGACCGGCCGCTTTACACATCCTGACCGGCCGCTTTACACATCCTGACCGGCTGCTTTACACATCCTGACCGGCTGCTTTACACATCCTGACCGCTTTACACATCCTGACCGGCCGCTTTACACATCCTGTCCGCTTTACACATCCTGACCGCTTTACACATCCTGACCGGCCGCTTTACACATCCTGACCGGCCGCTTTACACATCCTGACCGGCCGCTTTACACATCCTGACCGGCTGCTTTACACATCCTGACCGGCTGCTTTACACATCCTGACCGGCTGCTTTACACATCCTGACCGCTGCTTTACACATCCTGACCGGCAGCTTTACACATCCTGACCGGCTGCTTTACACATCCTGACCGCTTTACACATCCTGTCCGCTTTACACATCCTGACCGGCTGCTTTACACATCCTGACCGGCTGCTTTACACATCCTGACCGGCTGCTTTACACAGCCTGACCGCTTTACACATCCTGACCGGCTGCTTTACACATCCTGACCAGCTGCTTTACACATCCTGACCGGCTGCTTTACACATCCTGACCGGCCGCTTTACACATCCTGACCGGCCGCTTTACACATCCTGTCCGCTTTACACATCCTGACCGGCTGCTTTACACATCCTGACCGCTTTACACATCCTGACCGGCTGCTTTACACATCCTGACCGGCTGCTTTACACATCCTGACCGCTTTACACATCCTGACCGGCTGCTTTACACATCCTGACCGGCCGCTTTACACATCCTGACCGGCCGCTTTACACATCCTGACCGGCCGCTTTACACATCGTTTGCGTTAGCATTTCAGAGTGTCCCTTTAAATTTGTATGATAAGGAATTTCAGATTCTGCAAAACCACAAAATGCAAAGCAAACACTAATTTCTTGTGATACTTCTTTTTCAGATTTTATAAATATAGGCCACACTCAAGGACAAATATACCTGTTGTTGGATCAATGATGTAATTTCTCGAATTCCATCAGGTTCCACGTTTAAGGCAGTCAATGTTCGGCTCAGTTCCCTGTATAAAAATAAGAACAGGTTGAAAATACCTAAAAACCGGCTAATGAGGTGCACCCGGGCAAGGGATTTCTGTTAATCCATCTAACTCCCACATGAGTTCATGGAGGGGAGCTGTCCCCCTCATCCCTCACACGTGAAATCAGACCCACCAAACCTAGGGTTAGATCACAACCCAGTCCTTAATGGGGAGCCACAAATAGAAAAAACAGCCTTTATCCGTTTGTGCCAAATATTCCGGCTACAGCACTGTATAAGCAGCTCAAGGCAGAAAATGTTTTCAGCAGCGGTGCAGTCAGTGAACCAATACTGGAATCGGCTCTTGGAATCCATACAACACTGTGGCCAGAGGAACCGGGGAATCGCACTGGCCTCTGCACTGTGGAATCTCAGGTAAGTAAAGGATTTTTCAAGCCACTTAGATTGACGTGTTAAGTGATTGTGCTTTTGCAAAATCACTTAACAACAGCTCCTGAAAGTCGTTTTTTTTATACCAACTCCAAAAGAGAAGAATGAGCTACTGTGGAATAATTTGATCTTCCCCATCTAGCCACAAATTAACAGCTCTTTATACAAAGTATAGGAGCTGTTAATTTATGGTTAGCTGCAGCTATATCCGAGCCATGAGAAGAGCCTGCAGCTTCGTTGTAATATCAGCTACAGCGGTTATGCCAAAAGGCTCAAGTCTTTAGCTTAATGGCTCCGTGTGATCAAGCCCCAAGTCTTCAGAAAATGATCATAAAACAGGTCAGGCATGCCTCCATAAAAGTCAAGCTTATGTTGATAGATGAATACTTATCATGAGAGATCATCTGCAAGATCTGCATTCTAGGGTTGAAACAACTGATTTGTTGATGTTTTTCATTATCGATTAATCGGTCTGTGTACAGGAAACACTGCTTAGAGTAGGACGGAGTTAAACCTTAATAACCTTAGACACTACCTCGTGGCTGATTGGAGGATTTACTTAGTATGATTTTAGTTCTAAGGTTATGTCAGACACAACCAGCTTGTATTTATTAAGTTAACAGTAGTAGAATTATCGGACAGAACTTGACGTACAGACACTGGGTGGAGGTGCTGTATCATCTGAGTGTATCCTTACTTGGAGTTGGAGTCCTGTGCCACCACCCCACTCTCCCTACCTCCATATGTACTGTCAGCGCTAGACCACAACAATGCTCTCTGTGGAAGCTTGCAAGGAAATCTCTCTCTTGTCTATAACACAAGCAAAACACTACATCACAACAGAGAAAAAAAAGATGTGGATGACCTTGAAAAAAGTTAGAGCAACTCCACCCCAAGAAACATGCATAATCACGTCACCAACAGCAACTGAATCACAACAGATCTACAGGAGATTTACACATTGAAAGCTGCCACCTGTTTATTTCAGGGCCCTTTAACCCTGAATTCACCAAGGTTGAACAATTGGAAAAGAGGATAGAGGACGTTGTTCCACATCTGTACAGGATACACAGCTCTGGAATTCAGTAACTCAATGTGACAAAGACTTAAATCCAGCCTGAGTGCTAACCATACCAGTTAGTCCTCTTCTTTATTCATTGTTTTCTTATCTTCTCGCAAGACTTCCTAACCGGTTTCTAGACCACCTTGTTTAGATTATAAGCTTATATATCTTATCCTATTGAAACAATTTCACCACTTACTAACTGGCCACAAAGCTATATACCAAAAATCAGCAGGCCACACGAGGAGCTTGACCATATAAAAATATTTATTGTGGAGTGGCCACAGGAGTACTGGATTCAAGTGACATTTTGGCGAAGTGCCTAAGGCACTTCACCGAAAAACGGAATCCAGTACCCCTGTGGCAGCTTCACAATAAATATTTTTATATGGTCAAGCTCCTGGTGTGACCTGCTGATTTTTGGTATATGCTATTGGTGGACTGCAGATCCCAGACAGTGGAGCACCCCAGCGCTGACCCGGCATTTGGGGGAGTCCCCCTGTGTTAGCCACGCTGTGTTTGACTCGCCACAATACTAGGTACTCCCACCGAGTACAGCACTTTATTTGCAACTGTAACTGTCATCTGTAGATACTGTTCATTGCTACTAAGCCTGCTTATATACTTTTTTTAATCCACATAAGGCTGGACGTCCACTGGGTGCCGTCTATATAATGGATGCCACATCCTAGTGAAGTGATTCAGAATGACAGGCGAATCCCATGGGAGTCAATATAAAATAAGATTTGTGATTTACTTTTTTTATTCAGCCATTTATTCTTTTTATTTGCAGCAAAAAGCCGCTTTATTTATAAAAAAAATAAAAAACAATTGTCAACATTTTTTATTCCCGACTCTTAATTATTATTATTTTTTTTTTTAAAAAAAGAAACGCTTTTTTTTCCTTTGCTCAAAAAAGTAGTCTGTAGTTGGACGGTCAAGTCGGCCGTCTGAATGCCGTTCCAGTGGACGGCAAGCCGAAGGTGACATACAAACAGGATTTATAGCACTACAGGAATCTTACCTTTTTACAAGATCATGAGATTCCAAGACCATTTGATCCTGCAACACATTCTTAACATCAGAGTCACACTGGCGTAAAGTAGCGATACAACGACAGGCTTCTAAGCGAACCCCTGAAACCTCACTTCTTATGGCTCTCAGGAGAAGCTCTTTCACGCGATCTGTCACTTGTCCTATTTTGCCCAGAGCTGAGAAAAAAGGGAGTTGCGCACATTTAAACAGCAACACGCACGCGACAGGATGTCATATATAATACATGTATCTCATATTGAATATATCACTTTAACATTATCAGGGTTATTCAAAGAGCTCCAAATTGTGGCTGTAAGGTACCTGAACGCTGAAATTCAGTGTACGTTTACCTTTCCTGGCCATTCAGCTATCCAGAGAGCATATAAACCGTTGATTCTAATATTCTGCAGTAAAAAGTCTCTTTATTTATAGTTTTGGATCTTTTAGGCATTTTTCGGGATTTTTTTGCGAAAATTTTTTTTCCTTTTTTTTTAAACGTTTTTTCTTTTTTCTGTAACAGCCCTTTTTATTATCATTAATTGCATTTTATATGTCAATTTCAGACATTTTCGTTCTGTGGTTTCTTTGCAAACAGCGTTTCACTTTTCAAACATTCAAGCGTACTGGTTATTTTTTTTCACTCCATTCGTCTGCGGTGTCGGCTTTTTCCGGCGGCTGCTCTGCGCTCTGATCGGCGGCTACTCGGGTTTCTCCGGCGTGTTCGGCGGGGTTAGTCCAGATGTTTTTGCGTGTTTCGGTGTGCCTTCGCCGGGTTTTCGGTAAGAGTTCATCGGGTTTGCGCCTTCTTTTCCCTGCACTACGACAGCCCTGTGGTGCTTGCTGAATACACCGCAGGGTCGCCGAAATGGGATCGCCGAATCGCACCGAATTGAAGACGACGAAAAGTCACTGAACGTGCGGTGACTTTTCGATTCTCTTTGAATAACCCTGTATGTTCATCAGTGGTTCTCAAACCTGGTCCTCAAGCATCCCCTAACCTAAAAGGTCAGATTTTACAGATCACATTGGGAAAATACAGACTGAATCCAGCAATCCCTGAGCAGCAAATCATATCAGCTGTGCTGTGCTTCCGATATCTGGCAAACCTGGCCTGTCTGTAGGGGGACCTGAGGACAGGGTTGAAAACATCACATAGGCATAATTTCCAGATATATTTAGAAAAATTATTTGCGGCCATTTTAAACAGAGTTTTTTGTAAGAAACTCGATGTGAAATACTACAACATAGCAAGAAATATTATATACAATGTTTCCATTTTTTTACAGGACAAAGTGCCATGAAACAGAGTTTATATTTATTTAACAGCGCGTGACAGGAGATACAGGCCACAGGTTTAGAACTGACTGACCTTTGATAGCAAAAACTTGGTTTTTCCAGGCTGGATCATTTTGAATTAGGTCACAGAGGCAATTTAACACCTGGAACACAGAGAAGAATATGGGAACCGACATAAAAAAATACAGTGAATCCTGTATTACATCTTAATTGTAGGTCACACTTTACAGAGATGTTACTGGTCTATGAGCACCACTCCACTTCAAGAGGTCGTCAGGTGTATTGATAACTGCTGTATGATGGAGAGGATTATGTCCTCGCAAATGGATTCCAAAGGGGTTATTCGGAGAGCACCGAAATATTTCTCGTTCCCCGCGCTTCTCTGCACTTCGGGGAATCAAAGTTCTTCACCCTGCTGTGAATACAGCGTTCACCGCAGGGTCCCCGTAGTGCAGGGAAAGCCTGCCGCAAACCCGACAAACAGTCAACGAAAACCCGCAGAAACCGCTGCAAAAGCCATGCCGAACACGCTGGAAAAAGCCAATGAGCCGCCGATCACAGCGCAAACCAGCTACTGAAAAAAGCTGACAAGATGACGAACAGAGTAAAAAAAAATATGCTTGAAAGTTTCAAAATTGAAACACTGTTTGCAAAAAAAACGACTGAAAGAAAATGTCTGGAATTTACATACAAGATCCTAAAATGCCTAAAAGATCCTAAAAAAATCTATAAATAAAGAGACTTTATACTGCAGAATATAATAATAAACAGTTTATTAGATATTGAATTAAAACGGGAATATTTTTAACATTGAAGCCTATGGGATTCGCCTGAATAAACCTGCCGAATGAAACCACCGAACAGCAGGGCATATCGGCAACTTTTCACTGCTGTTCGGTGTTCTCTGAATAGATTAACCATTGCTTCTCTATGGGGATTTCACTGCCTTCGAACAGGCACCGTATGTGCAGACTGCCTGCTCTCTGAATAGCCGAATGGCCCCTAAATGTCACCGTACGCTGAATTTCAGTATCCGGTTATATTTTGGATCTCTCTGAATAACCCTGCATGTTTCCGTGACGGTGAGAAAATGATCTATTACCTGCGATTAAGGCTCGTGAAAGATTGACAAATATCCCCAAAGAAACAATGACAAATAAAATGTAGCCTGAACATTTCCTGTCACCCTCCCCTTTGATCCAGTGCCAGTCTTCACACCCAGAGGTGGATCAAGTCAGGGCTATTTCCAGGTCAGGGAAAAAGATGAATTTTCTTGTCAACCAAGACTGACAAAATCAGAAGGTGTATCCACAATTTTGGCCACTAGTGTACAGTGTGTAGCAAAACCTATTTGCGTATCCCTGACCTTGGCAGAAACCTAACCAGAGCTGTTGTAAACTTAAAAAGAGCCAATAAAGTGTATGAATTTGCTACGTTTACACCAGGATTGGAATACAGCCCATAGAGTTCCGGTTATTAATTACAAAACCCTTTGCTACATTTTTACAAATTGATATGAAACTAAGACTTTCATAAAACCAACACCGACCGTTTCATCTTTAGTCTGAAGCAAGCCAGCTGTCTGACAAGCTCGCCGACGAACATTCATGTAGTCATCAGAAAAGCACTTAATGAATCCGGGGAGCAGCTGGTCTGTCATATGCTGGAGTCCACCAATGAGAGAGAGCGCGTCCATTTTGGCTCTCCAGTCTCCACCCTCTATGTGTCTCCTAAAAAAAATAAAATACTAAAAATAATCATATATAAAGATAAATGACATCCATGTGGTGCCCACAGATGACACCACCCAATGAGACTCAGTCTACCCCAATATAAATCTCCAGCTTTCATTCAGTCGTCGTCATATTGTGGATCTCGTTAAACACGTTAGTGTGTTTCTTCTTGTTTGTTGCTCTTAATTCCCTGGTTTTTGAAGCAGCTTGCATCGACTCTTCTTGATCTCTATGTTCTCTGATTTGGATCTGTCTCCTCAATTATGTGTACCTCTCCACCCCTCGACCTTGACCACTGCCAATAATACCAGGACAGCTACATCATGATCTTGTGTCTCATACATGATGATTGACATATATATATATATAGTCTATTATGTTTATTATTGCAGAAGCCATTTGTACATCACAGCAATTCAAAGAACTGCATCCCAGAGCTCCTGTACTACATTCCCCACATGCAGCAAGGAATTCTGGGTAGGACATGCAAATGACACCTGTCTCACCTTTTTGCATCCTTGGTCTGTTTTCACACAGAACCCTTCAATCAATGCCACGCCATACTAGATGGCTTATTTAGCAGAGATCAGGTTTATGCAACTGCTCAAAGCCACTCCTAGGATAGCGCTGTTTTGGGTTTATTGGACCCTCATCAGCAGGAGATATATATATACAGTATATAGTATATGGAAAGGGACTCCAGCAGAATTCCTACCTCATTTGATCATGAACCAAATTTCTGTAACCCATCTGCTGCAGGGCTTCGGCAGCAGTCCACCGGACAGGTATATTCCAGTCTCTCCACATCAAGTAGATTAATTTATTTATTAGATCCTGCAGGAAAGAGAAGAAGGTTATAAAACCTTGAATGATGGGGGGCGTGGCTGGCGGCGGATCGAGACGGACATGTGTGAGTGGAGCTCTGATCCCCCTTCCCATATACACGGATTTTAAGGCACTTTTCGATCGGGCTCCCTGCTTATAAACGATCCTCAACCGTCGACCATAAGGTGGAGATACTCCGGAGCCTGCTGGGATCCCCCCTCCGGACCTGCGATTGGTGAGAGGGACGCTGCGCTGTTCTCTGCTCGGACGGCTGGTGGCCATCTTGGGGCCTGGTGTTGGCGCGCTTTCCCTAACCTGCACTGAGCTGCGTCTTTCTGGATGGGGAAGAAACCTAAAGCGGGTGGATCGAGGGACGATCCCGGTACCCCCGACATCCGAGTTTCACTCAGCGGGGGCCTGGGGCGGAGGTTGCCGCCACGCTCGGCGCTTGACCCGGGGGCTCAGCAGACGGCGGAGGGGGTGGCTGTCCCTTTTGTCTCCCATGCGACACCATCAAGCGAGGAGGAAGATGCGTTTCCCGCCACAAAAGGGGATATACGCACCCTATTGGAGGATGCCAGGAAGGTATGGCAGGTGGACTTTAAGTCACTCGAGGCGGCTGTGGAGGAGACGCGGACACAGGTGGAAGACCTCCGGGAACGCACGCAAGTGGTGGAAGACACACAGGCCACGGCCTCCACATACGTGCGCGAACTACAGGCACAGATTAGCGGCCTGCACTCGGCTGTGGTGGCGCTGGAGATGAGACACAGGCGACGGAACGTGAAACTACGCGGAATACCAGAAACAGTCCCGGACTCGGGACTGCTGCAGTATGCCACACGATTCCTGGAAACGGTGCTCGGTTCCTCGGAACCTCTTAGAGACCCTGTCCACGTGGCTCTACGTATACGAAAGGCTGCCATGGCGCCCGCGGGGGCGTCGCGCGACGTTCTCATCACCATGCGAGACATCACCCAGCATTCTTCATTGTTCCGGGCTGTGAGAAACATATCTACGGTCCCTTTCGACGGAGCCAATATCGCAGTTTACCGAGACGTCCCCTTTTTTATGTTAGCCGCACGGAGACGGTTTAGGCCGGTCACGGTCACTCATGACATAAGATATACATGGGACACCTCTGGCTCCCTTATAATTTCCCCACATGATGGATGCGTATTAGTGGCTAATACGCTGGAGGAGGCTGAGGGACATCTTCGCACCCTAGGACTGCTGTCTGTACTTACGGGTCTGCCTGTAGGGACCCAGCCCGCTGACTCTCCCCTACCCCCGGGTGGACCGGTTGGAATTAGGCTATTCAAATGGCCCCGGGATGATACGCTGTTCCTGACTTAACCCCTGAGTAGGGCTTCCGCCTCACCCCTGCAATGTTCCCTTTTTGGAGTTATTTCTGTTACATGCTTTTTGTTCGTACCAGCGATTATTATATATGTCGTTTTCACGATTGCTGTAGTTTATACCCCCCAGTTGCGTCTCTTATTTGCTTGGTGCTTGACTTGCTGCTCATGGTGACCCCACTCCCTCCCCCCTCCCTTTTTTTTTTTGGAATGTCTCGGAGCGTGCCACCATGGCAGTTCTCGCCATGATTGGCCCTCGAACACCTGGACTCCATGACATATTCCCTCCATGGCCTCCTCAGGGAGCGTGCCAGGAGCGTCACGGTAATGGTCACTATATTTCTCCCTCCTCCCCCTTTTTCTTTCTCTCTCTTACCTCATGTTTCACCTCTTTTCACTTGGGTCACCATCCTCGTAACATGAACCAACTAGCGCCGCTTTTTTCCCAATCACCCTTTGATTATTTTCGCAACGTATAATGAGTCAGGCCCTGCGAGGCCTTCATTGTTGGTCAGTTTGTGACATATTCTACTTCAATAAAAACTTTGAAATCGAAAAAAAAAAAAAATTAAGGCTAGGGTCAGACGAAAGCATTTTTCCCCGCGAACGTGAAAAAGTGCGTCCGAACGCATTGACGTATTTTATCACGGAATGCGCAAAAACGGTCAGACGACGCGCATTTTCGGGCGTGATTTTGTACGGATCGTCAATAAAACTCTTTTTGCGTCTGGACGTTAAAAAAAATAAAAAATAAAAATAAAACCTTGAATGGTGGATACTGGGGATAAAAGCCCACAAGCCCCTAGTCAGAAAAGGAATAGAAGCTATGGAGACTTTCCTAGACCAAATGGGACTTAACCAAAACAATTATCAAAGAAAAAGAAAGAGACCACAGGAACAGATCTGTCAGTCTCTAATGTGGTCAGGGTATAAACTGAGATTTTAAAAAATGGTTTGAAATCTATATAAGACAAAACAAAAAAAGCGTTACCTGATTACGCAGACCCAATGTGACGCCATGACACTGCGGAAGCAGGAAGTTCCACCTAGAACGCCTATTGGCACACTGGGGCAATTTGCTATTGGGATTGGGTCTGCGTGATCAGGGTCTCCACCTGGATTGGAGGAAATTTGGAACCCCAGCAGTATAAATACATGTGGGAGTAGAGGGGGCCCTTCACGCTCCTGATGAAGCCGCATTCTTGAGCGGTGAAACGCACGTTGAGCATGACACATTTTTTCATGGGTGTCTTTGTTTGTTTTTATGTTTTAACAGTCACTTAACAACTGGTTATTTACCCTGAGCTGGACCATTGTGTCTCTTAAGCTATTAGGCAATATTGCTTTATGGGGTGTGCTCATGTCCCAATGTGGCTGAGATAAATGCCTTTTTTTGATCTGTGATTCTTTTCATTACTACTTCTTTGATCGGGGTCATAGAGGGACACATTATAAATCTGACCAGATTATAGGGTTACGGATTTAGGGACAATTTGTTTCTGTCTCCCCCTTTATTTCTGAGGCACTTTAAGGAATTTATTATGAGGTCATTTTTATGAGAAATCATGCAGTTCAGTAAATATTGCTAAACTCTGGGGCTACGGGGGCCGATGCTACTTGACCAATCCTATAAAAAAAATGTAAGGACGTTGTAAGGAGGTCATTTCTATAAATATCTTTATGCTGCAGTAATCCTTATTAACCCCTTCACTGCTGAGCCATTTCACATCTTAAAAAAACACATTTTTCTTTTTTTTTTATTATCATTTTTTATTATTTTTTTTTTCTTTACTTTAAACATGGTCATGTTTGCTATCATTGGAAAGTCCATGCTCTGGCCTTTCTAATTCTTACGTTAGCAAACCAAACATGACCCTGCTAGCTGCCAACAGTTGGGAGATATTGGGGTTCAAAGGAACCCCCTATCTTTCCTTAGGAGTCAATGAGGACGTTCCCCACACGTCCTCACTCAGCAGTGAAAGGGTTAAGTGCTAGCAGATTCAATATTTATATTTTTTCTCACATTGACATATACACAGCCATCTGTACGCCAGGGTTTGCATATCAACTTGTTTCACGTTTTAGAACATTTGGTGGTTTTTTTCACTGTCTTCCTTTTTTTGTATATTCGGCGACGTCCGATTAATAAGATATAATAGCAGTTTATACCCTGACCACATTAGAGACTGACAGGTCTGTTGCTGTGGTCTCTTTCTTTTTCTTGGATACCGGGTATACTATGTAATACTTTGATTTTCCAAAAGGAAAGGAATCTGTCCCACAAACCAAAATGAAATATAAAGGTATAGGGATTGGAAGACGTGCTACTGGAACTCACCACCCAGGACATACTTGAAAATGAGAGAAATCTCAATGTATTTATCCTGGTAAAATCCTTTTCTAAAAAAAAACCAGAAAAAAAACTCCTGGAATTTCTTGAACACTGCATTAACGTTATAACTTAAATTAACCTAGCGTTAACTCTCCTTTATGCGAACACCACCGGAGAGTCTGAACTTATGAATGGTGTTCCTCCACTGAAGTTTGCGTCCCGATATCTGCCCTGGAAGCTGGTGGTTGTTTTCCTATTGGACACAAGCTGAAGAATGCTGCAAATTCTTCACTCTCTCCCACTACTCTTTACTGTGGAGTTTTGTCCATTTAGGCTAGGGTCAGACGAAAGCATTTTTCCCCGCGAACGTGAAAAAGTGCGTCCGAACGCATTGACATATTTTTTCACGCAATGCGCAAAAACGGTCAGACGACGTGCATTTTCGGGCGTGATTTTGTACGGATCGTCAATAAAACTCTTTTTGCGTCTGGACGTTATGTAGGCTGGACATTAGCAGTGTCTGACATCTCCTAATCACACACACACACGCCGCTATGCCGCAGCTGCGCACTCAGTACGTCAGTACTAGCGGTTCAGCGTTCTCAGAAAAATGCGTTCAAATTCCACTTGCGTTGCACGGCCGGACTTTTGTGCGGCCGTACTTCGTATATTGGCCGTCATTGCCCGTCATCTGCTGCTAGTGCGGCCGTAATTATGTGCGCCAGAACGCACGTTAAAAGTGCGCTGGTCTGACCCCAGCCTTATTCCTGTCTTTATTTTTCACCGCAGGCTTTTAAACTGATCTGATTACATACCGTTTACACCTTCATAATCTTTCCTTTTGCTGTTGGAAGAAATACTGCACACATTTTTTTTTTGAGAAATTATTTTACCAGGAAGGATACATTGAGATTTCTCTCGTTTTCAAGTATGTCCTGGGTGGCGAGTATGTACCGTTAGGTGTCTTGCCCAAGGACACTTACTGGAGAGGTGCTCTTGCCGGGATTAAACCTGTGTCTCCACAGTCTCTCTCCACGGTTATAAAGCAGCGATGCTATCTCTACTCCACCCAGCCGTGTTAATGAGTTTATTGACAACATGGTCCTGCTCGCTTCTGTTCACGTTTCTTTGTATTTCTCAGGTTATGACATCTCCTTCTGATACGATGCTATTGCTCTATTCTAGGTCTTGCTAAAAGAAAATTCTCTAAACAATTTTAAAACTAAAAGGGGACAGGCTTGTGGCTGCCATGATTTAACAAAACAATTAAATTATAGCAAATTTTATGCATAATAATTTATACAGGGTTATTCAAAGAGATTCAAGAAGTCACCGCACGTTCGGTGACTTTTCGTTCTCTTCAATTCGGTTCCTTTTGCCGATCCCATTTCGGTGACCCTGTGGTGTATTCAGCAAGCACCACAGGGTCCCGAATTGCAGGGAAAAGCTGCCGCAAACCCGACGAAAACGAACCGCAAAACCCAGCGAATGCACGCCGAAAAGCTACAAAAACATCTGGATTAACCTGCGAAAACCACAGAAAAATCCTGAGCAGGAGCCGATCACACGCAGCCGAAGCCGCCGAGACGCAGCCGAGGCAGTGAATAAATTAGCAAAATAGTTTGTGTGAATGTGTGAAAATGAAACGCTGTTTGCAAAGAAACTACTGAGCGAAAATGTCTGAAATTTACACAGGAGGTCCAGGGAATGATAATAAAAAGGTCTGTTACAGTAAAAATAAGTAAACTTATTAAAAAAAAAAAAAATATTGGACTTTTAAAAGAAAAAAAAAAATGGGACTTTTATAAAAAAAAATTAAGAAAAATGCTTAAAATATCCTAAAAAAATCTATAAATAAAGAGACTCTTTACTGCAGAATTTTATAATGAACGGTTTATTAGATATTGAATTAAAACCGGAATATTTTTAACATCGAAGCCTATGGGATTCGCCTGAATAAATTTGCCGAATTAAACCACTGAATGGCAGGGCATTTCGGGAACCTTTTGCTGGTTTGTGTTCTCTGAATAGCCGAAGCAGTGCTTTTTTATGGGGATTTCACTGCCCTCGAACAGGCACCGTATGTGCAGGCAATTCGCCAGGATTTGGCGAATTGCCTGCTCTCTGGATAGCCGAATGGCCAGGAAAGGTAACCGAACGCTGATTTTCAGCGTTCGGTTACCTTTCTCAAGCAATTCGGAGCTTTTTGAATAACCCTGATAGAATTAAAGGAACACTCTACTCAAAAAATCCCCCCCCCCCCCCCGTTTTTTTATCCTAACCTATCCCTATTCCCTTAATAAATCTTTAGTTTTTATTTATTTTTTTGTAACTGTAGTACTTACCCTAAAATCCACTTCTTTCCAACGGCGTTTTTTTTTTTTTTTTATACTCACCTCCCTCCTCTTCCGCTCCCGTCCTTCTTGATTTCTGGTTTACGTGAGAAGCGCGCATGCTTCCTCCCGGCTCCCTCTGAGGATTAGTGTTGCGCGCAAGAGGATGCACGCAACACTAACCCTCAGCCGCTGCCGCCAGCTACTGCGGCGAGTTGGAGACGTCATCGCGCTGAAAGCGCGATGACGTCTCCTACTCGGCAAAAGTCGGCAGAAGTGGGAAATATGATTCCCGCTCTGCTGACTGACAGCTGGGAGGGCGGAGTAAACTCCTCCGCCTCTCTCAGCTGTTTTCAGCTTTTTCAGCTGAACTGCTGAGCGGAGGGAGGGGGGACAGAGGGCGGCATACTCCGGGCATCATGACCACCTAAAATAGCTTAGGTGGTCATGTTGCCTAGACTAGTATCCCTTTAATACAAGTAAGGTTGGCCGACCGTCCACTGGTACCGTATTTGTGTGATGGAGCAATCATTCGATATCGTCTGAAGTCGTCCGACTGAACCTAGAACATGCAGGTGAATCAGCCCTCTTCCACTGCATCCGAACACTGATGGACGATTTCAGACGATTTTAAGCAATTGCAGCAGATGTGCGATCTTTACGATTTTATTTGATTTATCTGACGGTCTGGTACAAGTTTACATGAAAAAGATGAATTTGATGGTTAAACTTCCGTGCTTCGGGGGAAACATGTAAAAGATACATTGTATAGTATGACCGGCGTGTGCAGGGGAAACGTGAAAAAATAAATTGGAAAGGAAATCCACCATTCGCGAAGCCCATAGGATGCAATGGGAAAAATATTCTTGTTTTATTTATTAAACAGTTTAAAAGAGCCTATTTATTGATATTTTAGGATTTTTTTTGGATAATGTTTGGATCCTTTTCTTTTTTAAAAAAAAAATTAAAACCTAGGCTTTTGTTTTCGCTCGCGTCTTTTTTTCTTTTTCTTTTCCAAAGAGCCATCTCAGTGTTACTCCCTCTCCTGCTGAAACACATACAGTGCCAGGGAGAGAGGGGGGGGGGGGTAATCACCCGTTGCAGCCTGGCAAGTTGTTATTTGGTTTTGTTTCCAGTACGAGCTGGAACGGGACTGTCTTTGATCCTGAAAATCCTTTTTAGCATCAAAGACAGTTTATTTTCTCCCCGCAGCGGCCCAGCATCGCGTTATTTTTTTATCTGGCGGCCTGTCCATCGGCCGATCTGAGCCGCCCACAGACACTTCCAGTGGACGACCCTGATTGGCCGATGGCGTTGTCTGTAGTCGGGTGACCAAGACTACGTTACCAGTGGACGGACGGCCTTATATATTGTTTTGAGTGTCCCTTTACCAGAAAACATTGCAACATCTGTTAAGAATTCTTCATGAAATAGGATGCTCACCTGACTGACACCCCCAAGAAGTTGGCCAATTGTTCTGCAGACTAGAATGCGATCTGTCCAATTGCCGCTGTTTAACTCATCTCCCAGCATTGAGTGGATTACATTCTGGAGAGGCAAAGTTGTCAGACTGTGATGTTCCAAACTGTATACATGCCAAGACTCTACACAAGCAGTTGTTCCTTTCACAGCTACACATAGGGCACTATCAGCTGCCTACAGCTAAAACGGAGACGCTAAGGGGAAAAATTTGCGTTCGCTAATCTCCCCCTAGCGTCCCCATTTTACCTGTAGATTACGGGGCAGGTGAGTCCAGCAGTCCAACCCATGGTGGTTGCTAGGCTCCAGGATACTCAGAGCAGGGCTAAAGTGCCATCGCGAGCATCCCCTCCATGGAGTCTTATGGACTCCATGGAGGTTTCTGCTGCCAGTTCACAAGACTGGCAGGATCTCGCCTCTCGCAAGGTCGGCGGAGTGATCATGGAGGGAGACTGGTGACTTTTTTCCTCCGTCTCACTCTGCTCCCGACAGCCAGAAGTGGCAGATCGGACCACCGTTGAGGTGAGTATTTGATTTTTCTGGGGAGGACTATGGGATCCTAACGCTAATTACTCCTTGCTTACACTTTACTATTCCTATGCTTGGCATGGGGAGCGCAAAGTACTGAAAGCTCACACTAAAAAGTGCTAATACCGATTTGATAAGGGATTTTTTAACCCGTTAGCCATCAGGAGGTGATCTATGCGGCACGTTATAACTTAAATTAACCTTGCGCTAACTCTCCTTTATGTGAACACTAACACTAGCATTAAGGAGGTGATAGGGCCCATAGTACACTTCTTGATCATTTCTTGTGTGGAGCTCTTGGCAGTCCTCATTGTATTGTCTTATTATGTAGCAATGAGCTTGTTATCTTATACAGTCAGGTCCAGAAATATTGGGACATTAACACAATTCTAACATCTTTGGCTCTATACACCACCACAATAGAGTTGGAATGAAACAAACACAATGTGCTTTAACTGCAGACTGTCAGCTTTAATTTGAGGGTATGTACATCCAACTCAGGTGAACGGTGTAGGACTTACAGCAGTTTGCAGATGTGCCTCCCACTTGTTAAGGGACCAAAAGTAATGGGACAGAATAATAATCATAAATCAAACTTTCCCTTCTTAATACTTGGTTGCAAATCCTTTGCAGTCAATCACAGCCTGAAGTCTGGAACGCATAGACATCACCAGACGCTGGGTTTCATCCCTGGTGATGCTCTGCCTGGCCTCTACTGCAACGGTCTTCAGTTCCTGCTGGTTCTTGGGGCATTTTCCCTTCAGTTTTGTCTTCAGCAGGTGAAATGCATGCTCAATGGGATTCAGGTCAGGTGATTGACTTGGCCATTGCATAACATTCCACTTCTGTCCCTTCAAAAACTCTTTGGTTGCTTTTGCAGAAGCGCCGTCCAATGAGTTCTGCAGCATTTGGCTGAATGTGAGCAGATAATATTGCCCGAAACACTTCAGAATTCATCCTGCTGCTTTTATCAGCAGTCACATCATCAATAAATACAAGAGAACCAGTTCCATTGGCAGCCATACATGCCCACGCCATGACACTACCACCACCATGCTTCACTGATGAGGTGATATGCTTCGGATCATGAGCAGTTCCTTTCCTTCCCCATACACTTCTCTTCCCATCACTCTGGTACAAGTTGATCTTGGTCTCATCTGTCCTAGGATCTTGTTCCAGAACTGTGAAGGCTTTGTTAGGTGTCGTTTGGCAAACTCTAATCAGGCCTTCCTGTTTTTGAGGCTCACCAATGGTTTACATCTTGTGGTGAACCCTCTGTATTCCCTTTGGTGAAGTCTTCTCTTGATTGTTGACTTTGACACACATACACCTACCTCCTGGAGAGTATTCTTGATCTGGCCAACTGTTGTGAAGGGTGTTTTCTTCACCAGGGAAAGAATTCTTTGGTCATCCACCACAGTTGTTTTCCGTGGTCTTTTAGTGTTGCTGAGCTCACCGGTGCGTTCCTTCTTTTTGAGAATGTTCCAAACAGTTGTTTTGGCCACAGCTAATGTTCTTGCTATCTCTCTGATGGGTTTGTTTTCTTTCTTCAGCCTAATGATGGCTTGCTTCACTGATAGTGACAGCTCTTTGGATCTCATCTTGAGAGTTGACAGCAACAGATTCTAAATGCAAATAGCACACTTGGAATGAACTCTGGGCCTTTTATCTGCACATTGTAATTGGGGTAATGAGGGAATATCACACACCTGGCCATGGAACAGCTGAGAAGCCAATTGTCCCATTACCTTTGGTCCCTTAACAAGTGGGAGGCACATCTGCAAACTGCTGTAAGTCCTACACCGTTCACCTGAGTTGGATGTACATACCCTCAAATTAAATCTGACAGTCTGCAGTTAAAGCACATTGTGTTTGTTTCATTCCAACTCCATTGTGGAGGTGTATAGAGCCAAAGATGTTAGAATTGTGTCGATGTCCCAATATTTCTGGACCTGACTGTACTTCTTATTTGTTACAAACATACAGTATCTTGTAGAGGAAACCAGCAGAATTCAGTAGATCCAGCTATCTCAACCAAACTGTGCATCAATGCCAGTAAATACTACTCACTGTCCTTTTGCTAAGTTCACGCAGTAGATAACAGGCCTGCATTGTGGTGTCTTCTGTCCTGTCCTCAAACAACTGAGTGAGTATCCTCCTTATCACCAGGTAACTGTTGTCTCCTTGCAGGGCTAAACACTGGGCAGCGATCCAACTGTCTGTGCTAGTGCCTGGAAAGGATACAATTAATAGGTCATTTCCAGTCCTTCTAATAACATTATCATGAGAAAATCTGTACCAGCGCCAATTGGTGAAAAGTCTTGCCTTTTAATACACCATCAAAGAAAAAAAAAAAAAATCAGTTTTGACCAAAGATCTTCAACAAGACTATCAGGTCTATTCACTAAAGGTGAAACTCAGGAGAATGACTGGAGAAGTGGAAATTCTAGGTCAAAATAGCCAAACCAAAAAAATTCTCCCATTTATCTCACTTTCCAAATCGGCTGTTGGTCTAGATTGTTCTCTTCTCCTGCCAATTCTCCTGAGTTTCACCTTTAGTGAATAGACCTGGAAAGGGTGAAGTCAGGAGAATTGGCAGGAGAAGGCAACAGGAGGTATATTGTTCTCCAGGCTGCCTGAGATAAAGAGATGGCAGCTGAATGGAATATGATAGAGGGCTTAAAAGACTTCTACCCCCTGGAGATGTCCTTTGAATACAACCTACACAATGTAATGATATGAGCCAGTGACTGACCCATTCACTCCATTCTGTGGCCAAAGCCACACAGTGAGGACCAAGTGATGAAAGATACGGTGAGGGGGGGGGGCAGTTTACAACACAAAATATCACACAATGGATGCACCCAGTGACACATATAAACTAAAATATTTTCTTAAAACAAGTGAAAAACAAAGCACATGTAAGATATCAGCAACATAAAATAAACACAATAAGGACATTTCATTTTTTGTTGGTCCCTTTAACAGAAGATTCAGTGGGGAAAGAATGTGGGGGTGAGGAGGGTTAGCACAATGTCACTGGCTCTCATGCAGGTTGAGAGGTGGCATCATTTAAGGAAGGAGGACGTTTTGTTTAATTTGAAAAGCCCATTGTTTTAATTGAGTGAATGTATGGAAGGAGGATATCTGCTGCTCTGCTATTTCCTGTTAAGAAGTTATGGAAGCGACAGAAAGAGCGTGAGATTCAACAATGGACGATGGGAGTTTACAGTTAAGAGACTGAGTAACAATAAGATTTTAGGATTATCATCGTTTGAAGGAAAGTAGGCTCTATCTTCTCTTTAGAATTAAAACTATGGGTTTATGTGATTGATAACACAGCTGTCTTATACAATTTGCTCATCTCGAAAAAACTACACTCCTAGTAATTTGCAACTTGATTCTGAATCAATTCCAGCCACAAATATGTGTACAAATGTAAACGGGAGACTTGAGGGTCTACCCCTTATTTTTATAACAAACAATCTTACTGGATCGCCCAGGAAGAAAAAAATGTCAACCTGTAGTTAAAACTTGACGTTTATTACTTGCATATAAAAACGAGAGAAATCTTAACAGACATAAACATAACACACAATGATGTGCCACATCCACATGAATACAAAAATCACTTAAAAACAAAGTATCCACCCAACAGGATAATAAATTAGTTTCTGCTCGAAAGAATGGTGCAGAAATGAGGTATCCAGCCCAAAGCAATTCGCAATATTAGCACCAAAAGAGAGAAGAAAACTCTAGATATTATTTCAGTGGGCTATCATAAGCAGGTTATATGAAAGCAGGTTAAAAATACTAACGAGTAAGGAGACCGCTAGACATGAATCCAACAAAGTTCAAGACCCAAATATCCAGTCTATGAACGGACTCGCAATAACGGGCGCAATTGCCAATTGAATAAACAGCAGTCAAGATTGTTCTAACTGAACATCATTCTCTACGTTAAATTGCTCTATCTAAATATATTTGATTTCTAGCTAGCGGTTCCTACCAACTAACACGCACCCGACGTGCGTTTCACCTTCTAAGGCTCGTCAGGAGTGCTTGACTATTGAAGAAAAAGATCCGTTATTTAAGCCCTTGAACATATCACTAAAATTGGATAATTACCCAATGAAAAGATCCTGGCGTGAAACTCCCATTCAATCATACATCCTGATGATAATTGACAGCAAAAACCGCCTACCACGGAGTGGCGTCATAGTGTTACTATAGTAACAATATGTCAGGATCGGGTAACCCTGCTTGCAGACAATAAGCCAACAGACTCTGACCAACCGGTCCTTAGTAATGGCCGGGTTATGGTCAGTAAAGAAGCCAGATAACACAGATAGTAACTGGTCTCTCACAGTCAAGCAGCTTACAGTATAAGTAATACCACTGACCTAATAACCGGTTGTCAAGGATAGAAAACCCTGCTTGCATACAATAGTACATAAACCCTAACTAACTGGTCCTTGATTATGGCCGGGTTAGAACAGTAAACTAACTGGTAAGCAAAAGGTTAAAATGGAAAACAGAGCGCTCGAAAACTCTATAACAAAGCCAAACGTCGGGGTGCCAGAGGTCAGAATAGTCAGGACAAGCCGGGATCAAAGAACCAGAGAAACAATCAGAGAAATATATATAATATATATTTAATTAGCCGGTGGAAAGCTAATTAAAGTCAAGCCGTAGTCTCATTTAAATGTCACTATAGCGACCTCATAAGGCTACCCCGTGACGGGTGTTGATATAAGGTTATCGATCTAAGTGTAAACTTACACTAGAATGAGATTTGGGTGTTGTTATGACGGCCCGCTAATGCTTTTTTGTGATTGGTAGGGTAAACTGCCAGTCACTTTAACAACACGTGTTGTATGGGACGGAGTACCAATCCGCGAGCCTCGCTATTAGCCAATTAAAGTGCAATCATAACATCATTTTATTGTTACTATAGTAACACTATGACGCCACTCCGTGGTAGGCGGTTTTTGCTGTCAATTATCATCAGGATGTATGATCGAATGGGAGTTTCACGCCTGGATCTTTTCATTGGGTAATTATCCAATTTTAGTGCTATGTTCAAGGGCTTAAATAGCGGATCTTTTCTTCAATAGTCAAGCACTCCTGACGAGCCGTAGTAGGCGAAACGCACGTCGGGTGCGTGTTAGTTGGTAGGAACTGCTAGCTAGAAATCAAATATATTTAGATAGAGCAATTTAACGTAGAGAATGATGTTCAGTTAGAACAATCTTGACTGGTGTTTATTCAATTGGCAATTGCGCCCGTTATTGCGAGTCCGTTCATAGACTGGATATTTGGGTCTTGAACTTTGTTGGATTCATGTCTAGCGGTCTCCTTACTCGTTAGTATTTTTAACCTGCTTTCATATAACCTGCTTATGATAGCCCACTGAAATAATATCTAGAGTTTTCTTCTCTCTTTTGGTGCTAATATTGCGAATTGCTTTGGGCTGGATACCTCATTTCTGCACCATTCTTTCGAGCAGAAACTAATTTATTATCCTGTTGGGTGGCTACTTTGTTTTTAAGTGATTTTTGTATTCATGTGGATGTGGCACATCATTGTGTGTTATGTTTATGTCTGTTAAGATTTCTCTCGTTTTTATATGCAAGTAATAAACGGCAAGTTTTGACTACAGGTTGACATTTTTTTCTTCCTGGGCGATCCAGTAAGATTGTTTGTTACAATTTGCTTATGTCTAATTGGAAAAAGAGATTAAAACAGAGTAAACATATGCCCGTACTAACGTACATCCCGATGTCCGTCACAGCGTTGTGATGTTTTGACAGGGCTGGCCACCGCTATAGAGCATGCACAAATTGTGCACGCTACAGAGAACGTGCTAAAACCCTCCCTGTTGAAACGCTACGACAAGCGTTCGAAGGGGCTGCAAAGTACGATCCTCCATAGGAGGATCAAGCCTTGCAGCGCTGAGCCAGGGCCGGATTAACATAGGGGCAGATGGAGCAGCAGCTCCAGGCCCATGCCCCAGAATAGGCCCAGAGAAAAAATAACAATGTCTGCATTTATGAACATGTGGACCCCATTATCTCCAACACCGTAGCAGCTACAGGGTCATATGAGGTATCACTGGAAAGGCCAGAGTATGCCCTTTCCAATGATACCAAACATGAACAGATTTTATGTAACAATAAAAATAAAATAATAAATATTACTTTATTTTTTCTTTCTAACACAGCAATACTTTCCACTTTTCAATTATAAAGTGAACAATGATGCTGCACTAACTCACCATCTCAAGTGTGGAGGTGATGGCACGATCCGTTATTACGTATTGTTGCACCAAAAACCTAAACCACTGCACTGCAGCAAAGTGCACTGGGGGGGGGTGACTTTGGAACACTGCGTTACTAATCTTTACACCTCACAAGGTCAAGGGAGGTGTCATTGGACAGGTCAGCGTTTGGCCTTTGCATTAATACCAAACATGACCATGTAAAATCTAAAAGGAAAACCCTAAAACTTTTTATCTTTATATTTTTAGTTCCAATGCAATGACATTGTCCATTTGTCACTTATTAAATGAGCAATACCACTGCCATTACTCGCCTTCTCATTTCCCACGCTGGGAGCAAGACCAGTGTTTTATACATAGTCATATTAATCAAAAAACACAAGGGAAATATTTAATTTTTTTGGTTAAAATTTTATATTTTCTCAGAAAAATGCAGTAACAGGATCCCATTTAAAAAAAATTAACAAGAATTCCCTATAGAGTATATAACCACAAGGGTTTGGATGATAAAATATGAAAAAATTATTTTACATGCTTTAAATGATTTAAATCTGAATGTAAATTTACTCACACAGTATCTGCCTGGTTAGATATATCCGTATCTGCACTATAACCTAAAATATGCTTTCATTTCACTAAATTCCAAAAAAAAGCCACCAAAATCTTCAGCTCCAGGCCCATAGAGATCTTAATCCGGCCCTGCGCTGAGCGCACTAATTGCACTCAGCGAGGTGGCCACACAGGCGTCAGAGTGGTGAAGTGTGCTCGGCTGACCCCGACCTCATAGTGCGCCAAGTGAAAGAAGCAGAAGCTGAACAAACCGTCCTCCACAACTGCAAACAAGACCTTCCTTGCATCCTCGTTTATTTCACGAAGGAAGAACTGGCAGAAGGCGGCTGCTATCCTCACTAGAATATCTTCATCTTTCAGGGCATTCGAGATGAAGGGCAGCATTTCCGCGGGGACATCCGAAATTGTGTCTGATCGGACAAAAAAAAAGGAAGAAAAGTAGACTAGAAAGATTAAGCACGCGATAGTTCTCAACCACTAGAAGCTGAATATTAAAAGACATTAGCTATCTTGTTCACCATGGAAACACTCTGTAATACCTGTGGCATCAGTTTATCTCACAGACCGTGTTTGTAATAACGATTAAAAACTGTAGGAAATCACATTTCTTATGTACACCGTGAAGTACATCTAGAGGCGCAGCATTGGGAAAGAGCTGTTTACCTGAATTCCTCTTCTTTGAAAAATGATGGGCTCTATCCCATAGTGAACGCCAACGTTAGCGTTCTGATGAGTAAGCAATACCGCCAGGATAAGTGACTTTAACGCATGCCCCCGTATTACATTCCTGACAGTAAATCTTGTAAAAATCTGTTAGCGCATCTGTGATTGCGCGAGCTTACTGTACTTTGTGCATCCCATACTTAACATGGGGAGAGCAATCACTAATTAGCTTTTCAAAATGTAAGGTATATCAATGTCGTAACTCTAATTACCGCAGCAGGCGAGAGCCAAAATTTTAGGGACACCTAAGCTAACTAATTCCGCTTTTCGAAATCGGTTAGCACCCCCTAAACCCCCCCCCCCCAATAAATCCAATACTCAAATCTCATCCTGCAGAGAGAAAGGTGGCCCGATCCTCCGCTTCTTCTGGCCGTGAGTAGAGTGAGACTATGAAAAAATGGTTCCCAGTCTCCCTCCATGGCGCAGCACGATTTCGCGAGAGCCCGTAAGCGCAAACCTCCATGAGTCCTATGGACTCCAGGAGGTGATATGCACGGCATCGCAGAAGCACGATTATGAGTATCCCAGCGGATAGCACTGCGTTCCAAGGCAAGGTGACAAGATAGCTCCTGCCCTGGAATATCACGCTAAACTGGGGACGCTACGAGGAAATCTGCAGGCGCAGATTTTCCCCATTAGCATCCCCATTTTAGCGTTACCTAGGGAACAGGGCTCTGGGTGTGCAGCACTCCAATAGATCATACATTACAATCTATATCAGGTGTCAGCAACCTTGACAGAGAGAAGGGTCGCAAAGAGAGAGGGATGCAAGAGAGAGGGGTCACAAAGAGAGCGGGGTCACAGACTGAGAGAGGGGTGAAAGAGAGTGGGTCACAGAGGGAGAGAGGGGTGAAAGAGAGTGGGTCACAGAGGGAGAGAGGGAAGAAAGAGAGAGGGGTCACAAAGAGAGCAGGGTCACAGAGTGAGAGAGGGATGAAAGCGAGTGGGTCACAGAGGGAGAGAGGGATGAAAGAAGAGTGGGTCACAGAGGGAGAGAGGAAGAAGAGAGAGGGGTCACAAAGAGAGCGGGGTCACAGAGTGAGAGACGGGTGAAAGAGAGTGGGTCACAGAGGGAGAGAGGGAAGAAAGAGAGAGGGGTCACAAAGAGAGCGGGGTCACAGAGTGAGAGAGGGATGAAAGAGAGTGGGTCACAGAGGGAGAGAGGGAAGAAAGAGAGAGGGGTCACAAAGAGAGCGGGGTCACAGAGTGAGAGACGGGTGAAAGAGAGTGGGTCACAGAGGGAGAGAGGGAAGAAAGAGAGAGGGGTCACAGAGTGAGAGAGGGATGAAAGAGAGTGGGTCACAGAGGGAGAGAGGGAAGAAAGAGAGAGGGGTCACAAAGAGAGCGGGGTCACAGAGTGAGAGACGGGTGAAAGAGAGTGGGTCACAGAGGGAGAGAGGGAAGAAAGAGAGAGGGGTCACAAAGAGAGCGGGGTCACAGAGTGAGAGAGGGATGAAAGAGAGTGGGTCACAGAGGGAGAGAGGGAAGAAAGAGAGAGGGGTCACAAAGAGAGCGGGGTCACAGAGTGAGAGACGGATGAAAGAGAGGGGTCACAAAGAGAGCAGGGTCACAGAGTGAGAGAGGGATGAAAGAGAGTGGGTCACAGAGGGAGAGAGGGAAGAAAGAGAGAGGGTCACAAAGAGAGCGGGGTCACAGAGTGAGAGACGGATGAAAGAGAGAGGGGTCACAAAGAGAGCGGGTCACAGAGTGAGAGAGGGATGAAAGCGTGGGGTCACAGAGGGAGAGGGTTAAAAGGGAGAGAGGGGTCAGAAAAAGGGAGACTACACGGAAATGAGAGAGAGAGTCTACAATTTTCACACTGCATATTACTGTGAGGTTTATTGCTGTGGAGCTATGTGATACACTCACACACGCGCCTGTTTTTTTTTTTTTTTTGAGGGGGGCAGCATTTCATCCTTGGATCTAGGCAGGTCAGTGGCTTGAGCTGGCCCTGGCTGTCACCTTAGCAATTCTTGACTAGGCTTGTCTCTTGGCATTGTGTATATTTGTCATTTTGATCTTGGCCAGTCTACCCATTCATTCAAACCTTTACGCAAGCAATTATTCAATTAACCGCAAATATTTGATGATCCCCAGTCATTCTGAGGCCTATTATATAATTATCTTTCCAGCCCCAGAAATTATTCTAGCAATCTGTCTAGGATCTAGACATAGGAATTTCCTATTTGTTTGTTTTATTGTGTCTGCTTTGGTAATGATTTACAGTACCGATGAAGTGAATCCAAAGGTCTAAATGTCTTGCGCAAACCTCAGTTTGTTTCTTTTTAAATACACTTGCCATTTATAACCTTTAACTAACTAATGTGGCTTAAAGCATCCCTGCCATTTGTTAGAGATTTTTGATATGTGTTTTGTTGTGGCTAATTAAACCAGTAAATATTTTTATTTTATAACTTGCAGTGGAGTTTGGTGAGTTTTTGTAACTTCTAATCGGATTGCTCTTCTCATGGAGGCAGCCATGTTTTTTGCTTCTCTTTCATGGGAGGGATTAAACATCTAAACTGCGTAACTGAAAGCTAAGGACAGGGGAATTCAGATAGCGAAGCAGATGCTTCTAATATTAACTCTGAAAGGCTGAAAAGGTTTTTCCCCGCCTTATTCCACTGTTGAACTGCAGTGCAAAAATTCACACCCAAACATATCCATAAACAAGTATATGACTACTATTTCTCTCAAAAAACAATTTTTTAAACAGATACTTGCAGGTAGAATCACAGTAGTGATGTGAAGCGTTAAGAGAATCTTACTGAGAATCCAGGATCCCTATCTTTTCAGATAATCTGTGAGATATTTGCAAATGCTCTGATTCTATAGAGATTTTTAGTTCAGCGACAGCTCTAAGGCAGTTTCTTGTGCCGTGAACGCCATAAATTAGGCTTGTGCACCGATTTTTTTTTCGATTCGATTCGGTTCGATTTTTTCGGATGTTTAAACTTTTCGATTCGGCTCGTTTCGACCGATTTCTGTTTCGATTCGGTTCGGCTCGACTCGTTTTTCGTGTACAATTCTTTTTCGGTATATCGACCATTTTTCGTATTTTCGTGTCACTTAGCTCGTTTTTTGTATCGACTTTTCGTGATTTCGGAAATTTTCGTTTTTCCGAATTGTACATGTTTTCGGAATATCGACCATTTTTCGTATTTTCGTGTCACTTTGCTCGTTTTTTGTATCGACTTTTCGTGATTTCGGAAATTTTCGTTTTTTCGGAACGTCTGTTCTCCTCGTTTCAAAGCAATAAATTTCGATTTGACACATTTCAAGTCCATTCGAAAATCCCGAAAATATTTCGTTTCGGCTCGGAAAACTTTTCGGATTTGCCGTTTTCGGATCTAAAAATTTTTGGAAAATCGGCCGCATCCGAAAACACGAATCGGGAAATTTCGTGAAAATTCCGAAATTCCGAAACGCACATCCCTACCATAAATCACTTCCCAGGGAAACATGTCATGCATCATGTCACAGCACAGTGGAAACTGGAAGCTCATGGAGATTTCGTTACAATGGCTTTTTGGAAAAACTATTCTTCAGTCAGCAGTTTGAGTGACACAATGTATAGGTAGATTTGATTGATCTTTCAAATGAGCTAAAGTTGTTTTGGGCTTGATTGGTGCACTTTAAATTAACAGATGCCAGCAGGGCTGCAGGATTAATCTTTGACCAGGCCGAACGTTCCTTTAATTTGTCACAGATTAATAAAATGAGTAACGTTGAATTGGGTGTAACACAATCTGTTTCAGGACATTCTTGAAATCCCAAATAAAATGTCATTGTATCCAATATAGGAAAACATTTTGGTTATAAGTAATTGTGACATATTCCTAAATGTTTGTTGCTTACCCATTGTTTCATAATCTGTCCCATCACGTGGACGATTAACTGATGCAGAAGCAATAATTGCCAAACCTGAGATTTTCCGGGCACTGTGCACGCTAGTGAGATCTCTCTTCAGCTGCTCCAGGGTGGCATCTTGCCACCTGACACCTGTGATCAGTGACAAGTCAATCGGGACAATTTAATAGCCTCCCTAATACTGGTAAATAAAATATCTTATTAGTGGTTCTCACTTCCCAGCCCTGTCCTAAAAAACCCCAACAGGCCAGGTTTGCCAGATATCTGAAGCAAAACACAGGTGATATGATTTGCTGCTCACTGATTGCCATATTAAGTTTGTGTTTCCCCAAAGGAATCCCTAAAATCTGGCCTGTTCAGGGCATGATCACATCCTTAACGCTAGCGCTCATCTACATGAGTGTTAGCCTGATGCACAGCTCACCTCCCGATCGCTAATGGGTTAAAAAAAAGTAGCGCATCAGTATTAGTGCTTTTTAGCACGAGCTTACTGTACTTTGTGCTCCCTATGCTTAACATGGGGAGTGCAAAGTGTAAGCAATCAGTAATTAGCGTTAGAATCACAAAGTCCTAACGCTAATTATTAGGGATGCACCGATACCACTTTTTTAAGACCGAGTACGAGTACCGATACTTTTTAAAAGTACTCACCGATACCGAGTACCGATACTTTTATTTAATGTCATGTGACGCTTTCCAATAGGAACAGACCTCATAAAAATTTATATGAGATTGACCGCAGCTCACATGGATTTGCCCCAGCTCACATGGGTTTGCCCCCAGCTCACATGGGTTTGCCCCCAGCTCACATGGGTTTGCCCCAGCTCACATGGGTTTGCCCCCAGGTCACATGGGTTTGCCCCCAGGTCACATGGATTTGCCCCCAGGTCTCATGGATTTACCCCCAGGTCTCATGGATTTACCCCCAGGTCTCATGGATTGGCCCTCAGGTCTCATGGATTGGCCCCCAGCTCTCATGGATTTGCCCCCAGGTCTTATGGATTTGCCCCCAGGTCTCATGGATTTGCCCCCAGGTCTCATGGATTGGCCCCCAGCTCTCATGGATTGGCCCCCAGCTCTCATGGATTGGCCCCCAGGTCTCATGGATTTGCCCCCAGGTCTCATGGATTGGCCCCCAGGTCTCATGGATTGGCCCCCAGGTCTCATGGATTTGCCCCCAGGTCTCATGGATTGGCCCCCAGCTCTCATGGATTGGCCCCCAGCTCTCATGGATTTGCCCCCAGGTCTCATGGATTTGCCCCCAGGTCTCATGGATTTACCCCCAGGTCTCATGGATTGGCCCTCAGGTCTCATGGATTGGCCCCGCAGGTCTCATGGATTGGCCCCGCAGGTCTCATGGATTGGCCCCGCAGGTCTCATGGATTGGCCCCGCAGGTCTCATGGATTGACCCCGCAGCTCTCATGGATTGGCCCCGCAGCTCTCATGGATTTGCCCGCAGCTCTCATGGATTGGCCCCCAGCTCGAACGCTGGGGAAGCTGGCCGTGTGCATGTAAAGCACGCGGCCAGCGTTCCCCTCCGGCGCGTCAAATACTCACCCTTCCTGAAGTTACGGTCTCTGGGCAGTGATGCGGTCACGTGGCCGCCGGGCGCATCTGTGACGCTGCCTCCAGCCGAGAGGCCGCGTCACAGGAGCGCCCGGCGGCCACGTGACCGCATCACTGCCCAGAGACCGGAACTTCAGGAAGGGTGAGTATTTGGCGCGCCGAAGGGGAACGCTGGCCGCGTGCTTTTCATGCACGCGGCCAGCTTCCCCAGCCCCGCGGATACCTTTAAGCCGGCCCAGCGCCGGCTTCCGGTATCGGCGGGATGTATCGGGCCGTTTGCACGAGTAACAAGTACTTGTGCAAACGGCAATATCGGCCCCGATACCGATACTAGTATCGGTATCGGTGGATCCCTACTAATTATGAACCGCTGCTGCTAACTGAAAAAGTTTGCTACAGGTTAGAGCTTCTGCAGAATCAGTTAGCAGCAACTGGAACTGCTCCCGATAAAAATATCACCTACTCACCTCTCATCCCGCCAACGGGAGCAGAGTGAGACTGGCAGGAAAAAGTCCCCATTCTCCCTCCGCGATCACTCCGTGAACCTGAAGGATCTCAAGGGTTTGGGAGATCTTGCCCCATATGTGACCCGGCAGCAGAAGCCTCCATGGATTCCTATGGACTCCATGGAGGGGATGCTCGCGACGGCGTGTTAGCAGCCACTACAGGGCACGCTGCTGGATTCAGCGCCTGCCCCGTAATCTACTTGTAAAATGGGAACGCTAAGGGGAAATTTGCGAGCGCAACTATTTCTCTTTAGCATCCCCGTTTTAAGTTAGGACAAGTGCAGAGGCGGACTGACCCATCGGGCGCTCGGGGCACTGCCCGAGGACCCGCGGGTCAGTGGGGGCCCGGTTTTGGCTGGCACCGTGGACCTCTGCCAGGCCCCTCCTGCAAAATATTGCCGGCCGTCACCTGCTTCCTATGAACGGCCGCCGGCTTGAAACTCTGCCGCTCACGTGGGTTCCACCAGCCAGCCGCGTGATCTCGGCAGCCAACAATATTTTGCAGGAGGGGCCTGGCAGAGGAGAGGTGAGCTGCTGGGGCAATATATATCCATGTGTGAGCTGCTGGGGCAATATATATCCATGTGTGAGCTGCTGGTGTCATGAATTAAGCCTATGCCCGCACCTAAACCGTGGCAAACCCTTATTCACCTGTCTAGGTTTGTATGCAGGTTCGATTCCCCTATCTGGCTGTTAAGCTTCTGTTGTGATACCTACAGGTGTATACTACTTCACCTAAATGAAGCCTGCTTAAAAGAGGGATCCACCCTTCCATCAGGGCTTCAACATAACGTCCCTGGAAGTGCAGACAACCAGACCTGTTCCTGAAGCTCCCTACCGTGTTACCTGAATCCCTCCAGTGATACTCCCAAGTGGAACCCTGCTACCAAGGAGAATCTCCCCACCAAGGTACCCCGCTCTCAAGAACCCTCGTTCTTCGAGTGTACCCCACTTCCAAGAATCCTCGTTTGTCAAGCATACCCTGCTTTCAAGAATCCCTGTTGTCAAGCTGAATCCTGCATACAGTCTGTTGCCTGCCTGCTAGTGCTGCTATTATTTACTATTTGTTTTGTTTATTATTTAATAAACCTTCAATACCCAGCAACCTGTGTGACTCCTATGATCACTGCATCCTGGGCTCACTTCACCCACCGCCGCACCTGACAGAATGTTGAAGCCTTCACACAGTGAGTCCGCGGTGATCCAAATCGTTATGGAGTACCTCAGAAAAGCCGTTGCTGCCCTGCACATCGCAGATTCTCCAGCCGTTGCTGCCCTGCACATCGCAGATTCTCCAGCCGTTGCTGCCCTGCACATCGCAGATTCTCCAGCCGTTGCTGCCTGCACATCGCAGATTCTCCAGCCGTTGCTGCCCTGCACATCGCAGATTCTCCAGCCGTTGCTGCCCTGCACATCGCAGATTCTCCAGCCGTTGCTGCCCTGCACATCGCAGATTCTCCAGCCGTTGCTGCCCTGCACATCGCAGATTCTCCAGCCGTTGCTGCCCTGCACATCGCAGATTCTCCAGCCGTTGCTGCCCTGCACATCGCAGATTCTCCAGCCGTTGCTGCCCTGCACATCGCAGATTCTCCAGCCGTTGCTGCCCTGCACATCGCAGATTCTCCAGCCGTTGCTGCCCTGCACATCGCAGATTCTCCAGCCGTTGCTGCCCTGCACATCGCAGATTCTCCAGCCGTTGCTGCCCTGCACATCGCAGATTCTCCAGCCGTTGCTGCCCTGCACATCGCAGATTCTCCAGCCGTTGCTGCCCTGCACATCGCAGATTCTCCAGCCGTTGCTGCCCTGCACATCGCAGATTCTCCAGCCGTTGCTGCCCTGCACATCGCAGATTCTCCAGCCGTTGCTGCCCTGCACATCGCAGATTCTCCAGCCGTTGCTGCCCTGCACATCGCAGATTCTCCAGCCGTTGCTGCCCTGCACATCGCAGATTCTCCAGCCGTTGCTGCCCTGCACATCGCAGATTCTCCAGCCGTTGCTGCCCTGCACATCGCAGATTCTCCAGCCGTTGCTGCCCTGCACATCGCAGATTCTCCAGCCGTTGCTGCCCTGCACATCGCAGATTCTCCAGCCGTTGCTGCCCTGCACATCGCAGATTCTCCAGCCGTTGCTGCCCTGCACATCGCAGATTCTCCAGCCGTTGCTGCCCTGCACATCGCAGATTCTCCAGCCGTTGCTGCCCTGCACATCGCAGATTCTCCAGCCGTTGCTGCCCTGCACATCGCAGATTCTCCAGCCGTTGCTGCCCTGCACATCGCAGATTCTCCAGCCGTTGCTGCCCTGCACATCGCAGATTCTCCAGCCGTTGCTGCCCTGCACATCGCAGATTCTCCAGCCGTTGCTGCCCTGCACATCGCAGATTCTCCAGCCGTTGCTGCCCTGCACATCGCAGATTCTCCAGCCGTTGCTGCCCTGCACATCGCAGATTCTCCAGCCGTTGCTGCCCTGCACATCGCAGATTCTCCAGCCGTTGCTGCCCTGCACCCCGCAGGATTCCGAGAGCCGTGCTGTACCGAGGTCCGAGAGCCGTGCTGTACCGAGGTCCAAGAGCCGTGCTGTACCGAGGTCCGAGAGCCGTGCTGTACCGAGGTCCGAGAGCCGTGCTGTACCGAGGTCCGAGAGCCGTGCTGTACCGAGGTCCGAGAGCCGTGCTGTACCGAGGTCCAAGAGCCGTGCTGTACCGAGGTCCAAGAGCCGTGCTGTACCGAGGTCCAGGTCCAAGAGCCGTGCTGTACCGAGGTCCAGGTCCAAGAGCCGTGCTGTACCGAGGTCCAGGTCCAAGAGCCGTGCTGTACCGAGGTCCAGGTCCAAGAGCCGTGCTGTACCGAGGTCCAGGTCCAAGAGCCGTGCTGTACCGAGGTCCAGGTCCAAGAGCCGTGCTGTACCGAGGTCCAGGTCCAAGAGCCGTGCTGTACCGAGGTCCAGGTCCAAGAGCCGTGCTGTACCGAGGTCCAGGTCCAAGAGCCGTGCTGTACCGAGGTCCAGGTCCAAGAGCCGTGCTGTACCGAGGTCCAAGCCCAGACTGCTGCCACCAAAACATTTGTGGACACTGATACCGCTGCAGCTACCCTGCCAACTCCTGGTAAAGCCAGTCCATCCAGTGAAGTCCTGGTACTTGTCTCTGCCATGGCAGCTCAGGTGAACACCCTTACAATACCATACAGGACATGCAGCTGAACCACAAATACCTGCAGTCTCAGGTACAGGTTGCATTAGCCCGTGGACATTTCTCTACTCCCGATCTGGTTGCCACCAGCAACCCCATACATCAGGACGACTCCGAACCCACTGTGCTCGATAGCACCTCAGATATGGATCCCACGATACCCTACAGTGTCCAAGGTATCGTGATACGCCGAACAGACCTTGAAAACCCTGTGACCATCTTGACCACCCAAACCTCATCCTTGGAGGTGACGGGTCCTGGCCCCAACCGACGGCGGCGCAGGAAAAAATAGGTGGCCCCTTGCTATATATATATCTGATTGTTCGCGCCCGGAAGGCGCTCCTTGGGTTGGGGTACTGTCATGAATTAAGCCTATGCCCGCACCTAAACCGTGGCAAACCCTTATTCACCTGTCTAGGTTTGTATGCAGGTTCGATTCCCCTATCTGGCTGTTAAGCTTCTGTTGTGATACCTACAGGTGTATACTACTTCACCTAAATGAAGCCTGCTTAAAAGAGGGATCCACCCTTCCATCAGGGCTTCAACATAACGTCCCTGGAAGTGCAGACAACCAGACCTGTTCCTGAAGCTCCCTACCGTGTTACCTGAATCCCTCCAGTGATACTCCCAAGTGGAACCCTGCTACCAAGGAGAATCTCCCCACCAAGGTACCCCGCTCTCAAGAACCCTCGTTCTTCGAGTGTACCCCACTTCCAAGAATCCTCGTTTGTCAAGCATACCCTGCTTTCAAGAATCCCTGTTGTCAAGCTGAATCCTGCATACAGTCTGTTGCCTGCCTGCTAGTGCTGCTATTATTTACTATTTGTTTTGTTTATTATTTAATAAACCTTCAATACCCAGCAACCTGTGTGACTCCTATGATCACTGCATCCTGGGCTCACTTCACCCACCGCCGCACTCCCGTACCTGACAGCTGGGGCAATATATATCCACGTGTGAGCTGCTGGGGGCAATATATATATCCACGTGTGAGCTGCTGGGGGCAATATATATATCCATGTGTGAGCTGCTGGGGGCAATATATATTTCTATGTGTGAGCTGCTGGGGGCAATATATTTATCCATGTGTTTATCCAATAATGTACATGTGGGTGTTGTGTTGTAGGGGGGTGGGATTTTTTGTGGGTGTGGCCTCCTGTGGGTGCGACACAAGGGGCCCCATGATCTCCTATTGCCCGGGGGCCCCATTAGTTGTCAGTCCGCCCCTGGACAAGTGATACTGTGCACTAGATGTCCATGTGGACAGGATTTGGGAAACACTGGTCTAGAGACTAATATAAACAATACACAGCTGTAGCAAATATATATAAAGGTCTTGGACATTTGAAATAGATCTTTACTCACGCAACATCCAGATCTCCATCCATTGAGTCAATATGTTCTGCAGAGCCTGCCGCTCACTCAGTGGCACGTTTGTGAAGTTAACCGACCCTTTTTCTCCATTCTGTGACGTTTTTGCAATTGGTGGCAATGGATGCTTGTCACTTTCATTTCTCACAGACATTTGTAAGGCCGTCTGACAAGTGGAACCTATGCCAGGCATAACAGGTTGATCAGTATTAAGGGCAGAACAAAAATATAAAGTCACTAAATTGGGACGATTTACACTATCAATTGTAGGTGCATAAAATTGCATGTCTTTCTCCACAAGGTGCCACTTCTGGCAAGATTTAGACAGAATTTCCTGGAGAGGATTATCATACTGAATGTAGGTTTCCTTGCAAACTACCAGGTCTATTCAAAGAAAGGTGAAACTCAGGAGAATTGGCAGGAGAAGTGAAAATTATAGGTCAAAATAGCCAAACCAGAAAAATTCTCCCATTTATCTCACTTTCCATATCAGCTATTTGGTCTAGACTGTTCTATTGTGTTTCTTTGAATAGACCTGTACGTTTTGGAGTGTTTATAGTGAATAATTCTACATTTAAACATTAAAAATAAATGTATCCCAGATAGATACAAGGCCGGCCCGTCCATGGGTCCCAATGGGGTCCTGGCTCCTGGCGGCACTTTGTCAGGGGCAGCATTTTTTATTTATTTTAAACGATTTTTTAATTATAAATTTTAATATAAAATATATCTAAATATTAAATATATAATATTTATCTTATCAATGTATAATTAATAGATATTTTAATATTTAAATGTATTTTAGTATATTTTAATATATGGTTTATTTTAATAATTAAATTGACTAATATGATTACTTGAATATATAATTTATATTTAATTTTAATTTAACTTTAATGTATACTATTAGTTTTATTGCTGTGAATCTCTGTAATACGTGTGGGTATGTTTCATTTTGGGGGGGGGCAGCATTTCATGCTTTGGGCCCGCCCTGGATAGATACAGGGTTGGACAGATAAAGGGACAGAAGGCAGACAAGTAGATACAGGCACACATACAGAGATAGATGGACCGACATAGAGATGCGCCTAGCTTCTCCCCGCATCACCTTTTCCCATGATAGACTACAGGATTTCTCACGTGCAACCCCCATCCTCTGGAACACTATCCCTCGCACGGTCAGACTTTCCCCTAGTTTCCCCCTCATTCAAACGCTCCCTTAACATTTTCCTATTTAGGGAAGCCAACCCCCCGACACAACCAGTCCATCACTTCCACCTTGCAGTCCATCACTCCCACCTTGCAGTCCATCACTCCCACCTTTCAGGCTCGGGTCAGAAGAGAGCAGTGTTCATGTCCGTGTTGCCGCACATTTTAACGTCCGTGGTAGCATACAATTATGATCAATAGAGACCCACACACGAAGTACGTCCGCACAACGGACGCGGCAAATGGATGCAAGTTAGGCAAGAACCTAAAACCGCTAGAACGAACGCACAGAGTGCGCTGCGTCCGCAACGTCCGCATAGCTTTGTCTGTGTGTGATGGAACGAAGTCAGACGGACTGCATTTTGACGGACAAAATGGTTTTCATATTAATTTATTTTCCCATCTACATCAGTCAAAAAAACATCAGTCACAAAAATGGACTGTGTGGCCACTACCTTGTCGTCAGTCAGAAAGTATATCTGTTGTGCACGGACGCACAGTCCGCACAGAATGCGCTCGTCTGACCCTAGCCAAATCCATCACTCTCACCTTGCAGTCCATCACTCCCATCTTTTAGTCCATTCCTCCTGTTTCCACCCCCAACCCTTCTAGATTGTAAGTTCCCAAAGGAATAGGGCCCTCGTTTCCTCCTATACTGGTTTGTCAAATGTTGTTCAATGTATTGTAACCCTGTCTATATTGTGCTCATTGTACAGACCTGCGGAATATGCTGGCGCTATATATATATATATAAAGATTAATAATAATATAGATACAAGCACACAGAGATAGATGGGCAGACAAATGGATATAGGGACAAATACAGAGATAGGTGGACAGACAAATAGATACAGGGACACATACAGGGATAGGTGGACAGACAAATAGCTAAAGCGACACTTAGATACAGGCACACTTACAGAGATAAAAGGACAAACAAGAAAATATATACATGGACACATACAGAGATAGGTGGACAGACAAATAGACACAGGGACACATACAGGGCAGACAACTAGATACAGACACATACAGAGATAGATGGACAGACATATAGATACAGGGACAAATACAGAGATAGATGGACAGACAAATAGATACAGGGACACATACAGGGATAGGTGGACAGACAAATAGATACAGGGACACATACAGAGATAGATGGACAGACATATAGATACAGGGACAAATACAGAGATAGATGGACAGACAAATAGATACAGGGACAAATACAGAGATAGATGGACAGACAAATAGATACAGGGACACATACAGGGATAGGTGGACAGACAAATAGCTAAAGGGACACTTACATAGATAGATGGACAAACAAGAAAATATACATGGACACATACAGAGATAGGTGGACAGACAAATAGACACAGGGACACATACAGGGCAGACAACTAGATACAGAGACACATACAGAGATAGATGGACAGACAAATAGATACAGGGACAAATAACAGAGATAGATGGACAGACAAATAGATACAGGGACACATACAGAGATAGATGGACAGACAAATAGATACAGGGACACATACAGGGATAGGTGGACAGACAAATAGATACAGGGACACATACAGGGATAGGTGGACAGACAAATAGATACAGGGACACATACAGAGATAGATGGACAGACAAATATATACATGGACACATACAGAGATAGGTGGACAGACAAATAGATACAGGGACAAATACAGAGATAGATGGACAGACAAATATATACATGGACACATACAGAGATAGGTGGACAGACAAATAGATACAGGGACACATACAGAGATAGGTGGACAGACAAATAGATACAGGGACACATACAGAGATAGGTGGACAGACAAATAGATACAGGGACACATACAGAGATAGATGGACAGGCAAAAAATATATATATAGGGATCCATACAGAGATCGATGGACAGACATATAGATACAGGGACACATACAGAGATAGATACAGTGACAAATACAGAGATAGATGGACAGACACATAGATACAGGGACAAATACAGAGATAGATGGACAGACAGATACAGGGACACACACAGGGATAGGTGGACAGACAAATAGATACAGGGACACATACAGAGATAGATGGACAGACATATAGATACAGGGACAAATACAGAGATAGATGGACAGACAAATAGATACAGGGACAAATACAGAGATAGATGGACAGACAAATAGATACAGGGACACATACAGGGATAGGTGGACAGACAAATAGCTAAAGGGACACTTACATAGATAGATGGACAAACAAGAAAATATACATGGACACATACAGAGATAGGTGGACAGACAAATAGACACAGGGACACATACAGGGCAGACAACTAGATACAGAGACACATACAGAGATAGATGGACAGACAAATAGATACAGGGACAAATAACAGAGATAGATGGACAGACAAATAGATACAGGGACACATACAGAGATAGATGGACAGACAAATAGATACAGGGACACATACAGGGATAGGTGGACAGACAAATAGATACAGGGACACATACAGGGATAGGTGGACAGACAAATAGATACAGGGACACATACAGAGATAGATGGACAGACAAATATATACATGGACACATACAGAGATAGGTGGACAGACAAATAGATACAGGGACAAATACAGAGATAGATGGACAGACAAATATATACATGGACACATACAGAGATAGGTGGACAGACAAATAGATACAGGGACACATACAGGGATAGGTGGACAGACAAATAGATACAAGGACACATACAGAGATAGGTGGACAGACAAATAGATACAGGGACACATACAGAGATAGATGGACAGGCAAAAAATATATATATAGGGATCCATACAGAGATCGATGGACAGACATATAGATACAGGGACACATACAGAGATAGATACAGTGACAAATACAGAGATAGATGGACAGACACATAGATACAGGGACAAATACAGAGATAGATGGACAGACAGATACAGGGACACACACAGAGATAGGTGGACAGACAAATAGATACAGGGACACATACAGAGATAGATGGACAGACAAATAGATACAGGGACAAATACAGAGATAGATGGACAGACAAATAGATACAGGGATCCATACAGAGATAATCTGTTTTTCATGTTTTTTTAGTTTACCTGGATAATGTACTTGCTCAATTTCATCTCTGGTGGTAACATATCTTCCGACTCGTGGGTTCGTCTGAACCTGTGATCGTTTTATCTCATAATGTCTCACATGTAACGATTCTGCTGTCTTGTTTCTGCTCCCAGGCTCATGCTCTTCTTTTGGCAGTGGTAGATATGCAGGTATCCTGTGCGATGAATAGATAGGTGCAATGTGAGAATTCGCACCGGAACATTGCTTGTTTCATGTTTTCACTCACTGTTTACACAATATAATTACATAACCCATTGTTATAAAACATGTTCTTCATGTCTCACCCAAGGAGTTATTTTGCAAGATGCCCTCACTGCTGGCATGTTTAGTGGTATGGCTAATGTACAGAAAACTCTCTAATCACAACAATAATGGGAAGTCATGAAAAACTATGTAACCCAATATCAATCTTCTTCTACACATATGGAACCGTAGAAGCTCCCACCCTCTAACGCGAGCAAGGGAGGACCGCAGTATGCAATAGGTTGCTGAATAAATAAGATTAACTCTTTGTAGGTAGAAAATAAGTAAATAGTTTCTTTTGCTAAAAAGCTTCCTTTACTCAATGTGATTTAATCATTTTATGAGCCACCAGAATGAGCAGATAACAGCATATGGTTACTGATTGCATGCCAAGGAAAGGTGTTTTCTGAAAAGTCTCATTAAATCCACTACAAGGGAAAAGATGTAACATTGTATAAAATTCCAACATGGATTGGAGCCTTAATTACTCCTGTGATGGTTTGTCATATATAGTCATTTCTCAAAAATATTGTATTACTGTCTATATTGTACCTTTTGTTGGGCGCTGTGGAATATGTTGGCGCTATATAAAGTATTACTATAATAATATGATGATGATGAGGAATGAACCCCCCCCCCACATCCTTATTGCTTCACCTCATCTTAATTCTCTTACTTATAATAGACAGGAAGAAGCATCTCAGGATTCTTCCATTTTTCCTCCTCTAACATTGGTTCTTCTCTTATTCGCTCTGATCCCGCGCAGTGATCCATGACTTTCTTGGTGTGATGACCCACAATCCCCACAACTGGGGTTTTCTCCAATGTCTTCCAGTCCCCTTCATCAAGATGTGACGTCTCATTAGAATGCGGAGGACACGATTCCTTATTACTTGTTGGGAGATGGTTTGATTTCCATTTGTGGGGTTCTTCAAGCTTCTTCCAGAAACTTTTCCCAAATCCGACGCAGGCGTTTGCTTTAACAGGTACAGACAGAGAGGCGTTTCTCATATGGCATGGATTGTGTTGGGTAAGGGTTAGGTGGATTTTCATTTTCCTTTGGCCATTCCTGCACGAAACGATGCCGGTGGAATCGTATAACCCCTTGGCATGCCAACCTCCGAAAGGCAGATACGCCAGCCCTCTGTCTTCCACAACCTCCTTGGAAAACTGCAGGTCACCTGCTAATTTTTGGATGAACTGGGACTGACGCCGTTCAGAATGCCTTGGGTGGATTCCAGAAAACGAGACAGATTTCATATTATGAAGAGGGTCTGCTGTAGATTTGTACCCAGGAAGTCTTTGCAGGGACTCATTTAAGAATGTGCCTCGTCCGCATCTGCCTATGGCATCATCCATGGCCATATATGGAAAATAAAACCTATAAAGTGTTAAAAAAAGCGAAAATTTCAATCCTGTTTACTTTCTCGTGTCAGAAGAAAGACAAAGTCATTAATGTCTGGTTATCCAGGTAATACCTTTTGCCCACCCAGGTTTATGGTTTGGTTTTGAGCTTTTCACTGTATTTCGATTAACCCCATTCGCTGCCAAACAGAAGCGCTGCCGCGAGTATCACTGCGGGTAGCACCGTGGTCTGGCCGGGCAAGGTGCTGAGAGAGCACCTACCGCGGAGTATCTAGCTGAAATGGGGACACTATGGGGAAACCTGCAGGCGCAACTATTCCATGTTAGCGACCACACTTTCAGCGCACAGCGTGGAATAGTGCCCTACATTTTTATTTACCTAGATAGCCTAAAAAGTCTGAGACTAACCTAAAACTCAAGTGCTTCACTTACTCCTTGGAAACGATACTATCAGGGTTATTCAGAGAAAGGTGAAAATCAGGAGAATTGGCAGGAGAAGAGAACAATCTAGACCAGTAGTTCCCAATCACGGTCCTCAAGTACCCCTAACAGGCCAGGTTTTAAGGATCACCTTGGGGGAAATGCAGACTGAATCCTGCAATCACTGAGCAGCAAATAATATCACCTGTGCCGTGCTTCACATATCTGCAAACCTGGCGTGTTGGGGGTACTTGTGGAACGAGGTCGGGAACCACTGATCTAGACCAAATAGCCGATTTGAAAAGTGAGATAAAAGGGAGAATTTTTCTGGTTTGGCTATTTTGACCCAGAATTTACACTTCTCCAGTCATTCTCTTGAGTTTCACCTTTCTTTGAATAGCTCTGTACATGTCCATTAACACGGGAACATTCCAGTAAACATTAAACTAAACGTAGCACTGATATCTCAAATGTAAACATTAAAACATGTAGAAGTAACAATTCAAAATAATACATTCCTAAATGGATATAACACATGAAATAAACGTAACTACTTACCAGATCAGGGAGGTGTTTTGGGTGAGCAGGAGAAACGATGACAATCTTATCACATTTCCAATCTTAGCCAGCAAGGAGAACTCATTGTTGCTGCCGCGGTTGCTAAACAACATGACCTACGTATAATCTCTGTACACAGACTGCTCTTTTATGGACAGAAAAGGACAATACTGCGCCGAGTAACTTCTACAACATGAACTTTAATGCAGTGTTCTTTTGCTTTTTTAAGAAGACACACAAAAGTAACACAAAAAAGCGTTGTTTTATTTTTTCCTGATAAACCCTCCAAACAACAAACTCAAATTTGAGATCACTAAACAGACATGTTGCGGACGTGCAGTTAGATTCATTACTATAACAAGACAGAAAGGTGTCATCTGCGTTTACCCCTATAGCTCCATGCGAAACAAAACTAATCAGAGGTTTTGGTTTACTTGAATGGCCATTAAAGTGTAAGCTCACCTGCCACGTCACGTCACCTCTGGTCAGGGGATCCTAATTTAATTAAACCAAGAGCTGCTTTTCTAAGCAACCACATATTCTAATGCTGCTTGTCAGCTGAGAGACAGGCTGATGGGGTTGACAAACGTATAGGTATATAATAGGCGTGTGTAGTGGCGCAGGTATATAATAGGGGTGTGTAGGCGCACGCATAGGTATATAATAGTGGTGTGTAGGCGCACGCACAGGTATATAATAGTGGTGTGTAGGCGCACGCACAGGTATATAATAGTGGTGTGTAGGCGCACGCACAGGTATATAATAGTGGTGTGTAGGCACACGCACAGGTATATAATAGTGGTGTGTAGGCGCACGCATAGGTATATAATAGTGGTGTGTAGGCGCACGCACAGGTATATAATAGTGGTGTGTAGGCACACGCACAGGTATATAATAGTGGTGTGTAGGCGCACGCATAGGTATATAATAGTGGTGTGTAGGCGCACGCATAGGTATATAATAGTGGTGTGTAGGCACATGCATAGATATATAATAGTGGTGTGTAGGCACATGTATAGATATATAATAGGGGGTGTAGGCGCACGCATAGGTATATAATAGGGGTGTGACTGACTGATGAAGCCAGGTGACGCTGGCGAAACGCATTTCAGGTTTATTGATTTTATCATCCTTGTTTAAAAATACAGTTTTTATGCCGTTATTTTATTTAAAAAAAGGCTATTTAAAGTTTTGGATCCGAGGTCTTTTTGTTCCCCTTGACCACTTCTGCTGGATTCTGGAGACTGTACGCGGTACAAAGGAGGTTAGAGGCTACCTAAAGGACCTCACAGGCTGTTCATTCCCAGAGCCGGGCGAAGAGGCTCTGGGTCTAGTAAGTACCCCACAGGGGAGATCCTAAAGGGGCAACTACTGCCATATGCTGCACAACTGTGTTTTCTTTTTGTCTGTCTTATATCTCCCTTCCCAGGGATCATCTGGAAAAGACTAACATCTTTGAAACTTCGATCCACAACATTGTCTAGAAACGTTTTTTACTGTAGAAGTGTCATGCAGTATACATATCAATCTTGACACATACGCACCTAAGGGATTCCTTTTTATCTTACGATTTCCTTCATGTCGGCTGGGTGTCCGATTAATCCCTAAGGGCTTGCAACCCACACCTATTCTGTTACACTCATTCTCTACACCATTCTAAGAGCCTCCCACTATCACCTACTTCTTTCTATAATAGGGGTGTGTATGCACACATAAGTATATAATAGGGGTGTGTATGCGCACATAAGTATATAATAGGGGTGTGTATGCGCACATATAGGTATATAATAGGGGATGTAGACGCCCATATAGATATATAATAGGGTGTGTAGGTGGATGTATAGGTATATAATAAGCATGTGTATGCGTACATGCGTACGTATGGTTATATAATAGGGGTGTGTATGTGCAGGTATGGGCATATAATAGGGGTTTGTATATGCACATATGGGCATATAATAGGGGTTTATATATGCACGTGTAGCGCTCACTCCCGGAGGAGCCGCTGAAAATGAACCACGGGTCAGTCTCCCCGCACTAGGGAATAAATATACTCCAACACGCTGAGCAGTTTTATAATTTAAAAGGTTTACTAAAAGGTTTGCAGCTCTTGAGACACGGTATATGCAGGAAGCTTTACAATACTTTCGTAACACGATAAACGCGTAGCGGTAAAAGAAACGAAAACACGAGGGCTTCGTATTTTCGGAAAAAAACCCCGACCGAGCAGAAAATTAAAAGATACGAAATTCGAGGAAAACCCCCGTAGCGGGACACAATAAAATACACAGTTCTCGTATCACGGTAAACGCGTAGCGGGAACAAAAAGAGGAAAAATGTTCGGAATGTAACTTTAACTTTGCCCCTTGTATGGATAGGAAAAAAAGGAAACTGAGTCCTGCACAGGTTAAGTCCCAGAACGTGAAGTGGTATGTGGTGTGTGTAGGGTACCCGGGTACTTTTCAACTGGCCAGTGAGTTTACTTTATCGATGTCTTCGACTAGTCAGTTGGGGCCCTGTGGGTTTTAGAAGGAAAACAGCAGCGTACGTTCTTATTTACACACGGCCTTGGGGGCCTCTCACCCATCCAGCGCAAGCTTGAGGTTCCGCTGACCCAGGACGTCTCTCCGCTCGATATTGACTGGGGACGCCGACCACCGGATCTGTTGTCTGGCCTTCTGTCTGTCAGCCGCGACTCAGCCAGCTTACCGCCTGCTCCCCGCTTCAATCGACCCGGTACTCCTTACTCGAGGGGTCTTCTCTCCTTAGCACTGCACTCGGATAATAGATGGTGATGTCTATCTCCCGCAAGGCTGGGTGACCCAATCCTGAGGCCCGATCCACTTTGTCTGCGCTCCGGCCTATCTTTTGGTGTCTCTCCTTCTCTGTACGTGCATCCGCTCTCCTCTGCTCCCTGGCGCGCTCTGCCTGTTCTCCACGAGGTGCAGGATGTACAGGCTCTCCACAAACCCACCCACTTCCTGTTTCTTCGCAAAGCATGCATGGACATGTAGTTCAAGTGTCCAGGGTCTTTAATCGTGATAGTCTCCATCTTGTGGCCAAAAATGGGTACTGCCACAGTAAACTTTAACACATCGCTACACTCTCCCCCTCCTAGAACTCTTGGGTCTCTCCAAGGAGGTACAACAGTTACATTATCCTCTTACAATATGCACACAGTTTATACAGCATATACAGGTTCAGCAGCATACATGCAGTGGGTTAGAAACACTTTCTCAAGCTGACTCATGTTCTGGGCTACCTCAGCTAACATAGCAGACACTTCGGGCAATCTCTGCACAGTGGTGATGGCCTCTTCAGTGCTATGTCCTGGTGAGTCATAGGTAAGTCGCTGGGGCGGTCGAATAGAGCGTTTTTGTTCAGGCTCCTTCCGTTCCTCTTCAGGTGGAAGTACTATAGGTATAGGTTCAGTCCTTATGTCTGCCACTGGAGCAGACACTTCCTCCGAGTACGATCCCTCCAGGGAAGGCATAGAACTATAGTCGTAAGGCTCGTCCTCAGGAGCTACAGGGTCTCCAACAGTATCCGGGACCCTTAACGGAAGTTCAAGGGTTTCAGGGAGTTCCATATTCTCGGGGGAATTCCCACTGAAATTCAGGAGCTTCAGCCCTCAAGTTACTTTCCCATTGACAAGGAACTGGGACAACCTCTTCAGGTTCTGGCGAGCGCATCCAATCTAAACAGAAACTCTCTTCGTCGCTGTCTTTCGCTCTCTCCAACAACCCGAGTCTGTTGAGACCGAGTAACAGGAGGAACACGTGGAGCATGCGGATTCGCCGGAGGAAGTTCGTTTTCCACTGGTATCCTCACAGCCTCTCTCAAAGGTAACAAGTGATTTCGGTGCCAATTCTTGAGGGGACCAGCCTTTCCATCAGGGCGAATCTGATACACCGGCAGACCTGGCAGTTGTTTGCAAACAATGTAAACCTGAGAACTCCATCTATCCGCCAGCTTGTGTCTCGCAGCAGCACCCAAATTTTCAACAGAACCCTATCACCGGTTGTAGATCCTGTATTCGAACCTTCAAATCATAGTTCTTCTTGTTCCTTTGCTCCCTGTTACCTGAAGTCAAACGGGCCTGTTCAAACGCAGAAGCCAGATTCTTCCGAAGTCTATCCACGTAGTTTCTATGAGAAGCTACTGACGTCTGGTCTAGAGATAAACCAAATGCCAAATCAACCGGCAGTCGAGCTTCTCTTCCGAACATAAGACGGTACGGTGAATATCCCGTTGCATCACTCTCCGTACTGTTATATGCATGCACCAGAGTAGCTATATGACGACTCCAACTCTGCTTCTCTACATTAGACAAAGTCCCCAGCATATTTAGCAGCGTGCGATTAAACCTTTCAGGCTGAGCATCACCTTGAGGGTGGTATGGCGTAGTTCGAGTCTTTTGAATTCCCAACAACTCCAACAATTGCCCGACCAATCTACTTTCAAAGTCTCTTCCCTGATCAGAGTGTCTTCTTGGCAGGCCGTAATGAACAAAGAACTTTTCCATCAGCACCTTTGCCACTGTCGGAGCGCGTTGGTCTTTTGTAGAAAAAGCTTGGGCATAACGGGTGAAATGATCAGTCACTATCAAAATGTTCCCTTGCCCACTAGCATCCGGCTCTAAGCACAGGAAGTCAATGCACACACCAAATCCATGGGTCCCTGACTCTGTAGATTGCTCATTGGAGCAGCTCGGGTTGGTAGAGTTTTCCTCTGAATGCACCTCAGACAGGAATGGCAGTAACTCTCAACTTCAGCCCTCATGCAAGGCCAATAAAACCTATCTCGCACCAACTTAAAAGTTCTCTCAGCACCCAAATGTCCATGCTCATCATGTAATGATCGCAACACACTCTCCCTGTGTTTAGTGGGGAGAAATAACTGTTGAATCTCTTCGGAATTGGTCGAGGGGCCCCTTCGGTAGACCACCCCATCCAACATCTTCAACCGCTCCCACTCTTTGTAAACCAATCTGGCTCCATCCGGGGAATTGGTTAACAGAATCTCGCTGGTTTGCAGTCAGGGCCTTTATGGTCAATGCAATCAAAGGGTCTCTAGCTTGATCCGCTTTCAGGTCCTGCTTGGAAAAGGTAGGTAGATTTTCATCCCTCAATTGCGTAGGGTTACAGTAGAACTCAGGAACAGCCGCGGCCATGACTCCTATGGCCTCCGCTTCAACTCCTCCCTTGACCCGGCGTTCTGTTCCTTGACACAAAGCTTGCACCCCGTCTGGAGTCACCTGAGTCCATTCTGTAGTGTAGGGTCTTCTCGACAAAGCATCAGCATCTCGATTGTTCACCCCAGGGCGATACTTCAGGCTGAACCGAAACCCTGACAGAGCGGCCAACCACCGATGTCCCGTTGCGTCCAGTTTTGCAGTAGTAAGGATATAGGTGAGAGGATTATTATCCGTCTTGATCACGAACTCAGCTCCGTACAGATAGTCTTTCAACTTGTCCACCACTGCCCACTTCAAGGCTAGGAACTCCAGTTTGTGAGTAGGATAGTTCTTCTCAGAAGGCGTAAGGCTCCGGCTCACGTACGCCACAGGCCTCAGCAACCCATCATACTCCTGATATAGGACTCCTCCCAGACCTTCTCGGCTGGCATCCACATGTAGGTTCATACGGCTTGTGAGGGTCCGCGTAGGCCAGAACAGGAGCTCGGGTTAGATTCTCTTTCAGCTTCACAAACGCACCTTCACATTGACTAGTCCATTCACCTTGTATGGACTCTTTAGCTTTCCTTGGTCCCGGAGCGGAGAAGTTTCGGTGAGAGACCTTACAGCCTTCTTCGGTGGTTTCTTTCTGTAGGAGTTTGTTCAGCGGCTGAGCTATCTTTGCGAATCCTCCCACAAATCTTCGATAGTATGAGCAGAATCCCAAGAAAGATCTAAGTTCAGTGACGTTTCGAGGTCTAGGCCAAGAAGCTACGGCCTCCAACTTTCGAGGATCTGTCGAAACACCTTCTGCCGAGACCACGTGTCCCAGATATGTGACTGACGGTAAACAGAACTGGCACTCTCCAGAGACAATTCAACCCCTCTTCATGGAGCCTCTTCAAGACCTTCTCCAAACGTTGCTCATGCTCCTCCAGAGTCTTCCCGAACACAATTATGTCATCCAGATACACTAACACTTCGATTAGATTCATATCCCCGACTGTCTTCTCCATCAACCGTTGAAACGTGGCTGGAGCTCCCGTCAGACCTTGAGGCATTCTATTGAACTCAAAGAACCCCAGTGGACAAATGAACGCAGTTTTCTCTTTGTCTTCAGGGTGCATCGGTATCTGATGATATCCGCTTCGCAGGTCTAGTACACTGAACCACTTTGCTCCAGACAAACACTGTAAGGCATCTTCAATCCGAGGAGTGGCGTATTGGTCGGGGATGGTTCTTCGGTTCAGGGTGCGATAGTCTATGCACAAGCGGACAGAACCATTCTTCTTCCTGACCAGCACTATTGGAGATGCATATGGCTTCTGGACTCTTGAATCACATTGGTTCTCTGCAACTCATTTAGCTGTTCTCGCAGATCATCCAAGTCTCCCAACGGAACTCGCCTTGACCTTTCACGAAACGGCTTGTCTTCTTGCAACCGAATGCGGTGTTCCGTACTCTTAGCCAGGCCCACATCGAACTCATCTTTCGAGAATAATTCTTTCCACTTTAGAACTTGAGACTGAAGACGTTTCTTCCACTCAGGTGAAATAGGGCGTCTTTAGGGTAGAATCTTTCATCTGGAATCTCTTTATCCACTCCCCCTCCTAAATCAGTGGAGAGGGGTGTAGCAGACTCTACTTGTCCGATAGGCATTCGTGCTTTAAGGACTACTGGAGAATCTGTCACAGTACACACACTGACCGAGACTCTCCCTCGTGTTCTCTTCAAGGCTTTTGTGGAGATTATTTCAGGAATTACTTCGACTCCGGTTTCACTCCCATGACTGACATCGGTCCCAGCACCACATAGGGACCTGGTTGCGATCCGTTCAACTTGACTGAAACCCGGAAGCTCGCTACTTCTCCTGCTTGCAGAACCTTCTCTGTCCCACCCAGTCTCCACAGTCTTCCCACCTCAGCAGGTGCTTTCCGTTCTTCAACCATCTCTGATAGACCGGTCGTAACATGGGGTGCACTCCTTGAGTGACCCTTCTTCCACTACGATGGGGGTCAGGAGACGCCGCACTAGGTCCGTATTCGTCCCCACTATCAGAGAGCTTCTGTTCGCACCCGAGGGTCGGGGACACACAATGGCCAATGCATCACAACCCCCAGACTGCCCGATGACTTCAGATCCGATCTCCAACCTCACTTGCAGGTACCCGTCATAAGGGAGTTTCTCAGTGCCGATACCCCATATTTCCAAGTCCTTCAATTCTTGCAGAGGAATGTGCTTTAAGTGTTTCTCATAGAAGTCTTTATAAATCAAAGTCACTTGAGCCCCTGAATCTAACAGAGCTTTGGTGTAGACTCCCTCCACTTGGATTGGCACAATCGGAGAAGGACCTATCAGCTGGTCAGGAAACTTGGTGGAGGTATCCGGACGCTTAGACCCAGTTGCTGGACCCTGGCCTTTTTCTTGGCCCGTGCAGGTTTTGGGCGTGCATTGCTTCCCCATGACGTAGACCCGGATGCTAAGGGAGTGACTCTTTCCATTCTGGCAGGCTCAGCAGTAGGCTTAACTTTGGGCCCTCTTGCCCTCTTAGCTTTAAATTGATTCTTGGAGCGAGATTCAACTTCTGGGCACCTAGGTTGCTCCTTTACTGGTGCCCTCTGGCGTTTCCCGCTGGCGGAGTAGATAACAGTCTCTCTAGGGCTTTCAGCAGCCACTCAACTTTGTCCTTCTCAGGCTTCCGGCCTTTACACTGCGCACGGAAATGGCCCATTTCTCCACAACCGAAACATCTCTTCCTCGAAAGTGGAGACACGGTTGCTTGTTGAGGTTCTAATAAGAGATTTGAACCAGACGCCACGGCAACTTCAGTCGTCTGCATACCTGTTAAGAACTTTTGCATTTCCCCCTGCATCTCGGTCACCTTCATCAACACCCTGCACAGTTCAGCGTGCGCTTTCTGCAGTTCAGTTTGAGCTTCCTGTACCTTCTTTACAGTCTTGAACAACTCGCTTCGTTCAGAAGAGTTCGACTCTTTCGCAGCCTTTTCGACGAATTTAAAACCGACTAACTGCTCCTGTTCATCCAGATCAGATCCATAGGTGTCTAACGAGTCATTTTCAGGCTGCAGACCGTCGTTATATCTTGCAGGTTGTGCATAAGCCTCTTTCTCCCCGCCTGAAGGATTTCTCTTCCAGCAGAGCCTCCTCCTCTCGTACAACTCGGATCAGTTCCAGGTACTTCAACTCTTGATTAACTGCTCTGCTTCTCAGCTGCATCATCACCGGATCTAATGGTTGAGAGCCCCTCAGGATCTGCTTTATTCGTATCTTATCTACGTCAGCCGGTTTGGCCCCTTTCTTGAGGAGTATTTGGTGCAGAATCTTATCCAGGCGCCTCATGTAATCAATCATTCTCTCACCTCTCTTCTGATAGGTGTGTTCGTACTGATATACCAGTTCCGCTGCCTTTTCTGTTCGCCCAAACACTTCTTCAAGAACGTTCAGATAATCCAAAGCGGTACAATCTTTTCTACTCAGTTTTAGGTTTCTCACCGCTTCTGACGCAGGTCCCTTTAAACTCTCGGTGATCCTTTGCTTTTTCTGGGCCTCAGGGACATCCCACTCATCCAGAGCCTGCATCGCCTGTTCCACCCATTCCTCAAAGGTTTCTTCTCCCGCCGGAGTTGGTACATTTCCTGTAAAGTTCCTTAACCGTCGATAACCGAAATTAGTGTGAGGAGGGCTTGTTTTCTGACATTTGGCCAGCAAGTCTCCAATAGCCACGATAAATTCAGGCCCAATCATGGCCAACGGACTGGGCGCGGGAACACTTTCGGCTTCGCCACGTGGCGCACTTGGCTGAATCAGTTGGACTTCCACCTCATCGGTCAACTTTACGCTCGCGCCCCGAAAACATGCTGGAATACCTTTTCTCCATTCGAGAAGAACATGCGTGTGAGAGGTATCTGGGTTTTTCTTAATGTCCAGAATTAACCCCCGATGATCTGGTGCTAGCGTGGCCACGGCCTGGCGAATCTGGTCTTCGGCCCAAGTGTCTGCAGGAATATCCATGACTATGCAACATGCTAACTGACTACTGTACTCCCCACACCATTCGGCAGCAATGTCTGGATCCATATTTAACCCTTTAAATGCGGTTTTTCCAGAGACTGAATCCCGGAAACGAGCCCCCACGTGTAGCGCTCACTCCCGGAGGAGCCGCTGAAAATGAACCACGGGTCAGTCTCCCCGCACTAGGGAATAAATATACTCCAACACGCTGAGCAGTTTTATAATTTAAAAGGTTTACTAAAAGGTTTGCAGCTCTTGAGACACGGTATATGCAGGAAGCTTTACAATACTTTCGTAACACGATAAACGCGTAGCGGTAAAAGAAACGAAAACACGAGGGCTTCGTATTTTCGGAAAAAACCCCGACCGAGCAGAAAATTAAAAGATACGAAATTCGAGGAAAAACCGCCGTAGCGGGACACAATAAAATACACAGTTCTCGTATCACGGTAAACGCGTAGCGGGAACAAAAAGAGGAAAAATGTTCGGAATGTAACTTTAACTTTGCCCCCTTGTATGGATAGGAAAAGGAAACTGAGTCCTGCACAGGTTAAGTCCCAGAACGTGAAGTGGTATGTGGTTGTGTGTGTAGGGTACCCGGGTACTTTTCAACTGGCCAGTGAGTTTACTTTATCGATGTCTTCGACTAGTCAGTTGGGGCCCTGTGGGTTTTAGAAGGAAAACAGCAGCGTACGTTCTTATTTACACACGGCCTTGGGGCTCTCACCCATCCAGCGCAAGCTTGAGGTTCCGCTGACCCAGGACGTCTCTCCGCTCGATATTGACTGGGGACGCCGACCACCGATCTGTTGTCTGGCCTTCTGTCTGTCAGCCGCGACTCAGCCAGCTTACCGCCTGCTCCCCGCTTCAATCGACCGCGGTACTCCTTACTCGAGGGGTCTTCTCTCCTTAGCACTGCACTCAGATAATAGATGGTGATGTCTATCTCCCGCAAGGCTGGGTGACCCAATCCTGAGGCCGATCCACTTTGTCTGCGCTCCGGCCTATCTTTTGGTCTCTCCTTCTCTGTACGTGCATCCGCTCTCCTCTGCTCCCTGGCGCGCTCTGCCTGTTCTCCACGAGGTGCAGGATGTACAGGCTCTCCACAAACCCACCCACTTCCTGTTTCTTCGCAAAGCATGCATGGACATGTAGTTCAAGTGTCCAGGGTCTTTAATCGTGATAGTCTCCATCTTGTGGCCAAAAATGGGTACTGCCACAGTAAACTTTAACACATCGCTACACACGTATAGGTATATAATAGGGGTGTGTATGTGCACGTATAGGGATTTAATAGGGGTGTGTATACGCACGTATAGGGATATAATAGGGGTGTGTATACGCACGTATAGGGATATAATAGGGGTGTGTATACGCACGTATAGGGATATAATAGGGGTGTCAAACGTGCGCGAAATAAACGCAGGGTTAAGCAAATCACTATCTGTCTACACTAGACCCAAAATAATGACTACGTGGCCCACAATCCCCCGCATGCGCTTGCCTAACTGTACCGGTAACGCCTTCACTCCAGAAGGGCACGCAACGTGATGAAGTGGCCACAGGGTTGCTTCGCAGTATCCATCTATGCTTGACCCGGAGTACTGACTACGTTGCCCACAATCCCTGTACCTACTTTCCTATACTATTCGTCACACTGCCCCCACAGACCAAGACTTTTTACCCAGGATGCCTAATACCTGAATCAGAGCTAGCCTGAGACTCTGACTATGCACCCCAAAATAGGAAACAGTCCCAGCGACTGACTTCACCACAACTCACTGTATAGTAGACTCGAGCTTAAACAAAGGCAAATCTCTATGATAATCCAATCCTTCAGTTAGCGTGGATCAAATATCAGTCAGAAGCAGATCTTAATAAGTTTTAGATTTATTATGATAAAAAAATGATATGTCACAGTGCATTTGGTTACAGAAAAAATATGATAATTAACAATTTACCCACAGAAGCAGAAAAAATAAAAAGGATTAAAACACAGAACCTTACTTACACGTCAGCAAGCTAGCAGGACATCTGTGTCCCCCTGGGGCTGGAGATTGGAAGAACCGGCAAATTCCCACTTTCTTAGGTGACCCCAAAGGAAAATCCCTGAGCCCATGCTTGACTCAGAATATATAGATTTTCCAGTTCCTTCAAAATACAGCACATAGATGGTACAGCCCACCCAATACATTTCCAAGAATTGCCCCTCCTGTTAATTTGTGAGCATGCTCAGTTCACTTATTCATTTAATTTATTCACAGATATAATAACAATTATCCCAAGATCGTCCTAGCGATCCTAGCGATCAAAGGATATGCCCACTTCTTTGATCTACGCAATCACTTACAAAGGGTTGCCACTGGGTCTGGGAAACACTTTTGGATGTGCTTTTCCATTTGCCCAAGGTGTGAAATGCTGGTGGGGACGGGACAAGGGACATTCCATTAGAGAAAATGGGTAATTTTCCCCCTATCAGGCAGATCAGAGGAAACTTATTCTGCAAAAGCCTGTGATATCCGTTCAAAAGGGGCTTAGTGGCCAGCAAAGAGACAAAGACCAATAACATTTTAATTACTTCCTAGAACATGCCAGAGACGTAGGCCTTTTCTGGGCAGCTGTGCTGCATTGGCAATTTGTATATACGGATATATAGATAGATATATATATATCTATATATCTATCTAATCGTGACACCTCCTGTCAATAAGAGGCGCTGAGAGGAGGCTTCAATGCCTCTCTTTTGCGTCTTACAATGGGTTTGCCATCTGGGCATCTGGCAAACCCCATGGAGTTGCTACGGGGAAGGAACCCTGACCCAGGCAGCATGCATCTGGTTCTGTCGCAGCGATGTCAGTACCCGTGCCGCCGGCTTGGCCTTTTGAAGGCTTCAATTGGCGCCTGCGCCACCCGCCGGCTTCGGTATTGGGTGGGTAACGCATAGGTGCCCATGCACTTTCCCCACCAAAGCTTGCACTCCATCTCGCAACCATGTCACACAATTCACCAGGGAGGCCTTCGGTGACCCCACCTTTCCCAAGCCGGGGGGAAGGGGTCACTCACGCAGCACCCACCCACCACGCGGCACAGACTCTGAGAAGTCCTTGTGCTTCTGCAGCCACTCTGGGCACACCTTTTGGGGTTGCAGTAGGTAGTGCTCGCTCTCAACTTGCACCTCAGTCTTACAGTCAGCAAAATACTCAGAGACAGTCGCCTGCTCTGGAGCCATTCTTACAGCAGGGTGAAGGGCAACGCACCCCTGCAAACGTCTCCTCTGCATCTGCCAACGGAGTCAGACATCGCACCTGGCTCTGGGCAGATGGCTGGGAGGTCACAGTGGCCAAACCAGGACCCGCTCCCTCCCTCACTGTCCCCGCGCATTCAGAGTTTGGGGAACCGTACAATTGGGGCACAGGATTATCCCCACAGTATCCTGCCATCCCACCCAGGCATTCTGATCCACACCATTCTCAAGGGACACTGAGTCCTGGTTGGTTTAAGTGCAAGCAGACCCTCAGTCATGCCTTGCCCTTGCTCCCAACCATATGGCATTACAAACACACCCGAGTCTGGTCTTGGTAGGCATACCGCAGTATCCTGCCATCCTTCCCAGGCATTCTGATCCACACCATCACACGGCAAAGACGGGCCATGTGCCCTACTCCCCGCAGACTGCCAGCAGGTACCCACTGCTACCATGGGCACCGTTGCCTCCCCGCTGTCTTCATACACGCGCGGTCCAGGAGACCAGCTGACTCTGGTGCAGGCGGACATTCACTCACCCAATGCCTTTCTTCCCAGTCACACTGCCCCCTCATGCTACCACACAACACCTCGGACACACCTGGCGCAGGCACAGACTGACTCACTGCCCCCCCTTCCAGGGATCCTGTTCTGCACTCCCAAACACAGCCCTCCCCACTGTAGAGCCACTAGTGGGCTTGGGTAAATTACCAGCATCATTTTACAGCACATACTGTGACACCAATTTACCCAAATCCGTGCCCAGTAACACATCGGTAGGAATATATTGTCAGACACCCGCACCTGCCGTAGACCTCTCCCCAATCCAGATAAACCCGTGCCACTGGCACCGCAGAACATACCCCACCAAATCCTTTTGCTGCTAGAGTCCTGCCAGGAATAAAGTCTGCTGGACTGACTAACTCTGGACGCACCAAAGTGACCTCAACCGCTGTATCGCGCAACGCCATGGATACCTTAGTCCCGACAAAAACTGCTTGCTTGTTTACTTTGGCACTGCCCTCCGATCTGGTCACGAACAGGACAGAGGGTGATGCTGAGGGGCGTCCTCCCCAGCTGTGATGCAGGCTTCTTCCTTTCTGGGCACACAGCCAGGAGGTAGTTTACACTATGACAAATGAAACACAGATGGCTCACACTTCTTCCAGGAGGAGGACTTGTTCCCCCCCTCCCCAGCAGAGACTGGCAAAGAGGGGGGCACTGCCGCTGTGATGTCGGGGGGTCGTGGTGAGTTGGGCTTCCATTCAGACGATGCTTTGGGGAAACCTCTGCTCCGATCCACAGACACTCTGATGGCCACATGGAAATCCGCCAGCTCACCAGCTTCCAGGGCTGTCTTGGGTTTGCGATCCAGAAGCCATTCCCGGATCTCAGGTGGGCACAGCTGCACGAACTGCTCCTTGATTAACAGGTCTTACAGGGCACTCAGGGTGTCAATCTTCAGCCCCCTGACCCATTGTCAAAATAGGGTGGTCAGGTGGCCCAAGACTGCAGAATAGCTCTCTGCGGTCTGCTTCTGCAAGGACCTGAACTTCTTGTGATATACCTCTGGCGTGAGGTTGTACCGCAGCTGCAGCGCAGCTTTAATTGCGTCATAGTCCTGGTTGCTCTCAGCTGGTAACTCTGCAGGCTTTGAGCGCTGGACCTTTTAGCCCAGGAGTGAGATACCTGGCCCGTTGATCCTTGGGCAGCTGGTATTGCCAACAAGTCTTTTCAAAACTCTGCAGGAACACATCCAGGTCCCCCATCTTTGTCCAGAGTGTGGAAGTTCTCGGCACGAGGTCTGGGTGTAGAGAGATCTGCAGCGCTCAGAGGGGCAGGAGATAATAGTGTTCTGCCTGCCTGGGCCATAGCGAGCTGGTGTGCCCGTTTGGCTTGGTGCTCTGCGGCTTCTCGTTCAGCTTAGCGCAATGCCGCTTCTCGCTCACTCTCAGCTAGGCATTCTGTAGCTTCTCATTCAGCTTGACGCGCTGCCGCTTCTCGCTCGGCTTGGCGCGCTGCCGCTTCTCGCTCAGCTTGGCGCGCTGCCGCTTCTCGCTCAGCTTGGCACGCTGAACTTCTTGTGATATAACTCTGGCGTGAGGTTGTACCGCCGCTGCAGCACTGCTTTAATTGCCTCATAGTCCTGGTCGCTCTCAGCTGGTAACTCTGCAAAGGCTTCGAACGTTGGACCTTTTAGCCCAGAAGTGAGATACCTGGCACATTGATCCTTGGACAGCTGGTATTGCCAACAGGTCTTTTCAAAACTCTGCAGGAACACATCCAGGTCTCCATCTTTGTCCAGAGTAGGGAAGTTCTCGGCACGAGGTCTGAGTGTAGAGAGATTGTTCTCGCTCAGCTTGGTGCTCTGCCACTTCTCGCTCAGCTGGGCGCGCTGCCGCTTCTCGCTCAGCTCGGCGCTGCCGCTTCTCAATCAGCTCGGCGCTGCCGCTTCTCGCTCAGCTCGGCGCTGCCGCCTCTCGCTCAGCTCGGCGCTGCCGCCTCTCGCTCAGCTTGGCGCGCTACCACTTCTCACTCAGGTCGGCGCTCCTCTCGCTCTTGGTATTGCAGGATGAGCTGAAGCCGCATTTGAGAGTCCGTGGAGTCTACGTGTTTTAAAACAGTCTGCAAGTAAATATCCAGGGCATCATCACCCTTGGGCGAAGCACTTGACGCGGTCCTTTCCACCGGACTTGAGCTTTCTTCGGTACCCTGCTCTGCTACATCATGGTTCGCTTGCCGCACCTCATAATCCTCGAGGGCTTGCAAAAGTTCATCTTTATTCTGGTCTTTCGTCGGAATACATTTTTCTTTGTACAGCTGTTCCAACGCTTTCTTGGGCTGTTGATGAGTCATCCTCACTCCAGCCAAATAAAAGGTACAGCCCACCCAATACATTTCCCAGAATTCCCCCTCCTGTTAATTCGTGGGCATGCTCAGTTCACTTCTTCATTTAATTTATTCACAGATATAATAACAATTATCCCAAGATCGTCCTAGCAATCAAAGGATATGCCCGCCTCTTTTGATCTATGTGATCACATACAAAGGGTTGCCACTGGGTCTGGGAAACACTCTTAGATGTGCTTTTCCATTTGCCCAAGGTGTGAAATGCTGGTGGGGATGGGACATTCCATTAGAGCAAATGGGTACTTTCCCCCCTATCAGGCAGATCAGAGGAAACCTATCCTGCAAAAGCCTGTGATATCGCTTCAAAAGGGGCTTAGTGGCCAGCAAAGAGACAAAGGCCATCAACATTTTAATTACTTCCTAGAAAGCGCCAGAGACTTAGGCTTTTTCTGGGCAGCTGTGCTGCATTGGCAATTTGTTTATATGGATAGAGATAGATATATATATCTATATATCTCTCTAATAGTGACAAGGGGTGTGTATGCGCACGTATAGGTATATAATAGGGGTGTATGCGCACGTATAGGTATATAATAGGGGTGTGTATGCGCACGTATAGCTATATAATAGGGGTGTGTATGCGCACGTATAGCTATATAATAGGGGTGTGTATGCGCACGTATAGCTATATAATAGGGGTGTGTATGCGCACGTATAGCTATATAATAGGGGTGTGTATGCGCACGTATAGCTATATAACAGGACTGTGTAGGCACACATATAGGTATATAATAAGGGTGTGTAACAGCACGTATAGGTATATAATACAGGGGTGTAGGAGCACGTATTAGGTATATAATAGGGGCGTGGACTTCCATATAGATATATATATATAGGGCTGCGTGGGTTGCACGTATAGGTATATAGTAGGGGGTGGAGACACCCATATAGGTATATAATAGGGGTGTAGGCACACATATAGGTATGTAATAGGGGTATGGAGATGCACGTATAGGTATATAATATGGGGTATGTAGGTGCACGTGTATATATATATATATATATATATATATATAAAATAGGGGGTGTATGCACACATATACAGTTGTGTTCAAAATTATTCAACCCCCACTGAAATTGAGTGTTTTGGCCAGTTTGACATTGATTTTGATCATTCAGTCATCTTGCTTACAATTAAATCAAAGAGGCACGTGTAGGTCAGACAAATATAACATTTATAATGAAATAACCACAAATGTCTTTTCTGTGCTCACATCATTATCAGTTTTATTCAACCCCCAAGTGACATTCAATCTTAGTACAACATCCTTTTACAGTTCTAAGTACTAACAGCTTTTAAACGTGAAGCATAGCTTGACACAAGTGTCTTGCAGCGATCTACGGGTATCTTCGACCATTCGTCATGGGCAAAAGCCTCCAGTTCAGTCACATTCTTAGGCTTGCGCACTGCAACTGCTTTCTTTAAGTCCCACCAGAGGTTCTCAATCGGATTTAAGTCAGGTGACTGCGATGGCCACTCCAAAATGTTCCAGCCTTTAATCTGCAACCATGCTCTAGTGGACTTGGAGGTATGCTTGGGATCATTGTCCTGTTGAAAGGTCCAACGTCTCCCAAGCCTCAGGTTTGTGACGGACTGCATCACATTGTCATCCAATATCTCCTGGTACTGAAGAGAATTCATGGTACCTTGCACACGCTGAAGCTTCCCTGTACCTGCAGAAGCAAAACAGCCCCAAAGCATGATTGACCCCCCGCCATGCTTCACAGTAGGCAAGGTGTTCTTTTCTTCATAGGGATTGTTCTTCCTCCTCCAAACATAGCGTTGATCCATGGGCCCAAACAGTTCTAATTTTGTTTCATCAGTCCACAGAACACTATCCCAAAACTTCTGTGGTTCGTCCACATGACTTTTGGCATACTGGGGTGCGCCTGGGAGTTCTGGCATGGAGGCCTTCATTACGCAGTGTGCGCTGTATTGTCTTAGCTGAAACTTCAGTACCCACATCTGACAAATCTTTTCTCAGTTCCTCAGCAGTCACACGGGGACTTTTCTCCACTCTACGCTTCAGGTAGCGCACAGCAGTCGAAGTCAGCATCTTCTTTCTGCCACGACCAGGTAGCGTTTCAACAGTGCCCTTTGCCTTGAATTTGCGAATGATGCTTCCTATGGTCTCTCTTGGTATGTTTAACATCTTTGCAATCTTCTTATAGCCATTGCCCTTCCTGTGAAGAGTAATCACCTCTTCTCTTGTCTTCCTGGACCATTCTCTTGACTTCACCATGTTTGTAACCACACCAGTAAATGTCTAGAAGGATCTGAGTATCACAGTCATTTTAAAGCTGCCTAATTGGTGCTTATTATGCTTTATTGCTGCTCCGTGACATCCACAGGTGTTTTCAATACCTGATTGAAAACACTTGAATGAACCTCTGTTCTTCAGAGTGGTAGTCTTTAAGGGGTTGAATAATTGTGTCAATGAAGAATTCACAAAAGAAACATTTACTACTGTATTACAAAATCAATTGATGTCATTTTAGTTGCATATGGTTCTTTAAAAAGTCCTTGTAGGATTTCATTCTGAATACAATTACAAATGTACACTAAATTCCCTAAAACCCTTTACAGCATTGGGGGTTGAATAATTTTGAACACAACTGTATGTATATAATCTCTCTTGTTCGTCCGTCGAGTCGACGAGGACCATCTAGTCATCCATTTAGGGAATAGGGTGGGTCACGGTGAGTGCGTAGATGGCTTACCAAGCCAATTCGCGCTCGAAATAGTCTCTGACAATGTGGACAGTGAATAGCCGCAGAAGATAGTAGTATATCACTACCTTTCCTGGCCAGCCTTTTTTGCTCAGCTGCCGCTGCTCTGCTGGTCTCATAGGATTGAGCTCCGTTCTTAATAGCTGATCTCCACTTGATTTTGTCCTGAGCAGCAAGCTCCCAGTTAATGGGGTTAATATTGAAGGCCTTTAGAGCTGCTTTCAGTGTGTCTTTGTAGCGCTTTTTTTGACCTCCTTGGGAGCGCTTGCCTTGTGTAAGTTCGCCAAATAACAACATCTTTGGAAGTCGATTGTCTTTCATACGAGCTACGTGTCCTGCCCATCGTAATTGAGACTGCGCCAGGATGGTGAAGATGCTGGGTAGGTCCGCTCTAACAAGGACCTCGGTATCAGGCACTTTGTCTTGCCACTTAATACCAAGAAGTTTTCTAAGAGATGTTGTGTGAAAATGATTTAATTTCTTGGCGTGACGCTGGTAGATTGTCCACGTTTCACATCCATGGAGCAACGTCGAAAGGACTGCTGCGCAATACACCTTGATCTTGGTTTTTTGTCTGATACCTCTCCTGTCCCACACATTTTTGCGGAGTCTTCCAAATGCTGCGTTTGCTTTTGCGAGTCTAGCAATCAACTCGTCGTCCATGACGACAGATCTAGAAAGGATGCTGCCCAAGTATGTGAATTTGTCCACCGCGTTTAGACGCTGCCCACTGATGGTGATGCTGGGTTCAGCATAAGGCTTCCTGGGAGCTGGCTGATACATCACTTCAGTTTTCTTTCTGTTGATCCTGAGACCAAAGTTATTGCAGGCATCAGCAAAAATGTCAACGCTGTGTTGCATATCGCCTTCCGAAGCAGCGTTGAGGGCACAGCCGTCTGCGAACAGAAGCTCATTTATGATGTTATGTTTGACCTTGGTTTTCGCTTGAAGCCTTCTGAGATTAAAGACTGATCCATCAGTACGAAATCGAATTGGCAAGCCCGTGGTGGAATCCTTGAACGTATCAGACAACATTGCAGAATACATGATGCTGAAGAGTGTGGGAGCCAGGACACAGCCCTGCTTCACTCCATTTGTAACAGGAAATGCTTGAGATGATTGACCGTTTTCCTGGACTCGAGCCAACATGCCATCATGTAGCTGCCGGGTGATAGCGGTAAACTTGTCTGGACATCCATACTTCTTCATGATTCTCCACAGGCCATCTCTGCTGACCGTGTCAAAAGCTTTATTTAGGTCAATGAATGTGGAATATAGATCCGAGTTTTGTTCCTGACATTTCTCTTGAAGCTGTCTGGCAGCAAACACCATGTCAATAGTCCCACGTGCTTTGCGGAAGCCACATTGACTCTCGGGAAGGAGACCTTGCTCTAGATGTACATTCAGGCGGTTCAGCAGGGCTCGGGCCAAGATCTTGCCTGCAATGGATAGGGGTGTGTAGGTGCACGTATAACAATCATTATCTTAAAATCTATATAAAACCTCATACTTATACTTTTCAACCTCTATTGAAAATATATATATATATAATTAGTTTTATACAAAAACACACACATATAACACACGCAGAAAAAAATCCAAATTGAGGCACCTCAACATGAACACAAAGCAAAAATTGTTTAAAAGAATCCACATGCCCCTTAGTAAAGCGATATCTTCAAATCATTTGCTCACATCAATCTCATGAGGGGTTAATTACCATATAAACCCCTCTTTTATGGATTTTTTTTTCTACGTGTTATATTTTGAATAAGATTTTATTATTTTGAATTTCAGTCCCAACCTATATAGGTCCTATGTGACCTGTGTTTTTAGGTTATCAGGGGTTAAGCCCCGTTAGCACCAGGTGTGGGCTCTTACACTCCGGATCTGCTTCCTCCCTATCCCCTGCATTGGGGAATTGTTTTGTTATATAGTTTTATACGTTTTATTCAATAATATCATGCTGCGGGTAAGGAGAAATGATCCCTTAAGTGTTAAAATAAAAGCAAATAAAATTTATTTGGACAATTTACTTACAAGTAACTAGGGATAGACCGATATATCGGTTTTGCCAATTATCGGCTGCCGATATTCAGAAAATTACTGATATCGGTATCGGCATTTAATTTGACGATAATTGGACAAGTTGGCTCACTGTAGCTGTGACACACAAGATCCCTCAGAACTGTGCGAATCCGGGGCTTCTCCCACATCAGGCTGTAAGCCCTCACTGCAGAATGACCCCTGCTCACTTACCGTATTGCGCATGTGCGTGATGATGAACGGAAATGGGGCTTCCATCCCATCTGACAGGGAATTCCCTATACAGGAGATGCAGGGTCTATTTCCTACAGCAGGGGTCAGCAACCTGGGCCCTCCAGATGTTTTGGAACTGCATTTCCCATGAGGCTCCAAGAACCTATTGAGAAGCCGAGCATCATGACAAATGTAATTCCAAAACATGTGGGACAATATTACAAAGTCACTGCTAACTTAACTTAACCAGAGCTGCTGTAAACTTACCAGAGCCATTATAGTCTATGGGGTTGTTAAGTTTACAACAGCTCTGGTTTCGTTAGCACCAACTTTGTAATATAACCCTTGGAGGGCCAAGGTTGCTGAACCCCTTACATACAGGGTCCTCTGAGGGATCATTGAAAACCCAAAGACACGGTCTTATGGTTTGTAAAAATAAAAGCTTAAAAAATTCTTATTAAATTGAATAAATGAAGGGGACGTGGTGCAATGTTTAAATGTTAAACACATTGAGTTCATGGCGTAATGTCAGATTTGTGCTTTATTTTCACAACTTTAAATTTAGGGAATATCGGCACCAAATATCGGCTATCAGCCAGAAAAGCTGCCGATAATCGGTATCAGCCCTGAAAAAATGATATCGGTCTATCCCTACAAGTAACCTACTATTAATGTTATATTTGTTTACGTACAAGTCTGCATATACAGTTGTGTTCAAAATTATTCAACCCCCAATGCTGTAAAGGGTTTTAGGGAATTTAGTGTACATTTGTAATTGTATTCAGAATGAAATCCTACAAGGACTTTTTAAAGAACCATATGCAACTAAAATGACATCAATTGGTTTTGTAATACAGTAGTAAATGTTTCTTTTGTGAATTCTTCATTGACACAATTATTCAACCCCTTAAAGAGTAAAGACTACCACTCTGAAGAACAGAGGTTCATTCAAGTGTTTTCAATCAGGTATTGAAAACACCTGTGGATGTCACGGAGCAGCAATAAAAGCTTAATAAGCACCAATTAGGCAGCTTTAAAACGACTGTGATACTCAGCTCCTTCTAGACATTTACTGGTGTGGTTACAAACATGGTGAAGTCAAGAGAATGGTCCAGGAAGACAAGAGAAGAGGTGATTACTCTTCACAGGAAGGGCAATGGCTATAAGAAGATTGCAAAGATGTTAAACATACCAAGAGAGACCATAGGAAGCATCATTCGCAAATTCAAGGCAAAGGGCACTGTTGAAACGCAACCTGGTCGTGGCAGAAAGAAGATGCTGACTTTGACTGCTGTGCGCTACCTGAAGCGTAGAGTGGAGAAAAGGCCCCGTGTGACTGCTGAGGAACTGAGAAAAGATTTGTCAGATGTGGGTACTGAAGTTTCAGCTCAGACAATACGGCGCACACTGCGTAATGAAGGCCTCCATGCCAGAACTCCCAGGCGCACCCCCTTGCTGTCTCCAAAGAATAAGAAGAGTCGACTGCAGTATGCCAAAAGTCATGTGGACAAACCACAGAAGTTTTGGGATAGTGTTCTGTGGACTGATGAAACAAAATTAGAACTGTTTGGGCCCATGGATCAACGCTATGTTTGGAGGAGGAAGAACAAGGCCTATGAAGAAAAGAACACCTTGCCTACTGTGAAGCATGGCGGGGGGGGGGGTCAATCATGCTTTGGGGCTGTTTTGCTTCTGCAGGTACAGGGAAGCTTCAGCGTGTGCAAGGTACCATGAATTCTCTTCAGTACCAGGAGATATTGGATGACAATGTGATGCAGTCCGTTACAAACCTGAGGCTTGGGAGACGTTGGACCTTTCAACAGGACAATGATCCCAAGCATACCTCCAAGTCCACTAGAGCATGGTTGCAGATTAAAGGCTGGAACATTTTGGAGTGGCCATCGCAGTCACCTGACTTAAATCCGATTGAGAACCTCTGGTGGGACTTAAAGAAAGCAGTTGCAGTGCGCAAGCCTAAGAATGTGACTGAACTGGAGGCTTTTGCCCATGACGAATGGGCGAAGATACCTGTAGATCACTGCAAGACACTTGTGTCAAGCTATGCTTCACGTTTAAAAGCTGTTATAACTGTAAAAGGATGTTGTACTAAGTACTAAGATTGAATGTCACTTGGGGGTTGAATAAAACTGATAATGATGTGAGCACAGAAAAGACATTTGTGGTTATTTCATTATAAATGTTATGTTATATTTGTCTGACCTACACGTGCCTCTTTGATTTAATTGTAAGCAAAATGTGAAGAACAAAAAGATAGCATTCAATAATTATAAAAAAGCTCAGGCAAACCTATAAGATTAGGCAGAAAGAGGCAAAGCAATTTATAAGAGCTTCCAAAGCACACGCAGAAGAGAAAATAGCTCAGTCAGTAAAAAAGGGGGACAAAACATTTTTTTAGATACATAAACGAGAAAAGAAAAGTAAAACAAGGATTAGTTAGATTAAAAACAAAGGAAGGAAGGTATGTAGAAGAGGATAAAAGTCTCGCTGACTGCCTCAATGAATAGTTTTGTTCAGTCTTTGCAGAAGAAAAGGAAGGAAAGGGACCTCAGTTAGGAGGAAACACTAACGAGACATTTACATATCAGTTTACAGAGGAGGAGGTTCTACAGCAGCTGTCTAAAGTAAAGACAAGTAAGTCAATGGGGCCTGATGGGATCCACCCTAAATTATTAACCACTTCGATGCGGAGGACGCGCTCAGCGCGTCCTCCGCATGGCTGCTGGTGTGCTGAGGACGCGCTGAGCGCGTCCTCACTTTGGGGTCAGCGTTCGGCCGAGTTCCGGCCGATCGCTGGCCCCCCCCGGTGCGGGCTGACATCCTCGATGTCAGCCCAGCATCCGGAACCGCCGCCGCTGAAATTAGGTGTCATCGCGGCAGCGCGATGACACCTAATTCAGGCACCCCCCCCGCATGTGCGGAGGAGGCGCATGAAAGGGAGGGGGGGAGGGAGGTCCTTCGGACCTCTCTCCCTCCCGATCGGCGGCGATGCGGGGGTTAACCCAGGCACCATTTGGAAGGGCACAGCCTGCCCTTCCAAATGGTGCCTGGCATTAACCCCTGGGGAGCTGGATCGCGAATCGGCGCTGAAAAGCACCGGTTCGTGAACCTTTCCTGGAGCTGGCCGACATCTTGGATGTCGGCCAAGCCTCCGGGAACTACCCCTGAGGACTGGCGTCATCGTGCATAGCACGAGTGCCTGTGGTTGCCGACAGGGAGGAAGCAAGAATAAACAGCGGCTCCAGCTCTGCGAATTCCTGGGTTTTGTCACAGTCCAGCCCTGCCGGGACACCGTCCTCCTGGAGTCTTGTGCAGTGCGTGCGCTGTGGCTGTGCTGGACGCTCTGCAGTTCCTCAATCTGTCAAGCAAGCAACGTCAAGCGATCCACTCTCATCAAACCAACCCCTGCAAGAAGCTGCTCCTCCTGCATCACCGTAAGAGGTTTGGGCCCCCACCTTAAGAGGACCCAAGGCGATACTCCTTGAGCCTGGAATTGAGAGGCTCTATAATTGGTGAGTGTGACCAATTTTAATTTAATCCTCCACCTGTATTGCACAGAGTTACGCTATGGGAGTGTTGTCTCCCGATCCTCTCTGCTTTATCTAGTAATCATCACAGATGAAAGGAGGGACGTGCCACCCTATACTTGGCCGCAAGCTATTTTCCTTGAGCCTGGATTTCCCTTAGGCTCTAATAAATGTGAGTGAAACATTCATTTTATTAAATTACCTCATCTCAGTAAGACCATCTGCACTATTATTGCCTTTATTTATTTCTCTCTGAGGGACATCTTTAAAGAGAAGATTTGATATCCATACCACAGTGAAGATTAATGTATTTGTCTTCAATCAACAACACCCCTTGAGTATAAACCACTGATTTTTTGGACACTTATTTTGCACAAATTGACTTATTAATCCTTTTAAAATTTTAAAATTTTCTTGTACTCTTTATCTCCTCTATTTGGTATTTTAAAGGACATTTTTTGCATTTTTAAGGACACTTTTTATACCTTAAAGGACACCTTCACTTTTACTCTTATTAACCAGTTGTTCATATAATCATCTGTTCACTGTTTTATGCGCCGTATGGTTTCGTTTATCCTTTTAGAGTTAACCCCTAACTGCCACCAACGGTGGAGATAGGGAGTTCATTGGAACTCCCTATCTCCCGATCCGTGGCAGCTAGGGGTTAAAGTTTGGTATGGTTGGATCGGCCAGAGCATGGCCGTTCCAACGATACCAAACATGAGTATGAAAAAAGTTTATTAAAAAAAATAAAAATTAAAAATATATTTAAAAAAAAATTATTAAAAAAAAAACAAACATTTTTTTTTCTTGTTTTTGGTTCGTTAATGCAGCAATATTGTTCCCATTTCAATTATAATGTGAACAATGATGCTGCACTAACGATTTTTGTATGCGGTGAGTTTGTTAAAAATCGTGTAATTTTCCCCAAAAAAAAATGTAACGAGACCCCATCTCTAATTTTTTTAACAAGCGCACCCATACAAAATATAACCGCAATTGCTCGCATGTTAAAATGTGAAAAAAAACACTTTACATGTTGTAAATTATTGAAAATACATATTTTATTGCATTTTTTGTTATAATATACAGACATGACATAACGTATACATATAATAATGACATAATTCATGAATCTACCGAGTCTGACGGAAAGAACGTTATATAATATGTCTGGGTCATATACTAAAATAAGCCTTAAAAACACGTTTAAACATGATGAGCAAAACCAGTAAAAATGACCTCAGCACAGAGGTGTGAAAAGCCTCAGCAGCGAAAGGGTTAAAAGAGCTCAGTGATATAATAGCAAAACCATTAACAGATTTATTTAACCAATCCTTGCTAACGGGAGTCGTCCCAGAAGACGTCCCAGTAGAAGTGGTAGAGGCCAAAACAGTAATTGAATTTAAGCAGGCATGGGATAGGCATAAGGCTATCCTAAACAAAAGATAAATCCAGGTTAAGTATCCATGTAATTGGGCAGACTAGATGGGCCGAAAGGTTCTTATCTGCCGACATTTTTCTATGTTTCTATGTAAGACTGGAAATTAGCAAATGTTGTGCCCATTCACAAGAAGGGTAGTAGGGAGGAATCGGGGGAACTATAGGCCAGTTAGTCTTACGTCAGTAGTGGGGAAATTAATGGAAACCATGTTAAAGGAAAGGATTGTTGACCATCTAAAAACACATAGATTACAGGATCAGAAACAACATGGGTTTACCCAGGGCAGCCATTAGAAATGATGGGGCCCCTTACTAAACCTCACGATGGGGCCCCCCAGGGCCCCCCCCTCAACCTCTAACAGCTTTTCTCCCCCTTCAAAAAAAAAGGACATAACATAGCACCACAGCAATAAAACTCCCAGTAATGTGCAGTGTGTATTAGCTTATCACAGTATCCACAGCAATAAAACTCACAGTAATGAGCGGTGTGTCTGAACATATCACAGAATCCACAGCAATAAATCTCACAGAAACGGGCTGTGTATGATGGCCTTTGGGTCTGGGTCTGGGCCCTGGGTCTGGTCCCTGGGACTGGGCCTTGGGGTCTGGTCCCTGAGGTCTGGGCCCTGGGTCTGGGCCCTGGGTCTGGCCTTAGGGTCTGGGCCCTGGGTTTTGGCCTAGGGGGTCTGGGCCTTAGGGTCTGGGCCCTAGGGTCTGGGCCCTGGTTCTGTATTTGGGCTTTGGGGTCTGGGCCTTGGGGTCTGGGCCCTGGGTTTGGGCCTAGGGGTCTGGGCCCAGGGTTTGGGCCTAGGGGTCTGGGCCCTGGGTCTTAGGGTCTGGGCCCTAGGGTCTGGGCCCTAGGGTCTGGGCCTAGGGGGTCTGGGCCTAGGGGGTCTGGGCCTAGGGAGTCTGGGCCTAGGGAGTCTGGGCCCTGGGTCTGGGCCCAGGGTCTGGGCCTTGGGTCTTGGGTCTGGGCCCTGGGTCTAGGCCTTGGGTCCTGGGTTTGGGCCTAGGGGTCTGGGCCCTGGGTCTGGGCCCTGGGTTTGGGCCTAGGGCCCTAGTGTCTGGGCCCTGGGTCTGGGTCCTGGGCCTTGGGGTCTGGGCCCTGGGTTTGGGCTTAGGGGTCTGGGCCCTGAGTCTGGGCCCTGGGGTCTGGGCCCTGGGCCCTAGGGTCTGGGTCCTGGGCCTTGGGGTCTGGGCCATGGGTTTGGGCCTAGGGGCCTGGGCCTTTGCCCTGGGTCTGGGCCATAGGGTCTGGGCCCTGGGTTTGGGTCTTGGGGTCTGGGCCCTGGGCATTTGCCTTGGGTCTGGGCCTTGGCCCTGGGCCTAGGGGTCTGGACCCTGGGCCCTAGGTCTGGGCCTTGGGGTCTGGGCCCTGGGTCTGGGCCTTGGGGTCTGGGCCCTGGGTCTGGGCCTTGGGGTCTGGGCCTAGAGGTCTGGGTCCTGGGTCTGGGCCCTGGGTCTGAGCCTAGAGGTCTGGGCCTTGGGGTCTGGGTCCTGGGCCTTGGGGTCTGGGCCCTGGGTTTGGGCCTAGGGGGTCTGGGCCCAGGGTCTGGGCCTTGGGTCTTGGGTTTGGGCCTAGGGGTCTGGGCCCTGGGTCTTAGGGTCTGGGCCCTAGGGTCTGAGCCCTGGGTTTGGGCCTTGGGTCTGGGCCTTGGGTCTGGGCCTTAGGGTCTGGGCCCTAGGGTCTGAGCCCTGGGTTTGGGCCTTGGGTCTGGGCCCTGGGTTTGGGCCTTAGGGTCTGGGCCCTGGGTTTTGGCCTAGGGGTCTGGGCCTTAGGGTCTGGGCCCTAGGTCTGGGCCCTGGTTCTGTATTTGGGCTTTGGGGTCTGGGCCTTGGGGTCTGGGCCTGGGTTTGGGCCTAGGGGTCTGGGCCCAGGGTTTGGGCCTAGGGGTCTGGGCCCTGGGTCTTAGGGTCTGGGCCCTAGGGTCTGGGCCCTAGGGTCTGGGCCCTAGGGTCTGGCCCTAGGGTCTGGGCCTAGGGAGTCTGGGCCTAGGGAGTCTGGGCCCTGGGTCTGGGCCCAGGGTCTGGGCCTTGGGTCTTGGGTCTGGGCCCTGGGTCTAGGCCTTGGGTCCTGGGTTTGGGCCTAGGGGTCTGGGCCCTGGGTCTGGGCCCTGGGTTTGGGCCTAGGGCCCTAGTGTCTGGGCCCTGGGTCTGGGTCCTGGGCCTTGGGGTCTGGCCCTGGGTTTGGGCTTAGGGGTCTGGGCCCTGAGTCTGGGCCCTGGGGTCTGGGCCCTGGGCCCTAGGGTCTGGGTCCTGGGCCTTGGGGTCTGGGCCATGGGTTTGGGCCTAGGGGCCTGGGCCTTTGCCCTGGGTCTGGGCCATAGGGTCTGGGCCCTGGGTTTGGGTCTTGGGGTCTGGGCCCTGGGCATTTGCCTTGGGTCTGGGCCTTGGCCCTGGGCCTAGGGGTCTGGACCCTGGGCCCTAGGTCTGGGCCTTGGGGTCTGGGCCCTGGTCTGGGCCTTGGGGTCTGGGCCCTGGGTCTGGGCCTTGGGTCTGGGCCTAGAGGTCTGGGTCCTGGGTCTGGGCCCTGGGTCTGAGCCTAGAGGTCTGGGCCTTGGGGTCTGGGTCCTGGGCCTTGGGGTCTGGGCCCTGGGTTTGGGCCTAGGGGGTCTGGGCCCAGGGTCTGGGCCTTGGGTCTTGGGTTTGGGCCTAGGGGTCTGGGCCCTGGGTCTTAGGGTCTGGGCCCTAGGGTCTGAGCCCTGGGTTTGGGCCTTGGGTCTGGGCCTTGGGTCTGGGCCTTAGGGTCTGGGCCCTAGGGTCTGAGCCCTGGGTTTGGGCCTTGGGTCTGGGCCCTGGGTTTGGGCCTTAGGGTCTGGGCCCTGGGTTTGGGCCTAGGGGGTCTGGGCCCAGGGTCTGGGCCTTGGGTCTGGGCCCTGGGTTTGGGCCTAGGGGTCTGGGCCCTGGGTTTGGGCCTAGGGGGTCTGGGCCCAGGGTCTGGGCCCTAGTGTCTGGGTCTGGGTCCTGGGGTCTGGGCCCTGGGTCTGGGCCTTGGGGTCTGGGCCTAGAGGTTTGGGTCCTGGGTCTGGGCCCTGGGTCTGAGCCTAGAGGTCTGGGCCTTGGGTCTGGGCCCTGGGTTTGGGCCTAGGGGGTCTGGGCCCAGGGTCTAGGCCTTGGGTCTGGGTTTGGGCCCTGGGTCTTAGGGTCTGGGCCCTAGGGTCTGAGCCCTGGGTTTGGGCCTTGGGTCTGGGCCTTAGGGTCTGGGCCCTGGGTTTGGGCTTGGGTCTGGGCCTTGGGGTCTGGGCCCTGGGTTTGGGCCTAGGGGGTCTGGGCCCAGGGTCTGGGCCTTGGGTCTGGGCCCTGGGTTTGGGCCTAGGGGTCTGGGCCCTGGGTTTGGGCCTAGGGGGTCTGGGCCTAGAGGTCTGGGTCCTGGGTCTGGGCCCTGGGTCTGAGCCTAGAGGTCTGGGCCTTGGGGTCTGGGTCCTGGGCCTTGGGGTCTGGGCCCTGGGTTTGGCCTAGGGGGTCTGGGCCCAGGGTCTGGGCCTTGGGTCTTGGGTTTGGGCCTAGGGGTCTGGGTCTTAGGGTCTGGGCCCTAGGGTCTGAGCCCTGGGTTTGGGCCTTGGTCTGGGCCTTGGGTCTGGGCCTTAGGGTCTGGGCCCTAGGGTCTGAGCCCTGGGTTTGGGCCTTGGGTCTGGGCCCTGGGTTTGGGCCTTAGGGTCTGGGCCCTGGGTTTGGGCCTAGGGGGTCTGGGCCAGGGTCTGGGCCTTGGGTCTGGGCCCTGGGTTTGGCCTAGGGGTCTGGGCCCTGGGTTTGGGCCTAGGGGGTCTGGCCCTAGTGTCTGGGTCTGGGTCCTGGGGTCTGGCCTGGGTCTGGGCCTTGGGGTCTGGGCCTAGAGGTTTGGGTCCTGGGTCTGGGCCCTGGGTCTGAGCCTAGAGGTCTGGGCCTTGGGGTCTGGGCCCTGGGTTTGGGCCTAGGGGGTCTGGGCCCAGGGTCTAGGCCTTGGGTCCTGGGTTTGGGCCCTGGGTCTTAGGGTCTGGGCCCTAGGGTCTGAGCCCTGGGTTTGGGCCTTGGGTCTGGGCCTTAGGGTCTGGGCCCTGGGTTTGGGCCTTGGGTCTGGGCCTTGGGGTCTGGGCCCTGGGTTTGGGCCTAGGGGGTCTGGGCCCAGGGTCTGGGCCTTGGGTCTGGGCCCTGGGTTTGGGCCTAGGGGTCTGGGCCCTGGGTTTGGGCCTAGGGGGTCTGGGCCCAGGGTCTGGGCCCTAGTGTCTGGGTCTGGGCCTTGGGTCTGGGTCCTGGGTTTGGGCTTAGGGGTCTGGGCCCTGGGTCTGGGCCTTGGGGTCTGGGCCCTGGGTTTGGGTCTAGGGGGTCTGGGCCCTGGGTTTGGGCCTAGGGGTCTGGGCCTTGGGGTCTGGGCCTGGGTCTAAGGGTCTGGGCCCTGGGCCCTAGGGTCTGGGCCCTGGGTCTGGGCCCTGGGTCTGGGCCCTGGGTCTGGGCCAGCCCTGGGCCTTTGCCCTGGGTCTGGGCCATAGGGTCTGGGCCCTGGGTCTGGGCCATAGGGTCTGGGCCTTGGGGTCTGGGCCCTGGGTCTGAGCCTAGAGGTCTGGGCCTAGGGGTCTGGGTGCTGGGCCCTGGGTTTGGGCCTAGGGGTCTGGGCCCTCGGTCCTGGCTCACCACTCGCTGTCTTCTATCTTCTTTTCTTCACCTTTTCTTTAATTTTCTTCTCTTCTTTTCTTCTGTCTTCTTCCTGGTCCCTCCAGCTCCGGCGCGCAGCTTCACTGAGTGGAGGGGCGGAGCCAAAGCAACGTGCTTGGGAGGCCCCTCACACGCTGCTTGGCCCCGCCCAGCCAGGAAGTGAAGCTGCCAGGAGCCGGAGGAGACACAGTGTCTCAGTCTCCTCCGGCTCCTGCAGCAGCAGCGACACAGCTCCGGATTCGGACTCATCGAGTCCGATACCGGAGCTGTTAAAGGGCGACGCCGCTGCCGTCGGGGGCCCAGGATCCTCCCCCCAGGCCTCAGCGGCCCGGGCCCCCACCGGGCCCGGGCCCCTTACGGCAGTATTGGGCGTAATGCCCTGATGGCGGCCCTGGGTTTACCTCAGGGAGATCATGCCAAACTAATCTTATTGATTTTTTTGATTGGGTAACAAAAATAATAGACACAGGTGGTGCAGTAGACATTGCTTATTTAGTTTTCAGTAAGGCTTTTGATACTGTTCCGCATAAAAGGCTTATCAATAAATTGCAATCTTTGAGTTTGGATTCCAATATTGTTGACTGGATTAGGCAGTGGCTGAGTGACAGGCAACAGAGGGTTGTGGTAAATGGAGTTTATTCGGCACAAGGTCTTGTTACCAGTGGGGTACCTCAGGGGTCAGTACTTGGACCCATTCTCTTTAATATTTTTATTAGTGATATTGCAGAAGGTATTAATGGAAAAGTATGTCTTTTTGCTGATGACACAAAGATTTGCAACAGGGTTGACGTTCCTGGAGGGATCAGCCAAATGACAAATGATTTAGGTAAACTAAAAAAAATGGTCGGAGCTGTGGCAATTGAGTTTTAATGTGGATAAGTGCAAGATAATGCACCTGGGACGTAAAAACCCAAGGGCTGAATATAGCATATTTGATACAGTCCTAACCTCAACATCTGAGGGTTGGGATTTAGGGGTTATTATTTCAGAGGATCTAAGGGTAAGTAGTCAATGTAATAGAGCAGCAGGAAATGCTAGCAGAATGCTTGGTTGTGTAGGGAGAGGTATTAGCAGTAGGAAAAGGGAAGTGCTCATGCCACTGTACAGAGCACTGGTGAGACCTCACTTGGAGTACTGTGTGCAGTACTGGAGACCATATCTCCAGAAGGATATAGACATCTTAGAGAGAGTTCAGAGAAGGGCTACTAAAATGGTGTACGGCTTGAAGGAGAAAAGTTACCAGGAAAGGCTTAATGATCTTAACATGTACAGCTTGGAAAAAAGACGAGACAGAGGAGATATGATAGAAACATTTAAATACGTAAAGGGAATCCACAAGGTAGAGGAAGGGAGTATATTTAAACGGAAACAAAGTAGCAAAACAAGAGGACATAGTCTTAGATTAGAGGGGCAAAGGTTTAAAAGTAACATCAGGAAGCATTATTTTACTGAGAGGGTGGTGGATACATGGAACAGCCTTCCAGTAGAAGTGGTAGAGGCCAAAACAGTAATTGAATTTAAGCAGGCATGGGATAGGCATAAGGCTATCCTAAACAAAAGATAAATCCAGGTAAAGTATCCATGTAATTGGGCAGACTAGATGGGCCGAAAGGTTCTTATCTGCCGACATTTTCTATGTTTCTATGACTGAATGATCAAAATCAATGTCAAACTGGCCAAAACACTCAATTTCAGTGGGGGTTGAATAATTTTGAACACAACTGTATACCTTTACATGTATATACTGCACGATACTACCTCGGTTGTTTTTAATAGAACGCTGGATATTTGTTGGGAAGCATTTATCTGCAATGGCTATCGAAAATACTTGTATGTATAACAGATTCCTTTGTGCGCTGTACCTTCATCACCCATATTTCTTGTTAGAGCTTGGATGAGCTAGGTTTTAACTTCCATTATATTTTGTTTCATTCGGAAAAGCTGCTTCAATAAACTATGCAACTGGAAAAGACTGTGATAGGATAGCCCTAGAGGACCGCTCTACTGTGCCCTGTGACGGTGCTGGATCACAGTATATATAATAGGGGTGCGTAGATGCACGTATGGGTATATATGAGGGATGTGTAGGAGCGCCCGTATAGGTACAGAATAGGAGAAGACTCACAAATGTGCAGTGTCTCTAGGGAGAACCCTTTATCCGGCTATTGGGACTTCCCAAGACAACACTGTGAAGGTCCGTCGGCCTTTTTGCTCCTAATAAATTTGTGGGATTGACTCTTTGATTCCTTGAGTATGCGGATTTCTTTCTTTAGGTACAGAATAGGGGGTGTGTAGGTGCACATAGAGGTACAGAACATGGGGGTGTAGGCGCAATAGCACTGCAGGGAACTTTGGACCCCTGCGTCACTATTCTTTACACCTCACATGGTCAAGTGAGGCGTCATTGGACAGGGCAGAGTGTGGCCTTTGCATTACTACCAAACCTGACCATGTAAAATCTAAAAGAACAGAATTTTTTTTTTCTTATTTACTTTTAGTTCCACAGCGATGGCATTGTCCATTTGTCACGTATAAAATGAGCAATATCACTGCCATTGCTCACCTTCTCATTTCCCACGCAGGGAGCAAGGTCAGTGTCATTTTAGGCTAGGGTCAGACGAGCGTGATTTCTACGGACTGTACGTCCGTGCACACGGACGTACGTCAGTACGGAAGACGCAGTAGAGGCCACACAGTCCGTTTATTCACTGACGTATATATTTTGACGGATGTAGGAGGGAAAATAAATTAAAAAGCAAAACCATTTTGTCCGTGAAAAATGCTGGACGTATAAATGCAGTCCGTCTGACCACGTTCCATCACTCACACACAAAGCTATGCGGACGTTGCGGACGCAGCGCACTTTGTGCGGCCGTTCTAGGGGTTGTACGTTCTTGCCTGCCTTGCGTCCGTGGGCCGCGGCCGTTGTGCGTCCGCAGTTCAGTGCGGACGTACTTCATGTGTCAGGCTCCAATGGGCTTCCTGTCACGCTATCACGGACGTACTTTTAGGCGCAATCACGGACGTGAACACTACGCTCGTCTGACACCAGCCTTAGTCGTAAAAAAAAAAAAAAAAACCACACGTTCCAAACCACAAGGGAAATATTTCATTATTTTTTAAAATTTTTGGGTTAAAATTGTATATTTTCTTAACAGGTTCCCATTTCACTTTTTTTTTTTTAAAACAATAATGCCCTATAGAATATGTAACCACAAAGGTTTGGATGATAAAACGGGAAAAAAATTAATTACATGCTTTAAATCAGGGCTCAAAAGTCCCGAGCTACTAGCCAGGTCTTAAGAGTTACTCGCCACCAGTTGCCCCACCTAACCCCTACCCAGCCCTTAACTTCGCCCCTAAACAAACACACCATCAAATTATCTTATGAAATTACACTGTTAAATGTTTTATTCATTATAAAGTTACAAAAATAACCACATTAACATAAACCAATGTAAACTTAAAGGAAAATAAGTGCTATACATCAATGGGAATGCAAGCAAAATATTAAGTATAACTGCTCAGCTTTTAATAAGATTAGTGCATTTTTTTCATCTTCACAATGACTCCAGATACATGTATACCCAGACACATCAGACCACAGATACTTGTATACCCAGACATCTCAGACCCCAGGTACAGACATACCCTGAAATCAGATCCCAGATACAGGCATACTCCGAAAACAGACCCCAGTGTGAGCAGAGTGAGGGACCAGATGAGAACCTCGAGGACAGGGCAGGCATAGGTGGCAGCTGTCCGGCACGCTCTCTCTGATGTCATCAGAGGGGGCCAGCTGCCATCTTGGATTCCCCCGGCCAGCAAGAGGGCCTAAAAACAAAAAAGCATGTCAGTCGCCAGAAAATGCACCTCAGGCAACACAAAATAATTTATCTTGCTGTCTGGGTCTACATTCCCACTCGCTCTCACTTAATTTCCACTCGCCAAATGCTAGTAGGCGAGTGGAAATTTTGAGGCCTGCTTTAAATGATTGAGATCTGAATGAAAAATGAATCACACAGTATCTGCCTGGTTAGAAATACCCGTATCCGCTCTATTAAATATCCTAAAATATGTTTTATATGTTAAAATATCTTTTCATTTAACTAAATTACAAAAAAAGCCACCATAATATTCAGCTCCAGGCCCACAGAGATCTGAATCCGGCCCTGCTTGTCAGAACAAGTTCTGTACTGAAATTTAACACTGAAATTCCTGCTGACGTGTGAATAATGTGGGATTTCAGCTTGGTAGTGGGTATAGGAATCCGCCACCCAGTGAGGATCTTCCCAAACTAGTCATTTTTGGGCAGAAATCTTCGGATTCCTTATCAGCAGCCGGTAACCGGCAGATTGCTGCTAACTCATCAGAAGATGTAGCCTGTCATGGTCGCATTTCTCCCTGGGTGTGACTGTATGTTTCTTCAGAGTTTCCAATATGGCGACACTGGGCTCCAGCCAAGATAAATAAACCAAGTCAGAGCCCGGTGCCAACTCAATGTCATACATCCGGCAGACAGGAGGGAGGAGTGACACTGTACTCTGCACCATGCAGTGCTTCCTCAAGAAACCGCTGCTGCACCACCTCTTCCACTGCCGCACCATGGCCGTGTCCCTACAGGTCTTCCCCGGCCGCTGCCTGTACGACGAGCCGCTGCGGCTGAAGGCTTGCGGCCTAGGCCCCGGCCAGGATGTCACCCTGCAGACCACAATGGTCGACGAAGGCGACGAGACCTTCACCTCCACCGGGCGGTACCGTGCAGGAAACAACGGGGAGCTGGACTTCAGCCAGGCCCCGGCCCTGGAGGGCGGCAGCTTCACCGGGATAGAGCCTGAGGGGCCCCTGTGGGCCTTGGAGCCCCAGAAACGTTACAGGAGGTACTTGAGGAAGGACGTGCTGACCCCACAGCCTGTGAACTTCACTCTCTACGAGGGTCACCAGCAGCCGGAGAAGATACTGGCCAGGGTCACCCAGGAGAGGTGGCTGATGGGGGAGGGGCTGAGACGCATCCCTGTGAGGGAGGGCCGGGTGAGGGGCAGCCTCTTTTTGCCCCCAGGTGAGTGTAGGGGCACAGCCAGGCCCTGAGCATGACAAACGCTGGCATCCCAAGTGTTTGCACTATGTGTTTGTTTGTTTTCAAACTTCCTGCCTGTGTGAGGATGATAGGAGTTGCTGTCTCCACACCTTACCCCCCCCCAAACCTTACCCCCCCCCCCAAAACACCTTCAGTGTGTCTGTATATAGTATTGGGGACCCTGTGCTGTTGCCCGATTCCTCACAGCGGCGTAACAAGTCCAGTCGGAAGCAATTTTCCCATTATTTATTCAGAGGGAACGGCGTTCCCATTGCTCCCATACACCATAGGGGTTGTTCAGAAAGCGACGAACCTACCACAGAATTGCACCGAATGAGGAATTTCCCCGCACGGTGCTATTTCGTGGCAGTTCTTTATTCATTAAGCGGTCATATCGCCAAATACTGGCGAATTGACGGCAAAATACAGTGCAGTTCGCCGCAGATCAACGGCAGTGAAATTAAACCATTACTTCTCTATGGGACAATCTTTTCAGAGGACGCCGAACTGCAGCAAAGTATCCGTGAAATGCCCTGATTGTCAGTGTTTCAGTGTGACAGTTTTAAAACGGGCGAATCCTATAGATTCAATGGGAAAAAAAAAAATATCTTTTTTTTTTCTCTCTATTGAACTGTTTATTTTTTTGAACACTTTTTTTATGTATTTCTAGACAATGTTTTTTTTTATTCAATTTTTTTTTCTATTTTGTAACAGACCTGTTTATTATTTAGACATTTTTTTTTTTTTTAATGCATTTTTATTGGTTTAAACCCCTATTAGAATAGCAGAGTTCTGTTTGGCGGGGGGGGGGGTTGTTTCCCTGCAGTTACGCCGTATTCGGTGCACTTCGGGGACCCTGCTGCGAAATCACTGAAGCGCACTGAAATTTCAGTGCTTTCTGAATAACCTCATATGAGTGTACACCTGAATACAAGATTTATATCTTTCCTTGTTACGGCACAATAAATATGATTTATTAATAAATAAAATATTTTATCTCAGATTTGAGTTTGTGTTAAGTGCCAGATAATAATTGGCAGACAGAATCTTGGGGCGTTTCCACGCTTTTTTAAGGACGTGACCCCTGGACATAACCCAAGTTTTAGGCTGGCGTAAGAGGAGCGTATTTGAAGAGCGGAAGGAACGTCCGTCACAGCACCTTGCGGCGGAGCGTACTACTACACCGCGTTAGTGTTACCCCATCCTGCTGGACGCCACCCACCTGCCGTTAAGTGGTTAAAGCACTGGTTCCCAACAGCAGTCCTCAAGTACCCCCAACAGGTCGGGTTCCAGATATGTGAAGCACAGCACAGGTGATATGATTTGCTGCTCAGTGATTGCAGGTTTCAGTCTGCATTTCCCCAAGGTGATCCTTAAAACCTGGCCTGTTAGGGGTACTTGAGCGCAGTTGGGAACCACTGGGTTAAAGGGACATTACCACTTACATAAACTGTAACTAGATTACTCATGCATTATAAACAAAACCACATTATAAAACACATGCTGTTGTTTTTTTCTTTTACATAATTCAATGTAAAAGAAAAAAAAAAGTTAGTTATTTTTTTATCTCTGGTTTCTATTTTCTGGATTTTTTCCCATGATTCAACATTTACCAAAATATGTGCAAAAGCTTTTTACTGCTCTTGTTTATTTAATCTACGTAATTTAACAGTACTGTGGAAGAGGGAATGTTTAGAGAAGGCGTCAGGAGGCTATTGTTCTTCAGGTTAACGCAGGCGTCAGCAACCTTGGCTCTACAGATGTTTTAAAACTACATCTCCCATGATACTCAATCACCCATTAGGCTGACTGAGCCACAAGGGAAATGTAGTTCCCAAAACATCAGGTAGCCAAGGTTGCTGACCCCTGGGCTAACGGAAATAAGAGCTGGCAGCTGAATGAGATCAGACGGGGAGCTTAAAAGACTTTTAATCTATCCCCTGGTGATGTCCTTTGAATACATCCCACACAATACAATGATGTGAGTCAGCTGCCTGACCCATAGACTCCATTCTAGGGCCAACGCCAAGTGATGTAAAGATACGGGGGGGGGGGCAGCATACAACACAAAATATCACACAATGGATGCACCCAGTGACACATGGGGAAAATATTTTCTTAACTAAACGAACAAGAGACAAACAAAACACATGTAAGATATCAGCAACATAAAATAAACCCAATGAGGACATTTCATTTTTTTTTGGTGGTAGTGGCCCTATTCGGTCTCCCTACCAAAGCTGTGAGGCGTGGGCACTTGAGACTAGTGTAGTGGGATTCTCTCAGACTGATTGTGGACATGTGTTCCCTGCTGTAGCTCAGCATTGCTAGAGGCACATGCAGCCTGTCACAGCTGCAGGGAATTCCACCCTTTTTCCTCTGTTGTCATTGGTGAGGGAAGCTGATTAATAGCAAAGGACTGAAGGGATCGCGAGTAATTCTGGGACATGTAGTTCTAAGGACTGATGGCCCAATAGAACTTCTCCAAAGAGGAAAAACTACACATCCCAGCAGTTAGTGGGGGTAGAGGAGAGATCGGACAGGAACGGCCCTCTGGCTTCCGAAGAGGGGAGGAAGCGCACGTGCAAGGGAGGTGGTAGTCAGACGGAGAGGCGGATGGCCATCATCGTACGGTTGGGAGACTTATATAGCCTGGGGCGCTTCTATTACCAGAGATCTTTGGCTGTTTCCGTGTGCTTCCATTGCTAGAGACAGCGATCAAGCTACCGATGGTGGAGAAGAAATCTAATTTAAGGCCCATGTAGCTTCAGCGGAGGGAGGATCACTGCAGTGTTAGTCTTTGTTATTCAGGGACACTTTGCGTAGATTTTCTTTTCCCATCCTGTGGATTACAAATATGGTTTCACAGTAAAGGTACCCAACGACAGAGTTCAAAGGGCTCCAACGCTAGCAGACTCAGATGTATGTAATTCCCACTGGCCAGTGGTTAGGTAGAACCTAAAAGACCTAGATACAGTTGTGTTCAAAATTATTCAACCCCCAATGCTGTAAAGGGTTTTAGGGAATTTAGTGTACATTTGTAATTGTATTCAGAATGAAATCCTACAAGGACTTTTTAAAGAACCATATGCAACTAAAATGACATCAATTGGTTTTGTAATACAGTAGTAAATGTTTCTTTTGTGAATTCTTCATTGACACAATTATTCAACCCATTAAAGACTACCACTCTGAAGAACAGAGGTTCATTCAAGTGTTTTCAATCAGGTATTGAAAACACCTGTGGATGTCACGGAGCAGCAATAAAGCATAATAAGCACCAATTAGGCAGCTTTAAAATGACACTGATACTCAGCTCCTTCTAGACATTTACTGGTGTGGTTACAAACATGGTGAAGTCAAGAGAATGGTCCAGGAAGACAAGAGAAGAGGTGATTACTCTTCACAGGAAGGGCAATGGCTATAAGAAGATTGCAAAGATGTTAAACATACCAAGAGAGACCATAGGAAGCATCATTCGCAAATTCAAGGCAAAGGGCACTGTTGAAACGCTACCTGGTCGTGGCAGAAAGAAGATGCTGACTTCGACTGCTGTGCGCTACCTGAAGCGTAGAGTGGAGAAAAGTCCCTGTGTGACTGCTGAGGAACTGAGAAAAGATTTGTCAGATGTGGGTACTGAAGTTTCAGCTCAGACAATATGGCGCACACTGTGTAATGAAGGCCTCCATGCCAGAACTCCCAGGCGCACCCCCTTGCTGTCTCCAAAGAATAAGAAGAGTCGACTGCAGTATGCCAAAAGTCATGTGGACAAACCACAGAAGTTTTGGGATAGTGTTCTGTGGACTGATGAAACAAAATTAGAACTGTTTGGGCCCATGGATCAACGCTATGTTTGGAGGAGGAAGAACAAGGCCTATGAAGAAAAGAACACTTTGCCTACTGTGAAGCATGGCGGGGGGTCAATCATGCTTTGGGGCTGTTTTGCTTCTGCAGGTACAGGGAAGCTTCAGCGTGTGCAAGGTACCATGAATTCTCTTCAGTACCAGGAGATATTGGATGACAATGTGATGCAGTCCGTCACAAACCTGAGGCTTGGGAGACGTTGGACCTTTCAACAGGACAATGATCCCAAGCATACCTCCAAGTCCACTAGAGCATGGTTGCAGATTAAAGGCTGGAACATTTTGGAGTGGCCATCGCAGTCACCTGACTTAAATCCGATTGAGAACCTCTGGTGGGACTTAAAGAAAGCAGTTGCAGTGCGCAAGCCTAAGAATGTGACTGAACTGGAGGCTTTTGCCCATGACGAATGGGAGAAGATACCCATAGATCGCTGCAAGACACTTGTGTCAAGCTATGCTTCACGTTTAAAAGCTGTTATAACTGTAAAAGGATGTTGTACTAAGTACTAAGATTGAATGTCACTTGGGGGTTGAATAAAACTGATAATGATGTGAGCACAGAAAAGACATTTGTGGTTATTTCATTATAAATGTTATGTTATATTTGTCTGACCTACACGTGCCTCTTTGATTTAATTGTAAGCAAGATGACTGAATGATCAAAATCAATGTCAAACTGGCCAAAATACTCAATTTCAGTGGGGGTTGAATAATTTAGAACACAACTGTAGGTTCTTAATGTCAGTATGTTACTCTTAGCTAATAATTGAACAGTAATTCCTGTGAGAGCCACTATAGTTTACAGGCCTTCTGTCCCACTCCAGTGATCGCGCACCTCCGGCACCAAGTAACACCAAGACACTGCTATACTATAAATAAAAAGGGGTTTATTAGGACTAGCAAGCAGCCCCTCCTGAAGGACAAAGTGATCAACAGTATAACAACATTGATTGGAAGGATTTACCACCACTACTCGGCACAATGATGAATGAAAGAAACCGTAAGCTTTACAATACTTCAACACTGTTCAATTATTGACTATAATTGACAACAATAACCTATGTAAACCTTATAGATTCTACCTAACCACTGGCCATTGGAAATTACACAAACTCTCAAGTTTGTTAGCGTTGGGGCCCTTTGGATTCTGTCGTTGGGTACCTTTACTGTGAAACCATATTTGTAATCCACAAGGTGGAAAATAAATCTTTGCAAAGTGTCACAGGGTAACAAGATTTGTAACTGCAGCGATCCTCCTTCTAGATGGAGCTGCGTGGGCAGTAAAACTAGGCCGAACAATAAAGTTAGCAATCTCAACTCACGCAGGGTAGCCGAATACCTCTTTCCGTTAGATGCACTCACTCCTTCCCCGCTGTCGGTAGCTTGATCGCTATCTCTGGCACTGTAAGCATACGAGGACAGCCGGATCTCTTCTCCGCTGGACGCACTCGATCTCTCTCTCTCTGGCAATGGAAGCACGAGGACAGCCGGAGGCACAATTCGCAAACAGGACCATCCACGCCGTCCGTCTCGCACTCTCTGGCCTCACCTTCCCAACACGAGCTCTTTCTCCCTGGAAAAACACGGGCCGTCCCCTCCACTGCTGGGAGGCGTAGTTTTTTCCTGTCAAATTGCATTAGTCCCTCTGTATTCGAAACTACATGTTCCAGAATCCCTTGTAGTACCTTCAGTCTTCCTGTATTAAACAACTTCCTTCACCCTCACCACTGCAACAGGCTGCACATGTCGCTGCTCAAACCCGAGTCACAGTGAGAAACACTAGTCCATAACAGTCTGAGAAGTCCCCGCTACAGAAGTATTGTAAGTTAACTGTTTCGTTCATTCATCACTTCGTTGAGGGGGTTATAGTATATCATTCCATTTGATGTTCTGCTGTTAATCATCTTATTCCTTTTGAAGGGCTGATTTCTGGTCTCAATAAAGCCCTTCCAGAGTAACAGTGGTGTCTTGGCGTTACTTGACATCGGAAGCAGAGGTGAGCGATCGCTCGTTAGGGACAGAAGGCCCATATACTACAGTGGCTCCTGCGGGGGTAGCGTTACACTAGCTAAGTCTGGATTGACCAGTACTCCCATGACGAAAGTTCAGCAGACAGTGCAAAACTGACACGTAGAAAGATGAATCCAGTTGAAAACTTTAATGATCAGACTGACGATCTTTGTAATAGTGTACAGCAATGCAGGTGAAAAGACATTAGTTCTGTCCAGCATTGAGCAAAGATGGCTGCTAGGTGACCAGTAATTACCTCAGAACTAGACTGAACAAAAAGGGGTGGAGCTAGCTGGATACAGCAAGGGAACCCAGCAGGAACAAAATAGCTATGAATAATAACTGTAAGCAGCAAAAGGCAGATTCAACACATAACATTAAAATCTACAAATAAACTCTGCGTCATGGGGCATGACTGGCCCTTTAAACATTTTTTTTCATACACTTCCCTTGGGTCCTGTGTGATAGGAGTAGTAGTGTGTTAATTAGATTTTGTGTATTCTGTCTTCAGGTCCCGGCCCGTTCCCCGGCGTTATAGAAATACAAGGAACTGGTGGCGGTCTCCTCGAGTACAAAGCCTGTCTCCTCGCTAACAAAGGTTTTGCTGTGCTGGCGCTGGCATATTATAAGTTTGACGACCTCCCGCCGGACATGAAGGAGTTTCATCTGGAGTACTTTGAAGAAGCCGTGAATTACATGCTCCTGCATCCACAGGTGAATCCTAGCAGATGCAAAGTGTCATAGAACTGACATAGCGCTCCCCGCGTCACACCCCAAGGCCCCTATTATGATCTTCACGCTAACGGTAACGCTCACCTGTGTGAGCACTACCATTAGCTGCGGTATTTACCGCATATTACAATCCAAATGCAAACGGGTTAAAAAACCCGTTTTGCGTTTGGGACCAGAATTCTCTGCGCAAGGTTACTGCACTTAGCGATCCCATACTCAACATGGGGAGCGCAAAGTGTTAATCAGCGCTGGTATTACAATGTCCCAGCGCGGATTAACGCCTGGCTGTGGTCAACGAAAAGTTAACCAGAGCCAGGACTTGGGACCTGGATATCCCTGCGAGATCCGGCCGGTGTCTCTCTCAATGGAGTCCTATGGACTCCATTGAGAGGATTCGTTTGGCTGCGCTTAGCGGGCAAAAACAATGCAGGCAGCATATTTTGTGCCTACATTGTAATCCCCCCGCTAAACCGGGGACGGTAGGGGGAATACCGCAGGCGCAGTATTTTCTCCCTACCGCCCCCGATTTAGGGCGGGGATTGTAATCGAGCCCCAAGACTTTTATTTTCCTGGCAAAAACACCAAAAGACAACAGACATTTGCTTTGGGAAAGACTTTATGTTCAGTTATATTGTGTGTTCAGTTATATTGTGTGGTGTGATTTTAAATGTATTGTAAATTGCTTGGTTTTAGTTTAAATGTAAATGTACACTTAGAAATGTGTTTTGGATGTGCATTCCTTTCTTTCATATAGAATGTAAAATAGATTTGAGTACTGTGTGATTATGCAAGAGGGTTTTTACCTTATCTGGTTGCATGTTTGAGCATTCAAGAGTCTGGGACAGTGTTTGACTTTAATCTGATCTATTGGAACAATAGATGATGTAAATGATGTGTGAAATGAAGGCTAAGGAATGTTTATTGTGAATATCTAACGGACATAATGTAATTAGAGTTTTAGTAGGTAAATGTTTGTCATTTGGTTTATGCAAATTCTAACTGTTGGACCTGGGCATAAATAGTGGCGTTTTTCAATAAAAGTCAGAGAATCCTGTTTGAACATAGCTTGTCTGGTGTCTCATTCAGGGTAACCACTATCGCCCTCAGAAGGCACAGAGAGGCCTTCTGGAAATTCAAAGCGGCTCCAAGGCCGAGGATCAGACCAAGCAGGTCTGGAGCTGCAGATCAGGCTGCTCGAGGCACTGAGTTCTGAGCAACTCAGCGGCCGGACTGATTTTGGTAAGGGGATGTCTGGAGAGCCAGGACAGGCGGAAGGAGCGGGGTTCCCATCACAAAAAACTATACTCGATTAGAGTTTAATGGCAGGAAATTGGGTAATCTGATTTAATGGTCATGTGCATCTGCCCAGGCTAAGGATCATGGGAACTGTAGTTCAGTGATAACTGAGCAAGCTTCCCACTAGCCTTTCGAGTGGCAGGTTACTACGAGACATGGCTGGAAATACTTAAAGTGCATCTATCATGTCCAACTTATGTTTGGCTGATTTTTGTGCGGCGAAGCAATCCGTATATATATATGTGCTACCGTTCTTTTTAGGGTTGCACCGATACCGATACTAGTATCGATATCGGTGCCGATACCGGGTACTGCAGGAGTACTTGTTACTCGTGCAGTACCCCCGATATTTTTTTCCGATACCGGAAGCCGGCATTGAGCCGGCTTGCCGGTATCCGAGGGGCTGCGGCGGCTGTCCGAATGCTCTATCGGCATTCGGACAGGCCCTGCAGCTGCTCTCCTAACTTGGTTTATACTTACCTTCCTTCCTTCAGCGACGCCGGGAAAGTCTTCAGGCGCGCGCGCTCCTTGGAAGGTCCCCAGCCGCGACCACGTGGGACCATGTGATCGCGGCTGGGGTCCTTCCAACGAGCGCGCGCGCGGAAACTTTCCCGGCGTCGCTGAAGGAAGGTGGTAAGTATAAACAAAGTGAGCAGCTGCAGGGCCTGTCTGAATGCAGATAGAGCATTCAGACAGGCCCTGCAGCTGCTCTCCGCTCATACTTACCTTCCTTCAGCGACGCCGGGAAAGTTTCCCCGCGTGCGCTCGTTGGAAGGACCCCAGCCGCGATCACATGGTCCCACGTGGTCGCGGCTGGGGTCCTTCCAAGGAGCGCGCGCGCGCAAAGACTTTCCCGGCGTCGCTGAAGGAAGGTAAGTATGAGCGGAGAGTGGGGGGCATATCCATGAGCAGGGGGGCATTATCCATGAGCAGGGGGGCATTATCCATGAGCTGGGGGGCATTATCCATGAGCTGGGGGGCATTATCCATGAGCTGGGGGGCATTATCCATGAGCAGGGGGGCATTATCCATGAGCTGGGGGGCATTATCCATGAGCAGGGGGCACATCCATGAGCATGGGGGCATTATCCATGAGCAGGGGGGCATTATCCATGAGCAGGGGGGCATTATCCATGAGCAGGGGGGGCATTATCCATGAGCAGGGGGGGCAATTATCCATGAGCAGGGGGGCAGGATATCCATGAGCTGGGGGGCAATTATCCATGAGCTGGGGGGCAATTATCCATGAGCTGGGGGGCAGGATATCCATGAGCTGGGGGGGCAGGATATCCATGAGCTGGGGGGGCAGGATATCCATGAGCTGGGGCAATATCCATGAGACCTGGGGGCTTTATAGAAGGTCTGTTCTTCTTGGAAAGCGTCACATGACATAAAATAAAAGTATCGGTAATTGGTATCGGTGAGTACTTGAACAAAAGTATCTGTACTCGTACTCGGTCTTAAAAAAGTGGTATCGGTGCATCCCTAGTTCTTTTCCTGACATATCTTAGGGAACTACTTCATTCTCCATCAATGTTTAACTGTCACCTCCAGAGGCATGTGACCTCAGTGAGTGGGAAACGTGCCCTAGAGGGTAACAATTAGAGGTGCGCACTGCTGGAAAATTTTGTTTCAATTCGTTTCGTTTGGTATATCGGTTCACTATAAAACCCATTGTAAGTTGGGATCAATTCGATATTTAACCACTTCGATGCTGAGGACGCGCTCAGCGCGTCCTCAGCATTCCCGCTGGTATGCGGAGGACGCGCTGAGCGCATCCTCCCATTGGGGTCAGCGTTCGGCCGGGTTCCGGCCGATCGCTGGCCCCCCCGGTGCGGGCTGACATCCTCGATGTCAGCCCGGCATCCGGGACCACAGCCGCCGGAATTAGGTGTCATCGCGGCAGTGCGATGACACCTAATTCAGGCGCCCCCCCCGCATGTGCTTCGGACCTCTCTCCCTCCCGATCGGCGTCTCTGCGGGGGTTAACCCAGGCATCATTTGGAAGGGCACCCTTCCAAATGATGCCTGGCATTAACCCCTGGGGAGCTGGATCGCTAATCGGCACTGAAAAGCGCCGAATCGCGATCCTTTCCCGGAGCTGGCCGACATCTTGGATGTCGGCCAAGCCTCCGGGAACTCCCCCTGAGGACTGGCGTCATCGTGCGTAGCACGATGACGCCAGTCCTGGACTTAACCCTTAACTGCCACCAACGGTGGAGATAGGGAGTTCCAATGAACTCCCTATCTCCCGATCCGTGGCAGCTAGGGATTAAAGTTTGGTATGGTTGGATCGGCCAGAGCATGGCCGTTCCAACGATACCAAACATGAAAGTGAAAAATGTTGTAAACAAAAAAAAAAAATGAAAAATAAAAATAAAACAAAATTAAAAAAAAAAATAAACACTTTTTTTTTATTTTTTTTGGTTTGTTAATGCAGCAATATTGTTCCCATTTCAATTATAATGTGAACAATGATGCTGCACTAACGATTTTTGTATGCGGTGCGTTTGTTAAAAATAGTGTAATTTTCCCCAAAAAAAAATGTAACGAGACCCCATCTCTAATTTTTTTAACAAGCGCACCCCATACAAAATATAACCGCAATTGCTCGCATGTTAAAATGTGAAAAAAAACACTTTACACATTGTAAATTATTGAAAATACATATTTTATTGCATTTTTTGTTATAATATACAGACATGACATAACGTATACATATAATAATGACATATTATGAATCTACCGAGTCTGCCGGAAAGAATGATATATAATATGTCTGGGTCATATACTAAAATAAGCCTTCAAAACACGTTTAAACATGATGAGCAAAACCGGTAAAAATGACCTCAGCACAGGGGCGGGAAAAGCCTCAGCAGCGAAAGGGTTAATATCGATTTTTGGATCACTAAATTAAACCCTAATGAATAAAATCCTGCTGTTTTTAAAAGGTAAGCTAGGGTTAAATGTTGTGCTGTCTATTGGCCTGTGGTGCTGAATACAGATTTGTCTTTGAAGTCTTTGAAGGACTTTTCCCCAGCTGATAATGCATGGAGCTCTAAACTGTAGTAACTCCGTTTGGCCAGCAGGCGGCAACATCTATGTGCCAAATATGCTATTACAGTAAGAAATATGTTGGGAATATTCCCAAATATTTCTTACTGAATAATTCAATTATTTCTCTAAACTTTGTCTTTTTGGAAAATCACTTGGTAGTGAAGGGTTTAAGTGATGATTTATCACTTCGTTCACTTGCAATAGCCACTGATGGGATTTTGCAAAGAAAATGCATCTGGGAAGTAGGGATGCACCGAGATTTCGGCCACCGACATTATTGGCCAAAAATGGTGCTTTCGGCTGAAAACACCATCCAAAACCTGGATTGGACCTCGTTTGAGGCCTCCGAGTCTGATGCTCGATTTGGGGCCCTTCATGCCCAAACCTGGTTATTTTGTAATTTTCTAAGATTATTTTTTATTATTATTCGTAAAAGACTTTTTAATTTTGTAACCGGTCTTTTTATTATTTTTTTAAATGACCTTTTTTATTGATTTAAGCTCTTCTTACGAAAATAGGAGACTTTGTTTTTTTTTTTTCCTCAGTTCAGAGGAATTTGCCGGTTTGGATATATTCTAAGATGTTTTCTGTCCAGTTTTGGCATATTACTTTGAAAAAATGTGTTGTTATCATTGGCTTGATTTTTCATTTCAAATTAAGTCTAATATTAATACAATTATACAAAAACAACTGTTTAGAAAAATTTAAGGGTAAAAAGTCATTTTCGGTTTCGGTTTTGGCCTGAGTTCATCCTGAGGTTTCGGTTCCAAATTTTCATTTTGGTGCATCACTACTGGGAAGTACAGGTGCACTTTTAAAAGGGTTACCTTCTCTGTTCATCATTTACTCGGCCAAGTGAACGCTGTTGCAGAGTTTTATTTCTCGGTTTGTGTAGCTTGATCTGTGTTGCCATCTTATTACTACGTTTTATTCACTCAGGTTCTGGTTTGGTCATTTGCAAACTGTACACTCTTAGGGCCCTATTCCAATTCCATAGTTGGCGCTAACTTAACCAGAGCTGTTGTAAACTTACCAGAGCCCTTATAGTTTATGGAGTTTACAACAGCTCTGGTTAAATTAATACCAACTTTGGAATATTGCCCCTTGTCTCTCAGAAATCTATGCAAGCTGGTGGAATAATTGGCAAAGGGACCTAAAGCTAAAATGGGGACGCTAACTGGGAAAACCTGCACCTGGCGGTTTCCCCGCAGTGTTCCCATTTTAGCGTGCTATTCCGGGGCAGGCGCTACCTCCCGCACCTTGCCCCAGAACGGAGCATTACCCTCAGTGATACTCGTGGAAGCGCAAGTATCATCTCCTGGAGTCCATAAGACTCCATGGAGGGTTGCTCTTCCAGGCCACGAGCCCTACGAGATCGCGCAGCGCTGCAGAGTGATTGCGGAGGGAGACTGGGGACAAATAGTTCCCAGTCTCCCTCTGCTCTCGGCGACAAGAAGCGGCGGATCAAGCCAGTTTTCACCGCGGGATGAAAGGTGAGTATCTGATTTATATGGGGGTAGGGGGGTTAGATGGTGGACTATGATTTTGCAAACGTGGATTAAGTTTGCGCCAGCTTTTAGGAGTACCTAAATTTTTGCCGCCTTGCGCATGGCTGCAGTAATTAGCGCTAGGACTTTGTAATAGCTTACTTATCCTAACGCTAATCAGTGATTGTGCAAAGTACAGTGAGCTCGCGCAAGCTAGCGCAGAAACCGACGCGCTAACATATTTTTTACAGGGGTATTAAGAGACAGCCGATCTGGCTCCGAAATGTCACCGAACAGGGAATTTCGGGGCTTTTCAGAGAGCAGGCAGTTTGCAAAATTTTGGGAAACTGGCAGCCAGTACGGTGCCTGTTCGACGGCAGTGAAATCCCCATAGAGAACCAATGCTTCGTCTATTCAGAGAACACAATACAGCTGAGAAAAGTTGCCGAAATGCCCTGCTGTTCGGTGTTTCATTCGACGGGTTTATTCAGGAGAATCCCATAATATGTTAAAAATATTCCCGTTTTTACCCAATGTCTAATAAACCGTTTATTATTTTAATCTGCAGCAAAAAGTCTATTTATTTTTTTAGGATCTTTTATGCATTTTTCGGGATTTTTTGCTGCAAAATCTTTTTTTTTCTTCTTTTAAACGTTTGTTCTTTTTTCTGTAACAGCCCTTTTTATTATCATTTATAGGATCTTATATGTAAATTCCAGGCATTTTTGTTCAGTAGATTTTTGCAAACAGCGTTTCAATTTTGACACTTTCAAGCATATGGATTTTTTTTTTCTTACCCCGTTCGTCAGCTTTTTCCGGCGGCTGGTCTGTGCTGTGATCGGCGGCTTTTTTTGGCAGCCGTTCCGGTGGGTTTTTGGCAAGATTGCGGCGGGTTTGCGCCAGGTTTTCCCTGCGGTGAATGCTGAATTCACTGCAGAGTGGGGAACTTTGATTCCCTGAAGTGCGGGGAACGAGAGAGCACCGAATGGTCGGCGGCATGTTGTGCTCTCTGAATAACCCCCATAGCGTTAGTAATGTAACATGGGGGCATGCGCTAAAGTCACTTATCCTAATGTTAACACCTACTCATCCGAACGCTAACGGTAGCGCCAATTAAGGAAACTCGTACATTCGGCCCTAGACCCTTATGTTTGACTCTTCGCATTACAACATAACTCGCCTATTTATGTTTCTTTCCAGAAGTCTTCCTGAAACGGCAAAATGTACCCTTTTTTAAAAATTAGGACTGTAATAACACTTTCCTGTGTCTATACAAATTCTGTATCTTCGAAATTCTATTAAAATGCAATTTTGCCTTCTCTCTTCTATAGATAAAAGGTCCAGGTATTGGTCTTCTTGGTCATTCAAAAGCTGGAGACCTGGTCCTTTCCATGGCTTCTTTCCTCAAGGGTATCACAGCGACGGTGGTCGTTAACGGCCCAATTTCAAGCATTGGATCAGCACTCCGGTACAAGGACATCTTTATACCGGAAACCAAATACGACGCAAGTAAGATAAAATATTCTGAGGACGGAGTGGCTGACATAACCAAAATTTTTGTTAACCCGCTAGAAGAACCCCATCGCAAGTGCCTCATTCCCATATGGAAGGCCGACTGCAAGTTTCTTTTTATTGTCGGGCAAGACGATGGGAATTTTCAGAGCGAATTCTATGCCCAAACAGCTTGCAGTCTACTGGAGGAACATGGAAAGGAGAACCCGGAAGTTGTAATCTATCCAAGAACTGGACATTACATCGAGCCTCCATATTTCCCTCTCTGTAAGGCCTCCTTGCACAAAATTGTGGGTACTCCAGTGGTATGGGGTGGTGAATCCAAGCCACATGCCATGGCACAGGTCGACGCTTGGAAGAGAATTCAGGTGTTTTTCCACAAGTACCTTAACCAGTATTCTCTTGGGATGAGCAAACTATAACTTTATGTTGGCACTTCATACAGCATTGCAATTAATATGCAGTGCTGTACATTGGTAGAACAAAATAAACCTAAAAGGCAACAAATATGATTGACACATGGAAAAGAGGGCCCTGCTCAAGTGAGCGTATAATCTAAGGAGTTGGGTGTCCCACAGAGGTGACTTGCAGAGTATGAGAAGTAATCGTGGGGCTGTGTGTGGGAGGAATAGATCAACAGATGTTTCTGAACTACACCTCCTATGATTCTCTGGCTAGTTACTGCATTTAAAGAATTCTGGGATTTGTAGGCAATAAACATCTGGGGGTGGGGCCAGTGTTTGAGATCCCTGCTTCTAAATTTAACGTGTTCCTCTCGTTATGACAGCCCACGCCTGGATCAATATGATAAAGGTGATGTCCTTGGTAACTTTTCAGTATTTACAGCAAATAAATGTTTCTAGCTTTTATAATTCCAATATTCTGTTTAAGGCCATGATTCTCTTTGTGAATCGCTTTAGGTGGATATAGCGCACAGCACTTACTTGGCGTGGTTAAGCAGGCTCCGATCCTTTGCACTATTAATGTTCCGAAAATGAACAAATTGTACTTGAATTCATATATTTGTGATTTTTTTTTATTTTATTTTATTTTTTTTACAAGTTTAATTGCTGCATTTATTTTCACGCTTGGTTGGATATAAATAAAATTGATAATATTTTTGTCCATGTATTTCTCATAAATATGGGAAACGTAAATCATTTTCCCTCTGTGACGGTTGTTGTACTTTAATATGTCAATTTACCATCTTTTCCAGTATCATTGACATGAAATTTCGGTGCTCTCTCTTGCGGTGCGCTTCGGCGATTCTTCTTTTTGCCGACCCCCAGCAGTGAATTCAGTATTCACCAATCAGCACGCTGAACTGACCGCCGCACGGATAAAAAAAAAACTGACCTCTGCTATTTTAACCCCATTAATGATGGGCGGGTGTCACCCGTCAGGGGTGGCTTAACGCTGGTGAGGCGTACAGGTACGCCTCACCGACAGGTGCCATCGCGAGCTGCAGTTTGCGGCCTGCCCAAGCAGCTGGCGTGTGTCATTGGTTGCAGGGGGACGGCTTGAGTTCAGGCCGTCCCTGTGCAGCCAATGGTGTGCGGGAGCGGGGAGGGGCTGAGGTGGTACCTGTATGCACTGGTGTATTTTGGCCTAGGCCGACTAGGCCCAGGCCTAGGGCGGCACTTTCCAGGGGGCGGCGGCCCGCACTGGGTGGCCCCACCCCAAAAAAAACATTTTTTTTACTTTTGCAAAGTATTTTACCAGGAAGGATACATTGAGATTTCACTAATTTACACTTTCAATTTCACTTTCCAGGGGGCAGCAAAAAACCTCACCACTAAATGGGTTACTCACAGAGCACCGAAATGACGCCAACTTTTTGGTGTTCTGTAGTTCCCTGCACTTAGGAGAATAAAATTTCCCCACCCTGCAGTGAATTCACCATTCACCGCAGGGTCCCCAAAGTGCATGGAGTCGGCCGCTGAATGCTGCCACCGCAAACCCGCGGCCTGCTGTTTTCAAAAGAACTACTGAACGAAAATGTCTGGAATTTACATATAAGATCCTATGATTGATAATAAATAAAAAGTTCTGTTACAGAAAAAAGAAAAACTGCTATTAAAAAAAAGGGGGGGGGGGGTTTTGCCAAAACAAATCAGAAAAATTACTAAAAGGTACTAAAAAATAAAATCAATAAGTAAAGACTTTTTACTGCAGATTAAAATAATAAATGATTTATTAGATATTGCATAAAAATGGGAATATTTTTAAGATTGAATCCTATGGGGTTCGCCTGAATAAACCTGCTGATTGAAACCACCGAAAATCAGGGCATTTCACTGCCATTTCTCTGTGTCTCAGTACCACATGACTGGCTGAACCACGTGAAACGCACGCGCGCAGCTGCCCGCCCTTTCGTTAACACAGACTCTATTCTGGACTGAACACCCACCGGGAAGGGAATCAAAGCTACAGTGCACCCTCTGACAGTGGCACCCCACTGCTGCCAAGATGGCTCCACAGCATAATTGCTGTGTGCTCATATACACTCGGTTTGCTGGGAGTTTTATTGCAGTGGATTCAGATGCACTCATACACACCGCACATTGCATTGCTGGGAGTTTTATTGCTGTGGATTCTGTGATACACACTGCATATTACTGTGAGTTTTATTGCCCTGGAGCTCTGGAATACGCTCATACACACTGCACATTACTGTGGGTTTTATTGCTGTGCAGCTCTGATATGCTCATACACAGTGCCCATTTCTGTGGGTTTTATTGCTGTGCAGCTCTGTGATACGCTCATATGCAGTTCACGTTTCTGTGGATTTTATTGTTCAACCAATTAGAGCGGCTGTGATCCTGTATACTTGACATGCGCGGCAGTTTTTTTTAAAAATGCTTGAATTTAAACATTTCATAATTTTTTTTATCTCAATAGATACATTTGAAATGGTATACAAAATATACAAGTAGGCACTTGGTATCCACTTTTAATATAAAGAGAGGAAAAGGCGGAGCTCTAAGAGGAAAAGGTGGAGCTTAAAGAGGAAGGGTGGGGATTAACCAGGAAGAGGTGTGCCCTTGACAGGAAGGGGTGCGTCAAATTTAAATTAGGGGGTGCACGAGTTTAGTCAGGCCTAGGGCAGCACAAAACCTAAATACACCACTGCCTGTATGCCCTGCTTCTTCAAAGACCTCTCTCCTCCAGGATGGCATCGCACGTCCTGGGGCGGCAAGGGGTTCAAACAGGTGTTTGTAAAGCAATAAAAATGCATGCAAATAATATTAAAAAAGGTCCTATAGAAAATAATGAAACGATCTGTTACAGAATAAAAAAAAAAAAGAACAAAAAAATTTAGCCGAAAAACCTAGAAAAATAAAAAAAGGCTTTTTTCTGCAAATGAAAAGAATAAAAAACGCTAATATTTTTTACATTGAATCCTACGGGATTCACCTGCTTATACTTGTGGAACTGAACCATTTAAAAGTTGGGCATTTCGGTGCAGTTTGACGTTCTCTGAATAGATTAACCATTACTTTTCTGGGACGCTTCACTGCCGCCAAATTGTGGTGATCTGAGGCAAACTGCACCATATTTCGCTGGTAATTTGGCAAATTGACAGCTTTTTAAATAGACAAACTGCTACAAAATTGCATTGTACGGTAAAAGTCATCATTCGGTGGCAAGTTCGACATTTATTAAATAACCCCTATAATGACAACTGTACACGTTTTCGTAATCCCCCTGACTCTGGCATAATTAGATTGCACTGCCCAAGTGTTCCTGTTTTGGCCTAAATCCCTGCCCTTTTTTTTCTTCATGTTTCTGTTCAGGGACCCTTCTATGTTTTAACCCCTTAACGACAGGCGGGCGTCATCCGTCAGGGTGGCTAATACTGTGCATCCCTGCACAACGGACGTACTTTCTGACAACAAGGTAGTGGCCACACAGTCTGTTTTTGTGACTGACGTTTTTTTTTTTTGACTGATGTAGAAGGAAAATAAATGTGAAAAACATTTTGTACGTCAAAAAATGCTGGATGTCAAAAATGCAGTCCATCTGACTACGTTCCATCACTCACACACAAAGCTATGCGGACGCAGCGCACTCTGTGCCTCCGTTCTAGCGGATTTAAATTCTTGCCTAACTTGCGTCCTTTTGCCACGTCCGTTGTGCATCCGCACTTCTGTGCGGACGTACTTCGTGTGTGGTCTCTATTGATCATAATTGTATGCTACCACGGATGTTAAAATGTGCGGCAACACGGACGTGAACACTGCGCTCGTCTGACCTGAGGCTCGTGTCAGACGAGCGCACTGATCACGTCCATGTTGCCGTACAACTCTACGTCCGTGATAGCATACAAGTAAGGTAAATGGAGCCCCACACACAAAGTATGTCTGCACTGAACTGTGGACGCACAAAGGCCGCAGGTTAGGCAAGAACGTGAATCCGCTAGAACGGCCGCACAGAGTGCGCTGCGTCCGCCTAGCGGCCTGTGTGCGTGAAGAGGAGACGTCAGATGCACCAGTTTTCCGGCCTACATCACGTCCAGACTCCAGAACTTTCTGGTGTGGCTGGAGTGTATCCTGGAAGCTGCTGGTGCCATGGCGTGGAGAGGCTGATCACGAACATGGGGGAGCACCTTGAATTGTGGGACACAGCCTGCGAGCAATACAAGGACAGGACCAGGAAGGCGAGTGCATGGGCTGCAGTGCGAGGGCATTATACTCGGAATACGACACATGGTCTGAACACGAACAGAAAGTGCAGAGTGAGTATATGATTATTTTATTCATAATCAAATGCATATTCAATGTAAAATGAATGTAAATGGCAAACAAAATGAACGTCGTCACATGTCAAATGCTCCCCAGCTGGCAGGGCACCTGACCTGCTCCGCTAGTGAAATAATTTGCCAGAGCATCGCGATACCTGTTGCTGTGTCTATTCACAAGTGTAGCGCTCACTCCCGGAGGAGCCGCTGAAAATGAACCACGGGTCAGTCTCCCCGCACTAGGGAATAAATATACTCCAACACCGCTGTGAGTTTTATAATTTAAATAGTTTACTAAAATAGTAAGCAGACGTTGAGACACGGTATTCACAGATATTATCACAGTACTTTCGTATCGCGGTAAAAGCGCGTAGCGGAAAAGAAACGAAACACGAGGCTTCGTATTTCGGAAGAATAAAATATTCGCAACCGAACAGAAAAAGAAATGCAATTGCCCGATAGTTCGGAAAAAAAAAGGGACACGTAGCGAAACCCAAACATACAATCTCTTCGTATTACGATAAACGCGCAGCGGAAAAGAGAAAAATATATTTTCGGAACGTATCTTTAACCCCTGTTCCGATTCGTAACAGTATGAGTCCTGCACAGGTTAAGTCCCGGAATGTAAAAGGTGTGTATATGTGTTTGGTACCCGGGTACCGTTCAACTGGCCAGTGAATTTACTTAAGGAATGTCTTCGACTAGTCAAGTTGGGGCCCTGCGGACTTTAAAGAGAAAACAGCAGCGTGTTCTTTATTTACAAACGGCCTTAGAGGCCTCTCACCCATCCACCGATTGCTTTAGGCTCCGCTGACCCAGGACGTCTCTCCGCTCGATATTGACTGGGGATACTAGCGGCAGGATCCGTTGTCTGACTCTCCGTAGCTTGTCCACGACTTGTCCAGCTCACCGCCTGCTCTCCGTATCCGATCAACTCGCGGCAACTCCTCACTCAAGGTCTTCGGTTCCTCAATCTGCAGCAATCTCGGGAACCCGGAGGTCTCCTTCTCCTAAGGCTGGATGACCCGGTGTAAGGGACTGACAGGTCTCACTCGCGCTCTGGCCTAGGCCCTTTAGCGATCACTTCCACTGCGTCTGCTCTCCCTCGTTCCCTGGCGCGCTCTGGCGCTTTCTCCATGAGGTTCGGGATATCAGCGTCCTGTGTCCCACCCACTTCCTGTCTCCTTGCAAAGCAAGCCGGGAAATGTAGTCCCAATGTCCAGTGTCTCTAATCGCGATTGTCTCCATCTTGTGGCCAAAAATAGGTACTGCCAGCAGCAAGATTTTTAACACAGCGCCATAAAATCATCATTTACGAATTCCTCCAATCCAAAAACAGACAAGGACTCATCGAAATTATAACCATCCCTCCCCCGAACAAAATTATGCAACACACAGCAGCATTTAACAATGTCAACACAAAATTCGATGTTCACATCGAGTGGCCTATGGAAGATTCTCCACTTGTTGCTAAGTATGCCAAAGGTGCACTCGACATACCATCTCGCCCGCGACAGCTGGTAGTTAAAAATCCGCTTCTTCAGTCAAGTGTGTCTCTGAGTATGGGCGTAGCAGATGTGTGGACAAGCCGAATGGCTCGTCCCCCACAAAAGCATAGGGAACTGCCACATCACTGCCAGGCAAAGGTGTGGGTCTGGGGATGTTCAGGGTCCCACTCTCAGTTTTATTCCACAGTGTGGAGTTCCTGAACAGTGTGGAGTCTTTGCCGTATGATTCAACCTACACAAAGTTGTAGTTGGCATCTGCCACGCCAGTAGGCCAATAGAAAAATGTTTATAATTCTGATACAGTGACCCACTCTTCAGTGGCTTCACTATGTGGATGTGTTTGCCATCCACGGCTCCCAGGCAGTTTGGAAAGTTCGCTCTGTCCTGAAATCCCGCAGCAATACGTGACCATGCCTCGTCTGTGGGTGTTGGCAAACATTGATCCCTCATAGTGTCCCATATTGTCTGGCACACCTTGCGGACGATCTCGCCAGCTGTTGATCTGCCAATGCGGAAATTATAATGCAGGTCCTGCAGACTGCATCCACTAGCCAGATACCTAGAAAAACCAAAATAAAAGTGTTATGATCAAATTCCATGAACCAAACCGAATATCATTCTTTTTTGCCCCACAAGAAGTCATTGTGAAATGGAGGTCAGTGAGGGACAACTACACCCGGGAAAGATGCGGAATCAGCGCGCTCTGGATCAGCGGCGAAAAAAGGCTGCGGCTATATTTATGCAGAGCAGCTGTCGTTCCTGTGACGAACCCTCGAGCCGAGAACAATGGTGAGCAGCATGGATCTCCCGCCAACATCCGGGTCACAGGAACAACACATGCTGCCATTTGGTTCTGCCAGCTGCTCCGAGGATGTGGAGCAGAGTCGCAGTTGGAGGAGGAGGAAACCTTTGCACAGGTGCCAAGTACAGCACCTTCAGACACTACCAGACCGGGGCCGAAACGGAGGAGGCCACCAGCAACCGAGTTTGAGCAGGCCATGGTGACATTCATGGATACACACCATCCGCGCCTCCACGCTGCAGGTTTTGGGACGATGATAACATGACATTTTTCCATTCCTGTCTGCCAGATGACCCTGGCCCAGAAGGTGGAATTCCGCAAGAAATGTCTGGCAAATATAGACACCATTTTGGCCCATCCGCTACAACCACCTGTGGCTCACAGTGCTGTGCCCCAACCATATGCCAGTGGGTATTACCGGCGCAGCCTCCACACCAATCCATGTCCCCTAGTGCTAGGCCACAAGCACCCCCTGTGTCCGAGTAGCACTGCAGGTACATGCCCGGTCCTCATGACCCTGATGCTCCACAGTATGAGGATTTGTAATGTGTCTTTTTGTTTTTGTTTGATGCCGTGCATTGTTAGTGTGTGACATCTGCAGTTTCTATGTTGTTGCACTATTTGCCACATGTTCGTGGACCCTTTTATAATAAGAAATAGCATATGGTGAATGTTATTGTTTTTTTACATTCACATTATTGTGGATAAAAATTTTATTTTCCTTACATTGTTGTCAGTGGCATTAGAGTACGTGTCATATGATGTGTGTGTGGGTATGCATGTGCGAATGGGCTAGTGGGTATATCACTGCAGACCGTGTGTGGGTATGCATGTGCAAATGGCCTAGTGGGCATATCACTACAGACCGACAATAGGGGCTCTGCACACCGAGCACATGTCTGCTGACTGGCAGCGAAGTCATGAATGCTGGTGTTTGATAGTACTCGCCGCAACGTGATGACCAGCATCTCTTCTGGTGGTATGGCGGCCCTCATGTTGGTGTCCCTCTTCGTCAGCGGCTCGCGTACCTTCGACAACAGCTCGTCAAAGGACCTGATGGACATACGCATGTAGTTGAAGAACTTCACCGGATCCGTCTCTCGCAGTGGCCTGTAGAGTGTCACAAAGTGGCCATGGGTGTATCTGGCATCGTTGATGGGATGAACCCATGATCATTGTTTCTTCTTGTGCTTCAGATACAGGTAGCCCGTTGCAGAAAACAAAGACTTGGACCACATCCATCTTGGAAAAACTGCCACCTTCCATAAAATGGCTTTTATACCCTTTTTTTTTAATTCAGCAATTAATTTGGTTACTCCTTTTCTCTTTTTTTACAAGATCTGTCAAAAATCAGATGTTATAAGGGACCGTGTGGCCACTACCGCGTCTTTCGTCAAAACGTACGTCTGTACTGCACGGACGCACAGCCCATAGAAAATACGCTCGTCTGACCCTAGCATAAATGTCGGGAGGTGTACAGGTATGCCTTGCCGAAAGTTGCTGGTACGAGGCGCAGATTGCGCCCCGCTGCCAACGTGTGTTGTACTTCATTGGCTGCAGGGGGACGGCCTGAGTTCAGGCTTTGCAGCCAATGACGCGTGCAGGCTGCGGGGAGGGGCCGAGGTGGCCACATTGAAGATGGCGTGGCGTACCTGTCAGTCTCCTACACGTGTGACAAGTCAAATGAGCACTCGTCTGATGTCCAATACAAAGCGTCATGGCCGTAGACATGTGTCGACTTGAGTCCAAGCGGTTTGACATGAACCAAAAAGCCGCGTTCTATCCTTCGTGTAAAAAGTAAGAGTGTACGTCGTGTGTTTCTGATATGATACATGAAAATTCTATGACGGACATCAAGATGCGCGGTACAGCAGATACATTTAGTACAGTTGTGTGGCCCCAGCCTAAAAGTGGTCAGACTGCTCTTTTATGGACAGAAAAGGACAATACTGCGCCGAGTAACTTGTACAACATTAACTTTAATGCAGTGTTCTTTTAGAAGACACACAAAAGTAACACAAAAAAGCGTTGTTTTATTTTTTCCTGATAAACCCTCCAAACAACAAACTCAAATTTGAGATCACTAAACAGACATGTTGCGGACATGCAGTTAGATTCATTACTATAACAAGACAGAAAGGTGTCATCTGCGTTTACCCCTATAGCTCCATGCGAAACAACACTAATCAGAGGTTTTGGTTTACTTGAATGGCCATTAAAGTGTAAGCTCACCTGCCACGTCACGTCACCTCTGGTCAGGGGATCCTAACTTAATTAAACCAAGAGTTGCTTTTCTAAGCAACCACATATTCTAATGCTGCTTGTCAGCTGAGAGACAGACTGATGGGTTTTATTTATACCCTCACCAGAAACATTTCCACTTTGAGAATAAAAACAAAAACACGGAAAGGGACAGCAGCAAAAATGACCTGGCTGGGTCATACATACATACATGCAGAAAAAACAGTTTTGCGCCTATTTCCTACCAGGGCGGCTGCATTAACCAGAAGTATCCAACCCACTTCATGTATAAAACATAACCAAAATAAAAGGTGTATAAAACATAACCAAAATAAAAGGTGTCACCAGGGTTTAAACACAGAACCTTGACAGAAATGTGTAAATGTACAGTAAGGGGGTGGGTCCTAGTGGCGCAATCTCTTTTGAGGGTGGTCAATTGGGGTCTCGACTCATATGATACAAATTGTGCCTACATAAACGAAGGTAAAAGCGGTGTTCCCTGTTGGGAAGTGCACGGTCAAAAAGACCACTAGGTGCAAGCGTGAGAAGTGTAGAAGTAATTGCATACACTTAAAAAAAAAACACAGTTGAAGTCCAATGCAAGTAAAGTGCATACAAAGTCACATAAAGTGCAAATGCAAATATAAATGCATAAAATGTGTTTAAAGTGCATGTGAAAGTCTTTATAGCGGTTGCTATAACAAAGTCCTACTTTCCGAATGAAAAGTGAAAAAAGAGGGGGAAAACAGTCCAACCGTCCATATGTTCTATAATGGAGATATGGGAGAATCCGATCCGGTCACCACGTAGATATTCAAATTTTTGCGTGAAGTCCTGATGTGGTGTCTTCGTCTAATTCCTATGTGGACTCACAGTTCCCAAAATGGGAAAAAGGAGGGGAAAAAGGAGAGAGATGATAGATGCCTATAGACAAGGGAACACTTACGCTTTTTAGAGCCTCGTTTACCGGCTCTAGTGTGAAGTGCCTTGGGCCTGGTTGAGGGTAACCTCTGCCCTTCTTTATAATTTGCTTGATTGTCTTAGGTGCAGGGAGGTAGAAGAAGAGAGAGACATCCTCATAGTGTAGCTTATAGCCAAATGCTTAGATGAGTAAGGTGAAAAAAAATAGACAAACTCACCGATGGTGGAGCCTTAGAATTTCAGGCTCCACTTGTTAGCGTGTGGTACTTCCTATTCGGTGGGTACCTTTACCTCTCTTGTCTGCAGGCAATCTTTTTCTCTTGTATGAATAGTGAGCGGGGATAAAAAGTGGAATATGTAGGACATGCACTGTTTAAAGAGAGTCTTAAACAGAAGTGGTGAAAGAAATTTAAAAGGGTTTATTAGAACAAATAAAATTAGGTATGAACATGGATTAAAACAATAGTTAAAAGGTGGGAGGGAAGTCACAAAAGAGAAAAAGAGGGTTTGACACACGTATAGGTATAATAGGTGTAAGGGCGTACACAAGAGGCGTGTGTAGGGAAGTACGTATTGGTATATAATAGGCGTGTGTAGGCTCCGTATAGGCATTGTGATAAAGTGCAGGGAATGATCTATAATAATGTGTATATTCCACGTTTTTAACCCCTTAACGCTAGGTGGGTGGCAGTTAACGCCAGTGGGGCGTACTAGTACGCAGCCTCTCCTTCGGCCCACCCATGCAGCCGACACGTGTCATTGGCTGCAAGGGGACAGCCCGAGTTCAGGCCACTACTCAGCAAGCAACGTCATGCAGCGCGCACCGAGTGCTGAGAGGGGCCGAGGCGGGCCATAGAAATCAACGGGGCATACTCGTACACCCCACGGCTTCAAGGCCCACCTGCTGCATGGACGGCATGGTACGCCCTGCGGCGGGAAAGGGAGGGTTGGGATTTCAAAGCCCAGGAGGGCAATGTGTGTAGTTGTTTTTTTATATTCAATTGCTGCAGGTTCCTCCCACCTGCTGGTAATCAGGGTGATACATTTCCAGCATGGGGGACACACAGAAAGCAAGGTGAGCTCTGAGGCTGGCAGCGTGGAAACGTATAGAGTAAAAATCCCTTTTGTTAGTATTCCCAAAACTATAGAGGGACCCATATTTTTTTTTTTTAAAAAATGCAAATAGTGGAGCGCCACACCAAATATGATTTGCTGCTCAGTGATTGCAGGATTCAGTCTGCTTTTTTCCAAGGTGATCCTCAAAATCTGGCCTGTTAGGGCGACTTGAGGAACGCGGTTGGGAACCACTGAACTACGCAACTGATAAAGAGACTGTGATAGGATAGCCCTAGAGGACCGCGCTATTGTGCCCTGTGACGGTGCTGGATCACAGAATATATAATAGGGGTGCGTAGACACACGTATCGGTATATAAGAGGGATGTGCAGGAGCGCCCGTATAGGTACAGAATGCGTAGGTGAATGTATAGCTACACAATAGGGGTGCGTAGGCATGAGCATATGTACAGAATGGGGTGCGTAGGTGTGATTATAGGTACAGAATAGAGGTGCGTAGTCGTGAGTGTAGGTACAGAATAGGGGTGCGTAGGCGTGATTATAGGTACAGAATAGGGGTGCGTAGGCGTGATTATAGGTACAGAATAGGGGTGCGTAGGCGTGAGTGTAGGTACAGAATAGGGGTGCGTAGGCGTGATTATAGGTACAGAATAGGGGTGCGTAGGCATGAGCATATGTACAGAATGGGGTGCGTAGGTGTGATTATAGGTACAGAATAGGGGTGCGTAGTCATGAGTGTAGGTACAGAATAGGGGTGCGTAGTCGTGAGTGTAGGTACAGAATAGGGGAGCGTAGGCGTGATTATAGGTACAGAATAGGGGTGCGTAGGCGTGAGTGTAGGTACAGAATAGGGGAGCGTAGGCGTGATTATAGGTACAGAATAGGGGTGCGTAGGCGTGAGTGTAGGTACAGAATAGGGGTGCGTAGGCGTGATTACAGGTACAGAATAGGGGTGCGTAGGCGTGAGTGTCGGCGCAAAATAGGGGTGCGTAGACGTGAGTGTAGGTGCAAAATAGGGGTGCGTAGACGTGAGTGTAGGTGCAAAATAGGGGTGCGTAGGCGTGATTATAGGTACAGAATAGGGGTGCGTAGGCGTGAATGTAGGTACAGAATAGGGGTGTGTAGGCGTGATTATAGGTACAGAATAGGGGTGCGTAGGCGTGAGTGTAGGTACAGAATAGGGGTGCGTAGGCGTGATTATAGGTACAGAATAGGGGTGCGTAGGCGTGATTATAGGTACAGAATAGGGGTGCGTAGGCGTGAGAGTAGGTACAGAATAGGGGTGCGTAGGTGTGAGAGTAGGTACAGAATAGGGGTGCGTAGGCGTGATTATAGGTACAGAATAGGGGTGTGTAGATGTATTGGGTGCAAATAGAGGTGTGTATATATATGTGTGTTTTGTTAGTATGTAGCCGTAGCCAAACATCGGCTGCTCACATTCAGTTTTTTTTGTCACAGGCCTGAACATGCTAGGGTACAGTCACAGGTATTTGGTTGGGGGTGCTTGTCAGAGGTTCTGGATTGAAATTTAACACTGAAATTCCTGCTGACGTGTGAATAATGTGGGATATCAGCATGGTAGTGGGTATAGGAATCCGCCACCCAGTGAGGATCTTCCCAAACTAGTCATTTTTGGGCAGAAATCTTCAGATTCCTTATTAGCAGCCGGTAACCGGCAGATTGTTACTAACTCCTCAGAAGATGTAGCCCAGCGTTTCCCAAACCTTTCCTAAGGACCCTCCGCCTCTCCAGGTTTGCAGATATCTGAGGCACAGCACAGGGAATAGGATTTGCTGCTCAGTGATTGCAGGATTCAGTCTGCATTTCCCCCAAAGTGACCCATAAAACCTGGCCTGGCTGAGGGTCCCGAGGACAGGTTTGGGAAACACTGATGTAGCCTGTCATGGTCGCATTTCTCCCTGTGTGTGACTGTATGTTTCTTCAGAGTTTCCAATATGGCGACACTGGGCTCCAGCCAAGATAAATAAGCCAAGTCAGAGCCCGGTGCCAAAAGTCAGAGCCCGGTGCCAAGTCCATGTTATACACCCGGCACACACAGGAGGGAGGGGTGACACTGTACTCTGCACCATGCAGTGCTTCCTCAAGAAACCGCTGCTGCACCACCTCTTCCACTGCCGCACCATGGCCGTGTCCCTACAGGTCTTCCCCGGCCGCTGCCTGTACGACGAGCCGCTGCGGCTGAAGGCTTGCGGCCTAGGCCCCGGCCAGGATGTCACCCTGCAGACCACAATGGTCGACGAAGGCGACGAGACCTTCACCTCCACCGGGCGGTACCGTGCAGGAAACAACGGGGAGCTGGACTTCAGCCAGGCCCCGGCCCTGGAGGGCGGCAGCTTCACCGGGATAGAGCCTGAGGGGCCCCTGTGGGCCTTGGAGCCCCAGAAACGTTACAGGAGGTACTTGAGGAAGGACGTGCTGACCCCACAGCCTGTGAACTTCACTCTCTACGAGGGTCACCAGCAGCCGGAGAAGATACTGGCCAGGGTCACCCAGGAGAGGTGGCTGATGGGGGAGGGGCTGAGACGCATCCCTGTGAGGGAGGGCCGGGTGAGGGGCAGCCTCTTTTTGCCCCCAGGTGAGTGTAGGGGCACAGCCAGGCCCTGAGCATGGCAAACGCTGGCATCCCAAGTGTTTGCACTATGTGTTTGTTTGTTTTCAAACTTCCTGCCAGTGTGAGGATGATAGGAGTTGCTGTCTCCACACCTTACCCCCCCCCCAAACCTTACCCCCCCCAAAACACCTTCAGTGTGTCTGTATATAGTATTGGGGACCCTGTGCTGTTGCCCGATTCCTCACAGCAGCGTAACATGGGGTCCAGTCAGAAGCAATTCTCCCATTATTTATTCAGAGGGAACGGCGTTCCCATTGCTCCCATACACTATAGGGGTTGTTCAGAAAGCGACGAACCTACCACAGAATTGCACCGAATGAGGAATTTCCCCGCACGGTGCTATTTCGTGGCAGTTCTTTATTCATTAAGCGGTCACATTGCCAAATACTGGCGAATTGACGGCAAAATACAGTGCAGTTTGCCGCAGATCAACGGCAGTGAAATTGTCCCATAGAGAAGTAATGGTTAATCTTTTCAGAAGACGCCGAACTGCAGCAAAGTATCCGTGAAATGCCCTGATTTTCAGTGATTCAGTTAGGTTTAAAACAGGCGAATCCCATAGATTCAATGTATTAAAAATATTTGTTTTAATTAATTTTTTTGAACACCTCTTTATGTATTTTTAGACAATATTTTTGATTCCCAATTTTTTTTTATTCTGTAACAGACCTGTTTATTATTTAGACTTTTTCTTTAATGCATTTTTATTGGTTTAAACACCTGTTTGTTTGTTTTTTTGGGGGGGTTTCCCGGGGGGGGGTTGTTTCCCTGCAGTTACGCCGTATTCGGTGCACTTCGGGGACCCTGCTGCGACATTGCTGAAGCGCACTGAAATGTCAGTGCTTTCTGAATAACCCCTTCTAAATCTTGTATTCAGGTGTACACTCATATCTTTCCTTGTTACGGCACAATAAATATACGATTTATTAATTTATATCTCTCTCTCTCCGATTTGTGTTTTGTGCCAGATGATAATTGGCAGACAGAATCTTGGAGTTCCCACACATTTTTAAGGACTTGACCCCTGGTCATAAGCCAAGTTGTAAAGGCATTTCCATTATAAAGCGCACCGTGATGCTGCAGGGCTCTATACCGCAATATTTTGATGCTCCTAAAAAGCAACAGAATTAAACATATTTACAGTATAAAGTACAATCCTAATGTTATATCTGTTACTGCTTCGAATTAAAACATGATTTTCGATGATGTAGCTTAAATATACAAGAGCAACGAGAACAAGAGTGTCGCTCGTCAGCTGCTTGGGCGGGCAGAAAGAGAGGCCCGTCACAGCACCTGGCGGCGGAGCGTACTAGTACACCCCGTTGGTGTTGCCCCTCCTGCTGGGTGCCACCCACCTGCCATTAAGGGGTTAAAGCACTGGCTCCCAACCATAGTCCTCAAGTACCCCAACAGGTCAGGTTTCCAGATATCCGAAGCAGATCAGACGGGGAGCTTAATAGACTTTTAATCTATCCCCTGGTGATGTCCTTTGAATACATCCCAAACAATACAATGATGTGGGTCAGCTGCCTGACCCATACACTCCATTCTAGGGCCAATGCCAAGGGAGGAGCAAGTGATGTAAAGATACTGGGGGGGGGGGGCAGCATACGACACAAAATATCACACAATGGATGCACCCAGTGACACAAACAGAGGAAAATATTTTCTTAAGAGGAAAACAAACACATGTAAGAAATCAGCAACATAAAATGAACACAATAAGGACATTTCATTTTTTGGTGGTAGTGGCCCTTTAACCACTTGGCTGCTAAGTATGCGTCCAGCCAAGTGGTTCTCCTGTGCTATGGACTCCTAGCATAGGAGGCAGCAATCAGCCGGGATTCCGGCCGATTGCTGCACCTAAACACCCCCCCCCCCCGATGTCAGCCCTGCACTCTGGGACCCCGGCGGGGCAAATAGATGTCATTGCGCTAACGCGATGACCTCTATTTCAGGCGCCCCCGAGTGCGGGGCAGGTGCCTGGAAGTGAGGGGGGGGGTCCTTCGGACCGCTCTCCCTCCCGATCGGCCAGGGGCAGCGATTTAAAGGCAGGCACTGTATGGAAGGGCACAGCCTGCCCTTCCAAACAGTGGCTGGCTTTAACCCCTTGGGGCCTGAATCATGATTCGGCGCCGAAAGGCACCAAATCACGATCCTCTCCCGGAGCTGGCCAACATCTTGGATGTCGGCCAAGCTTCCAGGATGTCCCCGTGACGACTGGCGTCATCGTGCATAGCGCGATGACGTCAGTTCTGGAGTTAACCCCTAGCTGCCACCAATGGTGGAGATAGAGGGTTCCAATGAACCTCCTATCTCCCGATCCGTGGTAGCTAGGGGTTAATGTTTGGTATCGTTGGATTGGCCAGAGCATGGCCTTTCCAATGTTACCAAACATTACGATGTTAAAAGTTAATAAATAAAAATTTTTAAATAAATAAATAAAACGTTTTGTTAATGCAGCAATATTGTTCCTATTTCAATTATAATGTGAACAATGATGCTGCACTAACGATTTTTGTATGGGGTGCGTTTGTTAAAAATCATGTAATTTTCCCCCAAAAAAATGTAACGAGTCCCCATTTCTAATTTTTTTAACAAACGCACCCCATAGAAAATATAACCGCAAACGCTCGGATTTTAAAATGTGAAAAAAAACTTTACACAATGTAAATTATTGAAAATTCAAATTTTATTGCATTTTTTTTGTTTTTTATAATCTACAGGCAGGACATGATGTATACATATAATAATGAATCTGCCGAGTCTGCCGGAAAGAATGATCTATAATATGTCTGGGTCATATAATAAAACGTGGCTTCAAAACGCGTTTAAACATGATGAGCGAAACTGGTAAAAATTAGCTCCGCACACGGGTGAAATGGCTCAACAGCGAAAGGGTTAAACAACATATTTTTTTTCATACATTTCCATTGGGTCCTGTGTGATAGGAGTAGTAGTGTGTTGATTAGATTTTGTGTATTCTGTCTTCAGGTCCCGGCCCGTTCCCCGGCGTTATAGAAATACAAGGAACTGGTGGCGGTCTCCTCGAGTACAAAGCCTGTCTCCTCGCTAACAAAGGTTTTGCTGTGCTGGCGCTGGCATATTATAAGTTTGACGACCTCCCGACGGACATGAAGGAGTTTCATCTGGAGTACTTTGAAGAAGCCGTGAATTACATGCTCCAGCATCCACAGGTGAATCCTAGCAGATGCAAAGCGATACTCGATTAGCGTTTAATGGCAGGAAATTGGGTAATCAGAGCCCCGTTCAATACCTCAGCAGCTGCTGAATTGCTGCAGCGCAGCAATTCAGTTTGCTGCAGCAGGGTCATTGAACGCTTTGGATGCGAATTTTGAATCCAAAATGGCCGACGATTTCTTAATGAAAAATTCAGATTGTTTTTCGGATCACTCGGACAAAATATGATAAATAAAAGCAGTCAGCACAATTCCGTTTTGTATGCACACACCACAAAATGATAGTTTTTAATGAATAAACGTTATGTTTACTTCTGAATCAATATATAAATTGAACTGTAATATATGTCTATGTGCAGGGGGAAATAATAAATATTTTGTGCTTTGGTGAACAAAAACCTCAAAATTAACATTGCTGTAAGGAATTCTTACTTGCTTCGTGGCAGCGGCCATCTTGCTGTACGGCATTGTTACTTGCTTCATGGCGGCGGCCATCTTTAATACGTCACACTCAGCTACACGCAGCATCTCCTCGGGTCGTGCAAGTGCTAGATTAGCACTGCTGAGCGGTTGAACGGCTTTCAATGGCAAGTTGCTAACTTAGCACTTGCAGCGGCTGAAGTATTGAACGCGGCTCAGGTTTAATGGTCACGTGCATCTGCCCGAGCTAAGGATCATGGGAGCTGTAGTTCAGTGATAACTAAGCAATCTTCCCACTCGCCCATCGAGTGGCAGGTTACTACGACACATGGCTGGAAATATTTAAAGTGCATCTATCATGTCCAACTTCCGTTTGACTGATTTTTGTGCGGCAAATCAATCCCTATATATAGTGGCAAGAAAAAGTATGTGAACCTTTTGGGATTACGTGGAGTTTTGCATGAATTGGTCATAAAATGTGCTCTGATCTTCATCTAAGTCACAACAATTTGAAAAACATAGTCTGCTTAAAATAATGCAACACAAACATATGTTGTTTTTATTGAACAGAATATGTAAACATTCACAGTGCAGGGTGGAAAAAGTATGTGAACCTTTGGACTTAATAACTGGTTGACCCTCCTTTGGCAGCAATAACCTCAACCAAACGTTTCCTGTAGTTGCAAATCAGACCTGCACAATGATCTGGAGTAATTTTGGACCACTCCTCTTCACAAAACTGTTTCGTTTCAGTGTAGCAATATTCTTGGGATGTCTGGTGTGAATCGCTCTCTTAAGGTCATGCCACAGCATTTCAATCGGGTTGAGGTCAGGACTCTGACTGGGCCACTCGAGAAGGCGTATTTTGTTTTGTCAAAGCCATTCTTTTGTTTAATTACTTGTATGCTTTGGGTCATTGTCCTGTTGCATCACCCATCCTCTGCGGAGCTTCAGTTGGCGGACAGATGGTTTTACGTTTTCCTGTAAAATGTCTTGATAAACTCTGGAATTCATTTTTCCATCAATGACAACAATCCGTCCAGGCCCTGAGGCAGCAAAGCAGCCCCAAACCATGATGCTCCCTCCGCCATGTTTTACAGTGGGGATGAGGTTTTGATGTTGGTGTGCTGTGCCTTTTTTTTCTCCACACCTAGTGTTGTGTTTTTTTCCAAACAACTCAATTTTGGTTTCACCTGTCCACAGAATATTTTGCCAGTAGTGCTGTGGAACATCCAGGTGCTCTTTTTCAAACTTCAAACGTGCTGCAATATTCTTTTTGGACAGCAATGGCTTCCTCCGTGGTGTCCTCCCATGTACTCCATTCTTGTTTAATGTTTTCCTTATTGTAGACATGTCAACAAAAATGTTAGCATGTGCCAGAGATTTCTGTAAGTCTTTAGCTGACATTCTAGGATTCTTCTTTACCTCATTAAGCATTCTGCGCTGTGCTCTTGCAGTCATCTTTACAGGACGACCACGCCTAGGGAGAGTAGCAACAGTGCTGAACTTTCTCCATTTGTTGACAGTTTGTCTCACCGTGGACACATGAACATCAAGGCTTTTGGAGATACTTTTGTAACCCTTTCCAGCTTCATGCAAATCAACAATTCTTGATCGTAGGTCTTCTGAGAGCTCTTTTCTGCGAGGCATGGTTCACATCAGGCAGTGCTTCTTGAAACCAGTAAACCCAAAACTGGTGTGTGTTTTTAAAGGGCAGGACAGCTTTCAGCAACACATCCAATAATATCACACTGATTGGACTCAAGGTTGGCTCACTCCTGGCTCCAATTAGCTCTTGGAGAAGTCATTAGGCTCGGGGTTCACATACTTTTTACACCCTGCACTGTGAATGTTTACATGTTATGTTCAATAAACACATGAAAACATAAGTTTGTGTTGTATTATTTTAAGCAGACTGTGTTTTTCCAATTGTTGTGACTTAGATGAAGATCAGAGCACATTTTATGACCAATTCATGCAAAACTCAACGTAATCCCAAAGGGTTCACATACTTTTTCTTGCCACTGTATATATGTGCTACCATTATTTTCCTGACATATATTAGGGAACTACTTCATTCTCCATCAATGTTTAACTGTCACCTCCAGAGGCATGTGACCTCAGTGAGTGGGAAACGTGCCCTACAGGCAGGCCAGCCATCAGAAATTTTGGGCGCCCCATGATCCTTTCTTCCCATATGGCACACGCACAAATATTTTGGCAAATATAAGAATTAAAAATGTTACCTACCACTGCTGATTGTGTTGTTGATTGAAATGTCGCACTTCTGCGTTCTGCGTCCTCGTGCTGCTCTACTGTAATAAGAAATGGTAAAACGATCTATTACTTTCATTGCCATGGATTTCGAAAGCCCTGGGGTCTGGCTGGGCCCCGGCACCACCCCTTAGGATGACACCCTAAAAAAAAAAATTGGGGTCCGGACCCTTGGCTGGGGTTGGCGCCCGAGTCCTGGCTTACCACTCCGCCGTCTTCCTTCCCTGTCCTCCTTCTTTTTCTTCATTTCTTCTGGGCTCTCCGTCTCAGGCAGCTTCACTGACTGGAGGGGGTGGAGCCGAAGCAGCATGCTTGGGAGGGTCCCCAGCATGCTGCTTGGCCCAGCCCAGCGAAGCTGCCAGGGGGAGGGCGAGAGACCGTCGCACACAGTCAGCTCCAGATTCGGACTCCGAGTCTGATACCGGAGCTGAAGGAGGGCGTTGCCGACGGGGCCCCTTACGGCAGCATGGGGCGTAATGCCCTGATGGCGGCCCTGCCTACAGGGTAACCATTAGAGGAGTGCACGGCTGGAAAATTTGTTTCGTTTCAAAATAATTTTATTTTTTTGTTTCGTTTGTTATATCGGTTCACTATAAAACCCATTGTAAGTTGGAATCAATTCGATATTTAATATCGATTTTTCAGATCACTAAATCCCCATTGAATAAAATCCCGCTGTTAAAAGGCAAGTTAGGGTTAAATGTTGAGCTGTCTATTGACCTGTGGTGCTGAATACAGATTCAGCACCACAGGCCAATTTACAGGGACAGGGTGCTTCGTGAAACAGTCAAACAAATCTGATTTGTTTCATAATGTCCTTTGCTTTAGTGCTGACTTGTATTGTAAGTTGGGATCGATTTTGATATCGATTCGAATTTCGGAACACTAAATAAAACCCCAATAAATAAAATTCTGCTCAGGAATTATTTAATCAATGGTTCTTTTGTGAAACCGTATAATGAATCCAATTCCAATTCCATAGTTGGCGCTAACTTAACCAGAGCTGTTGTAAACTTACCAGAGCCATTATAGTCTATGGAGTTGTTAATCTAACCAGAGCTGTTGAAAACTTTAATACCAATTTTGGAATATGTCTCTCAGAAATCTATGCAAGCTGGTGGAATAATTGGCAAAGGGACCTAAAGCTAAAATGGGGATGCTAACGGGGAAAACCTGCACCTGGCGGTTTCCCCGCAGTGTTCCCATTTTAGCGTGCTATACCGGGGCAGGCGCTACCTCCCGCACCTTGCCCCAGAACGGAGCATTACCCTCAGTGATACTCGTCGTAGCGCGAGTATCACCTCCTGGAGTCCATAAGACTCCATGGAGGGTTGCTCTTCCAGGCCACGAGCCCTGCGAGATCGCACAGCGCTGCTGAGTGAATGCGGAGGGAGACTGGGAACTATTTGTCCCCAGTCTCACTCTGCTCCCGGCGACAAGAAGCGGTGGATCAGGCCACCGTTTTCACTGCGGGATGAAAGGTGAGTATCTGATTATTAGAGGGTGGACTATGATTTTGCAAATGTGGATTCAGTTTGCACCCTTTTTAGGTGTAGCTAAATTTTTGCCACCTTGCGCATGGCTGCAATAATTAGCGCTAGGACTTTGTAATAGCTTACTTATCCTATTTATTTATAAAAAATTTACCAGGAAGGATACATTGAGATTTCTCTCATTTTCAAGTATGTCCTGGGTTCAAGAACATTGAGTGGTTACAGAAATACAAAATAGTAAAATGCAAGATATTAACACAAAACCAAATATATAGATTAACAGAAAAATAAATATATAGGAAATAAAGTCATTATGTCACATGTTTACAGGTGCATTCCGTATGGAGGTATGTTAATAGGTAACTCTTAAGGGACTTTAGACTGGGGGAAGATTTGATGGTGTCTGGGAGGTTATTCCATATTTGCGGTGCTCTGTAGGAAAATCAGGATCGAGCCACTTGCTTTTTGTATTGTGGTATTGCAAGTAAGGTGCAGGTCCTGGATCGGAGGTTATAGGATGAGGGAACTGCTGGGGGAAGCAGCCTATTCAGGTAGGGTGGTAGCTTCCCAGAAAAGCTCTTAAACACCAGGTTGGAAAGGTGAAGGGTGCGTCTAGATTCCAGTGACGGCCAGTTTAGCTCTTTTAACATGTCACAATGGTGGGTCATGTAGTTACATTGTAGCACAAAGCGGCAGAATGAGTTATACAATGTAGTAAGTTTCTGAAGGTGCGTTTGCGGGTCGGCTGCATACACTACATCTCTGTATTCAACATGCGTACGTATAGTGAGCAAATCCCGAGCAACGCACAGTTCGCTTAACTTGCACTATACAAGTTGCGTAGGTATGTATGCACATCGCATTGGAAGCTGCAGGGAACTTTCCTGTTTCAGAAGCCCCTGAACTGGAAACAGGGAGGAGATAAGGGTGAGTAAATTCAAGTAAAATAAAAAATAATAATAATCACTAACTGCATCTGCCCACTTAATTAAGGGAAGGCAAGGGGGGGTTGTAATTTTTGAATTGTGTTCCTTTAATCACCTAAATTGAACTAGCTATATCTATTATGAACCATGACCCTGCCCACATTAAAGATGGCGTATACAAGCCACATAAGCGGCCATGTTAGGCAGATCTTGTACTTTAAAAGTCATAAAAAAAAATTACATCTCCGTATTCAATAGCCGGCATAAGCATTTGTTGTACAATCTACTTTCTTACCGCGGGGCTCAGGCAGGATTTGTTTCTGTACAGGGCACCTAGTTTGGGGTAAAGTTTAGATGAGAGTTTTTTGATGTGGGGGCCAAAGGATAGATTTGGGTCTATCCACATACCTAGATATTTGAGAGAAGTGACTATAGTCAGCGTGTCATTTGATTTTGTCCTGACACATAGATGGGGTGTTTGCAATTTGTGTAGTTTAGGTTTTGTTCCACAGAGCATTGTAACAGTTTTGTCAGTATTTAGAAAAAGTTTGTTATCTGCGATCCACTTTTCTACCCCTGTGAATTGGTCTTGCAGCACGGCCTCCAGCTGCGGGAGATTTGGTTGGCTGGTATACAGTGGCGTAGCGTGGGGGGGGGGCTGGGGGGCAGTGGCCCCGGGCGCAGTTTTTTTGGGGGCGCCAGGGGCGCCATAGTGGGCCCCTGCCGCCGGTTTCCCTGCCCTGTGCGGTCAGTGCACACAGGCAGCCAGCGGCACACTCTGGAAACGCCGCGATGGCGCCTGCACCGCCCCCTCACGTGACGTGTCACGTGAGGGGCGGCGCCAGTGAAACGTGCTTAGACCGGGCTGCAGGCGCCACCGCGGCATTTAGAGTGCACCGCTGGCTGCCCAAGAAGAGCACGATGACCATCAAAGGCCGGGAAACCAGCAGGGGCCCGCTATGATGCCCCAAACCGGCCCCCCCCACCGACCCGTGGGCCCTCAGAGCCGGTGAGTGGGGGGGGAGAGGGGGCAAATATATCCATGTGTGAGCTACTGGGGGCAAATATATTTATGTGTGAGCTACTGGGGGCAAATATATCCATGTGTGAGCTACTGGGGCAAATATATCCATGTGTGAGCTACTGGGGCAAATATATCCATGTGTGAGCTACTGGGGCAAATATATCCACGTGTGAGCTACTGGGGCAAATATATCCATGTGTGAGCTACTGGGGCAAATATATCCATGTGTGAGCTACTGGGGGCAAATATATCCATGTGTGAGCTACTGGGGCAAATATATCCATGTGTGAGTTACTGGGGCAAATATATCCATGTGTGAGCTACTGGGGCAAATATATCCATGTGTGAGCTACTGGGGGCAAATATATCCATGTGTGAGCTACTGGGGCAAATATATCCCTGTGTGAGCTGCTGGGGGCAAATATATCCCTGTGTGAGCTGCTGGGGGCAAATATATCCCTGTGTGAGCTGCTGGGGGCAAATATATCCATGTGTGAGCTACTGGGGCAAATATATCCATGTGTGAGCTACTGGGGCAAATATATCCATGTGTGAGCTACTGGGGCAAATATATCCCTGTGTGAGCTGCTGGGGGCAAATATATCCCTGTGTGAGCTGCTGGGGGCAAATATATCCCTGTGTGAGCTGCTGGGGGCAAATATATCCATGTGTGAGCTACTGGGGCAAATATATCCCTGTGTGAGCTGCTGGGGGCAAATATATCCCTGTGTGAGCTGCTGGGGGCAAATATATCCCTGTGTGAGCTGCTGGGGGCAAATATATCCCTGTGTGAGCTACTGGGGCAAATATATCCATGTGTGAGCTACTGGGGCAAATATATCCATGTGTGAGCTACTGGGGCAAATATATCCATGTGTGAGCTACTGGGGCAAATAAATCCATGTGTGAGCTACTGGGGGCAAATATATCCATGTGTGAGCTACTGGGGGAAAATATATTTATGTGTGAGCTACTGGGGGCAAATATATTTATGTGTGAGCTACTGGGGCAAATATATCCATGTGTGAGCTACTGGGGGCAAATATATCCATGTGTGAGCTACTGGGGGCAAATATATCCATGTGTGAGCTACTGGGGGCAAATATATCCATGTGTGAGCTACTGGGGGCAAATATATCCATGTGTGAGCTACTGGGGGCAAATATATCCCTGTGTGAGCTGCTGGGGGCAAATATATCCCTGTGTGAGCTGCTGGGGGCAAATATATCCATGTGTGAGCTGCTGGGGCAAATATATCCAGGTGTGAGCTACTGGGGCAAATATATTCATGTTTGAGGTACTGGGGGCAATATATATATCCATGTGTGAGCTGCACATTACTGTGGGTTTTATTGCTGTGGAGCACTCTGATACGCTCATACACTCTGCACATTACATTGTATCACAGTTAAGGGGTTCAATACCCTAATGGTGGAAGGGAATCGGGGCATGATAACGTGTCCACAGGTTGGGGGGGGGCGCACAATTCTTGGCTGGCCCCAGGCGCTGACAACCCACGCTACGCCACTGCTGGTCTAGATTACAGTGTCGTCTGCGTACATGTGTACAGTTGAGGCTTTGCAGACATTGGGCAGATCATTTATGAATCTTGTGAATAGCCGGGGGCCGAGTATCGAGCCCTGGGGTACACTGCACGTGACTGGGAGGGAGAGGGAGGAGCTGTCAGAAATGGACACATATTGCGACCGATCAGACACATATGATTGAAACCAGGTTAGCGTGCTATCACCAATACTGGAGTTTTTAAGTTTTTGTAATAGGATGCCGTGGTCTACTGTGTCAAAGGCCTTGGCAAAATCAAGGAAGATGCTCCAGTTAGGTTTCCTTGCTCCATGCCCGCTTGGATATCATTACAAACTTTTAAAAGGGCGGTTGTAGTTGAATGTTTTGGACGAAAGCCTGATTGATCTGGGGTTAAATAGTTCCGATACTGATAATAATCACGTAATCCTAACGCTAATCAGTGATTGCGCAAAGTACAGTAAGCTTGCGCAGAAACCGACGCGCTAACAGATTTTTTTTTTTTTTACAGGGTTATTAAGAGACAGCCGATCTGGCTCCGAAATGTCACCGAACAGGGAATTTCGGGACCATTTCAGCTATTCAGCGCGCAGGCAGTTCGCCAAATTTTGGGCAACTGTCAGCCAGTACGGTGCCTGTTCGCCGGCAGTGAAATCCCCATAGAGAAGCAATGGTTAATCTATTCAGAGAACACCGAACAGCAGTGAAAAGTAGCTGAAGTGACCGGCTGTTCGGTGGTTTCAGTCAGCAGATTTATTCAGGCGAATCCCATAGGCTTCAATGTTAAAAATATTCCCGTTTTTATCCAATGTCTAATAAACCATTTATTATTTTAATCTGCAGCAAAAAGTCTAATATATATATATATATATATATTTATTTATTTATTCTTTTCTTGGATCTTTTAAGCAGTTTTCGGGATTTTTTCTGGAATTATTTTTTTTATATAAAAAAATTTTTTTAAGCGTTTGTACTTTTTTCTGTAACAGACCTTTTTATTATTATTCATAGGATCTTTATATGTAAATTCCAGCCATTTTCGTTCAGTAGATTTTTGCAAACAGCGTTTCAATTTTGACACTTTCAAGCATACTATTTTTTTTATTTTTTTCTTAGGCTAGGGTCAGACTGAGGCAGTGCGAACGCGCGTGCAGGTGCACTTGATCACGGCCGTGCTAGCAGCAAATGACGGGCAATGACGGCCAATATACGAAGTACGGTCGCACAAAAGTCCGGCTGCGCAACGCAAGTGGCAAACGAACGCATTTTGTCGAACGTAAATCCGCTAGTACGGTTGTACAGAGTGCGCTGCGTCCGCTAGCGGCGTGTGTGCGTGAATTGGAGATGTCAGATACTGCTAATGTCCGGCCAACATAACGTCCAGATGCACAAAGGGTTTTATTGATGATCCGTACAAAATCACGAACGCAAATGCGCATAGTATGACCGCTATCGCGTACTCCGTGAAAAAATGCGTCCATTCGTTCGAACGCACTTTTTCACAGACAACGTGAAAATGCGTTTGTCTGACCCTAGCCTTACCCGTTCGTCAGCTTTTTCCGGCGGCTGGTCTGCGCTGTGATCGGCGGCTTTTTCTGTCATGTTTGGCGTCTTTTTGGCAGCAGTTCCAGCGGGTTTTTGGCAGGATTGCGGTGGGTTTGTGCCAGGTTTTCCTTGTGGTGAATGCTGAATTCATTGCAGAGTGGGAAACCTTGATTCCACCGAAATGCGGGGAACGAGAGAGCACCGAACGGTCGGTGGCATATTGTGCTCTCTGAATAACCCCCATAGCGTTAGGACTGTAATATGTGCTAAAGTCACTTATCCTAATGTTAACACCTACTCACAGAGGCGTAACTAGAAACCTCAGGGCCCCGGTGCAAGAATCCACGAAGGGGGGCCCCCCCCTAGCGAGAGAGCTTTTGTATTGTTAATAAAAACATTTTGCAAAAATACCTGTATACAGGTCCCCTGCACTACCCAAAAATTGCTAGTTTCCAAACCTAATAATACTATAACATATCGTCTAGTATCCTAGTATATGAATATTACCATAGCATTAAATTCCATGATGGATATGTAATAGGGATACTAGGCGATAGATTGCCGAAATGTTGGGGTGCCTTGTCTTGGCTTTCAGAAGTTTATACTGACCCACTTTGGGCAGTTTTACATAGTTGGTGCTAACTTAACCAGAGCTGTTGTAAACTTCCCAGAGCCATTATAGCCTATGGAGGTTTTACGTTTACAACAGCTCTGGTTAAGTTAGCACCAACTATGTAATATGGCCTTTTATGTTGTCGGGTATATTAAAATGGATGCCTGTAGCCATCTTGTTTTAATGTAAAGTCTTTTCTTTCTCAATTTTTGTCTAGTTTTAGAAATGGACAGATTTTTTTTAAATAGTTCATGGCTAGGTGAACCATAAGCGTTATGGGTGTTTTTATAAATGCTATAGACGATAAAATGTCTTTATTTGATATAATGCTGAGCTAAGTGCCTGACATGTCATATTTAAATTTATTGGTTTGTTTTAACAAGTCCTTGAATTAAAGATATTTTTCTTTTTGGGTATAGGAACATATTTAAAATCTCTATGCAAGTGTATAAAAATATTCACGAAATATATTTTTATAATAAATATATTCTATATATTTACAGTAGAAAATGCTCCAATAAATATTTTGTAGAGTGTAGAACTATATAACGGTATAATTACTGAAGAATAGAATAAGCTATTTAAATATAGAAGTATTTTTGCTGATCTAATTTTAAAGGAATTTAGTTGATAAAGAGTACTCAGTAAAAACCTTATAGAATATAAATAACAGAAATATTAAATCAAAAATTACAGGAGAGACCCAAAGTCTAGGATTGAATATAGGGTCTTTGTTAACAAAGATTGACCTCTGACCTGAGATAAGGGATATTAAAAATAATATGTGAAAAATATTTGAAGAGCAACACTGCCCTGTTGAGGCATAGTAAATATTATATAGAGATAAAGTAATATTTAAATGAAGGGGTAGATTTTCAGTGACGTCAAATTTACTATAATAGGATCTGTACTGTTTGTTGAATTCATTCAGATCATCCCAACACACAATGCATTCAGGATATTACATCTCACTTAATTAAGACCACACCTAAATACACAATTCTAACTCACATGCATTGAATATCTGATATTGATAATTTTCACATATTCCAAAACATTACATTATATTCAAAGAATATTGCGGCTGTAACTACAGAAACCTTGAATCCAGATTTGGACAGGTAATGTATGAGAAAGCAAAATTAAGGAATTAATGTAATTATATATATATATATATCTGGAGTATTTCTTGCAATAGATAGACTGAGATCTCTCAGATTACTGCTAGATCCGGAATCTTCAAAATATTTCTAAATCTGCAGATAGAGATATGAAGAAGAATCAGATATAAGGATTTTATCCTAAAGAAATTGTTGTAATGATATTCAGATAAATTTGGAAGTTACTATGATTGAAATTAATAAGCAAGGAATTCTATAACTACAATATAAAAAGCAGAAGATTAGAAGCTTAATTCTTGATATTAGGGGAGGATTCACTAAATAAGTTATTACTTAGAATAAGTGATAGCTCATCTTTTGTTGATCCACGTAGCATAGAGAGATACATATATTTCTACGAGATCTAGCTTGTTAAACATTGGTTTGCTGGGAAATACATGTTAATTGTTTTAGTTAAGCAGAAATGTTTATTAACCAACTGATAAAGTAAATTATATCATATATGCAGTTACTAACAGGAGATACATATATTGGGAAGCTAATAGTCTATGTGCTGATGGATGTGGTTGTTTATAAATCTTTGTTTATGATATGAGATTTGAAACTTTTTTGTATACGTAATAAATATATATATGTTTTTATCCGGTTATTGATTATTATATTTTTCAAAGCAAAACACAGACAATTAAAAGCATTTAGGAGAATTTCTAGTAAATATAAACGATTGATATTTATATCTCGTTTAAGTTTCTTAATTGAATATATCTTGACAATGTTTTGGCTGCTTTTTGCATTGTGCTTTCTCTAATATTGCATATTTCATATGGTTCAGCCATTTGGTTTCTTCTTTCGGTTTATTTTTGCTGAGCCCTTGGGACTGCCTTACTATATGCTGCATATTGTGTACTGTAACTATATGTAACATTTGTGATACTTTACTCTTGTTACTGACATATATTTTTGTATTTAAAGATTTTTTAATATACTTTTGGTATTTATTATTTCATGGTTGTGCCCTCTTGATTTATTGTGGTTTAGTTACACATTTATAGGACCTTGGTGAGTCCTCCTTGCAGATGAGCACCCTTTTTGTGATTTTATTTTATGAAAACAGTGTGCAGAAGAACTACTTTGTTTCAAAAGACAGATAGGGACACATCACACTTGAGCGATCACAAGCAAGGGACCACCAGACCTGCAATGAGACACCAGGAAGTGTCAGACTCATGATGGATAGCCAGAGGAAAAATAACAAGGCCTCTGCTGCCTAATTAACCTCTTGAGGACCAATGACAGAACTGTTCAGTCATACATGCATTGACTTTAAAGACCATTGGTCCTTAAAGGGTTACCACCAGTGGTTCCACCACTGCCTGGGCCCCCCCTCCAGTGGTGGAATGCCAGGGCCTGTTCGCAAGTGCGAATGACCTCTTCGACCCTTGTAGTTACGCCACTAAAATCCGAACGCTAATGCCAGCGCCAATTTTTTTTTAGAAAGTATTTGACCAGGAAGGATACATTTGAGATTTCTCTTTTTTCAAGTATGTCCTGGATGGCGAGTATGTACCGTTAGGTGTCTTGCCCAAGGACACTTACTGGAGAGGTGCTTTTGCTGGGATCAAACCCATGTCTCCACAGGCTCTCTCCATGCAGAGCAGTGATGTTACCTCTACTCCACCCATCCGGTACAATTAAGGAAACTCGTACATTCGGCCATAGACCCTTATGTTTGACTCTTCGCATTACAACATAACTTGCCTATTTATGTTTCTTTCCAGAAGTCTTCCTGAAATGGCAAAATGCACCCTTTTTTTAAAAAAAAATTAGGCCGGTGATAACACTTTTTTCTGTATCTTAAATTCTATTAAAATGCAATTTTACCTTCTCTTCTATAGATAAAAGGTCCAGGTATTGGTCTTCTTGGTCATTCAAAAGGTGGAGACCTGGTCCTTTCCATGGCTTCTTTCCTCAAGGGTATCTCCGCGACGGTGGTCGTTAACAGCTCAATTTCAAACATTGGAGCAGCACTACGGTACAAGGACATCTTTATACCGGCTACCGAATACGACGCAAGTAAGCTAACATTTTCTGAGGACGGAGTGGCTGACATAACAAATATGTTGGCTAACCCGCTAGAAGAACCCCATCGCAAGTGCCTCATTCCCATATGGAAGGCCGACTGCAAGTTTCTTTTTATTGTCGGGCAAGACGACCGGAATTTTCGGAGCGAATTCTATGCCCAAACAGCTTGCAGTCTACTGGAGGAACATGGAAAGGAGAACCCGGAAGTTGTAATCTATCCTAGAACTGGACATTACATCGAGCCTCCATATTTCCCTCTCTGTAAGGCCTCCATGCACAGACTTGTGGGTACTCCAGTGGTATGGGGTGGTGAATCCAAGCCACATGCCATGGCACAGGTCGATGCTTGGAAGAGAGTTCAGGTGTTTTTCCACAAGTACCTTAACCAGTATTCTCTTGGGATGAGCAAACTATAACTTTATGTTGGCACTTCATACAGCATTGCAATTAATATGCAGTGCTGTACATTGGTAGAACAAAATAAACCTAAAAGGCAACAAATATGATTGACACATGGAAAAGAGGGCCCTGCTCAAGTGAGCGTATAATCTAAGGAGTTGGGTGTCCCACAGAGGTGACTTGCAGAGTATGAGAAGTAATCGTGGGGCTGTGTGTGGGAGGATAGATCAACAGATGTTTCTGAACTACACCTCCTATGATTCTCTGGCTAGTTACTGCATTTAAAGAATTCTGGGATTTGTAGGCAATAAACATCTGGGGGTGGGGCCAGAGTTTGAGATCCCTGCTTCTAAATTAACGCTTTTTAGGGACGTGTTCCTCTCGTTATGACAGCCCACGCCTGGATCAATATGATAAAGGTGATGTCCTTGGTAACTTTTCAGTATTTACAGCAAATAAATGTTTCTAGCTTTTATAATTCCAATATTCTGTTTAAGGCCATGATTCTCTTTGTGAATCGGTTTAGGTGGATATAGCGCACAGCACTTACTTGGCGTGGTTAAGCAGGCTCAGATCCTTTGCACTATTAATGTTCCGAAAATGAACAAATTGTACTTGAATTCATATATTTGTGATTTTGTTTTTTTACAAGTTTAATTGCTGCATTTTGTTTCACGCTTGGTTGGATATAAATAAAATTACTATTGTAAGTAATATTTTTGTCCATGTATGCCTCATAAATATGGGAAACATAAATCATTTTCCCTCTGACATTTGTTGTACTTTAATATAGGGCTGCAACTAACGATTAGTTGGCCGATTTATTATTTCGATTAATCGATTCATCGGATAAAAAAGATTTTTTTTTTCCTTTTTTTTTTAAAAGGAATTTTATGTAAAAAAATATAACCACAACCCCGCCTCCTTTTTTCATAAGCAATTTGCGTAGTGTACGTAACTTTCGTACCTTCGTACTTTTCACACAAGGTATGCGAGTGCTTGGTCAGAGGGATGGGTTGATGCTGCGAGTGCTTGGTCAGAGGGATGGGTTGATGCTGCGAGTGCTTGGTCAGAGGGATGGGTTGATGCTGCGAGTGCTTGGTCAGAGGGATGGGTTGATGCTGCGAGTGCTTGGTCAGAGGGATGGGTTGATGCTGCGAGTGCTTGGTCAGAGGGATGGGTTGATGCTGCATGTGCAGCTTAAGCCCATATTTGCTTTCTCAAATGAACGTGGCTACAAGCACTTGGTCATAGATGATGATGTCAGCATGAAATCGGGGTTAATAAGCTAAAGTGGTCAGGGTGCATAGAGTGTCCCTTTTTTAAATTATTCAGACTTCATTCACTCACTATTCAGGCACTTCTGTTTTTTTTGCATTCTTTTGGATCAACAGCAGTAGGTGATGTGTGAAAGGCTGAACTCGATGGACGCACGGCTTTTTTCAGCCTACATAACTATGTGAACAAACTGAGTGGGAGGAGGGACTGTAGGTGGAAGGGAGTGACTTTGCTCAGGTGACTTGACCTGAGAGGGAGTTGGTATGGGCAAAAGACCAGATCTGAGTGTGGGAGTGAGTTTGGGGAAAGTGACCAGACCAAAGGGAGGGAATGGCAGTTCCTGACCAAAGAGGGTGTGGCAGGGAGGTGGCACAGGACTCCAGCTTCAAGTAAGGTTAAAACACTGGCATATAGCTCCTTCACCCAGTGGCAGTATCCTATTATTTGTGTTATAGTTCTGCTACTGTTGTAAACAGAATAAAAACAAACTGGTTGTGTTTGACATAACCCTAGAACTAAATCATACCGAGTAAAGCAGCGGCGCGTCTTCTCCAATCAGCTTCGGCGCTGAGGTTAGGTTATTTACGTTTAACTCAGTCTGACTCTAAACAGTGTGTGCTGGACACAGGACGATTAATCGACACCGATTAATCAATGATTAAACTAGTTGACAACTAATTTATCGATTAGTTGTTTCAGCCCTACTTTAATATAAGTAAATTTTCCAGTATCATTGACATGAAATTTCGGTGCTCACTCGTTCGGTGCGCTTCGGCGATTCTTCATTTTGCTGACCCCAGCAGTGAATTCAGTATTCACCAATCCGCACGCTGAACTGACCGCCGCAAGGGTTAAAAAAAACAACTGAACACTGCTATTTTAACCCCATTAACGATGGGCGGGCGTCCCTCGTCAGGGGTGGCTTAACTCTGGTGAGGCGTACATGCAAAATGACAGCGAAATATGGTGCAATTCGGTAATGTTCGGCGGAACCAAAATGATCCCATTGGAAACTCTTCACAGAACGTAGAAATTTTTGCGAAATTCCCTGTTTTTTGGTATTTCATTTTGACAGGTTTAAACAGGCGAATCCCATAGGGTTCAATGCAGTAAATGGAATATCTATTTTTATTTTTTGTTTATGAAAACCCTTTTTATTTTTTTAGAAGACATTTTTTTTTTTTTCCAACCCTCAAAATTTCCACTCGCCTGCTCGCATTTGGCGAGTGGAAATCAATTGAGGGCGAGCGGGAATTCACACGCAGGCAGCATGATGCATTATATCGCACTGCCTGCTCTGTGTATTCCGGCGGCGGCAGTTTTTTTTTTTTTTTTGCCTGGCTGACGTGCTCAGGGCCAGTCAGCGTGCTTTTCTTTTTCAGCAACAGCTGGACATGGCCCGAGTCATTTCCGGCACGCTGAACGCTCAGTTTCCTTTTTTTCCCTTCCCCATAGAGAGCACGCCGGCTACAGTGATTCCAGATCTGTGTAGCCTGCGATCTAGGAACCAGGGAAGGAGAACGTCCACCCAGCGGGGGAGGAAAACAGTCCTCAGAGTGCCACAAAGGGAGGGGGGTGCAAATTCCTTCTCCCGCTGCTCTCCTTACTCAAATTCCCTCTCCTTACTGCTTCAAGCTTAATCTGCTTCATGCTCCGTCGCTGAATCCAGCATGCCTAAGTGAGTGAGGGAAGCGGAGATAATCACCGCCCCCTCAGTCTACTCGAAGGTCAGGTAAAGGGAGGGGAAGGTGTGGAGAGTATTGCATTAAATGGAGTGGGGGGGGACAGGAATGAATTGAGTGAGGAACAGAAATGAATTGAGTGGGGGGACAGAAATGAATTGAGTGGGGGGGACAGGAATGAATTAAATTGAGTGGGGGGACAGGAATGGATTAAATGGAGAGAGAAATGAAATAACTGGGGAGAGAAATTAAATAAATGCTGGGGAGAGAAATGAATTGGGCAAAATAAATGAAATAAAAGGAGGGAGAAATGAATTAAAGGGGGCCCTTGATAGAAAAAAAAGGTTCCCCACCCCCTGTTGTAAACTAAGTGAAAGTAAAAAGCTGCCGAGCTGTCTGCGCTGGAAGTGGTGCCAGAACCAGCGCCGCTACTACAACTCCTGTGAGGGTCCATATTTAGTGAAATGGTGGCATAGCCGTTTGGGTTTATGCAAAATAAATCTATTTATAAAGAAAGAGGTGATACGGAAGGAGAAAAAAATGGGGATGGAAGATCGCACATGAATATTAATGGATTTATCTGTTTAAGCATCCAAGGAGGAAACCTGACTTTGGAGTCTTCTAACTTCTGTTGATAATACGCTCTTTTCATTATTCATATGGCAGGTTAAGTTCGACTTGATATGTTGGTGCATAAACCCCAAATTAATTTGGTCCTAAAATCTGTTGGAGAGGAGTCTGTCTGTACTTAATGGATGATACTACTTGTCTGGGTCTGGTGCCTGGGTATTAATGTTATTTATTTTTGTAGCTTTATTCTGAATAAATCTTTTAACAGTGTAATTTCATAAGATAATTTAAGAGGGTGTGTTTAGGGGCGGAGTTCAGGGCAGGGTAGGTGGGGCAACTGGTGGCGAGTAACTCTTAAGGTCTGGCTAGTAGCTTGGGAATTGAAATTTTGAGCCCTGTTTTTTTCTATTCTGTAATAGACCTTTCTAACATGTTTTTAAAGAAACATTTTTTTATTTGGACACATTTTTAGTGATTTAAGCTCCAATTAGAAGAATAGGAGACTTCCTTTTTTTTATTCTTTCTGGTACTGTGGAATTCGCCAAAACCAATTCCGTGCAATTCAGCAGACTTCGCTGACTTCCGATAACTGCTTCAGTGACTCCAATTTCAGCAAAATACAGTGACCATTTGCTAAATAGTGAATTCGCCAAATTAGCGATGAAATGAAATCACTAAAGTGTGCCGAAATGCAAAGAACCAAAATTGCGTTCAGCTTCAGTGCATTGTCAATAGACATCTTACTATTTTTACGCACTCACTGTGTGTATCTCTGTTTTCAATAGGACAGCGGTTCTTTGGTGCCATTCTGACAAAATAAGTTTATGCTGGGCAAAGATTTAAAAACGTGTAGCGCTCACTCCCAGAGGAGCAGCTGAATTAACCTCGGGTTAGTCTCACCGCGCTAGGGAATAACTATACACCAGCACTGTTGTGGATTTTTATAGATTATATTCTTTACTGGTCCCAATAAAGAAGCCTATATATGTTAGATACGGTATTTGAACGACAGGATTTCGTAATGCGGGAAAAACACGCGGCGGCAAAAGAAAAGTTTAACCCCTTCAGTTCTGGAGTGTAAGTCCCGTGAATGTAATGTCTCAAAAAGTTGTATGTGTATTGTCCCGGGTACTGTATTCAACTGGCCAGTGAATGAAACAAACAAATCTTCGACTAATCACGTTCACCCTGTAGATTTAAATAATAATGCAGCGTGAGGTTCTTAGATTTGGAACTGCGGCCTGGGAGGCCTCTCACCCATCCGTTAGACAATCTGTTCAGCGCCCGATCAAGGATGTCTCTCCGCTTGTGCACTGGGACTCTGTGCCACTGGATCCGCTCCCTTGCTTGTCCGATCTCCACACTGCGGAACTACGACCTACCGCCTGCACTCCTAATGGATCATCGCGGTCTAACTCGGGGTCCAGCCGGAACTAAATTGCTACTCAGACCTCTCAGCGGTGCGTAGGTAGGTCTCTGCAAGGTCACCGTCCCGATCTCCAGTACCCGCGAGGCAGCGCCTGCACTCCGGCCTGGTCACGATCCCTGGCAGTCTCACGTGCGTCCTCCACCTTTCGCCGCTCGGCTCAGTCTGCACGAGGCTGCTGATCTCCTTCCTCTTCCTCCCACCCACTTCCTGTACTCCCGCAAAGCATGATGGAAATTGTAGTTCCGTTTATGTCCAACATAGTTCATATTGCCTCTGCCTCCCCCTGGTGGCCATCATAAGTAAATGCAGCAAACACAGTCTTTAAACAGCGCTACAAATGTAATTGCCAGTAAATATGCGGATATCACTGCATACATGCACAAATTTATTGTTTCCATTACATATATTTTTCATTCTGGGTTTCATGTACAGAACCTTAAAATGCCAGTTTGATGCGCTCTGTGATCTTCTGGCTGGTCTGGTTGATGGTGTCAGTATGGAGAGGAAGGGGAGGTGAGAGGAGCTTCCCCATCAGTTGCCAGCGATTGCAACCCACAAGTAAACAATCCCAATCAATCACTTCTTGTCTGTGCCTGATTCCAGGAGGACAGACCTGCCAAGACACAGGTTGCCCTCCCCACCATGATCTGGGAGTCACACGCAAAGACTTCTGGGACCTGCGGTTCGGAGTCCACTCGACCAGAGAGAACTACGCCTCCCGTGATGCTTTGTGTTTATGGAAGGGAGAACCTCCACATGACGACCTTGAGCCAATAAACATAAAACCTGTCCCTTGGTTTAACCTGATCACACAAAAGGGATTTATTTTCTGTTTTATTTTGTTTTACTGGGCACTACATGCAAATGTGTTGGAGTAGGAGGCTGCGAGTGCGTATAAAATGGTAATAAAATAGATGCATCTGATGTAGAATGGTCAAGTGACTCCATTGCTTCCTGTATTACCTCATACTTTATTGCGATCTCTCGCTCTCATATATATATATATATATAATCAGTTGTGTTCAAAATTATTCAACCCCCAATGCTGTAAAGGGTTTTAGGGAATTTAGTGTACATTTGTAATTGTATTCAGAATGAAATCCTACAAGGACTTTTTAAAGAACCATATGCAACTAAAATGACATCAATTGGTTTTGTAATACAGTAGTAAATGTTTCTTTTGTCAGATGTGGGTACTGAAGTTTCAGCTCAGACAATACGGCGCACACTGCGTAATGAAGGCCTCCATGCCAGAACTCCCAGGCGCACCCCCTTGCTGTCTCCAAAGAATAAGAAGAGTCGACTGCAGTATGCCAAAAGTCATGTGGACAAACCACAGAAGTTTTGGGATAGTGTTCTGTGGACTGATGAAACAAAATTAGAACTGTTTGGGCCCATGGATCAACGCTATGTTTGGAGGAGGAAGAACAAGGCCTATGAAGAAAAGAACACCTTGCCTACTGTGAAGCATGGCGGGGGGGTCAATCATGCTTTGGGGCTGTTTTGCTTCTGCAGGTACAGGGAAGCTTCAGCGTGTGCAAGGTACCATGAATTCTCTTCAGTACCAGGAGATATTGGATGACCTCTGGTGGGACTTAAAGAAAGCAGTTGCAGTGCGCAAGCCTAAGAACTAAGCCTAAGAGGCTTTTGCCCATGACGAATGGGCGAAGATACCCGTAGATCGCTGCAAGACACTTGTGTCAAGCTATGCTTCACGTTTAAAAGCTGTTAGTACAACATCCTTTTACAGTTATAAGTACTAAGATTGAATGTCACTTGGGGGTTGAATAAAACTGATAATGATGTGAGCACAGAAAAGACATTTGTGGTTATTTCATTATAAATGTTATGTTATATTTGTCTGACCTACACGTGCCTCTTTGATTTAATTGTAAGCAAGATGACTGAATGATCAAAATCAATGTCAAAGTGGCCAAAACACTCAATTTCAGTGGGGGTTGAATAATTTTGAACACAACTGTGTATGTATATATATATATATTTATTCTCTATCAGGGGTGTGGGAATTGTATCGCCCGACGCCCGGGACATGAAGATCCGGGCGCCGGGCGAGTTTTCTTTGAGATGCAGTCCGGCGGGCTAGATGCCCGCCGGACTGCGGACTTAATTCCAGGGACGCCCCCAATACCGGAAGCCAGCTTTGAGCTGGCTTGCTGGCATCTGAGGGGCTGGGGCGGCTTTCCGAACGCTCTAACGGCATTTGGACAGGCCCCAGCAGCTTACCGCATTTCGTACCGTCTAACGAGCGCCGCGTGCAAAGTCTTCCAGCGGCCGCTCATTGGGAAGCCCCCAGGCGCGATCTGAGTTTGCGAGATCGCGCTGGGAGCAATCTCGCGTAGGGACGTGCAGTCAGGGGTGGCAGGGGAGGCGGAGCCTCCCCTGCCATGCCAGTAAATTAATGAGCTCATTGTGTGTAATGACATGTGATGTTGTGGATGTACATTTAAACTGTAAATAAATTGTTATTTATACTCATACTCACCTCTCCTCGCTCCCTCGCTGTGCTTGGCTTCTTCTCTGTCCGCTTTTTTTTCTCCTGCGCTTTCACTTTCACAGTTTGCCGGCTGCTGTGTGTGTGGGTGTGTAATACACTACACAGACAGCAGGGGCAGCACTGAGCCAGCCTAGGCTACGCAATGTACGCAGCCCAACGCTACGCTAATTGCGGAGCTCAAGCTGGTGGCAGGCAAGCTCGTCATTGCCTCCAGGCAATGACAGCAAATGAAGCTTTAGCCAATGGGAAAGCTCCATTGTCTCAAGCAAGTTTTTTTTTTTAACAAAAAAAGCCCACCATTGGAGGCAGTGCTCCCATGGTTTGATTGACGCAGGACAGTCATGTGACTGTCCTCGTCAATCGTGAGGGGCGGGCAGGGAGATCACAGCAGTGTGACTGTGACAAACCCCCTCCAGAAAGTGCTGAGCGCATGTGTGTGCGATAAACACACACACACATGCGCTCAGCACAGAGGGGGGGGGGGTTGTCACAGTCACACACACTCTCAAGCTCACAGCACTGGCTCCAGCAGCTCCTCCTACTCACTCAGTAACGATCACCTCGTGCCAGCACCACAGAGACACGTGGGAAAGAAAGTAGCAGCAGCTGGATGTGTGGTGCTCGCAGGGAGGGACCCCATCACTGACACTGACCTCTTCTCTCTCCACTTTGACAGCACAGCCAGTGAGGAGCTGTTATCCCAGAGTCTCAGGTAAATAAGGAGCCCTCCCCTGCAGGAACCCTGTGACTCAGCTGGGGCATATCCATGAGCTGGGGCGCCATATCCATGAGCTGGGGCAAATCCATGAGCTGGGGCAAATCCATGTGCTGGGGCAAATTCATGAGCTGCTGGGGCATATCCATGAGGTGCTGGGGCAAATCCATGAGCTGGGGCATATCCATGAGCTGCTGGGGCATATCCATGAGCTACTGGGGCATATCCATGAGCTGCTGGGGCATATCCATGAGCTGCTGGGGCATATCCATGAGCTGGGGCATATCCATGTGCTGGGGCATGTCCATGAGCTGGGGCAAATCCATGAGCTGGGGCAAATCCATGAGCTGGGGCATATCCATGTGCTGCTGGGGCATATCCATGTGCTGCTGGGGCATATCCATGTGCTGCTGGGGCATATCCATGAGCTGGGGCATATCCATGTGCTGGGGCATATCCATGAGCTGGGGCAAATCCATGAGCTACTGGGGCATATCCATGAGCTGCTGGGGCATATCCATGTGCTGCTGGGGCATATCCATGTGCTGGGGCAAATCCATGAGCTGGGGCATATCCATGTGCTGCTGGGGCATATCCATGTGCTGCTGGGGCAAATCCATGTGCTGCTGGGGCATATCCATGTGCTGCTGGGGCATATCCATGAGCTGGGGCATATCCATGTGCTGGGGCATATCCATGTGCTGCTGGGGCATATCCATGTGCTGCTGGGGCATATCCATGAGCTGGGGCATATCCATGAGCTGGGGCATATCCATGTGCTGCGGCATATCCATGTGCTGCTGGGGCATATCCATGAGCTGGGGCAAATCCATGAGCTGCTGGGGCAAATCCATGTGCTGGGGCATATCCATGAGCTGGGGCAATATCAATGAGAGGAGCTGGGGCAAAATCCATGAGAGGAGCTGGGGCAGTATATCCATGAGAGGAGCTGGGGCAGTATATCCATGAAAGGAGCTGGGGCAATATCCATGAGAGGAGCTGGGGCAATATCCATGAGAGGAGCTGGGGCAAAATCCATGAGAGGAGCTGGGGCAGTATATCCATGAAAGGAGCTGGGGCAAAATCCATGAGAGGAGCTGGGGCAGTATATCCATGAGAGGAGCTGGGGCAGTATATCCATGAAAGGAGCTGGGGCAATATCCATGAGAGGAGCTGGGGCATATCCATGAGAGGAGCTGGGGCAATATATCCATGAGAGGAGCTGGGGCAGTATATCCATGAAAGGAGCTGGGGCAATATCCATGAGAGGAGCTGGGGCATATCCATGAGAGGAGCTGGGGCAGTATATCCATGAAAGGAGCTGGGGCAAAATCCATGAGAGGAGCTGGGGCCATATCCATGTGAGCTGGGGCATTATCCTTGTGTGCTGGGGGCAGTATCCATGTGTGCTGGGGGCATATCCATGAGAGCTGGGGCAATATCCATGTGTGAGCTGGTCTGGGGCAATATATCCATGTGTGAGCTGGTCTGGGGCAATATATCCATATGTGAGCTGAGGCGCAATATATCCATATGTGAGCTGGGGCAATATATCCATATGTGAGCTGAGGCGCAATATATCCATATGTGAGCTGGGGCAATATATCCATATGTGAGCTGAGGCGCAATATATCCATATGTGAGCTGGGGCAATATATCCATATGTGAGCTGAGGCGCAATATATCCATATGTGAGCTGGGGCAATATATCCATATGTGAGCTGAGGCGCAATATATCCATATGTGAGCTGGGGCAATATATATCCATGGGTGAGCTGCTGGGGGCAATATATCAATGCGTAAATTGTGACTGCGTAACCCTGTGTATATCTGGCTCTGATACAAGCCAGTGCCTCACCAGCCACTGACCTCACCGCACGTCACTGATCTCGCGGGACCGCGGCTGGGGGCTTAGCAACGAGCGGCCGCTGGAAGACTTTGCACGAGGCATTCGTTAGAAGGTACGAAATGCGGTAAACTGCAGGGGCCTGTTCGAATGCCGATAGAGTGTTCGGACAGCTCCCCATGTCTGGTCTGAGGTCTGAAACATGCCTGTGTGTGTGTATATACATACACACGGCTGCCCTCAGTGTTAGATAGATATCTATCTATCAGTCCTGTGTGTGTGTGTATTTACATACATACGCATTGCAGCCCTGTGTGTATACACACACATTGTATGTATACACACAGGGCTGCAATGTGTATGTATGCAAATACACACACACAGGACTGATATATATATATATATACACACACACACACATTGCAACCCTCAGTGTGTGTATATACAAACATTGCAGCCCTCAGTGTGTATAATTATATACCCTGAGGGCTGCAATGTATGTATATACACACACTGAGGGTTGCAATGTGTGTGTATGTAAATACACACACACGCAGGGTTGCAGAGTGTGTGTGTGTATACGTACTGAGTTGTGTGTGTGTATGTATATATATATATATATAATATATATACACACATTTCAGAACTCTGCAGCTGTGCATGTTTGTATATATACACACACACACACCTGCAATGTTTGTATACAGTATTCCCCCGGTCATTTGCGGTTCTGCGTTCGCGGACTCAGTGGTTCGCGGATTTTTTCCGCTTACCACATGGTAGTAGCATCCCGGTGTGTCATCTATGGTTCCTTATCGAATATTGTTCCAAGGAGCCCTCGGCAAAGTAGGGAACTCCACCTCCCCAGGCTCCAACACATCAGCGTCTCCCAAACACATGCCTTTGTGCAGCCCCCTGATGTGTTGGAGCCTGGGGAGGTGGAGTTCCGTTCTTTGCCGAGGGCTCCTTGGAACAGTATTCGATAAAGGAACCATATAGGATACAACACCCCGGCAGAGAACTGCTCCTGTGCATCTCCGGGCGGACAATCGTGGCCAGGGCATTCCCTTCTCTCAGCATCGTTACGAGAGAGGAGATGCCGAGGCTCCTGGATCCCCGGACCACAATTGCGCGGGGTGCACAGGAGTCTCGGCATCTCCTCTCTCTGAACTATGCCGAGAGAGGAGAATGCCCTGGACACGATCTTGAGTCTGGAGATGCACAGGAGCAGCCATTCTGCCAGGAGGACGGCGGCTCCTGGGTCCTAATGCCGCATGGCTGTGCTTTTTTTAGCACAGCCACAATTCGCGGTTTTCTCAAAATTCGCAGGGGTTGTTAGAACGTAACCCCCGCGAATTTCGGGGGATTACTGTATATACAGAATTCTGAAATTATATATATATATATATATATATATATATTATAACAAACCAGAAAGAGAGCACACCAAACAACATGTTCAAACAGTACAGAAGAAACCACAACAGCAGCTAAATTCATTTAAACAGGAGATTTTACCAGGTTTAACCCTTTAAATGCCTACAAACAATTCTTATCCCCTTCAAATGCACTATAGTTCTTAACCCTTTGATGTTGAGCTGTGTTGAAAATGGTGAAAGTTTAGTTTGCAATGGATGGCCATGGATTGCGTAAGCCTGCCAACAGCGACAATGTATTCCACCCTTGGCAGGTCCTATCATACTAACCTAATGACTGCTCTTATGGGATAAACTTACTCGTTGAGGACCCAGTCCTTTCTGAAGCTCCCTGCAGATCAAGGTTTAAATAGAACCTGTGGGTGGAGCACCTGTGACAGGGAGGGGTGCTTGCCCAAAGGGTTGTCAGCCCTTTTCATACAAAATACACAAGAAGGGCAGCACTCAACCTTAACTACGCTTTCAGTGCGGGTGCATCTCAAGACAATTTTGTATGAAAAGGGCTGACAACCCTTTGGGCAAGCACCCCTCCCTGTCACAGGTGCTCCACCACACAGGTTCTATTTAAACCTTGATCTGCAGGGAGCTTCAGAAAGGACTGGGTCCTCAACGAGTAAGTTTATCCCATAAGAGCAGTCATTAGGTTAGTATGATAGGACCTGCCAAGGGTGGAATACATTGTCGCTGTTGGCAGGCTTACGCAATCCATGGCCATCCATTGCAAACTAAACTTCCACCATTTTCAACACAGCTCAACATCAAAGGGTTAAGAACTATAGTGCATTTGAAGGGGATAAGAATTGTTTGTAGGCATTTAAAGGGTTAAACCTGGTAAAATCTCCTGTTTAAATGAATTTAGCTGCTGTTGTGGTTTCTTCTGTACTGTTTGAACATGTTGTTTGGTGTGCTCTCTTTCTGGTTTGTTGTATTATATTGTCTTGAGATGCACCCGCACTGAAAGCGTAGTTAAGGTTGAGTGCTGCCCTTCTTGTGTATTTTATATATATACACACACACACACACACACACAGTTGCAATGTGTTTGTATATAAACAGTTCTGAAATGTGTGTAATATATATACACACACACACACACACTTCAAAACTCAGTATGTATACACACACACTGCAACCCTCAACCCTTTATATACATATGTATGCATTTATATACATATATATGTATACACACATACATACACATTGCAGCCATGTGTGTGTATACATACATACAATGTGTATGTATACACACACGGTACATACATGTGTATATATGTAAATATGTAAATACACACACAGGGCTGCAATGTGTGTGTATGTATATATATATTATATATATATATATGTACATAGATACACACAACAAAATAGTGTTTAAATAAAGGTCTTTATTCATCACATGTATCTGACGCTGCCTCTCTAGGCTGTTATGAATAAAGACCTTTTATTTAAACACTATTTTGTTGAAATTATCAGGACAAGTTGATCGTCCTGAGGGACAAGTAGATTGGACTACTACTTAGTCCGTTGGACAAGTATATTTTTTTTAAATTTCCACACCCCTGATATATTAGACCTGCATCAGCTAGATTAGGGTCTGTTAAAAAAAGTCACATGATGTCACAATTTCAGGAAGAAAAATATACAGTTATATATAACCATAAATATTGTGCAAAGTGTACTTTTTCAGCTTTTACTCTACGTGACTGTGCATTAATATATATAAATATAATTATTGAGATATTTATTATGGATGAGGTCATTGGTCCCAGCTTAACAAATCTGATTGCCCTTCGGTATCGAGGAAAAGGGACAACCCCCCGGAAGAAAATACAAAACCTTCCTTTTTACCTTCTGTGTCTATCCTCTGATCGTTTATCTCTTGTTCTCGTATCGGCGTTCCTCAGGCATTCTAGTTAAATGTTTAAATATTTTCCCGCTATTGGGAAGATATATTCCTTACAATGTATATTTTTTAGGACATCAACCTTTAGCCCGAGCAGCACAAATAAAGAAATCTCACCTTCAAACCATTTCCCAATTAAATTACATTAATACAATTTACTAGAAAAAAACACAATGAGACATATATTTAAATTAATTTTACATTTATTAGGTAAATTTAGCATAATAAAAGTCATTTTGTTGAATATAACAGGTGAATAGGGGATTTATGAGCCAGAACAAAGCCTGAAGGTTATTAAGGTTTTGACCAGGAAACTGGCCATGATATGGGCAACCTCTGGACTCACGAAGAGTCGTCCCTCAGCACCCAGGAGAGGAAAAACTCCTTTGGGAGAAACCTCTGAGAGAACCATGGCATGAAGGACCGCCCTTCCCTCTGGGCATTAAGAGGTTAATACAATGAGCTTAAGTGAAAATAGGGTTTGTTCTGTTTAAAATATGGACATATATATTGGATAGACAGACACAGACAGACAGACATAAAACATGAAATCTAAACAGGTAACACAAGGGCATTACCTGCTGAGCGTTAGGCCTAACCCCCTCCCTGCAAACCTTGCAACGCAGCGCACGCAAAGCTTTAGTTGGGATGGTCATCCCAACTAAAGAAGCACCGATCTTTCTAAAAGGGTATACGAGTAGGAACGCTATAATATAGCGCCCCCTGCTAGAACCTCCAAAGCACCAAGGTCAGATTTAGGGTAGTCACGCTCCAAGTCTTGAGACACATCCAAATGAGGCACAGATCTCCACACCACAAGAAGGATACAGGGACAGCAGCTCAGGAGGTGAATCTCTGTCACAGCCTCGGATGTGTCTGGGAGATAATAGAATGTTCAAGCGACTCCAGCAGCAGCTACCTCTATGACCTAACAGAAGCTACCCTTATGACATCACAGGGTGCCATGGGGATTCATCAACAGCTAAGAATAAACATCCCTGAGGGGGAAGGGAGAAGGATATTATAATCAATATAGATGGGATTGTTATTGTGATTTGTTTTTTTTTAGAAGAAAAACATAAAAAAATAACTGGAAATATCTGTCTATTTAGTTATAAATCCCACTAACGTTGTCTTGTCACCTGTTTTTCATCTTTATGGATATTTTGCAATGCAAGATGTACGTGAGCGTAATAAAATAATTGGTGGTATGAAATTATCCATCAGCTGCAGAGTCTGGCGGCTTTGCATGAAGTACATGAACGACAATATGTCAACTGTCATTTATGAGTGCTGTGCCCCTATGTGACAGACGTGACTCGTATACACAAGCACTTATGCATTACTCTATAGTACTGGGGAATAGCCAGCAACTGGCAGTTATATGCTGGGATGCTACTTTCTGGTGGCCGTCTCTGGGTTGCTATGTTCGTATCCAGGGTCAAAGTCCTAAAAAATATATGTAGTGTCATTTATCTGTCTTTATGTAGGGTCATTTCACTCTTAACCAATAACCCACACTCTAATGTTATATTAATACATGTATCATCATAATGGTACCCTTAAACACAGGTATATATCTATATATAATATATATATATATATAATGTATTAAATGTGCCGACACTCCAGGACAGTTCAGCAAATAACATATAGTTAAACCATTTAAACTTTGCCACAACGTTTCAGACCCTCTAGGGGACTTTTTTCAGGACAAATTTTAACTAACATCACGGGAGCGGGCTCCTCTTTTCCCTCTTAGATTGTAAGCTCACGGGAGCGGGCTCCTCTTTTCCCTCTTAGGCTGGCGTCAGACGAGCGTATTTGAAGAGCGGAAGGAACATCCTTGAGAGTGGACGTTACTTCCACTCGACGCCCATCTGGCCACCCACTTAGTGCGCTCAACGCTGTAAGGCTCGATCCTCCTACGGAGGATTGCGCTTTGCAGCTCCGTCAACCCGCGTCCTAGTGCTTTGACGGAGAGGACTGCTGCATGGATGCAGCACAGACGCTGTTGCACGCTCAATTTGTGTGCGCGCAACAGTGTGTGGCTGGCCTCGTCGAAGCAGCTCAATGCTGCGATGGACACCAGAAGGCACATCAGTACGGGCGCACATAGTGCGCTCGTCTGACGCCAGCCTTAGATTGTAAACTCACGTGAGCGGGCTCCTCTTTTCCCTGTTAGATTGTAAACTCACGTGAGCGGGCTCCTCGTTTCCCTGTTAGATTGTAAACTCACGTGAGCGGGCTCCTCGTTTCCCTGTTAGATCGTAAACTCACGTGAGTGGGCTCCTCGTTTCCCTCTTAAATCATAAGCTCATGTGAGCGGGCTCCTCTTTTACCTCTTAGATCGTAGCGTCACGTGAGCGGGCTCCTCGTTTCCCTGTTACATCGTAAACTCACGTGAGTGGGCTCCTCGTTTCCCTCTTAAATCATAAGCTCATGTGAGCGGGCTCCTCTTTTACCTCTTAGATCGTAGCGTCACATGAGCGGGCTCCTCGTTTCCCTGTTAGATTGTAAACTCACGTGAGCGGGCTCCTCGTTTCCCTCTTAGATCGTACCTTCACGTGAGCGGGCTCTTCTTTTCCCTCTTAGATCGTAGCTTCACGTGAGCGGGCTCCTCTTTTACCTCTTAGATCGTAGCTTCACGTGAGCGGCTCCTCTTTTCCCTCTTAGATCGTAGCTTCACGTGAGCCGGCTCCTCTTTTCCCTCTTAGATCGTACCTTCAAGTGAGCGGGCTCCTCTTTTACCTCTTAGATCGTAGCTTCACGTGAGCGGGCTCCTCTTTTACCTCTTAGATCGTAGCTTCACGTGAGCGGGCTCCTCTTTTACCTCTTAGATCGTAGCTTCACGTGAGCGGGCTCCTCTTTTACCTCTTAGATCGTACCTTCACGTGAGCGGGCTCCTCTTTTCCCTCTTAGATCGTACCTTCACGTGAGCGGGCTCCTCTTTTCCCTCTTAGATCGTAGCTTCACGTGAGCGGGCTCCTCTTTTACCTATTAGATCGTACCTTCACGTGAGCGGGCTCCTCTTTTCCCTCTTAGATCGTAGCTTCACGTGAGCGGGCTCCTCTTTTACCTCTTAGATCGTAGCTTCACGTGAGCGGGCTCCTCTTTTCCCTCTTAGATCGTAGCTTCACGTGAGCGGGCTCCTCTTTTACCTCTTAGATCGTACCTTCACGTGAGCGGGCTCCTCTTTTCCCTCTTAGATCGTAGCTTCACGTGAGCGGGCTCCTCTTTTACCTCTTAGATCGTACCTTCACGTGAGCGGGCTCCTCTTTTCCCTCTTAGATCGTAGCTTCACGTGAGCGGGCTCCTCTTTTACCTCTTAGATCGTACCTTCACGTGAGCGGGCTCCTCTTTTCCCTCTTAGATCGTAGCTTCACGTGAGCGGGCTCCTCTTTTACCTCTTAGATCGTACCTTCACGTGAGCGGGCTCCTCTTTTCCCTCTTAGATCGTAGCTTCACGTGAGCGGGCTCCTCTTTTACCTCTTAGATCGTAGCTTCACGTGAGCGGGCTCCTCTTTTCCCTCTTAGATCGTAGCTTCACATGAGCGGGCTCCTCTTTTACCTCTTAGATCGTACCTTCACGTGAGCGGGCTCCTCTTTTCCCTCTTAGATCGTAGCTTCACGTGAGCGGGCTCCTCTTTTACCTCTTAGATCGTACCTTCACGTGAGCGGGCTCCTCTTTTCCCTCTTAGATCGTACCTTCACGTGAGCGGGCTCCTCTTTTCCCTCTTAGATCGTAGCTTCACGTGAGCGGGCTCCTCTTTTCCCTCTTAGATCGTACCTTCACGTGAGCGGGCTCCTCTTTTCCCTCTTAGATCGTAGCTTCACGTGAGCGGGCTCCTCTTTTACCTCTTAGATCGTACCTTCACGTGAGCGGGCTCCTCTTTTCCCTCTTAGATCGTAGCTTCACGTGAGCGGGCTCCTCTTTTACCTCTTAGATCGTAGCTTCACGTGAGCGGGCTCCTCTTTTCCCTCTTAGATCGTAGCTTCACGTGAGCGGGCTCCTCTTTTACCTCTTAGATCGTAGCTTCACGTGAGCGGGCTCCTCTTTTACCTCTTAGATCGTACCTTCACGTGAGCGGGCTCCTCTTTTCCCTCTTAGATCGTAGCTTCACGTGAGCGGGCTCCTCTTTTACCTCTTAGATCGTAGCTTCACGTGAGCGGGCTCCTCTTTTCCCTCTTAGATCGTAGCTTCACGTGAGCGGGCTCCTCTTTTACCTCTTAGATCGTACCTTCACGTGAGCGGGCTCCTCTTTTCCCTCTTAGATCGTAGCTTCATGTGAGCGGGCTCCTCTTTTACCTCTTAGATCGTAGCTTCACGTGAGCGGGCTCCTCTTTTCCCTCTTAGATCGTAGCTTCACGTGAGCGGGCTCCTCTTTTACCTCTTAGATCGTACCTTCACGTGAGCGGGCTCCTCTTTTCCCTCTTAGATCGTAGCTTCACGTGAGCGGGCTCCTCTTTTACCTCTTAGATCGTACCTTCACGTGAGCGGGCTCCTCTTTTCCCTCTTAGATCGTACCTTCACGTGAGCGGGCTCCTCTTTTCCCTCTTAGATCGTACCTTCACGTGAGCGGGCTCCTCTTTTCCCTCTTAGATCGTAGCTTCACGTGAGCGGGCTCCTCTTTTACCTCTTAGATCGTACCTTCACGTGAGCGGGCTCCTCTTTTCCCTCTTAGATCGTAGCTTCACGTGAGCGGGCTCCTCTTTTACCTCTTAGATCGTACCTTCACGTGAGCGGGCTCCTCTTTTCCCTCTTAGATCGTAGCTTCACGTGAGCGGGCTCCTCTTTTACCTCTTAGATCGTAGCTTCACGTGAGCGGGCTCCTCTTTTACCTCTTAGATAGTAGCTTCACGTGAGCGGGCTCCTCTTTTCCCTCTTAGATCGTAGCTTCACGTGAGCGGGCTCCTCTTTTACCTCTTAGATCGTACCTTCACGTGAGCGGGCTCCTCTTTTCCCTCTTAGATCGTAGCTTCACGTGAGCGGGCTCCTCTTTTACCTCTTAGATCGTACCTTCACGTGAGCGGGCTCCTCTTTTCCCTCTTAGATCGTAGCTTCACGTGAGCGGGCTCCTCTTTTACCTCTTAGATCGTACCTTCACGTGAGCGGGCTCCTCTTTTCCCTCTTAGATCGTAGCTTCACGTGAGCGGGCTCCTCTTTTACCTCTTAGATCGTAGCTTCACGTGAGCGGGCTCCTCTTTTCCCTCTTAGATCGTAGCTTCACGTGAGCGGGCTCCTCTTTTACCTCTTAGATCGTACCTTCACGTGAGCGGGCTCCTCTTTTCCCTCTTAGATCGTAGCTTCACGTGAGCGGGCTCCTCTTTTACCTCTTAGATCGTACCTTCACGTGAGCGGGCTCCTCTTTTCCCTCTTAGATCGTACCTTCACGTGAGCGGGCTCCTCTTTTCCCTCTTAGATCGTAGCTTCACGTGAGCGGGCTCCTCTTTTCCCTCTTAGATCGTACTTCACGTGAGCGGGCTCCTCTTTTCCTCTTAGATCGTAGCTTCATGTGAGCGGGCTCCTCTTTTCCCTCTTAGATCGTAGCTTCACGTGAGCGGGCTCCTCTTTTCCCTCTTAGATCGTAGCTTCACGTGAGCGGGCTCCTCTTTTCCTCTTAGATCGTACCTTCACGTGAGCGGCTCCTCTTTTCCCTCTTAGATCGTAGCTTCACGTGAGCGGGCTCCTCTTTTCCCTCTTAGATCGTAGCTTCACGTGAGCGGGCTCCTCTTTTCCCTCTTAGATCGTAGCTTCACGTGAGCGGGCTCCTCTTTTACCTCTTAGATCGTAGCTTCACGTGAGCGGGCTCCTCTTTTCCTCTTAGATCGTAGCTTCACGTGAGCGGGCTCCTCTTTTACCTCTTAGATCGTAGCTTCACGTGAGCGGGCTCCTCTTTTACCTCTTAGATCGTACCTTCACGTGAGCGGGCTCCTCTTTTCCCTCTTAGATCGTAGCTTCATGTGAGCGGGCTCCTCTTTTACCTCTTAGATCGTAGCTTCACGTGAGCGGGCTCCTCTTTTCCCTCTTAGATCGTAGCTTCACGTGAGCGGGCTCCTCTTTTACCTCTTAGATCGTACCTTCACGTGAGCGGGCTCCTCTTTTCCCTCTTAGATCGTAGCTTCACGTGAGCGGGCTCCTCTTTTACCTCTTAGATCGTACCTTCACGTGAGCGGGCTCCTCTTTTCCCTCTTAGATCGTACCTTCACGTGAGCGGGCTCCTCTTTTCCCTCTTAGATCGTACTTCACGTGAGCGGGCTCCTCTTTTCCCTCTTAGATCGTAGCTTCACGTGAGCGGGCTCCTCTTTTACCTCTTAGATCGTACCTTCACGTGAGCGGGCTCCTCTTTTCCCTCTTAGATCGTAGCTTCACGTGAGCGGGCTCCTCTTTTACCTCTTAGATCGTACCTTCACGTGAGCGGGCTCCTCTTTTCCCTCTTAGATCGTAGCTTCACGTGAGCCGGCTCCTCTTTTCCCTCTTAGATCGTAGCTTCACGTGAGCGGGCTCCTCTTTTACCTCTTAGATCGTAGCTTCACGTGAGCGGGCTCCTCTTTTCCCTCTTAGATCGTAGCTTCACGTGAGCGGGCTCCTCTTTTACCTCTTAGATCGTACCTTCACGTGAGCGGGCTCCTCTTTTCCCTCTTAGATCGTAGCTTCACGTGAGCGGGCTCCTCTTTTACCTCTTAGATCGTAGCTTCACGTGAGCGGGCTCCTCTTTTACCTCTTAGATCGTACCTTCACGTGAGCGGGCTCCTCTTTTCCCTCTTAGATCGTAGCTTCACGTGAGCCGGCTCCTCTTTTCCCTCTTAGATCGTAGCTTCACGTGAGCGGGCTCCTCTTTTACCTCTTAGATCGTAGCTTCACGTGAGCGGGCTCCTCTTTTCCCTCTTAGATCGTAGCTTCACGTGAGCGGGCTCCTCTTTTACCTCTTAGATCGTACCTTCACGTGAGCGGGCTCCTCTTTTCCCTCTTAGATCGTAGCTTCACGTGAGCGGGCTCCTCTTTTCCCTCTTAGATCGTAGCTTCACGTGAGCGGGCTCCTCTTTTACCTCTTAGATCGTACCTCACGTGAGCGGGCTCCTCTTTTCCCTCTTAGATCGTAGCTTCACGTGAGCGGCTCCTCTTTTCCCTCTTAGATCGTAGCTTCACGTGAGCGGGCTCCTCTTTTACCTCTTAGATCGTAGCTTCACGTGAGCGGGCTCCTCTTTTCCCTCTTAGATCGTAGCTTCACGTGAGCGGGCTCCTCTTTTACCTCTTAGATCGTACCTTCACGTGAGCGGGCTCCTCTTTTCCCTCTTAGATCGTAGCTTCACGTGAGCGGGCTCCTCTTTTACCTCTTAGATCGTAGCTTCACGTGAGCGGGCTCCTCTTTTACCTCTTAGATCGTACCTTCACGTGAGCGGGCTCCTCTTTTCCTCTTAGATCGTAGCTTCACGTGAGCCGGCTCCTCTTTTCCCTCTTAGATCGTAGCTTCACGTGAGCGGGCTCCTCTTTTACCTCTTAGATCGTAGCTTCACGTGAGCGGGCTCCTCTTTTCCCTCTTAGATCGTAGCTTCACGTGAGCGGGCTCCTCTTTTACCTCTTAGATCGTACCTTCACGTGAGCGGGCTCCTCTTTTCCCTCTTAGATCGTAGCTTCACGTGAGCGGGCTCCTCTTTTACCTCTTAGATCGTAGCTTCACGTGAGCGGGCTCCTCTTTTACCTCTTAGATCGTACCTTCACGAGAGCGGGCTCCTCTTTTCCCTCTTAGATCGTAGCTTCACGTGAGCGGGCTCCTCTTTTACCTCTAAGGCTAGGGTCAGACGAACGCGGTTTTAACGTGCGTTTAGCCGCACGAAATCACGGCCGTACTAGCAGCAAATGACGTCCAATGCCGGGGAACACACGAAGTACGGCCGCACGAAAGTTTGTCCGCGCAACGCAAGTGGCAAACGAACGCATTTTTTCTAGAACGTCAAACCGCTACTGCTGACGTACAGAGTGCGCTGCGTCCGCGTAGCGGCGTGTTTGCGTGATTAGGAGACGTCAGACGCTGCTAATGTCCGGCCAACATAACGTCCAGACACAAAAAGTGTTTTATTGATGATCCGTACAAAATCACGGACGAGAAAAATGCGCATCGTATGACCGCTATCGCGTATTCCGGGAAAAAATACGTACGTTCGTTCGACCGCACTTTTTCACGTTCGCGGGGAAAAATGCATTCGTCTGACCCTAGCCTTAGATCGTAACTTCACGTGAGCGGGCTCCTCTTTTACCTCTAAGGCTAGGGTCAGACTGAGGCAGTGCGAACGCGCGTTCTGGCGCACTTAATCACGGCCGTGCTAGCAGCAGATGCCGGGCAATGACGGCCAATATACGAAGTACGGTCGCACAAAAGTCCGGCTGCGCAACGCAAGTGGAAAATGAACGCATTTTTTCGAGAACGTTAAACCACTAGTACTGACGTACAGAGTGCGCTGCGTCCGCTAGCGGCGTGTGTGCGTGAATTGGAGACATCAGACGCTGCTAATGTCCAGCCAACATAACGTCCAGATGCAAGAAGTGTTTTATTGATGATCCGTACAAAATCACGGATGAAACTGCGCATAGTATGACCGCTATTGCGTATTCCGTGAAAAAATACGTCCATTCTTCGAACGCACATTTTCACGGACAACGTGAAAAATGCGTTAGTCTGACCCCAGCCTTAGATTGTAAACTCACATGAGCGGGCTCCTCTTTTACCACTTAGACTGTAAGCTCACGGGAACTTTAATGTAGGGAGTCAAATGATGCGGTTCATGATCCGATTAATCTAACAGGGTTATTCAGAGAGCGGTGAAAAGCAGGAGAATGACTGGAGAAGTGAAAATTCTAGGTCAAAATAGCCAAACCAGAAAAATTCTCCCTTTCATCTCACTTTCCAAATCGGCTATTTTGACCTAGAATTTTTCATTCTCCAGTCATTCTCCTGCTTTTCCCCGCTCTCTGAATAACCCTGTAAGTAAATCACTCATAATGAACCGAATCATTTCACTGATCCGGATTTGCCATCACTAGTGTTAGATTCATAGTTCGATACGCTCGGCGATCTTCCGAATGGTCTGGTTGATGGTGTCTCATTGACAGTTCGATGCGCTCGGCGATCTCTCGTGGTCTTCCAGTGTTCCTACGGTTTTCTGCGATCTCTCATCACAGGCATTTTTCCAGCACAGCGATTGATGCGGACTGGCTGCTCGATGCGCTCGGCAATCCGCGCGCTGGGCTTTGTGGTGTATCACGTGCTTTACAGCAGGCACAAAAGCGAAGCGAAGTGCAGACAGGCAGTGGGTGAAATGCTGCGAGGGATCCGGATCAGGGCCCTCCGCCCCTGGAAATGCCCAGCCCGCTGTGCCCCTAGCAGGCCTGTGTCCCTCTCCGTCCTGCCTCAGTCGGGCCTGGCAGATGAGAGGCTGCAGATAAGGGTGCTGGGGCTCGGTGCCAGGCAGCAGGTGACCCTCAGGTCTCTGGTGGCGGATGAGCAGGGCTGCCTCTTTGACTCCTGTGCCCATTATGAAGCTGACAGCTCGGGCACCGTTGATCTGCAACGTGATCCTTCTCATGGGGGTGAATATACCGGAGTGCTGCCCATGGGGCTTCTCTGGAGTTTGTCAGCCTCTGCTATAGAGAAGGATCCCCACAAAAGACTGGTGAAGAAGGATGTGCAGAAGTCCCCATTGGTCATGGAGATGTTGGTCCACAGGGGCTATAACAGGCCCACCAGTATACCTGGGGAGGTAATGGCCAGGGTTAAAATCCAGAGGCTGTTCACTGCCCCAGGAGTGCGGAGGATCAGGCTGAGCGAAGGGGCTGTGAGGGGCAGCTTGTTTTTACCACCAGGTAATCACCGTGTTAAAGGGGTACACTATTAAAAATAATAGCCCCCTTTCTTGCCCTTAAATAACTGGGCAGACGCAGCCTTTTCCCGCGTTTTTCCTTTTTTTTTTTTTTTTTTTGTCACCGCTTCAGCTCGGGGGCTTCAGAATCAGAGAGATCGTTCCTGCAGCTTGGCGCATCGCTCGAGACTCGTGCGCTTTACATTTGCAAGTTCTGTAGCGCCTGCGCAGAACAATAGATCTGAGCTGCACGTGCATGCGCAGAACCGATCCATCGACTGCCTCCCTGAGAACCCTCGCTATCACTGGCGGTCTCAGAGAGGGTGACATTGGCACGCAGAGCGCTTTGATGTCAGAAGTGACAGGCAGCCTGGAAATACAAAATCCCAGTTGTTAGTGATACTGGGTGGGATGGAAACCCCCCCCCCCCCACTCCACCCACCTTTTACTTTTTCAGTGGGGGGAGGCAATCCTGACCACTTCTTATTGTAAAGTGGTTACGAGGAGTAGAAAGTCCCTTTAATACCGAAGGTGGGGGTGGCAAAAACAAGGTAAACCTACCGATCATCCCTTGCTGAATGGGAGGGGGCAATCCTCAGCCTCCTCTCGCCACATTTCTTGCTTTTAATGGTCTAGCCGCCTCTAGCATGAGATTGTGAAACTCTGCAGAGTCCAGATATGACTAAAAGTCACAATGTCGCTAACATATATAAGCAGCTGCTTCTCTAGTAATGTGCTCTGTAACCTGATCGCAGTATCGGGTTAACAGGATCCCTGATTCTACAAGATGCTGCCCTGAACGGAATACAGACCATTTTGGCCCATTTTTTTTGCTTCACGCAGAATCGGCGGTTAGGGAGGCAGAATAAACATACGTGGATAAGGATCACCACATACCTAATTGTTTAAAACTATGGTTTCTGTATGATCTATAACAGGGCTTTTCCCTTTTTTTTTTTTGTTGTTCCTATACACCTTTCCCATACTATTTTTAAAAATTCAATAAACGTTACATAATACAAAAACAGGCAAAATCAAATGATAAAAAAAAAAAAAGCATACAAGTTTGGGTATATCCTGCTTTGTCAATCCAAAAGTCTCAGCAATGAGGTCTGCGCTAATCAGGAAGTGCCTCAACCAATCGGGAGCCACTCATTTAAATCTGTATGGGCTGAGCCGGTCCATTGGCAACATTAATGCTGTACCGGCGGTGTAGAAGCGTCATGTTAAGATACAGATCGTAACAGTTACAAGTATTTCTAAAGCGCTGACAAGTGCTGCAGTGCCGTACAATGGGTGCGACAAGCTCATAACAAGCAAAGTTGATTTTCTTATTTTCATTACGGTTTATCGTTGGGACTTTCCTTCTTCCTTAGGAGATGGGCCGTTCCCTGGGGTGATTGACATGTTTGGAGATGATGGCGGATTGGTGGAGTACCGCTCCAGTCTGCTGGCGAGTCACGGCTTTGCTTCTTTGGCGTTGCCATACTTGGCTTTTGAAGATCTCCCGCCAACCATGAGTGAATTCCAGCTAGAATATTTTGAACAAGCTGCACAATTCCTGGCTCGCCACCCCAAGGTAGGTGTGATGGTATATGGTCCTGCCACCATGACCACTTCCATTAGCTTGATTACTCATGGCGGCCAGAATTTACCTTTTAATCTGTTCTTAAACATTTTATAGTACATTCTACCCACTTATCCGCTTTAGTGCTCTATTCCCTGGTAGGCGCTAGAATGGGGAGGCTAACGGGGAAAACCTACCCTTAAGCGCCCCCCTTTTAGCACCATATTCCAGGACATGTGCTAATTCAGCAGCCTGCCCAGGAACGCAGCGCTACCCTCCATGATACTCACAGTAGCGCGTCTGTGCCATCACGAGTATCACCTGGAGTCAATAGGACTCCATAGAGGGTTGCAATGCCGGGCCGCGAGACTTGTGCGAGATCGTGGAGGGAGACTGGGGACTTTTTGTCCCCAGTCTCACTCTGCATGCAGAAGCAGTTGATCGGGCCACGGCTCTCGTCGCTAAAAAAACAGTTCACTCATCGGTGCGGTAATTAGCGCTAGGACTTTGTAATACCTTACTTATCCCCCCCCCCCCCTGTTTCTAATCCCCTCACCATCTAGATTGTAAATTCCCACGGGAATAGGGTCTTCATATCCTCATGTACCTGCCGGCAGGAAAACTGACCTGTCTCCTGTATGTATTGTAGAATTGTCCTGTCTTTACCCATTACACCTTGTACAGCGCTGCGGAATGTGTTGGTGCTTAAGAGTATTATTATTTATTAACGCCAATTACTGATTGTGCTCCTCATGTTAAGTATAGGATGCGCAAAGTACAGTAAGCTCAAGCAAGCTCGCACAAACTTATTTTTACCTAATTAGCGTTAGGAAGGTAATATGGGTGGCATGCGTTAAAGTCACTTACCCTGAAGGTAACGTTTAGGCTGGCGTCAGACGAGCAGATTATGTGCACCCATACTGACGTGCTTACCGGCGTCCGTTGCAGCGCTGTGCGCGAAATGCGTAAGCAACAAGCATCCGTTATCAAAGCCTCCACGTCGATGCACTAGGACGTGCGTTGACGGAACTGCAAAGCGCAATCCTCCATAGGAGGATCACGCTTTGCAGCGCTGAACGAGGTGGGCAGATGGGCATCGAGTGGAAGGAACGTCCACTCTCATGGACGTTCCTTCCGCTCCCCAAGGACGCTCGTCTGATCCCAGCCTTACTCACCTGAAAGCTACAGTTAGCGATCGCTTGGAATTAGAGCCCTTAAAGTGATTTATCCAGTCATTTTAATCTGTAATATATAGGCAAAATGACCGTGCTGGAAAACGTTTTTCTCTTTTGGCTGCAGTAGTCCTTTGTTGTTTGTTCTTTTTAGTTATGTGCTTATTTTATATGCAACTTGTTCCTGCCCACAGCTCTTTATTTCAGTCTGGCAGGACTCCATAGTCCTGAATTGACCATTAAATGAGTACAAAGTAAATAAATTATTTATTTGCAAAGTGTTTTACCAGGAAGGATACATTGAGATTTCTCGTTTTCAAATATGTCCTTGGTTCAAGAACACTGAATTGTTAGTCGTTACAGAAATACAGACTAATAAATGCAAGATATTAAAAAAACCACAAATATACAGATTAACACAGAAAATAAAAAATACGTAGGGAACATAGTGACTATCAGGTTTATTCAGAGAGCGGTGAAAAACTGGAGAATGAGAAATTCTAGGTCAAAATAGCCAAACCATAAAAATTCTCCCTTTCATCTCACTTTACAAATCGGCTATTTTGACCTAGAATTTTTCATTCTCCAGTCATTCTCCTGCTTTTCACGCTCTCTGAATAACCCTGTTTGTTACATGTTTACAGGTGCATTCTGTATCCAGGTATGTTAATAGAGATCTCTTGAGTGACTTTAGACTGGGGGAAGATTTGATGGTCGTCTGGGAGGTTATTCCCTATTTGTGGTGCTCTGTAGGAAAATGAGGATCGAACCATTTTCTTTTTGTATTGTAAGTAAGGTGCTGGTCCTGGATCGGAGGTTATAGGATGAGGGAACTGCGGGGGGAAGCAGTCTATTCAGGTAGGGTGGTAGCTTCCCAGAAAAGCTCTTGAACTCTTCACCTTTCCAACCTTGTGTTTATCTAGATTCCAGCGATGGCCAGTTTAGTTCTTTTAACATGTCACAATGGTGGGTCATGTAGTTACATTGTAGCACAAAGCGGCAGAATGAGTTATACAATGTAGTAAGTTTCTGAAGGTGTGTTTGTGGGGCAGCTGCATACACTAGATCTCCGTAATCAATAGCCGGCTTAAGCGGTTGTACTTTTTTTTTTTACCGCGAAGCTCAGGCAGGATTTGTTTCTGTACAGGGCACCTAGTTTGGGGTAAAGTATAGATGAAATTGCTGTTCATATCATGATGATGGACTTCATGGTTTAACCCAGTGTTTCCCAAAGTGGGTGGTAGCGTCCCCTGGTGGGCGGTGGGAAGGCCTAGGGGGGCGTTTGGAGGCAAGGGAGGTGGCAGGGGGGCTCCAGAGCTGCCCGCACCCCTGACTTACTGGCTTCTGACAAGCGGTAGCTGGCAGAGTAGTGGGGGGGGGGGCCATTATCCCCGCTTCCCTCACTAGAAGCCGCACCACGGAAGATCATTCATGCTGTGCCCTTATTTCTTTATCCTTTAAATAAAATAATCTGTTAAAAAAATAACACTCCACCCCCTTTTTGCCCATAAATAATTGAGCCGATGCTGCTGACCATATCTGCCCAATTCTTTTTTTAATTCCATTGAATCTTACTTTCCTTTTCTCCCTCGGCACGCACCGCTCCTCCTCTTCAACTCAGGGCTTCCGAAATCCAGAAGTCCGTGCAGTTTCCAATGCAATTTGGATCAGAGCTGCGGTCACATGTGCAGAACTGATCCATCGGCTGCCTCTCTCAGGACGCCAGCCATCGCAGGTGTTCAGACGGAAGGTTATGTCGGCAAACAATCTGGTGACCAGCAGTTGGGAAATTCAAAATTTCAGTTGCTGGCAATGCTTGCATGGGCAGCGGAAACTCCCCTGCTTCACCCACTGCTTTAACCAGATCGGTGCTGAAGTGGGGGGGGGGGGCGTTGTTACGTAACTCTATACACTTTGGCCACTTTAAAAAGCTAATGTGGTCAGGGTGTGTAGTAGGGATATAGCGATACTAGTATCAGTGTCTATACTGGCATTTGCACGAGTACTTGTGCAGATGCCCCCCTCCCTATACAGGAAGCCAGCACTGAGCTGGCTTGCCGGCAGCTGGAGTGGCTGTCAGAATGCTCTAAAGGGATCCCAACAGGCCCCTGCGGCTGGCCGCGTTCCTGGCACGAGCACTGCTGGCAAAGTCTTAGGCTAGGGTCAGACTGAGGCAGTGCGAACGCGCGTTCTGGCGCACTTAATCACGGCCGTGCTAGCAGCAGATGCCGGGCAATGACGGCCAATATACGAAGTACGGTCGCACAAAAGTCCGGCTGCACAACGCAAGTGGAAAATGAACGCATTTTTTCGAGAACGTTAAACCACTAGTACTGACGTACAGAGTGCGCTGCGTACGCTAGCGGCGTGTGTGCGTGAATTGGAGACATCAGACGCTGCTAATGTCCGGCCAACATAACGTCCAGATGCAAGAAGTGTTTTATTGATGATCCGTACAAAATCACGGATGAAACTGCGCATAGTATGACCGCTATTGCGTATTCCGTGAAAAAATACGTCCATTCTTTGAACGCACATTTTCACGGACAACGTGAAAAATGCGTTAGTCTGACCCTAGCCTTAGAGCGGTCGCTTGTTAGGAAGCCCCCAGCCGTGTTCTTGCGAGATCTCGAACTGTGCACGATCTCACGAGATCGCGGCTGGGGGCTTCCCAACGAGCGTCCACTCTAAACCTTTGTCAGCGGCGCCTGATGGAACGCGGCCAGGTGCAGGGGGCTGTCCGAATGCAATTAGAGCATTCTGACAGCTGCCCCATGTCTGGTCTGAAATGTATGTGTAAAATTATATATTCACACACACACAACCTGGTGTGTGTGTGTAATTGATTGATCTATATATATGTATATCTATCTATATCACAGTCAGGTCCAGAAATATTGGGACATAGACACAATTCTAACATCTTTGGCTCTATACACCACCACAATCGAGTTGGAATGAAACAAACACAATGTGCTTTAACTGCAGACTGTCAGCTTTAATTTGAGGGTATGTACATCCAACTCAGGTGAACGGTGTAGGATTTACAGCAGTTTGCAGATGTGCCTCCCACTTGTTAAGGGACCAAAAGTAATGGGACAATTGGCTTCTCAGCTGTTCCATGGCCAGGTGTGTGATATTCCCTCATTACCCCAATTACAATGTGCAGATAAAAGGCCCAGAGTTCATTTCAAGTGTGCTATTTGCATCTGGAATCTGTTGCTGTCAACTCTCAAGATGAGATCCAAAGAGCTGTCACTATCAGTGAAGCAAGCCTTCATTAGGCTGAAGAAACAAAACAAACCCATCAGAGAGATAGCAAGAACATTAGGCGTGGCCAAAACAACTGTTTGGAACATTCTCAAAAAGAAGGAACGCACCGGTGCGCTCAGCAACACCAAAAGACCCGGGAGACCACGGAAAACAACTGTGGTGGATGACCTGAAGGATTCTTTCCCTGGTGAAGAAAACACCCTTCACAACAGTTGGCCAGATCAAGAACACTCTCCAGGAGGTAGGTGTATGTGTGTCAAAGTCAACAATCAAGAGAAGACGTCACCAGAGTGAATACAGAGGGTTCACCACAAGATGTAAACCATTGGTGAGCCTCAAAAACAGGAAGGCCAGATTAGAGTTTGCCAAACAACACCTAACAAAGCCTTCACAGTTCTGGAACAAGATCCTATGGACAGATGAGACCAAGATCAACTTGTACCAGAGTGATGGGAAGAGAAGAGTATGGAGAAGGAAAGGAACTGCTCATGATCCTAAGCATACCGCCTCATCAGTGAAGCATGGTGGTGGTAGTGTCATGGCGTGGGCATGTATGGCTGTCAATGGAACTGGTTCTCTTGTATTTATTGATGTGTCTGCTGACAAAAGCAGCAGGATGAATTCTGAAGTGTTTCGGGTAATATTATCTGCTCACATTCAGCCAAATGCTGCAGAACTCATTGGACGGCGCTTCACAGTGCAGATGGACAATGACCCAAAGCATACTGCAAAAGCAACCAAAGAGTTTTTGAAGGGACAGAAGTGGAATGTTATGCAATGGCCAAGTCAATCACCTGACCTGAATCCCATTGAGCATGCATTTCACTTGCTGAAGACACAAGTGAAGGGAAAATGCCCCAAGAACAAGCAGGAACTGAAGACAGTTGCAGTAGAGGCCTGGGAGAGCATCACCAGGGATGAAACCCAGCGTCTGGTGATGTCTATGCGCTCCAGACTTCAGGCTGTGATTGACTGCAAAGGATTTGCAACCAAGTATTAAGAAGGGAAAGTTTGATTTATGATTATTATTCTGTCCCATTACCTTTGGTCCCTTAACAAGTGGGAGGCACATCTGCAAACTGCTGTAAGTCCTACACCGTTCACCTGAGTTGGATGTACATACCCTCAAATTAAAGCTGACAGTCTGCAGTTAAAGCACATTGTGTTTGTTTCATTCCAACTCCATTGTGGTGGTATATAGAGCCAAAGATGTTAGAATTGTGTCGACGTCCCAATATTTCTGGACGTGTGTGTGTGTGTGTGTGTGTGTGTGTATATATATATATATATATATCTCACACACACACACAGTGTCTGTTGTGTATACATGTATTTGATGCCTGTGGGGTATATTTATATATAAATAATATACACCATAGGCATCAGATACATGTATACCCACCAGACCACTGTGTGTGTGTGTGGTCAGGGTGTGTGCAGGGGGTAAATTGGGTGTCTGGCCATACATTGCAATATTAACATAAACAGGACAGGCTTTGAGCAAAATCCTAAATTATTTATTGGAAAGCGGTCACATCACTTTAAATAAAAGTATCGGTGAGTACTTGAAAAAAGTATTGATACGAGTACTTGGTCTTAAAATAAAAAAATGGTATCTGTGCAACCCTAGTGTGTAGAGTGACCCTATAATCTTTGAATGTCGCTTTATAAACCACAGGTATTTTACACGTGACTTCATGTATGTGGCTAGTATTTCATTTCAAACCTGTATTTTGGGTTAATTACCCGTTACTTAATATCCACGTTGAAGTGTAGAAGTTGAGGATGTATAAACTCGATTAGTTGTGACTCCTATAGTTGTGATTTTTCTTTCTTTTTCCCCTCCTTTTTAAATCGAAGGTCCGTGGTCCCGGAGTTGGTGTTCTTGGAACTGGGAAAGGAGCGGACTTGGCTCTCTCGATGATCACTTTCCTGCCGCAGGTAGTCGCCGCTGTTAGCATCTCTGGTTGCTGTGCCAACACTGCCGCCACGTTGCACTTCAGAGACTTCACTTTGCCAGGTTTAAAATACGACATGAGCAGGGTCAAGATCTTGGACTCGGCTGTCTTTGATGTGTTTGAATCGCTAAATGACCCACTGGATCCGTCCAACAGTCAGTGTCTCATCCCTGTAGAGCAGGCAGACGGGCACTTCTTATTTATTGTTGGAGAAGATGATCGCAACTGGAAGAGCTCCATCTACGCAAAGGCGGCTATGGATCGCCTGAGACGAAACGGGAAAGGAAATTTTACCCTATTAAGTTATCCAGAAGCAGGGCACCACATAGACCCTCCTTGCAGCCCTTTCTGTTATGCAGCCATTGATCGAGTTCTTGGTGTACCCATCATCGGCGGAGGGGAACTTCAGGCTCACTGCCAAGCTCAGGAAGATTCCTGGTGGAAAATACAGGATTTTTTCAATTTGCACTTAAAAAAGCAATGACCGTGTGATTATAACCATCATTAACTCCAGGGTTAAAGCACTGCTCTCCACGAGACCTGTCTGCCACACACAGCTAAGCACTGCGCTTCAATGCTTGAAGATGGTTGTTTATTAGTAGCCAATGAGTATATGATTTTCACCAAGGTGCCTTCCAAAGCCAATAATTCTCTTTAAAAAAACTGAAGGTTATTCCCTAAGCGGAGAACTTGCTGACGAATTCCACCGAACATTGAATTTCACCGTATGTTGCAATTTCATGGCAGTTCGTCTATTCCCTAAACTGTCAATTTGCCAGATACTGGGGAATTGACAGCGAAATAAGGTGTAATTCACCGCAGATCGGCGCTATTCGGCGGCAACAAAACTGTCCCATAGAGAAGTAATGGCTAATCCTATTCAGAGTAGGGATGCACCGATAACGATACTAGTATTGGTATCGGGGCCGATATTGCCGTTTGTACGAGTACTTGTTACTCGTGCAAACGGCCCGATACATCCCGCCAATACCGGAAGCCGGCGCTGGGCCGGCTTGCCGGTATCCGCTGGGCTGGGGAAGCTGGCCGTGTGCATGAAAAGCACGCGGCCAGCGTTCCTGAAGGAAAAGGAATCCTTAGACCACCATCTGCTGACTTATAAGAAGGACCCTATAAGTAGTTAAATAATACCCCGTGAATTATAATATTAATAGATAAAACTATTTCTTATATTTTAAACCTTAATTTAAGAGAAATTGATAATCAGCAGTATTATAGGACTGGGGGCTCATTTCTCAAGATGTTTAGAAATGTTTTTTTGAAATATCTTTAGATACTGATCTTTTGAAATGTTCTTTTGAAATGTCTTTAGATACTGGTCTTTAGAAATGTTCTTTAGAGATGTCTGAAGAAATGAACTGATGGCTAGCATTTCTCAAGAGATAGCATGTCACAAGAAATCACATGCCGAGGCCACGGGACTGTCCAGAAATGTGTCACCAGACCTGTATTGAAACTAGCCAATGAACGATGTTATGTTTTGAAATGTTAACCATGAAATAAAGAGCCAACGCCTTGACACAGGGTATAAATGAATGTCAAGGAACCGTTGGAAGGCAGAGAGAGGGATGCCAGACTACAATATGCCTCGTGTGTTTTGATTTCTCTCTCTCTCCTGCGCAGAATGAGAGTTAACTCAAGGTGTGCCTAAGACAGGGTCTTAGGGGTTAAGGACGGACAATTGGAGACCATTATTTCTCTTCAATCTGGAGGTACTGCTGAAATGAACAGTCACCCCTCGTCCTGGTGAGTATATTGTCTTGTCTGGACGAGGGCAATGACAGCGTTCATCTCGAACTAAAGTTAGTTGTCCATGTCCTATAGAAGTTAAAAGAAAACGTTGCCAGGGGCCGTTTATTTAAAGATGGAGTGGGTCAGGGACCACACTCAATAGAAGGGACATTATATGTCCAATTGATCACACCTTGCGTTAACCCTCATAAAATGTATAGAGTATAAGAATATTACAGTATAAGAATATAGAGTGTTAAGATTCACTGCTGAACGATCTGTAAGGTAAGACAGACGTCCATCAGTTGTGATAATAGAGTTATAAGTTAAAATAATGAACAATCCGCAAGGTGAGGCGGAAAAGTCGTTATGTATATGTATATATTATATGTATATATTGTTAAAGTATATAGAGTGATAAGTTAATTGGGTGGCAGGAAAATCTGTAAAGTATGCAGACTTTTGCCCCTTTGTATACTGATGGTACTAATAATATATATATATATATATATAAAGAGCTGACTGGTTGGACATTGTTTGCTGTGAGGTGTATGTTGTATTAAGCAGAGGTGTTTGTTGGCCATTTGTGTGTTAGTTGCTGACTGATGGGGTGGATGATGTTGGTCATGTATGCAGGTACTAACCGGAGATACATATATTGTGAAGCTAGTTTTTATATACTATTGGATTGTGGTTTATAAATTTTTGTTTATGATATGAAGGAATTATATAACTACAAAATAAAAGTAAAAGATTAGAAGTTTGATTCTCGAGATTAGGGGAGGATTCACTAAATAAGTTTTTATTACTTATTCTTAAATTAGCTCATTTTTTGTTGATCCATGTAGCATAGAGATATAGATATATATATATATATAGTAAGAATTTAAATTGTTTTTCTTTTCGAGCACTGTGAAGAGCCTCTCTTTTTTCTTTCTTTCTCTATTTTACCTGCCTGATTATTCAATTGTACAACTAACCATGGGTATTTAAAGTAGCAAGGTTAAAGAATATCCTTACTGAAAATAGGAGAGTTTTGTAAAGATTATGTAGCACGAGTAGGGGGCACAGATTGCTATTTAATTAACCCATGGATAGATAGTATGGCGGGATGGACAGAAGCAGTGGGAGTTGTGATCCTTTCCTCAGACAGGGAGACCACAGCCCATTCTATATGGATATAGTGAAAGGGCTTATGTCTTGGTGACACGAGGCATGGCCCCACTATGCAGGAGACCCTCAATGGGATATGACATATATGAAATTAGGGAGGGGGGGGACAATGATTAATGGTGAAACAATGTAGAAGAGGGACCCCATTGTCCTCTGACAGCGCCAGATTACATCAAATAGAATTAAGCATATTACGGAGAAAACAGGAAGTCCCACGAGTGGACTGGGGCCCTCGCCCCACCCCTCCCTCTTACAAATACTCAATGTATCCTTCACTTGCTGGTTTCCAAGACACCGAAATACTCGGTGGCTGTTGCAGCAATCGAATGTACATCGTCAGCCCCTAGTAAACCACAAATAGAAGATACTAGGGACATAAAAATGATAGACGAGATAAGAGTAGAAGAAAAAGAGGAAGTAAAAGAGAAATAGAAAAAAAAAAAAGCAGAAATATATATACTGCCTTTTGTTATTATGGCCACTCGTATATAACAAAGGTTCGTCATTAATAAGCCTTAAGATATGAGAATAACTCCAACAAAACCCATTTTCCATTTATGACCGTGGGGAATAAGTTACTTAAAAAAGGCGATAGGAATAGAAGATATTAATAGAATTTTTAAACATTGTAAAAAAAGAGAAAGAGGACAGACTACGTCTTATGATTGACCAGTTTCTACAGGATGGTATCCTGGAACCTGTAGTCTTCCCCTTCAGTACCCCAATTAACCCGTGAACAAAGCTGACGGGACTGTCAGGTTCGTTCAAGACTTGCGCGCAGTTAATTCCCTAGTGATTCTAATTGCGCCAATTGTCCCAGATGTCACGTCACTTCTGTCATCAATATCAGCGACACATACACATTTTTCTGTAATTGACCTGAAGAATGCATTTTTTAGCATCCCTGTACATCCAGGAAACGGCATTGCTTTTTGCATTTTCATTTGAAGGCACCCAATTTATATGGAAAAGGTTATCTCAGGGGTACATTGATGCCCGGTGGTCTACAGTATTGTACTGCAGGCCACTCTGAAATTCTGGCACCCCAGCCATGGTTCTGTCCTGCTGCAATACGTGGATGATCTCCTCGTATGCAGTTCATCAGAGGAGGCCTGCCGGGAGGATGGTAAATCACTTCCTCGTTGGTTACAGGAATGTGGGCACAAGGTTTCCCTTAAAATGAAATGTTCAGTGGTGTCAAACGCAAGTTGAATATTTAGGGTTTGTTCTCAGACAGGGGGAACGGAGCATCAGTCAGAAGAGAGTCCAGTCTGTCACGGGCCTGGTCAACCCGAAAACTAAGAAGGACATGTTGTCATTCTTAGGCATGATAAACTTTTGCAGACAGTGGATCCCTGACTGCTCCTATTATGATAACATTCTGAGACAAGCCACCCTGTTGGGTCAATCCAATGTGATAACGTGGTCTAATGAAATGTTAAATGCTTTTAAGGTTCTCAGAAATGCAATGATGTTAATAAGCCCCGCGCTAGGCCTCCCTGATTATGTACTTTCATTTCATCTGTTTGCAAGGGACAATTGTACAACCAAGGCCGGGGTACTGACGCAAGAACATGGGGGGCGGTTGAGCCCCATAGTATTTTTTTCAAAGATTTTGCCAGTAACGGTACAGGGATGCCGGCCTGTTTGCGTGCCCTGGCAGCATGTGCAATGGTCGTTAGTATGGCAAGCCAATACACATTAGGGTACGATCCTCATCTACCCACAACCCATGATGTTTTATTTTTACTTAAGGGCATACATACACGGCACATGTCACAGCGCTTTAGTGGATATGAAGTCACACTGCTAAGCAACCCTGCACTGCACATAGCATACAGTTCAAGTGTCTCTGGTCCAGCACCAATCCTAAACGCTTTACTGGGTCTTAAGAATCCCTCAGATACAATCCCACTCGAACATGACTGTGCTCTCTCCATTGAGTCTGAAACTGCACCCCGCACTGATCTCATGTCAACACCTGTTCCGGACGCAGATGTCGTCTTTGTTGACGGCTCCTGTACCCGCCCCAATGACAACACTTATTATGCAGGCTATGCAGTAGGTTCAACTCCTGACACTGTTCTAGAGTCAGGGCCTGTATCCTACCAGTCTGCCCAGGCAGCAGAACTGATTGCATTAACACGAGCATGCAGGCTCTATGCGGGTAGACCTGTCACGATATACTGACTCCAAATATGTTTATGGTGTGGTCCATGACCATGGGACGATATGGGAAAGAGGGGATTTGTGGCCGCAGATGGCAAGAAGATTTCCCATTCGACCCTGGTCACGGACCTCCTAGCAGGAATTCTTATGCCCTCTCAGATAACGGTGTTACATTGTAGAGAGCACACCAGAGCCTCAGATCCTATTGCAAAAGGGAATCATCTGGCTGACCAAGCAGCTAAACGAGCAGCACAACAGGACATAGCTAAACTAGTAATGCCGGGTTTTGCGACCTTCCACAATGGATAGGGACCAATTATTTTGTACCTTACAAAAATATGCAACCACAGAAGAGCTAAAGAATTGGAAATTGGTACTCCCCATCATTCTGGCTGAAATCAGAATGGCGGTTAATAGGAACACAGGCTACTCCCCCTTCGAGATACTTATGGGCAGACCCTTTCTATTACTATGGTCTACAGGTAGGCTAACAGTGGAGACAGGGGACTTAGAGCAGATAAGGGATGAATATGTTAGGAAGCTGATCTCAACCCTCGAGACAACCAGAGACGAAGTTATATTTAAGTTCCCCTTTCTTTCAGACAATCTACCCACCCATTTAATCCAGGAGACAAGGTGCTGGTAAAGCGGCTACAGAAAGGAAAAAGACCAGAGGATTTCGCCTATGGACCAGAGACCACGGTGGTAGCTGTAACCCGCACAGCTATACTGACAGAGGACAGCCCAGTCTGGATTCAACAAGGGACCCTCTCGAGTCAAGCGGATTCAACAAGGGACTCAACAGGGGTACTAACGGGGGCAGCTAATAGCCCTGGCCTCCATCAGGAAGAGGACCCGGACCAAGAGACACTCACGAGGGCAGATAGCCCTGGTTTCCAACAAAGAGAAGATGACAACCAATGATCCTTTTCGAAGAGTATGGAGACGCATGTGGGGGAAGAAAAAGACTGAAATAATATGTTTACCCCCCCCCTTCGGAACATATATCACAACCCCTATTGTCCACACCCCCTACCAGAAACAACCCCAACCAAACCATCACTGTCTGGCCACTGTTGTTTTTTTTTTATTGTCCACCATTACTACAGTATGATACGGTACAAGGCAACTGTATATATATGTGTGTAACCGATGAGTACTGGGGACATAATTGTGATTATTGGGGCGCAGTGGGGTGGGACACGGGCAATATGGGATATGGTACCTCTTATGCCGAAGTTAACAGATGGGGATATAAATCAGATAGCGCCGCACGACGACGCAGTTCCGAGGGACAAAGCCTATTAAATCGTATGACTTTAATTGGGAGAGGTGGGTGGCGGTGCTCAATCAGAAGCGGAGCTCAGTCAGTATAATTGACGCTGACTATACAACACCCTATAGGCCACACGGGTGTCTATGTAATGGGAATATACGCAACTGCCACAACCATTCCCTCGATACAAGTTCAAACTCCAAGATATGGCCATTTATAAGAAGGAAGAGAACCATTCCTACCCAGGAAATATGGAGAGGTAGTGAGACCTCCTCCTCTCCTACCTAACACCAAATCAATAGCCAATCCCACCTATGAAGACAGCATAGTAATGGAAACAGGATTTTCAGATGTAAATGTTTGGCTAGAATGGGTAAAATTTAGTGCCCTAAACAATAACCGTACAAATTGTTATGTATGTGGTGCTGCTAGGCCACATCTAGGCACCGTACCTTTTTAATATTCCGCAAGATGAAGAAGAATGTTTTCTTAGTTTATATACTAACACCACTGATAGCCAGAGTTTATGTGAATATTGGAAGAATAGCTACCATACTAACACGCCTCCCACAACCAGGAGAAGGGATACATGTTTACCCAGGGAACTATACCTGCTATAGGTCAGCAGAAAAAGGTAGGAACCTCACCTTCTTCCCGAGGGTTATTGTGCCAATTATAGCAATATCAACAGTATTAAGTTACAGAATCAAGTTTTTCTGATTGGGGATCTCTACTGGATATGTGGAGACCTCAAGATTAGGGCGCGTCTGCCCCTTCAATGGTCAGGTGAATGTGCCCTAGCTAAGGCCATAATGGGATTTCATATTGTTTCGGATCCTGAGGAAATTCCAAATATTAGCTCACGTCGCAGGAAAAGGGAAGTCCCAAGCCACAAGGTAGTCTTGATCCGCATGTCTATATTGATGCTATAGGGGTACCAAGAGGGGTCCCTGATGAATTTAAAGCAAGGGATCAGGTAAAGGCAGGGTTTGAGTCATTCCTAGCACCTCTTGTTACTATTAATAAGAATGTAGATTGATTAACTATTTATATTATAACCAGCAGAGATTTGTTAATTATACTCGCGAAGCTTTACAGGGCCTCGCTGACCAACTACAATCCACATCCATTATGACGTTCAGAACCGGATGGCTCTGGACATGATATTGGCAGAAAAAGGAGGTGTATGCAAAATGATAGAGGGGACAGGTACATGCTGTACCTGCATCCCTGACAATGTAGGCCAAATGGAAAGGTGACCGGGCCATAAAAAACTAACTGAGCTCTCCGAAGAAATGCAACGTAACTCTGGTATAGATAACCCTTGGGATCAATACTTCGGGTGGTTTAAAGGGTGGAGGCAGGCCCTGATACAACTAGGCATTATACTATTGTTAATTATTCTTTGTATTGCAGTAATAGTCTATTGCTCTTGCCCTGTCTGAAACGAATGATGGCCAAGGGTAACCCCACCACCATGATGTACAGTACACCTCTACCGCCCACTCCAAATGATTATGCAGAGTATGTCCAACTCGCCGAATAGCTAATAGGAAGTAAAATATACTGTAGGTTAGGAAGATAAATAGGCACTGGGAGACTGCCATGTGTTACCACTTCCGTGACAGGTACAGCCCCCCCTAGTTCTATATTGATCCACATGGGTATTGAGGGTCTCGCTCCCCAACCCATACTAACTTTCAGTAGATAGATGAAACAAAGAAAGAATCAAATAGTATGATCATACTATGATTCTAAGAGGGGATTGAAGGAAAGGAATCCTTAGACCACCATCTGCTGACTTATAAGAAGGACCTATAAGTAGTTAAATAATACCCGTGAATTATAATATTAATAGATAAAACTATTTCTTATATTTTAAACCTTAATTTAAGAGAAATTGATAATCAGCAGTATTATAGGACTGGGGGCTCATTTCTCAAGATGGTTTAGAATGTTTTTTTGAAATATCTTTAGATACTGATCTTTTGAAATGTTCTTTTGAAATGTCTTTAGATACTGGTCTTTAGAAATGTTCTTTAGAGATGTCTGAAGAAATGAACTGATGGCTAGCATTTCTCAAGAGATAGCATGTCACAAGAAATCACATGCCGAGGCCACGGGACTGTCCAGAAATGTGTCACCAGACCTGTATTGAAACTAGCCAATGAACGATGTTATGTTTTGAAATGTTAACCAATGAAATAAAGAGCCAACGCCTTGACACAGGGTATAAATGAATGTCAAGGAACCGTTGGAAGGCAGAGAGAGGGATGCCAGACTACAATATGCCTCGTGTGTTTTGATTTCTCTCTCTCTCCTGCGCAGAATGAGAGTTAACTCAAGGTGTGCCTAAGACAGGGTCTTAGGGGTTAAGGACGGACAATTGGAGACCATTATTTCTCTTCAGTTCCTTTCCGGCGCACCGCGATACCCTTCCTGAAGGCAGCGTCACAGATGCGCCCGGCGGCCACGTGATCGCATCACTGCCAACAAGCGACCGGACCTTCAGGATGTGTGAGTATTGCGGCGCGCAGGAAGGGAACGCTGGCCGCGTGCTTTTCATGCATGCGGCCAGCTTCCCCAGCGTTCGACCTGGGGGCAAAGCCATGAGACCTGGGGGCATAATCCATGAGTGCTGGGGGCAAATCTCATAAATTTTTATATGAGGTCTGTTCTTATTGGAAAGCGTCACATGACATTAAATAAAAGTCTCGGTATCGGTGAGTACTTTTAAAAAGTATCGGTACTCGTACTCGGCCTTAAAGTGGTATCGGTGCATCCCTAATTCAGAGTATGCCGAATTGTCAGTGAAATGCCCTGATTTTCAGTTCAACAGGTTTAAACAGCAGAATCCCATAGGTTTCAATGTATAAGAAAAAAAATATCTAAAAAAAAAAATTTAAAAACATTCTCAGCAAAATGGCTTTTTATTTTTTTTTAGAACTTTGTAATTTTTTTTTTATGAAATTAATTCCCAATTTCTTAAAAGGCCCCCCCCCCCGAACAGACATTTTTATTATTTTAAAGTTCCTTTAATTGTTAAAAATGTGTCTAAATAATAAACACCTGTTAGAGTTCAGTTTCTTTGACGGTCTACGGCTGCTAGTTCGGCGACTCCATGTTCGGTGCACTAAGGGGACCCTGCGTTGACTAGTGATTTAACCGAAGGGTCGGTATAATGGAATCGCCGAAGTGCAAAGCACTCTGTGCTTTGTGAATAACCCCCCTTGAGTGTTGTGATTGGTCAGTATTTAGATGGTCTTACCTCCCTGTATAGACATTAATGGGTGGGCCACAAGCACTGTTTAGCAATCACACTCTATAAAATACAAGAGTAACCACAAAGCCATCATTTATGAAAAACACTGCGGGCCCTATTACAATCTACGCGCAAACGTTTGCTCCAGCGCAAAAATGCATTAACGCAAGGGGTAAAACCCTTTGCGCTGAACATCGTATTACAATGTCCGCAACAAACGTGCTTATACGTCTACCGCGGGTGAACCTGCGCGAGCGTACTTTACTGCGCGCGTCCTATACTTAACATTGTGAGCGCAAATGCATTTGTGCGCGGGTACGCGGATGGTATTACAATCTATGCGCAGTTTGTAACGCACAGCCTTTGCGCGCATAATTTTAGCAACTCCTAAAAGCTGGTGTTAAAGGCAAATTCTATCAACCTGCCGAAACCAAATACACCAGCCCAAAAAAAAATACGCAGCAAAGTATAGTTACACATTCTATTCATACCCAACCAATAAAATGGAGAAGTTGTGTGTGCATTATTTATTGATGCAGCATATATGCGCAGATTGACTTTGACAGGCACAAAAACGTAATGTGAGATAATAGTGGTTCTTAATTCTGATTGGCTGAATCGCGTGAAAAAAAACAAACAGTACGCACAACGATACTGCGTGAGCATTACGCATGTTAATGCTCGACGGATGAAAAAATGCGCGAGGATTCCAGCGTTGATTTCCGCGCGTTAATGTTCAATGCTTGACGCACAAATTCACGCGTTGTGCGAGTGTTTTAAAAGTGAAGATTGTAATAGGGCCCCAAAACGTGTGTGAGCTCACATACAAAAACTGACAATCTATAGTGACTGCATGCAATATCCCCATCAAATCACACACAAGAAAAAGTACAATACTTATTTTTCCATGCACTCTAGCGAATATTTCTCAACACCGCTCAGAACTCCATATCCGAACATAAGATTCTTATGTGTGATTTCATGGGGATATTGCATGCGATCACTAGAGATAGTTACAATTTTTGGATGTGTGTTTTGATGTTTTGCATAGTTGTGTTTGGGATACACAGGAGTGGGTGATCAGCACCAGGATTCCCGAATAATACAACTGATATAGGTGCCATTACTCAATCAGGATTCGTCAAAATCCTCATTTATGCCTAAGGACACAAAGTACACCCATCATGCTCCGTCCGGTCTCCTACAGGCCAGCTTGCGAGTTCTCACCTGACCTGCAAACACTGGCAGCTTTCAATAGAACTCCAGGTTATGTCAGTAATAGTGTTGATGGCGACCTCTGTATGACAGGTGCACTTTAAAAGGATACGCTAATAAAAATTGACCCCCTCCCCTCTTTTTTTTTCTCTTTGCCTTTTAAATAATATAATTTGGCAGATGCTGCCGACAGCATCAGATACTCCCCTTTTCTCCCTCAGCATGGGCTGCTCCACGTCTTCAGCTTAGGGGCTTACGAAGCTTGGAAACTCCTGCAGCTTTTCTACACAATTTGTGCTCCTACGGAAATTGCGTAGTGTAGGAACCGCAAACTGTGCATCGCTCTGGACTTGCGCACTTTTTTCGTATGCAAGTTCTGCAGTGACTGCGCAAAACGATGGATCAGACCAGCATGATCCATTGGCGTTTGCCGGTGGTCTGAGTGAGGGACGAGCTGATGTCAAGTGACTGACTGACCTGGTGAACAGCAGCTGGAAAGTTTTTGAAATACCTGATGCTGGGGTGGGTGGAGGAAGCTCCTTCACTTCAAGCACTATTTTTAGCAGGATAGAGCTGGGGGCACTCTAACATCCCTGGCGGTTTTCCCTGAATGTGGCTTGGGGTTAGCTTTCACTGCTGAAAGTGATAACCCCGAGCCACACTCGGGCTGCATACTTACCTGTACCTGCACTCCCTCGCTGACCTCCACGATCGCAGCGTCCTGGTTCCTTTTGCGCGAGAAGGGAACCAGGAAGCATGACGTCGCAATCGTCCAGAGTGTGACTGCGAGGGAGCGCAGGGACAGGTATGTATCCAGCCCGAGTGTGGCTCGGGGTTACCGCTTCCAGCAATGAAATTAACCCCCGAGCCACAATCTATTACCACTGGGGGGGTTAAAAAATAACGATTGTGACATATAAAATGTCAGAATCGTAACTCCAGGGAGGTTAAAAAGATACGTTTATCAGAATGTGTAAAGCCAACTTCTGCACTTTGAAATGTTTGTGATTGTTTCTCTAATGATTTATTATGCTTGTTTTGTGTTACATTCCACTATAAATTTAATGTGATTGTTACATTTCCCTACATCTTTGTATACCTAATGTTTGAAAATAATAATGTGGAATGTTTTGTTTTGAGAAGTGAAAATGATGCGATACTGCATCCTGTTATAATATAGATTATGCTTTTTGTGCCATTAGTGATGTCGAGCTCTGATTTCTACTTCTAGCAAACCCATTTAAAGTCTCTGTTTTACTTGCTTACTTAATCGTTACCTCTTTGTTCTTAAAATTTGGCGTAATAAGTGCATAGTAATTAAAGATCTATATACATAACATGGAAGACCTATCCCAGGTTGTTGTGGGTAACATAAAAAATATTGTTTATGAGATGACACTTAATTTATAGGAATCATGGTTAACCCCTTAACCTCCCTGGCAGTCTAATTTTTAAAAAAAATTAGAGTCTAAAAGCATCTCAATTTTTTTTTTTTTAAAGGAAACGTGTTTTTGTACATAGTTAGCCTGTAATAATTAGGAATCACGCACTGAAATCCGTGCAATCAAGAGATCTTACTGGTAAAATCCTTTATAAATAAAAAAAATAGTAAATACACTGAGTCTGATAAAGTTTGAAACACGAAATAATTTATTATCCCAAAATAATACAAATAAATGATATTCAATAAAATAACAACACTGAAATCTGTCTGAAAACAAGGGTATGAGGATGTATGGTATATTTCTTATCCTGTACTGCCACCCAGTGGCCGTTCATAAACATTGCACTTTGGATTACAGTATTTTATGAATGGTTTATAAGTTTGCTGATGGTTCCCGCCCACCCTGCACCGTGTGACTCGCAAGGGAGCCTTCAAGGAAGCAGCTCGCCGCGATCACACTGCGGGGGACAGCGAGGGAGCCAGGAGGAGGGGAGTAAACATCCAGCCCGAGTGTGGCTCGGGGTTACCGTTCACAGCAGTGAAGTTTAACCCCGAGTCACACTCGGGAATACCGCCAGGGAGGTTAAGAACCAAGGGTCTTTTAAAGTCAATGCATTTATGACGTAAACGTTATGTTGTCAGTCCTTAAGGGTTTAACAAATGTTTTCCACTAAAATAACAAAATGGAAATACTAGGCTTTAGGCCCGTGTCAGACGAGCACGCTGATCACGTCTGTGTTGCCGCACATTTGTACGTCCATTATAGCATATAATTATGACCAATGGAGCCCCACACACGAAGTACGTCCGCGGCAAACGGACGCAAGAATGTAAATCCGCTAGAACGGACGCACAGAGTGCGCTGCAACATCCGCATAGCTTTGTGTGTGAGTGATGGAACGAAGTCAGACGGAATGCATTTTGACGTCCAGCATTTTACAGACAAAATGTTTTTCATATTAATTTATTTTTCCTTCTACATCAATCAAAAAAAAAAGTCAGTCACGAAAACAGACTGTGTGGCCACTAGCTTGTCATCAGTCAGAAAGTACGTCCATTGTGCACAGAATGCGCTCGTCTGACCCTAGCTTTATCATTGGGGTGCATCTTTTTGCTAGGACTCTAGATTATAGACAAAAGGGGGATAAATATCTCTATTTAAAATTGTAACCAGAGAAAACATAGGTCCTTATTACAGGGGTTATGAAACCTTACAATATTGTCTCTCCTTGAGACCTCACATGATAACCTCTGCCCATGTTGGTAAGCTGAAACAATGCAGACCCCCAAGGAACATGTAGACATCAGGGGGTGAAGCAAGGGTGAGATCTCAGACTTTGAAAACGTTCATCTGATGCAGGTCACAATTTTACAGGACCAGGGCATGATGGACGGATTAAGTTGCTGGGCTGCTGAAATTAGACTTTGACAGACAGAGCATGTCTGAAGTGGCCTCAGTTGGGACAGATTCCAAAAACGCCCCAAGTTCTTGATGCGTCAGTTGCTGTCAAGAGCTTGTACACACAGCCATCAAAAAGGAAGAGCGCCTGGAGGACTGAAAGAGCTTCAAAATAAACAATGTTATCCCTTAACGGTGTATTTCTTTCTGAACATTAATTTTGAAGCTATTAGTTCCTAAGAGAAAAAAGTATCAATAGTAACTACAGCTGGCAATTGTTTATCATCACTTATTTTATCCTGTCATCCAATCCTTTCTATTATGTGCGAGTTGGGTTGCCCTGAATTTGGATGTATAATATCCATTCCACACTATACCCGGCAAGCTCAAGGCATGGAAAAGCGATGACCCACCCAACCCCTACCCACCATTAAGTTTTTTTACTGTGTCGATGTAGCTGTGACTCAGACTCCACAGGGGCCAGCCACATTGGCCCTCCAGATATTTTGGAATTACATTTCCCATGAGGTTCAACCAATCTAATTACCTAAACATCATGGGAGACGTACTTCCAAAACATCCAGAGGGCCAAGGTTGCTGAACCCTGACATAGATGCTGGGTCATTCTTTGAAGGCTTAGTACATACAGTATCACAATCTCGAGCAACACTCCCATTATGCGAGACCAGGCTGGTGCCACCATAGCCTGTGCAGCGACCACTTCCAAAATATTCACAGAACAACAAAAAAGACCTGGATCCACATCAACCTCCTTTTTAGACCAGTTTGTTAAGCGACACAACAAGGAGCACCGCAATGTTTCGGCAAAAATCCTTTGTCAAACACATCCAGCTCGTCAAAGGCATTTTTCTGAAATATTGTTGTCCTGTATTTGTGTCGCCTAATAAACCTGTCTGAAAAGGGAGGTTTAGTGCTGGTTCAATACTTCTTTCATGGCTTGTCACACAGCTCAGATGGTTAAGCGGTTCTTAAAACCTCCTTTGTCCGCGCAATCTCCACTGCCAGTTTCTATGCATGCTCCAACATCACATTAGTTCCTCTGGAGGAGCAGGGCTCAGCAACCTTGGCTTCCTCATGTTTTGGGAACTACATTTCACATGTGGCTCATTCAGCATAATGGGTGACTGAGCATCATGGGAGATGTAGTGCCCAAAACATCAGGGAGCCAAGGTTGCTGACCCCTGCTTGTACGTAAAAGAAAAGTTACAATTACATCACACTGTAATTGAAGGGAGATTGAATTGAGGAGATTTCCTAATTCCACTTGAAAAAAATTAATTTAGACAATATGGGGGGGGGGGGATTCTGCTGCTGTTGCATCAGTGACAAATCAAGCAAACTCCATCACAGACTCCCCTCCATTCCTTCCCTCTGCGGCCCTGAACCAAGCATTCAAGGTATCCACCATTTCAACAAGGCATCCGACATCATACCCCAGGCTGCCATAATCTTGCAAATGTATTTTTATGTCTGCATTTATTATTTCCTGACTAGTCTTTAAGTATTTTGAATCTCCCTCCATTTCAGATAAAAAACAATCTGTTTGTTTCCCTCCTCCTCCCTCCCCACATGTTTGTTAATTGATGCTATCTGTGCATGTCACAAACCCAGTGGCATAGCGGGGGGGGGGGGCGTGGCCCCGGGTGCAGTTTTCTTAGGGGCGCATAATTTCAAAAGAAATTTGCGCCCCTAAAACTTGTGGCCCGGACTGACCCGCCGGGCCCTCGGGCGCCGCCCAAGGGCCTGCGGTTGAGGGACGCAGATGCCGGGCAGCGGGAGTGCCTGCCGGCTGCCCGGTCCTGAACAGTGAGTCCGTCCTGTTGAAGGGGAGGCGGCTGCGTGCAGGCGCAGGTCACGTGGTCCGTCTAATCAGGTGGTACTGAGTCTCTACCACCTGACTGTCCGGACCGCGTGACCTGCGCACGCACGCAGCCGCCTCCCCTTCAACAGGACGGACTCACTGTTCAGGACCGGGCAGCCGGCAGGCACTCCCGCTGCCGGCATCTGGGTCCCCTCAACCGCTGCTGGATCCGGAGCTGGGACAAATCCATGTGTGAGCTGGGGCATTTCCATGAGCTGGGGCAAATCCATGTGTGAGCTGGGGCAAATCCATGAGCTGGGGCAAATCCATGAGCTGGGGCAAATCCATGAGCTGGGGCAGTATCCATAAGCTGGGGCAAATCCATGAACTGGGGCAAATCCATGTGTGAGCTGGGGCAGTATCCATGAGCTGGGGCAAATCCATGTGTGAGCTGGGGCATTTCCATGAGCTGGGACAAATCCATGTATGAGCTGGGGCAAATCCATGTGCTGGGGCATATCCATGAGCTGGGGCAAATCCATGAGCTGGGGCAAATCCATGAGCTGGGGCAAATCCATGAGCTGGGGCAAATCCATGAACTGGGGCAAATCCATGTGTGAGCTGGGGCAATATTCATGTGAGAGCTGGGGCAATATAGATAACGTGTCCACAGGTTGGGGGGAGCGGACAATTCTTGGCTGGCCCTGGGCGCTGACAACCCACGCTACGCCACTGCACAAACCTCATTCTTTCCACAGCAAACTCCATCACAGACTCCCCTCCATTCCTTCCCTCTGCAGCCCCAATTTCAGGCATCCTTTACAGCTGTCTACACTTCTCTCACTAATTACCCTTACTAAACCCAAATAATCTGGTCCATTTCATGCAATCCCTATGATATTCTACTGACCACCAGTTTCACCTTCCCTCTGCTCCCATTTGTTTCAGTTACCCATGTCCCTTAGAGTGTAAGCTCATGGGATGTCTGCCTGAGCTTTTGGTTTAAAGTGATGTATAACCTGGACAGTTATCCGACGACCAGGTTTTATTTCCTCTTGTATCATGTAAATCTGCTGTTTGTGCTTCCCCATTGTAAAGCGCTATGGAATTTGTTGGCGCTGTATAAGTACTTCTAACTGTAACTTTGTATTTCTGTAACAATTCAATGTTCTTGAACCCAGGACATACTTGAAAACAGGAGAAATCTCAATGTATCCTTCCTGGTAAAATCCTTTATAAATAAATAAATGCCAGAGTTTCACAAAAGAAAAATCCAAACCGCTGCAGGAGACGTTTCACAATGAAGCTTCTCCTGCAGCTGTTTGCCAGAGTTTCAAATGAGAAATTATTCCAAACACTGACGCTTTATGAATAACTGCTATATGGAGCGAAAAAACATGTAATTTATGTGCGGATATCCAGTGATTTTGATACTCTTTGGAACAAAACCTAAACTGCATAAATTGCAAAATCCCCATCTATGTGTCAGGACAAAATCAAATGGCACGCTGACCACAGTCACTCCTCTCAAATATCTAGTTATGTGATTAGACCCAAATCTATCCTTTGGCCCCCACATCGAAAAACTCTCATCTAAACTTTACCCCAAACTAGGTTCCCTGTACAGCAACAAATCCTGCCTGAGCCCCACGGTAAGAAAGCAGATTGTACAACCAATGCTTATGCCAGCTATTGAATATGGAGATGTAGTGTATGCAGCTGCCCCGCAAACACACCTCCAGAAACTTACTACATTGTATAACTCATTCTGTTTTTGCTACAATGTAACTACATGACCCACCATTGTAACATGTTAAAAGAGCTAAACTGGCCGAGGCTGGAATCTAGACCAGGGGTCAGCAAACTTGGCTCCCTGATGTTTTGGGAACTTCATCTCCCACAAGGCTCAGTCATCCATTAGGCTGACTGAGTCACATGAGAAATGTAGTTCCCAAAACATCAGGGAGCCAGGTTTTCTGACCCCTGTTCTAGATGCGCTCTTCACCTTTCCAACCTGGTGTTTAAGAGCTTTTCTGGGAAGCCGCCACCCTACCTGAATAGACTGCTTCCTCCAGCAGTTCCCTCATCCTATAGTGCCGGCTGGGTGGAGTAGAGGTAATGTCACTGCTCTGCATGGAGAGAGCCTGTGGAGTCATGGGTTCAATCCCAGCGAGCAACCTCTCCAGTAAGTGTCCTTGGCAAGACACCCAACAGTACATACTCGCCACCCAGGACATACCTGAAAACGAGAGAAATCTCAATGTATCCTTCCTGGTGAAATCCTTTCACAAAAAAAAACAAACCTCTGTTCCAGGACCTGCACCTTACTTGCAATACCACAATACAAAAAGAAAGTGACTCAATCCTCATTTTAATACAGAACACCGCAATTATGGAATAACCTCCCAGACGCCATCAAATCTTCCCCCAGTCTTAAATCAGTCAAGAGATCTCTATTAACATACCTCAATACAGAATGCACCTGTAAACGTGTAACATAGTGACTATATACAGAATGCACCTGTAAACATGTAACATAGTGACTATATACAGAATGCACCTGTAAACATGTAACATAGTGACTATATACAGAATGCACCTGTAAACATGTATCACAGTGACTATATTTCCTACATATTTATTTTCTGTATTAATCTGTATATTTGTGTTTCTTTAATATCTTACATTTTATTACTTTGTATTTCTGTACCTACTGTAACAATTCAATGATCTTGAACCCAGGACATACTTGAAAACGAGAGAAATCTCAATGTATCCTTCCTGGTAAAATACTTTATAAATAAATAAATAGTACTTTTTACTATGACATCCCAGATTGCGATAAATTGCAATAATAATTTGAACCTGTCCTGTTGCATTCTTCCAAGAAAGGTTGATGTATGGGATTGCAGGCTGTAATTCACGAACTTCATGAGGGTGAAATAGATGATGAATTGTAATTTTGTGTGGAATTCCTCCCAGATTCCTCCTGTTTTTTTTACTGCCCTGGAATTTCTGAGGAATTGACAAAGAAATTAACAAATATTAGCATAAAATAACTGAACTGTATATACTATAGTTCAGCTATCACGAATGATAAATATGGTCTCCTTAAGTCACCTCATAGAAATCCCAGCCTCAAATAAGTAAAAATATATACAAATGTGTGTCCCCCCCCAGTCAGGGTAGTAGGGCTGTGCAATATTGACAAAATAATCATATTGCGATTTCTTGAATGAATATTGCGATTGCGATTTTATTTGCGATTTAGCCAATTGTTTTTGCTTTTTCAAACATGCTACATACATTCTAAATGTATTCAGTATTCAGCACATGGATACTGCCCCAGCTCATGGATATACTGCCCCAGCACATGGAAATGCTGCCCCAGCACATGGATATACTGCCCCAGCTCATGGATATACTGCCCCAGCACATGGAAATGCTGCCCCAGCACATGGAAATACTGCCCCAGCTCGTGGATATACTGCCCCAGCTCGTGGATATACTGCCCCAGCTCATGGATATACTGCCCCAGCTCATGGATATACTGCCCCAGCACATGGATATACTGCCCCAGCACATGGATATACTGCCCCAGCTCATGGATATACTGCCCCAGCTCACCTCTGTGCGCCACGTGTTCGGCTCCCTGTTAACTTCTGGCGGCATGGAGCTTGGGCGCTCGCCTGGGGGAACCATGTGACGAGCCGCGAGAACGTGGCTCGTCACGTGGTTCCCCCTGCGAGCGCCCAAAGCACCATGCCGCCGAAAGTTAACAGGGAGCCCAAAATTGCAGCCTTATGCGATTTAGAAATTGCATGGTCGGAAATCGCGATTCGATTGCGATTGCAATTAATTGCACAGCCCTACAGGGTAGTAATGGTCTGAATACCCCAAAGTATCATATATATATATATATGTATGTATGTATGTAGAGGTAAGCAAACCTATGTTTTGGAGCTATATCTCCCTTGATGAGCAGCCAACCCAATGAGTGCATCATGGGAAATGTAGTTCCAAAACATCTGTGGAGCTAAGGTTTCTGACCCCTGTTATAGTGGAGGGATGTTGGTATCTGATATGTTCTTTCATACATTCATTCTAGGTGGAATTCGTTTGAGTTGCTGAATAAAGCTATGCTTGTTCTGTTATTTCCACCCTGCTCTTTTTTTTTTTTTGCCAGACTTCCAGCGTTTATATGGCATACACACTCGAGACTCTATGGTGCGGGGTTTGTCTTTCCGCTCGCCGAACTCGATGGTCAAGTTCCGCCCTGGTCGTCCCTGTACCCGGGCGTCGCGCAGGCGCAATTAGTGCCGCCGTATCCTAGCAACCAGAATCCAAACCAGAGCGACGCTATCATGGTGAGTACCTGGCAAGTGCCGAGTATGCCATCGTTTTCGCTACCAAAGATAACCTTTTTAACACGGGCTGTCTGGTAATGGCCGGCTCGGGGGTGATGCTGGAAGCGTTGTTTATACAGGGGACCCCACCCTGAGCTCCATGGCTGCTCAACCATGAAATAAAACCCAATTATCTGCCCCAGAAGTGATGGATGACCCTGGGCACCACGGCCACAGGAAATCCGAGGTTCCCATCACGCTCAGCCTGAAGAATAGCTACGCTGATAGCCAGGGAGCCATGGTGCTGGAGTCTGCCCTTTGCCTATCAGTGCCACTAAGAGCATCATAGGAGTTGTAGTCCCCAGTTTTTGGAGTACCTCACTATAGCCACCCTGACCTGCACAATCCATGAGGATAGCAAGGTGTTAACGTGCTGCTTAGGCCCTAGGTTCCTGTACACCAGGGGTCAGCAACCAGGGGCCCTCGAGATGTTTTGAAACTACAACTCCCATGCTGCTCAAGTACTCATATATATATATACTGAGCCTTATGGGAAATCTGGTTCCTAAAGATCTTTTGGTACCACAGTTGCTGACCCCTGCTGTAGACCTAAAAATCCATACATCCTATTATGTACTATGTTGGTGTTGGATGTATGTTTTGATCGATCGTCAGATAATTAATAGCTAAGGCATTTTGTCAGCGTTTGGATTCTGCGTATTGCATGGCAGCACTATTAGGATAACCAGCATTGGTATGGAGATCTCAGCTTCTGAGATCTCTTCACCAGGCCGGGGTAATGCCAGGATGCCGTCAATGCCCCTTTGCCACCACACCAAAGGATTAAACCCCTTCCAATCTCTATATATATATATCTTTTAAATGTACTGCAAGAAACCCCTAATCAAGGCACAATTACCCAATGACTTAATGTATAGTAAGAACATTTTACTATTTTGTATTTCTGTAACTGTAACATTTCAATGTTCTTGAACCCAGGACATACTTGAATACGAGAGAAATCTCAATGTATCCTTCCTGGTAAAATACTTTATAAATAAAATAAATAATATTTGATATCATGTAGTCTTTGTAACTCTCCTATAAATAAAGCGATTAGATCCATTTGAGGCATGTCTCCTGTGGCACAGTATGGATGTAAAGTCCATCGCAAACGTCCAGGATTAATCAGACAAATGGAGCTGGGAGTTTGTGGCCCATATCCAGAGCCAGATTAACATAGGGGCCGTGTGGGGCTGCGGGCAACAAAATGGGGCCAAATTCTATTATTTTATTTTTTTCATATGCCCCAAAATCGGTGAAATGACAAGCTAATCATTTTGGCACCAAATAACTCCGAACTTCAAGAGCAATAAGACCGTGTCACCGTAAAGGGGGATAGGACAATGGGAGGGGGATAGAAGAATGGTATAATAGAGAGTGGGGACTGGACAATGGCACAGCGAAGACGGAGATGGATTGAGCCAAAATGGCACCAAAATGTTTAGTTACAGCCCCATTACGCTCTGAATCCACAAATGCACCTAAACCCTGTATGACGGAGACTCGGGGGGGACTCCCTCATTGCTTGCCCTCTCCTGTCCGTATGGCAGATTTATTCTAATCCAGCGGTATATATTGAAGTGGTTAAGGATGTTCTAGGTCCGCACTATTATTATTTTTAATATATATATAATATAATTTCCTCAGTGCTTTACAATAACCAAAGGTAACAAGATCTAGATATAGGAAACAATTGGTGTAGAGGGCCCTGCTCATAGGAGTTTACTAGGGTCAGACGAAAGCATTTTTCCCCGCGAACGTGAAAAAGTGCGTCCGAACGCATTGACGTATTTTTTCACGAAATGCGCAAAAACGGTCAGACGACGCGCATTTACGGGCGTGATTTTTGTACGGATCGTCAATAAAACTCTTTTTGCGTCTGGACGTTATGTAGGCTGGACATTAGCAGCGTCTGACATCTCCTAATCACGCAAACACGCCGCTATGCCGCAGCTGCGCACTCAGTACGTCAGTACTAGCGGTTCAGCGTTCTCAGAAAAATGCGTTCAAATTCCACTTGCGTTGCACGGCCCCGGACTTTTGTGCGGCCGTACATCGTATAGTGGCCGTCATTGCCCGTCATCTGCTGCTAGTGCGGCCAGTTATGTGCGCCAGAATGCACGTTAAAAGTGCACTGGTCTGACCCCAGCCTAAAGGGATTGGGGTTGAGGAAGACCAGGGGGTTTTACTGGACGGCAGGATCATTAGTGCCAGTGGTCCAGGAACGGTGGGGCCATAGAAGCAGCTTCAATCATGTGTGAGTGGATGAGCAGAGGGATGAGTTGCGTCAGTGATGTGGTACAATAATCTGAAGAGATGGGCTTTGAGGGAATTCTTAAAGGCCTGAAGATTAAGAGAGTTTTATAGGGCGAGGCTAGTTATTCCACAGGACAGGAGCTGCCCGAGAGAAGTCTTGGAGGTGAGAGTTAGCAGCGCCGGGTCTAGACAGAAGTCAGGCGGAAGACGCCCACCGACCGGAGTTGTCTAGATGGGACGTGTTTGCTGAGTAACGAAGACATGTAAGGGGGGTCGAGTTATTGAGCGATTTGAACGTGTCAGTATTTTAAACTGTATCCTGAAACGTAACTATATGCTCTGTGCGTAGAGTTACCCTCACGTGTTGCATCCCATCACTGCAGGGATCTGTCACAGTTACAAAAAAGTTCATCCCTCAAACCCTTAACATTTACAGAAAAGTATAAAGCTGCCTATATGTGTATTTGTATGAAGTGTAGCCTGGGCATATGCTTTACCAATCTAAATTGACTGCTTCTCATCCTTTCTGAAAATCATCAATGGATAATTCTTTTATTGCTGTGTAATCTTCTGCTAATGAGGGAAGCTGCTAAAAGCTACCCTGGATACACAGGCATGTACTATTGACAGTCCCATGGAGGGACTAGAGTCGGCTAGATCAGTGGTTTTCAACCCTGTCCTCAAGTACCCCCTAACAGACCAGGTTTGATATCCACAGCACAGGTGATATGATTTGCTGCTCAGTGATTGCAGGATTCAGTCTGTATTTCCCCAAGGTGATCCTTAACCCTTTCACTGCTGAGGACGTGTGGTGGACGTCCTCATTGACTCCTAAGGAAAGATAGGGAGTTCCTTTGAACCCCGATAACTCCCGACTGTTGGCAGCTATCAGGGTCATGTCTGGTATCAATATCAGAGAATTGTTTTTTTGGTTTTTTTAAAGACGTAAAATGGCTCAGCAGTGAAGGGGTTAAAACCTGGCCTGTTAAGGGTACCTGAGGACAGTGTTGAGAAACACTAGGCTCGGTGGCGTCAGCCATGTCCTAGTCTCTTTAATCTTCACAGCATAACCTAGAATCTGCAGCAGACTCTTAAACCTCAAAAGGTTTCTTTTTACAATATTGAACACTGTGGTCGCTCTTGCACCAATCGATAGAACAATAGTGACGTCCTCTTCATGTTTACATGATATTCTTGTGTGACACATAGGATGCTCAATATATCTGTGCTTGTTTCTAGGCCAAAGCAACAACTATTAAAGAAGCCCTGGCCAAATGGGTAAGTTAAAATCTCTCACTCAGGTTACAGATTCCACATGGATATGCTGAAGGGATGAGAACAAGGCTGTGTATGTTGGAAATATGCATAAAAAAAAGCAGACGTTGAACGTGACTGCTGCGCCAAGACGGTGAGGAGGGACAGCTCTGAGCGGAAAGCTGGCCTACAGGACAGCTACCCCTCAGTCACTGCACACCATTGGAGGTTGGCATGAGTTGTGATGGCCCCAGCTAGCTCCGTTGACAGAGGGCGTAATTTGATGGTGTGTGTCGCAGGATCGAGGATAGTACAAACAGCAAAATCTCATAATGGGGTTAAGATTCATCTTTAAGACTAAAGTCTCAGAGTACAGCCGTCCTACAGGATCTTTCTCCTGACAGGAGATTGACACCTGACACGCTGACTATTAAGTCGCCATAGATGTGCTGGAGGACTCTCATGTGACGATGTCCATGAAGTAGGGAGATTGCAGGGTCTGGTGTTGGGAACCGGGTAAATAGAGATTAGCAATAGCTCTCTAGAAAACTAGACATCTACAGACATTCTCCATGGGATGTTACGGGCCACGTAGAATCGTCCATTGTGGGAGGAGAATCTCTATATTCACTATACACAGCCCTAATGTGTCAGCAAAACACCAATCAACAAATATGCGAGTTTGTAATGATGTCTCTTATTTTGTTCAAGGAGGAAAAGACCGGGCAGAAGGCGGCAGAAGCAAAAGAAGTGAAGTTGTATGCTCAGGTCCCACCAATTGAGAAGATGGATGCATCCCTGTCTACTTTGGTGAACTGCGAGTAAGTTCCACGGATCACATGGGTTTTTGTTTTGGATCATTTGGTTTTATCAAAGTTCTGGTCTTTTCTTAGCAACCAAAATGTTGCTGGGCAAAGTTCAAGGTAATGTCATTGGTTCACAATGGCCCAAACAAATTATATTTATACCATGAATAAGGAGAAGCGCCGAAACCCTGCACATTGGACATGTTTTATTCAGACTATTTTGTTCAAATGGGCATCATGGGAAATGTAGATCTTTGGCACTTGTGATTGTGTTGTTAGTGATGTTGTGACATTGTGCCACGTTGATGTCATTGTGTGTTTTGTGTGGATAATTCTACAAGGAAGATCCAGGAGTATGTTATTAATTTTAATATAAACAATATAGAGTTTTATTACCAAATAACACATGTGATTCTTTTCTCTCATCAGGAAGTTATCACTTTCCACTAACTGCATAGAGAAAATTGCAAACCTTAATGGTTTAAGTAAGTACCTGTTCAGGCGTTTACAGACCATCCCATGTCATTGCGATGCCAAGTTAATGCGTCCAAATATGATGTCTTGCTATGATGGGCTCAACAAGGATTTCTGTCAGTCACTATGAAAACACTATTCAACCTAGAGCAATATATCTCAACCTTGGTCCTTGAGTCCCCCTAACGGGCCAGATCTTGGCCCCTTCCTGCTGGGCGGATGGTGCCTGGCGGAAGTTTCTGGATGCCAGACATGGTACGCCCCATGGCTCTCTGGCACCTCGCGAGGCCTGCCGGCGTGCCGCGTGTGTTGGCTGCAGGGGGACGGCCTGAGTTCAGCCGGCCCACATCTGCCAATGCCACGCACAGGCCGGGGGACAGGTGGGTTTTCATAGAAGATGAAGATGACGTGCTATGCCGTCCTGTGACTCTAAGTCCCTCCTGCTGCGAGGAGGGCATAGCACGCAAATTCAGATACAAAGGGAGAGACACTGACAGACACATGGACACACAGACACTAACACAAACGGAGTCCTAGGAAGACAGAGATACTGAAAAGGAAGGAAGGCAGAGATATTGACAGAGACCCTGATCCCCTCCACAATACATAGACATCCCACCACTACTTTTTTGTTGTTTTGTCATTTTACAGGGCTTCTGGATGTGTCCTGGCACGTAGAGGGAGAGGCCAGCTCTGCGTTCATGTATTCCCAAATGGACTTCTATCATGTTTATCCTCAATGTTAGGATGTGTCGTTTCTTGATCATTCATTTGGCAGAAAATGCACATTTACTTATTTTTCTGATCTCTGCTCTGCTTTTCATTGTGACCGTACCTTATACTCTCCTTCACCTGCTGTTTCAGTGCTCTTCTTTTTTTTATTTTTTATTATGGTACATTTGATTTTGGGTTGTTTTATACAAATAACTTGTGACTTCTCAACTCCTCATTTCTTCTAGAAAACCTCAGGATCTTGTCTTTAGGAAGGAATAACATCAAGAATTTGAATGGCTTGGTAAGTGTTCAGATGTGCTGGAGTGTCTCCCATCACAGAAACTGCAAGAATCCAACGTTATATTTACACAGGGGGTAATTCAGAGAGCGCCGAAATGTCGCCAACATTTCGGTGTTCTCTCTTTCCCCGCACTTCGGGGAATCAATGTTTACTGGGAAATGAGCAAGATTCTGTGTCGTTTTTACATTGTCTATTGCAGTTTTGGCCATTTTGCATGTTTAAAGACTTTTTCTGTGGAAATACACATTCCTTAAATATTTGCTCACTGTAAATTGTTACCATAGATCAGGGATGTCAAACTCTGCTTCCCCAGATGTTTATGGCCCACCATTCCCAGAAATATTTCAATGGGACAGTTGGTCAGAGAATCATGGGAGTTGTAGTGCCATCTGAGGAGCCTGGAGTTTGACATAGTATATCCCTCCCTTCCCATTTAACCTGAAATAAAATATACAAACAAGCGATAGCCTGTAAATGTAGAATATAATACTTAATAACCTGCTCCTGATTCATGGAATACCCCTTTTTCTTAACGTATACTAGATTTATTTTTTTAACAGTCTAGGCAAAAACTAAAATCAGGTGGAATAATTATTTAACCCTGCTAGCAGACCCCAGTTGTTCTTTTTGCCTAGAATATTTAAACGCTCCTGTAGCGTAGGCCATGGTGTCCTGCTGACTCTTTGTTTGCACAGCCATCTAGCTACAGGAAGTAGACTTCTGAACTAGATGCCTCTCAATCTAAATTGTATGGGATTTTTCTATAATGTACAGACTCTCTTGTAAGGAAATAAAGCTACAGTTAGAAGTTTTTATAAAGCACTAACAAGTTCCGTAGCGCTGTACAATGGGAGACAGAATAACACATACAGGTTCAACACACAGAACAGTAGGAGAGAGGACCCTGCTTGAGAGCTTACAATCTAAGAGGACGGGGGTGACACACTAGGTGAGGGTAAATAGAGTATGGGAAGTAGCGGGGGTGCGTGTGGGCTGTGTGGGAAGATGGAGCAAGAATGTACAGTGGGGGATCATGGAGTGAGCCGATAGGCTTCTCTAAAGTAATGTGTTTTCAGAGACTTCTTGAAGGACTGGGGAGAGTCTGATGTTGCTGTGGGAGGGAGTTCCATAGAAAGGGGGCAGCTTGGGAGAAGTCCTGAAGGCGGGAGTTGGGGTGCGGGTTCGCGAAGCTGATGGCATCAGATCATTGGCAGAGCAAAGTGGTCGGGATGGGTTATACCTGTTAATAAGGGAGGAGATGTAGGCAGCGGCGCGGTTATGGAGAGCTTTGTATGTGAGCACCAGTATTATGAAATAGATTCTAAAAGAAACAGGAAGCCAGTATTGAGATTTGCAAAGGGGTGAGGTGTGAGCGGTGCGGGAGGTGAGGTGGATGAACCTGGCACATACGTTCATTACAGACTGCAGAAGGAGAATCTGGGATCTCTTTTTTAAGGCCAGAGAGAAGGAGGTTACAGTAGTCAAGGCAGGAGATCATAAGAGCTTGGACGAGCATTTTAGCAGAGTCCTGATTGACAGGGGCAGATGCGTGCAATACTTTTTTATTTTTTTTTAGGTGGAAGTAGCAAGATTTGGTTAGTGACCGAATGTGAGGAGTAAAGGAAAGATCAGAGTCAAGGAGGACCCCGAGGCAGCGAGCCTGAGAGGTAGAAGTAATAGTGGCACCATTCACCTGAAGGGAGATGGGTGCAGGAATAGAGGTTTTAGAGGGAGGGAAGACGAGAAATTCAGTTTTAACAGTAAGTCCCTGTGTGTCTCCATTGATAAAAAAATCAACTCTGAACACTTCACAGATGAAATGACTCACATGGCAGGAGCAGGAATTCACGCCTGGACTCTGCAATTTCCAAACATCAGAGGTGTTAAGGCTGCTGTTACCTGCGTTAGATATTCACACACATTCCTACTGTGTCATATAAAAGGAATTAACTGTTAAATCAATGTTTTTTTCCCTCCAGGACGCAGTTGGAGATACCTTGGAAGAATTATGGATTTCTTATAACTTGATTGAGAAGTTAAAAGGGATTAATGTTATGAAGAAGCTGAAGGTTCTCTACATGTCTAACAATTCAGTCAAAGAATGGGGTAAGTGAATCGAACCCATAAGATGATTTTCCAAAGCCTTCATATTGCAAAAAATGAGAAATCTAGGGAAGGGGTCACACTCAGCGCTACGGAACTTGTTGGCGCTTTATAAATACTTGCAACTTTAAATTTCAGCAATGATGTCATTGTTGTACATCAGACATGCTCGTGGTCAAATACAAGATTATCTATATTATTTAACCCCGTAAGGACCAATGGCGTAACCTTTGCGTCATAAATGCATTGACTTTAAAGACCCTTGGTCCTTAAGGGGTTAATCATTCAGCATTCTTACTAAACTGACTGTTCTGTTTTTAGAAAACCATGAGAACGAGGATTTTTTTCCCTCTGGATTTATTTAATTTGTACAAAACCTATACCAGGACATGAACGATAGTGCACTAAGGCAGGGACTTCAGAATCCAGCCCTGCAGATGTTGGTGGCCTACAATTCCCAGAAATCTTTGAACGCAGCAGCTGGACAGAGAATCATGGGAGTTGTAGTTCAGAAATATTTAGGGAGCTCCTGATGTGACATCCGTGTTTTTAGGTGTAGATACGTGTCACGTACACACAGGAAAACAAGATTTTTGCTAGATGGCTAAGTCTTTAAAGTAATATTGAAATGGAATTACGATGACGCATGGCCAGAAGCCGAGGTGAGAAATCGATTTCTATAGGATCTGCGAGGCTTAGCTACACTAGTGGCCAAAATTGTGGATACACCTTCTGATTTTGTCAGAAAATCCCTCTGCTTCCCTGGCCTGGAAATAGCCCTGACTTGAATCCCATCGAAAACCTGTGGTCAAGACTGAAACACATGCAGGGTTATTCAGAGAGTGTGAAAAGCAGGAGAATGACTGGAGAATGAAAAATTCTAGGTCAAAATAGCCGATTTGGAAAGTGAGATGAAAGGGAGAATTTTTCTGGTTTGGCTATTTTGACCTAGAATTTTTAATTCTCCAGTCATTCTCCTGCTTTTCACGCTCTCTGAATAACTCTGATGGTCTCGAGCAAGAATCCAAGCGACAACTCATTGAAGCTATAATAAATTCCTGGCATCATGTGATCACAGAAGAGGATGTCTAAAGACTTGTAGAGTCAATGCCTAGAAGGTGTCAGGCAGTAGTTAAGGCCCCAAATGGAGCAATGGAGCACACTCTACATACAGTGGGGCAAAAAAGTATTTAGTCAGCCACCAATTGTGCAGGTTCTCCCACTTAAAAAGAGGAGAGAGGCCTGTAATTGTCATCACAGGTAACTTCAACTATGAGAGACAAAATGAGAAACAAAATCCAGAAAATCACATTGTCTGGATTTTAAAGCATTTATTTGCAAATTATGGTGGAAAATAAGTATTTGGTCAATATCAAAAGTCCATCTCAATACTTTGTCATTGCCAACAAAGGCTATATAACAGAGGTCAAACGTTTTCTGTAAGTATCACAAGGTTTTCACACACTGTTGCTGGTATTTTTGCCCATTCCTCCATGCAGATCTCCTCTAGAGCAGTGATGTTTTGGGGCTTTCGCTGGGCAACACGGACCTTCAACTCCCTCCAAAGGTTTTCTATGAGGTTGAGATCTGGAGACTGGCTATGCCACTCCAGGAGCTTGATATGCTTCATACAAAGCCACTCCTTCATTGCCCGGGCTGTGTGTTTGGGATCATTGTCCTGCTGAAAGACCCAGCCATGTTTCATCTTCAATGCCCTTGCTGATGGAAGGAGGTTTTCTCTCAGAATCTCACGATACATGGCCCCATTCATTCTTCCCTTTACACGGATCAGTCGTCCTGGTCCCTTTGCAGAAAAACAGCCCCATGCTTCACAGTAGGTATGGTGTTCTTTGGATGCAACTCAGCATTCTCTCTCCTCCAAACACGACGAGTTGAGTTTTTACCAAAAAGTTGTACTTTGGTTTCATCTGACCATATGACATTCTCCCAATCCTCTTCTGGATCATCCAAGTGCTCTCTAGCAAACTTCAGACGGGCCCAGACATGTACTGGCTTAAGCAGGGGGACACGTCTGGCACTGCAGGATTTGAGTCCCTGGCGGCGTAGTGTGTTACTGATGGTAGCCTTTGTTACTTTGGTCTCAGCTCTCTGCAGGTCATTCACTAGGTCCCCTCGTGTGGTTCTGGGATTTTTGCTCGCGGTTCTTGTGATCATTTTGACCCCACGGGGTGAGATCGTGCATGGAGCCCCAGATCGATGGAGATTATCAGTGGTCTTGTATGTCTTCCATTGTCTAATGATTGCTCCCACAGTTGATTTCTTCACACCAAGCTGCTTGCCTGTTGCAGATTCAGTCTTCCCAGCCTGGTGCAGGTCTACAATTTTGTTTCTGGTGTCCTTCGACCGCTCTTTGGTCTTGACCATAGTGGAGTTTGGAGTGTCTGTTTGAGGTTGTGGACAGGTGTCTTTTATACTGAGAACAAGTTCAAACAGGTCCCATTTATACAGGTAACGAGTGGAGGACAGAGGAGCCTCTTAAAGAAGACATTACAGGTCTGTGAGAGCCACAAATCTTGCTTGTTTGTACTGTACTGTAGGCGAGCAAATACTTATTTTCCACCATAATTTGCAAATAAATTCTTTAAAAATCAGACAATGTGATTTTCTGGATTTGTTTTTCTTCTCATTTTGTCTCTCATAGTTGAAGTTACCTGTGATGACAATTACAGGCCTCTCTCATCTTTTTAAGTGGGAGAACCTGCACAATTGGTGGCTGACTAAATACTTTTTTGCCCCCCTGTATGTAGAGTGTGCTCCATTTGGGGCCTTCAGGTGGTGGTTGATTTATGAAGCGTTCACTCTGTGATCCTCTTATGAGTAATGTTGAACATACTCTGTTTACTGTCATAATGGCGCCACCTTGTGGACACATTAGGTTATGACACATCCAAAATAGTCACCTTTTATAAAAGATCCTTAGTATTACGGAACAAAAGTCATATTTGACAGAAAACAGGTGCATTTTGTGCTGTTTTCATTCAGAATTCATACCATACTAGCATCATTTTACTGATAAAGTCCTGGGGGTGTGGTTTGGGAGTCAGCACTTCCTTCAAAGGGCCCTATTACACTCTTCACGCAAACGTTAACGCTCACTTGCGTGAGCATTAACGTTTGCTGCGGTATTTACTGCATATTACAATCCAAACGGGTTAAAAAACCCGCTGGCGTTTGGTACCTTGCGCTTTTCAGCACGAGGTTACTGTACTTTGCGCTCCCCATTTTAAGCATAGGCAGCACAAAGTTCCAGCGCTGATTAACGCCTGGCTCTGCTCAGCGAAAAGTTAACCAGAGCCAGGACTTGGTGTTAACGGATTCTGCAGAAGCGGAATCCGTTAACACCAGGCTTAAAAAATGAATCTTATACTCACCCTCTGTCCCACGGCGAGGACCGCGGCTCTGTTCTCCTCCGGCCGGCAGGAGCAGGAAAGATTGGGGGGGAAATTTCCCCCAGTCACTCCCTGCTTATCACTAAGCCGACCGGCCGGATCTCGCCTCACGAGATCTGGCTGGTCACGTGACCGGCAGGGAGGAACTCAATGGAGTCCTATGGACTCCAGCGAGTAGATGCTCGCCGGCTGCGCTCAGCGCTGCCGCGAGCATCCCGGAATTTTACGCTCGGAAACAATGCAGGCAGCATTTTTTGCGCCTGCATTGTAATCCAGTGTTAAAACGCGGGCGCAAGGGGGAAAACTGCGGGTGCAGTTTTTCCTCCCTTGCGCCCGCGTTTTAACGCGAAGAGTGTAATAGTGCCCAAAGTATATTGTCAGATGTAAAGATGGAGCCTCTTCATAAATGCTGGTGTTCAGCAGACACGTGCCTCAAATAAAACGGAATAAAACACACAATAGTGCAAATTAAGAAAAAGGTGCACTCACATGTGGGGGTGTCTTAAGTCAGACCCTAAACAAACAGGTGGCTGGTGTCATTATGAGGGGGCACCAGATCTCCCTTGTTTAAGCGGTAGTTCACCTCCTTCCTTGCAGGATATGTGGAATCACTTCAGCAGGAGAGTAGATCAGTGCCTTGATGTTCTCCTGGTTCTGTGAAGTATCCTGGGAGGGTCTCTGGTGAGTGGTAGGTGCCGCAGTGTAATGAAAAATCGTTCACCCGTAGACGTAAAATACTATTTATTGGATTAAAATATAAAAACAATATGGTAAAGTAAACCAAAACGCATTTTTTACGTCTATGGGTGAACGATTTTTCATTACACTTCGGCACCTACCACTCACCAGAGATCCTCCCAGGATACTTCACAGAACCAGGAGAACATCAAGGCACTGATCTACTCTCCTGCTGAAGTGATTCCACATATCCTGCAAGGAAGGAGGTGAACTACCGCTTAAACAAGGGAGATCTGGTGCCCCCTCATAATGACACCAGCCGCCTGTTTGTTTAGGGTCTGACCTAAGACACCCCCACATGTGAGTGCACCTTTTTTCTTTTTATTCATTTTTAATGAGAATAAAACACAAAATAGTGCAATTCATCTGTTTTATTTGAGGCACGTGTCTGCTGAACACCAGCATTTATAAGCGGCTCCATCTTTACAACTGACTATATACTTTGAAGGAAGTGCATTGACTTTTTGGTGGATATGGGATAAACCACCAGGTGAAGGCGATAAGCTGCTGGACTCTGCATACATGATATACAACGTTGCAATATTTGCCGATTTTCTTTGTACCTGATACCTTTGCCTCTTTTAAATTTTCTTACCAAGCGTTATATATATATATGTATGTTTGCTATTTTCACAAAATTTGATCACTTACATGTTTCTAAATCTTTGAGACCACTAAGGGGTGCCATAATACAGATTCCCCCCCACTTGCACATCATTTTACTGATGCTTATCTGTAACCAAAAGATTCTGCTCCTTTTTTTTTTTTTTGGGTTTCAGAAATGTTTTTGAGTCCAAAAAAGGTTCAAAATCTGTTACCTAAAAATGGAGCAGAATCTGTTGGGTAGGATTATCTCTAAAACAGGGGTCAGCAACCTTGATCCTCTGGATGTTTTTTGAACTAAATTTCGAATGAGGCTCTGCCAACCGAATGCATAGCTGAGCATCATGGGAGGTGTGGTTCCAAAACATTTGGAGGCTCAAGTCTGCTGACTCCTTGCCTAAAACAAGCATAAATAGTAACCCTAACATGAACACCAGCTTCACTAAAATGATGTTGGCCTAGTACTAATTGTATGATTTATTTTTTTCCTTTTGCCTAGTGTCCTAATACTGGGAACACTTTTATAAGGCGACTTTTGAGACATACACAAGGTAGCGACATTCCCACTTGTTACTAACATACTCTTACTCTTCTGATGTGCTCAAGTGAAGGAGCATTGAACTGCCTTGTGATACCCACAAACATAACTTTGTTGTTTTCAGCGGAGTTTGTGAAGCTAGCAGAGCTGCCAGCACTTGAAGATCTTGTATTTATGGGAAATCCTTTAGAGGAGAAGCACACAGGAGAGGGCAACTGGGTGGAGGAGGCTACAAAACGTCTTCCAAAGCTGAAGAAACTCGATGGTGAGTTTATTAATTCATATATACACCTCTTGTCTCCATCCTATATTTGTTTATTTGTGGTTTTTATCCCCTATGGTTATTGTACAGCGTTACCGACTCTGTTGGCGCTGTATTATTTTTAAAAACCATTTGGAGAAAGTATTTTACCAGGAAGGATACATTGAGATTTTTCTCGTTTTCAAGTATGTCCTGGGTGGGGAGTATGTACCGTTAGGTGTCTTGCCAAGGACACTTACTGGAGAGGTGCTCTTGCCGGGATTGAGCCTGTGTCTCCACAGTCTCTCTCCACGGTTATAGAGCAGTGATGTTATCTCTACTCCGTCTCCACCCAGCCATTATCAATGGTGATGATGATACTAATATTATATAGAATACTAGGTGGAAAGCCTGCCCAGAGGGCAGTCTATTGTTTAAGTGAGGTGTGCATGAATGTTTGCCGAAATGAAAGCACAGCGTCAAGGAAAATCCCAGGTTTTTAAAAAAAAATAAAAAAAAATAGCGGGTTGTCTGTGCTTGCAGGGGGTGTGAGCTTGTGTGCCCAACTGTTGTTTTTTTATTATTATTATTTGGAGTGTGTATTAGGGAGCGCAATTTTCTTTTTGTTTTAGTTCTTTAGTAGTGGTTGCTCAGTGCTCCGGGTACTTTGTGCTCTGTGCTGGGGTGGGTCTGTGCTCAGAGGTTGCTCGGAGGTTTGGAGGCTCATGGGACCCTTTAGATTGTAAACTCATGGGACCCCTTGGATTCTAAGCTCATGGGATAGAATGTAAGCTCATGGGACCCCTTAGATTGGAAACTCATGGGACCCCTTAGATTGGAAACTCATGGGACCCCTTAGATTGGAAACTCATGGGACCCCTTAGATTGGAAACTCATGGGACCACTTAGATTGTAAACTCTGGTCCCTCTCCCAGACAGGCGTGCTGGCCGGGCTGTGGGCTGAGCTCCTGCTCCCTCTAAGCAGGTCCTCTCCTGCAGACAGCCCAGAGGGAGGGTGTGAGCACGCGGGGAGGGCGGGCTGCGCGGCACCGGCGGGGAGGAGTTTGCAGTGGCAGCGCGCAGGGAGGGCACTGACCAAGCAGCCCCGGGAGTGAGGAGGGGATGGCGGCAGCAGCAGTTTGATGCGCGCGCAGCCAGCAGTAGGCTGGTTGCGCGCGCATTTGACACTCTGCCGTATTACCGTTTGGCAGTTGGACGCGCATGCAGAGGCAGCGTGGCGACGGACACGCCAAGCCTTACTGCATTATGTTATAGATGGTTCGTTAGCATCTTTTGCCCAAGTCTGGCAGTCATAACATACGAAAAATGCACCCTGAAATTTCTATCACGCTGCACCGTTCATTTTGGTCAGAGTGTCTCTTACGGGCCAAACATTGAGAGGATAAAATGACACCTGCTCCAAATTAATAGAGGTAAGGCCCACTGTGCTTTCTTATATTGCACGTGAATAAAATCAAGGCTTTTCTTAGCGTGTGCTAATCTCATGTATAAATCAAGGAACGCAGCCATTTCATATATTTTTCATGTTCTTTTTCACAAACAAATAGCACACTATTTTTTCTGTTTTCTATAAACTGAATAATGCCCAGTGTGGAACTTGCCTGTGGTCTCTAAGGAATAAAGAACAGCTCCTTTTTAAAACAGATTGTTAGATACTATTTTTAGTAAAACAAAGCGCACAGCAGCATCGCCCAGGAGAAGGGGGGGACTTACATGAAGAAGATGGGGTACATGGGGCTGGTGGCACTGGCCTGACAGGCTCTGAGGACGGGGTGAAAATACCCCCTGTGCAGGATAGCGTAAGCCTGCATCTTCTCAGCGCTACGGGCAAAGGGAGATGCGTGCAGCGGGGGAGACGCGTGGGCAGCGAGGGGAGACACACGGGCAGCAGTAGATCCAGATCACCGAGGACCACTCACGCTCCCCTCAATTCTACAAAGGTCTTCGGACGAAGCCGATACATGTTGCAGGGGGGCGGGCTGCGCGGCGGCGGGGAGGAGTGTGCAGTGGCAGCACGCAGGGAGGACACTGACCGAGCAGCCCCGGGAGTGAGGAGGAGATGGCAGCGGCGATTTCATGCGCGCACAGCCAGCAGTACGCTGGTTGCGCACGCATTCGACACTCCGCCGTATTACGGTTTGGTGGTTGGATGCGCGCGCAGCCAACCGTCGCAGGTTGCGCGCGCATGCGCAGTACAGGCTTGGCGCCAAGCCTTACTGCATTATGTTATAGATGCTTTGCCAGATTACTTTTTTGGCCGTTGCTGGGACATTGCTCATTCATTACAAGGTAGAACATAACTTTTCATTTAACTGTACTGATTACCTGTGTTCATAGTGTAAATGTAGAGTAATATGTGTAAATTATTATTATTAATCTTTATTTATAAAGCGCCAGCATATTCCACAGCGCTGAACAATGGGCACAATATAGACAGTGTTACAATACATTGAGACTGAACAACAGCTTGACAAACCAGTACAGGAGGAGATGAGGGCCCTATTCCTGTGGGAACTTACAACCTAGAAGGGTTGGGGTGGAAACAGGAGGAGAGGACTGCAAGGTGGGAGTGATGGGCTGCTTGGAGCAGTGAGGTGTATCAGTGAATCGGGTGGTCGGCTTGCCTGAATAGGAATGTCTTTAGGGAGCGTTTGAAGGAAGAGAAACTAGGGGAAAGTCTGACCGTACGAGGGAGAGCTTTCCAGAGGATGGGGCAACGCGTAAGAAATCCTGCAGTCTATCATGGGAAGAGGTGATGTGGGGAGAAGCTAGGCGCAGGTCACTGTTTGCGCTTAGGGAGTGAATTGACCGAATTGCGTGCGCTACAGTGGACATGCTGCAGACGTTCTGAAAGCCCCTTTGTCAAAGCGGCACGATGCGCGTTCGACAGGGCTGCAAAGCACGATCCTCCATAGGAGGATCGAGCTTTGCAGCGCTGAGCGCACGAACTGTGCTCAGCGAGGTGGCCAAACTGGTGTCAAACTGGAAGGAACGACCACTCTCACAGACGCTCCTTCCGCTCTTAAAAACATTCGTCTGACCCCAGCCTTAGCGTGCTAATTGCAATAACCCACTGGTATCCCCTGATAGACACCAGCTGCCTCTGTTCTTTGCTATCTTTATTGGAGAAGCAAGTTTTATTGTGATGATTAATTCAGCAGTGCTCCTGCAGACCTTAATCATAATGATTTTGGGGGCACCTTCTGCAGCCCAAAAGCAAATGAATTTAATTTGCCTTTTGTCCTGCACAGCTGCAGATCGGGATTACTCTATATCGGGCTCCTGATGATGCCTTTTGAAGACCCGAGTTATCGCAATCTTGGGAGTGAAGGGGTTAAGTAATAAATATAGGAGTCTGTTTCATAGCTTTCTGTCAGTATCGTGTGTAAAAAATATGATTTACCACATTATAGGTGCATTGCAAGAAGTCTAGAACTATGATGTAACGCTGCTGCCACAGCCACAATGTTCACCTTTTTGTTTTTCTTTCTCCCCCAGGAAATCCAGTGATTAAACAGGAGGAAGATGAGGGAGAAGGAGATGCCTAATATTTTTGTATGGCTTTAAGTTATTTTGATAGCTGTAGAAGAGACCACATTCACTTTTTACTTTATTTTATAAATGTTCTTTGTACATACAGGGGCTTATTCAGTAAGTGCCGCTGCTGGAAACATCGACGAAAATCCCTGATATTGCATCAACGACAAATGCCAGCATTTCACAAAAATAAGACCCAAAGAACCGCAGGAGAAGCTTCACCTGCTGCTCTTTAGAGTTAAATTTTGTGAAATACTGGCGTTTTCTGGTGTTCCAACATCAGCACTTACGAAATTCACCCCATAATGTGTTTCGTTTTTTTTTAACTTTTTTTTTTCTGAAGTATTTTTATGAATTGTATTACTTTCGCTACGAAACCATATCATTCCTCTCTTTAAGGGATTCTGTATTTGGTATCTGCACAAATTGTAAGATTTTTATGCGTGTTTGTAGTGGAAGGGGACATTTGATGTTTTTAATGACTTCTCAGGGCTGATCTACATAGACAGAGGGGTAGATGTAATATCTCTTATATCAGCAGCTCCCAAACATTTCCTCAGGTCCTCCTGACAGGGCAGGTTTTCCAGATATCTGAAGCACAGCACAGGTGATATGATTTGCTGCTCAGTGATTGCAGGATTCAGTCTGCATTTCCCCAAGGTGATCCTTAAAACCTGTCCTGTTAGATGCTCCTGAGGACAGGTTTGGGAAGCACTGCTCTATACAATTTCGCACCAACAATCTAAAAGACTCCCTTGTAAGTCCTGTGATTTCAGAAACCTAACACTTAGGCCCCATTCACATCAAGCGATTTATTGTGCGGGTTTTTGCCGTGATATTGCGCATGTTCGCGATATCACTCTATGTAGCTTCTCCAATACATTTCAATGGAGCTGTTCACATCTCACGGCTCAATGTCACCTGGAGCTCGTCGCTTGTACATGGCCCTTTTTTCCGCCATTTGCTGCACACCACATTAATGGTGTCGCGCATAACGGCATATTGCACAATATTATCGCTCAATGTCGCGTATCTGAAAATCGTGCGATTTTCATGTCGCTCAGTGTGAATGGGCCCTTAGGCTGGCGTCAGACGAGTGTTTTTAGAGCGGAAGGAACGTCCGTGAGAGTGGACGTTCCTTCCACTCTGGCGCCAGTCTGGCCACCTCGCTGAGTGCAGTTAGTGCGCTCAGCGCTGCAAGGCTCGATCCTCCTATGGAGAATCGCAGTATGCAGCCTGTCGAATTCGCGTTGTAGAGCTTCGACAGGGAGGCTTTCAGAACGTACGCAACACACCCGCTGTAGCACGCGCAGTTTGTGCACACGTTACAGCGTGTGGCCGGCCTCGTCGAAGTGGCACAACGCTGCGACGGACGCCGGGAGGCATGTCCGTACAGGCGCACATAGTGCACTCGCCTGACCCCGGGCTAAAGGATTGATATTTTAGTACAAGAATTTTTAGTGGTGCTCAATGAAAAATGGTGCAGGGGATTAAAATGTTACACTACCAGGGTTATTCAGAGAGAGGTGAAAACCAGGAGAATGACTGGAGAAGTGAAAATTCTAGGTCAAAATAGCCAAACCAGAAAAATTCTCCCATTTATTTCACTTTCCAAATCGGCTATTTGGTCTAGATTGTTCATTCTCCTGGCAATTCTCCCGGTTTTCACCTCTCTCTGAATAACCCTGTATGAGTTACAGCACAGAAACCCTAAACTGAAGCTTAATAGACTTTTTTCAGGGGTCATGTTCTACATAAGTACACGGGGAACTCGCCAAAATATCTGTCAACCCCCCCCCCCTCCCGCTTTTCAGCGTGTTTGCCAAATGGGACTCTGTTTCCCGCTGCAAAGGTAGTGGGAATAAAAACTACCTACTCAAACATTTTAGTTTGACGACCCTGGTTGATATTTGAAAAGTGTCTTTTTATTGTTATATAATTTATTGACCGTACAATGCAATACTTACATTACGCAAAATAGGTAAGGCCGCGCCAATCTATGAGAATTATGTAAGACGGCATAGTAAAAGGAGCAGTCGTCAATTTTTCAATGTAAGACAACAAAGACAGAGACACAACCCATTCACAAGGACCAGGAGTGATAGGAGAGGGAGGGTAAAATTGGGAGGAGAGAAAGAAAGAGCATTTTGTTAAACATAATCTAGTCACAGAGCCCACAATTTCTCAAAAGCCTCAGTGGTGCGAGACACTTTAGCAGTGAGTTCATCCATATGTTTAGAGTCTCTGATCTTATGCAGGAACTTATCCATCGTAAGGGGTTCCGTGGAACGATATTTGAACATTTTTTAGTTCTAGATTATATAGACAAGTAGGCTGATCAAAATAAGTTATATAGGTAGGGAGGCCATGTTTAAAGGGACACATATTGCTATTTCATGCAGCGGGTAGCACAGGGTAAAGTGCTGCCCTGCAACAGGTATAATTCATATGCTGCAGGGAGGAAATCAAGGCAGGTCACCAGGGATTCCTTTAATTTTTTCCTGCAGTACATGGATTCTATATGCTGCGGGGTGGCATTTTTCAATCACTGCCCATCAGCATGAATAAATTATGTGTCCCTTTTTAAACATGGCCGATCTGGCCACTCTATATATGTAGAGAAAGGGTTCCGGGCGCACTCTAATGGTTATGTATTAAAACAGCATATGTATGTATAATAAGAGCAATTTGCAAGAAAAAATGTAATATATACTGAATAATTCACGCATAGGATGGAAGTACTGTAAGATTGGAATACTTATATTTAGTTGCTTTCTCCTCTTTTTCTTGGTTCCAGCGATATAATCCAGGGTGGGATGGACGAATAAGTGGGCTCAGGAAAAAATGTGTATCCATGGGAAAAGACCAGGCAGCAAGACATGTATAAGAATAAAAAATCCATCCCACCCTGGAATCTGGATTACATCGCTGGAACCAAGGAAAAGAGAAGAAATCAACTAAATATAAGTATTCCAATCTTACAGTACTTCCATCCTATGCGGGAATTATTCAGTATGTATTACATTCTTTCTTGCAAATTGCTCTTATTATACATATACATACATATGCGGTTTTAGTACATAATCATTAGGGTGCGCCCGGAACCCTTTCTCTTGCTTTATCGTATTGTCGTTTTTTTTTAATTTTTTTAAAAGGATATATTTATTAGAAGGTTCAATTGTGATACAGAAACACAATGAACAGTGTCCTCGCAATACAAAATCTGAATGCAAACCAAGTTAATTGAACTATGCGGCAACACGCCGGACATGGGGAATATCCATTCCTCCGGGAATCAAAAGGAGATAGGAAGTAAACGTTCAGTGCATCAGTGTCAAAATGGATCACATGGTACCGTGCCCTACGGGAGTAGAAAGAGTTATCAGGGGTAGGGTCAGTGGAGGCCAGGAAATGTGACAGCGCAGGATCAGAAGGTGTGTGGGGGGATAGGTGGGGAAACTTTTAACATTTACAGAGAATACCAGGAGGTGCAGTAAAAAGTGCGACACAACGAAGATTTGGTATCTTCATGGAGGGTCGCAATTAAGGGTGACCAGTTCCAGAAAAAAGACAGTCTGGTCCTCCAGGTGTGAGGAGGCTTCTATCCAATCAATTAAAAACGGTGAATAAACCCTGTCATATACCATACGAAAGGAGGGTGGAGTCGAGAAAATCCATTGTGAGAGGATGGCCTTTTTACCTTGGGCCGCCAGCAAAGCGAGCCAGAACCTATGACTTTTAGGATGGGGACGGGCAGGAGGGAGAAAGTTGAAAATGCCCCATTCCGGAGTGTTGGGAGCAGTGATTCGAAGGACTGTCGAGCAAAATCTAAGGAGAGTCCCAGAACTGGATGTTAGGACATGACCATAAGCAATGACAGAGGTCGGCGGGAGAGTGACCTCATTTGAGACATGCAGCAGTAGGTGTGCGCCCGGCTCTGGCCATCCTGTTGGGTGCCATTTAAGCGTGGTGGAGGATTCTGTATAGCATATCCCAATAATTAGCCGAAGGAATGAGGCGTCAAGAGTGTAAAGTAGATTGGATGAGGTCCTGCGGGGTAAGTGTCGGGAAATGAGTGGTCCATTTCAAAATTGCCGTCCAAGGGATAGATGTAGGTGAGGAAGCCTGCAAATGGTTATAAATGCTAGAAGTTGACGGGGGGAGTATGGAGGTCAGTATTGTGTCTTTTGAGGTGTGTGGACACTTTATATTCTAGTGGCAGCACCCACCCTAATACTTTATCCGGACATACAAGATAAGCTCTGTCTCCACATCTCCATTCCCTACACTCTATATATAGGACAATTAGGCTGAATAAAAGACTGCATGGCCTAAATTCAGAGGGGTCTGGCTTGGATGGGGGAAGCAAAGATTCGTTGATTTGAACCGAACTAAACAACACTGGTCTGGGTATATGTAATTTGGCATTCCCACTCTGCAAAGGGGGCTGTGCAGGTAGGGTCGCCAGATTGGCCATTTCATGCAGCAGGGAGCACAGGGAAAAGTGCTGCCCTGCAACAGGTATAATTCATATGCTGCTGGAAGGAATTCAAGGCAGTTCAGCAGGGATTCCTTTTTGAATTCTTATAGATTATACATGTTGTTGCAGGGTGACATTTTCCATTCACTGCCCTTCAGCATGTATAAATGATGTGTGTCCAGGAAATCATGGCTGATCTGGCAACTCTATGTGCATGGATCAATTATATGTTGTAGGGAATTACAAATATAGCCAAACACATACATGTAGCAAAGCCAGGGAGAACAACACACACGGTTCATTAATCACATTATGGGGTTTTAAGATCTACGAATGGGAAGTCTAAAATCAGAGTCAGTTGGTTTCACAATTGCAATGTAAACCTTTTAAGGAGTTATTCAGAAGCGCTGGTGTTGCAGCTTCGACAAACGCCAGCATTTCACAAAGCACAACAGGAGAAGCTTCATTGTGAAGCTTCTCCTGTTGCTCTTTGGAGTTTACTTTTGTGCAATGCCACCACTTTGGGAATAACCCCTTTTTAATCCGAAAAATAAATCCTCTAAACTGGCGCCGACCAAAATCTAGATCCCCTCCCAGCCATGGGAATATGACAGTTATCCTAGAGCTTCACAAACCTTCATGTTGGACATCTTCCCTTTGACCAGCCATGACCCAACCTACATGTCCCAGTACAGTAACCTGTGTAACAGCGCTGCCGTCTAAATGAAAGAACTCAGAGCGCAGATTTTTTTCTTTATTTGGTGAAACAGCACAAGTAGAATCTAAAATATCCTATAGCTTTATTTTTTTAGGTGATCCATGAAAAGCGCAGCCAAAACACAAAGAAATAATGTGATGGCTCTTGGCGAGTCTAGAACCCGCCGTCCCTTTAAAGAAATTGTGTTTATACGAAAGCTATACTTGAACCGAGCAGTATATGATTATTTTGTTGGTTGTTTTGTGTGTTTTTTAAAGACTTTAATGTGTAATTTAAGACAATAAAACTCATTCTGTGATGCTTTCTTCGTTTGCGTTCTTTGTGTCCCACACTATAGCTTTCAATCAACTCACTTGCTGAGCGACAACTGGAACCCTAGTTTGTGTGCATGTTTAATCCATCTGTAAAGGTTAAAATGCACACTTCCTCATGCCAATCAAGTTCAGTGACATGCACCATCATAAACAGGGTATATTACTTTGACGGACTCAGCTTTCACTGGGGCAGTTGGAGGATCCCGGGGGCTAGCCTCCTCCTACCTGCTGACTACGGGCCAGGGTGCTACCTGGGGTTTGCCAACTGGATTGCCCAGAGAATCTGGGATTTATGTGGAAAACTGTCTGGTGGGGACACCCAATTTATTGTGGACATGTTTTCCAGCCTGCAGACTTGAGGATGGGGGGGGGGATTTTACTGGGAGGCAGAATACAATAAGGGGTTGCCTAGTTTTTGTGTAATACTGTCACTTGTTTATCCAGTTTGAATCTCCCTTCCCTTGCTCTATTGGTTTTCTCATCTTATCAGTGTTTTATTCACGAAGGGGGATCGTCCCTTAACTGTACATATGTCTATTTCTCTGCTGTTACTCAGAACACTGGTCTCGCCTGGTGATTGGTGGTAAATCTTTATTATTTTCGGAGTTCGTGTTTCTGGCCTAAAATATTGCTTCTGTCCAATAATTAGGCACATTTGGGCTGAGGACTCTGGAATTCAGGTTCCTGCAGAGAGGAAGCGATACTCTGGCGGAGGTACCCATTTGGGGCACCAGGTGTTCAGTCACAATTATTTTCTTCTCCCATAGAAGAATGAGAAATTAAAACGGATTAATGGTGAAAAAAAAGGTGGTGTTTTTTTTGTGCTAAATATCACTTTACTGATCTGCAGTTGTTAATTAACAGTCTGTGCTGCAAGAAATGAGAAGTTTTCCCTCGATTTTTGTTGATTTTTTTTTCCCCTCTGTGTGGATTTCTGACAGTTTAACCTCAGACGCTACCACCCATCCCGGGAGCCATTGTTCTAGTATTAAATCTCCTTTAGGGTATGTGTGCACCCAGGCATTGCTCTGTACATATTGACTTTGGGATCATTATGTGAGGTACTGATACATGACGTCACCAATAGACTAGTTACAAAATTGAATTACCCTGTATGTAGTTAGAAAAATACAAACAGGGTTATCCAAAGAGATCCGAATTGCTTGAGAAAGGTAACCGAACGCTGAAAATCAGCGTTCGGTTACCTTTCCTGGCCATTCGGCTATCCAGAGAGCAGGCAATTCGCCAAATCCTGGCGAATTGCCTGAACATACGGTGCCTGTTCGGTCCCTGTTCGAGGGCAGTGAAATCCCCATGAAAAAGCACTGCTTCGGCTACTCAGAGAACACAAACCAGCAGTGAAAGGTTCCCCTAATGCCCTGCCATTCGGTGGTTTAATTCGGCAAATTTATTCAGGAGAATCCCATAGACTTCAATGTTAAAAATATTCCTGTTTTAATTCAATATCTAATAAACTGTTCAGTATAAAATTCTGCAGCAAAAAGTCTCTTTATTTATAGATTTTTTAGGATAATTTAAGCATTTTTCTGAATTTTTTTAAAACAAATTAAGTCTTTTTTTTTTTTTTTTTTTTTTCAGTTTGCTTATTTTTTTTGTAACAGCCCTCTTTATTATCATTCCCTGGACCTCCTGTGAAAATTTCAGACATTTTCGCTCAGTAGTTTCTTTGCAAACAGCGTTTCTTTTTCCCAGATTCATACAAATGGTTTTTCTAATTTATTCACTGCCTCCTCTACGTCACAGCTGCTTCGGCTCTGTGTGATTCGGCTCCTTTTCGGCTCCTGTTCGGGTTTTTCGAAGGTTAATCCAGATGTTTTTGCTTGTTTTCAGCGTGCATTCGGTTAGTTTTCGTCAGGTTTTCGGCAGCTTTTCCCTGCAATTCGGGGACCCTGTGCTGTTTGCTGAATACACCGCAGGGTCACCGAAATGCAATCGGCAAAAGGAACCGAATTGAAGAGAACGAAAAGTCACCGAACGTGCGGTGACTTTTCGAATCTCTTTGGATAACCCTGAAAGATTCGAAAAGTCACCGCACGTTTGGTGACTTTTCGTTCTCTTCAATTCGGTTTGTTTTGCCGATCCCATTTCGGTGACCCTGCGGTTTATTCAGCAAGCACCACAGGGTCCCCGAATTGCAGGGAAAGGCTGCCGCAAACCCGACGAAAACGAACCGTAAAACCCAGCAACTGCACGCCGAAAACCCTCAAACATCTGGATTAACCTGCCGAAAACCACAGAAAAACCCAAGCAGGAGCTGATCACACGCAGCGCAGCCGCCGGAAAAAGCCAAGACTGCAGACGAGTGAAGTGAATAAATTAGGAAAACAGTTTGCTTGTATGTTAAAACGAGGGTGGGGGTTAAACATTAACCCCCCTCCCGTTTCAGCCTTGTGCCATTATGGAGAGGGGGGGGGCATTATGGCAAATCATACCCGAAAGAGTGCCCAAGCTGAAATGCCAAGACAGTCTCCTTTGCACGAGAGGGCCCTCAGCCCCTCTGATGATCCCTTTGGCCTTGTTAGACCTCAGCAGGGACCCGCCGAAGGGAATGCCACTAGCGCTGTTGCGCATTCTCAGAACCGTCACAAACCTTGTTTTTGCAACCCTTTAAGACAGATTTTAATCTTACTTTGTATCCAGAGCTGAGCTGTCTCTTCCTGTAAACTGGAGCCTGTCACATGACCATAGGCATCTCTAGAGGGGGGCCAGGGGACACAATCAACCTCCCCCCAGGTTATTCCTTGCCCCATGTGCCTCCCACCAGGGGTCAACATCCAGCTTGCCTTACTTCTTCGGACCCCTGTATCTCCATCTACTTGCATCACCCATAGTCAATTGAGGTTACATAGTTACCTGGTGTCATTGGAAAGGGCAGAGAAGAAGTCAATTAGCAGCATTGCCTGAGCTTCAAAGTGCCAAAAGTTAGACAGTTAAAATATGGGTCAGCATCACGACTTGACGCGTTTCGCTGACCCACTTTTTTAACTAACTTTTAGAACTTTGAACCTCAGGCATTGTCGATAATTGACGTTCTTCTTTTGGGGGCACCTAGAGATATGTCTCCATACTGGGAGTTATCTATGATGTTTTCCCTGGTCTATCCTTGCTTTTATAGGTTTACAATTTAGGCTAGGGTCAGATGAGCGCATTTTGTACGGACTGTGCGTCCGTGCAGTACGGACGTACATACGGACTGACGACAAGGTAGTGGCCAAACAGTCCGTTTTTTTCACTGACGTATTTTTTGACTGATGTAGCAGGGAAAATAAATTAAAATGAAAAAACATTCTGTCCGTCAAAAATGCTGGACGTATAAATGCAGTCCATCTGACCTCGTTTCATCACTCTCCTACAAAGCTACGCGGACGTGGCGCACTCCGCACGTCCGTTCTAGCAGTATTAAGTTCTTGCCTAACCTGCGTCCGTTTGCTGCGTCTGCCAAGCATCCGCACTTCCGTGCGGACGTACTTCGTGTGTGGGGCTCCATTGGTCAATGCTATGCTGCCACGGAGGTACAAATGTGCGGGCAACACGGACGTGATAACTGCGCTCGTCTGACCCCAGCCTTATACTAGCTGGGTATTGTAGGCGGCTTGAACTGCCAAGGTTAGTTACAGGGATCCTTTCCTCGGGTATACCCTTACCTATTCTCTATATATGAGCATTGTCTGTCGTTCTCCTTTAACGTTACACTTTTTTTTCTGTTTGCGATGGTTTCCTTTTAAAATTGATTATTTCCAATAAGACTATCAGGGTTATTCAGAGATTGGTGAAAAGCAGGAGAATGGAGAATGGAAAATTCTAGGTCAAAATATCCAAACCAGAAAAAGTCTCCCATTTATCTCACTTTCCAAATCTGCTATTTTGACCTAGAATTTTCCATTCTCCAGTCATTCTCCTGCTTTTCACCACTCTCTGAATAACCCTGTGTGTTTTAATAATTTTCTACTGGCATCTGTCGCCTGTGCCCTTCAGGCCTCTTTTCTTGCCTAGGAGTATATGAAACATAAATGAATTGGCTCTTCAGAGTTGGGTCACATCTCCCCAATAAGCAAATATCGCAAAATACGAAAACGTGTGCGATTCCAAGCATATCAGATACAGCAGTAGTTCCCAAACCTGTCCTCCGGAGCCTCTAACAGGCCAGATTTTGCAGATCACCTTGGGGAAATGCAGACTGAATCCTGCAATCACTGAGCAACAAATCACATCACCTGTGCTGTGCTTCAGTTATCTGGCAAACCTGACCTATTAGGGAGACCTGAGGACCAGGGTTGAGAACCACTTTCTCCATCACATGTCATTGAATGCCTTTGTACACGCTCTCCTGTAGACCTGTGCGATTCATCTGAAAATCCACCATTTTTCGTTTTCAGAAGCATTTCTGAAAATTATACTCGGCCGTCTAAAATTTCAAATCGGTCTGAAAGAATAAACCCAAACGATCCGAATCGATATGACCTGAAATGATCAGGATCGATCCGAAATAACGAATCGGTCTTAAAGAATGAACCCAAACGATCCAAATCGATATGATCCGGATCGATCCGAAATTACGAATCGGTCTGAAAGAATGAACCCAAACGATCCAAATCGATATGACCCGAAATGATCCAGATTGATCCGAAATTACAAATCGGTCAGAAAGAACGTATCACTAACGATCCGAAACGAAAGGGAAATCAATTTGAAATGATCCAAAACTAAACCCCCTGGCCCGAAACGAAAAACACCGCTGTGTACATGTCTACTCTCCTGTACGGATTAAGGGGAAAAAAAGCGACAAACCCACCATTTAATATTGAAACAAAGACCACGTTAAAACATTTTGATAGACAACAGATTTTCCTTTTAATAGCCATATAAAAATAATTCATAATATCAGAATTTGAGTTCCGGCAGCACACAATATACAAAACTGAAACCCTACATTCTTCTCTGCAAACACTCTTTAATAAAAAATATAGAAAGTGAATGAACCAGGGTGTGGCGAGTCGACCGCAAACCTGCACATTGCAAGGCAGAAAGAGGAAGCGTAGGTTGCATTGGAAGTGGCAGGTGTGGATCCGTCCCAAAGGCAGCCAACAACAATGGGATTAAAGGGCAATATTTTTTTTACTTGCCTATCACTATCTTGCTTTGTGCAGGCGTGCTTAGAGTACAAAAACTGAGAATCCAAAGTGTTCCATACAACTGATATATTGGTCACTCATTCCAAAAAGAGAACCCTGTCATATACATAGATTGTCTTCTAAAGCATAAAAAGATTTGTTATATTTTATTACAAAACAAAATAGATATATATTTAACTATGTATAGTATGTACAGCTATACACTTGCATTGTCCCCTCCCCCCATAGTGACCACATTTTCATTTAACGGTTAATAAATCTTTTGATTGTTTTTACAGCAGATTAGGGTGGGTCAGTACATGAAACGCAAGAATCTTTGGGGCTTATTCGCAAAAGAATGAGCTACGGTAAATTATTAGCCCAGTGGCAGAATATAGGTCGGTGCTTAAAATCCGGGGAAGCACAAATACGCATCCAGGTAACCCAGACAGGATTTAATCAAACACCTTCGCCAGTGCAAAACTTAATATGAATCAGCAAATAAAAATAAAAAAAAAGTAGGGTTGTCCATTGAAAAAACTAAACATTAAACCCCTTAACTGCCAGGATCTATTCTAATTCAGCTTGAAATGCTCCTGCAGGAGCCCAAGATCGAGTAACCGCAATCTGTTCTGATTCTAGAGCAATGCAAAGAAATTTTGTTTATTGTAAACACAATTTATTCGCAAATGAGCCCCAGAATGCGCAACTAAGAGTCTGACAAGTTGAAATTGTTAAAAAAAAAAAGCCTTGAGCGCGAGCCCAAGCTGCAATCGACATGTATATGTGCTTTCTGGCCAGCAGAGGGAGCGCTCTGTTAAACAGAGCATACAGAGAGTGAAAATGTACAGTACAGTACTGTTTTGTATGCGTTTTACTGTGTGGGTAATGGAAAGTGATTTTCCACAAAACCACTGGGTCCTGCCAGTGGCTTTGTGGGAAAAAAAATTGCTCAGTATTGAAGGAGTTAAGTCACTTTTTATTTTTCCTTATGCCAGCGGCACCAAGGAAAAACTTTTTTCCTCCATTTGTTCAAATTTTGCACTGCCCTTTGAGCACGTCTCAGGTATCTAAACTCCGAACACCAAATTTTCATATTAAAAAAGAAAAAATAGGATTGTGGAAGACAAAATAATTGTGTTTTTTTTTTTATACGGAGCCAATAAACAATCAATATTTATTATATCTGGCGAGGTGTCACTACTGTACAACAAGGTAACTTGGCTTTAGCATAGAGTTGGCAGGTTCATTTTAAAAGGGGATTCAATATGTGCACATATAACCGTATTACAAAATACATGCTACATACGTGTCCCGCGCGCATGAGGGTTAGACAGATTCATGGTGTCCAGACGATTTACACCTGGCAGGCTGGCAAAGTAGGTAAATGTTCCTCTGCGCATCTCAGCAGTGCCTCCACTATACTATATGGTATATACCAATGTTGACCTATACGCACGGCCTTGGCACAGGAAATGCTCCTCGCTGTCCTCTTGCATGACGCAGAGGCTAGAGCAATATTAGCAACAGAGTAGTTCAAACGTACGTGGTGCTTTTCTTACTGTAAGACTGTAATGCATTATGGGAGTTGTAGTTCCCACTACAGCTACAGATCCACATCTGACCTTGGAAGTCATTGAGCTCTCAGCAAACCAGCGGTTTCTGATTTACAAGTGATCACCATTGCGGATGATTTCGTTTGGAAACAGTTGGAGAGCCAATGCTCTGCAATGATGGTGAGCTATCTTCCTTTAGCTCCACAAAAATCACCCTCAGTGAGGAGCTACTGGAAGCAAGCCTTAGGTGCCACATATAAATCCACGTGAGAGTGTGCAGCTCATGCAGAGATTGCAATTTCCCCCTGATGACTCCTAAGGGAAAGGCGTGAAATCACTAAGAGGTGTCTGCACTAAAAATACACTTCTCCACCGCTTGCAGACCCACCACAGCACCAATGGAAAGGGTGAGGGGTCTTGTTTTGACACTTTGACCTCTTGAGGGGGCACGAGGCAACAACCTTGGCCCTCCAGACGTTTTGGAACTACATCTCCCATAATGCTCAGCCACTCGTTAGGTTGAATGAGCTTCATGGGAAATGCCCTTTACGACACATGTAGAGGGGCTGCGGATGATCCTGTTCACAATACTCTTTGTTGCTGAACAAAGCCGTACCATGACCGGATACTCTTTAGGTCGTGCACATCTACTCAGCTTTTTTGGCTAAGTGCAACTGATCGATTTATTGAAACAAATGTATTTTACAGAGTGCTACGTTCCAGGGATACAGAGTTAAATCGAAGGATTCCAAAGCGGAATACTGACAGATATGAGAGATGTGGGAAAACGATGCGGCTTCTTTGCGTGTTCCCATTCCGCAACTAATATACAGGGTTATTCAGAGAGAGGTGAAAAGCAGGAGAATGATTGGAGAATGGGAAATTCTAGGTCAAAATAGCTAAACCATTTTCTTGGACTATTTCTGACTTTACATATTCCCACGCCGTGCCTTTTGACTTCCTGCTGAGTTTTGTTTTTTTTTCCCAGTTTTATTCAGATGACTTTTTAAGTATACGCTATACATTTCGCCGATTTCGTTTTTTCCGTTTATTGATGTTTTTATATAAGACGAGACCTCCCTCTTAGGGGATGATTAAAAGTTTTCGCTGATAACCTGCATTCCAGCGCGCTCACCGCAGATAACCTTTTCTTGAAGTATATTTTCTTTTTAGCAGATGACCTTTTATAATGTCTATTTTGTAAGCCAAGCTTTATCGTTATTGTCGACTTACCCCGGCCCTGCGTGGCCTAAATGTTGATGTTTCAGTGAACTTTGTTTTAAATAAAAACACTTGAATACAAAAAAAAAATAGCTAAACCAGGAAAATTCTCCCATTTATCTCACTTTCCAAATCGGCTATTTTGACCTAGATTTTTCCATTCTCCAGCCATTCTCCTGCTTTTCACCTCTCTCTGAATAACCCTAAAAGTGTTAATATGAGTGGCCAACGCTTAACAGGCACGTTTGTAGAAAGAGAGGGAGGGGGGGGACTAGAAATCTTATCCATCTCTAAAATACACAGACCATTTTTTTTCACAATAAATATTTATACTTTAATTTAAAAAAAAGAAGCCCTAAGTTCATTTAACCGTTCAAAAAAAAAAAAAAAAGTCTGATCCTCCCAGGAAAAAAGTTTAACGATATAAAAATTTAGCAACCCCTGTCCCTGAAACAAAACGTAGAAATAATCGTAGCAAGGATCCAGCCTCGCCTCGCATCAAAACACCCGTTCTTCTTAAATCTCTCCGTCATCCGAACTGTCACAGCTTTCACTGCTGCTGGTGCTGTCGCAGCTGTCGCTACTACTGCTCCGGCTGTAGCTGGCCTTGATGTGCTGCGACCTTGCGTGTAAAGCGGCCTGTGCTTGTGCTGCCGCCAGCTCGCTCTGTCTCAGCGCAGCGGCCTTTTTCTCCTGCTCGGCGTGGCTCTTCATGTGGGCGCTGCGACTTTTCACTTTGGTAAACACCCTGGAATATGTAAAGGCATGCGTTTGTTTTCCTTTCTTTCACTTTTTTCAAACATAGAAGAAATACGCGAAACGCAACGGCGCTGATCAGCGTCCTCACCTGCCACATTTTTTACATGGGAAAGAGCCTTCTTGCTCCGGAGGCTTGTTTCCTACGTCTTTCTTGGCTCCGTCTGGAGGAAGCTTGTTTCGTGGTCGCCTTCCTCTAGGTTTGGGAGCGCTCAATGCTATCCTTGTGTCTGGTTCCTGGGCTCTTAGAACGAGGGTATCGTTTGCCTGTGACGAAAAAAAAGGACTTATTATATATTCAAGTAGAAATAGAATATAGGATGGGAAATAATCTACCACTGAAGCTCCGGGGCCGGACATTTCTTATGCCAGGAAAGGTTTGCTGCCAAAAGCTACATATCTCGGGGCTTTTATTTTTCCTTAACCCCTTCACTACCAAGTGATTTTCCAAAATACCGTTGTCAAGAACCAGTGTTTTTTTTTATTTTTTTTTATTTTCAATTAATTATACAGTAAGAAATATTAGGGAATAGTCCCAGTGTATTTCTTACTGTAATAAGCCATTTGGCAGGCAGATGGCTCTATCTACTGGCCAAATAGAGTTACAGCTGCAGCTTGTGGATCCCTGCATCGGCTGCTGAAAGCCCGATATGTCAGGGCATTCATCAGCCGATTTTAAACAGTTTTGGCACCTCGGGCATTATGCCCAGGGGCTACAACATTGGGGGCACCTTCTGCAGCCCAAAGGAAATTCATTTGCGGCAATTTTCTTTTGCAGTTCAGAGCTGCAGATCGAGATAACTTGGTATCGGGACCTGACGGTGCCTTTGAAGTATGGAGTTAACCCCTTCATTGCTGAGATCAAGATAAGAATAACACATTGAAGTGATCATTTATTAACTCACTGGATAACGCATGCTGTAAAGAAGAGCAAAGGTCGCTTACTATTTCGCTGGCTTCCAGGGTCTGCGTGATCTTCAAAGGGAAAGAAACCCTCTTGTCATCTTCCTCATTTTCCTCCATCTTTATTTGCACCTGGGCGTATTCTGCATGTGCGTCTGCACCGGGGGCTTGCGTCTCTTCCTCTTTCACAGTCTCTCTTGTGAAAGGCACGGCGGGCGCGAGCCGCTGAGAACTCTAACAGACAAAAGATACGAGTCAATACAATGTCTACAGAAGATAGTAGGGCTGAAACAACTAATCGATTTGTGTACACACACCCTATTTAGAGCTAGACTGAGTTAAAAGTTATAACCTCAGACTCTGTTTCGGAGCTGATTGGAGAAGACGTGCCGCTGTTTTACTCCGGGTGATTTAGTTCTAGGGTTATGTCAGACATAACCAGTATTCTTTTATTCAGTTTACAAACTCTAGCAGCGCTATAACACAACCCTGTGATACTGCCACTGGGTAAGGGCACTGTAACGCTGATGTTTTATCCTTAATTGAAGCTGGAGTCCTGTGCCACCACCCCAACCTGCCTGCTCTTTGGTCTGGTCCCTTTCCACAAACTCCCGCTCACACTCAGGTCCGGTCTTTTGCCCAAACCAACTCCTTCGCAAACTCGGGTCAAGTCCCTTGCCCAAACTCTCTCCCTCTTATTGTAAACGGACACTCTACGCACCCTGACCCTTTAGCTTATTAAAGTGGTCAGGCTGCATGGAGTGCCCCCCTTTCTCACTCTGCTTTCGGGCTGACATGTCTATCTGAGCGCTTGTAGCAGTGTTTGTTTGGGGAGAAAGCAGACATGGGTTTAAGCTGCGCAGAAAGCTTCAATCCATCACTCTGAGCAGGCGCGCGTGTACCTTGTGTGAGAAAAGTATGCAATTTGCATATGTTCATACGAAAGGAATATACACTACGCAAATTGTTACGAAATAAAAGGAGGGAGGCAGGGGGTTGTTTTTTTACATAATATTCCTTTTAAGTTAAAAAAAATTCTTCTCAGATGAATCGATTTAATCGATTATGCAAATAATCGTTAGAATTGCACCTGTCAGCTCCAGCTAAGTTGGGCTCATATGAAACAGTCGATCCTCATATAGGTGTTAGTGTTTGTTTTTATACATTTTTTCGGCTAAGATGTATATAAAAGGTAAGCAGTCATGCTGCCAGGGTGAGTGACTGCTGTGAGCCGCCCCACAGTCATTCCTCGACCGGATTACAGGCCGGCGCACTATCTGGCCCCGTCAGCATAACAACGTCACCACTGAGGACCAATCACAGCAATGCACGAAAATCCTCTTCCAGTAAAGCCCCTGGAGGACGAATGTAGCAACGTCCATTGCTGCAACCAGGTGAGTAGAGTCTGTGATGTCTGATCGATGGCTGAGAAATGGCATTGACCTTTAAGATGAACGCAACATCAATCACCTCGTGTTTTTTATGGCAGGGAGAGTGAACCTAGGTCAGGGCAAGTTCACGTTTAGTTCCCAGAAAAAAATACAGCGGTGTATTCTGCTTCTTGCTTTTATCGTCACCACAATCGGCAGAGCTAGTGAAGGAGGAAACTAGGGATACAATTATCAACACCAATTACGGTGAAATGAAGAGCAACACCCTGAACAAATGGGCCTGTAACTTGCTTTCATAAATTTGGATCAAACCAAGAAAGTTGGAATTTGTGGGTGCCATTTAAAGGGCCAGTACCACTTACATAAGCTGTAACTAGATTACGGGTGCGTTACAAACAAAACCACATTCTAAAACACACTTTGCTGTTTTTTTTTCTTTGAAGTAATTTCATGTAAAAAGGAAATATAAAGTTAGGTGTGAAAGATATGGCCGAGACAAGCAACCCGGGAGATTTCTGTGTTTCTCATCGCAAGGAGCAGAGCGGCGCGGCGCGAGCTAGCGGGAAAATTAATTAACAGGCAGCAGATGCAGGTTAAGAGAGATTCAATTTTATGTGGAGTTGGCTTATATAGCATACATACAATGGAGTAGCAGTAAACAATCAGAGTACAGATACATTTTCCATGTCAGAGTTAAGCAGCACAGTCAGCCCAACAGCACTGTTATCATATATGGACTGTTACCATATATGGTTTATACATTTAACTTTTAGAAGTGTACAAAAAAAATCTCTTTCTGCCCAGTAACACGTTTCACAGTATATTTAAAGAGGGAGTGGCTGTTTACATTCCACATTCCTGTGTTTCTACAGCAGAATGGCTTAAGAAAAAGGGAATATCAACCAAGATATGTATTTGAATCACTATATAAAATACAGGGAATTAAAAAGATTATTTAACAAGGTTTTTACTCCTTTTTCCAATTTGTGGGTTTTTTCCATGAAGCAACATTTATCAAAATCTTATGGAAAGTCTCACTTTAGAGCTGTGGTGAAGAGTCAATGGTGTGGGAAAAGGGAATGCAGGGTGTCTATTGTGTTGTACAGGTTACTAGAGATAAGAGATGGCAGCTGAATGACATCTGCATCCATTGTGTGATAGTTTGTGTTGTAAACTGCCCCCCACACAGCAGCTTTATAGAACTTGCTCCTCATTTTGTGGAAATGACCATAGGATGGAGTCTATTGGCCAATCACTGACTCAAATCATTGTATTGTGTGGGATGTATTCAAAGGACGTCACCAGGAGGTAGATTAGAAGTCTTTTAAGCTCCCTGTCATATCTCATTCAGCTGCCGTCTCTTATCTGGAGTAGCCTGGAGAACAATAGCCTCCTGCAGCCTTATCTGAACATTCCCTCCTACATATAATTAAACTGGTGAATACTGTAAATTAGATAAACCACAGCAGTAAAGAAAAACCTTTGGTAAATGTTTCCTCATGGGAAACAAAATCAACAAAATTGCAGGGAGATATAAGAAACCTTATTTCATTTTTTTTTCCTTTTTACATGCAATTACTTGAAACAAAGAAAAAACAGCACTGTGTGTTTTATAAGGGGATTTTGTTTGTAATGCACACGTAATCTAGTTACGGTTTATATGAGTGGCCGCGTCCCTTTAAGTCCTGTCCCATATCTGCCAAAAGAATGCAGACCTTCTATATTCTCACAATGGCAGCCGTTATGTGATTTTGTGCCTTGTAGACATTACACAATAGCTCAGTGGGTACATACACATGCCGATAAGAGTGCCTCCTCCATAAGGAGAAACCCGTGAGGTGACGGAGAGCAGGTGGAGAATCTGTGATTACAAAAATACCTAACCTTGACAGTAGCTTGGTCTTGGCCTTCACATAATGTGAAATAAGAGCCCACGCTCTAGATGCACGCTCTCTGGAACGCTCCTCGACTTCTATTACATAAACATTAGCTACATGCAAGATGATGGAAGCCGCCCAGCTGGCCAGAATCCATGGTATGTGCTACGCTTGATATTACGTGCCGTCTTCCCGCTTGTTGGTGCAGCCTGGTGCAGACAGATGGGACATCATGTTCTCTCCCAAGGCTAAATTCCAGCAGGGTACAGGTGCTATTATAAGGCCTTGTTACAGCCAGCTGAATTATCCCTTCACAGCAATGCCGACGCAAGACAAGATCGCAATGAAGTGTACGGAATTTCAAGTTGTAATTCCTCAAGCTAATCTTGTCATATTTCAACTGGCCGCGACAGGGGGCGCTACTCCCTAGTGAAGGCTAACGTTAGCGTCTGGATGTGTAAGCGTTACCGGCAGAATAAGTGTCTAATGCATGCCCCCCCCCATATTATCTTCCTGATGCTAAACCCATTAGTAACCACTTAGTGCATCGGTGATTGCGTGCGCTTACTGTTCTTTGCGCATCCTATTATCATTATACTTTATATAGCGCCAGCATAGTCCACAGCGCTGGACAATGGGCACAATATAGACATGGTCACAATACATTGAGAATGAACAACATTTTGATCAACCAGTACAGGAGGAAACAAGGTGCCCTATTCCCGTGGGAATTTACAATCTACAAGGGTTGGGGGTGGAAACCGCAGGAGAGGATTGCAAGGTGAGAGTGATGGACTGCAAGGTGAGAGTGATGGGCTGCAAGGTGAGAGTGATGGGCTGCAAGGTGAGAGTGATGGGCTGCAAGGTGAGAGTGATGGGCTGCAAGGTGAGAGTGATGGGCAGGCAAGGTGAGAGTGATGGGCTGCAAGGTGAGAGTGATGGGCAGGCAAGGTGAGAGTGATGGGCAGGCAAGGTGAGAGTGATGGCTGCGAGGTGAGAGTGATGGGCTGCAAGGTGAGAGTGATGGGCTGCAAGGTGAGAGTGATGGGCTGCAAGGTGAGAGTGATGGGTGCAAGGTGAGAGTGATGGACTGGTTGGGGCAGTGAGGTGTATTAGTGAGTCGGGTGGGAGGCTTCCCTAAACAGGAATGTCTTTAGGAGAAAGTCTGACAGTACGAGGGAGAGCGTTCCATTGGGAGCACAATCAGTAATTAGCGTTAGGATAAGTGAGGTATCACAAAGTGCTAGCACTAATTACTGCTACGATGAACAAGGCAAAAATTAGCTACACTTAAACACTGGCGCTAAATGATTCTGCTTTTGAAAAATCATTTAACACCCCCTAAAACTTCCCAATAAATCTGATTACTCACCTCTCATCCCGTGGCTTGAACAGTGGCCCAATTTGCTGCTTCTTGTCCCCGGGAGCACAGTGAGACTGGGGGGCAAATAGTTCCCAGTCTCCCTCTGCAATCATGCGAGAGAGCAGCCTGGAAGCGCAAACCTCCATGGAGTCCTATGGACTCCAGGAGGTGATAATCGTGGCGGCGCGGTATCGCTACAGTGTGTATCCCAGCGGTTAGAGCTGCATTTTGGGTGAGGTGCTGAGGTAGCGCCTGCCCCGGACTATAGCGCTAATATTAGGACGCTGCGGAGAAACCAGTTTGCCCCGATAGCGTCCAAGTTAGCACGAACTAGTGAATAATGCCCAGGGTATACTAACCCATCACAAGCTCCTGCAGCTGCACAACATCGATTTACCTCTTTATCTTTTCACATTCTGGAGTTATGAAACAGATTTTTTTTTTTATTTCAAACAAAATTCGTTCACAAATAGGCTCCAGTATGTGCCCCTAAATATTCAATCCTACAGACGTATCCGCCGAGGTGCTGGCACTGAATAAACAGCTTGGACTTTACCTTTACGTCAACTTCTGAGTCTTCTCTAGGGTTCTTCTCGTCTGTAGAAGCCTCCACATCTCCAAAGATCAACATGCCGTTACGTCCGATCTTCACCTGCTTCTTGTATGTGTAGTAAAACTCTACGCACTGAGCCACCGTCTTCGTTTTAATCTGAAGAGAAGGCGATGTTTAAATAAAATAAGTAGGAAGAAGGAGATGTCCATAAAACATAAATTACACAATAAATGCATCACTGACCTAAACTGACCAAAATATGTACAGTTGTTTTAGTCAAAACATAAACACATGAATTCTGAAACTGCTAATAACACGACCGCACACAAAACGGCTTAGTTTAAAAACAAAATGTGTGAAATTCAGTATGGCCGAACATGGACATTTGATGCATTTAATATTTGCATAAATTTCATAATATTCCAATATTCAGAATTTAGATATTGTTATATATATATATTTTAAATAATGCCGTTCATTAGGTGACAAGAATAGGCCCTATCATCGATGGGATACATTGGTGTTGTGACAGGCTTAAGCAATCTATGGCCATATATTGTGAACTTAATTCCCACCATTTCTAAACAGAGCATAGGGTTACATGTTTGTGAAAATTCTTTAATGGGTTAAAAACTGAAAATCTTGAAAGGGTTACGAGTTGTTGGAGTCTTTGAAATCTAATCTTTCTCTAAATACTGACAAAACTGTAACGATGCTCTTTGGAATTTATGTAGTTTAGGTTTTGTTCCAAACTCGCCATCTATGTGTTGGGACAAAAATCAACTGGCACGCTGACCACAGTCACTTCTCTCAAATATCTATGTATGTGGTTAGACCCAAATCTATCCTTTGGTCCCCACATCGAAAAACTCGTCTAAACTTTACCCCAAACTAAGTGCCCTATACAGAAGCAAATCCTGCCTGAGCCCCATGGTAAGAAAGCAGATTGTACAACATATACTTATGCCGGCTATTGATTACGGAGATGTATTGTATGCAGCCGCCCCGCAAACACACCTTCATAAACTTACTACATTGTGGAACTCATTCTGCCGCTTTGTGCTACAATGTAACTACATGACCCACCATTGTAACATGTTAAAAGAGCTAAACTGGCCATCACTGGAATCCAGACGCACCCTTCACCTTTCCAGCCTGGTGTTTAAGAGCATCTCTGGGAAGCTGCCACCCTACCTGAATAGACTGCTTCCCCCAGCAGTTCCCTCATCCTATAACCTCAGATCCAGGACCAGCACCTTACTTGCAATACCACAATACAAAAAGAAAGTGGCTCGATCTTCTTCATTTTCCTACAGAGCACTACAAATATGGAATAACCTCCCAGACGCCATCAAGTCTTCCCCCAGTCTAAAGTCACTTAAGAGATCTCTATTACTATACCTCGATACAGAATGCACCTGTAAACATGTAACAGAATGACTATATTTCCTACATATTTATGTTCTGTGTTAATCTGTATATTTGTGTTTTGTTTTTAATATCTTGCATTTATTACTTTGAATTTCTGTAACAATTCAATGTTCTTGAACCCAGGACATACTGAAAACGAGAGAAATCTCAATGTATCCTTCCTGGTAAAACACTTTATAAATAAATAAACAAATAAATGTGTGAGATACTCTTAATGTTGTTGACTGTATGAATTGGAGAGCTCTCCTCCTGTTTTGTTATAATTCTGAATAGACACATACGATCCGGAAGTGCCTTTTAGATTCGCAGAACTCGGAATGAAGAGGACAACCAGAACTTTTTCACAGATCGAGAGGGCACACCATGCGTTTGTGGTCACAGAAGTCGTTTAATTGTGGTCCTGGATTGAAGTAAAGAATGGAACATACCAGTTTCTGTACCAGCAGAAAGTCTTTTTTGTAGATTGCCATTCCTTTGTTAAAAAGCCTTCTCTCAGACGCAGACCACCGATCAGATCCTAAGCGGGAGAAACGTTACAAGTTAAGGACTCCAGTTACTTGTTAATTTCTAATTAAATGCTTTGTGTTTTTCTAAAAAGGGGAAACTAATTTCCGGTGGCAGAAAGGAAGAAAAGGGGGTATAGGGCAGTGATGGAGAGCATTGGCACCCCAGAGGTTTTGGAACTACATTTCCCATGAGGCTGTAAGAACCTAATGAGTAGTTGAGCATCATGGGACACTCTTAAACATGGTAGCTCCAAAACATCTGGAGGGCCATCGTTACCAACCCTTTACCTATAGGGTCACGTGATTAATCATTGCGAAGGCCAGAGTGTAAACATGGCCACATTGTTTCTAAAAATAAAAAGATTTCATTTTTACGGAATAGAGTAAATGAAGTGGACACGGTGCAATGATTATAATTGTGTTAATGTCACTCAGTTAGTGGCATAATGTCAGATTTGTATTGGTTTTTCAATCACTTTAAATGTACAGAATGCCAGCACCAGATATCGGCCGTCGGCCAGAAAGGCTGCCGATAATAAGTATTGGTAAATATCGGTTCTGGAAAAATTATATCAGTCTATCCCTAGTATAGAGGGACTACCACGAACCGGTACAAAGAAACAATCCAAATGCAGTAAAATGCGACGGGGTTTATTCTATTATTGACACTAACATGGAGACGTGAGCAGGATAATGTGCTCTTGCAGACTTTCCCCTTACCATCTCCATGTTGACATCCTGTTCTGTGGACTATCTCTGCACCTTGTCCCGGAATGCAGCGCTAACCTCAGTGATACGCGCAGTAGCACTTTCCGCCACCGTATCAGCTCGTGGAGTGCATAGAGGTTTGTGCTTCCGTGCCGCGAGCTCTGCGCATCCTCGCTCTCTCGAGATCACGCAGAGTGATTGCGGGGGGAGACTAGGAACTATTTGTTTCCAGTCTCGCGCTGCTCCCAGGAAGAAGCAGCGGCGGATCGGGCCACCCTTTTTGCCGTGGGATGGGAGGCGAGTATGGGATTTTTTGGGGGGGGGGGGGTTAGAGCGTGTTAAATTATCTTGCATTTGCAGAATCATTAACTCCAGCCTTTAGGAGTTGTTAAAATCTTTGCTTGCGCGTCCAGACGGTAAATTGCGTCAGCGCTTTGTAATATTTCACTAGCTAGCTAATAGTGCGGCAGTTCATGCTGCCTACTATACCAAAATAACCAATAGTGTGTGGGATCTCAATACCAATCTAAAAAAATCCCTTATGCGCTCGAGTATCAAAATATGAAAAGAATGTGTATAACACAGATGGGAGCACCACCTAGATACATGAAATATACAAATAGTGTGATACAGTTTCAACACAATTGTAAAATATCGGGCCCCCTACAAGTTGCACTCACTAGACGCAATGGTGTATAAGGCATATCATATGTCAATATGTTACCCCCCTCCATGTTCCGTCAGCTGAGCGGCACACCACAGGATGTTACATGATTAATTTGTTTTAATAAATTCTTTTCATGACGTAAATTGAGAGCGCTCCTCATTTTACCCTGCACGAAGGGAGAAAGATTTCCGAGTGCCCAAAAATCAAGCAGCACGAGAGACCCGTCCATCCTGTGGTGTGCCGCTCAGCTGACGGAACCTGGAGGAGGGTAACATATTGACATATGATACGCCTTATACACTATTGCGTCTAGTGAGTGCAACTTGTAGAGGGGGCCCGATATTTTACAATTGTGTTGAAACTGTATCACACTATTTGTATATTTCATGTATCTAGGTGGTGCTCCCATCTGTGTTATACACATTCTTTTCATATTTTGCCTACTATACTCACTGATAGTAAGTACTGTGATACGTACACCCCCATACTCGACGCATTTCACCGCAAAACTGACGTTTTCTCTTGAAAAAACCCGTTCTACAGCGAAATGCTTTTTTAACAGCAATGTTGTTCGGATTGTCTTCTTGGGTTGAGCCTTGGTTCTTCTTCTGGTATTTTTCCTGGTGTTATGGTGGTGCACTTACCATCAGTGGATATAGTAGGCAGCACAAAATGCCAAGGTATCAGCTAGCTCATCTCTTATACATCCTGCACCAACCATATGGTTTATTTTGCCATTATATTCCTTGGCTGCACCCGGTATTATTTATATACACCTTTAGTAAGTAGCTGCTAGTACCATACTAGAGCTTTGCCGGTTACTGATTAACTATTGCTACGTCTATCAGCTCGGGCTGTTACACCCACCCAGGCGCTGTTCATTATTTATGCGCCCGATTACCCTCTTCTCGTTCTTCATGCAATTTATGTGTTTTTTATACCTCTATGTGGTGTGTTTCAATAAAAATGTAATTCTTAGGATCTGTACATCCATTTCTCTTTTTCAGTATGGTATAGGGGTTAATCCCTTCTTTACAGTATCCTCTTTCCTGAGCCCCAAGGGACCCAGATTAGAATTTTTTTTTTCTGTAGGCCGATAGGGGCAATTTGTTTGGGGCCCCCTGCGGCCCCTGTGATCGAGCAATCATTACTTTTTAATTATGTAATCATTGATTATTTGTTAAACACTGTCAACTTTTATTCTTTACCTGAATAATGATACTTTGCTAAGGGATGATTTCTGTTCCTCTGGGGCTTCTTAAGGAGCAGCTTGGTGAGCGCAGCCTGAAATAACAAAAAAAGACAGATCTGTGAAATATACCTTTTTAATAACGTAATCTATGTACTTCGACAATCCTGCAAAATGTGATGTTTTGTTATGGCAGCAGTGACGCGAGTAGGAGGGACACTAAAGGCAACACGGCTCGTTAAAATGTACCTGTTTTCATGATGTGATGTCACGTGCACAAGAAAGAAACAAAGAAGCAAAAACAAACAAAAAGCACCTTGTTTCCAACTCGTTAGACATAAACCCGGGAGAAACACACAACTGTAAAGTATAATTATCCCAAAGAATACAATAATGATGTCAGGGTTGTCGCTCGCAGGTCCCAGGTACTGCTTATCACAGCAGTGTTTTAGATGCTAGGGTTACTGTTACTGTGCAAACAAACAACATAGAATAAACATTGGCTGTAAAGTGAGATGTAAAGAAAAAGAAAAAAAAGTAACAATAGCGAAAGCCAGCTATATTCAAAGCAATCGCTTGCTCTGTATCAGCCAGAAATGTATTCTTCAATCAATCAACACAATTTCTGCCATATTGTTACTGCTGCTAGTTTTATTTTCTTCCCTCTTTTTTTGTTAGTCTTTTCTTCTCCTCCGTGTTGTAAATTCTTTGCGTGCAATGGCCATCTCTCTAAACTCTGTATTTTCTTCCCCGCAGCCACACTTCACTTTCATACTCCCCTCTGCTTTAACGCCTGGCTCTGGTCGGCGGAAAGTTAACCAGAGCCAGGACTTTGTGTTAACGGATTCTGCAGAAGCGGAATCCGTTAACACCAGCTTTAAAAATAAAAAACAGATCCTATACTCGCCCTCTGTCCTGAGGCAAGGACCGCGGCTCCGATCGCCTCCTCCGGCCGGCAGGTGCAAGGAAAGACTGGGGGGAAAAGTCCCCCCAGTCTCTCCCTGCGTATCGCGAGGTGAGATCCGGCTGGTCACGTGACCGGCAGGGAGGAACTCAATGGAGTCCTATGGACTCCAGCGAGTGGATGCTCGGGGCTGCGCTCAGCGCTGCCGAGAGCATCCTGGATATTACACTCGATAACAATGCAGGCAGCATTTTTTGCGCCTGCATTGTAATCCAGCGTTAAAACGCGGGCGCAAGAGGGAAAACTGCGGACGCGGTTTTTTTCCTCCCTTGTGTCCACGTTTTAATGGTAAGAGCGTAATAGAGCCCTTTATCTTTTTACTTTTAAACATAACCTGGTCATGTTTGGCATCATTGGCAAGGCCATGCTCTGGTAGTTCAAACCTCCCGGGTGCCTGGTCCTGCAGCGAAGGGGGGGGGGATCTACTCCACCTTGCATTTTAAAGAGTTCGGGGGACCAGAGAGGGGTGGGGATACTACGCACACCCCGCGGCACTTTAAAAAAGTTAGAGTGGTCAGGGTGTGTAGAATATCCCTTTAAATTATTTATTGGGAAAATGTCACATGATATTGAATAAATGTATCGGTAGTCAGTATCGGTGAGTACCTGAAAAAAAAACGATATCGGTACTTGTACTCCGTCTTGGGGAAAAAATGGTATTGGTTCATCCCTACCAAACATACACATACAGGGTTATTCAGAGAGCGGTGAAAAGCAGGAGAATAACTGGAGATTGGAAAATTCTAGGTCAAAATAGCCGATTTGGAAAGTGAGAGGAATGGGAGAATTTTTCTGGATTGGCTATTCTGACCTAGAATTTTCCATTCTCCCTTCATTCTCCTGCTTTTCACCTCTCTCTGAATAACCCTGATACTCTTTATTTTATTATAGTTCTGGTTGTTACGGTAACAGTTATATGGAGATAACGCGGCAGCTGCAAAACCTAATAAAAGAAACACAAAATAAGAAAAATCTCTTACCAATATGTCCCCCCTGGATTCATGAAGATAATGCAGCGCAAGCTCCTGATTTGTGCCCCCTCCTGGCAGGATACTGGAACACGCCGCGGTCAGTAACTCATCCACTGTTACGCAGGAGGAAAGAAAAGTTTTCAGAATAGTAACATTGTATCCCTCATCAAATGCCCAATAAATAAATTTTAAAAAAGACATTAGAATAGCAGTTATTTAGTCCACACATGACTGCAAACACGCTAAACGTCTGCCTTTAGGATTTTACCAAATGTTAACCCCTTAAAGCTTCTAATAACTCTTAATCCTTTTAGGATTTCAACAGCTCTTAACCCATTCAAGACTTTTTACAAGATTTTTAACCCTAAGCTCTGTTAGAAAATGATGGGAATTTAGTTCACAATATATGGCCATAAATTGCTTAAGCCTGTCAACATCGCCAATGTATCCCACCTTTTGACAGGTCCTATTCTTGTCACCAAATGACTGCTATTATGGGATGAACTCACTTACCGAGGACTGAATGTTGTATTTTATTGTCCAGAGACGCCCCCACTGGGTGCCAGATAAAATCCCTACGGCCAGGTTCCCTAATGCGATTGCCAGCATCCCGACGGCCAACTTCCAGACATCCCAACTTCCCTACATGGCCAACTTCCAGACATCCATAATCCCAGCGGCTAACCCGTATACCAACACCCTAACCCTAGGTTTAAGGGGGTTAGGGCTAGGTTTAGGGGGGTTAGGGAGTAGGGTTAGTGTTAGCCGCTGGGATTTTGGGTGCATGGAAGTTGGTCGTCAGGGAGTTGTCTGTGTAGGGAAGTTGGCCATCGGGATTTTGGCATTAGGGAACCTGGGATTTTGACCCAAACCCGCCCCCTGTGCTTAGTAAAGGTTGAGTGAAACCCTCCTGGTGTGTGTGTGTGTATATATATATATACACATACACACACTCATTTAAGTTATGGTGGCGGGCAAAAAGTGAGATTAAAAGCCTCCACGAAGCAAGTTATCAAGTTTATAATTGTAGAATTTACGCATCTCAGCAATTCAGAGAACTGCTTTGCCCACTGAGCTCCTGTGCTACATTCCTCCTATGCAGCAAGAACTCTGGGTAGGACATGCAAATGAGGTCTCCAATTTCTCACTTTTTTGCATCCTGGGTCTGTTTTAACACAGAACCCGCCTTGCCAGTGCCGTACCATACTAGAAGGGCAGGTTATGCAACCCAGTCACAATCACTCCTGGACAGCTGTTACAGGCTTCTTATGACCTCATCAGCAGGAGATAGCAACGAGTCACGGCCTATCTCCTGCTGATGAGGGCATAATAAGCCCAAAACAGCTGCCCAGGAGTGGCTATGGCTCGTTGCATAACCTGACTGTTGCTAATAAAAGCCATCCAGTATGGCATGGCACTGGCAAGGAGGGCTCTGTGTTAAAACAGACCCAGGATGCAAAAAAGTGAGAAATTGGAGACTGCATTTGCATGTCCTACCCAGAGTTCCTTGCTGCATATGGGGAATGTAGCACATGAGCTCTGTATAGCAGTTCTTTGAATTGATGATGTGTAAAGGTCTTACACAATGATAAACTTGATATATACAGTTTGTCCCCCGTGTGACTCTGTGCAGAGATCATTCCGGTTACAATGTGCAGCCTGGTCTCTTCGTTGGAGATATTTACTACTTGTTGGATGCCTCCAATAGTGTATTAACCCCCTACGTCAGGGCAAAATTAACACAGCTGCTCATGCCCAGTGAAAAGTAGATCTGAAGCCAAAAATCAAAGAGAAGACTGGGCTGGAGAGTACCAGGGTGAGAGGGATGCGGAAGAGGAACAATCCAGTTGTGAGGGATGGGACAGATACAGAAATCGGGCTGAAAGGGTAGTAGAGATACAATGATGAAGAGGCACTATGGGTGGGGTGGGCGTATAGAGGGTTGGGTCAAGAGTCACACTAAAATCTGGATTTCCATGAAGACCTTCATTCAGCACTCTGATGGGGTTTTGCATCTCATAGCGTATAAGATCGAGTGATCTATAGAATTGACACACGAATCTGGGATAAAATTCATTTTTCACCCTAACGTCTGACACCAACAACTCACCTTTCCCTTGTCTTTCCACCGATTCCTCCCAGGGCCACCAAACCAGGTCAGCCTTGTACTTATCTCCTGCCGCTAAAGACCTGCTTCTGAGCTCAGGAATATCGGCCTGGAAGCGTGAGCCGATGTTAATGCGCCTGTAGAATACATAGAAATACAAACATCGCAGATGAACGCTGGGAAGAAAAATGAAAACCGCAGGAATTTGTTTAACTTATACATTTTCGAGGAAGGAAATACAGTATCTGACAGAAGTGAGCGCACCCCTCAGATTTCTGTAAATATTTTATTATCAGGGTTATTCAAAGAGAATCGAAAAGTCACCGAACGTTCGGTGACTTTTCGTTCACTTCAATTCGGTGCGATTTGGCGATCCCATTTCGGTGACCCTGCAGTGTATTCAGCAAGCACCACAGGGCCGCCGTAATGCAGGGAAAACCCACCGAAAACCTGCCGAACACTCACTGCAAAACCCGGCGAATGCACACCGAAACCCGCAAAAACATCTGGATTAACTCCGCCGAATACGCCAGAGAAACCTGAGCAGGAGTCGATCACAGCGCAGAGCAGCCGCCGGAAAAACCCGACACCGCAGACGAATGAAGTGAAAAGAAATAAAAACAGTTTGCTTGAATGTTTGAAAAGTAAAACGCTGTTTGCAAAGAAACTACTGAGCGAAAATGTGTGAAATTTACATATAAGATCCAATGAATGATAATAAAAAGGGCAGTTATAGAAAAAAGAAAAAGCAATTTTAAAAAAAAAAAAGGAAAAAAAATTTGCAAGAGAATCCCTAAAAATGCCTACAAGATCCTAAAAAATCTATAAATAAAAGAGACTTTTTACTGCAGAATATAATAATAAACAGTTTATTAGACATTGAATTAAAACGTGAATATTTTTAACATATTCGCCTGAATATATAGGGATGTGCATGGCTGAAAAATTTGTTTCGTTATGTTTTTAAAGAATTTTGATTTTGGAATTTCGTAACTAATTTCGTTTCGTGTTTCATTTAATTTCGGATTGATTTGTATCGTATCGGATTCATATCGAATCGAATTCGATAGTTGATATCCATTTGATAGTTCATTTCAATTTCTATTGTATCGGATTCGTATCGTATCGAATCGTATTCGATAGTTGATCATTCATTTCAATTTCGATAGTTGATATCCAATAGTTGATATCCATTTGATAGCTCATTTCAATTTCTATCGTATCGTATTCGTATCGAATCGTATCGTATTCGATAGTTGATATCCATTTGATAGTTCATTTCAAATTCGATAGTTGATATCAATTATTCAAATTTTTCTTTTATGATGATGACACAGTGTAAAACGAAATAAATTAGTTATATACCATTTTGTTTAGTTTCGCATCGTATCGTTTCGTTTCATTATTCAGAAGTACTTCCGAATACAAATTATCAAATTTCGTTCCGAATTCCGAATTTTTCAGAAACGAATTTCCATCTCTACTGAATAAACCTGTTGAATGAAACCACCAAATGGCAGGGCATTTCGGCAACTTTTCACTGCTGGTTTTTGTTCTCTGATTGGACGAAGCATTGCTTCTCTATGGGGATTTCACTACCCCCGAACAGGCACCATATGTGCAGGCAATTTGCCAACATTTGGCGAACTGCCTGCTCTCTGGATTGCTGAATGGCCAGGAAAGGTAACCGAATGCTGAAATTCACTGTTCGATTTCCTTTCAGCCACAATTCGGATCTCTTTGAATAACCCGGTATATCTTTTCATGTGACAACACTGAATAAATGACACTTTGCTACAATGTAAAGTAGTGAGTGTACAGCTTGTAACTCAACACACAGCCATTAATATCTAAACCGCTGGCAACAAAAGCCACTACACCCCTAAGTGAAAATATCCAAATTGGGCCCAAAGTGTCAATATTGTGTGTGGCCACCATTATTTTCCAGCACTGCCTTAACCCTCTTGGGCATGGAGTTCACCAGAGCTTCACTGGTTGCAACTGGAGTCCTCTTCCACTCCTCCATGATGACATCACAGAGCTGATGGATATTAGAGACCTTGCGCTCCTTCACCTTCCGTTTGAGGATGCCCCACAGATTCTCAATAGGGTTTAGGTCTGGAGACATGCTTGGTCAGTCCATCACTTTTACCCTCAGCTTCTTTAGCAAGGCAGCGGACGTCTTGGAGGGGTGTTTGGGGTCGTTATCATGTTTGAATGATTTAAAGCAAACTAAAACCTCTGTTGTGTGTTTTGTTGCACATGGAATTGTATAGAAACAAGCGCAGAGGACATAAAAAATGTTTTCTTGTTATGTTTTCTACGTGAACTGGGCTGTTACTCCTGGCTGTTGCAGCCGCTCTAACAGCCCAGTTCATGTATAAAAGCAGAACAAGAAAAAAAATTATGATGTCATCTGCGCTCGTTTCTATACAATTCCATGTGCAACAAAACACTGGAGGCTTTAGTTTGCATGAATGGCCATTGAAGCGTCAGCTCACTCGCCCCATCAAGGCACATCTTTGCAGAGTTAGTCCTAACCAATGTACCAAAAGCTAACTCTGCAAAGAGGTGCCTTGGTGGGGCGAGTGAGCTTATGCTTCAATTGCCATTCAAGCAAACTAAAACCTCTGATAGTGTTTTGTTGCACATGGAATTGTACAGAAACGAGCGCAGAGGACATAATTTTTTTCTTGTTATGTTTTATTCATGAACTGGGCTGTTATTCCTGGCTGTTGCAGCCGCTCTGGTGAGTACAGGCGCAATGCCATTTTTTCTGTATGTATGTTTGAATACTGCGCTGCGGCCCAGTCTCCGAAGGAAGACTGGTCTCGCCTTCAGTAGGTCACAGTACATGTTGGCATTCATGGTTCCCTCAATGAACTGGTTCTCTCCAGTGCCGGCAGCACTCATGCAGCCTCAGACCATAGGAGGATCGAGCCTTGCAGTGCTGAGCGCACTAACTGCACTCAACGAGGTGGCCAGACAGGCGTCAGAGTGGAAGGAACGTCCACTCTCATGTACGTTCCTTCCGCTCTGCAAATCGCACGTCTGACCCCGGCCTAAGATCTCTTTATTAGTTGAGCAAATGAAAAGAAAAAGCCAAGAAGAAGCAAAAAGGGAAACCTACGGTTCGATGCTGACTGGAGTTGCCTCTCCCATTGCCGTGAGCACAGGCGGCATGTCATCCACGCTACCTGCAGAGAAAAGAAAAGGCAATGTCACAAAACACTGAAAATAGAAAGTATATTCTAAGAGCGCTTTGATTTTGTCACTGTTTGCTTGGATTTTGTTTTGGCATACAATGTTACACAACAAAGGTGTCATTAAAATGAACCCGTCTTACACAGGGTCAATTTAACCTATTGTCCAATGAATGAGCAGCTGTACCGGGGGGGGGGGGTCTATTTAAACATTGAAGCCCCAGCAGGATGTGGATCCCAAGTAACCTCATAAGAGCAGTCATTAGATTGGCATAGCTAGGACCTGCCATGATGGGGTACATTGACTTTGTGGCAGGCTTATGCGATGCATGACTAGATATTGTAACCTAATCCCAAATTAGGTGTTTATAAAATCATTAAAACTATAAATTAAATGTGGAATGTAGCGTTTATCAAGCAATGATTGACAGGATTGTAAGCTCTCATGTTTGTTTAGATGTGTCTTGTTCCCCTTGATTATTGTACAGCGCTGCAGAAACTGTTGGTGCTATAGAAATGATAATAATAATAATACAGGAGACAGCAGGATTATCTTCACATTCACGCGTCTCACGCTCCCCTGTTGGCCAGTTCTCGCAAGGAGATGTGCTGGCAATGAGGTCAGTCTACCAGCCAGTGTCATGCTTTGGGGATGTGTCCCCCTAACTTTGGTCAGTCATTTAAGAGGGGGCGGGGGGGGGAACATACATGGAGAATAAAACGAGCTGTAGCTCTGCTGAATAAAAGGAATAATATCTAATTGAACATGCATGTGTAAAAATTAGAATAATGATTAATTATAGATTGTAAGCTCCTATGAGCAGGACCCTCTACACCTCTTGTTTCCATCCTATGTCTGTTTATCTGTATCTCGTTCCCGTTGGTTATTGTAAAGCACTGCGGAAACTGTTGGAGCCATATAAATGACTATGATAATATTATATAATAATAGTAAACCAAAACCTCTAATTGTGTTTTGTTTCACATGGTGTTATAGGGATAAGCGCAGACGACATCTTTTTTTCTTGTTACGTTTTATACATGTTACTGGGCTGGATAAGTCTGGTTGTCGCAGCCGCCCCGGCAGAGCTCAGGCGTGACAGCTTTTTCCTGTATCTATGTATATTTTGTCGGGTTTCCAGCCACGTCACACTTGCAGCAATCCCGTATCGTGGTTTTGTTTTCAATCCCAAACTGGAATTCTTCTGGGGGCGGCATAAATGAAAACCCACCAGTTTGTCTCATGACGGAGGAGCAGCAAGAGCGTATGTGGTTGCTTAGAAAACAGCTTTTGGCTGGGGAGCTTACACTTCAATAGCCATGCGAGTAAACCAAAACCTCTAATTGTGTTTTGTTTCCCGGTGGTGTTATAGGGGTAAGCGCAGATGACACCTTTGTTTCTTGTTATATAATAATAATATTGATTAGGCATAATAGATAATACAATAAGTGAATGAAAAGTAGGTTTTTTTTCCGCTCCGCTACAAAACACTTACTAGATCTCAGCAACGTTCGTGTGCTGCTCTTTGGCGTGACTGGCGGAGGCATGGCATTAGAGCTGGCAGACATTATGGCATTGAAGTAGAGTCCAGAGCCCTCACGTACGGGGCTAAGAATAGGAGGAGGGGTGTAAGGCGGCATCTCAAAATTACGATCCCCGGGGTGTTCGGAGATGCGCACAGGTGAGCGAAGGTGGCTCTGGTATGGGGTAATGTTGGAGTACATAACAGGGACAACGAAGGTGCCAGTCTTTGGAGGGATAAACAGAGGCTCTGGTCGAGGACGTTGCTTAGGCTTCTTGATTGACGTCTCTCCTTCTGACGCCGGCGAGCTTTCATTGCCCTTTCAGAGAGAGAGAGAAAAAAAATGATTACAAAAAGCTATGGTATCTACACTGGGTTATTATACTTCTCTAAGGTGATGACAAGCATAAATAATAACAATACAAAGATACATTGTGTTAATAGTTACATAGTGAAAGCTAACGTTAGCGTTTGGATGAGCCAGGATACGCGACTTTAACGCAGGCCCCCGAATTACATTCCTGATGCTAAACCCGTAAAAAATCCGATAGTGCATCGGTGATTGCGCTAGCTTGCGTGAGCTTCCTCTACTTTGCGCATCCTATACTTAACATGGGAAGCGCAATCAGTAATTAGCTCTAAGATAAGTACGGTAATTACCGCAGCGATGCACAAACCAAAATTTTAGCAACACCTAAAAGCTGGTAGAGTGGGACCCCGGCGTCCTTTTGAGCGACGTTGGAGGTCAAGGTGGGCCCTGGGGTTGAGGGTGACCTGCTGATGCGGGGCATCTCTGGATCCCTATTTCCTCTGTTCCTTGCCTTTTCTATGCTTATCTCCGTCTCCTATACTATGCTCGTCTATCCCCCTTTTTTTTGTTTTCTTTCTTCCGTTTACCCTCTCTTTTTGTCTCCCCCCTCCCCTTTACCAATTCTCTGATGACTTCTGCATTATGGGAACTGTTATCTCCCTCCCCACGTCGTTTGTTTTCTGCTCTCCTTCGGCAAGATACATGGTTTGATCCGCCTATGGCAGTGTTTCCCAAACCTGTCCTCAGGACCCACTGACAGGTCAGGTTTTCCAGATATCTGAAGCACAGCACAGGTGATATGATTTGCTGATCAGTGATTGCAGGATTCAGTCTGTATTTCCCCAAAGTGATTTGCAAAATCTGGCCTGTTAGTGGGTCCCGAGGACATTTTGGGAAATACTGGTCTATGGGAACGGTGCCCTGATCCGCCACTTCTCCTGGTCGTGAGCAGAGTGAGACTGGGGAGCAAATAGTTCCCAGTCTCCATCCGTGATCACTAAGTGATCTCGCGGCCCAGAACCACAAGCCTCCATGGAGTGCAACGGACTCCAGGAGCGGATATTTGAAGTGGTGCAGCAGCGCTTCTGCAGGCATCAAGGAGGTTAGCGCTGCGCTCCAGGGCGAGATGCTGAAATAGCGCCTACCTTGGAATAAGATGACGTAAGGGAAAGTCTGAAAGCGCTCATTATCCTGCTCACTGTCAACATGTTAGCGTCAAGAATAGAATAAACCCCGTCACATTTTACTGCATTTGGATGGTTTCTTTGTAGGATATCAAAGAAAGGTGCCGCAGCCTACCTCGGTAGGAGCCAATGCCTCCTCTCCCCGCAAGATCCACCAAAAACGGGATGCTGGTGGGTGTAGGATAGGTCATAGATTCAGCGCGTTGAACAGTAAAAACGTAACATTTAATGGTACTGGGTAAAAACGAATCAAAAATTAGAATGATTGACAGACAAAACAGAATAAACAATGTAGCATATCATAGGGAGCTCCAGCAATTTAGAGCTACCCCCAAGTCTACACTATCTCTGCAGAGACAGGGGCTCCTCTGGTAGCTCCATTCCTAGGAGCCCCTGTCTCTGCAGAGATAGTGTAGACTTGGGGGTAGCTCTAAATTGCTGGAGCCCCCTATGATATGCTACATTGTTTATTCTGTTTTGTCTGTCAATCATTCTAATTTTTGATTCGTTTTCACCCAGTACCATTAAATGTTACGTTTTAACTGTTCATTGCGCCGAATCTATGATATATCCTACTATATGTGACATAGGGTTACCCCCATTTTCTATCTGGTTCAGTATTCAAGCTTGTCCCTGGTTGGAGATTATTCTTTTTCTTCCATTCTACCGTATATCTACTTTCTGTACACACACACACAGTGTTATTCGAAGAGAATCGAAAAGTCATCGCACGTTCGGTGACTTTTCGTTCTCTTCAATTCAGTTCAATTTGGTGATCCCATTTCGGCGACCCTGCGGTGTATTCAGCAAGCACCACAGGGTCCCCGAATTGCAGGGAAAGGTCACCGCAAACCCGACGAAAACTAACCGCAAACCCCGGCGTATGCACGCCGAAAACCCGCAAAAACATCTGGATTAACCACGCCGAAAACGCCGGAAAAACCCGAACAGGAGCCGATCACACGCAGCCAACACCGCAGACGAATGGAGTGAATAATTAAAAAAACAGTTTGCTCGAATGTTTGAAAAGTGAAACACTGTTTGCAAAGAAACTACTGAGCAAAAATGTCTGAAATTTACATATGATCCAATGAATGATAATAAAAAGGCTGTTACAGAAAAAGGAAAAAAAAAAAAAAAAAGGAAAAATGCTTAAAATATCCTAATATCTGGTGCCAACATTATGTACATTTAAAGTAATTGAAAAACCAAGCACAAATCTGACATTATGCCACTAATTGAATGACTTTAATAATTTTGTTTACATTACACCATGCTGCGACTGCGAGTAGTGCTGCTTTCCGAGGCAAGGTGCTGAGGTAGCACCTACTAGGAATCGAACGCTTTAATGGGGCGCTACAGGGAAACCTGCAGACGCGGCTTTTCGCCGTTAGCTTCCACAATGTAATTTAGCTCAATGTATATTTGACATAGAATTTAGAGAAAGTCGTAATCGAGGGATGAAATATTGCTTTGAGCATTAAGACCTAGGTCAGGGCTATCAAATTAAAAGCCCCCCAGATGTTACAATTTAACTACATGACCCACCATGGCAACATGTTAAAAGAGCTAAACTGTCCGACGCTGGAATCTAGACGCACCCTTCACCTTTCCACCCTGGTGTTTAAGAGCTTTTCTGGGAAGCTACCACCCTACCTGAATAGGCTGCTTCCCCCAGCAGTTCACTCATCCTATAACCTCTGATCCAGGACCAGCACCTTACTTACAATACCACAATACAAAAAGAAAGTGGCTCGATCCTCATTTTCCTACAGAGCGCCGCAATTATGGAATAACCTCCCAGACACCATCAAATCTTCCACCAGTCTAAAGTCACTTAAGAGATCTCTAATAACATACCGCAATACAGAATGCACCTGTAAACATGTAACATAGTGACTATATACAGAATGCACCTGTAAACATGTAACATAGTGACTATATACAGAATGCACCTGTAAACATGCAACAGTGACTATATACAGAATGCACCTGTAAACATGTAACACAGTGACTATATACAGAATGCACCTGTAACCATGTAACATAGTGACTATATACAGAATGCACCTGTAACCATGTAACATAGTGTCTATATACAGAATGCACCTGTAAACATGTAACATAGTGACTATATACAGAATGCACCTGTAAACATGTAACATAGTGACTATATACAGAATGCACCTGTAAACATGGAACATAGTGACTATATACAGAATGCACCTGTAAACATGCAACATAGTGACTATATACAGAATGCACCTGTAAACATGTAACATAGTGACTATATACAGAATGCACCTGTAAACATGCAACAATGACTATATACAGAATGCACCTGTAAACATGCAACAATGACTATATACAGAATGCACCTGTAACCATGTAACATAGTGACTATATACAGAATGCACCTGTAACCATGTAACATAGTGACTATATACAGAATGCACCTGTAACCATGTAACATAGTGACTATATACAGAATGCGCCTGTAAACATGTAACATAGTGACTATATACAGAATGCACCTGTAAACATGTAACATAGTGACTATATACAGAATGCACCTGTAACCATGTAACATAGTGACTATATACAGAATGCGCCTGTAAACATGTAACATAGTGACTATATACAGAATGCACCTGTAAACATGTAACATAGTGACTATATACAGAATGCACCTGTAAACATGTAACATAGTGACTATATACAGAATGCACCTGTAACCATGTAACATAGTGACTATATACAGAATGCGCCTGTAAACATGTAACATAGTGACTATATACAGAATGCACCTGTAAACATGTAACATAGTGACTATATTTCCTACATATTTATTATTTTCTGTGTTAATCTGTATATTTGGGTTATGGTTTTAATAATCTTGCATTTTATTACTTTGTATTTCTGTAACGACTGTAACGATTCATTGTTTCTTGAACCCAGGACATACTGAAAACGAGAGAAATCTCAATGTATCCTTCCTGGTAAAATACTTTATAAATAAATAAATGTTGATGCCTACAATTCCCAGAATTCCTTCAATGCAACAGATGGCCAGAGAATCATGGGAGTTGTACTTCAGGAACATGTGGAGGGCTATAGTTTGACAGCCCTGACCTATGTGATATTTTCTCCCTGATGTGGCATGGCATGCAAAATGCCCCTGGGCAGTACAGGAGCACATTAAGTACTTATGGCTCGGCGACTGAAAAGCTTAAGATTCATTCCCAAACACAAACATGTTGCCTGTCAGGAGAAATAAGAATGTTATAACATCCAGTAACAGATTCTCACGTGTGCCGCAGGTTCAGGAGGATTCGTCTGTCCAACTCTATGTCGTGTGACTATCACAGAGGGCTTCGACACAGTAACGTCCCTTTCCGAGGCCGCAGACCCCTGCGTCCGTTCGTCCTCTCCCTTCTCCCGGACACTGTCCATTTTCACGGGGACGGAGACGGGAATGATTAGAGGCTTCATGTAACTGTCTGCTCTGGCTCTCTTGTTGGATAGATTTTCTGGAAGCTCTTCGCGGCTTTTGAAAGTCGCGTTCTTCTTCTTATCCCCGATCTCTCCATCCTGCGACAGACATGACAAAAAGGCAAATTGTAAGAAGTGAGGATAGAGACGCCTGAGAGCAGAGAAGAATCAGCAGCTGCACTATTATTTAACCAAAACTTAGTTTTTTTAACCCAAATTATCTTTTAAATCACAATTTTTTTAAATGCTTTTTCAAAGATGTAATGAGTCAAAACACTGGAATAATTGGTCGTTGAAGCTGGCTGGAGCTCACAAGCATTCGAGGTGACGGGTTCATTAGTCCTATGTTAGGAGGACGGTTATCAGAAGAAGGAATAAAAAAAAACGTAACGCTGTCAACGCGCCAGCCACATTATCAGGCGGCTTAATTCCGTTGCTATGGCTGATTGGCCGATACACATTCTCTCACATGTAGCTTGTTACTTTCCTCTATTTTTATCTTCTGAAGAGGTTAACCTGCTACATTGTAATGCTAATTGACGAGGCGGATCGCGCTGGCATCGAGCTGTGAAAACGCCAGTCGCTCGGCCCCTGGAACCTGGTAGGAGAGGAGTTTGTGTCATTTCCATCAGCTGTCACATTGTGCTTTGTAGCGAGCCGTCGTCGTCGCCGTGGACACATAAACAGGCGTTATCTACAGTAGATTTTGAATACCTGAGCGTTTTCGAGAGGTCGCATGGACAGCTGCTCTGGTTATCCTCGGACGCCGCAGCATGGCACACCATGCCGTCCAGAAAGGATGGATGGGCTCAAACTCTGCCCCCCCCCCAAAAGGTGTTATCCAAATAATTATGGGAGTTATATTTTAGTATCTGGTACATTGAAAAAATTCTGGTAATTGTAGGCCAGCGATGTGAGGGGGGCTGGAGGTACAGATCTGGGGGACACAGACTGTTATATAACATGGCTGTGTAATCCAAACCGCGCATGATGAGGGTCATTGCGGCTATCTGCTACAACAATAATTTGTTATTACATATATATATATATATATGCAATAACAAATTATTGTTGTAGCAGATAGCCCCAATGACCCTCATCATGCGCGGTTTGGTTTGGGATACCTGTTTTGATTGCTTAGGAGCTGCTGAATTTGGTATATGTTAGCCCTTATTATTATTCTTCATCTTTATTTATAAATCGCCAGCATATTCCGCAGCGCTGTACAATAAGCACAGTATAGACAGGGTTACAATACATTGAACAACATTTTGACAAACCAGTACAGGAGGAGACGAGGGACCTATTCCTGTGGGAATTTACAATCTAGAAGGGTTGGGGGTGGAAACAGGAGGAGAGGACTGCAAGGCGAGAGCGAGGGGCTGCAAGGCGAGAGCGATGGGCTGCAAGGCGAGAGCGATGGGCTGCAAGGCGAGAGCGATGGGCTGCAAGGCGAGAGCGATGGGCTGCAAGGCGAGAGCGATGGGTTGCAAGGCGAGAGCGATGGGCTGCAAGGCGAGAGCTATGGGCTGCAAGGCGAGAGCTATGGGCTGCAAGGCGGGAGCGATGGACTGGTTGGTGGGAGCGATGGACTGGTTGGTGAGAGTGATGGACTGCAAGGTGAGAGCGATGGACTGCAAGGTGAGAGCGATGGACTGCAAGCAAGGTGAGAGCGATGGACTGCAAGGTGAGAGCGATGGACTGCAAGCAAGGTGAGAGCGATGGACTGCAAGGTGGGAGCGATGGACTGCATGGTGGGAGCGATGGACTGCAAGGTGGGAGCGATGGACTGCAGGGTGACTGGGATGGACTGCAAGGTGAGAGTGATGGACTGGTTTGGGCAGTGAGGTGTATCAGTGAGTTGGGTGGTAGGCTTGCCTGAATAGGAATGTCTTAAGGGAGCTTTGAAGGAAGGGAAACCAGGGGAAAGTCTGACAGTACGAGGGAGAGCGTTCCAGAGAGTGGGGGCTGCACGTGAGAAATCCTGCAGTCTATCATGGGAAGAGGTGATGCGGGGAGAAGCTAGGCGCAGGTCACTGTTTGACCTTAGGGAACGGGCTGGGGTGTATTTGGAGATTAGTGAGTGTATTATTATTAAGGGCTATCTGTTTGATTATTAGTAAATTGTTGGATTGAAATATACTCTATGCACTAACTGTATATATGTTACTACCTAATGATAACTTATCAGCATCTAATTAGCCGTGTGCGTAAGGTTGTTCTGTTCGTTGCTGGACCTTGTATTCAATACCATTATCCCAGGATGTTATACTTGGTCGAGTGTGCAATCATTGCCCTATTTTACATTTGCCTTTGTCTGTTATTTGTTTTATTCTTATTTTCTAATAAAGTATTTTTTGTTTTAAGGCGTACATATGTATGTTTGTATGTGCCATCCTTTGGGTGGGATGGTTTTGTGTAGGGGAGGGACCAATAATCAGAGCTGACATTTGGGATTTTCACAGTTATCGGTATTGGCTTCTACATTGTCTCGTCTACGGAGTACCGGCCAGTACGTGCCAGTACTCAGTAGACGGAGAGGAGGTCTTCAGCCTATGGGCGAAGTTCCGCTGCTTGGTGCCGGTCTGGCGCGGATCACGGACGTCTTCCACAAGGGGCTGACATCTTGGATGCCAACTGCCTGCAGGACCTATCCCCACCCACTGAAATAATCGCGCATGGGCATGATGATGTCAGAAATGCCCCCCCCCCTTGGCAACTTCCTAGGGGGGAGATACTGGGGTCTTTGGACCCCTGTATCTCCGGAACCATATAAGCTAGAGGGTCATATGAGGTACCATTGGAAAGGCAAGATCATGGCCTTTCAATGATACCAAGTATTACTAGGGTTTATGTAAAAATAAATAAATACGTTTTAATTTATTTTGCTTTTCCTAATGCAGCACTATTGTTCACTATTAAATTATAAAGTGAATAATGACGCTGCACTGTGGAGCTGTGATAAAGTAATGTGCAGTAAGTATGAGTTTATCACAGAGCTCCATGGCATTACGACAATAAAACACACTCGTACACACTTCATATTACTGTGAGGTTTATTGCTGTGTAGCTCTGTGATACGCTCATAAACACTGCACATTACTATGAGGTTTATTGCTGTGTAGCTCTGTGATACGCTCACACACTGCACAATACTGTGAGTTATTGCTGTGGAACTCTGATACAGTAATGTGTGGTGTGTATGAGCGTGAGTTTTATTGCTGCAGAGTTCTGGGATACGCTCATACACAGCGCACATTACTGTACGCGTTATTGATGTGGTTTTTGTGATCCGCTCATACACAGAGCACACTAGTGTGAGTTACCCGTCACAAGGAGTTAAGTTATTTTGCAAACACTCTACTTTTCTCAGTTGTTGTAATGCTTACAATTTTGACGCCAGATTTGTGTAGAAATTGTACAGAATATCGGCACCGGATATCGGCTATCCGTCTGATATCGGTCTATCCCGAGTTTTTTGCGTATATAAAATAATAAAAAAATCCTATAAAACGTTTAAGGGAACACATTGCAGAACAATTTATATTTCTAAAGATTTACTTAAAAAAATAAAAAAAAGTCATCAAACCTTAGTGTTTTCCAGGGACGGCATCTCTGCTGCCTTCTGGGCCAGAGTAAATAAGTTTGCTTCCTGAGATATGCGACGCCGTCGCCGTGTGCTCTGTATCACCCCGCCAGTGACTGCACCCATACCCATCGGCTGTACATGACCCATGGTGACCTGCTCCGCGTCGGCCTGCATCTCCTTTGCTCTGCCATTCTGTGGCAGGGGTGCTTTACTCTGTTCGGGGGGGTTGACATACTGGCTCTCCTGTTTGGGTATCTGAGCATCTCTCTGCACTTGTTGCTGTAAGCCCTTCTTATAACGCTCAAGAGTCTCGGCCTGATGCTGCATGGCGTGCTCATACGAAGAGTGAGGGTACAGATTGTTCACCTGGGGAACCCCAGGAGCCGGCGGAGGTGGAAGCCCCTCTTTGGAAAGTCTACGTGACCTTCTCGGCAGAGGGATCTGAGTTTTGGGCGGCACGCACTGCTGGTTCTGCTCCGCGACAGCCTTCAGATACTCCTCCGACGGAGGCACGTGCTGACCCAACGAGTGCATTTTCTGCTGCGCGGCAGCGGCGTGAGACTGCGCCATAGCTTGATGCATGCCGTAGGCCACCTGCTGCTGCTGCTGCGCGCTTGGATAAAAGTTCTCAAACAACTGCAACTGAGGTAGAGCGGTGGGTTTCTGCTGTGCGGCGTAGGCGGCATTAGCCGCCGCGTTGGGGAAAGCGTGGAACAGTTCCGAAAGACCTGGTTTCTGACCTTGGTGTCCGAATGCCATTTGAAAGGACTGCAATGACAGATGCTGGGACTGTTGCTGCAGCTGTTGTTGCTGTTGCTGCTGTATATGCTGTTGCTGCAGCTGCTGCTGCTGCTGTGCTTGCAAAATGGAATTTAAATGGGTCTGCTGACGCGCAAATGCGTGCTGCTCCAACTGAGTCCGCTCAGACCTCATTTGCTGAAGGGCGCCCTCATACATCTCCATCTGAGTAACACCCACAGTTTTGTCCTGACTTCTCTTGATCTGCTCCTGCGGGTTGTAGAAAGCATTGACCACCGACGCACCATATCCAGTGGAATTCCTGCTCCACATGCCCGCGGGCTGCAATTGCCAGGCGGCATCGTTCCTTTCGGGCATATTCCACTTTCCGGGAACCTGTTGCTGCTGGTTTAACCGCATTGCATCCGGTCTCTCCTGGGTGTACACCACCGCGTTCAGCATGTTGTTCTGCGCCAGAGTATTAAAACCGTCCGATTTGGTGAAATCTGAAGCCTGAGAGTTGGGCAGCCTGGTCCCGGTGGCGTAGAACTGCTGGTCTTTTACCTGGGGCTCTTTGTTAGGAACGGGGAGGCCTCCTCCTTGCTGCTCGTTGAAAAAACTGATCTTTTTGCCGGTCCTTTTATTTGAAGCCTTCTGCGGAGGCTGCAGATTCATGGTAATCAAGACTCATGCAAATTTGGAGATTCCTCCACACCGACGCGGGTTGTAAAAAATTCTAATTTGTGTAAAAAAAAAGAAGAAGAAGAATAAAAAAAAAAAAAAAAAAAAAAGATGAAGTGCAAATTATTGTCCAAACTCAAGGGGAAATCAACAAAGTTTTATGGAATCCCTTCGATTTTCCATAATTCTTGAATGACGGAATCTGGAAGAAAGAAAAGACGAGTAAATTAAAAGGGACACTAGCACTTACGTAAACTGTAACTAGATAACTGTGCGTTACAAACAAAATCACTTTATAAAATGAATGCAATTGATTTTTCCCATGATGCGACATTTACCAAAAGCTTTGCCTTGTGGCTCTTGTTTATTTAATCTACAATATCTATCTACAAGTTAATGAGATGGATGAGGGAATGTTTAGATAAGGCAGCAGGGGGTGTCTTGTGTAGTGTAGGCTGCAAGGGGACTATTGTTCTCCAGGCTACTCCAGATACGAGATGGCAGCTGAATGAGATAAAACAGGGAGCTTAAAAGACTTCTAATCTACCCCCTGGTGTTGTCCTTTGAATACATTCCACACAATGCAATGATTTGAGCCAGTGATCGACCCATTCACTCCATTCTATGGCCAAAGCTACACAGTGAGGAGCAAGTGATGGAAAGATACAAAATATCACACAATGGATGTACCCAGTGACAGAGGAAAATATCACACAATGGATGCACCCAGTGACGCAAATAGGAGAATATCACACAATGGTTGCACCCAGTGACACACAGAGGAGAATATCACACAATGGTTGCACCCAGTGACACACACAGAGGAGAATATCACACAATGGATGCACCCAGTGACACACACAGAGGAGAATATCCCACAATGGATGCGCCCAGTGACACACACAGAGGAGAATATCACACAATGGATGCACCCAGTGACACACAGAGAGGAGAATATCACACAATGGATGCACCCAGTGACGCAAATAGGAGAATATCCCACAATGGATGCGCCCAGTGACACACACAGAGGAGAATATCACACAATGGATGCACCCAGTGACACACAGAGAGGAGAATATCACACAATGGATGCACCCAGTGACGCAAATAGGAGAATATCACACAATGGATGCACCCAGTGACACACAGAGAGGAGAATATCACACAATGGATGCACCCAGTGACACACAGAGAGGAGAATATCACACAATGGGCACCCAGTGACACACACATAGGAAAATATATTCTTAACTAAACAAGAGAAAAACAAAGCACATGTAAGATATCAGCAACATAAAATAAACACAAGATGGACATTTCATTTTTTGATGGTAGCGGCCCTTTAACAAATGCAGCAAAATGCACTAGTCAAAGCATTAACCCCTTCTTAACACACAACATCCAGATAGTCTAGTTATATATTCTTAAGAAGGAAATAACCAATAGAAATCCCAACAAGCAATCAAACCGTTACATTTGGATAATTCTTCACAATTGTATACAGAAATCTGCGCCTGTCGTCTAAAAATGTGCAGCTGGTTGCTGGGATTGATAGGTTTGTCAAGCCCTGTATACTGTCCACATCAAACACATACACACTGTGTGTACATGATAAATCTCTAAAGGGAAGGTGATGTACTCAAAGCAGGGATCTCAGACTCTGGGCTCCCGGGTGTTGATCGCTTACAATTCCCATTAATTCCTTAAATGCAATAGATGGCCAGAGAAACGCGGGAGCTGTAGCTCAGCAACATTTGGGGGGCCGGAGTTTGAGATCCCGGATTAACCTCTTCACTACCGAGATCGGGATGTCGCAGTCTACAAAAGGCACCATCTGGTGCGACGATATCGAGATATCTAGATCTGGTGATCTGCAGCCCAAAAGCAAATTAAATTTGTTTGCTTTTGGGCTGCGGAAGGTGCCCCCAAAGAGTTAAAACGGTGCAATGGTGTCTGATGATGCCCTTACATCGAGCTTTCAACATCCGATGCAGGGGAAAAAAGAAGAAGAAAATAGACCAGCAGCTCAAACTGCTATAGCTCAATTTGGCAGTAGATGGCGCCATCTACTGGCTAAAATAGGTCATTTACAGAAAGAAGTACAATGGGTATAAGCTCAAATATTTCTTACTGTATAATTAATTTAAAATGATTTTTCAATGTTTTTTTGGAAAATCACTTGGCGAGGAAGGGGTTAAAGGGACCCTCTAGGCATTATGACCATATCACCTTATTTAAGTGGCCTCGATGAAAGGAGAGGGTGTGTGTATATCTCTTCACCCTAACCACTGTGACTTGACTCAAAGAAGAGGTCTTACATCCATACTGAAGGCTGTCAATTTCCAGCTGCTGAACGGCCTCCTGCATTTATGGTGCTGCATACGGCCCCAATATTACTCTGTACATCAATAAGAAGCCTTTGATTGTGGTTGTATTTTCGCTGCCTGATCGTCTGTACAGCGCTTTCTATGAAAAGCATTTAGTTGGGTAAATGGGCTTCCAGCTATTGCCTATAAGGCCATGGGGTCAACAACCTTGGCCATCTGATTATTTTAGAACTACGTCTCCGATGATGCTCAGCCACGCAATGGGTTCGGCAGGTACTCGTGGAAGATGTAGTTCCTAAACATCCGGAGGCTGAAAGCTGTGGACCTCTGCTGTAGGCTTGGTCTTTGCAAAACCAACCGTTTCTCCTGCATGATTAATTCATATTAGATCCTTGACGACAAAGTGTCCGACAGCAGAGACTTTAACCCCTTCACTGCTGAGCCATTTCACATCTTAAATTTTTTTTTCTGTATTATTATTGCTATTATTTTGTTTCTTTACTTTAAACATGGTCATGTTTGGTATCATTGGAAAGGCCATGCTCTGGCCTTTCTAATGATTCCAAATATGACCCTGATAGCTGAGAACAGTCGGGAGATATCTGGGTTCAAAGGAACCCTTATCTCCACCCCTATCTTTCCTTAGGAGTCATTGAGGACGTTCCCCACACGTCCTCAGCAGTGAAAGGGTTAACAAATGGGCACCGTGGGTCGCACAATGAAAACATTTTAAAGCAGTTTCAACCAGCTGCGTCCCCTAAAATATTGGTGGCCTTGTACAGTATATAATAATAATAATAATGAGAAATAAAAATGAAGGAACCCAGGAGGAGAGTGACGATGCCCGGGACACGGTGCAGCCCGTTTAATGAGAAGAAGAAAAAAAGAAACAAAAAAAAAAAGAAACGACAAAAAAAACGACAAAAAAACGACAAAAAAAAAAAGAAGTCCCAGAACACAAATAATAAAATATACAGTATATGATTTTCGATGAAACACCGGGTCCAGCGGCACCCCCATGTGCCTTTCTTCTTATTCAAAGCACCCAGCAGACACAGCAGCAGGTTTGCGGTGTTTGATGAGAGTTGCATCGCAACCGCGGATCTACAGAGTCGGCACGTGCCAGTGCTATGATACGACCACGGCGCCTTCTCCGTCTCATTATCAAGGTACGAAAGCTAGAAACGAACAGAATATTTTGTACTTATTCAATTTATTCAGTTTCTATGGCAACCGTAATAAGTGACAAAAGATTAACCGATTGAAACTAGCAGTAGCAGACCCGGTGTCTTTTTATAGCAAACATTACAAGAAGTTGTATTTATGTAGCGCCGACATATTCCAAAGCCCTGGACGGCACACAGCGGCGAGACAATGATTTGCGTGTTCTATGACGCGTGCAAATATATATCATTTCAGTAAAAAGTTACGGATACTTTTGAGTTTATTCAACAGAAAGCACACAATAAGGCTGGGGTCAGACCAGCGCACTTTTAACGTGCGTTCTGGCGCACATAATTACGGCCGCACTAGCAGCAGATGACGGGCAATGATGGACAATATACGATGTACGGCCGCACAAAAGTCCGGCCGTGCAACGCAAGTGGAATTTGAACGCATTTTTCTGAGAACGCTGAACCGCTAGTACTGACGTACTGAGTGCGCAGCTGCGGCATAGCGGCGTGTTTGCGTGATTAGGAGATGTCAGACGCTGCTAATGTCCGGCCAACATAACGTCCAGACGCAAAAAGAGTTTTATTGACGATCCGTACAAAATCACGCCCGAAAATGCGCGTCGTCTGACCGTTTTTGCGCATTCCGTGAAAAAATACGTCAATGCGTTCGGACGCACTTTTTCACGTTCGCGGGGAAAAATGCTTTCGTCTGACCCTAGCCTTAACCGAAGGAGGACCACGTGACGCAGCACCGGTCCAACAAATGCAGCCGCGATTTAACACGGTCCCGGGTTGTGACGCAGCACACATGCAGGATTATTCAAAGATAATCGAAACGTCACTGCACGTTCGGTGACTTTTCGTTCTCCTCAATTTCGGTGCGATTTGGCGATCCCATTTCGGCGACCCTGCGGTGTATTCAGCAAGCACCACAGGGCTGTTGTAATGCAGGGAAAAGCCGCCGCAAACCTGACAAAAACTCACCGCAAAACCCAGCGAAGGTACACCGAAACCCGCAAAAACATCTGGATTAACCCCGCCGAACACGCCAGAAAAACCCGAGCAGGAGCCGATCACAGCGCAGAGCAGCTGCCGGAAAAACCCGACACCGCAGACGAATGGAGTGGAAAAAAAAACAAAAAAAACTGTTTGCTTGGATGTTTGAAAAGTGAAACGCTGTTTGCAAAGAAACTACTGAGGGAAAATGTCTGGAATTTACATATTAGATCCAATGAATGATAATAAAAAGGGCTTTTACAGAAAAAAAAAAACTTTAAAAATAAATAAATAATAAAAAAATAGCAAACATTTTTGGCCGAAAAATCCCAAAAAATACTTAAAATATCCCACAAAATCTATAAATAAAGAGACTCTTCACCGCAGAATTTTATAATGAACAGTTTATTAGATATTGAATTAAAACGGGAATATTTTTAACATTGAAGCATATGGGATTCGTCTGAATAAACCTGTCGAATTAAACCACTGAATGGCAGGGCATTTCGGGAACCTGTCACTGCTGGTTTTTGTTCTCTGAATTGACGAAGCATTGCTTCTCTATGGGGATTTCTCTGCCCTCAAACAGGCACCGTATGTGCAGGCAATTCGCCAGGATTTGGCGAATTACCTGCTCTCTGAATAGCCGAATGGCCAAGAAAGGTAACGAACGCTGATTTTCAGCGTTCGGTTCCCTTTCGGCAGCCATGCGGATCTCTTTGAATAACCCTGCGATTATTACCTGTGCATTACACCACAGGATAAGGGGTAACTGTGACGCAGCACAGACACTAGCAGGGTTATTCAGAGAGCGGTGAAAAGCAGGAGAATGACTGGAGAATGGAAAATTCTAGGTCAAAATAGCCGATTTGGAAAGTGAGATGAAAGGGAGAATTTTTCTGGTTTGGCTATTTCCCCTAGAATTTTCCATTCTCCAGTCATTCTCCTGCTTTTCACCGCTCTCTGAATAACCCTGTATAAGTACTGTGCAAAACAACAGCTCCACCCACGAGGAGTGCACCGCCCCGACGAATAAAAGATATGCGGCGCACCCCTTTCCTTCACACAAGATATGCATCCTGGTGTTTCTAGGCCTAAGGGGACCGGGTAACGCTGTACTGGTGTGAATCACCTTTATTAGCGGTGACCCAGAAAAAAGTAGCACACAGTGGAGGTGACAGACGAGCTCCTCTTACCTGCGAGTCAGTGTTTGTGTGTGTGTATTAGGGTTGTGGTGGAGGGCAAAAAATAAGATAAAAAGTCTCCACGCAATAACCAATAAGGTTTATTATTGCAGAAGCCATTTGCGCATCACAGCAATTCAAAGAACTGCGTCACAGAGCTCCTGCGCTACATTCCCCATATGCAGCAAGGAATTCTGGGTAAGACATGCAAATGACATCTGTCTCACTTTTTTTGCATCCTGGGTCTGTTATTACACAGAACCCTTCAATCTGTGTGAAAACAGACCCAGGATGCAAAAAAGTGAGACAGATGTCATTTGCATGTCTTACCCAGAGTTCCTTGCTGCATATGGGGAATGTAGCGCAGGAGCTCTGTGACGCAGTTCTTTGAATTGCTGTGATATATATATATTAAAAGTTATATTGAGACAAAACCCTATTAAATATGATTGGATTAAACACTTTATGGAAAAGGTGTAGGCAGTGAGCCGGTGCAATGAACAGGTTAAATATCAGGCTGCACTTTGTTTAATGTGTATGGGGCAGATGGTTTCATGCCCGCACCCTTTTTACACAACGGGGTTAGCCAGTTTTGGCAGCGGGATGCTTCCCTGGGATGGGGCGAGGTCCAAATCCCAGAGAATTGGGTCACAGAGCTGAGTCATATTCTTGGTCTGCCGAATCCCGGGCCGGCCGTGCTGCAGAATGGATGTATTTATTGCAAGGTATTCCCGGAACATGCGCACGCCTGCACCACGCTTCATTCAAGCACAAGAGAGGAGAAAGAAAACCATTTAATGCTCACAACCAACGCAGGAATCTCACACAGCATCCAATGCACGTCCCGCCGGCTTTATATTACTAATAAGGGACAGGATAACGTGATGTATTTGTGGCCCGACGGGCCGAGAAATTGTCTTTTAACCCATACAAAAAGACAGGTAAACACACTTAAACTCATGGTGTGACACACAGCTAATCGGTGTGAGTGACAGCCGCATCTCTAGCATACAACGGACTCCCATAGCGATTGGATGTGTGCACTGCTGACAACTTAACACGCGTGAAGCCATGCTCTAGCTCTATTTCGGCAGGTAAGACCCACATACAGGGTTTTTCAGAGAAAGGTGAAACTCTGGAGAACTTTTGGAGAAGTGAAAATTCTAGGTCAAAATAGCCGATTTGGCAAAATAGCCGATTTGGAAAGGGAGATGAATAGGAGAATTTTTCTGGTTTGGCTTTTTTAACGTAGAATTTTCACTTCTCCAAAAGTTCTCCAGAGTTTCACCTTTCTCTGAATAACCCTGACAATCTCAGGCCTTTGAAGTGTTACACGAAATTAAAGGGACACTAACACTTCTATAAACTGTAACTAGATTACTTAAGTAAACGGATAAACAGTTTGTTTTTCTTTGAAGTAATTGCACATAAAAGGAAAAAGAGAATTAGGTATTTTTTATCTCCCGATTCCATTTCGTGTATTTTTCCTATCATGTGACAGTTACCAAATCTAATGGTGAGTTTTACTGTGTGACTGCGCTTTATCGTACACAGTATTTAACAGTTAATGAGGTGGAGGAGGGAATGTTTAGATAAGGCAGCAGGGGGTGTGTTGTGTTCTCCAGGATACTCCAGATAAAGGGATGGAAGCTGAATAAGATAAGGCAGGCAGTTTAACCCCTTACCGCCGGGCGGTCAGGCCTGACGTACTAGTACATGTCGCCTGCTACAGCCGACCCCATCTTTGACCCGAGTCACTGTCTACAGGGGGACAGCCAGAGTTCAGGCCGTCCCACGACAGCTAATGATGCGCACGGCCAACTGGTGGATGGGACTTTGCAGCCCATAGACACTAGCGGGCGTGCTATACAGACTTGCAGCATTAAAAAGCCCAAAGGGTTAAAAGACTTTTAATCTACCCCTTGGTGATGTATTTTGAGTACATCCCACACAATATGAAGTACATCCCACACAATGATTTGAGTGACCCATATACTCAATTCTATGTCTAATGCCACAGAGTGAGGAGCAAGTGATGGAAAGATACTGTGGGTGGGGGGGCAGGTCACATCACTAAATATCACACAATATATGTGTCACTGGGTGCATCCAGAGTGAAATATTTTCATAACTAAAACATACAGGAGAAAATAAAAAAACATGTAAGATATCAGCAACATAAAATAAACACAATAAGGACATTTCATTTTTTGGTGGTACTGGCCCTTTAAATGGCAGCCAAACTATATGCAACATATTATTTACCAATGTTACCATATTATTACATTGTCTGCACTGTTCCCATCTGCAAAGCACAGGGTGCACACCATCGGTCAGCCAATGTCACTCATGCTGAGCACTCAGTGCAAAATCTGCTGTTGGGGCTCAATGACAGGTGATCACAACCTCTATACTGTATGTGTTTGTGTTTGTCACTAAAACGGGCCATTTTTGAGCAATTCCCTATAAATAAATAAAAATAATAAATGAAAAAAATCAATGTCACGCATTCGCATCCTGTGACATACTGTTCGAGTGAGTGACAGCTGTGAGCCGAAAAGTGGCTGCTCTGGCAGCCGATAACTGTCAATGTGCGGATTGCCGAGTCCATGTGTCGACAGCACAGCGCTGCACAATGACCCTCTTCCAGTGACGCCAACGGAGGACGTAACGTAGCCGCTCCAATCACTGGAATTGGATAAGTCTGTACTGCGATATATGAAAGGATGAAGTATCACATTGATCTTTTTGTAGGGATGTGCGTTTCGAGTTTCGGAATTTCCACAAAATTTCCCGATTTGTGCATTCGGATTCGGACGATTTTCGGATCCAAAAACGGCAGATCCGAACAAATTTTCGTGCCGAAACGAAAACTTTTCGGAATTTTCGAATGGACTAGAAATTTGTAAAATCGAAATTCATTTTCGTTCCATTTGTGATTTCGGCTCCATTTCAGTAATTTCGGACATCGTATTTATATCGCTGATTCTGTAATTAAATTTTGTATCATTCCCATCTCAATGTATCCTTCCTGGAAAACCAGAGAAATCTCAATGTATCCTTCTTGGAAAACAAGAGAAATCTCAATGTATCCTTCTTGGAAAACCATAGAAATCTCAATGTATCCTTCTTGGAAAACCATAGAAACCTCAATGTATCCTTCTTGTAAAACATGAGAAATCTCAATGTATCCTTCCTGGAAAACCAGAGAAATCTCAATGTATCCTTCTTGGAAAACCAGAGAAATCTCAATGTATCCTTCTTGCAAAACATGAGAAATCTCAATGTATCCTTCCTGGAAATCCAGAGAAATCTCAATGTATCCTTCCCGGGAAACCAGAGAAATCTCAATGTATCCTTCTTGTAAAACATGAGAAATCTCAATGGCAGAATTATCGTATCGGCAGAATTATCGTATCCGAAAAACCATTAGTTTACGTCAAAACGAATAGACACTTTGAAACGAGGAGAACAGACGTTCTGAAAAACACGAAAATTTCCGAAATCACGAAAAAGAGCCGATACGACAAACGAACCAAACTGAAACAAAAATCGGCCGAAACGAGTAGAAACGAAAATTTACAAAATCCGAACGAACCGATAAAAAAAATCCGTGCACAAGCCTATCTTTTTGTAGTTTCACATGAGACACTGCAGGGAAAGTAAATTATCCCCTCAAAAAGTAACCCCACCACCTTCAATGCCCAAACAAGTGTGGGTACTTACTCAGATGGGGCTTGAACGCATTGCTGAGCTAATCACAACACTTTTAGGCTAGGGTCAGACTGAGGCAGTGCGAACGCGCGTGCAGCCGCACTTAGGCTAGGGTCAGACTAGCGCAGTTTTAACGTGCGTTTAGCCGCACGAAATCACGGCCGTACTAGCAGCAAATGACGTCCAATGCCGGGGAACATACGACGAACGGCCGCACGAAAGTTCGTCCGCGCAACGCAAGTGGCCAACGAACGCATTTTTTCGAGAACGTCAAACCGCTACTACTGACGTACAGAGTGCGCTGCGGCCGCATAGCGGCGTGTGTGTGTGATTAGGAGACGTCAGACGCTGCTCATGTCCGGCCAACATAACGTCCAGACTCAAAAAGTGTTTTATTGATGATCCGTACAAAATCACGGACGAAAAGGCGCATCGTATGACCGCTATCGCGTATTCCGGGGGAAAATACGTACGAACTTTTTCACGGACGACGTGAAAAATGCGTTCGTCTGACCCTAGCCTTAATCACGGCCGCACTAGCAGCAAGTGCCAGGCAATGACGGCCAATATACGAAGTACGGTCGCACAAAAGTCCGGCTGCGCAACGCAAGTGGAAAATGAACGCATTTTTTCGAGAACGTGAAACCGCTAGTACTGATGTACAGAGTGCGCTGCGTCCGCTAGAGGCGTGTGTGCGTGAATTGGAGACGTCAGACGCTGCTAATGTCCGGCCAACATAACGTCCAGATGCAAGAAGTGTTTTATTGATGATCCGTACAAAATCACGGACGAAAATGCGCATAGTATGACCGCTATCACGTATTCTGTGAAAAAATTCGTCCATTCGTTCGAACGCACTTTTTCACAGACAACATAAAAATGCGTTCGTCTGACCCTAGCCTTAATCCAGATTTGGTTGAGCCATTGCTACAAAAAAGATGATCAACTTTCACAGATATTAACAATTAAAGTGAGAAATCTAACCAGGCTACAAGTGGCAGATATGAAATACATGGAGGGAGAATCCCCCCAAAAAGTGCTTTTATGCATGCTGTATGATGAAATCATGGGTTGTCATCTTTAGAGTGTATTTTCCACGAGAAGTAGATTGCAACGATAAGCAAGAATGAAGTCGGGATTGTCGAACCACTGAATCAGAAATGAATTCATTAAAATGCACAGCACAGCATGCAGCTCTCCTTACATATCAATGGAAATATTGGCAGCTGTACATCATTGGATTGGACGGAGACACAGTACGCTCATTGTGCAATACGCGGGCACGTGCTTTTAGTGTTATCAGTAAGTATTTAGCCTGCTCCAGCAAACAGGACATAAGAACACTGATTGGCTAGAAATGCGAGTGTGGACTTCTTGGTTGCCTAAACTTAGCACATATGGGACCCTATCCACCCCGAGTTGTTCGCATGAATGAAGTGGCTGGAGGGTTTTAATATAAATAACGTAAAACAGGATCTCACTGGTGGGTTTTAATGTAAATACCATGCAGTAAGATCTCGCTGGTGGGTTTAAGGCTGGGGTCAGACAAGCATAGTGTTCACGTCCGTGATTGCGCCTAAAAGTACGTCCGTGATAGCATGAAAGAAAGTCCATTGGAGCCTGACACACGAAGTACGTCCGCACTGAACTGCGGACGCATGACGGACGCTGCAAACGGACGCAGGTTAGGCAAGAACGTAATACTGCTAGAACGGACGTGCGGAGTGCGCTGCGTCCATAACGTCTGCATAGCTTTGTGTGTGAGTGATGGAGCGAGGTCAGACGGACTGCATTTATACGTCCAGCATTTTTGACGGACAGAATGTTTTTTCATTGTAATTTATTTTTCCCTCCTACATCCGTCAAAAATAACTTCAGTGAAAAAACGGACTGTGTGACCACTACTGCGTCATCCGTACTGACGATGTCCGTACTGCACGGACGTACAGTCCGTAGAAATCACGCTCGTCTGACCCTAGCCTTAATGTAAATACCGTGCAGTAAGATCTCACTGGTCAGTTTTAATGTAAATACCATGCAATAAGATCTCGCTGGTGGGTTTTAATGTAAACACTGTGCAGTAAGATCTCGCTGGTGGGTTTTAATGTAAATACCATGCAGTAAGATCTCGCTGGTGGGTTTTAATGTAAACACCGTGCAGTAAGATCTCGCTGGTGGGTTTTAATGTAAACACTGTGCAGTAAGATCTCGCTGGTGGGTTTTAATGTAAATACCATGCAGTAAGATCTCGCTGGTGGGTTTTAATGTAAACACTGTGCAGTAAGATCTCGCTGGTGGGTTTTAATGTAAATATCGTGCCGTAAGATCTCGCTGGTGGGTTTTAATGTAAACACTGTGCAGTAAGATCTCATTGGTAGGTTTTAATGTAAATATCGTGCAGTAAGATCTCGCTGGTGGGTTTTAATGTAAATATCGTGCCGTAAGATCTCGCTGGTGGGTTTTAATGTAAACACTGTGCAGTAAGATCTCATTGGTAGGTTTTAATGTAAATATCGTGCAGTAAGATCTCGCTGGTGGGTTTTAATGTAAATATCGTGCAGTAAGATCTCGCTGGTGGGTTTTAATGTAAACACTGTGCAGTAAGATCTCGTTGGTGGGTTTTAATGTAAACACTGTGCAGTAGGATCTCACAGCTGGGTTTCTAAACACAAGTTAAATAAATTGCTCCCAAAAAACAAACAATGTAAAATGAAATATATAAATGTGAGCATGTACATAACTTACACCACAAAACGCCTGACTTTTTGGTTGGTTCGCATTCATTCATTGCTATCCTGTCAGGAGACCATGAACGCATCACACTATACAAATGTGGCAGAGACGACAGCATAAACTGTGATAAGTACATTGAACTAGGCTGGCAGGTCCCCAAATACAGAATCCACAGCTGCTGATCCACCTTTCTTTCACTACAACAATGATGCTTAGTGAATAAGCCCTTTTATTTTATATACCGCTGTCATTTCAATTTTTATTCTTTGAAGAGATACAATGATGTCCTCCTTCACAAAATACCAATTGCTCAATAAAAGGAATTCTGTGTTGCAACAAATCTGTGACTAAAGCACTAACAAAGCATGTCACCAGCTAATTAGCACTTTGATGAACCTGCCACCTAACAAAAAGCACTTATTAATTAGCAAGGCATAAAGCCATACAATTTATAGAGTTCATTTAATTTCTCGCGTTAAATTATTTTTTTTCCGCCACAATAAATTAATTCAGCTTCTTGCATAACTCATGTATGTGGCGTTCACACAACAGATTTAAATATATAACAGAACTTACAGATAAATAAAAAAAAATGTGTGGCATACGTTCATGGACCAGTTTCGACATCTCCCTTTATCTACCCCCGTCATAGGAGTCTTCACTTTAAAAACAAATCTGGTCCAAAATTCTAGAAAGAAGTGATGAGGTCACTATGGAAACCAAGGGAGTATGTCACCTGATTGGTCCACTTTGAGGAAATCGTCACAATTCTGGGTGAGATACTACAAGAAATGTTGCTGGATGGAACATGTTTTCCTTGGACACACATTAATTCTTCAGCAGAGGGAAAGCACAGATGGTGCTGCCCTGCAACACATACAATTCATATGCTTTGGGAGAGAAATTATGAAAACATGAATAAATCATGTGTTTAGGAAAACATGTAGGGCCTGGCATATCTCCCCGCAACTGATCTAAAAAGTGATGACGTGTACCACCCCCCTAAATTATTTACTTTGCCCCCTGCTGTCCTACGGTTGGCTTACAAATAGTTGGAAATACGTTTAATATTAAAGATCTCCATTCGAGAAGCTTGACGAGCGCCCTAGAAAAGCAGCTCACAAACAGCCATGGCTCAAAAGTAACCCTCACTGGCATTCTTCTACTGCTTAAAGAGACACTACCACATACATAAGCTGTAACTAGATTACTTGTGCATTACAAATAAAACCGCCTTAGAAAAACACAATATAAAACACACGCTGCTGCTTTTTAATTTGAAGTAGTTGCATGTAAAAAGGGAAAAATAAAATTATTTTTTTCATCTCCTGTTTCCATTTTGTGGATTTTTCCCATGATGCAAGATTTACTAAACTCTGTACAAAAGCTTTTCTTTACTGCTCTTGTTTATTTAATCTACAGTATTTACCAGTTAATGCGCTTGAAGAGGGAATGTTTAGATATGGTGGCAGGAGGCTATTGTTCTCTAAACTAACCGAGATAAGATATGGCAGCTGAAGGAGATAAAACAGGAAGCTTAAAATACATCTAATCTACCCCCTGGCGATGTCCTTTGAATACATCCCACACTATACAATGATTTGAGCCCGCGATCATTCCATAGACTCCATTCTATGGCCAAAACCACACAGTGAGGAGCAAATGATGGAAAGACACTGTGGGGGGCAATAAACACAGTAAGGACATTTCATTTTTTTTGCCGGTAGTGGCCCTTTAACAAAAGTTGGTTTTAGGCAACACAATGGCTTTAAATGCTCAGCTTGTAATGCAACAATAGGTGTGTACGTGTTCATAAAAAAATAGTGTGCTTGACTTGCTAGACCTGAAAAACCTTGATTGACTGTGTTACTTGGACTTGCAGGACTGTTGATGTTCCTGCAGATCTGTACAAGGAGCGATACGAGGACGCAATAGGACAAAGGACTAAAGCAAGAAAGGAAGTGAAAGAAACGTGAACCGATATGTCACAACAGTTTCTATTTCAAGTAACTCCAGAAAAATCTAAATGTCAAGTTGAAGATACAAAAATTTTCTATATAGATAGATCACCAAAGGGACATCTTGGTTTTCTATGCAAGTGTTAAAATAACTCTGTGTCATAGGGAGAGCGCTTGCTACTCATCTGGTAACAGCTGTATCCTGTTGTGTAAACGTATACATCAATATCTATGAACCTTCAAAAAATGTGTACACACATAATGAACATAGGCAGGCACATACACACACACACCTGACCATGCAGTTTTCATTATGGTGCGTCTGAGACCAATACATAGAATGCAACATATACAGTGCACGAATAAATACAACGTAACAAACACCGTGCACTCTGGAATGCTATGCATCACTCCCGCCATGCAGTCCATCGATCCCACCTTGCAGTCCATCGCTCTCACCTTGCAGTCCATCGCTCCCACCATGCAGTCCATCGCTCTCACCATGCAGTCCATCGCTCTCACCTTGCAGCCCATCGCTCTCACCTTGCAGTCCATCACTCCCACCTTGCAGCCCATCGCTCCCACCTTGCAGCCCATCGCTCTCACCTTGCAGTCCATCGATCCAACCTTGCAGTCCATCGCTCCCACCTTGCAGTCCATCGCTCCCACCTTGCAGTCCATCGATCCCACCTTGCAGTCCATCGCTCCCACCATGCAGTCCATCGCTCTCACCATGAAGTCCATCGCTCTCACCATGCAGTCCATCGCTCTCACCTTGCAGCCCATCGCTCTCACCTTGCAGTCCATCGCTCCCACCTTGCAGCCCATCGCTCCCACCTTGCAGTCCATCGCTCTCACCATGAAGTCCATCGCTCTCACCTTGCAGTCCATCACTCCCACCTTGCAGCCCATCGCTCTCACCTTGCAGTCCATCGCTCCCACCTTGCAGCCCATCGATCCCACCTTGCAGTCCATCGATCCCACCTTGCAGTCCATCGCTCCCACCTTGCAGTCCATCGCTCCCACCATGCAGTCCATCGCTCTCACCATGCAGTCCATCGCTCTCACCATGCAGTCCATCGCTCTCACCATGCAGTCCATCGCTCTCACCATGCAGTCCATCGCTCTCACCATGCAGTCCATCGCTCTCACCATGCAGTCCATCGCTCTCACCTTGCAGCCCATCGCCCTCACCTTGCAGCCCATCGCCCTCACCTTGCAGCCCATCGCTCTCATCTTGCAGCCCATCGCTCTCATCTTGCAGCCCATCGCTCTCACCTTGCAGTCCATCGCTCCCACCTTGCAGCCCATCGCTCCCACCTTGCAGTCCATCGCTCCCACCATGCAGTCCATCGCTCTCACCATGCAGTCCATCGCTCTCACCATGCAGTCCATCGCTCTCACCATGCAGTCCATCGCTCTCACCATGCAGTCCATCGCTCTCACCTTGCAGCCCATCGCCCTCACCTTGCAGCCCATCGCTCTCATCTTGCAGCCCATCGCTCTCATCTTGCAGCCCATCGCTCTCATCTTGCAGCCCATCGCTCTCACCTTGCAGTCCATCACTCCCACCTTGCAGCCCATCGCTCTCACCTTGCAGTCCATCACTCCCACCTTGCAGTCCATCACTCCCACCTTGCAGTCCATCACTCCCACCTTGCAGTCCATCACTCCCACCTTGCAGTCCTCTCCTCCTGTTTTCACCCCCAACCCTTCTAGATTGTGAGTTCCCATGGGAATAAGGCCCTCGTTTCCTCCTGTACTGGTTTTTCAAATGTTGTTCAATGTATTGTAACCCTGTCTATATTGTGCCCATTGTACAGCGCTGCGGAATATGCTGGCGCTATATAAATACAGAATAATAATAATATGCATTTGTATGCTAGAAGAACCAGTGAAAAAAATGTTCAAGTTAAATGCAGCCATTGTTTTGTATTCTGCATGTTGAGGGCTGACCACCCTCTCTGGTTTTCAACTCATCCATGTCACAGGGGCCTGGTTGCAGGATCTATTTAAACCTTGAACTGTACAGAGTCCCAGGAGGACATATGCCCCAAGAAAATCTAGATAAATGTAAAGTTATGCACTTTGGAGTGAAGAACACACAAGCAATTTATACCCTAAGGCTAGGGTCAGACTGAGGCAGTGCGAACGCGCGTTCTGGCGCACTTAATCACGGCCGCACTAGCAGCAGATGCCGGGCAATGACGGCCAATATACGAGGTACGGTCGCACAAAAGTCCGGCTGCGCAACGCAAGTGGAAAATGAACGCATTTTTTCGAGAACGTGAAACCGCAGGTACTGACGTACAGAGTGCGCTGCGTCCGCTAGCGGCGTGTGTGTGTGATTAGGAGACGTCAGACGCTGCTAATGTCCGGCCAACATAACGTCCAGACACAAAAAGTGTTTTATTGATGATCCGTACAAAATCACGGACGAAAATGCGCATAGTATGACCACTATCACGTATTCTGTGAAAAAATGCGTCCATTCGTTCGAACGCACTTTTTCACAGACAACATAAAAATGCGTTCGTCTGACCCTAGCCTAAATGGTACGGAGTTAGGGAAATCCAAGCAGGAGAAGGATTTGGGAATAATCATAGACTTCAAACTAAGTAACAATGTGCAATGTCAAACAGCAGCCGCCAAGGCCTGCAAAGTACTGGCATGCATTAAAAGGGGAGTTCACTCACGGGATGAAAACATAATTTTGCCTCTGTATAAATCAATGGTCAGGCCGCACCTTGAATATGCCGTGCAATTTTGGGCACCTGTCTTAAAAAAAGATATTATATCGCTAGAAAAAGTGCAGAGACGGGCAACTAAATTAATAAGGGGGATGGAAGGGTTAAGTTATGAGGAAAGACTAACAAGCTTAAACCTGTTTAGTTTAGAGAAAAGACGCCTTAGAGGGGATCTGATAACCTTATATAAATATATACGGGGCCATTATCAACCATTGTCTGATAACCTATTCATTAACAGGACTATACATAGGACAAGGGGTCATCCATTTAGACTGGAAGAAAGAAAATTTAGCTTAAAGCATAGGAAGGGTTATTTTACAGTGAGAACAATAAAGCTGTGGAATTCTCTGCCTGTTGAGGTGGTGGGTCAGAGTCTGTACAGACTTTTAAAAAACGACTGGATGACTTCCTGCAGACACAGAATATTAAGGGTTATAATATTTAATATGTGGGTAAAAGCTTCTTGATCCAAGGAGAAATCTGACTGCCATTCTGGGGTCAAGAAGGAATTTTTTCCCAGTATGTTGCATATTGGCAAGCATTCAGACTGGGTTTTTTGCCTTCTTTTGGATCAACAGCAGTAGGTTATGTGGGAGAGGCTGAACCCGATGGACGCATGTCTTTTTTCAGCCTATATAACTATGTAAAGTGTGCATACCTCACAGGAGAAGTCGTTAGTTTAGGGAGGATAGGACTCGCCATGATGGGATACGTTGACGCTGTGGCAGGCTGATGCAATGTACCATCAGATTCTGTAAAGGAATCCCCATTTTTTTTATTCCTAAAATCAGGTGTTTATTAGCTTTGTATTTGTTATGACACACATATACACCCACAGGGGTGTGTGTGTATTTATATATTGCACATAATGTATCAGCACCTACCACCACCTCAATTCATCACGCTTATCCTTGTCCTGGAGCTCAATCCATACAATAATCTCCTAGTCTTCCCTAGATTGCACTCACATGTCTTGTGTGAGTATAATTAAAGTCTTTATTTTGATTCCATTATCAAGATGGATAAAGACTTTTTACATTTTATTATGAGATGACCCATGAATGCATCCTTGATGGACACACACACACACACACACACACACACACACACACACACCAGAAATTGGGGGAACGTGAGCATCCATTTGTTGGTTCCCAGAAGTGAAGCCGCACAACCACAAACCAAAATAAGCATTCAGCGCTAGGCAGTTTCAATTAATATGGGAAAACCAAACTCTAGCAGCCACGGACATATTTTTTTTTTTAGGCACTGTGGGCTCCCTGATATGTACAGCCCCGATACGCACTCACGTTCACAGCAGACGCGAGGATCCGTTCACTGGCGCTCAGAATTCTATTAAATAAACCTGCAAGAATGATGGACATATATACGTTTACTATTGGTATGGAATGTGAAATGCTCTGGGGAAGCAGAATGTGAAGAAGCAGGCCGCGAGGGTGGAAAAACCGTGCGTCGGGTGGGTCAAACGTTTACCCACAATCACATCCTCTGTAGAAAATCAGCTCACAGCATTATGTAGGAGGCGCTTTGAGTTAGAGAAGCTTTAAAGGGACACTGCATGGGGATTTGTTCTGCTGCTCCCCACAGAGCTGTGACTGCTACATGTGCTGTCAAAGTGTATCGCATTAATACACATTGTAACGGAATAGTAATATCAATCTACCTTTTCACAGATTTCCACTGCTGATCCAAAGGAAGCCCCCTCCCCAGTTAAAAAAATCATTAATCCATAATGGCAATCGGATTTCTCTTTGGGTCAATATGCAAATAATAATTGTCTTCGTTCATGCTTTTACCAGATAAAAAATATATAAATAAGCGAATAACAAATAAAAGGTGTAAAGGAGGATAAATAATACTCAGCTTTGGTACAGAAGTCCACTCCCAGGAGATGGTCCACCACTGCTCCAAAAAAACATAGGGCTCTATTACATTCTTCACGCAAAAACGCACGCAGAACGCGTGAATTTGTGCGCAAAGCGTTAAACGTTAACGCGCGTAAATCAACGCTGGTATTACAATCCTCGCGCATTTTTTCATCCATCAAAAAATAACACGCGTAAAACGGACACGCAAAAACGCGCGCACAGCAACATTGTGCGCAGAAATCAGTGTGCGGACTGTTTTTTTAACGCGATTCAGCCAATCAGAATTAAGAACCACAATTGTCTCATGTTAAGTTTTTGCGCCTGTCAAAGTCAATCTGCGCATATATGCTGCATCAATAAAAAAAGCACGCACAGCTTCTCCATTTTATTGGTTTGGTATGTGTAGAATGTGTAACTATACTTTGCTGTGTATTTTTTTTTGGGCTGGTGTATTTGGTTTCGGCCAGGTTGATAGAATTTGAGATTAACACCAGCTTTTAGGAGTTGCTAAAATTATGCGCGCAAAGGTTGTGCGTTACAAACTGCGCATAGATTGTAATACCATCCGCGTACCAGCGCACAAACGCATTTGTGCTCACAATGTTAAGTATAGGACGTGCAAAGTACAGTAAACTCGCGCAGCGTTCGCGCAGGTTCACCCACGGTAGACGATTACGTGCGTTTGTTGCGCTGACATTGTAATACGACCTTCTATGCAAAGGGGTTTTGCCCCTCGCGTTAATGTGTTTTTGCGCACGCACAAACCTTTGCGTGAAGATTCTAATAGCGCCCATAGATTGGTGAATACACCGTTCTATATGTATAAGGGAACCAATCGATATACAGCCTGAATCTCTTTCTCCTTATTCAGGAATGAATAAAATAAATCAAATAATTTTTGGATCTTTTATTCCAAATAAAACCATATAAAATGTAAATATATAAGCCCGACGCGTTTCGTCTATTAACTAGACTTTTTCAAGGGCAATGTAGAATACAGGCAGTCAAAAAAAAAATTTTTTTTTGACTGCCTGTATACCACATTGCCCTTGAAAAAGTCTAGTTAATAGACGAAACGCGTCGGGCTTATATATTTACATTTTATATGGTTTTATTTGGAATAAAAGATCCAAAAATTGATTTATATAAATAATTAAATCTGGATGTTTAATTAACTTCTAAGATGGGTATAAAAGATCCTCAAGGCACCAAATTCTGTTTATTTATTGTTTTTACTGCAAAAGAGCCCTTTCCTGTGTTCTAATATTAATAATATTAATGCATCTTTAAAGAAAACAGAGATTTTACTTGTGGGGGGGGGGGGGGTCAAGATGCACCTTTTAGGCCGAGGTCAGTCGAGCGCACGTACTACGTGCGCCTGTGCCTCCCGGCGTCCGAAAGCTTCCCTGTCGAAACTCTACGACGCGCGTTCGACAGGGCTGCAAAGCGCGATCCTCCATAGCCTTGCAGCGCTGAGCGCACTAACTGCGCTCAGCGAGGTGGCCAGACGGGCGTCATAGTGGAAGGAACGTCCACTCTCACGGACATTCCTTCTGCTCTGAAAAACGCTCTTGCCTTAAGCAGCGGAAGCGGTAACCTGGTTCAATCTTAATATCTATAACGTGAGAATGCGTGTAGCGCGCAGCGGTTCCTGTGCGGGGAGGAGGTGAATCAATGGCCCATCGACCAGCATTTTAGAGTAGATCAGGAACGCGCAATATATTATAAGGGAACCCAGAGGCTGACGGTACCTTACTACAGGTCGTCACGAAAAGGCATACGTTGACCCAGCAACAAGTGCTGCATTCCACCTTAGAGATGAGAGGGTTTGATGTGACGGCTGGGCGATGTGTCAGAACTTTCACCGTGTGATACTCTACTCGCTGCAGACCACAGGAACCCCCTCCTCGATACAGATCAAGCACTTTCTGCATTTGCTACTGCACGTGTTACATAGCTGACACATCAATGGAAACCTCAGCATTATAAAGCTATAAAAACATTAAGAATATAGAGGAGCAGCATTTTATCATAGGATAGAATGCACAATCAGGACGTAAGCGCAGGAAAACGTGCTATTTTATGTACAAGTGACTGCTTAGAAATAGTATTTTTCATTTATTTGTGTCTTATCATGCATATTTAATGTTAGCGAGATTAGAACAGTTATTATTTAAATCTGTAGATATCGTCCATAAAGGATCAGAGTCCTCTGTTGCTCACTGGTTGCCAAAATGCAACCATGACGTTTGGCCTACAAAAGGTTGCAGCGCAATGCGGGGAAACAGCCATTATTATCCTTCTCCAGAGAGGCAGCGGGTCTGAATGTATCCTGTGCTGAGAAAGTCATGTTAATTCTGGGGTGAAACCCAGAATGGCAAGAAAGGGGATGGTGAATTCCAGTCGTTTAGGCTAATATTTGTGATTCATTAATTAGCACATTTGGGGTAATCCGATGTCCCGGTCTTCCTGGAATGTCCAGGGCACAAGGCAAGTTATTCCTAGGATTACTTATTCACTTATCACTCTACATTGACATTTTATTTATTTATTTATTTATAAAGTATTTTACCAGGAAGGATACATTGAGATTTCTCTCGTTTTCAAGTATGTCCTGGGTTCAAGAACATTGAAGTGTTACAGTTACAGAAATACAAAGTAATACAATGCAAGATATTAAAAAACAACACAAATATACAGATTAACAGAAAATAAATATGTAGGAAATATAGTCACTAGGTTACATGTTTACAGGTGCATTCTGTATTGAGGTATGTTAGTAAGGAGCTCTTGAGTGACTTAAGACTGGGGGAAGATTTGATGGTGTCTGGGAGGTTATTCCATAACTGCGGTGCTCTGTAGGAAAATGAGGATCGAGCCACTGTCTTTTTGTATTGTGGTATTGCAAGTAAGGTGCTGGTCCTGGATCGGAGGTTATAGGATGAGGGAGCTGCTGGGGGAAGCAGCCTATTCAGGTAGGGTGGCAGCTTCCCAGAAAAGCTCTTAAACACCAGGCTGGAAAGGTGAAGGGTGCGTTTAGACTCCAGCGATGGCCAGTTTAGCTCTTTTAACATGTCATAATGGTGGGTCATGTAGTTACATTGTAATGCAAAGCGGCAGAAGGAGTTATACAATGTAGTAAGTTTCTGAAGGTGTGTTTGCGGGGCGGCTGCGTACACTACATCTCCGTAATCAATAGCCGGCATAAGCATTTGTTGTACAATCTGCTTTCTTACCGCGGGGCTCAGGCAGGATTTGTTTCTGTACAGGGCACCTAGTTTGGGGTAAAGTTTAGATGCGTAACCCCAACACCTGCCCCAGAACCCCAGGGAAGAGATTTTAAGAAGGCATTTCTGAGAACATAAAAGATCAACTAACTTTGCGTTTACTGCTCATCGCGTACTTGAAGTGAGAAAACACAGAAAGCGGCAGGCTGTGAAGCAGGGGCTAAATTATTTTTTTTTTTTTTTTTTAGAAGCTTTGCAATCAGGACAAATCTGAGAGTGCGGATTAAAGACATGGCGATCTCCCCCTTTTTGTAGCATACCCTAGTATGCCTTGCTGGGAATGAAACAGCAGGGTATTGATCTGCAAACATCCCAGAAGGAGAGGAGATTGCATGGTGACACAAGACCCACATGCAGGGCTGCCATCAGAAATCGTGGGGCCCCTTACTAAACCACTGGCCGGGCCCACCCCACCCCTTCTGTCAGCTGCCCATTTCAATGAGCCGATTAAAAATATAACATTTTCCCTCTTTCTGCAAACCTTATTTTACTGGGAATGGGCCAAATCTCTGGCGGTCCAGCAAGGGGAATAAAAGTGTTCCCTGGTGCAGATCATAATAAACGATCCCTCCGGTATGAGCCAGAGTGCTCTGACCGGCCGCTAGATGCAGCGGCCCACTGGGAAAATAGCTGGCATCTTGGTTGACCAATTCTGGGTGACACGGAGGGGCCCTTAACGCGTTTCGCTAGTAAAGCTTCTTCAGTTGGACCGTTTTATTATTTTATTGATTAAATAAATATCTTGCCTGATTTTACACCTATTCTGGGTCCTGGATACTTTTATTCGCCGAGGCGGTGGCTGAGTCTGATAGGTGATCCAGTGCAACTTAGGAAGTCACTGGCTGCCTGAACATCTGGCGTCTGAATGAGGAGACACCAGCAAATGTGAATAACATAACTTCATGCTTTATATACTCCCTGCCTATACGATACTACTCTATGTGAATTTTGTTTACTCTTCAAGGGCCGCAGATGAGTCCAACACCGCAAGGAACCGCGCAGTGAGCCCAAGAGTACACCACGAGGAAGGCTTGAAACCGGACAAGAAGCGCCAACCCCACCACATCGTCCTTGCACATAAGGTTTGGCAAGGGGCCCCTGGACAGGTCATGGGCTGTCACCCCTGCCCACATGGACCAAGCTGTCACAATCACAAAGTACCTTTGCTAAGGTAATGGATGCCCTTCCTGCTTCATTGTAATGTCGCACGGCAGCTCCCTCCCTGTGCTCCCCCTCTGCACGAAAGAGTAATGTGTGTTTTGAACATCAAGGCAGATCTGGCAACCAGATATATTAATAGTGTCATTGTGATGTGAGCATGTGTCAGATTGCTAACGCTGAACTGTAACTATGTGTGTAATCCCGCTGTATGTCCCTGCTGCCTCTTCAAAAGCAATCGACTGGATAAAATCAGGAATGCGGCTCTCGTAGCATTCCTGATCCTATCCAGTCAACTGCTTTCCCAGGAGAATCAGCGGGAACAGATCAACTGTGCGTGTATCAGTTCGGTGCTTGTGCAATACAATAAACTGATTTTTTTATACAATTTCATAAGAAAACCATAATCTGAACTCTGCATTTTATACGGTATTAATAGCGGTAATTATATTTTGGCCGCAGCACACCTTCCATGAATCATTTCTGGGCACGTTCTGGCGAGATGGGAGGGAGATAAAGGATACAGTGTTACTGAAATAGTTTTATTCAGGAGAACTTTCACTGAAAACAGAACCGCGTTACGGCGTGAATTATCACCTGCTCCTGCAAACAGGGTCAGGGGAAACCGATGAGAATGTTTGCAAAACAGGGACACGCTAAAAATATTGCTCAAGGCCACGTGTAAATACACAAGTTGATAATCCGAAAATACCCTCCCTTGACATCATCTAAAACGATAACAAACACACAAATAAAGCTGTTTTGGTTTTAAACACCGATACAACGCTTTCGCTCGCAATGGTTGCAATTCAGCGCTCCTGGAGCAGAACTAAGGGGTTATTCACTAAGCGCCTCTGTTCATTGTTGCAAACACGGGATAAATCGCCATTGTTGCAACTGCAGTGAATAACAGCAATCCAGAGAGAAATAAAAATCGACACCATCTACACAATCTCCCCCTACAGTGAGGAGTGATCCCAGAGCGTCCCCTCAGTTCCGTCCCCTCTCTGGCTGCTCTAATGCAGCACTAAAGTTTGACGACTTCTATTTTTCCCCACAGTGTGGGCAGGGGGCTGATCATTTGGAGCAATACATGGTGGAAGGAGTGATGTTTAAATGTCCCTATGAATGTCGACAGGGAGCACATACCTCCTGCTTTAGGAATGTGTGACAGTGTGCTTTTTAAATAGTTAGTCAACACAAAAACATCTATACCAATAACTAGAAGTGTTTTTAAGGGAGGGAAGAATGCAAAACAATATTGCTCCATGTAGCAGGAACGTTGTCTCCTGTATCACCTTCGACAGGAACATTAGCAATTTAGGGAATGCTGCCAGAGGCGAATACTATTCTGAGGGTTTGTAGATGACTTCACAAACAACTGGGCCCATATTTAGAAATAAAAACGGAATTTAGAAAAGTGCAAATTCTGTTGTTTACACTTTGTGAACACCTGCTACTGTTGGGAGACTCCGTGCTCAGAGTTGTATTGCTGCGCAGCTCTTAACAACTCCAAGAATATATAGAGACCCTAAAAAGAGAGACGGGGATTGAATTGGGGTTAACTTGCCTTCGCCTCTTATCTGTGTAGGATGTGTACAGAGAACTTGGCAGGAATTTACAGTAGGCGCTGCTAATTTAATTATCTAAGCATAGATAAGCCCACCTCAGAGATGTGTGCGTGAAACTCTAGTGGCTGGTTAACGTTCATATACTGGATGTTACCTCAATTCTGGGAATCCTGTGATGCGATCTCTATTATAGATTAAGGATTGCTTTGTGTGGGTTTTCTGCTGTATTACGATCGCCGCCTCCTGTGAGATGTTTGTCTATGATTCGCTGAAAAGTGCTACAGTGTGACGTGTAATCTGCTTCCTAGAAATTCTTTGTCTCCGATTGTAGCCCTTCTGTAGAATGCTTCTCAGTCTGTTCTGCTCCTCCGTGTTGTAAATTCTTTGTGTGCAATGGCCATCTCTCTCAACTCTGTATTTCTTACCCACAGCCACACGTCACTTCAATCCTTCCTTCTGCTATCCCATCCGCCCCCCACCCAGCCCCTTTCCTAATTATATAAGCTCCTTTTTCCAGCTGCTTCACACCTCTCTCGGTTTAACCTTATCATGCCTGAGCTCTCGGTCTATCATCATGCAGTGTCTGCTATACTCTCTCTGGTAATTATCTCCACACTCCCCCTGCTCCCTTTCGTTTCACTTGCGTTAGTCGCTTAGATTGTAATCTCACGGGATGTCTGACTGATCACATGTGATAAGTGCTGCATTAGCATATATAGTGAGCATAAAAAGGGTGTTTGTGAGGGGGTTGCTGCACCGCTCGTGCAGGGATGACGTACTTGGCATTTCAGTACTGGCCGCCCTTTCTGGGTGATTGCGTCTGATTTGCATATGGAGCAGTTGTCCCTGAAATGGCACAATCGAGCTAAAACCTTGTGAGACCTGAGCGGGCCCCACCATAGAGCAGGCCACTAGTGCCGATGCGCCTTCTCAGGACCCTCACAAGCCACAGTTTCTCAATATATATGGCAGGTTAAAGAGTAACGCTCGATAAGGTTTACAGCGGACACACGCCAAAAGGAATTCTGCCCTAAATAGAGGTTGTCCTACCTGAAAACAGGGAAGTACAAGTCTCTCTCCACCTTGACGAGCTCAGAAATTAAGGTTTTTATTTTACAGGGATCTCAAACTCTGGCCACCCAAATGTTTATTGTATACAATTCCCAGAATTCTCTGAATGCAATAAACAGAGGATCATGGGAGGTGTAGATCAGACACATCGGAGGGGCAACATTTGAGATCCCTGGAACTTTAGAAGCAGGAGATGCAGGACCCAGAAACAGAGACCTTCCTCGTGGATGTACTTTGCACCCACATGATAAAAGGTAAATAACCGGAGCACATCGTGTCCTGATAAGGAGTGTCTGCACACGTTGTGCTTGAGTCGGATTATTTTGAAGATAGCAACAGGTTTTGCAGCAGCTCCTCCGTGTCTATTTTACTGTATGCGACAGTTCGTGAAGCTTCTCCTTCCCGCTGTGTTCCTCGGAATGTTTAGAATATCTTCCAATAAACATTTTTCACTGGAAAAGCAGCCAGCAAGAAAACGCTCGCTAATAATCCGCGTGTGCGGACACGCTACATTCCCCATAAACCATGCATGCGTGAGAAAAGCTGCGTACAGGAGATTTTACCAAGCTGTTGCAATGATTTTACGTTACCTTCTCCTGCTTACTGGTGGGAAACAAAGAACTAAAAGGATGAAAATAGGGGTGATCGTATTTGTAGATCTTCATATGGTCAAAAAAAGTCACCCCGAATAAATCATGCATTTATTACTGACCCATATGATGAATGATATGGAATATATACATCTTATAGTGTCGCGGGAGCCCAGCATGCACCTGTGGAATAAGGTAGGCCTTGAGATATTTAGCAGCGCGGCGTCACAGAACGGCATCTCCAGCAAGGCACTAGGATTCACGCTTACATATAGGGATGTCCCGTTTGAGGATAGAGTTTTTCGAGCCCCCAAAGTTGTGCAGCATCCAGGGACCGTCGATACGGAGTCCCGATCCGATATGGAGTGTCCCTAGGGTTGTCCATGTTTTCCTGGACACAGATTAGTATTTCGTGCAGAGGAACAGAACAGGGAAAAGTGCTGCCCTGCAACATGTATAATTCATATGCTGCAGGAAGGAAATCGAGGCAGGTCACCTGGGATTCACATTCTGACTTCTTACCTGCAGCGTATGGATTCTACATGCTGCAGGGTGACATTTTTCATGCACTGCCCATCAACATGAATAAATCATATGTGTCCAGGAAAACATGGCCGATCTGGCAATCCTACACGTCTCTGTCTGGATCCACGGCAGTGTAGTGAAAGGGAATCCCGGAATCTCTGCATTGACTCACTGCGTCTTCCCCATCTCCTCCATAACCTGCAAATAGACAGGAAGACGCCGCGAGCCGATGCAGAGGCTCCGGGATTTCAGAGGGAAGGCTGCTCATCCAATATTGTAGGACTCAGTGTTTGGATCGGCTCGATACAGGGATCAGCTTGAGGGATCGGATCGTGACATGTTATTATCCGTAAACGTAGACACTAGCAGCATGATGTCATAGCACAGCATTTTACCTGCAAGAACAATCTCAGGGACTACAGGCAGTATTCACTGAGCAACGATGCTCAACATATTAAAAAGGCGAAATAAAAAAAAAAAAAACAACATCGTCACTGCTGCAACTACGGTGAACTTCAGCAAATCAAAGAGGTTCTTTGGCAATTAACTACTGAAGCATCTCAATCGGTTTCGTTGCTGTGGGCGCTTGGACCACTTTTTGCAGAGGGATGCATCAATCCGTTATTTCGCAGAACGCTCTCATTTAGGTGAAAATATCCCACGACTCTTTATTTTTTGTGTACATGATCTACCTCTGAGTCTAAGGCTGGTGTCAGATGAGCGCACTATGTGTGCCCGTGCTGACGTGCCTCTAGGCGTCCGTCGCTGCGACGGGGCCGGCCACACGCTGTAGCGCGTGCACGAATTGCGCGCGCTACAACAGGCATGCTGCGTCCGTTTAGAAAGCCTCCCCGGCGAAGTGCTACGACGTGCGTTGGACGGGGCTGTAAAGCGTGATCTTCCATAGGAGGATCGAGCCTTGCGGCACTGAGCGCACTAACTGCGCTCAGCGAGGTGGCCAGACGGGCGTCAGAGTGGAAGGAACGTACACTTTCACAGACGTTCCTTCCGCTTGTAAAAACGCTCGTCTGACCCTGGCCTAAACGAGGCTTCACTAATAATAACGACAACGCTGATCTGGTGTGAATCTGTTTTATATAAAGATGACGCGTGATGTCGGGACATGAGAAAATGCAAATCCTTTCCCACCAAGTTTTTTTTTTGAGAAAGGATTTTACCAGGAAGGATACATTGAGATTTCTCTCGTTTTCAAGTATGTCCTGGGTGACGAGTGTGTACCGTTAAGTGTCTTGCCAAGGACACTTACTGGAGAGGTGCTCTTGCTGGGATCGAACCCATGTCTCCACAGGCTCTCTCCACGCAGAGCAGTGACATTACCTCTACTCCACCCAGCCGGTACAACACTTTAGTAGCAGCCAAGCTCCGTTCAAATTCAGCTATCCTTCCTGACCCAAAAATACAATTCTCTGGCAATTTCCACCAATTCGCCGCTTTTTGAATAGCTCGTTTCAGTGCAAAGCAAGGATTAAAAGACAAAAGGGAACCATAACAAGGACATACAGCTGCATCATCGCCACAAATGTTAAAAAGCGTTCGAAATGCTGCTGCAAAATCCACCTGCCTGAGCATGATGGGAAAGGTAGTGCGCAGCACCTGCAGTGCAAAGGTCGCCATCGGCGGCCTAATCTCACATGGAGGTGACGCAATCTGGCAGGAATATCTGGACAGATTAGGGTAATGGCACAATGTATCATTCTGACGTCACGGTAATCAGAGAATGGAGTGTGCGTGCATTCTCTGCATAGCGTGACATGTAGTTACAACACGCGAGCTGCCCAGGGACTGCACTGAATACACGTCTGTGAACACGCCTGTCGCCTATATGGCGTTCCTATTGCGGAGAACCAAAACGGCACGGGCCGGGATCTCTCTGCCTGCCAAGGACTAGTTACTTGAATAACATCTTTGGCCAAAAACACCCAAAGTTGACAACGTGTAAACATTATATATTATCTACGCATTACCGACCTGGAATACCGTAAAAAAAAAAAATGAATATAGACCTGTTAGTATTAAAACGATGCCCTCATCTTTATAGTGTGTGTATAATATATACAAGATTATTATTGCAGAAGCCACCTGCACATCACGGCAATTCAAAGAACTGCATCCCAGAGCTCCTGTGCTACATTCCCCATATGCAGCAAGGAACTCTGGGTAAGACATGCAAATGACATCGGTCTCATTTTTTTGCATCCTGGGTCTGTTTTCACACAGAACCAGTTGCATAAACCTGATCTCTGCTAAAGAACAAAGAAAAAGTCATCTAGTATGGCGTGGCATCAATTGAAGGGTTCGGTGTGAAAAGAGACCCAGGATGCAATAAGTGAGACAGATGTCATTTGCATGTCTTACCCAGAGTTCCTTGCTGCATATGGGGAATGTAGCGCAGGAGCTCTGTGATGCAGTTCTTTGAAATGCTGTGATGCGTAAATGGATTCTGCGATAATAAAAATGATGAAACTAATTAGACCAATGATGAAACGTTAGACCAATAAAAAAGGTATCACTACGTACGGCTATACGAATATATATATATTTATTAGTATAGCAGTACGTAGTGATACCTTTTATTATTGGACTAACGTTACATTTAAAAGACAAGTTTTTGAGAGTAAAACTCTCTTCCTCAGGTCTGGAAGCTATACTGATAAGTTCCTAGAATTGAACATTAGGACATTAAGGGTTGCATGGTTGGGGGGGGGGTTTAGATGTCGTAAAAAGTGAGAGTCAAATGGTATGTTCAAAATGGGAAAATAAACGCATGAGGGATCTTGGGCCCATAATAAAACAACAGAGATAAGATCAGACACCTTGAATGAATAAAAAAAAAGGGAAAAATAAAAAAATAAAATATATATATATATATATATATATTTTAATTTTTTTTAACTTAAGTAAATAAATTCTCTGGAACAGCTGCAATGTACAATCCATACGGAACGCCAATCCTGTGACAGACGCGCACAGCAGAAAACAAACAGTCGTATAATGCTCAAGAGGAACCACTCGGTACAAATCCTACCACCTGAGCATGTTGCCGTCTATGAAAACACTGAATCAGGGGAACACGCGACTTATTTGTGGGTTGTTTTCCTAAACAATAGTCCGACAGCTGAGGCATTGTACTCTGTATTACAATCCTTTGCTTCTACGCAGTGCTGGGGATGCATTGCAAACTACAGTGACAGCTGCAGAGCGCGTTACAGCCCTTTTCCTCTGTGCAAAATAATATATACTGTATATATCAGGGGTCAGCAACCTTGGCACTACAGATAGATGTTTTAGAACTACATCTCCCATGATGCTCAGTCACCCATTAGGCTGACTGAGCATCCTGGGAGATGTAGTTCTAAAACATCTGTAGTGCCAAGGTTGCTGATCCCTGGTATATATGAAATCAGAAAGCTTGGCGTGATTAACGCAAGGCCGGACGGAATCAAAAGCCAGCTAAAAATCTACCATTTTACCTCAGGATCCAAATTTGATGAAGAACTCTGCAACCCCCCTGTCCCGCACCCCCATACCGAATGCATTCCATGGAGCCTAAAAATATTTTGCTGGCTCCTACGTTTTCTTTCTGGCTCCTACATTTTCTGGAACGCGTAAAAGTGATATTAGTGGACGCTTCGGTCATTATGTCCTTTTTATGTGTTGATGCTATTACACTCAAAGCTACAAATATAAGCCCGGTGCAACGGGAAGAGAGAGGGGGGGATGCTTGGCAGAAGAGCTTACAATCTAACCGCGCACTTTACATCGTGTCGGCAGATTTGTAAAAAAAAAGGGCAAGGCTTTGCAAACCCATCTCTTACAAAGAGAATATGGAATACAAAAGGGTGATTATTATGGCAAATTCCTGTTGCAATCCAATACTGCGCGCAAGCAGCCGAGCCGCCCACACAGTGACAGGAGCGAAGCCTCTGCTCTTCAGTGCAGTGTATGATATCAGCAACTGTCAAGAACCACTCCTAGATCCGCTCGCTCTCCCCAGACATGTTTTACCGGATTAATAAAAAAAAAAAAAAAAGCCGGAAAAATGACTCGACCATATATTCCTGGAAGGGGGCGGCCGCGAGCGCAGCCTAGAATTCCTACCATATAAAAAGGAGAGGAGGGGGGGGACATGTCCGACGAGCCACACGCTTTATGGCATTTCTGTGGCACACGAGGGGTTAACGTCAGGCTCGTGGCATTTCGCTCAAACAAATATCGAGTCTCAGGAATTTCACGTAAAAAAAAGGTCAACCGGCAGACAGGTTTTACCATCACGGCCCAACTCGCTGTTTTTTTTATTTTGCTTTAAAAAAAATGACCTCAAAAAGGAATGACATCACTCGCGGCGGGGGGGGGGGGGGGGGGGGTCAACTGGACAGAAAGTGACGACGTAGAATGCAATGTCTGAGAAACTACAAATGTATTAATTCCTACTACACCATATTGCTTATAGTAAAATGAAAAAGCTAAAAAAAAAAAAAACACACATATATACGGTATATATCCCAATGAAAAATGCACGAAGAGTAAAAGAGCAAGCAGCTAGCACTCCAAGGTCTCATACTTAACCTAAAAAAATTATTATGAATGAATTTAAAAAGATTGATGTTTCAGCGCTCGACGAAAGCTCCAATAAAGAGTTAAAACTTCGATCTTTCCAAATTAATTTATAATTAAATGTTTTTGTTTCTAAGTATAAGACCCTAGAGTGTTAGAGTGCTAGCTCTTTTTCTGTGTTTATAATTTCGATATATATATATATATAATTTATTTTTTTGACACTAGGGACAGCACTCGCCTAGAATCCATTTAACATGCCCGGTGCAAATGCTCTCAAAAAAATGTATACAGTTGCAAAAAGAGAGGCACTCTGGGACTTTAAAAATAAAACAAACTTTATTAAATAGAAACTACATAAAATCCGACGTTTCGGCTCCTGCTGAGCCTTTATCAAGGTACCTTGATAAAGGCTCAGCAGGAGCCGAAACGTCGGATCTTATATAGTGTCTAATCTATTTAAAAATAAAACAATAAACTTTATTAAAGTCCCAGAGTGCCTCTCTTTTGTGAGATATATATATATATATATATATAATATGTTAAATGGATGCACCCGGGGACTATCAAAAAGGATAAAAAAACAAAAAAACAAAACCAGTATTTTATTAGATAATCATTAAAAATTGCTTGTAATCATGGTCTGATGTTTCGGATCTCTCAGAGCCTTTATCAAGGTTACAGGTATACAAACATGCACTGTATTAAATAATAAAGTGCATGTTTGTGTACCTGTAGCCTTAATAAAGTCTCAGAGTCAAAACGTCAGACCATGATTACAAGCAATTTTTTTAAACACATCGAGAAGAATATCGATGACAGGCAATCCTTAAATGATTATCTAATAAAATACTGGTTTTATTTTACCCCTTTTTGATATTAAATGGATGCACTCAGTGACTAACAACTTCTGTTTAAATATGTGGATTTTTTGTTGCACCTGTGCAAGAGTGTGTGTGTGTGTTGTGCGTTCGTGTGTGTTGCGCGTTCGTGTGTGTGTGTTGTGTTGCAGAGGCCATTTACACATCACAGCAATTCAAAGAACTGCATCACAGAGCTCACGTGTTACATTCCCCGCATGCAGCACAGAACTCTGGGTAAGACATGCAAATGACGTCTGTAATTTCCCATTTTTTGCATCCTGGGTCTGATACACAACAATCCATAAATCTAATCTCTCTCGACATATATATATATATATATGTCAAGTTTGCTTTTCCAGTGACATCATCACATATTTGTCAGCGAGGCTGAGATTTTTAGATCACGTGGTTAGATGCGTTAACTTGTGTTAAAACAAGCGATTCCTTAATTTACGGACTTCCTGCATTCACGGTGATGCTCAGTGTTTAGGACTGCGCGGGACAGCATGGCCGCGTAACTGCAAACGGGCAGAGAGGAAATGACTGAACAAACTGCATAACAAGCAAAATAAAATAGCATAAACATCACGCTACATTGTGTGACATTTTCAGAAATATGTTGCACGTAGCGAGGCTTGGGTAAAAAAAACAAAACAAAAAAAACAAAAAAACAACACATATCTAACGACAAATACGGGTCCTAAATACAAAGAGTAAGAGGAGCCTATGGCATGGATCTCTGCAGCCACAGATGTTGCTGCACTACAACTCCCATGATCCCCTGGTCATCTATGGCACTCAAAGAATCCGGGAATCGTAGGCCATCATCCTCATCCGGGGAGGGCTGTAGTGCGAGATCCAATCCCTTAGGGCACGGCTGGCCAAAACAGATCCCCCCCCAAGCAGCTGCAGAGAAGGAACCTAACCCCCCCCCCCAACGATGATCAACTTTATCTGGGAAACTATAAACCATTAACCCCTTAAGGACCAAGTGTCTTTAAAGTCAATGCATTTCTGACATAACAGTTAGGTCGTTGGTCCTTAAGGGGTTAATTAGAAGGGATTTGCAAATGTTAGGCCACCTGAGCAGAGTCAAATGAATATCAGTGCAGGAAATGCTAATATTTGGCTTAAAACGCTGCTATTCCCCACCAGTAATAATAACCGCTGCAGGGTGCAAGGGACCTGGCTTCCGGTTGCATTAGATCGGGGGGGAGGGGTCAGCAATCTTGGTACTACAAATCCCATGATGCCTACTCCATTCAAAGACTGTCTGAGCACTGTGGGAAATGTAGTTTCAAAACATCTGGGGCGGCAAAGTCCCTGACCCCGCTTTAGATGAAGCCTGTGTTGTGTCCGGGTTACGCACTTAGATTTTATGCCATTTCCTGTGCATACAGGCTCCTGGAATTTGCACCAAACAGGAGACTTTAACCCCTTAAAAGGCCCAACGACGTAACGTTTACGTCATAAATGCACCTGTAAACATGTAACATAGGGAATATATTTCCTACATATTTATTTTCTGTTAATCTGTATATTTGTGTTTTGTTTTTAATATCTTGCATTTTACTATTTTGTAACCACTCAATGTTCTTGAACCCAGGACATACTTGAAAACGAGAGAAATCTCAATGTATCCTTCCTGGTAGAATACTTTAGAAGTATAAGTATATATATATATATTATATATAAATAAATGCATTGACTTTAAAGACTCTTGGTCCTTAAGGGGTTAAGTGGACAAGATGTTGTGTTTGTGCCCCCTAAATATAGCATTTACAAAGCAAACGAAGGGCCAGCGAGATGCGGCTGCAACGTGTAACCTGCAAACGTTGTGACAGATCTATTATTATAGCCATTATTATCATTATACTATATATTTATATAGCGCCGGCAGATTCTGCAGCTCTTTACAGGACAAGAGGACAAGGGATGACGCATCAGAACCTGGGTCGGCAGACTTGGCCGTCCAGATGTTTTGGAACCACATTTCCCACGAGGCTCAGCCAAACCAATGAGTGGCCGAGCATCAGGAGACATGTAGTCTGAAAACATCTGAAGGCCCAAGGTGGCTGACGCCTGCGTTATTACAATACGAATATATTTGAACGACACATAAATGAAGTGGATACAGTGGGATCGGAGGACCCAGGGCAGAAATTATAACTATATAGCGTGGGCTGCAGCATATTTAACCCACGTGACTAATGTCACCATCGCCTCTTGCTACAACTGGTAACCATGTGTCAGAGTGGGAGAGCTGGGCCATGCTTTCCCATTCTTCTAGAGCAGGGATGTCCAAACGCCAACCACCCCCAGATGTTCCTGAACTACAACTCCCATGCTTCTCCATCCATCTAGAGCAGTCAGAGATTTCTGGGAGTTGTAGTTCAGGACATCTAGGGGGCCGGAGTTGGAACATCCCTGCTCTAGAGCCACCACCAAGAGCTTGACCCATTTCCATCTCCAGTAGTGCAAAGTCTCTATGCCTTGAAGGTGTGCTGGGATGCCCCGGTTTAGACTGTAAGCTCTTCTTCCACAACACCACCATCAGTCAAGTCGAACCTACAATAAGGGTCTTGGTGGATTTAATGTTATTTTCTGCATCGCCATGTGCAGATCTCGATGTACTATTGCATAAACAAATCAATAAACCAAGTTATAAATAACCCACTGGAGAACGCGTATGTTTTAGCTCCGCAAAGTATTATTATTTTTTATAATTTGGATATATAAAAAGTCTCTCTAGACCGAGACAATGAAGTGCAAGCTCCCGTGCACAGAACCGTGCAAAACGATAATAATAAAACAAACTAAAAACACGAATATAATATAGATATATGTTTATTATTGCAGAACCCATCTGCAATAATAAACACAACCATTATAGCGTGGAGGCTTTTTATCTCACTTTTTATCCTCCACCACAACCGTTGTAAGTACTATATATATATATATGTAAATAAATATTTAAATTGGTATAAATACAGCGCTGCGGAATATGCTGGCGCTTTATAAATAAAGATTAATAATAAAATAGGTGAGAAGATGGTCCGCCGTGTTGACCTATTGACCTCCGCCGCCTACTAAGTGCACATTGCCCGTGCCTTTAAATAACTCACCAAGTTCCAGCAAACAAACAATGGTTCGCTTGTCCTGGGCATATCCAGGGCTGCCGCTTCGCCTCCGAAAGGGGAAGTGTAGCAAAACAGAATGGTTTGACGGCTTCTATCCGAAAAGATTGCAAAACTAGAGCTTGATCGCTGTCTTCTCTGCGCTTCTAGTCCAGGATCTGCTTGCTACCAGGCTGGTATGAGGTCCAGAGCTGGTCTGAGGGCACAGGTTCCAGCTAGAAAGCAGTAGATTTCCAGGGCACACTATGCACAGGCAGGAGCTGGGTGCAGAGCTGGATGACTGCATGTTTCTGACTCATCATCTGATCTCACTGCTTGCAACAACAACACAGGGGGAAAAAAAAAGCAAATGAGCAGTGAGAGTGAGAGGGAGGGAGGGGAACCACTGGGTTGTACACTTACACAACACCAACTCTCTGCACCCTCCCTCTGCACTGTAAGAAGATTTATACAGTGCATGGTGGGGGGGGGGGATACATCAGCCCAATCCTAGACCTCAAGCATGTGTTTATTTCTATTGTTTTGTCTGGTTTTCAGTTGATATCTCTTATTTTTTGCTACTTGGGAACTTGTTTTGATTCTCAAGATACAAACGTATCCCTGCTGTTTATAAACAATGAGCAGAAAATGTTGCATTTACTTTCCTTCCCCTTGTGCACACTGGGACCTTGCCTCCCCCTGGCTTGATACATTGTATCCACCCTTTTCCTGCAGCCATATAAGGCAGAGCTCAGCCTTAAAGCTGCAGGACATCAGGAAGGATATGTCCCCCTAGATAACAAATCAGCTTTTGCAACATTGACAGTGATGTTTGTGCCCCAAAACTCTAAATATAAAAAATAAAAAGTGATAAAATAAAAAAGGGAGGAGAGAGAAACACCCAAAAGACATGCAGAATGGAAATGTCCATTGCAGATGCAAATCCAACTCAGGGGTTGCCTGCTCTGCGCCTCATCTGTGACACATCATGAAGTCAGGGCACTAAAATAAAATATAATGTATCATCAGCGACTTCTCGCACAGCAAAGGCGATGCTCATCAGCAGGAAGCAATAATCTGAGATTGGGTTTACCCTACTTAAGAAAACATTTTATTTGTTTATGCGAGGATCAGGACAAGGGTGTAAACGTACAGATTTTGGTGACGACACACGTAGCGCTGAATGTATTTCCTGTTTGGCTTCCAAATCGCTGAATTTCAAGAATGAGCACTTAGAAAACAAGTCCAAGCAAATCCTAACACGAGGAATATATCTATTCATTGAAATCCACTTTATAAAATCACTCTATGCTCTACTAGGTATTTATAAAGCGCTAACAAGTTCTGTGGCGCTGTACAACGAGTGAGACAGAATAACAAATATGCATACAAGTTAAACGGACAGAACAGTAGGAGAGAGGACCCTGTTGGAGAGCTCGCAATCTAAGACCAGATATTGATGATGATTATCATTATATTAACCCTTTCGCTGCTGAGCCATTTCACCCCTGTGTGCGGAGCTCATTTTTACCGGTTTCGGTCATCATGTTTAAACGCGATTTGAAGTCACATTTTATTATACAACCCAGACATATTATATATCCTTTTTTTCCCCGGCAGACTCATAACATATATCACTATTATAAGTTATGTCCTGCCTGAATATTATAACAAAAAAATGCAATAAAAATTGAATTTTCAATCATCTACATTGTGTAAAGTGTTTTGTTTTCACATTTTATCATGCGGGGCTTTGCGGTTATATTTTCTATGGGGTGGCGCTTGTTAACAAAAATTTGAAATGGGGACTCGTTACATTTTTTGGGGGGAAATTACATGTTTTTTAGCAAACGCCCCTATAGAAAAAAATCGTTAGTGCAGCATCATTGTTCACATTATAATTGAAATGAAAACAATATTGCTGGATTAATAAAACAAAAAAAAGTTTTTTTTGAATTTTCTATTTTTTATTTTATTTTCATTTTAAATTTTTTGTTTTACATTTTACATGGTCATGTTTGGTATCATTGGAAAGGCTATGCTCTGGTCGTTCAAATGATACCACATAATAACCCCTAGCTGCCACGGATCGGGAGATGGGGGATTCATTGGAACCCCCTATCTCCACCATAGGTGGCAGCTAAAGGTTAATTCCAAAACTGATGTCATCACGCTATGCGATGACGTCCATCGTTGCCCGCCTGGGTCCTGGTGGCTGGGCTGACATCGAGGATGTCAGCCCGCACCGGGAGGTCGCCGCGATCGGCCGTAATCCCTGCACATGCGGCAGGATGCGCTGAGAGCGTCCTCCGCATGGAAAGGGTTAAAGAGCCACTATACCACCAAAAAGTGAAATGCCATTTTATAATATTATTATTATTCTTCATTATTTATAAAGCGCCAGCATAGTCCGCAGCGCTGTACAATGGGCACAATATAGACAGGGTTACAATACATTGAACAACATTTTGACAAACCAGTACAGGAGGAAATGAAGGCCATATTCCTGTGGGAACTTATGTTGCTGATATCTTACATGTACTTTGCTTTTCTCTCGTATGTTTAGTTAAAGGGACACTACCACTTACACAAGCTGTAACCAGCTTGCGTGTGCAGTACAAATAAAACCACATTTTAAAACGCATGCCGCTGTTCCCCCCCCCTTTGTTTGAAGTAATTGAACATAAAAAGGAAAAATAAAGTAAGGTTTTGATCTCTGGTTTCTTTTTTTTGTATTTTCCCATGATGCAACATTTACCAAACGTTTTGCTTTGTGGCTCTTGTTTATTTAATCTACATTATTTACCATTTAATGAGGTGGAGGAGGGAATGAGCCACTTTATCTAAACCTTCCCTCCTCCACCTCATTAAAGGGTAAACAATGTAGATTAAATAAACAAGAGCCACAAAGCACAGCTTTTGGTAAATGTTGCATCACGGGAAAATACACAAAACCTTATTTTTCCTTTTTACATACAATTACTTCAAAAACAAAGAAAATAAGAGCAGCGAGTGTTCTATAATGTGGTCTTATTTGTAATGCACAAGTAATCTAGTTACAGCTCATGTCAGAAATGTACAATGGAGGGGGGATTGTGGAGTGAGCTGAAAGGCTATTGTACAGCAATATATTTATAGAGACATCTTTAAAGATTGGAGGAGCGGGGAAAGTCAAATGGTGCGATGGAGGGATTTCCATAAATACGGGGGAGCTCAGGAAAAGCAACTCAACAAGACACAACAGTAAAATGAGCGATCGAAGAATCCGCATATAACCAGGGACTAATCCCTTTAACCCCTTAATGCCGCAGGATGTTCCATCACATTCTCGGGGTGGGGGGGCCTTGAAGACACAGGGAATACAGGTCCGCCCTGCTGACTTCAATGGGATGCCTCTGCCCCTCCCTGCAGCAGGAGCGCACACCATTGGCTGCAGTGGGACAGCCTGAATAATTCTGCAGCATATTAACACTTGCCACACGTCGGCTGCTTGGGCTGGCCAAATTAGCGGCCTACGACAGCACCTGTACGCCTCACCACCGTTAGACCCCTCGGTCGTTAAGGGGTTAAAGAACCAAATTGTATTATACAACAAAAGATGTAATCTCAAATGTAAATCTATGGTTTAGGAAATTATGATTTAATTCATGCACAAATGCTTCAAATTCCAAAGTTATTGACTCCCAAAACAATCAGTACGTCATCGATATATCGTTTCCAACAGAAAATATATCGGTGGTTCTTCTCCATCGGTGGGCCAAACGCTATTATATTCACATAGACCTAAATACAAATTTGCATAAGAGGGTGCACACTGAGAACCCATGGAAGTACCAACACGGTAAATAAAAATTGTCAAACACAAGATAGTTGTGGGATAGAATAAATCTAAACAAGTGTATTATGAACTCCATGTGTGCCTTATAATCCTTCCTCGCGTCTTCCTAAAAAGGTTTCCACGTGAGAGGTTTGAGCATTTCATATTAACCATTAACCCATACCGGCTGGAGGCAATTGTCATGTGCCAACCCGGACTCCATGGCGACGCTGCAGAAAGACAGTCAAAACTTGTATCCAACCCTGGTAGACTGCCTATGTATTTGTCAATATCACTGTTCTGTTTCAGATCTTCTACTGCATCATGTGTCTCTCGTTAGCATTGACTGGTTTCCTTTAAAACTACCACACCCGCATCCAGCCAATGCTCTGACATTAACGTCTAAACTTTACGTTGTGAGGACGTGCTGTTATCACTCCAGAGCCTTGTGGCTATCCTGTCTGAACTACATGTGTATCGAACCTCTGCCTGTATTCTGACCATCCAAGATTGCCGCCGGCCTATGACCATTGCCTTTTACTGGACTTATGACTACAGTTCTCAGTTCCTCCGGTTTCATTTCAAGAACAATTATCAATTCAGGGGTGCGGGTTCGAGGGGATGAGAATAACAGATCAATGGCAGAGCGCAGTGACTGGGATGGGAAATACCTGCTAATAAGGGAGATGTAGACAGGGGTGCCGCTATGGAGAGCTTTGTAAGTGGCAAAGAACAGGATTTTGATTGGGATTCTAGGAGAAACACCAGCAGTATTTTACTCTATCAGGGCTTGTTCAAAGAGATCCGAATTAGGGCCGAAAGGTAACCGAATGCTGAAATTCAGCGTACTGGCCATTCGGCTATTCAGAGAGCAGGCAGTTCGCCAAATGTTGGCGAATTGCCTGCACATACGGTGCCTGTTCACTGCCTGTTCGAGGGCAGTGAAATCCCCATAGAGAAGCAATGCTTCGGCTATTCAGAGAATACAAAACAGCAGTGAAAAGTTGCCGAAATGCCCTGCCATTCGGGGGTTCCATTCGACAGGTTTATTCAGGCGAATCCCATAGGCTTCAATGTTAAAAATATTCCCGTTTTAATCCAATATCTAATAAATCATTTATTATTTTATTTTGTAGTAAAAAGTCTCTTTATTTTTAGATTATTTAGGATCTTTTAGGCATTTTTCGGGATTTTTTTGTGAATTTTTTCCGTTTATTCTTTAAATCGTTTTTTCTTTTTTCTGTAACGGCCCTTTTTATTATCATTCATTGGATCTTCTATGCAAATTCCAGACATTTTCGTTCTGTAGTTTCTTTGCAAACAGCGTTTCACTTTTTAAACATTCAAGCGTACGTTTTTTTCCCCCCACTCCATTCGTCTGCGGTGTCGGTTTTTTCCGGGGGCTGCTCTGCGCTGTGATCGGCTCCTGCTCGGGTTTCTCCGGCGTGTTCAGCGGGGTTAATCCAGATGTTTTTGCGGGTTGCAGCGTGCATTTTCCGGGTTTGGCGGTGAGTGTTGGTTGGGTTTGCGGCGGCTTTTCCCTGCACTATGACGGCCCTGTGGTGCTTGGTGAATACACTGCAGGGTCGCCGAAATGGGATCGCCGAATTGAAGAGAATGAAAAGTCACCGAACGTGCGGTGACTTTTCGATTCTCTTTGAATAACCCTGTTTGCGGTTTCACTTCCCGACATCTAACATTAAGGATTTGAGATGACAGAAGCAGGAGCTGTAAAGCAGGGCTCAAAATTTCAAGTCCCAAGCTACAAGCCAGGCCTTAAGAGTTACTCGCCACTAGTTGCCTAACCCTAACGCTTATCCTGCCCTGCCTGTGTCTGCATTTTCACTCGCCCTCATGTAATTTCCGCTCGCCAAATGCGAGTGGAAATTTTGAGGCCTGCTGTAAAGGACCCTGTTACAGTGTTAGCCTAAAATATGAAACGCCCTAGTCTATTGCAGTCAGTCCCTAGATTAGTGGATAACCCTGACTTCCTTCATAATGCTATATACATGGTTTAACCCCTTTTCAAGCCCATATTTTGCTGATATTAAACAGACGTTTCAATGTAAAAAGTTTGCTGCTGTCCGCTGGCTCAAAACACTGCGTATCCTCCCCCAAAAGACAAATGCTCAGTCCTGTGGTTTTATTCCTCTCTGCAATTGTTGTATCATCTACACGAGGGTGAAGAATAAGAGCAAGCAGAAAAATTTCCATTTTACGTTTACCTACCACAGCAACTGGAAAAATCCTTTTTTTATTGTGTTATTAAATCTCTTTGTACTTTCTTTTATGCTACTTTGTTGTGTTAGATTGTAAGCTCTCGAGCAGTGTCCTCCCTCCTACTGTACGGTGCGTGGAACGTGTATGTATATTCAGCATTTTGTTTCTCCCAAAATTCTACTTTGTGGCTGTGCTTTATCCTATACAGTATTTAACAGGTAATGGGGTGGAAGGAAGGAATTTGTAGATAAGGCAGCAGGGTGTGTATTGTGTTTTCCAGGCTAACCAAGATAAAAGATGGCAGCTGAATAAAACAAGACAGGGATCATAAAAGACTTCTAATCTACATTAATCTTTCGGCATGCGCTGCTACTCCCTGTCAGCTCAGGGCTTCTGAAATGCGGATGTCACTGCAGCTGTCTAGCTGTCTAGCTGTGCATTGCTTTTGCTGCATATACTGCGTATCTTTCGGATTGTGAGTGCAACTGCACAGAACGTTGGATTGATCTGCACGTACAGAACCTATCCATCGTCTCAGAACGCTCGCACAAGGAGACCGGATGAGGTCAGCATGCAGAGCATGTTGACATCATCAGTGACCGACAAGTGGCATATTCAAATCCAGTCTGCCTGGTGACACTTGAGTGGGAAGAGGAAACTCCTCCACTTCACAGAGCGTTCACTCAAAAACAGCACCGGACGAAGTGGGGGTGCGGGGGGGGGGCACTCCATGCAGCCTGGACATTTTTTAACAGCTAAAGTGGTCAGGGTGCATAGAGGCTAGAGCGGCCCCTTTAAATAAAATCTCGATGGATCAAATCTACTGTATTCTTGAGCGAACTGGAAGCTACAAGAGCGCACATTTTAAGCGCACATATGCTACTACACATTTCCTGTGAAGCTTCTGGCAGATAAAAATCATCTGTACGCTGTCATTCCAGTGAAAGAGACCTCCAGGGTATGTCGTGCAACGAACATAGTGCTCGTTTACTTGCATATTTATCTCTCGCATCCTGCACTTTGCAAAAAAAAACAAAAAACACAAGCAAGACCATGGACAAAAATTCCCCTAATATTTTTTTTGCAGATCGACCTATTAGCAATTTCATGAAGTTTTTCTCTTTTGTTCTCTGAAGGTTTCGGGTTAAGGCAGTTCCACGGCGACTCGTTTCTGTAATATTTTGCAGGTTTGACAGAGTCAGAAATATTGCTTTTTCTGGGGCTTTCCAAAGATTTCACAGACACACACCTTAAAAGGGGGGGAAAAAAAATCCCCTTTTCAAACAGTATTAGTGAAGTGAATAAAGGAGAGGAGAATTTTTTTTATATAATAATATTTTCTCCTCTCCACCCAAACTACCACCCTACCTGAATAGACTGCTTCCCCCAGCAGTTCCCTCAACCTATAACCTCCGATCCATGACCAGCACCTTACTTGCAATACCACAATACAAAAAGAAAGTGGCTCAATCCTCATTTTCCTACAGAGCACCACAATTATGGAATAACCTCCCAGACACCATCAAATCTTCCCCCAGTCTAAAGTCCCTTAAGAGATCTCTATTAACATACCTCAATACGGAATGCACCTGTAAACATGTAACATAGTGACTATATACAGAATGCACCTGTAAACATGTAACATAGTGACTATATACAGAATGCGCCTGTAAACATGTAACATAGTGACTATATACTAGGGATGCACCGATACCACTTTAAGGCCGAGTACGAGTACCGATACTTTTTAAAAGTACTCACCGATACCGAGTACCGATACTTTTATTTAATGTCATGTGACGCTTTCCAATAAGAACAGACCTCGTATAAAAATTTATATGAGATTAGCCCCCAGCTCACATGGATTTTCCCCAGCACTCATGGATTTGCCCCAGGTCTCATGGATTTGCCCCCCAGGTCTCATGGATTTGCCCCCAGGTCTCATGGATTTGCCTCCAGGTCTCATGGATTTGCCTCCAGGTCTCATGGATTTGCCTCCAGGTCTCATGGATTTGCCTCCAGGTCTCATGGATTTGCCTCCAGGTCTCATGGATTTGCCCCCAGGTCTCATGACTTTGCCTCCAGGTCTCATGACTTTGCCTCCAGGTCTCATGACTTTGCCCCCAGGTCTCATGGATTTGCCCCCAGGTCTCATGGCTTTGCCTCCAGGTCTCATGGCTTTGCCCCCAGGTCTCATGGCTTTGCCCCCAGGTCTCATGGATTTGCCCGCAGCTCGAATGCTGGGGAAGCTGGCCGCATGCATGAAAAGTACATGGCCAGCGTTCCCCTCCGGCGCGCACGATACTCACACATCCTGAAGGTCCGGTCGCTGAGCAGTGATGCGATCACGTGGCCGCCGGGCGCATCTGTGACGCTGCCTCCAGCCGAGAGGCAGCGTCACAGGAGCGCCCAGTGGCTTCGGGAACGCATCACTGCCAAGCGACCGGACCTTCAGGATGGGTGAGTATGTGGCGCGCCGGAAGGGAACGCTGGCCGCGTGCTTTACATGCACGCGGCCAGCTTCCCCAGCCCAGCGGATACCGGCAAGCCGGCCCAGCGCCTGCTTCCGGTATCGGCGGGATGTATCGGGCCGTTTGCACGAGTAACAAGTACTCATGCAAACGGCAATATCGGCCCCGATACCGATACTAGTATCGTTATCGGTGCATCCCTACTATATACAGAATGCACCTGTAAACATGTAACACAGTGACTATATACAGAATGCACGTGGAAACATGTAACATAGTGACTATATACAGAATGCACCTGTAAACATGCAACAGTGACTATATACAGAATGCACCTGTAAACATGTAACACAGTGACTATATACAGAATGCACGTGGAAACATGTAACATAGTGACTATATACAGAATGCACCTGTAAACATGTAACAGTGACTGTATACAGAATGCACGTGTAAACATGTAACATAGTGACTATATACAGAATGCACGTGTAAACATGTAACATAGTGACTATATACAGAATGCACCTGTAAACATGTAACAGTGAATATCTACAGAATGCACCTGTAAACATGTAACAGTGACTATTTACATATAATGCACCTGTAAACATGTAACAGTGACTATATACAGACTGCACCTGTAAACATGTAACATAATGACTATATACAGAATGCACCTGTAAACATGTAACACAGTGACTATATACAGAATGCACCTGTAAACATGTAACACAGTGACTATATACAGAATGCACCTGTAAACATGTAACATAGTGAATATATTACCTACATATTTATTTTCTGTGTTAATCTGTAAATTTGTGTTTTTTAATATCTTGCATTTATTACTTTGTATTTCTGTACGACCTGTAAAACTTTCAATGTTCTTGAACCGAGGACTTACTTGAAAACGAGAGAAATCTCAATGTATCCTTCCTTGTAAAATACTTTGCAAATAAATTAATAAATAAAAAGGTATCCCTGTTTCCTACACTAATAAAATATATATTAAATACATTTTATTAGTGTATGAAGCAGGGATACCTTCTTATGTGGATGGAGAGGAGAAAATTATATAATTTATTTTCTTCTCTCCATTCATAGAAAGATGTTAGAACAGTTAGAAGAATGTACCCCCAGCTTTCTACAATACACACAATATATAAATATATATTTATATTTCCATATCCTACCCAGAGTTCTTTGCTACATATGGGGAATGTAGCACAAGAGCTCTGTAAGCGGTTCTCTGAATTGCTGTGATGTGTAAATGTCCTCTGCAGCTATAAACTTGACACACACACACACACACACACACACACACACACACACACACACACACACTATATGTATTGTAGGAAGCAGAGATACGTTCTTATATGGATATATGGATTAACGATACATGTAGAATAAAAAATGAACTGCATTAATGCATCCTGCAATCCTCTGTGCAACGGACGTCACTTTGGACTTGGGGTGCATGGACCTGGAGGCATATTTTTAGGGTGCAGGCCTGATGTTCTTATTTCCTTGGCCCACACAAGAGACAGACAATATCATTTTGGCATAACTCAGATTACATAACTCTCTGTAAAAAAGGGAGGCCATGTGTATCTTGTTGTCTTTCTGAGAGGATTAGCCTTCCAGCATACCCTGTCTCAGGAATGTGTTAATATAACAAACTCAAATATAAACAGATATTGCGTTGGGTAATCTGCTTCGTCAGGCAAACATTACCTTCGTATCCATTTACCAATCACAATTGCAATGTCCTGTCTGTCTAGGAATGTTGAGCGAATGTTTAACCTGTTCTAGGGTCAGCATTTGTGTATGGAAATGACCCATGTTTGAGCGTATGAATATTTGTGCCTGTCCCCAATTAATAGAGTTCTAGTTTAACCCTACATGCAGTCACAACTTAGGGTGTGGGTAGCAGCTATATACGGTTTGCTGTCCCAGCGAAAAGATCCCGACCTACAGCCTTGGCTTATTTATAGGGGATGCTAGAAAAGGTTCTTTGCGTGTACCTTTCTTTAATTTTTGTCTAGGGACTGGAGAAAGGCACGAGAGTCATGAGGGGGAACACTGGGATCCAGCAAGGAAGCGGCATTGACAGATGTGACCCTGTTGGACAACCGAGATCTGTTACACTCTGTACTATTACAGCCAATCCAATTGATTGACTGATATATCGATAAATGCTCGGTTGAGCCAACATCACGTTTTGTGGTTGTCTGGAGGATATGTGTCCCTTGAGGTAGTGTCGGAGTTGAAACAGACCAGAGACCTTATGGTGGTGCATTGGGTTATCAGCTCATTAGCTTTTCACTATTTGCCTCGTTTTATTGCTCATAGATTATTGATACATAGCACTGATTAGTAGCTCAGTTAAACAGCTCATTCATTTATTGAGAAATCTTGACACTCTTTTAAATATTCATTTTAAAGCTGGTCTCAGTGTGAAAGTTTATTTCTGTGCTGATTATCAGTCTGCTCTGCTCCTCCCGGTTGTAAATACTCTTAACTCTGTATTTGTTTATATCCAGTCGATTTTTCCCCTCTGCTGTCCCACCTGCACACCCCATCCACCCCCTATCCTAATTATATAGCCTCCTTTTCTCAGCTGCTTCAGTCCTCTCTCCGTTTAACGTCATCATGCCTGAGCTCTTGGTCTATCATCTTGCAGTGTCCGCTAGATTCGCTCTGGTAATGATCTCCACACTCCCCCTGCTCCCTTTTGTTTATGTTGCCTTAGTCCCTTAGATAGTAAGTGTGACAGAACACAATGTCACGGTGCGATTTGGAGGGGGCTGTGCGCCAGCCTCCTGCCCAGAGACTATGGCCCATGAAAGAGACTATTGGGGGAACTGGTGGGCCGTTTAAATATATTTGGTTTTCACTGTTTTATATCTCTGCCAGTTAACGAAATATTTCTGAAATCTGTGTGTTATTCCCTATATAGTGTATATATAGTGCTATACATAGTGTATCTCTGTATCAGTACCTGCTATTGTGTAAGTTCTCTCTGTAAGAAATTCCTTTGGTTTACCCTGGCTTTCTCCTTCCCCCATTCTCCATTGTTTGAAGGTCCTGGGTAGTTATCTGATCTGTGATGTTGTCTGTTTGATTGTATGCAAATATGCTGGTCCTTGACTCTATCTGTCCTCTCTGTGAATAAACAGTCAGTTCTATTCTGACCAAGCTTGAAGTCACGTCTCATGATTTGGCGTAGCAGGAATCTTCTGCCCGCTGTGCCAAGGAAAGGCTCCATGTCTACAGCTACGGCTTATTTCTGCGGGTGCTAGCCGGGCTCTCTACATGCACAGGGCCTTGAGCTTCGGCTAAGGTACTAGAGAAAGGTGTGAGAGTCACGAGTAGAAACTGGGTGTCCAGCGAGGAAGCGGCATTTGGCAGATGTGACCCTGTCCGGGCACAGAGATCTGTTACAGTGGTGGCAGCATGTGGGATGCTTCCTACAGTCTAAGGACATCCAAACCATCACCGGGATTCGATATCCAGACGGTGCGGCAGAAGCAAGCAGAAGATGGCCACAGTCACAGAGACAGGTTACGAGAATGGCAGAACCAGCATAGTGGACCGATGACGGAACAGGTCCTGCTGGAAGAGAGTGCGAAGATCCGTCTGATGATGTGGTGAGAAGCTCTTCATGCCGAGCGAATGTACAATGGCAAAATGATCCGCTTGGGCTACGTGAGGTATGAGATAATATTGGACAGTTGTATGGTGGACCTGGGAACAGCCACCAGAAGAGGATGCGCAGGAGCTCCGCAGACTGATTCTGAAGGAAATGGCACTAGAGGAAAGATACAGACCCCTCCGTTGGTATGCGGCAAAAGTGTACCCCTGGCTATCGGATGACAGCCCGTCGGAAGGCTATGGCTACGACGGTCTTGGACTGTTACATGAGAAGCTAGTGGAGGATCCAGATTTTGGGAGTGAATCAGAGTGGCGTCTAGAGGATATCTAGGAGTGCCGAGAGAGAGAGATGGAGCTCTCTGGCAATGTTTTGTTCCAGGAGGATGTGGAATTCCTTGGTGTTCAGGAATGGGAGCTGGAAATAGCCTACAAGAAGTTGGTAGAGTCCAATCAACAGCTAGGCTTGGCTCCCTTTGGCAGGGTCGACCTAGAAAGACCAGCAGACACACACGCCAGGGGGCAGAGCGCCAGTAGTTTCTGCCCAGCAAGTGCGGCAATGTTGGAGTGTCAAGAGGAGGAAGAAGGTCAGAGGTGCTCCCAGATGGTGGACACAGAATAAGGATTTTATCGACAGTTCCGTCGAGGAGCAACAGCTACAGGGGAATTGCCAAACCATGCTAGATTACGGCTCAGAGTTTATGCCCCTAGAGCAGCAGATTTCCCTAGAGGAAGAGCGAAGGACAGCGGACATTACATGGTCCGCAGAGCAAGAGGCTGCGGTCCTTCCCATGGATCCCGGAAGATGTGGGGCAGTTGGCCCAGATTCAACGTTTGTATCGGCAGGCGCTCCAGCGCTTACGGATTATAATTTATGTACGGGGGAGCGGTAACCCAACCAAAAGCTGGCATCGCAACAGAGGGCATCTCCGGGAGAGAGAGCTGTTCGTACCTCTCCCCAACTGCAGGTAATAATCCCAGGAGTCTCACTCCTCAGAAGATTGGGCCCCAGCGTGAGGATGGGGGTGCCCCCTTTTTCCAGTCACAGTGTGCTGCTGACCCTCTTCCCCAGGATGTGGGAGACATTTACTGTGGGATTATAGATGAGACTATGGTTTCCAAGTGTGTACCCTCTGAGTGCTGGGCAGTTGGCACAGATCCCCAGTCATCTCCTGATTAGACACCAGCCACCCCCCATACTCTCCAGCAGCTGATTGTAATAGCAGGAGATGGGGCAGCTGTCATTTCTCCTGAGTGGACAGCACAATCTAGGGGAGACTGCAGAAGCAGTTTTGCTCCCCAGCGCCCGAATCAAACTTTCCGGCAGTATGTTTTTCTGGGGTGAGAGTTTGCGACTAACACAGGTCTAGATCTGTGGGAGGTCAAGGACCTGGTTAGTCTGTTTTGGAAGGGGGAGATATGTGACAAAACACAATGTCACGGTGCGATTTGGAGGGGGCTGTGCGCTAGCCTCCTGCCCAGAGACTATGGCCCGTGAAAAAGACTATTGGGGGAACTGGTGGGCCGTTTAAATATATTTGGTTTTCACTGTTTTATATATCTGCCAGTTAACGAAAGATTTCTGATGTCTGGGTGTTATTCCCTGTATAGGGGATCTCTGTATTAGTAACTGCTATTGTGTAAATTCTCTCTGTAAGAAATTCCTTTGGTTTACCCTGCTTTCTCCTTCCCCCATTCTCCATTGTTTGAAGGCCCTGGGTAGTTATCTGATCTGTGATGTTGTCTGTTTGATTGTATGCAAATGTCGTGGTCCTTGACTCTATCTGTCCTCTCTCTGAATAAACAGTCAGTTCTATTCTGACCAAGCTTGAAGTCAGGTCTCATGAATTTTCTGCCCGCTGTGCCAAGGAAAGGCTCCAGGTCTACAGCTGCAGCTTATTTCTGGGGGTGCTAGCCCGGTTCTCTACATGCACCGGGTCTTAACCTGCGGCTGAGGTACTAGAGAAAGGTGTGAGAGTCACGAGGAGAAACTGGGTGTCCAGCGAGGAAGCGGCATTTGGCAGATGTGACCCTGTCCGGGCACAGAGATCTGTTACAGTAAGCGCACGGGATGTATGGCTGAGCAATCGTATAAAGTGCTGCATTTGCAGGACAATTATCCTACGGGCAGGGCCGTCTGTTCCTTATGTTTTGTATTTATTATGTCACATGTCTGTGCTTCCCCATTGTAAAGCACTACGGAATCTGTTGGCGCTGTGTAAGTACTTGTAACTGTATGACAACTACAATGTTCTTGAACCCAGGACATACTTGAAAATGAGAGAAATCACAATGAATGAATCCTCGCTGGTAAAATACTTAATAAAATATATTCGTTTCACATTTGTATTTTTCAAATGTATCTATTTTTTTTTTTTGTGCGTTAGTTTAGGACCCAGCAAGTAGATTTGTCTGGTCGCTGGCTGGTGAGCTTACACTTCTAATGGCCATTAAAAGTAACCAGCTCGGTCCTCATTTTCCTACAGAGCACCACAATTATGGAATAACTTCCCAGACACCATCAAATCTTCCCCCAGTCTTAAGTCACTCAAGAGCTCCTTACTAACATACCTCAATACAGAATGCACCTGTAAACATGTAACATCGTGACTATATTTCCTACATATTTATTTTCTGTTAATCTGTATATTTGTGTTTTTTTTTTAATATCTTGCATTGTATTACTTTGTATTTCTGTAACTGTAACACTTCAATGTTCTTGAACCCAGGACATACTTGAAAACGAGAGAAATCTCAATGTATCCTTCCTGGTAAAATCCTTTATCTATACTATAATTGAGTAAGGCTTGGCGTGTCCGTCGCCAAGCCTTACTCTGCGCATGCGCGTGCAACCAGCGGCGGTTGGTTGCGCGCGCATGCAACCGCCGCGGCACGAGCCGGCTGCCGGCTCGTGCCGCGGCGGTTACAAGATGCACACAGCAGCCGGGTAGAGGCTGCGCTCGCAGCCTCTACCCGGCTGCCGCGCGCATCCAACCCCCGAGCGGCGAAGGGAAAGTTCCCTCCGCCGCTCGGGGGTTGAATGCGCGCGGCAGCCGGGTAGAGGCTGCGAGCGCAGCCTCTACCCGGCTGCTGTGTGCTTCCAACCCGTCCCCCGAGCGGCGAAGGGAAAGTTCCCTCGCTTCCGCTCTTTGAAGGACCCAAGCCCCGGTCACGTGGACCGCGGCTTGGGTCCTTCAAAGACCGGAAGCGGGGAAACTTTCACTTCCCCGGCGCCGCTCGGAAAGGTAAGTATGGCGCGGACGGCGGAGCTCATGGGGCGGCTGTCCGAATGCCGATAGAGCATTCGAACAGCGCCCTATGTCTGGTCTGGGGTCTGATCTGGGGCATATATCCATGAGAGCTTGGGGGGGGGCAATATCCACAAGCCGGGGGTCAATATCCACGAGCCGGGGGGCAATATCCATAAGCTGGGGGGCAATATCCACGAGCTGGGGGGCAGTATCCATGAGCTGGGGGGCAATATCCACGAGATGGGGGGCAATATCCACGAGCTGGGGCCAATATCCATAAGCTGGGGGCAGATCTATGAGCTGGGGGCCAATATCCATAAGCTGGGGGGCAGTATCCATGAGCTGGGGGGCAATATCCACGAGCTGGGGGCCAATATCCATGAGCTGGGGGCCAATATCCATGAGCTGGGGGCCAATATCCATGAGCTGGGGCCAATATCCATGAGCTGGGGGCAGTATCCATGAGCTGGGGGGCAATATCCAGGAGCTTGGGGCAATATCCATGAGCTGGGCCAATATCCATGAGCTGGGCCAATATCCAGGAGCTGGGCCAATATCCAGGAGCTGGGGCCAATATCCAGGAGCTGGGGCAATATCCACGTGCTGGGGCAATATCCACGTGCTGGGGCAATATCCACGTGCTGGGGCAATATCCACGTGCTGGGGTAGTATCCAAGAGCTGGGGCAGTATCCACGTGCTGGGGCAGTATCCAAGAGCTGGGGCAGTATCCACGTGCTGGGGCAGTATCCACGTGCTGGGGCAGTATCCACGTGCTGGGGAAGTATCCACGTGCTGGGGCACTATCCACGTGCTGGGGCACTATCCACGTGCTGGGGCAATGTCCACGAGCTGGGGCAGTATCCACGTGCTGGGGCAGTATTCAAGAGCTGGGGCACTATCCACGTGCTGGGGCAATAGCCACGAGCTGGGGCAGTATCCAAGAGCTGGGGCAATATCCACGAGCTGGGGCAGTATCCAAGAGCTGGGGCAGTATCCAAGAGCTGGGGGCAGTATCCACGAGCTGGGGCAGTATCCACGTGCTGGGGCAGTATCCACGTGCTGGGGCAGTATCAAGAGCTGGGGCAATATCCACGAGCTGGGGCAGTATCCACGTGCTGGGCAGTATCCACGTGCTGGGGCAGTATCCACGTGCTGGGGCAATATCCACGAGCTGGGGCAGTATCCACGAGCTGGGGCAGTATCCACGAGCTGGGGCAGTATCCACGTGCTGGGGCAATGTCCACGAGCTGGGGCAATGTCCACGAGCTGGGGCAGTATCCACGTGCTGGGGAAGTAGCCACGTGCTGGGGCAATGTCCACGTGCTGGGGCAATGTCCACGAGCTGGGGCAGTATCCACGTGCTGGGGCAATATCCACGAGCTGGGGCAATGTCCACGAGCTGGGGCAGTATCCACGTGCTGCGGCAGTATCCACGAGCTGGGGCAGTATCCACGTGCTGGGGCACTATCCATGTGCTGGGGCAGTATCCACGTGCTGGGGCAGTATCCACGTGCTGGGGCACTATCCATGAGCAGGGGCAGTATATCCACAATAGACTGCCCTCTGGGCAGGCTTTCCACCTTGTAAATAAATAAATTTGTAGGCCAAGCAAAGGATTTTGAACGCGTACGACAATATGTGTGTTTTTTTTTTCTCTTTGGTAAGAATTGGGGCCGACTGCTAGTGTTATGTTTCCCCTCCCAGGAGTAATGGGAGTTGAGCACGCAACATTTTATATTTGCTGAGAAACATCCTTTTCTGTCACATGTAAATCTAAACAAAGAGATATTACATTTAAAAAAAAATAAAAAATAGGGAAACCTGAGAGTGGCACATCAGTAGTTGCATATACAGTAATAGATCTAGGCGCATGCATGGGTTGTGCCTGGTGTGTCCGGGCACACCCTAATGTTGGGTGAAGAGGTCCTCTTTCAGTGCTTACATTGACATTTTAGATGTCCCTAAGGCCGGTGTCAGACAAGCTTTTTGCAGAGCAGAAGGAACATCCGTGAGAGTGGACGTTACTTCCACTATGACACCCATCTGACCACCCTGCTGAGCGCAGTTAGTGCGCTCAGCGCTCAATCCTCCTATGGTGGATCGCACTTTACAGCCCCAAACACGTGTCATAGCGCTTTGACAGGGAGGCTTTCTGCACGTCCACTGTAGCACGTGCAATTCGTGCGTGCACTACAGCATGTGGCCAGCCCCGTCGAAGCGTCACAACGGTAGGCACATCAGTACGGGTGCACATAGTGTGCTCGTCTGACCCCAACCGTATCTGGTTCATGATGAAGAACATAAAATCTGACTCGTTCTCCGATTACAAGCTTATTATTTCTAATGAAAAATTTGCATTTTGTGCAAAATCTTGCAAACGCAAGTTTTCATTCAATAAATGTTACATGGGTGCACACCTTAATGCAAAGGGCAGCGCACACCAGTGGATACATAGCATATATATGCTAGAAAGCCAGCACTAGGGCAAACTAATGCCCAATGCTAGAATGAGCCTTGTACACAGTCAGGGGATTGCACGGGAATGCTATTTTTGCAGAGGGAACGGTGTTTTCCTATAAAGTTGCACATTATTTATAAGCGAAAGAGTTGGCATTCCGGGAGAGAAAGAAAAAAAGAAGAAAAAAATATATATCTGTTCCGATTGTAAAATATTAGCATAAAAAATTATAAACATATTGAAGAGATGCTCCAGGAGGGCAGGTTAAGATGAACAAACATCCCTCTGTCAACGTATTTCTGCCTTGTGTATGGGGGTTTTGTTCCCCTCATCTCGTGCTTTCCATCGCAGGGCTATGACAGACAAATAGCTACCAGCTATACACAAAATGCTTAAAGTGGCACCAGATCGTGCGCCTAACAATCCTCCTATTGACATATATGCAGATCGGTGCCTCTGCGCAGGCGGGCCGAGAGCGGACACAGCTGACGGTCTTATAAGGGGAACAAAAAAAAACCACGCTGAAAGAAATATGTCTTTAACAATCTTTACAAGACTGATGTTGCAACATTTCTGCAGAAACACACTGTATATACTGTACTGGGGGAAAGAAAATATATACACGTCCAAAGGGGACTTTCCTGAGAGGATCCAACATCAACAGCATAGAAAAAAGTGCACTGACTATTAACCCCTCAAATGTCCCTGATTTTTTACATTAGAGTTTGTTATCTGTATATAACTAACACTAACACACACACACACACACACACACACACACACACAACACACACACACACACACACACACACACACACACACACACACACACACACACACACACACACACACCTCTTTGTTATCTGCCCCTCCCTTTACTGTATGGCCATTGCCACAGAGTGGAGACTATGGATGCGATCACTGACTCAAATCATTGTATTGTGTGGGATGTATTCAAAGGACATCACCGGGGGTAGATTAGAAATCTTTTAAGCTCCCTGTCATATCTCATTCAGCTGCCAGTTCTTATCTTGAGCAGCCTAAAGAATAATAACCCCCCCCTGCAGCCTTATCTAAACATTCCCCCTCCAACTCATTAAACTGTTAAATACTGTAGATTGGATAAACCACAGAAGTAAAGAAAAAAACTTTGGAAAATGTTGCCTCCTGGGGAAAAAACAAAAAAGACAATGGAAGGGGAGATAAAATTTACTTTTTTAAATTTTTCCCTTTTACATGAAATTACTACAAAAGAATAAAAACAGCAGCATGTGTTTTATAAGGTGGTTTACGTGTAATTCACAAGTAATCTAGTTACAGCTTTTGTAAGTGGTAGTGTCCCTTTAAATCATTGTGGCTCCATGACGTACATCTGCACTGGCCAAAAAGGGAAGGGATTCCCTGTCAGCAACTATTTGTTCCCAGTCTCACTCTGCTCCCGACGAGAGAGGGCAGTGGATCACTCCAACTTCTCCACCATGAGAGGAGAGTAAGGGATTTTTTGGGGTGGGGTTAGGCCTGCACATTAAGTGATTTTGCTAATGCAGAATCACTTAACACCAGCTGTGAGGAAATGGTATTTCTCAGTCAAATAACATCTCCGGGGTGGAAGTGCAAACTACCGTGGAATATTTTGCGCTGCCAGGCGTAGGTGTAAATTAGTGTCTCCTATACTAAGTATAGGAGACATTAATTCACAGTAAACTCGCAGAGCGAATCGCTACATTCGAGCCGCAAGCTCAGTTTGTGGCAAGAATGGAATAGCAATTCCCGACGATAAGATAACTACAGGAGACGTTACGCGTTCAACGTCTCCTGTAGTAAGGCTGGCCGTCCACTGGGTCTGTAGCCACACGACCAACTTGGCCGTCTGACTACTGACAACTTTTTTTGAACGATCAGGGTCATCAACTGGAAGTGAATATGGACAACCCAGATGAACCGCAAGGGAAAGACCGCCGACCAACTAGAAGAAGAAAAAAAAAAAGCTGCAGCATAAGACTGCCCAAGACGTGAAGGGAAGTCCGGTGCTGTCCCTGGTGCTGAAAGGGCTTATTAAATCCCTTTCAGCACCTTGGACAGCACCGGCGTTCCCTTCATGTCTTCAACAACGTCTGGTAGGGTTTCTTTTTTTTTCGTTCAGTTCAGTTCAGTGGTATAAGGAAAATAACCGGCTTTTAAAAAATAAAAATAATTGGGAATCAATAAATTTTGCCTAAAAAAAAAATTACATTAAAAAAGAAAACACTCAAAAAATAAAAATCCTTAAAGTAACACAGCTTTTTGCTGCAAATGAAAAAAAAATTGAATATATAAAAAAAATATATATTTTACATTGAATCCTATGGGATTCACCTGTCAAAATGAATCACTTCTCTATGGCAGGGGTCCCCAACATGGCCTGTTAGTGGGCCCTGAGGACCAGGGTTGTGGACCACTGCTCCATGGGAAAATTTCCCTGCCGCTGCACTGTGGTTTAACTATACATTTCATTATTTTGATCATGTAAATTGTACCAGATTGTCAAATTTCGTCTGACAAATCCCATTCAAGTGGGAAAGATTGCTAGACTGTTGAAGTCACATAAAGTCGTCTGAAGTTTTCCGATGGAAGTCAGATGCAGTGGACGTGGGCTGAATCTCCTCCATGTTGTTGGTCGGACAATCACATGATCGCACAAATACAGACCCAGTGGACAGCCAGCCTTAAACGGTTATGGAATAGGGTGCCAGGTAAGTAAAATCCTATTTTCCATGGAGGGGGGAAGGGGCACTTGCGTAGTTTTCATTTTCAGGCAGCAGATTCTGCGCGATCTTCTGACGCTCATGTCAAAAGAAGAAGCAGAATTTGTTTCCTAAAAATGAAGCGAAAATGGAGCAGAATCAGTTGATTACGGTAACCTTAGCCTTAAAATGTTAGAGATAAAAGTAACTCTAACCAATCATAAACCTTTACTGTTAGGGCAAATTTTGTACCGTACTTTCTTCAGTGGAATTGTGCAAGTACTGTGCCAAGCTGCACCAAAAAAATAACGCAAGTACGCCATTTTTTTCAGGAGAAATAAGAGTTTATCATCTGGTGTCTGAATGTAAGGAAACCTTTTACAGTCTGAGACATTTTCGCCATCTCCTGAGGGCATCCACAGGGTGGCGACTCTCAGGTTTTTGAGTACAGGTTTTTTCTATAATGTAGACATAAGGATTTGCAAATGAGTTAAGACAAACAGGTCTTTAGGAAAAAAAAGTTACAAAAAATGTCAGTGCCGCTTAATTAAAAGGGACTCTATGCAAAATGACAAAATGACCACTTTAGATTATAAAAATAAAAAAAGGCCAGGTTGTGTGGCGTACCCCCTCACTTCCAGCACCGTTTGGTTAGTACAGCCAGGGCATAACTACCAGGGGTGCAGAGGGTGCCACTGCACCCGGGCCCTGAGTCCGGGGGGCCCACACTCGTCTGCCTGGGGGCTTGCCTATATTAGAATTCTTTAATTTATTTTATACTTGTATGTGAGTTTTACTTTGGAGCTCTGTGATACACTCCTACACACCACATATTACTGTAAGTTTTGCTGCTGTAAACCTCTGATTTACACTGATACACACTGCACATTTCTGTGAGTTTTATTGCTGTGAAGCTTTGCGATACGCTCATACACACCGCATATAGCTGTGGAGCTCTGTGATACGATCATACACACCGCATATTGTTGTGAAGTTTATTGCTATGGAGCTCTGTGAGATACGCATAGAGCACATTACATTAAAAAATGGGATGGACTGAAGAGGTCATAGTGGACCTGGAAAAAAAATGGGACACCGATTGTCTGGAGTCAACATTGTGGACCTGGCGGGGACCAATGCATGTTGATGGAAGGGGGGACAAAATATGTTTTTGCCTAGGGTGGGTGGGGGCCCATCATGGTTCCTGCATGGGTGGGGGCCCATCATGGTTCCTGCCACCTAGACCCTGAAATTTCTAGTTACGCCTCTGGGTACAGCCATGCGTGAAGCAGAGCGCTTCCTCCACTCACACAGCTGTCAGTCAGCAGACAGGATGTTTAATATCCAGTCTGCTGGTGACCATCTAAGGACCAATGATGTCAGCAAACATCATCCCACCTTCAAATATGCTCACAGGAGCAAGCACTTGAGACGGTAGCCATGGGCGCTTGCCTGCTCGCAGGGATCTATGGTGCATATACAGCACGCATTCCGTAACTTATGTATGAACGTTGCGTAAATAACACAAGTGATGCAAATAGTACCAGGGACTTCTGCATTGTGGAAGCCCTGCAGCAGAAGAGGAGGAGGAGGAGGAGCCCACCAGTACTAACCTTTTTTTTTGCGACCGGAGAAAAGGTGAGCATTTTAACTTAACTAAAAACTAGTAAAAATAATAATTATGCAGAAGCTGTCCGCACCATATGGACACTTATTAATGCATAAAAAAAGGAGATGAGGGTAAATTGTAGGGTACAGTTTCTTTTAATTGTAAATATTAAGATGGATTTTGGTCTGAAAAAGTTCAGATTACAATAGAATGAACACAAAAAGGCTAATACTACAAAACATACACACACCCCTTGGCATAATTTGGGAAGGATATTTAAGGGTGACCTGACACAAAGTATTCCCTTTGGCTTATAACTATGAGCTTTAAACACCCTTGTCGTTTTGGCTACAAATGTTTTTCTATTACTATGTCAGGTAAGGTAGCAAATACCCGGCGTGTCAAACATGAAGTCCCTGGTCATGGCGACCTCTCTTTTACACAGCGGCCTTCTAAAGGATGACAGCCTGCAGACTGTAAGAGTACAAAGAAAACAAGCTAAAAATAAAGTGTTACTCCTCTTCACCGAGACCAAAGCAAGAACAAAAATATTAATAAAATAAAATGTTACTTCTTCACTGACACCAGAAACAATAAAATGTTACTCCACTAGACCAAAACAAAGAATAAAACTAAAATATTACCAAATAAACTGTTGCGCGCCCCCCCCCGTGTTATAGACCAAATCAGAACCAAGATATTGAATAAAATGTTATTCCTCTTCACCGAGATCAAAATAAACTAAACCATTAATAAAATGTTACTACTTCACCGACACCTAAAAACTATATTATATTATAATAAAATGATGCACCCCTTTACCAAGACCAAAACAAAAAACTTCAATATTAAAAAATGAACAGTTAGTACTCTTCTCAGAGACCAAAACAATAAAATGCTTCTGCTTGCACGAAGACCAAAGCAAGAACTAAAATATTAATAAAATGTTATTCCTCTTCATTGAGAACAAAATAAGCTAAAATATTAACAAAATAAACGGTTACTCCTTCACGGACACCAAAAATCTATATTACAAAAAACTGATGCTCCCCTTCACCAAAACAAAAAACTTCAATAAAAATAAACAGTTACTTCTCAAAGGCCGAAACAATAAACAGTTACTCCTCAAAGACCGAAACAATAAATGGTTACTCCTCAAAGACCGAAACAATAAACTGTTACTCCTCAAAGACCGAAACAATAAACTGTTACTCCTCAAAGACCAAAACAATAAACGGTTACTCCTCAAAGACCGTCTCCTCAAAGACCAAAACAATAAACTGTTACTCCTCAAAGACCAAAACAATAAACGGTTACTCCTCAAAGACCGAAACAATAAACGGTTACTCCTCAAAGACCGAAACAATAAACGGTTACTCCTCAAAGACCAAAACAATAAACTGTTACTCCTCAAAGACCAAAACAATAAACGGTTATTCCTCAAAGACCAACAATTTATTTATTTGCAAAGTATTTTATCAAGAAGGATACAATAAACGGTTACTCCTCAAAGACCAAAACAATAAATGGTTACTCCTCAAAGACCAAAACAATAAACGGTTACTGCTCAAAGACCAAAACAATAAACTGTTACTCCACAAAGACCAAAACAATAAACTGTTACTCCTCAATTCCAAAACAATAAACTGTTACTCCTCAAAGACCAAAACAATAAACTGTTACTCCTCAATTCCAAAACAATAAACGGTTATTCCTCAAAGACCAACAATTTATTTATTTGCAAAGTATTTTATCAAGAAGGATACAATAAACTGTTACTCCTAAAAGACCAAAACAATAAACTGTCACTCCTCAAAGACCAAAACAATAAACGGTTACTCCTCAATTCCAAAACAATAAACTGTCACTCCTCAAAGACCAAAACAATAAACTGTTACTCCTCAAAGACCAACAATTTATTTATTTGCAAAGTATTTTATCAAGAAGGATACAATAAACTGTTACTCCTCAAAGACCAAAACAATAAACTGTTACTCCTCAATTCCAAAACAATAAACTGTTACTCCTCAAAGACCAATACAATAAACTGTTACTCAATTCCAAAACAATAAACTGTTACTCCTCAATTCCAAAACAATAAACTGTTACTTCTCAAAGACCAATACAATAAACTGTTACTCCTCAGAAACCAAAACAATAAGCGGTTACTGCTCAATTCCAAAACAATAAACTGTTACTCGTCAAAGACCGAAACAATAAACTGTTACTCCTCAGAGACCAAAACAAACTGTTACTCATCTTCCAAGATAAAATGTCAATGAAAATATTAAGTAAAATACTATTTTAATCCTCTTCACTGACCAACCCAATGTTAGTGGTTTATCAGTGTTTTCATCACCCTTCATTACAATCAATTTGCCTCGAATTCACCCATTATGTAGGACTATTCTGCAAGGTCATTGTATGTGTGTTACGGGTAAAGACCGAAGTACAGTTAATCCTAGCATTACCCAGGCGTCATTAGCAAAAGTCCGAAGTGAAATTAAATTTCGGACTTTACCCGAGTAATCTGCAAAGTATCCAGAAGCCTCTGGGTAATCCGGTTTTCTGCACTGTTTTAACCGAGTAATTTGCACATTACACTAGTGTTGCTGGATAAAGTGTGATGTGCAACGAAACATCGGACTTTACCCGGGTAATCTGCAAAGTATCCAAACGCCTCTGGTTACTGCGCTTTTCTTGGGTTTTTAGCAGGTTACAGTTGACTGAATGCTGAGGATTACCCGGATAACGCTGCAAACTCTTATCTGACTGATCACCAAATTGTGTTTTTTTGTTATTTTAAATGAAATTGTATCCAGTCACAAACCCCACTAAATAACCGTCATATAACTCTGTGCATTAATTGTCTGAAAATTTAATTTCTGAAAATAAAAGATATTATATAAAGAGTAAACTGATGGTTATTATGTTTAATAAATGATATATTAGCACATATGACACATAATAAAGATCATGTAACTCTTTCACTTTCATATAAGAAACATATCCTGTTACTCTGTATATTCATTCTATCCTTAATACGTTTAAGGCTGGGGTCAGACGAGCGTAGTGTTCACGTCCGTGATTGCGCCTAAAAGTACGTCCGTGATAGCATGAAAGTAAGTCCATTCTAGCCTGACACATGAAGTACGTCCGCACTGAACTGCGGACGCACAACGGCCGCGGCAAACGGACGCAAGGCAGGCAAGAACGTACAACCCCTAGAACGGCCGCACAAAGTGCGCTGCGTCCGCAACGTCTGCATAGCTTTGTGTGTGAGTGATGGAGCATGGTCAGACGGACTGCATTTATACGTCCAGCATTTTTCACGGACAGAATGTTTTTTCATTGTAATTTATTTTTCCCTCCTACATCCGTCAAAAAATAACTTCAGTGAAAAAACGGACTGTGTGACCACTACTGCGTCATCCGTACTGACGATGTCCGTACTGCACGGACGTACAGCCCGTAGAAATCACGCTCGTCTGACCCCAGCCTTAATGTTTGTATTTTGCCATTTTCATTGATAATATCCATAGATAATAGTAAATTCACTGCTACCCAAGCAGGGTTGGTTGCTCTGCAGATTACCCGGGTGAAGCTGTGGATAGTCCTCAGATTACCCGGGTGAAGCTTCAGACTTGCACATTATCCGGGTAAAGTGCGAATTTTTCAGCTCTTCCAGACTGTTACCCAAGGGCAGTTGGTTAGTCCTAAATTTACCTGGGTAAAGCCCGAACTTTTCATTTTTTTTGCAACTTTACCCAGCGGTTTTGGGTAATGTCAGGATTACCCGGGTAATCCTAGGATTAACCACACTTCGGGCTTTACCCGTAACATATATACAAATATGTATCTCGGAGATATGCCTTTGTGGCAGGGCATGTTACGTTTTTGAGAGCTGGGCATTAAGGCTGGGTTCACACCTAGCCGTTTTAACGCGCGTTCGTGCGCGCTTTAAAACGCAGGAACGGGGAAATACCATGCTTTGCTATGGGACCCATTCAGACCTACGCGTTTTACAGTGCGCAGGAACGCGCGTTAAAACGGCCAATGCAAAAAGAAGTTCGGGAGCTTCTTTTCGGGCATACAGCAGCGCGTTCGCGGCCATATCATAGCCACGAACGCGCTGCAACGCGCGTTCGCGTGTTTTTTTGTATGCGCGAACACGCGTAAAAAAACACGCGCATTGCGCGACGCAGCGCTACGCCCGGGTGTGAACCCAGCCTAAAAGTGTTAATTTGGCAGGTATGTGGCCAATGTAACTTGCTGGTAATTCAGAGATTGGTATAAGAGCCGCCCTGCCTGATACATTGGGACTGACTGAAAAGAAGTGAAACTGGAAGGGAAGCCGGAGCAAAACAAGTAAAAGGGGAAGAGGTGCTTAAACGCAGCACATAAGCTTAGAACAAAAGTATTAGGCTTCGCTTTTATACACAAGGTAGCAGATGCTTCTGGGGATGTTGGCACTTTAATACAGACTCCGGGTGATCATCCTTCTTCTAGATTCCAACATGTTTGGGATTCCTACGTCACCCACAAAATATCCCACAGTCATCATTACGAAGAGTTGATAGATCCGAGTTTGGAAGCTCAAAAGGTCATGTAGCTACAGGATATATTAATTATATATATATATTACGGGTAAAGCCAGGAGTGCGGTTAATCCTAGCATTACCCGGTTAATCCTAGATTACCCAGGCGTCATTAGCAAAAGTCCTAAGTGAAATTAAATTTCGGACTTTACCCGGGTAATCTGCAAAGTATCCAGAGGCCTCTGGATACCCCGGTTTCCTGCACTGTTTTACCCGGGTAATTCGCACATTACCCGAGTGTTGCTGGATAAAGTGTGATGTGCAACGAAACATCGGACTTTACGCAGGTAATCTGCAAAATATCCAAACGCCTCTGGGTACTGCGCTTTTCTTGGGTTTTCAGCAGGTTACAGTTGACTGAATCCCGAGGAAAACGCAATTTAACGGAATATAAAGAGTAACCTGACGGTTGTTATGTTTTACAAACGATATATTAGCACACATGACACGTAATAAAGATCACGTAACTGTTTTCACATACATGTAAGAAACACATGCCGTCGCTCTGTATATTCGTTCTATCCTCAATACGGTTTTAATGTTTTGTCATTTTCGTTGATAATATCCATAGATAATAGGAAAAAATTCAATGTTACCCAAGCGGGGGTTGGATTCTCTGCAGATTACCCGGGTGAAGCTGTGGATAGTCCTCAGATTACCCGGGTGAAGCTGTGGATAGTCCTCAGATTACCCGGGTGAAGCTGTGGATAGTCCTCAGATTACCCAGGTGAAGCTGTGGATAGTCCTCAGATTACCCAGGTGAAGCTGTGGATAGTCCTCAGATTACCCGGGTGAAGCTTCAGACTTGCATATTATCCGGGTGAAGTGTGGATTTTTCAGCTCTTCCAGATTGTTACCCAAGGGCAGTTGGGTAGTCCTAAAATTACCCGGGTAAAGTCCGGGATTTTCATTTTTTTGCAGCTTTATCCAGCGGTTTTGGGTAATGTCAGGATTAACCGGGTAATCCTAGGATTGACCGCACTTTGGGATAGATATATATACACACACTGCTCCGTGACTATCTGGATTATTCCTCACAATTCTGTCAACTACTTTCCCTGGGTCCAAACAAACCCCCACATAACTGACCCTAACAGCCAGCAAGTAAACATAAGTTTGATATAAAGTTGTCAAGTACAATGATAAAAGATGCAGGTCATGTGAGCGATACTGCAGCGAGCACAGCCCTTATGCCATGGGTCAGCAACCTTGGCTCCCTAATGTTTTGGGAACTACATCTCCCACGATGCACAGTCACCCATTAGGCTGGCTGAGCCAAATGGGAAATGTAGTTCCCAATACATCAGGGAGCCAAGGTTGCTGACCCCTGCCTTATGCTCTACTTGTATGTATCTATATTCTCGCTATTATTTTCCATGGAGATTTTTTTTTTGTGTTGTGTCATTAAAACCAATTCCTCGGCAAATAAATAAAAGCAGAGGATCTAGCATCCATAGCATTCGTATCTAAACACAAGGGTGAAAAATCAGAACCTTGACAATATTGCACCTTTTCAAAGTGCTACCCAGTGTCACGTTGGTATACTGCATAGATATGCACAGTGTGATGTCACTGTAACAACCATTCACAGCATGACATCACTATACCACCAGACAAACATTCACTGTGACATCATTGGCTTTAGTTATTGTAATGCGCCGCAGAAACTGTTGGCACTATATAAATGAGGATTAATAATAATAATTTTACCAGACTACCACTCAACGTGACATCACTATACCAGACAACCCACAACATGACATCCACTCACAACATGACATCACTGCGCCAGACAGACAACCACAACATGACATCACTATACCAGACAACCATTCACTGTGACATCATTGGCTTTGGTTATTGTAATGCGCCACGGAAACTGTTAGCACTATATAAATGAGGATTAATAATAATAATTGTACCAGACAACCACTCAACGTGACATCACTATACCAGACCACTCACAACATGACATCACTGTACCAGACAACCACAACATGACATCACTATACCAGACAACCATTCACTGTGACATCATTGGCTTTGGTATTGTAATGCGCCGCGGAAACTGTTAGCACTATATAAATGAGGATTAATAATAATAATTGTACCAGACAACCACTCAACGTGACATCACTGTACCAGACAACCACTCACAACATGACATCACTATAGCAGACAACCACTCACAACATGACATCACTATAGCAGACAACCACTCACATGACATCACTATACCAGACAACCATTCACAGCGTGACAACACTGTAACCACTCACAGCATGCCATCACTGTACCAGACAACCACTCATGACGTGACATCACTATTCCAGACAACCAGTGTGAGATATATATATATACCAATGTCATTAAATTGCAATGGATACTTAACAAAATAAAGGAAAGGAAAGGACAAGGTGTTTCTCTTTGCCAGAAACGTAATTAGCATGACCCTTGAAGTTTTCATGAAAACTATAATTGCCCAATGAAAATGCCATAGGATATCCACACCCCGAACACGCCCGCAATTATGGACGTGGATCACACTCCCCTTTTGAAGCAGAGATATAAACGTACACCTTCAGATCACTCATAAAAACTACGAAAGGGACAAGAAAAGAAAAAAAAAAAAAGAAGGTCTAAATATGCGAGTATTTTGAAAACGAGGTTAGGTTATTCGCCGTTCGAGATGTGACGTTACAAACGTAAGCCGGGGCCGCAGGTACTAATACAACGTTTTTAAAAAAAACTATAGAACGTCGATTTAAAAGAACAGTCTAATAAAAAAAGGGGGGGCATAGGGCATCAAAGGGGTTAATTATTAATCATGATCCTCCCCACCATCACTTTTCAGCTTACAGTGTAAAACAATTATTAGCGGTGTAAAAATAAACACAATTAGGTCTTTTCAAAGAAAGGTGAAACTCAGGAAAATTGTGCAAAATAGCCAAATCAGAAAAACTCTCCCATTTATCTCACTTTCCAAATCAGCTATTTGGTCTAGATTGTTCTCATCTCCTGCCAGTTCTCCTGAGTTTCACCTTTCTCTGAATAACCCTGTAAATCTCTGTTTTATTCGTACGTATGGTCTTCTGTACCATCTGTTTTCATGTCACTCCAGTCTCATCCATGCCCAACTTATATAGAATATTGAATATTTACCATTCTGGCGCCAAGGTCTCTCTCGGGGCTTGTCCAGGCTGACAGATCCTGCTTTAGGAAGCCGTCACTCTGATGACCTACACGCGCGAGACTAGCGCACACAGAGTCAATCAGCGAACTCCCGATGTAAAGGCGTTTAGAGGCATTGGTCAATAAGTTCAAGTTTTTGGGCAAGTCACATGCTGAAGTGTTTGCAGCCGCAGCCAACTCTGTGCGAGGAGACAGGGACCAGATTGCAGCCTAGATTAAATGAAGCAACGCTACCATGGTCCTTTGATGCTGGGGGTCAGACGAGCGTTTTTCAGAGCGGAAGGAACGTTCGTGAGAGTGGACGTTCCTCCCACTCTGACACCCGTGCGGCCACCTCCTTGAGTGCAGTTAGTGCGCTCAGCGCTGCAAGGCTCAAACCTCCTATGGAGGATCGTGCTTTGCAGCCCCATTGAATGCACGTCTAGCGTTTCGACAGGGAGGCTTTCAGCACCTCCACTGTAGCACGCGCTACAGCGTGTGGCCGGCCCCGTCGAAATGTCACAACACTGTGACGGACGTCGGAGGCATGCGAGTACGCGCACATGTAATACGCTCGTCTGACACTGGCCTAAGTGTCCCACTAAAGCAGTGTTTCCCAAACCTGTCCTCAGGACCCGCTGACAGGCCAGGTTTGCACTTTGCAGGAAATCTGAAGCACAGCACAGGTGATCTGATTTGCTGCTCCATGATTGCAGGATTCTGTCTGCATTTCCCCAAGAGAATACTTAAAATCTGGCCTGTTAGAGGGTCCTGAGGACCAGGCTTGGGAAATACTGCATTAAATGGGACACTACCACTTTCATAAGCTGTAACTAGATTACAAATAAAACACATACTGCTATTTTTTTCTGTTGTTTGAAGTAATTGCATGTGTAAAAAAAAGGGAAAATTAATGGTTTTTAGGTTTCCACTTTGTGTATTTTTCCCATGATGCAACATTTACCAAAAGCTTTGAGTGGCTCTTGTTTATCTAATCTACACTATATAACAGTTACTGAGGTGGAGAAGGAAGTGTTTAGATAAGGCTGCAAGAGACTATTGTTATTGTTATTGTTATTATTTCAGAGGATCTAAGGGTAAGTAGTCAATGTAATCGAGCAGCAGGAAATGCTGGCAGAATGCTTGGTTGTGTAGGGAGAGGTATTAGCATTAGGAAAAGGGAAGTGCTCATGCCACTGTACAGAGCACTGGTGAGACCTCACTTGGAGTACTGTGTGCAGTACTGGAGACCGTATCTCCAGAAGGATATAGACATCTTAGAGAGAGTTCAGAGAAGGGCTACTAAAATGGTGTACGGCTTGAAGGAGAAAAGTTACCAGGAAAGGGTTAATGATCTTCAGCTTGGAAAACAGACGAGACAGAGGAGATATGATAGAAACATTTAAATACGTAAAGGGAATCCACAAGGTAGAGGAAGGGAGTATATTTAAACGGAAACAAAGTAGCAAAACAAGAGGACATAGTCTTAGATTAGAGGGGCAAAGGTTTAAAAGTAACATCAGGAAGCATTATTTTACTGAGAGGGTGGTGGATACATGGAACAGTCTTCCAGTTGAAGTGGTAGAGGCCAAAACAGTAATTGAATTTAAGCAGGCATGGGATAGGCATAAGGCTATCCTAAACAAAAGATAAATCCAGGTAAAGTATCCATGTAATTGGGCAGACTAGATGGGCCGAAAGGTTCTTATCTGCCGACATTTTCTATGTTTCTAGGTTTCTAGGCTGAGATAATAGCTGGCAGCTGAATGAGAAAAGGACAGGGAGCTTAAAAACCTTCTGTTTAGATAAGGCTGCAGGGGGGCTATTATTCTTTAGGCTGCTCAAGATAAGAGCTGGCAGCTGAATGAGATATGACAGGGAGCTTAAAAGATTTCTAATCTACCCCCTGGGGATGTTCTTTGAATACATCCCACACAATACAATGATGTGAGTCACTGATCGACCCATCAGCTCCATTCTATGGCCAAAGTCACAGAGTGAGGAGCAAGCAATGGAAAGATACTGTGGGGGTGTACTTTAACACAAAATATCACACAATGGATGCACCCAGTGACACATATAGAGGAAAATATTTTGGAAAAACAAAGCACATGTGAGATATCAGCAACATCAAATAAACACAATAAGGACATTTCATTTTTTGGTGGTACTGGCCCTTTAAAAACAGCGAGTGTGAGCCGGAGCCTAGAGAACCTCTGCAAACAGTGTTACTATTTATATACAGGGTTATTCAGAGAGCGGTGAAAAGCAGGAGAATGACCGGAGAATGAAAAATTCTAGGTCAAAATATCCAAACCAGAAAAATTCTCCCTTTCACCTCACTTTCCAAATCGGTTATTTTGACCTAGAATTTTTCATTCTCCAGTTATTCTCCTGCTTTTCACGCTCTCTGAATAACCCTGACAGTTTGCACGACAGGTACTGCTGCTCGAGAACTAGGGATGTGCGTTTCGGGTTTCGGAATTTCCACTAAATTTCCCGATTCGTGTTTTCGGATGCGGACGATTTTCCGAAAATTTTTAGATCTGAAAACGGCAGATCCGAAAAGTTTTCCGAGCTGAAACGAAATATTTTCGGAATTTTCGAATGGACTTGAAATGTGTCAAATCGAAATTTATTGCTTTGAAACGAGGAGAACAGACGTTCCGAGAAAACGAAAATTTCCGAAATCACGAAAAGTCGATACAAAAAACGAGCAAAGTGACACGAAAATACGAAAAATGGTCGATATTCCGAAAACATCTACAATTCCGAAAAACGAAAATTTCCGAAATCACGAAAAGTCGATACAAAAAACGAGCTAAGTGACACGAAAATACGAAAAATGGTCGATATTCCGAAACAAAAATGTACACGAAAAACGAGTCGAGCCGAAACGAGCCGAATCGAAACAGAAAATCGGTCGAAACGAGCCGAATCTAAAAGTTTGAAAATCCGAAAAATCGAATCGAACCAAAAAAAATAAAAAAATAAATAAAAATCGGTACACAAGCCTATCGAGAACCATCACCAAGCATATCACCAGTGCGTGGGATTCAAAAAGGTTTTATTGTGTCAATTAAAACAATAGGCAATATTTGCTATTGGTTGGGAAACATTTTGAAAGCAGTGCTTACATCATGCCATGACCTTGGCTGCAAATATAGTTTATACAGGGCGCAACAAAAACCTGAGAGTGCAGAGTTTCTTTGTTAAACGACATGTAAAACAGGGTTGTGTGTGGGTTTTTTTTTGCTTCCTTCTGGCCTTTGTGAGCTGTAGCCTCGTTGTTCTCGCACAGTCATGCATCGTGGAGTCGAATAAACAAATAACGCTCAACTGCAGCTTAAATGGCACGAAGCCCGGCAACGCAATGTTTGTTTCCTCATTGTGACATATACACAAAGTGTCGGCTTCCTATACAGGCTCATACGGCAGCCGGGCCCTGGCATTCTCTCTATCCATAATAGTATACAGGGGCGTACCTACGGGGGGCGGCCCGCACCGGGTGGCACCAAATTTTTTTTTAAAAAAAATTTAAAAAACAATTTGTTTTACTTTTGCAAAGTATTTTACCAGGAAGGATACATTGAGATTTCACGAATTTTCAAGTATGTCCTGGGTAGGCAAGGCCTAGGCTGGCACTTTCCAGGGGGCAGCAAAAAATCTGACCACTAAAAAGGGGTTACTCACAGAGCACCTAATGACGCCAACATTTTGGTGTTCTGTAGTTCCCTGCACTTCGGGGAATAAAATTTCCCCACCCTGCAGTGAATTCACCATTCACCGCAGGGTCCCCAAAGTGCAGGGAGTCGGCCGCTGAATGCTGCCACCGCAAACCCACGGCCTGTTGTTTTCAAAAAAACTACTGAACGAAAAATGTCTGGAATTTACATATAAGATCCTATGATTGATAATAAAAAGTTCTGTTACAGAAGAAAGAAAAAACGCTATTAAAAAAAAGGGGGGAAAGTTTGCCGAAAAAAATTCTGAAAAATCACTACAAAAAAGGTACTAAAAAAACCAAAACAATAAATAAAGACTTTTTACTGCAGATTAAAATAATAAATGGTTTATTAGATATTGCATAAAAACGGGAATATTTTTAACATTGAAGCCTATGGGGTTCGCCTGAATAAACCTGCTGAATGAAACCACCAAACATCAGGGCATTTCACTGTCATTTCTCTGCTGTTTGGTGTTCTCTGAATAGATTAACCATTACTTCTCTATGGGGATTTGCAGCCATATCATTAGTATCATTAATATATGTATACATCATGTCCTGCCAGAATGCTGTAACTAAATCTTTTTGAAGACATTAAAAAAAAAAGTGCATCTGATTTTTTTTTTTTTACATTTTACATTTTTGGGGGCGGTGCCAAATGTTCTAGGTACGCCCCTGATAGTATCTGCCAGTATTTGTGAACCTTGGCACCCCAGATGTTTCAGCATTACATGTCCCATGATGCTTAGTCATACATAAGGCTGGTTGAGCATCATGGGACATTTACAGGGTTATTCACAGAGCACCGAAATGTCACCGACAAGTTGGTGCTCTCTCGTTCAGGGAATCAAATTTTCCGGACCTTGTGGTGAATTCGGCATTCAACGCAAGGTCCCCGAAGTGCGGGGAAAACCCACCGCAAAAAAATAAAAATCCCCAAAATTATCAGATCTGTTCATTTCAGCGAGTCTGCGTCCTTATTTTTTTAAAAATAAAGGACAATGACGTTATCGGATCTGATCCTATTAGGCTAGGGTCAAACGAACGCATTATTCGCAGCGACCGTCAAAAAGCGCGTCCGAACGCATTGATGTATTTTTTTACAGTGGACGTCAAAGCTGTCATACGATGCGCATTTTCGTGCGTGATTTTTTACGGATCCAAACCAGGAAACTTTGGGTGTCTGGACGTTATGTTGGCCGGACATGAGCAGCGTTTGACGTCTCCAAATCACACACACCGCTATGCGGACGCAGCGCACTCTGTACGTCTGTACTAGCGTTTCTGCTTTCTCAAAAAAAAACCCATTTGTTTGCCGCTTGCGTTGTGCGGCCGTACTTCGTATATTGGCCGTCATTGACCGTCATTTGCTGTTACTGCAGCCGTGATTAAGTGCGCCTAAACGCACGTTAAAAATGTGTTCGTCTGACCCCAGCCTAAGGCTAGGGTCAGACGAAAGCAGTTTTAACGTGCGTTTAGACGCACGAAATCACGGCCGTGCTAGCAGCAAATGACGTCCAATGCCGGGGAACACACGAAGTACGGCCGCACGAACGTTCGTCCGCGCAACGCAAGTGGCAAACGAACGCATTTTTTCTAGAACGTCAAACCGCTACTACTGACGTACAGAGTGCGCTGCGTCCGCATAGCGGCGTGTGTGCGTGATTGGGAGACGTCAGACGCTGCTAATGTCCGGCCAACATAACATCACTGCGTTCGTCTGACACGGACCTAAAGTGTGCAAGGTTTGAAATTAGGAATCTGTCCTGCGTAAAGGGGTCATGCATAAAACTGGTTAATAAGCAATAAGGGTCACATCAAAATCTTTATACCGAGTCATGTTCCAAATGTTAAAGATTTTAGGCTAGGGTCAGACGAAAGCATTTTTCCCCGCGAACGTGAAAAAGTGCGTCCGAACGCATGGACGTATTTTTTCACGGAATGCGCAAAAACGGTCAGACGACGCGCATTTTCGGGCGTGATTTTGTACGGATCGTCAATAAAACTCTTTTTGCGTCTGGACGTTATGTAGGCTGGACATTAGCAGTGTCTGACATCTCCTAATCACGCAAACACGCCGCTATGCCGCAGCTGCGCACTCAGTACGTCCGTACTAGCGGTTCTGCGTTCTCAGAAAAATGCGTTCAAATTCCACTTGCGTTGCACGGCCAGACTTTTGTGCGGCCGTACATCGTATATTGGCCGTCATTGCCCGTCATCTGCTGCTAGTGCGGCCGTAATTATGTGCGCCAGAACGCACGTTAAAAGTGCGCTGGTCTGACCCCAGCCTTAGATTAAAAACATTATATATTTTACCGAATATAAAATATATATATATGATTTTCCTGTGTATTTGTTAAATGTTTAATATGTTTTCATTAGGTTTGTAGAACAATTGTAAAATAAATAAATAGATGTAAAGTGGACTAAAAACCTTTTTTTTATTTTTCTGCTTTTTTCCACAACTGGAAAAAGTGATTTTGCTTCGCGGCTATGTCATGACTTTCTCGGGTAATAATGGGACTCTGAATTAACCCAATCAGGTCAACTATACATTAATTTCTCGCATTGTATGAATGGGTGAGAATTGATTCTGCATCGCAAACATTTTACCTTTTCACACCCCACACACTGTTCCAGAGCTGGCCTTTAATGGAAACTCCAAGCACTATAAACAATATGCGGCGTCTATCATTTAACCCTGTGATAGGCCTGTGCGCAGTTTCATAGAACTGCTCATGGTAAAAAGGGTGGGGGAGAAAAAAGTAAAACAGATTACACAATGCAGACCCTATTTACAACCACTGTTACATGAGGAAATGCTAAGGCTAGCGTCAGGCGAACGCAGTCATCACGTCCGTGTCGCTGCACAGTGAACGTCTGTCGTAGCATTGATTTGTGATCAAGAGACCAACACATGAAGTACGTGCGCACCGAAGTGCGCACGCACCATGCAGGTGACAACGGACGCCATTTAGGCCTCGACGTAAAAGCTCTACGACGGACGCCTAGAGTGCGCTGCGTCGCGGTCTGTGTGTGTGATGACGCGATATCAGATGCAGCACATTTGCGACGTCCATCACGTTGACTCTCAGAGTTTTTTTTGGTCTGGCTGACTGTACCGGTCATTTAAACTAATGTTGTTTCCCATAATTCCCTTTTTTGTTCTACGTCCGTCAAAAAAAACGGACCGTGTGGTGTCTACAGTATCTTCCGTCAGTACGTCCGTCCGTTATGAACGCACGCAGAGTGCGCTCAGACTGCGGTCGTCTGACATTAGCCTGAACAAACACTAGCCCCGACTCTAAAACATCGCCACGGTGCAAGATGCCAGCCAATGAATGAATACGAACAAAGCATAAAAACGTGCACTATGAGGTTTATAAATACACTGCTTATTGGAAGATTTAGACGTTTCAGTCCACAAACGGACTTTTCCGCAGGACCTTGTCTTGAGGAAAGTCCGCTTATAGACTGATATGGCAATATATGTTTCAATAAACGTCAGCAGTGGATTTAAAGACCTCGTAGAACACAAATATTTATTTAATTATAAAGGATTTTACCAGGAAGGATACATTGAGATTTCTCTCGTTTTCAGTATGTCCTGGGTTCAAGAACATTGAAATGTTACAGTTGTTACATAACTACAAAGTAATAAATGCAAACTATTAAAAACAAAAACACAAATATACAGATTAACACAGAAAATAAACATGCAAGTAACATAGTCCACAGTTCCATGTTTACAGGCACATTCTGTATACAGTTACTATGTTCCATGTTTACAGGTGCATTCTGTATATAGTCACTATGTTACATGTTTACAGGTGCATTCTGTATATAGTCACTATGTTACATGTTTACAGGTGCATTCTGTATATAGTCACTATGTTACATGTTTACAGGTGCATTCTGTATATAGTCACTATGTTACATGTTTACAGGTGCATTCTGTATATAGTCACTGTGTTACATGTTTACAGGTGCATTCTGTATACAGTTACTATGTTCCATGTTTACAGGTGCATTCTGTATATAGTCACTATGTTACATGTTTACAGGTGCATTCTGTATATAGTCACTATGTTACATGTTTACAGGTGCATTCTGTATATAGTCACTGTTACATGTTTACAGGTGCATTCTGTATACAGTCACTGTGTTACATGTTTACAGGTGCATTCTGTATACAGTCACTATGTTACATGTTTACAGGTGCATTCTGTATACAGTCACTGTTCCATGTTTACAGGTGCATTCTTTATATAGTCACTATGTTCCATGTTTACAGGTGCATTCTGTATACAGTCACTATGTTACATGTTTACAGGTGCATTCTGTATACAGTCACTATGTTACATGTTTACAGGTGCATTCTGTATACAGTCACTATGTTACAGGTTTACAGGTGCATTCTGTATACAGTCACTATGTTCCATGTTTACAGGTGCATTCTGTATATAGTCACTATGTTACATGGTTACAGGTGCATTCTGTATACAGTCACTATGTTCCATGTTTACAGGTGCATTCTGTATACAGTCACTATGTTCCATGTTTACAGGTGCATTCTGTATACAGTCACTATGTTCCATGTTTACAGGTGCATTCTGTATACAGTCACTGTTCCATGTTTACAGGTGCATTCTTTATATAGTCACTATGTTCCATGTTTACAGGTGCATTCTGTATACAGTCACTATGTTCCATGTTTACAGGTGCATTCTTTATATAGTCACTATGTTACAGGTTTACAGGTGCATTCTGTATATAGTCACTATGTTACATGTTTACAGGTGCATTCTGTATATAGTCACTATGTTACATGTTTACAGGTGCATTCTGTATATAGTCACTATGTTACATGTTTACAGGTGCATTCCGTATTGAGGTATGTTAATAGGGAGCTCAAATATACTTATAAACTTATATATATATAATTGTAGAACCCATTTACCCATCCCAGCAATTTGGAGAACCTCTTTGCTCACAGAGCTCATGTGCTACATTCCCCGTATGCAGCAAGGAACTCTGCATAGGACATGCAAATGAAGTCTCCAACTCCTCACTTTTTTGCACCCAGGGTCTGGGTTAACACAGAACCCTCCTTGCCAGTGCAATGTCATACTAGATGGCTTTTTAGCAAAGGTTAGGTTTTGCCACTCCTGGGACCTCATTTCCAAACTCCAACGCCCCAGATGTCCCTGAACTACAACCCCCACGCTTCTCCATCTAATGCAGTCAGAGATTTCTGGGAGTTGTAGTTCAGGAACATCCAGGGTGGGGGGGGGGCAGAGTTTGGACAGCCCTGCTTTAAAGAAGATTATGAGGTTCAGAAAAATTCACGCATACATATTCTAAAAGGGCTATGTATATATATGTTAAAATATCATGCATTGTTGATCTTGGTAGCTGTGAAACATGTAGCAAGTAAACATACCTGCATTTCCTCAGGACACTGCATAATCTGTTCAGCGCTGCGGAATATGTTGGCGCTATATAAATAATAATACACTCCTGCATTTACACACACCAGCACTTCCGCACATTAATACACATTTTACACGTTACCTGCAAATACCCACATGTACTGACGTTATTATTTTTTTGTTGCAGAAAATGTGGTATTTTAGGACATTGCAGAGGTTGGAAACGTTTTCAGATGCATTCATTTTGTCCTGTAATTTGCAACTCACGTTTTTTTGAATGACCCCCCTCTGGGTGTCAAAGCATTTTTGTATTTGCTTTGAAAGACAGAAGGGGTCAGCATGCTGCAAGCCTGACTGCAACCCACATACATCAGATACACGGACCGCAGGGACAGAAGGACAAGCTTTTTTTTTTTGCGTATTTCCAAGGCAAAACCAACATGGCATCAGGTAAGAATGATGCACAAAAAAAACCGAGCAACAACACCGCACTTTGCAAGGCAACACTAACTACGCACGGACGTAACACGTCTGTCTGTGTCCTACTAGATTACCAGATTAACCCATAACTATCCCGGCAGAGATGTTGCAATAATTCAGTTGAGCAAATCGCAGGCTGAGTAATAAGCGGTATTACAGCTTCCTCGAATAGGGAACAATCAGCAGGTTTGCAGCGCGGCGCTGATGCAAGACTAAGGCGTGCGTCCTAGAATTGCAACACTTAGGCCAAATAAATAAATAAAAGCTATAAATTTTCCATCGCATTTATTTTGGTCTAAAATTTGCAATTCCCATTGAATAATCCAGTACGGTTTGTGCCGACAATCTTTGTGTGAACAGGGAACATATGAAACATATAATCCAAGAACCACAGGCCGAGCATCCCTTATCTGAATCGCTCCGGACCAGAAGGATTTTGAGGTTCTGATTTTTTATTTTGCAATATCTTCATAGAATAATGAGACATTGTGGTGACGGGGCCCGACGCTAAACTGGTCTGGTCGTACATTTCAAGGAAAACAACCAGTTCAATGAATGAATGACCCGTAGCAATGTGCCTCCACATTTCTTATTTGCGTATGAAAAACAAGATATATATATATATATACACACACACAGACACATTTATCTTGTGTTTCATACGAAAATATATTTATATAATAAATTAAATATTAATAAATATAATTGACTGGTCGGTGCAGGATGTGTGGTGCCTGCGCACAATGCAAATGCCATCCATCATGGAAACAGAAGCATTAAACATACTCACAGACTGAACGCCATTTCTCCATTGTGCTTCCTGAAACAAGCACCAAGCATACTCACAGATTGAACGCCATTTCTCCATTGTGCTTCCTGAAACAAGCACCAATCATACTCACAGATTGAACGCCATTTCTCCATTGTGCTCCTTGAAACAAGCAACAAGCATACTCACAGACTGAACGCCATTTATCCATTCTGCTGTCTCTCTCACCCACCCTCCCCATTCACCCCCCCCCAACCAGGCCCAGTCCATAATCGCAGGTCTCCTTTCCAGCAGTTTCCACTTCTCGCTCTAATTATTCTTACTAAGCCCAAGCTTCTGGTCCTTCCCATGCAAGCCCTGCTATATTCTTTCTGGCCACCAGCTTCACATTCCCTCTGCTCCCATTTGTTTCACTTAGCCCCGTCCCTTAGATTGTAAACTCGCAGGATATCTGGCTGAGCACTTGGTTAAAGTGCTGTATTAGGCTAGGGTCAGACGAAAGCATTTTTCCCCGCGAACGTGAAAAAGTGCGTCCGAACGCATTGACGTATTTTTTCACGGAATGTGCAAAAACGGTCAGATGACGCGCATTTTCAGTCGTGATTTTGTACGGATCGTCAATAAAACTCTTTTTGCATCTGGACATTATGTTGGCTGGACATTAGCAGCGTCTGACATCTCCTAACCACGCACACACGCCGCTATGCCGCAGCTTCGCACTCAGTACGTCAGTACTAGCGGTTCAGCGTTCTCAGAAAAATGCGTTCAAATTCCACTTGCGTTGCGCAGCCGGACTTTCGTGCGACCGTACTTCGTATATTGGCCGTCATTGCCCGTCATCTGCTGCTAGTGCGGCCGTAATTATGTGCGCCAGAACGCACGTTAAAAGTGCGCTGGTCTGACCCCAGCCTTAGCTGGACAGTTATCCTACAGGCAGGGTTGTCTTTTCCTCATTTATCATGTACTCTTCATGTTTGTGCTCCCCTATTGTAAAGCGCTACGGAATATGCTGGTGCTGTATAAATGCCTGTAACTGTAACATTGCCTTCCATAGCTGCATGCTATAATGCTAGATTCCAAGCCCAACGTAAACTTCCCAGAGCCTGTCACACTTATTTAAGTTACTGTGCAAGTCACAATTTGTACGTTGTATGAGGAGACCAGGAGTCCGGCACCCGCGAGTGTTGGAACGTGCAGCAGTGGCTCCTGGAAAACACTGCAGCCGTAGGCACGAGGAGGCGACGCCAGTGGACCACCACGCACCTTAAATTACACATGGAGCTAAATGTGTCTTGCGCAAACGTCTGTGTTCTTCACATTCCATCTGCATTCTGGAACACATCAGAAACCAGTTTAGAGCTGCTCACGTTCAGTCACAACAAGCGCGTTACTCTGCGAGGTTTGTGTGTTCGCACCGATAAAGAGGAAAGCTGCGTGCATTTCATGGCAGTTTGGTTGGGTACACCATGGTGGTGGGGGGGGGGGGAGAGAACGGGAGTTGCCGGATTTACTCCAGAAAAAAAACATTAAAAGAACCAGCAGATAGCTTTATTAAAGAAAGGCGTTTTACAAAATCGAAATCAGTGCTGCAGTGCTGTCACTTTTGATATTTGAGAAGGGTATGAGGGTTCATAGGTTCAGACCAGAAATTTTAGACCAGTGAGTTAAAGGTTGTCAGGCGTACAAGGGGAGATTACTGTGCAATGGCACAAAGGGTGGTGTGTATAACAGGGCAGTGCTACAACGGGGTTATAATGGAGCAATGGCATGTATATAGAATAGGCAAAGCTCAGGGGGGTATAATGGAGCAATGGCGTGTATATAGAATAGGCAAAGCTCAGGGGGGGTATAAGGGAGCAATGGCGTGTATGTATCGTAGGGAAGTGCTACAATGGGGGTGTAAAGGAGCAATGGCATGTATGTATAACAGGGCAGTGCTACAACGGGGTTATAATGGAGCAATGGCATGTATATAGAATAGGCAAAGCTCAGGGGGGTATAATGGAGCAATGGCGTGTATGTATCGTAGGGAAGTGCTACAATGGGGGTGTAAAGGAGCAATGGCATGTATGTATAATAGGGCAATGCTACAATGGGGATATAATGGAGCAATGGCATGTATATAGAATAGGAAAAGCTCAGTGGGGTATAATGGAGCAATGGTGTGTATGTATCGTAGGGAAGTGCTACAATGGGGGTGTAATGGATCAATAGCATGTATGTATAATAGGTCAATGCTACAATGGGGTATAGTGGAGCAATGGCATGTATGTATAATAGGGCAATGCTACAATGGGGGTATAATGGAGCAATGGTACAATAAAGTGTTTAGAATGGGGCGTAACAGGGTGTGTATTATAGGGCAATGCTAAAAGGGGCTTGTAATGGAACGATGGTGTGTGTTTTTATAGGAATGCAGTGCTACAATGATGTTGTACTGGAACCATGTCACAATGGGGCGTCTGCATAATGTAACAGCGCTACAATTTGGTGTACTAGCACAGTGGCACAATGGGACGTACAGTACTGAGTAGTAGCCTTGTCTTTAAGCATGGAGAAAATGAGAAGCGCCAAGCTCTCCCTAAATAAGTTACAGAGGGTGCGTGTGGGCTAGTTGCGAATACATAGCTTACCTGGATTTCAGTTATTTATGTCATTTATTTAATGATGATTATGTAATATTATAAACTGGGAATAAGTCCGATACTGGCAGCTGCACGTGTGACCTCAATGTCAACTGCACGCTGGTCAAGTGATTATTTACCAATACAAAGGCTATAAAAAATAAAAGGAAAACGGACAGTGTGCCGCGGCAGTCTAAGGCTAGTGTCATACGAGTGTCTTTGGAGAGTGGAAGGAACGTGTGTGAGAGTGGACGTTCCTTCCACTCGATGCCCGTCTGGCCACCACGCTGAGCGCAATCAGTGCGCTCAGCGACAGCGCTGCAAAGCGTGATCCTCCTATGGAGAATTGCGCTTTGCAGCTCCGTCAACGCGCGTCCTAGCGTTTTGCCGGAGAGGCTTGGATAACGTACGCTTGGTGCGCGCGCACAAGCATGTGACCGACCCTGTTGCAGCGTCACAACGCTGCGACAGACGCCGGTAAGCACGTCAGTACGGGCGCACATAGGCTGGCGTCTTGTGTACGTTTATAGAGAAAAATCTGTGTGATGGCCTTTCACTTTACTACGGTGATATTCCCAGCAGCTGTCACATGTGACGTTTCAAAGGAGAAGACGTCCTCACGCACAATGCACAATAAATCAATCCCCATAGGCAGCTGCTCATTGATTCCGGCTTATTCACTAAACCAGGAATTAGAGGACAGATCACACACACATCTATAAAAATCACGAGTATAGCAGTACGTAGTGATACCTTTTATTTGACTAACGTTACATTTAAAAGACATACATACATACATATACATTTATTACACACTTATTTAGGTTGTAATGGAGGGCAAAAAATGAGTTTAAAAGCCTCCACATGGCAAATTATAAAGTTTATTATTGCAGAATCCATTTGCGCATCACAGCAATTCAAAGAGCTGCATTACAGAGCTCTTGTACTACATTTCCCATATGCAGCAAGGAACTCTGGGTAAGACATGCAAATGATGTCTGCAATTTCCCATTTTTTTTGCATCCTGGGTCTGCTTTCACACAGAGCCCTTCAATCAAGGCCACGCCATACTAGATGGCTTTTTTTTCTTAAGCAGAGATTAGCAGGGTTATTCAGAGAGAGGTGAAAACCAGGAGAATGACTGGAGAATGGAAAATTCTAAGTCGAAATAACCAAACCAGAAAAATTCTCCATTTCATCTCACTTTCCAAATGGGCTATTTTGACCTAGAATTTTCACTTCTCCAGTCATTCTCCTGGTTTTCACCTCTCTCTGAATGACCCTGCAGGTTTATGCAACTGGTCACAGCCAGTCCTGGACAGCGCTGTTTCAGATACTGATACACACACACACTCTAATATTAGTACTTTTCAATTACCAGTTTAGTGGAAAATCCCTGTTTGATTATAAAAGGGGCAGCAAACTGATTTTGGAGTTACGTTTCCTACTTCACTTGTCAGTCCGACTGACCGTCGAAGCAAGTGAAGTCTCGTAACTCCTAGAGGTGTATTGACTAAAAGTGAAACTCAGGAGAATGACTGGAGAAGTGAAAACTCTAGGTCAAAATAGCCAAACCAGAAACATTCTCCCTTTCATCTCACTTTCCAAATCGGCTATTTGGTCTAGACTGTTCTCTTCTCCTGCCAGTTCTCCAGAGTTCCACCTTTAATGAATAGACCTGCTGGATTGCCAAAATTGCTGACCTCATCATCATAATATTTATTTCTAGCAACAATCAAAAACTGTTCTCCCCTTACAAATGACAGACCAGAGCATGTGAAATGCCGACACCAGCGCTTTGTGAATAAGCCCTTTTAAAGCGTGCATAACTTCCCTAAGGGACACTAGCACCTGCGCAGAACGATGGATTGGTGCTGTGCGCATGTGCAACACCAGCCCTCAGCTGCCGCCTCCCAGAATGCTTACTGCTGTGTGCGTTCCGAGACAGGATGATGACAGCATGCAGAGAGTGCTGACATCATCTGTCACAGAGTTGGTCCCCAGCAGGCAGAATATTCAAAATCCCATCAGCCAAAACGAAAGCAATTTGGGTGAAGGAAACACCTCCGCTTCACATGGTGCTACCAACCAAACAGGGCTGGAGGGGTCACTCCACTTCAATAAGCCAAAGTAGTCAGGGCGGGGTGCGTTGAGTATCCCTTTAAAACAGTGGTTCCCAACTGCAGTCCTCAAGTCGCCCTAACAGGCCAGGTTTTAAGGATCACCTTGGGGGAATGCAGACTGGATCCTGCAATCACTGAGCAGCAAATCATATCACCTGTGCTGTGCTTCACATAGCCTGCAAACCTGTCCTGTTGGGGGTACTTGAGGACCGCGATTGGAAACCACGTCTTAAAAACACTGACGTTGTTGCAAAATAGCAATTTTCACTATTGTTTGCAAATACAACAAACATCGATACTTACTGTATCACTAGGGTGACCATATCGGCCATGTTTAAAGGGGCACATATTGCCATTTCATGCAGAGTGGAGCACAGGAAAAAGTGCTGCCCTGCAACATGTAAAATTAATAAACTACAGGAAGGAAATCAAGGCAGGTCCCCAGGGATTCCTTGTTGATTTCTTACCTGCAGTGTATGGATTCTATATGCTGCGGGGTGGCATTTTTCATGCACTGCCCATCAGCATGAATAAATTATATGTGTCCCTTTAAACATGGCCGATATAGTCACCCTAATCAGCCGCGTTTAAAGGGACACATACATGTTTCAGGGCAGCACTTTTCCCTGTGCTCCACTCTGCATGAACTAGCAATATGTGTCCCTTTAAACATGGCCGATAGGGTGACTATAATTGGCCATGTTTATAGGGACTCATGCAGAGTGGAGCACTGGAAAAAGTGCTGCCCTTCAACATGCATGTGTCCCTTTAAACATGGCTGATATAGTCACCCTATGTCCCACTCCCTACGAATTGTGGGTTATTAAAATGGGAAATTAGCCCGGTGTAGTTGAAACTCTACAACCAATGATATTTTGTCAATTTGCACAACGTCTAATTCTTCTAATCCTTGACTTTACCCAACAACTCAGTTTAGTGAATAAACCCCATCAGCAATTTCAGCAACAAGTATATGGTTACCAAAATTCTTCCAGTAAGGCTTCCATGAAAATAAAAGAACCCATCATCACAAGCGGTCACCTGTTAGATGCAAATTGCATAGGCCACATGGCAGGGTTTGAGTTGAACACATCGCACAATGTCCCAGACATTTGACAATAACCTTTACACCTCCGATACATTTACAGACCGTAGAATCCAGCTGCGATATGCTTACTTCCTCTTATGCAAAGTTTGGGGATTGCAACATCGCGACGCAAGACGACTCGCGGCGGCATCACCGAGAAAATCGTGCGGAGACCTCTGGATATTCAAAAGAACCTGAAAATCCCAGTCGACGGAACTCAAAACAGAATCGGTAACCTTTGCCCTCCAGATGTTTCGGAACTACATTTCCCACCAATCTCCATTACATTGCTGAGTGACTGGGCTTCATGGGAGATGCACTTCGGAAACATCTGGACGGCTGAGGTTGCTGACCCCTGCGGAGGGTTAAGGTCAGACTAACGCAGTATTAGGCTGGGGTCAGACCAGCGCACTTTTAACGTGCGTTCTGGCGCACATAATTACGGCCGCACTAGCAGCAGATGACGGGCAATGACGGCCAATATACGAAGTACGGTCGCACGAAAGTCCGGCCGCGCAACGCAAGTGGAAAACAAACGCATTTTTTCGAGAACGCCGAACCGCTAGTACGGACGTACAGAGTGCGCTGCTGCGGCATAGCGGCGTGTTTGCGTGATTGGGAGACGTCAGACGCTGCTAATGTCCAGCCAACATAACGTCCAGACGCAAAAAGAGTTTTATTGACGATCCGTACAAAATCACGCACGAAAATGCGCATCGTATGACCGTTTTCGCGAATTCCGTGAAAAAATACGTCAATTCGTTCGGACGCACTTTTTTACGTTCGTGTGTAAAAATGCTTTCGTTTGACCCTAGCCTAAATCACGGCCGCGCTAGCAGCAAATGACGTCCAATGACGGGCAGCATACGAAGAACGGCCGCACGAAAGTCTGGCTGCGCAACGCAGGTGGCAAACGAACGCATTTTTTCGAGAACGTCAAACCGCTAGTACTGACGTACAGAGTGCGCTGCGTCCGCATAGCGGCGTGTTTGCGTGATTGGGAGACGTCAGACGCTGCTAATGTCCGGCTAACATAACGTCCAGACGCAAAAACGGTTTTATTGATGATCCGTACAAAATCATGGACGAAAATGCGCGTCGTATGACCGCTATCGCGTATTCCGTGAAAAAATACGTCCATTCGTTCAACGCACTTTTTCACGGACAACGCGAAAAATGCGTTAGTCTGACCCTAGCCTAATAGTTTTGTTTAGATGCACGGTTCGTTTTTTTTCCCCCTTCACGGCGCGCATACCCTCTCCAAGCTGAATGACGCTGCATGAAAAGGTTTCCCCGCGGTGTGTAGAAATTCCTGTGCTGCAGGGGTAAAGCTGACAGACCCATCCCTTGCTGTTCTTGACACAATACTTCCTCTTGCAGGGGAGGGGGGGGAATAAGGCAGGACAGGGGTCCTTCCCAGCAGTATAAGGAATTTATATGCTGCAGAAGGGACCACTAGATTCCTAATCGAGGCGATACGGCATCGATAGAAGAACCGATTTCCTTCCTGCAGCGCATTGATTCTGCACACTGCAGGGCAGCACTTTTCACACGTCACTCACCAGCATGCATTATGGATTTTATTTGCCCGTATATTTAATCGGACATCGCATACATTTCCTCCAAATATCCCCCTGATTAATGAGGCGTTTTAGCTCCTCCTGCCTGAGGATTGTGCACTCAGGGGGTGACAGCCCATAACATGTTCAGGGGTCCAGAGGCTCCAGCAAAACCCTGTGCAGCTTGCCTAGGTGTCACAGATGTGAGGTCCCCTCCATACCATCCACAACTGTCCCAGCAAGATACCAACAATTTTCCTGGTGGGCCGTAGCATTTGAGGCCAGTAAGAGCACTCAGACTCAGAGGGATTAGTAAGGTCTGCAGAAGAAAGAGGTGCAGACCGAGCGCTCTCCCACCAGGGAACACTTTTTACCCCCTTGCTGGAAGACCAGGGATTTTGGCCACCGCCTGCAACGTAAGACGAGCAGAAGAGAAGGCAAAATGTTTTAGTTTACGGAAATGGACGGCTAAGGGAAGTGGGGCTCCAAGCCTTGGTTCCTTAAGGGGGCCCCAAGATTTCTGACGGCATTAATGTGTGCACTCCAGCACTTAACATGTACTGCCCCACAGCAAAGAAGTGCCGATACACGTCGCGGAAGACTTGGCGGATCCGGCAACCCTAGAGGCCGAACTGGGAGGCCAGACCGACCGAATCGAAGAGCTACAGACAGCAAAATACCAAAGCAATTGTTTAATAAACGTACGTAATAAAAGAACGCACAAACCTTTTCACAAAGTTCTAATTCCGGAACGCGACACATCTGTACGAACCAGCGTCTGGTTTTCGGTTTGTAGGAATATTTCCGCGAATAAGGAATCGAAAGATTTTCCTTGGTCTAGCCTTGGGAGAGCAGCTGCCTCTGTCAATTGGAAACACCCCAGGAGCTGAAATAGACACTTCAAGTTCTAGACGGCGCAAGAAGACGAAAAAAAAAAAAGGAAAAATCTCAAAAAAAAAATTAATTTGCGATGCGGGAACTGCACGACAGATCTGCAAGAATTAATGGCAGGAGAGTTTGTGGGACCAACAGCTCCCCTTGCAGAGACTGTAATAAGTTGTTTTGTGTGTTGTCTAAGTCCAGGGAGTCGTCACTTCCTCGCATGCAACGCAGCCGCCTCCCTCCCGAGATGGTAAAATGAAAGTACAGGAATCCTTCTGTGTTGCAAGAGCCTGCAGGCGCTGCCCTACTGCAGCCTGAGATCACAGCTTGTCACGTACAGGATCTGAAATCAAAACACACAGCGTTAACCCCTTCACACACACACATAATGGGTAGAACATGTAATTGAAACATGCGATTTATTTATTATTTATAAAGTATTTTACCAGGAAGGATACATTGAGATTTCGCTCGTTTTCAAGTATGTCCTGGGTATGGGGGGAGGGGGGGGGTGTGTAAAATAATGATTTTGCATAAAGATTGTAACCAAAAGGTTGGTTAAGGCCGGGGTCAGACGAACGAACGCACTGATTGCACACAGTAACCAACGTACTTTAGAACTGATGAGATTGTGGTTACATTGTATCAGTTCATTTTGACTGATGTTGAGAAAAACACTGTATGCAGTTCTTTCTCTACGTCCGTGTAGCTTTTTCACGTTGATGCCAGTTTGGCGTTCGTTGCAACATACGTTGCGAGCGCGTGAAAAAGTGCGCACGTGCTTCGTGTGTTGTTCTCTATTGACTCCTTTGAAAAGCTACAACGGACAGCAAACACTGCGGTCAGACGGACGCAAAAAGTGCGCTCGTCCGATGCGGGATTAGTCCTAAAAAAAGAAGCGTGGGAACTCAAAGATTTCTGTCCCCCCAATTACCAATTATCATCTTGCACTTAACACAAACTAAAATCTGATATTTTCATGTACTGTGAATATATATATATATATATATATATATATATATATATATTCACATGTGGATTTTAGCAATATCAGAGGATAAATCCTATATTTATTGTGACTTAACAGGGAAAGATATGTTTGAACACCTGGATACAACTTTATAGTGTGTGGGACCAACAGGAACTCCGTTCCCTCTGAAAAAATAGTGAAGGGACTGCATTCCCACGTGATCCTGCTGGACTTGACCCCAATTGTAACCCTGAAATAGTTAAAGGGCCACTACCACCAAAAAATTAAATGTCCTCATTGTGTTTATTTGATATTGCTGATATCTTACATGTGCTTTGTTTTTCTCCTGTAGGTTTCGTTAAGAAAATATTTTCCATGTGTCACTGGGTGCATTGTGTGATATTTTGTATTGACCTCCCCTCTGTATCTTTACATTGTTGCTCCTCACTTTGTGGCTTTAGCCATAGAATGGAGTTTATGGGTCGATCACTGACTTACATCATTGTAATGTGTGGGATGTATTCAAAGGACATCACCAGGGGGTAGAAGTCTTTTACGCTCCCTGTCATATCTCATTTAGCTGCCATCTCTTATCTCAGGTAGTCTACACCACACAATACACCCCCTGCTGCCTTATCCAAACATTTCCTCCTCCATCTTGATATACTGTAGATTAGATAAGCCACAGAAGTAAAGAAAAACATTTGGTAAATGTTGCTTCATGGGCAATTTTTTAAAAAAAATGTAGGGAGATAAGGAAACATTATTTTTTTCTTCAAACAAAAAAAAAGTCAGCTACCAAGGGCATCTTATGGTTTTGCTTTACTTGATTTTCATATTCTTTATATTGTGTTGCCAAATCATTGTATTTCCTGTATGCACAATAAAAATTGTCAAACAATATAACTGCAGCAGGTGTTTTATAATGTGGTTTTGTTTGTAATGCACAAGTAACCCAGTTACAGTTTATTCAGTGATAGTGTCCCTTCATGAGATTTAAATAACGCAAATGTATTAATTCTTACTTAATCATGTTCTCCTTTTTCCTTTATAGAAATCTAAACTTTAGAGATGGTGTTTCTCAGGCTGGTGTCAGATGAGCGCACTATGTACGCCAGGGGCTTCGCTACGTGGGGGCGGGGGTGCAGCCCGCACCAGGTGACACCCGCCTTTAGGGTGACACCGTCACCCTAAGGGCGGGTGTCTCCCCCTGCGCCGCGAGTTCGCTCCCTAAAAGCGCCCGAAGCATGCAGCTTCGGTGCTCGCCTGGGGGAAACACGTCACCAGCCAATCGCTGCTGGTCACGTGGCTCCCCCAGGTGAGCGCCCAAGCTGCACGCCACCGGACGCTCAGAGAGAGCGAACACGCGGCGGAGGTGAGCTGGGGGCATATCCATAATCTGCTGGGGCCTATCCATGATCTGCTGGGGCCTATCCATGATCTGCTGGGGCCTATCCATGATCTGCTGGGGCCTATCCATGATCTGCTGGGGCCTATCCATGATCTGCTGGGGCCTATCCATGATCTGCTGGGGCCTATCCATGATCTGCTGGGGCCTATCCATGATCTGCTGGGGCCTATCCATCAGCTGCTGGGGCATATCCATGATCTGCTGGGGCATATCCATCAGCTGCTGGGGCATATCCATCAGCTGCTGGGGCATATCCATCAGCTCAGCTGCTGGGGCATATCCATCAGCTGCTGGGGCCTATCCATCAGCTGCTGGGGCCTATCCATCAGCTGCTGGGGCCTATCCATCAGCTGCTGGGGCCTATCCATCAGCTGCTGGGGCCTATCCATCAGCTGCTGGGGCCTATCCATCAGCTGCTGGGGCATATCCATCAGCTCAGCTGCTGGGGCATATCCATCAGCTCAGCTGCTGGGGCATATCCATCAGCTGCTGGGGCATATCCATCAGCTGCTGGGGCATATCCATCAGCTGCTGGGGCATATCCATCAGCTGCTGGGGCATATCCATCAGCTGCTGGGGCATATCCATCAGCTGCTGGGGCATATCCATCAGCTGCTGGGGCATATCCATCAGCTGCTGGGGAATATCCATCAGCTGCTGGGGCATATCCATCAGCTGCTGGGGCATATCCATCAGCTGCTGGGGCATATCCATCAGCTGCTGGGGCAGTATCCATCAGCTGCTGGGGCAGTATCCATCAGCTGCTGGGGCAGTATCCATCAGCTGCTGGGGCAGTATCCATCAGCTGCTGGGGCATTATCCATCAGCTGCTGGGGCAGTATCCATGAGCTGCTGGGGCAGTATCCATCAGCTGGGGCATATCCATGAGCTGCTGGGGCATATCCATAAGCTGCTGGGGCATATCCATAAGCTGCTGGGGCATATCCATAAACTGCTGGGGCATATCCATAAACTGCTGGGGCATATCCATAAACTGCTGGGGCATATCCATGAGCTGCTGGGGCATATCCATGAGCTGCTGGGGCAGTATCCATCAGCTGGGGCAGTATCCATCAGCTGGGGCATTGTCCATGAGGTGGAGCATAATTATCCATGAGCTGGGGGGCAGTATCCATGAGCTGGGGGCAGTATCCATGTGCTGGGGGCAGTATCCATGTGCTGGGGGCAGTATCCATGTGCTGGGGGCAGTATCCATGTGCTGGGGGCAGTATCCATGTGCTGGGGGCAGTATCCATGAGCTGGGGCATATCCATGAGCTGGGGGCATTATCCATGAGCTGGGGGGCAGTATCCATGAGCTGGGGCAGTATATCCATGAGCTGGGGGCAGTATATCCATGAGCTGGGGGCATTATCCATGAGCTGGGGGCATTATCCATGAGCTGGGGGCATTATCCATGAGCTGGGGGCATTATCCATGTGCTGGGGGCATTATCCATGAGCTGGGGGCATTATCCATGTGCTGGGGGCATTATCCATGTGCTGGGGCACTATCCATGAGCTGTGGGGCAGTATCCATGAGCTGGGGGCATTATCCATGAGCTGGGGGCATTATCCATGTGCTGGGGCAATATCCATGAGCTGTGGGGCAGTATCCATGAGCTGGGGGCATTATCCATGAGCTGGGGGGCATTATCCATGAGCTGGGGGCATTATCCATGAGCTGCTGGGGCAGTATATCCATGAGCTGCTGGGGCAGTATATCCATGAGCTGCTGGGGCAGTATATCCATGAGCTGCTGGGGCAGTATATCCATGAGCTGCTGGGGCATTATCCATGACCTGCTGGGGCATTATCCATGACCTGCTGGGGCATTATCCATGACCTGCTGGGGCATTATCCATGACCTGCTGGGGCATTATCCATGACCTGCTGGGGCAGTATCCATGAGCTGGGGGGCAGTATCCATGAGCTGGGGGGCAGTATCCATGAGCTGGGGGCAGTATCCATGAGCTGGGGCATATCCATGAGCTGGGGGCAGTATATCCATGAGCTGGGGCAATATCCATGAGCTGCTGGGACATATTCATGAGCTGCTGGGACATATTCATGAGCTGCTGGTGCAGTATATCCATGAGCTGGGGGCATTATCCATGTGCTGGGGGCAGTATCCATGTGCTGGGGGCAGTATCCATGTGAGCTGGGGGCAGTATCCATGTGAGCTGGGGGCAGTATCCATGTGAGCTGGGGGCAGTATCCATGTGCGGGGGCATTATCCATGAGCTGGGGGCATTATCCATGAGCTGGGGGCATTATCCACGAGCTGCTGGGGCAGTATATCCATGAGCTGAGGCAGTATATCCATGAGCTGGGGCAGTATATCCATGAGCAGGGACATTATCCACGAGCTGCTGGGGCAGTATATCCACGAGCTGCTGGGGCAGTATATCCACGAGCTGCTGGGGCAGTATATCCACAAGCTGGGGCAGTATATCCACGATCTGGGGCAGTATATCCACGAGCTGGGGCAGTATATCCACGAGTTGGGGCAGTATATCCACGAGCTGGGGCAGTATATCCATGAGCTGGGGCAGTATATCCATGAGCTGGGGCAGTATCCATGTGTGCTGGGGGCATATCCATGAGAGCTGGGGCAATATCCATGTGTGAGCTGAGGCGCAATATATCCATATGTGAGCTGCTGGGGGCAATATAGAATTGTGAACTGGGGCAATATATCCATATGTGAGCTGGGGGCAATATATATCCATGGGTAAGCTGCTGGGAGCAATATATCCAGAGCTGCTGGGGGCAATATATATCCATGTGTGCTTTCACTGCCTTCGAACAGGCACCGTACTTGCTGGCAGTTGGCAAAAATTTGTGTGAGCATATGAGAGAGCTCCACAGCAATAAACCTCACAGTAATGTGCGCTGTGTGTATGAGCATTCAGTGTTATTTGGGAGTACTGATTTAAGAGTAAGAGTAGTTAAAAAAAATCCGAAAAACTCGGGGGGGGGGGTGACACCATAAGTTACCGCACCGGGTGACACCAACCCTAGTGACGCCACTGATGTACGCCCATCACAGCGTTGCGACGGGCCAGCCACACGCTGTAGCGCATGTAAGAATTGTACGTGCTACAGCAGGCGTGCTGCATCCGTTTAGAAAGCCTCCCCATCGAAGCACTACGACGCGCGTTGACGGAGCTGCAAAGGGCGATCCTCCATTGGGGGGGTATAGAGCCTTGCAGCGCTGAGTGCACTAACTGCACACTCAGCGAGGTGGCCAGATGGGCGTCAGAGTGGAAGGAACGTCCACTCTCACAGTCGTTCCTTCGGCTCTCAAAGACATTCGTCTGACACCAGCCTTGTCCTGCAATTAACTTGTATAGAAACGGTCAATAAAAGGTTTATTATAGGAATGATAGGTTAGCCTGAGTCAAAGAAAAGAAAAATGTTTCTTTAAGATGGGCAAAGTCCGCTGCGACTGGACCGGACACCTGTTCAATTTGGCAGCAGACACATTTTGACGCTCCGAATTTAGTTGCCGGCCAAATTGGCTGCTCCTGGACGAAAGACAGTCTTTTTAAAGTTAGGGTTAAAAATTAGCAATAATAAGAAAAAATAATTTAAAAAAAGCACAATATGTTGCTAGAAAAATAAATGGAGCAGAATGTTAGTGTTAGATTTAACCCTAAAACAAGCACAAACAGTAACTTATCCCAAGCTTCTAACTCAAACGGTTGAAAAAGACGCCCCATTTCAGTCCGGATTGGCCACTTTAGCCATGGCTGAACTCAGAGCGTCAACTGGTCCGCAGCTGAATTTGCACTTCTTTGTTAAAGACGCAATTTTTTCAACGCGTTGTTACATTTGTGTCATTCTCATAGGATACCGCAGGTGCTCTTTTCCTGGAAAAATAGGTGGGGGTTGTCACGACAACTATGAGCGCACTACGAAAGATGCAGGTTTAAGCAACTCACTATACGTCTATCCTAGACCCAAATAATGACTATGCAGACAACAATCCCATGCACGCACGTGCCCAACTATCCCGACAACGCCTCCGCTCACGACACGCATGTAAAGCGTGAGGAAGTGGTGCCAGGATTGCAATGCCGTACCAGTCTTCTCTCGACCTGGGGAAGCGACTACGTTTCCCATAATCCTTACACCCACTTTCTTACTCTATTCGTTATGCTGCCACCAGTTCTCATGAACACTATGCGCACCGCACCAAAAGACGCAGAGTTAAGCAATGCATTGTCTATCCTAGACCCAAATAATGACTACGCGGACAACAATCCCCACGCGCTTACCCCACCGTCCCAGCGACCGCAACTCACAATTTAATAGATACCTGAGCTTAAAACCAAAAGCAATAATCCAGTCCCTTCAATTAACATGGATCAAATCAGTCAGAGCAGAACTTAAGTTGTATTTATTATGACAACAAAAATTATGTATATCACAGTGCATTTAGGGTTACAGAAAAAATATTGATATAATATTAATTACACACAAACAGCAAATAAAAGAAACAGGATTAAAACCAGACCCTTACTCACGTCAGTAAGCTAACAGGAGCATCCGTGTACTCCTGGGGCTGGAGATTTGAAGACTGACACAGTTTCTCACGTTCTTAGGTGACCCCACAGAAACAAGCCCTGAGCCCATGCTTGGCTCAGGTATATATAGGCTGCCTTGTCCCTCTGGAGGACAGCCCCTATTTTCTACCCCCATGCACTACATTTCCCAGACTTCCATTTTCCTGGGCACGCTCAGTGCGCTTCGTCATTAACTTGATTCCCAAAGTTTGTCTCTAGTGATGAAAGAAGATGATTGCTTCTTTGAAATGCAGGACCAAGTATACCTTGGTGCCGCGGTGTCTGCAGCCAGGACTCCAAGGTGTGAATATAGGACACAGGACTTCCCAGTTCACTGAATGGGTTATTGCTTTTATTCACATCTTTCGATGGCTTGACAGAGAAAACAGTCACTGGCCTGTTAATTGCTTCCTCCAGCAGGCTAGCAACTCAGGCATTGATCATTTAGGCCAGCTGCACAAAATGGCCTGGTATCTAAAGATAGCCATAGATATAAATATGCCTATATATAGAGATATATAAACATATACATATCACGATAGGTAGACACAGGTAGATACATATATACATATCACGATAGTTACACAGATCTAATCGGTCACAGGGATACTCTCACGCCCAGTGGAGAACTGATTACTATGACGATTTTTTGTGTCCTAATAAAATACTTGTTTATTCACAGTGTATATATTGCCCCCAGTTCACACAGGATATAGTGCCCCAGACAACATGGATATATAGCACCAGACCAGCTCACATGGATATATTGCCCTACGGCGGGGGCAATATATCCACGTGAGCTGGTGTAGGGCAATGTATCCACGTGAGCTGGTGTAGGGCAATGTATCCACGTGAGCTGGTGTAGGGCAATGTATCCACGTGAGCTGGTGTAGGGCAATGTATCCACGTGAGCTGGTGTAGGGCAATGTATCCACGTGAGCTGGTGTAGGGCAATGTATCCACGTGAGCTGGTGTAGGGCAATGTATCCACGTGAGCTGGTGTAGGGCAATGTATCCACGTGAGCTGGTGTAGGGCAATGTATCCACGTGAGCTGGTGTAGGGCAATATATCCACGTGAGCTGGTGTAGGGCAATATATCCACGTGAGCTGGTGTAGGGCAATATATCCACGTGAGCTGGTCTGGGGCTATATATCCACGTGAGCTGGTCTGGGGCTATATATCCACGTGAGCTGGTCTGGGGCTATATATCCACGTGAGCTGGTCTGGGGCTATATATCCACGTGAGCTGGTCTGGGGCTATATATCCACGTGAGCTGGTCTGGGGCTATATATCCACGTGAGCTGGTCTGGGGCTATATATCCACGTGAGCTGGTCTGGGGCTATATATCCACGTGAGCTGGTCTGGGGCTATATATCCACGTGAGCTGGTCTGGGGCTATATAGCCACGTGAGCTGGTCTGGGGCTATATAGCCACGTGAGCTGGTCTGGGGCTATATAGCCACGTGAGCTGGTCTGGGGCTATATAGCCACGTGAGCTGGTCTGGGGCTATATAGCCACGTGAGCTGGTCTGGGGCTATATATCCACGTGAGCTGGTGCAATATATCCATGTGAGCTGGGGCAATATATCCATGTGAGCTGGGGCAATATATCCATGTGAGCTGGGGCAATATATCCATGTGAGCTGGGGCAATATATCCATGTGAGCTGGGGCAATATATCCATGTGAGCTGGTGTGGGGCAATATATCCATGGCAGTGGCGTAACTACAAGGGTCGCAGTGGTCGCACTTGCAACTGGGCCCTGGCATTCCACCACTGGAGGGGGCAGGCAGTGGTGGAACCACTGGTAACCCTTTATGGGCCAAGGGTCTTTAAAGTCAATGCATTTATGACTGAACAGTTCTGTAATTTTTCCTTAATAGGTTAATTAGGCAGCAGAGGCCTTGTTATTTTTCCTCTGGCTATCCATCATGAGTCTGACACTTCCTGGTGTCTCATTGCAGGTCTGGTGGTCACTTGTTGTGATCGCTCAAGTGTGAGGTGTCCCTATCTGCCTGTTGAAACAAAGTAGTTCTTCGGCACACTGTTTTCATAAAATAAATCACAAAAAGGGTGCTCATCTGCAAGAAGAACTCACCAAGGACCTATAAATGTGTAACTAAACCACAATATATCAAGAGGGCACAATAATGAAATAATATATACCAAAAGTATAATAAAAATATCTTTAAGTAGAAAAATATATGTCAGTAACAAGAGTAAAGTATCACAAATGTTACATATAGTTACAGCACACAATATGCAGCATATAGTAAGGCGGCCCCACAGGCTCAGCAAAAATAAAACACAAGAAAAACCAAATAGCTGAACCATATGAAATATGCAATATTAGGGAAAGTACAATGCAAAAAGCAGCCAAAACACAAAGTGGGTCAGTACAAACTCCTGAAAGCCAAGACAAGGCACCCCAACGTTTCGGCGATCTATCGCTTGTATCCCTATTATACTGTATATGCATTAGTTAGGGATACTAGGCGATAGGGTATCAGGGCTCAAAATTTCAAGTCCCAAGCTACCAGCCAGGCCTTAAGAGTTACTCGCCACTAGTTGCCCCTCCTAACCCCTTATCCTGCCCTGCCTCTGCATTCCTACTTGCCCTCATGTAACTTCCACTCGCCAAATGCGAGCAGGCGAGTGGAAATTTTGAGGCCTGGGTTATACTATTATTAGGTTTGGAAACCAGCAATTTTTGGATAGCGCAGGAGACATGTATACAGGTATTTTTGCAAAATGTTTTTAGTAAAATTGTAAAACTCTCTTGCTGAGGGGGGGGCCCTTCATGGATTCTTGCACCGGGCCCTGAGGTTTCTAGTTACGCCTCTGGCCCAGCACGCATGGCTATATTGCCCCAGACCTGCTCACGCATGGCTATATTGCCCCAGACCTGCTCACGCATGGCTATATTGCCCCAGACCTGCTCACGCATGGCTATATTGCCCCAGACCTGCTCACGCATGGCTATATTGCCCCAGACCTGCTCACGCATGGCTATATTGCCCCAGACCGGCTCACGCATGGCTATATTGCCCCAGACCGGCTCACGCATGGCTATATTGCCCCAGACCGGCTCACGCATGGCTATATTGCCCCAGACCGGCTCACGCATGGCTATATTGCCCCAGACCGGCTCACGCATGGCTATATTGCCCCAGACCGGCTCACGCATGGCTATATTGCCCCATACCGCTCACGCATGGCTATATTGCCCCATACCGCTCACGCATGGCTATATTGCCCCAGACCGGCTCACGCATGGCTATATTGCCCCAGACCGGCTCACGCATGGCTATATTGCCCCAGACCGGCTCACGCATGGCTATATTGCCCCAGACCGGCTCACGCATGGCTATATTGCCCCAGACGGCTCACGCATGGCTATTGCCCCAGACCGGCTCACGCATGGATATATTGCCCCAGACCGGCTCACGCATGGATATATTGCCCCAGACCAGCTCACGCATGGATATATTGCCCCAGACCAGCTCACGCATGGATATATTGCCCCAGACCAGCTCACGCATGGATATATTGCCCCAGACCAGCTCACGCATGGATATATTGCCCCAGACCAGCTCACGCATGGATATATTGCCCCAGACCAGCTCACGCATGGATATATTGCCCCAGACCAGCTCACGCATGGATATATTGCCCCAGACCAGCTCACGCATGGATATATTGCCCCAGACCAGCTCACCCATGGATATATTGCCCCAGACCAGCTCACCCATGGATATATTGCCCCAGACCAGCTCACCCATGGATATATTGCCCCAGACCAGCTCACGCATGGATATATTGCCCCAGACCAGCTCACGCATGGATATATTGCCCCAGACCAGCTCACGCATGGATATATTGCCCCAGACCAGCTCACCCATGGATATATTGCCCCAGACCAGCTCACCCATGGATATATTGCCCCAGACCAGCTCACCCATGGATATATTGCCCCAGACCAGCTCACACATGGATATATTGCCCCAGACCTGCTCACACATGGATATATTGCCCCAGACCTGCTCACACATGGATATACATGTATTGCCCCAGACCAGCTCACATGGATATCTTGCCCCAGACCAGCTCACATTTATATATATCCCCAGGCCAGCTCACATGGATATATTGCCCCAGCTCACCTCTGCCAGGCCCCTCCGAGTCATTGCAGAGGGGCGGATCCAGCAGCCGCCGCGTTCTTTCCTTCAACGAGCAGTCGCCTACATGGATATCTGCCGCTCGCCTGGAATCCCTCCTCCAGCTAGCCGTGATCTCGCGAGATCGCGGAGTTCACGTTAACTCCGTGTTCTCAATCGCAGCTGGCTGGAGAAGGGATCCCAGGCGATTGGCAGATATCCCTGCAGACGGCCGCTCGTTGACGGAAAGAACGCGGCAGCCGCTAGATCTGCCCCTCTGCTGACGAGACAGCTCCGGATTCGGACTCCGAGAGTCCGATACCAGAGATATCAATAATTAAAGGGTGGCTGGCGATGAGGTGCCGGTACAGCGCGTACTGCCTCAAAAAAACCCAAAAAACACTGGATACCGCGATTAAGGACTCAAAACGGAGACGCGAGCTACTCCACGGCAGCGCACATCGTATTCTGCAAAGGATATTGGTTCTCAGAACCTGCAAAAATCACTTTAAATTAACCTCTTAACACCGCCAGGCATGGAATGCCGTCCTGGTGGTGGGTGGGCTTGAACGCCGAGAGAGGGCACAGAACGCCTCGTGGCTTTCTGGTAACGCCTACGGCCCACCGCCGTTCCCTGCACCTGATCGACATCATTGGCTGCAGGGGGCTGCCCGAGTTCAGGCTGCTATGACGCCACACGGCATTCAGGCCCACTGAAGCAGCCAAAAATTCCAAAACCTACCTCTGATCCCACAGTGCAGAAGGCAGAACGATCCTCCATTCCCATAGTAAAAAATATTCGGGAATATTCCCAATCTATTTCATACTGTAATCCAGTGGTTCTCAAACCTGTCCTCGGGACCCCCAACCAGGCCAGATTTTGCAGATCACCTTTGGGAAATGCAGACTGAATCCTGCAATCACTGAGCAGCAAATCATATCACCTGTGCTGTGCTTCAGATATCTGGCAAACCTGGCCTGGTTGGGGGTCCTGAGGACAGGTTTGAGAACCACTGCTGTAATCTATTTGGAAGGCAGTTCTTGCCACCTACTGGCCAAATGGAGATACTGCAGGTAGAACTACAGCTCTCGTCTCCGTTTTGGCTGGGGAATGCCCGACAGGTCAGGACATTCCGCAGCCTATTTTAACCAGTTTTCGCACCTTGGGTATGTTGCCCACAGGTCTAAACCTTTGAGGGCACCTTCTGGAGGCCAAATGTAAACAACATTCATATGCCACAAATTTAATTTGCAATCATACAGCCCAGCCCAGCCCCAGATCGTGTTAACACGATCTGGGGCCGCTAAGCTATGGCTGCTACCACGGATCGTGTATACACGTGCACAGTAGTGAAGGGATTAAAGTGTCCCAGTTACCTCCAAGGTCAGAATACAGGCCTGTGTGCAGGGAGATGGGGATCTACAATGTGCCATATTTTATTCAAAACGATTATTTACTTTGTATGACATTAGATCAAGGTTGTTAAACTCCGGCCCCCAGTTGTTGATGACCAGAGAATCCTGGGAGTTGTACTCCAGCAAAAATTGTCCGACCGGAGTTTGCCATCCGTGCTGTAAGTGGCGTTTGAAAGGTCACTTTACATAATGGGATTTCCTTCTGGCAATAGGAAACATCGCTTTGCCCAACATAAATATTTTTACCTGCTGCCGCCGCCAGACCTGCCGGAGAGAATGTAAAGAATACAAACGTTGGACAAGTACATAAACTGCTCATGAAATATTCAGCCACGCTGCCGCGAGGTGCCGCTGATAAAGCTTTCTTTTGAAAGTGACCTGACCTAGTTTTAGACAACTGGTTGCATGACGCTGCAACAGACGCTTTGTAGCTGGGCAGGATTCATTTTCCCGAGTGGTTCTTCAACTCGAAGTGCAGGCGTCACGCAGATATAAAAGACGAGGGCGCTCAGCAGTGAACGCTCTCTCCATCCAGACTATTCCCACCTGTGTAACTCTCAGTCGCAAGAGGGGTTAATCTCAAAGCACCGAAATTTCAGAGTTTTGCACTTCGTTGACAACTATTTTCATTAGGGATTCACCGATACTGAAGATGTTTTAAGAGAGTATGGATACTTTTTTTCAGGTACTCGCCGACAGAGTACCAATACTTTTATTTAAAGTCATGTGACGCTTTCCAATAAATAATTTAGGATTTTGCTGAAAGCCGTCCAATTTATGTTGAAATTGAAATGTATGTCCAGACACCCAATTTACCTCCTGCACACTCCCTGACCAAACAGAGACATATATATATATATATTACAACCCCCGACACACACAGAGCTCAGACACATGTATACACACTCAGACCCCTGATCAGTGTGTGTACGTACACACACAACGGGGTGGCTGGCTGAATGCCCCAGTGGAATTCTACCATGCCCCTGTGGTTGGCCGCATTCCATTGAGTGGCCACTCGGTGGTAATCCCCGCAAGCCACGATCTTTCGGCCTGGAGGGGGGGGGGTTACTGAGCAGCCACTCAAATGGAACGCAGCCAGCTGCAAGGGCATGAGAAAAAGCCACTGGAGCATTCAGTCAGCTGCCCCTAGCCCCTCCGATGCAGACAAGCCAGTTCAGCATTGGTTTCCGGTATTGGGGACATCTGCATGAGTACCTCGTGCAGATCCCGTTATCGGCACAGATTCCAATACTAGTAACAGTGCACCCCTAATTTTCATTAATCGATTAGAGTCAGAATGAGCTAAATGTTAATAACCCCAGACAGTACTTGGGAGCTGATTGCAGAAGATCTGCCGCTGCCTTACTGTGTATGATTTAGTTCTAGGGTTATATCAGACATAACCAGTTTTTATTTAGTTTACAACAGTAGCAGAACTATAGCACAGACCATGGGGTACTGACACTTGGTGGAGGAGCTGTACTGCTGCCAGTGTTTTATCTTTATTACTTGGAGTCCTGTGCCCCCACATCACCCTCACTGCCTCCCTCTGTGCTCTGGAGCCCTCCCTTAGGTCCGGTCCTTAACCAAACGCACTCATTCTCACCTCTGGTCCCTCCCCCACGGAGTTTGTTTATGAAATTAATTTTAAAAAAGGGATGCCCTACGTACCCTGACCGCGTTAGCTTATTAGGTCACGTGTAGTGCTGCCCCTCTTCTCACCATGCTTTGCATGCTGACATGTCTATCCAACTGTTGGCTTGGGGAGAAAGCAGACTTGGCCTTCAGCTGTGTATGCAGCATCAATCCATCACACTGACCAGGCGCTCGTATACATTGTGTGTGAGAAGCAAATCGGGTATATACGTGCGAAAGTTACGTACGCTACGCAAATTGCACAAAATAAAAGGAACACTATGTAAAAATCATTTAAGTAAAAAATTTGTATTTTTTTTTAATCAGATAAATCGGTTAATCGAAAAAATTAATTCGGCTAACTAATCAATTATGAAAATAATCGTTACTTGCAGCCATAGCCGTGATCCAGTCTTATTCAGAACATCCCTGGTTAAAGTACTCTTCTGGAAGTTTTCCCCCAGCATGGTTGTTCTCAAACAATCATCACACAAGCCCACACCGGCCTCCCACCGCCTTCCAGAAGAAGCCTCTCCAAGCTGCTAAAGCTTGTGTCTCTTCTCACAGCAACAAATATGTTTTTTTGTTTTTTTTATAAAGCAAGTGGGCTGCTGGCTCTAAAGACAACATGTACAGCACTCCAACGCAATACAACTTCAGTTACCAAGTTAACCCCTAGCTGCCCAGGTATTTCCTATGGAAATCCCTATGGTGGAGATTGGGAGATATGGGGGTCCAAAGCAGTGGCGTCACTAGGGTCGGTGTCACCCGGTGCGGTAATTTATGGTGTCACCCCCCCCCCCCGAGTTTTTCAGATTTTATTTTTTTAACTACTCTTACTCCTAAATCAGTACTCCCATATAACACTGAATGCTCATACACACAGCGCACATTACTGTGAGGTTTATTGCTGTGGAGCTCTCTCATATGCTCACACAACTTTTTGCCAACTGCCAGCAAGTACGTTGCCCGTTCGAAGGCAGTGAAAGCACACATGGATATATATTGCCCCCAGCAGCTCTGGATATATATTGCCCCCAGCAGCTCACCCATGGATATATATTGCCCCAGCTCACATATGGATATATTGCGCCTCAGCTCACATATGGATATATTGCCCCAGACCAGCTCACACATGGATATATTGCCCCAGACCAGCTCACACATGGATATATTGCCCCAGACCAGCTCACACATGGATATATTGCCCCAGACCAGCTCACACATGGATATATTGCCCCAGACCAGCTCACACATGGATATATTGCCCCAGACCAGCTCACACATGGATATTGCCCCAGCTCTCATGGATATTGCCCCCAGCACACATGGATATGCCCCAGCTCCTCTCATGGATATTGCCCCAGCTGCTCTCATATATATACTGCCCCAGCTGCTCTCATTGATAATGCTCCAGCTGCTCTCATGGATTTGCCCCAGCTCATGGATATACTGCCCCAGCAGCTCATGGATATACTGCCCCAGCAGCTCATGGATATGCCCCAGCAGCTCATGGATATGCCCCAGCAGCTCATGGATATGCCCCAGCAGCTCATGGATATGCCCCAGCTCCTCTCATGGATTTGCCCCAGCAGCTCATGGATATGCCCCAGCTCCTCTCATGGATATGCCCCAGCTCCTCTCATGGATATGCCCCAGCTCCTCTCATGGATATGCCCCAGCAGCTCATGGATTTGCCCCAGCTCACTCATGGATATGCCCCAGCTCACTCATGGATATGCCCCAGCTCCTCTCATGGATATGCCCCAGCAGCTCATGGATTTGCCCCAGCTCACTCATGGATATGCCCCAGCTCACTCATGGATATGCCCCAGCTCCTCTCATGGATATGCCCCAGCTCCTCATGGATTTGCCCCAGCACCTCATGGATTTGCCCCAGCAGTTTATGGATTTGCCCCAGCACCTCATGGATTTGCCCCAGCAGTTTATGGATTTGCCCCAGCAGTTTATGGATTTGCCCCAGCAGCTCATGGATTTGCCCCAGCAGCTCATGGATTTGCCCCAGCAGTTTATGGATTTGCCCCAGCAGCTCATGGATTTGCCCCAGCAGTTTATGGATTTGCCCCAGCAGCTCATGGATTTTGCCCCAGCAGCTCATGGATATGCCCCAGCTCCTCTCATGGATATGCCCCAGCTCCTCTCATGGATATGCCCCAGCTCCTCTCATGGATATGCCCCAGCTCCTCTCATGGATATGCCCCAGCAGCTCATGGATTTGCCCCAGCTCACTCATGGATATGCCCCAGCTCACCTCATGGATATGCCCCAGCACCTCATGGATTTGCCCCAGCAGTTTATGGATTTGCCCCAGCACCTCATGGATTTGCCCCAGCAGTTTATGGATTTGCCCCAGCAGTTTATGGATTTGCCCCAGCAGCTCATGGATTTGCCCCAGCAGCTCATGGATATGCCCCAGCTCCTCATGGATTTGCCCCAGCACCTCATGGATTTGCCCCAGCAGTTTATGGATTTGCCCCAGCAGTTTATGGATTTGGCCCAGCAGCTCATGGATTTGCCCCAGCAGCTCATGGATTTGCCCCAGCAGTTTATGGATTTGCCCCAGCAGTTTATGGATTTGCCCCAGCAGCTCATGGATTTGCCCCAGCAGCTCATGGATTTGCCCCAGCAGCTCATGGATTTGCCCCAGCAGTTTATGGATTTGCCCCAGCAGCTCATGGATTTGCCCCAGCAGTTTATGGATTTGCCCCAGCAGCTCATGGATTTGCCCCAGCAGCTCATGGATATGCCCCAGCTCCTCATGGATTTGCCCCAGCACCTCATGGATTTGCCCCAGGCCCCCATGGATTTGCCCCAGCAGCTCATGGATTTGCCCCAGCAGCTCATGGATTTGCCCCAGCAGCTCATGGATTTGCCCCAGCTCACCTCCTGGTCCTGGTCCGGATAGCGGCCCAGGCAGCACCTCTCCGCCGCGTTTTTCGCTCCTTCTGAGCGTCCGGCGCGCAGCTTGGGCGCTCGTCTGGGGGAGCCACGTGACCAGCCGCGATTGGCTGGTGACGTATTTCCTCCAGGCGAGCGCCGAAGCTGCATGCTTCGGACGCTCGCACGGAGCGAATCCGCGGCGGTGGCGTCGGTGGCGGGCGGTGGGTGAGACACCCGCCCTTAGGGTGACGGTGTCACCCTAAAGGCGGGTGTCACCTGGTGCGGGCCGCACCCCCCGCCCCCACGTTACGACGCCACTGGTCCAAAGGACTCCCAAATCGATGGCAGAGCACGGCCTTTCCAATGATACCAAACATCACCAGGTTAAGTGTAAACAGAAACTTTTTTTCCCCCCCTTTATTAATTTCAGCACTATTGTTCACTTTTCAATTATAATGTGAATAGTGGTGCGCGAACGAAAAATGACTTATTTTTTTTTAGCTAAAAAATCACGTATTTTCTTAGAATAATACAGTAACGAATTCCCACTACTATTGTTTTAAAAAATGTACCCCATAGAATATATGTAATGGCCCAGATGATAAAATGTGGAAAAATTACTTTGAAATTTTATGCTAGGGTCAGACGAATGCATTCTGTGCGTCCTTGCAGTACGGACGTACATTCTGACTGACGACAAGGTAGTGGCCACACAGTCCGTTTTTGTGACTGACGGTTTTTTTGACTGATGTAGATGGGAAATAAATTAATATGAAAACCATTTTGTCCATCAAAAATGCTGGACGTATAAATGCAGTCTGTCTGACCACGTTCCATCACTCACACACAAAGCTATGCGGACGTTGCAGACGTACCGCACTCTGAGTCCGTTCTAGCGGATTTACGTTCTTTCCTAACCTGCGTCAGTTTGCCGCATCCGTTGTGCGTCTGCACTTCCGTGCGGACGTACTTTGTGTGTGTGTGGCTCCATTGGTCAGAACGCCACGGACGTACAAATGTGCAGCAACATGGACGTGATCAGTGCGCTCGTCTGACACCGGCCTTAATGGAGATTCACATTTTTTTTACATTTTTTGTTATAGCATCCTGGCAGAGCATGACGTATACACATAATGATATATTTATGAATCTGCCGGGAAAAAAAGGATATATAATATGTCTGGGTCGTACAATAAAACGTGACTTCAAATCGTGTTTAAACATGATGAGCAAAACAGGTAAAAATGAGCTCAGCACACAGGGGTGAAGTGGTCCAGCAGTGAAGGGGTTAAGGCTCTTTACAAAACCTGCTGCTCCCATGCAAACCCAGGGCTGCAGATGGCGTAAATGTAAAGGAACACTCTACTCATCCTGACCACTTTATACATCCAGATCACTTTAAAAGACGAGTCCACCCCTTCCCTGAACGCTGCGACGGACGCCGGTAGGCACATCAGTACGGGCGCACCTAGTGAGCTCGTCTGACACCGGCCTTAGACACTCTCAGCACCACTGGATCAGAGGTAGCTTTCGGATAGATATATATGAAGTTACGTGTTACGAGATTCTTCAAAAACAAAGGGCTCTATTAAATTCTTCGCGCAAACGTTAACGTGTGCGCAAAAACGCATTAACGCGAGGGGAAAAACCCTTTGCGCATAACGTCGTATTACAATGTCCGTGCAAAAAATGCGTGTTAACTTCTACCGCGGGTGAACCTGCGCAAGCGCAATGTACGTTGCGTGTCCTAAACTTAACATCGTGAGCGCAAATGCGTTTGTGCGCTGGTACGCGTATGGTATTACAATCTATGCACAAAACTTATCGGACAGCGTTTGCGCGTATAATTTTAACTCCTTTTAAAAGCTGGTGTTAATGATAAATCGGAATGTCCTGCCGAACCCAAATACACCAGCCTGAAAAAAAAATACAGCAAAGTATAGTTACACATTCTACACATACCCAAACAATAAAATTGAGAGGTTGTGTGTGTTTTTATTATTGCTGCAGCATATATACGCAGATTGATTTTGACAGGCGCAAAAACTTTACGCGAGACAATTGTGGTTCTTAATTCTGATTGGCTGAATCGCGTGAAAAAGCAGTCCGCGCAGCATTAATGCGTGCGCGTTTTTGAGCGCGTTATTTTTTAACGGATGGAAAAATGCGCTTGGATTGTAATACCAGCGTTAATTTACGTGTGTTAACGTTTAACACTTCGAGCACAAATTAACACGCTGCACGAGCGTTTTTATGCATAGAATTTAATAGAGCCCGAAAACATTAAACCTGGGAGTTTTTTGCAGAATACCATCATGAGCCAAGAGCGGCGAGCTCCCTTGGTATTGCCGGCTGTTTTCAGCATGAGCCATTGTTAACAGCTCCTAAGCAAAGTGTAGGAGCCGTTAAAGTACCGTAAAGAGCCACGAATACCAAACCGGCGTAGCAGCTCTAAGCCGCCTAGTCATGGGCGAAGGTGTGGGGGCGCCATGATACAGAAAGGATTAGACCTGGGGTTGCCAGATCTACTGGGTTTCCGGTTTCATATAACTTATTCATGTTGCGGGGCAAAGCGCCCTGTAGCATGTAGAATTCATATGCTGCATTTAGGATAGTAAAGAATCCAAGATGTCCTGCCTTGATTAGTTAACGGATTTCCTCCTGACATATAATATACATGTTGCAGGGCTGCACCCTGTCTGTCCATTCAATCTGCAAGAAATAGTAAAATGTGCTTTAATAGATTACATAGTTAATAATTCAGAATGGTTACATAGTAGTTGCTAGGTTTTAGTATCAAATCAAGTGTGTCACCCCTCTCCTCCTAGATTGTAAGCGCTCGACCAAGGTCCTCTCCTATTGTTCTGTTTATCTTGTATGAATATTGGTATTCTGTCTCACCCATTGTACAGCGCTACAGAACTTGTTAGCGCTTTATAAATACTTGTAACTGTAAGGTAAGTAAAAGCTGAGAATATATTTTCAAAATGCAAGATACATTTCTGTCTCTAGGGTGCGCTGCCGTTGTTTGTCTTACACATGTATAGGATCACGGATAAACACAGCAAAAAAAATTTAAATAAATTAAATCAGAGTATTGCGTGAAGTGTATACAGTTTGAGAGCTCCACAGCAATAAAACTCTCGGTAATGTGCGGTATGTATGAGCGTATCACAGAGATCCACAGCAATAAAACTCTCAGTAATGTGCGGTATGTATGAGCGTATCACAGAGATCCACAGCAATAAAACTCTCAGTAATGTGCGGTATGTATGAGCGTATCACAGAGATCCACAGCAATAAAACTCACAATGTGTGGTATGAATGAGAATTAAAAGCTCTGTAAGAATTTGGCAGAATCAATAGAGTGCAGCCAATGGTTTACGGTAACCCACATAGTGCTGCCTTGGTATCCTGGACACATATTACTATTCCATGCAGAGTGGAACACATGTGAAATCGCTGCCCTGAAACATGTATAAATCATTTGATGCAGGAAGGAAATCAAGGCAGGTCACCTGGGATTCCTTTCCTTGCAGCATATGGATTCGGCATCCTGCGGGGTGGCACTTGTCATGCACTGTCCATGAGCATGAATAAATTACAGGTGTCCTGGAAACCATGGAGGATCTGGCAACCCTACTGCAGCCTGCCCCTTGGACTGCTCTCCGTAATGACCCCCGGCTGGTCTCCATGCTCCTGGTTTCTTACATTAGTATTCAAAGTATCTCTGCAACCGGCTTTCAGCAGTAACTTCAACTATGGCAACCGGAGTAGGACATATCACGAGTGGACCAAGAGATATATACACGCGTTATAGGCTGTCTCCTACCATTCTCTCTCTTTCAGTGTTTGTGGCCTTCCCTCTCACACCATATGGACCGTCACAACAACTCAGAAGAGGAGCATGAGGTCCACACTCCTGCCACCCACTCACTATACAGCCCTGCAGGCTGCACTAGGCTCAAGCCTGGGCTCACTCAGTGTATTCCATGGCAAGAGATGTGATGGCAGCTCCTCCCATTCATGTAAACAGCACCAGCAGAGGAGCGTTCAGTTGCTAACTTAGCAACTTGCCACTGAACGCCGTTCTGCAGCTCAGCGCTCAGCACTGCTAACTTAGCACTTGCAGCCCAGTTGAGAGGTGCTGCGGGGTTAGTTGAGTGTGACGTGGGAAAGATGGCTGCCTCCACGCAGCTAATAATCAATAAGGAAATGTTCAGTTTGAAGTTTTGGTGGAGCAAAACACCAAATGTTTATTGGACCATGGTAAACATTAACACTAAAGTGGTAATAAAATGACAACGGTGGATTTTGCAGAAACAGCACCTTTCACTAAGCAATCCTCTGCCCTTTCACTTCCATATTCACAGCCAAAGCGTTCAGTAAGACTGCTGCAGCAAACTGAACTGCTGCAATGGAACAATTTAGCAGCTGCTGAGGAACTGAACGCGACTCCGTGCTATTGGCTCATAGCAGCAGTCTGCTCAGCAGCTGTTCCCTGACAGGTGGCCTGAGAGCTCCTCCCATCTCACCCCCTCAGTGCTATTGGCACATAGTCAGGGCATGCGCAGTGTAATGTATGTCACAGTCGCTGACACTGGGCAAGGAAAGGGTCTGGGATAGAGTCTGCAGGGAAGGGGGGTATAGAGTCTTCAGGGCAGGGGGGGATTTAGCACATTGCTGAATAGAGGGGCTACTGGTGGACCACCTACACTGCAAACAGACAAGTGGGAGACAATGGAATGCAATGAAGGAGCCATAGGCTGGTGGGTATGGGAGAGCTTTGCTAAATTACTGGTGATGGGGGCAAATCTAGAATGATCTGGAAATTATATGTATATATATACTGTATATTTATTATTGCAGACCCATCTGCACATCACACCAATTCAAAGAACTGCTTCCCAGAGCTCCTTTGATACATTCCCCACATGCAGCAAGGAACTCTGGGTAGGAAATGCAAATGACATCTGTCTCACTTTTATTGAATCCTGGGTGGCTTCTGCAATAATAAACATAACCATAAGAATTATACCCCTATCCTCTTCTTACAGCTTCTCCCATGTAAGTTACCTTCTTAAACCTACTAACCCCCCAAGCCCCCCCCCCACCGCCCCGACCCCCCTCCCTTTTCCCGTAAATGAAAACACAACAAAGTATTGGCATTTTGAAAAGGTCATGTCTTTTATTACTTAAGGCCAAATTCTTTGCCTCTAAGGCAGAATTATTATTATCGATCCTCGTATGCCAAATACGCTACACCAGATAACACTGGCAGCCAGATAACACTGGCAACTGCAATGCACCACAAGCATTGCCCAGAAATAGCGCCCCACGTGGCTAAGCAGGATGACCACACGTCTGCTCATTGTATTTTTATGGCAGATAGTAGGGATGTGCGTTTCGGGTTTCGGAATTTCGGAATTTTCACGAAATTTCCCGATTCGTGTTTTCGGATCCGGCCGATTTTCCGAAAATTTTTAGATCCGAAAATGGTAGATCCGAAAAGTTTTCCAAGCCGAAACTAAATATTTTCGGAATTTTCGAATGGACTTGAAATATGTCAAATCGAAATTTATTTTTGCTCTATTCATGATTTGATCTTTATTTAATAAAAAAAAATACGATAGAATCGCCAGAATTATCGTAGACACTTTGAAACGAGGAGAACAGAAGTTCTGAAAAAAAGAAAATTTCCGAAATTTCCGAAAAGTCGATACAAAAAACGAGCAAAGTGACACGAAAATACGAAAAATGGTTGATATTCGGAAAAAAAAAATGTACACGAAAAACGAACCGAATCGAAAAGTTTAAACATCCGAACAAATCGAACCGAATCGAACCGAAAAAAAAATCGGTGCACAAGCCTAGCAGATAGCAGGCCGAGAGGATCTGCAAACCAGGAAGGCACCTGAGCCTGGCCGTATGAAACCACAACTCACCCCGTACCCTGCAGACCCTCCCCCCACTATCGCCCTCCACGTGCCAGGCCGCCTATTTCACCGCCACCAAAAACGAGGACCCTCTTTTTACTGCCACCAATAAAAACCCGTGACCTTTCCTCTTACCCCACAAAAGGCTCCTTATCGCGCCTTCAATGAAGAGTGTGTTCCCAGCCTTATCACTCCTTCAATGAACTCCTCACTTCTTGCTCCTATTTCGGGGTGCTCCAAAACCATTGCCAGATAACATCAGCAAATGCAATGCACCACACATATTGCCCAGAAATAGTGGCCCCACGTGGCTAAGCAGGATGACCACACGTCTGCTCAGGGGTCTCTTTATATCGCAAATAGCAGGCCGAGAGGATCTGCAAACCAGGAAGGCACCTGAGCTTGGCCGTACAAAACCACACTCACCCCGTACCCTGCAGACCCTCCCCCTACCATTGCATCCCCACGTGCCAGGCCGCTATTTCACCACTCACAATACCTATCTCTTCTCTAGCTGTCCCCTAAATGTAGTACCATAATATCTGGCTTACCCCACTTTCTCCTGGATGTCTTTGCTATTTCCAATAACTGCCCCACCCCCTACCTTGCTTCCCTATCCAGCTAATCCCTACTTCAATTACACTGCACCCCGGGGTCGCTCCTCTCTTGGTGCCAGCAGCATGACTCTCCATCCAGTGCACATAGGAGTGTCCCAGGATCCGCACTCTTATTGCACGTCCTGCAAATAACCAAAATGTAAACTATTAACTGTAATGCACACACACACACAGTGTACCCGAACTGAAAAGAAACCAAAAGAAACAAGGAAACAATTTATTATTATTAAAACAAAACAATTGTTCCCCATAAGTTTTCCCTTCATTTCTTTAATGACCTCACATATCTCCTATATACTTCCAATTTCCATCTCCCCATCTTTTTAATTCGATCCTTTGGGTAACCCAATTCTGCCTCAGTACCAGCAGCTCCTATCCTGAAAGAATGGGGGCAAATGTAACTCCCCTTTCAACCAAGCCCCTCCGTGGCCTGCTGCGGAACCATTTTGAATTGATACCCGGACAAGTTAGTACCACCCTTGTGCCCCCAGAACATGCGACCGTTTGAAGGAGTCGCCTCCAAGTATCCCCTCATACATACCACTGGGCATACTTCCCCACCATGGGCACCTAGAGCAATTGTTTCCTCAATCCTTATGGCAGCTGAAAAACTAAAACAAATGCTGCCCTACAAAGATTGTTATCAGCTCCATCTTATCTCCTACTTGTACTCTGCTGTCAAGATCTTCCTCACCATGAATTGTTTAGCCCAGTCCTCTTCTTCCTTTAACCGAGCAAAGTATGAAATACCACTAAATAGTTCCAAGCTGTCCTTTATTGACTTACCGCCGAACTTCAGTAGCTATTTGAAAACAACATTCTGCCCTACCTCCTCTGTCCCTTTAAAACTCGATCCAACCCTTTCACTGCTTGCTCTACGGTGCCCATGTCTTCTGCAACAACAATCTCCTCACCAAATCATTGATGCCCTCTAACTGCTCCCCATCTGGCAAAGAAATGGAGGGCAGTCTTCACCCTGGATTTTTTTTTTTTATTATTATTAATTATTATTTTATTTATTTATTTATTTATTTATTATTATTATTTTTTTTTTCTTTTTTCCTTCTTTCCTCCTCCCCCTCCCAGTGCCAAATGTCGGAACACATCCCACCTGAAACTGGACAATGTATCCGCCACCACCTTCCTTACCCCCGGTATGTGATTTGCCGTGAAATTAATATTGCTTTCAAACATATCAACACCAAATACCTGACATAGGCTACAACCTGCGGTGATGATGCAGACAACATATCAACATCAAATACCTGACATAGGCTACAACCTGCGGTGATGATGCAGACATGTTATTCAGCACTTGCACCACACCTTGAATATCAGACCCAAAAAAAGGGGGGAGGGATGTTTTTTTATTTTTTTACATTTTTTTATTATTTTTTTAATTTTTTTTTATTATTTATTTATTTATTTATTTTTTAATTTATTTTTTAATTCTATCCCCCACAGTGGTATTGCCCCGACGATTGGAAAATAAAAAATTCCAGAAACACCAAGCTTTGCACCCATCCATTGAATCCACTCCTGGGCCATTTGCCTGCTCACCATTTGAAATTACACTAGACCATTTGATCTTAATGTCTGGCCATTCCCCCCCAAACAACCTACAATTCTCCCCGATCAACTAAACTTATATTGTTACCCCCCCCCCCCGATCCTACCTCATTCTCCAGTCCCTTTGGAACACGTTACCATGAAATCGTCCAAGTAATGTACTATACGTCTCCTCCCCGCTCTCTTCTCCACTAAGCAATGCAAAAAAGTAGGAAGCCTTTAAAAAGGGAGCATGGGATATTGCACACCCCAATGGGTAAACAGATATCGATGTAAAATTACCCATCGAATTTACACCCCATTAAAAGAAAACCCCCTGGACACAGCGGTACGGCCTGAAGGCTGCCTCTAGATCAAGCATAGGTAACTCTGTCCCCTCGCCAGCTACCCTTACCAAAATCACCACCTGATTGAATGAATGGTAGCTAACAGAAACATCTTCCCTACTTATTGCCTCTGCAAAGAAACGGCCGTCCCAATGTTTATTTGTATGTATTTTCCTTACATTCCCTTGCTCTGTGTATCATGTAGAGTATTGTATTCCCTCTGTATAGCGTAACCTCTGTATTACGATCCAGTCTTTGTATAGTGTACACCCCCCTGTAAGTAATGAATTCCTTTTGTTTTCACATGCTTCCATCAGCCCCTCCCCCCAGCAACTAAGGTCACCAGCTCACTGTTATCTGATCCATTGTTCGCATCTGAGAGTGACTCCATTGTTTGTGCACCTTCCCCCTCTGTATGTTTTGTTTTCCCTTTGCGAAATGTAAATAATGCCGTCTCCATTTTGAGTTGAGAAAGAGCAAAGATGTTCTGTACATTAGTGGCTGCATTGTCCTCCATTTTATGAGTCCTCAGCCTGGAATCCTTTATCAATAGAACCAAGCTGCACATGTGAAAGTCTTTAACCTCCGTCCACAATAAAACTGATTCTTGCTTAGTATATTAATCTATAGACCCGAAGTTAAATCAACCGAACTAACCTAATGACACAGCATTTGCTAACATACAGAATCACTGTTTAGTTCATAAGCCTCTTCAGAAATTATAACAGACACATTTAGATGTGTATTTGGTTAGTAATTGTTATATATTCATAAATCTGGCAGAAACAATCTGGATTAATTTAGTTGCGCAAATGTAAGCTTAAACAGATTGTACAGTTACTGCTGCAACACTTCCTCATTGGCAGAAGCACATGTGACTTTTTGAGGTTTAAGATGGCTGCCAGCCATGCGGTCACTGACTACCTTGTTTATAAAATCATACAGACTATACAAATAATAAGGTTTGATCAAGTATTACAAAGTGAAGCAAATATCAACGAGCATATTCTAGCTAACAATGCAAATCACTAGAACGGATAAATTAGCGCGTATTTAACCCAATAAATTACACACACACACACACATATAGTATATTATCAACATAGCTTCAAATTCACTGAATTAATACACTTAATACTTATCCACTCCCAGGCTTTATTATGATGATGGTACAAGTGTGAAATAAGAGTGAGTTACTGCACATGTTTCCTCTATTCCTGAAATAAGTCTCTCCTCTCCCTCAATAAAGTCAAAGTTACCATTCTAAATAATTATTTACTCAACTGTAGCAAGTGCTCAAAACAAAAGATTGTACATTACTGCTGTGTCACTTTAAAATTGCAACAATTAGAATAGTGAACTTAAATACAGTATACAAATTAATTTGTTCATCAACTTATTGCTTAGCCCTTGGGGTTACTCCAACATTATTTAAAACACACAGCTCTTTGAATAACCCTGTAAATCATAACCCACATAAAAGGCCAGCATGTGAAGCTGCTTGAGAATCCACTAAAGGTGTTACTCAGTAATGCACGTATGGTGCTTTTCTCATTCGGCACACTATAGAGTTATAGTGACTAATGTCCAGTGATTCAGTCTGTTATATCAAGTTCCTATGTGTGATTACATTCCCTTTGTGTTGTCTCCGTGTGCTATGGCTAGGTCCTTGTGGGATCTCTGTGTGCTATGGCTAGGTTTCTGTGTGTTTCTATTGTGTGATTACGGCGTGTTATAGCAAGTTTTTATTTTATTTTTATGTTTATTATATATATATTTTTTATTTTATTTATTTTTTTATTTTTATTTATCTTAGTGTTATTTTACATTAGTGATTTCAGTGTGTTATAGAGAGGAATTTCGTGATTTCAGGGTGTATGATAGCTACATCATTAGCGTGACTTTGTGTGTTATACCGAGGTCCTACGTGTGATTTCACTATGTATAGTGAGTTCCTTCTGTGTGTATGGTGAGGGCACATGCGTGTATAGGGAGGCCCTTTGTTTGATTACGGTGTTTATATGGGTTGCTTATTATGATTTTGGCTGCAGCCATGGATGATACTAAAATTGGACAGTCAGTCATGTGCTATACTGAGCACATAAACTAATAAGGCACAGCAGTCCACAGACAGCCAAAGCAAAATTACTGGAAACCCCAATGCCCCTAATAACATACAAAACAACAAATCACTGAATTCTGGCAGAGTTATCCCAGAACAATAACCCATTAGAAATTACTATCACGCAGCTCGACACCAAATGAACAAGGAATACAGTATTGCAAATTGAAACAAATATAAATAAGCATACACTAAATAAACCTACAAATCCATACAATGGGAAACCCACACCTATCCTTCCAATAAATAATGGAACTAGGAATATATATAGCAGACTTATGATAATAGAGTATGCATAACAGATTGATACTGCAAGTAATACTTATCCAGTCATTGGTTTTCATACGATGATGGTGATGGCAAAATGGAGCTCGCCGCCGCTCTGTCTCTGAAGTTCTTAGTAAAAGAAAAATTACTGCAATACCAAAAAAGTCCCACGCCCAGCCTCTTGTATCCTCCCTTCCCCCTCCTTTTCCCTTGTTTATCTCCCCATTGTAGCCAATCACAAAGAGCCATGTTTTAGCTCATAAAACAAAGGCGCCCATGCCTGATCCCATAGAACAAAGGGAACTCACTCCCTTTCACTTTTGTGTAATACAGGGATAATTCTTAAACCTCACTTCATTCCTAATTAGTCTTTCTCTCGAATTTATAGCGGGAGGCTTTTTATCTCACTTTTTTGTCGTCCACCACAACCGTTGTGTGTGTGTGTGTGTGTGTGTGTATATATATATATATATATAACACCAAAAAAGAGCACTCCATATCAATGACCACCCTCATCCACCATTTTCTGCAAAAGAACACATTTCAAAAATTCAAAAAACCCACTTGTGTTGCAAGTTTAGGTTAAGTGCAACCCCCCTCTGTGGTTTGTTCTATACATATGGAGAGCTGACTCCTCTCCTGGGTATGCACCCCTCCCTGTTCACGGGTGTGTCCCACCGTGACAGCCTATAAAGGCTAGTGCCGTCTGGGGAGCTCCAGGGTGAGTAAATCCCGTAAATGCAGATGCGTCAAATTAGATAGGACCTGTCAAAGATGGGGTACATTGGCGACTGTGACAGGCTTACGCAAACTATGATCATACTTTGTTAACTGAATCCCCATCATTTTATCATCTCAGTCAGGTTTTCTGAATTTTTTAAATGTGTTTTTTTTCAAAAAATGGTGGATGAGGGTGGTCATTGATATGGAGTGCTCTTTTTTGGTGTTTTGTATTTGAAGTCTTAGATGCACCTGCTTGTGTTGCAAGTTTAGGCTGAGTGCAACCCCCCCCCCTGCGGTTTGTTTTATATATATATACTGTATATATACCCAGGCTGCATAAAAGTGGGACAGATGTCATTTGCATATCCTTCCCAGAATTCCTTGCTGCATATGGGGAATGTGGCACAGGAGCTCTGGGATGCAATTCATGAAATTGCTGCGATGTGCAAGTGGCTTCTGCAATAATAAACACTAATATATATATATATAGTGCTTTTTTTCTGGAAAAATCGGTGGGGGTACTCTCACGCCTGGGGAAAAACTATTTTCATGTCCTCATAAACAATAGATGTAGCTCACTTAAAGGAAGACACTATAAAAGGGAACCATATTTTTTAATACTGAGTTCCTTTAAATGAACTACAACTATTGTTGTAACCCTATGGGGGTTATCCACTAAGTGCCTCTGTTACAAGAAAAATCTGTATTGCAGGGCAGTTAGCTGTTTTTTTTGGGGGTTTTTTTGCAACGATGGCACTGAGTGGATAATCCCCTAGCATTTGTGAGCACAACAGCAATGAAACTCACAGTTTTGCTGAGTATGTATGAACTCCACAGCAATAAAACTCACAGTTATGCGCAGTGTGTATGAGCTCCACAGCAATGACACAGTAATGCGCAGTGTGTATGAGCTCCACAGCAATGACACAGTAATGCACAGTGTGTATGAGCTCCACAGCAATAAAACTCACTACCACCTTACAGTTGCAGCTCCTCTGATCACACCGCTTGCCTGACAAATGACAATCCACAGCTCTGGCAGATGTGTGTAGACATGCCGCACCCCCCCCCTCCCCATGCTGTTCAAAGTTTCAGCGGCTGCAGAGAGAGGGAGAGCAGCCCTCCCTTATCACTTACTGGGGCCGGGGGTTATCAGTCCCTACATACACTCCTGTCAAACGGAAGCGTTCAGGAGCAACATGAGCCGCCGAGCGCTTCCGATTCTCTGCCACTGCAGGAGGAGGGAGGAGCATCATGCTCTCTCCTGTTAGCTCTGGCTGGTGATGAGGTGCCGGTACTGAGTGGTGAGGTGCCGGTACTGAGTACCCCCCGAGTACCCCCTGAAAAAAAGCCCTGTATATATATATATATCATATAAAAAAGCATTACCCTATTGGGTTAACAGTGTTATAGGCGCTGAGGGATGTTGCTGGAAAAAAATGTGCACTAAACCTATAAGGATACAAAGAAGAAAAAATGCAGCTCACCGATTGGGTATATTCCTCACCCACAAGCACAAATACATACAAAATATATCACTGTATATCCGGGAGCGCAGTTATTTACATTGGAATTTCAACCTTTCTCTAGTGCAATAATGGAGCAGTAGGGAGTCCGTTTTGGATATATTCGAAGAATCCCTGAATATTTGAGACCCAACAAAAAAACCTAATTATGCAATATCATATAGTCCATATGAAGAAAAAAACAAAATACAGTAGATCACTCACAAGTCTGGAGCTAATATAGCTCAATGAATCCGCATATGAACCACTAGGAGGACGCCTCCCATCAAAACGGGGTCCGTAAATCCTGGATTCCACTTCGAAGTATGAAACCCTTAGAACTCTCGAATGCCTTGGAATAAAACAAAGATATAGCCAAAGACGATATAAACTGTGCACTCTTAATGGGTGGCTCGATAGCCAGGCATTAGACCACTTCCGGGGGGGTCTCACCCTTGTCATGTCACTATATGCTATTATACTAGCATACTATACACTACTATATGGTATTGCACAATTAGTTTTTTTTTCTTGTGTCTCTAATATTCAGGGATTCTTCGAATATATCCAAAACGGACTCCCTACTGCTCCATTATTGCACTAGAGAAAGACCGAAACTCCAATGTAAATAACTGCACTCCCAGATATACAGTGATGTATTTTGTGTATATATATATATATAAAAACACATGGGGGGGTTGCACTCAGCCTAAACTACGCATTTCAGTGTGGGTGTGTCTCAAAATAAAATACAGAACAAAACCATGGAGAGAGCACTCCAGACAAACACATTCAAAAACCTGCAACAACAGCTCCATGCACGGGTACATAATACCAGCTTTTACCACATGGGGAAAATTTCATAACTCTGAGCTTTGCTGAATAAAATGGTGGATATATATATATCCTTTTATACTTAATACTGACATATATATCTGTAGTAAGGAGAGGGAAGTGGAGTTAATGAATTTTAGACAGCCTGGGGCTGGCACAAGGGTCCCTTGCAGATGCAATGCCTGGATGAGAAGGAATTTGAAGAGTGTTAGCTCTGTGGGCTAGATTACAAGTTTAAGGCTAAGGTCAGACGAAAGCAGTTTTAACGTGCGTTTAGCCGCACGAAATCACGGCCGTGCTAGCAGCAAATGACGTCCAATGCCGGGGAACATACGACGAACGGCCGCACGAAAGTTTGTCCGCGCAACGCAAGTGGCAAACAAACGCATTTTTTCGAGAACGTCAAACCGCTACTACTGACGTACAGAGTGCGCTGCGGCCGCATAGCGGCGTGTTTGCGTGATTGGGAGACGTCAGACGCTGCACACGTCCGGCCAACATAACGTCCAGACGCAAAAAGGGTTTTATTGATGATCCGTACAAAATCACGTATGAAAATGCGCATCGTATGACCGCTATCGCGTATTCCGTGAAAAAATACGTCCATTCGTTCGAACGCACTTTTTCACAGACAACGTGAAAAATGCGTTCGTCTGACCCTAGCCTAAAACATAGCAATAAAAAAAGTTTTCTTATGTTAACCCCTATAGCTCCAATCAGACCAGGAAAAGGATTGAAGTTCAAAATAAATAATTTATTGATATACAATACAATAATAAACCGAAACGCGTTTCGCAGTAATGTGCCTCCTCAGTTTGTGTGTATACCCCTGTGTCTCCTTCTGTATCCTTTAAATAGTCTTTTGTTCAGTGTTTTCCTTAATTCTGTTCATGCCTGTACAGGAAAAACAAAATACTTTGTTTTTTCTGATGACTGCTGGTGAGAGGAGATCCGGTGCTCCCTAAGATCACCGGCTGCCTGCGTATCTGGTGTCTGATTGTGAGACACCACAATATGGGAGTTAAACCCCTCTTTAATCTCTCTGAAAGCCACAGGACGTTACATGATGTCCTCGCGACGGGTGGGCCTTTTTAGACGTGCGGCGTCCCTGCCCCTCCCCGCTGCCTGCGTACGTATTCGCCCTTGGCTGCAGTGGGACGGCCTGAACTCAGGCCGTCCCCTACAGCCAATGATACGCATCGGCTGCTTGGGGGGGGGCAGATTAGTGGCCCTCGACAGCACCTGGCGGCAAGACGTACCTCTACGCCTCGCTGATGTTAACCCAACACTGACGGGCGACGCCCGCCTGTCGTTAAGGAGTTAAGATTTATTTGAATCTGCTACACGTACAGGGTTATTCAAAGAGATCCGAATTGTGGCCAAAAGGTAACCAATCGGTTACCTTTCCTGGCCATTCGGCTATTCAGAGAGCAGGCAGTTCGCCAAATCCTAGCGAATTGCCTGCACATACGGTGCCTGTTCGTTGCCTGTTCGAGGGCAGTGAAATCCCCATAGAGAAGCAATGCTTCGTCTATTCAGAGAACACAAACCAGCAGTGAAAAGTTGCCGAAATGCCCTGCTGTTTGGTGGTTTCATGCGGCAGATTTATTCAGGCGAATCCCATAGGCTTCAATGTTAAAGATATTCCCGTTTTAATTCAATATCTAATAAACCGTTTATTATAATATTCTGCAGTAAAATATCTCTTTATTTTTAGATTTTTTTTAGGATCTTTTAGGCATTTTTCGGGATTTTTTGGCAAATAGTGTTTTCTTTATCCTGTAAAAAACAGGTTTCACTTTTCAAACATTCAAGCAAACTATTTTTTTTTCACTCCATTCGTCTGCGGTGTCGGGTTTTTCCGGCAGCTGCTTTGCGCTGTGATCGGCGGCTGCTCGGGTTTCTCCGGTGTGTTCGGCGGGGTTAACCCAGATGTTTTTGCGGGTTTCGGTGGGCATTCGCCGGGCTTTGCGGTGAGTGTTCGTCGGGTTTGCGGCGGCTTTTCCCTGCACTACGACGGCCCTGTGGTGCTTGCTGAATACACCGCAGGGTCGCAGAAATGGGATCGCCGAATCGCATCGAAATGAAGAGAACGACAAGTCACTGAACGTACAGTGACTTTTCGATTCTCTTTGAATAACCCTGTATGTGTATTTATTTTATTTGAGGGATATTGGTGAGAGGCTACCAGAAGGTGTCTACCACTTGGACCAAGGAGACGAACCAATACAGAGGATGCTCACCAACCTTTATGTGAAAGAAGCGCTGAGTCCACCACAGTTTCTTAGATTATTCATTTATCTATGGTGGCATGGGGTATACCACCGATTGGAAGTGATCAGAGGCTGGGTTCATTTGATCTGTGAATACCTAGGAATTTTTTCTCATTTTATTCACTTACAGTTTTATCCATTTTTTTATATTTCTTTTATAAATCTGCACATAGGATTGCGATATTCTGTACTACCGCTAGGTGGCGCCAGTAACACAGATCATTTTTATTATCGAAACAATCCCTTCTCCACCTCATTAACTGCTAAATAATGTAGATTAAATAAACAACAGTCATAAAGCAAAGCAATTGGTGAATGTTGTATCACTGGAAAAATACAAAAAAGGAAACGAGAGCAAAATCGTACTTTATATGTATGTGGAAGTGCCTCTTTAAGGCCGGGGTCAGACGAGCGCACTATGTGCGTCTGTACTGACGTGCCTCCCGGAGTCCGTCGCAGCGTTGTGACGCGTCGACGGGGCCGGCCACACGCTGTAGCGCGCATATGAATTGCACACGCAACAGCAGGCATGCTGCGGATGTTCTGAAAGCCTCCCCATCGAAGTGCTACGACGCACGTTCGATGGGGCTACATAGAGTGATCCTCCATTGGAGGATCAAACCTTGTAGCACTAAGCGCACTAACTGCGCTCAGCGAGGTGGCCAGATGGGTGTGAGAGTGGAAGGAACATTCCTTCTGCTCTGCAAAACGCTCGTCTGACACCAGCCTTAAACTGCATTGTTTTGCAGACATATAGAGAGAGGGACACATGGGGCGCTATGTATAGAGAGAGAGGGAGACACGGGGCACTATGTATAGAGAGAGGGGAACACACAGGAGGCGCTATGTAGAGAGAGGGAGGGGGAACACGGAGGGGTGCTATATGATTAGAGTTACCTTTTTCTATTTTTTTTATAGTATTCTGATTAATTTTGCAGTCATTTATATATATTTTATTCAATAGAAACTTTCTAAATGGACGAAATATATCAGTGCGGTTGGGCGGCTGATAGAAGTGGAGTTTAGACCTTGCCTATATGACATGCGCTTTGTGAAAATATAGAAAAAGTTTTGGCATGTACATTGTAATTTAAAAGTTGTTGTACAATAAACTTGTTTTTTTCTATGAAATGTGCTTTGCTGCATTTGATGAGAAGAACTGGATATTCACCTGTACTATAGAGTAATGCATAAGTGCTTGTGTATACGAGTCACGTCTGTCACATAGGGGCACAGCACTCATAAATGACAGTTGACATATTGTCGTTCATGTACTTCATGCAAAGCCGCCAGACTCTGCAGCTGATGGATAATTTCATACCACCAATTATTTTATTACGCTCACGTACATATTGCATTGCAAAATATCCATAAAGATGAAAAACAGATGACAAGACAACGTTAGTGGGATTTATAACTAAATAGACAGATATTTCCAGTTATTTTTTTATGGTTTTCTTCTAAAAAAACAAATCACAATAACAATCCCATCTATATTGATTATAATATCCTTCTCCCTTCCCCCTCAGGGATGTTTATTCTTAGCTGTTGATGAATCACCATGGCACCCTGTGATGTCATAAGGGTAGCTTCTGTTAGGTCATAGAGGTAGCTGCTGCTGGAGTCGCTTGAACATTCTATTATCTCCCAGACACATCCGAGGCTGTGACAGAGATTCACCTCCTGAGCTGCTGTCCCTGTATCCCTCTTGTGGTGTGGAGATCTGTGCCTCATTTGGATGTGTCTCAAGACTTGGAGCATGACTACCCTAAATCTGACCTTGGTGCTTTGGAGGTTCTAGCAGGGGGCGCTATATTATAGCGTTCCTACTCGTATACCCTTTTAGAAAGATCGGTGCTTCTTTAGTTGGGATGACCATCCCAACTAAAGCTTTGCGTGCGCTGCGTTGCAAGGTTTGCAGGGAGGGAGTTAGGCCTAACGCTCAGCAGGTAATGCCCTTGTGTTACCTGTTTAGATTTCATGTTTTATGTCTGTCTGTCTGTGTCTGTCTATCCAATATATATATATATATATGTCCATATTTTGAACAGAACAAGCCCTATTTTCACTTAAGCTCTTTGTATTAACCTCTTAATGCCCAGAGGGAAGGGCGGTCCTTCATGCCATGGTTCTCTCAGAGGTTTCTCCCAAAGGAGTTTTTCCTCTCCTGGGTGCTGAGGGACGACTCTTCGTGAGTCCAGAGGTTGCCCATATCATGGCCAGTTTCCTGGTCAAAACCTTAATAACATTCAGGCTTTGTTCTGGCTCATAAATCCCCTATTCACCTGTTATATTCTACAAAATGACTTTTATTATGCTAAATTTACCTAATAAATGTAAAATTAATTTAAATATATGTCTCATTGTGTTTTTGTCTAATAAATTGTATAAATGTAATTTAATTGGGAAATGGTTTGAAGGTGCAATTTCTTTATTTGTGTTGCTCGGGCTAAAGGTTGATGTCCTAAAAATATACAATGTAAGGAACATGGCTTCCCAATAGCGGGAAAAATATTTAAACGTTTAACCAGAATGCCTGAGGAACGCCGATACGAGAACAAGAGATAAACGATCAGACACAGAAGGTAAAAAGGAAGGTTTTTGGTTTTCTTCCAGGGGTTCTCCCTTTTCCTCAATACCGAAGGGCAATAGGATTTGTTAAACTGGGACCAATGACCTCATCCATAATGTATATCTCATTAATAATTATATTTATATATAATAATGCAGTCACGTAGAGTAAAAGCTGAATAATTACACTTTACACAACAGAAATGATTATATATAACTTTAAAGTTTTCTTTCTGAAATTGTGACATTAAGACATGTTTTTTTTTAACAGACCCTAATTTAGCTGATGCAGGTCTAATATATATATATAGTAATAAAGTATGAGGTAATACAGGAAGCAATGGAATCACTCGACCATTCTACATCAGATGCATCTATTTTATTAACATTTTATACACACTCACAGCTTCCTACTCCATCAACACATTTACATGCAGTGCCCAGTAAAACAAAATAAAGGACAAAATAAATACGATTGAAAACAACAGCTTAAAGAAAGGGGAAACCAAGGTACTGGGTTTATGTTTATTGGCTCAAAATTGTCATGTGGAGGTTCTCCCTTCCACGGACGAAAAGCATCACGGGAGGCGTAGTTCTCTCAGGTCAAGTGGACTCGGCTGCCTAATGGTGCTCGAACTGCAGGTCCCAGAAGTCTTTGCATGCAGCTCCCGGATCATGGTGGGGAGGGCATCCTGTGTCTTGTCGGCCGGGACCCAGGGCCGGCGCTGCCGCTAGGCCAGCACGTATTGGGACTGGCTACGAGGAAGACGGAGACAGCGCTGGAGGCAAATATCCATTTGTGAGCCTGCCTGGAGGCAAATATCCATGTGTGAGCCTGCCTGGAGGCAAATATCCATGTGTGAGCCTGGGGCAGATATCCATGTGTGAGCCTGGGGCAGATATCCATGTGTGAGCCTGGGGCAGATATCCATGTGTGAGCCTGGGGCAGATACCCATGTGTAGGCTGGGGCAGATACCCATGTGTGAGCCTGGGGCAAATATCCATGTGTGAGCCTGGGGGCAAATATCCATGTGTGTGCCTGGGGGCAAATATCCATGTGTGTGCCTGGGGGCAAATATCCATGTGTGAGCCTGGGGGCAGATATCCATGTGTTAGCTGGGGCAGATATCCATGTGTTAGCTGGGGCAATATATCCATGCCATGTGTTAGCTGGGGCAATATCTCCATGTGTGAGCTGGGGCAATATCTCCATGCCATGTGTGAGCTGGGGCAATATTTCGATGCCATGTGTGAGCTGGGGCAATATCTCCACGCCATGTGTGAGCTGGGGCAATATCTCCATGCCATGTGTTAGCTGGGGCAATATCTCCATGTGTGAGCTGGATGCAAATATACCCATGTGAGCTGGGGGCAAATGTACCCTTGTGAGAGCTGGGGGCAAATATAACCATGTGAGCTTTCTTTCTTTTGGGGGGGTGCAAGTAGCTGGTCTTGCCTAGGGCGCAAAATAGTCTAGCACCTGCCCTGCCGGGACCCCCTTATCCCTTGGCAGGTCCGGCCTCCTGGAATCAGGCACAGACAAGAACAGAAATGATGGATTGTGATTGTTTATTTGTGATTTGCAATTGATGGGAAGTTCCTCCCACCCCACCCCTTCCTCTCCATAGCCTTGTGAATTGCATTCTGCTTCACCTGGCTGTGATCCATTGACGTTACAATCCGTATACCTTCAGGATGTGTATCCCATAACCCAAAGGCCTGCCCGACTAGGTTTTTTTTTCCCGGACACATAATTTATTCGTGCTGATGGGCAGAGCATGATAAATGCCACCCTGCACCATGTAGGAACCATATGCTTCAGGTAAGAAATCATAAAACGAATCCCAGGTGACCTGCCTTGAATTCTTTCCTGCAGCATATGAATTTTACATGTTTCAGGGCAGCAATTTTCTCTGTGTTCTCCCTCTGTATGAAATAGTAATGTGTCCAGGAGAACATGGCTGACCTTAGCCATGACCCTATAACACCCACCTATACCCTTCGACCCTTTTAATCGCATGAGGCTACCTTAAACAACATATTATCCCAAACTATCCCAGCAGCGCAATTAAAGTGCACCTGTCATGCCTACAAAAGTGACGCCATCTTGTTTATGTAGCTCTTTATTAATGGCATTGGCACAGAACTCAAAGGCCAATCACAGCTGCAGATGTTTACCTGTCAGGTGTGATTAGAAGAGCAATGGTGGCGCTCAGTAGGCGAGTATAACCGGCATCCTTTTATCAGGGTTGCCAAATCAGCCATGTTTTTCTGGAAACACAATTTATTCATGCTGATGGGCTGCGTATGAAAATTGCCACCCTGCAATATGTACAATCCATGTGCTGCAGGTATGAAATCAAGTCAGACGCATATAGGTGGCATGCCATGAGGGATATTCACTAACGTCCGAATCGCACCGACGGGTCGATTCATTTATTTACAGTCTGCCAAATTGCACTGAAATTACCAGATTTTTGGTGTTTCCATAAGGCAGGTTATAACTGGTGAATCTAATAGGTTTCAATGTAATATCCTTTGGGGTGTGTGTGTGTGTGTGTGGTGTGTGTGTGTGTGTGTGTGTGTGTGTGTGTGTGTGTTTTGTTTGTTTGTATGCTTTTTAAGATTCAGGCTAGGGTCAGACGAACGCATTTTTCACGTTGTCCGTGAAAAAGTGCGTTCGAACGAATGGACGTATTTTTTCACGGAATACGCGATAGTGGTCCTACGATGCGCATTTCCGTCCGTGATTTTGTACGGATCATCAATAAAACCCTTTTTGCGTCTGGACGTTATGTTGGCCGGACATTAGCAGCGTCTGACGTCTCCTAATCACGCACACACACCGCTAGCGGACGCAGCCCACTCTGTACGTCAGTAGTAGCGGTTTGACGTTCTCGAAAAAATGCATTCGTTGGCCACTTGTGTTGCACGGAAGAACTTTCGTGCGGCCGTTCGTCGTATGTTCCCCGGCATTGGACGTCATTTGCTGCTAGCACGGCCGTGATTTCGTGCGGCTAAACGCACGTGAAAAATGCGTTCGTCTGACCCTAGCCTAAGGCTAGGGTCAAACGAACGCATTATTTGCAGCGACCGTCAAAAAGTGCATCCGAACGCATTGACGTATTTTTTCATGGAATGCGCGAAAACGGTCTGACGATGCGCATTTTCGTGCGTGATTTTTTACGGATCGTCAATAAAACACTTCTTGCGTCTGGACGTTATGTAGGCTGGACATTAGCAGCGTCTGACATCTCCTTATCACGCACACATGCCGCTATGCCGCCGCAGCGAACTCTGTACGTCCGTACTAGCGGTTCTGCATTCTCGAAAAAATGCGTTCATTTTCCACTTGCGTTGCGCGGCCGGACTTTCGTGCGGCCGTACATCGTATATTGTCCGTCATTTGCTGCTACTACGGCCGTGATTAAGTGCACCTAAACGCACGTTAAAAATGCGTCAGTCTGACCACAACCTTACACCATTTATTATTTTTACTTTTTACAAATCCCTCTTAATATTTTATTTAAAGTATTTATTTGAATCTTTTTTGTAATTTTTTTTTTAAATAATAATTGAAAGCCTTTTTTTTAGTATCAGACCTTTTTTTATTGTATTTTTTTTTAAAGGACCTTTTTATATTTAATGGGTTATTCAAAGAGCACTGAAATTTTGCTGCTCTTTACTTCGACAAGCTCAATTGGCCGACCTTGCAGTGAATTCAGCATTCACCGCAGGGTCCCAGAAGTGCGGCGAATGACCCACCAATAAACCCGCCGAATCGATCTGATAAACCACCGATCGCATCTTCAAACTGCTGAACGCAGCCGAAGATCTGCCGAACAAACTGCCAAATGCTGGAAAAAGCCAACCAGCCGCCAAACGGGTAAAAGAAACGTAACTTTTAAAGGGCTTTTTTAAACAAAATAATGCATGGAAATCATAATATCCTATGAATAACAATAAAACGGTCTATTTAAAAATAAATTATCGGAATCAAAAGTTTTGCTGAAAAAATGACAAAAAATTCTAACCGGGTTATCCAGAGAGAGACAAAATTGTACCGAACAGTGAATTTCCCCGTATGGTGCAATTTCAGGGCCATTCAGCTATTCAAAAAGCTGGCAATTTACCAAATATTGGCGAACTGCCAGCGAAATACGGTGCCTGTTCAGCGGCAGTGAAATCCCCATAGAGAAGCAATGGTTAATCTATTCAGAGAAATGACCTGATGTTCGGTGGTTTCATTTGGCAGGTTTAATCAGGCGAACCCCATAGGTGACCTTTCGGTGCTCTCAGAATAACCCCTTAAAAAAATAAATTCATAAAGAGACTTTTTGCTGCAAATGAAAAGAATAAAACGTTGGATAAAAAAATTATAAAACCAGGAAAATTTTTAACATTTAAAACCTATGGGGTTCTCCTGTTTAAACCTGACGAATGAAAGACCGAAAATCAGGGCATTTCGGTGCTGATCGTTTTCTCTGTATGGATTAACCATTACGTCTCTATGGCGAGTTCACTGCCGCCGAACAGGCGCTGTATTTATTATTAATTTTTTTCAAGAAAGGATTTTACCAGGAAGGATACATTGAGATTTCTCTCGTTTTCAAGTTTGCTGGCAATTCGCCTATATTTGAACTGGCAGCTTCCTGAATAGCCGAATTGCCACGAAATTGCACTGTACGGTGAAATTCACCGTTCGGTGCAATTCGGTGGCAAATTCGGCTCTCTTTGAATAACCCCTTATGACCCATATTTATTGATTCAAGCTCTTATTAGGAGAAAAGGAACTTCCTAATTGTTATTTTTTTCTTTGGACTTTCGATGACATCCAATAACTGCATTGGCGACTCCATTTTTGGCAAAATCTGGTGAAGGATTCTTACATAAACAATTCCCTGAATTTTTGACGAAATGCAATCGCCGAAATGTGGTGAAATGAAAAGCACTGAATTGAAGTAAATTACGATGCTTAGTGAATAACCCTCCTTGACAAGGTAACTCATTTTTCCTTCTGCAGCTTATGATGTATACATGTTAAGGCTAGGGTCAGACGAAAGCATTTTTCCACGCGAACGTGAAAAAGTGCGTCCGAACGCATTGACGTATTTTTTCACGGAATGCACAAAAACGGTCACACGACGAGCATTTTCGGGCGTGATTTTGTACGGATCGTCAATAAAACTCTTTTTGCGTCTGGACGTTATGTAGGCTGGACATTAGCAGCGTCTGACATCTCCTAATCACGCAAACACGCCGCTATGCCGCAGCTGCGCACTCAGTACGTCAGTACTAGCGGTTCAGCGTTCTCAAAAAAATGCGTTCAAATTCCACTTGCGTTGCACGGCCGGACTTTCGTGCGGCCGTACATCGTATATTGGCCGTCATTGCCCGTCATCTGCTGCTAGTGCGGCCGTAATTATGTGCGCCAGAACGCACGTTAAAAGTGCGCTGGTCTGACCCCAGCCTAAAGGGCTTTTACATCGATGAGCTCTTACTCTGAAATAATGGTAAGAATCCAGGAAAATATGGCCAATCTGGCAATGCTGATATACCTTCACTGAGCGTGATGAAAGGTTCGGGGGTTTAGGCTAGGGTCAGACGAACGCATTTTTCACGTGCGTTTAGCCGCACGAAATCACGGCTGTGCTAGCAGCAAATGACGTCCAATGCCGGGGAACATACGACGAACGGCCGCACGAAAGGTCGTCCGTGCAACGCAAGTGGCCAACGAACGCATTTTTTCGAGAACGTCAAACCGCTACTACTGACGTACAGAGTGCGCTGCGGCCGCATAGCGGCGTGTTTGTGTGATTGGGAGACGTCAGACGCTGCACACGTCCGGCCAACATAACGTCCAGACGCAAAAGGGTTTTATTGATGATCCGTACAAAATCACGGACGAAAATGCGCATCGTATGACCGCTATCGCGTATTCCGTGAAAAAATACGTCCATTCGTTCGAACGCACTTTTTCACGGACAACGTGAAAAATGCGTTCGTCTGACCCTAGCCTAACTTACATGGTTATTCAAAGAGATTGCCAAATCCTGGCGAATTGCCTGCACATACGGTGCCTGCTCGTTGCCTGTTCGAGGGCAGTGAAATCCCCATAGAGAAGCAATGCTTTGTCTATTCAGAGAACAAAAACCAGCAGGGAAAAGTTCCCGAAATGCCCTGTCATTCAGTGGTTTAATTCGGCAGGTTTATTCAGGCGAATGCCATAGGCTTCAATGTTAAAAATATTCCCGTTTTAATTCAATATCTAATAAACTGTTGATTATAATATTCTGCAGTAAAAAGTCTATTTATTTATAGATTTTTTTTTAGGATCTTTCAGGCATTTTTCGGGATTTTTTTGCAAAATTTGTTTTCCTTTTTTTTAAAATCGTTTTTTTCTGTAACGGCCCTTTTTATTATCATTCATTGGATTTTATATGTAAATTTCAGACATTTTCGTTCTGTAGTTTCTTTGCAAACAGCGTTTCACTTTTCAAACATTCAAGTGTACTGTTTTTTTTTTGTTTTCACTCCATTCGTCTGCGGTATCGGCTTTTTCTGGCAGCTGCTCTGCGCTGTGATCGGCGGCTGATGGGGTTTGTTCGGCGGGGTTAATTACGTTTTTGCAGATTTAGGTGTACGTTCGGCGGGATGGCGGTGTGTTTGGCGGGTTTGCTCCGGCTTTTCCCTGCACTACGACGGCCCTGTGGTGCTCGCTGAATACACCGCAGGGTCGCCGAAATGGGATCGCCGAATCGCACCGAAATGAAGAGAAAAAGTCACCGAACGTACGATTACTTTTCGATTCTCTTTGAATAACCCTGATAATTGTTTTGAGAAATCTCTGCTATTTTCCAGTCTTGGTATGTATTTAGATTATAAATGGTCACATTGAAATGATCTATGGAAGGAGTTGTTTTATAGAATGCAGTTCAAGGAACACTCTAAGGAAGACAATTGGTATGGTGGGACAGCAGGGGAGGGGTTAATAAGTAACCCCCTCCAGTCCTCTTCTATCCCACATTTTTGCCTTGTGTGTACCTGTAACACGTTAGAAAATATCACCTTTTTAATTTATAATATGTTGATACAGTACTTTCAGCTTGTGATTAAAGGGCCACTATCACCAAAAAATGAAATGTCCTTATTGTGTTTATTTGATGTTGCTGATATCTCACATGCGCTTTGTCTCTAGTTTTAAGAAAATATTTTACTTTATATGTGTCCTCGCTGTGTGGTTTTGGCCATAGAATGGAGTCTGTTGGTCGATCACTGACTCAAATCATTGTATTGTGTGGGATGTATTCAAAGGACACCACCAGGTGGTAGATTAGAAGGCTTTTAAGTTCCCCGTTTTATCTCATTCAGCTGCCATCTCTTATCTCGAGTAGCCTGAAGAACAATAGTCCCCCCCCTACAGCCTACACCACACAAGACCTCCCTGCTGCCTTATCTAAACATTCCCTCATGCACCTCATTAACATGTAGATAGAAATTGTAAATTAAATAAACAAGGGAAATCATCATGGAAAAAAACAATTAAATACATTTTATAAAGTGGTTTTGTTTGTAACGCGCAGTAATCTAGTTACAGCTCACGTAAGTGCTAGTGTCCCTTTTAATTTACTCGTCTTTTCTCTTTCTTTCAGACTATCAGTGTTATTCAAAGAGATCCGAATGGCTGCCGAAAGGTAACCGAATGCTGAAAATCAGCGTTCAGTTACCTTTCTTGGCCATTCGGCTATTCAGAGAGCAGGCAATTCACCAAATGTTGGCGAATTGCCTGCACATATGGTGCCTGTTCGGTGCCTGTTCGAGGGCAGTGAATCCCCCATAGAGAAGCAATGCTTCGTCTATTCAGAGAACACAAAACCAGCAGTGAAAAGTTGCCGAATTGCCCTGCCATTCGGTGGTTTCATGCGGCAGATTTATTCAGGCGAATCCCATAGGCTTAAATGTTAAAAATATTCCCGTCTTAATCCAATATCTAATAAACCGTTGATAATAATATTCTGCAGTAAAAGTCTCTTTAGTTATAGATTTTTTTTGGGATATTTTTATCATTTTTCGGGATTTTTTTGCCAAAAATGTTTTGCCGACGTTTGTTCTTTTTTCAGTAACAGCCCTTTTTATTATCATTCCTTGGACCTCATATGTAAATTTCAGACATTTTCGCTCCTTTGTTTCTTTGCAAACAGCGTTTCACTTTTCAAACAAACATTCAAGCAAACATTATTTTTATTTTTTTAACTCCATTCGTCTGCTGTGTTGGCTTTTTCTAGCAGCTGCTCTGCGCTGTGATCGGCTCCTGCTCGGGTTTCTCCGGCATCTTTGGCGGGTTAATCCAGATGTTTTTGCGGGTTTCAGTGTGCCTTCGCCAGGTTTTGTGGTGAGTTTTCGACGGGTTTGCGGCTTCTTTTCCCTGCACTACGGCGGCCATATGGTTGTTGCTGAATACACTGCAGGCAGGGTCACCGAAATGGGATCGCCGAATCGTGGCGAATTGAAGAGAACTAAAAGTCACCGAACATTCGGTGACTTTTCGATTCTCTTTGCATAACCCGCAGCCTTATACAAACATTAAATTTTCCATCTATTTACCTGTTAAATATTTTAGATTAGAGAAAAACCTGTTGGTAAATGTCGTCTCATGGGGAAAAATTAACAAATTGGTAGGGGGATAAAAAAAATGAATTTTATCTTTCCTTTTTACATGCAGTTACTTCAGAAGAAAAAAAAAAACAGCCGCATGTGTTTGATACAGTGGTTTTATATGTAATGCACAAGTAATCCAGTTACAGCTTAGGTAAGGGGTAGCATCCCTTTAAACATTATGCTCTATATGTGAAAATAAGTCTGCTTTCTCGCCACTAGGGTGCAGTGTCAGCACAAGAAAACGTTCAGTTTCCACCATTTTTAACCTTTTCTTCAGAAACCAACATCCAGCAGGCTCTGCAAGAACATTAATTAAAAATAAAAAAGACGTTGATATACTTGTTGATTTTAGATCAGGAGTTGCAATCTTGCCCCTCCAGACGTTTGGGAATGCATTTGGTTGGCAGCACCTCCATGGGAGATGTAGTTCCAAAACCTCTGTAGGGCCAAGGTTGTTGACCCCTGATTGTGATGGATTATATGTATTCCATATTTATTTTTAATTTTTTTTGGTAATGCTTGTTGTGTGCGTCTAAGTCCCTTTTTTCCAGTGCATTGAGTTTTGAGCTTTTTTTTTGTTGCATAAAACCGTTATAAATCTAGAATACAAAGCAGTAAATCCGTCTCATTGCTTCCAAGCTTTCGCTTGCAGCATGACCCTCATTATAGTATAGTTGTATCCTCTTCGGGTTGGAAAACTATGCTGGTAATCAAAGGCTTGTGTACTCGTGCGCGTGGCAGATGGAGCCAGCCAAAGGCGTAACTAGAAACCTTAGGGCCCAGGTACGGGAATTCTTGACGGGCCCCTCCAATGCACTGGACTCCTCCAGGTCCACAATGTCGACTCCAGTGTCCCATCTTTTCTTTTTTCTTCCAGGTCCACTATGACCACTTCAGTCCATCCCATTTTTAATGTAATGTGCACTATGTATATCTTATAGAGCTCCTCAGCAATAAAACTCACCGTAATGTGCAGTGTGTATGAGTGGGAGTGTCATTGTTGTGGAACGCTGTGATACGCTTATACACACTGCACATTACTGTCAGTGTTATTGCTGTGGAGCTCTGTGTGATATGCTCATACACACTGCACATTACTGTCAGTGGTATTGCTGTGGAGCTCTGTGATATGCTCATACACACTGCACATTACTGTCAATGTTATTGCTGTGGAGCTCTGTGATCCGCTCATACAAACTGCACATCACAGAGCTCCACAGCAATAAAACTCACATTAACCTGCGATGTGTATGCGCATAACAGAGCTCCACAGCAATAACACTCACATTAACTTGCAGTGTGTATGAGCGTAACACACAGCTCCACAGCAATAACACTCACACACACACACACTGCACATTACTGTGAGTGTTATTGCTCTGGAGCTCTGTGATACACACCGCACGTTACTGTGAGTTTTATTGCTGTGGAGCTTTTAAAAATTGTAAAAAAATTATTGGATTAACCCTTTCGCTGCTGAGGCATTTCACGCCTGTGTGCTGAGCTCATTTTTACCGGTTTCGCTCATCATGTTTAAACGTGTTTTGAAGCCACGTTTTAGTATATGACCCAGACATATTATATATCGTTCTTTCCGGCATACTCTGCAGATTCATAATATGTCATTTTTACATGTATACGTCATGTGCTGTCTTTATATTACAACAAAAAATGCAATAAAATTAGAATTTTCAATAATTTACAACGTGTAAAGTGTTTTTTTTTCACATTTTAACATGAGACCGTTTGCGGTTATATTTTCTATGAGTTGCGCTTGTTAAAAAAATTAGAAATGGGGGACTTGTTACATTTTTTTAGGGGGAAAATGCCGTTATTTTTAACAAACGCACTCCATACAAAAATTGTTAGTGCAGCATCATTGTTCACATTATAATTGAAATGGGAACAATATTGCTGCATTAACAAATCAAACAAAAAAACAGTGAGCTGCAAATGGAGAACCACTCCCGCAGGATTTTTCTGTTGGCTTGTGGCTAGGTTGGAATCTGCTCCCCGATGTTTGGTAAATACATTTGCCGATGTGTTCACCCAGCCTTTAGATGTCACCGATACAATGTTAAATGCAGCTTATTAGACATAGGGGTAATAAAAATACATGAAACATTAAAAAGCGTTTGAAAAGTGCTTCCCTGCAATATGTAACATTCTGAGGTTACTAGGTGTTGCCAAATAAAGTACTTCCCTCCATTCTCTTTCCAAACTCCTCCCTACAACGTACGGTTTAAATTTTTTATCACACTCTGCAGATTGTAGCCATATATGTCCAGAAACATTCCTTGGGTCTGGTAATCTTACCTGCAGTCCGGTTACATCATTTTAGCCCTCACCCCAGTGACATCATCCAGATTATTGCTTGTTATTTTAAATTGACAGTTCGTATCGCGGGGTTCGTCGCCCTGAAATTATATCTCTGATTACGAAAACGTCCTTTATTGTGGTTTGGATAATAATTGTAAGATTTAATGGGTACACAGGAAGCGTAATGCTGTATGTTTGCAGCTACTTTCAGGCCTTATAAGGCGCTGCTTTTAGCTCTGCGTTTGGCGTTTACTCCTTTTCACCATTTATAGGGTTAATACTTCTCTGTACACCTCCCACCCTGCGTCACGCCAGGTACCTGTTTATTATTACCTGACAGCTCAGAGACCTGTTATTAAACTCTTACAGGTAGCTCGCTCGCTCGCTCGACGTATCTGGGACTGTATGCTGCTCAACCTGGCCCGGCTTCCAGTTACACCCTACCCGTCCTGATCTTTGGCACTTGTTTGGGCACAGGCGCCGCGGTTCTTTGCTTAGAGGAGTTTCTCTTTATTGCAGCTTCGCTTGTTGCCACACACCGCGTAGTCTACCTGTTACAGAGACGCACTCTCCTCATAACTGAGCTTCCTGCTCGCTACGTTTGCTCCGGTAAGCTGTCTTCACGATCCCTGCTACCGCCTGCTTTATTCGCCAGTGATGGCAGGTGGTTATAAAGGGATACGCTGTTGCATTTTGACCTTTACCTAAGTTAATTCGGTGTGTTTAAAGGGAGCCTTTTCTTCAATGGATACGCTAGGGTTAAAATGTAATGGTTGAATATGAACCCCTCCAAATCTCCTATCCTGTTTTGTCGCTTTAGGCTGGGCGTCCACTCGCTCCGTATTCGTGCGACAACGACATCGCACAGAGTCATCCGTGTCGCCAGACCAATCCAACAACACTATTGTGAATGTACCGTCGTCATTGCGTCAGACTTGCGACTTTTGAAGTCTGCTGCAGACTAGTGATCAGACCAAAAATTTTGGAAATATCGCACAAGCAACGCAGACAGCCAGACGATCAGGGAAGGAGATGGATGCTAAATTGATTAGGGGAGTTAAAAACGCTATTCTATTCACGTTTTTGATATTTAAATGTATATTTTGTGTGTGGGACTCAGCATGTTTAAGTAGGGTACTGGGTGAATTATTATTATTATTATTAATCTTTATTTATATAGCGCCAGCAGATTCTGCAGCGCTGTACAATAGGCACAGCATAGACAGGGTTACAATACAAAGAACAACATTTTGACAAACCAGTACATGAGGAAACGAGGGCCCTATTCCCGTGGGAACTCACAATCTAGAAGGGTTGGGGTGGAAACAGGACTGCAAGGTGAGTGATGGGGTGCGAGGTGAGAGAGATGGGGTGAGAGTGATGGGGTGCGAGGTGGTGAGAGTGATGGACTGCGAGGTGGTGAGAGTGATGGACTGCGTGGTGGTGAGAGTGATGGACCGCGTGGTGGTGAGAGTGATGGACTGCGTGGTGGTGAGAGTGATGGACTGCGTGGTGGTGAGAGTGATGGACTGCGTGGTGGTGAGAGTGATGGGCTGCGAGGTGAGAGTGATGGGCTGCGAGGTGAGAGTGATGGACTGGTTGCGTCAGTGAGTCAGGTGGTAGACTTCCCTAAATAAGAAAGTCTTAGGGGAGCGTTTGAATGAATTTTAGATCCTTTTTCTGCTGCACAAAGGTATTAAAATTCACACACTGAACTAGCACATCCAGCTCCTCCATATCCATTTTTGCACACAGACAAAGGACTGCAGTGATTCCAAAAGCAGAATGCAATATGCAATAGTCTCAGAAAAAAAGAAAACAAGAATAAACTGTCTTTTGGTTCCACAGTTGCCCATAGTCTCTGATCACAAGTCTGATGCAGTGGACGACCCTCGTCAGACCAAGTCTCACGACAGATATCGTTCCTAGTCTGACGACCAAGTCGGTCGGATGACTATGGATCCAGTGGACGTCCAGCCTTAGTCTATTTTAAAACCCGCCTCCTTTCTTGCGTTGGGCTCGCTCAGAGCTGCATCGGACGTGACGTACAGTGACTTCCTGTAAAGCAGTGTTTCCCAAATCTGTCCTTGGATACCACTAACAGGCCAGACTTTAAAGGGCCACTACCACCAAAAATGAAATGTCCTTATTGTGTTTATTCGATGTTGCTGATATCTTACATGCGCTTTGTTTTTCTCTTGTATATTTAGTAGGGGGTCGACGGATTATCGGTATCGACGCCTAAAAAGTGCTATCGGTCTATCCCTAATATTTAGTTAAGAAAATATTTTACTCTATATATGTGTCACTGGGCGCATCCATTGTGTCATATTTTGTGTTGTAAACTTCCCCCCCGTATCTTTCCATCACTTGCTCCTCACTGTGTGGCAATGGTCATAGAATGGAGTCTGTGTGTCGATCTCTGCCTCACATCATTGTATTGTGTGTTGTTATCAAAGAACATCAACAGGGGGTATATTAGTCTTTTATGCTCCCTGTCTTACCTCTTTCAGCTGCCAGCTCTTATCGAGTAGCTTGAAGAACAATAGCCTACTGCAGCCTTACCTAAACCTAAACATTCCCTCCTCCCATCTTTTTAAACGGTTAAATACTGTAGGTTAGATAAGGCACAGGAGAAAGAAAAACCTTTGGTAAATGTTGCATCATGGGAAAATTCAATAAAATGTCAGGGAGATAAAAATACAAAAAAAAACCTAAATAAATTTTATTTTTCCTTTTTACATGCAATTACATCAGACAAAGAAAACATTAGCAAGTGTTTTCGTTATTTTTGTAATACACAAGGAATCTAGTTACAGTTTTGTCACACCATCGGCGCCTGGGGGTTCTCGGGAGGGGGCCAGGCACCCGGCGGCATTGCTGGTTGGCTGGGTGCCAAGCACCTAAACTGATCCCGGCGTTCGTGCGCCTAATGAGGGTGCGGGGCGCGGCATGATGACGCGGAGCCGCCGGCCTTATAGACATGAATCGACTCATTGCCTTGACGTGGAGTTGGTTCCCGCATCGCTTGGTGTTTTCGTTCTCGAATCACCGATTCATTGGTTCTATCACTGACCCGGATTGTATGAGGACCCTGTTTGTTACTGACTCGGACTGCCTTCTTAACCATTCCTTTTTTTTTTTTTGTATTTCAAAGTTTTATTTTAAACGAATGGGTCACAGATCGACCAACAGAAGGTGGCCTCGCAGGGCCGGAATACAATAATAATCTGGACTAACACGGCTTATCCAATCTACACTTAAAATATTTATTAATGCATTGCTGGCAGCCTTCCCCATTCTAGAATTATCCGTCAGAATAAAGTTCCTACTTACAATATTAGATAAACGAACAAAACAGTGCATATAATTTATTTTATATTTCTTCCCTTCACTGCTGGAAATCTGCAGTTACAGCATGGACTTTTTTTTCTTGAGCCATGCAGAACACGAAGGGTTAACACTGTCTCCTCCACAGCTTGCAAGAGTTGCCCTTACCAAACATGGCTTACCGCATGTGTCTGACTGGTCAGCGTGAGTCATGTGACTCTCTGCACTGGCCAGGCGATGTTTACAGTTTGTGACTGTACTGGAGGTGTCCCACTCGAGTACAGTGCAGCGTGATGGAGCCGTGCCCACCTGAGACGAGTATGCAACTGCAGCCTCCCGGACAAGACTGTGGCGCAGCCACTGTGTACAGGTAAGGTGTCTGGTCACGTGACTGCGCTCTATGATCATGGAACACCATACTGATTCATGGAGCTTTTTAGCTTCCCAATCCACAGACACTGGTTTCCTTTTATAGTTCTTGCGTCATGAGGCGCCCGGGGGCAAGTGCCCCCCCAACCAAAAATAATCTCTACAGCAGGGCTCCATTGTAATAAAACGCACGGTATGGTACGGTGTGTATGAACGAGAGTGTTATTGCTGTGGATTCTTTGATATGCTCATACACACCACACATTACTGTGAGTTTTATTGCTGTGGTGCTGATACACTCATCAGGGCCGGACCAAGCCACTGTGCTGCCTGGAGCGATGGACGAAATACTGCGCCCCCCCCCCCCCAAAAAAATATGAGTGTATCACAGAGATCCACAGCAATAAAACTCACAGTAATGTGCAGTGCTGTCAAGTGTTCTCTGAATAGATTAACCATTGCCCATCTAAGGGACAATTTCACTGCCGTCGAAGATCACTGAATTTCGGCGAACTGCGTTGTTTTGCTGGCAATTTGCCAAACATCCTTCTCAATAGTCCAACAAGGAGCTTAATATTATGATGTTAAAGAAGGCTCTCGCCCAAGTCACAATTCTATAACCCTAACATGTCTTGTGCGTGTCAGCCATCAATTATATAGCCCCAACATAAAAATGATAAGCGATATATTCCATTACGAACATTTCTATAGCTCCAACAGATTCTGCAGCGTTATACAATGAGGAGGATACAAAGGTTACAGACATACCAATACACAGGGAATATTGTAACTACAACACCTTTTAAAAACAAAAATGTGTTTCTGTAGTGCAATAAAAAAAAAATAGCTGCTTCAAAATCCAGGTTTTAGTCTAGAAACAAAAGCATCAGTAAATGGCTCTCCTATCAGAAACCCATGTGGAGAGGACTGTGGTACCCGTGCCCAGTGGTAAGGATTGAGAATCGGACACATTCCACATACAAACTGCAGGACAGCAAGACCGATCCATCTATGTAGCCACGTAACAGGGGTTGCCAGCCCCGTTACATATAGGATCCATGCTCTGATGGGCTATACATGAAAAGTGTTTCATGTTACTCCATGTCAACACTGGAACTTAAGCAATAGGGTGCACAGGCACCTCTAGCTTTCCTTGCGGTATTGAATGGATTTTGCATAGTGCAGGGCAGCACTTTTCTTACATGGCCCTTCCAACAGCCATCGAGAAAAGTGTGGCCCTGGCACCCCTAAACGACCCAGTGGAGTGTAGCCTGGTCAGTCAGTTCTACAGCAGTCATCCAGAAAAGGCAACCAACACTGCAGCCCCATGGTGGAGGCAGCCTGCGGCACAGCCATCTATTGAGCTCAATGAAGGAAGCAGGTTGCAGCACAGCCATGCCCGGAGCTCCATGGAGGAGACAGTCTGCAGAACCTCTCCTACATGCAGGTCATGGGGCAGAGTGTGTGTGACCTGCACGTGCATAGTCCGTTCACACGATGTGCCCAGAACATCTAGGTGACTGCTAGCAGCCGTGGCACTCGCTGTCTACCGAGCTGCCTGAGCGAGAACAACAGCAGAGACCAAGCAGCCACGCTCAGGCACCTTAATAGCCCTCCACCCGATGATGTGGCCAGGCTCGTCCCGTCCGCCATGGTGGATAGCAAGGCAGGGGCAGGCAGGCACATACCTGGTGGCGTGGCGTGTCTTGCTGGTCCCAGCGGGAGCCGACGGGGAGACAAAAAACAAGCGCCTGCAGGCTGGATCCACTGCCCACACGACAGGTGTCTTAATCCCGCGCTGGCAGTGGCTGTTCCATTGTAGATGCAGGCGTGTGGGCGCACTCAGCCGGCGTCACATACTGCACCCATGCGTCGGCCACCAAATTATATGCTGCTGCCGCCGGCGCTGATGGGAGAATAGTGCAGCGGCAGCGCAAAAATTTGCGCTCTCGCTTATTGGCAGCCTGGCGCAAGTGCTCCACCCTGCTCCATCGTCGGGCCGGCCCTGACACTCATACACACTACGCATTACTGTATCAGCACCACAGCAATAAAACTCACAGTAATGTGCCGTGTGAAGAGCATATCATAGAGCTCCACAGCAATAAAACTCACATTAATGTGCGGTGTGTATGAACGTATTCCCCCCCCGTAAGCCCCCATATAAATGTATTCACCCCCTATTAAATCATACAAAAGCCTCCCCATATCAATTTATTCACCCCCCCATTAAATCATACAAAAGCCCCCATATCAATTTATTCACCCCCATTAAATCATGCAAAAGACCCCCCATATCAATTTATTCACCCCCCTCCTACGGCTGAGTTGCTCACCATATGCTTGAAGTTGTAGTAGTAGAAATCTCCTTGGGGCCCGGGCTCTCAGTCCTCCTCCTCCTTCACTGTGTGGCGTTCTTGTGGCTGCCACTGCGCGCACCGGCGTGCCTGTGGCACATCACGTGAGGGGGCGGCACTAATTCAGCATGCTGTGCTCGTGTTCTGAGAGTCACAGACATGCAGCATGCAGGCTGCAGCACCGCCACAGCGTTTGGAGTCCCGAGTTGTGACGGGAGCTCAGAGAAGCCGCCTGCCAGCCGCTGGACCGCCTGCAATCCGAATGGGATTGGATTTCAGCATGAGACCCCAGCAAGTTTCCTGGAATCTGGGCCCTCTGTACCTGCGGGCCCTCAGGCAGTGCCCGATGGGTCAGTCTGCCCCACATCTCAGTCTCTGCTTGTGGTGCCCACCCCAGAGAGGCGCCCGGGGGCATGTGCCGCTCCCTGCCCCCCCCTCGCTACGCCACTGGTTGTGTATAAATTTGGCATCTGCCCTCGAACAAATGTAAAGTGAAAAAGATGCTGCAGACTCTAGGGAAGCCTTAGGTTAGGGATAGGCAGCTGTAGCCCTTAATGTTTAGGAACTACATTTCCCTTTATCCTCAGCCAAGTTAATGAGTTCCTGAGCATCATGGGAGATGTAGTTCCAGAAACCTCTGCAGGGCCATGGTTGCCAAACCCTACCGTAGGGAAACTAGTATTAAAATGAAGGTTGGTTGTTAACCCTGTTGACTCCCCTGCTAATTTTATCTTTTAAAAAGTTTTAGAACTTTTATAATTTTATTCTTTTTAAAGACGTTGCACACAAACCCAAGCATTTCGCAAAACTGGAATCCAAAGGGTGACGGGAGAAAATGTGCTTTGCTGCACCTCCTGCTGTTCTCTGGATTATAGTTTTGTGAAAGGCCGGCGTTTGACGCTGCAATAACAGCAGTTGTCGCCAGTATTTACAAACACCAGCGGTTTGTGAATAACACCCATAAGTTTAACCTCTTTTCTTCCATTTCAGGGATCTGGCAACAGGAAGTAGCCAGATGCCTGTTCTGCTTTCCATAGAAGAACATTCCGTAGGTCAGCTGGCAATCGGCCAATTAAATGCTTCTCAGATACTTCAGATTTGCTTTAACACATTGAATTGATTTTATTTACAGGGTTATTCAGAGAGCATGAAAAGCAGGAGAATGACTGGAGAATGAAAAATTCTAGGTCAAAATAGCCAAACCAGAAAAATTCGCACTTTCATCTCCCTTTCCAAATCGGCTATTTTGACCTAGAATTCTTCATTCTCCAGTCATTCCCCTGATTTTCACGCTCTCTGAATAACCCTGTTAGAGTTCAAAATGCACAATTTTTGCAATGGTCTCCTGGCCTGTAAGCGCCTGCTTATCATACTAGAAAATGTTCCTGTTTGATCTCCCAGTACAACGCTGCTATTGGGTCATTGAGGTCTGTGCAGTGTTAAGTAGAAAATGAACGGCAGAATTTATCCCATATTTAGGCAACCAGGAGCTCAGATGATCCCACTGCTTGAATGGGACAGCATGAAGGCAAGACGGATTTGAGTTACCGGAATTACTATAGGTGCGGGGACAGCCTATTCAGGTCTAATGAATGATTCCTCCACATCCTCCAGGTCTTTTGGAACTACATCATTCATGATTCTCAACGACTCATCAGGTTGGCTAAGCCACATGGGAAATGTAGTTCTAAAACAGTTGGAAGGCCAAGGTTGCTTATGCATGCCCTGCAGGGAAGTGCTTGTGTCCTGCAGGACCTTCAGATTAACAATTTGTGTAAACACCTTGTATTTGCAGAATGGAAGATTAGAGTGAGTCATGTAACACCGGCAGGAACGCACAGTGCCAATATTCCATGACCCTGTAAACCTTGGCCTTGTCCAAAAAGAAGGATCAGTTTTAGCTGCCGTGGTCTTGAGATGGTGTTCCTGAAAGCCTGTTAAAGGGACACTATCACTTAAATAAGCTGTAACTAGAGATGTGCGTTTCGGGTTTCGGAATTTCGGAATTTTCACAAAATTTCCCGATTCGTGTCTTCGGATTCGCCAAATTTCCGAATCGGATCGGACCCGAAAACCAACAGATCCGAAAAGTTTTCCGAGCCGAAACGAAAAATGTTCGGATTTTTCGAATGGACTTGAAATGTGTCAAATCGAAATTTATTTTCGCTCTATTCATGATTTCGGTTCCATTCGTGATTTCGGTTCCATTTCGGTAGTTCTGGAAATCGTATATTTAACTATTATCGGTTATATCGCTGATTCTGTAAATTTTGTATTTGTAAATGTGTATCACTTGTTTCTTGTGGCATTCGGGTCAGTTTAGCGTTTTTTAAATCATTTTGTTCATTTTTTTTATTCCTTGGCTTTCATACCATTTTAATATGATTAAATAAAGTTGTGAAATGTATATTCATAAGAAAAAAAGGATCTTTATTTAATAAAAAAAAAACACTATAGAATCGCCAGAATTATCGTATCGACAGAATGAATTATCGGATCCGAAAAACAAACCAAAAATTAATTATAAAAAAATATATAAAGTATAAAACAAGTAAACCATAGTAGTTTACATCAAAACGAATAGAGTTAGACACTTTGAAACGAGGAGAACGGACGTTCCGAAAATTTCCGAAATCACGAAAAGTCGATACAAAAAACGAGCAGAGTGACCCGAAAACACGAAAAATGGTCGATATTCCGAAAAAAAATGTACACGAAAAACGAGTCGAAACGAGCCGAATCGAAAATTTTAAACAAATCGAACCGAAAAAAAAATTGGTGCACAAGCCTAGCTGTAACTAGGTTACTTGTGCCAATAGGCGAAAAAATATAGATGGGGCCTCGCGCAAAAGTAGCTCAGATGAAGCGTATGGAAATCCTCCTATGGAGTGGAGCCTAAAAGAAAGCAAATGGGACATACATTGCGCAGTATATCAATTGTAATGTATCACCACAATTGGCATTAGGCTGATCAACTCACATTGTGGAGAGCCATTTTACAGTTGGCTCATACATTGACAGCTCGTACATATTGCAGGAACTCTTCGCCTCATACAGATGGAAATAGAGACGGTACTCCACCAGAATATGCAATTCATAGAAGGCGCCTCCGTGGTGCAATATATTTTTTAATAAATAGGTCGATTGTGACCTTTTTTACTTTCTATCGGTATACATCCTTACTTAGCTTGAGGCATGGGGAGATCGTATATCGTATTGCATTGCATTTCCTGGTGGAGTGCTGTCTCCATTGCATTGCATATTCTGGTGGAGTACCGTCTCTATTTCCATCTGTATGAGGCGAAGAGTTCCTGCAATATGTACGAGCTGCCAATGTATGAGCCAACTGTAAAATGGCTCTCCACCATGTGAGTTGATCAGCCTAATGCAAATTGTGGTGATACATTACAATTGATATACTGCGCAATGTATGTCCCATTTGCTTTCTTTTAGGCTCCACTCCATAGGAGGATTTCCATACGCTTCATCTGAGCTACTTTTGCGTGTGGCCCCATCTATATTTTTTGCCTATTGGGACTTTGTTTGGTGTAGATATACGGGACCTTGCAGCATTCTTTGTTCATTCACATGCGCCATTAACCTTTTCTGTATTTTATGCTAGGTTACTTGTGCATTACACATAAAACCACCTTATAAAACACATGCGGCTGTTTATTGTTATTTTTTTTCTGAAGGAATTGCATGTAAAAAGGCAAAAAAAAGTTTTTTATTTTTTATCCTATATCTAAGTTGTGCGTTTTTTCCCTTGATGCAAACTAATGTGACTGCTTTATCTTGTACAGGTAAGGCGTCGGGAGGTGTATTCTGTTCTACAGGCTAATCCAGATAAGAACTGTCAGCTGAATGATCTAAAAAAAAAAATGGTAGTTTAAAAGCCTTCTAATCTACCCCTTGGTGATGTCCTTTGAATACATCCCACACAATACAATCCGGTCTATTCACTAAAGAGTGAAGTCAGGAAAAGTGAAAAATCGAGGTCAAAATGGCCAAACCAGAAAAATTCTCCCATTTTATCTCACTTTCTAAATCAGCTATTTGGTCTAGATTGTTCTTTTTCTCCTGAGTCCTTTAGTGAATAGACCTGAATGATTTGAGTCAGTGATTGACCCAGACTCCCTTCTATGGCCAAAGCTACAAATTGAGGAGCAAGTGATGGAAAGATACTGTGAGGGGGGCAGTCTAAAACCCAAAAGATCACACAATGGATGCACCCAGTGACGCATATACAAGGTTATTCAGAGAAGGGGGAAACTCTGGAGAACTGAAAATTCTAGGTCAAAATCTAGCCGATTTGGAAAGTGAGACAAATGGGAGAATTTTTTTCTGGTTGGAGCAAACTGGCATGCACAAACTCGCACAGAGCTCAGAATCTTTCGCTTGGCTTCGTGGAATCCTACCAGTCAGCGCTAATCTCCATTTCTGGGAGGGACAATTCAGTCTGTAACATAAATCACCTTGGACTTTGGGTGCAGCCCTAATATTCTTTATTACTTTCTTATCCTCTCTTGTATGCAGAATGTTTGTGTAATCCTAGTTGTGCTTGAATAATGTTATCTGTCTATTGTATGGTCCATGTGTATCTGTTAATCTGCTGCATATTTGAGGAGTTGTAAATCTGCCTTGTCAGGCAAACAATGTCCCATTATCAGATAACGGGACATTGTTTGCCTGACAAGACAGATTTAAAACTTCTCAAATGTGCAGCACATAAACAGATACACATGGACCATACAATAGACAGATGACAGATAACATTATTCACGAACAACTCAGATTACACAACCATTCTGCACACAAGAGCGGGCAAGAAAATAATAAAGAAACTCAGGCCTGCACCCTGTCACACAGTTCATAGCCCCCCATCCTGAAGGGATGGGCATTCAGAGGACTGACCACTGAAGTTACAGGGAGTGGTCACAGTGCCTAGAGTGTCCCTTTCAAAGGATTTCAATGTATGATCACTTGCAAAGAGTGAGTTAATCCTATTTATTCAGCAGGATACTGCAGACTCCGCTTCCTGCTCTTCGGCTTCCTGTTCACAGCAGGCCTGGGGGGGTTCTACAGCTCTGTGCAGAGGGAAAGCTATTGATATCGGGTTACAGAATTCAGAGAACGAAAGCTAGAAACTCTGCTGTGTGTATTATTATAAAACCACATAGATTAGTCAGTTTCAATGCTATAAAGACTCCACACTGGTTTTCTATTAAAAGGTAAACCATGCCATTATTTAGCAATCCTTTTCACAGATTTAATCAGAATCACAATGCAGTTGTAAACAGAATACATTTATTGTACAATTGATCAGTATAATCTCCCTTTTAACGCTTAACATGTCCTCTTGCCTCTCTTCATCCAGGATTCCTCTGTAAACAAGTTGCGCCGCCTTAATATTGCAAGAATGAGAATTAAAAAGGTTGTACTGGCATCTAGGCCTGGTAAGTGTTTCATTGCAGCAACAGCCAAATGTTTGGAAAACCTGTTTATCTCTGTTTTTCAAGCCATACTTGAAAACCTTATGACCATAAAATTAAAAATATTGTTACATAATTTCCCCCTGGCCGGCTGAGACCCTGATCTGCCCTGCATTCTAAAGAGATGGTGCAGCCCCCCCATCTTTCCTGATGCACAGTGAATAGAAAACGTCTACACACCCGTTAGATTTTTTTTTTTTTTTTTTATAAAATATTTTACCAGGAAGGATACATTGAGATTTCTCCCGTTTTCCAGTATGTCCTGGGTTCAAGAACATTGAATTGTTACTTTGTATTTCTGTAACGACTGTAATAATAAATGCAAGATATTAAAAAAAACACATATACAGATTAACACAGAAAATATGTAGAAAATAGTCATTATGTTACATGTTTACAGGTGCATTCTATATATAGTCACCATGTTACATGGGGAAGATTTGATGATGTTTGGGAGGCTATTCCATATTTGCGGTGCTCTGTAGGAAAATGAGGATCGAGCCACTTTCTTTTTGTATTGTGGTATTGTAAGTAAGGTGCTGGTCCTGGATCAGAGGTTATAGGATGAGGGAACTGCTGGGGGAAGCAGTCTATTCAGGTAGGGTGGCAGCTTCCCAGAAAAGCTCTTAAACACCTTGTTGGAAAGGTGAAGGGTGCGTCTAGATTCCAGCGACGGCCAGTTTAGCTCTTTTAACATGTCACAATGGTGGGTCATGTAGTTACATTGTAGCACAAAGCGGCAGAATGAGTTATACAATTGTGACGGATCGGCTGCCACAGGATTTATTTAGTTTCATTTCATTCTTATTTTGTTATATTTAGTTTACCCTTTATTTATATGAACAAATTCCGCTGTTACATTTAGTGTAAAACTGTTGCTAGACTTATATTTAATCATGGTTTTCCCCTGCACCGATCCTGCTAGTAACCACGGAGTACATGCTTGCTACAATGTATCAGTCACTGAAACAGCCCGGCTGCAATTTGTCTGTATATCTCCTGTGCTGATTAATAACTCGTTCTCCTTTGTGTCCAGCTTGTACCAGTGCCAACTGTACAAACGAAATATGTTATTAGTGTTCCCACAAAGTGTACACCGGCTTGTCTCATATTGTGTAAGGCAGGAGGCTCCCCAGGAGATCGCGAATTACCGCTGGCAAGCTGCCAAAACCCTACTCCTGTTCAACAGCTTGCCCTGGAGCCCCCTTTGCCTCCACCAGGGCACTTTGTGGACCTTAGGTCCCCAGGGAGCGTTGCCTGGTGTGGGGTGAGTTTGAAGAGGAAGCGACATCGGGAAGCTCTCCATCTGATGGTCCCATAACAGAGCAGCTCTGGCTATGGAACTTGTGACAGAACAGCCATCACTTTCAATTTATTAGCACTTAAAAGGTTAGAGGTTCGTTGGTTCAGGGTTGGAATTCGTTTGTACAATTTTGTGCTTGTGTGATCCTGATGGTTAGTAAGTTGTTTGCCACCCCTGCCTTGCCCCGCCATTGTGGTTTATCTGCCCAGCGCAACCCAGATACAGCTGCCACCGGCCGAGACCAAGCACAGCCGACATTCCTTACACCCTGCACCGCTCAGCCCCTGTACATGCCACCAGAGTGCTTTTTGGTCAGAAGGGCCCTGAGAACATGGTGCCACTGTGGGGTGAGTTCCAAAGGGGAGTGCCACCAAGATCACCCCTCAATCAGCTGCTAAACCCAGGTCGGGCTTCCCAGCCGAGAGGAGATCTGGCGCCGGAATCAGCGCTCGCACTCCGGTGGGTGGAATTTCCTGGGTAGGGAACAGCCCAGCGTGGGCCAGACAGTGTGGCGCCAGGAGCTGGAGGCCGGGTCAGCCCATGTTAAGGACACAAAAAGGGCTCGGGCTAGAGGCAGTGGCAAACTGGCGCCGGGATGTCTGAGGGCAGGCATAGGAGAGAACAATGGGACTGTACCGTATAAATGTACCGTGTCTGTGCTGTTCTAAATAAACCAATCTGCTTAACCTGTACTACGTCTCGATGAGTATTTGGGAAAAGGGACTGTCTGCTAGGTATTTCCTCCGGCTGACAAGCTAGCTTCCAGCAAGGGACCTGACGCTGGCTCGCTACCGCTGCTCGCTGCAGAGCAACCCCGGCACCTACGGCTGATCTACTCCCTCCGAGTAGCGGCGTCCGTCACAACAATGTAGTAAATTTATGAAGGTGTGTTTGCGGGGCAGCTGCGTACACTGCATCTCCGTATTCAATAGCCGGCATAAGCATTTGTTGTACAATCTACTTTCTTACCGCGGGGCTCAGGCAGGATTTGTTTCTGTACAGGACACCTAGTTTAGGGTAAAGTTTAGATGATAGTTTTTCGATGTGATGACATGTTTCTGTGATGTAAAAAAATGAGACAAAGATAAATCATTTCAGAACATTTTCCACCTTTTAACGTGACCTATAAACGTTACAACTCAATGAAAAACAAACTGAAAGATTTTAGGTAGGACGAAAAATAAAACTAAAATAACATGGTTACATAAGTGTGAGCACCCTCTTTAACTGGGGATATAGCCGTGTTCAAAATTAAGCAATCACATTCAAAATCATGTTAAATAGGAGTCAGTGCACACCTGCCATCATATAAAGGGCCTCTGATTAACCCCAAATAAAGCTCAGCTTTCTAGTAGGTCTTTCCTGACATTTTCTTCGTCGCATCCTACAGCAAAAGCCATGGTCCGCAGAGAAGCTTCCAAAACATCAGAGAGATCTCATTGTTAAAAGGTATCAGTCAGGAGAAGGCACAAAAGAATTTCCAAGGCATTAGATATTCTTTTAAAAGATGCGGGGGACTAAAATATCTCTTTGTTGACCTATGAGAAATCTGGAGGTCTGATGTCCGAAAGGTATGAGTGGAGGTGGCTGTGGTGGCGACCCAGGTTGAGTCGGTTCAGACATGGGTGGTGGAGACGACTGCGGAGAAAGCTCGACTGGCTGGGCATGTTGAGGCAATCCAGGTGCAAGTGGATCACTTTTCCCGGGCAGTGGTGACACCACCGGATATCTGTGTTCGAGGTGTACCTGAGTCTGTGTCCGCTACTGCTCTGTTGGGGATCCTGAATCGCATGGCCTACTACCTGCTGGCTTTCCTGGAAGATGGCCCTCCATTATGTGACTCTGTGGTCCGCCTTTGCAAGGCTGCAGTGGCACCGAAGAGAGGAGGGGGAATTGTTATTTATGTTGGGTCCATAAAGTTCACCCCTTTACAGAATTCTAGCTCCCCTGCCACCTTTGCCTTCCTCTCTGGTTTGATTTACTGAATGGGATCTCAATTAATCATTGTTGCTGGATTCTATCGCCCACCGAGCTCCCCAGTGCACTCCCTCTCTGACATAACTCATCCTTAATAACCTACTTGCACAAAACCAAAAAAGTGAACTGCTGGTCCTCTGCAATTTTAATTCAGATTGGCTAAATCCTAAAAACAATAAACACTGCTCGCTGTTTAAAACGTTGCTGCTAACTCCATTAATCTCCTCCCCCACTCGCATTAATATGAAAAGCCCTAACCATACCTTGCTGGACTGGATTCTCTCCTCATCTCCTGATAGAATACAGGAGGCAGGCGTTCTCGTTAATAGCTTTAGTGACCACTGTCTTGTGTACTGCATACGTAAAATAAAGGCCACCAAATCTCCCCCAAAGGTAACCACCAGGTCTTTCAAGAAATTTATTCTTGAATCCTTCCTAAGTGATCTGAAACAGCTCCCATGGTACAGACTAAACCTAATCCCAGACCTAGACTGTGCAATTGCATACTTTCAGTCCGAGCTCCTGCAAGTCTGGAATTCCCATGCCCCGCTGTGTAAAGTGTGGGTAAAAGGGACCCATCTCCCCTAGGTTACAGCTGATCTTACACTAATGTACCAGCTTAGAGATTCACTGTGGTCAAATTTCAAGACTACTGGTTCCATGAACGATCACTATGAATACTGAAAATGCCGGAATGCATGCACAAAAATGGCAAAAGCCCATTACTTCAATGAAAATCTAAACAATAACATATCAAACCCTAGAAACTTTTGGAAAACCATAAGTAACATACAAGCACCCCTGTCCACTCCCAGCCGGCTGCTGTCAAAGTAATCAACCAAACCCTGCAACACCCCCTAGATGTAGTAAATGCCTTTAATGATTATTTTGTTGGATGTGCCACCACCCTGATTGCTAAGATAGGAAATGACATGCAATCAGAAAGGCTGCACGCAGGTCAGGCCCCTCCAACTGTGCAAAGACTCTGTATCAGACAGGAATTCAGTTTTAGACCAGTGCCTTTCAGTGTCGTTACTAAACTTCTCCGTAACCAAAAAATGAAATACCAGTCTGGACCTGATCAAATACCAGCAATGCTGCTGAAAATCAGTGCACTGGCAATTGCAAATCCTGTCGCAACCCTAATGTCAGGGTCCGCTCCTGGGTACTTGCTGATGTGCCTGTATTGCACACCTGGCTCTAAGAACTTTGCCCTGGATCTCTTCTTCTTGGATTCCATTCCAGGTTTTACACAGGCTCAGCACCTTGACAAAGCTCCTGGAGATCCAGCCTGGGTTTCCTTTTCCAGCCCTGGAGTTCCAGCTGAGGCCCATCTGTGAATAAGCCTCAAATGGCAGAGAGACCCAGCTAGCAGCGGTTCTACATTGTTGCTCCCTGACTGAGGTCACTTGGATGTGTGCAGATCTGCTCTACCTGAAACAGCTTATCTTGTTGCTGTACAGTATATCCAGTGTATCCAGCGTATTCCAGTGTATCAGTACCCATCTCGCTACCTTGTTATTCCTGGAGAAATCTCCTTCAGTTCCTGGGACTTTCAGCGATTTCCACCAGCGCTTTATCTACAGTCTGTGGTCAAGACCTCCAGGTCACTGCTCAAGTGGGTACTTCCAACCATGTAGCCCACTATCCCCTGTGTCTGGAGAGCTACCTGTGGATTTACAGCCTTTTACCACGGTCTCTCAACCAGTGATCAAGGTACCTCTGCTTGCTGTCCAGTGTTATTCCTAGTGGACCCTGGATGCAGTCTGGGACTGCATAGCCCACTATCCTGACTCCCCATCCAAGACTACTTCCTGGACTGTATATACTGTGTACCGCACCCTTGCTTAGGAATACCTCACCTCTCAGCCAGCCGTCAGCCACGACCCCTTGTTATGGACTATAACCACGTCTTGGCCTGTGCGTTCCAGAAGTGCATTTCCCTGTTTTTTCCATTGCTTGCTCTCAAGGCCCATTTATGTTCAATTAAAGTTATCTTCATTGCTTGAAACCTGTCTGGCCTCCCCTCTGTGTCGCTGCCTGCTGGACTTATACCTGAACCGCATATGCCACCTGACACCTAATCAATGAATCACTGGCGATTGGATACATAACAAAACTCTGGAAGACTGGGAGAGTGGTACCTATCCATAAAAGTGGTGACAGTAATTTGGTATCCAACTACCGTCCCATATCGTTGCTCCCTGTAATGTCAAAATTTTTGTAAAAATGTGTTTACAGTCAATTACGTGATTATTATCAATATTGAAGCTACTTAACCCCAGATCAATCAGGCTTTCATCCAAATCACTCAACTACAACCACCCTTTTAAACGTCTGCAATGATATCCAGGCTGGCATGGAACAAGGAAACCTAACTGGAGCCATCTTCCTTGATTTTGACACAGTAGACCATGGCATCTTGTTAAAAAAACTTAAAGGAACACTCTAGGCTAAAATCCCCCCCTTTTTTTAAATTATATTATACCTATTGCCCTACCTCCCAGCCACTGAGGAGGAAGTCAATTCCTTATTGTCCTCCTCACATCTCACCACGTGCCCGCTCGACCCCATTCCCTCACATCTAATTCCTCCCCTCTCCTCCTCCCTCACCCCTGCTCTCACACACATCTTCAACCTATCTCTCTCCACTGGCTCCTTTCCATCCGCCTTCAAACACGCGCTAGTTACCCCTTTACTAAAGAAACCATCCCTCGATCCCAACTCTCCATCCAACTACCGCCCTGTATCCCTGCTTCCCTTCACATCAAAGCTCTTAGAAAAACTAGTCTTCAACCGCCTCTCCCTCTTCCTGTCCTCCAATTCCCTACTTGACCCCCTGCAATCTGGCTTCCGTCCCCTTCACTCAACTGAAACTGCCCTCACCAAACCAAGTTCGCTGTCTTGGAGTTACACTTGACTCTGCTCTTTCCTTCATCCCCCACATCAAGTCTCTTTCCTCCTCCTGCCGATACCAACTGCGTAATATTTCCCGAATTCGGCCATTTCTTACCGCTGTCACCACAAAACAACTCATACACGCCCTGGTAATCTCCCGACTCGACTATTGCAATAATCTCTTATCTGGCCTCCCTCTGTCCCGCCTCTCCCCCCTACAATCCATCCTGAACGCCTCCGCCAGGCTAATTCACCTCACCCGCTGCTCTGTCTCTGCCGCTCCCCTCTGTGAGTCCCTTCACTGGCTCCCCATCCACTGCAGAATTAAGTTCAAAATCCTTATCCTTACCTACAAAACCCTCACTAACTCAGCTCCCCACTACCTGTCCTCACTAATCACCAAATACACCCCGGCCCGCTCCCTAAGGTCAAACAGTGACCTGCGCCTAGCTTCTCCCCGCATCACCTCTTCCCATGATAGACTGCAGGATTTCTCACGCGCAGCCCCCACTCTCTGGAACGCTCTCCCTCGTACTGTCAGACTTTCCCCTAACTTCTCTTCCTTCAAACGCTCCCTTAAAACGTTCCTATTTAGGGAAGCCTACCACCCAACTCACTGACACAACCATCAATCACTCTCACCTTACAGTCCTCTCCTCCTGTTTCCAACCCCAACCCTCCTAGATTGTGAGTTCCTACGGGAATAGGGCCCTCATCTCCTCCTGTACTGTTTGTCAAATGTTGTTCAATGTATTGTAACCCTGTCTATACTGTGCTTATTGTACAGCGCTGCGGAATATGCTGGCGCTTTATAAATAAAGAATAATAATAAATAATAATAATACCTAGTTATTCAGTATTTTTTTTTTTTTTAAACCACTTGGCTGCTATGGACGCGCTCAGCGCGTCCAGCCAAGTGGTTCTCCTGTGCTATGGAAGCGCTGAGCGCGTCCATGCACAGAAGGCAGTTGTATTCCAGCGGATTGCACAGGATTCCGGCGGATTGCTGCGCCCCCCCGGTGCGGGCTGACATCTTGGATGTCAGCCCAGCACTCGGGACCCCGGCGGAGCAATTAGATGTCATCGCGGCGGCGCGATGACATCTAATTCAGGCGCCCCCCGCATGTGCGGAGGAGGCGCCTGAAAGGGAGGTCCTTCGGACCTCTCTCCCTCCCGATCGCCGAGGGGCAGGGGGTTAATACAGGCACCGTTTGGAAGGGCACAGCCTGCCCTTCCAAACGGTGGCTGTGATTAACCTCTGGGGAGCCGGATCACGAATCGGCGCTGAAAAGCGCCGGATCGTGATCCTCTTCTGGAGCTGGCCGACATCTTGGATGTCGGCCAAGCCTCCAGGAACTCCCCCTGAGGACTGGCATCATCGTGCATAGCACGATGACGCCAGTCCTGGAGTTAACCCCTAGCTGCCACCCATGGTGGAGATAGGGGGTTCCAATGAACCCCCTAGCTCCGATCCTTGGCAGCTAGGGGTTAATATTTGATATCGTTGGATCGACAAGAGCATGGCCGTTCCAACGATACCAAACATGAAAATGAAAAATGTTTTTAAAAAAATATTCTAAAAAAAAAATAAGTTTTTTTTTTGTTTTTTTTGTTTTGTTAATGCAGCAATATTGTTCCCATTTCAATTATAATGTGCACAATAATGCTGCACTAACGATTTTTGTATGCGGTGCGTTTGTTAAAAAAAGCAAAATTTTCCCCCCAAAAAATGTAACGAGTCCCCATTTCTAATTTTTTTAACCAGCGCACCCCATAGAAAATATAACTGCAATTGCTCGCATGTTAAAATGTGAAAAAAAAAACACTTTACACATTGTAAATTATTGAAAATTCAAATTTTATTGCATTTTTTGTTATAATATACAGACAGGTCATGACGTATACATATAATAATGACATATTATGAATCTGCCGAGTCTGCCGGAAAGAATGATCTATAATATGGCTGGGTCATATACTAAAACGTGGCTTCAAAACGCGGTTAAACATGATGAGCAAAAGCGGTAAAAATTACCTCAGCACAGAGGTGTGAAAAGCCTCAGCAGTGAAAGGGTTAATATCTTGCATTGTATTACTTTGTATTTCTGTAACATTTTAATGTTCTTGAACCCAGGACTAAAACGAGAGAAATCTCAATGTATCCTTCCTGTTAGAATATTTATTTATTTATAAAGGATTTTATGTCCCAGAAGCTTTCTGGCAACTCTGGAACTCTAATGATCCTACATAATGCTGGTGCTCATACAGTCCGGTCCCCTGATGAGAGGTGCTACCTCGGGGTGCTACCCCCACCTGAATCTCCGTCTCCTAAATCTGCAGGCCCCGTAGATGATGACCCGGGTTGACTACGGACTCTATTGTTGGGGCCACGGACCCTATTTTTCTTTTGAGGCATGGGCTAGATGATGACCCCACTCCTCTCTTTGTTTACCCCCGTTCTGAGATTTTCCTCTTTCTTTCCCCCTACCCTTTTTGTTTACACACTTCCTAGTCTCATAGTACAGGCTATATTGACATTTTATTTTTGGATTCTGCTGCTGCTTGGTGGGACTTTGCTTTTTCTTTGGCTCCAGGGGCCCCAGGTTTTCCTCCCTTTCCCTCCCCTCCCCCTCTTTATTATTTTGGGTGGCAGCACACTTGGTTGACCTGGGTGTGCTGCTTGAGCAGGGTACCATGGCTCTGCCTGCTTCTTTTGGCCCCAGGTCTCCCAGCCCCCCAGCCACTTCCACGGCCTCTGGTTCTGTTTTGGGCTCAGGAGCGAACCAGGAATGACGCATCTTTCTTGGCATTCCTTCAAAATTATATATAATTTTTTTTATTTGACTAGAGTGTAACTCCTCCTCTTTTCCTCAGGTCTGGAAGCTTTACTGAGCAAAATCATAAAAGAATAAAGAGACAAGCAAAAGGGGGGGTGTCGTAAATACAATTAGTGGAATGGTATGGTCAAGGGGCACCGGACGCGAAGACGTCAGTTTCAGGTGCCCCACAATGCCAGAGCAGGGGAGCACCTGAAAGGGGGATACAAAGGATCCCCTCTCCCCATCTCCCCATCGCCAGAGGGTAGAAGGGAATGCCAGGCATCCCTGGAAAGGTCAGTCTGACCTTTCCAGGGATGTATTCTTTTAACCCCGTAGTCGCCAGGCTGCAATCCGGCACCAATCGGCGCCGGATCGCATCCTATTTCCGGTGGGGCCCACCATCTTGGATGGCAGCCCCACCTCTGGGTCCCACCCTCGTCAACTGACTCATGGGGCGATGACGTCGGTTAATCGTTGAACCTCTAGCTGCCCAGGGATTTCCTAAGGAAACCCTATAGAGGAGATAGAGGGGTTCTTTGATACTTTAATAAAATGTAAAAAAAAAAAATACTTTACACGCTGTGAATGAATGAAATTTTATTAAATTCTAATTTTTTAACATTTTTTGTTATAGCATTTTGGCAGGGCATGACGTATACATACAATAATGATATATGTTACGAATCTGCCGAGTCTGACATGAGAACGGATATATAATATGTCTGGGTCATATAATAAAACGTGACTTCAAATCGCATTTAAACCCGATGAGCAAAAACTGTAAAAATGTGCTCGGTACTTTCTCCTTCTAGAACGAGTGCCGAACTTGTAAAATTGCCCCTGTCCTTAAGGGGTTAAATTTCTAGTTTATGATTTTGCTCAGTAAAGCTTCCAGACCTGAGGAAGAGCGGTTACACTCCCGAAAGCTTGTCTTTTAACGGTAGTCCAATAAAAATGTATCATTGCGCACTGCTATACTCCTGGTGATTTCGGCATCTGGACTATCTTTTCTTTTGCTGACTATATTGATGGTGTACTTGGCTGCTCTTCTGCTGTCTTCCTATATGATGTTTTCCTGCTGACTATATTTCTATGATTGTTACCCGCTGGCCCTGCACGGCTGTTATTTTTCCTTTCTTACTGACTATTGGTGACTATTGACAATCCTTCAAATTAAAAAAAAAAAAAGGCCAACCCCCCCCCCCCCCATCAAAACCATTAGAATAATCCTTTAATGTAACAAGGCAAAACTTACAGAAAGACCAGCACCAAAACCTTTTAACCCATTGGGAACACAGGAAAGGTCTTTTTATGATGGAATGTGCTGTAATTGCTATTTACATTTCCATATCCCCCTCTTTTTCTCCCCCCTTTCCCCCCCTTTTTTTTTAGAATTTAAATATGAAAATTTGAGCAATATATTCATATACTTTAAATGTTTTTATATAGACCATTTTCTTTGTCAGGATTGTCTAATTGTGAAATAAACAGACTGGAATAATGCATTTTTATACCCAGGTATTTTTGGTGAGCCGGTGGCTGAAAATTTCCGTGTGGAGCAAGCGGTGCTCTCTGAGAACCTTCTGGATGGCCAAGTCCTTGTTCAAACACAGTATTTGTCTGTGGATCCTTACCTGGTAAGAAGTGCTTAGTTCTGTATCAAATTGTGACATGCTACATCTTGCTGTTTTTTTTTTTATATATAATCTATATATATATATATATATATATATAATATATATATATATATATATATATATATATATATATATATATAATTTTCCTCCCTGTTAAAGGGCCACGCCCCCCACAAAAAACAGTTTTCCCCCATAAATAATTGGAAAGATAATGCTGACAGCACCTGTTGAATGATTTTTTTAGTTTGGGTGTAAATACTCCACATTCGTCTCTCTGCTCAGGGCTTCAGAAATGTAACAGTCAGTTACAGTTACAAGTATTTATAAAGCGCCAATAAATTCCTTAGCGCTTTATGATGGGAAGCGGAATAACAAATATACATACATGTACACACACGGAACAGGAGGGAGGACCCTGCTCGAGAGCTTGCACTCTAAGAGGAGAGGGGTGACCCATTAGGTGAGGGTGAATAGGGTAGGTGGAGTGGCAGGTTGCAGGAGAGCTGAATGGGAAGAGGAGCAGGAAATGACAGTGGGGAGATCATGGTGTGAGCCGATAGGCTTCTCTAAAGTAATGTGTTTTCAGAGACTTCATGAAGGACTGGAGAGACGGGGAGAGTCTGATGTTGTGGGGAGGGAGTTCCATAGAAAGGGGGCAGCTCAGGAGAAGTCCTGAAGGCGAGCGTTAGGGTTGCGGGTACGAGGAACTGATAGCATCAGATCATTGGCATGAGTGGTCGGGAAGGGATGGAACTGTTAATATGGGAGGAGATGTAGGCAGGGCGCTGTTATAAAGAGCTTTGTATGTGAGCACCAATATTTTGAATTGGATTCTAAAGGAAACAGGTAGCCAGTGTAGAGATTGACAAAGGGGCGAGGTGTGCGGGAGGTGAGGTGTATGAGCCTAGCACAGGCATTCATTACAGACTGCAGAGGGATAATCTGGGATCTCTTAAGGCCAGAGAGAAGGAGGTTACAGTAGTCAAGGCGGGAGATAATAAGATCTTGGACGAGCATTTTAGTAGAGTCCGGATTAAGAAAGGGATGGACGCGTGCAATGTTTTTTAGGTGGAAGCAGCAGGATTTGGTTAGAGACTGAATGTGAGGAGTAAAGGATAGATGGAGTCCAAGAGGACCCCGAGGCAACGAGCTTGAGAGGAAGAAGTAATGGTGGCCCCATTCACCTGAAGGAAAATGTGCGCAGGAAGAGAGGTTTTAGAGGGAGGGAAGACGAGAAGTTCAGTTTTGGAGAGGTTAAGCTTTAGGGAACGAGAAGTCATCCAATCGGAGACAGCAGACAGGCTGTAACATGGTTCAGCACGGGAGGAAATAGAACGGGAGAGGAAAGGTAGATTTGGGTGTCGTCGGCATAGAGATTATATTGAAGTCCATAGGAAGAGATGAGGTTGCCAAGAGAGGCGGTATAGATCGAGAAGAGTAGGGGACCCAGACCAGAGCCTTGAGGTACCACAACTGAGAGAGGAGTTGGGGGGAGAGGCACCATTGAAGGAGACACTAAAGGAGCGAAGAGAGAGGTAGGAAGAGAACCAGGAAAGAGCAGAGCCACTGAGGCCAAGTTGACGCAGTGTGAGTAGTAGGAGAGGGTGGTCAACAGTGTCAAATGCAACGGAAAGATCAAGAAAAAATTAGGGAGAAGTGACCTTTGGTTTTAGCGGCAACTAGATCATTAGTCACCTTGGTCAGAGCAGTCTCATTGGACGCTGGGAGTGAAAATTGGACTGGTGTTGATCAAGTAGAGAGTTAGCAGTGAGATAACAGGTGAGCTGGTTATAGTCCAAGCGTTCTAGGATTTTGGAAGCAAAGGGGAGTAGAGAGATGGGACAGTAGTTTGAGAGGGAGGTCAAGAGATGGCTTTTCAGGATGGGGGTGATCAGTGCATATTTGAATGCAGAAGGGAAGAGTCCAGAGTAGAGGGCGAGGTTGAAAATGTGAGTCAGAGTGGGGACAACAGCATTTAGCCCTGCGTTTAGCATGAAGAGAAGTAGGCGCAAGTGATGAGGAACGGACGGAGTTGTAGATATCAGTGGCTTTATAAGTGCAGCTGGAGGTAGAGATTGGAAGGATAAGAGGATGGAGTTGGAGAGTAGCTTAGGATTCAGAGCACCAAGATGTCTCCAGGGTGGAAGAGGAGTGGGGGTGGAGGCAGGAGGCTGGGTAGATGGCAAGAGAAGGTTCCAGGAAAGGATGTGTGGTGTCACGTTTCCACCGGTTTCAGCCGCGTCCCCTGGTGGTGGGAGCGATCCAGGACAGCTTTTCCCTGTCTGGGTCTAGCTATTCCACCCTGTGCCGCTCCTGGGTTCCGCTGTACTGTTCAGGTCTGGGATCCATGTCCGAATTACCTAGACCTGTTCTCTATTTAAATGCCAGCAGCACAAAGGCCTGATTGCTCTGGCATGAGTTCTGTTCTTGTGAGTTCTAGTTGTGACACTTGTTCCTGTGAGTTCTCGTTCCTGTGTTGCTGCACAGCATTCTTGTATTTCTCCGGTTTTGAGCTTGGCCTTCTTGACTGCTCTTTGTCTGCTCCCTGTGCTGTGTGTGTGTGTGTGTGTGTGTGTATATATATATATATAGATATATATAGATATATATATATATATCTATCTCTGTTGCCAACCTCTGCAAGTCTGACATTCCCTCCTGGTTCTTATTCCTTGGCTCTAGGTCTCACCATTCTTGTCTATTCTGTTTTCTTGTTCTATGTGTATAGTTTGTCTTCGCATAGAGGCCAGTCAAAGTATAGGGCTTCAGTATAGGGCTTCATGTGTGTTTGTCTTGTTTAACCCTTGCTCTTCCTGTTCTCCTGACTCAGTTATTTTTTTTTGTGACGTTTTCCGAAGTCAGAAGACCATTTCAAGGATATTCCCCAGCATAGGGATCCCTTTAGATTTCTTCTATGCCCTCGTGCTCCTCGTGTTGTTACCGGAATCCACTCAGCTCTGTCGGGAGAAAGGTCGGCTCGGTGCGGTCAATGACTATCCGGACACGAGTCAGTTGCAGGAAAAGCGTACTTTATTTGATGTCAAGTCTCAGCCAGGATTGAATCGCAAAGACTGAGTGACGCGATCAGCAGGAGTTCAAAGTTTTATAGAAGAATACATAAACAGGTACATCCCAACAACCCACCCATGGGCGATTTGCCCTCCCTAGGGCAAATGTGCCATCCCCTTAATTCAAATACAAAGACATTCCACATATTGGCAGTAAATTGGCATCTTTCATATACAGTTGTGTTCAAAATTATTCAACCCCCCACTGAAATTGAGTGTTTTGGCCAGTTTGACATTGATTTTGATCATTCAGTCATCTTGCTTACAATTAAATCAAAGAGGCACGTGTAAGTCAGACAAATATAACATAACATTTATAATGAAATAAACACAAATGTCTTTTCTGTGCTCACATCATTATCAGTTTTATTCAACCCCCAAGTGACATTCAATCTTAGTACTTAGTACAACATCCTTTTACAGTTATAACAGCTTTTAAACGTGAAGCATAGCTTGACACAAGTGTCTTGCAGCGATCTACGGGTATCTTCGCCCATTCGTCATGGGCAAAAGCCTCCCGTTCAGTCACATTCTTAGGCTTGCGCACTGCAACTGCTTTCTTTAAGTTCCACCAGAGGTTCTCAATCGGATTTAAGTCAGGTGACTGCGATGGCCACTCCAAAATGTTCCAGCCTTTAATCTGCAACCATGCTCTAGTGGACTTGGAGGTATGCTTGGGATCATTGTCCTGTTGAAAGGTCCAACGTCTCCCAAGCCTCAGGTTTGTGACGGACTGCATCACATTGTCATCCAATATCTCCTGGTACTGAAGAGAATTCATGGTACCTTGCACACGCTGAAGCTTCCCTGTACCTGCAGAAGCAAAACAGCCCCAAAGCATGATTGACCCCCCCGCCATGCTTCACAGTAGGCAAGGTGTTCTTTTCTTCATAGGCCTTGTTCTTCCTCCTCCAAACATAGCGTTGATCCATGGGCCCAAACTGTTCTAATTTTGTTTCATCAGTCCACAGAACACTATCCAAAACTTCTGTGGTTTGTCCACATGACTTTTGGCATACTGCAGTCGACTCTTCTTATTCTTTGGAGACAGCAAGGGGGTGCGCCTGGGAGTTCTGGCATGGAGGCCTTCATTACGCAGTGTGCGCCGTATTGTCTGAGCTGAAACTTCAGTACCCACATCTGACAATTCTTTTCTCAGTTCCTCAGCAGTCACACGGGGACTTTTCTCCACTCTACGCTTCAGGTAGCGCACAGCAGTCGAAGTCAGCATCTTCTTTCTGCCACGACCAGGTAGCGTTTCAACAGTGCCCTTTGCCTTGAATTTGCGAATGATGCTTCCTATGGTCTCTCTTGGTATGTTTAACATCTTTGCAATCTTCTTATAGCCATTGCCCTTCCTGTGAAGAGTAATCACCTCTTCTCTTGTCTTCCTGGACCATTCTCTTGACTTCACCATGTTTGTAACCACACCAGTAAATGTCTAGAAGGAGCTGAGTATCACAGTCATTTTAAAGCTGCCTAATTGGTGCTTATTATGCTTTATTGCTGCTCCGTGACATCCACAGGTGTTTTCAATACCTGATTGAAAACACTTGAATGAACCTCTGTTCTTCAGAGTGGTAGTCTTTAAGGGGTTGAATAATTGTGTCAATGAAGAATTCACAAAAGAAACATTTACTACTGTATTACAACACCAATTGATGTCATTTTAGTTGCATATGGTTCTTTAAAAAGTCCTTGTAGGATTTCATTCTGAATACAATTACAAATGTACACTAAATTCCCTAAAACCCTTTACAGCATTGGGGGTGGAATAATTTTGAACACAACTGTACAGTTATGACAATTAGGATCTGACTAGATGTTAAAATATCTGTCACTGTCCGCCTCCACGGGACTTGTTTACTGTACAAACTGATAAGGGTGCAGATGGTCTAATGAGGGGCTTTTGTTCTCGGCTCTAGCTCTCTGACCTTGATGTAGCTAAATCAGTATTCTGACACTCTTGCATGTGTTAGCCCGGATCTTGCTTATCTAATTGCTCTGCCTGTTAGTTTTAGAACTTCCAGAAATCTATGCAAACTCGTCTAATTCAGCTAATATTCGCTATGTACATTTACGTGAACCAAAGTCTTGCTCAAGATGGCTGTTATGAACCATTATGGCAGATTATTTCTGGCCTGATTCTATTACAGTGTTACAGTCTTGTTATTTTCCTGTCTGGAATCTGTATTGTCTATATATGCTGTATCGGCTTAACCTGCCTCAAGGGCTAAAATCGTTCGTGAACCAAGGCCAGGTGACAGGTGGTGATCGGAAAGGGGGAGAGGTGTTTTTGAAAGGTTGTAAACTGTGCAGAGATTAGAGAAAATAAAATCCAGGGTGTTGTCAGCTTGGTGGGTAGGAGAGTCGGACCACTGTGTGAGGCCCAAGTAGGAGGTGATAGAAAGGAATTTGGAGGGGTTTGGTGCAGGAGTCGGTGGGAATGTTAAAATCTCCAAGGATGAGAGATGGAATGTCAGAGGAGAGAAAGTGAGGGAGCCAGGCAGAGAAGTGCTCCAGAAAGGGTCCAGGAGAGCCAGGGGACGGTAGATTACGGCAACACGTAGGGGCGTGGGGTGGAAGAGGCGGCGCATGGACTTCAAATGAAAAGAATAGGAGGGAGGGTATGGGAGGAATCGGGGGCGGACTGACCCATCGGGCACTCGGGCGCTGCCTGAGGGCCCGTGGGTCATGAGGGGCCCGGCTGGGATGGCACAGTGGTGGACCCTCAGCTCTGGGAACCAGAGGATGGCAGGCAGCCATGTCCAGGCGGCGGAATCTAAAACAGGCGTGGTGGCATGCCTGCATCCTACTTTCTAAATTGGAGCAGGCGAGTTGCAGTGGCGCCGCCCCCTCACGTGAAGTGCGCCGTCGCCCCTCACGTGATGCGCACCGTCCTTTCCTCACGTGATGCGCGCCGCCGCGCAGGACAAGCACAGGAGAGACCCCTAGACAAGGTTGAAGGAGGCTGTGTCTGGAAAGCTAACAGTACTAACTATAGTGAATTTTGGTGAGCAACCGGGGAGGGGGGGGGGTGGTGGGAATATATATGAAATAATAAATTGATTTATGCTGTGGATTCTGTGATACACTCATACACACTGCACATTGCTATGAGTTTTATTGCTGTGGAGCACTGTGATACACTCATACACACTGCACATTACTGTGAGCTCTATTGCTGCGGAGCTCTATGATACGCTCATACACACTGCACATTACTGTGAGTTTTATTGCTGTGGAGCTCTCTGACATACAAACAGTGCACATTGCTATGAGTTTTATTGCTGTGGAGCACTGCGATACACTCATACACACTGCACATTACTGTGAGTTTTTTGATGTGGAGCTCTGTGATACGCTCATACACACTGCACGTTACTGTGAGTTTTATTGCTGCGGAGCTCTGTAATGTGCAGTGTGTCAGTAATGTACAGTATCTTTTAAAGTATTCGTCAGTTTCCCACATTTGCTACAGGGACATTCTGTGCCGCAGTCCAGCCTTAGTTAGCTGTAGTGAGTTGGTGATGGTTGCTGCAGCAGTGCGGTGGCCATATGTAAGTCTGGAGGGGGCACAATGGATTCCCCATTTCGCTGTTGGGTCCAAATGGATTTTCTTCACACAATTTTCAAAAAGGTTATTTTAAGGAGTCCAGAAATAAATTCTTTAGCACAACAATGTACATGTGGGTGTTGCGTTGTAGGGGAGGGGTTTTGTATGGGTGTGGCCTCCTGTGGGTGCGGTACAAGGGGGCCCCATGATCTCCTATTGCCCGGGGGCCCCATTAGTTGTCAGTCCGCCCCTGGGAGGTATAGGCTGGAAAGTGCAGGTTAGAGAGAGTAACAATCCCACGCCCCTACCCTTGCGGTCCACAGATCTTGGTGTGTAGCACAGCTCAGAAGTGGATTACATCCATATATGCTTTGATTTCAAGACCCCAGTGGACACACAATAAGAATATTTTATTCTGTCTCTAAAGGCTATTTGAAATCTCTGAAAATACATTTTTTGTTTGTATAAACGCACCCACGTAGTCATATCATGCGGGTCCTGACTTATTTCAAATGGGAGAACTGGCAACACTACATACTTTGAAGACAGGTCCCGAAGTATCTCCTGAAAATTTCTGTACCTTAGAGGTCACTAGTTCCTCTTGACTATGTCTTGTCATGCTTGTCTTGTCATGTAATTAAATAGCTTTTAGATACTTACAGGTTTTATTTCAATACAATATATAACACAGGCTTTATATTGTATGACCAATTCAACGTAATCTGGTTTTAAACGCTATAGTTGTGATTAAACAGTGTACTTTAGCAGCCGCCAAGGCCAGCAAGGTATTGGCATTAAAGGGGATGAAAGGGGACTCTCGGGATGAAAATATAATTTTGCTTCTTTATAAATCAATGGTAAGACGCACCTTGAATATGCCGTGTGATTTTGGGCACCCGTTTTAAGAAAACATATTATGGCGTTAGAAAAAGTGCAGAGACGGGCGATTAAATTGATAAAGGGAATGGAAGATTTAAGTTATGAGGAAAGAATAACAAGCTTAAACCTGTTTTAGTTTAAACGACGCCTTAGAGGGGACCTGATAACTTTATATAAATACATACGGTCACCCATTTAGACTGGACGAAAGGAAATTCAGCCTAAAGCATAGGAAGGGTTATTTTACAGTGAGAACAATAAAGTTGTGGAATTCTCTGCCTGTTGAGGTGGTTGGGTCAGAGTCTGTACAGACTTTTAATCCATGACTGTATGACTTCCTGCATAAACAGAATGTTAAGGGTTATAATATTTAATATGAGAGTAAAAGCTGCTTTTTCCAAGGTGAAATCTGACGCCATTCTGGGGTCAAGAAGGAATTTTCCCCCAGTGTGTTGCATATTGGGGAGCATTTCAGACTGGGTTTTTTGCCTTCTTTCGGTTCAACAGCAGTAGGTGATGTGTGAAAGGCCAAACCTGGTGTGTCTGTGTTTTTTGTGATTTATTTATTTTATTATTATTATTTTTTTGCCACCACTTGGAGTGTCACACTCGTAATTCTCAATCCTTTCCATTCTAGCGCTGTCAGATGGATGAAGCAGAGATGGAGTCCGTTCAGTCATGGAAGATTGGTGGAGTCATTGACAGCGGTGGGATCGGCATCGTACAACAAAGCAAAGACAGCGGGTTCTGCGTCGGAGATACAGTTTCAAACTTTGACTGGCCTTGGCAGACGCATTGTGTCTTCGATGGCAAATCTTTACAAAAGGTAGTGTACAAAGATCAAGGATGTATTTCATACACTCGGTGCAGCCATTGTGATGTCTCTTCCTGATGGTTAATAAAAATATGAGTTTTCACGCAGCTGTCAGTCTGGGTATCTCCAGCATTCTAGCATATTCACCACAGGAGATCTTCACCCAAAGATTTCACAAGGAAAGAGGTGGTTTACTTGCTTGCAAATGATGTCACATGCAAGTGTGTTGCATATTGGCGAGCGCTTCAGACTGGGTTTTTTACTTCTTTTGGATCGCCAGCAGTAGGTGAATCGTGAAAGGCTGAACCCGATGGACGCACGTCTTTTTTCAGCCTATGTAACTATCAGGGTAATTCAAAGAGATTTGAAAAGTCACCGCACGTTCGGTGACTTTTCGTTCTCTTCAGTTCGGTTCCTTTTGCCGATCCCATTTCGGTGACCCTGCGGTGTATTCAGCAAGCACCACAGGGTCCCCGAATTGCAGGGAAAAGCTGCCGCAAACCTGACAAAAACTAACCGCAAAACCTGCCGAATGCACACCGAAAACACGCAAAAACATCTGGATTAACCCGTCGAAGCAGGAGCCGATCACACGCAGCGAAGCAGCGGAGACCGCAGACGAGGCAGTGAATAAATTAGCAAAACAGTTTGTGTGATTGTTTGAAAATGAATCGCTGTTTGCAAAGAAACTACTGAGCGAAAATGTCTAAAATTTACATATGAGGTCCAGGGAATGATAATAAAGAGGGCTGTTACAGAAAAAAGAAGTAAACTTAAAAAAACCAAAATCGGACTTTTTTTAAAAAAAGAAAATTAAGAAAAATGCTTAAAATATCCTAAAAAATCTATAAATAAAGAGACCCTTTACTGCAGAATTTTATAATGAACGGTTTATTAGATATTGAATTAAAACCGGAATATTTTTAACATTGAAGCCTATGGGATTCGCCTGAATAAATTTGCCGCATGAAACCACCGAATGGCAGGGCATTTCGGGAACCTTTCACTGCTGGTTTGTGTTCTCTGAATAGCCAAAGCAGTGCTTTTTTATGGGGATTTCACTGCCCTCGAACAGGCACCGAACAGGCACCGTATGTTCAGGCAATTCGCCAGGATTTGGCGAATTGCCTGCTCTCTGGATAGCCGAATGGCCAGGAAAGGTAACTGAACACTGATTTTCAGCGTTCGGTTACCTTTCTCAAGCAAATCGGAGCACTTTGAATTACCCTGTATGTGAAAACTATTGATAAGGCTCCTTTTTTCAAGCTGAGAAGCCTCTATCGTGGTTCTGCAACCTTGGCCCCAAATTAACATAGGGACTATTGAAGCAGCAGCCCAGGCCTATGCCCCATAATAGGCCCACAGAAAGGATAACTATATCTGCATAGGTGGGTATTTGGGCCCCTGTATATCTGACTGCATAGACTCACAGGGTAATGCGAGGTATCACTGGAAAGCCTACGCGTCTCTACAGGGGGGCAAGGGGGGCAATTGCCCCCCCAAGGATCAGGGGCGGATCCAGAGACTAGTCTCGGGAGGGGCACTTACAGAAAATAAGGTGTTTTAGCAGAGAGCCCGACTCACGAGAATTTACAGAGGGCCCGGCTCACAGGAGCTTACAATCTAGAGAGCAGAGGGCCCGGCTCACAGGAGCTTACAATCTAGAGGAGCAGAGGGCACCCAGGAGCTTACAATCTAGAGGAGCAGAGGGCACCCAGGAGCTTACAATCTAGAGGAGCAGAGGACACCCAGGAGCTTACAATCTAGAGAGCAGAGGCACCCCGGATTTTACAATCTAGAGGAGCAGAGAGCCCCCAGCTCACACATGGATTTGCCCCAGCTCAAGGATTTGCCCAGCTCATGGATTTGCCCCCAGGTCATGGATTTGCCCAGCTCATGGATTTGCCCCCAGTATGGATTTGCCCAGCAATGTTGCCCCCAGCTCATGATTTGCCCCCAGGTCATGGATTTGCCAGCTCATGATTTGCCCCCAGGTCATGGATTTGCCCAGCACATGGATTTGCCCCAGCTCATGGATTTTTATTATTATTATTATTATATTTTATAAAGCGCCAGCATATTCCGCAGCGCTGTACAATAAGCACAGTATAGACAGGGTTACAATACATTGAACAACATTTGACAAACAGTACAGGAGGAGATGAGGGCCCTATTCCCGTAGGAACTCACAATCTAGGAGGGTTGGGGTTGGAAACAGGAGGAGAGGACTGTAAGGTGAGAGTGATTGATGGTTGCGTCAGTGAGTTGGGTGGTAGGCTTCCCTAAATAGGAATGTTTTCAGGGAGCGTTTGAAGGAAGAGAAGTTAGGGGAAAGTCTGACAGCACGAGGGAGAGCGTTCCAGAGAGTGGGGCTGCGCGTGAGAAATCCTGCAGTCTATCATGGGAAGAGGTGATGCGGGGAGAAGCTAGGCCCAGGTCACTGTTTGACCTTAGGGAGCGGGCTGGGGTGTATTTGGTGATTAGTGAGGACAGGTAGTGGGGCGCTGAGTTAGTGAGGGTTTTGTAGGAGGTAAGGATAAGGATTTTGAACTTAATTCTGCAGTGGATGGGGAGCCAGTGAAGGGACTCGCAGAGGGGAGCGGCAGAGACAGAGCGGCGGGTGAGGTGAATTAGCCTGGCGGAGGCGTTCAGGATGGATTGTAGGGGGAGAGGCGGGACAGAGGGAGGCCAGATAAGAGATTATTGCAATAGTCGAGTCGGGAGATTACCAGGGCGTGTATGAGTTGTTTTGTGGTGACAGCGGTAAGAAATGGCCGAATTCTGGAAATATTACGCAGTTGGTATCGGCAGGAGGAGGAAAGAGACTTGATGTGGGGGATGAAGGAAAGAGCAGAGTCCAGTGTAACTCCAAGACAGCGAACTTGGTTTGATGGGGAGATGGTGATACCCTCCACCGTGATAGAGAAGTCAGGAGGTGGGGAGGCATTAGAGGGAGGAATAAGTAGGAGCTCAGTCTTTGACATGTTGATCTTTAGGTGGTGGGAGGCCATCCAGGAGGAGATGCCAGATAAACAGTCACTGACTTTTGAAAGGACAGGGGGAGAGAGATCAGGGGTAGAGAGGTAGATCTGAGTGTCATCAGCGTAGAGGTGGTAATTAAAGCCAAAGCTGTTGATGATTTTGCCCAGGGAGGAGGTGTAGATGGAAAAGAGCAGAGGACCAAGGACAGAGCCTTGAGGTACACCAACAGATAGAGGCAATGAAGAGGAGGAGTTACCAGCAAAGGACACACAGAAGGACCTGTTGGATAAATAGGAGTCAACCCAAGCAAGTGCAGTGTCACCGAGACCCAGAGAGTTGAGGGTCTGTAGAAGGAGGGGGTGGTCAACAGTGTCAAAAGCAGCCGAGAGGTCAAGCAGGATGAGAATAGAATAGTGGCCGTGTTTTTTAGCAGTTAGGAGGTCGTTGGTGACTTTGGTGAGGGCAGTTTCAGTTGAGTGTAGCGGACGGAAGCCAGATTGCAGGGGTCAAGTAGGGAATTGGAGGACAGGAAGAGGGAGAGGCGGTTGAAGACTAGTTTTTCTAAGAGCTTTGATGTGAAGGGAAGCAGGGATACAGGGCGGTAGTTGATGGAGAGTTGGTGTCTAGGGATGGTTTCTTTAGTAAAGGGGTAACTAGCGCGTGTTTGAAGGCGGATGGAAAGGAGCCAGTGGAGAGAGATAGGTTGAAGATGTGTGTGAGAGCAGGGGTGAGGGAGGAGGAGAGGGAGGAATTAGATGTGAGGGAATGGGGTCGAGCGGGCACGTGGTGAGATGTGAGGAGGACAATAAGGAATTGACTTCCTCCTCAGTGGCTGGGAGGAAGCGGCAGAGGGTGGCAGAGGGGACCTGTGGGAGTGGAGGTGGCAGATAACTATCTTGTGTTGGGATGTTGCTTCTGATAGTTAGAGTTTTACTGAGGAAGTAGTCTGCCAGGTCTTGAGCGCTGAAGGCAGCTGAGGGGGGGAGTGCAGGTGGGTGAGGAGGGTGTTGAAGGTGGACCAGAGCCGTTTAGGGTTGGAGGACAGCGTAGATATAAGAGATGAGAAGAAGGATTGTTTGGCCAAGTGGAGGGCAGAGGTGTATGACCGGAGAATAAACTTGAAGTGAACAAAATCAGCTTCAGAGCGGGATTTCCTCCAGGCACGCTCTGCAGTGCGGGAGCATCTTTGCAGGTAGCGAGTTTGGAGGGTGTGCCAGGGCTGAAGCTGGCGGCGTGGGGCCTTGCAGAGTCGAAGAGGAGCAAGAGTGTCTAGAGCAGAGATAAGCGTAGTGTTGTAGTGATTAGTGGCAGCATCAGGGCAGGTGAAGGATGAGGTATGAGGGAGGTGGTGAAGTAGGTTGGAGAATTGATGGGATCCACAGCATGTAGATTTCTGCGAGTGTGTGTGCGGGGTGGGGGAGCAGGGTGTTTAGGAAGTCCAGATAGGTTGAAAGAGAGAAGGTGGTGGTCAGAGATGGGGAAAGGGCGACATTTGAACTCAGAAATGGAGCAGAGGTTGGAAAAGACCAGGTCAATAACGTGACCATCGCGGTGGGTAGGAGGAGGGAGGATTGTGTGAGTCCAAGGGAGGACGTGAGTGAAAGAAGTTTGGAGGCAGCAGGAGCGGAAGGATCGTCAATGGGAATGTTGAAGTCCCCGAGAATTAGGCATGGAAGATTAGAAGACAGGAAGTGAGAAAGCCAGGTAGCAAAGTGGTCAAAGAACTGGGAGGTTGGTCCCGGTGGGCGGTAGATGACTGCCACCCTGAGAGCCAGAGGAGAGACAGGCGGATGCAGTGTGTCTCGAAGGAGGAGAAGGAGAGGGATGGGGTGGAGGGAGATGCTGGTAGGTGCAGGTGGGAGAGAGCAGGAGCCCGACCCCGCCACCATTTCTCTCACCCGGTCTGGGGGTATGGCTCAAGTGTAGACCGCCATGTGAGAGCAGCAACGGAGGCCGTGTCAGAGGGAATTAGCCAGGTTTCAGTTAAAGCTAGGAGGTTGAAGGAGTTTGAAAGGAAGAGGTCATGGACGGCTGTGAGTTTGTTGCACACAGAGCGAGCGTTCCAGAGGGCGCAGGAGAAAGAGGACAGGCGCTGAGGGATGATGGGAATGAGGTTGCTGGGCTTGCAGGGAGGTGATTTATGTGCGATGGAGATAGGATGAGAGGGAAGTATTGGATGTGTTGTGGGGCCAGGGTTAGGGGATATGTCACCTGAATAGAGTAACAGCAGGAGGGTGAGAAAGAGAAGGTGGGAATGGGATTTGTGGGAGTGATTGATTGATTTGCCCCCAGGTCATGGATTTGCCCAGCTCTTGGATTTGCCCCCAGCTCATGGATTTGCCCAGCTCATGGATTTGCCCCCAGGTCATGGATTTGCCCAGCTCATGGATTTGCCCCCAGCTCATGGATTTGCCCCCAGCTCATGGATTTGCCCCAGCTCATGGATTTGCCCCCAGCTCATGGATTTGCCCCCAGCTCATGGATTTGCCCAGCTCATGTATTTGCCCAGCTCATGGATTTGCCCCCAGCTCATGGATTTGCCCCCCAGCTCATGGATTTGCCCCAGCTCATGGATTTGCCCCAGCTCATGGATTTGCCCCAGCACATGGATTTGCCCCAGCTCATGGATTTGCCCCCAGATCATGGATTTGCCCAGCTCATGTATTTGCCCAGCTCATGGATTTGCCCCCCAGCTCATGGATTTGCCCCAGCTCATGGATTTGCCCCAGCACATGGATTTGCCCCAGCTCATGGATTTGCCCCAGCTCATGGATTTGCCCCCAGCTCATGGATTTGCCCCCAGGTCACACATGGATTTGCCCCAGGTCACACATGGATTTGCCCCCAGGTCATGGATTTGCCCCCAGCTCTCACCTGGATTGTTGCCCCAGCTCCGGCAGGGGGTTGAGGGACCCAGATGCCGGGCAGCGCGGGAGCGCCTGCCCGATCTTGAACAGTCCGTCCTGTGAAGTGGATGCGGCTGTGTGCGTGCGCAGCCGGTCACGCGGTCCGGCTAGTCAGGTGGTACAGAGACTCAGTACCACCTGATTAGCCGGACCACGTGACCGGCTGCGCACGCACACTGCCGCATCCACTTCACAGGACGGACTGTTCAAGACCGGGCAGGCGCTCTCGCGCTGCCCGGCATCTGGGTCCCTCAACCCCCGGGCCAAATCTCGGGGGGGGGGGCAATTGCCCCGTTGCCCCCCCCCTGGATCCACCCCTGCCAAGGATATTCCTTGCCCCCCATGTGCCCTCCCTCTGTAGCTCCGTCCGTGTGTATATGGGCGATCTAGGTGTCACTGGAAAGGGCAGATTCTGGCCTTTCCGATGATGCCCAACGTGACCATATTCAGTGTGAAGTAAGTCATAAAACATTAAATACAAACGTGCACATAAACATTTTCACAGGGTTGAAATGGCTCAGCAGTGAAGTGGTTAATGTTCAGACTATATATTATATTGTGTCTTATGTTGGTTTTTGCCTTGGTTTAGTTGTATATTAAGGGTTAATTGGTAGGCTCCATCCCTCACAGTACACATTTTATTTTTTCCTTGATTAATGGCATTTTAGGTGTTAAGGGGTAGCTAAATGCCACATTGTTATTTTTATTGTATTTCTCTGAGTTTATGGCATTTTAGGGGTTATTATGGAAGTTACAATCTAAATGGTCTAATCCTCTATAGAGCCTTTGCTTTTCGTCACATTTCGGGGAATTAATTTTGCCGACAATATGGTGAATTCCCTATTTAGCGAATGGTCAGGGTAATTTGCTTAAATTGGAGTCGCTGAAGCAGCTATCAGACATTCAGAGAAAGCTGCCGAATTGCAGCGAATAAAATATTGAATTTAAGTATCCTTGCATCACATTACTCTGGGGTTCTGGAATCTTATTTATAGATACTTACTTATTTAGGGCACTATTACCTGGTGTGAGCTAACCCTTGCGTCGGCATGGTTTTGCGTTAGCGCCAGCTTAATTGAGTATAGCGCCTGAGCAACAGATTGTTTGCGTCCCGCTACAAACGGGAAAAATCACTTAGCGCGTCGCTATTAGCGATTAGTACCGCAAGCTTACTGTACTTTCCGCGTCCTTTACTTAAAACAGGGAGCGCTAGAGATCTCTAGCGCTTTTGCAACTAACAGATCACTTGGTGCCAGCGCTAATTTTTTGAGGGGCGCTAATTGCAACATTTTACCTACTGCTCAATCATGGTGCTAACTCCAAAAAAACTGAAAAAACAGATCCTCACCCAAAATTAACAGGCAATTGAATGGGAATGCAGCACAGATGTTCTCTTGGCCCCATACACCTTTAGTAATGGATCTGGTCAGCCATGTCGCTGCTGTTGCAGTAGGCTCTATTATGATATAAATGTATCCTTTACCCACATATATCCTAAATCTAATATATTGCCTCATTCTGAACATTTTATGCTGGGGTTATTCATAGTATGTAAGCGGTTGATTATTAGGGTGACGGTGTGGACCATGTTTAAAGGGACACGTGAATAAGTCTTGTCCTGAAACATGTATTATATAAATATGCTGCAGCAGAGATATTATTGCCGCTCACCTGGCCTTCCTTTTGGATCTATTAAATGCAGTGTAATGATTAGGGATGCACCGATACCGATACTAGTATCGGTATCGGGGCCGATATTGCCGTTTGCACGAGTACTTGTTACTCGTGCAAACGGCCCGATACATCCCACCGATACCGGAAGCCGGCGCTGGGCCGGCTTGCCGGTATCTGCGGGGCTGGGGAAGCTGGCCGCGTGCATGAAAAGCACGCGGCCAGCGTTCCCCTCCGGCGCGCCAAATATTCACCCTTCCAGAAGGTCCGGTCGCTGAGCAGTGATGCGTTCCCGCGGCCACTGGGCGCTCCTGTGACGCTGCCTCTCGGCTGGAGGCAGCGTCACAGATGCGCCCGGCGGCCACGTGGCCGCATCACTGCCCAGAGACCGGAACTTCAGGAAGGGTGAGTATTTGGCGTGCCGGAGGGGAACGCTGGCCGCGTGCTTTACATGCACACGGCCAGCTTCCCCAGCGTTCGAGCTGGGGGTAAATCCATGAGACCTGGGGGTAAATCGATGAGAGCTGCGGGCAAATCCATGAGACCTGGGGGCCAATCCATGAGACCTGGGGGCCAATCCATGAGACCTGGGGGCAAATCCATGAGACCTGGGGGCCAATCCATGAGACCTGGGGGCCAATCCATGAGACCTGGGGGCAAATCCATGAGAGCTGGGGGCAAACCCATGTGAGCTGGGGGCAAACCCATGTGAGCTGGGGGCAAACCCATGTGAGCTGGGGGCAAACCCATGAGACCTGGGGGCAAATCCATGAGACCTGGGGCAAATCCATGTGAGCTGCGGTCAATCTCATATAAATTTTTATATGAGGTCTGTTCCTATTGGAAAGCGTCACATGACATTAAATAAAAGTATCGGTACTCGGTATCGGTGAGTACTTTTAAAAAGTATCGGTACTCGTACTCGGTCTTAAAAAAGTAGTATCGGTGCATCCCTAGTAATGATTCTACATGCTGTCGGAGGGCATTTATCATGCAATGCCCATCAGCCTTAATTAATATATGTGTGCATATAAACATGGATAATACGGCCACCTTGGAGGATTTTAATAATGCAGGGGGTGAGGTTATTCGCTGGATGTGTTCATTTTCAAGCTTTTGAGGGCGGTGGATAGGTATGGCCCGGCACTCTGCACTTTAAAAAAGCCGTTCTATCCTGTACGCAACCGCATTAGCGCTGGGTCTCAGTGCTTCCCTAGCGTGCACTAAACAACCTTGTACACAGACTACCGCGGACAAGGTGATCAGTTAGTAGGTCGTCAAGCGGTAAGTTTTAGTGACTCGCGCAAAATTTTTATTTTAGCGATGGTGTTTTATCTCATACCAGGTGATAGGGCCCTTTGTTTTATTCAGTGGTATGATTTAGTGGTGAAAATTATTAGTGCCTCCCCCCTCAGTTTTGACTACGGTGTCTTATGTGCCCCCCCTAAATATTGTTCCTAGAGTCGCCACTGCTGGAAAGGGCAGAGCATGACCAGGTTTTATGTAGCAATAAAAATGAAATAAATACTTAGTTTATTGTTTCTTTTTCTAACACAGCAATATTTTTCAATTATAAAGTGAACAATGATGCTGCACTAATTTACCATCTCATTTCTCAACTCCGCATCAAGTGTGGAGGCGATGGCACAATCCGTTATTACGCATTGTTCCATCAAAAACTTAAACCGCTGCACTGCAGCGAAGTGCACTGGTAGGACTTTGGAAACCTGCGTCTCTCATCTTTACACAGCACAAGGTCAAGTTAGGCATCATTGGACAGGTCAGAGTCTGGCCTTTGCATTGATACCAAACATGACCTTGTAAAATCTGAAAGAAGGACATTTTTTAGTTCCAAAGCGATGGCATTGTCCACTTGTCACATATAAAATGAGAAATACCACTGCCATTACTCACCTTCTCATTTCCCACACTGGGAGCAAGTTCAGTATTTTATACATAGTTGTATTATTCATAAAATACCATCCTCCAAAACACAAGGGAAATTTTCATTTATTTATTTGGGTTCAGGTTTGGTTAAAATTGTGTAACAGGTTCCCATTTCAATTTTTTTTTTAACAACCATGCCCTATAGAATATACAGGGTGTCCATAAAGTCTCTTTTCAATTTCAAAAATTCCAAAGGCAGATGAAAAGACAGATAAGTGAAAATTAGTACAAAATGAGTCGTATATATTTAAGTTATTTTTGCCTCATTTAATACACATTTAGGAACCCACGAACATGCAGTCCCCAATGTGGTGGTGCAGCATCTTGCTGGAAAATAATGGTTGAAGGTCATGTAGTTGTGGTGCCGCGTATTCAGTCAAAAGGTCAAGGTAAACATTTGCAGTAATTGATGTCTCGCCGAAGAAAAACTGACCAATGATTCGATTGCACATGATCCCACACCACACGTTCATCTAAAGCAGAGGATCACTGATGCCACCATTGAGGGGAAGTTACAGCCAACATGGCAAGAAATCGAGTACCGTCTTGATGTGCTTCGTGCAACTAATGGTGCCCATATAGAGCTGTGTTAACCACTTCGATGCTGAGGACGCGCTCAGCGCGTCCTCAGCATTCCCGCTGGTATGCGGAGGACGCGCTGAGCGCGTCCTCCCATTGGGGTCAGGGTTCGGCCGGGTTCCGGCCGATCACTGGCCCCCCCGGTGCGGGCTGACATCCTCGATGTCAGCCGCGCATCCGGGACCGCAGCCGCCAGAATTAGGTGTCATTGCGGCAGCGCGATGACACCTAATTCAGGCGCCCCCCCGCATGTGCGGAGGAGGCGCCTGAAAGGGAGGGGGGGAGGTCCTTCGGACCTCTCTCCCTCCCGATCGGCGGCTCTGCGGGGGTTAACCCAGGCATCATTTGGAAGGGCACAGCCTGCCCTTACAAATGGTGCCTGGCATTAACCCCTGGGGAGCTGGATCGCGAATCGGCGCTGAAAAGCGCCGGTTCGCGATCCTTTCCCGGAGCTGGCCGACATCTTGGATGTCGGCCAAGCCTCCGGGAACTCCCCCTGAGGACTGGCGTCATCGTGCGTAGCACGATGACGCCAGTCCTGGACTTAACCCCTAACTGCCACCAACTGTGGAGATAGGGAGTTCCAATGAACTCCCTATCTCCCGATCCGTGGCAGTTAGGGGTTAATGTTTGGTATGGTTGGATCGGCCAGAGCATGGCCGTTCCAACGATACCAAACACGAATGTGAAAAATGTTGTAAAAAATAAATAAAAATAAAAATAAAAATATTTTTTTTTTAAAACAATTATAAAAAAAAAATAAACACTTTTTTTTTGTTTTTTTTGTTTTGTTAATGCAGCAATATTGTTCCCATTTCAATTATAATGTGAACAATGATGCTGCACTAACGATTTTTGTATGCGGTGCGTTTGTTAAAAATAGTGTAATTTTCCCCAAAAAAAAATGTAACGAGACCCCATCTCTAATTTTTTTAACAAGCGCACCCCATACAAAATATAACCGCAATTGCTCGCATGTTAAAATGTGAAAAAAAACACTTTACACTTTGTAAATTATTGAAAATACATATTTTATTGCATTTTTTGTTATAATATACAGACATGACATAACGTATACATATAATAATGACATATTATGAATCTACCGAGTCTGACGGAAAGAACAATATATAATATGTCTGGGTCATATACTAAAATAAGCCTTCAAAACACGTTTAAACATGATGAGCAAAACTGGTAAAAATGACCTCAGCACAGGGGTGGGAAAAGCCTCAGCAGCGAAAGGGTTAAATGAGGCAAAAAAAAACTTAAATATATACGTCTCATTTTGTAATAGTTTTCTCTTATCTGTCTTTTCATTTTATATAAAGGATTTTACCACGAAGGATACATTGAGATTTCTCTTGTTTTTAAGTATGTCCTGGGTGGCGAGTATGTACCGTTAGGTGTCTTGCCCAAGGACACTTACTGGAGAGGTGCTCTTGCCGGGATCGAACCCATGACTCCACAGGCTCTCTCCACGCAGAGCAGTGATGTTACCTCTACTCCACCCAGCCTTTTTAATACATTTTTCAAATTGTAAAGAGAATTTATGGACACCCTGTATATCTCACAAATGTTTGGATGATAAAATAATTTTACACGCTGTAAATGATTGAAATCTGAGAGGAAATCTACTCACCCAGTATCTGCCTGGTTAGATATACCCGTATCTGCACTATTAAATAACCTAAAATAGGTTTTTCATTTTGCTAAATTCCTAAATAAGCAACCAAAATATTCAGCTCCAGTCCCATAGAGATCTTAATCCGGTCCTGACCCTCATATGTTTTGAAATAATATTTGCCACGATACCCAGTGGCGTCACTAGGGTTGGTGTCACCCGGTGCGGTAACTTATGGTGTCACCCCCCCCCCCGAGTTTTACAGGGTTTTTTTTAACTACTCTTACTCCTAAATCAGTACTCCCAAATAACACTGAATGCTCATAGACACAGCGCACATTACTGTGAAGTTTATTGCTGTGGAGCTCTCTCATATGCTCACACAAATTTTTGCAAACTGCCAGCAAGTACGGTGCCTGTTCGAAGGCAGTGAAAGCACACATGGATATATATTGCCCCCAGCAGCTCTGGATATATTGCCCCCAGCAGCTCACCCATGGATATATATTGCCCCAGTTCACATATGGACATATTGCCCCAGTTCACAATTATATATTGCCCCAGCAGCTCACCCATGGATATATATTGCCCCAGCTCACATATGGGTATATTGCGCCTCAGCTCACATATGGGTATATTGCCCCAGACCAGCTCACACATGGATATTGCCCCAGCTCTCATGGATATGCCCCCAGCACACATGGATACTGCCCCAAGCACACATGGATACTGCCCCAAGCACACATGGATACTGCCGACAAGCACACATGGATACTGCCCCTAGCACACATGGATACTGCCCCAGCTCACATGGATATGCCCCAACTCTCATGGATATTGCCCCAGCTCCTCTCATGGATATTGCCCCAGCTCCTCTCATGGATATACTGCCCCAGCTCCTCGATACTGCCCCCAGCTCATGGATAATACCCCAGCTCATGGATAATGCCCCCAGCTCATGGATATGCCCCAGCTCATGGATACTGCCCCAGCTCATGGATACTGCCCCCAGCTCATGGATACTGCCCCCAGCTCATGGATACTGCCCCAACTCATGGATACTGCCCCCAGCTCATGGATACTGCCCCCAGCTCATGGATATACTGCCCCAACTCATGGATACTGCCCCAGCTCATGGATATACTGCCCCAGCTCATGGATATACTGCCCCAGCTCATGGATACTGCCCCCAGCTCATGGATATTGCCCCCAGCTCATGGATACTGCCCCAGCTCATGGATATGCCCCCAGCTCATGGCTATGCCCCAGCTCATGGATACTGCCCCAGCTCATGGATTTTCCCCAGCTCATGGATACTGCCCCAGCTCATGGATATTGCCCCCAGCTCATGGATATTGCCCCCAGCTCATGGATATTGCCCCCAGCTCATGGATACTACCCCAGCTCATGGATTTGCCCCCAGCTCATGGATACTGCCCCAGCTCATGGATAATGTCCCCAGCTCATGAATTTGCCCCCAGCTCACCTCTTGCGCCGCGTGTTCTGCTCCCTCTGATCGTCCGGCATGGAGCTTTGAGCTCTCGTCTGGGGGAGCCACGTGACCAGCCGCGATCTCACGAGAACTCAGCTGGTGACGTGTTTCCCCCAGGCGAGCGCCGAAGCTGCATAGCTTCGGACGCTCGCAGGGAGCGAACACGCGGCGCAGGGTGAGACACCCGCCCTTAGGGTGACGGTGTCACCCTAAGGGCGGGTGTCACCTGGTGCGGGCCGCACCCCCCCCCGCCCCCACATTACGACGCCCCTGATGATACCCAGTCACTTTTTGAGCTGACTAGGCATCATGGGATATGTAGTTCCAATGCATCTGGGGGGGCCAAGGTTGCTGATCTCTGCTTTATATGATGTAGACGTCCTAACCCAAAGTAGCGCTAGGTATTTTTAATTCCCTGTTATATAATGTCTGTGTGTTCTGCGCTTGAAGAACTATCGCTCTTTAAGAAAGTAGCCTGAAAGCCTGTTAGTGCTTTACAAATAAAATATGTACGCAAAGTATTCTATAGGTGCATATCTAGAAAAGAAACATTCTCAGCTAGAAACCAAAAATGTTAATTGTTAACCCCTTTATGACCCTGTCACAAATATATGATCATGTACAGAAAGGGATGTGGCTTTTGGCACTTTATGGCTAAATTAAAGAGAAACATGTATCGAATCACTTTTTATGTTTAAATCCAGGTATGCCATGAATATAATGCTCATCATAAAGAACCCTGATAAATGACATTATGTAATTACTCACCTCTGTTAAGATATATTTAAATCAAATCCATGTCCTATACATAATTACCATGGCAGGAATCCCAAAAAGTCTGTAATTTCTTTTTATATAATCAAAAATAAGGCAAGACGCTGCACTACGCTGTAGCCGAGACCACCTAAACCAGTCAAACAAATGTGAAGCTTTCAGTATGTCTAGCTTGTCTTTGTTCATGCTAGACTTTTTATTAACATTCAAACAAATTCACAACCAATAAGAGTGTTCCACATAGACATGGTTCATTTCTGCCCCCAAACAAGAATGCTACAACAGCCAAACAGTTTACAGATATATTACAACATCAAAGTTGACCAATCCCACAAGCACTTACAGCATAAAGACGTTTTTTTTATATTCTGGTTTACAAGGTTCACGCTCTTTTTCTATCCTCGTAATGGTAAAACAAAAGATCCTCTCTATACAGCATAGGTCTGCTTTTAATTAACATTCCATTGACTCATAGAGGATGTATGGCTAGAAAGATTTTAAAGCTTTTAAACTAAAAAGGCATATTGACTAAGATATGTATTTGAATCACAATATATATATATATATATATATATATATATATATATACATACAGGAAATTAATAAGCTAATCATCTCTTTCCAGCCTCAGCTCCAGGGATTAGGGCGCTGCTTCATTGTCGAATGCTGACACATCTGTTAGTGCTGCTGTCATCCTGTCATTGTGACAAGGGTAAACGGAAGAATGTTTTCCCCATGTCACATTTTTCCTGCATTTACTGCTTGTCAGTTGGTATGACAGTGGAAAAGGAGTTGGAGGAAAAATAATCAATATGTTTGCTATTACTTTACGAATTGCTATTGCTTCACTCCCAGCTCCACAACATGACTTTATTAACTTTTTAATTTCGCAATTAATAATAAAGACATCTTTTTATTTCTTCAAACAGATGGATCCTAGTCTGGTGAATGGGCAGCTCTCCCATTTTTTGGGCGCAGTTGGAACTACTGGTCTAACTGCGTTGCTCGGGATGAAAGCGCAAGCTCAAGTGGTTCCAGGAGCCAATCAGACCTTGGTTGTTAGTGGTGCAGCAGGAGCATGCGGCTCATTGGCTGGGCAGGTAGGTCATTATTATTATGGTTATTGTAAAGCGCTGCAGAAACTATTGGCGCTATCTAATTGACGTCAATAATAATAATTATAGTATTTATAGTGTACAGGCACATTGACGCTTAACAATTTGTAGTACTTTTAAAAGTATATGTGATCGTTTGTGAACAGGTTCAGTACAGTTACCTTGCAGCTGTTCCAGGAAGATCTATGAAATAGTAATTAACCCCTTCATTACCAAGTGATTTTTTTTTAAAAAAACTGCCAGGAACCATTTATTTATTTTGAAAATCATTTTTAATTGAATAGTAAGAAATATTTGTGACGATTCCCTACTATGATAACCTATTTAGCAGGCAGACGTTGCCATCTGGTGGCCAAATGGAGATACTGCAACTCAGGGCTCTGTGCATTTTCAGCCTTGGAAAAGTCCAATACAGGTATTTTCCAGCTGGTTTTAAACAGGCTCTCTGCATCCTGTCCAGGATGTCAACTTTAGGGGCACTTCCGGAGCCCAAATGCAAACGAAATTTGTTCGCAACAAACAAATTTAATTTGCAATGATACAGCGTATACCCAGATTGTGTCAACATGATCTCGAGCTGCTGTGTCTGCTACTGATGATCGTGCATACATAACCATGGCAGTGAACCGGTTAAAATTACAGTTTACAAAACAATAACTTGCTTGAAACCCGAGCGGGAGGAGGTAAAAGTTAAAGACAGGCATCGCTTGAAAGCACAGAGTCTGCCCTTTCAAGCAATGCCTGTCTTTAACTCCTGAGGTGCCAGTCCGCGATCCGGGAATATGCCGGATCGCAGACCTCTCCCGGAGGTGACTGACATCAAGCCTCTCCCCGCCCACTGACGTCATTGAGCATGGCGTGATGATGTCAGTGTTAGAATTAACCCTTAGCTTCCAAGGGGTTTCCCTATGGTGGAGATAGGGGGATCCTTTGGATCCCCTTAGTTCCCGATCCATGGCAGCTAGGTGTTAAGCAGCCAGATCCTGGGGAGCGCCGCACAGCCAGATCATTGGGAGCACTGAGCAGCCAGATCCTGGGTGCACCGAGCAGCCAGATCCTCTACAACAATAGACTGCCCTTCAGGCAGGCTTAACACCTAGTTCTAAAATAAAAACGGTTGAGATCTCAGTTGGTTCATGCACCAAGTCACACCTTTCAGAAGCTGTAATAGAAACATTCTACAATGAGACGTATTTTGAAAATAAATAAAATCTAAAACCATCATTTCTATATCAATAGGGAAGAAGAGACAAACATTGGATGTTTGATTCTGGTGTGATTTTACAAGTAGTGGCTGGGAGTCAGAGTGCTATGCATCGAATACCTCTTTAATTATATAGGAGTGGAGATTGTTGGGTATGAATGGCAACTGATCACACATTTTATGGTGCAATATAGATATATATGTTAATCCCTGACCTAAAAGTGTTACCTGTCATAAACCTGTATAATCTAAAATGTAAACCAGTCCTGTTTCTGTGCTCTGTGGCATCTTGTTGTTTTGTTAGGTGTAGCTGCTTACATATGCACTTCTTATAGAAACTATCAGGGTAATTCAAAGAGAATCGAAAAGTCATCGCACGTTCGGTGACTTTTCGTGCTCTTCAATTCGGTTCCTTTTGCCGATCCCATTTCGGTGACCCTGCGGTGTATTCAGCAAGCACCACAGGGTCCCCGAATTGCAGGGAAAAGCTGCCTCAAACCCGACGAAAACTAACCGCAAAACCCGGCGAATGCACGCCGAAAACCCGCAAAAACATCTTGATTAACCTGCCGAAAACCACGGAAAAACCCGAGCAGGAGCCGATCACACGCAGCGAAGCTGCCAGAAAACGCCGGCACTGCAGACAAAGGCAGTGAATAAATTAGGAAAACCGTTTGCTTTAATGTTTGAAACGCTGTTTGCAAAGAAAGTACTGAGCGAAAATGTCTGAAATTTATATATGATCCAATGAATGATAATAAAAAGGGCTGTTACAGAAAAAAGAAGTAAACTTAAAAAAAAAAAAAAAATCAAGAAAAAATGCTTAAAATATTCTAAAAAATCTATAAATAAAGAGACTCTTTGCTGCAGAATTTTATAATAAACGGTTTATTAGACATTGAATTAAAACGGGAATATTTTTAACATTGAAGCCTATGGGATTCGCCTGAATAAATTTGCCGCATGAAACCACCAAACCAAATGCAGGGCATTTCGGGAACCTTTCACTGCTGGTTTCTGTTCTCTGAATAGCCGAAGCAGTGCTTTTTCATGGGGATTTCACTGCCCCCGAACAGGCACCGTATGTGCAGGCAATTTGTCAGAATTTGGCGAATTGCCTGCTCTCTGGATAGCCGAATGGCCAGGATTGGTAACCGAACGCTGATTTTCAGCGTTCGGTTACCTTTCTCAAGCAATTCGGATCTCTTTGAATTACCCTGTATATACACACATGGCAATGCAGCTGGCAGCCTGACTGTGCGCTACAGTACATAGACACAAAAAAGGGTCTCTAAGCTATAATTGGAATGAATATTGAAATAACGTGTATCATTTTCACTCTTGGGATGAAAACATAATATTGCCACTTTATAAATCAATGGTAAGACGCACCTTGAATATGCCGTGCGATATTTTTTTTTTGGGTTCCTGTTTTAAGAAAGGATATTATGGCGCTAGAAAAAGTGCAGAGACGGGCGACTAAATTAATAAGGGGAATGGAAGGGTTAAGTTATGAGGAAAGACTAACAAGCTTAAACCTGTTTAGTTTAGAGAAACGGCGCCTTAGAGGGGATCTGATAACCTTATATAAATATATACGGGGCCTTAGAGGGGATCTGATAACCTTATATAAATATATACGGGGCCTTAGAGGGGATCTGATAACCTTATATAGATATATACGGGGCCTTAGAGGGGATCTGATAACTTTATATAAATATATACGGGGCCATTATAAACCATTGTCTGGAACCCTATTCATTAACAGTACTATACACAGGACACGAGGTCACCCATTTAGACTGGACGAAAGGAAATTCAGCCTAAAGCACAGGAAGGGTTATTTTACAGTGAAAACAGTAAAGCTGTGGAATTCTCTGCCTGTTGAGGTGGTTGGGTCTGAGTCTGTACAGACTTTTAAAAAACAACTGGATTACTTCCTGCAGACACAGAATATTATGGGTTATAATATTTAATATGTGGGTAAAAGCTTCTTGATCAAAGGAGAAATCTGACGTCATCTGGGGTCAAGAAGGAATTTTCCCCCAGTGTGTTGCATATTTGGCGAGCGCTACACACTGGGGTTTTTTGCCTTCTTTTGGATCAACAGCAGTAGGTGATGTGTGAAAGACTGAACTCGATGGACGCACGTCTTTTATTCAGCCTTTGTAACTTTCATTTAATGACCATCATTTCATTCTCTGTCCTTGTGTATCCATATTCCCTGTCTGTAGATCGGTCGTATCATGGGCTGCGCTCGTGTCGTGGGAATCTGCGGAACAGATGAGAAGTGCTCTTTTTTGGTCAACGAACTTGGTTTTGACGGCGCATTGAACTACAAGAAAAAATACCTGGCACAGAAGCTGAAAGAATTATGCCCGAATGGAGTGGATATCTATTTCGACAACGTCGGGGGAACCATCAGTGATATGGTCATTAGCCAGGTAATTCCACAAGCCGTGCGTCACTAGAGCATAGGGGTCTCGCACTTTTTTTTGTAGAAAAAACATAGAACCAGCAGGATAAACAAACCTTTAGGCTAGGGACAGATGAGCGCATTTTCTGCAGCCACCGTCAAAATGTACGTCGATGCGTGCGCACGCATTTTTTCACGGAATACGCTTAAGTGGTCAGACGATGCGCAATTCTGGACGTATTTCATGACGATGGGGTGAAAAGAAGTCTAGGGAAATCCGGCTGTTTGAACGTTATGTTGGCCGCACACTAGCAGCGTCTGACATCTCCTAATCACGCACACACGCTGCTATGCGGCCGCAGCGCACTTTGTACGTCAGTAGCAGCGGTTTCACGTTCTGATAAAAATGCGTTCATTTGCCGGTTGCGTGGTGTCGGCGCACTTTCGTACGCACGTACTGCGTATATTGGCCGTCATTGGCCGTTATGTGCTGCTACTGCCGCCGTGATTTAGTGCGCCTGCACGCGCGTTCCGACTGCCCCACTCTGACCCTAGCCTTAACAGGCCGTGACGGTCATTGCATAATGTTTTGGGATCTCCTCGGTGCTCTCTGCACTAGGTCTCATTTATACAGTCCCACCCCCCTCATATACTGCTGTTTTTACATTTTGCTGTATTGTTGCATGTTTCTCATCAGGCAGCTCCACGAGTGATCTGTTCGGCCAGGAGCACAGGCGGCAAGGGAGAATCCAGAGGAGAATTGAGATTGCTTAATGTGTTTGGTTGAGGTGTATTTATATATAGGCAGGATCGGTGCTCCCACTAGGCAAGTTAGGCAACCGCCTAGAGCGCACTGCCACGTAGGGGCGCAGCCGGCCCCAACCTGGGTTCCGTTATTGTACCCGTTCCTCATTGTGCAGCTCGTGTAACCGGCAGAGGCGGCTCGCGGACCCCCACTAGTGGTGTAGAAGGTGGGCGTCTTATGGGGACGTGCAGGCGCCACCTTATGACGTGCTAGCGCCACCAGAGGCAGATGAAAGAAAGGTGAGAAAGAAAGGCAGATGAAAGAAAAGGTAGAAGAAAGCCGCACAGACCGATCCCTGTCCCGACCAGCGGAGGGGTAAGATGGGCACCGAATGACCATGTGTGGCACCGTGCAGTGTCCCCCCCCCGGTGTGTGTGTGTGTCTCCACGCGCACAGTGTGTGGCCACCCCCCCATTTTATTATTATTATTATTGTCGTCATTTATATAGCGCCAACAGTTTCTGCAGCGCTTTCCTATAGCCAAAGGGAACGAGATAAACGGGCATATGATGCAAACAAGAGGTGTAGAGGACCTTGCTCATAGGAGCTTACAATCATTTCAACAGTTAACAATTTTTTCAGGGGGGGCGTGCAAAATAGGAGTTGATTGACATAGGGCCCATTGGGACTGCAGCTTCAGCCCCCCCTTTTTTTCTTTCTTTTCCAGTCGCCCAGCCATAAGGTATGTTTTAAGCACTAACACCAAAGGGGTTATTCAGAAAGCGCCAAAATTTCAGTGCTTTCTCGTTCGGCGCACTGCGGTACGCTTCAGTGGTTCCATTTCATCGACCCTGCGGTGAATTCACTAATCACCGCAGGGTCCCCGATGTGCACCGAACGTGGAGTTGCCGAAGACCGCAAAACTGCAGAGGGAAAAAAAAAAAAAGGAACTCTGCTATTTTTCTAATAGGTTTTAAAAGCAATAAAAACGCATTAAAATGTGTCTAAATAATAAAAAAGTCCTATAAAAAATAATAAAAAGATCTGTTAAATGGCTTTGTCAAAATTGTTAAAGGTGCTCTAAAAAATAAAGACTGTTTGCTGAAAATGAAAAAACGGTTGAATAAAAACGATAATGTTTTTTCCATTGAATCCTATGGGATTCGCCCGTTTAAACCTGTCGCACTGTATCACCAAAAACCAGTGACTTTCACTGACTCTTCGGTGCAGTTCAGCATTGTGTGAATAGATTAACCAACAATTTCGCTGCCACCTAAAATTGCCGAATTGCAATGACCTGCAATGTATTTCGCTGTCAGTTCGTCTGCATTTGGCAAATTAGCCGCTTAATGAATAGAGGAACTGTCACGAAATTGCACCGTACGGGGAAATACACTGTTCGGTGCAATTCAGTGGCAAGTTCGCCCCTTAGTGAATAACCTCCCAAGTGCTTATCAGAGGGCGATGGCACAATGGTTGGGTAGACCCAAGACATATATAAACGGAGAGATGGTCTTTCCTCCACATCTGCCCATTTGAAAGGGCGAGATGAAACAAACGCACGTGGACGTATGATGGGGATGAGGCAAAAATGGAGAGTTGTGGAAGAAGCAAAAATGGAGTTATTAAACAAATTGCCAAATCGTTTATGAAAACACACGTTTGCAACAATTCTGGATTAAGAAGTTCTCCTCTCTGTTGCTGAAAGCTTGGAAAGACCAGGATAATGTATGATTAGAGGAAACGAGTGCTGCAAATCCAAGACATTCGCCACAAACACATGAAGTGTGACTATAAATCTACTGTTTGTATTTGCATCTTTTTAATGTGTATGAAATGCACTAAAACATGTACATTTTGACACTCATTAAAAAGGGGATCTCAAAGTCTGCCCCCGCCCCCAGATGTTCCTGAACTACACCTTCCATGATTCTCTGGCCATTTATTGCATTGAAAGAATTCTGGGCATTGTAGTCCATCAACATCTGGGGGGGGGGCAGAGTTTGAGATCCCTGCTTTAAAAGAACATAAAGTTCTGATTGCATCGCTTGTTACAGAAATCAGAACTTTGATGTCTATGTTGTGAAGAGCAGAGATCTCAAACTGTACCCCCCCCCCCCCCGATGCTGTTGAACAGACTACACCTCCTATCATTTCACTCTATGGTTATGTATTACTTTCAAAGCTTTATGGGAATTGTAGGCCATCAATACATGCGAGGGACCAAGCATAAGATTGTGTGTGTGCCTCATAGCATCCTGCTGCCACTAGTGTGGATTCTGTCTGCATTGCCTCTCTTTATAGCAGAGATCTCAAACTCTAGCCCCCCCCAGATCTTTCTGAACTACAACTCCCATGATTCTCTCTCCATCAATTACATTTCAAAGAATTTTGAGATCCCTTCTTTATAGTCTTTTGTATAAACTGATTTTTGCTAGGCTTGTGCACCGATTTTTTTTCGGTTCGATTCGGTTCGATTTTTCAGATTTTTAAACTTTTCGATTCGGCTCGTTTCGACCGATTTCTGTTTCGATTCGGTTCAGCTCGATTCGTTTTTCGTGTACTTTTTTTTTTAGGAATATCGACCATTTTTCGGATTTTCGTGTCACTTAGCTCGTTTTTTGTATCGACTTTTCGTGATTTCGGAAATTTTCGTTTTTCGGAATTGTACATGTTTTCGGAATTTCAACCATTTTTCGTATTTTCGTGTCACTTAGCTCGTTTTGTATCGACTTTTCGTAAGTTCGGAAATTTTCGTTTTTTCGGAAAGTCTGTTCTCCTCGTTTCAAAGCAATAAATTTCGATTTGACACATTTCAAGTCCATTCGAAAATTCCAAAAATATTTCGTTTCGGCTCAGAAAACTTTTCGGATCTGCCATTTTCGGATCTACAAATTTTCGGAAATTCGGCCGCATCCGAAAACACGAATCGGGAAATTTCGTGAAAATTCCGAAACCCGAAACGCACATCCCTAATTTTTGCTCTTTTTGTTTCTAAACAGATGAACCAGAACAGCCATGTAGTCCTCTGTGGCCAAATATCCCAATACAATAAAGATATGTGTCATCCACCTCCACCAGCAGCTCAGACAGAAGCTCTCCTGGAGGAACGTAACATCACAAGGTTAGGGACGGTCTCCTTTTAAGCTTTTTATTATCATTATTGTATATATTAAAGGAACAATGTAATCAAAATTAACCCCTCTTTCTTTTGATTTGTCCCTTTTAATTGGGCAGGTGCCACTGACAGCCTTTGCCCATGTAGTTTTTCTTTTTTTAATTGTATTTAAGCTGTAAATACTCACCTTTTCTCCCTTGGTGTTCACTGTTTGTTACCTCAGTTCAGGGGCTTCTGAAATCCAGAAATCCCTGCAGCTTTTTTACGCAATTGGTGAACATATGCAAATCGCACATAGCCTGGAAGGTTTTGGGAGCTGATGTGTTAATAGGATGCCGGCTATATGTATCCGAGTTAGAGAATTTAGGTTACCTGTATTTATAAAGCGCTAACAAGTTCCGTAGCGCTGTACAATTGGAGAGACAGAATTACAAATATACCCACCAGAACCATAGGAGAGAGGACCCTGGTTGAGAGCTTACAATCTAAGAGGAGAGGGGTGACACACTAGGAGAGGGTAAACAGCAGAGTTAAAGAAGTAGCGGGTGCATAGGGGGCTGGGTGGGAAGATGGTGCAAGAAATGTACAGCGGGGGAACCATGGAGTGAGCCAATAGGCTTCTCTAAAGTAATGTGTTTTCAGAGACTTCTTAACCACTTCGCTGTGGAGGACGCGCTCAGCGCATCCTGCCGCCGGTAGGGTTGGCTGCGGAGGACGCGCTGAGCACATCCTCCCGAAGCAGCCTGCGATCGGATTCCGGCCGATCGCTGTGCCCCCCGGTGCGGGCTGACATCTTAGATGTCAGCCCGTCAATCCGGGACCGCCGCGGGCACAATAGATGTCATTGCGGTGGCGCGATGACATCTATTTCAGGCGCCCCCCCGCGTGTGCGGAGGAGGCGCCTGAAAGGGAGGGGGGGGAGGTCCTTCGGACCTCTCTCCCTCCCGATCGCGGGGGTCCTGAGCTTAATGCCAGGCACCGTTTGGAAGGGCACAGCCTGCCCTTCCAAATGGTACCTGGCATTAACCCCTGGGGAGCCGGATCCCGAATCGGCGCTGAAAAGCGCCGGTTCGTGATCCTTTCCTGGAGCTGGCCAACATCTTGGTTGTCGGCCAAGCCTCTGGGAACTCCCCCTAAGGACTGGCGTCATTGTGCATAGCACGATGACGCCAGTCCTGGAGTTAACCCCTAGCTGCCACAAATGGTGGAGATAGGGGGTTCATTGGAACCCCTATCTCCCGATCCGTGGCAGCTAGGGGTTAAAGTTTGGTACTGTTGGATCGGCCAGAGCATGGCCGTTCAAACGATACCAAACACGACTGTGAAAAAAGTTTTTTAAAAAATAAAAATAAAAATAAAAAATATTTTAAAAAAATTATTAAAAAAAAGGTTTTTTTCTTTTTTTGGTTTTTTAATGCAACAATATTGTTCCCATTTCAATTATAATGTGAACAATGATGCTGCACTAACGATTTTTGTATGCGGTGCGTTTGTTATAAATTGCGTAATTTTCCCCAAAAAAAATTTAACGAGACCCCATCTCTAATTTTTTTAACAAGCGCACCCATACAAAATATAACCGCAATTGCTCGCATGTTAAAATGTGAAAAAAAAATTCTTTACACGTTGTAAATTATTGAAAATTCATATTTTATTGCATTTTTTGTAATAATATACAGACAGGTCATGACGTATACATATAATAATGACATATTATGAATCTACCGAGTCTGACGGAAAGAACGATATATAATATGTCTGGGTCATATACTAAAATAAGCCTTCAAAACACGTTTAAACATGATGAGCAAAACCGGTAAATATGACCTCAGCACAGGGGCGGGAAAAGCCTCAGCAGCGAAAGGGTTAAAGGACTGGAGAGATGGGAAGAGTCTAATGTTGTGGGGGAGGGAGTTCCATAAAAAGGGGGCAGCTTGCGAGCAGTCCTGAAGGCGGTAGTTGGGTACGACGAGTTGATAACATCAGATCATTGACAGAGCAAAGTGGTCGGTTTGACGTCCACCTGCTATCTGCCCAGTCGTCGAATGTGGAGGGAGGGTGTACCAGGGGTTAACAGCTTCAAGCCTCTGTACTTGCTAACTCTACCTCCTCTCATGGCCCCAAGTTATGCCAACCTAACCCCCCTCTCAAAACCGCGCACACCCTCCTGATAATACGCAGCTGCCATGAAAGTAACGGGGCACTTTTGAAACCCCCGTAACTGTATAGCGCCCCAATCCAGGAGCCTAGCCATATACAGCTAAAATATCTTCCAAATGGTAAAATATATGGCAACGCTAAAACCAAAGCTTAAAAGAGAAACGCAAATCGTCTAGAGCCAGACAGTACCGGGTTACAAAGCTTTAATGACAACAGACAAAAATAAAACTTTACACAATGCCAATATTACATTAACAAGACATGCAAATACAGTTCTTGAAATAAAATGGGACTTCCACGAGGAAGGAGGCTCCCATGGATATTTCGGCTCTTTAAGTCTGACGGAATGTTCTTAGATGTTCCTTCAACAAAAATCCTTGTAAAAATACCCTGAGATTAAGGTGAGCATCCTGAATAAAGAATTGGCCCCTCACCCATCACCCCCACTCAATATCTGGTTCACGGCTGGGTCCCCTGATCAAGTTTCCATCCAATCCTCCATCCAAGAGAGCAGATTATCAGATAAGGGGTTGTAAATACCGTAGGTACATGGCAATTGAAGCATCTGGCCTTCCCTAGTGGGATATTAATAACTCTACCAGTTAGGCTTTGCCGTCCCCATTACTCTGACATTATTACTATTCACCAGGAAAAAATGGTTTCATTTGAGTCCCAACATGACCCGGTTAACATACTTATTTGTCCACTGCCCCAACTCTGTAATGAGAGTTAACTCCTTTTGAAAAGAAGACCGGGACCCCCCCCCCCACACAAATTCGGCATTTTAAATCTGGCACAGTGCAAGAACCAGGCCTGAGCATGACCGTCTGGTTGTGATCTACCTGCTAATCAAGGAGGGGATGTAGTCAGGTGCACGGTTATGGAGAGCTTTGTACGGGAGCACCATTGATCATTAATTTGAATTGGATTCTGAAGGAAACTGGGAGCCAGTGTAGAGATTGACAAAAGGGACGAAAGGTGAGGTGTGAGAGGTGAGGTGGATGAGCCTGGCAAAGGAATTCATTACAGACTGCAGAGGGAGAATCTGGGATCGCTTATGGTCAGAGAGAAGGAGGTTACAGTAGTCAAGGCGGGAGATAATAAGAGTTTGGATGAGCATTTTAGCAGAGTCCTGATTAAGAAAGGGACAGACACGTGCAATGTTCTTTTAGGTGGAAGTAGCAGGATTTGTTTAGTGACTGAATGTGAGGAGTGTGGCCGCTCGCCTGTGAGCTATCCAACAGACAGCCGCGAGATCGCGGAGTTTACGCGCTTCATTCCAGCCTCCGCTCGGGGGATGAACATGCGGCCGCCGGCTAAACTTTTTCGGGCCTGGCACCTGGCAGAGAGGTGAGCTGGGGGCAAATATATCCATGAGCTGCTGGGGGCAAATATATCCATATAACCAGTGCTGGGTATATTATTCTGGGGGCTCAGTGTTGGGTATATTATTCTGGGGGCTCAGTGCTGTGTATATTATTCTGGGGGTCCAGTGCTGGGTATATTATTCTGGGGGTCCAGTGCTGGGTATATTATTCTTGGGGCTCAGTGCTGTGTATATTATTCTGGGGGTCCAGTGCTGTGTATGTTATTCTGGGGGCTCAGTGCTGTGTAGATTATTCTGGGGGTCCAGTGCTGGGTATATTGTTCTGGGGGTCCAGTGCTGGGTATATTATTCTGGGGGCTCAGTGTTGGGTATATTATTCTGGGGGTCCAGTGCTGTGTATGTTATTCTGGGGGCTCAGTGCTGTGTAGATTATTCTGGGGGTCCAGTGCTGGGTATATTGTTCTGGGGGTCCAGTGTTGGGTATATTATTCTGGGGGCTCAGTGCTGTGTATATTGTTCTGGGGCCTCAGTGCTGTGTATGTTATTCTGGGGGCTCAGTGCTGTGTAGATTATTCTGGGGGTCCAGTGCTGGGTATATTGTTCTGGGGGTCCAGTGTTGGGTATATTATTCTGGGGGCTCAGTGCTGTGTATATTATTCTGGGGGCTCAGTGCTGTGTATATTATTCTGGGGGCTCAGTGCTGTGTAGATTATTCTGGGGGTCCAGTGCTGGGTATATTATTCTGGGGGCTCAGTGCTGGGTATATTATTCTGGGGGCTCAGTGTTGGGTATATTATTCTGGGGGCTCAGTGCTGTGTATATTATTCTGGGGGTCCAGTGCTGTGTATGTTATTCTGGGGGATCAGTGCTGTGTATATTATTCTGGGGGTCCAGTGCTGGGTATATTATTCTGGGGGTCCAGTGCTGGGTATATTGTTCTGGGGGTCCAGTGTTGGGTATATTATTCTGGGGGCTCAGTGCTGGGTATATTATTCTGGGGGCTCAGTGCTGTGTATATTATTCTGGGGGCTCAGTGCTGTGTAGATTATTCTGGGGGTCCAGTGCTGGGTATATTATTCTGGGGGCTCAGTGCTGGGTATATTATTCTGGGGGCTCAGTGTTGGGTATATTATTCTGGGGGCTCAGTGCTGTGTATATTATTCTGGGGGTCCAGTGCTGTGTATGTTATTCTGGGGGCTCAGTGCTGTGTATATTATTCTGGGGGTCCAGTGCTGGGTATATTATTCTGGGGGTCCAGTGCTGGGTATATTGTTCTGGGGGTCCAGTGTTGGGTATATTATTCTGGGGGCTCAGTGCTGTGTATATTATTCTGGGGGTCCAGTGCTGGGTATATTATTCTGGGGGTCCAGTGCTGGGTATATTATTCTTGGGGCTCAGTGCTGGTATATTATTCTTGGGGCTCAGTGCTGGGTATATTATTCTGGGGGTCCAGTGCTGGGTATATTATTCTTGGGGCTCAGTGCTGTGTATATTATTCTGGGGGTCCAGTGCTGTGTATGTTTTTTTTTTTTTAATATATATTTTTTATTTTGTTTACAGAAGATTATTTTCCATACATTGGTTTTCACTGTACACCAAAATTATACATAACCGTGTAATTATCAACATAGGGCGGTGCAATTATTTTCCATACTTTGGAATTCACTGTACACCAAAATTATACAAGACCTTGCAGTTCTCAACATATGACGGTGCATACATATACAATAAACATTGAACACGACCATGTTTCGTCACTCGTTATTATCCTATATTAAGCTAGGGTCGTTAGGGTGTGTACGAAATTTAGACTCTAAAGGTAAACAAGGGTATAACAATGGAATAAAACGATGCAATAAACCCCCATCTCACTGTATTAACAGTTACGCTTCTAAGGCCTATAAGTCGAAGCAGTGAAACACACGATTCAGTGGGAATCTTACGTCTTAGTTTTTCCAACATAATACTAAAGGATTGACGGCTTTTAAATATCATGGCTACAACACCATCTCACTGGGTCTGTTGCGGAATGTCTGTGGGTTTTGACCCCCTTTTGGCTAAGAAATCTAACCACCAATACCATAAAGCGAAGTATTTATCATATTTGTTTTCTAGAGATAGACACTGTTCCTCCATCTCCCGCACCCCCTCCACTGCCCGTATCCATTCTGTAATTGAGGGCGGTTCCGTTGAGCGCCATTTTTTAGGGATTTGGGCTTTAGCCACATTAAATAGTTGGATTGCTAACGATTTTCTATAGGTAAGTGAGGATAGGGGTACCAGGTGGAAAAGTGCCACTTGGGGGATGGTATGAGTGCCAGATCAGTTATTTCGTTTATTATTCGAAAGATGGCGTCCCAATAATTTGTAATAAGCGGGCAGGTCCACCATATATGCAAGAGGGTACCTGGCGACCGGTTGCATCTCCAACATCGGTCAGTGGCAGTTGGGAATATTTTATGTAGCCTAGTCGGTGTTAAATACCACCTGGAGAGAAATTTATAATGGGACTGCTGTATATGCAAACTTCTAGAGGCATGTGCCGCAGTCTGAAAAATTTTTCCCCAGTCATCCTCCGATATGGGTTCTGTAAGCTCAGTATTCCATTTCGTGGCACAGTGCTGTGTATGTTATTCTGGGGGCTCAATGCTGTGAAGATTATTCTGGGGGTCCAGTGCTGAGTATATTGTTCTGGGGGTCCAGTGTTGGGTATATTGTTCTGGGGGCTCAGTGCTGTGTATATTATTCTGGGGGTCCAGTGCTGTGTATATTATTATGGGGGTCCAGTGCTGTGTATATTATTCTGGGGGTCCAGTGCTGGGTATATTATTCTGGAGGCTCAGTGCTGTGCATATTATTCTTGGGGCTCAGTGCTGTGTATGTTATTCTGGGGGCTCAGTGCTGTGTAGATTATTCTGGGGGTCCAGTGCTGGGTATATTATTCTGGGGGCTCAGTGCTGGGTATATTATTCTGGGGGCTCAGTGTTGGGTATATTATTCTGGGGGCTCAGTGCTGTGTATATTATTCTGGGGGTCAGTGCTGTGTATGTTATTCTGGGGGCTCAGTGCTGTGTATATTATTCTGGGGGTCCAGTGCTGGGTATATTATTCTGGGGGTCCAGTGCTGGGTATATTGTTCTGGGGGTCCAGTGTTGGGTATATTATTCTGGGGGCTCAGTGCTGTGTATATTATTCTGGGGGTCCAGTGCTGGGTATATTATTCTGGGGGTCCAGTGCTGGGTATATTATTCTTGGGGCTCAGTGCTGGGTATATTATTCTTGGGGCTCAGTGCTGGGTATATTATTCTGGGGGTCCAGTGCTGGGTATATTATTCTTGGGGCTCAGTGCTGTGTATATTATTCTGGGGGTCCAGTGCTGTGTATGTTATTCTGGGGGCTCAATGCTGTGAAGATTATTCTGGGGGTCCAGTGCTGAGTATATTGTTCTGGGGGTCCAGTGTTGGGTATATTGTTCTGGGGGCTCAGTGCTGTGTATATTATTCTGGGGGTCCAGTGCTGTGTATATTATTCTGGGGGTCCAGTGCTGTGTATATTATTCTGGGGGTCCAGTGCTGTGTATATTATTCTGGAGGCTCAGTGCTGTGCATATTATTCTTGGGGCTCAGTGCTGTGTATGTTATTCTGGGGGCTCAGTGCTGTGTAGATTATTCTGGGGGTCCAGTGCTGGGTATATTGTTCTGGGGGTCCAGTGTTGGGTATATTATTCTGGGGGCTCAGTGCTGTGTATATTGTTCTGGGGCCTCAGTGCGGTGTATGTTATTCTGGGGGCTCAGTGCTGTGTAGATTATTCTGGGGGTCCAGTGCTGGGTATATTGTTCTGGGGGTCCAGTGCTGGGTATATTGTTCTGGAGGTCCAGTGCTGGGTATATTGTTCTGGGGGTCCAGTGCTGGGTATATTATTCTGGGGGCTCAGTGCTGGGTATATTATTCTGGGGGCTCAGTGTTGGGTATATTATTCTGGGGGCTCAGTGCTGTGTAGATTATTCTGGGGGTCCAGTGCTGGGTATATTGTTCTGGGGGTCCAGTGTTGGGTATATTATTCTGGGGGCTCAGTGCTGTGTATATTATTCTGGGGCCTCAGTGCTGTGTATATTATTCTTGGGGTCCAGTGCTGTGTATATTATTCTGGGGGTCCAGTGCTGAGTATATTGTTCTGGGGGTCCAGTGCTGTGTATGTTATTCTGGGGGCTCAATGCTGTGAAGATTATTCTGGGGGTCCAGTGCTGTGTATATTATTATGGGGGTCCAGTGCTGTGTATATTATTCTGGGGGTCCAGTGCTGTGTATATTATTCTGGAGGCTCAGTGCTGTGCATATTATTCTTGGGGCTCAGTGCTGTGTATGTTATTCTGGGGGCTCAGTGCTGTGTAGATTATTCTGGGGGTCCAGTGCTGGGTATATTATTCTGGGGGCTCAGTGCTGGGTATATTATTCTGGGGCTCAGTGTTGGGTATATATTCTGGGGGCTCAGTGCTGTGTATATTATTCTGGGGGTCCAGTGCTGTGTATATTATTCTGGGGTCCAGTGCTGAGTATATTGTTCTGGGGGTCCAGTGCTGTGTATGTTATTCTGGGGGCTCAATGCTGTGAAGATTATTCTGGGGGTCCAGTGCTGGGTATATTATTCTTGGGGCTCAGTGCTGTGTATATTATTCTGGGGCCTCAGTGCTGTGTAGATTATTCTGGGGGTCCAGTGCTGGGTATATTATTCTGGGGCTCAGTGCTGGGTATATTATTCTGGGGCTCAGTGTTGGTATATTATTCTGGGGGCTCAGTGCTGTGTATATTATTCTGGGGGTCCAGTGCTGTGTATATTATTCTGGGGGTCCAGTGCTGAGTATATTGTTCTGGGGGTCCAGTGCTGTGTATGTTATTCTGGGGGCTCAATGCTGTGAAGATTATTCTGGGGGTCCAGTGCTGGGTATATTATTCTTGGGGCTCAGTGCTGTGTATATTATTCTGGGGGTCCAGTGCTGTGTATATTATTCTGGGGGTCCAGTGCTGAGTATATTGTTCTGGGGGTCCAGTGCTGGGTATATTGTTCTGGGGCCTCAGTGCTGTGTATATTATTCTGGGGCCTCAGTGCTGTGTATATTATTCTGGGGGTCCAGTGCTGTGTATATTATTCTGGGGGTCCAGTGCTGTGTATATTATTCTGGGGCTCAGTGCTGTGTATATTATTCTGGGGGTCCAGTGCTGTGTATATTATTCTGGAGGCTCAGTGCTGTGCATATTATTCTTGGGGCTCAGTGCTGTGTATATTATTCTTGGGGCTCAGTGCTGTGTATGTTATTCTGGGGGCTCAGTGCTGTGCATATTATTCTTGGGGCTCAGTGCTGTGCATATTATTCTTGGGGCTCAGTGCTGTGCATATTGTTCTAGGGGTCCAATGCCTGTGTATATAATTCTGGGGGGTCTGTGCCTGGATATATATATGTATATATATATTACGTTATATATATATATATATATTACGTTATATATAATATATATATGTTAGACCAGTTGTCAAAATCACGAGTATACCTGTACGTATTGATACCTTTCACTGATCAGTATAGTTTCCAGACCTGAAGAGGAGAGGTTACACTCTTGAAATCTTGTCTTTTAAATGTAAAGTTAACCCAATAAAAATGGTATCACACGTACTGCTATACTCGTGATATATATATTTTTTCTTCAGGTAATAGGGGTTGTGGAATTCGTGGGTGAGTTCCCTCACTTTTTTTCCCAGGACTTGACCCCTGTCCATCTGTCCTCACTGTTTGATGTCCGTCGTAGATTTTCAAAGGAGTCAATAGAGAACAACACACGAAGCACGTGCGCACTTTTTCACGCGCGGGCAACGCATGTCGCAACGGACGCCAAAATGGCATCGATGTGAAAAAGCTACAATGGACATAGAGAAACCCCTGCATACAGCTTTTTTTTTCTTTTTCTCAACATCAGTCAAAACTGATACAATGTAACCACAATCTTATCCGTTATAAAGTGCATCCGTTTCAACAGGCGCACAGTGCGCAATCAGTGTGCTCGTCTGACCGTCACCGCAGCCTAACCCGGAGTCCCAGCCGACGCTTCTGTACATTTTTACCGAGTAGGTAATGGAAAATGATCTTCCATAAAACTGCTGGCAGGACCCAAATGGTAGTGAATAGATTAAAGGCCCTATTACAATCTTCACGTTAAAACGCTTGCGAAACGCGTGAATTTGTGCACCCTGCATTAAACATTAACGAGCATAAGTCAACGCTGGAATTACAATCCTCGCACATTTTTTCATCCGTCGAGCAATAACGCGCGTAAAACGGACGCGCACAAATGCGCGCGCAGCAACGTTGCGTGCAGAAATCAGTGTGCAATCAGAATTAAGAAACACAATTGTCTCACATTAAGTTTTTGCTCCTGTCAAAGTCAATCTGAGCATATATGCTGCATCAATAAAAAAAGCACACACAACTTCTCCATTTTATTGTTTGGGTATGTGTAGAATGTGTAACTATACTTTGCTGCGTTTTTTCTTTTGGGCTGGTGTATTTGGGTTCGGCCAGGTTGATAGAATTTGAGATTAACACCAGCTTTTAGGAGTTGCTAAAATTATGCGCGCAAAGGCTGTGCGTTACAAACTGCGCATAGATTGTAATACCATCCGCGTACCAGCGCACAAACGCATTTGCGCTCACAATGTTAAGTATAGGACGCGCAAAGTACAGTAAACTCGCGCAGGTTCACCCGCGGTAGATGTATACGCGCGTTTGTTGCGCTGACATTGTAATACGACGTTCAGTGAAAAGGGTTTTGCCCCTCGCGTTAATGCGTTTTTGCGCCGGCGCAAACGTTTGCGCGAAGAATGTAATATGATAAATGTTATGATACATGGGGAAAAGATAACTGCAAAGCAAGCATCCTCCATATGATCAAGTGTCTTGAAAAACACATTCTTGGTTTCTGCAAACAAATGACTCTTTCTGTTGATTTTAGGGACAGATTTCTGCTTTTCAACCATACAGATCAGTTTGACTCGAGCATTCAGCAGCTGAGCAAGTGGCTGAAGGAGGGAAAAATCAAGGTAAGTATCTGCTCTCGCTTCTATCATTTTTCTTTTACAATTTTTATTGTGTATCAATGAGTATACAGACATCGGTATGACATTGTAGATCAGTGTTTCCCAAACCTGTCCTCCGGACCCGCTGACAGGTCAGGTTTGCAGGATATCTGAAGCACAGCACAGGTGATAGGATTTGCTGCTCAGTGATTGCAGGATTCAGTCTGCATTTCCCCAAGGTAATCCTTAAAACCTGGCCTATTAGGGGGTCCCGAGGACAGGTTTGGGAAACACTGATGTAGATGAACACGTACAGAAAGGGATCATAGAGCTTTACATCTGTAAATATAAAAGACACGGGACACCATCTCATTTTTGTATTATAAAGAAGAGCGAAACACAAAAACACACGCGTGGATCTGCTCAATATTTAACATGCAATGCAGGATATATAATTTTTCTGGCACATATTCTGGTTGTTTTATTTGTGCATCTATTATCCATTTTTAAGCAGCATCATGTATGTATAATGCAAGTCCAGAAAAACTGTCAGGGCCCGGCGCAATCCACCAATCCCCAATTACATACAAATTTGCCAAATTCACATGCATTATTAAGCGCTAGAAAAATAAATCCTATACAGAATTACACATCCAGCTGTAAGCTTCTTAGGAATCCCCCCCCCCCCGAATAAAATCTCTAAATTTAAGTCCTCCTCACTGATTTTTACGAAGAAAATGGGGGGGGGGTAAAAAAAGGAAATGGTCAAAGAACAAACCTGTTGGCAAACGGCAGTATTTCACATTGTCACATATATTATTATTATTATTATTATTCTTTATTTATAAAGCGCCAGCATATTCCGCAGCGCTGTACAATAAGCACAGTATAGACAGGGTTACAATACATTGAACAACATTTGACAAACAGTACAGGAGGAGATGAGGGCCCTATTCCCGTAGGAACTCACAATCTGGGAGGGTTGGGGTTGGAAACAGGAGGAGAGGACTGTAAGGTGAGAGTGATTGATGGTTGCGTCAGTGAGTAGGGTGGTAGGCTTCCCTAAATAGGAATGTTTTAAGGGAGCGTTTGAAGGAAGAGAAGTTAGGGGAAAGTCTGACCGTACGAGGGAGAGCGTTCCAGAGAGTGGGGGCTGCGCGTGAGAAATCCTGCAGTCTATCATGGAAGAGGTGATGCGGGGAGAAGCTAGGCGCAGGTCACTGTTTGACCTTAGGGAGCGGGCTGGGGTGTATTTGGTGATTAGTGAGGACAGGTAGTGGGGAGCTGAGTTAGTGAGGGTTTTGTAGGTAAGGATAAGGATTTTGAACTTAATTCTGCAGTAGATGGGGAGCCAGTGAAGGGACTCGCAGAGGGGAGCGGCAGAGACAGAGCGGCGGGTGAGGTGAATTAGCCTGGCGGAGGCGTTCAGGATGGATTGTAGGGGGGAGAGGCGGGACAGAGGGAGGCCAGATGAGAGATTATTGCAATAGTCGAGTCGGGAGATTACCAGGGCGTGTATGAGTTGTTTTGTGGTGACAGCGGTAAGAAATGGCCGAATTCTGGAAATATTACGCAGTTGGTATCGGCAGGAGGAGGAAAGAGACTTGATGTGGGGGATGAAGGAAAGAGCAGAGTCAAATGTAACTCCAAGACAGCGAACTTGGTTTGATGGGGAAATGGTGATACCCTCCACCGTGATAGAGAAGTCAGGAGGTGGGGAGGCATTGGAGGGAGGAATAAGTAGGAGTTCAGTCTTTGACATGTTGATCTTTAGGTGGTGGGAGGCCATCCAGGAGGAGATGCCAGATAAACAGTCACTGACTTTTGAGAGGACAGGGGGAGAGAGATCAGGGGTAGAGCGGTAGATCTGAGTGTCATCAGCGTAGAGGTGGTAATTGAAGCCAAAGCTGTTGATGATTTTGCCCAGGGAGGAGGTGTAGATGGAAAAGAGCAGAGGACCAAGGACAGAGCCTTGAGGTACACCAACAGATAGAGGCAATGAGGAGGAGGAATTACCAGCAAAGGACACACAGAAGGACCTGTTGGAAAAATAGGATTCGACCCAAGCGAGTGCAGTGTCACCGAGACCCAGAGAGTTGAGGGTCTGTAGAAGGAGGGGGTGGTCAACAGTGTCAAAAGCAGCCGAGAGGTCGAGCAGGATGAGAATAGAATAGTGGCCGTGTTTTTTAGCAGTTAGGAGGGCGTTGGTGACTTTGGTGAGGGCAGTTTCAGTTGAGTGTAGGGGACGGAAGCCAGATTGCAGGGGGTCAAGTAGGGAATTGGAGGACAGGAAGAGGGAGAGGCGGTTGAAGACTAGTTTTTCTAAGAGCTTTGATGTGAAGGGAAGCAGGGATACAGGGCAGTAGTTGGATGGAGAGTTGGGATCTAGGGATGGTTTCTTTAGTAAAGGGGTAACTAGCGCGTGTTTGAAGGCGGATGGAAAGGAGCCAGTGGAGAGAGATAGGTTGAAGATGTGTGTGAGAGCAGGGGTGAGGGAGGAGGAGAGGGGAGGAATTAGATGTGAGGGAATGGGGTCGAGCGGGCACGTGGTGAGATGTGAGGAGGACAATAAGGAATTGACTTCCTCCTCAGTGGCTGGGAGGAAGCGGCAGAGGGGACCTCTGGGAGTGGAGGTGGCAGATAACTATCTTGTGTTGGGATGTTGCTTCTGATAGAGTTTTACTGAGGAAGTAGTCTGCCAGGTCTTGAGCGCTGAAGGCAGCTGTGGGGGGAGGTGCAGGTGGGTAGAGGAGGGTGTTGAAGGTGGACCAGAGCCGTTTAGGGTTGGAGGACAGTGTAGATATGAGAGATGAGAAGAAGGATTGTTTGGCCAAGTGGAGGGCAGAGGTGTATGACAGGAGAATAAACTTGAAGTGAACAAAATCAGCTTCAGAGCGGGATTTCCTCCAGGTACGCTCTGCGGTGCGGGAGCATCTTTGCAGGTAGTGAGTCTGGAGGGTGTGCCAGGGCTGAAGCTGGCGGCGTGGGGCCTTACAGAGTCGAAGAGGAGCAAGAGTGTCTAGAGCAGAGATAAGCGTAGTGTTGTAGTGATTAGTGGCAGCATCAGGGCAGGTGAAGGATGAGGTGTGAGGGAGGTGGTGAAGTAGGTTGGAGAATTGATGGGGGTCCACAGCATGTAGATTTCTGTGAGTGTGTGTGCGGGGTGGGGGAGCAGGGTGTTTAGGAAGTCCAGATAGGTTGAAAGAGAGAAGGTGGTGGTCAGAGATGGGGGAAAGGGCGACAGTTGAACTCAGAAATGGAGCAGAGGTTGGAAAAGACAAGGTCAATAGCGTGACCATCGCGGTGGGTAGGGAGGAGGGAGGATTGTGTGAGTCCAAGGGAGGACGTGAGTGAAAGAAGTTTGGAGGCAGCAGGGGCAGAAGGATTGTCAATGGGAATGTTGAAGTCCCCGAGAATTAGGCATGGAAGATTAGAAGACAGGAAGTGAGAAAGCCAGGTAGCAAAGGGTCAAAGAACTGGGAGGTTGGTCCCGGTGGGCGGTAGATGACTGCCACCCTGAGAGCCAGAGGAGAGAACAGGCGGATGCAGTGTGTCTCGAAGGAGGAGAAGGAGAGGGATGGGGGTGGAGGGAGATGCTGGTAGGTGCAGGTGGGAGAGAGCAGGATTCCGCCACCGCCACCATTTCTCTCACCCGGTCTGGGGGTATGGCTCAAGTGTAGACCGCCATGTGAGAGAGCAGCAACGGAGGCCGTGTCAGAGGGAGTTAGCCAGGTTTCAGTTAAAGCTAGGAGGTTGAAGGAGTTTGAAAGGAAGAGGTCATGGACGGCTGTGAGTTTGTTGCACACAGAGCGAGCGTTCCAGAGGGCGCAGGAGAAAGAGAGACAGGCGCTGAGGGATTATGGGAATGAGGTTGCTGGGCTTGCAGGGAGGTGATTTATGTGCGATGGAGATAGGATGAGAGGGAAGTATTGGATGTGTTGTGGGGCCAGGGTTAGGGGATATGTCACCTGAATAGAGTAACAGCAGGAGGGTGAGAAAGAGAAGGTGGGAATGGGATTTGTGGGAGTGGGAGCAGCACGAGAGTTAGAGGGAGACCATGTTCTGAGGAACAAAGGAGCTCATGCGAGGCCATCATGTGTGACGAGAGGAGGGAGGGAGAGATGCAGATAGTGATGGGGTCGGTGGTAGAGGGGCAGGAGTTCCATTTAAGGAGAAAGGTAGAAGTAAAGAGCAGAAGCGTGAGAGAAAGCATGATATAGACTTGAGTTTAACCCAGAGTAAAATTGGGCCTTGCAGTTCCTTCCTCCAGTCCCGCAACTCCGGGAATCAACTCTGAGCGTCCACTTAGGGATATCAGTTCAGTGTTTATTTATAAACAGTGCGGCCTTCCCAAAACAAAAACCCACAAACTCTCTATGATGACAGTGGTTTGCATAGTAATAGGCAGGGGTCAGACGAACGCAGTGCGAACTCGCGTGCAGCCGCACTTTATCACAGCCGTAGTAGCAGCAAATAACGGCCAATGATGGGCAATATACGAAGTCCGGCCGCGCAATGCAAGCAAACGCATTTTTTTGAGAGCGTGATACCACTAGTACTGACGTACAGAGTGCGCTCCTGCGTCCGCAGCCGTGTGTGTGCGTGATTAGGAGACCTCAGACGCTGCACACGTCCGGCCAACATCACGTCCAGACGCAAAAAGGGGTTTATTGATGATCTCTACAAAATCACGGACGAAAATGCGCATCGTATGACCGCTATCGCGTATTCCGTGAAAAAATACGTCCATTTCGTTCGAACGCACTTTTTCACAGACGACGTGAAACATGCGTTCGTCTGACCCTAGCCATAGCAGGTCAGCTTGCGAGATTCTCTCTGGGACAGATTCATTTGCAGGATTGTCTCACTGAGAGAAATACAGTATATATATATATATATATATTATATATATATATATATATATATTATATATATATATATAATATATATATATATATATATTATATATATATATATACCGTATTTTTCGCTCCATAAGACGCACTTTTTTCCCCCCGAAAAGTGGGTGCGTCTTATGGAGCGAATATGGCCCAGCAGCTCGTGGATGTGCCTCCGCTCACGCCGCCGCCGCGTTCCTCCCTCTGAGCATGCGTCCGGCGGCAGGAAGCTTGGGCACTCGCCTGGGGGAGCCACGTGACCGCGGAGATCGCGGTCACGTGGCTCCCCCAGGCGAGTGCCCAAGCTTCCTGCCGCCGAACGCATGCTCAGAGGGAGACGAACGCGGCGGCGGCAGGTGAGCGGAGGCACATCCACGAGCTGCTGGGCCATATCCATATGTGAGCTGGGGCATTATCAATGTGTGAGCTGATGGGGCAAATCCATGCTGGCTGGGGCAAATCCATGTGTGAGCTGGCTGGGGCAAATCAATGTGTGAGCTGGCTGGGGCAAATCCATGTGTGAGCTGATGGGGCAAATATATGTGTGAGCTGATGGGGCAAATCCATGTGTGAGCTGATGGGGCAAATCCATGTGTGAGCTGATGGGGCAAATCCATGTGTGAGCTGATGGGGCAAATCCATGTGAGAGCTGGCTGGGGCAAATCCATGTGTGAGCTGATGGGGCAAATCCATGTGTGAGCTGGCTGGGGCAAATCCATGTGTGAGCTGATGGGGCAAATCCATGTGTGAGCTGGCTGGGGCAAATCCATGTGAGAGCTGATGGGGCAAATCCATGTGTGAGCTGATGGGGCAAATCCATGTGTGAGCTGATGGGGCAAATCCATGTGTGAGCTGATGGGGCAAATCCATGTGTGAGCTGATGGGGCAAATCCATGTGTGAGCTGATGGGGCAAATCCATGTGTGAGCTGATGGGGCAAATCCATGTGTGAGCTGATGGGGCAAATCCATGTGTGAGCTGATGGGGCAAATCCATGTGTGAGCTGGCTGGGGCAAATCCATGTGAGAGCTGATGGGGCAAATCCATGTGTGAGCTGATGGGGCAAATCCATGTGTGAGCTGATGGGGCAAATCCATGTGTGAGCTGATGGGGCAAATCCATGTGTGAGCTGATGGGGCAAATCCATGTGAGAGCTGGCTGGGGAAATCCATGTGTGAGCTGATGGGGCAAATCCATGTGTGAGCTGCTGGGGCAAATCCATGTGTGAGCTGATGGGGCAAATCCATGTGTGAGCTGGCTGGGGCAAATCCATGTGTGAGCTGATGGGGCAAATCCATGTGAGAGCTGGCTGGGGCAAATCCATGTGTGAGCTGATGGGGCAAATCCATGTGTGAGCTGGCTGGGGCAAATCCATGTGTGAGCTGATGGGGCAAATCCATGTGTGAGCTGGCTGGGGCAAATCCATGTGAGCTGGGGCAAATCCATGAGCTGATGGGGCAGATCCATGTGTGAGCTGGCTGGGGCAAATCCATGTGTGAGCTAAGGCATATCCACGTGTGAGCTAAGGCATATCCACGAGCTGGGGCAGTATATCCATTATTACACTATTTCATTCAGAATATTTATTTTCCGGTTTTCCTCCTCTAAAAACTAGGTGCGTCTTATGGTCAGGTGCGTCTTATGGAGCGAAAAATACGGTATATATATATATATAACATTGGTTCAGATTTGAGGATATTATTTACAAAAGGTGGGTTTTTCTGCTTGTTTTTTGGGGGGTGCATGCAGGTTTAGAGCTTGCTTAAACTTGGAATGTCAGTATGTATAGAATGTCGCAGTATTTTAATCCATATTACTGATGATTTTAATTTATTGGCAGGCACAAGAGACGATTACATGTGGGCTAGAGAACACACCAGGTATACTCGCATTATACGTTTAATGAGGAAAGTTTGGGTTTGTTATTTATTTTGGTTTAAAGCACTAATAGTTAACACTTTGAATTAGACAATGTGCGGGAGAGAAACAGCAGCGGCCATTTATTACAAAACCGTATGTATTTTACATTAATCTTAGGTGCGTTCCTGTCCATGATGACTGGAGGAAACACCGGAAAGCAGATTGTGCAAGTTTCACAATGATTTCTTCAACACAACTAATAACAATGCACCACTTGGGACCAGAAGAACAAGATGCTGCTGCACAGGTGCAACGCCCTGACCATGGGTCATCAGTGTCGCTTTTAGGTCACGATAAAGCCATGTTTAAAATCACATGGAAACCTATTCGGACCAATCACTTCAATTAAACGCAGTATTTCATGGTTCTCTCATATAATCCATGGACAGAGTAATGTTTTTTTCTTTTTGGATTCAAAATTTTTTATTAAAAGGAGAGCACACAATGTCAGAGCACGGTGATGTCAAATAAAGATTCATCTGTTAACGTTTTCTTTTTCATTCAAGTTTATATTTAACATTTTATCAAACTGAAAAGACATTCACCAGGTAACGCGGTCAAAAGGGTAAGATCAAGTAAAACCATCAGCAACACAAGACTAGTTTCTTGGAAGTGTGTTTTGTACTTATCTAGGACAGGGGTCAGCAACAGGGTGACCCCCCAGATGTTTTGGAACTGAATCTCCCAAGTTGCTCAACCACTCACGGAAAATGTTCCAAAACATCTGTTGGCCAACGTTGCTGACCCCTAATGTAGCATATTAAAGTGTGTATAAACATGGAGAAGACAATCATTAAAAAAAAAAAATAATAAAGTCTTCATTTGTTTCTTTCTGTATCACTTATGGAATAAAAATGTAACGGCCATTCAGTGTATGGTGTAGAGATTTTAGAATGAAGCTGTTTAAACGTAAGGTAACACCCCCCCCCCTTCAACTGCAGGTCATCGTATATTAGGGCCTCAGAAAACCTTCTGGTCGAATGACCCTCAAAAAAGTAATGGCAGTCTGCCCTATTCTCAAAGGGAGCAGAAAATCCAAGTACTTTCTGTGCTTAAAGGAGGCACATAAATATCGTGAATCACTCAGTCGTTGTTTCTCCACGCCAATTGGCCAATAAAGATCCACTGTGCGGCTGGACCAGTCCTGGTGTGTGTGCTCAACATGTATCATCCAACTGGAGTTCCTCAGGGGCGTTGTGCACACTCACTGGGACTACCCCAGCCGCACGGTGGATCTTCATTGGCCAGTTGGCGTAGAGAGAGGAGGACTGAGTGATTTGCAATTTTTTTTTTTTAATTTTTAAGCAAGAAAAAAAAAAATCCAACTTAATTTTATACTCACTTTGGCCGTCTACACCATTTGTTCGAATGGCCCTCAAAAAAGGACAGAATGGAGAACTGACAATTTTTGGAGGACCTACATAGATGGCAATTGGCAGCTCACATATTGCTTTTTTTTTGGGGGGGGGTGTTCTAGATTTCAGGGTTTAAATTAACCCATTTATGGATGACATAGAATATAAATATGGTGCTGGAGCAGGCTGAATGCACCTAAAAGCATTTCCCGCTACCTTTACCACAAGCCTAGAGTAGAATATAAGGAGGAGCACTTTGCAAGCATTTTATTGCCTGTGTACTGTATGCTATGAGATGTATTCGAATTCGGCAGGCTGGACGCCCCTTCAACCCACCAATTCCCACTCACGCTACATTGGCACACAGAAGATTTTGAATCCAGGTCCATCAAGCGGCTGTCCTGCAGTCACTTAACACTTTCAGCGCAGGAGATACCACTTCCAGTATGAAGAGCTGTTGCAGTGGCCATGGACAGGTGAGGAGAAGACTCCTGCTACCATAAGCACTTAAGGATTCCCTTGGGGTGGGCACTTACAGCCCCCCAGATGTTTTAAAACTACATTTCCTTTGAGGCTCTACAAACCTAGTTTTAAAACATCTGGAGGGCCTTAAGTACCCCTGACAGGCCAGGTTTTAAGGTCATCCAAAGGTGCCGCAATCTCCACCGCTGGGAGCCCACAAAACAGGCGCCGAGTCTCCAGGGATGGGAGCGCCGAAACTCCCTTCACAAACTGCACCAAACACAAAGGATCCTGGACTCAGGCAGCTGCAATTCATGAATTTATTCAACAGGGTAGCATCTCACCACCACAGAACAGTGACGTTTCGGCCACAGACGGCCTTAATCATACAATTTGAAATGGACATGGCAACTTCAATTTAAACCACTCTGATCCAATCACATTGAAGTCCTCATAATGAGGGGGTGTGTGCCATTGTCCAACACAAATGAATACAAAACGGAATTTTTTTCCTTATCACATTTGTAATACACATAAAACATAATAGAAATAAAAATAAAACAATAAACCATGCATAAAAAATAATTCTTTACTCTACCATAAAGGAGCAAGCACGTTATCGATGTGACCTAATGAAGACATACAAGGGGACAAGAAAATATAGATTCTCATATTCAATAATACTAAAGGAGTATAACTAACTACACCCCACCAACAAGATACTAATAGCAAAGATGCAAGTCAAATTCCCTATTAAGGCCCTTCGGCCACAAAGTATCCAAAACATGTATCCAGCGTTTCTCTTTTTGTTTTAACAATCTGATCCTGTCCCCTCCTCGTCGTAAGGCTGGGACATGATCAATGATCTGAAATCTTAATTGGGCTATATTATGTGTGCAAGCCAGGAAATGTTCGGGGACCGGTAAATCCCTACGACCCGTCCTAATAGTTGACTTATGTTTCGTGAAACGTTCTTTCATTTTCATTGTGGTTTCACCCACATATAATAAGCCACAAGGGCATTTAAGTACATAAATTACATAGGAAGAATCGCATGTGTAATATTCCCGTATTCCCATCTTGTCACCCGTATGTGGATGTACTACAAATTCCCCCTTGATGACCGCACTACAAGAAGAACAATTAAGGCATGGGAAAGTGCCCCTTCTTTGGGGGCCAAGGAATCTTTGTTGTTTCTCCCTAATAGGGCCTATGTCTGCTTTAATCAAGTGGTCCTTCAAATTCCTGTTCCGTTTATACGCAAAAATAGGGGGGCTCTGAAAAAATGGAACCTCTCCATAAGCTTTACGCAGTATGCCCCAATGCTTTCTAATGATGTTATTCACATGTCCACTTATCTGACTAAATTTACTGATGAATGGAATACGTGTGTTTTGGCGATGTTTGGGTGTCTTTGCTATTAGTATCTTGTTGGTGGGGTGTAGTTAGTTATACTCCTTTAGTATTATTGAATATGAGAATCTATATTTTCTTGTCCCCTTGTATGTCTTCATTAGGTCACATCGATAACGTGCTTGCTCCTTTATGGTAGAGTAAAGAATTCTTTTTTATGCATGGTTTATTGTTTTATTTTTATTTCTATTATGTTTTATGTGTATTACAAATGTGATAAGGAAAAAAATTCCGTTTTGTATTCATTTGTGTTGGACAATGGCACACACCCCCTCATTATGAGGACTTCAATGTGATTGGATCAGAGTGGTTTAAATTGAAGTTGCCATGTCCATTTCAAATTGTATGATTAAGGCCGTCTGTGGCCGAAACGTCACTGTTCTGTGGTGGTGAGATGCTACCCTGTTGAATAAATTCATGAATTGCAGCTGCCTGAGTCCAGGATCCTTTGTGTTTAGGCCAGGTTTTAAGTGATTATGGTAGGAGTCAAGGATTCCCTTAGGGCAGGGGTGGGCACTTAGGGCCCTCCAGATGTTTTGAAACTACATTTCCCGTGATGCTCGGCTGCTCAAGGGAAATGTTAGTTTCAAAACATCTGGAGGGCCGTAAGTGCCCACCCCTGCCCTAAGGGAAATACAGACTGAATCCTGCAATCACTGGAGCAGCAAATCATATCACCTGTGCTGTGCTTCACATATCTGGTGAACCAGTGTATTAGATCAGTGGTTCCCAACCGCGGTCCTCAAATACCCCCAACAGGCCAGGTTTGCAGATATCTGAAGCACAGCACAGGTGAGATGATTTGCTGCTCAGTGATTGCAGGATTCAGTCTGCATTTCCCCAAGGTGATCCTCAAAACCTGACCTGTTAGGGGAACTTGAGGATCGCGGTTGGGAACCAGTGTATTAGATCATCCTTTTAAGTATTTATATGTACACCCAGGACTGGGATTGCCAAGTTTATAGAAACTTTAAAATATCAAGGAAATAGACACAGCCATAATATTAAACAGATTAACCATTTAATTCAAAAATATTTTTTTTACATGTAATGAGTGCATTCAAATCCAGAAGTAGTTGACACCAAATTCTGTTCATTATTATTATTTTTTTTTTTTTTAAAGGAAATACACAACATCCAATAAATGGAAATAATCATGTTAACAGTAAAACATGAACACTGTACTCGCTGACATGGTTTGATACATTCATGGCAGGCATTAATATTTCCGAATAATCACACAGGCAATAAATTAGTAGATCTGGGTTATAGTAACCTCTGGAGAGATTAGAGTGTTGCTTCATGTAAAGAGCTATTACAACACCCTTGCTCATTCTTCGAAAGGCTTTATCAGATTTCCAAACACCATCCTTGTCAATAGAAAGATTATTTTAAACGTTGCATCGCCCCTTCCTCTCCTGAAAACCCAAGCAAACTATGAACCGGGTGGAATGCCACATGGATTGTATGTATACAAAACACTGGGACTGCCGATATAAAATCTATAGATTGTATCAATATGGAGTAAACCTATAGGTCGATGATTTGATCGCTGTGAAGGTCTCAGATTGTGCTGCAGCAAAGTTCTACATGAGAGTTTACAGCTCAGATTGCAAAAAATAAAATCGAGCACAAGATGTGTCGCTAGGCATCTGGGGTAGGATATAATGAAACATGTAATGATACACCAAAATGAAAATTTGGGTCTGAAACCAAAAGACTTTACCTTAAAATTTTTCTAAAATCGTTTTTATCTAAGATCTGTTACAAAATTACGTAAACAAAAAAAGGGTTGAAGGCCCCAATAAAGCGCCAGGCTCTGCCATCCTCTAGGCCCAGGTTTTTTTTTTTCCTTTCGGCCGAAATCACCATTTTTCGGCAGATCAACTTTGGCGGCTGAAGTTTCGGTGCATCCCAAGAAACATTTATACAAATGTTTTCAGGGCCAGGATTCTGGTTACCCGTTTATTAAAAGATCAGTACAAACGAGCATAAAGTCATAAAAGATTTTAACCTATAGCAAAAGGTTCTGTATGACCAGGCTAGATCTCACGGTCTCTGATAAATACATTAGCTGGAACAGAGAAAGACGATGGAATACGTCCTATCCGTTATATAAACTTATGTAGTAATTAAACAAGCAATGTTACACATTTTATTATACTGTAAATATTTATTTAACCAAGGGGTGATAAATTCAATGTTGGGATATTTCAAACAAAAACATCCTCCGTGGCTTCTTCAAACTAAAGCAGCATCAAGGTTGTATGGGACATTTTGCAGGTGCAACTCTTTTGGGGGGGGGGGGGGTTATATAGTGTGGCACATACATAAACACTTTCATATTTTAACCAGGATTTAAATACAAATCCTGAACGGTTTAGAAAAAAAAAAAAAAAATGTAAATAGACTATTATGTAACAAGTTAAAACACATTCACATGTAGGTTTAGGTTTCCAGCATTTCCATTTAATTGCTATATTGCACAAAATAAAGCTGGCATCTACTAGATCAGTTGTTCCCAACCGCGGTCCTCAAGTCCACCTAAGGTGGACACTAGGTGCTTTTTGTGCGCACTAAGGCGCGTTAAACGACGCACCTGTGCGTTACAAATGACGGAAGAGATGTAGATGCCAGACGATGCGTTAATTTTGACGCACGTCGTAAAAACTGAATTTGAGTTGAAGAAAAAAAAGAAAGGCTTTTGACGTTCAGCACGCAGCCACTGTCGCCTTGGTGTTTCCATGACGGACGTCGTCAGCGCACGTTATGCGTGTGTTCTTCTCTATCAGTGTAATTATATGCTGTGACGCACGCCGGTAACGTGCGTTAGTGCGCACGTAAAGAAAAAAAAAAAACACCTAGTGTGCACCCGGCATAACAGGTCAGATTTTAAGGATTCCCTTGAGGAAATGCAGACTGAATCCTGCAGTCACTGAGCAGCAAATCATATCACTGTGCTGTGCTTCACATATCTGCAAACCTGGCCTGGTGGGGGGTACCTGAGGACCGCGGTTGGGAACCACTGTAATAGATGCACAAAATCCAATAGTAAATGGAATGAAAAATTGGGCTAAAGCGCAAGGGCCTGAAGTAACGGACAGAACTCTTCATCTAGAAATAATCGATATATAGATATATATATAATAAAAAATAAAAATCAGCGTTTGAGCGGATTCCTCTCGGAACAGATTACAACGTGAAATGTTAGGATCATTAATTCACAAAATAATAATTCAAAAAGATTGTATTTCAACAACAGAATGTCCAGAACTTAAAGCCGCTACATTCAAAATCTGGTGAATAATGCCCCTTTCTAATCTATAGGAATAATAAAAATAAATAAAATCCCTGCTTTCAATTTGTTTTTTGAAGCCTCTGCTTCTGCAGAACAGCTTCCATGTGCAAACTGGACTTTTATAAAGTTCAGATATAAAACAATTCACATTTTAAATACGTACAGCAATGCATTGTCTGGCATTTTAATATTTTGTTAAATTAACCGTTGGCCATAACCTTCTCTTTAAATATGGAGGAAGATTTGATCAGTAAATAGAGTGAGAAATTGCAGATACTGAGTGGTTTTGCTCCTCTATGGCGAACTGACTGGGTCAATGGGTCACAAAAAAAGACGTGCACCCATACGGCACTGTCAGACACTCAATAAAGTAACCCCTTAAGGACCATGGGTCTGTAAAGTCCATGCATTTATGGCAGAACAGTTACGTCATTGGTCCTTTAAGGGGTTAAAGGCAGGAAGGAGCCACCTTGGAAGCAGCAGAGACAATCTGAAGGTCCTCCAGCACTGTCCAAAGAGGAGTTCCCCCAGATACAAGGCAAACACACCAGCAAATTAAAGTCCCTTTAAAAGGTAGTGTCGACGGTCAATCACTTGACCATCTGCCTTGTTACCAGAACGCAAGAAACTCTAAAATAACACAATATTATAGGTTGATCACTGTCGAAATGTAACGGTGCAAACATTCCAAGCTAAAGTCGGGAGCTTTGACAGTTTTTAAGCTCTAGGGTGTAAGCTTTGAGTTGGGTGGAGTTAAACATCCACAATTTCCTGAATAAAACCAATGTGGCTACCACAAGCCAGAACTTCAGAGGCGAGAGGAATACCGCCAAGGTCCCGTACGTCAGCATCAGGAAGAAGCAGGAGTAGACTTGCCAAGCCAGCAGGAGAAACATGAAGAAGTGGACGGGCAGAGTCAGGAGCTTCCTGCCGTATCTCAAATGGGAACAGAAGCCTTGTCCTCTGCAGCGGATCAACAGGCACCAACACATGTAGGCTGTCAGCGGCGCATTAAAAAATACCACCTGCAAATAGAATTCAACGACATCATTAGTGTATTCCGAAACAAGCTACCGGTACGTTAAAAGCATCAGTACAGAAGAGGATACAGGATCTCCGTCATAAAGCAGGGAAAATAGTCTTGTCACGCTAATATTTTATACCAATTTCTTATTAACACTAAGGAAGATCGTGTGGATATAGTTTTGCTTTATGCGAGTGCACCCTGGGTCATCCGAATCTTCTTGACCATGGATTAAAAACTGCTGGACTCAACGGGCATCATGAGGTCAAAAGACCGTATCACTGACTGCGTGTCTGAGCTACCAGCAGTAAGATGGCACAATTTAACCCATACCCTGTGATCAGTGGCGTCACTAGGGTCGGCGAAATCTGGTCCCGAATACGCGTAGCGCTACTTTCAACAGATGTTACGGCGAAAGCACAGACTGTAGTGTACATTAGATATACTTAACTGAAGAATGAATCATCTAGGAGGGGTGGGCAATTACGGCCCTCCAGATGTTTTGAAACTACATTTCCCTTGAGGCTCTACAAACCTAATGAGCAGCCGAGCATCACGGGAAATGTAGTTTCAAAACATCTGGAGGGCCGTAGTTGCTCACCCCTGATCCAGAGATAGCATGGAGTTCTGGAAAACATTGAGTGCAGAGATCTCAATCTCTGCCGCCACCCCCCCCCCCCTTTCCACGGTGTTTCTGAATTACAACTCCCATGAGTCTCTGGAAATTGTAAGCCAATAGCAGGGGGGGGGGGGGGGGGAAATGGAGATCCCGGACCCAGCGTCTGCACCTACTGATAAGTAGGCCTTCGGCTCAAGACATCAAGGTCAATGTCAGACGAACGCAGTCTGAGTGCACTCTGTGTGCGTGCATAACGGACGGACGTACTGACGGAAGATACTGCAGACGACACACTGTCCGTGTTTTTTTTTTTTTGATGGACGTAGAATAAAAGGGAAATATGGGAAATAAAAATTAAATGACAGGTACAGTCAGCCAGACCAAAAAAACCTGAGCGTCAACGTGATGGACGTCACAAATGCGCTGCGTCTGACGTCGTGTCATCACGCATACAGCCTGCTATGCGGACGCGGTGCACTCTGGGCGTCCGTCGTAGCGCTTTTATGTCGAAGCCTAAATGGCATCCGTTGCCACCTGCGTGGTGCGCGCGCACTTCGGTGCACACGTACTTTGTGTGTTGTTCTCTAGTGATCACAAATCAATGCTACGATAGACATTAAACTGCGGCGACACGGACGTGATGACTGTGTTCGTCTGACGCTGGCCTTCGTGGATGTATTGTCCGTGCATAGATACAGATAACACTGACGGTAACGATAAAAAACAGATGCTGCAAACCTGAGTTATCCCAACGAAGTAAGTCAGGCTGCCTTGAAGAAAATGGCCATTGACCAAAATTCCAAACGCAAAGCACGCTCCCATGTGGCCATCTATAATCTCACCGATAAACCAGGGACCTGATGAAGGAAATGCACGATCAAGTGAATTTGTGGTTGCATACAATTTCACAATGTACAGCAGCACTCCCATTAGGCAAAGCCAGGCAGGTGTCAACATGATCCATGGAGTGATCACCAAGATATTCATCGATCCAGTCGGTTTGTTCTGACCGTCAACTTCTTTTCCAGGCAGTTTTACTGGTGATGCATCACAGCAACGCGTTGGCTAAAAGCATTTATCCAGCTTGAGAAATGCTTTTAACCCCTTCACTACCAAGATCGAGATAATTCAGGTCTTCGAAAGGCACCATCAGGTGCCCCATATCCCGTTATCTCGATCTGCAGCTGTGAAAGACAAAAACAAAATGTATTCCGTTTCTGGGCTGCAGAAGCTACCCCAAAAAGTTTAAGCCCTATGGGCATCATGCTCAATGTGCCAAAAAGGTCTAAATGGGAAAAAAAAAAACACCAAAAAACAAACAGGCAATCGAATGTCCTTATTGGACTGTCAGCAGCCGATGCAGGGAACCACGAGCTGCAGCTCTAATTGCAGTAACTCCTTTTGGCCAGCAGATGGCAGCATCTCCCTGCCAAATAGGTTATTACACTAAGGAATACACTGGGAATATTCACAAATATTTCCGACTGTATAATTAAAATTAATTTTTTTTATATGAAACACTGGTCCCTGACTGTATTTTTTGGGAAAATAACTTTGTAGTGAAGGGGTTAAAGGAGACATTGCTGTGACTAATGTGTAACCAATTAAAACGGTCTGAAAAAGGCAGCCGAGTGTCCGGTCACTTTCTGCTTTTGCACCACGAATTTGCGGTTAGCCTGACTGTACGCGGCTCCTTCCTCTGGGCGAAGAGATTTACAAGCAAAACAAAGGATATAAACATCAGACACACATATATAATAGCAGTAAACATGACGGTCAGATATTGGAGATTATTGGAATAACAAAAAGAGGATACTCCTTCACACAATGTGGATTCGGCCACCAAAAGTAGAAATATCTATCTATCTATATATTTAGTAAACCCTTCTGCTGCTTTTTTGCCCGTGAGACACTTTATTTTATTTCTTATGTGTCGTATATTTTTGTTTTTCTTCGGTGTCCTGATCTCCTGTCATGCAGTGTGGTGACTGACGGGGGCTTCAGGCTGGCGGCTACCATGGCTCTGACTGCTGAGCTTGACCTCGGTGCCCCCGGTCCTGATCGGTGGGAGTTGGAGGGGACTGCCACGCCTCACAAGATGTCTCTCCCCCCCCCCTTCCCCCTTTTATTTAATTGCTGACCTATTCTGCCTGTTCATACCGTTTTTCGGTGTATATGCGACACTTTGTGACATGGCCCTGCGCCACCACTTTACCGCTTGGATTTCTTGGAGACTGGCAAACCATAAAGAATTTAATAATATATATATATATATACAAAAAAATTGGTTAGTAAATGCGTATTTGCATACCAAACGCCGTGTACAAGGTGAGCAGCAGGACGGCATAGAAGAAAGTGTTGGTTTTTGATAGAACATGTATGGAGAAAGACGACAGCTTGAAAAATCCCAGAGGCCCTAAAACACCAAAATAAATAAAATGTAATAATGAAAAACAGCAATAAAACCAGGACACATATATAAACAACGTATCATCACTTGGTTCTCAGTTTGTAGAGCAATGTTCTCATATCAGGTTTAAAAGATCCAAGTTACTTGAAAATGAGATTTTTTTTTTTTGTAACATATTTTAAGGATCGCTTTCCAGGCTTTAGTCGTCTTAACCACAGTTACAAACACCACTAACAGAATCCTTCAGGGTTATTCAGAGAGATCTGAAAAGTCACCGCACGTGCGGTGACTTTTCGTTCCCTGCACTTCGGGGCGATTCCTAGTTCGCCAACAATGCGGTGTATACAGCAAGCACCGCAGGGCCCCTGTAGTGTGGGGAAAACTTGTCGCAAACCCGCAGAAACAGCTGCAAACACCAAGCTGAACAAGCCAGAAAAATAAAAAAAAAATCAGAGCAGCCGCCAATCACAGCGCAGAGCAGCCGCCAGAAAAAGCCGACTAGCTGACGAATGGGTAAATAAAAAAAAAAAAAAAAAAAATTTGCTTGAAAGCTGGAAAAGTGAAACGCTGTTTGCAAAGAACTACAGAACGAAAATGTCTGGAATTTACATACAAGATCCAATGAATGATAATAAAAAGGGCTGCTACAGAAAAAGAGAAAAAAAAAAAAAACTAAAAATGTTTTTACTGCAGAATATATTGATAAACGGTTTATTAGATATTGCATTAAAACGAGAATATTTTTAACATTGAAGCCTATGGGATTCTCCTAAATAAACCTGCCGAATTAAACCACTGAACAGCAGGGCATTTCGGGAACTTTTCACTGCTGGTTTTTGTTCTCTGAATAGACGAAGCATTGCTTTTCTATGGGGATTTCACTGCCCTCGAACAGGCAACATATGTGCAGGCAATTCGCCAGGATTTGGTGAACTGCCTGCTCTCTGAATAGCCGAATGGTCCCGTTCGCTGAAATTCAGTGTCCAGTTACATTTCGGATCTCTCTGAATAACCTTGCTTCTCATGGTCTGATATTTAGTCCAACATTAAACGTGGCTACATGTACTATGAGTAGGACTGGCAAGGTTTGCCCTCACCCTTCAGCACCGCTCGCTTCTTAAATCTGAAAATAAGCAGCACTGCAAGCTGACTCGACACCACCAGGACGAAGAGCACCTGTCCCTGCAGGGAGAAGCAAAGGGGATGTCAGCATCTCTCCTCCGCCGGAACACAGTCTGCGTAATTACAGGGAAGAGCCAGGTGTGTATTCTATGTGAGACGGCGTTACAGCACCGAGAAAAGACATGTTAAAACAGGATTTAGAATAAAAATACACATAGGTATAAAACACAGACATAATACATGGATCCGTTTTAGTCTAGATGAGGATTGGATGACAATCACAGCCTGTGTGACATTAGCCCAATCACTATTTCCCATCATGCATCTTCCAGTAAACCATGTATACACAAGTAGTCGTGTGCAATCGTTTTATCAAAGTTGCCAGAACGATGACCGGGTCATTTAAACTGGACGCCGAGCAGCACTGAAAACACTGCTGCACAGAGGAAACGCTGCACGACTCGATTCACCAGTGATCTGGGGCGATCTGTAACGGAACAATGAATGAAAAGCAGATGCGGATCTGTTAAGGAATAGTTTTACATGATCACAGACTCTTTAAAGGGACACTATCACTAGATTATTTGTGCATTACAAATAAAAAAAAACACACATTATAAAACACATTATAAAGCACACGCTGCTGCTGTCTTTATTTCTTTGCTTGAAGTAACCGCATGAAGAAATGAAAAATATATATAGTTTTTAAATCAGAGTATAGCAGCGCGTAGTGATACCTTATTTATAGGACTAACGTTACATTTATAAGATAAGCTATCGAGAGTCTAACTTCTCTTCTTCAGGTCTCGAAGCTAAACTGAGCAAAGTAATGGTATAGAATAATAAAGAGCCAAGCAGAATGGGGGTGGGGGTGGGGGGTGTCGTAAATACTAATAGTGGAATCGTATGGTCATGTAAGGTAAACAGATAATAGGCTTATAAAACCACACAGATAAGCATCATGGCGAACATCTGGTGATGGTGCCTCGGAGGAGAGAGTAAAAGGACCCCAACTAAAAAAAAAAACAAAGCAGAAGAAAAAAAAAAACCAAACATAAACCAAGTACAAGGTTTTAAATCTGCAAATGCATCGGGCAGATAAACGATAAGGTTTAAGAAAATGAATATATTAGTTACAGTTACGAGTTTTTATAAAGCGATAAGTTCAGTAGCGCTGTACAATGGGAGAGGCAGAAGAACAAGTTAAACACACGAAACAGTAGGAGAGAGGACCCTGCTCAAGAGCTTACAATCTAAGGAGAGGGGTGACACACTAGGTGAGGGTAAATAGAGTATGGGAAACAGCGGGGGCGCGTGTGGGAAGATGGAGCAAGAAATGTACAATGAGGGATCATGAAGTGAGCAGTTAGGCTTCTCTAAAGTAATGTGTTTTCAGAGACTTCTTGAAGGACTGGAAAGAGAGGGAGAGTGATGTTGTAGGGGAGGGATTTCCATTAGAAAGGGGGCAGGTCAGGAGAAGTCCTGAAGGCATGAGTTGAGGGTTCGGGTACGAGGAGATAACGTTGATATTTTAAATGCGTTTTTTTACTCACCAACGTGTAATGATCAGTAAGGAGAATCAAGGAGGGGAATAAACTGAAGCGAAGAGACACCCCATCTTCTAAACTGAACAAGTGGCTCCTCGTCTGGCTGTTATCTGCCGTGTCCTATGGAATAAACACATGCATTTACCGCCTTGCGCAGAAAACCATTAAAGAAAAAAGTGTTTATGTGCCTTATTATTTAAAAACACATTTTCCTGATATTTATTTTTCCATTAAATGACGCTTTATTTTTATTATAATGCTGTGAAGAGTTCAGGGAAAGAACGTCATCTCATCATTATGTTGAACCTCCATATAGCGTTCCTCTTGTAGGCAAAAAATATGTATTTTCAGTGCAAGCCCGTATTAAAAGGGATACGCTGTTAAAAATAGTCTTTTTTTTGCCCCCTTATAAAAGTGGGTACCTGCTGCCGACAGCCTCTGCCCAATAGTTTATATTTTACTCCCTGAAGCTTTACTACACAATTTGTTCTACGCAACTTGTGTAGCAAAAGAACTGCAAACTGCGCAAGTTTAGTACACAAGTTCTGCAAGTGCCTGCGAAGAACGATCGATCCATCGGCTGCCTCTCTGGGACCAATCGCTATCACGTGCAATTACTAAATTTTCCTATCCTGTGACGGAAAGTTTGGATTTTAATAAAGACTCCGAGGCGAGTATTTGCTGCTGTGTTAAGAAAGAGATATTATCTCTTTATTATTAACACACAGCAGCAAATAGGAGCCTCCGAGTCAGGTTTGAAAATCACAGAGGGTGACGGATCTGGTGACTGGCAGCCAGGGAATTCAAAATCCCGACGCAGTGAATTTACATGAAAAACACTCAAAAATCTGTCAGATGCACACCTAGCAAGGAAAACACATCTCACACTCACTGGCTGCCGGATGTACCATGTCTTCCAGGACACATTACGCCATCATGTAGACATGCAGCACGTGAAAGGATTTGCACTGTAACATGTGGACGGTTTAGGATGGAAATATATGAATAAAAAGGCTTGAAACGCCAGATACCCACCTGTACCTGAACCTTGATTTCATGGATACCAATGCTGTAGTCTACAGGATCCCATCCCAAAGTGTACAGGGGTCCAGACACGTGGGCTGCCTCCCCCAGCATCATTTTATCAATGCTAACCTTGACTGAAATAATAGGGTGTTTCGAGAACGCCAGGATCCTTCAAGAAGAAAAAAAAAAAAAAAAAAAAAACACACTTTAGCTTATTTTCAGATGTACAAATAAAACCAATTTCTTCGACTCCTCTACAGGTATTTGATTTGACCAGGATGGCGGTCACAGTTTCTCATCTCGCATAACCCAGATGATTTGGTGAAATTCACTTCTAAACGAGGAGCTGGGTGAGGTTAGTGAATACATTCAAAGCTCCTAAGTGAGCAAAGGGAAACGGATCCGAACCTCAATAGAGTAACCAAGAGGAGACGGGCACAATGGTCACCCGCTTTTGTAAACAGGCTCCTGAGGGATTGTGCTGGTCAACGCTTTCTGTAAACTGAAGGACATGGAGAACAAGTAGCTCTCTGGTGTCCTTCCACAGGAGAGGAGGAGACTTATTGTGGTTGCAAAACCACATAACACCAGCATTTGGACGCCAGTGACTGGGACAGAGCTTGGTAAGAGTAAATACACGGGAGCAGCTTTTGCTTTTACGAGGAGAGCCGGCATAATAAATGACCCACTCGCAAACGATAGCAGCTCCGCTGGAATCATGCCCCATGTTATTTCCTCAACATAACAAAAAGCCTGCTAAAGCCATACTAAATGAATATTAACCCCCAAACTCAACAATGATGTGCAGGCCAACACTCAACAGCTTACGGTGACAGAAGACAGGGTATGGTCCTTGAGGGTGTACATCAGTGTTTCCCAAAACTCTCCAAGACCCTCTAACAGGCCCGATTTTAAGGATCACCTTGGAGAAAATGCAAACTGAATTCTGCAATCACTGAGCAGCAAATCATATCCCCTGTGCTTCAGATAGCGGTCAAACCTGGCCTGTCAGCGAGTCCTGAGGACAGGTTTGGAAAACACAGGTTTACATGTTCCGACAGTGTTGCGGTGTGGGCTTTGGTCGGATTGCCCCAGGGAGAATGTTTCCTGTAAAGCTGGTCACAAAGTGTATGTGGTATGATGTGGGTTCCTGGGGTGGAGCAATTTGAGTGTAGGGTAGGCCGTGCTCCACACCACAAGTGGCTTGCAGCCTGGCAGTTGAAGATCCAGACCAGAAATTCTGGATTACCTGTGTACCTGCAGGTGAGGAACTGATCAGCAGGGACTACCAAGCGCACAGTGAGGGAAAACTGCAGTGCTCTACAGATGGGGAAAAATGCAATTTAGCAATGAGTGGAGAACCTAAATGGTCTGTGTGTGTTTATTAGATGGCTGCTTGTAAGGCAACCCCCTGATAGTCAGTGGTTTATGTTAGCGCTGAGAGGAGCTAGGTTTTTGTTTTGTTTTAATGCCAGAATGCTGACGTGGTCCCTATATTTAAGAAAGGTTTAAAATTTGTGCCTGGGAATTATAGACCTGTGAGCTTAACATCTGTGGCTGGGAAAGTATTTGAGGGGTTACTAAGGGATAATATTCAGGAATTTATTGGGAGGTATAATGTTATTGGCAAAAATCAGCATGGTCTCATGAAACACAGATCATGTCAGACTAACCTAATTACGTTCTATGAGGAAGTAAGTAGAAGTATAGATCAGGGGGTCGCAGTGGATGTGATTTACTTAGATTTTGCCAAAGCTTTCGACACAGTTCCACACAAAAGGTTACTATTTAAATTGAGAAAAAATGGTCTAGATGAAAATACTTGTTCTTGGATAGAAAACTGGCTAAAAGATAGGGTACAGAGAGTGGTCATAAATGGTACATTTTCAAGATGGACACCAGTGGTAAGTGGTGTCCCTCAGGGGTCTGTTATAGGTCCAATACTATTCAATTTATTTATAAATGACCTTGAGATAGGCATTGAAAGTCATGTATCAGTGTTTGCAGATGACACAAAACTAGGAAAAGTAATACAATGTGAGCAGGATGTTACTTCGCTGCAGAGGGATTTAGATAGATTGGGGGACTGGGCACTTAAATGGCAGATGAGATTTAATCTAGATAAATGCAAAGTTATGCACTTTGGAGTGAAGAACACACAAGTAATTTATACCCTAAATGGTACGGAGTTAGGGAAATCCAAGCAGGAGAAGGATTTGGGAATAATCATAGACTTCAAACTAAGTAACAATGTGCAATGTCAAACAGCAGCCGCCAAGGCCAGCAAAGTATTGGCATGCATTAAAAGGGAGTTCACTCACGGGATGAAAACATAATTTTGCCTCTGTATAAATCAATGGTCAGGCCGCACCTTGAATATGCCGTGCAATTTTGGGCACCGGTCTTAAAAAAAAGATATATTATAGCGCTAGAAAAAGTGCAGAGACGGGCAACTAAATTAATAAGGGGGATGGAAGGGTTAAGTTATGAGGAAAGACTAACAAGCTTAAACCTGTTTTAGTAGAGAACGGCGCCTTAGAGGGGATCTGATAACCTTATATGAATATATACGGGCCATTATCAACCATTGTCTGATAACCTATTCATTAACAGGACTATACATAGGACAAGAGGTCATCCATTTAGACTGGAAGAAAGAAAATTTAGCTTAAAGCATAGGAAGGGTTATTTTACGGCGAGAACAATAAAGCTGTGGAATTCTCTGCCTGTTGAGGTGGTTGGGTCAGAGTCTGTACAGACTTTTAAAAAACGACTGGATGACTTCCTGCAGACACAGAATATTAAGGGTTATAATATTTAATATGTGTGTAAAAGCTTCTTGATCCAAGGAGAAATCTGACTGCCATTCTGGGGTCAAGAAGGAATTTTTTCCCAGTATGTTGCATATTTCAGACTGGGTTTTTTGCCTTCTTTTGGATCAACAGCAGTAGGTTATGTGGGAGAGGCTGGACCCGATGGACGCATGTCTTTTTTCAGCCTATATAACTATGTAACCTAATAAAAGAAGTACAATTTCCAAAGAGCGATGTTGTAAGGGGTGCCTAAAACACAATGGGCCCTATTCGGCACTGAAAGGAGGATGCCAATGTGCAAAAATCTGCGGCGGATGGTTTCCCCGTAGCATCCCATTTTAGTATCATATTCCGGGGCAGGTGCCAATTGAGCAAGCCTGCCCCAGAATGCAGCGCTACCCCTCAACGATGCTCGCGGTAGCACTTCCACGTCGCCTCGAGGATCACCTCTTGGAGCGTTGCACTGCCAGGCCGCAAGCCTTGCGCGATCTCCCTCTCTCGAGATCACACAGTGTCGTGTAGTCATCGCGGAGGGAGACTGGGAAATATTTGACCCCAGTCTCACTTTGCTCCTGGTGGCCTGAAGCAGCGGATCGGGTCACTGTTCTCGTCGTGGGATGAGCGGCGAGTATCGGATTTATTGGGGGGGTTTTAGGGGATGCTAAATGGTTCTGCAAAAGCGAAATCCGTTAGCACCAGCTTCTGGGTGCCGGAAAAAAAATCTGTTTAACCCATCGGTGCGATAATTAGCGCTAGGACTTTATAATACCTTACTTAACTTAACACCAATTACTGATTGCACATCCTATACCTAACATAGGGAGTGCAAAGTACAGTAAGCTCCCGCAAGCTCGCACAATCACTGATGCGCTAACGGATTTTTTCACCGTTTAGCGTTTAGCAGGTAATACGGGGGGGGGGGGGTGTGTTAAAGTCACTTATCCTGACGTTGAGGCTTACTCACCCGAACGCTGCAGTTGGCGTTCACTAGGACCCCATGTGTTTATTGGGCCCCAGCGCACGTTACACAAACACACGTACAACCCGCAAAATCCTCCCAACCAATCATATCGAAAGGGAAATCGAACACACCTGATGTGAGTAGAACGTCTGATCCTCTGTAAAGGTTCCTTAGCAGGGTTTGAATAGAGGATAGACTTGGGATTGGTAATGAGGATCGCCGGCCATTGCTCATATTTTAGGTCAATGAAGCTGAACAAGTCATGGTCAAAGGCAAAAATGCGGAACCTGTCATCAAAAATAATTAAATCATTCTGGTATAAGTGACACATATACAGATACTATATAGCAAACAATTTTATACAGCAATAAACCTGCAATAAATGGAGCACACGGGACCCCGAGGAGCCAACATCCAACACATTATAGAAAAAGGATTCCAGACACTACAGATTCCACCAGAAAGCACCTCTAAGTGTTTCAGCACAAAAAAAGCATGTGTTGTAGTCGATACAGATGGTTTTATATGGTTTTTAGGAGCAGAAGGAACGTCTGTGAGAGTGGATGCTCCTTCCACTTTGACGCCCGTCTCGCCGAGCGCAGTTCGTGCGCTCAGCGCTGCAAGGTTCGATTTTCTCCCTATGGAGGATCGCGTTTTACAGCCCCATCAACGCACATCTAGCGTTTTGACGGGGAAACTTTCTGCACGGACGCTTGTAGAGGGCACAATTTGTGCGCTTGCTATAGCGTGTGACCGGCCCCGTTGAACGTCACGATGCTGCGACAGATGCCGGCAGGCACGTCAGTACAAGCGCACAGTGAGCTCATCTGACACCGGCCTTAAACGTGTCCTTCCTATGGAAATCTGAAGTACCTGGAGTCCTTTATCTACAGCGAATTCAGATGCTGTCAAGTTCTGTTAGACAAAGAAAGCAGACGGACATTCGGTTTTGCCCGTTCCAGTTGGATTTACCTCCTGTTGCTCATCCAATCTCCGAGCTCCAGCTCCAGGGTTCCATGTTCGTGCTGACTGTGCAGGGCAGGCGCCAACCCACCTAATGTGTGCAGATGGCCACATAGATACGCCACAGCGGAACTAGAGATAATAAACAAACACAAACATCAGATACACCTAAAGTAAACAAAAAGGAACTAGAGTGTATACTACCTTATTTACCAGCAACACAATTTATAAGACAATGCATTGTCACCTGCAATGGACTGAAACATTTAAAAAAGGAACACGCTACACACCCTGACCCATCTAGCTTTTCAAAGCAGAGCTGTCAAACTCACAGCCCACCCCCTCCCCCCCGAATTTGAAGCCTACAATTCCCAGAATTAGAACCACGTGGCTGCTGCGGTTGGAAGAAATCAATATCGGTAACTGGGACTTCTGGTAAAAAAATTTTTTATTATTCAGCGATTCTAAAGGACATTAATTCCAACGTATCTCATCAGTCTCATGCGATTTTTTTTCTTTCCTTGAGAAAGTCACACGAGGGCGACGAAACATGTTGGAATTAATGTCCTTTTGAATCGATATATATATAAATTATTGTTATTTTTTTTAATTCAGCGATAACAAAGGACATTAATTCCGACACGTTTCGTTGCTCTCGTGCGACTTTTGAGAAGAGAAAAAAAAAAAAAAGGATTGCACGAGAGTGACGAAACGCGGTGGAATTGTCTGCACTATACTGCTCGATGTACGGTTTTGTTTCCATTTGTCTCGAGCGATCCCTGTATTTTATGGATCTTTGACGCGCACATGCCGGCAGCTCTGTGCTGGAATGTGGTTTCCATTTGCTGCATGCACATACATACATACATACATACATACACTTATTGCAGAAGCCATTTGCACATCACAGCAATTCAAAGAACTGCATCCCAGAGCCCCTGTGCTGCATTCCCCATATGCAACAAGGAATTCTGGGTAGGACATGCAAATTACATCTGTCTCACTTTCATGCATCCTGGGTCTGTTATTATACAAAACCCTTAAAATCAATAACAGACCCAGGATGCATGAAAGGGAGACAGATGTCATTTGCATATCCTACCCAGAATTCCTTGCTGCATATGGGGAATGTGGCGCAGGAGCTCTGGGATGCAATTCTTTGAATTGCTGCGATGTGCAGGTGGCTTCTGCAATAATAAACATAATTCATTATTGCGTGGAGGCTTTTTATCTCACTTTTTGTCCTCCACCACAACCCTTGTAAGAGATATATATATAAATATATATGATCTTGTGTTGTTTCTTGGATAAAACACACAAGGCAAGCTGAAAAAAATGTGCAGAATTAAACATTATCTAAAAAGGAAGACTTTGAACAGCGAGAAGATTAGAGAATAAAGAGCCTGACCTCATCACTGCACGGACACCAGGAGATGGAGAGACAATAACCGAGGTTGGATAGTGGCCAAACCACACCGACTGATTGCTCTGGAAGCTCTCCGTAGCCAGCATTGAAAGCTCGTGCATCTGTGTCTGGGACGATATAGAATGTAGATACGCACGTTAACACGGGCAGAGCAAAATTCAGAACGTGTCGCCGAAATATTAAATTCTACTCAATTAACACATCGAACAAATATTCCCAGAACATTTTGAAAAAAAAAAAAAAAAAAACCGAGATCAACATTTTAGAATAGGATGTCAAAATCTGCGTTGCGCTGCGGTAGTTTAAGGAGACAATGCCATGACCAGCGCAGTGTCTTCATAGCGGCACATGGCAGGGTGGATGTAGGTCAATAGTCAGCAAGACTTTATTTAGGGCACTATTCTATAGTGAACGCCAAAGGTAGCATCTGGATAAGTGTTACCGGCAGGATAAGTGACTAACCCATATTACCTTCCGAACGCTAAACCCGTGGGAAGAAAAAAAAAACAAAAAACGCATCTCACGTATCTGACTGCGCTTGCTTCCGCGAAGCTTTGCTGAACTTTGCGCATCCAATACTTAACATGGGAAGCGCAATCATTAACGCTCGGATAAGTAAGGTATAACAAAGTCCTAGCGCTAATTACCAGCGATGCACAAACCAAAAATTAAAACGACATCTAAAAGCTGGTGCTAAATGATTCCGCTTTTTCACTCCTCATCCCGCGGCGAGAACGGTGGCCTGATCCGCCGCTTCTTGTCGCTGGGAGCGGAGTGAGACTGGGAACAAATGGGTCCAAAAACACATACAGGGTTATTCAAAGAGCCCCGAATTGGCCATGAAATTGCACCGTACATGAAATTTCCCCAGACGGTGCAATTTCTTGGCCATTTGGCTATTCAAAAAGCTGGCAATTTGAAAAATATTGGCGAATTGCCAAAATAAATTCATGATGTTCGGCAGCAGTGAAATCCCCCATAGAGAAGTAATCGTTAATCTATTCAGGGACACCGAAAAGCAGAGAAATGCCCAGATGTTCAGTGGTTTCATTCGTCAGGTTTAACCTCCCTGGCGGTCTAATTTTTTTCAAAATTTTGTGTCTAAAAGCGTCTGTTTTGTTTGAAAGGAAACGTGTTGTTTCATATAGTAAGCTTGTAATAATTAGGAATAACTCCCTGCAATCTGTGCAAAGAGACTAGTAAACAGAGTCAGATAAAGTTTGAAACCCGAAATAATAATTATCCCAAAAATAATTATCCAAAATAATGCAATTAAATTCAGTAATATAAAATCAAACCAAAAACACTGAAATCTTTCAGAAAACAAGGGTGCAATATTAGTCACTGTATATTGCCTCAGTGTAAACCTCCTTGGTAGGATATATTATTTCATTTATGTACACTCTTATTTATACAGCAACATTCATAATGCATACAGTTTACTGTATATATGCTTTTGAAGATCTCTTATATGAAAATATAATTATTGATAAAGACCAGTCTTAGAATGTGTTTGTATTGTCTGTTTCAGATCTGTTAGTGCCACCTAGTGGCCGTTCATGAGAAAGCCATGCTGTTGAAATATTTTTTTTATTTTTTTTTAACTGTCTAATTTGCTGCCTGGTCCCGCCCCCCTGCATTGTGTGACTCGCAGGGAGAGATACCAGGAAGCAAGTCGCCGCGATCACATTGCGGGGATAGCAAGGGAGCGCAGGATGAGGGGAGTATGCAGCCCAAGTGTGGCTCAGGGTTACCGTTCGCGGTAACGAAATTTAACCCAGAGTCACTCGAGAATACCACCAGGGAGGTTAATCAGGCGAATCCAAAAAATCTGTTTTTCTTAAATATTTATTCAACAGTAAAATAAAATAAAAAGTCTTTTTGATTTGAATTTTTTTTTTTGGTAATTTTTCAAATGGGGAAAAAAAAAAAAATTCCCGATTTTTGTAAATGGCACTTTTTTTCTTCTGTAGCAGACCTTTTTATTGTCATTCATAGGGGCTTTCTAGATTATTTCCATGCAGTAATTTTTGTTTAAACGCCTTTTAATCCTTTCAATGCGGTGGACGCGCTCAGCGCGTCCAACCGCATTGCTACTTGGCTGCGGAGGACGCGCTGAGCGTGTCCTCCCTTTGCAGCCCGCGATCAGCCGGTATTCCGGCTGATTGCTCGGCCCACCGGTGTGGGCTGACATCATCGATGTCAGCCCAACCTCTGGGACCCAGGCGGGCACGATAGGCGTCATCGCGCAGGCGCGATGACGTCTATTTCAGGCACCCCCCGCCATTGCAGGGAAGGTGCCTGAAGGGGAGGGAGGGGGGGGGGGGGGGAGGTCCTTCGGACCTCTCCCCCTCCCCATCCGTGCGGCCAGAGATTAAAGACAGGCACCGCCTGGAAGGGCACTGCCTGCCCTTCCAAGCGGCGGCTGTCTTTAACCTTTAGGGGGCTGGATCGCGATATGGCGCCAACATGCGCCGTATCGCGGTCCCCTCCCGGAGTTGGCCGACATCTTGGATGTCGACCAAGCTTCCGGGATATCCCCCTAATGACTGGCGTCATCGCGCAGAGCGCGATGGCGCCAGTTTTCAAATTAACCCCTTGCTGCCACCTATAGTGGAGATAGGGGGTTCAATGGAACCCCCTATCTCCCGATCTGTGACAGCTAGGGGTTAATATTTACTATCATCGGAACGGCCAGAGCGTGGCCTTTCCAATGATACCAAACATGACCATGTAAAAAGTAAAAAAAATAAATTAAAAAAAAAAAAAGTTTTGGTTTTTTTTTTTAGATTTATTAGTGCAACAATATTGTTCCCATTTCAATTATAATGTGAACAATGATGCTGCACTAACGATTTATTTCTATGGGGGGCGTTTGCTAAAAAACACGTAATTTTCCCCAAAAAAAGTAACGATTCCTCATTTCTAATTTTTTTAACAAGCGCACCCCATAGAAAATATAACCGCAAACGATCGCATTTTAAAATGTGAAAAAAAACACTTTACACGTTGTAAATTATTCAAAATTCTAATTTTATTGCATTTTTTGTTATAATATACAGACATGACATAACGTATACATATAATAATGGCATATTATGAATCTGCCGAGTCTGCCGGAAAGAACGATATATAATATGTCTGGGTCATATATTAAAATAAGCCTTAAAAACACGTTTAAACATGATGAGCAAAACCGGTAAAAATGACCTCAGCACAGAGGCAGGAAAAAGCTCAGCAGCGAAAGGGTTAAATGTGGTTTTTTTTTTTGTTTTTTTTTTAACGATTCACTGCACGTTTGGGACCCTGCAGTGAATGTTGAATTCAAAGCAAAGTTGGCAAATTTTACTCGCCACAAGTGCGGTGAATGAGAGAGCACTAAAAGGTCAGTAAGAGGTCGGTGCTCCCTGATCACAAAAAACACCCCCCAGATTGAAAGACTTCTTTACCGTATCTATGATGCCAAAGAAGTTGTACGGTCTCTTGGGTCCCGGAGTAAGTGTAGCATCCACACAAATAAACGAGTAGTTTCCAAATGGAGCGCGGTGCACATAGTGAAAAGAGCCTACATTTTGCCACGCAGAATATGTTCTAAAGAAAAAAAAAAAAGTCAAGAGAAATGTAAAATGAAGACCTGCTAAACTGGAAAGGAAAACCTGTCAAGCTCTAAATAGTATATATGCTATTAATGATCGCGCAGACCAGCAGAGACGCGCGCTCCATACTCTGTGCAAAGCAGACAAAGAGCAGGGAGAGGAGTGTGCATTATTCTGAAGTACAGGTAGGATTAACTCCTTGTTGGTATAAAATAATTACTTTCAGCTGCTAAAATGCTTCTTTTACCAAGTTTACTTTAAAACCACTAGATCAGGGTTACCCAAACCTCTGAGACCCTCAACCAGGCCAGATTTTGCAGATCACCTTGGGGAAACGCAGACTGAATCCTGCAATCACTGAGCAGCAAATCATATCACCTGTGCTGTGCTTCAGATATCTGGAAAACCTGGCCTGTTAGGGGTATTTGAGAAGCACTGTCCTAGGGGACTCGCACAAGTTCACAGAGTGGCAGTGGTGTAATAAATAAATAATACAGTCATGTGATTTTTCACAAGCAAGAATAACTTCATGTATAGATATACGTATCTGGTGGCGCGATGACAATCGCTTCTTGGTATTCAGGTGGTTCTCATGATACGTATCATCCAAATGGATTATATAAAAAAGAAGCAAAGCACAGAATACAAATAATAGTGCAGGGTGTACAAATTGTGGTAGAATATAATACTAGTAAGCTGTTCCACTCACAAATAAAGAGCCCTGTCACTGGCTCTGAGTGGTTACGTGCATCTGGGTCCTTTTTTCTTCTTATTTTTGAAGGAGACCACTACCCTTCCGAATTGTTGATTCCTCTCATTAATTGAACATGAAAAAAAAGCATAGAAGACGGAAGAGAGACCTCCTTGTGCAGGTCAACCAATGAATGTGTACAGTAATTTAAATAGAGTGCCAACTCACATTCGGTGGAGCTTCTAGCCAAGCTCTAGGTAATAGTGCCAGTGGATTTATGGGGTAAATCCACAAAAACCTCAAGCAGATTCCGGAACAAAAGGGACCAGGTTCTTTTTTAAACTTTAAAAAAAAAAAAAAATCTTTAATTAAAACATAAAGTAGGTATTAAATAAAAACGCTGCCAAATGCCAGAACGCGTTTCGCCGCGTGTTGCGGCTTCATCAGCTGGTTTACAGAGTAACAGTAAGATATTGCGTATATAAAGCCCTTTAATTAGGGTAAAAGGTCCCATGTGTTTGGAATTAAGTGAAGTCCATCGGCGTACGTTCCACGGATTTGCCGGCAAAATCCCGATGTGGGCCGCCATCTTGCGCATGCGCTGTGGTAATGCGTGCGTTTCACTCTGTACTTCCGGTGTCGCTCGTTCTTCTGGTGGGAACAATCGGTTCTCACATAAGAGTTCCTATTATAAAAAAGATCCTCCACACAGACTCCCGCGGAAGGCCATATATGAAAGGGAGAATATCGATGACCACTAATACGCAGATTATATCTCATTAAGAGTAAACTGACCTCCTTCTAATACACCATACATAGGTAGACCGGGTAATAGTAAATATAATAGCAAATATTAGTGATCTAAAGATAGATGATGGTAAATAGTTCGCCATTAGAACTAAATCTAAAGTGGCAATGAATAAATAAAATATTATTAAGGGTAATAAAGGGTGATAAAAAATTAATACCTATATTATAGAAACCTTCTCAATAAATTAAATGAATTATTAAATGAATAAAGAAAATAATATTCGTAAAAAGGGAAATACTATTACTAAAAATATAGATTATACTACCTATTTATTACTTATTAGAATAGATAACAATATCAATAAATGTTGAAAAGGCATATGGAATAAAGTAGTGAGAAATTATCTTGAGAGGAAAGTAGTTATAGTGCAATAATATGTATTATAAACTAATATTAATATTAAAATAGTGAAGACTTAGTGTATAAATTACGTAGGGCAAAATATAACTAACCTTGTAGTGAACAAATAAGATTATATAATATATACAATCTATAGGAGAGAATGTGCTTATATTATGATTACTCTATATATTACTCTATAAATTTGCCCTACGTAATTTATATATTTTTTTTTTTAAAGTTAAAAGAACCTGGTCCCTTTGTTCCGGAATCTGCTTGAGGTTTTTGTGGATTTACCCCATAAATCCACTGGCACTATTACCTAGAGCTTGGCTAGAAGCTCCACCGAATGTGAGTTGGCACTCTATTTAAATTACTGTACACATTCATTGGTTGACCTGCACAAGGAGGTCTCTCTTCCGTTTTCTATGCTTTTTTTCATGTTCAATTAATGAGAGGAATCAACAATTTGGAAGGGTAGTGGTCTCCTTCAAAAATAAGAAGAAAAAGGACCCAGATGCACGTAACCACTCAGAGCCAGTGACAGGGCTCTTTATTTGTGAGTGGAACAGCTTACTAAGAAGAAAAACCCAGAGGTTATAGTGTGAAGGCGCTATAGAGTTAGATCAAATAGCAAAGCAATATACTTTTAAGCAGCTCACTAGTCGAGTGTATCCTTCACTCCAAAACCAGAATCTAGAGAGAAATCACTATACAGTGAAATAGGAGCGCTAAAGGTTAAACCAAGATCACATGTATCTCAATATATATAAATGGGAAGACAAGACAAAAGGAAGGTCTATTTTTCTTTCTTTCCCTTGTTCTTATTTCTTTCAGTGGAATAATAAATCTGTTAAATGGCATCGACTTCTAAAAGAGACAAAAAGAGAATCTCATTGCATAGTATCAGTGTACACCAAAAAAATCAGAAAAAAATAAGATTTTCCACTCACAAACAGGGAGTCTGCAAGACTCCAAATGTATGCCTTTAAGCCTCTTCTGGGGGGCTCCACCCATCAGCAGGAAAAGAGATTCAGGAAAAGAGATTCACAATCCTTATTCTTACAGGCTTGATAGTAGCTTTGGACCGGAGGTATACTTATGATCTCGAGAAAGGAATCAATAATAGTGTAATACTGTAAATTAATTGAGAATAAAAAATCCAGAGAGGGTTACACTCACGTGTTACAGAGCCTCTATTGAAAGTGGCTCTGTATAAGCGCCTGGGACCGCTAATCAGAGGGGGTCCATCCTCGGTACTGGATTTCCGCTGGAACACAGCTCCGCCGTAGAACAGTTCAACCCAATGCACAGAGATGTAGCAAATAGAGAGGTAATGGCAAAAATTAAAATAAAAATAAAAATAAAATTAATAAATGAAAATGGCCAAAATGTAAAACAATAAAAATTTATTAAAGGACAAAACACCAAAGGAGGTGTATAAAGTGCGAGACGCGTTTCACCTGCTACTGCAGGCTTCCTCAGTCAAAAAATTGACTGAGGAAGCCTGCAGTAGCAGGTGAAACGCGTCTCGCACTTTATACACCTCCTTTGGTGTTTTGTCCTTTAATAAATTTTTATTGTTTTACATTTTGGCCATTTTCATTTATTAATTTTATTTTTATTTTAATTTTTGCCATTACCTCTCTATTTGCTACATCTCTGTGCATTGGGTTGAACTGTTCTACGGCGGAGCTGTGTTCCAGCGGAAATCCAGTACCGAGGATGGACCCCCTCTGATTAGCGGTCCCAGGCGCTTATACAGAGCCACTTTCAATAGAGGCTCTGTAACACGTGAGTGTAACCCTCTCTGGATTTTTTATTCTCAATTAATTTACAGTATTACACTATTATTGATTCCTTTCTCGAGATCATAAGTATACCTCCGGTCCAAAGCTACTATCAAGCCTGTAAGAATAAGGATTGTGAATCTCTTTTCCTGAATCTCTTTTCCTGCTGATGGGTGGAGCCCCCAGAAGAGGCTTAAAGGCATACATTTGGAGTCTTGCAGACTCCCTGTTTGTGAGTGGAAAATCTTATTTTTTTCTGATTTTTTTGGTGTACACTGATACTATGCAATGAGATTCTCTTTTTGTCTCTTTTAGAAGTCGATGCCATTTAACAGATTTATTATTCCACTGAAAGAAATAAGAACAAGGGAAAGAAAGAAAAATAGACCTTCCTTTTGTCTTGTCTTCCCATTTATATATATTGAGATACATGTGATCTTTGTTTAACCTTTAGCGCTCCTATTTCACTGTATAGTGATTTCTCTCTAGATTCTGGAACAGCTTACTAGTATTATATTCTACCACAATTTGTACACCCTGCACTATTATTTGTATTCTGTGCTTTGCTTCTTTTTTATATAATCCATTTGGATGATACGTATCATGAGAACCACCTGAATACCAAGAAGCGATTGTCATCGCGCCACCAGATACATATATCTATACTTGTCGTCACATTGGTTTTGGGGGAAACCTCTATAGATCTGGTTTTGGCATTGGGATACTGGTGGTGGTACAAATTTGGGCGCTGACCATCTTTTTGTGTGTAAGAATAACTTCATGCCTGCGTCTGGGAGCCAGTATTCATTTCAAAATTGCAGTGGAATTGCTCATCCACTGGTTCCCACAACAGCCGAGCTTCCAACAAAAATATACAAAGTATAGGAAGTATAGAAGAACAGTTTTGTTACACTTATAAAGGGACACTCTACACTAAAGGTGACCATATCGGCCATGTTTAAAGGGACACTACACTAAAGGGGACCATAATCGGCCATGTTTAAAGGGACACTCTACACTAAAGGGGACCATAACGGCCATGTTTAAAGGGACACTACACTAAAGGGGACCATATCGGCCATGTTTAAAGGGACACTCTACACTAAGGTGACCATATCGGCCATGTTTAAAGGGACACTACACTAAAGGGGACCATATCGGCCATGTTTAAAGGGACACTCTACACTAAAGGGGACCATATCGGCCATGTTTAAAGGGACACAATTTATTCATGCTGATGGGCAGCGCATGAAAAATGCCACCACGCAGCATGTACGATCCATATGCTGCAGGTAAGAAATCAAAGGGATTCCAGGTGACCGGCCTTGATTTTCTTCCTACAGTATATGAATTATACATGTTGCAGGGTAGCACTTTCCACCATGCTCCCCTCTGCACGAAACAGCAATATGTGTCCCTTTAAATATGGCCATTATGGTCACCCTACTCTAAAAAGCTAAAGTAGTCAAGGTGTGTAAAGTGATCAGGCTGTGCAGATCTCTCTCCCCCCCCCCTTCTCTCCGCTGCCATTTGGCAGAAGTTTATGAATAAAACGGAGGACACACACACTTTTCCATCTCACCATCACCAAATCTGGCACGGATGATGTACGATGTGTGTGTCGACATCATCCTCTCTGAAAAAAAGCTTGCAATAACGAGACTCTCTGAATAAAAAGGGAGGCGATGGAATCCATCCGTCTGCACAGGCGCTATGGAACATGTGCACAAAAGTACACAAGTTTGGAACATTGCACATTGTAAAATGCGTAGGTATGCAAATTGCGTAAAAAATAAGATGCAAGGACAGCATTTAGGAAGGCCTGAGGTGAAAAGGAGGAGCAGCGCGAAGGAGAAAAAAAAAAAAAGTATTTACAGCCAATTAAAAAAAAAATTAACTGGGCATATGCTGTCAGCAGCATCTGCCCAATTATTTACCCCTTTCACTACCAAGATCAAGATAACTCGGGACGTCAAAGGCCCCATCAAGCCCCAATATCGAGTTCTCTCGATCTGCAGCTCTGAAGGACAAAAGCAAATTAAATTTGTTTGCATTTGGGCTGTAGAAGGTGCCCCCAAAGTTTTACTTTTAAGTGGGCATAATGCCCGAGGTGCTAAAACTGTTTAAATCGGCTGAAGAATGCCCCGACATAAATCAGGCTTTCAGCAGCCGATGCAGCTCAAACTGCTGTAACTCCATTTGGCCAGTAGATGGCGCCATCTGCCTTCCAAGTAGGTTATTACAGTAAGAAATACAATAAGAAATATTTGGGAATATTTCCAGTGTATAATTCATTAAAAATGATAAAAAAAAAAAAACAAACACACTGCTTCCTAACAATGCTTTGGGGGGGGGGGGGGTGGAATCACTTGGCAGTGAAGGGCTTAAGGGCACAAAAAAAAGAGGCGTTACAGTTTCATTACCGTGCCCCTTTAACAGCTCACTCGTTCATAGTAACAGCCCCTGGTCCCTACTGGACCCAAAAAAGTGTTACTGCTGCAGGTTTTCTTGCTTCCTTTGCGCGTGGCGTTTCACCATCTTGTTCGTACATTACCTGTAGTAGTTTTTTACACTGGTCAGCTCCGCGATATTAAACGAATCTGATATGAAAGAGAAAGAAATGGTTATCAATAAGTTATAGGAAGAAAGAAAAAGATAAAAATTACATAGGGAGGTAAGGGTTAACAAAATTTAGCAAAGAGTTTTGTTTTTTTTTAAAGAAAGATTTTACCAGGAAGGATACATTGAGATTTCTCTGGTTCTCCAGTATGTCCTGGGTGGCGAGTATGTACCGTTAGGTGTCTTGCCCAAGGATGCTTACTGGAGAGGTGCTCTTGCCGGGATCGAACCTGTGTCTCCACGGTTATAGAGCAGTGATGTTACCTCTACTCCACCCAGTCGCAGCATCAATATGCAGGAGATGCCCAGGCTGGCCTTGTTCTTCACCAGCGCAAACTTAGTGGGTTACTGAAGAAGCACAGGTGTTTTCTGAAGTTGCAAACAATGTCGACAAACGCCGAATTTTCACAAATTGGAATTTTAAAACAAACGGCAGGAGAACATTCATTGATGAAGCTTCTGCTGCTGTCGTTTTATATTCTCATTGTCAAACCAAAAGTTTTCAACTTTGGCAAACATCAGTGCTTCTCGAATAATCCCCCCAATGTCCCTCAGCCATATCATCCCATAACAATCATGACAAGGTCAATACAATCGGTGTCCTCACTCAACACCTGGTTTATTTACTCATTCGGGGGAAACCATGGAAATAATAAATTAAATTATTCTGCAGAAATGGGAGATTCTTCCAATTCCGCTGGTTTGTCTTATGGTTTACAGGACGTCTGTCAACTCGGAACAGAACATAAAATATGATGAGGACCGGTACAGCTGGTCACAGATCCTAAACCTGCCATTACTCCTCGCCTTGGGCACGATAGTTTGCCGCTCGCTAAAACCGTGAGAAAAATTGGCAGTCGGTATTTTCCCTTTGCGTCCCGGTTTCACCAGCATATCGTGGGGCAGGCGCCGAGTCCAGCAGACTGGTTTGTAGCGGCAGCTAGGCTTGCGGATGCTGGGGCAGTGCTACAGCAACGTCTCCAGCATCCCCCCCCCCCCATGGCATCCACAGAACTCTATGGAGGATCGTGCTGCCGGGTCACATGATCGGCAGGATCTCACCTCTCGCGAGATCCTGGTGGTCAGCGGAGTGATCACGGAGGGAGACAGGGGACTTACATCCCCCAGTCTCCCTCTGCTCCCGGCGGCCAGAAGCAGCAGATCGGGCTGCTGTTCTCACCACGGGATAAGAGGTATTTGAACTCTATTAGTTAGCGCCAGCTCTAATTAACTTGCATTAGGTATAGGGGTCAGCAACCTTGGCTCCCTGATGTTTTGGGAACTACATCTCCCACGATGCTCAGTCACCCATTAGGCTGGCTGAGCCACATGGGAAATGTAGTTCCCAAAGCATCAGGGAGCCAAGGTTGCTGACCCCTGCGTTAAGACCAAGTGATCCCAACGCTAGTTACTCTGTGCTTGTCCTTTGCGCTCCCGGAGCGCAAAGTACAGAAAGCTGGCGCAATGAATCGCTAACGTTTTTTTTAACTCCTTAGCGAATCAGAGGTGATTCTGGCACAGCGCTATGACCTCTTGTAAGCAAACGCAAACGTTGGTGATCGCGCCATTTCATGGGCAACTCATAGGGTCTCCAGCTATGTCACCAACAACTGCTGCCCAAGACAAAAGCTGTTAAACGGAGTTTACAACTAAGAGAGAAAATTAAAAAAAGGACATTCAGCTGGTTTTGAACCTTATTAAATCATTACTGAATTGTTTAGGCAAACCTCCTCCCCCCCCAAAAAAAAAAAAAACGACAACACAACTATTTGGAAGATGCCGTCAGTGTCACCGACAAATGCAAAATTATACAAGGGTAAAGAGTTTTTTTTTTAGTGTGGCACTCTACGTTCCATACCACTGTATTTGCAATTCCCATTAAAGCAGGATAAACCTGGATATACATTATATATACACGGGTGTAATCCCAAAACCATCAATGGGTATATAGTAGAATGTAGATCCCCCTCCACCTCACCGCGCCGCGCCATTTTTCTGCACCTCGTGGAAGTTGCTGGGGGCCAGTTTGACAACGAACACTGCATGTGCGACTGGTGCGCATACAGGCTATCACATGCGTCGCATTCCGTGCCGACATGACGAGCGCGCGTTCAATCTCATAACGTCTCAAATGACGCCACCTCCCGATCGTATGCTAACAAAGTTTGAGTTTTCTCGTCAGGAAGATGCCGAAGCTGGCTTATGTGACCCGTTCAGATCTTACCATGGTTGCCTCGTATATCAATCCACTTTGTTTTCTCCAAAATCTGGGATTTCTTCAGGACAGATTGATAGATCTGCCACTCAACCTCGAATTGATCCGAGCCCAACCTATCTTTGGTCTTTCCATCTGTGAGGTCTCCTGTATAGAGATATTAAAGATCACATGCGCGCAGGCGCCAAAAGGGTTGAAAGAACGCAAAGTAAAACGTACCCTACACTATTCACTTAAAATACACAAAATGTGAGGGTTATTGTTTACTTTGCTACTAACACGTCACTGCATTTCCTCAGTATCAGACGTTCGTCCCGTTTAAGTGGGTCCTACCATCATCTGACGTAACTCATGTGTCACTGTGTGCTGACCCACTACCTGACACTCCTCGTGTTTCAGTGCATTCTACCACTACCTGACACTCCTCGTGTTTCAGTGGCAGAGTGAAGTGGATGGCCTGTATCTGCTAATAAGGGAGGATGAGATGTAGGCAGGGGCAAAGGTAGGAGATCTTTGTAGTGAGCGCCTTTGTTTTGAATTGGATTCTAAAAAAGGAAAATCTGTCATTAGTGACATCAGCAGAGAGTGTGCGCTTACATCACCCTGAAACCACCTGTGATGAGTGACATCAGCACACACTGTGTGACCCAACATCACCCTGAAACAACCCGTGACATCAGCAGAGTATGTGACCCAACATCACCCGAGACCACCTGTGACATCAGCAGAGTGTGACCCATCACCCTGAGACCACCTGTGACATCAGCAGTGTGTGATCCAACATCACCCTGAGACATCAGCAGAGTGTGACCCATCACCCGAGACCACCTGTGACATCAGCAGAGTGTGTGACCCAACATCACCCTGAGACCACCTGTGACATCAGCAGAGTGTGTGACCCAACATCAGCAGAGTGTGTGACCCAACATCAGCAGAGTGTGTGACCCAACATCAGCCGAGACCACCTGTGGCATCAGCAGAGTGTGTGACCCAACATCACCCTGAGACCACCTGTGACATCAGCAGAGTGTGTGACCCAACATCAGCAGAGTGTGTGACCCAACATCAGCAGAGTGTGTGACCCAACATCAGCCGAGACCACCTGTGACATCAGCAGAGTGTGACCCATCACCCTGAGACCACCTGTGACATCAGCAGTGTGTGATCCAACATCACCCTGAGACATCAGCAGAGTGTGACCCATCACCCGAGACCACTGTGACATCAGCAGAGTGTGTGTGACCCAACATCACCCTGAGACCACCTGTGACATCAGCAGAGTGTGTGACCCAACATCAGCAGAGTGTGTGTGACCCAACATCAGCAGAGTGTGTGACCCAACATCAGCAGAGTGTGTGACCCAACATCAGCCGAGACCACCTGTGACATCAGCAGAGTGTGTGACCCAACATCACCCTGAGACCACCTGTGACATCAGCAGAGTGTGTGACCCAACATCAGCAGAGTGTGTGACCCAACATCAGCAGAGTGTGTGTGACCCAACATCAGCCGAGACCACCTGTGACATCAGCAGAGTGTGTGACCCAACATCAACTGAGACCACCTGTGACATCAGCAGAGTGTGTGACCCAACATCACCCGAGACCACCTGTGGAGTGTGTGACCCAACATCACCCGAGACCACCTGTGACATTAGCAGAGTGTGTGACCCAACATCAACCGAGACCACCTGTGACATCAGCAGAGTGTGTGACCCAACATCACCCGAGACCACCTGTGGATTGTGTGACCCAACATCACTCGAGACCACCTGTGACATCAGCAGAGTGTGACCCAACATCACCCGAGACCACCTGTGACATCAGCAGTGTGTGACCCAACATCACCCGAGACCACCTGTGACATCAGCAGAGTGTGACCCATCACCCTGAGACCACCTGTGACATCAACAGTGTGTGACCCAACATCACCCGAGACCACCTGTGACATCAGCAGAGTGTGACCCATCACCCTGAGACCATCTGTGACATCAGCAGTGTGTGACCCAACATCACCCTGAGACCACCTGTGACATCAGCAGAGTGTGTGACCCAACATCAGCAGAGTGTGTGACCCAACATCAGCCGAGACCACCTGTGACATCAGCAGAGTGTGTGACCCAACATCAACTGAGACCACCTGTGACATCAGCAGAGTGTGTGACCCAACATCACCCGAGACCACCTGTGGAGTGTGTGACCCAACATCACCCGAGACCACCTGTGACATTAGCAGAGTGTGTGACCCAACATCAACCGAGACCACCTGTGACATCAGCAGAGTGTGTGACCCAACATCACCCGAGACCACCTGTGGATTGTGTGACCCAACATCACTCGAGACCACCTGTGACATCAGCAGAGTGTGACCCAACATCACCCGAGACCACCTGTGACATCAGCAGTGTGTGACCCAACATCACCCGAGACCCCTGTGACATCAGCAGAGTGTGACCCATCACCCTGAGACCACCTGTGACATCAGCAGTGTGTGACCCAACATCACCCGAGACCACCTGTGACATCAGCAGAGTGTGACCCATCACCCTGAGACCACCTGTGACATCAGCAGTGTGTGACCCAACATCACCCTGAGACCACCTGTGACATCAGCAGAGTGTGTGACCCAACATCAACCGAGACCACCTGTGACATCAGCAGAGTGTGTGACCCAACATCAACCGAGACCACCTGTGACATCAGCAGAGTGTGTGACCCAACATCACCCGAGACCACCTGTGGATTGTGTGACCCAACATCACTCGAGACCACCTGTGACATCAGCAGAGTGTGACCCATCACCCTGAGACCACCTGTGACATCAGCAGTGTGTGATCCAACATCACCCTGAGACATCAGCAGAGTGTGACCCATCACCCGAGACCACGTGTGACATCAGCAGAGTGTGTGACCCAACATCAGCAGAGTGTGTGACCCAACATCAGCCGAGACCACCTGTGACATCAGCAGAGTGTGTGACCCAACATCACCCTGAGACCACCTGTGACATCAGCAGAGTGTGTGACCCAACATCAGCAGAGTGTGTGACCCAACATCAGCAGAGTGTGTGACCCAACATCAGCCGAGACCACCTGTGACATCAGCAGTGTGTGACCCAACATCACCCTGAGACCACCTGTGACATCAGCAGAGTGTGTGACCCAACATCAGCAGAGTGTGTGACCCAACATCAGCAGAGTGTGTGACCCAACATCAGCCGAGACCACCTGTGACATCAGCAGAGTGTGTGACCCAACATCACCCTGAGACCACCTGTGACATCAGCAGAGTGTGTGACCCAACATCAGCAGAGTGTGTGACCCAACATCAGCCGAGACCACCTGTGACATCAGCAGAGTGTGTGACCCAACATCAACTGAGACCACCTGTGACATCAGCAGAGTGTGTGACCCAACATCACCCGAGACCACCTGTGGAGTGTGTGACCCAACATCACCCGAGACCACCTGTGACATTAGCAGAGTGTGTGACCCAACATCAGCCGAGACCACCTGTGACATCAGCAGAGTGTGACCCATCACCCGAGACCACCTGTGACATCAGCAGAGTGTGTGACCCAACATCACCCTGAGACCACCTGTGACATCAGCAGAGTGTGTGACCCAACATCAGCAGAGTGTGTGACCCAACATCAGCCGAGACCACCTGTGACATCAGCAGAGTGTGTGACCCAACATCACCCTGAGACCACCTGTGACATCAGCAGAGTGTGTGACCCAACATCAGCAGAGTGTGTGACCCAACATCACCCGAGACCACCTGTGGAGTGTGTGACCCAACATCACCCGAGACCACCTGTGGATTGTGTGACCCAACATCACTCGAGACCACCTGTGACATCAGCAGAGTGTGACCCAACATCACCCGAGACCACCTGTGACATCAGCAGTGTGTGACCCAACATCACCCGAGACCACCTGTGACATCAGCAGAGTGTGACCCATCACCCTGAGACCACTGTGACATCAGCAGTGTGTGACCCAACATCACCGAGACCACCTGTGACATCAGCAGAGTGTGACCCATCACCCTGAGACCACCTGTGACATCAGCAGTGTGTGACCCAACATCACCCTGAGACCACCTGTGACATCAGCAGAGTGTGTGACCCAACATCAACCGAGACCACCTGTGACATCAGCAGAGTGTGTGACCCAACATCAACCGAGACCACCTGTGACATCAGCAGAGTGTGTGACCCAACATCACCCGAGACCACCTGTGGATTGTGTGACCCAACATCACACCGAGACCACCTGTGACATCAGCAGAGTGTGACCCAACATCACCCGAGACCACCTGTGACATCAGCAGTGTGTGACCCAACATCACCCGAGACCACCTGTGACATCAGCAGAGTGTGACCCATCACCCTGAGACCACCTGTGACATCAGCAGTGTGTGACCCAACATCACCCGAGACCACCTGTGACATCAGCAGAGTGTGACCCATCACCCTGAGACCACCTGTGACATCAGCAGTGTGTGACCCAACATCACCCTGAGACCACCTGTGACATCAGCAGAGTGTGTGACCCAACATCAGCAGAGTGTGACCCAACGTCAGCCGAGACCACCTGTGACATCAGCAGAGTGTGTGACCCAACATCAACCGAGACCACCTGTGACATCAGCAGAGTGTGTGACCCAACATCAGCAGAGTGTGTGACCCAACATCAGCAGAGTGTGTGACCCAACATCAGCCGAGACCACCTGTGACATCAGCAGAGTGTGTGACCCAACATCAACTGAGACCACCTGTGACATCAGCAGAGTGTGTGACCCAACATCACCCGAGACCACCTGTGGAGTGTGTGACCCAACATCACCCGAGACCACCTGTGACATTAGCAGAGTGTGTAACCCAACATCAACCGAGACCACCTGTGACATCAGCAGAGTGTGTGACCCAACATCACCCGAGACCACCTGTGGATTGTGTGACCCAACATCACCCGAGACCACCTGTGACATCAGCAGAGTGTGACCCAACATCACACCGAGACCACCTGTGACATCAGCAGTGTGTGACCCAACATCACCCGAGACCACCTGTGACATCAGCAGAGTGTGACCCAACATCACCCGAGACCACCTGTGACATCAGCAGAGTGTGTGACCCAACATCACCCGAGACCACCTGTGGATTGTGTGACCCAACATCACCCGAGACCACCTGTGACATCAGCAGAGTGTGACCCAACATCACCTGAGACCCCCTGCGATGTCGAGCTAGTGGATTACACTATTCATTTTATTAGAAGAAAAAATGTAATTCCCTCATTTACCTGTTACGAGTACAAGCGCAGGACTGATGACAGGAAGGCTCTCTGTACAGAACGCTTCAAACTCCGACACCCTGGCAGAATCCAAGAACTTGCTGACATGGATATCTGTGACCTGGGCCGAAAGAAAGAGAAGGCTTAATTCAAAACAAAAAACCACACCAGAGACACGGGCAGGTCATCAGTGGTACCAGAGCAGGCGGTCAGCAACCTCGGCCCCCTAAATGTTTTAGGACTAAATCTCCCAGCATGATCAAACCCTCCAGGTCACAGTTTAGTGTGTAAACCCCAACAAATCCAACGTCAGTGCAAAAAATAACGAGCTGAATAATGAGACAGCAGCGCGATTCACCAAGTCAGTTCAACCCAATCTAACCCCAATTCAGCAGGAGCTGAGCCGCGCGCGCACAGCCGACGGGGCAGAGGGAGAGCGCGCGCGCACAGCCGACGGGGCAGAGGGAGACCCGCGCGCGCACAGCCGACGGGGCAGAGGGAGACCCGCGCGCGCACAGCCGACGGGGCAGAGGGAGACCCGCGCGCGCACAGCCGACGGGGCAGAGGGAGAGCCGCGCGCGCACAGCCGACGGGGCAGAGGGAGAGCCGCGCGCGCACAGCCGACGGGGCAGAGGGAGAGCGCGCGCGCACAGCCGACGGGGCAGAGGGAGAGCCGCGCGCGCACAGCCGACGGGGCAGAGGGAGAGCCGCGCGCGCACAGCCGACGGGGCAGAGGGAGAGCCGCGCGCGCACAGCCGACGGGGCAGAGGGAGAGCCGCGCGCGCACAGCCGACGGGGCAGAGGGAGAGCCGCGCGCGCACAGCCGACGGGGCAGAGGGAGAGCCGCGCGCGCACAGCCGACGGGGCAGAGGGAGAGCCGCGCGCGCACAGCCGACGGGGCAGAGGAGAGCCGCGCGCGCACAGCCGACGGGGCAGAGGGAGACCGCGCGCACAGCCGACGGGGCAGAGGGAGAGCCGCGCGCGCACAGCCGACGGGGCAGAGGGAGACCCGCGCGCACAGCCGACGGGGCAGAGGGAGACCCGCGCGCACAGCCGACGGGGCAGAGGGAGACCCGCGCGCACAGCCGACGGGGCAGAGGGAGAGCCGCGCGCGCACAACCGACGGGGCAGAGGGAGAGCCGCGCGCGCACAGCCGACGGGGCAGAGGGAGAGCCGCGCGCACAGCCGACGGGGCAGAGGGAGAGCCGCGCGCACAGCCGACGGGGCAGAGGGAGACCATTTAAATGACACAATGACCATTTAAATTCCAGTAAGTGGTTGTGGTCACTAAAATGTCCCTTTAATGAGAACGGGTCATAGAAAATAACTAGGAGGGTTGAAGGTTGGGCGTGAGGAGCTCCATAGATAGGGGGGCAGTTGGGAAGATTCCAGAAGGTGAGGGTCTGAGGAGGGGATAACAGATTTTTGGCAGAACGAAGTGACTGGGATGGAGCAGAGAGTTGTAATTCGGGTACGCTCCTGAATGACTCGCCTGCTCACTCCAACCCGCGGCCTGTCAATCTGCAGCCCCCTGTACAATGAGTGACAGGTGGGGACAGCGACACATTTAATGACGAGGCTGAAGTTGGCTTCTTATTCGGATAAATGGCTCATATAAGTAATTGGTTGTTTATAAAGGGTTAAATGTCACTGTGCCACCGATTTCAACATGGATTTACATAGAGTTGGATGCCCGCTATTAAACACCATTGTCATTAGACACAGTGCCATCCCTTCCAAGGCAACACATTTCATCATTTTGAATAACTTGCTTTTCAAGGGTTAAATGCCATTGGGCCACTGACTTCAACATGGATTTATATAGGAGTTGGATGCCCTCTATTAAAACCAGTCACCCAGCGGGTGGTGTGGATTGGCAGAGCTCTGTGACGGCTGCTTGATCTCTGGAAACCCTGCTTGATGTGTGTCTACAGCATGTGAATTCTAGATCCTGCAGGGCTGCATCATTCATGCGCTGCCCATCGACGTGAATAGGGAGATCATGGGAGCTCAGGCACTCACCTGCACAGCCCAGAAGACATTGTCCAAGTCCTTGCCGGGTGAAGGCCCTCTGTCACCCTCATGGCGGCGCTGAACCGGTGTCCTGCGCCCCGTAATGCTGTACTTGCCCAGGATTAGTGCCAAAAGCACCACTAGCAGCAGCCCGCTCGCCCACCTCAACATGCTGACAGGAGGAGAATGATAACCAGCATCCCCTTCCTGCCATGAACATGGCAACGCAATGCCTTCACAACTTCCGCCTCAGTCACTTCCGGTGACAGCAAAACCAGTGACGGTAAAAACGTTAGCTAACTGGGAAGTCAGCAAATTCGCGTCACTTCCGGTGACCCAGAGCACGCCTCTAACCCCTGCCTAGACCAATAAAGGACAGTGACGTCACGGAGGAGACCCTATATCTGACTGCTTACCGCTAAACTGAGTGAGATCAGCAGGTTTAGCTAAGGGAGGTGTATGTATTAGTGGTTTGGTGCGGTCTGTATGGAGGTCGTGTTCTCTTCTTCACCCCCCCCCTTCTCTTGTGGTCTGGTCTCTCCTCTCTGGTTTTCATGGTGTAAAGTTTTGATTTCCTACATTTTTATTATTCTCTAGAAGCCTATTATGACCATTCCTATGACCCTGTGATAAGGGCCCGGATTTTGTTTCTACTGGTCTCACTCAGATGGACATTTATAAATTAATATATTTATGCACCAAGAACAGCAGCATCAGTACTCTAAAAAAAAACACCAAAAAAATATGAAAATACCAGCCGCTACAAGAAAAACACCAAAAATGAAAATACCAGCCGCTACTACAAGAAAAACACCAAAAATGAAAATACCAGCCGCTAGTACAAGAAAAACACCAAAAATGAAAATACCAGCCGCTAGTACAAGAAAAACATAAAAAATGAAAATACCAGCCGCTACTACAAGAAAAACACCAAAAATGAAAATACCAGCCGCTACTACAAGAAAAACACCAAAAATGAAAATACCAGCCGCTACTACAAGAAAACCACCAAAAATGAAAATACCAGCCGCTACAAGAAAACCACCAAAAATGAAAATACCAGCCGCTACAAGAAAAACACCAAAAATGAAAATACCAGCCGCTACTACAAGAAAATGAAAATAGCCGCTCATACTACAATAAAATGATTAATACCTGCCCGTACTACGATTGAATTGAAACTACCAGCCCCTACTACAAAAAAACATAAATGAAAATACCAGCCGGTACTAAAATAAAATACCAGCTTGTACTACAATAAAATGAAAATACTTGCCAGTATTAAAAATACCAGCTCGTAGTAAAATAAAATGAAAATACCAGCTCATACTACAAGAAAAACACCAAAAATGAAAACACCAGCCAGTACTAAAATAAAATACCAGCTCGTACTACAATAAAATGAAAATACCTGCCAGTACTAAAAATACCAGCCCGTATTACAATAAAAAGAAAATACCTGCCAGTACTACAATAAAATGAAAATACCTGCCAGTACTAAAAATACCAAACGGTACTACAATAAAATGAAAATACCTGCCAGTACTAAAAATACCAGCCGGTACAATAAAAATGAAAATACCTGCCAGTACTATAGATACCAAACTACTACAATAAAATGAAAATACCTGCCAGTACTAAAAATACCAGCCCGTACCACAATAAAATGAAAATACCTGCGGTACTAAACCCCCCAAAAAAACAATACCCACAGGTACTACAATAAAATGAAAATACCTGCCAGTACTAAAAATACCAGCCCGTATTACAATAAAAATGAAAATACCTGTCGGTACTAAAATAAAATACCAGCCCGTACTACAATGAAAAAAACTTGCCAGTACTAAAATAAAATACCAGCTGGTACTATAATAAAATGAAAATACCTGCCGGTACAAGAAAAAGAAAACAGCCAGTACTAAAATAAAATGAAAATACCCGCTGGTACTACAATAAAATACCAGCCTGTACCTGTACTACAATAAAATGAAAATACCCGCGGTACAAAAAAAACCCCCAGGTACTAAAATAAAAATAAAATACCCCCATACAAAAAAAGTCAGTACTACAATAAAATGAAAATACCCACCAGTAATAAATAAATACTGAAACAGCCTGTACTACAATAAAGTGAATATACCCCGGTACTAAAATATAGTGGGGGCAGTAACAGTGATATAGAAAAGGTAGTAGATACTGCTACCACTGGGAGGCTATTGCATGTATCTATTACCCTTTCTGTATCATTGTTACTCCCCCACTGGGAGGCTATTCCATGTATCTACTACACTTTCTATATCATTGTTACTCCCCCACTGGGAGGCTATTCCATGTATCTACTACCCTTTCTATATCATTGTTACTCCCCCACTGGGAGGCTATTCCATGTATCTACTACCCTTTCTATATCATTGTTACTCCCCCACTGGGAGGTTATTCCATGTATCTACTACCCTTTCTATATCAGTTAACGCTGTGATTCTTCCTTCATCCGTGCAATTTCGAGGAGCCTTCTGGAGGTTGGGCTACAAATTCAGGCCCTGTGCGCTTAGGATAGAGCCTGGACACGGCTCTCCATCACGTGAGTTCAGTCTTGCATACTTGTATATTCTGGGTATTGAAAGGTCCACATTATTTTTGTACTTTATTTGGAGGTTGCAAGAGAGGAACATCCCCCATGCTAACTTTCTGACGAAGGCTGAAGGGTGGCCTGAAAATAACCCTACCACCTGTTAAACTGAGCCCAGTTGGCTCAGAGCAATGTGAGTGGGATCACCCAGACAATAAATATATATGTTATGAGGACAAGTTACGCTATAAACTCTTTGTAATTGGTTTTTGGGTATAAATGGGACAATACATCACGATCCTTAAACATGTAACGCGCTATATTGTCACGCATGGATTTTATGGTGAAGAGAGGGCGCCGCACTGAGTATTTGTATGTGATGGAATGTTGTATTGTGTAGGTGGATAGAACACACTTTTTTGGGGTTTTGGTGAACTCACCCACTCAATCTTTATTGTATCAGATTTTGCTATTCATATATTAGTATTGCAGCAATTCCTGCCTCAATGTGGCGCGGCATGGAAGCTATCAGCCTGTGGCACTGCTGAGGTGTTATGGAAGACCAGGATGCTTCAATAGCGGCCTTCAGCTCTTCTGCTTTGTTCGGTCTCATGTTGCTCATCTTTCTCTTGGCAATGCCCCATAGATTCTCTATGGGGTTCAGGTCAGGTCTATGGGGTTCAGGTCAGGTGAGTTTGCTGGCCAATCAAGCACAGTAATCCCACGGTCATTGAACCAGGTTTTGGTGCTTTTGGAAGTGTGGGCAGGTGCCAAGTCCTGCTGGAAAATTAAGTCAGCATCCCCATAAAGCTCTTCTGCAGAAGGAAGCATGAAGTGCTCCTAAATCTCCTGGTAGAAGGCTGCATTGACCCTGGACTTCGTGAAGCACAGTGGACCAACACCAGCAGATGACATGGCTCCCCAAATCAACACAGACTGGAAACTTCACACTGGACTTCAAGCATCTTGCAGTGTGTGCCTCTCCATTCTTCCTCCATACTCTGGCTCCTTGGTTTCCAAATGAGATGCAAAAAAAGAGGACTTTGGACCACTGAGCAACAGACCAGGTCTGTTTTTCTTTAGCCCAGGTAAGACGCTTCTGACGTTTGTTGTTCAGGAGCGGCTTGACAAGAGGAATACAACATTTGAAGTCCATGTCCAGGATCCGTCTGTGTGGTGGCTCTTGATGTACTGACTCCAGCCTCAGTCCACTCCTTGTGAAAGTCTCCAACACTTATGAATGGCCTTTTCCTGACAATCCTCTCCAGGCTGCGGGTCATCCCTGCTGTTTATGCACTTTTTCTGCCACACTTTTCCCTTCCACATAACTTTCTATTAATGTGCTTTGATACAGCACTTTGGGAACATCCAACTTCTTTTGCAATGCCCTTTTGAGGCTTTCCCTCCTTATGGAGGGGTCAATGATGGTTTTCTGCACAACTGTCAGGTCAGCAGTCTTTCCCATGATTGTGATTCCTACTGAACCAGACTAAGAGACCATTTAAAGGCTCAGGAACCCTTTGGAGGTGTTATGGCTTAAATAGCTGATTAGAGTGGGACACTTTGAGCCTAGAATATTGCACCTTTTCACAATATTCTAATTTTAGGAGATTGTGGATTTGGGATTTTCATGAGCTGTAACCATAATCATCACAAATATGACAAGTCACGGCTTGAACTAGCTTGCTTTGCATGTAATGAGTCTCATATATTAGCTTCACCTTTTAAGTTGCATTACTGAAATAAATGAACTTTTGCACAATATTCTAATTTTTCGAGTTTCACCTGTATATTTATATATACAGTCTTAAGTAGTGCCCAAAATATACAATATATGTATATACATACATACACAGTACTGTGCAAAGGTTTTAGGCAGGTGTGAGGAACGACCTTTATGCGGAGTTCCTTCAAAAACCGTACATAAGTCCCTAGAAGAATTGGTGTTGCTTTGCAGGCAAAGGGTGGTCACAATAAATATTGGTTTTGATTTCTATTCTGTTAATTTAATTTCTATTTTGTTGATGATAAATGATAATAAACAATACATATTTTTGAAAGCATTCTTATGTTACAGCATTTTTTCACACCTGCCTAAACCCTTTGCGTAATACTGCGTGATTATATATAGTTTATTATTGCAGAGGCCATTTATACATCCCAGCAATTTAAAGAACTGCAGCCCAGAGCTGTGTTACATTCCCCATATGCAGCAAGGAACTCTGGGTAAGATATGCAAATTATGTCTCACTTTTATGCATCCTGGGCCTGTTATTACACAGAACCCTCCAATCAATGCCATGCCATACTATATGGCTTTTTTTTTTAAGCAGAGATCAGGTTTTTGCAACTGGTCAAAGCCACTCCTGGACAGCGCTGTTGCGGGTTTATTGGACCCTCATCAGCAGGAGCTAGGCGTGACCAGTTGCCGTTTGATGCTTGAGGCCTCCGCCACCTTTTGAGGGACATGGATTGCACGTGTCTGGGACTGGGCACTCACAGCATTTCCCTCACTACATATAGACCGTTTGTCCTTTGGAGAACAGCGGATGCCAGCCTCATGCCCACAGACTACAGGTGATTATGGCAAAGCCTATTCATGGAGCATTTGGGCATTGCCACGCTGTATGCGATTTGTTTTAAAGCAGGTTTAGAGTTGTTAGTTTGTATTAGTTTAACCTCCCCTCCTCTGATTGTGCTGGACAGATACTGTTATCACTTGTGAGCAGGGTGATGCTCAGAGAGTGGTATTGTTCTGGCCCCCTCCCCAATAGCAAACATTCATTGTGGAAACTGTATTAACATACGGTCTGTCTGGAAAATAAAGTCATTCTATTCCTGCTTTTACAAAGGATCACGTCTCACTGGTCGTGTGTGAGGAATCTTTCTGAAATGTCAGGGCTACGAGTCAGGTAGTCCAGAAGGTGACTGTGGGCCTCCTGTCGTGGTTCATGGACGAGAAGGGACAAACGAATAACAGGCTGGTTCTGGAATTTTGGACAGAACCCTGTCCCTGTGTGTACGTACAGAACCCTGTCCCTGTGTGTACGTACAGAACCCTGTCCCTGTGTGTACGTACAGAACCCTGTCCCTGTGTGTACGTGTACACACACACACACACACTTCCTGAACAGCGGAGTATTGCATAAGAAAATTACAACCATTTATTAATTTAAACAGGTTTACAGGAAAAGGCCGTAACAGCTGGATGTTCATCCAAACCTCTCGCTTGCAATTGTTGCGATTCGGATATCATGATGCAAAATACAGTTTTGCAATCACAATTGAATTTCTTCCATAATTTAAAGCAGGTTATATACGTCCCCCTGTCTGTTTAACAAAAAACACACGAGCAGAGGTAGAGGGTCAAGAAAACTCTGATGTTGAATTGTGCTGTGAAGGGGACAAAGGAAGGGTAAACAATGTGTATTAATTTAAAAATGACCAAATTTCCATTTCAGTCTTCCTTTCCGTGTTATTCCAAAAGGAGAGTCTTCCAGAAATCCGGTCACGTTCCTCCCAAAAGACAGGTTTTCTTTTGCAGTCCACAGATTCCCTGCAATCTGCAGAAATGGATAGGAAGGAACCTGCAGCCTTCGAAGTCTCTTTACATGTTGTTAAAACCCATCATGCCCTTCATATTACCAGCCGCTCCCTGCTGGAATTGTCTCATCATCGACTGTAGGCCAGCCATACCACCTAAAAAGAAAAAAAGATTGCGTTACGAGAGGTTTTTTAATTTATATATTTTTTTTAACGTGCGTTTGCAAAATGAATAATTATTCAACATTTAAGTTGGGAGAAATAAAAATTAAAAAAATACGCAGCACAAGAAGTTATGAAAAGGTAAACAAAATGTAACACTTAACTGAGAAGGTGGTGGAGCCGCGGCATAAAGATTTTAAAGAAATACTATCATAAGTGGGGGAGGGGAAAACAGAGGGGTTAAACATTAACCCTAACCATTTTAATTCTTTAGACCAGAGACGCGTTCAGTTCCTCAGCCACTGCAAGTGGTAACTTAGCACTTGCAGCCAAGTCGAGAGGTGCTGCGGGGTTAGCCGAGTGTGACGTGGGAAAGATGGCCGCCTCCACGGAGCAAATAATCCAATAAGGAAATGTTCAGTTTGAAGTTTTGGAGCAAAACACCAAATATTTATTGGAACATGGTAAACATTAACACTACAGTGGTAATAAAATGGACAACAGTGGATAATGCAGAAACAGCATCTTTCATAAAGCAATCCTCTGCCCTTTTGCTTCAATATTCACAGCCAAAGTGTTCAGCAAGACAGCTGCAGCAAACTGAACTGCTGAAATGGAGCAATTCAGCAACTGCTGAGGAACCGAAGAGGCCTCAGGGCTGTCAAACTCTGGCTCCTCAGATGTTTCTGAACTACAGGTCCCATGGTACTCCGACCGTCTATGGCATTCAAGGAATCCTGAGAATTGTAGATTTATTCTAAAGGTCGGTGAAGTCTGTTTTGTTTAGCCCAAACTAGTGACAGATGTTAGTGCTCAGATGAGCTAGGTTTTTCTTTGTAGGGAAATTTTACATTTAAGGTCCCTGTTGCTGAATGGACTGAATATCGCAAAAGGACAATGAAACGCCACTACCACCAAAAATGAAATGTTCTTATGTTGCTGTTATCTTGCATGTGCCTTCTTTTTCTCTTGTATTTTACCCTATCAGGTTACTAAAGGTGAAACACAGGAAAATCGTCAGGAGAAGTGAAAATTCCAGGTCAAAATAGCCAAACCAGAAGAATGTTCCCATTTATCTCACTCTCCAAATCGGCTATTTGGTCTAGATTGTTCTCTTCTCCTGCCAGTTCTCCTGAGTTGCACCTTTTAGTGAATAGACCTGTAGGGATGCACCGATACCGATACTAGTATCGGTATCGATATTGCCATTTGCACGAGTACTTGTTACTCGTGCAAACGGCCCGATACATCCCGCCGATACCGAAGCCGGCGCTGGGCCGGCTTGCCGGTATCCGCGGGGCTGGGGAAGCGTCACAGATGCGCCCGGCAGCCACGTGACCGCATCACTGCCCAGAGACCGGAACTTCAGGAAGGGTGAGTATTTGGCGCGCCGGAGGGGAACGCTGGCCGCGTGCTTTTCATGCACGCGGCCAGCTTCCCCAGCCCCGCGGATACCGGCAAGCCGGCCCAGCGCCGGCTTCCGGTATCGGCGGGATGTATCGGGCCGTTTGCACGAGTAACAAGTACTCGTGCAAACGGCAATATCGGCCCCGATACCGATACTAGTATCGGTATCGGTGCTTTACATGCACACGGCCAGCTTCCCCAGCGTTCGAGCTGTGGGTAAATCCATGAGACCTGGGGGCCAATCCATGAGACCTGGGGGCCAATCCATGAGACCTGGGGGCCAATCCATGAGACCTGGGGGCCAATCCATGAGACCTGGGGGCCAATCCATGAGACCTGGGGGCCAATCCATGAGACCTGGGGGCAATCCATGAGACCTGGGGGCCAATCCATGAGACCTGGGGGCAATCCATGAGACCTGGGGGCCAATCCATGAGACTGGGGGCCAATCCATGAGACCTGGGGGCAAATCCATGAGACCTGGGGGCAAATCCATGAGACCTGGGGGACATCCATGTGAGCTGGGGCAAACCCATGTGAGCTGGGGGCAAACCCATGTGAGCTGGGGGCAAACCCATGAGACCTGGGGGCAAATCCATGTGAGCTGCGGTCAATCTCATATAAATTTTTATATGAGGTCTGTTCCTATTGGAAAGCGTCACATGACATTAAATAAAAGTATCGGTACTCGGTCTTAAAAAAGTGGTATCGGTGCATCCCTATAGACCTGTATATCTTTTTTAAATTTTCCTTTCTACATGCAATTACGTAAGAAAAAGAAACAGCAGCGTGTGTTTTATAAGGTGGGTTTGTAATAGACAAGTAATCTAGTTATAGCTTATGTCAGTGATACTGTCCCTTTAACAGGTTTTGGAATGCTTCAAGGCTGTGGTTTATCAATCTAAAAGGCCGAGCTATTTTGCAAAGACACAAAACGACATATAGACGCAGAATCAAAATATAGATTTGTATTTTTTTGTTTAAAGGCGAGTTGAGGCTTCAGCGGCGCGGGGCACTTACCCATATGCTGTAATACTCTGGGGTCCATCATTTTGGCCATTTGTTGGTTCAGTTTGGCCATTTGTGACGGGTTGACGTTTTTCGACATATCTCCACCTACAAATGAGAAAGGGCTACATTCAGACTTTTTGAGGACAGACGCATCACGGGTCTTTATTTCTGCGATGACTCAAAAATGTCAAGGTTAAGAGAGTTCGCTGGCTAAACGTTTTCATGTTTCACAGCTTTCCACGTTACTAGCTCGCTCACTAAACATCGAACAGAAGAACAGCACCTTTTCTTGTTTCTATATATTAAACATTTTGGGCCCTATCACCTTCCTACAGCTAAAACAGGGACGCCAAGGGGAAAAATTTCCGTTCGCTAATCTCCCCCTAGCGCCACCGTTTTACCTGTAGATTACGGGTCAGGTGCCGAGTTCAGCAGCCTGGCCCGTAGTGGCCACTGGAGTCCTGGATGCTCGGGGCAGTGCTAGTGTGCCGTTTTGAGAATCTCCTCCATGGAGTCCATTGAGGCTTCTGCTGCCGGGTCACATGACCGTCAGGATCTCGCCTCTCGCAAGATCCTGCAGGTCGGCGGAGAGATTGCGGAGGACTTTTACTCCAGTCTCGCCCTGCTCCCGGCAGCGGATCAGGCCGCTATTTTCGCCACGGGGTGAGCATGTGATTGGGGGGGGGGGGGTTCAGCTGCTGCTAATGGATTCTGCAGGAGCTCTAAGCTGTAACAAACTTTAGTTCACGACAGCTGTGAGTAATTAGCGTTGGGACCTTGTGATCCTAACGCTAGCTACTCTGTGATAACTCTTTGCACCCCCTCCATGTAACCAGACAGCAACCCTCCAAAAAGAGGAGCAGAAACGCTAACCCACTGCTCTGAACAAGGAAGCCAAGTCCGCGGTATGCTGAAGGCTATGGAAGAAATGGGGGTCATTGAATGTAGAAGAAGTTACATTTGCCAGACTATTTTATAAAGTCTTCTTTAAAAACCGCTAGAATGGCCCCTTTAGCAAACTGTATGACGTTTTGGAACATTTTTGAGCGCCGGGTTTCATCTTGTAAAGAAAACAGGTTTTGTTCTTTACCTTTGAAGAGCCCTTTGATTCCTCCCATCTTTTTAACCATCTGGGCGAACTTTGTGTACTGCGCCAGCAGTTCCTGGACGTCTCTTGTGGACACCCCTGACCCTCTCGCCACTCTCTGTATCCTGCCAGGCTGTTTGCTGAAAAGTTTGGCTCCGTCTGTGTTGTCGAGCTCTGGAAAGAGACATAAAAGAAGAACGTACATCCTTCTGTTTTTAAAGCCTGTGGGGGGAAAAAAGATCTTGCAGCACTTTGGAGATAGAGCGGATCAATATTTGGATGGTTTCTGCAGATAAAGCTTTTAAATAGCGAGAATAAAATAACACTCTAAGAAGGTGACCTTAAAAGAACTCCTGAAGTACATATTGCCTATGATACAATAGTTTTTTCCTTCCTGCAAAGCTCCATAACATTAGTTTAACCCCTTCACTGCTGAGCCATTTTCACCCCTGTGTGCTGAGCTAATTTTTTGCTCATCATGTTTAAACGCGATTTGAAGTCACGTTTTATTACATGACCCAGACATATTATATATCCTTTTTTTCCCGGCAAACTCAGCAGATTCAGACTATATCATTATTATATGTATACGTCATGCCCTGCCTGAATATTATAACAAAAAATGCAATAAAATTAACATTTTCAAATCATCTACAGTGTGTAAAAAATGTTTTTTTTTCCACATTTTATCATCAAAGTCTTTGCGTTTCTATATTCTATGGGGTAAATTTGTTTAAAAAATTAGAAAGGGGAACTAGTTACTTTTTTCTACAAAATTACATGATTTTTAGCTAAAATCCAAAAAATAAAATTCATTAATGTAAACAATGCTGCTGCACTATTATTGAAATGGAAAGAATTTACCTGCATTAAATTTTTTTTTTTAAAAACAGAAAAGACGATTTTTTAATTTTTGTATTTTTAGTTTGAACATGGTCATGTTTGGTATCATTGGAAAGGCCGTGCTCTGGCCGTGGGGCCCATCTAGCTGCTACAGATCGGGAGATAAGGGGTTCAAAGGAACCCATTATCGCCACCATAGTATTTCCTTAGGAAATTCCTGGGCAGCTAGGGGTTCCCTGGCTGACGTCAGATAACGAGGGGCGAGGGGGGACCCGGAGGTGGTGCTGCCATCTAAGATGGTGGCCCCCACCGGGACTAGACCGCAATCCGGCGCCGAATGGCACCAGATCGTGGACCGGCGCCTCAGTGGTTAAAGTCAGGCATCGCTTGAAAGGGGAGCCTCTCCCCTTTCGATGCAGTGCCTGGCTTTACCAGTCACCTCCTCCTGATCGGGAGGGAGAGGGATCCGAAAGAGCTGTGCCGGGTGGCCACCTGAAAATGACGTCATCGCGTCCTACAGCCCTCTGCACCTCTTATATCTGCTTCCTAGATTTGTGATTTAGTCTCATTCCCCATTAATTATTGACGCTATAAAAATGATAATGTAATCACTTACCCTGGTCGTTCATGCTGTCCATTATCGTCATGAGTTTCTTCAATCGAGCCATGGATTCCTGTTCATTGCCCTTGCTCATAAAATCTTGTCCAAAACCAGGAATCATTCCCTGTAAGAGAACAGGTTTCGCGCCGTTCAATTCTCTTACACAAGCTGCTCAAGAAATCCATTTGGTCCCCAATGACCATGTATTAAAACACATACAGCCAATGTCAGTCATTTGTGCATCTCTGTCCTCAGAAATTTTGCGGTGGGACCATACCAGAATGGCACGCGAGTGGACAGTAAGCATTACAGCAGCCTATACTAGCGGCAAACAGTCAACTTAGGAAGAAAAACTCAGAGCTCGAAAAAGCTTTAAGTCTAAAGATTTTACTTTAAACTTTATAGCAGGATGTGAAAGGAGCATGTTGTACAAGAGTTAACAAAATAATGAGATTGTAGAACGGTAATGAAATGTGGCAAATAGACAAACATTTGCTAAAAATATGTTGTAAGGTAGATAATACACTCTACATAAACTTTTTTAGTATAGGTTGTGGTATCATGCTTGTGGGCAAGAGTGGCACTGGCCGGTAGATTAGGGTTGATAGTGTCATTAAGGTACTGTTATTTCCATCAATTGTGGATGGCAGGATGGGGTTTAGGTTTTTCAGTTCTTTAATAAAAGGAATTTAAACTTCTCCTTAAAGCCCTGCCTGTAAGTAAGGAGCTGCACTCCCCAGCCCTCTGATTTAAACTTCGGTCACACGAGCGCACTGATTGCATCCGTTGTAGCGTTATGACAGCTCGACTGGGAGAACCGCATGGTGTAATAGTATCACACGTTACACCGCGCATGTTGTAAACCTCCACGTCAAAATGCTACGACAGACGTTTGACGGGTCTACTAAGTGAAATCCTCCATAGGAGGCTCAAACTTTGCAGGGCTGAGCGCACTAACGTGCACTCAGCGAGGTGGCTACAAGGGCATCCGATCGGAAAGAATACCCGATCTCACGGATGTTCCCTCCACTAGTGTGACTGTGGCCTGAAACGGTAAGCACACTGTGTGTATTGAGGAAAGGAGGGATTTGCAAGGCACTGCCCAACATCGAAAAACTCTCATCTAAACTGTACCCCAAACTAGGTGCCTTGTACAGAAACAAATCCTGCCTGAGTCCTGCGGTAAGAAAGCAGATTGTACAACAAATGCTTATGCCAGCTATTGAATACGGAGATGTAGTGTATGCAGCTGCCCCGCAAGCACACCTTCATAAACTTACTCCATTGTATAACTCATTCGGTCACCTTGTGCTACAATGTAACTACATGACCCACCATTGTGACATGTTAAAAGAGCTAAACTGGCCGTCGCTGGAATCTAGACGCACCCTTCACCTTTTCCAACCTGGTGTTTAAGAGCTTTTCTGGGAAGCTACCACCCTACCTGAATAGACTGCAGCAGTTCCCTCATCCTATAATCTCCGATCCAGGACCGGCACCTTATTTGCAATACAAAAAGAAAGTGGCTCGATCTTCATTTTCCTACAGAGCACCAAAATTATAGAATAACCTCCCAGAAACCATCAAATCTTCCCCCAGTCTAAATTCCCTTAAGAGCTCTCTATTAACATACATGTTTACAGGTGCATTCTGTATCAAGGTAACAGTGACTATATACAGAATGCACCTGTAACCTAGTGATTATATACAGAATGCACCTGTAAACATGTAACATGTAACATAGGGACTATATTTCCTACATATTTATTTTCTGTGTTAATCTGTATCTATTTGTGTTTTGTTTTTAATATCTTGCATTTTATTACTTTGTATTTCTGTAACGACTGTAACAATTCAATGTTCTTGATCCCAGGACATACTTGAAAACAAGAGAAATCTCAATGTATCCTTCCTGGAAAACACTTTATAACTAACTTCTAATTCATCTGAAGGACCACACAGCACTTCCACAACAAATGTCACTTTAGTATTCCTATAGAATTACTACTTTTTTCTTCCATTTCAGAATGAAAAGGGATAGGTGGGAAACAAAGTGATTGTTATAAAAGCACTTACCAGGATCTGGCTGAATGGACCCATTTTCATGATATTTTGGAACTGCTCATACATATCACGTAAGGTAAACTGGCCTACAAAGCAAGCAATGGAGAAATTACAAATTATACACAAATGGCATGAATCCACATCAATACACGTGCAGTGGCTTTAAAGTTAACCTGTGGTTTCCAATAAAAGTTGGGTTTATTTATGGCTCGTATTTTGCAGTCTCTCTTCTTTACTTAACCTCCAGCAGCAAAGATAAAACGTTAATATAAAAAATAAAAGACCAGAGAAATGCACATTCAACAAAGAGAGGATGAAGCCCCTGCCAAGTCCTCTTTTCTTTGCTGTTGACCCCCAGGTGAGGCATTCTCCAACTTCCCTCCTAGTTTCAGTCAGTGGTTTACAGTGATTCTCTGTGCTTTCCATTGCTTATTCTGTTTTCTACATACCCTGTATTTTTTCAACGTCTCCCTGTTGTACTGGGGCCTCCGTTGGGGCACTATCCTCTCCGGTGGCTGTCTCCCGGTCTTCACTCCGGGTACCGTGAGCCTATCCCACGATTTCCTGAGCTCTCCCAACCTTTGAGTGTGTTGGTGTGCCTTTTTCGCACACATCGGGCACTTGCCACCTCGTACGTTTTTTCTGCAGCCAGAGTCGTCCGCGATTGACGCCATCTTGCGGCGGGAAGAGTTGCACACCCCCCCCCCGCCTTGTCGCTCCGCACCATTTTCACTATTACAGCCATACCGGTGGGTCGTCATCCTTTGGTGTGTAGGATGCTGAAAGGCGTACGTTGTGTTAGACCTCGATATACCTCTACTTGGGATGTCACTGTGGTTTTGTGTCTTTTCCAATCCTGGCCTGATAATTGATGCCACGACAGCATATCGTTATTTGCTAAATTATTGATGTTTTGTCTGGTCTCCTGTATACGGATTGGTGAGGTTAGAGCTCTGGATTATGGGGTGTGCTCTTTTGTGTCGGATGGTGTTCGCTTTGACATCTCTATAAGAACCAAGATGTCTATTTTCTCTGCCTTTTCAGATTATATTCCTGTTGCGCCCTGTACGTTGCCTTCAGACACATGAGACGTGCACCTTTTTGCGTCAGGAGCAGGTTCACTGTTCATTTCTTTTCGGACTCCATTTAAGCCAGTTTCTTCACCTACTTTGGCAAGATGGCTTCGCTGGGGACGTACCTTGGCTGAAGTGGACGTGTCTGTTTTTGGTTCTCAATCGGTGCTCAGCAAGGAGGCCTCTCGGGTGGTCTTGTCGGGTTGTAGACTGGAGGATCTGATGAAATCAGCGGACTGGTCTAGACAGTCTAAGTTTCGAATTTATAAATGTCAAACCTATTTTTCATTGGTCTGATTCTGTTTTTCGTGGACTTTGAACTTGCAATATGAAGCCTCCCTTGGTCTGCCATAAAATTACTAAAATTTTCCTAACTTCATTGCGAAAAGTTTGAATTTTATTAAGTACTATGGAGGTGAATATCCCCCCGTTAGGTTTGTTTTGTGTTATGCGCTACGTAAGTTTCAGTGGTCTGTTTTAATCTTTGTATGCGGTGTTTTTCAATTAGGTTTCGCTTAACGCCCATTCTTTAGTATTTCTCCTTTAATTCTCCGTCAGTCACAGCCCATGCTTTAATTCTCCATAATACGTTATTTTTTTTCGATATGTGGTGTTCAATTTCTGCTCCGTCGCTCATGATCCCTTCGTGTTTTGTGCCTTCTTTTCAGATTCTCGGATTACTTGCGCTGTTTGGATAGCTCTTCCTTCCCTCGTTTGCGTCTGTGTGCTCCATTTCATTGGATATTTCGATTTTCACATCGCTGCCAAGAAAGAGGAAGAGCTGCTGTTGGGCGGACTTATATAGGAAGAGATGGACTAATCAGGGAGGCTTGGGAGTTGCCCCCTGCGTGGAGGTTTAACCCTTTATTAATTTATTTTGGTTATTTTCTCACAATGTCTGCTGCTATTGAATAAAGTGAGAAAGGGAATGCAATATTCTCCTCCGATGTCCTTAATGAAATTCTAAGTTTCCGTCACGGAATAGGAAAATTTTGTAATTATAATTTATGTGCCAGTCATTCTTACCAACATAATAAATTTGAGTAATTCACAATCAAATTGGGAACTTCAGACTTTTTTTTGCTTTCTTTCGGATCAACAGCAGTAGGTGATGTGTGAAAGGCTGAACTTGATGGACGCATGTCTTTTATTCGGTCTATGTAAATACATTGCTACCAACCATTCCCGATGGCATGCCAATAGAGCGAGCAATATACATTGGGAAAGCCATCCTACATAAACACCCTCCCACGGATTCCTGGAAGGAAGGCAATTCTACCAGATGGTTCTTCCCATCACTTACTCTCTTGGCATGCCATCAAAAGTGATTGACAGCATGGTCTTACCTAGTACATGTTTGAGCATTTCACCACGTATTGAGAGACTGCCATTATGCCAACTCAACAGTCACAGCAGAAGGCCAATCATGCGATAGTCCTCACTGTGCAACAGCCATGGAGGAAAAATATGGCAGCGCCCGGAGCAGAAACTGATAAAGCAGCAGTCTGAGAGGTTTCCTCCAAGATACAATACTTCAAGAGAATTTGCACAGCAAGTGAACATGACCAACGCAAGTCCAATTACTGCCTTCAATACCTTGATCGTTAAGGCAATCTTAATAAGCTCCTACAAGAGCCCAATATCAACTTCACTCTATTTGGTCTTATTCTGGTGTGACGCACAGAAATTCTGTCTATTGGGAACAAAATTCATTTGCAAATGTCCCCCAGATTGTGCTCTTAAACGTTTCAATGCTTTAGACATTTCAGCCAAGATGCTGAACCTGAGCAGCTGGAATTCCTGTCTGGACTACAGAGGCCCAGCTAATGTACATCTGAAGTTAGGGCTGCAACTAACGATTATTATCATAAATCGATTAGTCAGCCGATTAATCGGATAAAAGAAAAACACTCAAAATGCATATTTTCCGCACATAAAAAGGTACACGAGCACCTGGTCAGTGTTGGATCGATGCTGCGTTCGCATCTTAAGTGCATGTCTGCTTTCTCCCCAAACGAACGCTGCGACAAACACTCAGGAGGAGGGTCCGGAGGTGGAAGGGAGTGACTTTGCGCCAGCACCTTGACCTGAGTGTGAGAGGGAGTGGGTTTGGGCAAAAGACCAGACCTGAGTGTGTGGGAAAGGACCGGAAGGGTGAGAATGGCAACTACAGACTAAAAAGGGTTTTCTTTGCCGATGATGCACATGCTGCCAAAGTCACCAATATCGCAGCGCCACACACGTCATTTCATAGAATGAATATACAAAGAGTGACAGGAGAAGCTTCACAGTGCATCTTCTGCTGTTGCTCTTTGGATTATAATTTTGTGAAACGCTGGCATTTATCAACGCTATGAATGATTTTCGAGGTTATTTGCAAACACTGGCATATTGTGATTAACCCTTCCTGTAAAGTTTCGCCTTTATATCTGCGCTATAAGCTCCAAGTGTTTCAAATTTGAATTTCCAAAATGCCTCTCTGCGTTTCAGCAAGCATTGAGACCCATCAAATCACCACAAAAAAAAGTCTGCTGGCCTGCATTGCATACATAGATGAATCCACAGCGCACACAGACCGCGTGTTCCAGTGACAACACAATCACAATGCTTTACTGTCCAGAGCAGGAAGAAAAATTGCTGAAACATATTTAAGTATGTAAAAGCCATGCAAACATTTGTATATAGTATTGCTGAGAAAAATCCTGAATTTTAGGAGCCGGTTACATACCCCTGGGGTTTTCCATACCCTGTTCTAGTCCATTTCTTATGGCAAAGCTAAATAACACAAACAACAACACAACGCCTAACAAAAACACTTGCAGGAGCTGTCGCTGTGTTTTGAAATCAATGTATTGTTTGTGTAAACGTTAAACAAGGTCTTACCGTGTTTCAGTTTCTGTATAAGAGCATCATTGTCATCCAACTTCAACTCGTTCACTTTGTCTATCAATCCTTCAATGTCACCCATACCTTACAAGTACAAAATAAAGGTGTTAGTTTTGCTTGAAAAGAACTGCACTACTACACAATAAAAAATAAAAAAACCTTGGACGAGGTTTCCCCCCCCCCTTAAAATAATAGCATTTATATGAAAGATAAGGTGCATAGTTAACTCTTAAATGTAGTGGTAAAAGAAATTTCTGCGCAAATTGTTATTATAAGATGGCGTATAAAATGAGAATTTGTGCTTTTTTCATATATTCAATCATCTTTACAGAAATATTCTCGGGATGGAAATTTCTAGAGACTGAATGGAGCACCATATTGTACATTATTTCACAATTGCATGTGTAAAAAGCATAAGGGGAGGGATACCCTTATTTCAAAAACAGAAATATGAACGCAATAGATATAAAAAAATTATAGACTATCCTACACAAAGTATAGAATTTGCAGTGAAACCTTTAAATAGAATACCAGCAGAAATGAAAAATAAATTCTGTTTATGGTCAAGATGTCTGCATAGAAAAAGTACAGTAATGCATTATATCTGCACAATACGGGGGTTTTCAGCAATAACAGCAAAATGAATCTTATCCTTTTACAGCAGCGAGTCATCCCACAGCTCGCTCTCTAGTCTGTCCTTTCCCTGGCACTTGTAATTGAACGATAAAGCTTTCTATTTTGAATGCAAGTTTGGCGTGGCTCCTTTCTACTCATTTACACTAATATACAGGTGTGACATGAGGGAGATCTAGAGGAGCATTTCTAATATAAAAGGAAGAACATCAATCCTGTATTAAAAAGAGAGGTGTAAGTGGGGTTTCAGTTTACATGTTATTTAAGGTTAAGAGCAAAAAGGACTTGTTGCACTATTTTGGATGTGAAGGAGTTAATTATCACAAAATATTTCCTTTAAAATTCAGTCAGACATGATTGTGGTAAGACAGTAATGGGGAATCTTTGCACCCCAGAATTTTCTGAACTGCATCTCCCATGATGCTCAACAAGTCTTACATGCCACTAAGCATTATGGGACTTCTAGTTCAGAAACATCTGGGGTGCCAAGGTTTGCCATCAGTGTGGTAGGATAACATGTAGAATGTGCAGTCCTGGAGCCATGCGAGTCAAAGACACTATGGCTCGAATGAATGATCCTCTCGGCCAACCCAATAGGATGCAGGCTGTGAAAGGAAGAACATAATATGGATAGATCAGAAAAGTTGCTTACCAAGGAGTTTGCTAATGAATGGCTGTGTTTTAAATGGTTCAAAATCATCTATGTGTTCACCCGTTCCAATGAAAATGATTGGACTCTTTGTTGCAGCAACACTGTGGCACAAAAACAAAATAAGACGTGAAAAAATAAAGATGCATACATTCACACACAGGAGTACAACATGTTGCATCTGTTACAAGGCTGATCTTGCTACAAGAGCGTAAATAAAATCATCTGCACCACGGGTATTACGCTACACGTTTAGTTTACAGCAAAAATATAAATTTAAACTAAAATGCTGTACCCAGAAGCCATGCCAATCAGAAGTCCAAGAATGTACATCTCTCAATCCAATGTGTGAAAAATTAAGGCCGGCCGAGCGGCCTGCAAGAGCCAGAGGACGGTCACCGCTGGAGCTCAGGGCCGAAGTAGGAGGATGTAGGTGAGTATGTTGCCTACACATACTCACAAACATCGGCCCCGAGTCTTCCACCGGTGGCAGTCCTCCTGCATTCAGTGTCCTCACTCCGTTGGTCGCTGGTATGACGCCACGAAAGCCTTTGACCCTGGGTCAAAGGCTTTCGTGACATCATACCGGCGACCAACACACAGAGCGGGCACTGGAGGACAGCCGAGCAGCCTACGAAAGCCGGAAGACTGTCACCGCTGGAGCTCAGGGCCGAAGTAGGAGGATGTAGGGGAGTATGTAGGTGCAACCGATCAACCATGCGAACCTGGGCCTGGAGGCCCGGCCGAGCAAGCTGCTCGACTGGCCTCCAGGCACAGCCGAGCCAGGGGCTTGCCTGAGCCTTGAAGGCCCAGCCGAGCCAGGGGCTTGCCTGAGCCTTGAAGGCCCAGCCGAGCCAGGGGCTTGCCTGAGCCTTGAAGGCCCAGCCGAGCCAGGGGCTTGCCTGAGCCTTGAAGGCCCAGCCGAGCCAGGGGCTTGCCTGAGCCTTGAAGGCCCAGCCGAGCCAGGGGCTTGCCTGAGCCTTGAAGGCCCAGCCGAGCCAGGGGCTTGCCTGAGCCTTGAAGGCCCAGCCGAGCCAGGGGCTTGCCTGAGCCTTGAAGGCCCAGCCGAGCCAGGGGCTTGCCTGAGCCTTGAAGGCCCAGCCGAGCCAGAGGCTTGCCTGAGCCTTGAAGGCCCAGCCGAGCCAGGGGCTTGCCTGAGCCTTGAAGCCCAGCCGAGCCAGGGGCTTGCCTGAGCCTTGAAGGCCCAGCCGAGCCAGGGGCTTGCCTGAGCTTGAAGGCCCAGCCGAGCCAGGGGCTTGCCTGAGCCTTGAAGGCCCAGCCGAGCCAGGGGCTTGCCTGAGCCTTGAAGGCCCAGCCGAGCCAGGGGCTTGCCTGAGCCTTGAAGGCCCAGCCGAGCCAGGGGCTTGCCTGAGCCTTGAAGGCCAGCCGAGCCAGGGGCTTGCCTGAGCCTTGAAGGCCCAGCCGAGCCAGGGGCTTGCCTGAGCCTTGAAGGCCCAGCCGAGCCAGGGGCTTGCCTGAGCCTGGAGGCAGGTCCAGCCGCTTGCTCAGCTGGCCTCCAGGATCAGGAGAGTCCCTGGCTCGGCCTCCAGGTTCTCATGTCTGATTTTCAGCCGAATTGATCCTGAATTTTCGGTTTCGGATGGAAATTTCCGCTTCGCTGCATCCCTACATTCAAGCTCACCACATGTACTATTTCACATACAAAAAAATAAAAATGGTAAAAATAGAATACTTACGCGCTAAGTGCTCCACCTCCTTTTGCATGACCATCAAGCTTAGTCACAATGACAGAGGCAACATCTACTTTGTCTTTGAAGGCTTTGGCTTGAGATTCGCAGGCCTGTCCAATGGAGGCATCCATAACGTACACAATATTATCAGGTTGCTAAAATGTAAAACACCAATTAGCAAATTCTGAGAAGAGAAAGGATGAAAATGGCTACATTTGAATGCAGCCTACATAAATATAATGATCATGTCAATAATTATTTGTATCATGCACATTTTGCAGCAGGTTTCTAGATCTTGAAATGTTTTCTAACTGATCCTGGCAATCTTGTGTGCGATTGGCTTTATCAAACAAATAAATCCATGCATTGGCAAAAATATCCTGAAAAACTAGTCATTTAAATTGTCTTTTATGGCTAAGAGGAACATCCAGGGTCCCTTATTTAGCCCAATAACCTGGCCATGCTATTATGATGAAGGCTAGGTGACCTTCCCAATATTACCACACCTGCAGCAAAATATGCTAATAACTGGTTTAAAAATATGCTGATGTAGGTATCCCATTCTGCCTACACGGTTTCATCCACCCAATAATTTGTGGATGGGGGGCACCTGGTTAAAAGGCTGTATCCGTTTGATTCCCGACTATTGCTTTTCCCTTTACTCGTGGTATGGCGACGAGGGATTTAGGTTTTAAAGCTAGTAAGAAAAGACTTGTGGGTGCCTAGGACTCCAAACTTACAGCCCATCATAACCATGAACCTATCAATAATCAACACCCAAAACAAAAGCAGGAGATTTTGATTTGGAGCAATGATGAGGACGATTCTAAACAAATAAAAAAATCCCAAGTCATGCATGCTCACAGCATGAAAATGAATCATCCGGGTGTTCTGCTTTTCGGGTTACTGACAATCCTCAATATTTGGAGTAAACATTTCATAGGAAACTAAAGTAATCACACCATTCTCATTTTTCTAGCATGTCGCGACGGGAGACACACAGATTGGATCTTACTATAGCATTGGAAACTTGAAGCATCTCCTCAAACAAGGAATCTTCTTGTTTGTGACGTCCGCTGGTATCCACAATGATGATCTCAAAGTTTTCATTCTTAAATTTCTCCACGCCTTCATAAGCAATGTTCACCGGGTCCATTTCTGTGTAACTGGAGGCAGATTAATGAATGAATAAACAGAGGCCTTCGAATTAGAACATCGATCAGTTTAGCAGATTCACTGGCCGCTGTGCAGATCCATTAGCTATTCTTCTTGTAAGTGAAAATGTCACCTCTCCGAGCCTTTCCAGAATATACTCAAGGCAGGGAAATCACTTGAATTTATCAGTTGTCACCCATAGCACAGAAAAGATGAGCGCATGCAAAATTTAAAGAGAAATGCTCAGACTTTACTATATAAATCTCTGTACAGAAATGTTTTACTGTGAGCTACAAAGCTCATCAATAGATACTTCTAGTATACAGGTTTCTGAACAGCTTACAGACTGTTGATGGGCCATAAGTTACCTGCCGTAGAAAGGTATTCTAGCTTTAGTAGCGTTCTGTTTCAACTGATCAAAGGCACCTAAGAAAATAGGATGAAATGCACACATTAACCGTTGGCAACGACTTTCAGAAAAAGGACATCATTATGGAGATAAACTCCCCAGTGACACATCTAAATAAATAATATAACAATTACTTGTTTGATCGTTTTACTAGAACGACACTCAAGCTACCATGACCCCACATAAAAGGGATACCCCAAGGAAAAACGAACTATTAACCCCACCTGTTTCTCGAACCGCTCCAATTTTAACCCTAGAGTATGTTTATTACTTATCTTCTCTCCAGCATTAGGCTCAGACTCTGTCCCCTTTCTCTCCGGAGCTTGTCAAGTGACTGAAGCTTATTCTTGCTTTTTATTATTATATATATATATATACACTCACCTTTTGTCCTTCGCCGCACGCTACTCCTCCACTTTGGTTCAGGGACTACCAAACCAGGAAATCCCTAAAGCTTTACCACGCAACTTGCGTTTCTTAGCAACTTGCACAGTGTAGGAAGTGGAGCCGCAAACTCAGCACCGCTATGAGACTTGCGCACTTTACATACACAATTTTCATAGCACCTGTGCAGATCAATGCTGCATGTGCATAAGCATAACCGACCGGTAGGCTGCATCTCTGAACCCACTCTTTAGCGATTGGTCTCAGAGGGTGACGCTGGCTTGCTCTCTACGAGCTGAAGTCACTAGTGACCAGCATCCGGGAAATTATAAAATCCCAGCTTCCCAGATTAGGGCAGAAGGGATGGGGTGGGGCAGAAGGGATGGGGTGGGGCAGAAGGGATGGGGTGGGGCAGAAGGGATGGGGTGGGGCAGAAGGGATGGGGTGGGATGGGGTGGGATGGGGTGGGATGGGGTGGGGGAGAAGGGTGAGCACTCCTCTCATCTACTTAAGTATAATGTCCCTTTAACAGTTAGTTAGCAAGATGCATGTCGAGTCATTCTATGCACCCTGACCATTTTAGCTATTTAAGCCCCCAACCCCTTTTATTATTACTGTGTGAAGGGAGCAGTTTAGTCCACCCACACGGCAGTCACTTGGCAGATGGGATCTGAATATCCTGCCTGCCAGGGGACCAACTCAGGGACGCTTTGCTTGCTGACATCATCCTCTCTCCAAACGCTCGATGCAGAGAGCATTGATTTAGTGCTGCATGTAATTTGCATACAAAAAGTATGTGAGTTCTGTGTAATGCGCAATATGCTATGTAAATTGCATGAGAAGATGTAGGGACCTCTGCATTTCAGAAGCCCTGAGCCAAAGTGGTGGAGCAGCCCAGCGCCGAGATACAAAAAATGATTGGGTAGAGGCTGTCAGCAGCAGCATCTGCTTAATTATTTAAAGGGGGTGGTAAATTTTTATAGAGCAGCCTTTTAAGTAAAGTGGACACAATTCATCAACAGTCACCGTGAGTCATCTTGCAGCCGCAGTAGCCCTTACTTTGACCCGTTTTCATATTTGACACGTTCAGTTAATGTCGGCATGATGTTTCGCTTGTAACGATCGTTTGGGTGGTGCTGACCAAGCCCATATAAACATACCTTAGGTTTAAACTGCAAATTGTGTTATGTTTTTGTCCAAACTTTTGTATTTGAACTGTAGACATTGATTCACAACTGAACAAAACCTTGCACTCATCTATGAGTATGATGTAAGAAGACGTAGCTAAACGTAGCTAAAAATCCAGTTCTAGCCATAAGCTTTAGTGAATCTAGACCAGCGATCTCAAACTCTGACCCCCCCAAGATGTTTCTGTACTACTAGTCTCATGACTCTCTGGCCAAGATCTAATACACTTAAAGAATTCTGCGAATTTTAGGCAGGAAACATCAAGATCTATACAAATTTGTTCATGTAAGCAGGTTATGGAATGAGGTCAGGCTTTTTCATCCAATTGCCATTTTATTCTACAATTAAGTTTTGCGAACACATATTATATTTCAAATGTCACAATTATGTTTTTTCCAACAAAGCGAGCATTGTAGTGACAGTTTGTCAAGTTCGTGGACTTTAAAAATTATAATTGAACAAGAAAAACCGAATGACAAAGCAAAAGAAAACTCACCTGCTCTGAATGTGTCCGCACATATCAAACAGGTCTTCCAGCCTTTCCTCTGATAGTAATATGCAAGCTGCACAAAAAGACACAAACTTGTGTTACAATTCACACCTTAATGTCCATATTAAAAGCAGGCACTAACAAAACTATGAAAAGCAAGAAAAATATGTAGAAGACACACACAGAATGTCCACGGCTTTCAGATTTGTGGGAAGGACAAGACAGAATCACAAGGGATAAACAAATCTAATAAAGATGCGGAAAAACAAGAAGTCCAAAGGAGAGGCAACTGGAGCATTACTATGTCCAGAGGTACCAGAAAGCTATGAAGGCTTGCAACCAGGTAGAAAGGTTGGAGGTCAGTAACTCAAAACATAGAACTAACAGAAGTACGATACAAAAGAAAAGATTGGAGGAAAAGCCGAAGAACTGAAGAAGATCCAGGAGCAAGCAAATGATCCAAGATTAATTTACTGGAAGCTCATGGACAGATGGAGGTACCAGAGCTACGCAATAAAGAGAAATACGAGGATAATTGCAAAGGAGTCAAATTCACAAAAGGGAAAAAAAAATAATAAGTGTGGAACTGGGCCTATTATTGAAAATATGCAGTTCCCTTGAAATCTTCCGTGGCCTAGACTATTCGGGCATCTAGGACACCTCAGGTGGAGTCTAGACTGACGCAGGGGTTGTTGACCAGCTCTGCCAAGCATGACATCACATAGGGGAAAAAGACCACCAAGAAATCATACCAGGGAGACGGACTCTGCCAGCAGGATATCCGACATTCCCTAGGGAACGGATAGCAACCCACCACAAAGTCTCTCCACCCTTTCTTTCCCCTTGCTATTTCTGCTTGAAAGACAGTTTTAGCTTTCCCTGGCTTCTGCAGAGTGTGGAGGACCTACAGAATCTTGGACCGGGGACTAGGAGTGAAATAAGGACTGGATCCCCTGAAGAGGACACTCACAGCTGCTGCACATATGTGTATCCCGGTGGCTGCGGCTTGTTTTTCTGATCTGTTTGTCAATGACACAGGATGACTACCTAACATCTACTAAAGGGGACATCAGGCACATGGTCACCAACATGTGCATATTTTGGAACGTTGATATTCTAGAGATTCACATAGAGGTGGTCCCAGTGCAGGACCAGGTGACGGCAGTCCAGGAGCATGCTAAAGGAACCAAAGCTGCACAGGCCTGTCTCTAGACCAAGGTCGAGTCTCTTTACACACAGGTGGAAAATCTATCCAGGGCCGTGGACGCGTGCAACTGTAGGCACAACATACGCATAGGGTGGTCCTCAAAATTATACCTCTAGAGGCAGTTTTGGCATTTGCAAACCAGCTTGCAGGACATATTCTTCAGCTGTCACCGGGATAATCTGAGGTCTCTGGATCAGTAGTACGCATTCGTAAGGTGACAGGCACCCAGACGGATACCAACGCTATTGCAAGAGAGGTGTCCATTAAATCATTGCTATTTCTAGTGCCCATGGCATCACCGGCTTTGAATCAATCTGTCTGACCCTGTATAATGAGTCCTGATGAGGATGGCGTGGAGGAGGATCCGGAAAGTGACAGCCCATCTGCGAGACTCTCACCTGCTCTGAAGCCTGTGATATGTGGTCCTCACCAAGAAGCAATAGACCACTTGAATCCAGGCTGAATGAGCACTTACGTCAGTCTCTAACATTTTGGTATTTGGACACGGATATGCTGATCCGATAGCATACTTTTATTATTGCATATCTGAAACTGTTCTGCATGACGAAAACTCATTAAGATATATATATAAAAACAACTAGAGAAAAACGAGCATCTCCCATAAGGTCTCTTACCTTTGAACAAGTTGTTGTTTTTCCACTTCCTTGTAAACCCACAAACATAATGACATTTGGTTTTCCTTTAGTGGGTGTCCATGCTTTAACTCCGGGGTCCACCAGCTGCAAAAAACAAAAGATCAGTAGCTCTGCAATATCTTCATATAGTGGACTTTTATAGCACCAAGGCATACCGTATACTCCAAAGTGCTCTACAAACGATTGAAACTCAAGGTATACATAGATACACAGACATACAAACGATGGCAGGGTCAACTATAGGAAAGACTCCAGAAAATGTTTCAAGAGTAAGAATGTGTAATTTACCTTGACAAGTTCTTTGAAGACAGCGTGTTGAATCATTTTACGCTTATTCAGGCCAGATGCCATTTCCTCCAGGTCGATAGCAGACCTAAATATATCAAACCACAATGTTCAACATCACTAGTCTCCAAAGATATAAAAACGTTTGAGAAGTGCGTACGTACGAAACATACAAACAATCCGACAAATCAATACTCAAGATATTTAATGATTTGCAATTAAATCATGTTTTTCCTCTTGACCAACAACGCAGTTAACAGTAAATTATACTCACCAGCAAATTAAGTATTATTTTTATTGTTGAACTGGACACAAAAATCAGGGTAGCACATTCCCAGGCTAGAAATACTAAAGGATTAATTATGACACCTGACAGATTTCCTCAGAAAGTTCTTATCGCTTCATATTCTGAATGACATACACCACGGCTGATCATTGTTAGCAACACTAAAATGCTGAATAGCTGTAGTAGGTTGTGTCTGTTTGATGCTGGTGCACATGATATGACAGCATTTTAATATGCAGGATGTTACAATGCCGAAACAGTTTGTGATCTATAAAAGAACCAAGATTTGAAGCAGCTCTACAAGCTTCTTTACAATTTAAATGATGAGGGAAAAACATCAAACCACGGCTAGTACAATTCTGGTTGCAAGAGTGGTGACGGTGCAAGAAACCGCATGAAAGACCAGACGTGGAAGGTTCCTTTGCTCTCGAAAAACAAAAATACAGATGGTATGCATCGATGAGGACATGAAATCTTTGGTTTCGTATAGAAGAATCTGCATAATGGATTACCCATCTTAGAATGCTCATTTTATAAGGATTTTATAAGGATTTTATTACATTTTAGCCTTTTACTTTGCAGGTTGGTCCAGTCACTTGCTAACCCTTGGCACCAAAGAGATTTAAACAAACTACTGCTAATATGCAAAGAGATAAATAATATATTAGAATACTTCTATACAAAAGGCCACTGTAATAGAAATTGTGTGTGTGTGTGTGTGTGGGGGGGGGGGGTGGACGGACAGACTGGACCCCAGCTTAAAGACCAGACCCCTAACTGTTACAGTGTCCGCCCCTTCTCCCACATAAGGAAGATCTGCAGCAGCTTTCCTCTCTCCACATCGCTCAGCCAGAACTTGAGGGAGTGCTGTATAACTCCAGGTATCTCTCCCTAAAACACAGCTCAGTGCAGGGAAGAATAATGATCTTTAATTTGAAATGGGGCCAGTTTATAAGGGAAAAGGGAAGGGGTGAGGTAAAGTGACATAATCAACACACGGTCTACACAAAGGGGAATAAAAATCACTTCAAGAGACACAGATATCTGAGTTTATAATAGACCAGATTAACACATTATCAACAGAAGATCAAACAATTAAACAGACAGCACGAACAATAGCTTTAAATAGGAGGATTTAAACTAAATTCTTAAAACACCACCAGATTTAAGATAGCTACACACTTAACGTTAACCCTTATAATGCACACTCTGTTTGCGTTGGTTTTTCTACAATGGTCCACTGTCCCTTGGAAGGAGGCCAACATGCACACATCTCCAACAAGCACAGAGGCCTTATATAGTGTGGGCAAGGGTGAAACACATGCCAAAGAGGGTGAGGGCACCAAGATGCAGGGAGCTTTGGTTACAGCCACTTTGAAATATTTCACTTACTTCACATTTTCTCTGAGCTGTTTTACAAGTTTAATGTTCACGTCAGCTTCCAGTAAAGCTGCGCAGACTTCTTTCAGCATGGCACCGAGCACCTGGGCAAGGATAAAGCAAAACAGAATTTTAAGTCCGTCTCCAAATATGAAATTAATGTTAAGGGTGGCACATTATATTCAAGAGGGAAAAAAAAAAATTCTTGCCAGATAAATGGTTCATAATTTGTCACAGTTTAAAGAGTAAGAAATATGAAAAAAGTTGAACACATACAGAATAACCAAAACTATATATTTTTTGAACACACATGCAACTTTAAACCAAATCTGTGTGCAATCCGGGTTATCCCATTGTCTGCATATGGACGACATGCGCACTGATTGGCTATGGACTGAGCTTTAATGTGTTTTAGCCCCTTTTCGAGGGCACTGTTCTGTACAATATGACGTGCCCAATCTAAACAGGATGTGTCACCTTTGCATTAGAACAGCAAAGTATTACAAGAGAACATTTGTGAGAATCGCATCTTTTCTAAAAGGAGGAGTTTATATAAATGGCTTCTCATAGTTTTCAAATACTGGTCCCTAAAAAAAGTTGCTAGTCAGTAGCTTACCTCCTCATTAATGATTGTTGCATTGCTCAAGGAGCGCAGCGCCGACGTAATTTTTCGGCCTAGATCTGCCAAAACCATCTTGAATTCCTTTAGGTTTCACCCAAACTGCAAAAACAAAACACAATAGCATGAGGTTAATTGATGCATTGTATGTGTGTGTGTCTGCAATGTGCCAAAAATCTCTTTACAGGGTCAGTTCAACAAGATTTTAAAGTGCATCTGTGTTTGGCTCATCTGACAGGGAATTCTCTCCGGATATACTGTTTACGGGTTATTCACTAACCTCCGAATTGGTCCCGAATGGCAACAGGGAATTTCACTGACGTTTTTCTATTCACAAAGCTGTTGTTTTCCCCAAATACAGGTGAATTGACAGCGGAATACGGTGCAATTCGCCAGCACCAAGTGTCCCATTAAGACAATTGTGTCTTCTATTCACAGAACGACAAACTGCACCGAAATTGCCTTGGAATGCCCTGATTAGGGATGCACCGATAGCACTTTTTTAAGACTGAGTACCGATACTTTTATTTTATGTCATGTGAACGCTTTCCAATAAGAACAGACCTCATAAAAATGCCCCCAGCTCTCATGGATCATCACAAGATAGTTATCTGCCACCTCCACTCCCAGAGGTCCCCTCTGCCACTTCCTCCCAGCCACTGAGGAGGAAGCCAATTCCTTACTGTCCTCCTCACATCTCACCACGTGCCCGCTTGACCCCATTCCCTCACATCTTATTCCTCCCCTCTCCTCCTCCCTCACACACACATCTTCAACCTATCTCTCTCCACCGGCTCTTTCCCATCCGCCTTCAAACACGCGCTAGTTACCCCTTTACTAAAGAAACCATCCCTCGATCCCAACTCTCCATCCAACTACCGCCCTGTATCCCTGCTTCCCTTCACATCAAAGCTCATAGAAAAACTAGTTTTCAACCGCCTCTCCCTGTCCTCCAATTCCCTACTCGACCCACTGCAAATCGGGTTTCCGTCCCCTACACTCAACTGAAACTGCCCTCAAAGTCACCAACGAGCTCCTAACTGCTAAAAAACACGGACACTATTCTATCCTCATCCTGCTTGACCTCTCGGCTGCTTTTGACACTGTTGACCACCCCCTCCTTCTGCAGACCCAACTCTCTTGGTCTCTGTGACACTGCACTCGCTTGGGTTGACTCCTATTTATCCAACAGGTCCTTCGCTGGTAACTCATCCTCTTCATTGCCTCTATCTGTTGGTGTACCTCAAGGCTCTGTCCTTGGTGCTCTGCTCTTTTCCATCTACACCTCCTCCCTGGGCAAAATCATTAATAGCTTTGGCTTCAATTACCACCTCTACGCTGATGACACTCAGATCTACCTCTCTACCCCTGATCTCTCTCCCCCTGTCCTTTCCAAAGTCAGTGACTGCTTATCTGGCATCTCCTCCTGGATGGCCTCCCACCACCTAAAGATCAACATGTCCAAGACTGAGCTACTACTAATTCCTCCCTCTAATGCCTCCCCACCTCCTGACTTTTCCATCACGGTGGAGGGTATCACTATCTCCCCATCAAACCAGGTTCGCTGTCTCGGAGTTACACTTGACTCTGCTCTTTCCTTCATCCCCCACATCAAGTCTCTTTCCTCCTCCTGCCGATACCAACTGCGTAATATTTCCAGAATTCGACCATTTCTCACCGCTGTGACCAAAAAAACAACTAATCCATGCCCTGGTAATCTCCTGACTTGACTATTGCAATAATCTCTTATCTGGCCTCCCTCTGTCCCGCCTCTCCCCCCTACAATCCATCCTGAACGCCTACGCCAGGCTAATTCACCTCACCCGCCGCTCTGTCTCTGCCGCTCCCCTCTGCGAGTCCCTTCACTGGCTCCCCATCTACTGCAGAATTAAGTTCAAAATCCTTATCCTTACCTACAAAACCCTCACTAACTCAGCTCCCCACTACCTGTCCTCACTAATCACCAAATACACCCCAGCCCGCTCCCTAAGGTCAAACAGTGACCTGCGCCTAGCTTCTCCCCGCATCACCTCTTCCCATGATAGACTGCAGGACTTCTCACGCGCAGCCCCCATTCTCTGGAACACTCTCCCTCGTACTGTCAGACTTTCCCCTAACTTCTCTTCCTTCAAACGCTCCCTTAAAACATTCCTATTTAGGGAAGCCTACCACCCAACTCACTGACGCAACCATCAATTACTCTCACCTTGCAGTCCACTCCTCCTGTTTCCAACCCCAACCCTTCTAGATTGTGAATTCCTACGGGAATAGGGCCCTCATCTCCTCCTGTACTGTTTGTCTAAAGTTGTTCAATGCATTGTAACCCTGTCTATACTGTGCTTGTAGTACAGCACTGCGGAATATGCTGGCGCTTTATAAAGAATAAATAAAAATAATAATGCCCCCCAACTCACATGGATAATGCCCCCCAGCTCTGTGTGTATGTGTAATATATCACACACACACACCCCAGACCAGACATCGAGCATTCGGACAGCCGCCCTATCGGCATTCGGATAGGCCCTGCAGCTGCTCTCCGCGATCATACTTACCTTCCTGAGCGACGCCGGCAAAGTTTCCACACGTGCGCTCGTTGGAAGGCCCCCAGCCGCGACCACGTGATCGCGGCTGGGGGCCTTCCAACGAGCGAAGACTTTGCCGGCGTCGCTCAGGAAGGTAAGTATGATCGCGGAGAGTGCCAGGTGAGCTGGGGGCCATTATCCACGAGCTGGGGGGCATAATCCACGAGCTGGGGGGGGGCAATATCCACGAGCTGGGGGGGGCAATATCCACGAGCTGGGGGGGCAATATCCACGAGCTGGGGGGGGGCAATATCCACGAGCTGGGGGGGGGCAATATCCACGAGCTGGGGGGGGGCAATATCCACGAGCTGGGGGGGGGGGAAATATCCACGAGCTGGGGGGGGGAAATATCCACGAGCTGGGGGGGGGAAATATCCACGAGCTGGGGGGCAATATCCACGAGCTGGGGGGGGGCAATATCCACGAGCTGGGGGGGGGCAATATCCACGAGCTGGGGGGGCAATATCCACGAGCTGGGGGGGGGCAATATCCACGAGCTGGGGGGGGGCAATATCCACGAGCTGGGGGGGGCAATATCCACGAGCTGGGGGGGCAATATCCACGAGCTGGGGGGGGGCAATATCCACGAGCTGGGGGGGGGCAATATCCACGAGCTGGGGGGGGGCAATATCCACGAGCTGGGGGGGGGCAATATCCACGAGCTGGGGGGGGCAATATCCACGAGCTGGGGGGGGGGCAATATCCACGCGCTGGGGGGGGCAATATCCACGAGAGCTGGGCGCATTTTTATATGAGGTCTGTTCTTATTGGAAAGTGGTCACGACATAAAATAAAAGTATTGGTACTCGGTATCGGGGAGTACTTGAAAAAAAGTATCGGTACTCGGTGTCTTAAAAAAGTGGTATCGGTGCACCCCTAATAGAAACATAGAAAATGTTGGCAGATAAGAACCTTTCGGCCCATCTAGTCTGCCCAATTACATGGATACTTTACCTGGATTTATCTTTTGTTTAGGATAGCCTTATGCGTATCCCATGCCTGCTTAAATTCAATTACTGTTTTGGCCTCTACCACTTCTACTGGAAGCCTGTTCCATGTATCCACCACCCTCTCAGTAAAATAATGCTTCCTGATGTTACTTTTAAACCTTTGCCCCTCTAATCTAAGACTATGTCCTCTTGTTTTGCTACTTTGTTTCCTTTTAAATATACCCCTTCCTCTACCTTGTGGATTCCCTTTACGTATTTAAATGTTTCTATCATATCTCCTTTGTCTCATCTTTTTTCCAAGCTGTACATGTTAAGATCATTAAGCCTTTCCTGGTAACTTTTCTCCTTCAAGCCATACACCATTTTAGTAGTTATATAATTGGGAAGACGTTGCTTATGGAAGAGACCTGACTGGAATACATATAATACATTGGGAGTTACAGATGGTGCTGGAGCCCCAGTAAAACAGCTGGGCACAGAGAAGGGGGGGGGGTTACTATGGCGTAAGAACTAAAAGAGGATGCAGAGTGAGGTGTGTCAGAGATAAACGTCACAGACAGCATTACCCGTGTGAAATCAGGCCCCCGGCTGGGGGTCCTATGGCCTGCCCGGGCTCGCTGTTCAAGCCCCAGATGGGACCGGGCGTAATTCCGTGGCTGTATGTGTCGAAAAGTAACGCTCCGGTTTCTGGACACAAAAAAATCCCCACAAAATAAAAAAAAAACACGTAGGGAAACGGCCGTCTGTAAATCCAGAGACACCTGACTTCCGCTGTGAGTGTAACGTCACCACATTCAGCGAATCCCTGACCTTCCGGCCAATTCCACATCCGGGGCAAAACAGCTGATACCATAGAGCGCCGACTGGAGATTCTGTTCGTTCTATCCAGTGGCACCCGATCTCTCTATGACTTGCGCCGCCATCTTTGTACACCCACTACGTTTATCTTTCATTAGCTCACAGGATGGATTTTGCTGAGGCTCAAGGTGCTATCCTCAGTCTTCTGGGACAGGTTTCATCAGACGCCCTCCCTAAGGTCATCCACTGGATGAAAACGAGCAGTAAGCAGCCACACAGTTTCCTCTTTCCTAATAAAACATTAACTTGTGTTTAATGCCATGTATTGTGAGCAGGAGATTGATTGAATAAGGTCTGCAGTGTACTGTGTATAGGAATCGTCAATAACGCTCAGAGCGATGAAGCACACAATTCCCTGATGTCTCCAATAGCTCGCTGTTGTCGCCAAGCGTGTCTCCGCTGCCGGTATCTACGAGTGGCTCCTAATATGAAGTCTCGACAGTAATTCAGTGGTTTGAGGTGGCAGCTATGGGTTAATCTTTTAGGCTGGGGTCAGACGAACGCAGTGCAAACGTGCGTTTAGCCGCACTTTATTACGGCCGTGGTAGCAGCAAATGACGTCTAACGCAGGCCCACGCACGAAGTACGGCCGCACGAAAATTCAACCGCGCAACGCAAGCGGCAAACGAACGCATTTTTGCAAGAACGTCGAACCGCTAGTACTGACGTACAGAGTGCGCTGCGTCCGCATAGCACCATGTGTGTGTGATTAGGAGACATTAGACGCTGCTCATGTCCGGCCAACATAACGTCCAGACACCCAAAGTTTCCTGGTTTGGATCCGTAAAAAATCACGGCCGTAATTGCGCATCGTATGACCGCTATCGCATATTCCGTGAAAAAGTACGTCCATGTGTTTGGACGCACCTTTGTACGGACGATGCGAAAAATGCGTTCGTCTGACCCTAGCCTTAGTTAGAACTACTGCATGAAGAAGAGCAGAAAAAAGCAGAATAAAAATATATTGCAATTAATAACTCTGCGTGAATTCTCCGTGAACATGTAAGATATGCAGCTGGTCCCCGTCTTCTGCATCTTTGCCTCTTGCCTCCCACCCAAGGCCAGGAATTGCTGCCCCAGCCAAGAAGTGTTAGAATTATTTTTTTTTGCATTAAGCAATCCTTTGTTCCCCTAGCTGTCCAGTGTAGATAACCAAGTCACGTAACGAGGAGCTGGCTTATGTATGCAATGTAATATAACCTGTGATTTCTGGACGGCTTGTCACTTGGGGTTGCGGACAGAAATCCCACCTGAGTCCCGGCCGACCGGTAAAAAAAAAGCTGTTTTCTTGCATCTGGCTTGAGGCCATCCATCATTGAGCGTCTCCGTCACTCGAGCGCTAACATTTCTGGCGCTAACAGTTGAGTCATAGTACAGCCGGTAACAGGAAGCCGCAAGCAGGAATCTCAAACTCTGGCCCTCCAGATGTTTCTGAACTACAACTCCCTGAATTATCGGGCCATTTATTCCGTTCAAAAAGTTCTGGGAATTGTAGGCAATACTCCTCTAGGAGCGCGAGTTTGATATCCCTGTGCTAAGGGATATTGACTTGCACTGATATTTCCCTATAGCAGCTCCCTGTTGCCATGTAGTTGGAATAGATCCATATGAATTTTGTCGGAGGAAACCTCTTCAAAATAAAAAGTCGAGTTAGTAGGTGGCAGCATGGTTTTTACTTTAAACGTAGAAGGCTAAGAGGAAAAAATAGTTTTCTTTCGCTTCTAGATGAGAAATCAATGTACTTACCTCTTTTTTTTTTAACTAGCTTCTCTCACCTGTCCCAATGCAAAGTCAATTCCCTTCTGGGAGCGAACTGAGCATGCTTGAAATGTGCTGAAATGGGGCAGTTTTCATAAAAGTCCCAAATTCTTGACACGCTTCTTTACTCTCAAAACCATCCCTAGTTAGCCATCAGAGAGTAGAAACGCCAAAATATGACTTTACTACTATGCTTTAACACTTCACATACATTTTTAAGTAATGAAAGTAAACAATGACGAAAAGGATGCCATAATAGCTGTTACTGATCCCAAGTGATTTTTTTTTAAACATTTATAATTGTGTTTTACAATTTTATTGGTGGGTCATCAATTCCATTGCTTTATACACGCCATGGGCAGCACATGAAAGGGCTCACGCTGTATGTAGAATTCATATGCTGCAGGGCTGATATCACTTTGCAATATAAATAACACTTGCAGCATATGAATTATGCATACTGCAGGGAGCACTTTTATTCATCATCGATTACCATGTAGAAGCTGCAATTGTCTCAGGAATAGTCAAAGATTTGGGGTCCTTACAGCTGGATCACCCATATGAGGTGTTTATGATTAAATGTTCTCACCTTACCTCCAGCAGCACTCTCCTTATTGGCCTTCATGAAACTATTATTTTTGTACTGGTACCTCCTGGTGTTGTTCGATGCAAAGGAACACTGCCGACACTTATCCAAAAGGGGGATCCGGTACCCCTTCAACTTTACCGGCTGCGAGTGTCCGAGAGGTGACACCTGGAAATGTGAGTGCACACTTTATATGATATATGAACTTCAGTTGTTTTAAACTGGCTGCACCACGTTTTCTGTCCTCTGTTTTCTTTGAGGCAAGAAGACTAAAAAAGACTTAGAAAGAAAGAACTTTGCCTTTGCTTGAAGGAAGCGCCATATCTACCGCAATTTTCCTTCAAAACTATTATTTTTGTACAGCAGACTATGTTTAGTGAAATTGAACGTGCACAATATTGACACCGCCAGGTGTACTACTCCCACACCTATCACTTTCCTTATTTTTATCTGTTACAATTATTATTTTTGTGCTCATTGTATAATATGTTTTTTTTCTTTATGTTTGAAGGTGAACTTGAAGATCTGACAACAAGTAACAATGATATAATCCTGAAAAGTATATCTGAGGATCTGCGAAGCTGCTTGCCTGTAGAAGCAATGGTTGGAACCGAGAGCCGAACAATGCAAGTGGTGAGCAGGGGGGGGGGGTACATTGAGATTTCTCTCGTTTTCAAGTATGTCAAGCATATACAAAACATTCAGTATAAAAATTTGAAAGTGAAAAATTTATTTTATTATTTGCTAAAATAAAAACTGTGATCATCTGATCCCACTCATTTTTTCTTAAATAACTGAAGAGAATAATCGTCTCCAATTGTCCGTCCTTAACCCCTAAGACCCTGTCTTAGGCACACCTTGAGTTAACTCTCCTTCTGCGCAGGGAGAGAGAAATCCTTTCAAAAAAGGACACACGAGGCATGTAATTTTGTCTGGCAATTTCTCTCTGCCTTCCAACGTTTTTTGACGCATATTTATGCTTCTAACAAAAACGTTGTCTCTTTATTTCATTGGTTAGCATTTCAAAACATAACATAGTTCATTGGCCAGTTTCAATACAGGTCTGGTGACACATTTCTAGACAGTCCCGTGGCCTCGGCATGTGATTTCTTGAGATATCAGCATTTCTTAAGACATCAGCACTTTTTTAAGACATCAGCACTTTTTTATCACTTGAGAGAAACATTTGCAAACATCAGTATCCTTGCCTTTCTTAAAACATTTGCAAACATCTTGAGAAGTGAACCTTAGTCCTATAATACTGCTGATTATCAATTTATCTTAAAACTATTTCTTATATTTTAAACCTTAATTTATCTATTAATATTATAATTCCTGGGGTGTTATTTAACTACTTATAGGGTCCTTCTTATAGGTTAGCAGATGGTGGTCTGAGGATTCCTTTTCCTTCAATCCCCTCTTAGAATCATAGTATGATCATACTATTTGATTCTTTCTTTGTTTCATCTATCTACTGTAAGTTAGTATGGGTTGGGGAGCGAGACCCTCAATACCTATGTGGATCAATATAGAACCAGGGGGGCTGTACCTGCCACGGAACGGGTAACACATGGCAGTCTCCCAGTGCCTATTTATCCTCCTAACCTACATTCTTATTAATAGTAACAAGAGGTGCTAGGAATGACTCAAACCCTGCCTTTACCTGATCCCTTGCTTTAAATTCATCAGGGACCCCTCTTGGTACCCCTATAACATCAATATAGACATGCGGATCAAGACTACCTTGTGGGCTTGGGACTTCCCTTTTCCTGCGACGTGAGCTAATATTTGGAATTTCCTCAGGATCCGAAACAATATGAAATCCCATTATGACCTTAGCTAGGGCACATTCACCTGACCATTGAAGGGGCAGACGCGCCCTAATCTTGAGGTCTCCACATATCCAGTTGAGATCCCCAATCAGAAAAACTTGATTCTGTAACTTAATACTGTTGATATTGCTATAATTGGCACAATAACCCTCGGGGAAGAAGGTGAGGTTCCTACCTTTTTCTGCTGACCTATAGCAGGTATAGTTCCCTGGGTAAACATGTATCCCTTCTCCTGGTTGTGGGAGGCGTGTTAGTATAGGGTAGCTATTCTTCCAATATTCACATAAACTCTGGCTATCAGTGGTGTTAGTATATAAACTAAGAAAACATTCTTCTACATCTTGCGGAATATTAAAAGGTACGGTGCCTAGATGCGGCCTAGCAGCACCACACACATAACAATTTGTACGGTTATTGTTTAGGGCACTAAATTTTACCCATTCTATCCAAACATTTACATCTGAAATTGTACTGTCTGAGCTCCGCTTCTGATTGAGCACCGCCACCCACCTCTCTCAATTAAAGTCATACGATTTAATAGGCTTTGTCCCTTGGAACTGCGTCGTCGTGCGGCGCTATCTGGTTTATATCCCCATCTGTTAACTACTGCATCAGAGGTACCATATCCCATATTGCCCGTGTCCCACCCCACTGCGCCCCAATAATCACAATTATGTCCCCAGTACTCATCGGTTACACATATATATACAGTTGCCTTGTACCGTATCATACTGCAGTAATGGTGGACAAATAAAAAAACAACAGTGGCCAGACAGTGATGGTTTGGGTTGGGGTTCTTTCTGGTAGGGGGTGTGGACAATAGGGGTTGTGACATATGTTCCGAAGGGGGGGGGGTAAACATTATTATTTCAGTCTTTTTCTTCCCCCCACATGCGTCTCCATACTCTTCGAAAAGGATCCTTGGTTGTCATTTTCTCCTTGTTGGAAACCAGGGCTATCTGCCCTCGTGAGTGTCTCTTGTTGAGTCCTTTGTTGAATCCGCTTGACTCGAGAGGGTCCCTTGTTGAATCCGCTTGACTCGAGAGGGTCCCTTGTTGAATCCGCTTGACTCGAGAGGGTCCCTTGTTGAATCCGCTTGACTCGAGAGGCGTGAATCCAGACCGGGCTGTCCTCTGTCAGTATAGCTGTGCGGGTTACGGCTACCACCGTGGTCTCTGGTCCATAGGCGAAATCCTCTGGTCTTTTTCCTTTCTGTAGCCGCTTTACCAGCACCTTGTCTCCTGGATTAAATGGGTGGGTAGATTTGTCTGAAAGAAAGGGGAACTTAAATATATCTTCGTCTCTGGTTGTCTCGAGGGTTGAGATCAGCTGCCTAACATATTCATCCCTTATCTGCTCTAAGTCCCCTGTCTCCACTGTTAGCCTACCTGTAGACCATAATAATGGAAAGGGTCTGCCCATAAATATCTCGAAGGGGGAGTAGCCTGTGTTCCTATTAACCGCCACTCTGATTTCAGCCAGAATGATGGGGAGTACCAATTTCCAATTCTTTAGCTCTTCTGTGGTTGCATATTTTTGTAAGGTACAAAATAATTGGTCCCTATCCATTGTGGGAGGTCGCAAAACCCGGCATTACTAGTTTAGCTATGTCCTGTTGTGCTGCTCGTTTAGCTGCTTGGTCAGCCAGATGATTCCCTTTTGCAATAGGATCTGAGGCTCTGGTGTGTGCTCTACAATGTAACACCGCTATCTGAGAGGGCATAAGAATGCTTGCTAGGAGGTCCGTGACCAGGGTCGAATGGGAAATCTTCTTGCCATCTGCGGCCACAAATCCCCTCTTTTCCCATATCGTCCCATGGTCATGGACCACACCATAAACATATTTGGAGTCAGTGTATATCGTGACAGGTCTACCCGCATAGAGCCTGCAGGCTCGTGTTAATGCAATCAGTTCTGCTGCCTGGGCAGACTGGTAGGGTACAAGCCCTGATTCTAGAACAGTGTCAGGGAGTTGAACCACTGCATAGCCTGCATGATAAGTGTTGTCATTGGGGCGGGTACAGGAGCCGTCAACAAAGACGACATCTGCGGCCGGAACAGGTGTTGACATAAGATCAGGGCGGGGTGCAGTTTCAGACTCAATGGAGAGAGCACAGTCATGTTCGAGTGGGATTGTATCTGAGGGATTCTTAAGACCCAGTAAAGCGTTTAGGATTGGTGCTGGACCAGAGACACTTGAACTGTATTCTATGTGCAGTGCAGGGTTGCTTAGCAGTGTGACTTCATATCCACTAAAGCGCTGTGATATGTGCTGTGTATGTATGCCCTTAAGTAAAAATAAAACATCATGGGTTGTGGGTAGGTGAGGTTCGTACCCTAATGTGTATTGGCTTGCCATACTAACGGCCATTGCACATGCTGCCAGGGCACGCAAACAGGCCGGCATCCCTTGTACCGTTACTGGCAAAATCTTTTAAAAAAAAATAAAATACTACGGGGCACAACCGGCCCCCATGTTCTTGCGTCAGTACCGCGGCCATGGTTTTACAATTGTCCCTTGCAAACAGATGAAATGAAAGTACATAATCAGGGAGGCCAAGCGCGGGGCTTATTAACATCATTGCATTTCTGAGAACCTTAAAAGCATTTAACATTTCATTAGACCATGTTATCATATTGGATTGACCCAACAGGGTGGCTTGTCTCAGAATGTTATCGTAGTAGGAGCAGTCAGGGATCCACTGTCTGCAATAGTTTATCATGCCTAAGAATGACAGCATGTCCTTCTTAGTTTTCGGGTTGACCAGGCCCGTGACAGACTGGACTCCCTTCTGACTGATGCTCCGTTCCCCCTGTCTGAGAACAAACCCTAAATATTCAACTTGCATTTGACACCACTGCATTTTTTTTAAGGGAGACCTTGTGCCTACATTCCCGTAACCAACTAAAAAGTGTTTTACCATCCTCCCGGCAGGCCTTCTCTGATGGACTGCATACGAGGAGATCATCCACGTATTGCAGCAGGACAGAACCATGGCTGGGGTGCCAGAATTTCAGAGTGGCCTGCAGTACAATACTGTAGACCACCGGGGCGTCAACGTACCCCTGAGATAACCTTTTCCATGTAAATTGGGTGCCTTCGAATGAAAATGCAAAAAGTAATGCCGTTTCCGGATGTACAGGGATGCTAAAAAAAAAAATGCATTCTTCAGGTCAATTACAAAAAGATGTGTATGTGTCGCTGATATTGATGACAGAAGTGACGTGACATCTGGGACAATTGGCGCAATTAGAATCACTAGGGAATTAACTGCGCGCAAGTCTTGAACGAACCTGACAGTCCCGTCAGCTTTGTTCACGGGGTTAATTGGGGTACTGAAGGGGAAGACTACAGGTTCCAGGATACCATCCTGTAGAAACTGGTCAATCATAGTCCGTCCTCTTTCTCTTTTTGACAATGTTTAAAAATTCTATTAATATCTTCTATTTCTATCGCCTTTTTAAGTAACTTATTCCCCACGGTCATAAATGGAAAATGGGTTTTGTTGGTGTTATTCTCATATCTTAAGGGCTTATTAATGGCGATCCTTTGTTATATGCGAGTGGCCATAATAACGAAAGGCAGTATATATTCTTCTGCTTTTTTTTTTTTTTTTTCTCTTTTACTTCCTCTTTTTTTTTTTTTTTCCCTCTTTGGATGTGGATGGGGCCGAAGGTTTCAAATCCTCTATTGCCCCCACCGCACCCAAGACCTCTGTCTCAGTAAAGGGACGGATATATGGATTGTCTATAAGACGGAGGGGGTCGTGGTTCCCAGCTGGCACGGGGTATTTCTTGTTTATTCCGTGGTATACTCTGTTCTATTTTATGCAGTCTGGCGCTGTCAGAGGACAATGGGGTCCCTCTTCTACATTGTTTCACCATTAATCATTGTCCCCCCCTCCCCAATTTCATATACTGCATGTCCCACTGAGGGTCTCCCTGATAATAGGGCCATGCCTCGGTGTCGTCGAGACATAATCCTTTCACTATATCCATATAGAATGGGCTGTGGTCTCCCTGTCTGAGGAAAGGATCACAACTCCCACTGCTTCTGTCCATCCCGCTAGATTATCTATCCATGGGTTAATTAAATAGCAATCTGTGCCCCCTACTCGTGCTACATAATCTTTACAAAACTCTCCTATTTTCAGTAAGGGATATTCTTTAACCTTGCTACTTTAAATACCCATGGTTAGTTGTACAATTGAATAATCAAGCAGGTAAAATAGAGAAAGAACGAAAAAAGAGAGGCTCTTCACAGTGCTCGAAAAAAAAACAATTTAAATTCTTATATATATATATCTCTATGCTACATGGATCAACAAAAGATGAGCTAATTTAAGGATAAGTAATAAAAACTTATTTAGTGAATCCTCCCCTAATCTCGAGAATCAAACTTCTAATCTTTTGCTTTTTATTTTGTAGTTATATAATTCCTTCATATCATAAAAAAAAATTTATAAACCACAATCCAATAGTATATAAAAACTAGCTTCACAATATATATATCTCCGGTTAGTAACTGCATACATGACCAACATCATCCACCCCATCAGTCAGCAACTAACACACAAATGGCCAACAAACACCTCTGCTTAATACAACATGCACCTCACAGCAAACAATGTCCAACCAGTCAGCTCTTATATATACATATATATATACATATACACAGTACCATCAGTATACAATGGGGCAAAAGTCTGCATACTTTACAGATTTTCCTGCCACCCAATTAACTTATCACTCTAATAATATATACTTTAACAATATATACATGTATATACATGTAATTAAACCGGTAATACAGGAATGACGAGCGTCCGTCTTACCTTACAGACCACTCGGCACCTTAACTTATACCTCTACAATTTATATAATTTACTCTATTATCACAACTGAGGGACGTCTGTCTTATTACCTTACAAATCGTTCAACAGTGAATCTTAACACTCTAATATTCTTATACTCTAATATTCTTATACTCTAATATTCTTATACTCTATTATTCTTATACTCTAATATTCTTATACTCTAATATTCTTATACTCTATACATTTTATGAGGGTTAACGCAAGGTGTGATCAATTGGACATATAATGTCCCTTCTATTGAGTGTGGTCCCTGACCCACTCCATCTTTAAATAAACGGCCCCTGGCAACGTTTTCTTTTAATTTGTAATAAACGGCCCGTGGCAACGTTTCCTTTTAATAAACGGCCCCTGGCAACGTTTCCTTTTACACTATAGGACATGGACAACTAACTTTAGTTCGAGATAAACGTTGTCATTGCCCTCGTCCAGACAAGACAATATACTCACCAGGACGAGGGGTGACCGTTCATGTCGGCAGTGCCTCCAGATTGAAGAGAATAATCGTCTCCAATTGTCCGTCCTTAACCCCTAAGACCCTGTCTTAGGCACACCTTGAGTTAACTCTCCTTCTGCGCAGGGAGAGAGAAATCCTTTCAAAAAAGGACACACGAGGCATGTAATTTTGTCTGGCAATTTCTCTCTGCCTTCCAACGTTTTTTGACGCATATTTATGCTTCTAACAAAAACGTTGTCTCTTTATTTCATTGGTTAGCATTTCAAAACATAACATAGTTCATTGGCCAGTTTCAATACAGGTCTGGTGACACATTTCTAGACAGTCCCGTGGCCTCGGCATGTGATTTCTTGAGATATCAGCTTTTCTTAAGACATCAGCACTTTTTTAAGACATCAGCACTTTTTTATCACTTGAGAGAAACATTTGCAAACATCAGTATCCTTGCCTTTCTAAAAACATTTGCAAACATCTTGAGAAGTGAACCTTAGTCCTATAATACTGCTGATTATCAATTTATCTTAAAACTATTTCTTATATTTTAAACCTTAATTTATCTATTAATATTATAATTCCTGGGGTGTTATTTAACTACTTATAGGGTCCTTCTTATAGGTTAGCAGATGGTGGTCTGAGGATTCCTTTTCCTTCAATAACTCTCAGTATACAAAACGTCAGTGTATGAAAGAAAAAAATCCTGTTTACTCTTAAACTTTTATTTATAGTACATATTTGATTATTATATATTTTTTTATTCATATTTAGCACATTAAGGCAAATATTCGAGTGCATTTTCTGTCATTAAGGGGTTAAGGCAGGCACCTCCCGTGAGTAGCAGATAAGATCTACATTCAAGCCTCAGATTGAGCTTGCTTTGTTCAGTTTGTGAGCATCAGAGTTCAATTAGCCAGCAGCAGGGGGCTTGATAACAGCTGAGGTCCAAAAGAAAAAAGCAGCAGGGCCTCAAGAGGTGAGTAGTGCAAGCAGAAGAATATTTTATTGGGGAAAGCAACCCGGCAGTAACAATGACATTTCGGCTCAATGGCCTTAATCACAGCTGAGGTCCAGTCTGTGATTGCCAAGAGTTCCCATAGAGCCCTTATCTGGTTTCTGGAAGCTGGTCAAAGACAAATAATCACGTGATCTTTCTTCTTTTTTTGTTACTCTGCCTAGCAACAGTTGAGGAGACAATGACACTGCTTAAATGGACATAATATGTTTTTATCAAACAGACACGTTAAACGACACACAAAAAAAATATTATATAGTTAATTTTTTTTTATTGCAAAAATAATAAATGGTAGGGCGCTGCCCCATCTGACCCTATGGACAAGCCTCCACTGGTTATCCAGCAATAAAATCACTACTTAGTTTTGTCCTTTGGTCATTAGAATGTGCTACACAGGATAACATTGTCAGAGCAAAGTGGAGGATGAGCTCAGCTTTTTTATTTTTAAAATAAATTAGAAAGGGGTTTGCTAATCACTGTGTGTTGCAAACAAAAGAGAAAATCGTTGATGAAATATGACCTGCTGTTATTTGATGTTTTCTTTCTCTGTGTCGTTGACGTTTATCGTGTTTGCAACAAAGATGATTAACCCTTTCACTGCGGAAGACGTGTGTGGAACATCATGGGAGTCTCCCGCTGTATCCTGAGGACGTTCCTCACACGTCTTCCACTTGGTGGGACTGCTCGGCCATACACCTCTCTCCCCCGGGGTCCCGCGGCATTCTGACTTCCTGGAAGTCAGACGCTGCTTTTGGGACCCCCCCCCCCCCCGACGTGATGACATAAATTTTAGGTGGCCACCTGGCAAAGCTGGGAGATCACCTGAAAGGAGGGGGGGTCCTTTCGGATCCCTCTCCTTCCCGATCGGGAGGAGGTAGCGGGAAAAGCCAGGCACTGCTTAAAGGGCATGGCGTGATGACGTCAGTTAGCTGGGAAACCCCTAGCTGCCTGGGGATTTCCCAAAGAAATCCTAAGGTGGAGGTAAGGGGTTCCTTTCAACCCCCATATCTCCCGATCGGTGGCAGCTATGTAGGTCATCTTTGGTATCATTGGAAAGGCCAGTGCATGGCCTTTCCAATGATACCAAAAATAACCATGTTCAAAGTATTAAAAAATAAATAAAAATAGAAATATTAAAATAAAAGTTAAAAAAAAAAGTATTTTATTGCGTGTGTTTTTTTTTATTAATGCAGCAATATTGTTCCCATTTCAATTATAATGTGAACAATCAAAAAAGAAGAAAAAGGTGCGGCGCTTCCCAGTGTGTACATAAACAATTAATCAATATTATTTACCCAATAAGAGGTAACACGTCTTCAATTGATAGAGGATCAATACCTCAAAAGAAAATAGACAAACATAGCATAATATTGTTTGTATACATATATATTGATAGTAAGGGATATATCGACTCTCACTCACGCTCTGAAGAGCCTCACCCGGCTCTAGCAATCTTCGCCTGTGGGTAGAATTCATCTAGGCCCTCCCACTGGCCACTTCAATAGATGATAACTCCCAATGGATATATAGAGGGTGAGTGAGAGTCGATATATCCCTTACTGTCAATATATATGTATACAAACAATATTATGCTATGTTTGTCTATTTTCTTTTGAGGTATTGATCCTCTATCAATTGAAGACGTGTTACCTCTTATTGGGTAAATAATATTGATTAATTGTTTATGTACACACTGGGAAGCGCCGCACCTTTTTCTTCTTTTTTGATTGCTATCTTTTGTGTCACTTTAGGGATGACCTATATGGGTGCAGTGGCGATCGTGTTTTAGGCTCTACCCCACTCTATATTATAATTGTTGCGCCTTACCAATTTTTTCTTTCTTTGTTATAATGTGAACAATGCTGCTGCGCTAACCAATTTTATTTTTTGGATTTTAGCTAAAAATCATGAGTAATTTCCTAGAAATTTTTTTTATCGAGTAGCCATTTGTAATTTTTAGTAACAAATATACCCCATAGAATATATAACTGCAAAGGCTCGGATGATAAAATGTGAAAAACAATCACATCTCACATTTTGTAATTAAAAGACTGATCTATAATCTGATAAAGGAGTGTGTAATTGAGTCACAATTGGGCAGCACAGCAATCTTCCTCTTTACTATTGTGGTGACAGTAAAGACCAACATACTTGGCACTCTCTTGTGAATCTATTTAAAGAAAATAATATAAAGATATGCCCGAAGTCTTTTTTGTGATACCATAAATTAATAGGGGAAACTAACCTCACCCCAAGTATCACTTTATATTAGTCAGAATCCGTATTGTATTTAATTACATTATTTGTGTTGAATTGTGTGTAGTGTTAATCGTGTTTTATTTTAATTATCATGAATAAAGGTTACATTTTAATAATTGGCTCATGTGTTAGGCCTGCTAAGCAGTGTCCGTTTCATCATTGAAATTCAGGGCTTCTTAAGCCCATCGCATGAACCTTGGTGAGGTGATTGCTTATTGGAACTTTGTATTCCTTAGTAGAATCTTGTGGAAAATCATCACTTTACACGCTGTAGATGATTGAAAATTCTAATTTTATTGCATTTTTTGTTATAATATACAGGCAGGACATTATGTATACATATAATAAAGATATATTATGAATCTGCCGAGTCTGCCGAAAAAAAGGATATATAATATGTCTGGGTCGTATAATAAAACATGACTTCAAATCGCGTTTAAACATGATGAGCAAAAGCGGTAAAAATTAGCTCGGCACACAGAGGTGAAATGGCTCAGCAGTGAAGGGGTTAAAGAATAATCCCCTATGTAGTTAGTTTTAATTTATATTAATTGTTACATATTAAAGCAATACTTTTTAGAATTTATTGTTTTTCTTGAATGCTGTCCGTCTTTTCTAACTCTTCAATTTTTGTAATTGGGGGTGGATCATATTTTATAAAATGAATAATAATGATTTAGGGGTTATTATTGCAGAGGATCTAAGGGTACGTAGTCAATGTAATAGAGCAGCAGGAAATGCTAGCAGAATGCTTGGTTGTGTAGGGAGAGGTATTAGCAGTAGGAAAAGGGAAGTGCTCATGCCACTGTACAGAGCACTGGTGAGACCTCACTTGGAGTACTGTGTGCAGTACTGGAGACCTATCTCCAGAAGGATATAGACATCTTAGAGAGAGTTCAGAGAAGGGCCACTAAAATGGTGTACGGCTTGAAGGAGAAAAGTTACTAGGAAAGGCTTAATGATCTTAACATGTACAGCTTGGAAAAAAGACGAGACAGAGGAGATATGATAGAAACATTTAAATACGTAAAGGGAATCCACAAGGTAGAGGAAGGGAGTATATTTAAAAGGAAACAAAGTAGCAAAACAAGAGGACATAGTCTTAGATTAGAGGGGCAAAGGTTTAAAAGTAACATCAGGAAGCATTATTTTACTGAGAGGGTGGTGGATACATGGAACAGCCTTCCAGTAGAAGTGGTAGAGGCCAAAACAGTAATTGAATTTAAGCAGGCATGGGATAGGCATAAGGCTATCCTAAACAAAAGATAAATCCAGGTAAAGTATCCATGTAATTGGGCAGACTAGATGGGCTGAAAGGTTCTTATCTGCCAACATTTTTCTATGTTTCTATGATGATAATAATCCTCTGTTCCAGCCTATAGGAGCTGATCTTACTGTTCAGGAAGGCGACCTGGCTTATGCTCACAGAGATTCATTTTTAAAAGGCGTTTAATGGATTTTTATTCTATTTGACTTTTAATCTAAATTTTTTTTGGTTTACAGACTGTTAAATATATGTTTTTTCTGTCTTTTTCTCCTTCTTCTAACTTTAGATTCGGAATCTCAAGACACCCACCGTTCATGTGGATGCGTTTCTTTATGACGAAGAGGCTGTTGACTCCTTGTGTGCTGAAGGAAAGATGAGTCGCAATTACTGTTTATCTTGTGGATCTAAGAATACAGCTCCTCTTGGTAAAGATAAGAAGTCATGTCTATAGAGATTAGGATTTGGAGGGTCTGTTTCAAAGCCCACATAACCTGTTTATGGCGTGTAGAGACCTTTGTTTATTCTGGCCTTTGTGGCACGTTCCTAATAGATGTGTAAAAACTTAGCCAGTCTCCACTGTATCCAAGTAATGACAAAAATGTCATGAATGGTTCAGGACCAGGTTGACATGGAGATTATTGGAGCTGCTTTTTTTTTTGAGAAAGTATTTTTACCAGGAAGGATACATTGAGATTTCTCTCGTTTTCAAGTATGTCCTGGGTGGTGAGTCTGTACTGTTAGGTGTCTTGCCAACGACACTTACTGGAGAAGAGGTGCTCTGGCCGGGATTCGAACCTGTGTCTCCACAGTCTCCATGGTTATAGAGCAGTGATGTTACCTCTACTCCACCCAGCCGGTACCCTTTGCCCCAGGAAAGGACCAGAGCAAAATTAAAGGGACACTCTAGCCACCATTTCAATTATTTATAAAGTAGCAACACAGTCTGCAAACATAAAGTGATCCAACAACTTTGATGCACGGAGAAAGGGGACTCTGCTCACATGAGCTTACAAACAAAGAGGAGAGGGGTGACACACACACAGATGAGGGTAAATTGCAAAGCATTAGAAGTATTGGCATGCATGGAGGGCAGTGTGGGAGATAGATCAGGAAAGGTGCAATGAGATTATGGAGTGAGATGGTGTCTTAAATGCCATATTGCCCAGGCCAGTGGTCCCCAACGTTGGTCCTCAGGGCCCACTAACAGGCCAGGTTTGCCAGATATCTGCAGCACAGCCCAGGTGATATCATTTTTGGCTTAGTAATTGCAGGATTCAGCCTGTATTTCCCTAAAGCCATCCTTAAAACCTGGCCTATTAGAGGGCACTGAGGACCAGGGTTAGGGACCACTGCCTTAGGATGTATCTGACCTCTGTGACCTTCAAAGTGAAAGTCTTCTCTCCACCCCAAAGGCCGTCAATCAGCTGCTGCTGAACAGCCTCTTGGGGGTTGGATTCATGCTGGTTCTTTGTATACAAAAATTATTGATTGAATGGCACCAATTTCCTGCAGCAGGTGCCATCTAAACAGAATATTGCCATGAGAACCATAATGTTGGAATAGAGGGACGTTTTTCATCCTAGCCTCAAACAGGGGACAGTGAGAAAACTAGGGAGAGGATCAGGCCCCTGTTTTTGCCTAGAAAGTCCCTATAAGTATATTACCGCCAACTGCAACTAACATACATGGAATTAGAAGAATGAGACTGGGACACAATGGGGCTGAGGGTGAGAGAAATGGGGCAGTCACAGTGGGGGGGCTGTGAGAGATGCGGCACAGGCAAGATGGATTTGAAACGGGTGGCGCAGAGGAACAAAGAGTGGGTAAAAGGGATTGTAGATAACCTCACCATAATCTTCACCTCCATTCCCTTGAACACGCTACTACAGTACTGCGGCTGTCCTGACAGCTGTCTGTCCATAATGGTAAACTGTTCCAACTCCTAGCACACACCAACATCAGCCGCGCAATGCTTCACATGCACATTGATTTGTCTGTGTGTTGGGGGATGCAGCCGAATTGACAGTAGTGGCTGCGAGCTCCAGCTAATATATATATATTTGTATCTACACATTTGATTGTAATTTCAGAAGTACATTGTGTAGATGAGATTTACGTCTACTTCCTACACACACACACATTGTGGGTGATGATTCGTTACACCAATGTATTGCATGGTAAAAATTGTTAATATGTTTTATATTGTACGTGTAAATTCTCTTTTAAATGTGTTTTTTTATTTTTAGTAAGAGCCATCATTTTCACTCTGAAACTGTAGAAAAATTCCGCACCGGCACAGAACACAGTTTTCGTTCACCTCATCCTATTTTCAAACACGTGTCTTACCTTCTTTTGGGTTTTTCCCTCGTAGATTTTCTGTCTCATTCTTTCTCACTGCCGGAACTCCGATTTCTTTTCCAAAATGCTTTACCTGACCTGGCCGGAAAGACGTTACTAGATGTCGGTTCCAGACTTGGTGCTGTACTTTATGTGGTGATTCTTCTCTTTTCTATAAACGCTGCCGTCAAAATTAATATCGTCGCGTGAAAGGGATATTCTGGCAGTAAAGTGACATCTGTTCACAATGGGGGAGTTGGAAGTGTGTGACAAAGTTACAGGGCTCTTATCAGCTGGTGTGAGCTAAAACATCAACGCTACGTGAAAAATCTAGCACGAGTCGCTAAAGTGTAGCGCCTGTCAACCGACCAACAGATTACCTTGTCTGCGGTAGTCCGTGTACAAGATTCATTAGCACACGCTAGGGAAACGTAAGATCCGGGCAGAGAACCAGCGCTAATGCGTTGTATGGTTAAAAATAAAAAGCGGTCCAGTGCAAAAAAAAGCCTTGTTTTTTAAAAATAAAAATCGGAACCCCAAATTTTGCCTGAAAAATCCAGAAATATACCTAATAAATTCTAAAAATTCAATAAATAAAAAGGCTTTTTGCTGCGGATTAAAAAAATAAACAGTTGAATGAATAAAGAATAAAAACAATAATATTTTTTACATTGAATCTGTAAAAATAATTATCTTTTAATATCGTGTATGAATATATAAATATGGTGATTCAAATACATACCTTAGTAAACATGCCCCATTTAGTTTGAAATGCATACAGACGGGCTAAGGTATAAGTTCTCCCTTCTACCTTCTTTACACGTAATATTGGACGGCTTAGGAATGTTTCTGTTACTACAAAAGTTAAAATGTAAACCATATGTGGTTAAGTTTACCCATCTCCGACGTGGCAAATGTATTCACACCATTTTAGCTCTGACGTGATCTGTTTCATGATTGGCTGTTATGCCACACCCTTGTTCTATATTAGTGACTGATATACAGACGTATGCTGAGAGCTATTCTACTTTACATCCTGAGTGGTTGCTCAGTAGCGCTACGAGATGGCTAAGTCTTTATATGTGAAACGGACCGACAGCAGAGATTTAACTTGCTTGTTTGGTAAATATGAATAGGAATATTGATTTGATTATACTTTATTTATCAGAATCCTATGGGCTTCGCACCTGGCTTGTTTTCCTATACAATGCATCTTCTCACATTTCCCTGAATCACGCCGGTTTACCCTTACACTGCAAGGGCAAGGACTTTTGAAGTCTTTTGCCTTTTTTCTTCCTTTTCCGTCAGTTAACACCAGGGTTGATCAGTAAGTAAAGTTTTGCGATTAGCGTCGGTGCTAAAATTAGTGCCGGGACCAAACGATCTGTTGGCTAGAATAGCGAAAGTGCTCTGTAGCGTTGCCCATGTTAAGTATAGGACACCGTAAGTACAGTATGCTTGCGTTACGAATCGTTAATTACCGCACGCTAACTGTTTTCTCTGTTTGTAGCAAGAGGCAAACGATCTGTTGGTTAGAATAGCGAAAGTGCTCTGTAGCGCTGCCCATGTTAAGTATAGTACGCAGTAAGTATAGTAAGCTCACGCTACGAATCGTTAATTACCGTGCGCTGTTTTTCACTGTTTGTAGCAAGAGGCAAACGATCTGTTGGTCTGGCACTAGACTGAATTTACCTGGTGCTAACGCAAAAACAGGCTGACGCTAGGGATAGCTCACACCAGCTGATAGTGCCCACAGTTGGGTAAGAGGGACGGAACAGATTCAATCTTGGATGAGAGGGATGGGACAAAGACAAAATGGGGATGATAGTGATGAGCTGAGTGAGTATTGGGGGCAAAGATGGGGAATGGGATTGACAGAAATCTTCAACTCAGGCCCAGGCCCCAAACCTTTACTCCAAATAATTTTAATGCTGACTGCGCATTCTGAGGCATAGAGTTCTGACACTTCCAAGGTGCCAAGATCCGAAATAACTGGCCAAGTTGGTTGTACTTGCCAAAAACGGCACTTGAAAGTGACGAGTTTATCACTAGCATGAATGCGTTTGAAATTTTAACTTACAATAAAAGTCCATGAGCCAATATTTTACACAAGTAAATATTCCCAGTACACCTATATATGGGTACTATATACAGTGGCAAGAAAAAGTATGTGAACCCTTTGGGATTACGTGGAGTTTTTCATGAATTGGTCATAAAATGTGCTCTGATCTTCATCTTACAGGGTTATCCAAAGAGATCCGAATTGCTTGAGAAAGGTAACCGAACGCTGAAAATCAGTGTTCGGTTACCTTTCCTGGCCATTCGACTATCCAGAGAGCAGGCAATTCACCAAATCCTGGCGAATTGCCTGCACTTACGGTGCCTGTTCGGTGCCTGTTCGAGGGCAGTGAAATCCCCATGAAAAAGCACTGCTTCGGCTATTCAGAGAACACAAACCAGCAGTGAAAGGTTCCCCTAATGCCCTGCCATTCGGTGGTTTAATTCGGCAAATTTATTCAGGAGAATCCCATAGGCTTCAATGTTAAAAATATTCCTGTTTTAATTCAATATCTAATAAACCGTTCATTATAAAATTCTGCAGCAAAAAGTCTCTTTATTTATAGATTTTTTAGGATACTTTAAGCATTTTTCAGATTTTTTATTTTTTTTAAAAGTCCGATTTTTTTTTGATTTGTTTTTTCAGTTTACTAATTTTTTTTGTAACAGCCCTCTTTATTATCATTCCCTGGACCTCCTGTGAAAATTTCAGAAATTTTCGCTCAGTAGTTTCTCTGCAAACAGCGTTTCATTTTCGCAGATTCATACAAATGGTTTTTCTAATTTATTCACTGCCTCCTCTACGTCACAGCTGCTTCGGCTCTGTGTGATTCGGCTCCTGTTCGGGCTCCTGTTCGGCTTTTTCGAATGTTAATCCAGATGTTTTTGCTTGTTTTCAGCGTGCATTCTTTTGGTTAGTTTTCGTCAGGTTTCGGCAGCTTTTCCCTGCAATTCGGGACCCTGTGGTGTTTGCTGAATACACCGCAGGATCACCGAAATGCAATCGGCAAAAGGAACCGAATTGAAGAGAACGAAAAGTCACCGAACGTGCGGTGACTTTTCGAATCTCTTTGGATAACCCTGTAAGTCACAACAATTTGAAAAACACAGTCTGCTTAAAATAATACAACACAAACATTATATGTTTTCATGTGTTTATTGAACAGAACATGTAAACATTCACAGTGCAGGGTGGAAAAAGTATGTGAACCCCTAGCCTAATGACTTCTCCAAGAGCTAATTGGAGCCAGGAGTGAGCCAACCTTGAGTCCAATCAGTGTGATATTATTGGATGTGTTGCTGAAAGCTGTCCTGCCCTTTAAAAACACACACCAGTTTTGGGTTTACTGGTTTCAAGAAGCACTGCCTGATGTGAACCATGCCTCGCAGAAAAGAGCTCTCAGAAGACCTACGATCAAGAATTGTTGACTTGCATGAAGCTGGAAAGGGTTACAAAAGTATCTCCAAAAGCCTTGATGTTCATGTGTCCACGGTAAGACAGACTGTCTACAAATGGAGAAAGATCAGCACTGTTGCTACTCTCCCTAGGCGTGGTCGTCCTGTAAAGATGACTGCAAGAGCACAGCGCAGAATGCTTAATGAGGTAAAGAACAATCCTAGAGTGTCAGCTAAAGACTTACAGAAATCTCTGGCACATGCTAACATTTTTGTTGACACATCTACAATAAGGAAAACATTAAACAAGAATGGAGGACATGGGAGGACACCACGGAGGAAGCCATTGCTGTCCAAAAAAAATATTGCAGCACGTTTGAAGTTTGCAAAAGAGCACCTGGATGTTCCGCAGCACTACTGGCAAAATATTCTGTGGACAGATCAAACCAAAATTGAGTTGTTTGGAAAAAAAACACAACACTATGTGTGGGAAAAAAAAGGCACAGCACACCAACATCAAAACCTCATCCCCATTGTAAAACATGGCAGAGGGAGCATCATGGATTGGAGCGGCTTTGCTGCCTCAGGGCCTGGACGGATTGTTGTCATTGATGGAAAAATGAATTCCAGAGTTTATCAAGACATTTTGCAGGAAAACGTAAGACCATCTGTCCGTCAACTGAAGCTCCGCAGAGGATGGGTGATGCAACAGGACAATGACCCAAAGCATACAAGTAATTCAACAAAAGAATGGCTTCAACAAAACAAAATACGCCTTCTGGAGTGGCCCAGTCAGAGTCCTGACCTCAGAGAGAAACAAGGGGGGAGTCTATGAGGGTCCTGAGAACGAGCAACAGCACAAATGGCCTGCTCTACGGTGGGTGCCCGCTCGGGTCTCACAAACAAGGTTTTAGCTTGATTGTGCCATTACAGGGATGAGTTTTCCATATGCAAATCAGCCTGCTCTCACCCAGAAAGGGTGGCCAGTGCTGATTGCCAAGGACGTCATCCCTGCACGAGAGGTGCAGCAACCCCCGACGATCGTTTCGGCCTTATTGGGCCTCGTCAGGAGGGTATAGCTGACACCCCTCTAGGCACATCAAGCAAGGGGTCCACGTCTGGATGACCCTTTACAATTGCAGTGAGAAACAAGGGGGGAGTCTGTGAGGGTCCTGAGAACGAGCAACAGCACAAATGGCCTGCTCTACGGTGGGTGCCCGCTCAGGTCTCACAAACAAGGTTTTAGCTTGATTGTGCCATTACAGGGATGAATTTTCCATATGCAAATCAGCCTGCTCTCACCCAGAAAGGGTGGCCAGTGCTGATTGCCAAGGACGTCACCCTGCACGAGAGGTGCAGCAACCCCCGACGATCGTTTCGGCCTTATTGGGCCTCGTCAGGAGGGTATAGCTGACACCCCTCTAGGCACATCAAGCAAGGGGTCCAGAGTCCTGACCTCAACCCGATTGAAATGCTGTGGCATGACCTTAAGAGAGCGATTCACACCAGACATCCCAAGAATATTGCTACACTGTCAGTTTTGTGAAGAGGAGTGGTCCAAAATTACTCCTGATCGTTGTGCAGGTCTGATCTGCATCTACAGGAAACATTTGGTTGAGGTTATTGCTGCCAAAGGAGGGTCAACCAGTTATTAAGTCCAAAGGTTCACATACTTTTTCCACCCTGCAATGTGAATGTTTAAATGTTCTGTTCAATAAAAACATGAAAACATATAATGTTTGTGTTGTATTATTTTAAGCAGACTGTGTTTTTCAAATTGTTGTGACTTAGATGAATATCAGAGCACATTTTATGACCAATTCATGCAAAACTCCACGTATTCCCAAAGGGTTCACATACCTTTTCTTGCCACTGTATATATATATAATCTTGCTTGGGTTGTGGTGGAGAGCAAAAAATGAGATAAAAAGCCTCCACGCAATAACCAATAAGGTTTATTATTGCAGAAGCCATGTGCACATAACAGCATCCCAGAGTTCCTGTGCTACATTCCCCATATGCAGCAAGGAACTCTGGGTAAGACATGCAAATGACAAAAACGTGAGACAGATGTCATTTGCATGAGGGATAGACTGATATATCGGTTTTGCCGATCATCGGCTGCTGGTATTCAGAAAATTACTGATAGGGGTATCGGCATTTTATTTGCCGATATTGCCGATAATTGGACAAGTTGGCTCACTGCAGCTGCGACACTCAAGATCGCACAGAACTGTGCGAATCCGGGGCTTCTCCCACATCAGGCTGTAAGTCCTCACTGCAGAACGACCCCTGCTCACTGACAGTATTGCGCATGACGTGACGACAACAGAAATGGGGCTTCCATCCCATCAGGCAGGGAATTCCCTATACAGGAGATGCAGGGTCTATTTCCTACAGCAGGGGTCAGCAACCTAGGCCCTCCAGATGTTTTGGAACTGCATTTCCCATGAGGCTCCAAGAACCTAATGAGAAGCTGAGCATCATGGCAGCTGTAATTCTAAAATATGTCGGGCAATGTTACAAAGTCAGTGCAAACTTAACCAGAGCTGTTGTAAACTTACCAGAGCCATTATAGTCTATGGATTTAAGTTTACAACAGCTCTGGTTAAGTTAGCACCAACTTTGTAATATAACCCTTGGAGGGTCAAGGTTGCTGAACCCCTTACATACAGGGTCATATGAGGGATCTTTAAGAAAGCCAAAGACACGGTCTTATTAAATTGAATAAATGAAGTGGACGTGGTGCAATGTTTAAATGTTAAACACATTGAGTTCATGGCATAATGTCAGATTTGTGCTGTTTTTTTTCACAACTTAAAATTTACAGAATATCGGCACCAAATATCAGCTATCGGACAGAAAAGCTGCCGATAATCAGTATCAGCCCTGAAAAAAATTATATCGGTCTATCCCTAATTTGCATGTCTTACCCAGAGTTCCTTGCTGCAGATGGGGAATGTAGCACAGGAACTCTGGGATGCAGTTCTTTGAATTGCTGTGATGTGCAGATGGCTTCTGCAATAATAAACCATATATATATTTTTATTTATTTATAAAGTATTTTTAACCGGAAGGATACCTTGGAATTTCTCTTGTTTTCAAGTATGCCCTGGGTTAAAGAACATTGAATTATTGCATTTTATTACTGTGTATTACTGTAAGATATAAAAACCAAAACACAAATATATATTAAATAGGTTCAATGCAATACCTCAAGTACTCTCAATTCATTTAAAAATCAATTGCCTTATTTGATTCAGAAAGGAAAATGAATACTTATATGTGAATGATTGTATTTCTCCGTTCTTTATCTGGAGGCTTGGATGTGTTCCGGCAGGTTATCCTGCAAGAAAAAGGGGATTCTCTCTGCAATATGGGCTCCTTCTTTCTCCGGGTAACAGCAGGACAATATAGCAGCAAGACCTATATTAGTAATAAAAAATAAATTTATTGCTATTCCATAAAAAGATATTGTATAAAATACTGCATAAAACAATAATAGTAGATTAGGGATTACCAAAACGCATTTCGCCTTGTGCTTCCTCAGTCAGTGTCTCAAGGTGGTCTTTTTATGTTAAGTAAAATAGTCTATGCATAGAGTAAAATCCAAAAAACCAAGCAATAAACGATAAAAGTCCATGAGCCAATATTTTGCCTTTATCAATTTGGCTACAAGTAGCCGAATCACCAAATTAATAATCCTTTACGTCATGTGACCCATGTAACGTATGTTAAAAATGAATTACTGATCAGACACAGCAAATGGACAGAGCACAATTTAGGGCCACTGCGAGACCAAACCAGTTTTCCCTTTTGAGAAGAAAAAAAAAAACCAAACCATCCGATCCAAAAGTCCATGGTGACAGTTCTACTTACCACAGTAATCATAGTGCACCCATCATGCTCACTACTGGTTGCCACTGCTTCCTATGGGTCAGCTCTTCTGATGTCACTTGACAGGTAAGAATCAGTTCTGATTGCTGATTCGTTCAATACCTCTAACAATGCACCTATGATTGCTTTGTCAATGCCTTCACCAAGATGGCAGCTGTCACAGGGGCACCCAGCATGAGCCGACATGGGCCCATATTCAGGGCGAATAGCCCAGTAGGCAGGAGTGCTGCTAACTGACTTCAGAGCAGGCAGACTGGAGATGAAGCACCACACAGCTACACAAGGAAAGACGCAGAAAGGACACACCACTGAACAGCAAGAAGGGTGAGGGTTATGTGGAGAGCCAAATTCACAGGCACCCAGCAGCACACAAGGAAACTCTAATCGAAATGCCAGTCCTTAGATGGCCGTCTCTAAAGTAAGGGTTGGGTACAAGTACTGCTGGGTGATGCAAATAAAATAAAACACAACAAAGTACAGAGGGGGCTATCAAGAGTCGTAGTCAAAGAACAAAAGCCAGGTACGGTACATGGTCATGGAGTAAAAGAGGACAGAAGTGATAACCCACAGAATAGTCACTAAACAAGCCAAGGTCGGTACACAGGAATATCACACAGCAAGGGTAAAACAGAAAGTATACTACACAGGAACAAGGAAGGTAAAAAACACAGGGGGAAACAAGAAATACAAATACAGGAAAAAACAACAAAGAAAATAAGCAAAACAAATGGCAAGGACAAGGCAAATGGAGGGACAAACAGACAAGAGAAACAGGGAACCAAAAATAAACAACTAAATAAACAAAGAGAAATCCTGGCAGCAGGAACAGAATAAGAGATGGAGATACCAAATAACAGGCAGCAGATAGACCCTTATGATAGATCACTGCTGAAAGGCCTTATAAAGGGAGAAGGCCAGTGCTCTATGGTCAGGTGGTCAAGGACCTGACAGGCTGCAGGAAAATCCAGGAAGGTGGAGAGGGGTGGACCAGGCATGGGTAAGAGCCGCCTGGATCAGCTCTGCTATAGGGCTCAGGGCTGGAAACATGACAGCAGCATCCTGTAGACTTGAATGAGAGGTGCTCCTTAACCTCACTGGGGGTTAGATTTTGACATTTTTATTTATATAAAAATCAGTACATTTATTCAGCTTCCTGGTGGTTTTCCCGAGTGTGGCTCGGGGTTAAATTTCAATACGAGAAGGGAACCAGGAAGCAGGACGCCGCGATCGGACAGAGGTGAATGCGGGAGGACATTGAGGGAACGCAGGGACAGGTATGTAACAGCACGAGCGAGTGTGGCTTGGGGTTACTGTTTCCGGCATTGAAATTTAACCCCGAGCCACACTCAGGAAAACCACCAGGGAGATTAATATTCGATTGATTCCAGATTTAGACACTACATACAATGTGCACAGGGAAAGGTGTATCAGTATGTTTTAGCATATGTTTTTGTCTCCTAGGGATATGTATATAGCTCAGCCAGTCATTTGTATGGAGTGGAGATGAATGCTGAATTTTGCAATCTGCAGGAGAAAATAATCCAGAAATACCAGTTTGAGGACAGAATTAAGGTAACCTTTACATTATAAACCCAGTAACTGCTCTATTGCCATGCTATGTGGTGAGCAAATAGATGGCCGATAATATATTGAGTAGAATAGCTACAACAGAAAATCCAAATTCAGTTACTGACTGTTCTATTTTATGTGCATTGATAAAGTAAAAATTCCTCTCTGTCAAGATTAGGCTTGTGCACCGATTTTTCTTTCGGTTCGATTCGGTTCGATTTGTTAGGATGTTTAAAATTTTCGGCTCGTTTCGACCGATTTCTGTTTCGATTCGGTTCAGTTCGGCTCGTTTTTCGTGTACATTTTTTTTTTGGAATATCGACCCATTTTTCGTGTTTTCGGGTCACTTTGCTCATTTTTTGTATCGACTTTTCGGAAATTTCGGAAATTTTCGTTTTTTCGGAACGTCTGTTCTCCTCTTTTCAAAGTGTCTACGATAATTCTGGCGATTCTATCGTGTTTTTTTTTTATTAAATAAAGATCCTTTTTTTCTTATGAATATACATTTCACAACTTTATTTAATCATATTAATATGGTATGAAAGCCAAGGAACAAAAAATGAACAAAACGATTTAAAAAACGCTAAACTGACCCGAATGCCACAAGAAACAAGTGATACGCATTTACAAATACAAAATTTACAGAATCAGCGATATAACCGATAATAGTTAAATATACGATTTCCAGAATTACCGAAATGGAACCGAAATCACGAATGGAACCGAAATCATGAATAGAGCAAAAATAAATTTCGATTTGACACATTTCAAGTCCATTCGAAAAATCCGAAATTTTTTCGTTTCGGCTCGGAAAACTTTTCGGATCTATCGGTTTTCGGGTCCGACCCGATTCGGAAATTCGGCCGAATCCGAAGACACGAATCGGGAAATTTCGTGAAAATTCCGAAATTCCGAAACCCGAAACGCACATCCCTAGTCAAGATATTATGCAGAAAGTATCCAAGCGAGAGTGGGAGAAGCCTAAGTTTATGGTCCTTGTAACACATACAGGGTTATTCAAAGAGATTCGAAAAGTCACCGCACGTTCGGTGACTTTTCGTTCTCTTCAATTCGGTTTGTTTTGCCGATACCATTTCGGTGACCTTGCGGTTTATTCAGCAAGCACCACAGGGTCCCCGAATTGCAGGGAAAAGCTGCTGCAAACCCGACAAAAAAGAACCGCAAAACCCAGCGAATGCACGCCGAAAACCCTCAAAAACATCTGGATTAACCTGCCGAAAACCACAGAAAAACCCGAACAGGAGCCGATCGCAGCCTTCAACACAGCAGAAGAGGCAGTGAATAAATTAGGAAAACAGTTTGTATGAATGATTGAAAAGTGAAACACTGTTTGCAAAAAAACTACTGAGCGAAAATGTCTGAAATTTACATATGAGGTCCAGGGAATGATAATAAAGAGGGCTGTTACAGAAAAAATAAGTAAACTTAAAAACAAAAAAAATTCAGAAAAATGCTTAAAATATCCTAAAAAAATTATAAATAAAGAGACTCTTTACTGCAGAATTTTATAATGAACGGTTTATTAGATATTGAATTAAAACGGGAATATTTTTAACATTGAAGCCTATGGGATTCTCCTGAATAAACTTGCCGAATTAAACCACCGAATGGCAGGGCATTTCGGGAACCTTTCACTGCTGGTTTTTGTTCTCTGAATAGCCGAAGCAGTGCTTTTTCATGGGGATTTCACTGCCCTCGAACAGGCACCGAACAGGCACCGTATGTGCAGGCAATTCGCCAGGATTTGGCGAATTGCCTGCTCTCTGGATAGCCGAATGGCCAAGAAAGGTAACCGAACCCTGATTTTCAGCGTTCGGTTACCTTTCTCAAGCAATTCGGATCTCTTTGAATAACCCTGATAGTAAATTTAGTCACAAACATGCCAAGGTCAACGACAGGAGAGATCGCAGAAATGATAGACAAGCCAAGGGTCGAGGAACACAGAGAGCAGAATAACCAAAAGGCAAGCCAAAATCAATATACATGAATGCACACAGTGGAACGCTTTGAAGGGACATGAAGACCTCACCAGGGCAGCAGACAAATGCGGAGGCAGTGTTATATACTGGGAGAAGGAACCGGTTGGTCTGGTCAGAGGAAGGCCTGAACAACCTAGATCAATGGCGAGTCCTAAAGCCATAATGATGCCTGTGTGTCAGGGTGTCGTAAAATTGACTCAAGTATTGGCAAGCATTGGCAGAACGATAAGACAGGGCTGGAGTCGGCAGAAGAACACTCGACAGGGCTGACCTCAGCAGTATGACACAAGAAAGTGGAGAATAACCCATTATCCATTTTCTGAACGCTTACAATGTCTCCTAGGTACCTAGGAGGACATGAAACTCTAGTGTTTTCCCTGCATCTCCTCCATCCAACGCACAACAGGATATGTATATAAAGAATATTGGGAAACAACTACATAGACTGAAAACAAAAGATGATCATAGCGCAACACTGTTAAAATGTTTCATGTGCAAATTTGGCCCCTACAGACCGCACTTACAGAATAATAGATTGTTCTAAGCACGTAATAAATGCTGTTCACTTATCCAGTCCTGCTGTCTGCTATACTCGAAATTCTCCTGGATGTCCTTCCAAAAAAAGATGTTGAATCTCAGGCATCCCCTCAGAGATGTGGACTTCTCTGAGGAAGTGGATGTTTCCACGAAACGCGTTAGATGTATTTGTTTTTTAAATCGTAATAAATTTTCAATTGTTTCACTTCCACTGAGTCTAGCTTACCATTTGGATCCCTTTGCGGTGACCAACTCCGCACCTACCATTGAAGGCATCACGCAGAAAGAAGGATAATATCCGAAGGGGATGCCTGAGATTCAACATCTTTTTTTGGAAGGACATCCAGGAGAATATCGAGTATAGCAGACAGCAGGACTGGTTCAAAATCCTTATCCTTACCTACAAAACCCTCACTAACTCAGCTCCCCACTACCTGTCCTCACTAATCACCAAATACACCCCAGCCCGCTCCCTAAGGTCAAACAGTGACCTGCGCCTAGCTTCTCCCCGCATCACCTCTTCCCATGATAGACTGCAGGACTTCTCACGCGCAGCCCCCATTCTCTGGAACGCTCTCCCTCGTATTGTCAGACTTTCCCCTAACTTCTATTCCTTCAAACGCTCCCTTAAAACATTCCTATTTAGGGAAGCCTACCACCCAACTCACTGACGCAACCATCAATCACTCTCACCTTGCAGTCCTCTCCTCCTGTTTCCAACCCCAACCCTCCCAGATTGTGAGTTTCTACGGGAATAGGGCCCTCATCTCCTCCTGTACTGTTTGTCAAATGTTGTTCAATGTATTGTAACCCTGTCTATACTGTGTTTATTGTACAGCGCTGCGGAATATGCTGGCGCTTTATAAATAAAGAATAATAATAATAATAATAAGTGAACAGCATTTATTACGTGCTTATAACAATCTGTTATTCTGTAAGTGCGGTCTGTAGGGGCCAAATTTGCACATGAAACATTTTAACAGTGTTGCGCTATGATCATCTTTTGTTTTCATTCTATGTAGTCGTTTCCCAATATTCTTTATATACAGAAACCAGACCTGTGTGAGCGAAGCTCCAGAGGCAAGATGGAATAGAGTGACATGCAACCCAGCCTACCAGTGGTTGTAGCACCAGATGTATAGTCCAGGAAGAATGGTACAGATCAAGGCAAGTCCAGTAGGGTGGTCATTAATGGTAAAGAGGCAGGTGGCTGAATAGAGTGATACAGTAAAACAAGGCAAACACGATACAAAAGGCAGGCAGGAAACTGTTGTGATCAGGTAACAAAGCAAGGCTTGGTTCACAGTAAATCAGCAAAGCTGGTAATTACAGGAAAAAGCTCAAATATATACAGAGAAAGAGGAGGAAGGTTTATAAGATTTGAGTCATGAGTAGTAAGTGTATAAGAAAACAGCTGAAACAGAGCTTTTGTGTTACTCAGAGAAAGAGGGGGTAACACAAACTGGTTAATGGTGAGCTAAGTAGGTAGTCTGAAACTAATGGATTAAAACATAGCTTTTATTTGCTAAACAGAAGACTAATCCGCAGCTCTTCAAAGAGAGAAAACTAGAAATGAATTTGAGAAGAGACTTGTCTAGTTTTCTTTCTTTGAAGAGCTGCGGATTATATAGGCTTCTTTTTAGAAAATAAAAGCTATGTTTTAATCCATTAGTTTCAGACTACCTTCTTAGCTCACCATCAACCAGTTTGTGCCAAATATATACAGGAATAATTGAGTAGTGATTCACCTGTCCCAACGTGATAGTATAGTGAGTCATATGACAATCAGGTACAGCCATGGGATCCTGGTTCGTTATACAGTAAGCATGTGTCTCAGGGGAGACACGGTAATGTATTGTTCTTGTAGGCGGCGCGCATGTGTGATTCATTTCTTTGGAGGCCGTGTTTGAAGCAGCATCACAGAGAGTATTCAGGGTGATCATATGGCAGCTTCTTATCTTCACAGAGCCACGGCGGTTAGGCTGGGGCGAGGACACTCTTAATTTATACATTTCCTGGAAACATGTAAAAGTGTACTTATCTGATTACTTTTTTGTGTATATTTCTAATTAGATACTTTGTGATATAAAATTCAATGATCATTTCTTTATTACATACGTGTTCACTGGTGTACCTTTATTCATTATCTAAACACATGCCTATCTTGAAGAGAAACCCCAAGCACCCAAACAAACAATTATTGGCAGTATCTCTTCTATTCAAATGTTTTGGGAGTTTCCCCAGTCATGGCTTTATTCTCTTGTACTGAGATTAGTCCAGTTCAATACATGTGTGAGAGATTGTTTCTTAAGTGGGTGCGCTCCACTATTGTTAATGCTATGACAGTACAATACATGATCATACTGTAACCAGCACAGCACAGTCCAGGGCTTCCCATACTGGTGCCAGTATCAATATAAAGTTGTGGAAAGCAAAATCCTATTGTGGTAATAAGTAAAACAATGATTTCGAGCAGGGATCTCAAAAGCAAACCCCCCCCCCACCGCACCGCTCCGGTGTTACAGGACTACTACTCCCATGATATTCTGTATCCATATATTTCATTCAAGAAATTCTGGAAGTGTTAGGCTGTCAACATCTGGGGGGCTGGAATTTGAGATCCCCATTCCAGTGATTATTGATTTGATTGTTTGGTGTGGAAGCATTTGTTCTGAAAAGACTATAGGGTTTTTTCATTAATCTCCAGTGTTGTTTTCCGGTATTTCAGCTCTGACCAAAGCCGCGTTTCATAAATTTAAAATCCAAAGAGCAACAGGAGCAGATTTACAGTGCATCTTCTATGTTGCTCTATGGATTTCAGTTTTGTGAAACGCCAGCATTTATTGATGCTGCAGTATCAGCGTTTTGTGGTGGTTGTGACGTGTGTCACTTTGAACTTGGGGTATAAGGGTCTAGAGATGTATTTGGCAGGTGCAAGCCTGATGCTCTATATTATTTCCATACCATCTCCTATGTTGAAGTCACCCTGTACCAGTTGGGTGCAGGGTGTTTGTGTAATCTGTATCATGTATGAATACTGTTACTATAATTGTCGTTTTTGTCTACATGTATCTGTTACTGTCTGCTAATAGGATTACTTTGTAGTCACTGAAGCCTTTCCCAACTCCTTCTATCTGGAATATGTCTGCATCTGTGACAGGCTTTTGTATTAGGCTATTGTCTACTAGCATAATTTCTCATCTGTTATCTAATGTAGCCAGGCAGTCTGATGCTCAGGCTGTGATTACATGGCACCCTATTGTTTCATGTCTGCACATGTCTGGTTCACATGAGTAGGGGGGAAGACGCCAGGGTGTCCTTTCCAATTGGCTGCCACACTACTGCCTGGCACTGTATACATTCAGCTCAATAAAGAGCTTCAGTTCCTGTCTGTTAAACCTCCAGATCTGCGTGTCGCCTCATTTCAGGGGAATGCTGTCAAGGCTCTTTTCATGTACCCGTCCTTAAGCTTCGGCTAAGGGCTGGAGAAAGACACGAAAGACTGCTGGTGGGAGAACAGGGGTTCGGCAAGGGAGCGGCATTAACAGATGTGACCCAGTCGGGGTACGTAGATCTGTTACAGTGGTATTTGCGACACTGATGCATAGCGAATAAGCCCTTAAAGGGACCAGAGATTGAGGATAACATTGTTTTCCGTTCAGAATGTGGCAAAAGTAGAGGAATACAAATGGTGTATTATGAGAGAATGATGAATACTGACGTCAGAAATGCAGGGCCCTATTCCAAAATTGGTGTAAACGTAAGAGGAGCTGTTGTAAACGTGGCAGCACCATAGACTTTAATGTCACTGGGAAGTTTTAACTGGATTGGAATTGAGCCTGTGGTATTTTCTGCCTCATCAATTTAAATTTCCACTTCCCTGCCTGGTTAACTCCTGCGAGGTACCACTCACAATTTTATGAAGTCATGTATATAACAATTTAATTTTTTCTGTCTTTACGCAGGTATATCAGGCTGATATATGTAATCAAAAGGCCCTTCTGCAAGAAGCAGACGTGGTTGTCTTAAACAACGTTTTTGAATATTTTCTCGAGAAAGAGGAACAAGCAAAGTAATTTCCCCTAATCCTTTATACTATTTATAGATACTAAACTGTCTTGTCACCTGCAACTCCTAATTGGGGCATTTACAACGTGTTTATATGCTTCAAATGGTTCAGTATAAGCTTTGCAGTAGATTTTTTTTAATTGGTTTTATTTATGGATTGCTTTTATTTTCGTATTGTAGTGCAGAGTGGTTATATGCCTATGGAATTCATTTCTTTATTATTTATAAACATGGCTGCAGTATCGTTTAGAAATGAGGTTAACCCATTGCTGCATGGGAGGGGTGCAGGGAGGCAGGTGGGCATAAACGCAGCAGGGCGGCTTAGCACGCCACGGCTTTCTGGCAACTCCTACTGGCCACCTCCATTCCCTGAGACCGATTGTCGTCATTGGTTGCCGTCCCCCTGCAGCCAATGAAGCTAATCGGCCACAGGAGTTGCCAGAGATCTATGGAGCGTGCCTTGTTTAGTTCCGCCCGCCGCCGGGACGGCATAGCACCCCGCTACCTTGAAGGAGTTAAAGAGGGCTTTACGGACGATAACAAAGTATTCTACTGTTCAAAAATGAAGGTGCCGCCTCAAAAAATGGGAAACTGATCAGTGGCTGCTCGCCACAAGTAGTCCGCTACATAAAAAAAACACTCTAGTTAGTTTTCTCTCTAAAGAGGAAGCTTAACCCCTTCAATACTGTGATGGTGTTTACACGATCAGCAGCAGCAGACACGTACAGGGTTATTCAAAGAGAATCGAAAAGTCACCATACGTTTGGTGACTTTTCGTTCCCTGCACTTCGGGTCAATTCGGCGATCCTATTTCGCCGACCCTGCGGTGTATTCAGCAAGCACCACAGGGCCCCCTTAGTACAAGTAAAACTCGCCGCAAATCCGCCGAACACTCACCGAAACCCGCAGAAAACAGATGGATTAACCCCACCGAACACGCCCGAGAAACCCGACTAGCTGCCTATCACAGCGCAGAGCAGCCGCCGGAAAAGTCCGACACGCAGATGAACGAGGTGAAAAAAAAACACAAAACAGTACGCTTGAAAGTTTGAAAAGTGAAACGCTGTTTGCAGAAAAACTACTGAACGAAAATGTCTGGAATTTAGATATAAGATCCTATGAATGATAATAGAAAGAGCTGTTACAGAAAAATGAAAAAAAAGAAAAAAAAAAGTTGACAAAAAATGACTAAAAGTTCCTAAAAAATCTAAACGTAAAGAGACTCTTTACAGCAGATTAAAATAATAAACGGTTTATTAGATATTGAATTAACCCTTTCACTGCTGAGGACGTGTGGGGAAAGTCCTCATTGACTCCTAAGGAAAGATAGGGGTGGAGATAGGGGGTTCCTTTGAACCACGATATCTCCCCACTGTTGGCAGCTAGAGGGTCATGTTTGTGATCAGTAGAAAGGCCAGAGCATGGCCTTTCCAATGATACCAAACATGACCATGTTTAAAGTAAAGAAGAAAAATTAGACCCGAAATGGCTCAGCAGTGAAGGGGTTAAAACAGGAATATTTTTTAACATTGAAGCCTATGGGATTCTCCTGAATAAACCTGTCGAATGAAATCACCGAATGGCAGGGCAATTCGGCAACTTTTCACTGCTGGTTTTTGTTCTCTGAATAGACGAAGCATTGCTTCACTATGGGGATTTCACTGCCCTCGAACAGGCACCGAACAGGCACCGTACGTGCAGGCAATTCGCCAACATTTGGCGAATTGCCTGCTCTTTGAATAGCCAAATGGCAAGGACATGTAGTCGTTCGCTGAATTTCAGTGTTAGGTTACATTTTGGGGGCCAGATCGTCCCGCTTTGAATAACCCTGATAGTGTTACTGCAATCTGGACCTATCCTGTGTAACTGCAAATGAAATTTGTTTGTTGCAAACAAATTTCGTATGTATTTGGGTTCTAGAAAATGCCCCTGAGGTTTTAGCTGTGTGAACATGATGCCCGAGGTGCTAACACTTTTTAATACCATTTGGGGAATATCTGACCGCTCTCCAGCTGCTCCTGCACAGAGCTAAGAACTGTAGTAACTCCATTTGGTCAGCAGATGGCAACAACTGCCTGCCAAATAGGTGATTACAGTAAGGAACATAATGGGAATAATCGCAACAATTTATTGCTGTATAATTCATTAAAAATCATTTTCCAAAGTAAACAATGGTTACTGACACTGGTTTTCTGGAAAATCACTTGGTAGCGAAGGGGTTAATGCCAATAAAATAACATTTGTCTTAAAAAAACAAAAACAAACTATTGATCTCCCCCTGTTGTACTTTTTGCCCTATAAATCTTGTGTTGTGGCCATGAAAAGTGACAATCTGACGCAACAAGAATATTAGGGTATGGTCAGCATCTCACAGGATGAATGAAGACTCGTAAAAGTTGCACCTGCCATGATCTAGTATCAAAATTCGGAATACATTCTTTATAAAGTCCTCTACAATCTACTAGAGGTGTGCATTCGTTTCATAACAAATTTCAGTTCGCTGCGAAATTCTTTAATTCGTATTTTGGAAGTACTTCCGAAATAACAAATTGATTTAATCCGAATTGAAAACAAAACAAAACGAAACGGTATATAACAAACTTGATTCGTTATGCTGTTTTACTAGAGAACCATTGTTTTAAATGATTCCTGAGCAGGATTTGATTCATTGGGGTTTTAGTTAGTGATCCGAAATTCGAATCGATATCAACTATCGAATCTATCATAACTTACAATACATACTCGTACTTACTAAAGAAAACGACATTATAAAACAAATCAGATTCGTTTGACTGTTTCACAAAGCACCCTGTCCCTGTAAATTGGCCTGTGGTGCTGAATCTGTTGTCAGCACCACAGGCCAGTGGACAGCTCAACATTTATCCCTAGCCTGCCTTTTAACAGCAGGATTTGATTAATTGGGGTTTTATTTAGTGATCCGAAATTCGAATTGATATCAACTGTCGAATCGATTTTAAGTGATCCGATATACCAAACAAAACGAAATTACGAAACAGAATAACAAAAACTAACAGGGTTGTTCAAAGAGCTCCGAATGGCTGCCTAAAGGGAACCGAACGCTGAAAATCAGTGTTCGGTAACCTTTCTTGGCCATTCGGCTATCCAGAGAGCAGGCAATTCGCCAAATCTTGGCGAATTGCCTGCACATACGGTGCCTGTTCGGTGCCTGTTCGAGGGCAGTGAAATCCCCATAGAGAAGCAATGCTTCGTCAATTCAGAGAACACAAACCAGCAGTGAAAAGTTCCCGAAATGCCCTGCCATTCGGTGTTTTAATTCGGCAGGTTTATTCAGGCGAATCCCATAGGCGTCAATGTTAAAAATATTCCCGTTTTAATTCAATATCTAAATAAACCGTTGATTATAATATTCTGCAGTAAAGAGTCTCTTTATTTATAGATTTTTTTAGGATATTTTAAGCATTTATCGGGATTATTTAAAAAAAAAAATCTGATTTTTATTTATTTATTTATTTTTAAACTTTACTTATTTTTTCTGTAACAGCCCTTTTTATTATCATTCCCTGGACCTCATGTGTAAATTTCAGACATTTTCGCTCAGTAGTTTCTTTGCAAACAGCGTTTCACTTTTCAAACATTCAAGCAAACTGTTTTTCTAATTTATTCACTGCATTCGTCTGCGGTGTCGGCTTTTTCCAGCGGCTGCGCTGCGTGTGATCGGCTCCTGCTCGGGTTTTTCTGGCGTTTTCGGCAGGTTAATACAGATGTTTTTGCAGGTTTCAGTGTGCGTTCGCCCTCGTTTTGCGGTGAGTTTTCGGCGGCTTTTCCCTGCACTATGTGAATACACCGCAGGGTCGCCGAAATCTGATCGCCAAATCGAACCGAATTGAGGAGAACGAAAAGTCACCGAATGTGCGGTGGCTTTTCGATTCTCTTTGAATATTCCTGTAAATTAATTTGAAACAAAAAAAAATTCCGGCCGTGCACACCTGTACAATCTACTCCTAACTGTTGGCACTTAAAAAAATTAACAGATAAAGCTTTGTATGATTATAAGCTAGAATAAATCAGGATATTATGTGTGATATGACGACCAGAGTCTTACCGAGTTTAATTTGTTTCTTTCATAATGTACAGTGCCTTTACGGTACGATTATATTGGCTTTAAAATAAATCCAGGGAAAAGGAGAAGAATGTTTAATATGAAACCAATGGCTCCACTATATAAAGGGAAACCATTTATATAGTAAATGCGTAGATTCCTTTTGCTTAACCATTCTGAATACAACACAGAGGGAAAATTTACAGGTCTATTCACTAAAAGGTGAAACTCAGGAGGATTGGCAGGAGAAGAGAACAATCTAGACCAAATAGCCGATTTGGAAAGTGAGATAAATGGGAGAATTTTTCTGCTTTGGCTATTTTGACTTAGAATTTTCACTTCTCCAGTCATTCTCCTGAGTTTCACCTTTTAGGCTAGGGTCAGACGAAAGCATTTTTCCCCGCGAACGTGAAAAAGTGCGTCCGAACGCATTGACGTATTTTTTCACGGAATGCGCAAAAATGGTCAGACGACGCGCATTTTCGGGCGTGATTTTGTACGGATCGTCAATAAAACTCTTTTTGCGTCTGGACGTTATGTAGGCTGGACATTAGCAGCGTCTGACATCTCCTAATCTCGCACACACGCCGCTATGCCGCAGCTGCGCACTCAGTACGTCAGTACTAGCGGTTCAGCATTCTCAAAAAAATGCGTTCACATTCCACTTGCGTTGCACGTCCGGACTTTTGTGCGGCCGTACATCGTATATTGGCCGTCATTGCCCGTCATCTGCTGCTAGTGCGGCCGTAATTATGTGCGCCAGAACGCACGTTAAAAGTGCGCTGGTCTGACCCCAGCCTTAGTGAATAGACCTTTCAGTGTTACAATCCACCAGGGATCTTTTATATTAACTGTGTTGCAGTAATGATTGCTTGACATTACCTTTTGCAATATCATATAATGAGAATTTATAAATATATATATTGTTTGTTTTTGAAGAGCCTGGACATTTCTGAATGAAAACTTAAGGAAAAAGGGAAGCCTTTTAATAACTGTGCCAACCTTGAAGGAATCTCTCGGAAAATTGCAGGTCTGTAAGAATGAGCGTAACCTCGAATTGGTGATAAATCCACCCTGAAGCTCACTTTTATATGAATGCGTCCAATGCAACACACACCAATCTACTCGCTGACGACTAAAGGGTCTATTCACAAAGCACCTTTGTGTTTCACTGCATTTCGGCGATTCCATTTTCCTGAAAATATGGCAAATTAACAATTTAGCGAATGGTCACCGTATTTTACAGAAATTGGAGTCACAGAAGCAATTAAAAATTTAATAAATTGTTGCTCATTGTAAAATTACATAAAAACTGTTATTCTTTTTCCTGTAATTTATACTGATCTGAGACGAATAAAAATATGTTTTAAAAAAAAAAATGTAATAAAAATGTGTCTAAGTAATAAAAAAAGCCCTAATAATAAAAAGGTCTGTTACAAAATTAACCTCTTTTTTTTTTAACCCCCTGACGATTATCCCGAGTGTGTCTCGGGGGTTAAAATTCACCGCTGAAAGCGGCAACCCCGAGACACACTCGGGCAATATACATCACCTCTCCATGCACTCCCTCGCTGATCCTCGCAGTCTCCTCCGGTGATCGCAGCGTTTTACTTCCCGGATTCCGTCTTGCGAGGAGGGAACGAAGAAGTATAAGGTCGCGATCGCCGGAGGAGACTGCGGGGGACATCGAGGAAGCGCAGGGAGAGGTGATGTATCCAGCGGCATCCCGGGTGTTGCTCAGGGTTACTGCTTCCAGCATAGGAATTTAATCCCGAGCCACACTCGGGATAAACGCCAGGGGTGTGGCAAAAAAATAAATAAAATAGATCACTTTGAGACATGAAGATATGCAAAAATTAGACCGCCAGGGAGGTTAAAAAAATATTATCTAAAAATACAAAAATTACAAAAAGGTATTTTGAAAAATAAATAAATAAAAGGTTTTCTGCAAAAAATAAAACGAATAAACAGTCTTTTAAAAACATATTATTTTTTTACATTGAAACCTATGGGATTCACCTGTTTAAACCTGTCGAATTGAAACACTGAAAATCAGGGCATTTCACTGGTATTTCGGTGCAGTTCAGCATTCTGTGAATAGAAGATACTAGACATGTGCATGACAGAAAAAAATTTTTTAGTTTCAGATCATTTTGTTCTGGTTTTTTTTTTCGTTTCGGATCATTTCATTCTGTGATTTTTTTCGTTTCGGATAATTTTGTTCTGGTTTTAATTTTTGTTATGTTGCCGTGATTCGGTATTTCGGATTGATTTGTTGTTTTGAGCGAGCGGGAATTCCTATTTCGATTTGTTATTTTGTTTTTATTGGTATTTAGTTTTTCGGATCATTTTGTTTTTTTGTATTTCGTTTTTATTAGTTATTTCGGAATGTGAAACAAATTAATTTTACTTAGATTAAGGTGTAAAATAATAAAAAAAAGATACTTAATTCCCCTGTCTTTGGTGGTGAAACCTGTTCAGTACCAAGGACAGCAGCTATTCTTGGTGCTGAAACCTATTCAGCACCATGGATAGCAGCTCCGCTGGGCTCCGTAGCCCAGTGGGGCTGCTGTCCTTGGTACTGAATAGGTTTCAGCACCATGAATAGCTGCTGTCCTTGCTACTGATTAGGATTCAACACCATAGACAGCCCCCGCTAAAAGCTGTAAGACTGAAGGAAAGAAAAAAACGCTACGTTCTGCAAAGAAAAAAAGGCCTCGTTTTAAAATAAATTAGGAATCTAAAAAATAACACCAAAAAAATCCCCAAAAATGCCTAAGAAGTCCAAAAAAAAACTAAATAGACTTTTTGCTGCAAGTGAAAAGAATAAACCGTTGAATAAATATGTATTAAAACCAGGGAATTTTTTTACATTGGAACCTATGGGAAGATTTTGTAAAGCTGGTATTTTTATTGTAGTACCGGCTGTATTTTATTTTGTACGGCTGATATTTATATCCCGAAAAATGCCTAATAAATCCTAACAAATAAATAGACTTTTTGCTGCAAATAAAAAGAATAGATGTAAACGGTTGAATAAATGTTTAATAATGTTTTGGGTTTTTTTTACCTTGAAACCTATAGGATTCGCCTGATTAAACCTGTCGAACGAACCACTGAAAATCAGGGTTAGAAATTCTAACTAACTTCTAAATAGTATCGCACCCTAACTTCTAAATAGTATCACACGTTACACCAGACGTGCTGAAATCCTCTCTGTCAAAAAGCTACGTCGGACTTTTGGCAGGCCTACAAAGCGTGAGCCTCCACGAATACTCGCGCTTTGTAGGGCTGAGTACCCTAACGTGCGCTCAGCAAAGTGTCCAAGTGGAGAGAACGCTGTTCTTACGGATGTTCCCTCCGTGCTCGTGTGCGCTTATGTAACCGTGGCCTTACTCGCTACTTTTGACATTCGGTATCCTAACATTAATGTTTATCTTACAGCTGAATATTAATGTAGACCATTGGGTGGAAGAAGTTGACTTGGACTTGGATCATGTCTACTTACGAGAAGAGGTGGATGAACAAGCTCACAGCGACATTCATCTCTATTGTGTCCGATAGCTGAACTGAACACATGTTTGGTTGGTACCATTTTACCGAAATAAATCCGTACGCAAGGTTTTCGCTAACATGTGGAAGAAGCTTTTCCTGATAAGTGACTGTTACACAATGAAACACCAGGAATTATTCAACGTTGACGTACATTCTGGAATACATCACTCAGGCGTTAAAGAAATATGTGTTCTGCCTGATGCTGGTTGCTTCCAGTACTGCTCTGGCTGGCGGATACGATTTAAACAACATTTTCTGCACGTTTCTGGAAAACTGGAGCTTTCTTGTATACCACATCTTCAATGTGGGAGGTGGCACATGTGCTTCTCCCTAGAGGTTGGCTTTATGATGCCGATGTGGCCTTCATGTTCTCAATGTTTGCACTGTTCCTGTAGTTTGCAAGTACCACATGGCTTACCACTAGCCACATCATACCCTGTGCTTTCCACTTCTCTCCAGTCCGAGCCCCAGCATCGTGGCACGTCTCGAAATATCACTGCAGCTGCTCATCATGGTAGTCGTGTTTGTTGACTATGAGGGTTATTCACTAAGCTCCGAATTTACCACAGAATTGTACCGGACGGTGAATTCCCCTGAATCTGCAATTTCGGAGCAATTGGTCTATTCACTAACTTGTATTTTCGCCAAATACTGGCGAATTGAGAGTGAAATACGGTGCATTTTGCCGACCATTCAGTGCGATTCAGCTGCACCAAAATTAACCCTTTAGAGAACTAATGATACGTCTAGCCACGGGACGCCGAACTGCACCGCAATTGCGTCAAAAAGACCTGATTTCAGTCATTTCTGGCCGTCACTGGAATCTAGACGCACTCTTCACCTTTCCAACCTGGTGTTTAAGAGATTTTCTGGGAAGCTACCACCCTACCTGAATAGGCTGCTTCCCCCAGCAGCTCCCTCATCCTATAACCTCCGATCCATGACCAACACCTTACTTGCAATACCACAATGCAAAAAGACAGTGGCTCGATCCTCATTTTCCTACAGAGCACCGCAATTATGGAATAACCTCCCAGACACCATCAAATCTTCCCCCAGTCTAAAGTCACTCAAGAGATCCCTATTAACATACCTTCATACAGAATGCACCTGTAAACATGTAACATAGTGACTATATACAGAATGAACCTGTAAACATGTAACATAGTGACTATATACAGAATGCACCTGTAAACATGTAACATAGTGACTATATACAGAATGCACCTGTAAACATGTAACATAATGACTATATACAGAATGCACCTGTAAACATGTAACATAGTGACTATATACAGAATGCACCTGTAAACATGTAACATAGTGACTATATACAGAATGCACCTGTAAACATGTAACAGTGACTATATACAGAATGCACCTGTAAACATGTAACATAATGACTATATACAGAATGCACCTGTAAACATGTAACATACAGGGTTATCCAAAGAGATTCGAAAAGTCACCGCACGTTCGGTGACTTTTCGTTCTCTTCAATTCGGTTCCTTTTGCCGATTGCATTTCGGTGACCCTGCGGTGTATTCAGCAAGCACCACAGGGTCCCCGAATTGCAGGGAAAAGCTGCCGTAAACCCACCGAAAACTAACCGAATGCATGCTGAAAACAAGCAAAAACATCTGGATTAACCTTCGAAAAAGCCGAACAGGAGCCGAAAAGGAGCCGAAAAGGAGCCGAATCACACAGAGCCGAAGCAGCTGTGACGTAGAGGAGGCAGTGAATAAATTAGAAAAACCATTTGTATGAATCTGGGAAAATGAAACGCTGTTTGCAAAGAAACTACTGAGCGAAAATGTCTGAAATTTTCACAGGAGGTCCAGGGAATGATAATAAAGAGGGCTGTTACAAAAAAAATAAGTAAACTGAAAAAAAAAAAAAAAAAAAATCGGACTTTTAATTTTTTTTTAAAAAAATTCAGAAAAATGCTTAAAGTATCCTAAAAAATCTATAAATAAAGAGACTTTTTGCTGCAGAATTTTATAATGAACGGTTTATTAGATATTGAATTAAAACGGGAATATTTTTAACATTGAAGTCTATGGGATTCTCCTGAATTAATTTGCCGAATGAAACCACCGAATGGCAGGGCATTAGGGGAACCTTTCACTGCTGGTTTGTGTTCTCTGAATAGCCGAAGCAGTGCTTTTTCATGGGGATTTCTCTGCCCTCGAACAGGGACCGAACAGGCACCGTATGTGCAGGCAATTCGCCAGGATTTGGCGAATTGCCTGCTCTCTGGATAGCCGAATGGGCAGGAAAGGTAACCGAAGGCTGATTTTCAGCGTTCGGTTACCTTTCTCAAGCAATTCGAATCTCTTTGGATAACCCTGATAGTTACTATATACAGAATGCACCTGTAAACATGTAACATAGTGACTATATACAGAATGCGCCTGTAAACATGTAACATAGTGACTATATACAGAATGCACCTGTAAAAATGTAACATAGTGACTATATACAGAATGCACCTGTAAACATGTAACATAGTGACTGTATACAGAATGCACCTGTAAACATGTAACATAGTGACTATATACAGAATGCACCTGTAAACATGTAACATAGTGACTATATACAGAATGCGCCTGTAAACATGTAACATAGTGACTATATACAGAATGCGCCTGTAAACATGTAACATAGTGACTATATACAGAATGCGCCTGTAAACATGGAACATAGTGACTATATACAGAATGCACCTGTAAACATGTAACATAGTGACTATATACAGAATGCGCCTGTAAACATGTAACATAGTGACTATATTACTTACATATTTATTTTGTGTTAATTTGTATATTTGTGTTTTGATTCTAATATCTTGCATTTTATTACTTTGTATTTCTGTAACGACTGTAAAATTTCATTGTTCTTGAACCCAGGACATACTTGAAAACAAGAGAAATCTCACTGTATCCTTCCTGGTAAAATACTTTGCAAATAAATAAATAAATTTCAATAGGACAGGTTGGAACAAGTGACTAATAGGTTTTAGTGTTATAAATGTAATATATGTTAGAAAAAAATAAAGACTTTTATTGTTTACAAAGACCTTTTTGTATTTTTTAAAAGATCTTTTTTAAAAAATAAAATAATGAAAAGACAATTTTTATTGATATAACCTCCTATTAAGCCACTTCCTCCGGCCCCTCCAGTTCAGTGGAATTTGCCAAGGCCAATTCGGCACTTTTCACTAATGTCCAGTAACTGCTTCGGCGGCTCCATTTTCGAACCCATACGGTGAACACTTGGTGAATAGTGAATGCACTGTATTTTTTGCTGAATTGTACCAATTTTAAAATCACTGAAATGTAACTTGGTTTCGGTGCTTTATGAATAACGCATTGTATCTCTTATGGACTGTTTTTTTTCTCTCCATCAGCTTTTGCAAATTGTAACAATAATGATATACCGGGAGATATTTTTTTGATTGAATTTACAATTTTTTAACTGAATAACCATGTTCTATTATTATTGTTTCTTAATTTCTTATCAGGGTTATCCAAAGAGATTCGAATTGCTTGAGAAAGGTAACCGAACGCTGAAAATCAGCGTTCGGTTACCTTTCCAGGCCATTCGGCTATCCAGAGAGCAGGCAATTCGCCAAATCCTGTCGAATTGCCTGCACATACGGTGCCTGTTCGGTGCCTGTTCGAGGGCAGTGAAAACCCCATGAAAAAGCACTGCTTCGGCTATTCAGAGAACACAAACCAGCAGTGAAAGGTTCCCCTAATGCCCTGCCATTCGGTGGTTTAATTCGGCAAATTTATTCAGGAGAATCCCATAGACTTCAATGTTAAAAATATTCCCGTTTTAATTCAATATCTAATAAACCGTTCATTATAAAATTCTGCAGCAAAAAGTCTCTTTATTTATAGATTTTTTAGGATACTTTAAGCATTTTTCTGAATTTTTAAAAAAAAAATTAAAAGTCCGATTTTTTTTTTTTTTTTTTTTTCAGTTTGCTTATTTTTTTTGTAACAGCCCTCTTTATTATCATTCCCTGGGCCTCCTGTGAAAATTTCAGACATTTTCGCTCAGTAGTTTCTTTGCAAACAGCGTTTCTTTTTCCCAGATTCATACAAATGGTTTTTCTAATTTATTCACTGCCTCCTCTACGTCACAGCTGCTTCGGCTCTGTGTGATTCGGCTCCGTTTCGGCTCCTGTTCGGCTCCTGTTCGGCTTCTTTGAAGGTTAATCCAGATGTTTTTGCTTGTTTTCAGTGTGCATTCGGTTAGTTTTCGTCAGGTGTTCGGCAGCTTTTCCCTGCAATTCGGGGACCCTGTGGTGTTTGCTGAATACACCGCAGGGTCACCGAAATGCAATCGGCAAAAGGAACCGAATTGAAGAGAACGAAAAGTCACCGAACGTGCGGTGACTTTTCGAATCTCTTTGGATAACCCTGTTTATGTTTTTGTTCACAGTAGTGTAGGCACATGTATCTTATATATAATTTAATCTGTGTCGAGTGGTGTTTATTATATTATTAACCATTTCACTGCTGAGGACGTGTGGGAAACGTCCTCATTGACTCCTAAGGAAAGATGGGTGGAGATAGGGGGTTACTTTGAACCCCGATATCTCCCGACTGTTGGCACCTAGCAGGGTCATGTTTGGTATCATTAGAAAGGCCAGAGTATGGCCTTTCCAATGATACCAAACATGACCATGTATAAAGTAAACAAAAAAAATAATAAAAGTAATAATAAAAAAAGAAAAATTTGTTTTTTTGTTTCAGCCGTGAAGGGGTTAATAAACGTTATTTTTTTTATTGTAGGTTCTCTCGACCCCAGTTTCTCAGGAGGCTTTTTTCTGTGTTGTATAGGGGTTAACCCCACCACCCCGTGTGCATGCAGAGATTCGAGTCCAGATACATAGGGGGGGGGCAGAGTTTGCCACCAGTGGTCTAGGCCAGTGTTGGCCAACCTTGGCACCCCAGATATTTCAGGGACTACACTTTTCACGATGCTCAGCCAGCCTTAATGCTTCCTGAGCATCATGGGACAAGTAGTTTCAAAACATCTGGAGCGTCAAGGTTCGCCATCGACGGTCTAGGCTGTGTGTGGGAACTGACTTGGTGAAGAGACGCTTCTTGAGTTTGGAGCTCTTTCACGTTCAGTTGCTCAGCCGCTGCAAGTGCGAAGTTAGCAACTAGGCACTGAGCGCTGTGCTGCAGCTCAGCACTGCTAATTTAGCACTTGCAGCCAAGTCGAGAGGTGCTGCGGGGTTAGCTGAGTGTGACGTAGGAAAGATGGCCGCCTCCACACAGAAAATAATCCAATAAGGAAATGTTCCGTTTGAGGTTTTGGTGGATCAAAACAGGAAATATTTATTTGAACATGGCTGGGTGGAGTAGAGGTAACATCACTGCTCTGCATGGAGAGAGCCTGTGGAGACATGGGTTCGATCCCAGCCAGAGCACCTCTCCAGTAAGTGTCCTTGGGAAAGACACCTAACGGTACATACTCGCCACCCGGGACATACTTGAAAATGAGAGAAATCTCAATGTATCCTTCCTGGTAAAATACTTTCTCCAAAAAAACCCTATTAAAGTGGTAATAAAATGGAGAACAGTGGATTTTGCAGAAACAGCACCTTTCATTAAGCACTCCTCTGCCCTTTCGCTTCCATATTCACAGCCAAAGCGTTCAGTGAGACGGCTGTGGCAAACTGAACTGCTGCAATGAAACAATTCAGCAGCTGCTGAGGAACTGAACGCGCCTCAGTTTCTACAAATGCTGTGAAGCACCGTTACATAACACCGGAGTGACGTCACCCCCTTACTGCTTCTTAATATTTGGGGTGTCCTGGGGGTGTATATAAGAGCTGCAAAGTAATAAAAAGACTCTGCAACCGGGATTCAACAAGCTTGGCCCTCCAGATGCTTTGGAACTACATTTCCATTGAGGCTCAGGCAATCCAAAGGGTGCCAGTGCATCATGGGAGATGTAGCTTCAAAATATCTAGGGCCAAGGTTGCTGCCCCCTGCTCTAACCTATTGCAAATGCTAGACAAATGTGTGAATAGACACTTTTGCTTCTGCTTCTAGATGACATTTTTATTGGTATAAGCAGGCTGTGAATATTATGTGATGGGGGGCGGTGGGCAGAAAATTAGTGCCCTGCACAGCCCATTGCCTCATGGACAGAGGGGGATAGAGAAGTGCCTCCCCCATCTTCAGGTCATGTGGGCCCTTGTTTTGTGTGGCCATGCTTTCAGCCAATCAGCCGCTGCGTTTAGTTCCTACATGTGGCCGAGCGCGCGCACGACGGGGCGGGGCTAGCCGTGTTCGCAGTCCACTCTCCCGCCAGCCCGTGTGGCCCCTCCCCCTTCTGAGCGCACCGGAAGTTGCAGGCGGGACGGTTCTTGGCGGCGCGTCTCTGTGTGCGCGCGGGCGTCTTGGTGAGGCCGGTTCCGGTACCTCTTCGCATGGCTAGTGGATGCCAAGCGTTTTGAAGTCGCGGCTACAGAGGGGAGACGGTGCGAGGCTTCCGGACTCTGTGATCCGGCAGCTCCCGGTATCCCGGCCGGTGTACGCGGCGATTATTCCCGCTCTGTCCTCTTCACGCTGTGGGTATGCACCCTGCCCGCCACCAGGTGCCTGAGGCCGACTGAAACCGAGGACATGCCCTTACTGCACCGGAAACCGTTCAGCCGAATCCCGCCGCCCCCCGGCCTGCAGCCCGAGGAGGGCCTCTTCCACTGCCGCCTGACCAACGAGGGCTTCCGGGACTACGAGTAAGAGGCGCCCGCGCAGCCGCCGCCAGACACCCCGTGTGACCCGCGGGCACCCACATAACACCCCGTGTGACCCGCGGGCACCCCCATAACACCCCGTGTGACCCCCCCCCATAACACCCCCTGTGACCCCCCATAACACCCCGTGTGACCCCCCCATAACACCCCGTGTGACCCCCCCATAACACCCCGTGTGACCCCCCCCATAACACCCCGTGTGACCCCCCATAACACCCTGTGTGACCCCCCCCATAACACCCCGCGGGCACCCCCATAACACCCGTGTGACCCGCGGCCCCCCCATAACACCCCGTGTGACCCGCGGGCACCCCCATAACACCCCGTGTGACCCGCGGGCACCCCCATAACACCCCGTGTGACCCGCGGGCACCCCCATAACACCCCGTGTGACCCGCGGGCACCCCCATAACACCCCGTGTGACCCGCGGGCACCCCCATAACACCCCGTGTGACCCGCGGCACCCCCATAACACCCCGTGTGACCCGCGGCACCCCCATAACACCCCGTGTGACCCGCGGGCACCCCCATAACACCCCGTGTGACCCGCGGGCACCCCCATAACACCCCGTGTGACCCGCGGGCACCCCCATAACACCCCGTGTGGCACCCCCATAACACCCCGTGTGACCCCCCATAACACCCCGTGTGACCCCCCATAACACCCCGTGTGACCCCCCATAACACCCCGTGTGACCCCCCATAACACCCCGTGTGACCCCCCATAACACCCCGTGTGACCCCCCATAACACCCCGTGTGACCCCCCCATAACACCCCGTGTGACCCCCCATAACACCCCGTGTGACCCCCCCCATAACACCCCGTGTGACCCCCCCATAACACCCCGTGTGACCCCCCATAACACCCGTGTGACCCCCCCCCATAACACCCGTGTGACCCCCCCCATAACACCCGTGTGACCCCCCCCCATAACACCCCGTGTGACCCCCCCCATAACACCCGTGTGACCCAGATAACACCCCGCGGGCACCCAGAAAACACCCCGCGGCACCCAGAAAACACCCCGCGGGCACCCAGAAAACACCCCGCGGGCACCCAGAAAACACCCCGCGGGCACCCAGAAAACCCCCGCGGGCACCCAGAAAACACCCCCTGTGACCCGCGGGCACCCCCATAACACCCCGTGTGACCCGCGGGCACCCCCATAACACCCCGTGTGACCCCCCCCCCATAACACCCCGTGTGACCCCCCCCCATAACACCCGTGTGACCCCCCCCCATAACACCCCGTGTGACCCCCCCATAACACCCCGTGTGACCCCCCCCATAACACCCCGTGTGACCCCCCCCCACCCCATAACACCCCGTGTGACCCGCGGGCCCCCCATAACACCCCGTGTGACCCGCGGCCCCCCCATAACACCCCGTGTGACCCGCGGGCCCCCCCATAACACCCCGTGTGACCCGCGGGCCCCCCCAAACACCCCGTGTGACCCGCGGGCCCCCCCATAACACCCCGTGTGACCCGCGGGCCCCCCCATAACACCCCGTGTGACCCGCGGGCACCCCCATAACACCCCGTGTGACCCGCGGGCACCCCCATAACACCCCGTGTGACCCGCGGGCACCCCCATAACACCCCGTGTGGCACCCCCATAACACCCCGTGTGACCCCCCATAACACCCCGTGTGACCCCCCATAACACCTCGTGTGACCCCCCATAACACCCCGTGTGACCCCCCCATAACACCCCGTGTGACCCCCCCATAACACCCCGTGTGACCCCCCCCATAACACCCCGTGTGACCCCCCATAACACCCCGTGTGACCCCCCATAACACCCCGTGTGACCCCCCCATAAACCCCCGTGTGACCCCCCCATAACACCCCGTGTGACCCCCCCCATAACACCCCGTGTGACCCCCCCCCATAACACCCCGTGTGACCCCCCCCCATAACACCCCGTGTGACCCAGATAACACCCCGTGTGACCCAGATAACACCCCGCGGGCACCCAGAAAACACCCCGCGGGCACCCAGAAAACACCCCGCGGGCACCCAGAAAACACCCCGCGGGCACCCAGAAAACACCCCGCGGGCACCCAGAAAACACCCCGCGGGCACCCAGAAAACACCCCGCGGGCACCCAGAAAACACCCCGCGGGCACCCAGAAAACACCCCCTGTGACCCGCGGGCACCCCCATAACACCCCGTGTGACCCGCGGGCACCCCCATAACACCCCGTGTGACCCCCCCCCATAACACCCCGTGTGACCCCCCCCCATAACACCCCGTGTGACCCCCCCCATAACACCCCGTGTGACCCCCCCCCCACCCCATAACACCCCGTGTGACCCGCGGGCCCCCCATAACACCCCGTGTGACCCGCGGGCCCCCCCATAACACCCCGTGTGACCCGCGGGCCCCCCCATAACACCCGTGTGACCCGCGGGCCCCCCCATAACACCCCGTGTGACCCGCGGGCCCCCCCATAACACCCCGTGTGACCCGCGGGCCCCCCCATAACACCCCGTGTGACCCGCGGGCCCCCCCATAACACCCCGTGTGACCCGCGGGCCCCCCCATAACACCCCCTGTGACCCCCCCATAACACCCCGTGTGACCACCCCATAACACCCCGCGGGCACCCCCATAACACCCCGCGGGCACCCCCATAACACCCCGCGGGCACCCCCATAACACCCCGCGGGCACCCCCATAACACCCCGCGTGACCCGCGGGCACCCCCATAACACCCCCTGTGACCCCCCATAACACCCCGCGGGCACCCCCATAACACCCCGCGGGCACCCCCACAACACACCCCGCGGGCACCCCCATAACACCCCGCGGGCACCCCCATAACACCCCGCGTGACCCGCGGGCACCCCCATAACACCCCGTGTGACCCCCCATAACACCCCGTGTGACCACCCCATAACACCCCGCGGGCACCCCCATAACACCCCGCGGGCACCCCCATAACACCCCGCGGGCACCCCCATAACACCCCGCGGGCACCCCCATAACGACCCGCCGGCACCCCGATAGCACCCCGCGTGACCCGCCGGCACCCCGATAGCACCCCGCGTGACCCGCCGTCACCCCGATAGCAACCCGCGTGACCCGCCGTCACCCCGATAGCAACCCGCGTGACCCGCTGGCACCCCAGTTATGTCACGTTTGACCCGCGGGCGCCCCCATAATGCCGCGGGTGCCCCCATAACGCTCCGTGTGCCTCCATAACGACCCGTGGGTGCCCCCATAACACCCTGTGTAAACTGCCTAAGGCGAATGTCAGACGAACGCAGTCTGAGCGCACTCTGCGTGCGTGCACATCGGACAGACGTACTGACGGAAGATACTGTAGACACCACGCGGTCTGTTTTTGTTGACGGACGTAGAAAAAAAAAAGGAACTGAAATAAAATTAATGATAAAAATATGAAAAGCCATTGTGTGCGTGAAGGTGCTGGACGTCGCAAATGCTCTGCGTCTGACGTCTCCTCACTCACACAGAACTCTGCGCGTCTGTGGTAGCGGTTTTACGTTCTTGCCTAACTTGCGTCTGTTTGCCACGTGCGTTGTGCATGCGCAGTTCGGTGCAGACGCACTTCGTGTGTTTGTCTCTATTGCTCATGATTCTATGCTACGACGGACATTAAACTGTGCGGAAACATGGACGTGATCACTGCGTTCGTCTGACGCCGGCCTAAACCCCCATAACCCCTACCCAAACTCTTATTATTCTTCCCGACTGTAAAGCACTTCATTGGGTTCTATAGATTTCCCTGGAACATTTTCTTCACTGCTCCCCACACAAGGCATGAAAAGTGCTGCTTGCTGTATATCATGTTCATGCGTCGCAGACGGCAAGTTATCCATGAGGTAATGGTGGAAGGGCCTCGATATACACGATATGGGACGGCAATGCTCGCGTGCCACCCGTCAGCTTGGAGAAGTGATACACGTTCAGGGAAATGTGGCGTCTTCCGGTAATACTGCGTCCTCCACGTACTGGTACAGGTGCTGCTTCCCCAGTGACAATGGGGTGGGGGGGTGACTATTTATATCATTGTTATGCATGTCTATCGTGATATTGTCGTCTTAATGATTTTATAGACTTCATTCCTAACCTGGAGACTTCCTGGAAGACTTGCGGAGTTTCTGCCTGCTTCTTCCTGTTTTATCCTTTGTATTCAAACACTGGATGAAAATAAAACCTGATAAATGAGATACCCACCCTAACACTCTAGGAGTTCCTCAAAGAGCACCAAATTGCACCGGATAGTGAGTTTCATCGTTCGGTGCAATTTTGTGGCCATTCGGCTAGTCGAAAAGCTGACAACTTGCAAATATGATGCCTGTTTGGCAGTGAAAGTCCCCGTACAGAAGTAATGGTTAATTCTATTAAGAGAACGCCGAACAGCAGTGAAGTTTCAGTTGTTTCATTCGTCAAGTTTGATCAGGTGAATCCCATAGGTTTCAAGGTAAAAAAAATCCCTGTTTTTCTTAAATATTTATTCAACGGTTTATTCTTTTTCATCTGCAGCAAAAAGGCTATTTAGGATTTTTCTAGAGTTGCACCGATACCGGGTACTGCAGGAGTACTTGGTGCAGTGCCCCCGATATTTCCACCGATACCGGACAGACCCTGCAGCTCTCCACATTCATACTTACCTTCCTGAGCGACGCTGGAAAAGTCTTTGCGCGTGCCCTCATTGGAAGGCCCCCCCAGCCGCGATCACGTGGGACTCCCACGTGATCGCGGCTGGGGGCCTTCCAACGAGCGCACGCGTGGAAACTTTGCCAGCGTCGCTCAGGAAGGTAAGTATGAATGTGGAGAGCTGCAGGGCCTGTTCGGATACCGATACCTGTCCGGATGCCGATAGAGCATTCGGGCAGCTGCCCTGTGTCTGGCCTGGGGTCTGTCTGTGTGTATGTGTAATACACATACACACAGAGCTGGGGGCTAATATCCCTGAGAGCTGGGGGGCATATCCATGAGGTCTGTTCTTATTGGAAAGCGTTCACATGACATAAAAGTATCGGTGAGTACTTGAAAAAAGTATCGGTACTCGGTCTTAAAAAAGTGGTATCCCTAGATTTTTCTGCGTTTTTTTTTTTTCTCAGCAACATTTTTAATTCATGTTACTTTTTTCCATGTTTTTTTTAACAGACCCTTTTTTATTATTATTCATAGGACCTTATATATTATTTCCAGTCATTTTCATGCAGTTTTTTTTTTAACTCCTGTTAAAAGTTGCACAGTGTGTTCTTTTTTTTTTTTTTTTACCAATTCGCCGGTTTTTCAGATGCGTTCTGCAGGTCGATTTGCTGCACTTTGGGCACCCTGTGGTGAATGCTGAATTTGGTGCAGGGTCAGCAAATTGAACTGAATTGAATTGAGAGCACTGAATTGTCACCCCTCTGAATAACCCTGTATTCACAGTAATGGTCTTGTGTAAAAATGGAAATACCTGTTTTTGATATAAAATATGGGGCTATTCAGTAACTAATGTTACATGGAAGGGACCGGTGGATCTACTAGGCCCTAAGGTCATTATTTTTTTTAGGTAAGCTCCACCATCCTTTGCTTTATTTTTCTCCACACGTTCCTCTGAAGTTTACGGTTGTGGTCACTGTACTTTGAATAGGATTTCAGTGGACAGCGCCACTTGTATTGCAGCAGCATCTAACTATGCTACCGCAGTGAATGGTTTACTCGCTAAGTCAGGACACGAGGAATTTAATATGAAATGTGGTGCCATTTAAGAAAACGTAGGGGACAGCTTCACTTTAGGAGCCAGACAGCTTCACTTTAGGAGCCAGACAGCTTCACTTTAGGAGCCAGACAGCTTCACTTTAGGAGCCAGACAGCTTCACTTTAGGAGCCAGACAGCTTCACTTTAGGAGCCAGACAGCTTCACTTTAGGAGCCAGACAGCTTCACTTTAGGAGCCAGACGCTTCTTGGTCCCCCCAGGTTTGTCGAGCCCTGTGCAGCTTGCACTGTTTGGAGATTTGCAAAGAAATAACAAATCATCGGTCCGAGTGTTCAAGTACAATGCTGCATTTATTTTTTATTTTTTCAGCTTGGGCTTTATTAACCTAAAACAGGGGTCGTTGGCTCCCTGATGTTTTGGGAACTACATCTCCCACGATGCTCAGTCACCCATTAGGCTGACTGAGCCACATGGGAAATGTAGTTCCCAAAACATCAGGGAGCTAAGGTTGCTGACCCCTGACCTAAAACAATAGCAGGTGGTTCAATATGCTCCAGTGTTTCTCAGTGTTGAAAACACAAGCGAAAACGGGTGTTTTGTAACGTTGACACATGCTGGCGTTACACAAAACCAAAAGTAAGCCAAAGTAAACAGCCGCCGGGCGAAGCTTCACAGTGAATATTTCCTTGCGACTGTTTGAATTTTGTTTTCCTGGTAAATGTGTCTGTGAACGCACGGGACTGATTGGCACATTACGGTTTTTCCACGTTTGTTCTAGTGTCAAAACGAATCTGCTTTTCGAAAAAGCAACCCTGTTGCAACCGGGATCAACTTCGGCGATTCCGAAAAGGGAAATTAAAACGGCAGCAGGTGAGGAGTCATTGATGAAACCTCCCCTGCCACTGTTTGAATTTCCCAAATTGGGAAGGCTTAGGCTAATGTCAGATGAACGCAGTCTGAGCGCACTCTGCCTGCGTGCATAACGGACAGACGTACTGACGGAAGATACTGTAGACACCACGCGGTCTGTTTTTGTTGACGGACGTAGAAAAAAAAAGGGAAATTCTGGGAAACAAAACTAATATGAAAAATGCTAAAGATTTAAAAAGGATCTGAAAAGCCATTGTGTGCGTCCAAGGTGCTGGACGTCAGAAATGCGCTGCGTCTGATATCTCATGACTCACACAGAACGCTACGCGGACGTGGCGCACTCTGCGCATCCTTCTAGCGGTTTTACGTTCTACGTTCTTGCCTTACTTGCGTCTGTTTGCCGCGTGCGCAGTTCGGAGCGGACGCTCTTCGTGCGTGGGTCTCTATTGCTCACGATTCTATGCTACGACGGACGTTAAACTGTGCGGCGACACGGACCTGATCACTGAGTTCGTCTGACGCCGGCCTAAAAGTTGATCGTCGTTGCAGCCTTGGCAAACGGCGGCGTTTTGTGACTATCCTATAGTGCTGTTTTTTTTTTGTTTTTGTGGGAGGTTTTGCCCTTGTGTTGGAGTTAACACAATGCTTGTGTGCTTGTTGAAACTCGAGGCAGAGTTTCCTGTGAAAAGCACGCGCGACACCCAGAGAGACATGTGGCTGATCACTCTTTGTTTTGAATCGCTTGCCTCTTTGTGCACCGCCGGTGCTTTTAAAGTTTTTCTTCAGGCTGTTTCTCTTGTGTTTTTAATTCCCCCCCCCCCCCAATTTTGTAATCCAGCAGCAAGTGCAATCATCACGATTACTTTAGTTCAGTGTGTGTGTGTGTGTGTGTGTGTGTGTGTATATTCACGAGTATAGCAGTCTGTAGTGATACCTTTTTTTATTGGACTAACGTTACATTTAAAGTACAAGCTTTTGAGAGGATTCCTCCCTTCGTCAGGTATAGAAGCTTACTGATCAGAATAATAGAATTAAACATTGGGACGGTCACAGGGCTCACAGTTGGGGGTGTTAGATGTTGTATATCGCCAAATGGCATGGTCAGAGGGGGAAAAAAAAGGGAAACATTTAATTGTCTCAAGCAAGATGCAATCATGTCCACTTCAAAGGGAATGTGAAAGGACAGAACGAAAGAAAAAAACAACAACAAAATATATATATAATTTTCTTTTATACTCTTGGCCTATCTTTATTCCTTGTTTAGCTTTTTCCTTCTTTTGTCTTGGGCTGCTTTTGTCTGAGGCTGGAAAAATCCTGTACGTCCATCTGCTCCTGCATTTAAGTATGATAGACACAACACCACCCCCCCCCCCCCCCCTACTGATCCAGAGAGCAAAGCAAAACAGCATAAAGTTGAGCCATTTATCTATTTTTTTCCATGTTGGCGTCACAGCTGCAGATATATCTGAGAAAGTAAACACGCGCCCGCTAACTTTATAAGACTGACAAAAAAAAAGTTGTTTTTTTTTTTTTGTAATTGGCGTCGGAGTGACTCTACCAATATCCATGTGTTTTGAGATGGATTTCTTTTGGTAAAAAATGGAAAACTAAAGTCGTAAAATACACGAACAGACAAAATTTTGGAAATGCCATAAAATTATATCATTAAATAATTTCATGCAGAATGCGATGCGAGAAATCTCAATGTATCCTTCCTGGTGAAATCCTTTATAAATAAATAACTGTGAATTATTAGGTTATATTCAAATAGCCAGAAAAATGTGACATGAAGTGTGTATTCTCGATCCCTTTTTTTTGCTTATCCTCTTTGAACACTTTTTGAAGTCTGGTTTAATAGTACAACCCAGACAAATTGTAGGGTTTATTCAGAGAGCACCGAAATGTCACTGAATTCATGTACCCTGCGGTGAATTCAGAGTTCACCGCAGGGTCCCTGATGTGCAGCGACTTGACCAACCGAATGCATCCGAAAAGTCGATGGCCAGCCACCTGAAAAAGCCGCCAAACAGGGTAAATTTTTTTTTAAAAAAAAACAACTTTTAAAACGCATTTAAAAAAAAAAAGCAGCGCATTAAAATTGCTGGTCTTTTAGTGTAAAGTCCTTTTGGATAAGAATAAAAAGGTCCATTACAGAATAAATTTTTTTTTAAATAAAAAAATCCTCAATCAAACATTTTGCTGAAAAATGCCTAAACGACTGAATAAATATTTAATTAAAACCTATGGGATTCGCCTGATTAAACCTGTCCAATGAAAGCGCTGAAAATCAGGGCGTTTCTTTGACATTTCTCTGCTGTTCGGCGTTTTGAATACATTAACCATTACGGACTTCTCTGGGGAAGTATTTCGCTGTCGGTTCGCTAATATTTGGCGAACAGTTTTTCCTATGAAGGAAAACGGCAATCAGAATAAAAAAATGTTTACAACAGGGCTTGACAAATTTGCCAGCTACAAATGTTAGGAGCTAGTTTTTGCTCCAGACTAACAAAGCTTCACTTTCAACAACTTTCAAGTTTCAACAACTAAAGATACACCATTTTTTTTTGGCAGTATCAATGTTCTTTTTGCCAGGTACTCACGATTTACCTTTTATGTACGGTCATGTGACGCTTTCCAATAAATAAGTTTTTCTAAAAGCCTGTCCAATTTATGATAGTATTGAAACGTATGGCCAGACACCCCTTTTACCCCCTGCAAGCAGACACACTGACACACAACATGCCTCATATATAAATCTACACAACAGGGCTGGATATACAGTATTTACATTAAAGGAGACAGGAAAAAAAAAAACCTTGAAACCAACTATGTGATGTTTAGATGCCGGCAACGACTGCTTTTAGATTGGTGTAAAATAAACTGGAAATTTGGGAGCCAGGAGTAAAATTCTAGGAGCCAGTGGCTACCAGGCCCATGGATTTGTCAAGCCCTGGTTTACATGACAGAAGAAAATCACGAGTCAATGTGGTTTTGAAGATGGTGCTGGGACTATTGGATGCAGACGCCAAGACCTGGAAGAGATAGGAATGGTTTTCCTTGGAATTCTAGAATTTAAACCCAACAAGATCTGAAATGGGCTAAAACACGTTTTTATGTGATCTGAGGGATTCCAAGCAACCTGGATTTCGGCTCCTTCCTCAGCAGGTGGGCCTCGATACACTGCCTGCTGCAGCCTCTGTGTATACATGCTGGGAGATGCTCTACAGAAGCGGCTTGTGTCTGCATCGTGTCCTGCGCTGGAGCTGCAAGGTCGCGCAGCGCGTTCCTCTCCGTATTGCAGCTCTCAGCAACGCCAGGGAGGCAAGTAAAACTGAAATCTGGAAGCCTCAGAAAATTCCTGCTTTCAACAAACTTGAAAAAGTGGGTCCAACCTGTATTGGGTATCGATTTAAAGTATGGAAGAAGAATTTGAGGATTTGCTGCCTGAGTGCATTACAACTCCATGGAGACATGCAAAAACATTCTGTGACTCTGCTAGACTGACCAGGTAAGAGCCCTGACCCTGAATCCAATGGAAAAATCTGTGGAGTAAATAAACCTGTTGGTGAAAAGCAAGTAAAGGACGATTGATAAAAGCGGTCATACAAGTTTTCACGTTGGAACACCTGATGAATTAAAACGCTCGGTTCTTTTGATGGGAATCCACTTTGTGGGAAAAACATTTCCTGACTCGTTACAAACAGAAATTAAGTTATGAAATGCACTTCTTCCTGATCTCTCTTGCTCTATCACCGGTTCCCGTGTGTAACTTTTTAAGACATTGTTTATAACGTGTCATCGCATTCCGCATTAAAAAAAATTGTTTTTCAAAAAAAAAAACATCAAACCTCAAAAATGTGACTCTTGCAAAAGGCGTCCACAATACTGGCCACTAGTTTAAAGAGTAACCCCCCCCCCCTTTTTTTATTTTATTTTACCAGGAAGGATACATTGAGATTTCTCTCGTTTTCAAGTATGTCCTGGGTGGCGAGTGTACCGTTAGGGGTCTTGCCCAAGGATACTTACTGGAGAGGTGCTCTTGCTGGCATTCCAACCTGTCTCCAAGGTCCCTCTTACATAAGGCTGTCAGACGAACGCAGTCTGAGCGCACTCTGCGCGCATGCATAATGGACGTGCTGACAGAAGATACTGTAGACACCACACTGTCAGTTTTTTTTTTTTTTTTTGATGGATGTAAAAAATAAAGGGAAATTTGGGAATCAAAATTAAGACGAGTACAGTCAGCCAGACCAACAAAATAATTCTGAGCGTTAACGTGATGGACGTCGCAAACGCGCTGTGTCTGACGTCGCATCATCATGCACACAGGCTGCTACCCGGACGCGACACACTCTGGGCGTCCGTCGTAGCGCTTTTACGTCGAGGCCTAAATGGCGTCTGTTGCCACCTGTGTGGTGCGTGCAAACTTCAGTGCGCATGTTCTTTGTGTGTCTGTCTCTATTGATCACAAATCCATGCTACAACGGGCGTTAAACTGTGCGGCGACACGGCAGTGATGACTGCGTTCGTCTGGCGCTAGCCTAAGCTGTAACTATATCACTTGTGCATTACAAATAAAACCACCTTATAAAACACATGCTTTCTTTTTGTTTTTCCTATTTGCATGCAATTACTTTTAACGTTTGGTTTTGTGTTTTGTGTTTTTTGTTTTTTTTTTTTAATCCTTTTTTTTTCCATTTTTTTCCATTTCATGGATTTTTCCCATTTTTTTCCATTTCATGGATTTTTCCCATGAAGCAACATTTTACCAAAATCTGTGCAAAAGTTTTTACTTTGCCTGTACGTTATCTTATACAGTATTTAACAGTTAAGGAGGTGGGAATGTTTAGATAAATATGCAGTTCTCCAGGCTGAGATAAGAGATGGCAGCTGAATGAGATGACGGGGATCTTAAAAGGCTTCTAATCTACCCCCCAGGTGATGTCCCTTGAATACATCCCACACAATACAAAGATGTGAGTCGGTGATCGACACAGGGTTATTCAAAGAGCTCCGAATTGCTGGCGAAAGGTAACTGAACAGTGAAATTCAGTGTACGGTTACCTTTCCTGGCCATTCGGCTATCCAGAGAGCAGGCAGTTTGCCAAATGTTGGCGAAATGCCTGCACATACGGTGCCTGTTCGAGGGCAGTGAAATCCCCATAGAGAAGCAATGCTTTGTCTATTCAGAGAACACAGAACAGCAGTGAAAAGTTGCTGAATTGCCCTGCTGTTCGGTGGTTTCATTCAACAGGTTTATTCAGGAGAATCCCATAGGCTTCAATGTTAAAAATATTCCCGTTTTAATTCCATATCTAATTAACTGTTTATTTTATTCTGCAGTAAAAAGTCTTTTATTTTTATGATCTTCTAGGCATTTTCTGGATTTTTTTTTGCTAATTTTTTTTCCCCTTTTAATTTCTTTTTTCTGTAACAGCCCTTTTTTTTTATTATCATTCATTGGATCTTATATGTAAATTTCAGACCTTTTCGATCTGTCGTTTCTTTGCAAACAGCGTTTCACTTTTCAAACATTCAAGCGTACTGTTTTTTTTCACTCCAATCGTCTGTGGTGTCGTGTTTTTCCGGTGGCTGCTAGGGTTTCTCAGGTGTGTACGGCGGGGTTAATCCAGATGTTTTTGCGGGTTTCGGTGAACGTTCGCCGTTTTTTGCGGTGAGTGTTCGTCGGGTTTGCGGCGGCTTTTCCCTGCACTACGACGGCCCTGTGGTGCTTGCTGACTACACCGCAGGGTTGCAGAAATGGGATCGCCAAATCGCACCGGATTGAAGAGATTGAAAAGTCACAGAACGTGCGGTGACTTTACGAGTCTCTTTAGAATGGAGTCTATCAGGGTTATTCAATGGCCAAAGCCACACAGTGAGGAGCAACTGATGTAAAGATACGGGGGGGGGGGGGTTTACAACACACAATGGATGCACCCAGTGACACAGAGTAAAATATTTTCTTATCTTACATGTGCTTTGTTCTTCTCTTTTATGATATCGACAATATTAAAATAAAAAAAGTACATTTCAGTTTTTGGGGTTGACCCTACAAAACAAAAAATTTTTGTTTGCACACTACCTGGGCGGCTGCGTAAACCAGGAGTATCCAGCCCACTTCATGTATAAAACATAAGAAAAAAAGGTTGTCATTTGTGCTTATTCCTTTCCTAGCATGGAGCCATAGGAATAAGTGCAAATGACAACCTTTTTTTCTTATGTTTTATAAAAGAATGGTGTTTGGATGCTCTACTCGCTTTGTCGCCCAGTAAAAAGAACGTTACGTTTATGAGTCGCGGTTTGTGATGAGAACCGATCCTTTTAGAGTTTTGTGCGATTTCCCTTGATGACCGGTGGCTCCATTCTATGGTTAGGCCGGAGTCAGATGAGCATTTTGCAGAGCGGAAGGAACGTCTGTGACAGTGGACGTTGCTTCCACCCTGCCGCCCGTCTGGCCACCTCGCTGAGTGCAGTTAATGTGCTCAGCGCTGCAATACTCGATCCTCCTATGGATGATCGCGCTTTGCAGCCCTGTCAAACGTGCTGCATAGCGCTTCGATGGGGAGGTTTTCAGAACGTCCGCAGCACGCTCGCTGTAGCACGCGCAATCCGTGCGTGCACTACAGCGTGTGGCCGGCTCCGTCGAAGCGTCACAACTCTGCGATGGACGCCGGGAGGCACGTCAGTACAGGCACACATAGTGCACTCGTCTGATTTGAAGCCTGAAGGATAGTTATCACTAAAACAACAATCTATGCAATCCCTAATAACCATACCAGTGTCAAAAAAACAAAACTGATGTGGGTATGTTCCTAACTTCCAATGAGAAAACTATGCAAGTGCACCTTTTTTCATGTCCTACGCATCTTTTTATGCAGCTTCTAAATGTAAGGAACATTTTTATTGTTGCAGCTTTTTTTTTATCTATTACCACAGCCAGATGTAATGAACAATACGTCTGGTGTGATGCAGGACCTTCGTACAACCCAAAACTCTAGCTATCCAGGTTTGCGTTCTGACATGCTTCTTGCAGTATAAGCAAGCATGGCCGCCGTCCTGGTGCACGCATTGTGGTAATTGTGACCCTCATGCATTTCCTAAGGAATTGCCTCCAATACCTGAAAGAATTGGAACATCGATCGGGCCGTGTTTGGGATAAGTCACGGCACATCTGAGTGTTTTTACAGTCCTATTACAACATGTGCGATTCGACTACAGGACGCAAGAAAACGAAGACTCACAGTAATACATTGGATCGACGTCAGATTGTAGTAAAGTCCAGGGAATAAAGTGTTGAATAAATGCATGGCCTTACAAATGTGAAAAACCAGTAATCCATAACATTAAATATGGTGCAATGTTGTGACACAGCCTGTGAGTTGGTTTCAAGGATCTCAAATGATGAAAATGGCGCCATCATAACGCAGCGAGCTCGATTTTAAAGGGTTTCCAATCGATCCTGTGCGCTACAGGATAAATAGACTTGAATGTTAGAGCGACGATAAAGGCTGTTTTCACAGGATTAATCAGCTCTGTGAATGTAAAACACTACATTTCCCTTTGTTAAACCCTGCATCATTTTACACGTTTTCACCAGATTTGATTCAGAAGCTCCAAAGCTTTTAATCCGTTTTTAATTTTGTGTGTATATATGTGCTTTTCAAGTTTGTTAATGTGTTTATAGACTCCCATAGGCGTGCACAGGAGGCATGCCGCCTGTGCCCAGGCACACCCTAATTTTGGGTGAGGACATCACCTCCTACACTGATGTTTTAGATTTCCCTTATCTGGTTTATGATGAATAAAATCTGACTTTCTCTGATTCAGGGCTGCAACTAACATTCTCATCGATTAGTTGGCCGATTTATTATTTTGATTAATCGGATAAAAAATAGATTTTTTTTTTTTTTTTACCAAAAAAAAAAAAAAAAAAAAAAAAATTTTATGTAAAAAATAACTGACCCCTCCCCTTTTTTTCCATAAGCAATTTGCGTAGTGTACGTAACTTTCCTACGTACATATGCACATTGTGTATCTTGCGTACTTTTCACACAAGGTATGCGAGTGCTTGGTCAGAGGGATGGGTTGATGCTGCGAGCGCTTGGTCAGAGGGATGGGTTGACGCTGCGAGTGCTTGGTCAGAGGGATGGGTTGAAGCTGCGAGTGCTTGGTCAGAGGGATGGGTTGACGCTGCGAGTGCTTGGTCAGAGGGATGGGTTGACGCTGCGAGTGCTTGGTCAGAGGGATGGGTTGACGCTGCGAGTGCTTGGTCAGAGGGATGGGTTGACGCTGCGAGTGCTTGGTCAGAGGGATGGGTTGACGCTGCGAGTGCTTGGTCAGAGGGATGGGTTGACGCTGCGACTGCTTGGTCAGAGGGATGGGTTGACGCTGCGACTGCTTGGTCAGAGGGATGGGTTGACGCTGCGACTGCTTGGTCAGAGGGATGGGTTGACGCTGCGACTGCTTGGTCAGAGGGATGGGTTGATGCTGCGTGCGCAGCTTAAGCCCATGTTTGCTTTCTCGAATGAACGCGGCTACAAGCACTTGGTCATAGATGATGATGTCAACATGAAATTGGGGTTAATTAGCCAAAGTGGTCAGGGTGCATAGAGCGTCCCTTTTAAATAATTTTTTGAACAAACTGAGTGGGAGGAGAGACTGGAGATGGAAGGGAGTGACTTTGCTCAAGTGACTTGACCTGAGAGGGAGTGGGTATGGACAAAAGCCCGGATCGAAGTGTGGGAGTGAGTTTGGGGAAAGGGACCAGACCAAAGGGAGGGAATGGCAGTTCCCGACCAAAGAGGGTCTGGCAGGGAGGGTGGGGTGGTGGCAAAGGACTCCAGCTTCAAGTAAGGATAAAACACAGGCATACAGCTCCTTCACCCAGTGGCAGGATCCTATTGTTTGTGTTATAGTTCTGCTGCTGTTGTAAACGGAATAAAACCAAACTGGTTGTGTCTGACATAACCCTAGAACAAATCATACCTAGTAAAGCAGCGGCGCATCTTCTACAATCAGCTCCGAAGCGGAGGTTATTTACGTTTAACTCAGTCCGACTCTAAACAGTATGTGCTGCACACAGGACGATTAATCGACACCGATTAATCGATAATGGAAATAGTTGACAACTATTTTAATCATCGATTAGTTGTTTCAGACTTTTTTTTTTTTTGTCAATTTAATGTGTGTGTGGTGTGTGTGTAAACACAACCCTGATTCATTAAGTGGATAGAACTCTTGAAAGGTCTTCATGGTCTTTCTTTTGATTGGACGCCAGCTATTTCTCTGCGATTTGGTAGCACTTGTTTTAACCCTAGATACGCCATATAAATGATGCATACGAGGCATTCTCACTATGTGCTTCCTCATCCGCAAACCATCTGCGTCTATAGCAGGGGGATCATGAAAGCGGATAGCTTTTATGTTTTTACAGTTTCAGATCAGTTCTAGAATAGGAACTTTAAGATTTTGTTGACTTTGCCGCAAACCTGGCCTGTTAGGGGTACGGTTGGCGACCGCTGGCTTAGAGTTATAAAAACTGGACTCATTACATTATAAATTTGAAAACTACTAGCACTGATGTAAATGTGTTCCCGTGTGTCCTCCAGAAGGCTGTCCAGCGGCCGTTGATTGACAGGCTTCATTCCGGATAGGCGGTTTGAAGGTCTGCCACAGCTTACATCCTAATACACCTGCTTTTACTGAAGCGCCTTAGGAGTGCTGGATCCCTTTATTCGTTTGAAGGCCTGCCGACTCACAGCAGCCAGGGACAGCCTGCTATTCTGGGCTTCCGGAGATTTACGTCTGCATGCGAGTGGCTGTTTCTGTCTTTTGCTGGGGTGTTTGTTTCTGTCCTGTTCGCATTCTGCAAATTTAGTTCAAAAGGGGCTGTAAAACCAAACCACCCGAGCGCAATGCACTGCTATTTTTGTATAATCTGCCAATACGTTCTTTCTAAATCTTGTTTCTCTTTCATGCAGTGAGTTCTTTGAGCGCACCATCCTGTGTAACAGCCTGGTCTGGAGCTGCTCCTTCACTGGAAAAAGTGGCCTCACGTATACAGAAGCCCTTGAATCTGAAAACAGAGTTCGGAAAAGCTTGCAGAATTTCCCTCCAGCCTTGATTGTGCCAGTCTTGTATCTCACTACCCTCTCCAGCCGCCACCGCGTGACTGACGTGGGCGAGGACGTATTTGGATATGTGAAAAACAGGTTCTTTGTTGGTGAAACCGTGGAAGTAGTGCGAAACAGTGGCGCCCGGTAAGTCTGCATGTGGCGTTTACACCAGTTTTAGTTCTGGACAGTTTGTTTTTTCACAGATCTTGCTGAATCCTTGTTCCTTTTTTCCAAAGGAGTTTCTGAGATTGTTAAAAACGCTTCACTGGGAAATCCATTCACTTTGGGGCTTTAACACTTTTTATTGTTAAAATAATCTTTTTGAGATTATATATAAAATATATATATATTAGACTTGACAAACCCAGTCGCCAAAGGCGATTTTAGACGGGGCCCTGGCATTTATGTGTATTATATTAATAATTGTATAGATTAAAAAAAATATAGACAGAATGTAAATTATTAACGAATGAAATAAAATTTAAGGCAGGAGAGGGTCCCTTTTTATAAACGGTCAGCTCCCTTTCTTGGTGACTTTATGCTTGAGTGAGATTTTTATACTATCACAATCTAGTGTATCACCCCTATCCTTTTGGATTGTAAACTCTTGAGCATGGTCCTCTCGCCTACTGTACTGTGTGTATATTTGTTATTCTGCCCCCATTGTACAGCGTAACGGAACTTGTTAGTGCGCCATAAAAACTTGTAACTGCAACTATGCTAGAACAAGTTTTAAAGAATGATTACATTTCACAATTCTTTTTCTTTGCACATACCCACGACACAGATTCTATTGCCTATCGCTACATTTATATTCCGACATATGTTTGGTATTCCCATGATAGACTGCAGGATTTCTCACGCGCAGCCCCCACTCTCTGGAACGCTCTCCCTCGTGCTGTCAGACTTTCCCCTAACTTCTCTTCCTTCAAACGCTCCCTTAAAACATTCCTATTTAGGGAAGCAACCACCCAACTCACTGACACAACCATCAATCACTCTCACCTTACAGTCCTCTCCTCCTGTTTCCAACCCCAACCCTCCTAGATTGTGAGTTCCTACGGGAATAGGGCCCTCATCTCCTCCTGTACTGTTTGTCAAATGTTGTTCAATGTATTGTATCCCTGTCTATACTGTGCCTATTGTACAGCGCTGCGGAATATGCTGGTGCTTTATAAATAAAGAATAATAATAATTCCATATAAAAGCATGCAACTCTTAATCAAAGACTAAACCCACAAAACATGTAATAGTATGTATATATGGGAGTTTCTAGTGATAGTCAAGAGAAGTCCAGTGACTTTCATTCCTTTCTTCTTTTACCCCCTCTTTGAACATTCTGGGAAAGAAAGGTTTGAAACATGGAGTTGTTCTACAGAGCCTTCTTAATGAAAGCCTTTTGTTGCCCTGAATGTATGATATCAAGCAGCACGTGCATGCTCCGCTTGTTTCTAAATTGGTCTGTAGTCGGTGCATATTCTCATTCTTATTCCCTTCGATCTCTCGACTTTCCAGGTTGGAGTGCAAAATTTTAGAAGTTAAACTACCTCCGCAGGAGAATGGTTTGGTTAATGGCCACAACAGCCACGATGACGACACTATCATCATCATCGACAGTGACGATGAACCTCCTGATGATCCCCCGCAAAATGGGTAAGAAAAGCAATAATGTAATTTGGAACTGCTGTGTATATTACAAGATGTTTCTTATTCTATTGGCAAACAAATAATCAGATCAAACGGCCATGGTCTTTGCATACGTTTATTTACAATATGTTGGGATCCTGTGTATCTACAGTAAAAGTGCAAATGTCAGCTCAGTCAGACGTGCAACAATAATAGTGTAATTTGCAATCACAATAGCAATCTTAGAAGGGATCTGATAACTTTAAATATATATGGGGCCAATATAAACCATTGTCTGGAAACCTATTCATTAACAGGACTATACACAGGACACGAGGTCACCCATTTAGACTGGACAAAAGGAAATTGAGCCTAAAGCATAGCAATGGTTATTTTACAAGTGCAAACAAAGCTGTGGAATTCTCTGCCTGTTGAGATGGTTGGGTCAGAGTCTGTACAGACTTTTAAACACACGACTGGATGACTTCCTGCAAAAACATTAATATTAGAGGTTATAATATTTAGTATGTGGGTAAAAGCTTCTTGATCCAAAGAGAAATCTGACGCTATTCTGGGGTAAAGAAACGTTTTTTTCCCCAGTGTGTTGCATATTGGCGAGCGCTTCAGACTGATTTATTTTTTATTTTTTTTAAACCACCTTTTGGATCAGCAGCAGTAGGTAATGTGTGAAAGGCTGAACCCGATGGACGAACGTCTTTTTTTTCTTTTTTCAGCCTGTGTAACCTGATATATTCTGGACAATCTGTGTTAAAAGAAAAAAATCCTTCCCCTCCCACTTTTTATATTTTTAGGAAGAAAAAAGAGCCAGTTGATCCGACTTTGCTGAAATACAAAGTGAAACCTATTAAAAAGGAGTTGTATGAATCGGTTACTGTTAAGTCAGTCCAAGTCAGGTATGTTGTTGTTTTTTTTTTTTTTTTCCTTTTTTCATATCTGATGTCCTTTACCCTTTCACTATCAAAAACGTGTATACTCGATCTTGCACTGAAATGCAATGAAAATTGTTATGCCGCCTTAATGCAAGATTAGTGATCTCCCCGAGTAGAAATTAATTTCTATGAAACCTTGTTACAGTGAGGGTGGGGCTGCTTCTTGCAGTGTCTTTACATTAATACAAGGTGACAGGGGCGAGACCTCCTAAACATGCTTTCGGCAGTGAAAGAGTCAATGTTCTTTAGAGTCAAAATGTCTCTAATGATTCTTTTTAACCTCTCTCTGTAGTCGAAAGTCAGCGCTGTTCTCCCAAGACAGACTGAGACTCTTCCTAAAGATACACTGTGAACCTCAAAATGGAATTATTAAGCCTAAGGTATGGACGTTTTAAGTTGTGAATATTTAAAATATTTGTGTTTTTTACCTAGAGGGTTAAATGGTGACATGGTTTACGCGTTGAATTTCCAAATATATGCAAGTACTGGTCTGACACGGCCTCAGTTTCCGTGTGATCTTATTTGTAAATTTTCAATCTTTAAGTGCAGGCATTCTTGCTATTGATGTGTTTTGGTTCTGGTAGCTCTTATCTTTGTGTTGCTCGTGGTGTTATAACACAAGACAATGTTTATAAATGGGTGATTTATTCTGTGTTACGAAGGTGGTTTATTGATCGTACTTTCACACCAAACATCCACTTGGACGAGTGTCTGCTTATGTGACATCTTTTGTTTTACATAGCAGATTCCGCACATTTTTCTATATCATAACGCCTAAAGACTGTACTGTTTTATGTAATCAAATGTCAAATTCATGATTAGATTTATAATCTGTCATTGTGTTTTATGTTCGTTTTTTTCTCTCTTCTATGATTGGCATTGTTGCTTTCATTTCACAGTAACTTTGCATGGTTTAATTTGTTCCTGTAAATGTTCTTTTTTTTTAAGGCGAGATATCTTACGAAGTATGATGTTTCTGAGAAAAACTTCCACAAGTATTTCCCAGATGATCCCCCAGTCTTCCAGCACTCAACGGCAATCAGAGGTCAAACTGGAAAACCCTCCAACAAGCACTTCCACAGAGTGAGTTTAACAATTTACAATTTCTTTTACTTGACATTTAACTCTTTATGCTTTTTTTTTTTTTGGGGGGGGGAGGTGTTTAACCCTTGGTTGCTTCACAGTAGTCTTGGCTCCTACAAACCTTGTTCAACACATTGTGTTTTTGGTGAACTTTGAGAAATTGGACGAGTCAATAGGTTTCTCTGTACAGTTACAGTATTTATAAAGCACTAACAAGTTCCGTAGCGCTGTACAATAGGAGAGGCAGAATAACAATTACACAAGTTAAACACAGAACAGGAGGAGAGAGGACCCCGCTTAAGAGCTTACAATCTAAGAATCTGTAGAAAGCATATTTGTTTTGGCCGGTGAGGGCAAATAATCTAACATAAATGTGTTTCTTTTATCAGGATGCTGGTTTATCAAGTGAGAAAAAGCGCAGAGCTGCAAGAGAACAGGAGAGACTTCTGATGCACAAGAATGAATTAAGAGCAATTGGTACTTGCATATACTTTTTTTTTTCCCTAGCACTGTATCCGTTCAGGATGAAATGTAACTAATGCAAATTTTGTTTTATAGTGGTCAGGATGTGAGTAGTGCCCCCCCCCCCCACACACACACAACCTGCTGTGACAGAAACGATGGGTAAAGTGACGTTTCCTCCACTCAGCGTCACCAGAAGCTGGGATTTTTTAATTTCCCAGCTGCCGGTCACCAGATGGGTCGCTAGTGACGTCAGCACACAAAGCATGTCGACGTCACCATCGGAGTCCAATCGCTATAGCACACAGTCTCAGAGAGGCAGCACATGGGTCGGATCTTTCCGTAAGCACGCGCACCTCTGATCCATCGTTTTGCGCAGGCAGTACAGAACTTGCATACGTAAAGTGGTCGAGTGCTGTAGCGGTGCGCATTTGATGGTTCCCAGGCTACGTAAGCTGCATGGGAGCACAAATTGCGTAGAAAAGCTTCAGGGACTAACCGGTTCGGTAGTCCCTGAGCCAAAAAGGAGGCACTACGTGCGACCAAGGTGAAAAGGTAAGAAAATCCCTTAAAACGTATTTTTTTTTAGAAATAATTGAGCAGAGGCTGTCGGCAGTCTTAATTTATTTAAGGGCAAAAAAAAGGGAACTCTTGTCTTTTCAGTATCCCTTTTAAAACACTCTCCACTGGAGGTGTGTCTACTCGTTTGAGTCTGAGTTAATGATCTGGTTACCTTTCCCTACAGAACTGGAAAAGGCAAGAATTAGGAGGGAACGAGACGAAATTGATAAACACAGGCTTCGAGAGAGACATACTAAAGAGCGTGAAAGGGAGGAGCTGAGGAAGTTTCTTGAGGAAGAAAGACTGAAGAGGAAAGAAGAGATTGAGCGTATAAAACTGGAAAAGGAGAAGGTATGGCATGCAGGCACTTCTATTAAATGTTTCCTTGTTCGTTGTGTGGGTTCTCTCGGGATTTCTGTAAGTCAACCTTGATTTTGTTGTTACATTTTCACACTCTAGGCATTGTGGCTACTCAATCTAAATTGAGTGGTCACTGCCTGAGTGTTCTCCTCCCCTCGCTCCTCTCCTCCCTCTCGGACTCTAGGAGGACTGATTCAGCTTTCTGATCTGAACTTTTGGGCGGAGCGAAGTCCCTACACTCAGGTGACATGAGGTTCAGACTTGAGATCAGGGAGGAGGAACGAATTTGGGTCCCACCTCCCAGTCATTCAATTGTTCCTCACTCCCCATGAGGTGACATGCTTGCCGGAAGCTGCCAGCACGTTGCGTCCAGAGGATTTGAGAGCCAGCCCTGTACAAACAATGGTTTTGTTCCTTTTTTTTATTTAATATCGTATCTCTTTAAAGAAGAGTTGTTAGTTCCCAGAAATCATACTATTCCCTCAAGCAAATTGTCTAAGGCTGGGGGCAGACCAGCGTCATTGGAGAGCGGAGGGAACATCCGTGAGAGTGGACGTTCCTTCCACTCAACGCTCGTCTGGCCACCTCGCTAAGCGCAGTTAGTGTGCTCAGCGCTGCAAGGCTCGATCCTCCTATAGAGGATCGCACTTTGCAGCTCCATCAAGCGCTTTGACGGAAAGGGCTGCTGCACGGATGCAGCACGACCGCTGTTGCGCACGTAATTTATGCGCGCAACAGCGTGTGGCTGGCCCCGTCGCAGGGTCTCAATGCTGCGACGGACGCCAGAGGGCACGTCAGCACGGGCGCACATAGTGCGCTCGTCTGACGCCAGCCTTAATCACTCTACTGTCCTTTTTTTAATCTTAATATTTAAAGCCCTTTTTTTACTTCACCTCCCTGGCGGTATTCCTGAGTGTGACTCAGGGTTAAATTTCGCTACCGCGAACGGTAACCCCGAGCCACACTCGGCCTGGATGTTTACTCACCTCCTCCTGGCTCTCTCGCTCTCCCCCGCAGTGTGATCGCGGCGAGCTGCTTCCTGGAAGGCTCCCTGCGAGTCACACGATGCAGGGGGGCGGGGCCAGCATAAAATCTCTTTTACAGGTTTACATTTGGATTATACAGTGTAATGTTTATGAATGGCCACTAGGTGGCAGTACAGGATAGGAAATAGACCATACATCGTCTCACCCTTGTTTTCAGTGTTTTTTGTTGTATATTATTGAATATCATTTATTTGCATTATTTTGGATAATTATTTTTGGGATAATAAATTATGTCGTGTTTCAAACGTTATCGGACTCCAGTGTATTTACTATTTATTTATTTATAAAGGATTTTACCAGTAAGGACTCTTGATTGCACGGATTTCAGTGCGTGATTCCTAATTATTACAGGCTATGTACAAAAACACGTTTCCTTTTAAAAAAAATTGAGACTGTTTTAGACACGAAAGTTTGAAAAAAATTAGACCGCCAGGGAGGTTAAGAATAAAAAATCCTTGCATGATTTCACAGCTCTACTCAATTTCTTATTGAATCGTAAATTTTCTCCTGCTCAGGCTGTCCTGCTACTTTGAGTCCTCCTATGCATCACATATCCCTATTCTCCTTCCCATTAGAGGGATTTGCGTAAAACTTCCTGAGTGTAGAGTAGCAACATTTCAACTGCTTATGACCTCCTATTACCCTTTCATTTTAATAGTAGCAATATATTTTCGTAGCTCTGTGCACTAATGATGGTTCTTTAATCCTGTGTCTTTTTGGTTCTTTTAGCCTCTTGCGTACACAGTCTAACCTCACTAGTGTGTGGCTTTCAATGGTTCTGTGATGCTGACGTTTTTGTGTGAAATTTACTTTCCTTGTGTGTATATAGAGAACTTTCTCCTCTAGTTTATAAGGCAATACATGTCATTCAGTGCAGAACTGGAACACTTAAATATATACATATTCTTATTGTAGGAAAGGGAGAAAATTCGCGAGGAAAAGCGGAAATATGCAGAGCATTTAAAACTTTGGAACAAGCCACGAGAGGACATGGAGTGTGACGATCTCAAGGTATTCATCTTGCTCACCTTATTAAAGACTTTTGTCCTTTCTGAAGCTGCATCACTAATTTATCCTTTGCTATTCTAGTGAAATTACTGGCGATATTAATGTAATTTACGAATTGCATTTTAGGGGAAGACTCTTCTAGATAAAGTTTAAGTAATTGTTCTTGCATCATTTTGTTTAAAGTTTAATATCCAAAAGTTTAAATATTTTGTCTGTTTTACAGGAACTTCCTACTCCTACTTCTGTGAAGACCAGGGTTCCACCTGAATGCTTTGGAGATGCCATTATGGTCTTGGAGTTCCTCCATGCCTTTGGTGACCTGTTTGATCTCCGAGATGAGTTTCCTGACGGCATGACATTTGGTGAGTGCATTCATTTCTAGTTTTATTGATGTATTCCTTTTTAATTCTCCCCCTCTCCATATACACACTTTATTAATCCAACTTTTTTTGGTGATCTATTCTATCAGGTACTCTTTAAAAGATTATGCAAACGACACGCGTTTACTTTAATGTAAAATACAGTGGTGCAGGCTTTAGAAAACACTGTGTGCATAATTACACGCTGCACTATTGCCTTGTCGCTTTTTCCAGGTGTAATGTGATGTGCTAAGTATTATTCTTTATATAGTGCTAGCATATTCCGCAGCGCTTAACAATGGGCACAATATAGACAGGGTTAGAAGAACATTTTGACAAACCAGTACAGGAGGGAAATCTAGAAGGGTTGGGGGTGGAAATGCGAGGAGACAACTGCAAGGTGCGAGTGTTGGACAGGTTGGGACAGTGAGGTGTATTCGTGTGTTGGGTGGTAGGCTTCCCTGAATTGGAATGTCTTAAGGGGAAAGTCTGACCGTACGAGGTAGAGCGTTCCAGAGGATGGGAGATGCGCGTGAGAAATCCTGTAGTCTATAATGGGAAGAGGTGATGCGGGGAGAAGCTAGGCGCAGGTCACTGTTTGACCTTAGGGAGCGGGCTGGGGTGTATTTGGAGAATAGTGAGGACAGGTAGTGGGGAGCTGAGTTAGAGCTTTGTAGGTCAGGGTAAGGATTTTGTATTCTGCAGTGGATGGGGAGCCAATGCAGGGACTCGCAGAGACAGAGCGGCGGTTGAGGTGCATGAGCCTGGCAGACTATAAAGATATATAGTAACTGTGGGTTCTGCAAAAGAAAATGACCCCAAATTATGTATCGGTGAGAGATTAAAAAAATGGTCAAGGAGCTCAACACATGCGGTTAGAAAGGCTCAACAGTAAAGTGTTCAATTCTTTCACTTGTCTGTTATATTCCTGCTGTGATTGCAATATAAACCCTGTAGTTTGTGTCTGTTTTTAAACAATTGTAGAGGAAGTAGAAGTAAAATGCTTTGCATAGGACTTTTTTATTTTATAAAACTTTTTTGCTTGTTCACCTTCAGAAATGCTGGAGGAGTCTCTGGTCGGCAATAACCCTGAGGGACCACTCTGCGAGCTGCTATTTTTCTTCCTGACTGCCATCTTCCAGGCCATGAGTGAAGAAGAGGAAGAAGTTGCAAAAGATCAAATAATTAGTGCAGAGACCAAAGGTTGGTTGTTTTGTCTTAACACTTCTTTACAGCAGAGGCAAAGCCGTATAACTAGTGGCCAGTTTTGAGACTGGATCTAGACTGAGAGCTCTTAGAATAACTTAACTGGGACTTCTCCATGTTTCGTTTAAACAGAAAAAACAACAGCGGTCAACTCTTGCGGCTGGTTTGTATATTTTGAAACGCTATCCACATGTGGTTTTACATTCCTTATGCTTGTTTAAAATATTGTCTTGTGGCATGTTTGGACTGATACGATGGGATAGATGGAACAATCTAGACGCTAGCATTCTATGCCAAAACGCTATATTGGAAAAATTCAAGTAAATTCCTATCGGAAACTCTGTCGCTCTCTTCTGGTGACATGTCAAAATAGTGATGACAAAGAGGCAGTCTTACACGACACCCTCTGCTCGCTCCTGGCAGGCAATAGGCCGATTAGTTGGCATTTTGATGTTCCAGCAAAGGGCCATTTGATGCTCTCCGACACCCAGCAGTGTTGGTACTGGTTAACGGTATTTGAGCTACTTCACCAATCTTATGAGATCTCCATGGCTTGACATCCACTTAAGTTCCTGGATTGTGCTTTTTCTAGTGAATATTGCATCCTTTAAAATTTTAGGGTACAGAAAATAAAGCAATGCTGCGAACACATCCTACCAATTTGGTCTTGGACTGTGGATTTTATTTATTTTTTGATACTGAGAATGTGTGGGTTTTATTGTCTAAAAGTTGTAGCTTTGTTGAGAAATAATCTTAATTTTTGTGCTTTCTTTGTCCTTATAGATCTAACAGAGGCCTTGGATGAAGTTACTGACCCAACCAAATCTGTTTTATCAGCAGTGGCCGCTCTAGCAGCAGCTTGGCCACAGTTACACCAAGGTAAGTCGCATCACTCGGCCTTTTGACTGCAAATGGCATATTCTTTGCTCGGCTATGAGATATGGAGGCTTCCGAGAGATTGTTTCATTGTGTCATTTCACAATTACCATATCAAAGATAACGACAAAAGGGCGTTTCTCTCACGGCATTCCATAACTAACTCTGCCTGTTACAGCAGATTTTAAAATAATCTTGACACTGCTAGTCTGTTTAACCTTCCTGTTGGTCCGATTCTGACATATTTTATGTCAGAATCGGTCCTATTTATTTTGGCCCCCTAGCGGTATGAGTGTGGCTCGGGGGTTAACTTTCAATACTGAAAGCGGTATCCCCGAGCCACGCTCGGGCCGATACTTGCATGTCCTGCGCTCCCTCGCTGTCCCCGCAGTCACATTGCAGCTGCTCGTGATGTCACACTTCCTGGTTCACTCCTCGTGAGAAGCGAAGCAGGCAGTGTGGTGTTGCGAGCGGCTGGAGGAGACTGCGGGGATCAGCGAGGGTGCGCAGGACATGTAAGTATCCAGCCCGAGTGTGGCTTGGGGATACCGCTTTCAGTACAAAAAGTTAACCCCGATCCACACTCGGGAAAACTGTCAGGGAGGTCAACATGGGACACTTAAACGTTTTTACTAATTTCTTTAGTATAACTTCAGTGTAAACATGCCAAGGCTCTCTGGTAGGTCTTTTAAATGATAATGCATTTAAAAGAATATTGCTCACATAGTTCAACATAACCTCCTATCCATGGAGCTTAGCTCAGATAATTGCATTAGTGCAATGTCAGGTTTTTTTTTTTGTTATTGCCTGTCATTTTCTCACGCAACATGTGCAGCTTGGAAATTATACAAGTGTTCTTCGGCAAGTAAATGTTAGACTTTACTCTGCCTAAAACTCTTTTGAATGCAGTAGATCAGGGCTGTCAAACTCTGGCCCCCCAGATGTTTCGGTCGATGATTCCTTGCCATCTATTGCATTGAAAGAATTCTGGGAATTGTAGGCTTCAACATATGGGGGGGTCATGAGCTTGTCAGCCCTGCAGTAGATGATCAGCGTATCATGGGTGCTGTAGTGCAGAAACATCTAGGGGGGCCAGAGTGTGAGATCCCTGCTTTAGAGGTTCCCGCCACTGGATCTGATGCAAGTCCCAGTTGGCAATCTCACATTCTGTAGCATCATATTAGTATCTTTACAATATCCATGACTACATGAGAATGGATGGAGATTTAAAAGACAACTAGTCAGAGATTAATAAATGCACACATAAAATACAACTGCACGAATATAGCTGTCTGGAATATAGTGTTGGACGGCATGTTGAATCCTGGATACCTCAATACTTGGTTCAGGGCGCAGAGGAAAGGGATGCAGTTCAGGTGTAGGGGGGTGTGTGTGTGTTTGTTCGTGAGTTCAATACTAGGTTCAGGGCACATCAGTAATTTTGTTCTCTGCAATTGCTGATGAGCTTTAGTTTTGGTTTAACTTTTTTAAATGTGTGCTTTACATTCTGCCCTTTTCTAGAGATGCTCAATCTTCTCTTTGCATTTGCTGTACTTTGACAGGTTGCAGATTGAAGGCTCTAGATATGGACAGTTGCACGCTCTCGGAGATCCTTCGCCTCCATATACTGTCATCGGGTGCCGAAGCAAACTCCGCGAGTGCCAAATACAGATACCAGAAACAAGGCGGTTTTGATGCTACAGATGATGCCTGTATGGAGTTACGGCTCAACCACCCTGCTATCCTGAAGAAGCTGTCATCCACGTCAGTTTATGCACTGGAGCCTGGTGAGAATTTGTCATGTTTGCTGTATACTTTAGTTTCTCATTGAATGCTGAAGTACTGGTTATAGGAGCCATGGAGGAATCTTCTAGTTTTCTTAGCCTCAGCAAATTTACCATTAAAGGCACATATGTTTTATGATATCTGTTGTACACAAGTGTCCTAAATGGAACATGCAGGATGCAGAGTGTTTGCTATGAAGTACAAAAACTTGTGATGGGTATATGATGCAACCCAAGGTTTTAGTCGATGAATGTAATTTAAAAAATGTTTTCCCTTTTTGTACTAAACAGGAACCCTGCTAGTATGTAGTAAATACCCTGTTCTTTTTACTACATTATGTTGTAGGTGAAAAGCTGAAAATTCTTCATGCTCTTTGTGGACAGCTACTCACTTTAGTTTCAACCAGAGACTATATCGAAGATTACTTTGAAGAGCTTCGCCTGACGAAACAAGAGTACAGAGAACTGAAATCTGAGCAGAATCGGCGAGAGCGGGAGGGAACTGCGTCCAGGTCAGTATAGCAAGGCAGCAGAAACAACCATGCCATTTTCTCAAACCCAAGCATCTATGTACTTTTCATAGGTACCGTTTTCTTAGGTACATGCGCATATTTGTTTCTGTTCTCCCTATTCCTTCTGCCCCTGTACTAAACACATTTTTATTTCTCGCCCACCTTTGAGGAGTTTCTTGATGTTCAAAAAGCATTTTGGACTAGCTGTGAAAAATAAGTGTAGCCTTCTGAAATAATGAGCACTGTTGAAGGACCGTTTCCTTTGAAGGAGACAAATGTAGCAGGCATTCCCTCAAACTGGACACTGTAACTGTATTCTGACATTTCTCATGCGCAGTGAGATCAGATTTTTTTGTTTTCTGAGTTTGATTCCATTTGAAACTTGAAATCAGGGACTCAAAATGATTCTGTATTTTCTGGTAGGATTCGTAGACGTAGAGTACACAAACTAAAGGAACAGGAAGTGAAGATGAAAGACAAGCACGAAAAACTTAAAGAGGAGGAAAATGCTGCCTTTGCTAAAGGCACAGGGTGAGTCACACGGCTTTTATTGGCTTCTGCTGTCTGGTCTCGCTGCTTTTTTTTTTTTTTTTAACTGTGGTTGCTTGTTATTGTAGAGAAAGCTCCTAAACCACATGTATTCTAACATCCACTGTATTTGTGCTTTATCACCTTTTGTTTACGAGCTGCTTCTGCATGATGGTACATAAAAAAATGTCTTTCAGTTTGTAGTGGCAGCAGGTCCCAACTTGGAACTAGATTGCAAGACTACTGTAAGCCTAACCATAGCTCTAGTATGCTTGCCAATCCTATACAATGTAACGGCTCTGAGCTCACACCAGACTTGGAATCTAGTCGTATAGCACTTTATTTCTGTCCATCTTTGGTATGTGACACGATAGTATCTATTTATCAGGTCTATTCTGTAAAATGTGAAACTCAGGAGTATTGGCATGAGACGATAACAATCTAGACCAAATAGCCGATTTGGAAAGTGAGCTAAATAGGAGAATTTTTCTGGTTTGGCTATTTTGACCTGAATTTTTCACTTTGCCAGTCATTCTCCAGAGTTTCACCTTTTTATTGAATAAGCCTGTATCGGTATATTGTAGCTTGCCTGTGATTACCTGTTCATCTTTTGGCGTGTGTATTGTTGCACTACAAATTAAAGCCTCTCTCAATGTTGGTTATTTCTTTTGGTTCTTAGAATTCAAGATGATTTTGATACCTGCTCAGAGAACAAAGATGCATTGCAGAATGAGCAAGACTCAGAAGAGGAAGGTATTCCTAGCGAGCAAGCCGTGTGTGGAATGTCTTTTATAAACCTGGTGGTGCACCGAGGGTTCAGCTCATTTCACGGAGTTCTCCATGTGTTTTTGCTGGTCCAGATTATTTGTCTGTCTATATCGGGGATCAGCAGCCTTGGTCCTCAATTTGTTTTGGAGCTACATTTCCCATGAGGCTTTTGCCAACCTAACAAGTAGCTGAGCATCATGGGAGATGTAGTCCAAAAACATCTTGGGGCGAAGGTTGCTGACCCCTTGTCTATATAACCTTAACTACAAGGCAAGCCCTACTTATCTCCCCTATTCTTTAATATACGCTACATGCACTATTTCTTTTAAAAAAAAAAATTTACCACATTGTTTTGTTTTTCTTTTTTCTAGGGAATAAAATAATGAATGGCTTAAAAGATGGTAAGACTAGTGACCCAAGTGCAGACAGAACGCTAGAAAAGAAAGAAACCTTAACACCCGAAGAGATGGAGGCATTGAGGCAGGAGCAGGAGAAGAGAGAGCAGGATTTGTTGAAAAAGATCCAGGAGGCTACATCATGTACAAACATATTTCCTCTGGGTAGAGATCGTTGGTATAGGCGATTCTGGATATTTTCTTCTGTGCCAGGACTGTTTGTAGAGGAAGACTACTATGGTGTCACCGAGGACATGCTCAAGCCGCAACCAATTTCCCAAAGGAATGCCATAAACGCTGCACTCAGTTGTCACGAATCATCCATGCAGGATTCAAAAGACATTTCCAAACCGGTGACCAAACCAAATCGCTGGTGGTTCTATAATTCAGCTGAGCAGCTGGATCAGCTCATTGATTGCCTTAATATAAGAGGATACAGAGAATGTTCACTGAAATATACCCTTGTGCATGAAAAAAGCAAGATCTCCCAAAAGATGGCTGAACTTCCAGTTGGTCGCTTCCATGCGTCAGGTACAGTATTTATGCTTTTATTTGCAGATGAAGGTTCTTCCTTGAGAAAAGGTGGCAGATTAAAATATTGTTTGTGATCCAATCTTTTTCCCTCTAAGAATTCTTCTCCTATTCCATTTTATTGCAGCTCGGGAAGCCTTACCCCTGGTTTCTAGTAGCATGTCAGGTATCTCACTAAGCTTTTCCCTTTTACAGTTTATATTATGGTCCCAGATGCTTTACGGTACCCTCTGTCTGTTACAATGCCATCTGTAGTGGTGGCATATCTGTATGAGGCTTTGGTCTTGGAGCACATCACTTTTGAGCAGGACAGACACTGTAACATTTTAGCCTTACACTTTTTTGTTCAGATACGTCTTGTGAATTGCATATGGCGGTTGTGCGCTATGAAATGCACGAATGCGGAATGCACAAACCAGGATATACGTTGGATAAGTGGTGCTGCTAGAATGAACATGTGGTCCTAGTCCTTAACTTTATTTTTGTATTATTCTGCACAGATCCATATAAAGCCGGGCTCTACAAAAGCCAGGTCGCCATGTTGACTAAAAATGCTGTCCTGCCATCTTGGGTTTGGATTACATATTCTCTTCTTCCCCCCCCCCCCCCCTCATTCTGCCAGGCCCCTCTGACCATGTGGGCAAGATGTGTGCACGTTGGGGAGCTCTGTTTCGGCAGCGTGCACGCTTTCATGCCTGGCTGATCAGCATATTTGTCTGGGGTTATAAATCAGACCCCAGTGCAGTGACTGGCTGTAAAGGACAGCTGCTGGCCTGCCCCCTCCTTCACTGTCTCGGCTGCTGATTGGAGGATGCCCATACATTTCAATCTTCTAATATCCTGGACAGGCTTTCAGCAAAATCCTAAATTATTTATTGGAAGACTGTCACATGACCTTAAATAAACGTATCGGTGAGTACTTGGGGGGGGGGGAATAGTATCTGTACTTGGTCTTTAAAAAAAAAAATAGTATCTTTAGTTGTTGAAAGTAAAGCTTTGTTAGTCTGAAGAAAAACCTGGCTCCTATCATTTGTAGCTGGCTCCTAGATTGAAAGCAAATTTGTCAAGGCCTCCAATAAATTTTATACTTTGCGCCGAAGTTTGTAATTCCACACGTTACAGCTTTATACATTTCTATCAAAGTTAGGATGTTCTAGTATTAGCTGCTCATGTTTTGCAACTTTTCCAGCTATAGAGTATTGTGGATATTGAATGTATGTGCTCATGGCTTGCATCACCGTGCAGTATCGAACACTTTTGCTTAGTGCTTTGCCACACACAAACTGCTTCATGACGTACCGTCCCGCTCATAAACTGCAGGATAGTGCTGTGTGTTAGAGACAAAAACGCCTGGAAATCAGCGTTGCAGCTTATGCATGTTGTCTCGTAGCTACAATTACAGATAATGTGGGAGACATGTCATACTTTCGTAGTAATTTTTGTCAAATATTTGTAGAGGATGCAACAGTAGCAGATGCCAAGCCCTTCCGAGGCCGGTTACTAAACCTGTCAGAACACGGACAAGCGTCTGGAGAGAAGCATCTTCAAATGAGATTGTGTGACCTGCTTTTGGACATCGAAGATAGGATTTACCAGGGAACCCTGGGAACTGTGAAGGTAATCCTCTGATAACGACTTTTCCAGAACTGATGTAAATTTGATCACTAATAGTGTAACATGTCACGAGAGATGTACCTCGTGCTTGCGGTGTCTAGAGATGTATTCCCTCAAACCTTGAGTCCCAATGAAGCCTAACGAGTGGTTAATACTCACAGAACTAGCATTGTAACTCTTTTATAGTGGCTTACACCAAGCACTCGCTGTGTGATGGTTATGTATGCCCAGCAGTTACAGCTTCCCACACTGCAGATGCGAACCCCTTTCACAGCTAGTAACTGCTGATAATGGAAAAAATTTAAGAATTCTATGCACCAGAGCCATATGCTTCAGGTGCCCATGCGACTTGGCACCCAGGATTGTGGGATATATTGATATACCTATTAGAGGTGACACAACATATTTATTTGCAAAGTATTTTACCAGGAAGGATACATTGCGATTTTTCTTGTTTTCAAGTATGTCCTGGGTTCGAGAACATTGAGTTGTTACAGAAATGCAAAGTAATAAAATGCAGGATATATAAACAAAACCCAAATATACAGATTAACACAGAAAATAACATCTGGTGTTTTCTGTATCTTTTAGATATGAAGCCTATGATGAAAGGAAAAAAAAAAACACCTTTCCTGATCACAGGAAAAAATAGGACACCTTTAACAATACTGTATTTGCTTCGTATTTCGCATGCCGTGCACATCCTAAAACTAACTTTACAACTTGCTGGCGCAGGTTCCCGATAGGCAGGCGTGGAGAGCATCCATCGAGAAATGCTGCGTGGAAGCTTTGAGTGAAGAAACAAAGGAAAATGGAGTCGCAAAAGCGGCAGACCATGATGATGAAGAGACAGATGTAGATTCAAAGCACAATATTAAAGACCGGTGAGAGAATCTTACTGCATTCTGTTCTTCTGTTTGTTTACATATACTCCGTGTAAGAGTATAGTTTATCTAAAAAAAAAAAGTACCCTTTATGGCAGGGCTTAAGAAATCAATGGGCCCGGTAGCCACTGACTCCTAGAATTTTACTCCAGGCTCCTAAATTTCCATTTTTTTACACCAATCTAAAAGCAGTATCTAAAAACCTCTAGTTGGCTTCAATGTTTTCTTCCGGTCTCCTGCATTTAATGTAAATATATCCAGCCCTGGTGCATAGATTTTTTTTTTTAGTGTCTGTGTGCAGTAGGTAAAAGGGTGTCTGGCCATACATTCCAATACCATCATAAATTGGACAGGCTTTTAGCGAAAGCATCACATGACCTTAAAGTATCTGTGAGTACCTGGCAAAAAGAATATTGGTACTCAAATAAAAAAAAAATGGTATTGTGCATCTTTTAGTTGTTGAAAGTAAAACTGTTAGTCTGATGAAAAACCTGGCTCCTAACTTTTGTAGCTGGCTCCTAGATTCAAATCAGATTTGTCAAGCCCTGCTTTATGGATTTTAATGAACTATTCACTTAACATCAGAAATGATGTTTGAATGGACACCATTCAGTAATTGCCTATAATATTTTATAGAGCTGATAGAAGAGACCAATGCTTTTGCACTGGCCCCTTTACAAGCAGGCGACAAGATAGGTACTTTGTTTTCCTATAAATGAGCGTTATAACGAAGTCGTCTTATATTCTTCTGCTGGTGTAAACCAACAAGTGCCGGGCATGTTAAGTGGCTGTGGAATGTGTGCATTGTATTTTTTTTTTCCTTGTGTACTTTACTAATGCAAATATATTCTCTTTCTTTTCGGAGCCCGCTACAGAGGATTGTGCGTTCTATAATTCTCTCTGTAAGCAGCCTTCCTTAGCATGTTCCATTACTGCATTTTTCATTCATGCTTCTAAACACATGCATGAAAACCGTTTAAAACGGCTTGCACCATCACTTTATGGAATACTAAACCGCCACAAAGCTTGCACTGAATCTTTCTGTTTTGTTTTTCCAAGACTGGGATATACCTGTTAGGAACGCAAATCCTGAGGTTATTAATTGATAATTTTCCTAAGTATGACGGGAAGTTAGAATTTTAAGAAAGACTCGGAGGCGAGTATTTTGCATCTCTTTCTTAGCATTTATTAAACAGCAGCATAGAAAAACTTTAACAGAAACTAGCTCCTCCCTTCCCACAGTCCATTGCAACAAGCACCCTCCCCTGCCTATAAACAGGTTCTTCCCGCCAAAATGATCCTCTTTCTTGCGTGTGAGTCATCATCCAACGGGCAGAAGAACCAAACAACGAGGCAACCATCCAATCGAGACTGGAGAAAATCAGGAGGCTGTGGGAAGAAGAGGGATAATATGAAAACTATGAACCGGCGAGCCTACGCCCAAGCCGCTTAACAGAAAACCCAGGGTGGGACTGGGCGGGAAAATACTCGCCTCCGAGTCTTTCTTAAAATTCTAACTTCCCGTCATACTTAGGAAAATTATCAATTTTAATTCATGACTCGGAGGCTCCTATTTTGCATATTCAAAGCCTGTCTAGGACCGCAGCCGACCAATGATCGACAGGCTTCAAATAGAACGTCCGGAAGGTCGATTCCCTGGACCAGTCCGCCGCTCTCATGAGATCCTCTAACCGGCAGCCTGACAGCACCGCTGAGGAAGCCATGGCGCTGCGCGTAGAATGCGCGCCAAACGTGGAGACGTCCACACCGGCCGATGCCATCACCCAACGCACCCATCGGGCTAGCGAAGTGGATGACACCGGGCGGTGGGGAACCACGTAGGAGAGAAATAAAGGCGCAATATCCAGAGGGCGCCAAGCAGTCGTGCGCGTTTCGTAAGCGCGCAGGCAGCGAACCGGGCAAAGCCGCGGGCGATCAGGTAACCCAGGGTAGAAAACCGAGGTAATGGCCGTTTTTGTACGGCGCGAGACATCAAAGCGTACACCATCGTGTAGAAAGGAGCGTGCCCCAAAGTCCAGTGCGCGAACGTCGCTGATCCGTTTACATGAAAGCAAGCAAAATAACATCACCAATTTTGCGGACAGTTGGCGTAGGGATAGATCGTCATTATCCGGCCACGCTGTTAGAAAGTTAAGGACCACGGAGACGTCCCATGTGGAAGAATATCGGGGGCGCGGGGGACGCGATAAGCGAACGGCGCGCAGTAACCGACAGACCAGGGGGTGACGTCCCGCCGGGACCCCCTGGAAACCGAGGTGGCCTGCCGAAATCGCCGAGCGAAATGAATTAACCGTCCGGTATGCTAATCCCCGTTCGAAGAGATCCGTGAGGAAATCTAGCACGGCCGTCACAGGGGCTGAAAGGGAATCCAGACCCCCATCCATACACCAGCGAATCCACCGGGACCAAGCCGTGCCGTAGACTGCTCGGGTACCGGGAGCCCATGCGCGTTGGAGCAAGGCGTCAGTGCGTTCCGAAACTCCAACGACAAAGCCGGGTCCCCGGACACCAACCATGCAGTCAACGGACAGTGAGACGTGATAAGGGGGTGTGGTTTGCCGTCCGGATCCGTGATGAGATCCGGAGGGCAAGGCAACACCCTCGGTTGATCTATGGCCATCTCCAGGAGGGCCGGAAACCAAGATTGGCTCCGCCAGAGGGGCGCCACCAAGACCAGGGTCGCTGTTTGTGAACGAACCCTGGCTAGGGTGCGAGCCACCATGGCGAAAGGGGGAAGGCGTAGAGCCGTCCCCGGGACCAAGGTTGTAGGAACGCATCCGTTGCTCTCGCCTCGGGGTCTGGACGCCAGCTGTAAAACTTCGGAAGCTGGCGGTTCAGACGCGAGGCGAACAGATCGGTCGTGAACGGACCCCAGAGATTCGAAAGACGAGCGAAGACTGCGGGTAGCAGCCTCCAATCGCCCGAATCCAGCGTGTGTCTGGAGTTCCAATCCGCTACCACATTGTCGAGACCTGGGAGGAATTGTGCCTGAATCGCGAGCCCCGACGCGAAGCAATGTGCCCAAAACCGCTGAGCTAGCAGTGTGAGCATGGGGGACCTGGGACCCCCCAGGGCGTTGATGTTGCGGACCGCCGGGAAATTGTCCATGCGCAGGAGGATGGTGCAATCCCGGAGTCCCTTGGCGAAGCACTGGATTGCAAACAAGCCTGCAAGCAGCTCGAGGCAATTGATGTGGAGGAGAGTCTCCTCCGCCGACCAACCGCCCCCTGTCTCCAGAGGGCCGCAGCGAGCTCCCCAACCGGAGCGGCAAGCATCCGACTCTATTGTGAGGCAAGGGGGGGCCGGAAGGATCGCTTTCCCGTTCCAGGATCGGAGGTCCGTCGTCCACCACGTGAGATCGTGGCGAGCTTCGTCCGAGAGGGTTATCATCCCAGAATAAGGTACTCCCTCCCGGAGGAAACGGGCCATCAGGCGTTGGAGGGCTCGATAGTGCAGGGGAGCTGGGGGTATTGCCAGCCTGGTGGCCGAGAGGAGGCCTACCATGCGAGCAAGAGCTCTCAGGGAACAAGGAACCTCTCTCAGAAGAGAGCGCGCCTCTTTCTCTATCGTGTAAAGCTTGTCGGCTGGAAGAGTGAGCCGCATGGATGTCGAATCCACTATTAGGCCCAAGAATTCCAGCCGCAAGGTCGGTTGCAGAACCGATTTCTCCGTGTTCACCACGAAACCCAGTTCCTGCAGGAGGGAGAGGGTCCACTGCAAGTGCAGAGAAAGTAACCCTTTCGTGGATGCCAGGAGCAGGATGTCGTCTAGGTAGACAATGAGGCGAACACCTCGTTCTCGTAAATTCGCCATCACCGGCCTCAGCAGTTTGGTGAAGCACCAAGGTGCTGAGGAGAGCCCGAAGGGAAGACTGGAGAAACGCCAGAGCTCCCCTTGCCAATGAAACTGCAGGAAGTCTCTGTGTTCGGTTGTCACGGGAACGGATAGATAGGCGTCCTTTAGGTCCACCTTTGCTAGCCAATCCCCCGGCAGGAGAAGGGGAGGAAGGTCTTTCATGCCTTCCATTTTGAAGTGGCGATACACTATGAAGGAGTTTAGTTCCTTTAGATTTATGACGGGCCGTGAGCCCCCGCCTTTCTTGGCCACTAGGAATAGATTGCTCACAAACCCTAGTGTGTGTGACTGAACTCGTTCTATAGCACCCTTCCGAGCAAGGCTCCGAACCTCCTCGTCCACCATCGTGGAGCACTCTGAGGAGAATCGGAGGGGTGTAGGAAGGGTCATTTGTGTCGGAACGGATTCGAAGTCTAGGTGGAAGCCTGTGACTGTTTGTAGGACCCAGGGGTCCAAAGTCAGGGATTTCCATTTGGAAAGAAAGCGCGTTATGCGTCCCCCCACCCGTGGTACAGTCTGCGAGCGTAACTGGAGTCTTACCTGGTGGGCGACGGGAGTTGAAGGACCCTCGGGAGCCACGGAAGCCTCTACCGCGCCAGCCGCGGGTGCGCGAGGGGAAGAATCCCGTGTTATAATACGGTTGTTTCACCGCCGTGCGTTTGCGGGGCAGTGGGAGTGGAGAAGGATTGGGCCGTGTTGGTACCCGGTCCTGGGCGGCCGGTAAAGTTTCCCCTAGCTCTACCGGCCTTGCCAAAAACACGTCCTTTGAACACTTTTTTCATAGAGGTCGAGACCTTGTCCAGGGAGGTGAATGTATTGGCGTATTTGCCCAGGTCTCGGACGAATTTTTCGCCAAATAATAGCCCTTGGGCTTCACTGCCGAGATCAGAGTCAGCCTTCTCTGTTAGTTGGTTGTCCACCTTAAGCAGAATAGATCTGCGTCTCTCAGCCGAGAGGGCGGAATTGGCGTTAGCTAAAAAACAGATGGAGCGTTGGAGCCAGCCTCTCACCATGGAGGGGTCCAGGGTGTCCCCTTGGGCCTTGGCTCCTTCTGCAATGTCAAACAATTTTATTAAGGGGCCTACAGTGTCTAGGAGACGATCCTGACATTTCTTAAAAGCTTGGTCGATGCCTGCTTTAGCAGACCAGCCATGGTGGGTGACATACTTTTGGAAGTCTTTGTCCACTAAGGGAGTCAGACAGGTCTTTCCCATAGTGGTGGGACGTGGGCATTCAGCTCGCATCCTGTCTCGTGTGGCCTTATCTAACGGGCGCCGCATGCGGTCGTCCAGCCACTTCTCCACGTGGGGCCTTGGTGACCAGGCAGAGGATCGGGGGTGAGACAGATCCTCAGGGTAGAATAGAGGGTCCCCTTGTGGGTCACAAATTATCGCCTTATCCCCAGTAGGGGCATAGGTCACCGTGTCCCTCATATCGAATATTTCGTCATAGGGAGCGTGGAGCACCACTTCATCATCCCCGGCCGACAGACCATCGGGATCATCCGAGTGAGAATCCTCGTCCTCACCATCCGCCTCCTCTGGAGGGGATTTATCCACCTGTTTGGGTTTTTAACAGCAGTAGCTGCTGGTGTTTGGGTAACTAGTGCCCTTTTACGAGGGGGTGTTACATCAGGTGGTGGCAGTACTGCAGGGATGCCAGCCCCTCGAGTCAAGTGCTTTGTCTTCCGCACTGACTTTTTGCCCACCCCATCGGGGGGCAAAACTACTGCCGGGCTGGAAGACAGGCCCTCCGCAGGGCTAGAGCCCGGGGATGCGGGTATGGCAGGTTTTTGTAATGCCTGGACGGCTGTCAGAACCTCTAGGAGGGAGCTGGAGAAGCTGGAGGATAGGTGAGCTACTTCCGCTTTAACTGCCGAGGCAATGGAGGCCTGTATGTCAGAGGATAAAGACAGGGAAGGGGGGGCCGGGTCTCCCGTGGGGGAATGAGTGACCTGATCAGCATCGCTGTCCCCCGAGCATTCGGACTCCACCGAGGGAGGAGGTGATTTGCGCTTCCCCTTTGCAGGCATGGTATCACTCGACTATCCTCGTGCAGGCAAAACGGCTGAATGAGCTCCCGCGCGCGACGCGCCGATCACGTGGGCCGCCGCGAGAGGAAGTAGATCCGGCCGTAATGTAAATCGCGTCGTAACCAGCGGTTGTGAAAACATGGGCGAAGCGCAATAGCCGATACTCGGCCGGCGCCCGTGTTATAACCGGGACGCCGGGACCAAATACCGACCAGATTGAGAAGCGCTGCGCAGAGTACTTATCTGGTCACGAGCAGCTAAGAAAGAGGATCATTTTGGCGGGAAGAACCTGTTTATAGGCAGGGGAGGGTGCTTGTTGCAATGGACTGTGGGAAGGGAGGAGCTAGTTTCTGTTAAAGTTTTTCTATGCTGCTGTTTAATAAATGCTAAGAAAGAGATGCAAAATAGGAGCCTCCGAGTCATGAATTAAAATTACTAACTGAGCAAAGGTTTTGTGTCCTCTCAAGACGCAAGACTTTGACTTTTCCTTCCATTTAAAGAGTTCAAACCCCACTACTTTGCAGCATGTCACACCATGCACGTTGTAAGCGAACGTGTCAGCCTTCTATAGCCTGGTTTGTGTTATTCCTGACTGGTGCAGCTGGTCTTGCTGGAGCGCAAAAGTTGGTGAGAACATAATAATGGGCTTTTCCATAATATCTGGTCTCCAGCGATGCTAGACGATCGCTGAAATCCGTACATGATAAAGCAAAAAACAAAGTTGGTAGATTGTAGATGGGTGGACTATCAATCCTTGTTAAAACGAGATGATTTGCTTTAGTAATTGACTTTTCAGCAGTAAATGTATATCAGGGACATAACCTGGTGTGCTTTAGAGGGGCAAAGGTTTAAAAGTAACATCAGGAAGCATTATTTTACTGAGAGGGTGGTGGATACATGGAACAGTCTTCCAGTAGAAGTGGTCGAGGCTAAACCAGTGATTGAGTTTAAGCAGGCATGGGATAGGCATAAAACTATCCTAAATGAAAGCTAAATCCAGGGAAAGTATCCGTACAATTGGGAAGACTAGATGGACCGAAAGGTTCTTATCTGCCATGTGCCCGTTTGTTCAGTGCTGGGGATAGAAATACACCCCACAATTATTAAAATAAATTATTTGGAGAGATTGCAAGGTGTTTAACTCCCCCCAGATTCATCCACACCACCTGCCCTGGAAAAATTGAGTGTGTTTGAGGGAAGGGGGACAATTCTAGAATATTCTTGGACATGTTTATGACCTGATGTTACTTAATACTTTCAAACCTTCAATATATCTAATAACTGGAAAACATGAAAGGATGAGACCATGTAAAGTTTCAAATCATAGCCGTGTTTTTTACCTGGAGGACAAGCAAGTCAGGGAAAAATGTTTATTTTGCATGTGAGCTCCAACCGGTCGGTAAAGTTTATTTCACTTTTTCTGTCCTTTTCGAGCCCTCTTTGAAAAGTGTTTAAATTGGGGATAGACAGATTATCAGCGGCCGATATTCAGCAGATTAATGATATTGTACATATGACGTCATGCAGATTGATGCTGATTTGAAGATTCTCCCACAGTAGGCTGACAACTTGGTTGACATCTCTTGCTGTAGGACTTTCCTTGCCCACTGATGCATGTATTGCATATGGGCATGATGACACCAGAAATGGGTCTTCCCTCTAATCTGGCAGGGAATCCCCTATGCAGGGGTCTTTTGATCCCCCTGTAGTTTTTGGGACCTATTTCCTACAGCCGGGGTCAGAGCCTTGGTCCTCTGGATGTTTTGGAACATGTTCCTTGAGGCTCGAAGAACCTAATGTGTAGCTCAGTATCATGGGAGATGTAATTCGAAAACCTCTGGAGGGTCAAGGTTTCTGACCCCGACCTCCCCCTTGCCTACAGGGCCAAATGAGGTATCGTTGCAAAGGTCAGAGTCTGGACATGTCCATTCTGTTTGTAAGAATAACAATAATTTTTATTAAATTGAATAAATGAAATGGACACGGTGCAGTGTTTATAATGTTCTTAAAACACATTCAGTCAATGGCGCAATGTCAGATTTGTTGTGTTGGTTGTTTCTCTTTTTTTTGTTCAAGATTAAATTACAGAAGGTCTGCATCGGATGTCGGCCAGAAAGGCTGCTCCTAATCCGTTTTGGTATTGGTTCTAAAAAAAAAAAAAAAAAAAAATAGTTATTGGTGTATTCCTAGTTTAAATTAATCTGAATTGTGACAGCTCAGTGACCTTTAACCTCCTGGAGCTCAGACAGCATTTTATGCATGTGTGGCAAGTGACACAAATGCGATTGCCCAGTCACCTTTTTTTCACCTGGAAGTTTTAGCCAAAACAAATAACTGTAAAAGAACTATAATATATAGATTTTAATACAAATGCACAAAGGAACCCAGCACTTAAAGCCACACCAATTCCTTTACTAGGTGCCGTGGTGCAAAAGTCCAAAAACCAGAATGCATAGAGAGGCTGTGTGGGCGCACTCATGGGGCTTTCCATAAAACAAAAAATCTATTAAAGGAACACTCTACTCAAAAATCACCCCCCCCGTTTTTTTTATCCTAATCTATCCCTATTCCCTTAATAAATCATTAGGGTGGTGTTTTTTTTGTGTAACTAATACTTAGGGTTGCACCGATACTAGTATTGGTGCCGATACCGGGTACTGCAGGAGTACTTGGTACTCGTGCAGTACCCCCGATATTTTTCCCGTTCCGGAAGCCGGCATTGAGCCGGCTTGCCGGCATCCGAGGGGCTGGGGTGGCTGTCCGAATGCTCTATCGGCATTCGGACAGACCCTGCAGCTGCTCTCCGTGATACTTACCTTCCTGGGCGCCGCCGGGAAAGTCTTTGCGCGTTGCGCTCGTTGGAAGGCTCCCAGCCGCGACCACGTGGGACCATGTGATCGTGGCTGGGGTCCTTCCAACGAGCGCACGCGCAGAAGCTTTCCCGGCGTCGCCCAGGAAGGTAAGTATGAACACAGTGAGCAGCTGCAGGGCCTGTCCGAATGCCGATAAAGCATTTGGACAGGCATCTGGAGCTCTCCGCGATCATACTTACCTTCCTGGGCGACGCCGGAAAAGTTTCCCCGCGTGCGCTCGTTGGAAGGTCCCCAGCCGCGATCACATGGTCCCACGTGATCGTGGCTGGGGTCCTTCCAACGAGCGCAACGTGTGAAGACTTTCCTGGCGAAGCCCAGGAAGGTAAGTATGCCGGAGAGCTCCAGGTGAGCTGGGGGGCATATCCCATGAGCTGGGGCATATCCCATGAGCTGGGGGCATTTTTATATGAGGTCTGTTCTTATTGGAAAGCATCACATGACATAAAAAAAGTATCGGTACTCGTACTCGGTCTTAAAGTGGTATCGGTGCATCCCTAGTAATACTTACCCTAAAATCCACTTCTTTCCAGCGGCGTCTTTTTTTTTTATATATATATATATACTCCCCTCCCTCCTCTTCCGCTCCCGTCTTTCTTGCATCGGACTTGCCTTCTGGTTTACGTGAGAAGTGCGCATGCGCGCCTCTCACGTAAGCCAGCCAATCGGCAGGCTTCCTCCCGGCTCCCTCTGAGGATTAGTGTTGCGCGCAAGATGATGCGCGCAACACTAACCCTCAGCCGCTGCCGCCAGCTACTGCGGCGAGTTGGAGACGTCATCGCGCTGAAAGCGCGATGACGTCTCCTACTCGGCAAAAGTCGGCAGAAGCGGGAAATATGATTCCCGCTCTGCTGACTGACAGCTGGGAGGGCGGAGTAAAGTCCTCCGCCTCTCTCAGCTGTTTTCAGCTTTTTCAGCTGAACCGCGGAGGGAGGGGGGACAGAGGGCGGCATACTCCGGGCATCATGACCACCTAAAATAGCTTAGGTGGTCATGTTGCCTAGAGTATCCCTTTAATACAACATGAAATCGGCTACGAGACAAAATGTTAGATTCATCATGTTTTATTTTTTGTTTTCTCTTCTGTCAATAGATTTATTTTTATATATTTGATTTTTTTTTTTTTTTTTTTCCCTTCGATACTTCCAAAGTATTACACATAAACCTATTACATGCACGAGAAGACAAAACGCAAATTATCCATTATTGCATAATTTCCTCAAATACTGACAGTTTCTTCAGCTAAAGTTACATAAAACATATATACACGCTTAATTTTAAAACCACCATCTCTTCCTAATATTCATACTTTAGCATTTTATTTATTCCCCCCCCCCCTCCAAATTCTCCCTAACCTCATTCTGCTCATTATCCGCCTCACCGCTTTAAGGTTCCGCGCTGCCTTGGTTTCTCTCACCCACCATTGTTTCGCCCCTTCCCTATTGCCAATTCTAACTGGCCATACTTGCCTCAAGAAATTCTGTTGCCTTAAAAAGTATAAAATAAAAATTCTGTTTTAAAAACCTTCTTGGTAAAGATTTTTTTTGTTCTGTGGAAGCCCCGTGAGTGCAGCCTCTCTGTGCATACATATGTGTGTGTGCTTATGTTGATGCTTTTTTTTTTCATTGTTGGGAGGGGGGTGCCTCTTCACTCGTACTGGCAAGAGGTTCATTTTAGTTGACGTATTCTTAACTTGTCCGGATCTTGTAGTTTTTTGTTTGTGACAAAGTTTTGTTTAACCTCCCTGGCAGTCTGATTTTTTTCAAAAATGTTCTGTCTAAAAGCATCTAATTTTTTTTCGACAGAAAACGTGTTGTTTTATATAGTAAGCCTGTAATAATTAGGAATAACTCACTGAAATCCGTGCAAATAAGATCTCCAAACCATATCTATATGGTTTCGGTGTGCATTCGCCGGGTTTTGCGGTGAGTGTTCGGCAGGTTTGCGGCGGCTTTTCCCTGCACTAAGACGGCCCTGTGGTGCTTGCTGAATACACCGCAGGGTCGCCGAAATGGGATCGCCAGATGGCACCGAATTGAATGAAGTCACCGTGCGGTGACTTTTCGATTCTCTTTGAATAACCCTGTTTGTTTCAATACACAAACTGCCCGCGGGGCTACTTTACAGGTGGAGAAGGGGTTGGGGCACTGTATGGGGTGTATCCCTGTTGCGGGGAAGTTTTGTTTTCTGTTAACCATTTCCTTGCCGCTGAGAGAGATTAAAGAAAGAGAACCAAATACTCGCCCCAGAGTCCTTATTAAATTCTCAACTTTCCGTCATGAAATAGGAAAATTTTACAATTGTTCGGATCTTTGTAGTTCTGTTTGTGACAAAGATTTTTTCTATTATAAAGAACTCCCTTTCTTAAGCTGTAGTTTAAATTCACGCAAATTTTGTCTCCATACACAAACTGCAATTTCTGTTCGGTGTAACAACAAACTGAACGTTTAGAGTTTTGTGCCGTGAACAACAATTTTCCTGGACATCTTACATCCGAATGGGCAGAGGTTGGGAGGAAACAAGCTCAGTGTATTCAACTAAAAATACATATTTTGAGAGTCGTTTAAAGAATGTAAAGGAACACTTTAGGAATCATACTGTGAATTTAAATGGTTCGGGAGGAAGGGGGTGTAACGATTGTCCTTATTACACTATTATTGGGTGACTGTGCCGAAAGGTTCCGCTTCTGTTTCTGTGGTGGTTGAAATCATTTGTAAAAGCTATATTTTGAATTCCAAGTGTAGTTGAATATTTCAGAATCGGCTGCTTTGGCTTGGATTTTTTCAAGTGTCCTTTTCGCTTCTCCACATTCCTCATAGAATTATGTCTGACGGTTATTCTAGTTCTTATCTCCTCTCTCCTTTTGTGCTTGCCTAGCATGGGGATGTGTGCTTTATGTAATGTAGGATAAATACGGTTTTCTTTTGCAGGGTACAAGGACTTAAGAATGACACTCCTAGTGCAACCTCCACCAGCACCAGTACTCCTCTGCCAGTAAATAATACCTTGCGTTTTCTTGCTCGTGCTTTGCTTCAGATAGAGCAAGGCGTAGAACGCAAATTCTTGATATCTCCCCTTGGTAAGTGTTTTTTTTTTTTTTTGCGTATATAATATAATCGTTAAGCCCAGTTCTGGTGTATGAATTGTGTTTTTTTTTCTTTTTTTTTAATATAATTTTTTTCACCGAAAACGATACATATTGATTGTAATTTTGTAAAGGTTTGTGGTTTGTTTAAATTTTAAGAGTTTTGCATTTTATTCAGGTGATTCAGAGGATACTAAGAAGGACAAAAAGTCTTCCAAAAAGAAAGATGAGGAGCAAACTACTGAAAAAGATGGTAAGCTATTTTTTTTTTTCCTTCCTCTAAAACAGTTGCATCAAAATTAGTTAACCTCCCATGCGGTCTAATTTTTTGGGGGGAAAAACACATCTAAAAGCCATCTATTTTTTATTGCCCCCTCTAACAGTAATCCCATGTTGGAAGCGGTAACTCCGAGCAACACTCGGGATGCCGCTGGATACATCACCTCTCCCTGCGCTACCCTCGATGTCCCCAGCTGCCTCCTCCGGCATCCGCGACCTTATACTTCCTGGTTCCCTCCTCGCGAGAAGTAATCCAGGAAGTAAAACGCCGCGATCGCCAGAGGAGACTGCGGGGATCAGCGAGGGAGCGGTAATGTGTACAGCCAGAGTGTGTCTCGGGGTTACCGCTCTCAGTGGTGAAATTTAACCCCGAGACACACTCGGGATAACCGTCAGGTTAAAAGAGGGTTTGTAAATGGCCATAATGCACTGCAAGGTTCAATCTCTCCCCTCTTAGATTGCTGGCGTGTCCTTATTTCAAACTATTCGGGCTGCTGTTCTTACAAAAAATGTTTTGTCAACTTTCAAGCTTTGGATCCACTTCATTATATAGAGGAAAAAGTAGAATTCCAGGGTGTTACTGATTATTTTGATGTTGAGGAACCCATAATGTCTATATGTATCAGTCTAGAAATACATGTGTTGATCTGTTCATAGATGCCAGCGATTATGGTGGGCGTACGCAAAGGACAATACTAGATCGATGGCGGGAATCCTTGTCTTCATCTGGTAGCCTGTCGCAAATCTTCCTTCACTTATCGACTCTGGATCGCAGCATCTTGTGGTCTCGCTCTATCCTGAACGCTCGCTGCAAGGTCTGCAGAAAGAAGGGGGACAGCGAAAGCATGCTGCTCTGCGACGGATGTGACAGAGGCCATCACATTTACTGTGTGAGGCCGAAGCTTAAAGTAAGTCTGACACGAGTTTGTGTATGTATGTATATATGTGGCTCTTCCTTTAAGAAAAAATATATTTTTTGAGACTTTCAGGGTTAGTCAGAGCGCACCGAAATGTCACTGACGTTTCGTTGCTCTCCGGTATGCCGATTTCGATTCGCCTACCCTGCGGTAATTTCAGCATTCACCACATGGTCCCCGAAGTGCAGCGAATCTATAAAAAATAGAAAAACCGACATGCCACCGACTGGGTAAAAAAAATAACCCACCATAAAAACACAACTTTTAAGAGGCATTTAAACAAAAACTACTACATGAAAATGTCTGGAAATAATATAGAAGTTCCTAATGAATTCCAATGAAAAGGTCTGTTACAGAATAGAGAACTTGCCATTAAAAAATATAATAATATGGGGGGGTTGCCGAGAAATACCTTAAAAAAATTCCCGAAATAGAAACCTTTTTGCTGCGAATGGGAAAAAAAAAAGGTTGAATAAATATTTGATAAAAACAGGGATTTATTCTTTTTTTTTCTTCACATTGAAGCCTATGGGAATCGCCTGATTGAAAGTGTCGTACGAAACCACCGGAAATCAGGGCATTTCACTGACATTTCTCTGCTGTTTGGTGTCTCTGAATAATTAACCATTGCTCCTCTATCGGGATTTCTCTGCCGCCGAACAGACACTGTATTTCCCTGGCAATTCTCAGATATTCGAATTTCCAGGTTTTTGAATGCCGAATGGCCTCGAAATTGCACTGTATGGGGAAATTCACCGTTTGGTGCAATTTCGTGGCCAATTCGGTGCTCTTTGAATAACCCTGATTGTCAAGTTGCTTTCCTCTAGTTATCATTTGGATGTTTGATACTTTTCATAGAGTTTTTAATGGTTTTTCCCGTGTGTTTTGAGTTTGCATAGTTCAGGTTTTTGCAGTGAAGTATATGCAGGTGTTTTTTTAATATTAACACATTTATTGCCATTCTGTGAAGATTTTATTTTTCTAGACCTTTATAAATTAATAGTTAATACTGAATGAACGTTTCGTTTTAGTTTATTCCTGAGGGAGACTGGTTCTGTCCTGAATGCCGACCCAAACAACGTTCTAAAAGACCCCCTTCCAGACAGAGGCTATCGATGGACAGCGATGAAGAAGAGATGGAAGTTGAACTAGAAGAGGAAGAAACGGAGCAGTCGCAGTCTGAAAATGAAGAGGAAGAGCAGAGTGATGTGTCAGAAGAGAGGTGAGCATAAAAATGCGCATCTCGTTATATTGCCCCCGATCCATTGATGGTTTTATCTCCTAATAAAAAATGACTTAATTCTTTCTGTGCTGTCATCCTATCAGCCCACCCAAGAAAAAAACAAAAGTTTGTTTTCCTTTGAAGAAGGGAGGAAAAGCCGCTGGAAAACCTGGGCCCAAGAAAAAAGGGAATATTTCCAAATATGTTCAAGGCACTCCCAAAAATCTGTCTGCTCCCAGAGGTAGAGGACGAAGCACGGGAAGGAAAGTTCACTCTGCTCCACCGCTGGAAAATAAGACTTCCTCACGCGCGTCTGCTCGTAAAACACAGGGTAACGCTGTGTCGCCCGAAACCTCTCCTCCTGAGCAGGTTTCCCTTCGTGGAAGAGGCCACGGCAGGGGAAGAGGTGGGGGACGGGGTCGCGGTCACATGCCGAAATCTGCTGATAATACTCCTGTTGGAAGCCCCATCACCCTCCGGCCTTTCAGTCTCAACAGTCCTGAGCCAACAAGTCGAAGGGGGCGAGGACAATCAAAGAATTCAATGACTGTACAGTTAAATTCTGCTGGGCAGGGCAAGAAGCGTCAATCGACAGGTAACTGTGTTGTCTGTCTCATACATGACTTACATTAGATTATCCGTATATCTCATGTCCTTAAACCTTTGGGTTTGTAGTTCCTGAAAAATTCTTTAAATCGCATTATATAGGGTCATTCCTACTACTATGGTTATAGGGCTGAAACAACTAATCGATGATTACAATAGCTGTCAACTATTTCCATCGATTAATCGGTGTCGATTAATCATCCTGTGTACAGCACACACGGTTTAGAGTCAGACTGAGTTAAACGTAAATAACCTCAGCTTCGGAGCTGATTGGAGAAGACGCTCCGCTGCTTTACTCGGTATGATTTAGTTCTAGGGTTATGTCAGACACAACCAGTTTGTTTTTATTACGTTTACAACAGTAGAACTATAACACAAATAATAGGATACTGCCACTGGGTGAAGGAGCTGTATGCCTGTGTTTTATCCTTACTTGAAGCTGGAGTCCTGTGCCACCACCCCACCCTCCCTGCCACACCCTCTATGGTCGGGAACTGCCATTCCCTTCCTTTGGTCTAGTCCCTTTCCCCAAACTCTCTCCCACACTCAGATCCGGTCTTTTGTCCATACCCACTCCCTCTCACACGCAGGTCAAGTCACTTGAGCAAAGTCACTCCCTTCCACCTCCAGTCCCTCCTCACACTCAGTTTGTTCACGAAAATATTTAAAAAGGGACACTCAACGCCCCCTGACCACTTTAGCTTATTAACCCCGAATTCATGCTGACCTCATAATCTATGACCAAGTGCTTGTAGCCGCCTTCATTTGAGAAAGCAAACATGGGCTTAAGCTGCGCATGCAGCATCAACCCATCCCTCTGACCAAGCACTCGCATACCTTGTGTGAAAAGTACGCAAGATACGCAATTGATGTATGTACGTATTAAAGTTAGGAACACTATGCAAATTTCTTATGAAAAAAGGAGGGGTTGTGGTTATTTAAGTAAACAATTTTTTTTCATTTTTTTTTTATCCGATGAATCGATTAATCGGCCAACTAATCGCTTATGAGAATAATCATTAGTTGCAGCCCTATATGGTTAATTTATATACCTATTGCTTTTCATCAAGCCTTACCTTGTCTTTGCTGATCATATTACGGTCCTCTTCATATGTCATATTTACTTTGTTTATACTTGTAGAAATGAAACATTCCTTATGTATAAATGTTTATACTTGTGTCTTTATTTCCCGTATACCCCAGTATACTTATTAGAGTTGGTCGACATTAACTCTTGCTCCTTAAAAGACCTAGTGTTGGTTTTTTTCCCCCTCAAATATCAATTGATCAACTTGGTGATATTTGTCTTCATGGTTCATGCTCTTGTCATTTCACGACTTGATTACTGCATCTCGCTCCTTATCGGCCCCCAAAGCCCCAAATTGCCCCTTTGCAATCTGTACAATCTGTAATGAATACAGGAGCCAGGGTTATTTGTCTCACCTCTTGTACCCCCCGCCAGTCCCTCCATTGGCTTCCTGTATGTTTCAGGATACAGTTTAAAACACTGACACTCACATTCAAATCGCTCAATAACTCAACTCCGCTCTATATGTCTTTTACTCTGCAACTCTGTTTTATACTCTGGCATGTATATTGCACCACCACACTACGCAACGATTTTGTTAGTTAATATAAACATGAGCCATAACCATACATAAGGAGCCGAGGGCCCTGCCCGTAGGTTAATCATCCTGCAAATACAACACTTTATGCAGGGGGTTGGGGTGGGGGACAGGACGAATGTACGATGGTGGCCACTAGAAATCAGGACCGCAGGATACCCTGGGCAGGTACAGCTCAGTGAAATTAAGCTTTTTGGTTGGGGTCTTGGACTTTTATTATTATAAACCTGTTTGATAGCCTATTGCTGACTTCTTAAATGTGCTTTGTTAGTGGATTTGCACAATAATGGTACTCAAAGGTCTGGCTTCTTACGTCTGCTAAGCATGTTAACACAATTTGTGGTGTTTGTCATAGGATTATGCCAGGTTGGAGACTCGCATGCTTGTGCTCCTGCCTACTTTTATACTTATTTGATAAAACAGGTATTTGTAGACTTTGGCAAAGAATTGCCACTTTTTAAAAAGTAGAAGGGTGGAAAAAACGGTTCTATTTAAGCCTTTACCTTGCAGTGTCCCACAAATTAAAATCCTAATCAAAGATAGACCCCTGAAACCTTGGCGTAGGTGGCTTGCAACAGCCAAAATGAGACTGAGCTGGGCTCAACTCCTCCTCTTAGATTACAAATGGAAAATTCTGCACAGTGCGCCCGATCAACCAAATGGTCTGGAGTTTTGTTTTGGGTTTGGGGGGAGCAGAGAGCGGGTGGGACAGATAAACATTTCTACTTAAACCTATAAATGGAACAGGCCAAAACTTCTCAAAACCCACCCAGGTAATCCTTGTGATTATTGCACCTTCGTTAAGGGGGATAACTCAACTTGAAACATTGTAGACCCTTTTAATATTGACTGAGCACCTTTTAAATGCCATGATATTTTAACAGGCGATCGTAGGTCTCCCTTTGCGGCCAACATCTATCCTATCGTGTCATGAACGGCACATGCTTTTCAACAAATTCACAATCCTCTCCCCAGTATGTGTGAATAGGGTACTTGTGCTAAAATCCATGGTTGTAGCATCTCGTACTATCATTTTTCGCATTCCACATGAATGCAACAAAGTGGTTGCCGCGGTATAAATATAATATCGATCCCCTTTAAGTGAAACCACTGATCAGAACCAATGGTGTTATGGAAGATTACACTTTAAGCTGACCATCACCATACACGCACGCTGTCTAAATGCACTGTAATATCTTTACAGTGCAAGAAAGGGGGTTTGTGAGGATCCTGAGGACAAGCAAACAGCACTAGTGGTCTGCTCTACGGTGGGGCCGCTCAGGTCTCACAAGGGTTTAGCTTGCTTGTGCCATTACAGATCAGTCTGCTCTCACCCAATGAAGGTGGCCAATACTGACTGCCAAGGACGTCATCCCTGCACGCGAGGTGCAGCAACCCCTGACAATCGTTTCCTTGGCAGTCAGCACTGGTCACCCTTTCTGGGTGAGAGCAGGCTGATTTGCATATGAAGCAGTTGTCCCTGTAATGACACTATCGAGCTAAAACCTTGTGAGACCTGAGCGGGCCCCACCGCAGAGCAGGCCCCACCGCAGAGCAGGCCACTAGTGCTGTTGCTCGTCCTCAGGATCCGCACCCCCCCCCCCCGTACAGTGCTTATATCAATATATCTTATATCTTTACAGTGCTTATATCAATTATTTGGCAGAGGTCTCCCTCTGCTGCTCAGTTGTGACAATGTAACCAGGGCTCCTGTGAGCCTCCCATAGGAGATTCTAACACTTCCCAGCACTTTAACTAGGTCCAGTACGTCGTCTGTTGTGTCCATGTGGATATATTCCACCACTCCTTTGCACTGCAGAAAAAGACCGCGGATTAGGTCCGTTTTTATATTTCGGACCTGAAAGTGAATTTAAAGATGGTTAACCTCCTGGCGGTTTTCCCGCGTGTGGCTTAGGGTTAAATTTCACTGCTGAAAGTGGTAACCCTGAGCCGCTCTCGGGCTGGATACATACCTGTACCTGCGCTCCCTCGCTGACCTCTGCGATCGCATTCTCCTCCAGCTGACCGCGGCGTCCTGGTTCCTTTCTCGTGAGAAGGGAAGCAGGACGCCGTGATCGGCCAGAGGTGACAGCGAGGGAGCGCAGGAACAGGTATGTATCCAGCCCGTGTGTGGTTCGGGGTTACCGCTTTCAGCAATGAAATTTAACCCCGAGCCGCACTCGGGATACGACTAGTGTGCCAAATAAATGCTCCAATTCTGACATAAAAATACACTTATGTTTTTTGTGTTGTACAAACTGGTCCATTGATATGTTCTCACTGTTAATGATTGCTTTGGATGTGTTTTGAAGAGCCTATACCTTGTCCTTGCAAAACTTGAGAAAGGCTAGAATGGAACAGTTTATTTTAAAGCGTTCCATTGGTAAAATGACACAGAATAATAGGTTTGCAAATTAGTGTTATTTTCTATGCAGTGTGATTTATTTGCTCTTGTTTCCTGAAGGCGATATCTCAGGTGATCAAGGAAACAGAAGGAGCTCTGGAAGGAATCAAGGAGTGCATGAATTATCGGCTTGTGAACAATTGGTCGTGGAGTTGGTGAGACATGACGACAGCTGGCCTTTCATGAAACTAGTGTCTAAAATACAGGTAATTGGCAATACATAAGCAAAGCGAATGTTGACTAACTCAAGGGTCCAAACCTTCAAGTGCTAAACAAAGAACGTCAAACTTTTTTTGCGTTCTAAACGGTTTGTAGCAGACAGTTGTTCCTGTGAAAAATGTTTGCATTGTTTAAGTAGAAATCTGAATTTAGTCGACGGGGCATAAAAATGTCTTTCCTTCCAGGTTCCTGATTACTTCGACGTTATCCAGAAGCCTATTGCTCTAAACCTCATTCGTGAGAAAGTGAACAAGTGTGAATACAAATCTGCATGTGAGTCATTCTCAAGTTTTGTTTTTTTGGGGGGGTGCTTTTTTTTCGTGCTACAATTGATCTATATGTGTTTTCCATTCATCTCTTTTCTGAAGCCTCATGAATCACAACTGCACAAATGACGGATATTTTGCTTCTAGAGCAGTTGCCTGCAAGCCTCTATATTGGGTGCGGCAGCGGCTAAAGGTTTCCGGTGTATAGGGAAATATGTCACCTTAGTTTACTAGGGGGGTCTATGAACAGATCAAAGGTCACCCCTTCAATGGCAGCATCAAAGTGGTTCTGTCAATTGTGTTTTTAGTGCAGTTTTTAATAGGTTAAACACATTAGCAATGTTTAATCAGGGTTGTTCAGAGAAAGGTGAAACTCTGGAGAACTTTTGGAGAAGTGAAAATTCTAGGTCAAAAGAGCCAAACCAGAAAAATTATAGAATTTAGCGAAGTATGACGATAAGTTAGAATTTTAATAATAAAGACTCTGAGGCGAGTATTGCTTCTTTCTTGCTTTATTACTTGAAAACGAGAGAAATCTCAATGTATCCTTCCTGGTAAAATCCTTTGCAAAATTAAACATAGCAGCAAGTGGCAACTAGCAAGAACTTTGAAAATATGAAGCATTTATATTGAATAAAAGAGAAAACCTATATAACAGTAGTAACAGAGATACATACATACATATATATATATATATATATATCTCTTTATATCTTCCGACACCTCTTCATTCCTTTGGACCGGTTCTCCTTCCTGTCAGTACCTATCAAAACCGAGCAACGCCCTTCCGACTTCCTCTTTTTTTGCTGTACGAGGTGATCATTGTAGGAGAGTAGTGAACCCCAAAGGGCAATCTACAGGAAACAAGGAAATCCTTCACGAGGCTGAGGAAAAAGAAGACGTGAGAGTGGAAGATAGTAGATCCGCAGATCCAGTAAACAACAAACCAAAACAGTGGTGGGCAATACTCGCCTCAGAGTCTTTATTATTAAAATTCTAACTTATCGTCATACTTAGCTAAATTCTATAATTTTAATACATCGACTCTGAGGCTCCTATTGCTTGTTCAAAGCTAACCCACAACTGCGGATGACCAATGAACAACAGACTTGAAATAGAAAGATCGAAAGGTGGATTCCCTGGACCAGTCAGCGGATTGCAAGAAGTCCTCCAAACGTCAACCTGCCGAGACCGCGGAAGACGCTACCGCAGCGACGCGAATGAGCGCCAAATACCGAGGTATTAACCCCTGACAATCCCAACAGTCAGCGAAGCCAGTGCGCAAGCGTAGTCGTAACCACCGAGGCGAAAGATTTAAACGAGATGAAAAGAGAAGGTTCAAGACCCCTAAGCGTAGAGGTACGGGATTCATACACCTGGTACAAAAGGTGGACGAAATGGATGTCTTAGTACGGCGGGAGATGTCAAAGCGAACACCCCCAGGCACGAATGAACGGGCCCGGAAGTCCAACGCCCTGACATCAGCCACCCTCTTGGATGATATCAAACAGAGAAGGGCCAACAACTTAGCAGAAAGTTGACGCAAAGTTAAATCCTGATTAGAAGGCCATTGTTTCAGGAAATCAAGTAAAAGGGTGACGTTCCAAGTTACCGTATATCGCGGTAGCGGAGGACGATCAGACCTGATACCCTTAAGTAAACGGCAAACCAGAGGGTGCTTGCCTAAAGGTGTTCCTTGAAAACCTACATAAGCGGATAAAGCCGATCTATAAGCATTAAGAGTGCGGTAAGCCTTACCCTGATCAAAGACTTCCATAAGGAAGTCCAACACGAATCTCAAAGTGGCCTAGAAGGGATCCTGATCCCTTGACACATCATTGATGCCAGGTGAGCCAAGCTGACTTATAGCAGGCTCTAGTACCCGGGGCCCACGCATGGCGTAGGATTTCCGTAGTTCTGACCGAAATCTCTCCGGCTCCCCCGGGCCTCCCGAGACCAGCAAGACCAACAGACCGGAGCCTGGGGACAGGAGTGTTTGAGGGTGTCCGGAGGCGTCTATGCTTTACGCACCTGTGCATCAACCCACTTCTCAACGTGGGGTAACGGGGACCATTCTACAGACCTTGGGTGGGAAAGGTCTTTTGGACAGAAAAGAGGGTTCCCCATAGGATTATAAATAATGCCCGGACGGGCTTTTGAATCTACCTCTACAGAGGTTTCAGCAAAGTCCTCATCAGAGGCGTATACGTCTATAACATCGCTATTGTCATCCTCCTCCGAATCCAGGTTTACGTCTTGAAGCGGAGCAGGGACAATAGCGGTGTCAGGATTAGATACGGTAGAAATTTTAACCTTTTTGGTGTGAGCTGACCCCGTGTGTGCAGGAGCACATTTATGGGTTGCAGCAGCGGGGGATGGGTGCACGTGTCCCGACTTTGTTGCGGGGATGCCAACCCCTCCAGTCACGTGTTGTGAGTGTTTCACGGACGGTTTCCCCATGTTGGTGGCCAGGGGGGGTCTCAGGGGGCCTCACCGTGGTGAGTGTATTGCCCTTATCAGTAACCGCCAGTGACGAGGGATCATCATTGTGGCGATTCTCAGCCATCACTTCTTTAAGGGAGCGAGTGAAGTCAGCAGATAGAACTGAGACAGCTTTAAAGACGGCAGAGTCAATAGACGCCTGCATGTATGGGTCAAGGGTGGAAGGCTGGGAAGGAGCCATCTGTGCCTGGTTCAGAACGGGTGTACTAGGCTGGTGTTGCTCACCCGAACTGTCCTTTGAATGTTCCGATTCTTCCGCTGGGGAAGCTGGACGCTGCAGGGTATTGCCTCGTGGCATGGCGCTGGAGTGATGAACTGATACTGGTGCCAGAATATCCCCGTGTTCGCAGACCTAGCAGGTAACCCCGACCAGCGAGCGCTTGCAGCGTCTCGAGCAGGCAGGCAGATGGAAGTACGCTGGGGTCAGAAATCCGATCGGAAAAATTTAAAACAAAATGAATGCGAACGCCGCGGTTAAAGTCGGGCGCCCGACAAAACGAAAACCAAATACGTATAAATTAAATAAGATTAAACAATGGGATAAAATATCAGCGAAAAGTTGAGCGTACTTAACTAGTCGCCGAGCAGCTAAGAAAGAGGAAGTAGGAAGGTCGTTGTTCGGTTTTGATGGGTACTGACAGGAAGGAGGACCGGTCCAAAGGAATGAAGGGTTGTCGGAAGATACTATATATATATATATATATATATATATCGATCTGGCACTACTGTTATATAGGTTTTCTCTTTTATTCAATATAAATGCTTCATATTTTCAAAGTTCTTGCTAGCTGCCACTTGCTGCTATGTTTAATAAAGCAAGAAAGAGAAGCAATAGGAGCCTGAGTCGATGTATTAAAATTCCCCCATTTATCCTTTTATCTCACTTTCCAAATCGGCTATTTTGACCTAGAATTTTCACTTCTCTAAAAGTTCTCCAGAGTTTCACCTTTCTCTGAATAACCCTGTATATTTTTCTACACTAATCCCTCCAATAAGAACTTTGCTCCCATGTTACGGGGGGGGGGGGGGCTGGGGGTTAAATGATTTGTGAGATACAAAGTAGTAATTGTTCCTTTTACTAAATGTTTTGTAAGTTCCAAAGTGTGATCATTAATCAGTCCTTTTGATAAGTAATGGATTGTTTTGCATTAAGCATTTAAAAGATACTTTTAATTTTTTTGTAATTCCACACTTACGCGTGTGTATACATTCTAATAAATCTGGGTGTATTTGTTTATCCCATCAGCTGAATTTATAAGTGATGTTCAGTTGATGTTTTCCAACTGCTTCGAATACAACCACTTTAACAGCAACGAGGCTCGTGCCGGAGTAAGGCTGCAGTCCTTCTTTTCCAGCGAAGCCGAGAAGCTGGGGCTGGAGGTCTCCTGCAGCAAGCCACACGACTCCATTCCGCCAGCAAAGAGGTCGCGCATCTGATGCTGAAGATAAAACTGAAGAGTCGGCTTCCTAGCTCTTCTTAACTGCTTTCAGGGAACGCATTGTCCTGCTGAGTCTCCAAGCAAATTAAACTCCAACCCATCCCTCCAAATGCACGACCGGCACTAATTCCTCTCACTATGAGCACTCAGGGTAAAGCAGGAAAATAAACTGCTACACCAGGTCCGCCCTGCGTACATATGTTTTTATAGACGTATATATGTATATCAGAGGTTTAGCAGGCTGTCTTACAGCCTTCTAGGAAGATGTGTTAAAGATTTTGTTGACCTATTGTTAACACAACTTCTCATTTACTTTTCTATTCTGTGTAGTTTATTTTGATAAACCTTTTGACTGTTAAACAAGGGATGGGGGAGTAAGTGACCATATGTTTTCTACCTACACACTACTTGAGTGGACAAAGTGGTTATATATATTTTTTTGTATTGTTTAATATTCTTTTTCCTTTTTTTTTTCTTTTCTCCATAACTGGACTTTGCCAGCTGAAAGTATTTCAGAATGTCACACGCATATTTATTTAGCACTCAAAGAAACTTGTGAATGTCATGTTATTTATGAAACTTTCTACATAAAGTAAGACCATAGTGATGTGAATTTGGCTTTTCCCCCAAATTCCACTCCTATATAATTTAGAGTAAGGATCTTCCTTTTTCCTATGACTTGTTTTTGTTTTTTTGTTTTGCTTTGGTTTCTATCCAAACTAACTTTACAAGTTCATCACAGCCAAGATTTTCTAGTTCCTTTGTTCATGTTCCGATTCAAGACTAAAACAATAAATCTGTTCTCTTACTAGGTTGTAATACTTTATTTTCTGTTTACACGGTCAATAACTGCTTTCTATTTTTTATTACAGAACTAGCGTGGTTTATATACCTCCCTTGGCTAATTTTGGATATGTATCCACACTTGAGATTTTCTTTCTTTTATTCATGTACATATTGAAGTATACAATTATACTATATGTGGTATAGTTTGTATACACCATATATATAGCATTGTTCCACTTTCTCTTTGAGCGCGCGCTTCACGTATTTAGATGTGCATATTGTTGGAAGTATTGAGCGGGTCAGTCTTTTTTTTTTTAATTTTGAGATGTCTGAATAGTTAAATAATGCAAATTTTAGTCTAACAGAATAAATGACTGATCCCTCCCCGATGGATTAGTACAAATTCACATATAAAGTCTGTGTAAAAATACATTGACTGTATCAGAGCAAGCTAATATCTGTATAAAATTATTTAAGAACGATGTTCGTGCTAACAAATACAAGACTAAAATTATGAAACCTGCAACACAATGACATGTAATCTTACAGGATGAATAAATTCAAATCAGCACTTTAAGCATGTACTTTTGTAGTTGACAGAAGAGCTTGCGCTTGGTAGAACATAATCCCTGGCAGATCAAGGCTATTATGGGAAAGTATGAGCGAATAACCTGTGAGGCAAAGGAACATAAAAAACGTTAGCATCAAGTGGCAAATTTACTCAAGTTCCAAATATAGTAAGCGCACCAATTTTAAGATATCTTTTACTGAAGAAATAACTTAAATTGTTGAAATGTATGCTTAAAAGGGAAGTAAAATGCAATGGTGTAAATATCCGTTGCAACAGATCCCAGTATCCCGATTGGGTCACATCTTGCAATACCGCTTCCTTGCCCGGACCCCCATGTTCTCTCCAGCATACTCTCGTGCCTTCCTCCAGTCCTCAGACAAAGCTTAAGGACCGGAACACGTAGAAAGCCTGCTAGCATCCCCCATAAATAAGACGAGGATGTAGATGTGGAGGTTTTTCAGGGTCAACATGGAACTGGTTTTAGTGGACAGGCACAGATATTTATGTGGTCAAACATGGGTTCTTTACATATACCAAAACCTCCCCTAGAAAATGTTGAGGGTTTCTAATTTATTTATAAAGTCTTTTACCAGGAAGGATACATTGATAATTCTCTCGTTTTCCAGTATGTCCTGGGTTCAAGAGCATTGAAATTTTTACAGTTGTTACAGAAATACAAAGTAATAAAATGCAAGATATTAAAAAACAACACAAATATACATAGCACAGAAATAAATATGTAGGAAATAAAGTCATTTATGTTACATGTTTACAGGTGCATTCTGTATTGAGGTATGTTAATAGGGAGCGCTTGAGTGACTTTAGACTGGGGGAAGATTTGATGGCGCCTGGGAGGTTATTCCATAATTGTGGTGCTCTGTAGGAAAAGGAGAATCGAGCCACTTTCTTTTTGTATTGTTACTGCTCCGCGGCATTTGCATCGCAATTAGACTAGGACAGATTCTACATTTGCTTAACGTTCCTCTACAAGACAAGACAGGACAATGACAGCTGTGGGTGGTAAACAAGATTACAGTCAAAGTACGGAGTCAAACGAGCGCACTACGTGCACGCGTACTGATGTGCCTCCCGGCGCAGCGTTATTACAATTTGACGGTGCCAGCCATATGTTGTGGCGCACGCACTACAGCGGACGTGGTGAAACCCTCCCTGTCGAGACGGTATAACACACGTTCGGGTCTGCAAAGCGCGATCCTCCATAGGATTGAGCCTTGCAGCGCTGAGCGCACTAACTGTGTTCAGTGAGGCAGCTACACGGGCGTCAGAATGGAACGAACATCCATTCTCATGGACGTTCCTTCCACTCTAAATTGCCCTCGTCTGTCCCCGGCCTAAAACGGCAGGTAATGGGGCAGTGTTTGCCTGACAGAGCAGAGTAACAAATCTAATCAGCTACACAGCAGATACACATGGACAATAACATTCATACATAATAGATTACACAAACACTCTGCACACGAGAGGGCTATAGGACATCAGGCCTGTACTCTCCCAAATAAATTTCTAGGCCCATGTGCCCCGAGTCCAAAGTGACGAACGTTACATCCGTCTGAGCCTTTATTAAAATTTTCTATCCTTACATTTAGAATATCTCACAATTTTACTGCCATCCTCAGAGGCTTCTAACAAGACCAAGGAGGCACCAGTTTAAAACAGAAATTGTGGAAGGTCTATTCTCTGGGTCCCTGGGCCTTTCGGGTTCTCAAAGGCTATCCTCTAAACCAGTGGTCCCCAACCCTGGTCCTCAGGTCCCCCCTAACAGGCCAGGTTTGCAGGATATCTGAAGCACAGCACAGGTGATATGATTTGCTGCTCAGTGATTGCAGGATTCAGTCTGCATTTCCCCAAGGTGATCTGCAAAATCTGGCCTTTTAGTGGGCCCTGAGGACCAGGGTTGGGGACCACTGCTCTAAAAAAGGATCTCAAGATTATCAGATGACAGCTAATTGTTATATCGCTGAAACAGTCATGACCTGCTGACATGGCAGTTCAAAAATATTCAAGCTTCCAGAAGCCTTGCCCACATCAAATAGGAATGAGACCATCCTAAATGGCGTACAATGTAGTTGAATCCAACTGTCATCCCATGTATCTGTTAGATCACAATGCGGCTTTGTACAACAGGATAGGTCTGAAGTATTTCAGTAAATGCCCTCAGTGACACAGGTTCCCCACGGAACAGCCCGTAATGCATGTGAGTCGCCATCGGAGTGGGTGAATAGGGCCAGGTGGTGGTCAGGGTAATCAATCTTTAATTCCAGGAGATGATGGAGTCTTACTGGTCATGTAAAATCCTTGTACAACAAGATATGGTACTCTGCCGCTGTCTTTTTGTGATGGAATAGCCTATAAAAAGTCAGTACTTTAGTATTTTGATTTTATCTTTTTTTTATTTGCTCCTCTTAGGCTAGGGTCAGAGTGGGGCAGTCGGAACGCGCGTGCAGACGCACTAAATCACGGCGGCAGTAGCAGCACATAACGGCCAATGACGGCCAATATACGCAGTACGTGCGTACAAAAGTGCGCCGACACCACGCAACCGGCAAATGAACGCATTTTTATCAGAACGTGAAACCGCTGGTACTGACGTACAGAGTGCGCTGCGGCCGCATAGCAGCGTGTGTGCGTGATTAGGAGATGTCAGACGCTGCTAGTGTGCGGCCAACATAACGTTCAAACAGCCGGATTTCCCTAGACTTCTTTTTACCCCACCGTCATGAAATACGTCCAGAATTGCGCATCGTCTGACCACTTAAGCGTATTCCGTGTAAAAATGCGTGCGCAAGCATCGACGTACATTTTTACGGTGGCTGCAGAAAATGCGCTCATCTGTCCCTAGCCTTAATGGTGTTCCGTTCTCTCTTCTGATACCTTCTGACGTAAAGCCATCGTCCCCGCTTTCCATACACTTACCAGTAGGGATGTGGGTTTCGGAATTTCGGAATTTTCACGAAATTTCCCGATTCGTGTTTTCGGATGCGGCTGAATTTCCGAAAAATTTTAGATCCGAAAATTTCAGATCCGAAATGTTTTCCGAGCCGAAACGAAATATTTTCGGATTTTTCGAATGGACTTGAAATGTGTCAAACGAGGAGAACAGATGTTCCGAAAAACGAAAATTTTCCGAAAAAACAAAGTCGATACAAAAAATGGGCAAAAAAATACGAAAAATGGTCGCTATTCCGAAAAATGTGCAATTCCGAAAAACGAAAATTTACGAAAAGTCGATACAAAAACCGAGCACAGTGACACGAAAATACGAAAAACGGTCTATTCCGAAAAAAAAATGTACCCGAAAAACGGGCCGAATCGAAACCGAAATCGGTCGAAACGAGCCAAATCGAAAAGTTTAAAAATCCGAAAAATCGAACCGAATCGAACCGAAAAAAAATCGGTGCACAAGCCTACTTACCAGTGCTATGTAGGATTTGCAAGGAATGACTAATTACATCCAACCCCCAACCCCCCATATGCCACGTGTACAATCTTTTGTGCATTTATACCACATGTCCTTTAGCCTGTATTTGCTTATTTGAGCAGGACCTTTGTCAACTCACACTTTGCTGTAAAGCATTTACTTTAAGGGTTATTCAGAAAGCATCGGAATCTCAACGTGTCCTCATTCGGTGCCCTTTGCCAATTCCAGTTCACGACCCTGCGATCATTTCACTATTCACCGCTGTGTCCCCAAAGTGCGCCGAACGTGGAGCCGTCGAACTGCAGAAGGAAAAACGAACAGGGTTATTCAAAGAGAGCCGATCTGGCCCCGAAATGTAACCGGACACTGAAATTCAGCGTTCGGTTACCTTTCTTGGCCATTCGGCTATTCAGAGAGCAGGCAGTTTGCCAAATCTTGGCGAATTGCCTGCACATACGATGCTTGTTCGAGGGCAGTGAAATCCCCATAGAGAAGCAATGCTTCGTCTATTCAGAGAACAAAAAACAGCACAAGTAATCTAGATACAGTTTGTCAGTGGAAGCGTCTCTTTAAAAGTAACATAAGATAACTTTGAGTGATATTATGGTGAAATCTTGTGTTACATAACTTTGACAGCAATCACTTTGGAAACACCACAAACTGCACAATTTCTGTTGAGTGGCGGAAACTGTGCTTGAATTTCTGTGAATAGTGAATTCACCGTACTTGATGCCAAAGTTTGCCAAACTAAATTCACTGTTCTTTCAGTGAACCAAATTGTGTTTTGCAAATAACTCCTTTTGCGTCATGGACGATCTCTGTGGCCGCTGTTGTCTTCTTCAATGCAATTTGCATCTAGGTTTTAGTAGAATGGGGACTACGCCTCCCAGTGTTTGCTAAAGGTAATGCTGTCACACCAGGATCCCACGCAAGAGGCAACTGAATGGCAGAGACAGCTGCGTTGATACAATACGCCCAACACTTGCCTCCACATTCCCCGTGGTTTGCTGTTTCCTTGAAAACGCTGTTCATTGATAGAAATATGCAGAAGTCCAACAGCTGGCAAGGTAAATGCTTTGGGGAAGTTCCTGAAGATCTTTATATCTGAAGGGTTTATGTTAACGCAACATTTCATATGACTTCCTGTAAACTTCATTACAGGTATTTTATTTATTTATTTATTTGAAAAGGATTTTACCAGGAAGGATACATTGAGACTTCTCTCGTTTTCAAGTATGTCCTGGGTTCGAGAACATTGAGTGGTTACAGTTGTTACAGAAATACAAAGTAATAAAATGCAAACTATTAAAAACAAAACACAAATATACAGATTAACATATCATGGGAAGGGCTAGAACCTTGGGTTAATTAGGGTGATTTGCAAAGTGGAAGCAGCTGGAAAGTAAGCTACAAATTTCTGACCAGCACTGGGTGGGTGGGTGAATGGATGGGGAGGGAGGGAGGGACAGCAGAGTCCAGGAGCACGCGTGGCGGCAGAGGGTGATGTGAGTGTGTTGTGGCCGGGCTGTGGAAGAAAGAATTTGCAGAGTCAGATCGTGTGGGCTGTAGAGGGTAACTTTTTTTTACGACCTGGGGGGGGGGGGATGGGGCAGGCAAATGGCAGCATGGCTTTAGCAAAGCAGGAAATACATTTAACAAGAAAAAACAAACAGTCAAAACATTAATAGTTGCAAGCATAAAATATTAACAGTACGATTAAAGTCAAAATTGTGGCGTAGAATTGCAGAAGACATGTTGAATCGCCGGTACCTTCAGAGTCCAGGAGCACGCGTGGCGGCAGAGGGTGATGTGAGTGTGTGTGGCCGGGCTGTGGAAGAAAGAATTTGCAGAGTCAGATCGTGTGGGCTGTAGAGAGTAACTTTGTTTACGACCTGGGGGGGGGGGGAGTATGTAACGTTGAAGATCATATCTTTTTTACCCCTTAGACAAGTGTCAGACGAACGCAGTCATCACGTCCGTACAAGCGCACGAAGTGCGCATGCACCACCATTTAGGCCTCGACGTAAAAGCGCTACGATGGATGCCCAGAGTGCGCTGCGTCCACGTAGCGGCCTGTGTGTGTGATGAGGCAACGTCAGACGCAGCGCATTTGCAACATCCATCACGTTGACGCTCAATAGTTTTTTTTGGTCTGGCTGACTGTACCTGACATCTAATTTAAATTTAGTTTCCCATATTTCCCTTTTTTTTTTCTTTCTACATCCGTCACTATAAACGGACCGTGTGGTGTCTACCGTATCTTCCGTCAGTACGTCCGTCCGTTATGCACGCACGCAGAATGTGCTCAGACTGCGTTCAGTTGACATTAGCCTTAAGGACAAATGACGTCAATCAAAACCATTTACCTCTGTATTGGGGTGTTCCAGCGTGCACTACACCCACCCCCTGTGCAGACCTATGCTTCCTGTGCTGATGGGTGAGTAACAATAAGGGATATAATCTGAAACAACAAATACAAACAAAACATGGGGTAATATCCCACTTAAACCAATTAGTGCACAATTAAAATTCGCCACTCACAAGAGCATAGTAGTTAATGCGCCCATCATCCTCCAATGATCCACTGTAGCTGACGCAGATCCGGTCAGATGATAAAGGATCTCGAAATGAATATGTAAGACAAATAATGGTGCAGATCATCAAAAATGTATAATAACAATGCACTTATTGACTCTTTAAAAAAACAAACGTAAAAACAGCACAGCATCCACTGGGATCAGACCAGGTTGAAAGAACGTCCAGCTCAACGCGTTTCGTCCCAATAGGGACTTCCTCGGGAGCAGCAATGAAAGTGATCAACACCCTAACCAGGGTCGTCCTTTATATAATGTATTTCGGTACACAAATTGCCAGAAATTAGCTCAATCAATATGCAAGTATCTTCACCTCTGGCTGCCGCCATATTGAGCCAAACCGCGCATGCGTTGACCTCTGTCCACTCACGATGTGCTGATGGGTGAATGTGGAAGCAAGTGCATCCTCTCTGTACATACAACACTCTTAGATGGCACGAGAGAAACTCTAGATGACTTCAACAAATTGATTGTATGAATAATTGGATGTGGAACGTTCTGGTGATTGCAGGGGAGACTGTCCAGAAAAATTCACCTATATTAGAGAGCTGGGGTCTCCCTCGGCACTCTTCCGGTTGTGATAGGTCTGCCACGTCTTGCTGCAGATGGGCTGAACACTCACTCAAGCATTCACGCTATCGGATACCTCAGCGCAAATGCATTGAGAGGAAGTGGCCGATCAGCATTACACAAGTGTGTGCATTGGTATCAGTAAACCTGGACACCTGTCCAATGCACGGTAATTGACAGCCTTCCAGGAGCTGTCGTCGAAATGCTTTTACGACCCGTCTGGACATCCGAGGGAGGAGGTTATCGATTAAAGTAAAATGAATGGTGGCTACAGTGTCCCTTTTAATTTATGAATAAGTTGCAAGTACTATAGTTTTATCTATTAAACACTCTTACTATAAATTATAGCATTTTTGTGTCCTGTTTGTTTTCACAGAAGTGCAATTATAAAATATAAAATAATTACTGTAGATACTCGAGTATACCGCTAGATTTTGGTGACAAAAATTTACCTTAAAATTGGAGGGGGTTGCGTTATATTCGAGACATCTGCATGGCGTGTAAGAAAAAGGAAAAAAAAAACTTGACTTTCTCATGGATCCCAAGTCTCCCTATTGGCGGATGACATGGTGGTTGAGCCTGCCTGCTGGAGCAGGAGGTCCGAAAACAACACCTCCCTGCGTGCTGGCTATTGGTGAATGATTCACTGTGGTCATCTCGCTCCGCTGGCCATCTGATCGCAAGTGAGAAGACGGGTGCCCAGCGGCTTCATATTTAGTAACCACTATCATTCTAGGAGCAGAGCACCCTGGCCTGAGGGGCAGCCTGACTGTGATAAGAGAACCCGGAAGGATTTTAATGGCTTCCCAGTACAGTATACTTTTATAATTTTGCTCCTCGCGTTATATTCAAGTCTTGAGTATTCTCTCATTTCCATAATCTCCTTCCATCGCGTTATATTCGGGTCGCACTATACTACGGTATACAGGTCTATTCAAAGAAAGGTGAAAATCAGGAGAACTGGCAGGAGAAGAGAACAATCTAGACTAAATGGCCGATTTGGAAAAGTGAGATAAATGGGAGAATTTTTCTGGTTTGGCTATTTTGACCTAGAATTTTCACTTCTCCAGTCATTCTCCTGCTTTTTCACCTTTCTTTGAATAGACCTGTTAGTGTCATGACGGTATATATTGGCTAATGCCTTGGTAACTATTTGTTTCCATTATACCCCTCCACTCCCCCGGGCCAAAACCTGCCAGCAGCCCCACCAATCCTTCAATAGGATTCTTTTTGGAGATCAGGTAATGAGCGTAATTTTTTAATATGGTTCAGAAGTGATAAATATAAAAATAATAGGGGTTTTTCAATAACCGACGAACTTGCCACTGAACTGCACCGAAGGGTGAATTTCACCGTACTGTGCAATTTCCTGGCAGTTTGTCTTTTCAGAAAGCTGTCAATTCGTCAAATATCAGCGAAATATGGTGCAGTTCGACGATCATTGGTGGCAGTGAAATTGTCCCATAGAGAAGTAATGGTTAATCTATTCAGAGAACGCCGAACTGCACCAAAGTGTCCGTGAAATGCCCTGATTTTCGGTGTTTCAGTTCAACAGGTTTAAACAGGAGAATCCCATAGGATTCTATGTAAAAAATATATATATATCGGTTTTTAAAAAAATTATTATTAAACTGTTTATTCTTTTCAGTTTCAGCAAAAAGCTTATTTATTTTTTGGATTTTTTAAGGCAAAATTTTTTATACTCATTTTTTTAATGGCTTTTTCTTTACTTTTGTAACAGACCTTTTTATTATTTTTTTTATAAGACCTTCTTTATTATTTCCACACATTTTCATTGTTTATTATTTAAAAAAAAAACACAAAAAAAATCCCAAAATATTGGTTTATCAATAGTCGATTGCAGATTGTTTCCACTTGTATATTGTTCAACCTTTTTTGTAGGTGCGCTATAAGGTAAGGGTGCCTGCTATATTTGTAAGAAATACAGTATTATTATTGAGCCATTGCCCGCTTAGAATCAGATACACAAAAAAACAGGTCAGCGCCACAAATCACATCCACCACCAGTCTCCCAATTGCTAGATCAAACACAGTGGTTTTCCCTATACCAGGTGAATTACAAAAACGTATACATATCTTTGATCAGCGCAATCGAAATTGCTATCGGGGATCTTTGTGTCTCTCATAGGTTAGTAGACCGTATTTTGGTATATGAAAAGGCAAAAGGAAAATGTACAATAGTGAAGTATGTTATACATAGGTCATATATGTGGTCAGGGAATGATATAAAACTCACAAACATAGAGCCAGGCTCTATATCATTCCCTGACCCACATATATGACCTACAGTATGTATAACATACTTCACTATTGTACATTTTCTTTTCGCCTTTTCATATACCAAAATACGGTCGTCTAACCTATGAGAGACACCAAGATCCCGATAGCAATTTCGATTGCGCTGATCATAGATATGTATACGTTTTTCCTGCTTAGAATCAATTGATTCGCTATTACGCACAAACGACCATTACTTCACCGCAGTCTATCGACAGGTGTTTTTTCTTTTAAAAAATAAATAAATAAAAAAAACAACTTAACAATGTGTGGTTTTTCGTAACTGAAATAAAAAAATAAAAGTTTTAATGTGGACGCTAGGGGATATCCGTTTTCCTCAATTGGGAGGAATTTTTTATTTTTTTTTTGTATTCAAATTTTTTTTTATTGAGAAATGAAAATAGAACACATGAAATTGTAACACGGGATAATGTCAACGGATCACGCATCTGATAAACGGTACAGATAAACAGTGAGAGCTACTAAGTATCCACATCCATGAACATAGACCGTTTGTAGTCCAAAATAACAGCACCGTCGGGAGGAATTTTTTAATCAATATCTGTGTTGAATCACCTCCCTAAATGTCACGTCCTGACTCCGATTGAGGTTGGTTGTATTATCAATCTCAGACGTATATATTCCAATAAGTCTTTTTTTTTATATTTATTTATTTTTTGGAACATTTTTGTTCGGCGAAACTTTTGAGTCCCAATTTTTTTAAAAGACTTTTTCTTTTAAAATTCTGTAACGGACCTTTTTATTTTTTTATTCGACTTTTTTTATTATTTAGACACATTTTAATACACATAGAATAACAGAGTTCCATCTTTCTTTTTCTTTTTTTTCTTCTTTTCCAGGTCGGCGCGCTTCTGCGCGAATAGTGAATTCACTGCAGGGTCAGCGAAATGGAATTGCGTGTGTGCCGAACCAAAAAGCACCAAAATTTCCCTGACATTTTGGCGCTTTCAGAATAACCCCTAACGCTTCACGTGGTTACACTATCATCCCTTTCTATTTGTCCATTGGCGGATCTTGCGTTTACTGACCGTGAAGGGCTTTACGTGTTTTAAGTCCCCCCATGCAGCTGTCAGTATAGCATGTGTCCTGTGAGCAAGCGCAGGGCTCTGGTGGCCTCTCTCCCTCCCTCCCCTTCTACGTTATAGCTCTTGCCCACACTTCCCTCAGTCTTTTTGCCTCCCTTGCTTTTCTTGCACCCTGTTATCTCTACCAGCCCCTCTCACTGGAATTCTGCCGTTTCCTTAACCACTTTTTTATTTCTTTTTCTGCACTTTACGTTTTTATTCATTTTTTTTTATTGTTATTATTATTATTCCAAGTATTATTTTTTTATTATTTTCCCTTTGCTCTCAGCCTCTTCATTCCTGCAGTTGTCTGTCATTTGAATCTCCTCCTTCGTCACTGGATTTCTTGCCAAACTTGGGAGTAAATTCACTCCTGGATATATAACTCTCTTCTCACACAAGCCACAGCATGGTAAGGAAATTACATTTATACGTTGTTTTTGTTTGTTTTTTTTTTTTTTCTTTTGTTTGCACGTGATGGAAATATTTAACCACAAAATCTTGGATCTGTTTTTTTTTTTTAATACGCACAGGTGGTTTCGATGTATTTATTTGTTGTTTTAGGAATGGAAAGCGCTTTTGAACTGTAATCTGATCTTAACATACAAGGGTCTATTCAGAGAAAGGTGAAAACCTGGAGAATGACTGGAGAAGTGAAAATTCTAGGTCAAAATAGCCAAAGCAGAAACATTCTCCCATTTATCTCACTTTCCAAATCCGCTATTTGTTCTAGATTGTTTTCTTCTCCTGCCAATTCTCCTGGTTTTCACCTCTCTCTGAATAACCCTGACAGGGTTATTCAGAGAGAGGTGAAAAGCAGGAGAATGACTGGAGAAGTGAAAATTCTAGGTTAGAATAGGCAAACCAGAAAAATTCTCCCATTAATCTCACTTTCCAAATTGGCTATTTTGACCTAGAATTTTCTGTTCTCCAGTCATTCTCCTGCTTTTCACCTCTCTCTGAATAACCCCCATAGTGTCTGGTCTCAAAACAATGTGATCCAACGTGAGTGGCAGAAATCCATTCATTCTCCACATTAGTAACAGCTTACACGCACGAATGCAGCACTTGTACGTTTTCTCCAGATTTATTCAGTAATCAGCTGATCATTAAAAATTAACTTATCAATTACAAGAGACATCAACGTTTTTGTTATGTTTTCACCTATTTTTAGCCATTCTGATATTTATTTATTTATAGAGTATTTTACCAGGATGGTTACATTGAGATTTCTCTCGTTTTCAAATATGTATAAACCATATATTATTCTTTCAGCAGGTCCCCCCCCCTCCCCCGTTCAGTGAGTACCCCTTTCTCCCTGATGGTCTTTAAAGGAACTGTTGCAAAGAGATTTAGATCACTTAAAAATATCTGTGTCAAATAAGCTTCCAATACCGCTCCAGCTTCCTTTCATAACTTGCATAGTTAAGTGAGTAACACTGAAAGAATTCAGAGTCAAAATCCCCCTTCTCTACCTCTCAGCCCTATATGTACTTCCCAGCGGAGAGCTGTTTTTTTTTTCTTCTTAAGTTGTGTCCCGTTTTGTAAATAGAATCCTGTTAATATTCTGTTGACAATACTTTTCGATTCCATAGACTTGTATCATTGCCTTATCAGTCTCCCTTGTGTCCTATGCATTGCTTTAAGTAACATCTTATACAGTGATAATGGGATGCTTGACCACGATACTTCCCATCAAGCTCAGCCGGCAGCCGCCTAACATTTGGAACGGTATCCGAACAAGTCAAACTTATCCGTCAGTGTTCTACAATCACTGTAAAATATTAAACGAAGGACCGGAGGAGATATAGGTTCCAGAGGGATCTTTTTTCTTTCAACTAACTAGAAATGGCAACACTTAGCACTCCCGGCCATCACGCACAGTATATTAATGACCATCCCGCGAACTGATCCGAGCTGTAGTGATGTAGTGCCAAAGATTGATACTTCTTAGACTACGGGATACATGAGAAGACCTTAAAAGGGCAGGCGACTGAGCAGGGCCTTACACTGGGAGCTTCGAATGATATGAATCATTTCAACACAGTTCGTTTATAAATCTTCTACATTCTAACCAGTGTTATAGGATAGGAGCCTCGTTATTATTCCAACGTGTAAGTCAGCTATACATATATATACCGAAATTTGATCAAGTGACCTTCCTTCAACTAACGGGAAAAGGCTGAGTCACAGAGACTCGGTGCGATGTCTATTTTTATCACTTTTTTAAAAAAATCATTCCCGGGAGGCTTTAATATTCCTATTGTAATAAACATGACATTATGAACCGAGAGCTGGAGGATTCTATTCCAGTTTGACTCTTTTGGCCTAAAATTTTGCTGCTCCTCTTGTCATTTCTTCCCTAGTGTTTCTCTGATCTCGAGGTGGGTGGGGGGGGGTAGTTTTGGCCTACAACCAACCATTTCTGTTATTTTTTAATTCAACCATTTATTCTTTCTATTTGCAGCAAAATTTATTTTTTATTTATTTACTTATTACAATTTATTAGGTCGTTTTCTGGATTTTTTTTTAAGAAAAACGAGAATCAACAGTTTTTCCTAAGTGGAGTTTTATTTATTCTGTAACAGACCTTTCTATTGTTTTGTTAGGACCTTTATTATTATTTTCATGTATTTTCGTGTATTTTTATTGTTTTAAGCGCCTGGGTAAAAATTGTATGGTTTTTTTTTGGCCTTTTTTTTTTTTTTTCCCCCAGTTCGGCGGCTGATCAGCGACGTTCGGAGGTCAGTTAGGCGGATTGTTGGCTGCGCAAGGCGAACTATTTCCTATTGACTGCTGTTACATTGGTCGGATGATAACTTGCAGATTATTGCCATGACATCAACAGGGTTATTCAGGAAGAGGTGAAAACCAGAATGACTGGAGAAGTGAAAATTCTAGGTCAAAATAGCCGATTTGGAAAGTGAGATAAATGGGAGAATTTTTCTGGTTTGCCTATTTTGACCTAGATTTTTCACTTCTCCATTCATTCTCCTGAGTTTCACCTCTTTCTGAATAACCCTTATAGTGTGCAATATCATGGCAGTTCGGCTATTCAGAAAGCTGGGAAAGTGCCAGTGAAATATGGTGCAGTTCGTCTCAGATCGCCGCAATTCAACGGCAGTGAAATTGTCCCATAGGAGAAGCTCACTATTTTCATTTGCAGCAAAAATTATTTTTATTTATTTTTGAATTTTTATGGATTTTTTTAGGCAAAATTTTTGATTCCTTTTTTTTAAATGGCAAGGGGCCCGATTACAATCTTCACGCAAACGTCAGTGCCTGCGCAAAAACGCATTAATGCGAGGGGCAAAACCCTTTGCGCAGAACGTCGTATTACAATGTCAGCGCAACAAACGCGCGTATACGTCTACCGCGGGTGAACCTGCGCGAGCTTACTGTACTTTGCGCGTCCTATACTTAACATTGTGAGCGCAAATGCATTTGTGCGCTGAAACGCGGATGGTATTATAATCTACGCGCAGATTGTAACGCACAGCCTTTGCGCGCATAATTTTACCAACTCCTAAAAGCTGGTGTTAATGGCAAAATCTATCAACCTGGCCCAAACCAAATACACCAGCCCAAAAAACTTAACGTGAGGCAATTGTGGTTCTTATTTCTGATTGGCCGAATCGCGTGAAAAAAAACAGTCCGCACACCGATTTCTGCACGCAACGCTGCTGCCCGCGCGTTTGTGCGCATCCGTTTTACGCGCGTTATTTTTTGACGGATGAAAAAATGCGCGAGGATTGTAATACCAACGTTGTTTTACGCGCGTTAACGTTTAAAGCTTTGCACAAAAATTCACGCATGCGCTTTTGCGTGAAGAATGTAATAGGGCCCTTTGTTTTTTATTCTGTAACAGATCTTTTTATTATTTTTTTATATGACCTTTTTTATTATTTTCATGTACTTTTATTGTTTTAAACGCCTTTTAAAAAAGTGTGGTTTTTTTCTTTTTCGTTTTTTTCTTACGTGGGATTCTGCGGCTGAGTTCGGCGTTTGGTGGATTTCGTTCGTCACACTTTGGGGGCCCTGCGGTGAATGCTGTATTAAAATCTCATCTGAGTATCTTTAATAAGTAATGGGTGAGAGTATAGCTGCAGTAAGTCAGTTCTTCTTCTTAAGGCAGCAGTAGAGTAGTATTGGTTTGAATCTCAAAGTAAGGCTTTATTTGGACTTCATAAGACCCTTGGCAACCCAACTATATTACTACATGCCCCATCCAAATTCCCCTTTTAATTCCCTAACCCTTAAGGCTAAGGTCAGACGAAAGCAGTTTTAACGTGCGTTTAGATGCACGAAATCACGGCCGTGCTAGCAGCAAATGACGTCCAATGCCGGGGAACACACGAAGTACAGCCGCACAAAAGTTCGTCCGCGCAACGCAAGTGGCAAACGAACGCATTTTTTCTAGAACGTCAAACCTCTAGTACGGACGTACAGAGTGCGCTGCGTCCGCTAGAGGCGTGTGTGCGTGATTGGGAGACGTCAGACGCTGCTAATGTCCGGCCAACATAATGTCCAGACACAAAAAGTGTTTTATTGATGATCCGTACAAAATCACGGCCGAAAATGCGCATCGTATGACCGCTATCGCGTATTCCGTGAAAAAATGCGTCCATTCGTTCGAACGCACTTTTTCACAGACAACGCGAAAAATGCGTTAGTCTGACCCTAGCCTTAAACCATATCTCCTAGCCGACTTGTGTCAGGATAAGTATCTTATTAGCTGTTGGCCCATAGGGTCACCTGATGAACAGGAATGCATTACCCAGTGCACACCTCTCTTTCTGCATCTTTTCACTGGCCTTTATGCTAGAGATGTGCATTCGTTTCGGAAAAATTTGGAACGAAATTTGATAATTGGTATTTCGGATGTACTTCCGAATAACGAATCGATACGATACGAATTCGAAATGAAACGGTATATAACGAATTTATTTAGTTTCAAACTGTGTCATCATCATAAAAGAAAAAATTGAATAACTGATATCAACTATCGAATTTGAAATGAACTATCAAATTGATATCAACTATAGAATTGATCTTAACTTACAATACAAGTAATAGTCAGCAAAGGACTTTATGAAACAAATTAATTTGTTTCACTGTTTAATTTGACTCAAATACTAAATCTGTGACACAGCTTAAAATTTAACCCAAGCTTTTCTTTTAACCCCTTCACTGCTGAGCCATTTCGGGTCTAATTTTTCTTCTTTACTTTAAACATGGTCATGTTTGGTATCATTGGAAAGGCCATGCTCTGGCCTTTCTACTGATAACAAACATGACCCTCTAGCTGCCAACAGTGGGGAGATATTGTGTTGGGGTGATATCGTGGTTCAAAGGAACCCCCTATCTCCACCCCTATCTTTCCTTAGGAGTCAATGAGGACTTTCCCCACACGTCCTCAGCAGTGAAAGGGTTAACAGCAAAATTTGATTAATTGTTTTTTTTTTTAGTAATCCAAAATTCAAATTGATATCAACTATCGAATTGATATATGAAATTCGAGTGGATTCGAAATTTCAAATCAATCCGAAACGAAACAAAATAGGAAACTAAATTAGTTACGAAAACAAAATGATTTAAAAACGTAACGAAACAAAACAAATTTTTGAGCCATGCACATCCCTACTTTATGCTAACCACCAAGAAGCAGCCATTCCCCATTGTATTTTGGCTAGCATGGGGAGTAGTAATTCACAATATGGAACCCACAGCTGCGGCGTCAATGGCTTCTCCTTAAGTATAGGCCTTCCCCAGAACCACAGGTTTGACCACTGGTAGGCCAACTCAGTGTTTTCTCTTTTCCGAGGTTACAAGGGTTATATAGATAGTGTAATAGAAACCTTTATAAGTTGTTATCTGCCAGTGTGTGTTTAAACGCAATTGGCAAACCCAGTAATGAGTTTCCATGACAAGTACACACCACATAAAAATAGATCAGGAGTCCATCGAGGGCCGAGTATTTCACGTGAGACCTGCATTCACCAATAACTCAGCAATAACGAGTCTCTACCTACTCAGCAGCTCAACATAGCTTAGCTTTAAGACCTGTTGTCTATGAGCTTCCAGGGTTTCCTGCCAAGTTTATCTCATGAGTCAAGGAGAGTTACAGTTGAATTCTTTTTTTAGTGAATACGATTGCAAAGACACACTAACGCCCGCGTCAGACGAACGCAGTGATCACGGCCGTGTTGCCGCACAGTTTAACGTCCGTCGTAGCATAGAATCATGATCAATAGAGACCCACACACGAAGTACGTGCACACCGAATTGCGCACGCACAACGCACGTGGCAAACGGACGCAAGTTAGGCAAGAACGTAAGACCGCTAGATGGGCGCGCAGAGTGCACCACATCCGCGTAGCGTTCAGTGTGAGTGATGAGATGTCAGACGCAGCGCTTTTGCGACATCCAGCACCTTGACGCAGAAAATGGCATTTCATATCCTTTTCAAATTTTTATCATTTTTCATATTAATTTTGTTTCCCATAATTCCCTTTTTTTCTACGTCCTTCAACAAAAACGGACTGTGTGGTGTCTACAGTATCTTCCGTCAGTACGTCCGTCCGTTGTGCACGCACGCAGAGTGCGCTCAGACTGCGTTCATCTGACATTAGCCTTAGCTGTTATGATATTGCCAGCTACTCCTGCTAAGGACTAGGATCAAACATGGGCTCTAATGAGAAAAACCAACAGTACAAGACAGAAACTGACTTCTTGCTATTAGGGCTCGACTGATTATTGGTACTACTGATAATCGGGGCTGATATTGTGCATTTTTGCCATTATCGGTATCGGCTTGCTACATTGCCGATATTACCGATAACCAGGGCTTTTTTTCTGCCGGTAAACTCCAGTATGCCGTACTGTCACGTATTGGCAGGGCAGACAATCCTCCGCTAAGTTGCAGAGGACGTCTCCAACGCATTGGCAAAGTTCCGCAGCTCGGCGCCAGAACCGCTGGCTTCTCCCGCAGGGGAAACCTGCGGGACCTATGTGCATGATTACATCAGAAATGGGACCTTCCCTGGCTGGGCATGGAATTCCCTAGAGGGTTATGTGAGGAATCATTGGAAAGGCCGGAGCATGGCCTTTCCACAGTTTTTTTTCACGCGATTCAGCCAATCAGAATTAAGAACCACAATTGTCTCACGTTAAGTTTTTGCACCTGTCAAAGTCAATCTGTGCATATATGCTGCATCAATAAAAAAAAACACACAACTTCTCCATTTTATTGGTTTGGTATGTGTAGAGTGTGTAACTATACTTTGCTGCGTATTTTTTTTTGGGCTGGTGTATTTGGTTTGGGCCAGGTTGATAGAATTTGCCTTTAACACCAGCTTTTAGGAGTTGCTAAAATTATGCACGCAAATGCTGTGCGTTACAAATTGCTCATAGATTGTAATACCATCCGCGTACCAGCGCACAAACGCATTTGCCCTCACAATGTTACGTATAGGACGCGCAAAGTACAGTAAGCTCGCGCAGGTTCACCCGCGGTAGACATATACGCGCGTTTGTTGCGCTGACATTGTAATACGACGTTCAGCGCAAAGGGTTTTGCCCCTCGCGTTAATGTGTTTTTGCACCGGCGCAAACGTTTGCGTGAAGAATGTAATAGGGCCCTCAATATATTATTAAATACGACGGAGTAAGATAATTGCCCTATGAGTCTCCTTTCCACTTTCTGTCTTTGACAACAAAACTCTATCATCACGGAGGAGATAGTGCCATTCCAGAAGCTGGCACAGCGATATAAATACAGAGTCAGTATTCATAAGGCTCTGGAAGATGTGAGTTTCCATCTTTTATTCCCCACAAATCATCTTAGATGTTAAAACTATATTGCACTATTGTTGTGCGTTTTTTCTTTTCTTGCTTTACATGTATTGCTTGAGAGACCCTGATATCAACTTCAGCTGTTACATAAGCATTAAGTATGTGTATGTTTCTGTTATTACTGCATGTTTCCTCATAAGAATGTATATAATTATACGTCACTATAGTTTTTGTCACGATAAATCTTTCTGAGTGCTTAAGAGAATCCTTCTTTTGTTTTTTAGCATCTATATCTTGTTAATGCCAAACTATGAGAAGAAGCAGCACAACACACATGATTAATAATAATAATATAATAATAGCACCTGAAATATGTGCATTCTCTCACAGTACAAAATAATGGCAGTTTTGGAGACAAAACACAGAATTTTTGAGAAATGTTCTTTTATTTTTACACAAGGGGTTATTCAGAGAGCACCGAATTGCCCACGGAATTGCACCGAACGGTGAATTTTCCTGGTACGGTGCAATTCCGTGGCCATTCGGCTTTTCAGAAAGCTGGTGCTTCGAAAAACATTGGCGAATTGCCAGAGACATACTTTTGGTAGCAGTGAAATCCACCATGGAGAAGTGATGGTTAATCTATTCAGAGAACACCAAAGAGAATCGAAATGTCAGTGAAATGCCCTGATTTTCGGTGGTTTCATTTGACAGTTTTAAGCAGGCCAATCCTATAGGTTTCAATGCAAAATAAATTCTGTTTTTTCTTAGATATTTATTCAACTATTTTGCTGCAAGTGAGAAGAATAGTTATTTATTTATTTTTAGGCATTTTTCGGGATTTTTTTCGTGCAATTTTTGATTACGATTTTTTTTTCACATGGCTTTTTCTTTTTTGTATTCTGTAACAGAACTCTTTATTATTATTCATAGGACCTTACATATTATTTCCATGCATTTTCGTGCACTAGTTTTTTTTTTAAAACACGTCTTAAAAGTTGCATTTTTTTTTTAAAGAAAACTTTTACCCGTGTTCGGGCCACATTACAATCCTAGCGTTAAAACGCAGGCGCGAGGGAGGAAAAACTGCGCCCGAAGTTTTCCCACTTGCGCCCGCGTTTTAACGCTGGATTCCAATGCAGGTGCAAAAAAATGCTGCCTGCATTGTTTGCGGATGTTAACCCCCTGGTTGCTCGCGGCAGTGCTGAGCGCAGCTGTGAGTATCCACTTGATGGAGTCGATAGGACTCCATTGAGTTTCCCCCTGCCGGTCACATGACCAGCTGGATCTCGCCTCGCGAGATCCGGCCGGCCGGGTCGGCGTAGTGATACGCAAGGAGAGATTGGGGGGACTTTTTCACCCAGTCTTTCCCTGCTCCCGCCGGACGGAGGAGGCGGTTGAGTCCTCGCCGCGGGATAAGGGGGTGAGTATCTGATTCTTTTTTTGTTTTTTTAGGCTGGTGTTAACGGATTCTGCAGCAGCGGAATCCGTTAACACCAAGTCCTGGCTGTGGTTAACTTTTTGCTAATCACAGCCCCTGGTAATCCTAATGCTGATTAACACTTTGCGCTCCCCATGCTAAGTATAGGGAGCGCAAAGTACAATAACTTCGCGCTGAAAAGCACAAGGTACCAAATGCTATCGTAATATGATCGTAATATGCCATAGATACCGCAGCTAACGTTAATGCTGACGCAACTGAGCGTTACCATTAGCAACAAGAATGTAATATGGCCCTTCATCAGCTGGTTGGAGTCTTTCGTGGGTCTGTTTGCCAAATGGATCACTGGCTTTTTTCTGCGGGTTTGCGGCTGCATTCGGCGTTCTTTCTAATTGATTTGGCAGTTTATAGAATTGATTCGGTGGTTTTGTGGCGGTTTTTCGAATCGATTCACGGTTTTATGGCGGTTTGAGGATGCGTTCAGCGGGTTTATTCGGCGCACTTCGGGGACCCTGAGGTGCCGAAGTGTGTCGAAAGAGAGCGCACTGAAATTTCGATGCTCTCTGAATAACCCGTTCGGTGATTACTTTTTTCCTCTGTCAGAGACAACAGTTTACCAATTGGAAACCTCCAGCACTCTGGGCCTAAAAGGATGCCCCAAGATGGATAAAGTAATGAAACGGTTATAGTAGATCCTAGGTTGTGTATAATAAAAGCACACGCATGGGCATATGTGATCCAACTTGTCAGTGTTATATGTAAATTCAGCTGTGCTTATTTCCTTCTAAGGGAACGATGGTGATCTCAGAACAAACCATGATGAGTGATGAACATTTCAATGCACAATAAGGCGACGTAAGACTGTTATATGTGGAATATAGAATGCATACATTACTGGGCTTTAGTATATATGTAATCTATATATGACTTCCATCTAGTTATGTTTGTGCATTGTAACATTATTATATTTATTAATATTATATGTAGAGGTTACGGATGGAAGCTGGATGACAACTTGCCCTGCAGGAACTGATTGTGTTGGGAGAGGGGAGTAAAGGAAAAAAACACAAAACAATTGAGGGTTAGTGATGAGCCGAACACCCCCGTGTTCGGTTTGCATTCGAACGCAAACAATTTCAAAAGTTCGAGTTCGAACTTGAACACAAACCGAACTCAATGCAAGTCAATGGGACTCGAAAGTTCGATTTTTAGAGTGCCCTCCAAGAGGGCATATATGCAAGATATTTGCCATAAAAGGTGTATGGGGGTCCAGGTAGTGCCCTGGGGGACAGGAAACAAGGACAAAAAGTTTTTTAAAAAAAACGTTTTTAACCACTTGAATGCTAAGGACGCGCTCAGCGCGTCCTCAGCATTCCGCTGGTGTGCTGAGGACGCGCTGAGCGCGCGTCCTCACATTGGGGTCAGCGTTCGGCCGGGTTCCGGCCGATCGCTGGCCCCTCCGGTGCGGGCTGACATCCTGGATGTCAGCCGCGCATCCGGACCAGCAGCCGCCAGCATTAGGTGTCATCGCGGGGGCGCGATGACACCTAATTCAGGCGCCCCCCCGCATGTGCGGAGGAGGCGCCTGAAAGGGAGGGGGGGAGGTCCTTCGGACCTCTCTCCCTCCCGATCGGCGGCGCACAGGGGGTTAACCCAGGCATCATTTGGAAGGGCACAGCCTGCCCTTCCAAATGATGCCTGGCATTAACCCCTGGGGAGCTGGATCGCGAATCGGCGCTGAAAAGCGCCGGTTCGCGATCCTTCCCGGAGCTGGCCGACATCTTGGATGTCGGCCAAGCCTCCGGGAACTCCCCCAGAGGACTGGTGTCATCGTGCGTAGCACGATGACGCCAGTCCTAGACTTAACCCCTAACTGCCACCAACTGTGGAGATAGGGAGTTCCAATGAACTCCCTATCTCCCGATCCGTGGCAGTTAGGGGTTAAATTTTGGTATCGTTGGATCGGCCAGAGCATGGCCGTTCCAACGATACCAAATACTACAGTGAAAAATTTTGTAAAAAAAAAAAAAATAAAATAAAAAAAAATTAAAAAAAAAAATTTTAAAAAAAAAATTAAACACTTTTTTTTTTTTTTGGGTTTGTTAATGCAGCAATATTGTTCCCATTTCAATTATAATGTGAACAATGATGCTGCACTAACGATTTTTGTATGCGGTGCGTTTGTTAAAAATAGTGTCATTTTCCCCAAAAAAAAATGTAACGAGACCCCATCTCTAATTTTTTTAACAAGCGCACCCCATACAAAATATAACCGCAATTGCTCGCATGTTAAAATGTGGAAAAAAACACTTTACACATTGTAAATTATTGAAAATACATATTTTATTGCATTTTTTGTTATAATATACAGACATGACATAACGTATACATATAATAATGACATATTATGAATCTACCGAGTCTGACGGAAAGAACGATATATAATATGTCTGGGTCATATACTAAAATAAGCCTTCAAAACACGTTTAAACATGATGCGCAAAACAGGTAAAAATGACCTCAGCATAGGGGCGGGAAAAGCCTCAGCAGCGAAAGGGTTAAAGGAACGGTGATTTTTCCATGAAATAAGGGTTAAAAATAAAAACGAAAAATTCCTTCAAATATCGTGCCTAGGAGGTCCCCATAACCTGCCTGTGAAGTGGCGGATTTGTAGGATGTATAGAAACATTTAAAAACAAAACAATGACATTTCAAATGACGGTAAATGGTTTTCCTTTAATCTATTCATAAACAACTGCTTGAGGCGGCAGCCTGTATGAAAAAAAGAGACATTTTAGGACAAGCAGAACAAGTTTAGTGATTGTTTTGGCTAAATTATGGTGAAACTTATGCAGGCTTTGGATGAAAGTAACAATAGGTGCTTTAAAATTGGGCCTTTAGTGTCAGCAACAGTGTCGTCACACCGTAACCCCTCTGTGGTATTGTGGAAGAGTGCAGGGTTGGACCCTGCGGTCAAATATTAAAATGATATGAATCTGGTACAGGTGTCCGTGCACAAAAATATTTTGGTGGCAGCAAGTGCCTTCACACCGTAACCCCTTTGTGGTATTGTGGAAGAGTGCAGTGCTGGAGGTTTTGGGAATGCAGAAGAGATCCCCGATCTATTCAGTTACGTCAGCATCAGGGGAGTGATAACTGCTGATCCAGGACTGATTCATTTTTATAAATGTCAGCCGGTCTACAGAGTCGGTGGACAGACGCACTCTTTTGTCTGAGACAAAACCTCCAGCGGCACTGAACGTCCTTTCAGAAAGTACGCTGAATGAAGGGCAACCTAGTAGCTGCAAAGCATATTGACTAAGTTCTGGCCAGTGATCCAATCTCAACACCCAGTAAGCCAGTGGATCATCTGCTGTAAAGGTATCCAGGTCTGCCCTTGCCCCTAGGTAGTCCTGCACCATATGGTGAAGACGCTGGCAATGGGTGCCTACATTTGACGTCCCTGGGCGTTGTTGACTAAAATTTTTTAAAAAGGTACCAGTCAAACAGCCCCGGCCTTCACCGCTCTTCCTCTGATCATCCGCAGCTTCAGAAGCACCTGTGTCATCACTTGGTAACCTACCAGTGCCTGGAAAGGTGTTACACAAGTGTCGCTTTAGAGCGTCCTCAAGTTGTTTCATCCTGTCCTCCCTCTGTGCGGGCAGGATGAGCTCTGCAACTTTACCCTTGTATCGTGGATCAAGAAGGCTTGCCAACCAGTAATGATCCCTCTCCTTGATAGCACGAATCCTGGGGTCCTTTAGCAGGCTTTGCAGGATAAGGGAGCCCATGCAGCGTAGGTTGGAGGTGGCATTAGCTTCTGAGTCTTCCTGGTCAATGAGGATGACCCCATCGTGCACTTCCTCCTCCCAGCCACATACTAGTCCTTGGGTTTCTTGGCACACAAAACCCTCCCTTGAGGAATCCCCACCTTCAATGCCCCCACTACTTAAATATTCCTCCTCATCCTCCTTCTGTCTGATCTGAGGACCTGCAGGAATGCTGTCTGCTTAAAGACTGGGGCCTTGAGAGCTAGAGAAGGCCGCCTCTTCCTCCGCTGCTCTGCCTCTAGTGCCACATCTATAATTCCCCACAGAGTGCGCTCCAGCAGGAACACTAAAGGAATTGTGTCACTGATGCATGCACTGTCCCTGCCCACCATCCTCGTTGCCTCCTCAAATGCTGACAGTACAGTGCATGCATCCTTGATCATCAGCCACTGCGGGGAGAAACCAAGTTGACCTGAACCTGTCCTTGTGCCATACTCACACAGGTACTCATTGATGGCCCTCTGCTGCTTGTGCAGACGCTGCAGCATTGCTAATGTCGAGTTCCACCTGGTGGGCATGTCACAGATCAGACGGTTTGTGGGAAGGTGGAATTCTCTTTGAATTTCTGCCAGGTGAACACTTGCTGGGAATGACCGTCTGAAGTGGCTGCAGACTTTTCTGGTCTGGCTGAGAAGCTCTGCCAGCCCTGGGTACCTGGTGAGGAAATGCTGTACCACCAGATTTAGGACGTGTGCTAGGCATGGTACATGCGTCAACTTACCCTGGCGTAGGGCGGAGAGAAGGTTGCTGCCATTATCACAGACGACAATTCCCAGCTGAAGCTGGCGTGGTGTTAACCATCTCTGCACCTGCCCCTGCAGAGCTGACAGAATTTCTGGCCCGGTGTGGCTCCTGTCCCCTAAACAAACCAGCTCAAGCACAGTATGGCATCTTTTTGCTTGAGCCATTACGTAGAGCCTGCCATGCGTCGGTTTAACTGCCACTTCACCAGAGACAGAGCAGGAGGAAGAGGTGGTGGAGCAGACAGACCTCATACAAGCAGCTTTCTGGAGGCGTGGTGGATGAGCAAGCTCCAGCACAGAGCCCCGTCCTGGATCCCTCCCAGCTGCAATCAGAGTTACCCAGTGTGCGTGAAGGAAATGTAACGGCCCTGTCCATGCTTGCTGGACCACGTGTCTAAAGTCATGTGCACCTTGCTGCTGACCGCCTTTCCCAATGACTCCATAACATTGTCTTCCACGTGCTGGTATAGTGCTGGAATGGCCTTCCGTGAAAATAAATGGTGTTTTGGAACCTGCCACTGTGGTACAGCACATTCAGCAAATTCACGGAAGAAAGCAGAGTCCACCAGCTGGAAAGGCAGCAGCTGTATTGCGAGTAATTCTCAAAAAACATGTGCTGGGGCTCCGAGGGACGCCTTATATAGTGTGCTGCGGGACTTAGCTCTGTGAGCCCATGATTGGGCAAAATTTGCCCATGATTGGGCAACATTTGCCCGATCAGGACTCTGAGCCATGATTGGCATAGTCTTGCACCTGACCTGTTGGCAAGGCTGTAGCCAATTACAAGCTTCAGGCCAGTGGAAAAGTGCATTGTGGGCGAACTCGAACCGAACACACGGAAATGTTCGGCGAACGGCCGATGTTTGATGAGAACTCCGAACAGATCGAACCGAACAGCTCATCCCTATTAAGGGTCTCAAAGAATAGGTTCATAATGATGAGGCCTTCTGTGCAGGAGGGCACCGTTCTAGAAGCTGGTCCTCCATAGCTGTTTCAACCAATCAGAGGCCTAGCAGGAGTTTAAATAGCAGCTTCTGACAGAGCTCTGTGCCACGTCATGGTTTCGGTTTACCCCTCCATGTGCTCCTGTCTCTCGGTCTTTAGATATCCTGGTTTTGACCTCTGCCTTTGAGCTCTCTGCTCCAAGACTCTGGCTTGAATGACTACCTGCCTCCGCGTACCAACCTCTGCCTGCGATACTGTTTATGTGTGCCTCTCCTGTTGTCATGATTCAATTTTTACGGAGTTTGTGACTGCATTACAGACTGAAGTGGGGTAAATCCCAGTGGTTTATTAAATACATAGGGTTGAATGCAGAACTGGAAAACGAGGAAATAACGGCAAGGATGGGAAAGGGCTAGGAGCGGTCTGGGTACACCGAGAATGAGCGAGACAAGAAGTGTGCTGGACAACAGGGGCTGTATGGGCAAGACAGGAAGTGTGTTGGACAACGGGGCGGATGGGCGAGACAGGAAGTGTGCTGGACAACAGGGGCTTGATGGGCGTGGCAAGCAGTGGACAGCAGGGGCAGATGGATGAGACAGAAGGTAGCTGGACAACAGGGACAAGGCAGGCTAGGACCAAATGGGACAAAGCAGACTCTAAACAAGCAATGCAGGCACAAGAACGGGGCACTGCAGGTACAGGACAAGTTTTGACAAGCAGACAATGCAGGAACACAGCCTGGAAGCAGGATACAACTTCAGGCTTGGATCCACTTAAATGCAAAGTCAGGAGAAAATCAGTAGTGGATGTGTGTCTGAGGGTTGCTAGCTTGGACACAGGGCTGATTTCCTGACTCCTAACCAGAACCTGCCTTGAATACTATGTATTATTCCCAGGCTGATTATCTTTCTCTTTAATATTTTCCCTCCATTTTTGATAGTATCAAAAAATACTATTTTACCACCATGCTTCCTCCTCCCCCACCCTCTCGCATGTCATTAACTCCAGAGTACTTGTGTAAAGTGCGGTGTCAGTAGGGCAATTATCCTACAGGCAGGGCCGTCTGTCCCTTTATGTGTTTTTTAGTATGTCTCATGTTTGCACTCCCTCATTGTAAATATACTGTGCCCATTGTACAGTGCTGCAGAATATGCTGGCGCTTTATAAATAAAGAATAATAATAAAATACTATCTATTCTGTAACTAATTTATCAACCATGAACATTGTACTAGACTCCAGTTAGGACATGTTTGCCATTGTAATTCTCCTTGGTTGTGCTGGCCATGAGTGAAGGTTTGGCGAATAACAAAATCTCTGAGAAGATTCAAGTTCCAGACTATTTTATTGCATGTTAGTAACCTGTCTGTAATGAGATCCCATTGAATGCTTGAAAAAAGCCTTTTGAGGGTGAAACGTCACTGCTGGCATCTTTTTCTTAAATAAAAATTTGCATAGAAAATATGAATGCTGATACCCTCTTTATTTTTCTTCTGGGGGTACAACCTCCTTACCTGACTACTGTATAGTGGCCTTCCCAGCTGATAAAACACAGAGCCACGAGCTGCAGTTGCAAGTGCAGTAACTTCGTTTTGCCAGTAGATGGCGAAATCTGCATGCCAAACAGATGATTATATTAGGGAATACATTGGGAATATTCTGAAATATTTCCTACTGCATAACTAATTCAAATTATTAAAAAAACTGGTTCCTGCCAGTGTTTTTTTTTAAACTACTTGGTAGTGAAGGGGTTAAACCAAGCGAATCGTGATCTGAGAAATTAAAAGGTTTTGAGGGATGTATGAGCCTAGTAGCACTCCTTTCATTGCGTGACTTAGCATTTTCTATTTATTAAGATTTAACACAAGCTGAAGACGTACTCGTCATTGGTAGCTAGATGTCACCTGCCATGACCAACTCTAAAATTCTACCCTTAGCTAACCTCCAGCTCCGAACATCTGAGAAAACTAGTTGTCAACAACTGGTATTTTAAGGTTCACTGATGATTCTCGTCCTTTGATCTAAATAAAGCGCATATATAGAGCTTAATCTGTTTCTAGGGGATGGATTGTAAACTCTATGCAAACTCACAGTTTAACTGGATGTTATAATGCCAAAATGGATTTCACTATCGCCCCGTTCCCTTTAACCTATTCCATACTCACGTAAAATATTGACAAAAAATTGTTTTGTGCGTAAAATGAGTGACCATTTACAAAGTTTTGACCTCAAAATATCAATGTGTGATAAATTGTTACTGATGTATAAGATATTCCTGTAACGTTGGGGGCTTCCAGCCTTTCCAGTGTGCTTGAAGGCAGCATGTCTGGTGCTGCTTGCTGACCAACACCCAGTTTAAATAGAGACAGGCAGGGAGGTGGCTGCATGAGGCGCGGCTTGAGAGGGGGGCGCGGTCTGGTGAAGGTCTTTAAAAACCCACAGTTCCTTCTAAGCAGTGCCAGATCGTGGTTATCCATACCTGAGCTCCCTGTACCTGAATTCTCTCGTGATTTAACCTGTTATTGACCTCTGCTTGTTTTATGACCATTCTGCCTTCCGTTGCCCTAGACTATTTTCCTTGTACTACGCTACTGCACTGATATCGACCCGGCTATTCCATTTGACTATTCTATTCTCTGTATTCTTGACTCTGGCTCGTCTGACTAACCCCGTGTTGCTGACCTGGTTTTGTGTTACGACATTGTCTTTGCTTAACCCTTTCTGTCTAGCTAGTATACTTATACCTGGCCAATTTTTAAGGACCAGACAGTTAGGGATTGTTCTACGGCTACTCTGTTGGTAGCTTTTTGGCTCTGTGGAGTGTTGGGCCTTAAGGACTGCGTGGTGGGATCCGGGAACCGTGACAATTCCTTGTAAAAGCCTTTCTGAAAGGGTCCAGATCATTTGTGCAGATATATGTATCAACTTCAGATCAAACAAGAGGTTATTATTCACTAACCTCCAAATTGGCCACAAATTGCACCAAACCGGCAGCTTGTCTGCTTTTTCCGGGTGGCTGGTAGGCGCTCTTTTCGTCGGGTCATCTGCTTTTTTTGGATTGATTCGGTGGTTTGTCGGCAGTTTTTTGGATTTGGTGGCTTTGCAGCAGTTTTTTGGATGCGTTCAGCGGGTCAATTCACCGCACTTCGGGGACCCTGCGTTGAAGTCTCAAGCCTGCCCGCCACGAAGATATGAATGGCTTCATTAGATAGGCCCTACCAGAGGCACCTTGGCACGGTGGGCAGGCTTGAGACTTCAATGGCCATTCAAGCAAACTAAAACCTCTAATTGTGTTTTGTTTCCCACGGTGTTATAGGGGTAAGCGCAGATGACATCTTTTTTTCTTGTTATGTTTTACACATGTTGATGGGCTGGGTACGTCTGGTTGTCACAGCAGCCCCGGCAGTGCTCAGTTGCGACACCACTTTCCTGTATTTATGTATATTTTTTGTGTTTCCATCCAGGTCTTTGCAGCTATTCCGTACCGTGGTTTTGTTTTCAATCCAATTCAAATTCAATTCAAAAGTGGAATTTTTCTGGGGAGGGTATAAATGAAAACCCACCAGCTTGTCTCATGACTGAGAAACCGCATGAACGTATGTGGTTTCTCAGGGAGCAGCTTTTTGGCTTCATTAGATAGGACCTGCCCTACCAGAGGTGCCTTGGCGCGGCGGGCAGGCTTGAGACTTCAGTGGCCATTCAAGCAAACTGAAACCTCTAATTGTGTTTTGTTTCCCACGGTGTTATAGGGGTAAGCGCAGATGACATCTTCTTTTCTTGTTATGTTTTAATTGAGTCTAGCGCCTGACCAACAGATCGTTTGCTTCTTGCTAGAAACAGTAAAAATCACATAGCTCGTGATTCTTAGCGACTCTTAGTGCAAGCTTACTGTACTTTCTGCACCTATACTTAACATGGGGAGAGCTACAGATCTCTAGCGTTTTTGCAACTAACAGATCACTTGGTGCCTGTGCTAATTTCTGGAGTGACGCTAATCGCAAAAGTTTACCTACTTCTCAACCCTGGTGCTCACTCCAAAAAACAGGTCCTCGCGCAAAAATAGCACAGTTGTTCTCTTGGCCCCATACACCATAGTAATGGATCTGGTCAGCAATGTCGCTGCTGTTGCAGTAGGCTCTATTATGATATGATGTATCCTTTATCCACATATATCCTAATTCTAATATTTTGGCTGATTTTAATCATTTTATGCTGGGGGTTATTCATAGTATGTAAGCGGTTGATTATCAGGGTGACCTTGTGCACCATGTTTAAAGGGACAAATGGATAAGTCTTGCCCTGAAACATGTATTATTTATATGCTTAGGAGCTAAAATGTAAAATAATATAAAAAGAAATGTTACATACATGGGCACATGTCTTTTCTTAGCCTATCGGGTTCAGCCTTTCACACATTACCTACTGCTGTTGATCCAAAAGAAGACAAAAAATCCAGTCTGAAGCGCTTGCCAATATGCAACACACTGGGAAAAAAATCCTTCTTGACCCCATAATGCCTTCAGATTTCTCCTTGGATGAGGAAGCTTTTACCCACATATTAAATATTATAACCCTTAATATTCTGTGTCTGCAGGAAGTCATCCAGTCGCTTTTTAAAAGTCTGTACAGTCTCTGACCCAACCACCTCAACAGGCAGAGAATTCCACAGCTTTATTGTTTTCACTGTAAAATAACCCTTCCTATGCTTTAGGCTGAATTTCCTTTCGTCCAGTCTAAATGGGTGACCTTGTGTCCTGTGTATAACCCTGTTAATGAATAGGTTTCCAGACAATGGTTTATAATGGCACTGTATATATTTATATAAAGTTATCAGATTCCCTCTAAGGCCCCGTATATATTTATATAAAGTTATCAGATCCCCTCTAAGGCGCCGTTTCTCTAAACTAAACAGGTTTAAGCTTGTTAGTCTTTCCTCATAACTTAAACCTTCCATTCCCCTTATTAATTTAGTCGCCCTCTCTGCACTTTTTCAAGCGCCATAATATCCTTTCTTAAAACAGGTGCCCAAAATCACACAGCATATTCAAGGCACGTCTTACCATTGATTTATAAAGAGGCAAATTATGTTTTCATCCCGAGAGTGAATTCCCCTTTTAATGCCAATACCTTGCTGGCCATGGCGGCTGCTGTTTGACATTGTTACTTAGTTTGAAGTCTATGATTATTCCCAAATCCTTCTCCTGCTTTGATTTCCCTAACTCCGTACCATTTAAGGTATAATTTGCTTGTTTGTTCTTCACTCCAAAGTGCATAACCTTGCATTTATCTACATTAATCTTCATCTGCCATTTAAGTGCCCAGTCCCCCAATCTATCTAAATCCCTCTGCAGCGAAGTAACATCCTGCTCACATTGTATTACTTTTCCTACTTTTGTGTCATCTGCAAACACTGATACATGACTTTCAATGCTTATCTCGAGGTCATTTATAAATAAATTGAATGATTAGATTATTGAAAGTGAATATTATTTATATCCTCCCTTTTGTAACACTTTCTCTCACTTGGTAACAGGCATCTGGAGTGACCGTGAACGATGAGGTCATCAAGGTATTTAATGAAATGAAAGTGCGGAAGTCATCTACATCAGAGGAGATCAAGAAGAGGAAGAAAGCGGTCCTGTTTTGTCTAAGTCCCGACAGAAAGGAAATTATTGTAGAGCAGGCAAAGCAGATCTTGGTGGGAGAAATTGGTGACACAGTGGAAGATCCATACAGGACCTTTGTCAACCTTCTACCACTTGATGACTGTCGCTATGGACTGTATGATGCAACTTATGAAACTAAGGAGTCCAAGAAGGAGGACCTGGTCTTCATCTTCTGGTATATTGCTTGACGTGATGTTGACACATGCTGTTAAGAAAGATTTTGGTTATGATTCACTAAGCAAACATTTAAAGTACAAATATATAGGATTTTCTTTTATGTAGATAATTGTCCCTAAAATACTGAAATTATTTACTTTCTACTGAAATTCTGTGTATTTCTCGAATAGGTTAATGTTCTAGTTACAGAAGTTTTCTGCTGACATGGGACCAAGTTAAGGGGACACATGAGCCACCATGATCATTTGATACATTTTAATTGGTCATGGGTTGTTCAGTGTCTCTCCGTTTTCCCAGCAGAGGCTGTTAGAATACATAACAATGCCGAGGGAGATCCAATGCTGGAGAAAATCCCATCAACAGCTTAAATTGGATCGGATCCGATAAATGAATCTGATCCGATAAATTAATCGGATCCCATAAATGAATCAGATCCCATAAATGAATCGGATCCAATAAAATGAATCGCATCCGATCTGAAATTATCGGTTCAGAAAACCGATGTGATCTGAAAACGATATCGGACTATCCAATATTTCGGATTGTTCTGAAATTACGAATCACGGTGAAATATCGAACGACCTGATACCTTACATTGAGTATATCTGTAACCCCTACTCGTCGCAAGATGGATTTATTCTGTCTTGTATGTTTTACAGCTAAAGACCTATGATGTCATAATCCCATCAACAGCTGAAACATTCTTTGACCTCTTCTCTGATTGGTCAATAGTGACTTCAACACATCAAACCAATCAGAGAAGAGCCTCAGTGTTAAATCCCCTAAAACCATGTAAAACCCTCTTTGTTGATTATACTTACCATATAGTGGTCGGCAAGGCCACGGAGGTCCTTCCAGACCCAAATGTCAGATTTAAAATGAACCCCATAGGCTCATCACATCACTCCCCCTGTCTGGTTTGGTAGAAAACGCTGTGTGAAGCAAAGGAGTTTCCTTTGTCCACACCAACGTCACTAGGGAGCCAGGATTTTTAATTTCCCGTCGGTCCCTAGATCTGTCACCGATGATGTCAGCACTCTGACATTATCCTCTATCAGGCCACTCACAATATCGAGTGTCATGAGAGAAGGCAGCTACTGGATTGGTTCTGAGCAGGTACTACTAAGGCTAGTGTCAGACGAACGCAGTCATCATGTCCGTGTCGCCGCACAGTTTAACGTCCATCGTAGCATTTGTGATTTGTGATCAATAGAGACCAACACACGAAGTACGTGCACACTGAAGTGCACATGCACCACACAGGTGGCAACGAACGCCAATTAGGCCTCGAAGTAAAAGCGCTATGATGGATGCCCAGAGTGCGACGCGGCCTGTGTGCGTGATGACGCAACGTCAGACGCAGCGCATTTGCGACGTCCATCACATTGACGTTCAGACGTTTTTTTGGTCTGGCTGACTGTACCTGCCTTTTAATTTTAATTAATTTTGATTCCCATATTTCCCCTTTTTTTTTTTTTCTACATCCGTAAAAAAAAAAACGGACCGTGTGGTGTCTACAGTATCTTCCGTCAGTACGTCCGTCCGTTATGCACGCACGCAGAGTGCGCTTAGACTGCGTTCATCTGACGTTAGCCTGAACTGGTGTACAAAAGTTCGCAGGTTCTGTGCGATGCACAAATTGTGTATCGTCAGCAACGCAAGTTGCGTAGGTATGCAAATTGCGCAAAACAAATTGCAGGAACTTCCACATTTCGGATTCCCTGAGCTGGAGGGAAAGATCAGCGTGCGCTAAGGGTGAAAGGTGAGTATTTTCACCTATAATAAATATGTAAAAATACGTTAGCACTTCTGCCCATTTATTTAAGGCAGTGATCCTCAAGTCCCACTATCAGGCCAGGTTTGCCAGATATCTGAAGCACAGCACCGGTGATATGATTTGCTGCTCAGTGATTGCAAGCTTCTGTATCAGGGGTGGATCCAGACACAGGTTTCAGCGGGGGGGGGTACTGTCCAGTTTTGTCTAAGAGCTAGTGTTTGGTTCGCAGTGAGAAGCATCGTGCCTCGCAGGCTGTCCTCATCACGTACGCTCACTGTCTGTAGAACATTGTCGCACATGGTTTGTCCTCATGCGGCTCAGGCGGCACCTGACACCACACAGCAATGCTCTTCACTCTGGCACATGCTCTGTCAGTGAGAATCAAGCACGAACAGCAGTAACATGCCACAGAGCCAGACACCCACTGAGGCCCAATGCTCCCATACTGCATTGCTCCATGATTTTCACTTCCTGATTTGTTTCAGTGTTTTGTATTCTGAGAGCTGCCTTCTGTTTTGATCCTGTTCAGTTTGTATATTTTGTTTATATATACATTTGGTCCTCTTTCCCTGTCTGTCTGTTACGCCTGTCATTGTGTTCCTGGTTTATTTCTAGGTATTCCTGTGTTGGTTTCCCCTTGCCGTGTTTTGGTTTTCTGTTTAGGTTTCATACTGATTTCCTGTGTACCGATATTTGGCTTGTGTTACTACCCTTCTGGCTCTAGAACCCTGGCATCTGGATATCGTGCTCTCTCTGGTTTTCTGATCCCTGGCTTTCTCTTGACTATGTTTATGTATGTTCCAAGTCTGTATTGATATCCTGGTATCTGTATATTTCATAAGACTCTGCACGACTCTGTGGTAATATTACATCTAGTGCAGATCCAGCTACCCTAAAGACCGGCCTATCAGTTTAGGGATTCTTTGGTATTGCTGTGCAGGGGTCTCTGTTTAACCATGTGTTGCTCGTACCAGCTATTGTTGTCTGCAGTAGTATTTCTGCATATTGGGCCTTTCCACTTAAACCTGGGCCCCACCTTGGCGCAAGCCTGGTGCAGCCGTGACACAGGGTCTGCGTGTAGGGATCAGAGATATCTGTTACAGTGATTATCGCTGAGATTTTAACTAGTGCCATCTGTAACTGTTTGAAAAAGTGAAATGTGGCCGACCTGGTTAGTGTTTTATTCCTACATATCTGTATATTTGCCATTCTGAAGTTTACAGCACAGTAATACAGTGTTCCATTACAAATCAGGAAAGGATAATTACTTCTTACCTGGATTTCACCGCTGGTGTGCACCAGTCGCAGGCATCTACAGTTTGCCCCCCCCCCATTTTGTTGAGAAAAAAAACAAGAAACATCTGAGAGCACTTAGAACAGGCACAGCACCAGTGTCCTGCCCGACTGTGTGTGCACGCTCAATTTTCATAGCATTATAGCTGGATGGTGCCATTACATGGACTACTCCATACGCAAATCAGACTGCTATCACCCAGAAAGGGCGACCAGCACTGAAATGCCAAGGAAGTCATCTCTGCGCAAGCCGTGCTGCAACCCCAACCATCGTTTCAGCTTTGTTAATCTTTATCTTGGGAGTATAGCTGATACCTCTTGAGTCACCTCGAGCAAAGGGTCCGTGTCTCGATTGGCCTCTTAACTCACAGAGCGGGGATCTCAAACTCTGGTCCCACAGATATTTCTGAACTACACCCAAGGCTGGTGCTAGACTATTTTGCACCCTAGGCAAGACCAGCTACTTGCGCCCCCCCCCAAAAAAAACTGTCAACTGTTGAAATTGGGAAACACACACACTGTGCTTGTGGGGGGGGGCACGACACACTGTGTGCATGAAGACACATACTGCGGAGGACACACACACACTGTGCACAGGAGCCGCACACGGTTGTTCGGTGCCTATCTTATCCCTCTGCTGGTCGGGCCCGGGATCGGTCTGTGCTCTTTCTTTCCTCTCCCCTCTGTGCTTCTTTCATTCTTTCTTCTGCACCTCTTTCTTTCGTCTGCCTCTTTTTTCTTTCTTTCTTCTGTGCCTCTTCTTTTCTTTCTCTTTCTTTCCTGCCTTTCTTATGTGCCTTTCTTTCTTCTGCCTCTTTTTTTTCTTTCATCTGCCACTGGTGGCACCTGCACATCATAGGGTGGTGCCTGCATGTCACCATAAGATGTCCACCTTCTGCACCGCTAGCAGGGGTCCACGAGCCAACAATGGGCCACATTACGTTCCTCATGTTAAAACGGGGGCGCTAGGGAGAAAAAACTGCGCCTGCCGTTTTATCCCTAACGCCCCCGTTTTAACATGGGATTACAATGCAGGCGTTTAAAAAGATGCCTGCATTGTTTGCGGGCGCTACGTCCCGGGATGCTCGCGGCAGCGCTAAGTGCAGCCGCGTGCATCATCTCAATGGAGTCCAGAGGACTCCATTGAGCCAGATGCCGGCGGTCACATGACCTGCCGGATCTCTCCTCGCGAGATCCGGCTGGTCGGTGTAGTGATACACAGGGGGAGACTGAGGAACTTTTTTCCCTTAATCTCTCCCTGCTCCCACCGGATGGAGGAGACTGACTGAGCCACGGTCTTCGCCACGGGACAGGAGGTGAGTATACGATCACTTTTTTATTTTTTAACGGATTCTGCAGAAGCGGAATCCGTTAACACCAAGTCCTGGCTCTGGTTAACTTTCTGTTAACCAGAGCTGGACGTTAATCAGCGTTAGGACTTTGTAATCCAGCGCTGATTAACACTTTGCGCTTCCTATACTTAACATGGGGAGTGCAAAGTACAGTAACCTCGCGCTGAAACACGCAAGGTACCAAACGGGTTACTTAACCCGTTAGCCACCGCGGCTAACGTTAATGCTCACGCAGGTGAGCGTTAACGTTAGCACCAAGATTGTAATGTGGCCCAATGTCAGCTTTGTGAGCCGCCACTGCCGGCTACACAAGCCACACCATGAGGAGCGGGTACAATAATAGAACCCAGGTTGGGGCCGACTACGTCCCTAGGCGGCAGTACGCCCCAGACGGTTACCTAACTTGCCTAGTGGGAGCACCGGCCCTGCACCTGCAATGATTCTCTTTATTGCATTCAAAGCTTTCTGGGATTTGTAGGCAATACACATCTGGGGGGGGGCAGAGTTTGAGATCCCTGTCATAGAGGATTATTCAAAGAGCACCGAAATTTCAGTGCTTTTTTGATCGGTGCAACTCAAGTTCACAGACCATGCTGTGAATTCGGTATTCAACGCAGGGTCCCCGAAGTGCGCCGAACAGGAGCTGCTGAACTCCACCAATCAGCACACTGATCACCGAACAGACCAGCGTTTGCCGCCGACCTGCAGGAAAAAAAAAACTGCTATTAGAAACATAGAAAAATGTCGGCAGATAAGAACCTTTCGGCCCATCTAGTCTGCCCAATTACATGGATACTTTACCTGGATTTATCTTATGTTTAGGATAGCCTTATGCCTATCCCATGCCTGCTTAAATTCAATTACTGTTTTGGCCTCTACCACTTCTACTGGAAGACTGTTCCATGTATCCACCACCCTCTCAGTAAAATAATGCTTCCTGATGTTACTTTTAAACCTTTGCCCCTCTAATCTAAGACTATGTCCTCTTGTTTTGCTATTTTGTTTCCTTTTAAATATACTCCCTTCCTCTACCTTGTGGATTCCCTTTACGTATTTAAATGTTTCTATCATATCTCCTCTGTCTCGTCTTTTTTCCAAGCTGTACATGTTAAGATCACTAAGCCTTTCCTGGTAACTTTTCTCCTTCAAGCCGTACACCATTTTAGTAGCCCTTCTCTGAACTCTCTCTAAGATGTCTATATCCTTCTGGAGATACGGTCTCCAGTACTGCACACAGTACTCCAAGTGAGGTCTCACCAGTGCTCTGTACAGTGGCATGAGCACTTCCCTTTTCCTACTGCTAATACCTCTCCCTACACAACCAAGCATTCTGCCAGCATTTCCTGCTGCTCTATTACATTGACTACTTACCCTTAGATCCTCTGAAATAATAACCCCTAAATCCCTTTCCTCAGATGTTGAGGTTAGGACTGTATCAAATATTCTATATTCAGCCCTTGGGTTTTTACGTCCCAGGTGCATTATCTTGCACTTATCCACGTTAAAACTCAACTATTCTTTGCAAGGCAATTAAAACAATAAAAATGCACGTAAATAATAAAAAAGGTCCTATAAAAAAAAAGTGGTTTGTTACAGAATAAAAAATAACTCCATTAATAAATGAGAATCGAAAATTTCTCCAAAAAAATGCAGAAAAATACCTATTTTTTTTAAAAAAATAAAAAAAATAAAAAGGCTTTCTCCTGCAAATGAAAAGAATAAATGTTTGAATAAAAATTAGATACCGTAATATTATTTTACATTGAATCCAGTAGGATTTTCCTTTTTTAAACCTGTCAAACTGAATCACTAAAAATCCAGGTCTTTACACTGACCCTTTGGTGCAGTTTGTTTTTTTCGGAATAGATTAACCATTACTTCTCTATGGGACAATTTCGCTAACGCCGAATGCGGCGAACAGCATCGTATTTCACTGTCAAATCGGCAGTATTTGGCGAATTGCCAGCTTTCTGAATAGACGAACTGCCACAAAATTGCACCGTATGGGGGAAATTCACCGTTAGCCGGTAATTCAGTGGCATGTTCGGTGGTCTTTGAATAACCCTCCAGTGAAGAGAAACTAATTAGAAGAGTCCTGAGAATGGGCAGAAGCATTAGTGACCTGTCCTAAGGTCCACGCTCGGATTTCACAACTTTATGTACACACAAATTATTATGAAGTCATTCTGAATGTTTACAAATAGATGGTTGGGACATCAGTATGTAAGGGATCTCAAATCACAATCACACGACTAGTGGGGGCTGATTCATGGTCAGCTGCTTGAAAATAATAACCTACAGGGTTATTCAGAGAGAGCTGATCTGCCCCCAAAATGTCACTCAACAGGGAAATTCCCCGTATGGTGACATTTCGTGGCCATTCGGATATTCAGAGAGCAGGCAGTTCGCCAGATTTTGGCAAACTGCCAGCCAGTATGGTACCTGTTCGATGGCAGTGAAATCCCCCATAGAGAAGCAATGGTTAATCTATTCAGAGACACCGAACAGCAGTGAAAATGCCCTGCCGTTCGGTGGTTTCATTCGTCAGGTTAATTCAGGAGAATCCCATAGGCTTCAATGTTATAAATATTCCCGTTTTAATCCAATATTTAATAAACCGTTTACTATTTTAATCTGCAGTAAAAAGTCTCTTTATTTATAGATTTTTTTTTTAGGATCTTTTAGGCATTTTTCGTGATTTTTTTTTCGACAAATTTTTTTCCCCGTGTTTTTTTTTCCCCAAAACGTTTTTTTCTGTAACAGACCTTTTTATTATCATTCATCGGATCTTATATGTAAATTCCAGGCATTTTGTTCAGTAGTTTTTTTTGCAAACAGCGTTTCAATTTTGACACTTTCAAGCGTATTGTTTTTTTCCTTTTTTTTTTTTACGCCGTTCGTCAGCTTGTCAGCTTTTTACGGTGGCTGGTCTGCGCTGTGATCGGCGGCTCGTCAGCTTTTTCCGACGTGTTTGGAGTTTTTTTTTCTGGCGGTTCCGGCGGCATTTCGGCAGGATTGTGGCGGGTTTTCCCTGCACTCTGAGGACCTTGAATGCTGAATTCACTGTAGGGTGTGAAAGTTTCAGGGTTATTAAAAGAGAATCGAAAAGTCACCGCACGTTCGGTGACTTTTCATTCTCTTCAATTCGGTGCGATTCGGCGATCCCATTTCGGCGACCCTGCGGTGTATTCAGCAAGCACCACAGTGCCGTCGTAGTGCACGGAAAAGCCGCTGCAAACCCGACGAACACTCACCACAAAACCTGGCGAGCGCACAATGAAACCAGCAAAAACATCTGGATTAACCCCGCCGAACACGCCGGAGAAACCTGAGCAGCCGCCGATCAGAGCGCAGAGCAGCCGCCGGAAAAACCCGACACCGCAGACGAATGGAGTGAACAAAAACAAAAAAGTACACTTGAATGTTTGAAAAGTGAAACGCTGTTTGCAAATAAACTACAGAACGAAAATGTCTGAAATTTACATATGAGGTCCAATGAATGATAATAAAAAGGGCTGTTTCAGAAATTTACAGAAATTTTAAAAAAAATTCACAAACAATCCCGAAAAATGCCTAAAAGATCCTAAAATAAATCTATAAATAGACTTTTTACTGCAGAATATTATAATAAACGGTTTATTAGATATTAAATTAAAACGGGAATATTTTTAACATTGAAGCCTATGGGATACGCCTGAATAAACCTGTCGAATTAAACCACCGAACAGCAGGGCAATTTGGCAACTTTTCACTGCTGGTTTCTGAAGGTGCTCAGTTGTCTGTTGGTCTTGCAACCTTGGGAACTTAGTGGCAAATCAGTTCTCTGGTGCTCCTTGGCTTTGGAGTACAAGTCTGTTAATATCGAGTATTTGGTATAAATCAAGCAGGTATTTCTGTCCAAAAAGATCTCAACCTTGCTACTGCTGTGTGAGCGCTACAGTGCTCGTTGCATCACGTCAGGGCCTGATATGGATTTGACAGATTTATCTGAACTCATGACTAAGATGGGTGTTATAATAGCAAAAGAAGAGCAAGATCATCGCATGGATCAATTAGCTCAGGCTTTGGGCCTACTCATGAATCAGTTTAAACAGCAGGGCCAGGCGTCGCCACCCTCCTCTCCTGCAGTTAATGTGGCTTCTCAACCTGTGGCTGTTTCTTCTATGACTGCTACTGAGGTGTCTCATGTCAGTTTAAAGACTCCTACATGTTTCAGTGGGAGTTCTGGTTCATGCAGAGGGTTCATAACCAAAATAGATATCATGTTTGAATTGAATCCAGGAATGTGTCCCACAGATAGAGCTAAGGTGGGTTATGTGATCAACCACCTAACTGAGAAAGATCTACCATGGGCAACCCCTCTATGGGAATTGAAAAAAACAGTGGTTTATAATTATACTGAGTTTATGAATGATTTGTGGCGTATAACCCAGGGCAACCGCCGAGTTGCAGAATATGCCATAGAATTTAAAACAGTAGCTGCTGAATTACTATGGCCTAACGAGGTGCTTGTTACGGCGTTTGTTGAGGGAATTTCAGAGACTATGATGCATGAATCAGCACCTTTGTCTCTGCCTGAAGAGCTAGAAAACCTGAGCGACTATTGTATAGCTCTTGATGATCAGATGCGTGACAGGAGGTCTGGCCGTAGCAAGTCACATAAGCCTTCTCAGGGTACCTGTTCTACTCCCAGGTCGGCTCACGCTGTCTCCCCGCACAGACCTGTACCTACTGAACCCGAGCCTATGCAACTAGGTCGTTCTGGCATATCAGGAGAGGAGAGACCATATCGCCTCAGAGAAGGCCTTTGTTTCTATTGTGCTGACAGGGCATTTTCGTTTACAATGCCCTAAGAGACCCAAGAGGTCTAACTTGTCACAAGCAGACCAGGTATCCCCTGAGAGACAGGTTCTAGGTACTACTGTAGTGTCTCTCATGTCTGATAAGAAAATAAAGAAAAATTCTTGTGTGGTAGTGCCTGTGACCATTGGTTGGGAAAAAGGTCAAGTTTGACACAGAGGCATTACTGGATTCTGGGTCTGCAGGCAATTTTCTGGACTCTGGGTTTTCTGCCATCCACCAAGTACCTCTGGTTGAGAGAGAAGTGCCACTTCTCATTGAGAGTATTGATGGTAGGAGATTGACGAGACCCCATGTCACACATCAAACGGTTCCTGTATCTTTTTGTACTGGGGTTCTGCGTAAAGAAAAAAATCAGTTACAAATCATAGAATCACCTACTGTACCTATCATATTGGGTTACCCATGGTTGGCAAAACACAACCCCGTTGTGAACTGGGGAAAAGGGGAGTTGGAATCTTGGGGATCAAAATGTTGGTCCATATTTCTAGGTATGACTACTACAGTAGGTAACTTGAATGTAGCCACTGCTCCTCCACTCTCTACTAAAGTACCCAAGTGGTACAAATATTCGAAAGAAGTATTTGACAAGGGTAAATCAGAGATCTTACCGCCTCATAGGCCTTATGATTGTATGATTGATTTGCTGCCAGGCACCATGCCTCCTAGGGGTCATGTTTACCCACTTTCACAAAAAGAGAACAACATCATGGAAGAATATATAAAAGAGAACCTAGTTAGAGGGTTCATTCGTTGTTCTTCCTCTCCTGCGGGAGCAAGATTCTTTTTTGTATGTAAAAAGGAACGGGATTTAAGACCTTGCATTGATTATAGAGGGTTAAACAGAATCCCTATACGTAATGCCTATCCCATCCCACTAATATCCGAGTTGTATGACCGATTGAGAGGTGCCAAGGTTTACACCAAGTTGGACCTTCGTGGTGCTTACAACTTGGTAAGGGTCAAGCAAGACCATGAATGGAAGACTGCTTTCAATACCAGGAGCGATCATTATGAATATCTGGTCATGCCATTTGGCTTATGTAATGCGCCAGCAGTCTTCCAAGACCTGATCAATGATGTCCTGAGGGATTTTTTGCAAGTCTTTGTGATCGTCTATTTAGATGATATATTGATTTATTCTCCTGATATGGAGACACACCATGTCCATGTGCGGACCGTGTTGCAAAGGTTGTTGGAGAATAAACTTTACTGCAAGTTAGAAAAATGTCTGTTCGACATAACTTCAGTTCATTTCCTGGGTTACATCATCACACCTGAGGGGTTTGAGATGGACCCAAAAATGTTGTCTGCCATCAAGGAATGGCCACTACCTCAGGGCTTAAAAGCTATACAGAGATTTCTTGGTTTCACGAAGTACTATAGGAGGTTCATTAAGGGTTTCTATTCTGTTGTGTCTCCAATCACGGCCATGACCAAGAAGGGTGCCCAAAATCAGGTCTGGAGTGATCAAGCCATGCAGGCATTTCAGTCACTCAAGGAGGCATTTGTCACGGCACCTATCCTACGACATCCAGAGCCAGGCTTGCCATTTCAACTTGAGGTTGATGTATCCGAGATAGGAATTGGTGCAGTTCTGTCTCAAAGAGAGCGTCCTGAGGGACCTGTGCACACTTGTGGGTTTTTCTCCAGGAAAATGACACCTGCAGAGAGAAATTATGACATAGGGAACAGAGAGTTACTAGCAGTTATAGCAGCCCTCAAAGAATGACGCTATTTGCTTGAAGGTATGAAAGATCCCGTGATAATAATAACAGATCATAAGAATCTTATTTACATGGGAGACGCAAAACGTTTAAATTCCAGGCAGGCCAGGTGGTCATTGTTCCTGTCCAGTTTCAATTTCGTGTTGATCTATCTTCCTGGGTCAAAAAACACGAAAGCTGATGCTTTGTCCAGGCAGTTCGAGTCATATGAACAACATACGTTCGACCACAGTCCCATCATTCCTCATGAGAGGATATTGGGTACCACTGTCCTGACTGTATCTTCTCCATTGTTGGAAAGAATTCAGGCTGTCCAAGGTGTTGCTCCTCTTGAGAAACCTCCTGGTAAGGTCTTTGTACCTGAGGAGGAGAGAACACAGATGATGATGATTTACCATGATTCCAAGCCTTATGGGCATATGGGAATAACCAAAACAGTAGCCACGATCGAAAAACAGTTCTGGTGGGCAGGTATGCGAAGGGATATAATAAAGGACTACATAGCCACATGTGAAGTGTGCTGTAGAAGCAAAAATCCCCGGTCCTTACCTGTTGATCTGTTACAGCCGTTGCCAGTGCCAGAGAGACCGTGGTCTCACCTTTTCCATGGACTTTATCACGGATCTACCAATATCCCAGGGTCATACGGTGATCCTTAATATGGTAGACAGATTCTCTAAGATGGTGCATTTCATACCTCTGGTCAAGCTTCCTTCAACCATTGAGCTGGTACCAGTGTTCATACAAAATATTGTCAGAATTCATGGGGTTCCTCTGGGAATAGTATCCGACAGAGGAACCCAGTTTGTGTCTCGTTTCTGGCGAGGGTATTGTGACAACCTCGGTATCACGTTGAGTTTCTCCTCGGCTTATCACCCACAGACGAATGGGGCCACAGAGAGAGCCAACCAGAATGTCGAACAATACTTGCGGTGCTTTGTGTCTGAAAAGCAAAGTGAATGGGCAGATCTGTTACCCTGGGCTGAGGTTGCACTAAACAACTCAGTGAGTGGAACTACAGGACACTCACCTTTTCACACAGTTTATGGTTATAACCCTCCCATGCTCCCCTCTGTATTCCAAGGTACTGCGTTGCCAGCCTTGGATGAGCATCTGAATAATCTGAAAGGGACATGGGAGAAGGTTAAAGAAATCATGGAGGCCAATATTCAAAAGCAAAAAATAAAAGCAGACAGACGCAGATGTCCTGCACCGGTCTATACGGTTGGGGACAAGGTATGGCTGTCAACCAGAAACATCAAATTGTTGGTGCCGTCCATGAAGATGGCTCCCAGGTTTATTGGTCCTTATAAGGTGCTAAATAGTATTAATCCTGTTTCCTATGCTCTGGCGTTACCCCCATATCTACGTATACATAACGTATTCCATGTTAGCCTCTTGAAACCTCTTACCTGTAATAGGTATACCAGAGTCACTGCTCCATCTCTGCCTATCCAGTCCCAGGGTGAGGAAGAGTACGAGGTCCGTGCCATCTTGAGGTCCCGTGTGGTCCGAGGTGTCCTTCAATACCTAGTAGATTGGGAGGGTTATGGTCCTGAGGATCGTTCTTGGCTGCCTGCCAGCGAAATCCATGCGCCTCGTCTAGTTCGCCAATTCCATGCGGCTCATCCTTCTGCGCCTGGAGGTCATTCTGAGTCCGACCGTAAGGGGGGGGTTCTGTTACATCCTCAGCCCCTGCTGTGTTGATACAAGGGGTTGATACAATAGAATACCACATATGGATGATGACCTGATTCAGGGGGACCCGGTTCCCAGGGGAACTTACAATCTACTTACAATCGATCGGGTTGTCTTTCCATTATTGTAGATCAGTGACCTGGTGGTTAGGTTGAACCCGCTTCTCATAAAGTTGAGACTTCACCACAGTTGTATTGGAGTGATGTGCTGAATGGTATTTTTTTATGACTTGCCTCTCCACGGTCGAAGGGTAGAGACATTACCACTGGACTCCACGGCCGATATTGGTCTCTATTACATTTCTAACGCAAACGTTAATGCTCACCTGTGTGCGCATTAACGTTTGCTGCGGTATTTACCGCATATTACAATCCAAACGGGTTTAAAAACCCGTTTGCGTTTGGTACCTTGCGCTCCTCTGCGTGAGGTTACTGTACTTTGTGCTCCCTATGTTTAACATGGGGAGCGCAAAGTGTTAATCAGCGCTGGTATTACAAAGTCCCAGCGCTGATTAACGTCTGGCTCTGGTCAGCGCAAAGTTAACCAGAGCCAGGACTTGGTGTTAACGGATTCCGCTTCTGCAGAATCCATTAACACCAGCTTTAAAAATAAAAAAACAGAACAGATACTCACCCTCTGTCCGGCGGCGAGGACCGCGGCTCCGATAGCCTCCTCCGGCCGGTGGGAGTAGGGAAAGACTGGGGGGAAAAGTCCCCCCAGTCTCTCCCTGCGTATCCCTACGCCGACCGGCCGGATCTCGCGAGGCTGGTCACGTGACCGGCGTGGAGGAACTCAATGGAGTCCTATGGACTCCAGCGAGTGGATGCTCGCGGCTGCGCTCAGCGCTGCCGCAAGCATCCAAGATTTTACGCTCGATAACAATGCAGGCAGCATTTTTTGCGCCTGCATTGTAATCCAGCCTTAAAACGCGGGCGCAAGGGGGAAAACTGCAGGCGCAGTTTTTCCTCCCTTGCGCCCGCGTTTTAACGTTAAGAGCATAATAGTGCCCATTGTGTGGTAGGCAAGTATGTACCGTTAGGTGTCTTGCCCAAGGACACTTACTGGAGAGGAGCTCTGGCCGGGATCGAACCTGGGTCTCCACGGTTATAGAGCAGTGATGTTACCTCTGCTCCATCCAGCCGGAATGATGCTTACTACAAGGCTAAATAAAGCCGCAGCACACTAATGCTAGCTCTCATTGCGCTCATTGCACATTTTCCTACCACTTGGTTTGACCTGGCTTGTTAATGAGCTTTTACATTTGTTATCCTGTTCCCTGCTATTGTATCTTGATTCTTTGTATCTCTGTTGTCCTGATACCTGGCTTGGTCATCATTTCGGTCTCTCTCTTTGTTCCCTGACCTTGGCTAGTATTTTAGTTACTCATCCAGATATTCATTTAACCTGACCGGTATTAGACTTCTGCAGTTTCGAGTTCAAGTTCTGCAAGCTGTGCAGTAAACCTCGACGGTGACATGCTCGAACAGTCACAAAAAACTTGTCCCTGGATGACTGTCATGGAACATTACGTTGCGAATACTTGTTTCAGGAACACTCCAGGATCGCCAGTGCCTCTGATGTGAGGCGTGTCACTGCAGCCTTCTGGTTGATGCGATTGGCTTTCGCATTGACCACATGGCGTTGTGACGTGAAGGGTGTCCTCCACCAATTTACTTGTAAGCCAATACTATACTATACATTGCCATTGTGTACACACAAATACATTATTTCTATCCCTGGCAAGCATCAGACATATATTACAAACATGATTCTTACACTAATGATATTTCAATCCCAGTTTCGTTTATTTCAGTATAAGTCGCCACACTGGGCCCTATTCCTTTCTTGGCACTAACATGGGAACACTAACTGGGAAAATCTGGGCCTACAGATTTCCCCGTAGCGTCCCCATGTTAAAGCTATTTTTTGGGGTAGGTGCTAGCTCAAGACCTCGCCCCGTAACGCATTGCTAACCGCCGGGATACTCGCAGTAGCGCTTCCGTGCCACCGCTAGTTTAACCTCTTGGAGTCCATTGTACTCCAGGGAGGGTTGCACTTCTGGAACGCGAGCCCTGCACGATCTCAGGAGATATCACAGAGGGAGACTGGGAACTATTTGTCCACAGTCTCACTCCGTTCGCGGCGGATCGGCCCACCGGTCTCGCTGCGAAATGAGAGGTGAGTATTGGATTTATTGGGGGATTTTAGGGGGTGTTAAATGATTTTGCATTTGCAGAATCATTTAGCACCAGCTTTTAGAAGGTGCTCACATTTTGCCTTGCACATCCCTGCGGTAATTAGCGCTAGGACTTTAGGGGTTATTCAGTGAGCGCCTAAATGTGGTGCTTTAGTTTTGGATTGTACCGGCGGGGTAACAGCGGAGTTTCATCAATTTTTTTCCGATCCATGTGGCGGCTTTTCTCTGCACTGCGGGGACCCGGGGTCAGGAAATTTGATTCCCCAAAGTGTGGGGAACAAGAGAACACCTAAATGTAGGTGTAGTGATATGCAGGGAGAGACTGGGGGGACTTTTTCTTCCAGTCTTTCCCTGCTCCCGTCGGACGGAGGAGGCGGTTGGAGCCGCAGTCCTTGCCGCGGGACAGGAGGTGAGTATCTGAGTCTTTTTTTTTGTTTTTTTAGGCTGGTGTTAACGGATTCTGCAGAAGCGGAATCCGTTAACACCAAGTCCTGGCTGTGGTTAACTTTTAGCTAACCACAGCCCCTGGTAATCCTAACGCTGATTAACACTTTGTGCTCCCTATACTTAACATGGGGAGTGCAAAGTACAGTAACCTCACGCTGAAAAGCACAAGGTACCAAACGTTACTTAACCCATTTGTGTTTGGATCGTAATATGCGGTAGACACCGCGGCCAACGTTAATGCTCACGCAAGTGAGCATTAACGTCAAGAATGTAATGTGGCCCTAAAATTTTTAAGCGCAGTTTGCAAAAAAACAACAGGACGGAAATGTCTGGAATTAACATGTAAGGTCCTATGAATGATAAAAGGTCTGTTACAGAAAAAAAAGCTGTTTAAAAAAAAATCGGGAACAAAATTTTTGCAGAAAAAATCCCCAAAAATCCCCAAAAATGCCTAAAAGATAGGTAAAGAGACTTTTTGCTTCAAATTGAAAGATCACGCTTACACATCCAGACGCTAACGTTAGCGCCAACTCGGGAATAGAGCCCACTCTTTTATTTCCAGTCATTTTGTAAAGGTTGAACCAGAAGGAAGAACATTTTTAATAATTTTGTTATATTCGTGTTTATTCACATGTGTAACACAGGCTTTATATTTGACAATGTTGCCGCTTTACCATGTGGTATATAATATCGCGCCACTTGTTATTTTCTAGGGCTCCTGATAACGCACCGTTGAAAAGCAAGATGATCTATGCTAGTTCCAAAGATGCTATTAAGAAAAAGTTTACAGGTATGTATTCATGACATCTTGTATTTAGTTGTCACTTTGTGCGTGGTTGTCTTTACTAGTAAGATTTCAATGTACAATATGAATTAACCGCCCCATCCTCTATGCACGACATTGCTGACCTGTTTGTAAACTGGTGCTTGCAGAACTCCTGCTCTCAGTAATGTGCAATCAACAGCGGCTTATACTGATTGTGTTCTAAGCAGTTTTTAACAGTTAATGAGGTGGAGGAGGGAATGTTTAGATAAGGCAGCAGAGTGTGTATTCTTCTCCTGGCTAACTGAGATAAGAGATGGCAGCTGAAGAAGATAAGACAGGGAGCTTAAAATACTTCCAATCTACCCCCCTAGTGATGTCCTTTGAATACATCCCACACAGTATAATGATTTGAGACAGTGATTGCCCCATAGACTCCATTCTGTGGCCAAAGCCACACAGTGAGGACCAAGTGATGGAAAGATACTGTGGGGGGGGGGCAGTTTTCCAAACAAAAGATCACACAATGGATGCACCCAGTGACACACACATAGGGTTATTCAGAGAGCGGTGAAAACCAGGAGAATGACTGGAGAATTGAAAATTCTAGGTTAAAATAGCCAAACCAGAAAAATTCTCCCATTTATATCACTTTCCAAATTGGCTATTTTGACCTAGAATTTTCAGTTCTCCAGTCATTCTCCCCGTTTTCACCTCTCTCTGAATAACCTGATAGAGTAAAATATTTTCTTAACCAAATACACAAGAGAAAAACAAAGCACATGTAAGATAGCAGCAACATAAAATAAACACAATAAGGACGTTTCATTTTTTGGTGGTAGTGGCCCTTTAATCCTTAGTGCTATTAACACAGGGGTGATGATCACCTTTGTTCTTCATTTTTGAGTTCATAGCAGTCAGTTGAGTAATCTCTTAGACAGGGAACCATATATTTGAATTCCAGCTGAAGCATATGTAACGGATCGTCCGTACCCTAACGGAGTCAGTGGGCTTTCTCCCCTTAAAGCAGTTCTCACAGCACACCCAAACTTGAACCACAGTTGAAAGAAGGATGGAGACCATTGAGTAATCAAAAGCAGACTGGCTTTATTTTTTCGAAAAACCTGGTTTACTTAAACTGTTCACAGGGCGGGGTAAAGAAGACCTCTGTATAATGTGATGTTATCAGACAAAAAAGTCTACTTCAATCGGGGGAGGGGGTGGGCTACACTACATCCAAAATACAAACAGGGACAATAAGCATTACACAGAAACCGTTTTTTAGAACAAGGTTGTGACATATAGAATGGCAACATAGAAACACAGACCAGAATAGACATTTAAAGGAATACAGCCCGGGCCAAGTGTCCAACAGGGAATTTCCAGAGGAGTCATCCGTCACAGCATATTTGAGTTCCTCTCTAACAACTGAGGAACTATTCGACCACAGTGTCCTTCCATCAGCATTAATAAATGGAATCAGATCCTGTTGTCCTGGCCAGTGGATGATTAGCAGTGAGTGTAAATTATTTTTAAAAATTCTATTCCTGTTTTAATGTGAGAATACTTTTTTGTAAAATATTGATTTGTAGCAGGTTTTCCAGTGGTACGTCTTCACCTGCAGGATAACGAGTGACTTGAAATCTGTCATTTTTCTAGCAGTAGCAGCTCTGTTCGACAAAGGACATGGACAACTACAGTAAACAACTAACGCATGTTACTGCTTGAATTAAAACCATACACAAGGCGCAGTAACCTTCGTTTGAGACTCTGCAGTAATTACCGAGCCTTATGTAATTGCTATAGGGACGCTCTGGCCATCGTAAACCAATGAATACACTTATTTTGGTCATGATGTTCTAGGTGTCTCCACCTCAACTGTCCCAGGAGGTTGTGATTGACAGCTTGTAGTCTGCGCTTTGGAAGGCAATCAACTTGAGCTGGACTTTCTTCAGGGGTTCTGTACGGCAATGCACAGCTATGTTTGCTGACCAATGCCTTTCAATGCAAATGCATTGAGAGGCATTGGATTGGCTGAGTATTTAGACCGTTGACAGTATCTGCTGCAGGAACTTGGAAGCAGCAGACGTCTCTGAAGGAAAGATGCTGTGGGAAGACGTGGCACTGGAAACAAGCAACGTTTTCAAGTTTATTCTGCAGTTTCCCCCCACAATTTTGCTGAATTGTACAATGTTTCAGTGGGAGCATTTTTTAGGTTAGCAGTGGGGGTGACATGTCCATTGCCTTATTATTAGCTGACTTCTATTCCTTTTCCTTTTCTTATAGGAATAAAGCACGAGTGGCAGGTAAACGGTTTGGATGACATTAAAGACCGATCTACCCTTGCAGACAAACTCGGGGGTAACGTGGTGGTCTCGCTTGAAGGGGCTCCGCTGAAATGAACCATATCAACAGCAAAAAAAGAAAATTAGCGGGGGGTTTTTTTTTGTTTTGTTTTCGTTTTTCTGACTATGTGGCAGGGTATAGATTTTTGTTTGATTTTTTTTTTTTTTTTAATTTTATTTATTGACTTTTGTGTTTTGATGATTATCCTTCCTTCCAAGCCTAATAATGGAGGTGTTGTGGGGAGGGGAGGAATAACACTTCACATTACTCAATAAAGTATCAAACATGGAACAGCAAACGCGTCGTGGCTTCTGCAATTTTCTATTACAAAACAAACCATCAACAACGTAAACGATGGAAATGGTTACAATTTCTATCTAGCCCTTCACTTGTTCATTCAAGATTTAACAGGGAAACTATCCTGGGATATTAAAACAAATTCCTGCCTGGGAAGTTGATCTATATATTGATGTAAATGGAAACCATTCTATCAGCTGCCCCTCGCTAAAACCAGGACGCAAAGGGGAAAAATTAGCTTCCACTTTGCATCCCAGTTTCCCCAGCAGATCGCGGGGCAGGTGCTGAGTCCGGCAGCCAGCCCATTAGCGATCGCCAAGCTCACGGATGCTGGGGGCAGCTACAGCGCCGTCCCCTCCATGGCGTCCATTATGGATAACGAAAAAGTTACCACCAGCTCAGAGGTGTAGGTAATGGATTGTGCTGATGCCGAATCCGTTACCTGCAGCTCAACCCCCCCCCCCAAAAATCAGATACACACCTCTTATCCCGCGGCGAAAACGGCGGCCTGATCCGCCACTTCTGAGTTATTCATCCATAACCTTTTAAGAGTGCATTCATTGAGGTTCTCCCAATTATGGGCCCTATTACATTCTTCATGCAAAAACACAAGCAAAGTTTTGCGCGAAGCGTTAACGCTCATAAATCAACGCTGGTATTACAATCCTCGCACATTTTTTCATCCGTCAAAAAATAATGCGCATAAAACGGACGCGCACAAACGCGCGCACAGCAACGTTGCGCACAGAAATCAGTCTGCGGACCGTTTTTTTACCCGATTCTGCCAATCAGAATTAAGAACCACAATTATCTCACGTTAAGTTTTTGCACCTGTCAAAGTCAATCTGCGCATATATGCTGCATCAATAAAAAAAACACGCACAGCTTCTCAAATTTATTGGTCTGGTATGTGTAGAATGTGTAACTATACTTTGCTGCGTATTTTTTTTTTGGGCTGGTGTATTTGGATTCGACCAGGTTGATAGAATTTGCCATTAACACCAGCTTTTAGGAGTTGCTAAAATTATGCGCAAAGGCTGTGCGTTACAAACTGCGCATAGATTGTAATTCCATTCGCCTACCAGCGCACAAACGCATTTGCGCTCACAATGTTAAGTATAGGACGCGCAACGTACAGTAAGCTCGCGCAGGTTCACTCGTAGTATACGTATATGTGCGTTTGTTGTGCTGACATTGTAATACGACGTTCAGCGCAAAGGGTTTTGCCCCTCGCGTTAATACGTTTTTGCGCAGGCGCAGTCGTTTGCGCGAAGATTGTAATAGGGCCCTATAGGTATAAGGGCTAGAACGCTCAGGTGAGTGTGAGGGTCTGTTGGCATCTCCGAGCTGGCAACTGTCGTTAAAAAGGCCGTTTCCAGCAGAAACATTAAGATTTTAAGAAGGGAGTGGGGATAATCTTGGTGAACTGAATATAATTTTTTTTGAAAAGTATAATTTTTTATTACATTTTGGACAAGCGTACAGAAAACAATAGGGGAGGGGGAAGGGAACATAAAAAGACACATCAAACAGATTAAGCAGCACATTGCACTCGAGAAAACATCGCTTAAATCATACACGGAAGATCCAGGAGTAAAATAAAACCGCGTAATTCCCAAAGGGGCGGTACCATCTCATAGTGCACTTGATGGCCCCCCCTACCCCTGAGTCCTCTCAGAAGTCCCGGCTACCCCTCGTATACATTGTTTAATCAAGTATAAATCCCATAATTCCCGCGGGTCATGCTTGGAAGGTGACAGATCTAGTAATGGAGTGGCCAATCTATCATAATCCCGTAATCTTTCCAGGTGAGTTGTGAGACAGATCAGAGACAATGGGTGGATGTACTGTTTTTCAGTAAACTGAGTATTTTAGCAATGTCAAACACTGGGTGGATGAATGATAGGAGGCTTGACAAATTGGCTTTGAATCTAGGAGCCAGATAATAAAAGTTAGGAGCCATTTATTTTTTATGGTAAAATGTGAGCGATTGTCTCCAGTCTCTGCTTTTATCGCGGCTATTATAGTTTGAAATGTACGAAGTTCTTAAGGAAACTAAGAAGGTTATTAGGCAAAAGCTGAGAGGCGAACTGTGTGTAAACCCGCGCTGGACATCTGTAAAGATACTCATCAGAGCAACATAAGCGAAGGTGTGCTGCGCTGAGCATTCATGTCTCTGTGTGATGCCTGGGGGGGCAGTGGGGGAAGCTGGCCCCCGGGCAATTGGCGACAGCATGAGGCGGACCCCTGAGAGCTGCTGGGCAGATGCTACACAGAACTGCAATAAAGATTTCTTATGCCTGTGCCAACAGTGAAAGGGCTGACAAAAGCCCAGGATGCAATTTCTAGTCGCCAGGATGCAATTTCTAGTCGCCATGGCGACCTGGCGCCTAGGATTTGTCAAACCCTGTGATAGGGCACTACACAAAATTAAATATTGTAGAGATGGAAACCAGTGGTACTAGTAGAGAAAGCCGAAGATGGTGAAAGGACTACAAAAACTGGAACTGGACAACAGAACTGTAGCAGACGAAGGAGTTGGACCTGATTATCAAAAGTTGAGAAGAAGAATTAGCAGGAGCAACCTGGAAATGTCTACATCACGTAATAATATAAAAGGACAGGGCAAGATGTATATGGTGTATGCCAGGCAGGAAGAAAACAAGGGAGACTGGAACTGCATGGTAATGGAATCCATTGAAGAACTGGTAAGAATGTAGACATAAACTCTTTGTGTATCTTTTCTACATTTCCTTATTCAGTTACCTTTTCTTCACGATTTACCTATCAGTAGATAGACCCTAACCTTTTCTTTTTGCAGACCGTATGTTACATAGGCTGAAAAATTACGTGCGTCCATCGGGTTCAGCCTTTCACACATCACCTACTGCTGTTGATCCAAAAGAAGGCAAAAAACCCAGTCTGAAGCGCTTGCCAATATGCAACATACTGGGGGAAAAAAAATAGTTCTTGACCCCAGAATGGCGTCAGATTTCCTCTTGGATCAAGCAGCCATTATCACATGTGAAATGTAATAAACCTTAATTTTATTTATTCAGAAAGCATCGAAATGTCAGCGCTTTCTAATTTGGCGCACTTCAGTGTGGTTCGGAGATTCCATTTTGTCGACCCTGCGGTGAATTCACTTTTCACCGCAGGGTCACCGAAGTGCACCAAAGGTGGATTTGTCAAAGAACACGTAACTGCAGAAAAAAAAAAAAACAGAACTCTGCTGTTATTCTAATAGGTATTTAAACCAATAAAAATGCATTTTAAATGTGTCTAAATAATAGAAAGGTCCTTTAAAAGTAATAAAAAGGTCTGTTACAGAATTTAAAAAAAATTCCTTTTAAAAAAATTGGGAATCAAAAATAAAAATGTTTAAAAAATACAAAAAGGTGTTACATATAATGAATAAATAAAAAGGCGGTTTGCTGAAAATGAAAAGAATAAATGGTTGAGTAAAAATAAATTGAAATGATAATATTTTTTACATTGATTCCTATGGGATTCGTCTGTTTAAACCTGTCAAACCGAATCACCTAAAATCTGTGCATTTCACTGACACTTCGGCGTTCTCTGAATAAATTAACCATTACTTCTTTATGGGACAATTTCGCTGTCGCCGAAGATCAGCGATCTGCGGTGAACTGCACCACATTTCGCTGTGAGTTCGCCAGTGAATTAACAGTTTAGTGAATAGACGAACTGCCGTGAAATTGCACCGTACTGGAAAATTCACCCAGTTTGGTTCCCTCCAGTTGGCAAGTTTAGTGCTTTATGAATAACCCCTTAAATGTTTTTCATCTATGACTTTTAAGCCGGGCTTGTGAAGGAGATGTTCCAGGGTAGGATCTGTAAGATGTCAGTATGGAATACAGAACATGTAATCTGTAGGAGCATTAGTTTGCAACTTGATCTGCTCCCTGGCCTTCATACACCAGACCTATTAATAGAGACCACATTCCCAGCCTTGTCATCACTGGCCTGAAATGGATTTTGTTGCTGCATAGACCAAAATAACATTAAAAAAATATATACAGTGTTTATTCACAAAGTGCTCTGTCGAATATCGTCATTGTTGCAACAACAATGCTAAAGCTCTGCAATCCCGAGAGGGAAAGTCAAACAGCAGCAGGAGAAGATTCATCGATGACGTTTCTCCTGTCACAGTTTGAACTTCTCCTGTTGGGAAATGCTTACATTTATCATTGTTGCAACAATGGTAAACTACAGTGCTTTGTGAATAACCCTGTAAAGCAGGTATGTCAAACTCTAGCCCCCCCCCCAGATGTTTCTGAAATACAACTTCCATGATTACCTGACTATCTAATGCTTTAAAAAAAAAAATTCAAGGAATTGTAGGCATTAACACCTGGGGGGGGGGGGCTGTGAATTTGAAAGGAATACACTATATTGCCAAAAGTATCCGCTCACCCGTCCAAATAATCAGATTCAGATGTTCCAATCCCTCCCATGGCCACAGGTGTATAAAATCAAGCACCTAGGCATGCAGACTGTTTTTACAAACATTTGTGAAAGAATGGGTCGCTCTCAGGAGCTCAGTGAATTCCACCGTGGAACTGTGATAGGATGCCACCTGTGCAACAAATCCAGTCGTGAAATTTCCTTGCTCCTAAATATTCCACAGTCAACTGTCAGCTGTATTATAAGAACGTGGAAGTGTTTGGGAACGACAGCAACTCAGCCACGAAGTGGTAGGCCACGTAATCTGACGGAGCGGGGTCAGCGGATGCTGAGGCGCACAGTGCGAAGAGGTCGCCAACTTTCTGCAGAGTCAATCGCTACAGACCTCCAAACTTCATGTGGCCTTCAGATTAGCTCAAGAACAGTGCACAGGGAGCTTCATGGTATGGGTTTCCATGGCCGAGCAGCTGCATCCAAGCCATACATCACCAAGTGCAATGCAAAGCGTCAGATGCAGTGGTGTAAAGCACGCCGTCACTGGACTCTAGTGCAGTAGGGACGCGTTCTCTGGAGTGAAGAATCGTGCTTCTCCATCTGGCAATCTGATGGACGAGTCTGGGTTTGGCGGTTGCCAGGAGAACGGTACTTGTCTTTCTGCATTGTGCCAAGTGTAAAGTTTGGTGGAGGGGGGATTATGGTGTGGGGTTGTTTTTCAGGCGCTGGGCTTGGTCCCTTAGTTCCAGTGAAAGGGACTCGGACTGCTTCAGCATACCAAGACATTTTGGACAATTTCATGCTCCCAACTTTGTGGGAACAGTTTGGAGCTGGCCCCTTCCTCTTCCAACATGACTGTGCACCAGTGCACAAAGCAAGGTCCATAAAGACATGGATGACATCTGGTGTGGATGAACGTGACTGGCCTGCACAGAGTCCTGACCTCAACCCGATAGAACACCTTTGGGATGAATTGGAGCGGAGACTGAGAGCCAGGCCTTCTCATCCAACATCAGTGTGTGACCTCACAAATGCGCTTCTGGAAGAATGGTCAAAGATTCCCATAAACACACTCCTAAACCTTGTGTACAGCCTTCCCAGAAGAGTTGAAGCTGTTATAGCTGCAAAGGGTGGACCAACGTCCTATTGAACCCTATGGATTAGGAATGGGATGTCACTTAAATTCATATGTGAGTCAAGGCAGGTGAGCGAATATTTTTGGCAATATAGTGTATGTCAGATGTGAAACAGAGCAGGCTTAAGGGATTCATTATGAACTTGAAAACCCATCGATTCGGTACCATCAATTAATTTGTAGTCTCCGAGATCATATCTTCTTAGAATTGTATGCTAAATCATGTTGGGCACCATTACAGTCTTCACGTTAATGTTAGCCCTGGTGGCCCCACCATATTACAATCCAAAAACGCTAACGGGATAAAAAATCCGTCAGCGATTGGAATCTTGCACTTTTCAGCTCAAAGTTACTGTACTTTGCGCTCCCTATACTTAACATGGAGAGCGCAAAGTGTTAATCAAAGTCCTATTCCTAATTACGTCCGGCTGCGGTTACTGAAAAGTTAACCACAGCCAGGACTTGGTGCTAACGGATTTCCCTGCTGCAGAATCCGTCAGCACCAGCCAGAAATTGCCCCAAAAAATCAGATACTCACCTCCTATCCTGTGGCGAGGACCGCAGCTCCAACTGCCTCCTCTGTCCGGCGGGAGCAGGGCGAGACAGGGAGAGTCCTATGGACTCCATTGAGTGGATGCTCACGGTGGCGATTAGCGCTGCCGCGCACATCCCAGGGCTTAGCGCTCGATATAGATGCAGGCAGCTTTTTTAGCGCCTGCATTGTAATAACGCGCTAAAACAGGGACGCAAAGGAGAAACCTGCAGACGCAGGTTTTTCTCCTTTGTCTTCCTGTTTCAGCACGATGACTGTAATGATGCCCATTGTTGGCTAATTTCTACTTCTGTAGGAGTGCTCTAAAGCATTGTTTCTCAAGTGGTGGGTCGCGACCAGGGGCAGACTGGGTCACGGGGCAAGTGCCCCAAGGCCTCTCTAATGCCTGGGACCCGCTTATGCATCTTATCTGCAGCAGCGGTCCCAAGTAGTGCGGCTACCTCTGAATGTTCCCAGGTGCCACCTGGGGCCCGCTGCATCAGGTAAGATACTCTGTAATTGCAAGGTGGGGGGGGGGGTAAGGGGGGCTCCCTATGTATATTTGATAGTATTTTTCTCTGTCCTTTTGTTACTCTGGCCTTTTACCTATTTATGCAGCCTTCTTTCTGAATATCTGTTATTCTGTCTGTCCATCTATATCTGTGTGTCCTTCTGTGTATTTTTCCATCTGTCCTTGTATTTATGTCTTACTCTCCATTTCTCCTCATCTCTCTCCTTTCTTTCTCTATCACTCTCTCCCTTATACTCTATAAATCTCTCACTCCTCTTCCTTTCCTACCTTCCTCCCGATGTGATAATCCCTGCAGAAAACTTGCAGAAAACCCTGCAGAATCACACACCACTTCCTGATCCCAGCCTCCCTGCATACATTGGATGTGCTGGTGAGGCACTGGCTAGTATCCGAGCCAGATATACACAGGTTACATAGGTTCAGTGCTCCCCAGGATCCGGCTGCTCTCAGTGCTCCCCAGGATCCAGCTGCTCTCAGTGCTCCCCAGGAACTGGCTGCTCTCAGTGCTCCCCAGGAACTGGCTGCTCTCAGTGCTCCCCAGGAACTGGCTGCTCTCAATGCTCCCTAGGAACTGGCTGCTCTCAGTGCTCTCCAGGAACTGGCTGCTTTCAGTGCTCCCCAGGATGTGAATCATCCACTCCAGACAGCCGCGCACTGCCCCCTCCACCTGCAGAGAGGAGGTGCCGACACAGTGAACAGTCACACCCCGAGTACAGCCCCGCACCCACTGACTGTGCGAGACGAGGACCATCACATGACTGCCCTGCGTCAATCAATGCATGGGAGGTCAGCCTGATTTTTGAATGGCTTGGACAAATGGTGCTTTTCCATTGGTCCAAGCAATTCCATTGTTCTTCAGTCCCTCTCTGAGGCACTGCAGAGCGTAGGTTCAGGAAGTAGGCAGCGCTATACGCGCACTGCAGACCTCAATCTCTTGGCCAGCTTGAGTTTATGAGATTAGAGTAGCGTTCAGATATACAAATTGCATAGGCTCAGGGAGGGCAGACTGCTGCAAAAAAATAATGTGCGCATCGGCAGAGACAAATGGCGGGGGAGCGCGGAGCAGGTGAGTTTAAGTTTTTTTTATAACATTTTATTCAGTAGTGATATAAATTAGAGTTTCTTTGTCTACCATCACCCCAAGACCCTTATTAAGAGCAAGAAGCTTCCCCAGTTTTCCAATAGGTTATACTTCATTTCATATGTTTCAATTAGTTTATTATACAGCAAACACTTTTGTTTTTAGTAGTGCTGGGATTACTGCACTATCCGTTTTGGAAAGAATCCCTGTTTGTGTAAAAAATTTTTAATAAGTGCAGACATTGTAGAATATTGCACACGTTTTATGGAATAAATTATAATGTTTCAGAAATTCAATTATTTTTGGGTCGCGACTTAATGACCAAGGACAATTGAGGGTCCACAGGTTGAGAACCACTGCTCTAAAGTACAGAGAACTTGCAGAAAGAAAATTTAAAATATTTATATGAAAACTGAATTGAATTTGGAAAGTATAAAATCACCAAAATCAATGATTGAAAGGGCTATTAATGCTGGACCCAGTAGACTTGCTTCAATCTTATCCAGAGGTTTGGGTTAAGTTACAAAAAAAACAATATAAGGTGGAGTATCTCTAGATACAAATGACAAAATTTGTATCTAGAGATACTCCACATTTTTTTTTTTTTCTTTTGTATCCTGTTTGACGTCAAGGAGAGGAGACGTTTCTTGTGGAGCAATCTAGATACGTATTTTAACTATCAGGGTTATTCAAAGAGATCCGAATGGCTGCCGAAAGGTAACCTTTCTTGGCCATTCGGCTATCCAGAGAGCAGGCAGTTTGCCAAATCCTGGCGAATTGCCTGCTCATACGGTGCCTGTTCGGTGCCTGTTCGAGGGCAGTGAATCCCCATAGAGAAGCAATGCTTCATCTATTCAGAGAACAAAAACCAGCAGTGAAAAGTTGCTGAATTGCCCTGCCATTCGGTTGCTTTATTCGACAGGCTTATTCAGGCGAATCCCATAAGTTTCAATGTTAAAAATATTCCCATTTTAATTCAATATCTAATAAACCGTTGATTATAATATTGTGCAGTAAAAATTCTCTTTATTTATAGATTGTTTGGGATATTTTAAGCATTTTTGGGGATTTGTTTTTAATTTATTTTTAAATAGTTTTTTCTTTTTTCTGTAACAGCTCTTTTTATTATCATTCGTTGGATCGTATATGTAAATTTCAGACATTTTCGTTCTGTAGTGTAGTCTCTTTGCAAACAGCGTTTCACTTTTCAAACATTCAAGCAAATGTTTTTTTTTTTTTTTTTTAATTTAATTTTTTTTTATTATTGAATGAAGTCAAATGTGGGTACAGAAAAAAAGATAAGGGAGGGGAGACAAACATTCTTAATAATACAATATAAAACTAAGAAAGGGAGGAAGAGAAAAAAAAAAATTAAAAAATTAAAATGAAAAGAAAAGAAAAAAAAAAAGGGGGGGAGGGGGGGAACATCACCATCACAAAAAGAGTATCAAACATTGCATACCATGTACACTCAGAGTATTGACTCCTGAAATCTTACAGGGTTATCCAAAGAGATCCGAATTGCTTGAGAAAGGTAACCGAACACTGAAAATCAGTGTTCGGTTACCTTTCCTGACCATTCGGCTATCCAGAGAGCAGGCAATTCGCCAAATCCTGGCGAATTGCCTGAACATACGGTGCCTGTTTGGTGCCTGTTCGAGGGCAGTGAAATCCCCATAGAGAAGCAATGCTTCGGCTATTCAGAGAACACAAACCAGCAGTGAAAGGTTCCCCTAATGTCCTGCCATTCGGTGGTTTAATTCGGCAAATTTATTCAGGAGAATCCCATAGGCTTCAATGTTAAAAATATTCCCGTTTTAATTCAATATCTAATAAACCGTTCATTATAAAATTCTGCAGCAAAAAGTCTCTTTATTTATAGATTTTTTAGGATACTTTAAGCATTTTTCAGATTTTTTTTATTTTTTTTTAAAAGTCCGATTTTTTTTAATTTTTTTTTTCAGTTTACTTATTTTTTTTGTAACAGCCCTCTTTATTATCATTCCCTGGACCTCCTGTGAAAATTTCAGACATTTTCGCTCAGTAGTTTCTTTGCAAACAGCGTTTCTTTTTCCCAGATTCATACAAATGGTTTTTCTAATTTATTCACTGCCTCCTCTACGTCACAGCTGCTTCGGCTCTGTGTGATTCGGCTCCTTTTCGGCTCCTGTTCGGCTCCTGTTCGGCTCCTCTTCGAAGGTTAATCCAGATGTTTTTGCTTGTTTTCAGCGTGCATTCGGTTAGTTTTCGTCAGGTTTTCGGCAGCTTTTCCCTGCAATTCGGGGACCCTGTGCTGTTTGCTGAATACACCGCAGGGTCACCGAAATGCAATCGGCAAAAGGAACCGAATTGAAGAGAACGAAAAGTCACCGAACGTGCGGTGACTTTTCGAATCTCTTTGGATAACCCTGTAAGACTTTAGCTCGCATAGTAACAAATTCACCCATCATTCTGTGTTATATTCTCCCCTTCCCTGCCAATGGGCCTGCCTTCCCTTCTAGGTACACACTGTTTCACGAGATATATGTCCCACAATTCCCATGGGTCTTGTTTTGGGGGGGTCACCGGGAGAAACTCCATAGCCATCCTGTCATAGTTCCTATCTCTTGTCATGTATGTCTTAACAAGCCCCATAGAGGGGACCGTATCTGATTTCCATCTCTGTGCTATTAGAAATAAGGCGGTGGACAGAATATGAAATGTCATTCTGATCTGTTGTCTAGTTAACTTGGGGCCCCCCAATCCCAGCACTACGAATCCAGGATCCATAGGTAGAGGGGTGCCCACCACTGCTGTAGCAAACTCCACAACCAAATTCCAAAAAGGAATTAGTGACGGACAGTGCCACCAAATGTGCATGTAAGTACCCGTCTGTGACCCACAGCGCCAACACGCTGGAGAGGAGGACGGAGCAAATTTAGACGTTTTATCCGGCGTCCAGTACCATCGGTAAAGGACCTTCCTACTCGTTTCAAGAAGCGTCGCATTTCTAGACACCCCCACATCTCTACGGAACACAGCCGCCCACATTTCCGGCTCAATGGAGCGTTCCAAGTCTTTTTCCCACATAGAATGGTATCGCCACAAGGGTAACTCCTTGTCCGTCATAATTGCGTTGAGGCTGATTGAGATTAGGCCCTTTGGTAACATTTGGGACACACCTAGGGATTCAATCAACGTCAAGGCCGGTTTATGAGTCGAGAAAAAGGCTGTGAAACCCTGAGTTCTCAAGTATGAGTGCAATTGACAGTAGGATAGGAAGTAAGAGTCATCAAGGTGAAATTTAGATTGTACCGACGAAAAATCTAGTACCCCACATTTATCTGTTAATTGGCATAGATTGCTAACCCCTTTTGCCGCCCAACGTCGCGCATTAAAATGTGGAAGGATATAACGGAACATCTTTAGCGGTGCCGCTCTCGATATGGGACCCGTCCCCGATATACGCAGGAACATACTGTCCCATATTCTCAGGGAGAGCCTCGTCGTAATAAACAGAGAAGAAAGCATCCCTCTCGGTCTATTCGCAGGAGGAACCCATAACCACACCCATAAGTCATGAGGGTTCAGAGTGATGGCCTCCATAACTGCCCAATGGGGGCGAGAAGCATAACCCAGGCATACCACCATCGCTGCAACATGGACAGCGCGCCTGTATTTCACAAAATCCGGTATGCCCAATCCACCCCATTCAATCCAGCGTGAAAGAATAGGGAATTTAATTCTGGGGCGCCGATAGTTCCATATAAAGGAATTAACCGCTCTCTGCAGAGAAGAAAAGTACGTTCGGGGGATAAAAATAGGTAGGGCTCGAAAAACATATAAAATTTTCGGGAGAATCGTCATTTTCACCGCCGCTATGCGACCAAACCACGATACGTGTCGTGGTTGCCAAGTCCGCAGTAAGGTTTTAATTTCCATTAACAGTTTCCCATAATTGACATCGAATAAGATATGAGACGAGAGAGAGAGCTTGATTCCTAGATACGATAGAAATTTAGTTCTCCAATCAAACAAATATTCCTGCTTTAGGGCAGTCAGAACGTCATCAGATATGTTCACCGGCAACGCTTGAGTCTTAGAGAAATTAACCTTATGATATGATAATTTGCCATATTCAGTCAATATGTGGCTAAGTGCCTCTAAGGAAGATTTAGGGGACGTTAATGTAAGGAGAACGTCATCAGCAAAAAGATTTAGTTTGTGTGTTTGTGGGCCCACATCAATACCCCGTACGTCGCTGGACTGCCTGATCATCTGAGCAAGAGGCTCTAAAACTAGCGCGTACAGTAGCAGGGATAACGGGCAGCCCTGTCGCGTACCATTCGTGATAGGAAATGATAGAGAATGGAAGCCCGCAAATCGTACCGTGGCAGTCGGGGAAGCATAAACTGAGAAAACCCCCTTGACAAACTCAGGTGGGATAGAAAATTTGGCCATCACCTCCGACATAAAGCCCCAGTGTACTCGGTCGAACGCCTTTTCCGCGTCTAATGACAATATTAGGCCAGGCGTAGAGGATGATTTAAGCACTTGAATGAGATTGAGTAGTCGACGAGTGTTGTCTGGTCCTTATTTATTTATTTATTTATAAAGGATTTTACCAGGAAGGATACATTGAGATTTCTCTCGTTTTCAAGTATGTCCTGGGTTCAAGAACATTGAAGTGTTACAGTTACAGAAATACAAAGTAAAACAATGCGAGATATTAAAAAACAACACAAATATACAGATTAACAGAAAAATATGTAGGAAATATAGTCACTAGGTTACATGTTTACAGGTGCATTCTGTATTGAGGTATGTTAGTAAGGAGCTTTTGAGTGACTTAAGACTGGGGGAAGATTTGATGGTGTCTGGGAGGTTATTCCATAATTGTGGTGCTCTGTAGGAAAATGAGGACCGAGCCACTGTCTTTTTGTATTGTGGTATAGCAAGTAAGGTGCTGGTCCTGGATCGGAGGTTATAGGATGAGGGAGCTGCTGGGGGAAGCAGTCTATTCAGGTAGGGTGGCAGCTTCCCAGAGATGCTCTTAAACACCAGGCTGGAAAGGTGAAGGGTGCGTCTGGATTCCAGCGATGGCCAGTTTAGCTCTTTTAACATGTTACAATGGTGGGTCATGTAGTTACATTGTAGCGCAAAGCGGCAGAATGAGTTATACAATGTGGTAAGTTTATGAAGGTGTGTTTGCGGGGCGGCTGCATACACTACATCTCCGTAATCAATAGCCAGCATAAGCATTTGCTGTACAATCTGCTTTCTTACCGCGGGACTCAGGCAGGATTTGTTTCTGTACAGGGCACCTTGTTTGGGGTAAAGTTTAGATGAGAGTTTTTCGATGTGGGGGCCAAAGGATAGATTAGGGTCCAACCACATACCTAGATATTTGAGAGAAGTGACTGTGGTCAGCGTGCCATTTGATTTTGTCCCAACATATAGATGGAGATTTTGCAATTTGTGTAGTTTAGGTTTTGTTCCAAAGAGCATCGTTACAGTTTTGTCAGTATTTAAAAAAAGTTTGTTGTTTTTGATCCACTTTTCTACCTCTGTGAATTGTTCTTGCATCACGGCCTCCAGCTGCGGGAGATTTGGTTTGCTGGTATATATCACAGTGTCGTCTGCGTACATATGTATTGACGGCCGGGAATAAATCCCACCTGATCCAAACCAATCAAACTCGTGATAGTCAATGCCAAGCGATTTGCCAGAATCTTAGTATAAATTTTAAGATCTACATTTATCAGGGATATAGGTCTAAAGTTCTGACACAGAGTAGGAGGTTTACCAGATTTGGGTAGGGTGACTATGGCGGCATCAAGTAGGTCAGAAGGGAGGGTTCCGCCATCCATGGCTGAGGTAAACAAGCCATGGATATGGGGAAGGAGCACTTGGTGAAACGTTTTATAGTAACAGGACGTGAACCCGTCTGGGCCTGGAGCCTTGCCTCTAGGTAATGATTTAATCACCGCCGTAATTTCCTCACATGTTATCGGAGAGGCCAAAGATGTACGTTGTGCCTGAGATAGAGTAGGTAAGTTTATTTTATCTAAATAGCAGCGTATGTTCGATAACGATGGACCAGTGTCTGTGGTCCCGTCTCTGAGATTATAGAGAGCCCGATAATAGTTTGCAAATTCGTTCGCTATATCTTGGGGTTTATAAATCCTTTCACCTCGGCTATTTAACCAAAAGGAAGTTCTAGTTGATTGCTGAAGAGTACGTAGACGGAGCGCTAACGAGTGTCCTACCTTATTTGCGGTTGAATATCTGTTTGTTCTAAGGCGTTGTAATGCATAAAAGTGTTTTGTACTGTCTAGTTCTATCAGGTCCGCGCCCGCTTTAGCCAGTTCCCGAGCTGTAAGTGGATCTGGGTGTATTTGGTTAGCTTTGGTCAGAGCGTCTATACGGGTCAGTAAATCCAGTCTATCCGATATATATTGTCTCTTCATAATAGATGCCCATCTAATGCACACCCCTCTCATAACCGCCTTGTGAGCTCTCCAGAGAATAGTTGGATCCGATGAAGAATCTTTGTTCTCTGAGAAGTAATTGGCAAGTGTGGACTGCAAGTCCGACAGTATCTCTGGATCGCTCAGAAGAGTGTCATTGAGGCGCCATGGAGGCCTGCTAAACACATGAAAATCATCTGCTAGTGTTAAGAATACAGGGGCATGATCTGACAACGTAAAGCTCGAGATGTCACAGCCTCGAACAGAAGACGGCAAAGAGCCCCGTATACAAAAAAGATCTATTCTGGAGTATGAATTATGAGGTGGGGAAAATAAAGTATATCCTTTTTCTCCTGGATGAAAAACCCTCCATACATCATATAAATTAAAATGAGACAAAAGTTCCACTAATTGTCTACATTGTTTTCTAATGTGTGCGTATGATGAGGCTGACCTATCTAGAATCGGATCTGGACATGCATTAAAATCACCCGTCACAATCACCTCGCCAGTTGACACTGTTAACATTTTAAGCAATACATGTTTAAGAAACGATATTTGGGATGAGTTAGGACTATAGACATTGCATATAGTGAACAATTTCTGATTTATCGTGCACACTAAAATAAGGTAGCGGCCCTTCAGGTCACTGAGTTTTCTGTGAAGTTGAAAGGTCACCCTATCATGTAGTAGGATGGATACCCCTCTAGACTTGGTGGGGCCCGTAGCATGAAATTGCGTAGTAAAACGAGGTACCTGTAACAACGGGTGAGACAATCTACGAAAATGTGTCTCCTGTAGACAAACCAAGTCGGGGTCTCCCCGTTTTATCTCTGAATATAGGGCATGTCTTTTAAACGGAGCATTTAAGCCCCTAACATTGAAGGACATAAGTTTCATAAAACTGGGAATAAAAACTGTATACTGATCCTGGGCCAAAAGAGCCCCCAAGTCACATTCTGTAAAGTCAAAGCAGCTCCCGTGACACGGCCAGAGTGTGTGCGAGAACAGTTAGGGAATGGTGATGAAAAACAAATAAAACAGCATAAAAAAGCAAAAAACCAAAAACAAAAAAAAAAGTTTCAAAGGAACTATATACATGTCCCGAAGGGACAGCCTCTCTCGAGAAGCCCCGAGAAGCGGGAGTACTTCTCATACTCCTCCAGTGAAGAGCGAGAGTGGGGAGCCAAAAAAGAAAAGCCCAACAAAGTGACCGGATGGAGAAACAAAAAGTTGCGCCTTGCTGCGCACGCCGGGACCCAAAAAACCCCCCATAAAACGGCCAACCGATCCCACAGGCCCGAAGCATAGAGAATGCCTATAATGGTACAAGAGAAAAAATAAATAAAACCCTGAGTCACATTCGGTGCAACACGATACCGTAAAGACGATGAAATGACTTGAGAATGCCCCATCTCCGACAGAACCCCGTGGCAACAGGAATAGTTGTAGGTTGTCAGAGCAGGAAAGAGAATCACTTTTTCTTCTTATGCCACTCAGGATCAAGACGTGGTGTGGGATCTTGGCGCTGTGACGGAGGGGTACCAGGTTCCATTCCCCAGTCTTTCAGGAGTTGTATGCCTTCCGACACTGAAGTCACTGAGTGGAAAGTTCCATTGCGAGATATCAAAAGTTTGGTTGGGAAACCCCATCTGTATACAATATTGCGTTCTCGGAGCATCGTTGTCACCGGTTTAAAGTTGCGACGATGTTGGAGGGTAGTTCTAGACAGATCTGGAAAAATAGCAATGTGATCGTAGGCCCGGGGATAATGCCCCAGGGTGTCTCAGGGCACGTAGTATGTCCTCGCGAGGTTTATAGTAATGAAGGCGAAGTAGGACATCTTTAGGTGCCTTAGCCGGAGCAGACGGGGGCTTAGGAAGTCGATGAATTCGATCAAAAAGGAGGGAATCCGAGGTGGCCTCTGGCAGGAGATGTTGAAAAAGTTCAGTAACATAGTCAGGGAGGTTATGAGCTGAAACCGAGTCTGGAATTCCTCTCACTTTCAAATTATGACAACGCGATCTATCCTCCAAATCCGCAATTTTAGTAAGTGCCCCCAGAAGTTGAGCTTGCAAATCCTCTACTTGGTCTGACAATTGGTTGTGTGCCCCTGCAAAGTCCGCCATTTTTGTTTCCAATCTGTCCGTGCTGTCACCTATTTCTTTAATGTCTTTTTTGATGTTTGCCACCACGCTATCTAGTCGAGTCGATAATGTCTCAGATAGAGCTGTCAGCATAGGTGCCAGTTTGGCCGTCACCGTATCGACTCCCGAGCTCTCCTCAGCGGGGGAGGCAGCTGCTCGTGGGGACGAAGAGGATGAACCGCCGCCATCTTGCGAGATCACGATACCGCGCTGTTTCTGGCTCTTTGGAGCAAAAAAGTTGGCGGAACCCGCCTTTTTGTTGCTGCTGCGGGAGCACATACCGTGCACCAATGATTCCCCGGGTCGTGGGTCTCGGTTGCGCCGTCTCACCGTCGCTTTTCCTCGCTTTTGGTGGGTCACTCGTGCGGAGCTCTGGCACTACACGTCCACCATCGAATGGAGTCAGGCCATGCCCCCTCCGTTTTTTGTTTTTTTTAACTCCATTCGTCTGCGGTGTCAGTGTTTTCCAGCGGCTGCGCTACATGTGATTGGCTGCTGCTCGGGTTTTTCTGGCGTTTTCACCGCAGGGTCGCCGAAATGGGATCGCCAAATCATGCCGAATTGAAGAGAACAAAAAGTCACCGAACGTGCGGTGACTTTTCGATTCTCTTTGAATAACCCTGTACTGTATATCTGAGTGTTTCCACTTTTTCGTCCATAGAGTACGGGTTTACGTGTATGGTATACCCCCCCCCAAATTAAAACCTAACATGTAACAATATAACTAAAATTAGTACAGAAAAAATTCAATAGTCTATGGAGTGTCCATGTGAAATAAATGAGAGGTGTACTACTGAGTATTGTGCTTATGAAACGGCATCTCATTATGTGCCCACTATATGTTGATTTTAAGAAAGAATGAGTGCTAAGTGCACAGCAATCAATTCCCCAGGATCATGCCCCCATCAGTTGGCTTGCATGGTCCACAGGAGAACATCTAAGACTCTCTGTGGGGAGGGTTTACCACTATTTTAGCCATCTTTATTGCAATCCTAAACTAAGGCCCGAGATAAGGCACTATTCCATAGTGAGTGCTAGTGGAAGCGTTCGGATGAGTAAGTGTTACGGCCAGGAAAAGTGACTAATACACATGCCCTCATATTACATTCTTGGCGATAAGCCCGTAAGAAACCACTAGCTATGTACTTTGTGCTCCCTATACTAAACATGGAGAACGCAATCATTAATTAGTGTTTTGATAAGTAAGGCATTAGAAAGTGCTATAGCGCTAATTACCGCAGGGATGCGCAAGGCAAAAATTTTGCGACAAAAAAATTGGTGCTAAATGATTCTGCATTTGCAAAATCATTTAGCACCCCCTAAACCCTCCCCCATAAATCCAATACTCACCTCTCATCCCAAGACGGGAACGGTGGCCCGATCCGCCGCTTCTTGTCCCCAGGAACAGAGTCAGACTGGGAACAAATAGTTCCCAGTTTCCCTTTGCTCAGTGCCATTGAATGATCGCAATCTCTTGAGAGCGAGATCGCCCAGGGCTGACAGCCCGAAAGTGAAACTCTCCATGGAGTCCTATGGACTGTAGGAGATGATACTCATGGTGGCGCGGAAGTTCTACAGCGAGTATCCCAGCGGTTAACGCTGCGTTTCGTGACTAGGTGCCGAGCTAGCGCCTGTCCCAGAATATAGTGCTAAAATGGGGACGCTATGGCGAAACCTGCAGGCACAGATTTACAGATTTCCCCCATTACCGTCCCCATTTTAGCACGAACAACGGAATAGGGCCCTTAGACTTTTTATGCAAAATATAAGCTTTTATTTCTTAGTTTAGTGTTTGCTTTTTTTCTCCTTGTCGCAGCTCAGCGTCACCTGCCCATTAAAAACTTTGCATCCTGTACATTAAAAGTTAAGCCTATTGGACGACACATTTAAAGCTGAAAGTGGCTGCCGCTGGTTCCATGCCTCTCTCCTGCTTGTGTGTTGAGTTACAAGCCCATGGTGAACTGGACGGCTTGTCTCAGCTGTCACATTCTATCACCCAGCAAATTCCACATTTTTTTCTGATACAATAAACGAGCTTTTGGATTGGCTGCAACTAAGCTGCGCCTGAACAGTAAATCTTTGCAGTATGCACGCTCATCTGTGAGATGGACTGGATTACAAAGAGATTTAGAGTAAAGGCAATAGAGGGCTATGTCTAACAGACATTTCACCATTACTGTACTATGAGCCTTATTTACTAAACAGTACATTTTGTTAATCTGATTCGTGAATATTGTTCTATGTTGAATTTTCACAAGTGTTTTAATCAGACTGTTGAGAGCAGGGCAGGGAACAGTAACACTTGTAGGAAAAGCCGTAATTTTCTTTTGTTTATTAGATTATGTTACCTGGATAGTCAGAATCGCTGTATGTTTAGTAAGTGATCTAATTTAGGCTAGGATTTGATTTGTAGTTTTTGTGTAATCACCTGCAACAGTGATTCAAAGCCAAGTGTTGCATATGTTCATGATGGAATAAGAATACCTCTCATTTGCACAGCTTCAAGTCTGCAGCTGTTTAGAGACCGTGTTGTTTGGCTGGAACAAAGTATCCCGAGTGGTTGCTGTATCACAATATATATATATATTTATATATTGTGACAGAGTGCTTGAATTGGGTAACGGAATTTCTGGTGGGAGAGTAATCAAGGGAAGATATTAAGGACCAAGAATACTGCATGGCCTCTATCCTCTCGCACACCTGCTGCCAAATAATTAATTAAGCAACGTGTAAATTCTCAGGCTGCTGACTCCTGAACAGAAGTGTTTAATCAGACTGTTGAAAGCAGGGCAGGGAACAGTAACACTTCTAGGAAATGCTGTGATTTTCTTTTGTTGATTAGTTTATGTTACCTGGATAGTCAGGATCGCTGTACGTTTAGTAAGTGTTCTAATTGAGCTAGGATTTTGTTTGTGTGGTTGCAAGAGTGATTCAAAGCCAAGTGTGGCATTAGTTTTTTTTTTTTATATTTCAAAATTTTATTTTGACGATATGCCTGCAAGATAATAAATCATTGGAAAACAATGGCCATGCAGGGCAAACAGGAAGTAATCACAGGTGTACACAGCAAGAAAACAAAGCAAAAGAAGGCGGGAGCCGGAGACCAAAACATAACAGAAAAAAACACGAACAATGGAGGTGGGAACGACAAAGGCCAACAACGTGACTTTCCTGGCTCACTCCAGAAAGTCCAAAGGACAAGAGGAGGCCATGGCCGACAAATATCACGAGGCCAGGGCATTCGGGGGGCCAATTATGGCAGGCAGAGCCATAGTAGTTGCGATAGTGGCTCACCCCGAGGTAGCCCCAAACTGCCGAAAACCAAACAAAACAAAAGGGGGGCATCATAAAGGCCCACAACACCCACCAAAATACAAGAAATTAACTATACACCAAAAGAGTCAGCAAAAAAGACAATAATAGTGTCTCAGAGTTTCGGGGAAGGGTGCAAAAAAAAAAAAATTCAAATAAGAAGTCTCAGCCAGCCATCAAGGGGGAACAAAAGGGAAAGCGGAAAGAGTCAGCACGGAGGGGTCTCTGCAAATGGTGAGGGGGGTGTCAGCAGGGGATGTCATCAGGGGGGTAAAGACTTCTGGAGGGGAATGGGGAAACAGCCATGCAGGGGAGGTATCTTCAGCCCGGAGTCCGAAAGTAGGGTTATCCAGCTCAGTCAGTGTCCAGGGAAAGAATAGGACACATGGCCCCCCTACATCTAGCATCCAGGAGCAAAATCGGAGTCGGTAGAGGCAAAGAATTAAAGTAGGGAGTAGGACCCACGTCCTCCTCGAGGAAATCCGGGGGGAGAAGGGCCCGCCATCTGCACAACCTCCAGGTAGCCCCGGCCTCTCCAGTCCCAGGACCATAGGACAGCGCCGAACCCCACCACAGTAGCCAGTCCGAAGTTGAATTTCATCATTCGGTTACCTTTCTCCAGCAATTCGGAGTTCTTTGAATAACCCTGTATATTTTTCTTAAAATTTGCAAATTCCATAAATTCTCCAAAAAGGTGTGTTTATTCTGACCATTCACTCTCAATTCTGTAATGTTATGCAGCAGCCAGTAGATGGCAGACTACCGCTACGTGAAACAGGACCCATTGAACATCCCGACTGCATTTATTTATATAGTATTTTACAGTTACAAGCGTTTATAAAGCGCCAACAAGTTCTGTAGCGCTGTACAATGGGCTAGACAGAATAACAATATACATACACATTACACACACAAAACAGGAGAGGGGACCCTGCTCAAGAGCTTACAATCTAAGAGGAGAGGGGTGAACCGCTACCGTTTAGGTTTATGCAATAAGCTGTTATTTGGAAAATCTGAAGAATATTCACTAAGCAGTTATTTGTGAGCTAAAATGTGCACTTGTCACCTATTTGGCCTTTTATTGAATAAACCCTCCGTCAGTATTTTATAAGGGTCTATTCACAAAGCACTGAAATTGCGGGCCCGGCCGTCATCCCATCCCACAGATATCCATGTTTACAGCGAAAACAGATGAGTGTAAAAACAAGGATTTGATGGGTCTTGACACCTTGGATCGGTTTCCACCCGGATGTCTCACTGATAAGTGATGTCAGCTTCTAAACAACGCGGTATTCTCTGAGACACAGTGAAGCACTGTGCATCAGGAATTCAGAGACTGAATCAAAGCAGCGTTCAGCATCCAAAAAGGAAATAAAACAGCCATACTGTGAAAAAATGAAGAAACAGAATTCCCAAAGAAAATAGATAAACGTCCTGGAGAATTCACACAGAACATCAGATCGTCAGTCATAAATATTATACATGTAATGGATCATTGTTTATGTTTATTTATTTATAAAGTATCTTACCAGGGAGGATACATTGAGATTTCTCTTGTTTTCCCTGTATTTCAAAGAAGAGGAAAACATTTGAAGAATTGTGATTTAAGGGGTTATTCAAAGTGTGCCGAATTTGCCACCGAATTGCACGAACAGTGAATTTCCCCACACGTTGCAATTTTGAGCCAATTCGGCGATTAAAAAAAAGCTGGCAATTCGCCAAATATTGGCGAATTGCCAGAGAAATATGGTGCAATTCGGCAGCAGCAAAATTCCCCACAGAGAACTAATGGTTAATCTATTCAGAGAACACTGAACAGCCCCGAGATGTCACTGAAATGCCCCGATTTTTGGTGGTTTCGTTCCAAAGGATTAATCAGGAGAATCCCATAGGTTTGAATGCAAAAAAAATTCCCCGTTTTTACTGAATATTTTTTTCAACCATTTAGTCTTTTCATTTGCAGCAAAAAAGTCTCTTTATTTATTTTCTTGATTGTTTTTGGGGGATTTTTCGCAATTTTTTCGGGGAAATTTTTAACTCTAATTTTTTTTTATATGGCATTTTTTTTTTCATTCTGTAACAGGCATTTTTATTATTGTTATTCATATTATTTCCAGGCATTTTCAAGCATAAGTATTTTTTTTAAAAAAATCCATTTTAAAAGTAGTGTTTTTTAAAAAAAATTACTTATTTACCCCTTTTCAGCGGCTAGTCGGCTTTTTTCAGCGGCGTTCAGCTGGGTTGGCTGCATTTGGCGGTCTGTTTGGCGGGTTGTCGGCTGCGTTCGGCAGGTTTGCAGGGGAGTATCGTCAGCTATGTTGAGCGGATAAATGCACAATCATTAAGGCCGGCGTCAGCGAACGCAGTGATCACACCCGCGTTGCCACACAGTTTAACGTCCATCAAAGCATAGAATCATGAGCAATAGAGACCCACACACAAAGTACGAGCGCACCAAACTGCGCATGCACAAAGCACGTGGCAAACGGACGCAAGTTAGGCAAGAACGTAAAACCGCTACCACGGACGCACAGAGTGCACCACGTCCACGCAGCGTTCTGTGTGAGTGATGAGATGTCAGACGCAGCGCATATGCGACGTCCAGCACCTTGACGCACACAATGGCTTTTCATATCCTTTTCAGATTGTTATAATTTTTCATATTATTTTTATTTCCCATAATTCCCTCTTTTTTTTCTACGTCCGTCAACAAAAAACGACCGTGTGGTGTCTACAGTATCTTCCGTCAGTACGTCCGTCCGTTATGCACGTACGCAGAGTGCGCTCAGACTGCGTTCGTCTGACGTTAGCCTTAATGCCAGCTTGTAGAAGGTGCTAAATCTTGCCTTGCGCCTCCCTGCGGTAATTAGCACAGTGGCGGAAGTACCAGGGTCGCAGCGGTCGCAGTTGCGACCGGGCCTGGCATTCCGCCACTGGAGGGGGCCCCAGCGCCGCCGCCAGATTCCGGCAATCAGCGCCGGAATCTGGGAGCTGCGCGCTGGCCGTCCCTCTCCCTACGCGAGCGGCCGCTGACATGCAGCTTGGCCGCTCACGTGGGAGAGAAACCACCTGACCAGCGCACGAGACCTCGCGCTGATCAGGTGGTTTACGGCGAGCGGCCAAGCTGCATGTTTCCAGCGGCCGCTCGCCAAGGAGGAGAAGACGCCGGCGGAGCCTGCCCTGGGCCTGGGGCCAGCAGAGCAGGTAAGAGCTGGACTGGGGGCAGTATATCCATGATGAGGAGCTGGGGGGGGGGCAGAGCTGGGGCAGTATATCCATGATGAGGAGCTGGGGGCAGAGCTGGGGCAGTATATCCATGAGCTGGGGGGCAGAGCTGGGGCAGTATATCCATGAGCTGGGGGGCAGAGCTGGGGCAGTATATCCATGAGCTGGGGGCAGAGCTGGGGCAGTATATCCATGAGCTGGGGGGGCAGAGCTGGGGCAGTATATCCATGAGCTGGGGGCAGAGCTGGGGCAGTATATCCATGAGCTGGGGGGCAGAGCTGGGGCAGTATATCCATGAGCTGGGGGCAGAGCTGGGGCAGTATATCCATGAGCTGGGGGCAGAGCTGGGGCAGTATATCCATGAGGAGCTGGGGGGCAGAGCTGGGGCAGTATATCCATGAGCTGGGGCAGAGCTGGGGCAGTATATCCATGTGCTGGGGCAGTATCCATGTGTTGGGGCAGTATATCCATGAGGAGCTGGGGGGGGGCAGAGCTGGGGCAGTATATCCATGAGCTGGAGCAGAGCTGGGGCAGTATATCCATGAGCTGGGGGCAGAGCTGGGGCAGTATATCCATGAGCTGGGGGCAGAGCTGGGGCAGTATATCCATGAGGAGCTGGGGGGGCAGAGCTGGGGCAGTATATCCATGAGCTGGGGCAGAGCTGGGGCAGTATATCCATGAGGAGCTGGGGGAGAAGAGCTGGGGCAGTATATCCATGAGCTGGGGGGCAGAGCTGGGGCATTATATCCATGAGCTGGGGGCAGAGCTGGGGCATTATATCCATGAGCTGGGGGGCAGAGCTGGGGCAGTATATCCATGAGCTGGGGGCAGAGCTGGGGCAGTATATCCATGAGGAGCTGGGGGGCAGAGCTGGGGCAGTATATCCATGAGCTGGGGGGCAGAGCTGGGGCAGTATATCCATGAGGAGCTGGGGGGCAGAGCTGGGGCAGTATATCCATGAGCTGGGGGGCAGAGCTGGGGCAGTATATCCATGAGGAGCTGGGGGGCAGAGCTGGGGCAGTATATCCATGAGCTGGGGGCAGAGCTGGGGCAGTATATCCATGAGGAGCTGGGGGGGCAGAGCTGGGGCAGTATATCCATGAGCTGGGGGGCAGAGCTGGGGCAGTATATCCATGAGGAGCTGGGGGGCAGAGCTGGGGCAGTATATCCATGAGCTGGAGCAGAGCTGGGGCAGTATATCCATGAGCTGGGGGGCAGAGCTAGGGCAGTATATCCATGAGGAGCTGGGGGGGCAGACCTGGGGCAGTATATCCATGAGCTGGGGGCAGAGCTGGGGCAGTATATCCATGAGGAGCTGGGGGGGCAGAGCTGGGGCAGTATATCCATGAGCTGGGGGCAGAGCTGGGGCAGTATATCCATGAGGAGCTGGGGGGGCAGAGCTGGGGCAGTATATCCATGAGCTGGGGCAGAGCTGGGGCAGTATATCCATGAGCTGGGGCAGAGCTGGGGCAGTATATCCATGAGGAGCTGGGGGGCAGAGCTGGGGCAGTATATCCATGAGCTGGGGGGCAGAGCTGGGGCAGTATATCCATGAGGAGCTGGGGGAGAAGAGCTGGGGCAGTATATCCATGAGCTGGGGCAGAGCTGGGGCATTATATCCATGAGCTGGGGGCAGAGCTGGGGCATATATCCATGAGCTGGGGGGCAGAGCTGGGGCAGTATATCCATGAGCTGGGGGGCAGAGCTGGGGCAGTATATCCATGAGGAGCTGGGGGGGGGCAGAGCTGGGGCAGTATATCCATGAGCTGGGGCAGAGCTGGGGCAGTATATCCATGAGAAGCTGGGGGGGCAGAGCTGGGGCAGTATATCCATGAGCTGGGGCAGAGCTGGGGCAGTATATCCATGAGCTGGGGGGCAGAGCTGGGGCAGTATATCCATGAGCTGGGGGCAGAGCTGGGGCAGTATATCCATGAGCTGGGGCAGTATATCCATGAGCTGGGGCAGAGCTGGGGCAGTATATCCATGAGCTGGGGGGCAGAGCTGGGGCAGTATATCCATGAGCTGGGGCAGTATATCCATGAGCTGGGGGCAGAGCTGGGGCAGTATATCCATGAGCTGGGGGGCAGAGCTGGGGCAGTATATCCATGAGCTGGGGGGCAGAGCTGGGGCAGTATATCCATGAGCTGGGGCAGTATCCATGTGTTGGGGCAGTATATCCATGAGCTGGGGCAGAGCTGGGGCAGTATATCCATGAGGAGCTGGGGGGCAGAGCTGGGGCAGTATATCCATGAGCTGGGGGGCAGAGCTGGGGCAGTATATCCATGTGCTGGGGCAGTATCCATGTGTTGGGGCAGTATATCCATGTGTTGGGGCAGTATTTCCATGAGCTGGGGGCAAAATATCCATGTATGAGCTGGGGCAATATATGTCCATGTGAGCTGGGGCAATATATGTCCATGTGAGCTGGGGGCAATATATATATCCATGTGAGCTGGGGCAATATATATATCCATGTGAGCTTGGGGCAATACTATCTTTATTATATTGCAGGAAAAAAAAAAGGTAAAAATATGGATCTTTTTTTGGGGGGTTGGGGGGGGGCCCTTCATGGATTCTTGCACCGGGGCCCTCAGGTTTCTAGTTACGCCACTGAATTAGCACTAGCACCTTGTATTACCTTACATATCCTAACGCTAATGACGGATTGCGTTATAATGTTAAGCATAGGATGCGCAAAGTACAGTAAACTCGCGCAATCACCGACGCGCTAAGTGATTTCTTACGGGATTAGCGTCAGGAAGGGAATATAGAGGGCATGTGTTAAAGTCAGTTATCCTGGCGATAATGTTTACGCATCCGAACGCTAACATCAGCGTCCACTAGGGAATAGTTACCAGATCGGCCATGTTTTCCTAGACACCTACGGTATTACAATTTCATGCACAGGGGAAAGTGCTGCCCTGCAACATGTATAATTCATACGCTGCAGGAAGGAAATCAAGGCAGGTCATCTGAGATTCCTTACCTGGAGGTTAGCATTTTTCATGCGCTGCCCATCAACATGAATAAATTATGTGTTCTGGAAAACATGGCCGATCTGTCAACGCTAGCCCTTAGGGCAGGGGTCTCAAACTCTGGCCCCCCTGATGTTTCTGAACTACAACTCCCATGATTCCCTGGCCATCTATTGCATTCAAAGCATTCTGGGACTTGTATGCAAAAACATCTGGGGGGGGGCGTAGGGTTTATAACAGAGAGATGAGCTACAACATGGATAAAGAGTGATTTATTTACTAATGCAAACATCATGGAGGGTGTGAGCTCCACCTTAGCTATAATTTTATTTTTCCTTCTAGCCAGGTTATTTTGCCCCCCCCCCCCCCCCCCCCAGAATCATATGACCCTCTGCTTAGTGAAGAAGACATCCCAGTGAGAGGCATCCACTGCTATCCAGCTGCCATGGGATGCAAACTGGGCTTTTGCCAGCAAGAAACATGGCCGCTCACCAAGGGTCACGTGAGGCTGCGAGGTCGCCTCCCCCTCACAGGCGCTGGTGAGCCTGGGTCACGTGCCTCCTCTCAGGCCTCCTCCCCTTGTTGCCTCGGTTGGAGGCCGCTCTGCCCCCCTCTCCTGGCAGTGACCGACCGTCTCAGCCATGATGGTAAGTAATGGCCGCAGGGGCCGTCTGGCTGTGTCTGAGGGCCCGGGGCTGCGGAGGTGGCTTCTGGCTAATACTCTGCTGTCTCTTCTTGTGTTGTTGCCCCGCAGGAAGGCCTGGACGATGGACCCGACTTCCTGTCAGAGGAGGACAGAGCTGTGAGTACCTGAGCCCCCCCCGGCCCCCCTTTACCCTGTGTCGGTACCTCTGTGGTGGCCCCCGCGGGGCTGTGATTGCTCTCATGCATCACGCAGGGCCCCTGTATCCCAGCCCTGGCCGTTATTCACCCCCTCCCTCTGTATGAAGCTGCTATCCTTGATGTTTTTGGGTCATTATGGGGGATTCTGTTTTCTTTGCTGAACAGGAGATGTAGAGAAGTTTACAAAAAAATATTTTATAAATCCCGTCTGGTAAGAGAAGCATTTTAGCAACAGAAACCATTTAAAGGGACACTGCTCCGCCTGATGACTTTATTTTAACCTCATACCGGTATCGTATCATATCAGCACTGGCGGGGGGGCGCACTAATTCCCGGGTGCTGCATCGGGCTGCTCCTCGTCACGCGTCATTGGCTGCAGGGGGACCTCTTGAGAACGTGTGCTGGCCGGTGGACGGGCCTGTCATGGCCCATAGATGCCAGCGTGCTATGCCGCCCTGCAGCGTACAGTCTCACCTGCCACGGGGACGGCATGGTACACTCAGCGGCGGTAAAAGGTCAAATGATCTGGATGTGAGGAGTGCTCTGCCGCGCATGCGCCGATCTGGTATCGCTGGGTGAAGTGGAGGAGTTTCCTCTACATACTTAGTGACCGCAGTAGCCAGGATTTTTGCATTTCCCATCTGCCGGTCGCTGGTGATGTCGGCACGGAGAGAGCCCGTCGCTGTCACCCTCTCTGAGCTCCCCTGCTACAGCGAGCGGCCTCAGAGGCAGGTGACGGATGTGTCTGCGCGTGCATATCCAATATACCTTTCTGAGCAGGCGCTATGGAAATCAGGTATGTGAAGTGTGCGAGTCCAGTAGCGTTGTGCAATTTACTGTTGCTGCGCCACGTAAGTTGCGCAGAAATGTTTCACGGACTTCAATGTTCGGGACCCCCCCCCCCCCGAGCTGAAGAGGAGCAGCGCTCAGCGTGGGAGGAAAGGAGTGAATTCACACAAAAATAAACGGAAGAGTCTGTCAACCCCCACTTAATTAAGGGGAAAAAAAAATGGAAATATTTCCAATACAGTATCCCTTTAAGTATTGTACACCTACAAGGGGTTAATCCTATTGTCCAGTCTTCAGGATACTGCTTTCTGCTCTATATTTTTGTTTACGGTTGGGGTTGGGAGCAAGTGATTTAAAGATACGGGGGGGGGCGCAAGTTTACAACACAAGATCACACAATGGTGCACCCAGTGACACACATAGAGTAGAATATCACACAATGGATGCGCCCAGTGACACACATAGAGGAGAATATCACACACAATGGATGCGCCCAGTGACACATAGAGGAGAATATCACACAATGGATGCACCCAGTGACACACATAGAGGAGAATATCACACAATGGATGCACCCAGTGACACACATAGAGGAGAATATCACACAATGGATGCGCCCAGTGACACACATAGAGGAGAATATCACACAATGGATGCGCCCAGTGACACACATAGAGGAGAATATCACACAATGGATGCGCCCAGTGACACACATAGAGGAGAATATCACACAATGGATGCACCCAGTGACACACATAGAGGAGAATATCACACAATGGATGCGCCCAGTGACACACATAGAGGAGAATATCACACAATGGATGCGCCCAGTGACACACATAGAGGAGAATATCACACAATGGATGCGCCCAGTGACACACATAGAGGAGAATATCACACAATGATGCGCCCATGACACACATAGAGGAGAATATCACACAATGGATGCGCCCAGTGACACACAGAGGAGAATATCACACAATGGATGCGCCCAGTGACACACATAGAGGAGAATATCACACAATGGATGCGCCCAGTGACACACATAGAGGAGAATATCACACAATGGATGCGCCCAGTGACAACATAGAGAGAATATCACACAATGGATGCGCCCAGTGACACACATAGGGGAGAATATCACACAATGGATGCGCCCAGTGACACACATAGGGGAGAATATCACACAATGGATGCGCCCAGTGACACACATAGGGGAGAATATCACACAATGGATGCGCCCAGTGACACACAGAGAATCGTGTTCCCTTAATTTCACAGGGAAGGAAGACTTTTATAACGACTGTGCTTATTCGTTTCTCAACAGCTTTAGCGAGAGAGTATAACGCACTAGAGAACCCACTTGACTGTGACCTGCAAGCTGCGTTACTGTTACAAAGCATCAAAAAGTCGACGTGGCCTCTGAGACGAGCCCAGGGGCCCCAGTTGTGGACGAACCTTTACTCCCTTACTGGACCTACATGTTGCTCTTAAGTCAAGTCCCACGTGGACATGAGAGCAGGACCTGTCAGTACTGCTATATATATCTACAGTCATGGCCGAAATTGTTGGCACCCCAGACATTTTTCCAGAAAATCAAGTATTTCTCACAGAAAAGTAATGCAGTAACACATGTTTTGCTATACACACGTTTATTCCCTTTGTGTGTATTGGAACAAAACAAAAAAGGGAGGAAAAAAGCAAATTGGACATAATGTCACACAAAACTCCAAAAATGGTCTGGACAAAATTCTTGGCACCCTTTCAAAATTGTGGATAAATAAGATTGTTTCAAGCATGTGATGCTCCTGTAAACTCACCTGGAGCAAGTAACAGGTGTGGGCAATATAAAAAACACACCTGAAAGCCGATAAAAAGGAGAAAAGTTCACTTAGTCTTTGCATTGTGTGTCTGTGTGTGCCACACTAAGCATGGACAACAGAAAGAGGAGAAGAGAACTGTCTGAGGACTTGAGAACCAAAATTGTGGAAAAATATCAACAATCTCAAGGTTACAAGTCCAACTCCAGAGATCTAGATTTTCCTTTGTCCACAGTGCGCAACATTATCAAGAAGTTTGCAAGCCATGGCACTGTAGCTAATCTCTCTGTGGGTGGACGGAAGAGAAAAATTTATGAAAGGTTGCAACGCAGGATAGTCCGGATGGTGGATAAGCGCCCCAAAACAAGTTCCAAAGAAATTCAAGCTGTCCTGCAGGCTCAGGGAGCATCAGTGTCAGCGTGAACTATCCGTCGACATGTAAATGAAATGAAACGCCATGGCAGGAGACCCAGGAGGACCCCACTGCTGACACAGAGACCTAAAAAAGCAAGACGACAGTTTGCCAAAATGTACTTGAGTAAGCCAAAATCCTTCTGGGAAAACGTGTTGTGGACAGATGAGACAGAGAGCTTTTTGGCAAAGCACATCATTCTGTTTACCGAAAACGGAATGAGGCCTACAAAGAAAAGAACACAGTACCTACAGTGAAATATGGTGGAGGTTCAATGATGTTTTGGGGTTGTTTTGCGGCCTCTGACACTGGGTGCCTTGAATGTGTGCAAGGCATCATGAAATCTGAGGATTACCAAAGGATTTTGGGTCGCACTGTAGAGCCCAGTGTCAGAAAGCTGGGTTTGCGTCCGAGATCTTGGGTCTTCCAGCAGGACAATGACCACAAACATACGTCAAAAAGCACCCAGAAGTGGATAACAAAGCGCTGGAGAGTTCTGAAGTGGCCAGCAATGAGTCTAGATCTAAATCCCATTGAACACCTGTGGAGAGATCTTAAAATTGCTGTTGGGAAAAGGCGCCCTTCCAATAAGAGACCTGGAGCAGTTTGTAAAGGAAGACTGGTCCAAAATTCCAGCTGAGAGGTGTAAGAAGCTTATTGATGGTTATAGGAAGCCACTGATTTCAGTTATTTTTTCCAAAGGGTGTACAACCAAATATTAAAGGAACACTCCACTCAAAAATCACCTCCCCCCCCCCCCCCCCCGTTTTTTATCCTAACCTATCCCTATTCCCTTAATAAATCTTTATTTTTTATTTTTTTACTTGTAACTGTAGTACTTACCCTAAAATCCTCTTGTTTCCAGCGGTGTTTTTTTTTTTTTTTATACTCCCCTCCCTCCTCTTCCGCTCCTTCTTGCATTGAAGTTGCCTTCTGGTTTACGTGAGAAGCGCGCATGCGCGCCTCTCACGTAAGCCAGCCAATCGGCAGGCTCCCTCCCGGCTCCCTCTGAGGATTAGTGTTGCGCGCAAGAGGATGCGCGCAACACTAATCCTCAGAGGGAGCCGCCAGCTTCTGCGGTGAGTTAGAGACATCATCGCGCTGAAAGCGCGATGACGTCTCCTACTCGGCAAAAGTCGGCAGAAGCGGGAAATATGATTCCCGCTCTGCTGACTGACAGCTGGGAGGGCGGAGTAAAGTCCTCCGCCTCTCTCAGCTGTTTTCAGCCTTTCCTGAAGATCGGCTGAGCGGAGGGAGGGGGGTCAGGCAAGGGAATACTCCGGGCATCATGACCACCTAAAATAGCTTAGGTGGTCATGTTGCCTAGAGTGTCCCTTTTAAGTTAAGCGTGCCAATAATTTTGTCAAGCCCATTTTTGGAGTTTTGTGTGACATTATGTCCAATTTGCTTTTTTTCCTCCCTTTTTTTGTTTTGTTCCCATACACACAAAGGGAATAAACGTGTATAGCAAAACATGTGTTACTGCAATACTTTTCTGTGAGAAATACTTGATTTTCTGGAAAAATGTCTGGGGTGCCAACATTTTCGGCCATGACTGTATATCGTTTTAAGTTTCAGGCCAATTTGTTTTAAGTGATTATAGGCCAGTGTCACTTATTCACGTGGTTGGTGCACAGCGTTTTTCAATTCTTTGTTCACTCGATCACGTTGAAACAGATTGCATTATAAGCACAGGTCTTTTATATGGGTGCTATACATCTTTATTCAAATGCAAGATGTTGTAGCGATGTTTCCATGCCGTGCTGAGGCTTTCCATCACTACGTCCACCTTCAATGATCTCACTGGGGGAGAAAATAGAAAGTGACTCCAGGAGCAGCTTCCTCAGTCACAGCTGCTCTGCACTTGGTCTCCTGCGCCTCGCCGCCGTCTCAATCCCGTTCCTGTGAGATCTTCAGGCGTGTCATCACTGTTCACTACAGTGAGATTGATTATTTCAGGGCTTCCACTTTCTGAGGCTTCCTTCAGGTCACCAGGTGATGTCTGTGGATCCTGCAGGAAAAACAAAATCTAGTGGAGTTTTATCATTTGTGGGAAAACGAAGATCTGTCACATCAGGGAGGCATTATAGCTGAAGACAAGGAATTGGATTGAATGTTCTCACTTACCTGAAGATTTGTGTGTCCGAACCATGGCAGCATTGGTTCCATGTGTGCTTCACTCGAGGTACCTGGCAAGTCTTACAGTGTTGTCCGCTACCATCCTGGTTGCGTTCAGTAACGTCTTCAATGCGCATCAACAGAATTTGGTACCTGTTCTCATCAGCCAGCTGGTAGTGTCACAGCGGGCAGCGGAGTTTTTTCTCCAACCAGCTGATGAGGCATGGGCTGTGGAACATGTGGCTGCATGGAAGAGCTGTTAGGGGTTCCCCAGATTCGTAGTCCATTAAACATATGGAGCAGTTGTTTGTGGGTCATCTTCAACCACGATGCGCGTTTGTGCTCTCAAAAATTGTACCCGTTCAGTGGGATTGAAGTACCCAATGTCTATCTGGTTTGGGACAGGGGTTGGGAAGGGTGAGCTGCTTCTGGACTGGTTTTCTGTCCTCAAGCCCACTGGTGTGTTGTTGGGGCTTTCCCTCACTCTCTGACCGATCTCACCAGGTAATAGAGGGGAGAGCGACTTCTTAACCGGTTTTGCTCCGTCTTTGCTCTCTGCCCACGTCTCATCGTGTGTGGTCTTCTCACTCTCATTCCTGTATCTTCGTCCTCACTGTCCTCTCTGTTGAGGTCGTCGATCTCGGGTTTTTGTTTTCTGGGGCATTTTCAACTATCCGAAGCTCTTCACTGTCTGACAGATCATCCAACACATGTGAATGGTACCATCAAGGGATTCTGCAGGAAAACCACATCCAATTATAGCAGCATCGTATTCTTTAATGTGAATATAGAGATCGACATATAGCGCGGTTTTATAGGCAAGGTAGCCAAAGCAACAGAGTATGTATTATTATAGGATTTCCGTTTGTTCTCCTGAACCTGAAGAGTCTTCGAGTGGTGTATTCAACCTTAGCTGACACGTCGCGCCGGCATCCACCTTTCATGCAAGATGTTTAGTTATAGAGAATGTGCGAATTGTCCTGAAGTATCGCAATCTATAGAAAGCATCAGATACAGTCTATGGAAATCTCCTCTAGCTGACGTCTGCTGATGAAGAAACCTCTTGGTGTCTGCACAGGCCTTTCGCTCATGATGTTGCTTTGTGCTGCCGTTTTGACTTGGAAGTCTGGTTAAACCTCAGCTTGGTTTTTATATCGCTAAAATTTGCAATTTGTTTTCAAAGGAGTCTTAACAAAAGGGTTGACTTGTTTCCAGACGGATTCCGCTCGACGTGACGCCTCCCAGCATTCCTGATCACAGCCAATGAAATGCTTCCCGTAGAAAACAACCGAGAACACACACAAAAAAAATCACATGCGCTCGTATTGATCAAAGTCATGGCAAATAAAACGTTTCTTAAATCCACGAGCGAGCAATTTTTGGAGTGTCTGTGTTTATATAATATATATATTAGGCCGTGTTAGTCCAGATGCCAAAATCACGAATATAGCAGTACATAGTGATGCCTTTTTGTTATTGGACTAATGTTACATTTAAAAGACACGCTTTTGAGAGGATTCCTCTCTTCTTCAGGTCTGGGATCATTTTTAAGCGAAATCCTAGAATTGAACCACAGAGCGTCAAACAGAAGGGGGGGGGGGTAATGGTATTTGACACTCCCCTCCCCCCCCTTCTGCTTGGCTCTCTGTGGTTCAATTCTATGATTTTGCTTAATATAGCTTCAACTATATTCATTCGGTTGTTGCACAGATGTAAAGGATTGCTTTCTTTTCCCGCACGTGGTCATGCATAGTCGTGGCAGGAAGCTACAATATTTAAGGGGGGGGGACAAGGTTCGAGGCTTCCTGGTCGTTTTCTCAGGTGCCCTTACAACCAAATAAAGGAACAGTTTGCGTCAAACGGGTTTGTTGGAAATAGGAGCAGGGTTTTATTAGAAAATGCTGTGTTACGGTCCATTCCAAGGACCTTTTATGAGGTCACATGTTCTTTTGTTTGCCTGTAATGATACAGGGGGCCGACTATGATGGACCTTAACGCACGCACTCTTGGTGACGTATACTATCATGTGCCTCCCTTTTTTTTTTTATTTATTTTTTTAAATCTCATGTGTCCAGGCACCCCAGGGTTTATATAGCCCTACGTTACACAATGTGAACTGGACTCTATTCCATGCCTAGTTTAAGCTTCATTTGAGCTCTGGTGAATTGAGCAACTCCATAGCCTTTAAAGGCCGTGGTCAAGTTTTTCACTCTTGTATTTCTTCATAGTCTTAGATTAGTACGTGTTAAAGACTTTCTGGGAACGGCTTTATATGTTCTCATAGTGTAAAGGGAGACTATATGGTTAGAACGGTGGTGGAGATGAACGGGTTAAACGTTAACCACTCCCTACCCCCCCTTAGAAACCCTCCCATTTTAAGTCTTTAGATACCAGGCGATTAATAAAATTATTTAATGTCGGGCTCCCGTCTGGTCAACCAGACACAATTTGCTGCCAGCGTACTGCAAGCGCTGCATGTAACTGGACCACGGGACAAAATTGACGTCCAGCGCATGTCGGCTCTGCCCTGCCAAATGCTTTGACGAACTACTTTCCAGTTTAAAAAAAAAAAAGTAGATTCCTGTTTCCGTAACGGTAGAAGTGAGGTTGACGCTAAACTTGAACTGATCCTGAATATCGTAAGGAACAAAATCTCTGAGTTCTTGGTTCCCGGTTCTTGGTTCCCGGTTCTTGGTTCCCGGTTCTTGGTTCCCTGGAACCAAGGATGAGAAAAAAATCAGATTCCAGAAGGAAAAACCTAAAGAGAAATGCAAAGGTCAAGGAGTGTATAAAAAACAAACGTACAGGAACAAGTATAATGAATGTGAATAAAATGTACACTTACCTCTGTAACAGAAAATGGAGATATTAGGGAATTATTCAGTGACTGCCTCAGACGTAACCACATCTTCATTCTCCTCAGCTTGTGGCCATTCAAGCTGCTGTCTGCTGGTCCGTTTTGATTGCGGGTCTGTTGCTGTTTCCTAGAGGTTCCTCTATGGAAGGCTTGTGTAATGTGTTAATGTCGTTGCTTCTGAATGGTACATTTTTTGACTATCCTCAATCGTCATTGGCGAAGAGACCGTTGGAGCCCATTGAGAGAAATGTAAAGTGTAAAGCACTAAAAGATATCATATACTGTACTTGCTCCTTATTTTAGACTCCTAAATCCTTTTATAAAATAAAATTTTTGCTTTGCTATTCAGTCCCTATTGGCCTCCCTTAAAACTTCTGATAACAGTATCTGAAGGATTGCCCAGGTTACAATCTATCCACACTTGTTTACTCTGGCTTTCTTCACCCAGTGGAATGATTGCTATGATAGGGGCCACAAGTTAGACTGCTGGTGTATTCTAGTTAGATCTAAACACAACTATTCAAATAATGACAATTGCACACAAAGGTGTGTGTGTGATATGATACTTGGTTCCAGCTAAACAACATGGTCCTCTAGGGTATAAACAGCCGCAGACTTGAAGTTGTGCAAATGAGTTCTTTTTATTCCATCATGAACAAACGCCACACTTGGCTTTGAATCACTATTGCAGGTGATTAAACAAACAACTCCAAACCAAATCCTAGCTCAAATTAGAGCATTTACTACCCCTAAAGCGATCCTGACTATCCAGGTAACATAATCTAATAAAAGAAAATCACAGCATTTCCTAGAAATGTTACAGCTCCCTGCCCTTCCCTCAGCAGTCTGATTAAATCACTTCTGTCCAGGAGTCAGCAGCCTGAGAATTTACCTGTTAATTAATTGGCAACAAGTGAGTGAGAGGATAGAGGCCATGCAGGATTCTGGATACTAAATGGCTTCCCTCAATTACTCTCCCAGACAGTGTTACCCAACCCAAGCACTCTGTCACTAATGTATACAGTCGGGTCCAGAAATATTGGGACGTCGACACAATTCTAACATCTTTGGCTCTATACACCACCACAATGGAGTTGGAATGAAACAAACACAATGTGCTTTAACTGCAGACTGTCAGCTTTAATTTGAGGGTATGTACATCCAACTCAGGTGAACGGTGTAGGACTTACAGCAGTTTGCAGATGTGCCTCCCACTTGTTAAGGGACCAAAAGTAATGGGACAGAATAATAATCATAAATCAAACTTTCCCTTCTTAATACTTGGTTGCAAATCCTTTGCAGTCAATCACAGCCTGAAGTCTGGAACGCATAGACATCACCAGACGCTGGGTTTCATCCCTGGTGTTGCTCTGCCAGGCCTCTACTGCAACGGTCTTCAGTTCCTGCTGGTTCTTGGGGCATTTTGCCTTCAGTTTTGTCTTCAGCAAGTGAAATGCTTGCTCAATGGGATTCAGGTCAGGTGATTGACTTGGCCATTGCATAACATTCCACTTCTGTCCCTTCAAAAACTCTTTGGTTGCTTTTGCAGTATGCTTTGGATCATTGTCCATCTGCACTGTGAAGCGCCGTCCAATGAGTTCTGCAGCATTTGGCTGAATGTGAATTGTAAATTTACAATCTAGAAGGGTTGGCGGTGGAAACAGGAGGAGAGGACTGCAAGGCGAGAGCAATGCAAGCCCCAGCGAGATCTAATTACAGCTTGTTAGTGGTAGTGTCCCTTTGACCTGGGATTATTATTTTTTCGTATTTCTCAAAGTTGCGCGTGTATGTGTGTATCTTTATTTCTATGTTTTATGAGCTATTATTTTTTTTCCTTTTTAGCCCAGAGCAATTAATGTAGACCTGCAGCCAGATGCCACTCTTCAAGTTGACATATCCGATGCATTGAGTGAGAGGGATAAAGTTAAATTTACAGTGCATACAAAGGTGAGTCCAATTACAAGTTTGCATACAGTGCCATTTCAAGCACCTATAGGTCCCCGCGCAGTGTGACTCGTTCAAGGGGCATGTATAGAATGCACGAACACACCCAACATAGAGATGTGTGGCCTGGGAAATACACACCTCCGGGCATGGGAGTGTCATCTCGTTATAACCATACAATTGTGGTATATTGTATTTTGCCGAGACAAGTCTTTCTTTCACGTTCAGGCATTTATAAAAGCACGAGATAGGTCGCATCCTGTAGCGAGACATCTCAAAGACAGGATAGAACCCAGGAACAGCACATCTCTAGCAAAAGAAATGCACAGGTAGCAGAGAAGGGGTGAGGGGGGGGGGATAAGCAATTCTGAAGTCCTCATTGGCAGTCCTGGGCATCTACAGCTTGACTAAGTGTGGATCAAAGCTGTAAAGGCATCCATTTGGCAATGCTGACGTTTATAACGCAGTACCTTGGAGAGCCGAGGAGTGTCCATACACGGCCAATCCATGACTAATGCCAAACGAGCCGTCAGTACCGTCTTCGAGAGGACCATGTTTTTTTCTTGGTCAGTGCGTCAATGGGTATAGCCAACAATAATATGCTTGGTTCTCTAGGTACAGGTTTACCAAAGATATTTTCAGAGAGCTCTCCTCCTCTAAAAAGGTGGCAACCTTTTGGGCATTGCCACCACATGTGGTAAAATGTACTTTTTTTTTTTTTTCTTAAGCCCAAAGAGCTGTCGGTAATCCATTCAAGGTGGTCGGGATGGAGTGGTATACCATTACATAGGCCTGTTCTTGCATAGTTAAACAAGCAGAGGCCCTCCTGGTGGACTCCCATATGTCATGCCAGTCCTCGTAATTCAGAGGGGATCCCAGGCCAAATTCCAAGGAAAATACATGGCAATTCATCCCCTTAAAGCTGGCCGTCCACTGGGTCCATATTTGTGCGATGTTGCAATCATGCGATATTGTCTGAAGTCGTCTGACCTATCCCATAACATGGAGGGGGAGTCAGCCCTCTTCCACTGCATCCAACCACCATCTGACGACTTCAGGCGATTTTTGCAACAACAGAATAGTGATCTTTCCAAAGTGAAGGAGATTTTGTCAGATGAAATCGGATGATCTGGTACAATTTACATGAAAGAAAGATGAATCGCACAGTTAAACCTCTGTGCTGCAGCAGAAAAATTTCCCCATAGAGAAGTGATTCTGTTCAACAGCCCATAGGATTCAAACTCATTATTTTTTATTCACCAGTTTTTTTTCATTCGCAGCAAAAAAGCCTTTTATTTTTTTTCCTTTGGGCGAAATTGTTTAATTTTTTTTTTTTAAAAAAAAAAGGATTTTCCCTTGCTGAACGCCCCCCCCCCCTTCCCACTTCAGGCCAGCTGCATTCAGTGTTGCTGTCCCTGGTGCTGAAAGCTATTTCAGCACCAGTGACAGGGTCAATCCCCCCACTCCCCTCCAGCAGCCTTCAGCAAGTTTTTATTTTTGTAGCTTCGGCTGCTCTGGACGGGGGTTGTCCTTGGATTTTCAGCACCAAGGACAGCCCCCGTCCAGAGCAGCCAAAGCTACAAAATTCTGTTTCAGCACCAAAGACAGGTTTATTTTCTCCCCGCCCTGCAGCGGATCTCCCAACCCCCTCCCCCCGCAACAGTTTTTTTTTTTTTTCGTTGGCATGTCTGTCGGTCGACCTGGGTCGTCCAGACGTTTCCAGTGGACAGCCTTGATTGGCCAACGGCGTTGTCTGTAGTCGGAAGACTATGTCGGTCATCAGACTGCAGTTCCAGTGGACGGCTAAAGTGCAATATGTGTAGACTATTTTCAATCTTGCAATAGATCTCTGTAGGCTTCTCTGCACTTTTCATAGACTCTGATTTTGATGTTTAATTCAGTTATCGCAGCTGGGAGATAAACGCTGAGACCTGGCTGTCATGTACAATGTGCCACATATAAAATCTGGTTATTCTGGTTTGAAACCTGTGCGTGGTACATTTAATGTGTTTGCACTTCAGTTTCCTGCCTCCTTTTTTATTCATAACATTTTCCAGAATTCTTCTCTTCCTTTTTCCTCTTTCCAGACCCGTTTCCTCCTCTCACTAGCCGGCAGCTTGGTTATCAGCTAGTGTTAGAGACGGGTTTGAGACCTTGTGCTTGTCCAAAAATCTGTCTTGAGCAGAAAATACAGGAAATATAGCAAGAGATTTGGCAATTCACGTTAAAGCGTTTCCACTTTTTAAAGTACAGATTTCCAGTGGTTGTACCAATAGAAGAGGTTTTAAAATCCAACCAAACGGCTGCCTTTTCTTCATAATGTAACAGACGGCGGAGGTCGTCCTGCAGACACGTTGCATAGTAAATTACAGATACTGGAAGGATGAATTGTGCACAAAAAAACGGTTAAAGGGCCACTACCACCAAAATAAAATGTCCTTATTGTGTTTATTTCATGTTGCTGATATCTTAGAGAAAAACAAAGCACAGATGTAGAAAAAACGATTTTGCGTCTATTCAGCCCACTTCATGTATAAAACATAACAAGAAAAAATGTTGTCATTTGCTCCTATAACTCCATGTGAAATGAAACAGGTTTTTGTTTACTTGAATGGCCATTAAAGTGTGTAAGCTCCCTTGCCTCGTCACGTCACCTCTGGTTAGGTCGGTTCTAACCTAATGAAACCAAAAGCTGCTTTCTAAGCGACTACATGCTGCTGAAAATATTTTAGATGTCACTTTGTGCATCTCCTTATGTGATATTTTGTGTTGTAAACTACCCCTCCCCACTGTACCTTTTGCGGCACTTGCTCCTCACTATGGGGCATTGGGCAAAGAATAGAGTCAGATCTTTGGAAAACCGATCCATAATATTGTGCGTGTGTGTGATGTATGCAAATGGCATCACCAGAGGGGATAATTCAGTGCTGGAAGCCCATTATCAGATTTCACCCAGCTTCCATCTCTTAGGTAACCTAGACCACAAAATAAGAAAATACGTAAAAGGAGATGGTAAGCCCCCACAATATGTACCACCACCAGAACCCCAATGCTAGACCAAAGAAAGACCATATTGTATACATATCTGGTCAGCGCAAATTCAATTGCCGTCAGAGTTCAGATGTCTCTCGGAAATATACAATCCACGTATGGGTATATGTAAAAAAAGCAAAATTATACATATAATGGTGCAGTATAACAGGTTCGTTCCACTCACAAATCTAGAGCCCTAGCTCTGGCTCTGAGTGGATCATCAGATCTGGGAAATTTCCATAACCTCTTCAAAGTATCCCACACCTTGTTGGAGTGGTGTCTCACAGCAGCAGTATGGTGTAGGAGAGAAGAGATGGAAAAAACTCCTTGTGCAGATCCAGACATTGGGTATATGATCTTTTGACAATTATCGAACTTACCCTTGGTGGAGCTTCCAAAGCTCTAGGGCAGACGCGCATGGATTTTTTTATGTCCGGCAAATCCAAAAAAAGCCACCCTAGGAACTGGAACTTGATCTCTTTCATTTTTTTTTTTATTTAAAACCGAATAAAAATGTAAATAAAACCTAATCAAGTATCCAGAACGCGTTGTGACACCACTCCATCCTACCCTTGTGTACGTGTTGAGGATGAGCCGTCTGTCTTAATCATGTGTTTTTTTTTTTTTTTTTATGTTGTCAGAGCACACTACCAAACTTCAAGCAAAACGAGTTTTCTGTGGTCCGGCAGCATGAGGAGTTCATATGGCTCCACGACTCATTTGTGGAAAACGAGGACTATGCGGGGTATATTGTAAGTACCACCAGCACTCGCTCCTTCTCCAGGTAATCAAGAGCCTTGTGGGACGTGTGTAAAAGGCCCGCTGTGTCTACGCTGCACTGATACATATCCAGTGTCTGTCCCGTAGGCCTCAGAAATGATTGTTCGCATCTTTCATTCTCTTGCCAGAGGGATGTCATTTTGCTGATTAGCCAATCCTTTTCAGAGTGGTCGCATTTGTTTTAATCCTTGTTATTTTCGAATTATTGTCAATATTAAAAAGTTTGCTGTGATGAATCCTTTACAATTACATGTAAATGTATTAGGCAAAACTAGAGATGGGAAGGCCTGGAAAAAAACCCAGAAAAATTGTGTTAATCTTTTTTGTCTTCCGAAGCCATCATTATTATTATTTATTTAATAAAAAATGTTCTCAATTTTTTTTCCAAAACACCCAAAAGTGCGTAATATTTTCTTTTACAATGATAAATAATGATATGGTATTAAATCAATATAGCTTTTTAATGAAAGACATCTGAGACTTTAAAGTCTTAAATCATTACAAGTTCTCTCAGCTAAAGACGAGCAAATCCTGGAATACAGTTCAAGTAACACGTCTCGATGCAATACTCAGACAACACAAATATGCATTTCAGTCTCTAGGGGGCACTGCAGGGAAAAGGTTTTAGTTTAGCATGATTGTGCGCTCCATCTTCTACCTCCTACATTGGTTTGTTGGGATACAGTTGATGATAGTTTCTGTCTTCTAAGTCACAAAAGTAAATAGAGGGGGGTCTGGTGAGGAAACAAATTTTGGATTGAACCAATATCATAGTCAAGAAAAGAAAAAAGAGAAAGCTAAATGCCAAACAATTGGGTTTAGCCCCTACACCAGGTACAATAAACAAATAGGATAAATTATATGTATATAGAAATACAATAACTTTAAGGGTTAGACCAGTGATGGAGAACCTATTGCACGCGTGCCCCTGATGGCACGCGGGGCAGACTGTGTCAGCACACGAGCCATAGGCTTGCCTCGGTATCTAGGCCCCTCCGAGTGCTCGTCTTTCTTTGAGCAGCAGCCGGCAAAGGATGTAGCTCGCCTGGGAGCCACCAGCCGAGATCTCGTGAACTCTAGGATCTTACGAGACTGCGGCTTGTGCGTGGTTGCCAGGCGAGCGGCCGGTCTACCTCCTTTGCCGGCGGCCGCTCATAGACAGACGAGCACTCGGAGGGGCCTGGGTACCGAGGCAAGCCTATGGCTCGCGTGCCGACAGTCTGTCCCCCTTGCCATCGGTGGCACGCGTGCAATAGGTTCGCCATCACTGGTCTAACCCTTAATAAAGTTATTGTATTTCTATATACATATAATTTATCCTATTTGTTTATTGTACCTGGTTTAGGGGCTAAACCCAAATTGTTTGGCGTTTAGCTTTCTCTTTTTTTTTCTTCACTATGATATTGGTTCAGTCCAAAGAAACCAGGAGTCTGGCAGAGGAGACCGATTTAGGACAAGGTGAGCTGGGGGCAATATATACAAATGTGAGCTGGGGGCAATATATCCATCTTCTTATACTGTATAAGCGAGACCTCAATTACTGCAAATGTTTACCTTGACCTTTTTTGATGATACGCGGCACCACAACTACATGACCTTTAACCAACCATCGTTTTCCAGCAAGATGCTGCAGCACCACATTGGGGACTGCATGTTCCTAAATGAAACATTTCCAGAGCTGTGGATTGAAAGGGGTGGCCCATGGCCCAATTCCCTGGTCACCTCGTTCACTAGATATCACTCCCCTCCACTTCTTTCTATGGGGTTATGTTAAAGATATGGTGTATGGAACAAAGGGACATCACTAATCTAAAGCAGAGGATCACTGAGGCCACCATTGACGAGGGAATGCTGCAGCCAACATGGCAAGAAATTCAGTACCGTCTTGATGTGCTTCGTGCAACTAATGGTGCCCATATAGAGGTGTATAAAATGAGGCAAAAAACCTAAAATATATACGTCTCATTTTGTAATAATTTTCACTTATCTGTCTTTTCATTTGCCTTTGTAATAAATTTCTTAAATTGTAAAGAGACTTTATGGACACCGTGTGTAACAGGTTTTGCTGCTTTCTTTAGTTCTCCAGTGATTCTGTAGCAGAATGTTTCTGTTCCTCACAGCGGGACTTTGAAGGCCTCCATGCATTCATTTGCTAAACGCCACAGTGTCTTTGACTTGTGTGCTTCACTGCGAAGCTCTGTTTTCTTAAAACCCAGGCGTCCTGTCTCTGGGTTCACGTTAATGCAGTTCCTGAGTTGATGATTGTTAAAGGCTTTCTAGTCAAATATTATCTCCTTGTGACTTTGCCCCATCTTGGACTTTCTCAATGTAAATGTCACCGCTAGTCCTCACACGACAAGTACCATTTAAAGTAAAGTCAGATTTGTTTTTCACAAAGTCTCCTGACCTCAAATCACACTTTTTTATTGTCTCCTGATAGATCCCACCAGCACCACCAAGACCAGATTTTGATGCTTCTAGAGAGAAGCTACAGAAGCTCGGCGAGGGGGAAGGATCAATGACGAAGGAGGAGTTCACTAAAATGAAGCAGGAACTCGAGGCGTATGTACACGATTTATTTTCTTACTGTTGTTTTTTTTTATATATATATATATATATATACTCATTGAGAAAATAAATATTTTGGTGTAAAGAAAATACATTGCTCCTGTTAAAAATTGCATATTATTATTCTAAAATGTTTTTGATGCATTATGAAATGATCTGAAGAGTTTGGAATTGTCTCCAGCTCCTCCAGCATCATTTACGGAAATGCAAGTGTCTGTGCGTCCGTACTGACGTGCCTTCCGACACCTGTTGCAGTGTTGAGTCGTTTCAGCTGGACCGGCCACACGCTGTAGCGCGCGCACGAATTGCGGGCGTGCTGAAAGCCTTGAAAACAATGGAGGAGACTCAATGGCGCTAAAATATGTTCATGAATTCAATAGTGGACAGGTGCTGCTCAATAACACTTTGTAAACCCTTTACAATAGTCAAATAGAAAAAATGGGTATTAAACCCAGTGTGAGCGCACTTAACTTTCAAGAGTGGATCTTTCAGCAATAATCCTGGGAGATCTTGGTGCCAGAATCAGAGTGAATAGTGAATAGACCTAATGTTAAGAAATAGAGACAACTCCATGGTGCAAAATAAGGTTTGACATAAATAAATAGTTGGCAAATTATGATGTGCTGAAAGCCTTCCCTGTCAAAACAGTAAGACTCGCATTTGGGGCTGCAAAGTGCGATCCTCCATAGTGGGATCTCGCCTTGCAGCGCTGAGCGCATGACCTGCAAGGTGGCCAGATGGGCGTCAGAGTGGAAGGAACGTCCGCTCTCGTGGACGTTCCTTCCGCTCTGAAAAACACTCGTCTGACACTGGTCTTCGAAATGTCGTGAGATGCAAATTTCCCTTTGGGTAGAGCGTAAATGATTACGGTTTACATTTTGAAAGCCAGTTAAAGGGACACTCTCCCTCTGGACGTCACAGTGGAGGTTCCCCCTGCCTTGAAAGCTGTCGATCAGTTTCTATTGTACAGGACTCTGGGTAGGGGGTTATAGGAGCACAAAATATACTATTGTACAAATAGCAACCGGTTGTAAAGGGATACACTAAGGTGGAAATAAGAATGGGGGGGCTTTTGGTAAAAGAAAAAAGGCAGGGGCTATTCAATTTACAAATCAAAGCGTGTTTTAATATATGAAGCTGTATTCACGGCGGCTTTTATGTTTTCCGTACACTGAATTTCCTTTTCTTTGGCCAGCCGTGCACACAGCATCTAACGCTGCCTGTTCATTTCAGGGAGTATCTGGCAATATTCAAGAAAACCGTAGCGATGCATGAAGTCTTTCTGTGCCGTGTGGCAGCTCATCCTATTCTTCGGAAGGACTTAAATTTCCATGTCTTTCTGGAGTACAATCAGGACGTAAGTAAATGAGGTGGTTTCGGCCTTGCGGTTACCAACACGGCGAAGATGAATAATTATGTTTGTATTTTTTTTAGTTAAGCGTCCGAGGAAAGAACAAAAAAGAGAAGTTAGAAGACTTCTTTAAGAGCGTAGTCAAATCAGCTGATGGCGTTATCGTCTCGGGCACAAAGGTAAGATATATTTGAACTGCTTATGGTACGTTTATTTGTTTTCTAGGAAATTATTGGGGGGGGGGTGGTGGTATTCACAATTTGCCATTCTTGCAAACAGTGGTGAAAATCATTGGCAGTTCCCAAAAAGGAAAATTCAAACTGCAGCAGGAGAAGCTTCATCAGTGAATCTTCTCTTGTCAGTTGGATCGCCAAAGTTATCGTCGTTGCAACAACGATGACGTTTGCCATTGTTTGCAACAGTAAATGGTGAATAACCCCCTATGTGTACATAGTCGCGCTGCATAGATCAGTCCACAAACCCAGGCATCCAGGAAGAGATCTCCAGGCAGCTCATTCTGTATTCAGTCTTTAACCGTTACTAGATGTGAGATTTGCTTTTGCCAAGATGTCAAAGGAGGAGCAGACCAGGATAAATTAAAGGGACATTATTAGGGATTTTTTTTATTTTAAGTTTTAAGTCAGTCTGGTAAAAGAAGAATTTTGGAATTAAAGTAATTTACGTATTTTCTGCCTACTAAGAGTTAATATTTTACATTCCCCAGCCTGTATGTATTGTTTATTTGTGGGATTTTACTAATTTCTACCTTATTGTGCGCTGCTCCTCCTCTTCTGCTCAGGGACTCCTTAACCTGTAAATCCCTAAAGATTTACTGCGCAATTTGCACTCCTTCTCAATTTCCGTACTGTAGGAACCGCAAACTGTGCACCGCTACTGACTGCGCATTTTACATATGCGCAGGTGCTACAGAACTTGCATAACGATGGATCGTAGCGCTGCGCATGCTCAGATCCGATCCATCAGCTGCCTGAGACCGTACGCTACAGCAGGTGGTTTCCGAGAGGTTGACGTTGGCAAGCTTGAAAGCGTCACAAGTGGCATCAATCTGGTGAACAGAAACTGAGAAATTAAAAAAAATCCCATCTTCCGGTGATGTTGGATGGGGTTGAGGAAACTCCACCCCTTCACCCCGTGATTATGCTCAGATTGTCCATGTTTCTTTGGCTCTCTAGATCTTGTACTAGAACTGTTCATGAAACGGATTCATCAACACGTCTAAAGTCTAAACCCACGGTTGTAATTTTTTACTTTTTTTTTTTTTTTTTCTTCATGTGTTCGAGTAGGACGTGGATGATTTCTTTGATCATGAAAGGACGTTCCTTGTGGAATATCACAACCGAGTGAAGGACGCGAGTTTAAAATCTGACAAGATGACACGATCTCACAAATGCAAGTACCTCTTGAATGTAATGAGTGCACGATGGTCACTATTGGTTGCCCATTAATCAGGGAAACTGTCAGAGTATCCAACAGTAATGTATATGTGATAAATAATACATAACATTGTGTATGAAGCAAGGACAGAGTGCTTCTGCTTTACAAGGCATCTGTTTGGTTGCGCGTATGCTGGTCGTCAGTGGCGTGATATGTAGCTACCTCCTATACAGTAGGTGGCTGGAGAGCCGGGAAAGAAGAGACTGCAGTTAAAGAATAACAAAGGGGTATTTAGTGTTTAGTAGTAGGGATGCACTCAAATTTCAGCCACCGACCTTATCCGTTGAAAATCAGTCATCTGTATCAGAGCCTGGAGGCCGGCCGAGCAGGGGGCCCAGGTTCGGATGACTGGGGGGGGGGTGGGTGAGATCGTGCTGCCAACAAATACTCTCCTACGTCCACATACTTCGACCCAGAGCTCCTCCAGTGGTGGCAGTTCCCGCTCTCTCCGTAAGACTCCTGTCGAAGGGACGACGTCACGGAGGCGGAAGCCTTTGACCCAGCTGTCTGCAGGGTCAAAGGCTTCCGCCTCTGTGATGTCATCCCTACGTATGACGAAGAGTGGGAACTGGATGCCGGATGATTGCCACCGCTGGAAGAGCTCAGGGGCGAAGTATGTGGATCTAGGAGTATGTGTAGGCAATGTGATTTCACCCCCCCCTGTGATCTGAACCTAGGCCCTGAAGGCCTGGCCGAGCTGCCTCAGGCGAGTTCCTCCAGGCCCAGATTTGGATGATTTTTGGATGACTGATTTTCGAATCCCTTTTCGGCCGGGCTGATCCCGAATTTTCGGTTTTGGACGAAAATTTTGATTTCGGTGCTTTACTATTGGTGAATCTCCCAGTGTCCCCCGTCCCACATAGTGTAACCAGGTACTCCATAACACATTGGATGAATTAAAAGAAAAAGTGATTTTGAATATGTAAAAAGAGAGAACTTGAAAAAATGTATCTGGGGGAGAGTATAAGATTACTACCAAACGCTATAGTGGCTGAAGCCATTGATCTGTGCTTCTATTAATGGAGCAGTAGGTATCATGGTCTGGCTTCTGTCATTGAAGAGCAGAGACTCATGTGGCCGTGCCCTTCCAACACTAGTAAGTTGACAAATAATGAAAAGCGTAGCTTTCCCCTGTGCCATCTTTGCAGGGACAAGTACATAACTGATGCTGTACTTTGACTATAAGAAAATCAAACATTATTTTTTTCTAACAAATTTGTCAAAATTGCTGCTGTTTCTATGGGAACAAATTTCAGTCAAATAATAAAACGTTATGTAACTATTTGTGTTTATTTTTTGTTCTTCAGCTAGCGCAGATGATTACAACAGGATAGGCTCATCGATGTATGCATTGGGAACACAAGAAAATACTGACATATGCAAGTATGTATCTTTAAAAAGGTGGCGACTCTTTGGAACGGATATGTAGTTATTGGTTAGTGGACGGGAACTTGAAAGCAATACTCACCACTAATAGCAGCTATACTTTACTACTGTATAGACTGCATATTGAATATGCTCATTTAGGTATCTTTTTTTCACATTTGCAAAAAGCATTTCAAATATAAACCTGCAGCGATTTACTCAAGGATTTACTTGTGAATTCTGATTTGTCTGCCCTGAACTCTTGAGTGGAAGAATAAAGCCAGTAGAGGCCATACATGGCTGTCTCACGGCTCAGTCTCTTGCACAGCCTGTCTGTAATCTCTTATCAAAGCTTTGAGAACGCTGGTATTGGAGACACTGAAACCTGTTGGCTTTCACAGCAGTTTCTAGTTATCCGAATGATGTATTTGCAGATTTTGCCTGGACTACATATCTGTTTTAACTCTTGCACATTCATAGATCAAAGTGGTTACCTGAAACGATCAGCGCTTGCAATATCTTTAAACATGATATAGTTATCCCCCCCCCCCATTTCCAGCCTGTATTGCATCTTTTAAATTACCTGATACATTAAAGAGGCGATTGAACCATAATTTGTCACCTCATATCTAGAAGAATCAATTCACTGCTTTTACACTTTTGTACACATTGATATCAGGTGATTTTCTGTGTTTTGCAGATTTTTCCTAAGAGTATCTGAATTATTTGACAAAACTCGGGTATGTATGTATGTTACAGCATTTTATCTGCACATCTCCCTCTCCTCTTCTATTGCATTGTTGGAGTATTTTGGTTATAGTGACTCGCATCACTAAAGATATATATTCCTTTATGCTTGCTATAAAACTACAGAAATCATTTGTTAACCGGAATGAAGTTAAAATCGTTTTTTTTTTTTTCATTTCCCCTCCTCCCCTGATGCACCCATACTTTAAACACATTACAATATGTTGTCTTGTTCTTCTTTGTAGAAAATTGAGGCTCGGGTGTCAGCTGATGAAGATCTGAAGCTTTCTGACTTACTAAAATATTACTTAAGAGAATCACAAGCTGCTAAGGTAAAAATTGGGGTGGTTGAGCCAATCCTCAAATGACCGTCTCTCCCAAGTCTAGGATTTGTTGGCGGTCTAGAGATTACGATGTCTTTATAAGCATCAAAATGAAATGCAATTAGCTCTGTTCTGCAACTACTTTAATTTCTGGTGTTTTCAATGTAATACGACTGTCACGTTAATTTTGGTCAAAAACCTTGAAGGAAAGTTGTGTCTTTTGAATCAAGCAAACACAGTGATACCAAAATTAAAATTTCTCTGAAGTACAAAATGGATTTAATAACGTGTTTTTGAGTCCTTTTCTGACCGTATCTTGCAGTCTAATGCCACACCTGCATATCTGTTTAGGATCTCTTATATAGAAGATCTCGCTCGTTGGTGGATTATGAGAATGCCAATAAAGCACTAGATAAGGCCAGAGCAAAGAACAAAGATGTTCTAGCAGCAGAAACCACTCAGCAGCTTTGCTGTCAAAAGTTTGAGAAGATTTCGGAATCTGCAAAACAAGGTATGCGGTGTGAAATAACTTAAAGAATGCTTTGCACGCTATCAAAAGCATCTGGCACATAAACTTTAGTAAAATACGTTCTATTCTCTGGTGCATTTCACAATTTCCTGAACTGAAAATTGCCAATGTTTTGAGGTGGATAATATCTTAAAATACATGGATACATTATTTTTTATTTCTTGTTATGCTTGAAGAGCAGAAGTCGTTGTTATAAATAAATAAATTATTGTGGCTGTTTTTGATACGGCCCAATTTTAGACACTCAAAGACCGTCCTGTCAGCTTATTATTATTCTTTATAAAGCGCCAGCATATTTCGTAGCGCTGTACGTTGGGCACAACATAGACAGGGTTACAGTACATTGTTTCCTCCTGTACTGGTTTGTCAAATGTTGTTCAATCTAGAAAAGCTTAAATTTTAAATAAGTAATGGTATGCTTCGGTTTGTCTTTTATTTCTTTTGGTTGGGAAAAGTTGTGCACGGACAGTTAGGCCCCCAACTTGAAGTCGATTGCCTTTAGTGGTGTATCTTCAGATAATTTTTTTAGTTGCTGAAGGACACAAACATTTTTGGCTGACATACTGCTCCGGTGCTTTAACAGCATGATTTTAATAAAAAGTTATATATAAAACGTAACCCAAAAAATAAAAAGATCTTAGTGTAATACAGTATAGCACTGGCATATATAATCAGCCCCCTGCAGAATCACACTCCCAAGATTGTAAAATAAAAGCACTTTTCACAAATAGATGTTAGTCCTCCTGGCATGCGCAGGCGCCAGGCATCATTCATGATCTTTCGTGCTGTTAATCCCCCACTCCCGTATCTTTCAATCACTTGCTCCTCACTGTTTGGCTTTGGCCATAGAATGGTCTCTGGGTCGATCACTGATTCAAATCATTTATATTGTGTGGGATGTATTCAAAGGACATCACCAGGGGGTAGATTAGAAGGCTTTTAAGATCCCTGTTTTATCTCATTCAGCTGCCATCTCTTCGTTCATTGTGACACTTCGACGGGGCCGGCCACATGCTGTAGCGCGAACACTAATTGCGCACGCTACAGCAGCCGTGCTGAAAGCCTCCCCATCGAAGCGCTGCAACGCTCGTTCAACGGGGCTGCAAAGTGCTATCCTCCCATAGGAGGATCGAGCCTTGCTGAGCGCACTAACTGCGCTTAGTGAGGTGGCCAGACGGGCGTCACAGTGGAAGGAACGTCTACTCTCACAGACATTCCTTCTGCTCTGAAAAACGCTTGTCTGACCCCCGACCTAATCTGGAGAAGCCTTAACCTCCCTGGCGGTGTTCCAGAGTGTTTCTGTGTTAAATTTCACCGCTGAGAGCGGTAACCCCGAGACACACTCGGGCTGGATACATCACCTCTCCGTGCGCTCCCTCGATGATCTCTGCAGTCTCCTCCCGGCGATCGCGGCGTTTTACTTCCTGGATTCCTTCTCGCGAGGAGGAAACCAGGACGTAATGAGGTCGCGATCGCCGGAGGAGGAGGCAGCCGGGGACATCGAGGGATCGCAGGGAGAGGTGATGTAACCAGCGGCATCCTGAGTGTTGATCGGGGTTACAGCTTCCAACATAGGAATTTAACCCCGAGCCACACTCGGGATGCCGCTGGGGGGGGGGGGGGGGCAGGGAGGTTAATCACATTACATCCTCTGCTGCTTTATCTAAACATTCCCTCCTCCATCTCATTAACTGTTAAATACTATGAGATAAAGCACAGCCACAAAGTAAAACTTGCCATTAGATGGTAAATGTTGCATCATGGGTAAAATGTACAAAATGGAAACAAGATAAAAAAAAACGAATTTTAGATTTCCTTTTTACATGCAATTACTTCAGAAAAAGAAGAAATCAGCAGCGTGTGTTTTATAATGTGTTTTTATAAGGTGGTTTTGTTTGTAATGCGCAAGTAAAGAATAAGAGATGTGTGTAAAAATATAACGAGTTTTTGAAATGAAGTCAGGAAAAGTGTCTTGATCTGTGTCAGTGCTCCCTTTTCTCGTCACACCTCTTCTAGGCAGGGAGGCAAGGGTTTCTTACCAGTTTCAAGAAGGAAGAAAATGAAATTTATTCTTAATTTCTCGTAGAACTCACGGACTTCAAAACGCGAAGAGTTGCTGCTTTTCGCAAGAATTTAGTAGAACTAGCTGAACTGGAACTGAAACACGCCAAGGTATGTTTTCACCAGACACATTAGATCAGTGTTTCCCAAACCTGTCCTCAGGACTCTTAACCGGTGCTTTCATTCGGCAGGTTTATTCAGGCGAACCCCATAGTCTTCAATGTTAAAAATATTCCTGTTTTAACCCAATACCTAATAAACGGTTTATTTTATTCGGCAGTAAAAAGTCTTATTGATTTTAGGATCTTTTGGGGCATTTTTCAGGAAATTTTTATTTTTCCTTACAGGTCCGGCTGGTTGCAGGCTGTGTTTGGCGGCCCTCCGGTGACATTCTGCAGTCAATTCCCTGCACTTTGGGGACCCTGCGGTGAATGCTGAATTCACTGCAGGGAACGAGAGAGAACTGACATGTCGGCGACATTTCGGTGCTCTCTGAATAACCCCCAGAGCTTTGCAATAAGGAATGGGGAATTAAGCTAGCAATATGAAAAACAAACTCAGGAGCCAAGGACTGGTGGTTTGCAGGGCCCTGCTCAGAGCTTACAATCTGCAGGATCTTACAATTCCTTCATGTTTTACAATATTTCCTGAGTGACCTATAAGAAAACATAGGGCTATATTCCCATGTTCTCTCTAACATTGGGATGCTGATGGGGAAAATCTGCCTCTTCAGATTTCCCTGTAGTGTTCCCATGTTGGCACAATATTCTGGGACAGGCGCTACCTCAGCACCCTGCCGCGGAATGCAGTTGTAACTGCTGGGATACTCGTGGTAGCACTTCTGTGCCGCTGCGAGTATCCCCTTCTGGACTCCCTACGACTCCGTGGTTGCGCTTCTGGGACGTGAGCCCTGCACAATCTCGCAAGATAGCGCAGTGCCACAGAGGGAGACTGGGAACAATTTGTTCCCAGTCTCGCTCTGCTCCCAGGGACAAGAAGCGGCGGATCAGGCCACCGTTCTTGCCGTAGGAGGAAAGGTGAGCATGGGATTTATTGGGGGGTTTTAGGGGGTGCTACATGATTTTGCAAATGCAGAATTATGCAGCGCCAGCTTTTAGGGAGTGCTAAAATATGTCCTCATCCCTGCAGTAAATAGTGCTATGGAATATCTAATTTATCGAAATGCTAATGTAGGTTTGCGTTCCCCATGTTCAGTGTAGGATGCGCAACATACAGTAAGCTCGCGCAATCACTGATGCCCTAATGGGGGTAGTGTCAGGAATATAATATGGGTGGCATGCATTAAAAACACTTATCCTGACAGTAACACATATCGAGGCGCTAACGTTGGCTCCAACTATGGAATGTAGCTCATAGTATTCAAAAGTGATGAACTACATTGTCCTAGTAACTATAGGTAACGTCATTATTCTACCAGTAACAGGAAAGGCGTAGAAATGAGAGACACATAGTGGATTGCAGTGATCAGGTTTACAGTGATTGGTCCAAACCTGCAGGTATACTTAGGGTTCGTGGGCATATGGGGGGGGGGGCACAACCTCGGCCTTCCAGATGTTTTGGAACTACATTTGCTATGAGGCTCGGACAATTTATTGGGTAGCTGAGCCTCATGGGAAATGTAGCTCCTAAACATCTGGAGGGCCATGGTTGCTGTCTCTTAGCATACATGGTTATGTTCCGGGCATCCGGCTCATGAAATATTGCTGATATTCGTTCTGGGCTGGAAACCTCCTTTTAAATTAGACCTTTTTTTTTTTTCTTCCTCTCTCATAGCGTGAAAGCTAGATATTCCCCAGAGCAGGAAAAACAATCTTACACTCTGCTTTCTAATTGCAGGGTAACTTACAGCTACTGCAAAGCTGTTTGGCCGTGTTAAATGGCAAACCATAACCCACACTCCGTCCTTGTGTGCGATACAGACCCTCCTTCCGCATCCAAGAGCTGTCACTTTTCCAAGGAACGGTTTATTGAGCGTTTCCAGCTCCTCAAAGGATGGACCCCCTACTCGGAAATAGGGCTGCCACTACGTTAGAAGCTGCAATGTGCTTCGAAGCCCACACTCAGTGTATCCATGTGTACATTTATTTAGTATGCTTTTTGGTCCTTCACAAATACGACTTCCCATGATTTTTCTTTTTTGTGAAAGTAGCAGTTAAATGCTCTTCGTGTTATGAACTGTACCACATAATGCTGCCAATCTTATTTACCAATGTATGTTAATCTTGGATGATGTTCGACATTCACGGTTCGAATGGATTTAATATTGCCATTAGTCTTTTTTTTTTTTTTTTTTTTTTTTTTTGTTTTTTTTTGTCCAGTTACCATGTAATGTTAGTTTTTCTTTGTTTTATTTGTTGTTGTTTTTTTAAGCTTCATTTATCTTGATTTACTGAACTATATATTTTTTTTAATCAAACATTTTCTTAAGTATTTCTCAAATTTCCAATTATCTTTTCAAATTCTAACGCATCAATATGTATGCCTTAACTTGTAGACTTCTCTCAAATATTGTAAAATAAACTGTGAATCCAATGATTTTTACTTAAATCATCCTGTTTTTTAATGATTTTTTTTATTATTCAAATTAAGATTATTGGATCGAAAACAAACATGAATAAAATACAGCAGATGTGACTGCTGATAAATACACAAAGATATGTGAACAAACACCTATTCCTGCGTACTAGCAGGGAACCTCCTTTAAAAACAAACTTTATTGCAAATCTAGTATGCACTTGTTTTAGATTATATCACCACCAATGTGACAGACATATGGTTATATTGTTTCTTTTAAAAAGTCCTATATAAGGATGCTGTGCCCTGTACATAAAGATTACACCAATATGCAAGGTTTTGTTGTTTTGAAATGAATAGGTGTATCTGAATGGATTTCTTGCGCAGATTCTGAAAATGACCTGCAAAATTCCGTATCACGTCAGGTTTTTTCACAAATGACGGAAATGTGAAATTTTTAAACGTTTCATGAATGGTCTTTGTGCGTGGATTTCAAGGTGATTGGAATATTGCTCGGCCAACAAGCAGGCTACACCAAATTTCCTTGCTTTTTGTGTGAATGGTACTCCAGAGCAAGGATGGAACATTGGGTTCGGCAGCAGTGACCAGTCAGAAGTACATTCACACCTGCCGAAAAAACATTGTTTCACTTCCACTGGTTGATTTCCCCCCCCCCCCCCAAAATACTGTTGCCACCTTTACACATCAAACTTGGCTTAATGAAGCAATTTGTGACAGCTTTAAGCAGGGACAGTAAATGCTTTCAGTATCTTGGTGGTAAGTTTCCAACAATCATGTCTGAAAAAATTAAAGCTGGCATTTTCATAGGCCCTCAAATACGAAAATTAATGGCAGACAACATATTCGAGGAAACCATGAGTGAGTGCGAATTGCAAGCATGGACTGCATTCAGAAATGTGGTACACAACTTTTTGGGGAACACGAAGGCTTCAAATTACACCACTTTAGTCGAGGATATGCTGGAATCCTATGAACTGCTTGGTTGCAACATGAGCGTCAAAGTTCACTTTCTTCATGCTCCTCTAAATTACTTTTCTAACAATCTTGGTGATTTTTCGGAAGAACATGGCGAGCGCTTCCATCAGGATATTAAAGTGATGGAAAAGAGATACCAAGGAAAGTGGACTGTACAAATGATGGCCGACTATTGTTGGATGTTGAACAGAGACTGTACGGACGCACACCGAAGACAATCCAAAAAGAGGAAGTTTGAAGGGGAGCCCAGTGGCGAATGTTAGGTATGTTTGCTTTTGAATATGTATTTGTTTAAGGAATAGATAAACATAATCATTCCGCCCCTCCAGAGAACATTTACAAACGTTGCCATATAGCAATGTCGTTAAAAAATAACAGTTTTTTCACATTTTCGAAAAAACCTGACGTGATATGGAATTTTGAAGGTCATTTTCGGAATCTGCGCTAAAAAAATCCATTTAGATACACCTATTCATTTGAAAACGACAGAAAAAGGTTGAAAAATTGCAGATCCGTGTTATATATCCGGATCCCAGGCACAACAAACCTGCAGGTAAGTCAGGGGTGTGGTTGCACTAAATTCAGGTGAAATGGGGAAGATAGACACAAGGCCAACCAATTAAAAGAGGAAATACGCTTTCCCTGTGACCACTTTAAAGATTTTTAACCATACTTCGGACCCTGCACATTAAGCTCACACCTGGAGTGCCAATATGGCGGAGGTTGATTGGACAGTAAGCCACCTTGACTCATGGTAGTGGGAGCTTCTAAATGTGTCTACGTTGTCATGGAGGAGTAAAGAAGACATCTGGCTATGAGGTTTCTGATGGTTTTGGTATGGGCTGATACATGTTTAAAATGTCCTGAAGCCGTGGTCCCCAACCCTGGTCCTCAGGGGCCACTAACAGGATATCTGAAGCACAGCACAGGTGATATGATTTGCTGCTCAGTGATTACACAATTCAGTCTGCATTACCCCAAGGTGATCCTTAAAAAAAACCTGGCCAGTTAGTGGGACTAGGGTTGGGCACCACTGCCCTAGAGGATGTCAGAAACATCTGTCATTTTAGTTGTAGCATTGAAATAAAATCCCTGCATTACAACTGGAGTAGTGATGCCCTCACCCATGACTATCGGTCCAGCTGTGACATGCGGAGAATGTGGTAATGAAACTTAAGTCTCCAGACTCGGAAGACTCTTTCAACGCTAAACTCCAGCAGTGTGCAAGATGAGCATCAAGTCCAAATGATCACAGGAAGGGTTTCCTTCTCAATGTACACAAGACGTGCTCCCACAGGTTGGTCTGGTTCTCCATGCTTTCCTCAATGGTTTGACCAGTTGGTAACAGATCCCATGCTCTCCATATGATCTCTTGTGCAGGTAGGTCTGTGCAATCTTTATTTTAGTAACATAATGGGGGGTAAAGGGGCTTCTTCTCTTACGATACGGTGTCATTGGGCTATGTGGACTAGGCATACCTCGTCAACTGCTGTCCTGTAGAGTTTATATAAATAATGTATGCAGAGAAGCCCCTTAACGTGATGTCTCATGATGTGAAAACACTCGCGTTTGTCTTTTGTCAGGTTTTCATGGGATTCTTGGCCACTTCAATGTGACGCAGACCTGTAATACATAAAATCCTGCATGGACAAACCCATGTACTGTTTTGCTGATCATGTTAAATAGACCATAAACACACCAACTCTCCATCCCCAGATTACCATACCACCTTAACAACCACTGAAGTGTAGGCTCACATGCCAACTTCAAGGCAGACCATAGAGAATGCCTCTGTATGAGCGTGATCTAGCCATGGCTGGATTTACCATAAGGCACAGTAGGCATCCACTGGGGGGGGGGCAGCCTTTGATTTTTTTTCTGCTCCGATACCCCCTTCCTGCCCACTGTGCTGTGTATATAGTATTGTACGGGGGGGGGGGGATTCTCCAAGCTTCTGACAGGCCTGCACACACGATGTGAGCACGTGTGCTGGGCGCAGTGTCGTGTGAAGGAGGATGCTGCACTTCAGAAGCAGCTATCTGTGGAGGGAGAAGGGTCACAGCCGGCAACCGGTGAAGGGTGCGTCTAGCTAAAGAGGCACTGGCCACTCAGCATTACACCAGCTGTGCCTCGCTGCTCAGAACCCCAGAAGGCTGTCGCCACATAAGCTGGTGGTTCCTGGGCAGCGGGAAGCCCCCAGTTTGTTGGGGTGGTGTGTGCAGTCAGTTTACTACTACCACTATGTAAATTAAATGGTGAGGGTGGCTTGAGCTGAGAGTCCCTTTAAAGGGAGCCTCTACACATCCTGACCACTTACCAGGTTAAACTGGTGGGTGAAGTGGAGGAGTTTCCTCCATGCACTCTGTGTCACCAGCAGCCAGGATTAGCAGCTGCTAATCACCAGTGACATCATTACGAGGAGTGTGCTGACATACTCTCTGGGAACGTGAGTGATCAAAGGGAGCCAGCCAATGGATTGGGTCTGTGCGTGCGGAGGAACCGCCCAACCATTGCTCTGTGCTGGCGCTGCGGAACCTGTGTACGTAAAGTGCGCAATTTCTGGATTCTACGCTACACAATGTGCATAACGGCGTGAATTGCGTAGCAAAGCAGCGGGACGCCCGGATTCTGAGAAAAGGGGGAGTCAAATCACATCAAATAAAATACTGGGAAGGTCCTGTCAGCATCTGATCCAACTATATAAGAGCTGAGAAGGGGGTATCTATATTTCAGCTCAGTGACCCATTAATTCAGCAACTTTCTTTTCAACAAAATAAAATGCTCAATAGCCGTGTGTGCCGGGAGCTGAGCAGGGTATACTGACAGAGCACAGCTTTGTCATCTTTATCCTCCTCAACCATGCAAAAAGCTCATTAAAAAGGGGTTACAAAGTGCAGGTCTGGGCCTTCACTGTGACCCTGTGAGGCAGCTCCCCCTGCAGCCGCACCAGACGTGAAACTGCCTCTGCGCACGCGCGAACAACGCCATACGTTGTTGCTGTGGGCGTGGCGTCTCACTGAGAGCGACTGCAAGTGGCTACTGACGTCATGAGTGCGCGACGCTGATGGATGTTGGTTTGGCAAAGCGGAATTGAGCGATGGAAGGGGCGCCAGCAAGGTAAGCCCTGTTTACACGCTGTCTCAGGGGCGCCGTAGCGTCTCGCCTCACCGTGTCTGTCATATTAACCAATTATTTCCCGGATCTGTTTAGAACCTGCTCCTCGGTATGTTCAATGTGTCTTCATGCTCATTGCTTCAGGTTATTTCACACCCTCATGTCTCCTCTCGTGTGTCTCATTCGGGGCTGCTCCCTGGTTTAGTTTTTAAAGGGACACTTTACTCCCTCTGATCCATATATCTTTATAAAGTGATTAGGATGTGAGGAGTGCCCCCCCCCCCTTTCTACTTCCATGATGCCTTGCACTGGTGAAACCCCACAGGGTGAAGAGAGGAGTTTCCTCTACCCAGTGTCTCCAGCAGCCGGGATTTTGAATTTCCTGACTGACGGTCACCAGATCGGTCACAAGTGACGACAGCATGCAGGGTGTATTGTCGTCATTTTTATGAGATCTCCCGTGATGGCGAGCGTTCTCAGAGAGGCAGGCGATGGATCGATTCTGTGCGCGCGGCAGCGATCCATCAATCTTGCCCGCGCGCCAGCGATCCATCAATCTTGCCCGCGCGGCCTCGATACATCAATCTCGCCCGCGATCCATCAATCTCGCCCGCGCAGGCTCTATCAAACTTCCATATGCACAAGTCCCGTGCGATGCACCATTTACAGATCCTACTCCAGGCAATTTGCATAACTACACAAATCGTGTTAGGTGCAGGGATTGGAAAAAGGTGGGTAAAATCACCGAAAAGAACAAAAATAATTGAGCAGATGCTGTGAGCAATATCTGCTCCTTTATTTAATGGTAAGAAAAAACCTGGGCTCTATTTTAATGGTGTATTGCTTTAATATTTTGATGTTCACGGTGTTGCCACTCATTGTTTTCAAAGAAAAAATGTCATAATCTCTATTTACAAACACAAAACTCATACAGAGCCGAAACTAGGGTTGCCAGATCAGCCATGCAAAAACCTAATATTAAGGGTTATAATATCTAATATGTGGGTAAAAGCTGCTTGATCCAGGGAGAAATCTGACGCCATTCTGGGGTCAAGAAGGAATCCCTATATGTTGCATATTGACGCTTCAGACTGTGTTTTTTTGCCTTCTTTTGGATCAACAGCAGTAGGTAATGTGTGAAAGGCTGAACCTGATGGACGCATGTCTTTTTTCATCCTATGGAACTATGTAACTGTGAATAAGGACTATAAAGAGCAGAAAGCTGAAGTATTCTGGAGGCGGGCAAATAAAGATTATTGCCTCTGTAGAAAATAGTTGAGTGAAAATGTGTCAATTGCTACAATGCTTCTTTTACTAGACTATATTAAGACTTACTTTAAAAACCACTAGAATGCCCCATTCAGTGTGTGTAAAGGGCCTGGTGATCACAACATATTCGGCTTACACTGCTTTGTAACTCTAATCTCATTCTGTTTCTATATTCACAGTGAACCTGATGGTCAGCGTTTCATCATGAACCAGTTACATTCAGAATATGACTCCTACCCCATTGAGGAACCCAGTGACGAAGAACCAGCACACAGCAGGTATGTTTACTTGTGTCTGGTTTCCATTAACCGCTTCACTACCATAAATGAGTACACTCCTTCAGAAGCCCAACATTGAGTAAACTCGATCATATTCTGCAGCACACTAAAAGGAATGTAGTTTTCTGTAGAGCGCCTGATCCTGCTGTTTGATTTTTCATTGTATGGAAATTTGGCCATCCTGGTCAGAGGCCCTTGATTCGGGCAATCTGGTGAATAAACATGCACCCTCATTTTTTTCCTCTCCTTTTATATTCATATAAGACAGGTGCTGAGCGTTACTCACCAATATTTTGTCGTTTGAGCTCAAATCCCATCAACCTACATATAAAATCAGAGACTTATTCTTTTTAGTTTACTAAAAATGGTCCTTTAAAGTGGCCATATGGGACACCTGCCCAAATCACAGCAAGTCTCTATAAGGTGGGTCGTGTCGGGCAGTGAAAAATAAAACCCAATAAAACATAAGTGAAACATTTATTGGTGAAACTGATAAAGTGCCTGTTTAGGCGTTAAAGCCTTACAATTGTGTGTCCTGAGGCAATAAATTATTTTTCCATCTGTCAGTTTTCTGATTATTATAAAGTGCTCTGTATCTTTTTTTTTTCTTTTTCATTTTTTGTTTTTTCAGAAATGTAAAGGGCAACAATATCAAACATGTGGATCCACACAAACTAATGAACACATTATTGGTCTCTAGCTTCTTTCAGCTCAAAATCCTACATGGGGGGTAGATATACTCCATACCAAATACACCATATTAGGTAGATGGAATTTGAGCACATGGCAAACACGCTGGTGTTCTTTGTAAGATATGTGGCAGATTGATATGGCGGTGCGTAGCACGCACTTGTTTTTAGGAGCTGTGCATGTAACTTTTTTCTTTCGTATTGCTCACGTCAAAAAGTTATGGATAAAAATGTTGTTCACTTATTTATAAAGTATTTTACCAGGAAGGATACATTGAGATTTCTCTCGTTTTCAGTATGTCCTGGGTTCAAGAACATTGAATTGTTACAGTTGTTACAGAAATACAAAGTAATAAAATGCACGATATTAAAAACAAAACACAAATATACAGATTAACACAGAAAATAATAAATATGTAGGTAATATAGTCACCATGTTACATGTTTACAGGTGCATTCTGTATCTAGTCACTTACATGTTTACAGGTGCATTCTGTATCTAGTCACTGTTACATGTTTACAGGTGCATTCTGTATCTAGTCACTATGTTACATGTTTACAGGTGCATTCTGTATATAGTCACTATGTTACATGTTTACAGGTGCATTCTGTATATAGTCACTGTGTTACATGTTTACAGGTGCATTCTGTATATAGCAGGGGTCAACTGATTATCGGTACTACCGATAATCGGGCCGATATTCAGCTTTTTTCCCGGTATCGGCATGTTTCATTGCCGATATTAGAAATGCACCGCACCGGAATTTCGGCCGCCAAAGTGATCACCCGCAAATCCGTCCACCTGAGCCTGGAGGCCAGCTGGATGGGGAGGGCTGCAGATCACAGGGGTTGTGTCACTCACTGGCCGTGGCTGCGAGAGGAAGAGGTGGGGTGGGAAACGCCTCTCCCTGCTTGTCAGGGATGCAATGCAAGCCGGGAGCCAGGTCAGCGGTGGCAGTGCTAGAGGTCCTGGGTCTCCTCCGTCTGCCCCCGCGTCCTGTGGGCTACCTTCACACCAGCAGAGTTTTGGGCTGACAGGCTGCTCCATCCACAGAGGGGGAGAGACTCGTGCACCGACTCAGTCCACACTTCCTGTAAGGGTCTATATCTCATGTGTTTACATCTCCTGTAAGCATATGGGTAGAGGGTCGCACACCTACTGAGACCGTGCGAGATGTGGACCTGTGCAGCGGTGTGTTTGTGTGTCTCCCTCCTGCGCTGATCGGCTGCTCCCACACTCTGTCAACAGATCTAACAAACGTAACAAGTGAGAGTGTAAAATACAGGCTTGTATCGCATCTCCTATGGAACGAACACGCATAAAAAAAAAACTAAGACCTACACAGGGCGTCCTTAAAAATGTCACACTGATAAATTACACAGTCACCTTTTAATTCAGAGATAACCCAGGCCTCAATAACAGCTGAACATTTAACACCTTCCCTGCAATGGCTTCTCCATGGCCGCTCAGTATGTGGGAATCTGCATGTGATCCAATACACACACTATATAAAGAGAGAGACTGCATGGATCCAATACACAGAGAGAGACTGCATGGATCCAATACACAGAGAGAGACTGCATGGATCCAATACACAGAGAGAGACTGCATGGATCCAATACACAGAGAGAGACTGCATGGATCCAATACACAGAGAGAGACTGCATGGATCCAATACACAGAGAGAGACTGCATGGATCCAATACACAGAGAGAGACTGCATGGATCCAATACACACAGAGAGAGAGAGACTGCATGGATCCAATACACAGAGAGAGAGAGAGACTGCATGGATCCAATACACAGAGAGAGAGAGACTGCATGGATCCAATACACACACTATATACAGTTTCTCTGTGTGTATTGGATCCATGCAGTCTCTCTGTGTGTATTGGATCCATGCAGTCTCTCTGTGTGTATTGGATCCATGCAGTCTCTCTCTGTGTATTGGATCCATGCAGTCTCTCTCTGTGTGTATTGGATCCATGCAGTCTCTCTCTGTGTGTATTGGATCCATGCAGTCTCTCTCTGTGTGTATTGGATCCATGCAGTCTCTCTCTGTGTGTATTGGATCCATGCAGTCTCTCTCTGTGTGTATTGGATCCATGCAGTCTCTCTCTGTGTGTATTGGATCCATGCAGTCTCTCTCTGTGTGTATTGGATCCATGCAGTCTCTCTCTGTATATAGAGAGAGACTGCATGGATCCAATACACACACTATATACAGAGTGAGGTTAGGTTATTTTGCAAGCACTTTTTCCTCCTGTTGTTGTAACGTTCAGAATTGTATTAAACATATTAAGGGGACGTCAGATCTTTGTAGAAATTGTGGGGTTTTTTTTTGTTTGTTTTTTTTCTTTTTTTTTTTCAAAAATTTAAATGTACAGAATATCTGCACCCGTTATCGGCCTGAAATGCTGCCGATAATCGGTATCGGTGCCTAAAAAGTGATATCGGTCTATCCCTCGTATATAGTCACCTATATTACAAGTTTACAGGTGCATTCTGTATATAGTCACGGTTACATGTTTACAGGTGTATTCTGTATATAGTCACTATGTTACAGGTTTACAGGTGCATTCTGTATTGAGGTATGTTAATAGGGAGCTCTTGAGTGACTTTAGACTGGGGGAAGATTTGATGGTGTCTGGGAGGTTATTCCATAATTGTGGTGCTTTGTAGGAAAATGAGGATCGAGCCACTTTCTTTTTGTATTGTGGTATTGCAAGTAAGGTGCTGGTCCTGGATCTGAGGTTATAGGATGAGGGAACTGCTGAGGGAAGCAGCCTATTCAGGTAGGGTGGCAGCTTCCCAGAAAAGCTCTTAAACACCAGGTTGGAAAGGTGAAGGGTGCGTCTAGATTCCAGTGATGGCCAGTTTAGCTCTTTTAACATGTCACAATGGTGGGTCATGTAGTTACATTGTAGCACAAAGCGGCAGAATGAATTATACAATGTAGTAAGTTTATGAGGCTGTGTCATTCTGGAAAGTATATTGTGGCACAAGCAACATACAGAAAATAATGTAGTAGTTTATGAACAAGCAGAACTTATGCAACATTTTCTTAAATTTTGCTGAAATTTTATTCAGCCCAAACTTGGCCGACATCCTAAAATTGAGGTGAGTGTTTGAGGCTAGTGTTGCTCGTCTTATACTGAATACGTCGATCACTTGCTGTAGTTAATGTACAAACAGCATGTCACATCTCCTATATAAAATGTTACTGTGCTGAAACAAAGTAAGATTTTATTCATAACGTTTTGATACTTCTGTCAGTAACACACATCTATTTTATACACATTTATGTGTGATGTAAATGTGCTGCTACATTATGTCTTATTTTTGGCAACGCTTGTAAAATGTGTGTCACAAAATTTGGAGCAGTTTTTCTTTGAGGTTCAAAAATAGGTACCCCGGTTACAGGCCGTCTAAGGGAGGTCTTTACTCTGCTCTTCAGGCTGTCACCCGGCACGTGCTGAACTGCTTTCATGGGTTTGCGTGTGAATGTATTTTAAATTGCATCAGAGCACAATTTGAGGAGATGCTGGTTGAACCAGAGTGGAGAGAAATACAAGAGCTGGGTTTATAGATATTTTTTTTAAATGGCGGCCCCCCCCCCCCCCCACTGATGTAGCGGATCTCGGAATGTCAGATTCTCTGATATTGGTCGCTATGAAGTTTGAATGCTTTACATTGTGTTCAGTTACAGGTATTTATAAAGCTCCAAGTTTCATAGCGCTGTACAATGGGTGAGACGTAACAAATACGCATACAAGTTAGACACAACAGAACAGTAAGAGAGAGGTTCCTGCTCAAGAGCTTACAATCTAAGGCGAGGGGTGACACACTAGGTGGGGGTAAATCAGAGTATGAAGCTGTGGAGAAGATGGAGCAAGAAATGTATCAGATATTCCGGAGGATCAAAGATCTTTTAAAACCTCTAGGAAGGATTTTTTCCATTATAAATTATAACCAGAATGAAGTGATGACGATGAGACACACAGACACACCCCCCCCCCCGTACAGCCGGAGCACTGGTAACACTTCTCCAACACGTTCATTTAAAATCCTCGCTGAGCCTTTCTGTTTGTTATGGTTTCATTTGTTTTAGCTCGGAGGATGAGCTGGACGTGCTTTTACACGGGACACAGAAACAGAAGCTTAAGCTGATTCGGGAATGTCTTACGGGGGAGAGCGAATCATCCAGCGATGATGACTTTGAGAAAGAGATGGAAAGTGAGCTGAGTAGCACCATCAAAAGCATGAAGGGCAGCTGGAAGACCCCAGCTTCAGGTATGTGCTCTGTCCGGTACTGTTGCTTGTTTTTTATGTTAACCACTTAACGCCAAGGGTCTGCCAGGAGGCAGGCAGGATGGCTTAAATGCTGCAAGGAGACATAGCACGCCCCGCGGCTTTCTGGCCCTCCCCAGCAGGCTAACCGACGTCAATGGCAGCAGGGGCACCGCCTGAGTTCAGGTAGTCCCGCTGAAGACAATGACGACAATCGAATGCTAGGAAGGCGGGCCAGAAAGCCACAATGCTATGTCAACCCGCGGCGTTTAGGCCCGCCAGTCACAAGGATGGGACAGTTCGCCCTGTGGCGTTAATAGAAATTCATGATGTAATGGTGACGGCTGCCTTTGGAGCATATGGTTCCTCAGCCGGCCATAAAAGAGGAGCCTGCGTCTGGTAGTTACAGGTTTTATGTGCTGCATCATATTTTGCTTTAATTTTCTTAGATTCTGACGGGGTTTAGAAAGTCTACATATAATCTAAGAGCCATCTGCACATTTGAGAGGCCAGACAAGACTCGGTACATTTAGTGTAGGACGAGCCGGCAGGTAAATGGGTACCGGCTCAAGGAAATTCTGTAATCTCAAACTCCAGAGGATATTTCTGCTGTAAGGACACGGTTATGTCAGTGTGTGGTTACGGTGGACACATTCCAAATATATCTGCACTAATTGTACAGAACTTTTGTCTGGTCTGACCCCCCTCCCCCCAATCTAGGTTGGTGATTCCTACATTTAACACCCGTGGTGGTGGTTTGTACTTTACCGGTTCTTTTGAAATATATAGCGGAGCTGTGGAACCTAAATACAGCCCGGCCTTTAAAGCATTATACCTTGTTTTATTTTTGTTTGGGAAAATCAAAGTAGAGGAAACTTTGCAACCCTTTAATATAAATATTGACATATATTGATGGTCTAATGGTTTAGCCCATACTGGGTAAAGCCAGGGTAGCAGCATGGAGTAGGCACTGGTTGCATCGTTCTCTTGTGTGGAGAAGGATGCGGATTACACCCCTTCCTAAATACATTCAGGCCTATACAGAGAAAGGTGAAACTTAGTATTGGCAGGAGAAGAGAATCTAGACCAAATAGCCGATTTGGAAAGTGAGCTAAATGGGAGAATTTTTCTGGTGTGGCTATTTTGACCTAGAATTTTCACTTGTCCAGTCATTCTCCTGAGTTTCACCTTTCTCTGAATAGACCGGATAGTCTTTAATCCTCCTCTCTTCTCGCTCATGGTCTTTTTCTGTGCTGTTGTGACCATGATGTTTTACGTGCGGCATTATTTCTCCACTTCCTCACGATTTATTCTAAGTAACAGGTTTGTTTTACATGTTTGTCAATTTGTTGGCTATTTCCTCCTCCAATACTTTTACATTATAGCCAATGATCCAATAATCACTTGGCTTAACAACTTTTTTCATGGCTGGATCTGTACCCTACGTTTATATTTGCTCTCTGCCATCACTAAGTTTGTGCCACATTCAGTAATTGGGATTTGAATTTTTTTTTTTAATGGTTAAAACAAACTGCCCGACCACTTAAAGAAGTCCACGTTGAGATCCAGAAGGGCGGCTCGATATGTCCGATAACCAGGAAACACACTTTATATTTGATGTCATGAAGGTGTGTGTGTGTGTGTGGGTTAGATATTCTTCTATGACCTGGGAATTCTGTAAACCTGGAACATTGAGAATTGTGACTGGTCAAAACTCCTAACTGGTTCTGTGTCCCAGGTTTTTGAATAGGTGCGCAATAAAAGCATAGAGATATACTTTAATGAACACTTCCAATACAATCCTTCTGAAACCATAATCAATCTGGAAATCAATACAGATTAAAATATTATTGGATATTTGGCTTTATTGACTAAAGAAAAAAAAAAGAAAAATAATTTTTTTGTTTAAGGGAACAGATATTTAACAAGTTTATTTTACTTTTACAAATAGTCCACGTAATTTATTCATTCCAGGTACATCCACTGGTTGCGCCGCCACGTCTTCAGAGAGTAATCTGCAGCAATTCTATGACGACGTATATTTTGATTCAGAATCTGAGGATGAAAGCAAAGAAAGTAAGTTTTTCAGAATTATATAATATATATATTAGTCTGTATGTCTTTATTCTGCATCTGTAATGGTGACTTCCTGCTCAGTTTAACACATGTTAGAATTAATTCTAGCTTAAACGCTTTAACTAGAGGAAAACACCAAATGTATATACAATCCTTAAAAAAAGCAAGGGCTCTATTCCTGCCAAGGCGGTATACTTAACGAGTGGGGCAGCTCTCATTAACATGGAGCAGCTAATGATAGAGGCTCAGCTGCAATGGGACTGACACCTTTAACTCTTAATGGTGCTTGGCTGTTTACTGTAAATTAACACTTCCCTTACTTTGTGTAGGAGGTGTTAAGGCTGCAGGACAATAACAAGTGATTCCAAGGTTGCTCATTTAGTTCACTTGCAGAATGTAATCACAAAGTTACCAGCTGAAACGGATATTGATTTTTATGCTTTAGCAAAACGTCACAATTCACCACATTCTCTTGCCCTTTGGGAACTATTTGTCCTCCGTGTTCTTCTCCAATGTCCATCTTCTGGCCCTGTAATGATGTGTGTTTTGTGATCTCATCATTTCTAATGTCTCTCTTATCACATTTACTGTGTTTTTGAAACGAAGGCCATCTGTACCTGTAGAAATATAGAGAATTGGTACAGCACCATGCAACAGGTGATTGTAGAAAGGTATAAAATATAAAGTTTTACATATGTATCGATAAATTTGTTTGTAGATATAACTTATTCTCTTTGTACTTCTTTATTTTGAGTATACCATCTAGTGTAGTACGCAGTGCATTTCTTATTTTTATTGTTGCACTGCGTACTACACTATAGTATTTGTTTTCTTGATAAAACTTTTCTTGGTATACTCAAAGAAAGTGTATGCAGTGCAAAAATAAAATATTGTATTTTCTTGCACTGCATATTACACTATTGAATTTTTTTCTTTTGCACTGCATACAATATTGTATTTTTTATTTGCACTGCATACTACACTATTGTTTTTTTATTGTCTTATTACAATAGTGTATGCAGTGCAAGTAAAATACAATATTGTATGCAGTGCATTTCTTTTTCTTTTCTTGATACAACTTGTCTTGGTATACGCAAGAAAATAAATACTAGTGTAGTATGCAGTGCAACAATAAAATAAATGCACTGCATACTACACTATTGTATTTTTATTTTATTACTTTATTATTGCACTGCATACTACACTATTGTAATTTTTATTTTCTTATTTGTTGCAATGCATACTACACTTAAATACAATAAAGTAATAAGAAAATAAAAATAGTGTAGTATGCACTGCAAAGTAATACATTTTTTATTTTCTTGCACTGCATACAATATTGTAAGTAATAAAATACATATAGTATGCAGTGCATTTATTCTTATTTTAAACTTGCACTGCATACTACACTTCTTTATTTTCTTTTATTTTTGCACTGCTTACACTTTCTTTATCAAGAAAATAAATACAATAGTGTATACAGTGCAACTATAAATAAGAAATGCACTGCATACGATTGTATTTCCTTATTACTTTATTGCACTGCATACTACACTGTATTTGCACTGCATACTACACTAGATTTTATTTTTTTATTACTTTGTTGCACTGCATACTACACTATATTGTATTTTTATTACTTTATTTTTGCACTGCATACTACACTATATTGTACTTCTTTATTTTCTTAAGTATACCAAGAGGACAAGTTATATCTACAAACCAATTTAATGATACATATGTAAAACGTTATATCTTTTCCTCTCTACAATCACCTGGTGATTGGCGCTGTACCAATTTCAGTTTAGTGCGGTGAATTTGAACCGATCATTTCACAGCAGAGTGTGTGTGTGTTTGATTTTTTTTTTTTCCCCTCATAAGGCAAGTATTAAGTTCTATTCAACAATACATCTGGAGTCTAGAACAATTGGTCCCCATTAGATTTCTGTAAAGGATAAATGACAGTTAAAAAGTTTAAATACATTTAATCTCACTATTACAGTTTTACATAAAAAAGATACGAGAATAAGAATCTTTAAGTGTTAAATTGTGTTTTTTTTTTTCCCCTCATAAGGCAAGTATTAAGTTCTATTCAACAATACATCTGGAGTCTAGAACAATTGGTCCCCATTAGATTTCTGTAAAGGATAAATGACAGTTAAAAAGTTTAAATACATTTAATCTCACTATTACAGTTTTACATAAAAAAGGTACGAGAATAAGAATCTTTAAGTGTTAAATTGTGTTTTTTTTTTTCCCTTCCTAACCAAGGGATGATTATTATTCTTTATTTATAAAGCGCCAGCATATTCCGCAGCGCTGTACAATAGACAGGGTTACAATACAATACATTGAACAACATTTGACAAACAGTACAGGAGGAGATGAGGGCCCTATTCCCGTAGGAACTCACAATCTAGGAGGGTTGGAAACAGGAGGAGAGGACTGTAAGGTGAGAGTGATTGATGGTTGCGTCAGTGAGTTGGGTGGTAGGCTTCCCTAAATAGGAACGTTTTAAGGGAGCGTTTGAAGGAAGAGAAGTTAGGGGAAAGTCTGACAGCACGAGGGAGAGCGTTCCAGAGAGTGGGGGCTGCGCGTGAGAAATCCTGCAGTCTATCATGGGAAGAGGTGATGCGGGAAGAAGCTGGCGCAGGTCACTGTTTGACCTTAGGGAGCGGGCTGGGGTGTATTTGGTGATTTAGTGAGGACAGGTAGTGGGGAGCTGAGTTAGTGAGGGTTTTGTAGGTAAGGATAAGGATTTTGAACTTAATTCTGCAGTGGATGGGGAGCCAGTGAAGGGACTCGCAGAGGGGAGCGGCAGAGACAGAGCAGCGGATGAGGTATTAGCCTGGCGGAGGCGTTCAGTATGGATTGTAGGGGGAGAGGCGGGACAGAGGGAGGCCAGATAAGAGATTATTGCAATAGTCGAGTCAGGAGATTACCAGGGCGTGTATGAGTTGTTTTGTGGCGACAGCGGTAAGAAATGGCCGAATTCTATATATATTACGCAGTTGGTATCGGCAGGAGGAGGAAAGAGACTTGATGTGGGGGATGAAGGAAAGAGCAGAGTCAAGTGTAACTCCAAGACAGCGAACTTGGTTTGATGGGGAGATGGTGATACCCTCCACCGTGATAGAGAAGACAGGAGGTGGGGAGGCGTTGCAGGGAGGAATAAGTAGGAGCTCAGTCTTTGACATGTTGATCTTTAGGTGGTGGGAGGCCATCCAGGAGGAGATGCCAGATAAACAGTCACTGACTTTTGAAAGGACAGGGGGATAGAGATCAGGGGTAGAGAGGTAGATCTGAGTGTCATCAGCGTAGAGGTGGTAATTAAAGCCAAAGCGGTTGATGATTTTGCCCAGTGAGGAGGTGTAGATGGAAAAGAGGAGAGGACCAAGGACAGAGCCTTGAGGTACACCAACAGATAGAGGCAATGAAGAGGAGGAGTTACCAGCAAAGGACCTGTTGGATAAATAGGAGTCAACCCAAGCGAGTGCAGTGTCACCGAGACCCAGAGAGTTGAGGGGGTGGTCAACAGTGTCAAAAGCAGCTGAGAGGTCAAGCAGGATGAGAATAGAATAGTGGCCGTGTTTTTTTAGCAGTTAGGTCGTCGTTGGTGACTTTGAGGGCAGTTTCAGTTGAGTGTAGGGGACGGAAGCCAGATTGCAGGGGGTCAAGTACATGTACAGCTTGGAAAAAAGACGAGACAGAGGAGATATGATAGAAACATTTAAATACGTAAAGGGAATCCACAAGGTAGAGGAAGGGAGTATATTTAAAAGGAAACAAAGTAGCAAAACAAGAGGACATAGTCTTAGATTAGAGGGGCAAAGGTTTAAAAGTAACGTCAGAAAGCATTATTTTACTGAGCGCGTGGTGGATACATGGAACAGTCTTCCAGTTGAAGTGGTAGAGGCCAAAACAGTAATTGAATTTAAGCAGGCATGGTATAGGCATACGGCTATCCTAAACAAAAGATAAATCCAGGTAAAGTATCCATGTAATTGGGCAGACTAGATGGGCCGAAAGGTTCTTATCTGCCAAGTAGGGAATTGGAGGACAGGAAGAGGGAGAGGCGATTGAAGACTAGTTTTTCTAAGAGCTTAGAGGTAAAGGGAAGCAGGGATACAAGGCGGTAGTTGGATGGAGAGTTGGGATCGAGGGATGGTTTCTTTAGTAAAGGGGTAACTAGCGCGTGTTTGAAGGCGGATGGAAAGGAGCCGGTGGAGAGAGAGATAGGTTGAAGATGTGTGTGTGTGTGTGTGTGTGAGGGAGGAGGAGAGGGGAGGAATTAGATGTGAGGGAATGGGGTCGAGCGGGCACGTGGTGAGATGTGAGGAGGACAATAAGGAATTGACTTCTTCCTCAGTGGCTGGGAGGAAGTGGCAGAGGGGACCTGTGGGAGTGGAGGTGGCAGATAACTATCTTGTGTTGGGATGTTACTTCTGATAGTAGTAAATGTTCTGAATACACCAGATGGCTAATTTTCTTTTGTTTCTAAACTGCAAGTCCAAGGATGCTCAATAATCCCAAAAGCTGGCTGAATGTCCTGTGGAACTGTAGTTCAGACACAAAGGGGAGCTTAGAAAGAAGCAATGGAACCAGGGCTCGTTTTAGCAGCGCATAATGCGGCAAAGGTTTATTGGAGGAAGCCAGGCAACATTACGGCTGACGCAGTATCCTTTGTCAAGCGTCATCTGAAAAGTTGCTGCATTTCCTCCTGTAAATCTTTGCCACATTATATCCTGCTATCGAGTGCCCGGTTTCAGTCTCTGTGCTTGGACCGGCCATCCAGGAGTCAGTGAGCATCCTCTAACAGTGTTAAAATGATTCTGATTGCCGTGAGTGTTAGTGCGCATCGTGTCCCCTCTCTTGTTTTTCCACCAGGGAGGGATCTTCAGTTGGCATCACTGTGTCGGTCCATGGAACTCAATTCACAAAGCACATGGATGGAGCCAGCACGAGCGACTAGACGATAATTCCTGAGCTGAACTTGTCAGCATCCGCTCAGCTGATCACATAGGGAAATATTTGCTAAATCTGGAGTATTATCCAACGTTTCCCTGTGCGATTAACCAGACATTGGCACAAAGACAGAGCTTTATTAATAAGAAATGAATAACTATTTAATGCAAGGAATTTCCAGAGACTTACTTTTGCATCATGCGCCCATTTAACATGAAACCAGAGCAATGGACTTTGTCACTAGTGCAGATATAGAATCTCCCCTCTATACACTACATATACTCAACACCTTTTCCATGTGTGTCCTAGACCAGTGGTTCCCAACCCTGGTCCTCCATTCCCCCTAACAGGCCAGGTTTTAAGGATCGCCTTGGGGAAAAGTAGACTGAATCCTGCAATCACTGAGCAGCAAATCATATCACCTGTGCTGCGCTTCAGATATCCTGCAAACCTGGCCTGTTAGGGGAACCTGAGGAACGCAGTTGGGAACCATTGCACTAGATCCTGTCGCAGCCCCACAAATACTGTGCCATCAGCCGTACTTTAGAACCAAAAAAGTATCCCGCCACGCATAATTTTGATTTACATTTTATACTGACAGCCCGTATTCTCTTGTTTGCAGGTCTGCAGGGGACAGCGAGGAAACGAAAAAAGAAACACGCAGTTCTGAGCAATGACGAACTCCTATATGACCCCCACGAGGATGACCGGGACCAAGAGTGGGTTAACACCAGGAGACGAGGGTAAGATTTTAAGGAAAGTTTACATATCCCTGGGATTCTGACCAACATATGGGTACATTAAAAACTTGGAGAATTGGCAGAGAAAATTTGGTTTTGGAACAAATTCTTGTTTAGTGAATAGTCCCCTGAGTGGTGTGTTTAGACACACATGGTGCCAGTTATCTATGTGTGATCTTTCTGAAAATCTTTGCTGTACAATTCAATAAAGAGGGCAGCGATGTGCACAGACAGTGTTAAACATGCCTGCATAATGCTGCTGCCATGGGAGTATGTGATATAAACCTTTAGACAAGCCTATCATCTCACTCCCTAATACCCCCTCTGTGCATTTCTCACTGCATCTTCCCACATGCACCCCGCTGCTTCATATTCTCAATTAACCCTCAACTAGTGTGTCATCCCATTCCTCTTAGATTGTAAGCTCTTGAGCAGGGTCCTGTCGCCTACTGCACTGTGTGTTTGAACCTGTATGTATATTTGTTATTCTGCCTCCCATTGTACAGCGCTACGGAACTTGTTAGCGCTTTCTAAAAACTTGTAACTGAATATTTTCTTTTATTGCAGATACAGAAACATGAGGAACCCCAAACATCAAGCATTGCCCAACAGTGATGCCATCCTGAATTGTCCTGCCTGTATGACCACCCTGTGCTTGGACTGCCAGAGGTCAGTGTTTCACACTTCCACTTTCTACAGATCAAGATCAAACTTGCCATCACTATAAATTTAATGGATCTGCTAAGTTATGGCCGATGTCAGCAACCTTGGCCTTCCAGATGTTTTGGAACTCAATCTCCCATTATGCTTAGCCAGTCATTGTGTTAACTGAGCATCATGGGAAATGTAGTTCCAAAACGCTTGGGGATCTGAACTTAACCTGAGCAGTTGTTCCTTTTTAAAAAAAGAAAAACTTACATTTTGAATCTGCACAATTTCTAATATCAATAATATAATTAAACCGGGCTAAAGCACAGAATGACCAAACATAAGCATCTTGAGGGAACCTAGTGTAAACGAGGAAATGATTGTGTGAAATAATTTAGGTAGATAATATAAAACACGTTAAGAGTGTCCCTTTATACTCAAACCGTAGGGATTGTAAAGTAATGTTTACGTCTCTAAAGCCATGTGCCCTCAGGTGTAAAAGATGACACATGACAAGTTTATTGTCATTAAACAACCCACCTACCTTCACTACTTTAACCCTGTTTAGCCATTTAAAAGACTTTTTCAGAGAGCGGTGAAAAGCAGGAGAATGACTGGAGAATGACAAATTCTAGGTCAAAATAGCCGAACCAGAAAAATTCTCACTTTCCAAATCGGCTATTTTGACCTAGAATTTTTCATTCTCCAGTCATTCTCCTGCTTTTAACCTCTCTCTGACTAACCCTGTTAATTTCTTGAAATCCTCAGGACTGTTAAAAAAAAAATCAAACGCTGAAGCCAAGTGTTAGTATATCTTTGCTATTGATCAAAGTGCCTTTGTGAATATCCCTTTAAATCCTCAACCAAGCACATATAGAGAAATGGAAGCCAACCTAGGGAAAAAAATGTCCCAGTGTTGATATTTCTAACACATGTTTGTGGAACCTCAAGGCACCCTGTGCCGGGTTTAGTTAATAAGCCTCTTTTTAAAAGATCTATGTTAACCCAAATTTCTTTTTTTCTCCTGGAGTTTGGTTTGTTGCTGGAATGTGTTTTTCTTTACCCGTTATCTGATGGATCCCATTACATTCCAGGCACGAATCATACAAGACGCAGTACAGAGCCATGTTTGTTATGAATTGCTCTGTTAGCAAGGAAGAAGTTCTCCGATTCCCAGAGCAACCTCCATCAAAGCACAGACGACGCGACCGTAAGAAAAGGAAAGGTCCCTCTATGGATTCGGAACCACCAAGCACATCAGCCGAAATGTATCATCCAGTAAAATGCACCGAATGCTCCACGGAAGTGGCAGTTTATGACAAAGACGAAGTCTATCATTTCTTCAATGTCATCGCCAGCCACTGTTAGTGAACACCGGCCCCCGCTGTCAGGGACCCCAGGAATTCAAATAATGGATTTCTAGCTGCACAACAACTCTCATCATCCTTTGTCAGCTAAAACTTGATGGGAGTTGGAGTCTAGCAGCTACTGGTCCAGTATTTGTAGTTGCGTAAAGAACATCTCTCATTGTACAGACGAGTCATAATGGCACATACGGTGCTTATACATAACTCCTTTTCATCTGAAGGAGGAGGCGGCAGCGAAGAAGCAGGAGGAGGTTGCAAAGTCTTAAGAAAAAAAAGTAGGATATGATCGGTACTGAAAAGAGAGAAACAGTTTCGTTTTCAAATCTTTGCAGATTGTAACTTGGTATGCAATGGACATATTGTGTTTTCTAGCATGTTACTCCCAACGGCTCAGCTTGGCACCTCATAGTCTGTTCTGAAACTCCTGGAGAACCCAGGTGAGCGTCACCGCTCCAAGAAACCAGCCGTACCTCTTGCAAAACAAACATTGCTGTCTTCTTTTTTTCTCGGGGGGGGGGGGTGAAGTTATACAGAATTTTGTTGAACTGTAAATACGTACTTTATAAAAATTATTTCCCCTTAGATGGCCCCGTTATGTTTAAGTGAGAATAAACGTTTCCTAACTGGGTACATGCCTTGCGTCTGAAATCATTTTTTTCTTTTTGAGGCAAATCGAGTCTGAGGTGCTGTAAATGTCGGATGCGCTTTAAATTCAATGCATGATGTTGTCACTCAGTATGTTTGCAATTATCCCTTTGGCATAACCTCGCCAAGCCAGGAGGTGGGTTTTGCTGTGGGGGGGGGGGAGGTAATTGGTGGAAAAGGTAAGTCAAAATAGTGAATTTGATTTTCCTTCTGTTATTTTTCAATCAGCTCAATTATTTTTGCCTCAAATCCAATTTGCTGTCAGTTGTCATTACCCCCTTTTTGCCAGTGACCACAAAGCTGAACAAGTACTAAAGGGGTTATTCACAAAGCACCAAAATATCAGGGCTTTGCACCAAGGTGTGATTCAATATTCACCGAAGAGCGCCGAACTGCAGGGAAAACAAAAACCGAACTCTCCTGTTCTAATAATAGGGGTCTAAACTATAGAAAGGTCTGTTTACAGAATAAAAAAAAAACAGGTTTTAAAAAAACTTGGGAATCAAATTTAGTCAAAAAAAAAAAAAAGTTTTTGCTGAAAATAAACTTAAAAAAATGAGATTTATTTATATTTACATTGAATCCTATGGGACTTGTCTGTTTAAACCTGTTAAACTGAATCACTAAAAATCTGGGCATTTTACCGACACTTCAGCGTTCTGTGAATAGATCAATCATTACTTCTCTATGGGACAATTTTGCTGCCGCCGAAGCTTGACAAAGATTGGCGATCTGCCAACGTATTTCACGGTCAGTATTTGGTGAGTTGACAGTTTAGTGAATAGACAAACTGCCTCGATTCACCGTTCGGTGCCCAGTTCGTCACTTTGTGGATAACCCCTTTAGTTTTACATAGTTACATAACCTGTAAAAAGACATCCATAAGGTTCACACATCACCTACTGCTGTTGATCCAAAAGAAGGCAAAAAACCCAGTCTGAAGCACTCGCCTATATGCAACACACTGGGGAAAAATTCCTTCTTGACCCCAGAATGACGTCAGATTTCTCCTTGGATCAATCAGCTTTTATCCACATATTAAATAAAATATGAAAAAAAAAAAATTAACCTCACGAACTTTGGTAAAACAATCATTGTGATCTGCGGAGGTGGAGCGGCTCCTTTTATTCTGCTTGTGCTGTAGTACAGCAGCAGTTATTCTATAAATCCAATCAATGGATTTCCTGTGAAAGGGGCTCTGTCTATGGCACTGCACCGAAACCTCTAAATTAGAGCTGTGCAAGACCATGCCGAGGAGCACTCCCTCACCACTCCTCATGCACACAAAGTACAAGCCATACTGTGCCCAGTACAGACTGACACAAGTGTGAGATGCCCCAAATATTGTGATCTGCCACCTTCCGTACACCTGTCGGCAAGAGAAGCGCATTCCCAGTGAATCAATACTGGAACTCTTCACTTGATGAAATATTGCAACACACGACCTACTTTAGATCCAGTGCCGGGAGCTGCTACTGCTAAGGTCCAAGGGTGCGTTTTTTTAAGACTGATAGAAGGGTACCGGGTCCTGCTGTCACTTGTTACTCCTTGCAAGCACCAATCGAATCTGGTCACTGAATGACTCCTAGGTATTAACTCTGAAAGGCAAAGATTCTACCTTTTTATATTGTACAATCAAATGTTTTTCGGGGATCAAATAAAACTGGAATGCAGACTCACCATTTTTCGGGGGAACAGGTCAGCCCACACACTGCTTTTTATTTAGGTGTCCAATCACATGTTTAAAACACAGGAAATAAATCATGATTAGGATTCCATTAAATCACACCCAGATATCCAAATATTTATATGAAATTTAAGCATGGTGGACTAACCCCTTCACGCCCAGTTGGTTTGCCATAAAACCATTGGCAGCGCCAGTGTTTTCTATGGAAAACCACTTTCGATTACCCACACAGTAGAAATGTCCTGTAGCGTGCATACTGCATACAGAACATTTTTACAGCCTGTACTCCATCGTTGATAAGCAAAAGCTGCCAGTAAGCGCCGCTCCATGTAGAATTCAGCATTTCTGCTCAGGAAACCAGAAGTCCAAGCTGTTCCAGCACTTTGGCCAACGTGCCTGATACCCCAAATTCTTAGAGGCACATTCTGGAGCCTGTTTGTAAACGTCCTTTGCATTTATTAACTAACTTGATCTGATCAAATTCTTATCTTCCAAAGAACCTGCAGATGCCCGAGATAATTAACTCCATCCTGGTAGTGAAGGTGTTAAAGGTACATTAGGATAAAGGCACGGGAGGAGCCACAAGTAATTAAAAACTGGGGCTCAGGAATGTTTAATTTAATAATGTATTTACAGTGTTTGTCATGGACAAAACAGGAAGGCTGTCTCGTAGGATGGTTCTGTTTGCAGTTGCCCCTGCGGCATGCCACAGGCGACACGGAGGAACTTTAAACTCAAATGTCTCCGTTTCTTTCAATGATCTTGGTCAATGAAAAATAAAATGGATAAAGGGAGAGATGTCCAGTGGAATTGGAAACTTGTTTTGCCCATGACAGGTAAACATTAAGGCCATATTACAACCCTAAAGTTAACAGTAGCTGTGGTTGCCCTAGCGCGGGCGTGTCATGGAGCTGATGTAACGCTCCATGCTTCAAACCCCAAGAGACTTTATGTTCATTTATATCGTGTGATTTTAGATATATTTTACATCGTTTGGTTTTAGTTTAGTGTAAAATGGCATAGCTTTGGTTTTAAAAATACTTATATTCCTGTAGGTAAATGTGTTTCTGTATAGCCAGTAAACAAGCTGTACTGCTGTGTAATTTATGCACCAGGGCTTTTCCCCTTATCTAGCTGCATATTTGATTCAAGAAGTCTGTGTTTGTATTTAATCTTATGTGTTAGAACAATAGGTTATACAAATGTTGTATGAGCTGAAGGCTAAATAATGTAAAGAATGTTTATTGTAAATAACTGACAATGTAATTATGACTGTTGGACTTCAGCATAAATGGTGGCGTTTTGTTCATTAAAAGTCAGAGAACTCTCAGAGCTCAGAGAGAGAATCCTGTTTTAAAGCATACAGCCGCGCCTGGTGTCTATTACAAACTACACTATATACTCAACATCAGATGGCACCGAGCGGCCTTCTGGAAATTCCTAACGGCTCCAGGGCAGAGGAACAGAAGCAGGCGGGTCAAGCTGCTCGAGGCGCTGAGGACAGCGCTCCCAGTAGCCGGGCTGACCGCAACGAAGGGGTGTCTGGAGAGTCAGGACAGACGGAAGAGAACGGTTCCGTTACATTGGTGGCAGCGGTGGGATAGAGGCTCTCTAACACCAATACACCCTGAGATGACAAACTATACAGCCTGCAAGCAGGACACCCTGAAGGACCTGCTGGAGAGCCATGGAAGGAACGAATATTGAAGAAAGGGTCAAAGGCACAAGTTTGGTGCAACCAGGAGCGAGATGGAAACACTCAAGGAGGTAAAAAGACGCCTCAAGCAATATGGTCCAAACCCTAGCATGGACCTGTTCCAGAGCGTTTGGAATGAGGTCTGTTTATTGCAGAAAGGGGAAGCTGTGCAGGACCAGGAAGATTTTAACCCTCTGCATGTGGAATACAGTAAATACAAGGTCCCAGGCTGGATGGAGCCAGGTGGCCAGGAGGAGAACTGGCTGGCAACTACACCACACACCCAGAGGGTGTCTACAGACTTGGATTGGCAGAGACCAGGGATTTTGGAAGCATCGGTTTCTGCCAACGCCAAGACCCAAACAAAATATGCCTCGTACCAACCGTGACCGTCAACCCACCCTCAAGTAAGGCTAAAAAGAAGCGGAGGGATGGACGGGTGAAAGAAATGGAGGTGGTGTTGGAGATCGAATGCAAATGTTGTGACCCGCTTCGAAGGGAGGTAGAGACCTTGAAAGGGCAACTAGACTTTGCAACCCAGAGCGAGAAAGAGACTGGCCTGCAATTGCACCGGCTACAGGATGAGCTGCGAGCTGTCACGGAGGAGAGAGATTTCCACTGCATGGAAGTACGAGAACAGTCAGTCAGTATACGAAAGTTGTCATCCCAGCTGCAGGTCTGTGAGGACTGTAACATCGACCTACACACGGAGCTCAGTGGTGCTCAGGCGCAGATAGCGGAGCTGGAGTGCAGCTCCCATGTAGTGATTGAGCAGCTGGAGGACGAACGGCGAACCAGAGCGGCTCTACAGACAGAAATTACCACATTTAAAACTCGTCTGGAGCGCTGTGAGCAGGAGTTGGAGCAGACACAGCTCTCCCGGGATACTTTTCAGGCACGGGCCTATGAGCAGCAAGAGGAAATGCAGCTGCTCCAGAACCAACTCCAGCTGTGCCAACACCAGCTACTAGAAGCAGACGCAGCTCGGAAGGAGAGCCTCGCTCAAACTAAGGCAAGCGAGATGGAGGTGAGCCGTCTGACACACCAACTAGGTGTATTGGGGCAGGAGCAGAGAGAATTCTGTTTTAAAGCATACAGCCGCGCCTGGTGTCTTTATTACAAACTACGCTACACTATATACTCAACATCAGAAGGCACCAAGCGGCCTTCTGGAAATTCCTAATGGCTCCAGGGCAGAGGAACAGAAGCAGGCGGGTCAAGCTGCTCGAGGCGCTGAGGACAGCGCTCCCAGTAGCCGGGCTGACCGCAACGAAGGGGTGTCTGGAGAGTCAGGACAGACGGAAGAGAACGGTACGGTTCCGTCACAGGGCGCACCATATTACAATCTGAATGCTAATGGGTTAAAAAACACTTTATTTTGTTTTTTGAGAAAGAATTTTACCAGGAAGGATACATTGAGATTTCTCTCGTTTTCAAGTATGTCCTGGGTGGCGAGTATGTACCGTTAGGGGTCTTGCCCAAGGACACTTACTGGAGAGGTGCTCTTGCTGGGATTGATCCCATGACTCCACAGGCTCTCTCCACGTAGAGCAGTGATGTTACCTCTACTCCACCCAGCTGGTAATCGTTAGCGATTTGGATCTTGCGCTTTTCAGTGCGAGGTTACTGTAGTTTGCGCTCCCTATGCTTAACATGGGGAGCGCAAAGAGTAATTAGTGTTAGGATTACAAAGTCCTAACGTTGATTAACTTCCTGCTGCGTTTAACTGAAACGTTACCCACCGCTAGCATCTGGTGCTAACTGATTACGCTTCTGCGGAATCCATCAGCACCAGCAGAAAATCCCCCCAAAAATCGGATACTCACCTCCCACCCCACGGTGACAACAGCAGCTCCAACTGCCTCTTCTTGCCACCAGGAGCAGAGAGAGACTGGAGGAAAAAGGTCTCCCGGTCACCCTCTGTAGATCACTACGCCAACCTGCCGGATCCAGCGAGAGGAGAGATCCTGCAGGTCATGTGACCGGCAGTGTTCGTCTCAATGGAGTCCTATGGTGTCCCACTTAGCGTCGTGTTGCGGTGCAGGCTGCTGGATTAGCGCCTGCACCGTAATGTCACGCTAAGACTGGGACGCTAAGAAACCTGCGCGCGCTTGTTTTTCTCCTTAGCGTCCCCGTTTTAGCTTGATGTTTGTAATATGGCCTTAAATCTCTCCCTCTGTGCTTTTCTGTGCTGGACATTCCTGTATTAGGAACAGTAATAGATTCAGCACAGAATCTGTCACGCAGCATACAATACCTAAAAAGTAAACGGGTGCTCAGTGATCCCTCGAAAAAATGGGTGGCGCCCGAAACCTGTACCACCACCAGTTAACCAAAGCCGAAACAGAAATTCTGTGGTTTCCCCCAAACCAATGTGTAGAACAATGTAAAGTGATACGTATCTGGTGGCGCGATGAAGGTCGCTTATGGATATCTGGTAGTTCTCTTAGTTCATATTATCCACATGGGTCATACAAAAGAAAACAAACAATATAATAGTGCAGACTATTTAACAGATTTTTAAAAAAAGGGACTGTGGTGTACAATTTCACTCACAAGTCTAGAGCCCGAACACTGGCTCTAAGTGGATCAACGCATATGGGTATTTGAATTCTCCACTTGAAAGGTAACCCACACCTTGTTGTCACGGGAGACTCATCCCACATGGAATATAAGAGACAAGAAAAACTTCCTTGTGCAGATCTTGCGAATTTGATGTCAAGTGATCATATAACGATTGCCAACTCACGTTTGTTGGAGTTTAGGACCAAGCTCTTGGTGTACGAGCATGTGGACTTGTTATGGGTTAAGTCCATAGAAACCCTCTTGGACCTCCAAGTGAACGGGGATCAAAAATAAAAAACTGAATAAAACTAGATAAAAATTAGATTTATTAAAAAATAGGTGCAAATAATAAGCACTGGTAAGTAGCCAGAACGCGTTTCGCCAGATTAACTGGCTTCTTCAGCTGGTTTACAGACTCATTGAGTAATGTGGTTAAATAGTGTCCTTGAAATTGTCCCCATGTGTCTTTAATTCGATACTTAGCGTGCGTTCCACGTCTCAAACCACTTATCTTAGGCTTGCGACGGGCGCCGCCATCTTGCGCATGCGCCTTCCTCCTCTCCTGCGTTCCACTCCGTGCGTCACACCATATACCCGGATGTGGCGTGCGTTTCACTGTGGATATCTCGTTCAGCCTCTGGTGGCACGGATTCTTTATTGCCTTCTTCCTCCCAGGATACTTTATATAAACGCCATCTATGACCACCGGGCAAATTAAAATTCAATGGATATAAAAATATCGACAATACTGTGCAAAGATCTTGTTATCCTCCCCAACTTTATCTCATACAGGGGATTTACAGGCACAATCAATGCTACTATCAATTACAGTCCTACACATGTATTTTGATGTTAGGGTGCCCACAGAACTGATTAATTAATATTGGTGTCAGCAGACTAATACATGATCGCCATTTGTATGGACAATATTAATGTCTAACATTATATACTGGGATCATGATGTTTAATTAGTAGTTGATTGTCTTATATTGCCTAAATAAAGGCATTAACGATTTAATTCCCAATAATTAGTTCCCATATACCCCTAATAAATAGGAGTATACAGTTACATTAAAAGTAGGTCCCATATCATTCTAAAGTGCTATAATGAATGTGATACGGTGCTAATTACAAAGTTTAAGTGCCGATTCCATTAAATCAATTGGCTGTCTAATTATTTTTAAATTTAAATAAAAAATTTATCGGGCTTTTTAGTGTGAAGTAACTTATTCATATACTAAGATATCCCCTTTTGGTACTATTTAATGCAGAGCTAAAGTGAAAATATTAATTATACCCCTATAGAAATTTTCTGAACCTACATTAAAATAATGTGGTACTCCTTTTTAAAGTGCTGTAGTGGATCAATAAAGTAGTGCCATTGTATAAAATTGAAGTGCTTATATAATTGAATTAAATAACAACTTTACAGTCTCCTTTAGTAAGTCCCCACAGTTATTAATTAGTGACGGACTTTTAATAGATTAACTTATTTATATACACAAATAAAAAGACTTCCCCTGATGAGGCTCTAGATAATTAAGTGCTAATGTGAAAAATTTATTAAATTATGTAAATCCCCGTTGATGGGGCACATTAAATAACATGTGACTTATAAAGTGCATAGATATAGTTTGTTATTAATATATTTAGATAAAGTGCCTAGTGTGTTGATAACCCTCGATAAATAGGGAATATAAAGTGAATAGGATGACTGTAAAACCCCATATTAAAAGTGATCTAGTGGATGGTACTGTATAGTATTATGAACTAGTGTTATGGACTAGATGTCCATAGTATACTATTAATGATCTATTGAGTCTGTCTTACAGTTAATAGGGTAATGGACATGATGAATGGATCCTAATAGGGAGCAACTAATTTACACTGTAGTATGTACCCCTTTATAGACCCTATGGAGTAAAGTGCTGATGTGGAAATGCTGGTGTGCAGTAGATAGTATATTGTATATTATATATTATGTGTTTCTACAATGTGATAATTTTCTGAGAATAGAATATCAACCATTAGGAGAATAGATAACTATTCTTATTCCTAGATCACACCGATTTTATAAAATTGGAGAAGATAACCTGTCATAAATGGAATTATCGACTCTATAAAAAATGTATAATTTCGAAATCATCATTTAAACCTTTAGGGGCTAATGTACCATTGTCGAAAAGGAGTCTCATTTCTTCCTTTCCTGGTTTATTTATCATATCTTCTTCCACTTCCAGTTTTTGTATCTGTTTTATTGCCCAAAATTTTAAACCTACAGGAGAGCCAACATGGTGATTATTAAAATGTAGAGCTACTGAGTGCTTCTCAAAATTGTTCCTAATGTTTCTAACGTGCTCGGATACTCTAACATTAAAAGCCCTCTTAGTGCGTCCTATATAGCATAGGCCGCAGGGGCATTCTAGCATATAAATTACATTCTTCAAGCAACAATTTAGGACACCACCTATCTTAACTGTTTTATTGTCTTTATGATTAAAATAAGTACCTGTACTGTTCTTTTTATTCCCAGTGGATCTGCAGGCTAAACATTGGCCACAGTGGTAGAAACCCTCCTTAAGTCCAAAAAAGTTTTTATTACTCGTTGGTTTTTTAGTTTTACTATGGACTAAGCTAGATTTTATATTTTTGGTACCTCTGAACACTATTTTAGGAGTGTTCCTATGAAGCTAACTAGGTCACTATCATTTCTTAAAATATGCCAGTGTTTCTTAATTTTTTTTTTAATATTATTTGCTTTATTATTAAAATCACAAATGAATCGAATTTCCTCCCCTTCTTCATGAATTTTAGGTTTATATTGTAGCAGGTCCTTACGATATTTTCGTGTTATGCTAGAAATGGTATTATCTAGATCTATTTCTTTATAGCCCTTCTCTATGAAATCTTTCTTAAGGGTGTCCGCCTGTTCTTTAAAAATCTCTGCATCTGTGCAGTTGCGTCTTAGCCGCACAAACTGTCCCTTGGGGACACCCCTATGCCAAGTGGAGTGATGGCAACTTGTATAGTCAATGTAGGTGTTCATATCGACATCTTTAAAAAAAGTTTTAGATTTGATACAATCTTCCTCTAGATTTCCAAGTCGAGGAAGTTAATTCTTTGCATGCTCCAATTGTTCTCCAGTTTAATTCCCCACTCTGCATCATTAAGGCTCTCCAGAAACATTTTTAACTCTTCCTCCTCCCCTCTCCAAATAAAGAAAATATCGTCAATAAATCTCTTATATGACTGGATGTTATCCTGCGCCCAGCTACGCGAACCATAGACAAACCTGGTTTCCCAGGCCGCCATGTATAGGTTGGCGTAGCTGGGCGCAAATTTAGTACCCATTGTAGTTCCTCTTCGTTGGATGTAAAAATCCTCAAACTTGAAATAGTTATTGTTTAATATAAACTTTACGCTCTCCAAAACAAACAACATTTGTTCATTACTAATAAGATTGGATTTAGATATTTCTTCCTCCAATTTTAGCAAACCCAACCCGTGGGGTATGTTGCTATAAAGCGCATTGACATCGCACGTTACCAAAATGTCCCCTTTCTGCCAATCATTATCTTTTATTACCTGTAGCATATTTAAAGTATCTTTTAAATGGGACGGAATAGTACGTACGATAGGCTGGAGGATTACATCCACATATTCTGACAGGTGGTTGGTTATGGATTCAATACCAGCCACTATGGGTCTACCTGGAGGTTTAATGGGATTTTTATGTACTTTTGGAAGGATATAAAAATGCGGTGTTTTTGTAAATTTGACAGATAGATATTCAAACTCAAACTTATTTAGTATACCCTTATCAGAACCCTCTTGGGCACTACTTTATTGATCCACTACAGCACTTTAAAAAGGAGTACCACATTATTTTAATGTAGGTTCAGAAAATTTCTATAGGGGTATAATTAATATTTTCACTTTAGCTCTGCATTAAATGGTACCTGAAAGGGGATCTCTTAGTATATGAATAAGTTACTTCACACTAAAAAGCCCGATTAATTATTTTTAAATGTAAATTAAAAATTTATCAGTGTAGTGATTTATGGAGGAGACAGCCAATTGATTTAATGGAATCGGCACTTAAACTTTGTAATTAGCACCGTATCACATTCATTATAGCACTTTAAAAGTAGGTCCCATATCATTCTAATGTAACTGTATACTCCTATTTATTAGGGGTATATGGGAACTAATTATTGGGAATTAAATCGTTAATGCCTTTATTTAGGCAATATAAGACAATCAACTACTAATTAAACATCATGATCCCAGTATATAAATGTTAGACATTAATATTGTCCATACAAATGGCGATCATGTATTAGTCTGCTGACACCAATATTAATTAATCAGTTCTGTGGGCACCCTAACATCAAAATACATGTGTAGGACTGTAATTGATAGTAGCATTGATTGTGCCTGTAAATCCCCCGTATGAGATAAAGTTGGGGAGGATAACAAGATCTTTGCACAGTATTGTCGATATTTTTATGTCCATTGAATTTTAATTTGCCCGGTGGTCATAGATGGCGTTTATATAAAGTATCCTGGGAGGAAGGAGGCAATAAAGAATCCGTGCCACCAGAGGCTGAACGAGATATCCACAGTGAAACGCACGCCACATCCGGGTATATGGTGTGACGCACGGAGTGGAACGCAGGAGAGGAGGAAGGCGCATGCGCAAGATGGCGGCGCCCGTCGCAAGCCTAAAATAAGTGGTTTGAGACGTGGAACGCACGCTAAGTATCGAATTAAAGACACATGGGGACAATTTCAAGGACACTATTTAACCACATTACTCAATGAGTCTGTAAACCAGCTGAAGAAGCCAGTTAATCTGGCGAAACGCGTTCTGGCTACTTACCAGTGCTTATTATTTGCACCTATTTTTTAATAAATCATTTTATCTAGTTTTATTCAGTTTTTTATTTTTGATCCCCGTTCACTTGGAGGTCCAAGAGGGTTTCTATGGACTTAACCCATAACAAGTCCACATGCTCGTACACCAAGAGCTTGGTCCTAAGCTCCAACAAACGTGAGTTGGCAATCGTTATATGATCACTTGACATCAAATTCGCAAGATCTGCACAAGGAAGTTTTTCTTGTCTCTTATATTCCATGTGGGATGAGTCTCCCGTGACAACAAGGTGTGGGTTACCTTTCAAGTGGAGAATTCAAATACCCATATGCGTTGATCCACTTAGAGCCAGTGTTCGGGCTCTAGACTTGTGAGTGAAATTGTACACCACAGTCCCTTTTTTAAAAAATCTGTTAAATAGTCTGCACTATTATATTGTTTGTTTTCTTTTGTATGACCCATGTGGATAATATGAACTAAGAGAACTACCAGATATCCATAAGCGACCTTCATCGCGCCACCAGATACGTATCACTTTACATTGCTCAGTGATCCCTGCTCGTTCTGGAGTACCTGTCCTAGGCTCTGGTTTGACGCAATCCCACTTTGACAATTAGTGGATGCAGCCAATTAATCAGATGCCACTCAGCGCATACACAGTAAGACTGGTATTAGCCCCCTGCTTGATATATAGATTATTCGATACCACACTGAATGCCAATATATACATTTTATTTTGTTCGTAAAATCCTTAACAAGGGAACCCGGCCGCATGGTGCCGAAACCTGAAGGGCTGCTCTTCCAGTGCTCCTTTTGAGTAATTAATGTACAGAATGCAGAGGCTGAAACGTGACAATTTGTGCCTGTGAATGCGCGTCGAGCACCGAGTTCGGTTCTCCCAGTTGGTTTGCAGAACAAAATTTTTAGATTGTAAACTCTAATTAATTCAGATGAAGAGCCGCGCTGCTAATCATCAGCACAGTGTGAGAACAATGACCGCCTCCCGACAATGCAAGCAGGAGACATAACAAGTGCAGATCTGCTTAATTAGATTTTAATTATTGCCAGCTCCAAACTGCCGCATTCTGCCATCTGCATTGTGATAGGAATGTGGGAGCGCACTTTTATTTGCTTGTTTCTGTTGTTTGGGATTACAATTACTGTAATAAACCCCTTTCTCCTGTTTTACAGCACCGATCTCCCTAATTGAGTGCCTGCGCTGGGGAAGATAGCATTGAGGTTGTCACGTCTGTATTGCTTCTCTAATAACGCAAGCCGTAGCATTACAGAGCGGGGCGGCTTAGCGAGTCCTCATTCACTGCAACAAACAGCAATAATGCAGAGGAACGTTTACTGTATGATCCTTGGAATGTGTAACGATAACTTTCCTATATAAACAAACATTACTCCTTTTTAAACGTTAAACACCATTTTTGTTGCTCGACCTGTGACTTCCGTCTTAGGCTAGGGTCAGACGAACGCAGTTTTAACGTGCGTTTAGCCGCACAAAATCCCGGCCGTGCTAGCAGCAAATGACGTCCAATGCCGGGGAACATACGACGAACGGCCGCACGAAAGTTCGTCCGTGCAACGCAAGTGGCAAACGAACGCATTTTTTCGAGAACGTGATACCGCTAGTACTGACGTAGAGAGTGCGCTGCGGCCGCATAGAGGTGTGTGTGTGTGATTGGGAGACGTCAGACGCTGCTAATGTCCGGCTAACATAACGTCCAGACACAAAAGGGTTTTATTGATGATCCGTACAAAATCACGGACGAAAATGCGCATCGTATGACCGCTATCACGTATTCCGTGAAAAAATACGTCCATTCGTTCGAACGCACTTTTCCACGGACAACGCGAAAAATGCGTTCGTATGACCCTAGCCTTAATCGCAAAATAAAAACCTTTAGGCCGGGTTCACACTTGGGCATAGCGCTGCGTCGCGCAATGCGCGCGTTTTTTTTTTACGCGTGTTCGCGCATTCAAAAAAACGCCTGAATGCGCATTCGCGGCTATGTCTATGGCCGCGAACACGCTGCTGTATGCCCGAAAAGAAGCTCCCGGGCTCCTGCGCACTTTAAAATGCCCAGGTGTGAACGGGTCCCATTGAAAACAATGGGATTTCCCCGTTCATGCGTTTTAAAGCGCGCACGAACGCGCTTTAAAACGTCTAGGTGTGAATGGGGCCTTAATAAAAGGTCACAGAATTGTAATCATGAATAGCAGAAATCAATTCGCCCGTTTGCCAGATTTTATTGCTAAACACACAACAATAAATGTCTGAACTTACCAACACGAAGTCTGCGCCTGCCGTGTCATTGTCCCTGGGGGTTTTTGGAGCTTGGGTGGTAAACTATATTGAATGAAAGAGAATAATGTGGGATTGTAATTAGAACAAAATTTATCCCTTTCACTCCCCAAACTGAGCCAACTCGATTTTGCTTTCTAACACATTGTAATATACAGGGTGTCCATAAAGTCTCTACAATTTCAAAAATTTATTCCAAAGTCAAATGAAAAGACAGATAAGTGAAAATTATTACAAAAAGACGTATATATTTGAGTTTTTTTGCCTCATTTAATACACCTCTATATGGGCGCCATTAGTTGCACGAAGCACATCAAGTCGGTACTGGATTTCTTGCCATGTTGGCTGTAGCATCCCCTCATCAATGGTGGCATCAGTGATCCTCTGCTTTAGATGGATGTGTGGGATCATGTGCAATCAAATCATTGGTCTGTTTTCCTTTGGCGAGACATCAATTACTGCAAATGTTTACCTTGACCTTTTGACTGAATATGCGGCACCACAACTACATGACCTTCAACCAACCATCATTTTCCAGCAAGATGCTGCACCACCACATTGGGGACTGCATGTTCGTGGGTTCCTAAATTAAACATTTCCAGACCGGTGGATTGGAAGGGGTGGCCCAATTCCCTGACCACCTCGTTCACCAGATATCACTCCCTTCCACTTCTTTCTATGGGGTTATGTTAAAGATATAGTGTATGGAACAAAGGTACGGGACGTCACTAATCTAAAGCAGAGGATCACGGATGCCACCATTGATGAGGGGATGCTACAGCCAACATGGCAAGAAATTCAGTACCGTCTTGATGTGCTTCGTGCAACTAATGGTGCCCATATAGAGGTACATTAAATGAGGCAAAAAAGCTTAAATATATACGACTCATTTTGTAATAGTTTTCACTTATCGGTCTTTTCATTTGCCTTTGTAAAGAGACTTTATGGACACCCTGTACATTGTAAAGCGATCGTTAATATATCAAAATCCCATTTTCACACCTTTTTCAAGACAGATTAGTGGAGATACGAAATCCACGGTCTTATCTCTATCCAATATCTCTGGAGAGAGATAATAAAAGCTGCAAAGATCAGCCCCGAACCTCACTGTAAAAAAAAATTCAAACACTTCGCTGTTGCATTACTTCAGCCAGAGAGAGGGCAGAATACAGGGAGAGCGCTGGGGTCACTCACTGCTGTACAGGGAGAAAATTCAGGGGGTTATAATGACTGCAAATCCCTGTACAGTACAGATACAAGGTGTTACTGTAATTTCCATGCACAGGCATTATGCTACATACAGATTATTTTATTGTATCGGTGTGTTTTAGAAGTTACGTTGCTAATAATCTCATTATTATCACTACAAATTCCCATAAACAGGAGATCTGACCATTTTTTATTATTTATCTGTATCACAGTCACTGTATTTGACAAAAAGGACATTTCTGCCTGTATGATAATAGCGCAGACCCTATGTGACATTGTGCGAGATAATGGACACTATCTAGAGTTTAGAACCTTTCATTCCAACAATACTTCTCTAAAGGATAAACGAATACATAGAAAAAAATGTAAATTTGCACATTAAAATAAAAAATAATCTCAGAACAATCTCTACAGATTTTGTTAACGGTTATGATTAAATAAAATTCAATAAAAACACTTGGCAGTGAAGGATTAAAGACATACATTGATCAATCATGAGCACAATAAAGAAATGTTATCTCTGGAGAAATAGACCATTTAACCAGAAAGCACACCAGATAATAATAAAAATATAGCTTTATTTAGAACAAATATTAATAAAAAAGGGTATTCGATTCCAACCGAACTAGTTTATGTATATATATATTTTTTACACATCACAGGAAAAAATAAACAATATAGAATTTCTGAATATACAATAATCCCTAATACAAGAGAAACAAGAAAAAATATATATCAATGGATACATGAAATGCCTGGATGACCATAGGGAAAAGACCCTCATACTATACCAACACAAAAACTCGTGCTGTATCAGCCATATAAATCACATAAGTATACATAGCAATCAAAACATAAGTAGTGAAAATAATACAAAACCAAGGAACCTTCTCAGCAACCCGACATGGCAGAGACCAGAGCTCTGCAGAAATAACGACTCCGTTCTTCGTGCATCAAAGGTAAAAGGGACACTACCACTAACATAAGCTGTCACTACATGACTTGTGTATCACAAACAAATACACATTATAAAACACATTATAAAACACATGCTGCTGTTTTTTTCTTTCAATTAATTGCACGTAAAAAACAAAAAATATAGGGTATTTTTTTACATATTCAGTGTTATTGATAGATAATGTAGTGTTACAAAATTATGTGACATCATCGTTAGAACATGAAAGGATAAAAAAAAAAAAGGATAAAAACAAAATGTTAAGTAGAGGAAAAGAAAGCATATCTTTAAACATCTCTCAGAACATAACAGTTAAGTGTTACTGTGTGTAATCAACGTGCCGACATTCACAAGTAGCATAATGTAACCTGTGCCCAAACTATGGAGGACCGTCATTCGCCAATAAAACCATCTCTGGGTATGCTGCTCTGATTTTCTTGGAGCCCTGACCATTTATTCCTTGGTAGCTTGTGTTTGTTCCATCTCCTGCAGCCAGGCGTCAAGCGACGGGTGTCAGGTCTCCACCAAAAAGTGGCTTACATCGTCAACATAGAGTAAGCGTACAGCCATAACCAGTTATTCAAAGAGAATCGAAAAGTCATCGCACGTTCGGTGACTTTTCGTTCTCCTCAATTCAGTGCGATTCGGCGATCCCATTTCGGCGACCCTGCTATGTATTCAGCAAGCACCACAGGGCCGTCGTAGTACAGGGAAAAACCGCCGCAAACCCGTTGAAAACTCTCCGCAAAACCCGGCGAAGGCACACCGAAACCCGCAGAAACATCTGGATTAACCCCGCCGAACACGCTGGAAAAACCCGAGCAGGAGCCGATCACACGCAGCACAGCCGCCGGAAAAATCCGACACCGCAGACGAATGGAGTTAAAAAAAAAAACAGTATGCTTGAATGTTTGAAAAGTGAAACGCTGTTTGCAAAGAAATTACTGAGCGAAAATGTCTGAAATTTACATATAAGATCCAATGAATGATAATAAAAAGGGCTGTTACAGAAAAAAAAACGTTTATAATATCGGCAAAAGTTTTTTGGCAAAAAAATCCTGAAAAATGCTTATAATATCTCCAAAATAAATCTAAAAATAAAGAGACTCTTTACTGCAGAATTTTATAATGAACGGTTTATCAGATATTGTATTAAAATGGGAATATTTTTAACATTGAAGCCTATGGGATTCGCCTGAATAAACCTGCCGAATTAAACCACCGAATGGCAACTTTTCCCTGCTGGTTTGTGCTCTCTGAATAGACGAAGCATTGCTTCTCTATGGGGATTTCACTGCCGTCGAACAGGCACCGTATGTGCAGGCAATGCACCAACATTTGGCAAACTGCCTGCTCTCTGAATAGCCGAATGGCCAAGAAAGGTAACCGAACGCTGAATTTCAGCGTTCGGTTCCCTTTTGGCAGCCATTCGGATCTCTTTGAATAACCCCGATAGCGTGGTTCTAGTTTTTATTCCTAAATGAAAAGCTAGGAAGTTTTCTGGTTTTTTTTGCCTAAAAACCTTTTGGTTTGTTACACAGATTACGATTTGTTTTCAGGAAATAAAAAGTGCAAACAGATGGCCGCCATGTCTCCATCTTTCCGAGCTTTTATTATTGAAATCCCTGGACACCGCGAGCTCTTCTCATCCCATCACGTTGTAAATCGACGCGCTCATTTACACTAATTGTAAAATCAGCACCAGCTCGTCCCAAGGGCACAAATAGAAGAGTTTGGGAATGATCGAGCCAGAGATAGGTTTGTTCATCGTTCAGCAGAAGGCCTTAAAGATAACGCAGCATTACTCTTCTGTTTTATGGAAAGTTTCTTTCTTTTCTCTGGTTCAGTGACCTTGTTGCTGCCTGGGCAAATAGATTACTGCAGGAGCAGACTACATATCGAATAAATCAAATAATGTTACACTTTACAGAGGATCCTCGGGTCCTATTCTTTGCCGTAGCGCCAACAAATTACTCAATTGCTTCTATCAAAGAGCTACAAACATCATATATCTATATATAGCTCTTTGTAGAGAGACTCAGGATGCAAAAAAGTGAGACAGATGTCATTTGCATGTCTTACCCAGAGTTCCTTGCTGCATATGGGGAATGTAGCACAGGACCTGTGATGTGCAGATGGCTTTTGCAATAATAAACAACCATTATAGCGTGGAGGCTTTTTACTTCACTTTTTGTCCTCCACCACAACCGTTGTAAGATAAATATATTATACACACACAGTATGCGATGCAGGATTGGCGAGTGCATCCTTTCCTATTTGAACACTTGTTTATGTAACTTTACACCTTGAGAAAGGCTCTGAGGTGCCAAAACGTTGGTCTGTTTTTTCTTTTAATGCATATCTAATAAATATTGTTTTAGAAACCCCGGAGTGCTGCTACGATTTTTCTGAGATATATATATATATATATATATACACACACACTATATTGCCAAAAGTATTCGCTCACCTGCCTTGACTCGCATATGAACTTTAGTGACATCCCATTCCTAATCCATAGGGTTCAATATGACGTCGGTCCACCCTTTGCAGCTATAACAGCTTCAACTCTTCTGGGAAGGCTGTCCACAAGGTTTAGGAGTGTGTTTATGGGAATTTTTGACCATTCTTCCAGAAGCGCATTTGTGAGGTCACACACTGATGTTGGAAGAGAAGGCCTGGCTCTCAGTCTCCACTCTAATTCATCCCAAAGTTGTTCTATCGGGTTGAGGTCAGGACTCTGTGCAGGCCAGTCAAGTTCATCCACACCAGACTCTGTCATCCATGTCTTTATGGACATGCTTTGTGCACTGGTGCACAGTCATGTTGGAAGAGGAAGGGGCCAGCTCCAAACTGTTCCCACAAAGTTGGGAGCATGAAATTGTCCAATATGTCTTGGTATGCTGAAGCAGTCAGAGTCCCTTTCATTGGAACTAAGGGGTCAAGCCCAGCTCCTGTAAAACAACCCCACACCGTAATCCCCCCTCCACCAAACTTTACACTTGGCACGATGTAGTCAGACAAATACCGTTCTCCTGGCAACCGCCAAACCCAGACTCGTCCATCAGATTGCCAGATGGAGAAGCACGATTCGTCACTCCAGAGAAAGCGTCTCCACTGCTCTAGAGTCCAGTGGCGGGTGATTTACACCACTGCATCCAACGCTTTGCAATGCACTTGATGTATGGCTTGGATGCAGTTGCTCGGCCATGGAAACCCATTCCATGAAGCTCTCTGCGCACTGTTCTTGAGCTAATCTGAAGGCCACATGAAGTTTGAAGGTCTGTAGTGATTGACTCTGCAGAAAGTTGGCGACATCTTTTCACTATGTGCCTCAGCATCCGCTGACCCCGCTCCGTCAGTTTACGTGGCCTACCACTTCGTGGCTGAGTTGCTGTCATTCCCAAACACTTCCACGTTCTTATAATACAGCTGACAGTTGACTGTGGAATATTTAGGAGCGAGGAAATTTCACGACTGGATTTGTTGCACAGGTGGCATCATAGGCGTGCGCAGCCTATTGCATTAGGGTGTGCACCCAAAAGCTCAAACACACATAGGCGTGCGCACGGGGTGTGCCGGGTGTGCCTAGGCACACCCTAATGCCGGCCCGCGGCACATTCTGGGTCCCGGCTGACCGCATCCGATGGATAGCCGCCGGGACCCTCGTCTCCGCGGGCCTGGCGGCAGCCTCCGCTTCCCTGTGGCGTCCCTGTGGTTCGTGGGTTGCTGCACTGCGATCTGTACATGGCGCACAGCACATCCCTCACTGACACGAGCGGCCGGCGATCTCTGATGACCTGTCACCTGACCGCCGCGCGCTCTGACACAGACAGTAAGCGCCGGCGGTCAGGTGACAGGTCATCAGCGATCACCGGCCGCTCGTGTCAGTGAGGGATGTGCTGTGCGGTCTGTGCGCCATTGTACAGAGCGCAGTGCAGCACCCCACGAACCACAGGGACCACCAGGGAAGCGGAGGCTGCCGCCAGACCCGCGGAGATGAGGGGTCCCGGCGGCTATCCATCAGATGCGGCCAGCCGGGTTACCCCTCTTTGACCTCCCCCCATCTGTGCCACTGGACCACCAATGATAGATATCCAAACACCCTCCCTGCCAGCAACAAAAAAAACAAAGGTAAGCAGGAAGAGGGGGCAATTTTCATATATCAAAAATATTTTTTAATAGTGTATTTTAAATATTTAAACAGAGTTTTATGGCTGTGGATTCTGTGATACACAAATACTGCTGAGTTTTATGCCTGTGGATTCTGTGATACACAAATACTGCTGAGTTTTATGCCTGTGGATTCTGTGATACACAAATACTGCTGAGTTTTATGGCTGTGGATTCTGTGATACACATATACTGCTGAGTTTTATGCCTGTGGATTCTGTGATACACATATACTGCTGAGTTTTATGCCTGTGGATTCTGTGATACACATATACTGCTGAGTTTTATGGCTGTGGATTCTGTGATACACAAATACTGCTGAGTTTTATGGCTGTGGATTCTGTGATACACAAATACTGCTGAGTTTTATGGCTGTGGATTCTGTGATACACATACACTGCATACTGCTGAGTTTTATGGCTGTGGATTCTGTGATACACAAATACTGCTGAGTTTTATGCCTGTGGATTCTGTGATACACATACACTGCATACTGCTGAGTTTTATGCCTGTGGATTCTGTGATACACATATACTGCTGAGTTTTATGGCTGTGGATTCTGTGATACACTGATACACACTGCATACTGCTGAGTTTTATGGCTGTGGATTCTGTGATACACTGATACACATTGCATACTGCTGAGTTTTATGCCTGTGGATTCTGTGATACACTGATACACACTGCATACTGCTGAGTTTTATGGCTGTGGATTCTGTGATACACTGATACACACTGCATACTGCTGAGTTTTATGGCTGTGGATTCTGTGATACACTGATACACACTGCATACTGCTGCGTTTTATGCCTGTGGATTCTGTGATACACATACACTGCATACTGCTGAGTTTTATTGCTGTTGATTCTCTGATACGCTCATTCACATTGCTTGGTTTTATTGCTGTGGATTCTGTGATACGCTCATTCACACCGCACATTGCTTGGTTTTATTGCTGTGGATTCTGTGATACGCTCATTCACACCGCACATTGCTTGGTTTTATTGCTGTGGATTCTGTGATACGCTCTTACACGCTGCACATTGCTGAGTTTTATTGCTGTGGAGCTCTGATACGCTCATACACACTGCACATTGCTGAGTTTTATTGCTGTGGAGCTCTGATACGCTCATACACTCTGTATATTACTGAAGGTGTTATTGCTGCGAATCTCTGATACGCTCATACACACTGTACATTACTGTGAGTTTTTATTGTTGTGGTTTCTGGGATATGCTCATTCACACTGCACATTAATGTGGGCTTTATTGCTACATACCCCAGGGTGTAGGGAGGAGGATATATAGTTATGTATGTGAACGTATGGCTGTGTGTATAAATGCATGTATCTGTCTTTAAACAGGCTGATTTGCGTAAATTCTGCACCTGTTTCCTTGTCCGGTGTTCCCCCTGTCTTGTACCATAAAGGATTGTATTGTGCACAGAAATCACCACAATATCTGCTGCCTGCACTCCACAAAAAGAATTACAGCGAGCGTCTTGGCAGCATCGTGAGGTACAGGTAGGAGACTGTATTGGTACAAGTCAGCAAGAGGTTAAATGGGCCACTCTACTCAAATTTCACTCCTTTTTAACATTTAACCACTTTGCTGCTGACGACGTGCTGAGCGCATCCTCTGGTTTCATGTTTGTGTGTAGAGGATGTACTCGGCACGTCGTTGAAGTCTTTGTGAGATCCGTCAGGTCGACATAGTGATTCCCAGAGTGAGATTAGATATCTAATCTGTTAGAAAACCCTTACCATTTAGAATCTTGCTCTTTTCAGCTCCCTATACTTAACATTGGGAGTGGAAAGTGTTAATCAGCATTAGCATTACAATCTACTAGCGCTGATTACCGTCGGTTGCGGTTACTGAACATTTACTCACAACCAGGACCTGGTGCTAATGGATTCCACTTCTGCAGAATCAGTCAGCACCAGCTGAACCCCCCCCCAAAATCAGATACTCACCTCTCATCCTGCAGAAAGAACGACTGCTCCATTCGCCTCCTCTCGCCGCCAGGAGCAGAGGGAGACTGGGAGAAAAAGTCCCTCAGTCTCACTCTGGGAATCACTATGTCGACCTGCCGGATCTCACAAGGACTTCAACGACGTGCGAGTACATCCTCTACACACAAACATTGAAATCAGAGGATGCGCTCAGCACGTCGTCAGCAGCAAAGTGGTTAAATGTTAAAAAGGGAGTGAAATTTGAGTATAGTGGCCTATATAAGCTCTTGCTGACTTGCACCAATACAGTCTCCTACCTGTACCTCACGACGCTGCCAAGACGCTCACTGTAATTCTTTTTGTGGAGTGCAGGCAGCAGATATTGTGGCGATTTCTGTGCACAAAACAATCCTTTATGGTGCAAGACAAGGGGGCAACACCGGACTGCGACAAGGAAACAGGTGCAGAATTTTACGCAAAGCAGCCTGTTTAAAGACAGATACATGCATTTATACACACAGCCATACGTTCACATACATAACTATATATCCTCCTTCCTACACCCTGGGGGTATGTAGCAATAAAGCCCACATTAATGTGCAGTGTGTATGAGCATATCCCAGAATCCACAACAATAAAACTCACAGTAATGTGCAGTGTGTGTGAGCGTATCACAGAGCTCCACAGTAATAAAACCCACAGTAATGTGCAGTGTGTATGAGCATATCAGAGATTCGCAGCAATAAAACCTTCAGTAATATACAGAGTGTATGAGCGTATCAGAGCTCCACAGCAATAAAACTCAGCAATGTGCAGTGTGTATGAGCGTATCACAGAATCCACAGCAATAAAACCAAGCAATGCGCGGTGTGAATGAGCATATCACAGAATTCACAGCAATAAAACCAAGCAATGTGCGGTGTGAATGAGCGTATCAGAGAATCCACAGCAATAAAACTCAGCAGTATGCAGTGTATGTGTATCACAGAATCCACAGCCATAAAACTCAGCAGTATGCAGTGTATGTGTATCACAGAATCCACAGCAATAAAACTCAGCAGTATGCAGTGTATGTGTATCACAGAATCCACAGCCATAAAACTCAGCAGTATACAGTGTGAATGAGCATATCACAGAATCCACAGCAATAAAACCAAGAAATGTGCTGTGTGAATGAGCGTATCAGAGAATCCACAGCAATAAAACTCAGCAGTATGCAGTGTATGTGTATCACAGAATCCACAGCCATAAAACTCAGCAGTATGTGTATCACAGAATCCACAGCCATAAAACTCAGCATTATGCAGGGTGTATCAGTGTATCACAGAATCCACAGCCATAAAACTCAGCAGTATGCAGGGTGTATCAGTGTATCACAGAATCCACAGCCATAAAACTCAGCAGTATGTGTATCACAGAATCCACAGCCATAAAACTCAGCATTATGCAGGGTGTATCAGTTTATCACAGAATCCACAGCCATAAAACTCAGCAGTATGTGTATCACAGAATCCACAGCCATAAAGCTCTGTGTTTAAAAATATTTTGAATACACTATTAAAATATATTTTTGATATATAAAAATTGCCCCCTCTCCTGCTCACCTTTGTTTGTTTTTTCTGCTTGCAGGGAGGGGGTTGAATATATATCATTGGTGGTCCAGTGGCACAGAGGGGGGGGGGGGGGTCGAGGAGGGGGATCCCGGCTGGCCGCATCTGATGGATAGCCGCCGGGACCCCTCATCTCCGCGGGCCTGGCGGCAGCCTCCGCTTCCCTGGTGGTCCCTGTGGTTTGTGGGGTGCTGCACTGCGATCTGTGCATGGCGCACAGACCGCACAGCACATCCCTCACTGACCCGAGCGGCCGGCGATCGCTGATGACCTGTCACCTGACCGCCGGCGCTTACTGACTGTGTCAGAGCGCCGGTGGTCAGGTGACAGGTCATCAGAGATCGCCGGCCGCTCGGGTCAGTGTGGATGTGCTGTGCGGTCTGTGCGCCATGCACAGATCACAGTGCAGCACCCCATGAACCACAGGGACCACCAGGGAAGCGGAGGCTGCCGCCAGGTCCGCGGAGTTGAGGGGTCCCGGCGGCTATCCATCGGATTCGGCCAGCCGGGACCCAGAATGTGTCGCGGGTCGGCATTTGGGTGTGCCTAGGCACACCCGGCACACCCCGTGCGCACGCCTATGGGTGGCATCCTATCACAGTTCCACGCTGGAATTCACTGAGCTCCTGAGAGCGACCCATTCTTTCACAAATGTTTATAAAAACAGTCTGCATGCCTAGGTGCTTGATTTTATAAACCTGTGGCCATGGAAGTGATTGGAACACCTCAAGCTGATTATTTGGTTGGGTGAGCGAATACATTTGGCAATATAGTGTATATATAGATCTATCAGGAAACAAGTGGCACTCTTGGGTCTCAACATATATATCAATTTTATTAGATCAACGTTTTCAGTTTGTTATCCACAAACTTTCATCAGGATCCTGATGAATGTTTGCATATTTATTGGACCCTCATCAGCTAGGAGCAAGGCATGACCAGTTGCAGTGGATGCTTGGACCCGTAGGGCGAATCCGTACTTTCAACGGTTGTGGTGGAGGACAAAATGTGAGATAAAAAGCCTCCACGCTATAATGGTTACGTTTATTATTGCAGAAGCCACCTGCACATCACAGCAATTCAAGGAACTGTATCCCAGAGCCCCTGTGCTGCATTCCCCATATGCAGCAAGGAACTCTGGGTAGAATATGCAAATGACCTCTGTCCAGTGGCGACTCTAGGAATAATATTTAGGGGGGGCACATGAGATACCACAGTCAAAACTGGGGGGGGGCACTAATACTTTTTGCCACTAAATCATACCACTGAAAAAAAAAAATAAGGGCCCTATCACCTGGTGTGAGCTAAAACGCCATCGCTAAAGGAAAAATTTAGCACGAGTCACTAAAGGGTAGCGCCTGGCGACCTACTAACAGATCACCTTATCCGCAGGAGTCCATGTACAAGGTCATTTACCGCACGCTAGGGAATCGGTAAGACCTGGGCTGAGATCCAGTTCTAATGTGGTTTTGTACAGGATGGACCTGTTTTTCTTCCAGTGCAGAGTGCTGGGCCATACCTATCCCCTGCCCTCACAAGCTTGTATAAGTATGAAGACCTCCAGCGAAGAGCCCTCACACCCCCCTGCATTATTAAAATCCTCCATGGTGGTCGCATTATTATCCATGTTTATATGCACACAGCTATAAAACTCACAGTAATATGTGCTGTGTATGAATGTATCACAAAGCTCCACAGCATTAGAACCAGTGTTGTGACAAGGCCTAGGCCTGCACTTTGCAGGGGGCGGCGCCCCGCAACCCCGGCGGCCGCCGGTTTCTGGATCCCGGAGTGCAGCCGCAAAAGGGAGCAGCCAGTGCCATCAAAATAATCAGTAGCGCGATGATGCTGTCTAAGTTGCATAGCATCTAACTGGCTGCTCCTCTGTCCTCTCCGTCACGTGAGACAACTGGGAGGAAGTGATCATAAAACGTCACTTCCTCCCAGCGCTCGTCCATTCTGCCATCTGCCACAGAGGATGAAGGCTGCGGCTGCTGACTCCCAGCATGAAAGAAGGTGATCTGAACTAGACTGGAGGGGGAATGGGCTGGAAAGGGAGAGGGTGTAATGAATGAGAAAGTGGGGGAAATATTTCATGCAATATTTCATGCCTTCACCAACCCTTAGCCGAAGCTTACAGACAGGTACAATGAAAGAGCGGTGATGGCATTCCCTAGAAATGAGGCAGCACTCAGAACTTGGGGTAAAACAGACAGACTGATCAATCACCTATAATGAAGCACATCAACCAGTTGGGACCCAGAAACCAATGGTAAATTACACCCCATTTTTATGGGGACAATGTTTGGCAAACAATGACCATTCAAACCTTTCACAGATCTAAAACATATTCGGGGGGGGGGGTTAGAAAGGGCTGCAGTGACACACACACACACACAGTAATGCTCAGAAATACTAACAGTAATATAAGCAAAGACAAAAACAAGATTAACAATAACCATATTCACACATAACACAGACACCATGTACCCCTATAGGCACAGGGTGACTTGGACATAGGAGAGGGTTGGGGAACAATAGGTCATGTCAGACACCCCAGAACCCACAGTCCCACATTTCCCAACAGTAATGCCAAGTCCAGGTACCCCCAGTAGAGAGCGACTCGTCACACCCTCATTTAACCCTTTCACTACCCAAATGTGTATACAAGAGTTTGCATTAAAATACAATGAAATATGAATATATAGCGTATTAACGTCATTTGCATACCTTTCATGTACAAGATTAGTGTTCTCCCCGTGGAGAAGCTGAATTCTCTGCTAGGTCTCACTCCTGTTACCCCACGTTAATGAATCAGACTCCATCTGAAATTGTGCGATATAAGAGACACCATCTAGAGTTTAGAAACTTTCATCCCGGCAATATTTCTGTAAAGGATAAACGATTACATAAAAGAATTAAAAATGAGAACATTTACATCATTTTAATCTTTAAACGATCGCAGAATAACACTCTTTAAGCAAACTTTCCGTTTTAACTCCGCATTCCCTGGTTTCAAGCAAAGGTTATAACACACACTTAAGGGGTTATTCAGAGAGCCGATCTGGCCCCGAAATGTCACCGAACAGAGAATATCCCCATACGGTGACATTTCGGGACCATTAGGCTATTCAGAGAGCAGGCATATCGCCAAATTTTGGCGAACTGTCAGCAAGTACGGTGCCTGTTCGACGCCAGTGAAATCCCCCATAGAGAAGCAATGCTTTGTCTATTCAGAGAACACTGAACAGCAGAGAAAAGTTGCCGAAATTCCCTGCTGTTCAATGGTTTCATTCGTCAGGTTTATTCAGGCGTATCCCATAGGCTTCAATGTTAAAAATATTCCAGTTTTAATTCAATATCTAATAAACCGTTTATTATTTTAATCTGCAGCAAAAAGTCTCTTTATTTATTGATTTATGTTTGATGTTTTAGGCATTTCCGGCAAGAAAAAAAATTCCGTTCTCTTTTTTCTGTAATAGTCCTTTTTATTATCATTCATCGGATCTTATATGTAAATTCCAGACATTTTCGTTCAGTAGTTTTTTTCAAACAGCGTTTCAATTGTATTGTGCTTTTGTTTTTTTCCCCCCCGGTTCATCAGCTTGTCGGCTTTTTCCGGCGGCTGGTCTGCACTGTGATCGGAGGCGCGTCGGCTTTTTCCGACATATTCGGCGTGTTTTTTTTTTTCCAGCAGTTCGTCGGTGGGTTTTCGGCTGGTTTTCCCTGCACTCCGGGGACCCTGCGGTGTATGCTGAATTCACCGGAGAGTGGTGAAATTTCATTCTCCAAAGTGCAACAAGAAACGAGAGAGCACCAAAATGTCGGCGACATTTCGGTGCTCTCTGAATAACCCCCTTGGTACTGCAAGGGGTCGGCAGAACTCTGCGTGGCTTAGTCAGATCCTACACTCCTCTTCTTGACAAGCGTCGCTATAAAGCAACACGTTACACGAACACATTGCTTTGAATTTATTTTGACCACAGCAGGAGATCACTTCTCCCTGTGCTACATATGAGAAAATGACAATACGACGCTCATAAAGCAGAAGAATCCAGATTAATTTGCAGATTTGCCATTGATATCAGTAATCCGTGTTATGGTATAGTCACGATCACATCCACAGAGACAGATATAGCATTGGCTGGACCCAAGGTAAAGCTACATAATGAGATCTCCTTTTGCAAAAATGCAGAAACTAGCCCAATAATGTAAAATTAAAGATTCCCACAGTTCTCTCAGTAGATGGGAGCATGAATTTATGCATCATCTCTGTAGCTCCATGAATGTGGAGGTGTCACTGTATGGAGTATTGATGAGCGCGTGCATGAACGCAGGAGTTTATTAGAGCAGTGTGTGATTATCTGCACCGGGAGGAAATTCTGCAGAATCTCAATGTATAACGAGAGTATCATGGGTCAGTTTATAGGAGTATATGTGTGCATACTAATACATGCATTCTTGTACAAACAAATAGCAATAGCTGTGCACCCTATTTGAGGCAGGGTTAGGTATAGCAGAATAATACAAGAAACAGCAGTTTCGAATAACATTGTATCAATGGTAAGACGCACCTTGAATATGCCGTGCGATTTTGGGCACCTGTCAAAAAAAAAAAAAAAAGATTATAGCATATTAGAAAAAGTGCAGAGACGGGCAACTAAATTAATAAGGGGAAAGGACGAATTAAGTAATGAGGAAAGAATAACAAGCGTACAATTTATTAGTTTTCAATATGTGACAAATGCGCGCTTACAGGGTTATTCAAAGAGAGCCGAATGGCTGCCAAAAGGGAACCGAATGCTGAAATTCAGCGTTCGTTTACCTTTCTTGGCCATTCGGCTATCCAGAGAGCAGGCAATTCGCCAAATCCTGGCGAATTGCCTGCACATACGGTGCCTGCTCGTTGCCTGTTCGAGGGCAGTGAAATCCTCATAGACAAGCAATGCTTCGTCTATTCAAAGAACAAAAACCAGCAGGGACAAGTTGCCGAATTGCCCTGCCATTCGGTGGCTTCATGTGGCAGATTTATTCAGGCGAATCCCATAGGCTTCAAATGGTAAAAATATTCCCGTTTTAATTCAATATCTAATAAACCGTTGATTATAAAATTCTGCAGTAAAACGTCTCTTTATTTATAGATTTTTTTTTAGGATATTTTAGGCATTTTTCGTTTTGTTTTTTTAAAAAAAACCTTCAGATTTTTTTAACTCTACTTATTTTTTCTGTAACAGCCCTTTTTATTATCATTCCCTGGACCTCATATGTAAATTTCACACATTTTCGCTCAGTAGTTTCTTTGCAAACAACGTTTCACTTTTCAAACATTCATACAAACGGTTTTCCTAATTTATTCACTGCCTTCGTCTGCGGTGTCGATGTGGATATTGCCCCAGCTCACACATGGATATTGCCCCAGCTCACACACGGATATTTCCCCAGCTCACACACGGATATTGCCCCAGCTCACACACGGATATTGCCCCAGCTCACACACGGATATTGCCCCAGCTCACACACGGATATTGCCCCAGCTCACACACGGATATTGCCCCAGCTCACACACGGATATTGCCCCAGCTCACACACGGATATTGCCCCAGCTCACACACGGATATTGCCCCAGCTCACACATGGATATTGCCCCAGCTCACACATGGATATTGCCCCAGCTCACACATGGATTTGCCCCAGCTCACACATGGATTTGCCCCAACTCACACATGGATATTGCCCCAGCTCACACATGGATATGCCCCAGCTCACACATGGATATTGCCCCAGCCAGCTCTCACATGGATATTGCCCCAGCTTACAAATGAATATGCCCCAGCTCATGGAGATATGCCCAAGCTCATGGAGATACTGCCCCAGCTCATGGAGATACTGCCCCAGCTCATGGAGATACTGCCCCAGCTCATGGAGATACTGCCCCAGCTCATGGAGATACTGCCCCAGCTCATGGAGATACTGCCCCAGCTCATGGAGATACTGCCCCAGCTCGTGGATATACTGCCCCCCCCCAAGCTCTCATGGATATGCCCCAGCTCAGACCAGACATGGGGCGGCTGTTCGAATGCTCTATCGGCATTCGGACAGCCGCCCCTGGAGCTCCGTCTCCGGCATACTTACCTGCCTGAGCGGCGCGGGGAAAGTTTCCTCGCTTCCGCTCGTTGAAGGACCCAAGCCACGATCACGTGGGACTCCCACGTGACCGCGGCTTGGGTCCTTCAACGAGCGGAAGCGAGGAAACTTTCCCTGCGCTGCTCAGGCAGGTAAGTATGCCGGAGACGGAGCTCCAGGTGCGGCTGTCCGAATGCCGATAGAGCATTCGAACAGCCGCCCAAGCCCGGGCCTCAACTTTTAAGGGCGCAAATTTCTTTTGAAATTATGCGCCCCTAAGAAAACTGCGCCCGGGGCCACGGCACCCCCAGCCCCCCCCCCACTCTGTGGTGCTTGCTGAATACACCGCAGAGTCGCCGAAATGGGATCGCCAAATCGAACCGAATTGAAGAGAACGAAAAGTCAGCGAACGTGCGGTGACTTTTCGATTCTCTTTGAATAACCCTGTTACTCTTGGTGGAGCCACCCCGGATCTTGGATATGCACATATGTATTTTTTCAGGATGAAATCCACTAAACCTTCTAAATAGAACCAAAAACAGGCAGGTCGGCAGGATATAAAAGTAAGTGCAGGATATAAAATTAAATCAACCAGGACGCGTTTCGCCGGTGAACCGGCTTCATCAGCTGGCAAAATGAATCTCTGTGTGTGCATTAGTCACATATTGAAAACTGATAAATTGTACGCGCAGAGTTACGTTATAGGGAGTCTTATTTCTTTCTTATCGAAAACATATCTGGAAAAAGTGGAAGGCGACTGGGTGGTACCTGAGAAATTAGAAGATAAAAACCCCACAGGCGATCAATCCAGAGCCAGTTTAGGCTCTAGTTATGTGAGTGCACAGAGAGCTGAATAATATATATATATATATATATATATATATATATATATATATATATAAAATGTCCTATGTTTACATATTGCACGATAATATTGTTTAGATTTTATGCAATACGGAACATCAGCTGAAAGCCTTCATCTACAACAGATATTGCGAGCACGTCTTTTTTCAGCCTATGTAACTATGGTTCCCTGATCATTGACATGACTACACAAAAAGGGCAAGAGGTCCTTCACGGAGATACGAAGAACATTTTACCCACTTAAGGGTTCTTTAGAGCAAAAAAATAAAAGAGTCATTATGGGGAATTCTCTGCCTCATGGGGTTGGTTTATCTTATTTGACGCATTAAAATAACATTTAATGCCTTTCCGGGAGAAAAAAAACACAAAACAATATTCCAGAATTAAACCGTTAATATACAATAACAGATTTGTGATCCGAGAACAAAAAGGATCGCCGTTATGGAGTCACGTGGAATCTTCACCCCTTAATGTCACAAAATTGGGAATTGATCCAAACCCCTTTTTTTCAGCCGTCTTTTGGATAACCGGCAAAAACACCAAAAACTGGAGGATGACAACAATTACTAGAGGCCGGTGCATTAGTGAGCGCTCTAAGGGCTGTAGGCGTTCTGGAATATATTTTTAAAAGGAATTTCATATTTAAAATAAGGTCGATATATTTTTTTTTTCCTCCAACTGTTCCGTTACTTTGTTGTTCTCTGCTGCCATCGAATTCCTTGCAGGTTTTAAAATTGAACTGGAGAGGCAGATGAGTTCAGTTGTGCTGTTCTAAATAGATTGACGTACGGAGGCGTCGGGTGGATGAGTACAGATGTGTTATTAATGAAAATGAAGGCAACATTCGTTTAGTCATGGAGGCCAGTTAACGGTTTATAGCTTGCTGTACCCCCTGCTGCTTGCCACATCGAAATTCCTGCAAAGCTGAAGGGACATCTGGAAGAATTCAGCCAATTAATGGAATTCACGCTGAAACTGTTCTGAAAGGCAGATTACAGCAAATCAAACCTGTCGCACAGACGATGCACCCTAATCACACATGTAACATTCATTAGATGTTGCTGCAGGAGAGTTTAGATGCCTCTAATGAAAGATCAGGGACAGTGCATCCAGCAGGTATGTGTTTAGATGTTCCTGATTAGCTGGAATACCAACATAAACACTGCCAAACACTTATTGTCAACATGTTTGCATCAACAGATTTAACCCGTCACCTGCTGTCCGAGCCTAGAAAACATCTCCAATGAGTACAGCCACGGATAAAAAGCTTCTAAAGAATGAAATGTCCTTATTGTGTTTATTTTATGTTGCTGATATCTTACATGCGCTTTGTTTAGCTCGTGTGTTTAGTTAAGAAAATATTTTCCTCTATATGTGTCACTGGGTGCATCCATTGTGTGATATTTTGTGTTGTAACCTGCAACTTTCCATAACGTCATCGTGTGGCTTTGGCCATAGAATAGAGTCTATGGGTCGATCACTAACTCACATAATTGTATTGTGTGGGATGTATTCAAAGGACATAATGGGGGTAGATTAGAAGTCTTTAAGCTCCCTCTCTTATCAATGAGTAAAGAACACAATCGGTGATAGGAGAAAAAGTACTTAACTGAATAGGAGTGCTGAAGTATACTCCCAGGAGATGGTCCACCTCTCCAAACAGAAATATGTAGAAAAATATGGGAACTTCAGCATTTGATGATCACACCAGCGGACGTGGGAAATATCCCAGTAGTGGCACTTTCTATCGCCAAAGTAGGAATGATGAGAAAAAATGTAATAAAATTAAACTTTTATTCCAAATAAAATAGCATAAAAGCCCGACGCGTTTCGTCTATTGCTAGACTTTCTCAAGGGCACTAGTAATACACAATGAATCAAAAATAAAATAGTGATCTAACAATCATGTTTCCCATCATTCCCTATATAGTCCCAAGAAGTTTTTGATTGGTTCCTCTTACCGGTATGGCGTTCTCCTTATAAGGCAACTTCCTGTGAAACCAGTCTCTTTCCCATGAGTCTCCACACTCCAAGAGAAATCCACATCCGGCCATTCATTCTTCTCTTGAGTAACCTGGAGAACACAATAGCCTTATCTAAACATTCCCGCCTCCACCTCATTAACGGTTAAATACTGTATGAGATAAAGCACAGCCATAAAGTAAAACTCACCATAAGGTTTTGGTATATCAAACAAAGTAGTGTAACCAGAAATAAAATCCTCCCATTTCCACCCACAACTCTTCTAGATTGTGAGTTCCCACGGAAATAGGGCCCTCGTTTCCTCCTGTATCGGTTTATCAAAATGTTGTTCAGTCTCAATGTATTGTAACCCTGTCTATATCGTGCCCATTGTTCAGCGCTGCGGAATATGCTGGCGCTATATAAAGAATAATAATAAAAATGTGTTTTATAATGTGATTTTGTTTGTAATGCACCAGTTATCTAGTTACAGCTCTTGTACGTGATGGTGTCTCTTTAAGGCTAGGGTCAGAGTGGGGCAGTCGGAACGCGTGTGCAGGCGCACTAAATCACGGCGGCAGTAGCAGCACATAACGGCCAATGACGGCCAATATACGCAGTACGTGCGTACAAAAGTGCGCCGACACCACGCAACCGGCAAATGAACGCATTTTTCTCAGAACGTGAAACCGCTGCTACAGACGTACAGAGTGCGCTGCGGCCGCATGGCAGCGTGTGTGCGTGATTAGGAGACGTCAGACGCTGCTAGTGTGCGGCCTACATAACGTTCAAACAGCCGGATTTCCCTAGAATTGCGTTGGTGAGTACCTGCGACTGTGGTCGTCTGACCACTTAAGCGTATTCCGTGAAAAAATGCGTGCGCACGCATCGACGTACATTTTGACGGTGGCCGCAGAAAATGCGCTCATCTGTCCCTAGCCTAAAGAAGAGAGAAAAAAACCTTATGTGTAAATCTAATTATCTTCCTATTTGACCATAGGTGGGACTCTGTTCAGGGATATTGAAGTACTTTTGCCACCATATGACCCTTCTGGGGGGAGGGGGGCTATTCTTTCTACCTCCCTGATCTTTTCTTATGTACGCAGGTGAGTTTGCCGATATTACTCGTTACATTGATGACAAAACATTCCGTAATTTGTAAAAAGTGAAACGTTCCCCCTTCATTCACATTGATGGTGGTGATGTCACAATCGCTCTCCTGCTCACCTTTAACAGCCGTAGTGGGGATCCTTCAGGACAGACTTCCTAGTACTAGGACACAAAACGGTAGGGATCGTTAGAGCCCAAGAAACCTCCCAAGCAGGGAAAACAGACAAAACCTAATAAAGTACTGCCCAGCACCAAGTGATTTCGAGACCAAATGTAATACTGGGCAAAAACAGGTTAACTAAAGAAGCGCAGGTGAATTATAAATGCAGAACGAGCACTCGATTTCAAGTAGAAATACTAACACTCGGAACACAGCACATACACACAAAGAGGGCCTTAGAATAAAGAATGGTCAGTAAGGTAGTCCAGTTCGGCAACAAGCAGGGTTCTCAGACAGTTCGGTCAAACACAATAAGTCTCACAAAATTCAATCAATAGCACCAAGCGATGCGGGAAAATGAACTCCACGTCAGTGCACTGAGGAATCGGTGCACCTTCCTTTTGGGACCGGCGGGTACGCATCATCAGATCGTGCCCCGCCTCCTCCTAAGCACTGACGCTCCGTAGTCCAGCCCACGATGCCGCCAGGCTCCACCCTTGCCAGCAACAATCATCAAGGACGTGACAGGCGGGTGCACATCATCGGGACGTGCCTCGCCTCCTCCCTGTGCCGCAACTCCCTCCTCGGACGGCCCGTGATACTGCCAGGGATCCGAACCCCCCCGGACGGCATCGGGCGCCGAGGGCATGACAGGTGGTGAGCGTGAATGATCAGTATTAATTTGCAGTGCTCCTGTAATGAGTTCATAGTAGCCTTTTACACAATATGCGCTCGTTTCTATACAATTCCATGTCAAACAACACACAATTAGAGGTTTTAGTTTTCTTGAATGGCCATTGAAGTGTAAGCTCACTCGCCCCATCACGGCACCTCTTGGTAGAGTGAGTACCTAGCCAATGTGACCAAAAACCGCTCCTCTGAGCAGCTGCTCGCTCGCTGCTTTTCATACTTACTATTTTTTATCCTCTAATGAGTGCAGTTTAAGGGGGCCAATATATCCAAATGTTTTCTGTTGTTGCGCTATGATACATTTGTTTCTGTTTCTTTGTTCAGTTTTTCCCCCCATTTATCTGTATTTTTATGTGGTTTGATGTCACAATGAGGAGACGCAGGGGAATTACTGAGATACGTATTACTTATGGCGCGGGTTGACACGTTTTTTCTGTTGTGGGAAGATTTTTGTGCCACATTGTACCGTATTCTGGTGGGAGTTACTCGATGGACTCCACAATTTTGTACCGCGGCTGCGGTGACTATAGCAGGTCCCACTTCAAGGATACCTTGGGCTTGGTCATTTTCTTAGTGACGTTATCTGGACAACTCCTTGATACACCTGTGTTGTTTTCTTGAAGCCATGTCACAAATTCTATGAGTGAAATAAAGCGAGGGACACTTCTGAAGTCTTATTAATAGGATGGGGTGTCTCTCTTTATCTACTAGGAATTGGGCTTCATATAAAGGTCCCATACAAGGAGACCTACTCAACTGTTTGTGCAAGAGGTTCCAATTTAGGAGACGCAATCGCCCTAGTGGTGTGATCTGGTGCTGCACTCTGGCACTCACTATTTTGTGAAGCACAGGTTTTGTGGAATGAAACAATACATTTTGAATAAGACACCAAAAAGGTGTTGACCAATTTTAACCATTTTATTTGAAATATAATAAAGATAATGGGCCCTCTTACATACTGAACGCAAAAACGCACGCAAAACGCCTGTTTTTTTTGCGCGAAGCGTTAAACGTTAACGCACGAAAATCACCACTGGAATTACATTCCTCGCGCATTTTTTTCATCCGTCGGGAAATTGCGCTTGTAAAACCGACGCGCAAAAATGCGCGCAAAGTACAGTTGCGTGCAGCAAAAATCAGTGAGCGCAATGTAATTTTTAACGCGAGTCTGTCATTTTGTGCTGACTGCGCACAACAGACGTGCGTTCTGACGGAAGACAAGGTAGTGGCCGTCATGTTTGACGGATCTAGTAAAAAAAAAACAATTTGCCGTTACCACCAGCTTTTCAAAGACGTTAAAATTATGCGCACAAACGTTGTCCGTTAAATTTTGCGCTAAGATTGTAATACCATGAGAGTACCAGCGCACAAACGCATTTGCGCTCACAATGTTAATTATAGGATGCGCGCACTAAATTGCGCTCGCAAAAGGTTCACGCAGGGTCACTCGCGTTAGACGTTAACACGCATTTCGTACGCGAACGTCGTAATACGACGTTCAGCGCAAAGGGTTTTTCCCCTCGCGTTAATGCGTTTTGCTGTGTGGAGGAATGTAATAGGGCCCACTATGTTTTAATGGTTTCAAATGGTTACGGTTTGACAGTCACCTCCTGTCCTCCGAGGACACTAAAGGCAATCTTCATTATTTCAGGTTTATCGCCCTATTGCTTGGCGACTGTTGCCCTAATTGGGTGATGGGGGAGGCCCATCCAATTTTGTGCGAGTCTACCTGTTACCGGTTGTTCCAATTATTTCATTGCAAGAATTCTGGGAATTGCAGGCATCAACATCTGGGGGACGCTGTAGGTCTACCAGCCCTGTTCTAATGTAAAGGGGGGGGGGGTGGACTCCCTCCAAGGTTTGACTTAAAGGATGCTCTACATATCCTGACCACTTAACGGTCTGAAAGTGGACAAGCTGTGTGGAGTCGTCGTCCCCCCCCCGCCTGCTTTGTTATTAAGGAGGTGTTCAGCCGGGCAGCCGGGAGTTTGCATTTCCTGCCTGCCGGTCACTGGATTAGTATCTGGTACATAGTTACATAAATCTGCATGCTGAAGTCACACTCCCTTAAACCACCTGCAATGGGGAGTGTCCCGAGAGACAGCTGATAGATCAGTTCCGAGCATGCGCACACAGCTCTGGTCCATTGTTCTGCGCAGATGCTATGGAACTTGCGTACACAAAGTGGGTACACAAAATAGCATAAAACAAATGCAGGGACTTAGGGATTTCAGAAGGCCTGAGCTGACTGTGACAAGGAACAGGTGAGGAGGGAGAAAAGGTGAGTATTTATAGCAAAACAACAAAAATAATAATAGGGCAGATGTAATTGGCAGCCTCTGACCAATGAGTTAAGGACATAAAAGGAGGGGGGGGGGTATTTTTTATATCCATGTGTTACTTTAAAAATGTAGACAGAAAGCGAAAATTCATCTGAACAGAGGGTGTGACATCAACATTAAAGCCACTGGATGTTACAGTACGAAAATTCTGCAATAAATCAAATGTATGAGAAGATACATTTTCTGTTTCATGTTAGAGTGTGGAATGAAACTGAAATGCATACATACAGCAAAAATGGCGTTGTGCCTGTACTCACCAGAGCGGCTGCAACAACCAGGAGTAACAGCCCAGTTCATGCATAAAATATAACGAGAAAAAAAGGTGTAATCTGCGCTCGTTTCTATACAATTCCATGTGCAACAGAACACAATTAGAGGTTTTAGTTTTCTTAAATGGTCATTGAAGTGTAAGCTCACTCGCCCCATCAAGGCACCTCTTGGTAGAGCGAATACCTAACCAATGTAACCAAAAACCGCTCCTCTGAGCAGCTGCTCGCTCTCTCGCTGCTTTTCAGCTAAGAGGCAAAAAATGGTGGTTTTTATTTATACACGCACTAAGTACTTCCCATTTGGGGTTGAAAACAGAAACATGGACAAAGGAACAGCATCACAGCACCTCTTGGTATGCAGCTGCTCAGTTTTTTTTGGTTACAGTAGTTAGGAATTCACTATACCAAGAGATGCTGTGATGGGGCGAGTGAGCTTACGCTTCAATGGCCATTCAAGCAAACTAAAACCTCTAATTTTGTTTTGTTGCACATGGAAATGTATAGAAACGAGCGCAGATGACATTTATTTCTTGTTATATTTGATGCATGAACTGGGCTGTTACTTCTGGCTGTTGCAGCCGCTCTGGTGAGTACAGGCACAACGCCATTTTTTCTGTATGTATGTATATTATGTTACAACACCAGTTAGTCATTTTTGCTGCTGTTCCTTTTTCCATGTTTTTGTTTTCAACTCCAAATGGGAAGTGCTTGGTGCTTGTATAAATAAAACCCAACAATTTTGCCTCTTAGCCGAGAAGCAGAGAGAGAGCGAGCAGCTGCTCAGAGGAGCGGTTTTTGGTTACCGTGGTTAGGTACTCATTCTACCAAGAGGTGCCGTGATGGGGCGAGTGAGCTTACGCTTCAATGGCCATTCAAACAAACTAAAACCTCTAATTGTGTTTTGTGGCACATGGAATTGTATAGAAACGAACGCAGATGACAACTTTTTTTTATTGCTATATTTTATACATGAAACAGAAAATAAGCATCAGAAAGGGAACAGGGGACTATCACACTCCGATTTCGTAAATTCTTCACATAATTGTGTGAGATAAAGCCGTTCGTGTTTGCAGAACTAAAGTATTTGTTTGAGTAAATTAAATAATTTCTTTACTTGCCAGAAATGCATTTAGAAAGATTATTGCAGGATTCGCCGGCCGCTCAGATCAGGGACATACGGCAACAATTCTGTCAAAGGAATAAAAAAAAGGAAATTTCCAAGTTTAGGAAAAAGACGAGAGACACGGTACCAAAATAGAAAGAACGAGAATGTGTAAAAGTGAGGATGAGAGATGGTAAGACCAGGGGTCAAGTCAGGGGGATCAGAGTTCCTGCACAAATTTTGCAGAGGGAACCCAGCTCCCCCATACACTATAAAGCTTGTATACAGGTGTTCAGTCACAATAAGTATAGGATTTATCATATATTTTGATAAAATTCAATATATTTATTTATTTATAAAGGATTTTACCAGGAATACATGGAGATTTCTCTCGTTTTCAAGTATGTCCTGGGATCAAGAGCATTAAAATGTTACAGAAATACAAAATAGTAAAATGCAAGATATTAACACAAAACCAAATCTACAGAAAAATAAATATGTAGGAAATAAAGTCATTATGTTACATGTTTACAGGTGCATTCTGTATATAGTCACTATGTTACATGTTTACAGGAGCATTCTGTATATAGTCACTGTTACATGTTTACAGGTGCATTCTGTATATAGTCACTGTGTTACATGTTTACAGGTGCATTCTGTATATAGTCACTATGTTACAAGTTTACAGGTGCATTCTGTATATAGTCACTGTGTTACAAGTTTACAGGTGCATTCTGTATATAGTCACTGTTACATGTTTACAGGTGCATTCTGTATATAGTCACTATGTTACATGTTTACAGGTGCATTATGTATATAGTCACTATGTTACATGTTTACAGGTGCATTCTGTATATAGTCACTATGTTACATGTTTACAGGTGCATTCTGTATATAGTCACTGTGTTACATGTTTACAGGTGCATTCTGTATATAGTCACTATGTTACATGTTTACAGGTGCATTCTGTATATAGTCACTGTGTTACATGTTTACAGGTGCATTCTGTATATAGTCACTGTGTTACATGTTTACAGGTGCATTCTGTATATAGTCACTGTGTTACATATTTACAGGTGCATTCTGTATATAGTCACTGTGTTACATGTTTACAGGTGCATTCTGTATATAGTCACTGTGTTACATGTTTACAGGTGCATTCCGTATTGAGGTATGTTAATAGGGAATTCTTATGGGTCTTTAGACCGGGGGAAGATTTGATGGTGTCTGGGAGGTTATTCCATATTTGCGGTGCTCTGTAGGAAAATGAGGATCGAGCCACTGTCTTTTTGTATTGTGGTATTGCAAGTAAGGTGCTGGTCCTGGATCGGAGGTTATAGGATGAGGGAGCTGCTGGGGGAAGCAGTCTATTCAGGTAGGGTGGTAGCTTCCCAGAAAAGCTCTTAAACACCATATATGCATAAATGTATCAGATTTGAGTGTGTGCGTTTGGGTTACGCGTGAGAGGATATCATCATTAACGCTTTTACAAACGCGCCGTGCAGGATCCTCTTTACTCACATTCGCACAACACACACCATGCCATATATTTGCATCAAAAAGTAGGTCAGCTGGAAAAAACAAAACTTGCTTTTAAAAAGACCAGACGCAATTGCTAAGGACGCTTTGTACCTTCTCTCACAACAACAAATGGTGAACATCGTTTAGAAGAATTCAATGGAACACATTTAGAAGTCACCTGATTACCAGAAAATAGTAATATTTGGGCACACAGCATGTTCGATTGTTAAGTTATAAATAAATAACAAAGTATTCAGAAGACGTCAAGGAACAAAATGAAAGTTCCAATTGTTTTTTTTGGGAGAAAGGATTTTTACCAGGAAGGATAAATTGAGATTTCTCTCGTTTTCAAGTATGTCCTGGGTGGTGAGTATGTACCGTTAGGTGTCTCGCCCAAGGACACTTACTGGAGAGGTGCTCTGGTCGGGATTCGAACCTGTGTCTCCACAGTTAAAGAGCAATGAGGTTAACTGTACTCCATCCAGCCGGTCAATACATATCAGAGCAATTGTTACAGGACACGGTTTGCAGAATACGAATTATTTTAATACATAGGGGATTATTCAGAGAGAGGTGAAAACCAGGAGAATGACTGGAGAAGTGAAAATTCGAGGTCAAAATGGCCAAACCAGAAAAATTCTCCCATTTATTTCACATTCCAAATCTGCTATTTTAACCTACAGGGTTATTCAGAGAAAGGTGAAAAGCCGGAGAATTGTCAGGAGAAGAGAACAATCTAGAGCAAATAGCAGATTTGGAAAGTGAGATAAATGGGAGAATTTTTCAGGTTTGGCTATTTTGACCTAGAATTTTCACTTCTCCAGTCATTCTCCTGGTTTTCACCTCCCTCTGAATAACCCTGAGAGTTACATACAGGGTTATTCAGAGAGAGGTGAAACTCAAGAGAATTGGCAGGAGAAATGAAAATTCTAGGTCAAAATAGCCAAACCTGAAAAATTCTCCCATTTATCTCACTTTCCAAATCTGCTATTTGGTCTAGATTGTTCTCTTCTCCTGGTTTTCACCTTTCTCTGAATAACCCTGATAGTTACATAGGCTGAAAAAGACGTGTGTCCATCGGGTTCAGCCTTTCACACATCACCTACTGCTGTTGATCCAAAAGAAACCCAGTCTGAAGCACTCGCCAATGTACAACATACTGGGGAAAAAATTCCTTCTTGACCCCAGATGGCGTCAGATTTCTCCTTGGATCAAGACGCTTTTACCCACATATTAAATATAGTAACCCTTTACATACCAGTCACAATAACTTTACAGAGAATTAAATGCAGCAAAGGAGAAACGGATCAGCAGTAATTGGGGGGATCCATTAATCAGTCTGGTGAAATAGATTGACATTAATCTTGTGCATATGCAGCTCTCATGTTCCTATATGAAGGGAGATGCAGGAGGTGGTGGCGTTACTCCCAGAAGCCTCTGGTACCCTCAGGGTTAAATGCAATTACTCCAGAAGCCTCTGGTACCCTCAGGGTTAAATGCAATTACAGTCTAATAGACAAAGCATTCACATACTCCATAATTAACCTCTTAATATGTGCACCCTTGCTTGGTGTTATCTACCCCATCAATCTCACCCCATTGTCCAACACAAGCCACCAGGGGCTTCTCTTCCCACAGGCAACACCCATCACTTGTGCATCAACTTCTGATTGGTAAATGCATTTACTTACACAGGGACTGGGGGGCTTTAGTATAAATTTGGAAGCTCTATGGATGCAGATCCAGGTCTTCTGCTCCTCTGCTCACTCATCCATCCATCCACAGGAGCTGCTCATCCATTGTTCTCCAAAATCCAACCCTTGTCTGCAAAGTGGACACAATGCCAAGGGGGTTTCTGGTGAAGAGGAGCAGGAAAACCTGTGGATCTTACCGGGTTCCCTGTGATGAGAGAAGTCCTGTCATTCCTGTTCTAGGTACCTTCACGGCTCACAAGCCCCCCTTGCCCCTGTCAGGGAAAACTGAAGACCAGCAGGAACCAGGGATGGTGGAAGGAACATCTCAGGCACCTTCTGATATGTGTCCCATCCAGATGCCCTCTAGAAAGGAGCAGCAAGAGGGACCCTGGAAACCGTTGTCCTACAGCCCAGTGAAACATGTGGATCTGGAGATGAAGAAGACTTTCTTCAAGCGCTTCCTGAGCTCTCCAGCTTCTGCAGATTCCTTCCCGGTGGCATCCATGGAGAAGCTCTTTGTCCACCCTTTCCTCACACCGGACCCCAAGCTCCACCTGAGCCCCAAATCCACCAAGGTCCACCCGAAGAGAGCCAAAGTCTGCCGAAAGCTGCATTTTGCCGATGAGGTCACCACGTCTCCGGTGCTGGGGCTGAAGATCAAGGCTGAGGAGCCGGATGGGAAGTCCAGGGGCGGTCAGGGAAAGCGCCCCCCGCTGGGGGAGTTTATCTGCCAGCTCTGCAAGGAGCAGTACCCGGACCCCTTCGCCCTGGCTCAGCACAAGTGCTCCCGGATCGTGCGGGTCGAGTACCGGTGCCCCGAGTGCGACAAGATCTTCAGCTGCCCGGCCAACCTGGCATCTCACAGGAGGTGGCACAAGCCACGCACCTTGGGGGCTGATGGACCAGGAGGCAAGAAGCTCCAAGCACCGCTGGAAGGCAAAGAGAACAGCAGCACCAGAGTCACAGCGCTGCAGCCTCCCAGCTCCCAGCAGCACCAGCAAGCCATGGACAGCTCCCAGCCCCCCGACCAGCACCCGAGGACCGGGGACAGCTCCTACCCCAGCAGAGAGGCCACCCCAGAGGAGGAGGAGCAGGAGGTGTTCGACTGCTCCTTCTGCCCAAAGAGGTTCCGCAGGCACGCTTACCTGAGGAAACACCTGCTGTGCCACCAAGCCTTCAACCCACTGGAGAGGGCGCAGCACACCTACCCATGCACCCTCTGTGGGGTCCACTTCCCATCCATGGACATCAGGGATAAGCACAGGCTGTGGCATGCAGTGAGGGAAGATCTCCTGGTGCCTCTAGAAGAAGCCATGCTGGCAGAAGGTGGGCAGCAGATCTTCCCATGTGAACTTTGCCCCACCGCTTTCTTCAGTGCCCCAGGACTCAGCTTACACGTCAACAAGTGTCACTCAGCCCCCAGCAGGCAGGACCTGCACCAGCAAATCCCTATAGGACCTGGCTGTTAAAACGTGTGTATATGTCTGTGTGTTTTATCATTCAGTGATCAGAATAGTATACACATGTATCAGTCTCTCTCAGGTATATATACACACACATTTATATGCAGAGTGTGTGTGTGTGTGTATATATATAGAAAGAGGGTTATATGTGTGTATATATAGAAAGAGGGTTATATGTGTGTATATATAGAGAGAGAGGGTTATATATGTGTGTGTGTATATATATATATAAAAAGAGAGGGTTATGTGTAAATATATACACACACATTTATATGCAGAGTGTGTGTGTATATATATAAAAAGAGAGGGTTATGTGTATATATATATATATATGAGGGTTATGTGTATATATATATATATATATATAAGAGAGGGTTATGTGTGTATATATATATATATATACACAGCCCCTTGCTAAATAGACACACAGGCCTCTCTCACTATATTTATTATATATACAAACTCACAAATCTCTCTACATCTACCTCATATTATATAAACACAAACCACACTATTTACACCCCTCTGTGTGTATATAACACAATCTAAAAAAATATATGCACACACACACATCGTTACACCTGTCTCAAATATAAAAACACATCTCCCCAATATATATAAAATAAAGTTTATAGTTGCAGAAAACATTTACACATCCCAGTAATTCAGAGACCTGCTTACAGAGCCCGTGTGCTACATTCCCCATATGCAGCAAGGAATTCTGGGTAGAACATGCAAATGAAGTACCCGACTTCACACTTTTTTGCATCTAGCATCTGTAATAACACAGAACCCTCCTTGCCCGTGCAATGCCATACCAGATGGCTTTCTTTTTAGCAAAGGTCAGGTTATGCAACGAGTCACAGCCACGCCTGGACAGCTGTTTCGGGCTTATTATGCCCTCATCAGCAGGAGATAGGATGTAACTGGTTGCTATTTGAGGCTTTACCCCTAGGACAAATCAATCAGCATTTAAGTTGTGGCAGAGGGCAAATAAGTGAGATTTAAAGCCTCCACACTGCAAATAATAAAGTTTATAGTTGCAGAAACACACACACACACACACACCACACACACACACACACACACACACACACACTTTAACCATGAACTGCAGGGGGCTCCAGGAAGGGCTCTGTCCTGAGTAAAGGAGTTGATCCAAGAAGGGCAGTCATTGGGTATCTAGTTTAGGACCTGTCATCGATGGGATACATTGTCATTGTGACAGGCTTACGGAAGATATGGCCATATTTTGTAAACTAAATTCCGTTTTTTTTATCCAAGTAACATATCTACAAATCTGTTAAAATCTTTACATTGCTATAAAAAAATCTTTAAATTGTGTGATCTTTGAGATGGAGTGCCATCCCCCTGATTTGTTGTGTCTATATGTCTTGAGGAGCACCCACCCGTTATGTTTAGTACAGGAAGAGTGCTGCCTCCCTGGTTGAGATATATATATATATGTGTCTACAAGAGTTGTGGTAAAGGACTAAAAGTGAGATAAAAAGCCTCCACACTATAATAAGTGTGTTTATCATTGCAGAAGACTTGCACATCACAGCAATTCGATGAATTGCATCCCAGAGCTCCTGTGCCGGCTTTCAGTGCGGGTGCATCTCAAGACAACATGATATACAACAAAACAAGAGGAGAGCACACCAAACATATTCAAACAATACAAAAGAAACCACAACAGCAGCTAAATTCATTTAAACAGAGATTTTCAAGATTTAACCCTTTAAGGCTAGGGTCAGACTAACGCATTTTTTGCGTTGTCCGTGAAAAAGTGCGGTCGAACGAATGGACGTATTTTTCCACGGAATACGCGATAGCGGTCATACGATGCGCATTTTCATCCGTGATTTTGTACGGATCATCAATAAAACCCTTTTTGTGTCTGGACGTTATGTTGGCCGGACATTAGCAGCGTCTGACGTCTCCCAATCACACACACACGCCTCTAGCGGACGCAGCGCGCTCTGTACGTCCGTACTAGCGGTATCACGTTCTCGGAAAAATGCGTTCGTTTGCCACTTGCATTGAGCAGCCGCACTTTTGTGCGGCCGTTCTTCGTGTGCTGCCCGGCATTGGACGTCATTTGCTGCTAGCACGGCCGTGATTTAGTGCTGCTAAACGCACGTTGATACTGCGTTAGTCTGACCCTAGCCTAAATGCTTACAAACATTTCTTAACCCCTTCAAAAACACTGCAGTTCTTAACCCTTCTCCAAATGCAATACTGAATATATATATATAATCCAACAGGTGCCTGGTTTTCAACCCTTGACAAAAAAATGTTTTAGTGCTCCGGTGCTGCTATGCCGTATAGGTAGAGGTCATGGAGGATGAACAGCGCACTCGAGATGCTTGGTATCGATAAAAATATTTTTTTATTAATGAGAGTTGACGTTTTTCAATCCATGCTGGACTTTTCTCAAGACATTGTTTTGAAAAAAATCCAGCATGGACTGAAACGTCGACTCGGATTAATAAAAAAATATATTTTTATCGATACCAAGCATCTCGAGTGCGCTGTTCATCCTCCATGACACATATATATATATATATATATACACACACACACACACACAAACATCTGCCTAGGCACGGACTAAAATATAGACCTATTATATATATACACACACACACTTCTCTGTCCCAATCTATTCATCTATGAAAACTATATACATTTGTCACATAAATATGAATACAAATTTTCTTGTGTGTCAAACAGCCAAGGACTGTTGTGATTATTGAATGATAAAACAGGACCTGTAGCCTCTTAAATTGATTTCAGATTGTGTACGGTTATTTGTAATGATGCTGAAAATATCTAATAAATTATATAGGATAAAAAAAGAAATACTTCTAGTTTTTGAGGGTAAGTGGTCATTTTCATGTGATAATAAACAGTGTTTTCCATCCTAGTAAATTGGAGGAATATTTTAGCAAAATGAAACGTGCAGTTCTGTGCCGTGCAAGGAAAATAAACCAAAATTCTTGTGTATTATATTGCGTTGTTTAGATGTTTTCTTTTACCCCCTTCATGTGTTCGGATTTTACTCTAAAAAGGAGTTTTGAAGGTTTAAGGATTATTACAGGAGTGATGTGCCGGGAACCGGGGGGGGGGGCGCAGGGATTACCTGCTAAACCGTTTGCTTGAAAATTGTGCAGAAAATTTCACATTTTAGGACAAATTAGGTAAAATGGGGAGAGGGGGGGCATGCATTTTTTTCTGCTCATTACGTTGTCAAATTAGGCTTCAAATTTGAAAATACCCCACATTTTCCAGTGTAGTAAACACCCCCCTACACACACACACACATCTCCCATTGTACAGCGCTACGGAACTTGGTAGTGCTTTATAAAAAAACTGGTAACTGTAACTGTTGAGAAAGTTGTTCCGCTACTGGAAATCCTGAGAATGTTGTAATAAGATAAGAATTAGAATACTGCAAGAAAGAGGATTTAGATTGAAGATTATCAGGGTTATTCAGAGAGAGGTGAAAAGCAGGAGAATGGTTGGAGAAGTGAAAATTCTAGGTCAAAACAGCGGATTTGGAAAGTGAGATAAATGGGAGAATTTTTCTGGTTTGGCTCTTTTGACCTCGAATTTTCACTTCTCCAGACATTCTCCTGGTTTTCACCTCTCTCTGAATAACCCTGTATATATATATATATATATATTCTCTTTGAAAGAACATCGTTTACGAAAACCATAACAAATTAACTCAAACTTAACATACATTGCAGGAAGAAAAGGCCAGGGAGCTTTGCAATCAATGTTTTTCTTTTTGAAGAATAATTTTATTCTTCAGGATACTAAACTCCACATGCTCTTTCAGAATTGAAAGCGTTTAGCACTTGGGGACAATAAAAGCTGTGCTAAATCCTTCCATTATCTTTTGTTGAAACGTATTGTTTGACCTGTAATGATTTTAAAGTATTTTACGCTTTTTTTCCTCATTAAATTTGGCTTAAAGACTCTTTAAATTACGGCAGATTGCAAATTATACGTTTCTACTTGCTTGACGTTTAAGACGACGTGTGCTTATTGCAAAATAGAATGATCTGTCCATTTGCCAACAAATACATGTTTTAATAACACACATGCTCCAGTTAATAAATAAAATGCTTCCGTCTGCAAGTGGGCTGTTAAAATGGGTTTCTTAAATACGTGTCCACGTTCTGTTCGCTTCTTAATGTCGGTGTGTATGCTGGTTGTTTAAAAATACATCATTAGGTTTCCTACGTCTGATACTTGTTTTGAGAATTAAAGGTGGTTTAAATTAAAACATAGGGCTGGGTTCGGCGCCAGATGTAAACTTAACCAGGAGGACTCTAGCAAAGGGGTGGAGGAGTGGATCTGTGGGTGCACGTATTCTCACTGCTATGTCATACAAGAGAACGCCTAACTTACGCATTGAGGAATATTACATATTGATTTGTCATTATATGAGATTGCATCGCTTAACCAGGACTCTGGTAAACTCACCAACTCCATAGACTTAAAGGAACGTGATAGGTTTTCAATAGGTCTGGTTACTTTGTCACCTGACTTTGAATCTGGCCCATAGTTTTCAGTGATCTAAACAGAATCCCTCAAATCAAAACAAACAAAAACACAAAACAAACAACACCATAAAATCAGACACTTTTAGGCTAATAATGAAAACAGTGTGGTAGGCGCCCCTGCTTGTACCGCCACCAAAGACCCAAAGCCAGCCAGCAATCAGTGGTTTCCCCCAATACCAGTGAACAATGATAGACAAATACGTATCTGGCGGCGCAATGTTAGTCGCTCTCAGATCTTTGGGTGGTTCTCTTATAATGCACCGTCCATATAGGTCATGAAAAACAATGGAAAAATACAATAGTGCAGAGCGATAACAAGTGTTGAGATGAATATGTACATGTAGTTGATCGCACTCACAATATCGAGAGCCCCAACACTGGCTCTGAGCGGGTCAGCGCGTTTTGGTCATTTTTTTCCCTCTATATTGGAAGAGGCGACCTACGACCTCCAATCGTGGTAATATTCTTCCAATCTCGATATGCAGAGATGACATGCAAGAGAGAAAAACGTCCTTGTGCAGATCTATAGAAAATATTACATAAACGTATCCACAAGGGTTTAAACTCACATGCGTTGGAGCTTACAGCCAAGCTCTGGGGTCAATCGCTTGTGGACTTATTCAAGGTAAAGCCCATGGAAAACCTCTATAATCAGCAGCACACCGGGGACTGGTGTAATTAATAAAAAATTTATTAAAACATAAAACAAATTAAAAGATTAAATCTGGCACAGATTTTAGGCTAATGTCAGTCGAGCGCACTCTGCGTGCGAGCATAACGGACAGACGTACTGACCGAAGATACTGTAGACACCACACGGTCCGTGTTTTCTTGACGGACGTAGGAAAAAAAAAGGGAACTATGGGAAATAAAATACGATAAAAATTTGAAAAGGATATGAAAAGCCATTGTGTGCGTCAAGGTGTTGGATGTCGCAAATGCGCTGCGTCTCATCACTCACAGAACGCTACGCGGACGTGGCGTACTCTGCGTTTCCGTCTGGCGGTTTTATATTCTTGCCTAACTTGCGTCCGTTTGCCACGTGCGTTGTGCGTGCGCAGTTCAGTGCGGACGCACTTAGTGTGTGGGTCTCTATTGCTCATGATTTTATGCTACGACGGACGATAAACTGTGCGGCGACATGGACGTGATCACTGCGTTCATCTGACATTAGCCTTAGCCGTCCTCTTTCTGTCCTCCAATTTGCAACTGTGGGAGATTATGAATGTGTTTAGTGTTCTTTGAAAAAAATTAAATAAAAAAAACAAACAAACAAAACCATAACCTCCCGTCATAAAGTTTTTCTACTTGATAATTCATTACATTATGTTTAACTTTTTTTGAGAAAGTATTTTACCAGGAAGGATACATTGAGATTTCTCTCATTTTCCAGTATGTCCTGGGTGGCGAGTATGTACCGTTAGGTGTCTTGCCCAAGGACACTTACTGGAGAGGTGCTCTTGCTGGGATCGACCCAGGTCTCCGCAGTCTCCACGGTTATAGAGCAGTGATGTTACCTCTACTCCACCCAGTCGGTACAAATGCATTAAAACAAGTGAAATGGGGAAACCTTCACAACTATTAATCATTACCATGTTTAAAATATTTCTCTTCTGTAACCATAGAAGTTTCTTAGAAGCAAAATCAGAAAGTCAACAAATAATACAATAAACACATTTTTTTTTATCCTATTCTCAAAGTGCTGCAACAAGACTGCAGGGTTTATTCACTTATTATTTGGGACTGGAGGGGAATGGACAGACAGGAGTAAGAGATGGTTTTGTTACTTTCATAGAATCCCTGGTTTATTGGATAAATGTTATCAGGCGTTTACATTAGAAAAAACTAAAATAAACAAATTAAGTTAACAGTAACTGGCCAAATTGCTCGATTATTAGATCAGTCCTGAAAAGCCACCCGTCATGCAGTGATGGAAACAGAAATGGAATTTCTCTAGTGGTGGGGTTGATAATTATTTGCTAGCTGTGATCCAGCATGGCCGAGCGATACACGCTGTTACACATTTTTAAAAAGGGGGACAATTAACTCCTTCATGACAAGGAGCTTAAACAAATCTTTACTCAAAGAATCTGTTTTACATTTTGGTGTCTTTGTGCTTCTACAATTCCTAGTAAAGGGCCCCCATAAAATATGGGGGATCAGTTTAGGAAGTATTAATACAGATATGGGAATGTGTGCTATGCTCGTGGCAGTATTAAACGGGTATGGCCAAGAGTCGAGTGTCAAGCCCTAGATAAATCTGGAAAGTCACCAAAATTTCTGCCTCCCCAAAAAAAACCCCCTTCCATCTCACATTTTAACCCACTACCGCACATTCAGATTTGATTATGATGTACTGTATATATATATATATTTTATTATTTTCCATACAAATTCCAGATGTTCAACTTTATTGTAGTTTTAAAGATTAAAAAAAACATGAATAAGTGATAAATATAATCATATATTGCATAAGCCTGCCACTATTTATGAGTATGCACACGCACGCACGCCTAGCCTGGATTTTAAGGAATATTTTGGATAATTATCAGGTCATATTTTTTTTTTGAGAAAGGATTTTACCAGGAAGGATACATTGAGATTTCTCTCGTTTTCAAGTATGTCCTGGGTGCCGAGTATGTACCGTTAGGTGTCTTGCCCAAGGACACTTACTGGAGAGGTTGCTCGCTGGGATCGAACCCATGACTCCACAGGCTCTCTCCATGCAGAGCAGTGATGTTACCTCTACTCAGGGATGTGCGTTTCGGGTTTCGGAATTTTCACGAAATTTCCCGATTCATGTTTTCGGATTCAGCCGAATTTCCGAATCGGGTCGGACCCGAAAACCGATCGATCCGAAAAGTTTTCCGAGCCGAAACGAAAAATTTTAGGATTTTTCGAATGGACTTGAAATGTGTCAAATCGAAATTTATTTTTGCTCTATTCATGATTTCGGTTCCATTCGTGATTTCGGTTCCATTTCGGTAATTCTGGAAATCGTTTATTTAACTATTATCGGTTATATCGCTGATTCTGTAAATTTTGTATTTGTAAATGCGTATCACTTGTTTCTCGTGGCATTCGGGTCAGTTTAGCGTTTTTTAAATCGTTTTGTTCATTTTTTTGTTCCTTGGCTTTCATACCATTTTAATATGATTAAATAAAGTTGTGAAATGTATATTCATAAGAAAAAAAGGATCTTTATTTAATAAAAAAACACACGATAGAATCGCCAGAATTATCGGAGACACTTTGAAACGAGGAGAACAGACGTTCCGAAAAAAACGAAAATTTCCGAAATTTCCGAAAAGTCGATACAAAAAACGAGCAAAGTGACCCGAAAACACGAAAAATGGTCGATATTCCGAAAAAAAAATGTACACGAAAAACGAGCCGAACCGAACCGAAACAGAAATCGGTCGAAACGAGCCGAATCGAAAAGTTTAAACATCCGAACAAATCGAACCGAATCGAACCGAAAAAAATAAAATAAAAAAAAATAAAAAAATATCGGTGCACAAGCCTACCTCTACTCCACCCAGCCGGTCAATATTTATTGTGACTTAACAAGGAAACCTAAGTAAACATCTGTATAATAATTGCAGAAAGTAGACGCTGAACGGAAACAATTCCCTTTGCAAAAATAGGGGGCGTTCTCCACTGCCAAGCTTGATCTCCTAGAGGTGACCCTCCTCCTGGGTGCGACCATATCGTGCATCAACAAGGTAGAAGCTTAAAGTTTGACGCAAATTTCTTCTAAAACCTTAAGGTGTTCAGGGTGAGGAGTTACGGCCAAATGTAGACGCTGCAGGAGGCTTTCGGTTTGACGATTCTGGATCAGATTTTGCAACGTGGCTGCTACCATCACAAAGGGTTCCATTTAGGAATAGACCCTCATAGGGTTGTGGCGATATACATGGCATATGTGGGGGTGTCCAGCAGGGAGAAGTCACATTGCTACATAATAAGTTTATATTGAATAATGAGAATATATATATATATTTATTGATTATAATAGGATTTGTTACCTGTAACAAAAACAAAGCATCTGGATGAAGAATTGGACTTTCACATCTGGAAAAGCCGGAAACCCATCTCATAATTTACTTTGCCTGAAATGCCAAGGATTATCATTTTTATTTATTTTAAGATATTTAGACAGTATCAAAATGACTTCACTACAGACCGCAGTATGCAGAAAGCTAAAATGTGAATATCTTAACATATTAAATCTTCCCTACTGGCGAACCAGAGGAGATCATAAAAGCACCAGTTAAAATAAAAATAGGATAAAAACAAACATTCTTCTGTAGCTTCCAATCTATGGATGACATAAAGTAAAGTATAAAAACAAGATTTATACCAGAAAGCGTCCTTTACAAAAAAAAAGCAAATGCCTTGCAGTATAGTATTTGGGTAAAAATTACATATTTTTAGTCTCTTTTTTAAATTTTATTAATATTGCAGCAGAAGTCACCTGTACATAGGATGGCCATGTTTAAAGGGACACATACAGGTCTATTCAAAGAAAGGTGAAACTCAGGAGAATGACTGGAGAAGTGAAAAGTCTAGGCCAAAATAGCCAAACCAGAAAAATTCTCCCATTTATCTCACTTTCCAAATTGTCTATTTGCTCTGGATTGTTCTCTTCTCCTGCCAGTTCTCCTGAGTTTCACCTTTCTTTGTATAGACCTGATAATTTATTCATGCTGATGGGCTGTGTATGAAGTATGTCACCCCACAGCATGTATAATCCATAAACTGCAGGTAAAAAATCAAAAGCAATCCCAAGTGACCTGCCTTTAACTCCATCCTCCAGCAGGGCTCTCTACACCTCTTGTTTCCATCTTATGTACATTTATCTGTATCTCATTCCCTTTGGTTATTGTAAAGCGCTGCGGAAACTGTTGGCGCTATATAAATGAGGACAATAATAATAATATAAATGTTGCAGGGCAGCACTTTTCCCTCTGCTCCCCTCTGAATGAAATAGCAACATGTGTCGCTTTAACAATGGCCGATACGGTCACCCTACCTATGCGCCTTCAAATGCAACAACACTCTAAAAGGTGGGCCTGTCAAACTCTGGCCCCAATGATGTTTCTGAACTACAACTCCCATGATTCCCTGGCCATTTATTACTTTGAAAGAATTCGGAGAACTGTAGGCATCAACATCTGGGGGGGGGCTTGACAGCCCTGCTCTAAGGGATTCCCTATAGGGAAATTCAAACAGTGGTAGGAGAAGCTTCATCCGGCAGCCTTCTGCCACTGTTTGTATCCCCCCCTTTTTAGGAACATTGACATTTATTGTTGCAACAACAGTAGATTATGTTGGTTATTGAATAAACCTGTGAATCTTGTTTGCTACAACTCAAATATATTTCTTATCAGTGATCTCAGCTACTTCAAGCTATAACATCAAATCCATACCAGCACAAATCACAACTAATAAACATGCAACCGCACACCCATTACTTATTGACTCAAACTCTCATCTTTTCCATTTTTGGGTCTTTTTTAAATACCCTTATTTGTGTCTCATCTGTGTAGTCTTTTTTTCTTTTTCATTTATAAAAGTAATAAACCATCGCATTTCCATAGCATTTCAAAGACTGGACTAATTATTCTCCAAAATTCAAGGCACAAAGAGATTTCCACTCAGAACTACAACTCTTTGTTAGACACTAGTTAGCAATAAATACAAAACATTAATTTCCGGCCATCTTCTCACAAAGAATAAAAGCCATTTCATTGGCCATTAAAGCAAACTAAAACCTCTGATAGTGTTTTGTTGAACATGGAATTGTATAGAAACGAGCGCAGATGACATTTTTTTATCTTCTCACAAAGTTCTAGATTTATGCTGTACCCAGTTATTTGGTTTCCCTGTGTTAAAGTCCTTCCTTAGTCATTCTGGACGACCTACTTGAGTTTTTATTTTTTTAATGTAAACCGTATATTTAATCCCTCCAGTTTAATAAAGATATTGCTGCTTATTTTATGTGTTCCTTCTAGCAGTCCTTTTTTTTTTTTTAATAAAACCCTTTAAGACTTTCAAACTGAATATCTGCAGAATGTTTGGAATGTGACATTTCTTCTCAAACAGACCTCTGAATAGGAGGAACCTGGAATCTAAACACAACAGGACATTAGTATCTAGGCAGTTTGCAAGGTAAATATTTTTAAATCATCATTTCTTCAATAAACTAGAAAATAAATAAAAATTTGATATATATATATCTATCATACACAAGGAGGGTAGCACTCATCCTTTACTAAGCACTCAATGTGGGTGCATCAAGACAATGTATTACAACAAACCATAAAGAGACCACACCAAACAACATGTTCAAAGAAATAAAGCAAAAGGAACAGCAGCTTAATACATTTAAACATTGAGATTTTACCAGATTTAACCTCTTAAAGGCTTACAACAATTCTTATCCTCTTCAGAATTACAATAGTGTTTAACCCCTTCAAGACTTTTTTATAAGGTTTTTAACCCCAAGCTCTGTTGAAAATGGTGGAAATTTAGTTCACAATGAATGGCCATAAATTGCTTAAGCCTGTCAACAACGCCAATGTATTCCAGCTCTGGCAGGTCCTATCATCCCAACCTAATGACTGCTCATATATATATAGTAGGGGAAGGCAAAAAATGAGATTAAAAGCCTCCACAAAGCAAATTATAAAGTTTATTATTGCAGAGACCATTTACACATCCCAGCAATTCAAAGAACTGCATCACAGAGCTCATGTGTTACATTCCCCGTATGCAGCACAGAACTCTGGGTAAGACATGCAAATGACGTCTGCAATTTCCCACTTTTTTCATGTGGAAATGGCCTCTGCAATAATAAACTTTATCATTTGCAGTGTGGAGGCTTTTAATCTCATTTTTTTGTCCTCCACCACAATCTAAATAAGCACTAATTTACTATATGGGCCTTGCCTAGCTCCTGCTGAAGAGGGTCGTGTCTAGCTCCTGCTGAAGAGGGTCATGCCTAGCTCCTGCTGAAGAGGGTCATGCCTAGCTCCTGCTGAAGAGGGTCATGTCTAGCTCCTGCTGAAGAGGGTCATGCCTAGCTCCTGCTGAAGAGGGTCATGCCTAGCTCCGGCTGAAGAGGGTCATGCCTAGCTCCGGCTGAAGAGGGTCATGCCTAGCTCCGGCTGAAGAGGGTCATGCCTAGCTCCGGCTGAAGAGGGTCATGCCTAGCTCCGGCTGAAGAGGGTCCAACAAACCTGAAAAAGCGCTGTCCAGGAGTGGGTTTTACCAGTTGCATAAACCTGATCTCTGTTAAAAAAAAAAAAAAAAGCCATCTAGTATGGCAAGGCATTGATTGAAGGGTTCTGTTTGGAAACAGACCCAGGATGCAAAAAAATGAGAAATTGCAGACGTCATTTGCATGTCTTACCCAGAGTTCTGTGCTGCATATGGGGAATGTAACACAGTAGCTCTGTGATACAGCTCTTTGAATTGCTGTGATGTGCAATGGCCTCTGCAATAATAAACTTTATATATATTTAATATTACATTTTATACATGCCTAATGTCTTCTATGATCAACAGTTGCTTCATTAGTGGAAAACCATCTACCCAAATACACAAAGTTACCTTTTACAAATGATCAATATGTGGTTAATATATACTGTACACAAACAAAATTCTACATGAAGTGATAACACATACCTGTCCAACAGTGGCGACTCTAGGGACAATATTTAGGGGGGCACAGAAGATACCGCAGTCAAAACTGGGGGGGCACTAATAATTTTCACCACTAAATCATATCACTGAATAAAACTAAGGGCCCTAACACCTGTGTGAGCTAAAACACCATCGCTAAAGGAAACATTTAGCGCGAGTTGCTAAAACATAGTGCCTGACGACCCACGAACAGATCACCTTGTCTGCAGTAGTCCATGAACAAGGTCGTTTGGCGCATGCTAGGAAAACTCTAAGACCCGGGCTGAGACCCAGCGCTAATGCGGCTGTGTACAGGATAGAACGTTTTTTTTTCCAGTGCCGGGCCATACCTATCCCCCGCCCTCACAAGCTTGAATATGAACACATCCAGTGAATAACCTCACACCCCTGCATTATTAAAATCATCCAAGGTGGCCGTATCATCCATGGTTTGATGCACACATATCTTAAGGCTGATGGGCATTGCATGATAAATGCCACCCAACAGCAGGTAGAATCATTACACTGCATTTAATAGATCCAAAAGGAAGGCCAGGTGAGCGACAAAAATTTCCCTGCTGCAGCATATAAATAATACATGTTTCAGGGCAAGACTTATTCATGTGTCCCTTTAACCCTTTCGCTGCTGAGGCTTTTCCCGCCCCTGTGCTGAGGTCATTTTTTACCTGTTTTGCGCATCATGTTTAAACCTGTTTTGAAGGCTTATTTTAGTATATGACATCGACATATTATATATCGTTCTTTCCGTCAGACTCGGTAGATTCATAATATGTCATTATTATATGTATACGTTATGTCATGTTTGTATATTATAACAAAAAATGCAATAAAATATGTATTTTCAATAATTTACAGCGTGTAAAGTGTTTTTTTCCACATTTTAACATGCGAGCAATTGCGGTTATATTTTGTATGGGGTGCGCTTGTTAAAAAAATTAGAGATGGGGTCTCGTTACATTTTTTTTTGGGGAAAATGACACCATTTTTAACAAACGCACCGCATACAAAAATCGTTAATGCAGCATCATTGTTCACATTATAATTGAAATGGGAACAATATTGCTGCATTAACAAAACAAAAAAAAAAAAAAAAAGTGTTTATTTTTTTTTTTTAATTTTTTTTTTTAATTTTTTTTATTTATTTATTTTTTTTATTTTTTTTTTTTACAATTTTTTTTACTTTCATGTTTGGTATCGTTGGAACGGCCATGCTCTGGCCGATCCAACGATATCAAAATTTAACCCCTAACTGCCACGGATCGGGAGATAGGGAGTTCATTGGAACTCCCTATCTCCACACTTCGTGGCAGTTAGGGGTTAATGCTAGGACTGGCGTCATCGTGCTACGCACGATGACGCCAGTCCTCTGGGGGAGTTCCCGGAAGCTTGGCCGACATCCAAGATGTCGGCCAGCTCCCGGGAAGGATCGCAAATCGGCGCTTTTCAGCGCCGATTTGCGATCCAGCTCCCCAAGGGTTAATGCCAGGCATCATTTGGAAGGGCAGGCTGTGCCCTTCCAAATGATGCCTGGGTTAAGCCCCTGTGAGCCGCCGATCGGGAGGGAGAGAGGTCCGAAGGACCTCCCCCCCTCCCTTTCAGGCGCCTCCTCCGCACATGCGGGGGGGGCGCCTGAATTATGTGTCATCGCGGGGGCGCGATGACACATAATAATGGCGGCCACTGCTCCGGATGCCGGGCTGACATCCAGGATGTCAGCCCGCACCGGAGGGGCCAGCGATCGGCCGGAACCCGGCCGAACGCTGACCCCAATGCGAGGACGCGCTCAGCGCGTCCTCCGCATACCAGCGGGAATGCTGAGGACGCGCTGAGCGCGTCCTTAGCATTCAAGTGGTTAAACATGGTCCACACAGTCACCCCAATAATCAACCTGCTTCCATACTATCAGGGTTATTCAGAGAGCGTGAAAAGCAGGAGAATGACTGGAGAATGAAAAATTCTAGGTCAAAATAGCCAAACCAGAAAAATTCTCCCTTTCATCTCACTTTCCAAATTGGCTATCTTGACCTAGAATTTTTCATTCTCCAGTCATTCTCCTGCTTTTCACGCTCTCTGAATAACCCTGTATGAATAACCCCCAGCATAAAATGTTTAAAATTAGGCAATATATTAGAATTAGGATATATGTGGATAAAGGATACTTTTATAATAGAGCCGACTGCAACAGCAACGACAATGCGGACCAGATCCATTGCTATAGTGTATGGGGCCAAGAGAACACCTGTGCTGCATTCCTTTCAATTGCCTGTCAATTTTGGGCGAAGATCTGTTTTTTTTGGAGTTAGCACCAGGGTTAAGCAGTAGGTAAAATGGTGCAATTAGCGCCCCTCAAAAAATTAGCGCTGGCACCAAGTGATCTGCTAGCTGCAAAAGCGCCAGAGATCTCTAGCGCTCCCCATGTTAAGTAAAGGACGCAGAAAGTACAGTAAGCTCGAGCTACAAATCGCTAATAGCAACGCGCTAAGTGATTTTTCCCATTTGTAGCGGGAGGCAAACGATCTGTTGGTCAGGCGATAGACTCGATTAACCTGGCGCTAACGCAAAACCATGCCGACGCAAGGGTTAACTCACACCAGGTAATAGTGCCCTAAATAAGTATATATAAAGAAGATTCCAAAACCCCAGAGTAATGTGATGCAACGATGCCTTTTTGTTTAACCTGATACTTAAATTCAATATTTTATTTGCCGCAATTCGGCAGTTTTCGCTGAATGTCTGATTGCTGCTTCAGCGACTCCACTTTTAACAAATTACAGTGACCATTCGCTAAATAGGGAATTCACTTTATTTTCGGCGAAATAAATTCCCCGAAATGTGACAAAAAGCAGAGGATCTAAAGATGATTAGACCCTTTAGATTCTAACTTCCATAATAACCCCTGAAATGCCATAAACCCAGGGAAATACAATAAAAATAATAAACAATGTGGCATTTAGCCTATTCATTAACCCCTAAAATGCCATTGATCAAGGTAAAACATGAAATGAATACACTGTGAGGCATATAGCTAACACATTAACCCCTAAAATGCCATTAATCAAGGAAAAAATAAAATGTATACTGTGAGGGATGAAGCCTACCTATTAACCCTTAATATACAACTAAACCAAGGCAAAAACTAATGTAATACACAATGTAATGTATAGTCTGAACATTAACCACTTCACTGCTGAGACATTTCAACCCTGTGAAAATGCTTAAGTTTAAGTACACGTTTTTATTTAATGTTTTTGACTTTTATTTCAAACGTAATATGGTCATGTTGGCTATCATTGGAAAGGCCAGAATCTGCTCTTTCCAATGACACATAGATCGTTCATATACGATGCACAGGGACGGAGATACACTGGTCCGAAGAAGTGTGGTAAGCTGGAAGCTGATTTTTGGTGGGGGGGCACATGGGGGGGCAAGGAATAACCTAGGGGGGGCAATTGCCCCCCCTTGCCCCCCTGTAGAGTCGCCTATGCTGTCCAACCACAGAGCAGCGTTTCACGCAGTCATGCACTTTAAATATATGTAAATCAAACAGCATTCCAGACTAGAAAGAAAAAGATAACAAATAGCCTATGTTGGCATTGCTTTTCACAGATGAAGCTTTCATTACATTTACAAGTATTTATACAGTGCCAACAAATTCTGTAGCGCTGTACAAAAAGGGTGGTTCAAAACAACCAAATATACATATAGTTTAGACTAGGGATGAGCCGAACACCCCCGTGTTCGGTTCGCATTCGAACTCAAACAATTTCAAAAGTTCGAGTTTGAACTCGAACCAAACTCAATGCAAGTCAATGGGACTCAAAAGTTCGATGTCACGTTCCATGCGGTGGACGCGCTGAGCGCGTCCTCTCTTTGGGGTCAGCGTTCGGCCGGGTTCCGGCCGATCGCTGGCCCCCCCAGTGCAGGCTGACATCCTCGATGTCAGCCCAGCATCCGGAACCGCCGCCGGAGTAATTAGGTGTCATCGCGGGGACGCGATGACACCTAATTCAGGCGCCCCCCCGCATGTACGGAGGAGGCGTCTGAAAGGGAGGGGGGGGGGGTCCTTCGGACCACTCTCCCTCCCGATCGGCGGTGTTGCGGGGGTTAACCCAGGCACCGTTTGGAAGGGCACAGCCTGCCCTTCCAAATGCTACCTGGCATTAACCCCATGGGGACCGGATCACGAATCGGCGCTGAAAAACGCCGGTTCGTGATCCTTTCCCGGAGCTGGCCGACATCTTGGATGTCGGCCAAGCTTCCGGGAATGCCCCCTGAGGACTGGCGTCATTGTGCATAGCACGATGACGCCAGTCCTGGAGTTAACCCCTAACTGCCACCAATGGTGGAGATAGGGGGTTCCAATGAACCCTCTATCTCCCGATCCGTGGCAGTTAGGGGTTAATGTTTGGTATTGTTGGATCGGCCAGAGCATGGCCGTTCCAACGATACCAAACATGAGTATAAAAAAAGTTTGTAAAAAAAAATAAAAATTAAGAATAAAAATAAAAAAAATTAAAAAAAAATAATAAAAAAAAATAAACAAGTTTTTTTTTCTTTTTTTGGTTCGTTAATGCAGCAATATTGTTCCCATTTCAATTATAATGTGAACAATGATGCTGCACTAACGATTTTTGGATGCGGTGCGTTTGTTAAAAATCGTGTAATTTTCCCCCAAAAAAAAAATGTAACGAGACCCCATCTCTAATTTTTTTAACAAGCGCACCCCATACAAAATATAACCGCAATTGCTCGCATGTTAAAATGTGAAAAAAAACCACTTTACACATTGTAAATTATTGAAAATTTATATTTTATTGCATTTTTTGTTATAATATACAGACAGGTCATGACGTATACATATAATAATGACATATTATGAATCTGCCGAGTCTGACGGAAAGAACGATATATAATATGCCTGGGTCATATACTAAAATAAGCCTTAAAAACACATGATGAGCAAAACCGGTAAAAATGACCTCCGCACAGAGGCGGGAAAAGCCTCAGCAGCGAAAGGGTTAATGATTGGCTTTACAGAGCCCTGGTCCTTAAGGGGTTAAACAGCATATCAGAGAGGATCATATAGTAGAAATGAACACTTCTTAGAATTCAGAACAAGCACAGTGTTTGTTCATACATGTGCAGGCCACACCCAGTCTGCAGGCAATGTATCAAATTCACGAGACCAGACTAATTTTTAGAAGCACATGTTATTTCCAAACACTAATTAAACACCAGTTGTTTACACCATTTGAGAGCACAGGTCATTTAGAGGTGAGAATCTTTGCACCTAGACATTAGGCAGTTTTTTAATTCAATATTTAATAAACCGTTGCTTATAATATTCTGCAGTAAAGAGGCTCTTTATTTCTATATTTTTTAGTATTTTTTTAAGCATTTTTCATACTTTTTTAAAAAAAAAATATTGGAAGTTGAGCAGTTCATTGACAATACATGCGTTTTGGTGACATTTTTAGGATGACTCTGCAGCCCCCGATCTAAGAAGGTGTAGCATACAGAATAACTCAGACGAATTAGTAGGCCTTCCAATGCCAGGTATGAGCATTTAATATTGGCAGCATATCGCTTGACCTGCCGATATGAGAGAGCAAACCCGTCACAAACCAAATAATCACAGTCAATTGTCATGCTGTTCTTCATGATGCAAATAGGGAAAAACTCAGAAAGACAAGATGGAGACTTAAAAGGTAGACTAGCAGATCCAATTTTGTCCAAGGAGCACGACTATGGCTCCCGACACCTTCTTAACCTGCCTGACGGTATTCCAGAGTGTGACTAGGGATTAAATTTCGCTACCGCGATCGGTAACCCCGAGCCACACTCGGGCTGGATGCATCCTTCGCTCCCTCACCGTCTCTGCAGTGTGATCGCAGTAACAGGCAGTGGCGTAGCGTGGGGGGGGCAGGGGGGGCCGTGGCCCCGGGCGCAGTTTTGTTAGGGGCGCATAATTTATTTTGAAATTATGCGCCCCTAAAACTTGTGGCCCGACTGACCCGCCGGGCCCTCGGGCGCCGCCCAAGGGCCCGCGGGTTGAGGGGACCCAGATGCCGGGCAGCGGGAGTGCCTGCCGGCTGCCCGGTCCTGAACAGTGAGTCCGTCCTGTTGATTGAAGGGGATGCGGCTGCGTGCAGGCGCAGGTCACGTGGTCCGTCTAATCAGGTGGTACTGAGTCTCTGTACCACCTGACTGGCCGGACCGCGTGACCTGCGCACACACGCAGCCGCCTCCCCTTCAACAGGACGGACTCGCACGCTGTTCAGGACCGGGGCGGGCAGGCACTCCCGCTGCCCGGGACAATATCCAGGTGAGAGCTGGGGCATATCCATGAGCTGGGGCAAATCCATGAGCTGGGGCAAATCCATGAGCTGGGGCAAATCCATGAGCTGGGGCAAATCCATGAGCTGGGGCAAATCCATGAGCTGGGGCAAATCCATGTGCTGGGGCAAATCCATGTGCTGGGGCAAATCCATGTGCTGGGGCATATCCATGAGCTGGGGCAAATCCATGTGCTGGGGCATATCCATGAGCTGGGGCAAATCCATGTGCTGGGGCATATCCATGAGCTGGGGCAAATCCATGAGCTGGGGCAAATCCATGAGCTGGGGCAAATCCAGGTACTGGGGCATATCCATGAGCTGGGGCATATCCATGTGCTGGGGCAAATCCATGAGCTGGGGCAAATCCATGTGCTGGGGGGCAAATCCATGTGCTGGGGCAAATCCATGAGCTGGGGCAAATCCATGAGCTGGGGCAAATCCATAAGCTGGGGCATATCCGTGTGCTGGGGCATATCCTTGAGCTGGGGCATATCCATGAGTTGGGGCAAACGTGTGAGCTGGGGCAAATCCATGAGCTGGGGAAAATCCATGAGCTGGGGGCATAATCCATGAGCTGGGGGCATAATCCATGAGCTGGGGGCATAATCCATGAGCTGGGGGCATAATCCATGAGCTGGGGCAAATCCATGAGCTGGGGCAAATCCATGAGCTGGGGCAAATCCATGAGCTGGGGCAATCCATGAGCTGGGGGCATAATCCATGAGCTGGGGCAAATCCATGTGCTGGGGCAAATGTGTGTGCTGGGGCAAATCCATGAGCTGGGGCAAATCCATGAGCTGGGGCAAATCCATGTGAGAGCTGGGGCAATATTCATGTGTGAGCTGGCTGGGGCAAATCCATGTGTGAGCTGGGGCAATATCCATGTGTGAGCTGGGGCAATATCCATGTGTGAGCTGGGGCAATATTCATGTGAGAGCTGGGGCAATATCCATGTGGGAGCTGGGGCAATATCCATGTGAGAGCTAGGGCAATATTCATGTGAGAGCTGGGGCAATATCGATAACGTGTCCACAGGTTGGGGGGGGCGCACAATTCTTGGCTGGCCCCGGGCGCTGACAACCCACGCTACGCCACTGGTAACAGGCCATCCTGGTTCCGCTCCCTGCGTGTCACATGACGCAGGGGGGCGGGACCAGGCAGCAAATTCTAAAATTTAAAAATATTACAGTAAAAAAAAAAAAAAAATTAAATAAACTTTGCTGTGCAGTGTGTGCTGGGATTCCTGTCCAGATGTGGACTCCTTTGCCTAAGTAATAAAGGACATGGGGTACCAAAAAAAAAAAAAAAGAGTAATCTCAAAGCAGCTTTACAGAAAATAAGGCGAATTAAAATAATTTCTAAAATGTAATAAGGCTTTGCAATACAAGTTTCGCTGGTGGATCTGGGCAAACACCACCGAAACTTGTATTGCAAAGCCTTATTACATTTTAGAAATGATTTTTATTTGCCTTTTATTTCTGTAAAGCTGCTTTGAGAATACTCTTTTTTTGGTACCCCCGTGTCCTGTATACTTCATTGGCAAAGGAGTGTACATCTGAACAAGAATCCCAGCACCCAGAGAAAAGAGGCAGGTTTTTGGTTTGATTAGATTATTGAATATAATTTATTTCAATTATTTTGGATAATTATTTTTGGGATAATAAATTATTTTGTGTTTCAAACCTTCTCCGACTGCGTGTGTTTACTAGACTCTTGCTTGCACGGATTTCAGTGAGTTATTCCTACAGAATACAGGCTTACTATATAAAACAATACATTTCCCTTCCAAAAAAATTGAAACGCTTTTAGACTCAAAATTTTGCAAAAATCAGACCGCCAGGGAGGTTAAAACACTTAGGGGTTTGTTCATTATCCACTGTAGTTCACAGTATTTTCAATGAGAATAAGTTTCAGTGTTTCCCAAAGGGAAATTCAACCAGTTGAAGGACAAAATTTATAAATTAATTTCCTCTGTAGCCATTTAATTTCCCTCTTGAGATCAAAGTTTATTTTGGTTGCGATGGTGGTAAACTACGGATGATAGTGAATAACCCTGTAAGAACTCAGGTCCTGCAGAAGCATTTCATTCTCATCAGATGTAGCTGCCTAGTGTGAACTGAGGACTTCTTCTGCAAGCTCCGGAGATGCTGGGTTTGTGCTGCTCAGGTCAGGGGCTCCAGCTCCCACATATATAACAAATGAGGGGGGTACACTACAACTGGTGTACAACACAGTAATCCAACACCCAACTCATGTTCTGGTGGCTTTTAGGGATGAGCTGTTCGGTTCGATCTGTTCGGTGTTTGCATCGAACATCGGGCGTTCGCGAACTTCGAATTTTTTTGGGACATTCGCCAAAAGTTCGAAAAAAAAAAAGAAGAATTTTGAAAAAACCATAAAAAAAATACTAAAAAAATCTAGAAATAAAAGAGATTCTTTACTGCACAATATTATAAGCAACGGTTTATTAGATATTGAGTTAAAACGGGAATATAAAACATCAGGCAGACACGGCCCTCTAATCAGGCACTGTAGAGGGCAGCCTGCCGGGGCCTCCCAAGGATCCCCTTGAGGAGCATGCGGCCGCCGGATGACAGAGCTGCGACTATGCGGGCTAGCCGCCCGGGTGCATGTGGCAGAGACAGGCAGCGCAGGGAGGGAGCCACTGCACCTGCAGCCACGGCAGACCCCCCCACAACCAGGATCCAGGGAGCCCCCACTGGCCACCAGGATAAGGTAAGGCGAAACATTTCTAAAAAAAATAAAATCCAAGGACATTTTTAAATGTCCCCGGGAACAGAAAATAAAACTTTATTTCTTTCTCTACCTGGCTGAATGTATTTAATTATATACAGTTGTGTTCAAAATTATTCAACCCCCAATGCTGTAAAGGGTTTTAGGGAATTTAGTGTACATTTGTAATTGTATTCAGAATGAAATCCTACAAGGACTTTTTAAAGAACAATATGCAACTAAAATGACATCAATTGGTTTTGTAATACAGTAGTAAATGTTTCTTTTGTGAATTCTTCATTGACACAATTATTCAACCCCTTAAAGACTACCACTCTGAAGAACAGAGGTTCATTCAAGTGTTTTCAATCAGGTATTGAAAACACCTGTGGATGTCACGGAGCAGCAATAAAGCATAATAAGCACCAATTAGGCAGCTTTAAAATGACTGTGATACTCAGCTCCTTCTAGACATTTACTGGTGTGGTTACAAACATGGTGAAGTCAAGAGAATGGTCCAGGAAGACAAGAGAAGAGGTGATTACTCTTCACAGGAAGGGCAATGGCTATAAGAAGATTGCAAAGATGTTAAACATACCAAGAGGGACCATAGGAAGCATCATTCGCAAATTCAAGGCAAAGGGCACTGTTGAAACGCTACCTGGTCGTGGCAGAAAGAAGATGCTGACTTCGACTGCTGTGCGCTACCTGAAGTGTAGAGTGGAGAAAAGTCCCTGTGTGACTGCTGAGGAACTGAGAAAAGATTTGTCAGATGTGGGTACTGAAGTTTCAGCTCAGACAATACGGCGCACACTGCGTAATGAAGGCCTCCATGCCAGAACTCCCAGGCGCACCCCTTTGCTGTCTCCAAAGAATAGGAAAAGTTGACTGCAGTATGCCAAAAGTCATGTGGACAAACCACAGAAGTTTTGGGATAGTGTTCTGTGGACTGATGAAACAAAATTAGAACTGTTTGGGCCCATGGATCAACGCTATGTTTGGAGGAGGAAGAACAAGGCCTAGGAAGAAAAGAACACCTTGCCTATTGTGAACCCTGGCGGGGGGTCAATCATGCTTTGGGGCTGTTTTGATTCTGCAGGTACAGGGAAGCTTCAGCGTGTGCAAGGTACCATGAATTCTCTTCAGTACCAGGAGATATTGGATGACAATGTGATGCAGTCCATCACAAACCTGAGGCTTGGGAGACGTTGGACCTTTCAACAGGACAATGATCCCAAGCATACCTCCAAGTCCACTAGAGCATGGTTGCAGATTAAAGGCTGGAACATTTTGGAGTGGCCATCGCAGTCACCTGACTTAAATCCGATTGAGAACCTCTGGTGGGACTTAAAGAAAGCAGTTGCAGTGCGCAAGCCTAAGAATGTGAATGAACTGGAGGCTTTTGCCCATGACGAATGGGCGAAGATACCTGTAGATCGCTGCAAGACACTTGTGTCAAGCTATGCTTCACGTTTAAAAGCTGTTATAACTGTAAAAGGATGTTGTACTAAGTACTAAGATTGAATGTCACTTGGGGGTTGAATAAAACTGATAATGATGTGAGCACAGAAAAGACATTTGTGGTTATTTCATTATAAATGTTATGTTATATTTGTCTGACCTACACGTGCCTCTTTGATTTAATTGTAAGCAAGATGACTGAATGATCAAAATCAATGTCAAACTGGCCAAAACACTCAATTTCAGTGGGGGTTGAATAATTTTGAATACAACTGTATACCCTAACACCTTGATTGTTTGTTTAACCAGCTGAGGAAGCTGCTTTACAGCAGCGAAACGCGTCCTTGGGCCATGATTTATGGTTTGTTTTAAACTTTTATTTTAATAAATCTTTTAAAAGACCACGTCCCGGTTCCAGATTAGTTTTTCAATTTGTATTTTTTTCCACAAAAAAATCCATGGGCGTTCCTACTTGAGCTATGGAAGCTCCACCTAATGTAAGTCTTGAATCAGCAGAATTTTTTTTTTTGCATCTTCTTATAAGAAAGATTTACACTAGCAAAGCACATATTTCTTTGTTTATCCCTCCACGCTTCCACTGAAATATGGTGTTTGAAGAAAATCTCCATACCTAAAGGTGGGGGCCACCTGTTAACAAGGAGGAAGAAAAATCACCCAGAGGCAAAATCCCACTCTGAGCCAGTGCTAAGGCTCTACATTTGGGAGTGGAAATACCATACATTTCACCGCCTCATAATATATATATTTGCAGTTTTGCACTATGATTTTCTGTATTTGCTTCTCTTACATAACCATATGATGTGCTGCGGGCCTGCATGAGACATCCGGACTCCAGAGCATTTTGCGCTCACTAGATACGTTATATTTTATTCACCACAATTTAGCCAAAAAAAATCACTAAACTTGTTCTGCGTGTCCTAAAATGTCTCCTCTTTTCATACAGGCTGCCGCCCCAAGCAGTTGTTTATAAAGTAGATTAAAGGAAAACCGTTTACCGTCATTTGAAATTTCATTTTTTTGTTTTTAAAGGTTTCTATACATCCTACAAATCCGCTACTTCACGGGCAGGTTATGGGGACCTCCTAGGCACGATATTTGAAGGAATTTTTCGTTTTTATTCTTAACCTTTATATCATGGAAAACTCTGTTCCTTTTTATTTAAACTTTTTTTCCTGGTTTCCTGTCCCACCAGGGCACTACCCGGACCCCCATACACCTTTTATGGCAAATATCTTGCATATATGCCCTCTTGGAGGGCACTCTAAAAATCAAACTTTCGAGTCCCATTGACTTGCATTGAGTTCGGTTCGTGTTCGAACTCTTGAAATTCTTCGAGTCCGAATGCGAACCGAACACGGGGGTGTTCGGCTCATCACTAGTGCCTTCATATCAGAGCCCTCTTGGTGGTGGAAATTTCCTCGCCTAGTATCGTCTGCAGATGTTATGAAAGGGGGTAATCCCGGCCGGCAAGAGGGCTCTGATAGAAAGCTACCAGTACCTGAACCGGGTGGTGATTTAATAAGAGAGAGCAACTACATCCAGTTGTAGAGTACCCCCCGCCCCCATTTTTTTCTATATAGGATTGTCTGAATGAGCTAGTAGGCACAGCAATCTGTAGACTGTATAGACCTCACAATCTGAGTTTTTCTTGTTTGTTGGAATGTTGTGCATGCGTCTTGGTGACCAGAGTTAATTCCACTATCTGTCCCTGGTCTAATTAGGTCACAGACATCAAGATGCTGGGGTGTCATTTTCCATTAGCAGCTAGGTCCCGCCAGCACAGTATATATTATTCATTAAAGGCTGACTGTTCTAACCTCAAGATCTGCGTGCTGCCTCATTTCTGTGGAATGCCATCACCTCGCTTTCAGTGTACCGGTCCTTAAGCTTTGGTTTTGGGCTGGAGAAAGGCACGACAGACTGCTGGTGGGAGAATGGGGGGGTCCAGCAAAAGAACAGCATTGACCGAATGGACTCTGTGTAACAGATCTCGGCACCCTGGCTAAGTGATTTAGGGCAGGGGTCAACAATCGTAGCCCTCCAGATGGTTTGAGTCTCTCATAATGGTAAGCTACTCAACAGACTGGCTGAGCCCTGTGGAAAATGTGGTGGTGTATAGAGCCAAAGATGTTAGAATTGTGTCTATGTCCCAATATTTCTGGACCTGACTGTATTTAGTTGAAGAGGACAATAAATTAAATACATGTTTGTTGACAAAAAAAATCTTCAGGGATGGGGGGGGGAAAGCATTAGGAATTCATGTGTTGTATTGGGACACCATTATGTCATTCTTACCTCTTGCTCCTTGAACCACATTTCCTGTGTTGTACGCCACATACCTGACTCCGTTTACCGGATTTGGAGTAATATCACACCCAGTTTAAGTATCTCAATCCAAGCCAAGGAACCTACAGGCTCAACTAGCAGAGGTGGCTGTAAACAAGAAAAGATCAGAATACACAAATCACATCACAATAAGAGAACAAAGGAAAGGTAGGCAATAATAGATTACACAATTATCGCTTGTGCCTCTATCAAGCCAAATTACCCAGTCCTTTTTCTCCATTCTTCCAATATGGCTCTAGTATATTTGGTTGTGTTGCTAACCTTGTCTTCGGACATCATACTCTTTCTGATCAGCACATTAAAGCTCCCTTTTTCTGTCAGCACCATCTGCCCAAGTACTTAGAGTCTACCCAATTATTTTTTTGTTTCAGGTGACTTTACTCACTTTTTCTCCCTCGGCACGCGCTGCTCCTCTTCGGCACGGGGGCAGGGCCGCCATCAGGGCATTACAACCCATGCTGCCGTAAGGGACCTGGGCCGCCGGGGGGGGTCCCAGACCCCTGTCGGCAGGGGCGTCCCCCTTTTACAGCTCCGGTAACGGACTCGATGAGTCCGAATCCGGAGCTGTGTCTCTGCTGCAGGAGCCGGAGGAGACACATGCAGGGTTATTCAGAGAGCGTGAAAAGCAGGAGAATGACTGGAGAATGAAAAATTCTAGGTCAAAATAGCCAAACCAGAAAAATTCTCCCTTTCATCTCACTTTCCAAATCGGCTATTTTGACCTAGAATTTTTCATTCTCCAGTCATTCTCCTGCTTTTCGCGCTCTCTGAATAACACTGTGTGTCTCCTCCGACTCCGGGCAGCTTCACTGGCTGGCTGGGCGGGGCCAAGCAGCGTGTGGGGGCCTCCCAAGCACATTGCTTTGGCTCCGCCCCCTCCACTCAGTGAAGCTACGCGCCTGAGATGGAGGGCCCGGGCTGAAGACAAGAAGACAGAAGAAAAGGAGAAGAAAAGAAGAGCTGAAGGAAGGAAGACAGCGGAGTGGTGAGCCAGGGCCCAGCCTAGACCCAAGGCCCAGACCGCAAGGCCCAGACCCCAGACCCCAAGGCCCAGACCCCGACCCTAGACCCCAAGGCCCAGACCCAGACCCCAAGGCCAAGACCCAGGGCCCAGACCCCAAGACCCAGAGCCCAGACAGAGGGACCAGACCCAGAGCCCAGACCCAGACCCAGGGACCAGAGCCCAGACCCAGGGACCAGACCCCAAGGCCCAGACCCCAGGCCAGACTCAGGGTCCAGACCCCAAGGCCCAGTCCCCAGGCCAGACTCAGGGTCCAGACCCCAAGGCCCAGTCCCCGGGACCAGAGCCCAGACCCCAAGGCCCAGTCCCAGACCCCAAGGCCAAGACCCAGGGCCCAGACCCCAAGGCCCAGACCCCAAGGCCCAGACCCCAAGACCCAGGGACCAGACCCAGAGCCCAGACACCGAGGCCCAGACCCAGGGACCAGGCCCAGGCCAGACCCCAGGGACCAGACCCAGCCTAGACCCAAGGCCCAGACCCGGGAGCCAGACCCCAGGTCAGACTCAGGGCCCAGACCCCAAGGCCAGTCCCAGGGACCAGACCCAGACCAGACCACAAGGCCCAGCCCAGACCCCGAGCACAGACCCCAGGGCCCAGACCCCAAGGCCCAAACCAGACCCAGACCCAAAGGCCATCATATACAGCCCGTTACTGTGAGATTTATTGCTGTGGATTCTGTGATACGCTCATACACACTGCACATTGTGTGAGTTTTATTGCTGTGGATTCTGTGATACGGTCATACACACTGCACATTACTGTGAGTTTTATTGCTGTGGATTCTGTGATACAGTCATACACACTGCACATTACTGGGCGTTTTATTGCTGTGGTGCTATGTTATGTCCTTTTTTTTTTGTTGAGGTGGAGAAAAGCTGTTAGAGGTTGAGGGAGTGCCGGGGGGGGGCCCGGGGGCCCCATTGTGAGGTTTAGTAAGGGGCCCCATCACTTCTGATGGCTGCCCTGCACGGGGGCTTCAGAATCCGGAAGTTACTGCAGCTTTGCTATGCAGTTTTTCCTTGTTTGCGAGTTGTGTAGCATAGGATACGTAAATTGTGCACCAGTCGGAACTTGCATACTGTACGTTCACAACTTCCATTGCGCTTGCACAGAATGATGGATTGGCGATGGACACTCTTGTACAGATCTGTTCCATCGGTTGCCTGATGCGTGGTTTCACGGTGACTTCGGCACGCTGTATACTGACGTCACTAGTGACAGATCTAGTGACCGGCAGCCGGGAAGTTTAAAATCCTGGCTGCTGGGTGGGTGGAGGAAACTCCTCCACTTCACAACATATTTTCATATGATTGGAGCTACAGGGAGGAGGGGGGGGGGTGGGAATTCCTCACATCATGGCCACCTTAAAAAACAAACAGCTTGATTACGAAGTTAACACTAAAATGGGGACGCCAGCTGCGAAAACCTGCACCTGCAGGTTTCCCTGTAGCATCCCCATTTTAGCGTCCGATTCCAGAGCAGGCACTACCTCTGCAACTTGCCCCGGAATGCAGCGCTACCCTCAATGATACTCGCATTAGCGCTTCCGCGCAGCCACGTGTATCCCCTTCTGGAGTCCATAGTACTCATGGAGGGTTGCACTGCTGAGCCGCAGGATTGTGCAGCAGAGCCGTAGAGTGATCACAGAGGGAGACTAGGGAAAATTTGTCCCCAGTCTCACTCTGATCGTGAGTATGGAATTTATGGGGGGGGGGGGTCCAGGGTTGCTAAATGATTCTGGAAAGCAGGATCAGCACCAGCTTTTAGGAGTAACTCAAGTTTTGTTTAGCCCATCGGTGCGGTAAGTACCACTAGGACTTTGTAATCCCGTACTTATCGAAACGCTAATTACTGATTGTGCATCCTATACTTAACATGGGTAGTGCAAAGTACGGTAAGCTAGCGCAATCACAATGTGCTAAAGGATTTCTCACAGGTTTAGCGTTAGGAATGTCATATGGGGTGGCTGCGTTAAAGTCAATTATCCTAGTGTTAACACTTACATAGCCGAACACTATAAAGTTAACGTTCAGCATATAATCTAGCCCTAAAGTGGTCAGGAGGAGTAGAATGTTCATTTAGCAAAACATTAAAAAATATATACAGTAAATACACCCCAAGCGCTCTAATTTTTAGCTTAGACTAATGGTAATTCACAGCTATGTTTTCACAAAATCCCTGCAGCCAGGTTCCCTAATGCCAACATCCCGACGGCCAACTTCCAGACAGAACAAGTGCCGGACATCTCAATTTCCCTACACGGCCAACTTCCAGACATCCATAATCCCAGCGGCTAACCCTAATACTAACACCCTAACACTAGGTTTAAGGGGGTTAGGGATAGGTTTAGGGGGTTAGGGCTAGGTATAGGGGGTTAGGGTTAGATTTAGGGAGTTAGGGCTAGGTTTGGGGCTAGGTATAGGGGGTTCGGGTTAGATTTAGGGCTAGGTTTGGGGGGTTAGGTTTAGGGGGTTAGGGCAAAGTTTAGGGGGTTAGGGCTAGGTTTAGGAGTTAGGTTTAGGGGGTTAGGGCTAGGTTTAGGGGGTTAGGGCTAGGTATAGGGGGTTATGATTAGGGCTAGATTTAGGGGGATTAGGGCTAGGTTTAGGGGGTTAGACCACTTTGAGTTTGTTAATCTCAAAATTACATCACAAGCAAAAGCTGATTAAACACGCAACACAAAGAATGTGTAAAGAATAGTTTTATTGTATTATTAAACAGGATGTGTTTTTTTTTATACAGCCCTTTACAAGTGGGCATAACAAGCATGAAATGACATTACATGCCGAGGATCTCCACTTTGGGTTACATAAGCATGCAGGTCATACAGTTGCCCATGTGACAGTGTCCTTACAGCTTTTCTGTGGCAGAGGAGAAACTTCACTCATCTGACCATGTGTCAACGGCAGAAACCGGTTAAAAAAAATAAAAAAGTATCCAATGCAATTTTTTCGTTGTGCGCGAAAGTCTCACGACATAAACATGTTGAAACAAATACTAAACGAAACAAAAACATGATTAAAACCGACTTTTTATTTAAAATCAACATTGTATAAATGAATAAAGTTTACAGAGAAACCGCATACATATGTTTAGATTTCCTCCGTTCTATGTAAAAATTAGTTTTTTTTCTACTTTTCAAGACAATCTGTCTCCGATGCTTTTCTCTGGACATGTAGAACATTTAACTATTCCTAGTCAAGACCAGATTCATTGTGTCGTTTCCAAACTGGTTACATTTTATAGATATTTTGGGAGTAAAGGTTGAGTAAAATGTTTAAAAATTGGGTGTATGGTTAGAAATAATGTTACTAGCGCTATTTGGTTACAAAAATACTTTAAAATGTTGCTAAAAAGGACTTGTGCACTAAATCGATAAAGTGTTTATACAACTGGATTTAGAGGTTTATCTTCAAAGCATGAGTGGCGTTTCTTTCGTGGTTAACGATGGCTACAAATCTGCAGGAAGTCAGTGGTCTCGGAGGAATGATGGCTTATCTTGGCACCACGTGTAACGGGGTGATCACCATAGAAGGCAAAGCATACTGGGAAATGTTGATCACGAGTATCTGGGGTGATGGGGTTACAAATTCATGCTTTAGATATAGTAGTTACATAGCAGCATTGGTTGAAGAAGAAGAAGAAAAAAGACTCAAGTTCAACCTTCCATAAACAATTATTGGGTCTAAAAACTATATACACTTTCATCGCTTCTACAATTGGCAGTCCAGGAATTGCAATATACAAAAAAAGAAAAGAACTTTGGTTAAACAATAGGACTGCACCTCAGGAGAAATCATTACTGCACAGACTTTCTATTAACCCCTTAAGAACTAATGACGTAACGGTTACGTCATAAATGCATTGACTTTAAAGACCCTTAGGTCCTTAAGGGGTTGAAAAAAGCCAGAATTTTAAGGAACAAGGGGTTTTAACCCCTTAAGGACCAAGGGTCAATGCATTTATGACGGAACCGTTACGTTGTTGGTCCTTAAGGGGTTAAAAGGAATTTGTTGAGGAGGGTTAAAATTGGAATCACTGTGCCCACAGCATGAAAAACTGACGGCACTATTCCAAGGTTGGTGTAAAGTTTGCAACAGCTCCGGTTAAGTTACTATCTTGGAATAGAGCCCCGATACGCTATCCGGAAAAAATAATGAAATGAGCTGTCATCATGGCGTTTTTATATTGTCAAACAGATCTTCAAAGTTGGATATGGCTCATGAGCTATGCTTTGTAACGAAACACAAAGTGCGACGATGATCAACAAGCCATAAATGTGGCTTTGTGAATCAATCGTAAAATTCAAGCGGATTTGTGGCGACTGCGCTCCTGAGCATTTATGAAACGCATTATTGAAGCCAAGCACTTCTCGGAATGGGGCCGATGATCTTTAGCCAGATCTCTTATTTATTTATAAACTTCAAGATATATTATATTGATATACATAAAAAAGAAAATAGAAAAAAACAAAACAAACAAACAAGGAGGGAGGATCAACTAAAAGTCTAAAATAAAACCTACACAATCCTTAACATACATTACTTGGATAACTGTGCCCAGAATTTGCTAATGTTGATTACATGAGGGTGTTTTAACTTGTATTCCGAACGTCAAAATTATTGATATTTTTGTTGCAGTATTGAAAGAGAGCAAGCAAAATAAAAACCCTAAACAATCTGATAGCCCCCCTCAAAAAAGTAGATGCGTCAATTCATTGTTTAGATATAGACCATTAAAAATTGCATATTTTTAGCTTGTTTGTGGATCAATCGCTTGTTTGTACAGCAGAGCCTCTTTTGTTGAATAATACATTGCAAAGGGGCCGCCTGTGTCAGATTTCAGACATTAGAACTTTCATAAAGACGTGGTATCTTCCCTTCGTATCACTTTAAAAATAAAATTATCCTTAGCAAAAAAAGACAAGCAGGGTTATTCAAAGACAATCGAAAAGTCACCGCATGTTCGGCGACTTTTTGTTCTCTTCAATTCGGTGATCCCATTTCGGCGACCCTGTGGTGTATTCAGCAAGCACCACAGGGCCATCGTAGTGCAGGGAAAAGCTACCGCAAACCCGACGAACACTCGCAGCAAAACCCGGCGAACGCACACCGAAACCCACAAAAACATCCGGATTAACCCCGCCGAAGAAACCCGAGCAGCCGCCGATCACAGAGCAGCCGCCGGAAAAACCCAACACCGCAGGTGAATGGAGTGAAAAAAAAAAACAGTACGCTTGACTGTTTTAAAAGTAAAACGCTGTTTGCAAAGAAACTACAGAACGAAAATGTCTGAAATGTACATATAAGATACAATGAATGATAATAAAAAGAGCTGTTACAGAAAGAAGAAAAAACGAATTAAAAACGATAAAAAAAAAACGAAAAATGTCTAAAACATCCTATAAAAATTTTTCACTGCAGAATATTTTAATCAATGGTTTATTAGATATTGAATTAAAACGGGAATATTTTTAAAATTGAAGCCTATGGGATTCGCCTGAATAAACCTGTCGAATTAAACCACCGAATGGCAGGGCATTTCGGGAACTTTTCACTGACGGTTTTTGTTCTCTGAATAGACGAAGCATTGCTTCTCTATGGGGATTTCACTGCCCTCTAACAGGCACCGAACAGGCACCGTATGTGCAGGAAATTCGCCAACATTTGAGGAATTGCCTGCTCTCTGGATAGCCGAATGGCCGGGAAAGGTAACCGTATGCTGAATTTCAGCGTTCGGTTACCTTTCGCCAGCAATTCAGAGCTTTTTGAATAACCCTCAATTCTAGTATTTAGAAATGAAAGAAAAAAAGTGTGCCCGTCTCCAGTTACCTTTATTTTCGATAAATAGGGAATAATCCGAAAAGATTTCCTTTTACAAAGAGCTAAGAATGCAGGAAACACAAGAGTTACTTAACCCCTTAGCTACCAAGTAATTTTCCAAAAAAAAACATGGTCAGAAACCAGTGATTTTTTTTGTAAAATCATTTTAAATTAATTTTACAGTAATAGCCATTGCTGTAAATAACCTAGTTGGCCAGTAGATGGCACCATCTACTACCAAACTGAGTTAAAGAGGTTTGAGCAGCAGGTCTATTTTCTAGGTTTCCCCTGCATCGGCTGCTGAAAGCCCGATATGTCACAGCTGTCTGACAATTTTACAGTTTTAGCTGTTTTGGGCATTATGCCCACAGGGCTAAAACTTTGTGGGCACCTTCTAGAGAACAAAAGCGGACGAAATTTGTTTGTAGCAAACAAATTTCATCCGCTTTTGGGTTGCAGATCAGCAGATCGAGATATCTCAATATCGGGGCACTGGATGGTTCCTTTGAAGCCCGAGATATCTCGGTCTCGGTAGTGAACGGGTTAAGTATCAAAAAGAGAGCATATAGTACGGCTTGGAGATTGGGGTTAAAAAATATTGCATCAATCTCTCCCTTTATGTATGGCAGCATTTTCCACTGACCCAAGTAAAAAAAATTGGAGATATTTCCGTTATGAAACGACTTAATGTTTCAGAGGGGAGGGAGAGACTCGTCCTCCAGGACGACCCCCTGCACTGTCAGTGTGTTGCACTGGCTGTCTCTTTCAGATTGTGACCGGCAGACACCGCAGCACTCACAGTGATCAGAGGGTGTTCTGTAAGACAGGCGTCAGCAACCTTGGACCTCCAGAGGTTTTGGAACACCTCTCCCACGATGCCCAGCTACTAATTAGATTGGCTGAGCCTCATGATAAGTGTAGTTCCAAAACCTCTGGGAGGACTAAGGTTGACGACCCCTGCTGTAAGACCTCTTTCGGCACACAGCCCTCTTTTTATCCCCCTTCATTGGGGGGGAGGGGGATACCTAACCACATCCCCCAGCTAGACGTGAACCCCATTATAAAAATGTATAGTAAGTACCCTGAAAAATAAACAACAAATATAAATATCTCCGCAGCGCTAAGTACAATAGGAATCGCTGTATGTCCCCAACGGGTGTTTCCCATCACCCAAAAAACGATAAAACGAAAGAGAAAAGATGGAGGGGTAGTGCTTCACAAGAACCCGTGCAAATCACCAGAGAAAACAGAATTTACACAAATGAGAGAAAGCGTATTGATCCCTCCAAGCTGGTTTAGGTGGAACTTTCAGTTGATGGTCCAGATACGTTTTTCAGTAGAAGTCTCTATCAAGGACACCCTCCGAGAGAAAGAAAATAAAATCTGATATAGTGTAATATTGTTTCACCCCACGTATTTCAATACGCACTGAAACTTGCTCCTACTCACACTTTGAGAGCTACCAGCTCTTAGATGAACATTTTTCAGGTGTTTTGGTCCACCTTGCTTGACCCAGAGCGATTCTCAGCGGACTAGTCCTCCACAAAAAGACCTTTTAGGCTGGGGTCAGACGAACGCAGTGCGAACGCGCGTGCAGCCGCTCTTTATTACGGCCGTAGTAGCAGCAAATGACGTCCAATATACGAAGTACGGCCGCGCAACGCAAGTGGCAAAGGAACGCATTTTTTCGAGAACGTAGAACCGCTAGTACTGACGTACAGAGTGCGCTGCGTCGGCATAGCGGCGTGATTAGGAGACGTCAGACGCTGCACATGTCCGACCAACATCACGTCCATTTGTTTTTAATAGCTCCGTCAAAAATCACGGCCGAAATTGCGCACCGTATGACCGCTATAGCGTCTTCCGTGAAAAAGTGGATCAACGCACTTTTTGACAGTAGACGTGAAAAATGCGTTAGTCTGACCCTAGCCTTACTCGTAATGTTTGGAAGCTTCTAAGGCTAGCGACATATGAACGCAGTCATCACGTCCGTGTCGCCGCACAGTTTAACGTCCGTCGTAGCATGGATTTGTGATCAATAGAGACCAACACACGAAGTACGTACGCACCAAAGTGCACACGCACCACACAGGTGACAATGGACAACCTATTAGGCCTGGACATAAAAGCGCTACGACAGACGCACAGAGTGCGCCGCGTCCACGTAGCGGCCTGTGTGTGTGATGACACGATGTCAGACGCAGCGCATTTGTGACGTCCATCATGTTGAAGCTCAGAAGTTTTTTTTGGTCTGGCTGACTGTACCGGTCACTTAATCTAAATTAATTTTGTTTCCCATATTTCCCTTTTTTTTTCTACATCTGTAAAAAAAAAAAAAAAAAAAACACAGATCGTGTGGTGTCTACAGTATCTTCCGTCAGTACGTCTGACCGTTGTGCAGGCACGCAGACTGCGTTCGTCTGACATTAGCCTGAATCACATCAGCAGCAGGGCAACTTTTTGTTTTAGTCAAACCAATTAATTCATTTAAGAAAAGATCTGGATTCCACTTTGCGATGACTTTGGATTTTTTTGGAGTTATTCTTGGAGACTTAAAATTTTGCCGAGACTTTTTGGTTTTATCTTGCTATTCCCCCCCCCCCGCCCAATTTTCAGATATTTTGAGGGTTTCCTATGCGGTTTTTCGGCATTAAGTTTTTCTGACTTAACTCAGTCGTAATCTGTGATAGTTTTTATTTTTTACAAGATCCCCCCCCCCTTTACTCGATTCTGTGCATCTTACGGTTTTTCTTTGAGACACCCCCCCCTTTTTGTTTTCTATGTTGATATTTGAGACTGCTTTCTGGTGCTGCGAGGCCATTTATGCTGCTCAGTTTGTGACCTTTCGCACTAAAAAACCTTAAATTATAAATAAAATAATAATAATAATAAAAAAAGGATCTGGATTCTTTGCTGGAATTAGATTTTTCCTATAAAAGAAGTTATTTCCACCACGGAATCAGGACTATCATATCTTTTGGGTGAGTGGATACTTGCTACCTTTTACTATATATATGTTTGTGATACGCATCCTGGTATAAGGTGTGTTTCTCATCTTTTTGTGGAGGACTAGTCTGCTGAGAATCGCTCTGGGTCAAGCAAGGTGGCCCAAAACACCTGAAAAATGTTCATCTAAGAGCTGGTAGCTCTCAAAGTGTGAGTAGGAGCAAGTTTCAGTGCGTATTGAAATACGTGGGGTGAAACAATATTACACTATATCAGATTTTATTTTCTTTCTCTCGGAGGGTGTCCTTGATAGAGACTTCTACTGAAAGTTTCCACCTAAAACCAGTTTGGAGGGATCAATACGCTTTCCCTCATTTATGTAAATTCTGTTTTCTCTGTACTCTGCATAATAATCTGGGGTGCAGAGACGCACCGCCACTCATGAACCTACGAATCTGAGGCAGGTAGCCTGAAAGCATTCCGTGTAGCCCATAATGTTCTACGAGATTTGGGCTTACGGACATGTCCATTAATAGGTTTTGTAGATAGCTTATGTGTTTGTGAATATGTGCACATCGGCACTGTCTCACAGGCAGCGTCTATTAGGACGCAAAGAAGACAACGTTTCTGTGTTAACCCCTTCACTGCTATGCCATTTCACGTCTTAAAAAATTTTTTTTTTTCTTTACTTTAAACATGGTCATATTTGGTATCATTGGAAATGCCATACTCTGGCCTTTCTAATGATACCAAACATGACCCTCCTGGTTGCCAACAGTCGGGAAATATCGGGGTTCAAAGGAACTCCTATCTCCACCCCTATCTTTCCTTAGTCAATGAGGACGTTCCCCGCACGTTCTCAGCAGTGAAAGGGTCAAGGAAAGAAAAACCCAACAAACAGCAAACATCGAACACTCAGATGCGGAAAATAAATCTGGTGCATTCTTGAAAAGCAATAGTGTTGTTTTAGTATTCTGCGATGTAACATTGTGCGGCGTTCAAGGAAATTACTCATTTTCTAGGTATCATATACAACTTAACAGTCTTTCAGGGACATGTGACCCGAAACCTGTGTACGGTCATCAGGATCACCTACATAACCGTATAAATGACAGAACGTTCCTCCAAGAACACCCTCATGTAATTACAACACCGATAACATAAACACAAACCCTCCGTACCTTACCGAGAGCTCTGTAGGTGTCACGCTCCTAGAGATCCCACAAATTCAACCTTGAAACCAATGGACTCCAGCTTCATGCGTTGGGAGAATCAGTGGTGCTTCCTCTTAGGGTTCCAACCTGTCTCACCAACAGTGCTTGGGTTTCTAATCGGCGCAGTGACACGCAACAACTTTCTTACGTATAATGAACCGCGTTCAATATAAAAGTTACAAAATAAAAAAAATCTAACCTTTATTTTGTATATTATGACAGGCAGTGCAACAGTAAAATTTAATACGAACGATGTAAAGAAACACAACGAAACAGTGACCATATAACGTGAACTATCTAGTCAGTGCTCAGGTGAAATGCTACGAGACAGCATCCCCTCAGTCCTTTGGCATCTCTAGAGAAGGTGCATATTAAGAACTCTAAATATTCGGCTACGTTGTATGTCACTGCTAGACATAAAACAGGACCAGATCACTTTAAGCGGAGGTCGTTTCAGGTCTTCGTGTAAGACCGCCAACGTTGGTAGTAGACTACTGGATCAGGAGCTCTCGGACAATGTGCCACGAGGCACCTCATTGCATATTCAAGGTTGCGTGGAATAAATCAGGTCAACTTGCAAAAAAGTTACACGGTTCGCAAAGTTCTTTACATATAAATAGAACACCGAGTCTTAGAAGGACACATCCTAGTTATGGAATGAATGACTGTTACAAAAAGAAAATACCATTCATATAAAGACACTCAAAAATAATGTACCTATACTCCGTAACAAAGCTAGAAGATATGGCCAATATTTGATGTTCAGTTATCAAATTAATAGTGAACATAATAAATGATATATATATATATATATATATATCTCAACATAAAACATGTATAAAAAGAATAGCTACAGGTAATGTTTATCTAGACTCTCCTCTGGTTTCACGAGAATAAAAAAAGAAAGAAAAGGAAAGCATAATATTACAATTAAAACCTAAGATATTGCTGTATAATATATAGCCTGTGAAACCAGGTCAAGATTTCGATAAGTAGAATTCTGAATATAGGTCAGAGAAAGTACACGGCCGGTTAAATGGATCCTATCAGGCAATAAATACACATAGTGGTGGACGTGAACGTTTAAAAAAAAAAAAAATATATGCTTAAAATAAAACCTAATAGCTAGACATTATTCAAACCATATTTGCAACGCAATAACGAATAGATAAAAGCTGCAAAGATATACATATGGCGATATGGCACCCTGCACGTTAAAGAAACAAAACAAACAAAAAAAAAACAGCACAAAATTATCAAGATTAAATATTAAATTAGATCTAAAATGTCCAGTGTTATTCACTCAAAAAATAGTGTATAAAACAAACAAACAAACAACAACATCGTCGTCATAAAAAGAAAAGGAACGGCTGTGATGTTGTCGTGTGAGGCTGGAGTGTGTGCGCGGCGCCTGGACAGTTTAGAGTATGGCACTGCCAGTGAATAACAAACTGAGCTGGTTGGGGACGGGGGACGGGGGACAGGAAGAAATTTTAAGTCTTGTTGGCAGAGCCAGAGGAACGCCTTAGCTTTATCGACATTCGGCTTTTGCTGGTCCGCGATGATGTAGGGGATGTCACCTCTGAGCCATCACCCTGAGTCAGTACATTTTCATTCTGCTTGTTTGCTGTGCAAGGGCCTAGAAGAGAAGCATAAATAAATGCATGTGTAATAAGTACAATAAAGAACCAAATCACCCCAAATCCCAACTCTGAGAGCGTCAAGGGGAGTTAGATTTGTTAAACATTAATAAACCTACAACATGTAAACACAGGCGCCTAACCGGACGTAGGCCGGGGTCAGACGAGCGTCTTTGAGAGTGGAAGGAACGTCTGAGAGTGGACGTTCCTTCCACTTGGCGACGATGTCTGGCGAACCTCAATAAGCGCAGTTAGTGCGCTCAGCGCTGCAAGGCTCGATTCCCCCTATGGAGGATTGCGCTTTGCAGCCCCATCAACACGGGTCTAGTGTTTTGACAGGGAGGCTTTCTGCACATTTGCTTGTAGCTCGGCACTACAGCGTGTGACCGGCCCCGATACTGGATACCTGTCCCTGAGCTCCCTCGCTGTCCCCCGCAGTCACCTCTGGCCGAATTGCGAGAAGGGAACCAGGAAGCAGGACGCTGCGATTGGACGGAGGGGAATGCGATTGCGGGAGGTCAGCGAGGGAGTGCAGGTACATGTATGTATCCAGCGTGAGTATAGCTCGGGGGTTACTGCTTCCAGCAATGAAATTTAACCCTGAGCCACACTCTGGAAAACCACCAGGGAGGTTAATGGTTTGTCGCATGTTGGTATGATAATCACATGACTTTGTAACACCAATTGGGAATGTTTTGTATGCCTATATGGAGTGCATACGGAGACATGCATGGTTAAGCTCCAAGGATCAAAACATCGCACTGTCTTTTGTTGTTTTTTGTGAATAAACATCACATCTCTTGCAACCACATTGGGAGCCGGTTTCCTTATTGGCATCGGTTTTAAACTTTAAAGTTCATTAAAAAAAAATACTCTGCATACTGAACTTCATTTTAACCAACACATTATACCAGACTTCTGTGCGCCCGGAGTGTCCCCTCAATCCATGTTCACAGAAACCTTCCATGGTCCTACTTCTTGCTAACGAACATCACAATGAAATTGTGCAAACGCGGTCTCAAATCAATAACGGTTCATCCATTAACAGAACCACCTTTAATGAGAGGAGAGTGGGGTCCCGCCTTAAACAACGTGAAATGACTGACCAATCGCTTTCCATTGGCGAGGCGTAAATGTGGGAACGAATGTCGTACACACTCCTCTCACTCGTTACCTGTGACAGCAACATCTTACTTTCCGATTCCGCTTTGAATTTGGATTCTCGTGTTGCACTTTTATTCGTCAGTTTACAAACGTGTGACATACTAATATAGATAGGAAATCTTTGAGGCATGTGCCGGTATGTTTGGGACTGCTGATTGCTGACAGTACCAGCACTGCATACTGCCTACGACACGAAGGCTGTACAAAATGCCAAATAAGATGTCACTCAGGATCGGAATTACAAAAAGAGCATATCTTACCGCTTCTCCTCTAACCCACTTTAATAACGTAATATGCTATACTTTGATGCGCCACAATACGTCACCTTTTCACTAGGGATGCACCGATAGTGATACTAGTATAGGTGCCGATACCGGCATTTGCACGAGTACAAAGTACTCGTGCAAATGCTTCGGTACCCGAAGCCAGTGTTGGGCCGGCTTGCCGGTATCTGAGGGGCTGGGTCTGCTAGTGGAATGCATTAATAGCATTCCTCTAGCATTCCCTCTCTGGCTGTCCGTGTGGTTCGAGCACCACACCACGTGGTTCTCAGAGCAGTCGTCGGGCTGTGGCATGGCCTGCCGGTACTTGGACCATGCAGACACCTGAAGGGGGAGTGCTAGTGGAATGCTCCTTATGCATTCCGCCAGCAGTGATGTCTGTGTGTGTGAGGTATACCGTCAGTGAAGTCTGTGTGTGTGAGGTATACCGTCAGTGAAGTCTGTGTGTGTGAGGTATACCGTCAGTGAAGTCTGTGTGTGTGAGGTATACCGTCAGTGAAGTCTGTGTGTGTGTGTGAGGTATACCGTCAGTGAAGTCTGTGTGTGTGTGTGAGGTATACCGTCAGTGAAGTCTGTGTGTGTGGGGTATACCGTCAGTGAAGTCTGTGTGTGTGGGGTATACCGTCAGTGAAGTCTGTGTGTGTGGGGTATACCGTCAGTGAAGTCTGTGTGTGTGGGGTATACCGTCAGTGAAGTCTGTGTGTGTGGGGTATACCGTCAGTGGAGTCTGTGTGGGGTATACCGTTAGTGAGGTCTGTGTGGGGTATACCGTTAGTGAGGTCTGTGTGGGGTATACCATCAGTGAGGTCTGTGTGGGGTATACCGTCAGTGAGGACTGTGTGGGGTATACCGTCAGTGAGGTTTGTGTGGGGTATACCATCAGTGAGGTCTGTGTGGGGTATACCGTCAGTGAGGTCTGTGTGGGGTATACCATCAGTGAGGTCTGTGTGGGGTATACCGTCAGTGAGGTCTGTGTGGGGTATACCATCAGTGAGGTCTGTGTGGGGTATACCGTCAGTGTGGTCTGTGTGGGGTATACCGTCAGTGAGGTCTGTGTGGGGTATACTATCAGTGAGGTCTGTGTGGGGTATACATGTGTCTGAGGTTAGGTCAGGGTGTTTGCAGCCTGTACAGGGGGTAAATGGGGTGTCTGGCCATACATTTCAATATAAACATAAACTGGACAGGCTTTCAGCGACATCCTAAATTATTGGAAAGCGTCACTGGACTTCAAAGTATCGGTACTCTATCGGGGAGTACGTTAAAAAAAGGGTATCGGTACTTGTAATCGGTCCTAAAAAAAAGTGGTATCGGTGCAACCCTACTTTCCACATTTTACCTACACCAGTATAATGAAGCATGATCAAAAATTGGTGGCCAGACTGACTTCTTCACGGAGGACGATGTCAAGGGGATTGAATTTGCACTGGGTCACCTTTTTTGCAAAGTAAAAACAGGCAAAAGCAAGTATAACATGTAGACTGCGTCAGCTCTGACCTGCTTGTACATGAGGACACTTTTAGGATTTTCTCAAGATCAAAGAAAATTTGCCCCATTGACATAATAAAGTATAAAAAGTGTTTAAAAAAAAACATGCATGCAAACACAGACCACGGCGGGCCAAGTAAGCGGTGTAGTTCTTTAACATGCAGGCGGGCTACAACTAGCTTACCACTGTGCTAATGTCATTTGATGCTACATCCGACGCGTTCCACTACCCACGTACCAGTTCCCATGCATTGTAAAGGTTAGAGATATTGTAAAACATTGCTTCCAGTAACCATGCAGTGATTTGTGAACAATAAACACAAGCAGGAAGGAAAGAGGGAAAAGGTGCTCGATTAGAACGCGTCGACATAAAGTTGGGAATGAAAGAAAAAGGGAAATAGAAGTCTTACCTTTTACAAACATAACAGATTTAATGATCTACAGAGGGGAAAAAAACAACAGAGAAAAGGAAAAAAAATACAAATCAAATTATCAACATGAATAAAGAAGAGCAGGTGGAAGTGACTGGACAATGAAGCAACAAATCAGATCCCAAAATTAATCTCCGTTCAGGCACCCCCCCCCCACATACAGAGGACAACAATCATCTGAAAACCTAAGAAAACCTAGGGGCCAGCTATACATATATAGGAGAAAGGCAAACATTTGCTTCATAGGTTAGTGCATCGATTTAGCAGCTAGATGTAAAAATGGAAGCGCCCACGGCGATTTTGCTCCTGGATTTGTCAAACCCTGCGCCAATAGAAACCGAATGTTAAAACCTGTTAAAAGAGCATGTACTTCACCTTTTTGTTGCATTATCTTAAATGACAAAAAAAAAAAAAAAAAAGTAAAAACACCAATGGGCATTTTATTTTAACCTCTGGTTTTCCACCATTAATTTAGGAAAAATGGCAGAAGTTCCATAGAATGAACAGAAATGGTTATTTTTTAATTTTTTCTGGAAAATACTTTACCAGGAAGGATACATTGAGATTTCTCTTGTTTTCAAGTATGTCCTGGGTGGCGAGTATGTACAGTTAGGTGTCATGCCCAAGGACACTTACTGGAGAAGTGCTCTTGCCGGGATCGAACCCGTGTCTCCACAGGCTCTCTCCATGCAGAGCAGTGATGTTACCTCTACTCTACCCAGCCGGTACTCCACTAATGTTTCTGTCTCTTAATCCAGTTTTCAGATGTCAGTAGGAAGGGTGAGCATACTAATCCAGGTCACAACTGCAGTGACTGGAAGGAAGTAAAAAAAAAAAAAAAAAAAAAAGAATAATAATAACAAGATAAATAAATAAATAAAAAAATATCAGATTTAAGGCTATGTTCTAAGATTGATAGCCCCCCCCCCCCTCGGCGAGTGTCCAACTGAGCCAATTCAGCATTCACACACAGATGGGATTTCCTCAATCTGGAAAGCAATTCCCTTCCCTTCAAGTGTCGCAATCGGAGATCCAGAAACTCAACTTGAAATAGAAGGCTGCTCAAACATTATTTCCCCATGGCAATACATCCAAATGTGTAAATTCCTTAGAGGATTTAACCAAAAAACATTGATGACACAAGTAGTGGACTTGTCCGTAGTGAATAAAGTTATGGAGGCACATAAAAGGTTAAAAATGTTAACAGAAAGAATGCATTCTTGCCCTATGTTTTGGGTACACCTATAAGAACAATTTGTAAACCTTAAGATTGCCAATACCAGTACTTGTTTAAGAAGCTCCATTTTTTGTACATTTCTGCGTGACACTCGTATCAATATGTCGTTTGTCTGTTGTGTTGCATTACTTATTTGTCTAGTTTCTCTATGGAATGCGCTCATTTGATTTTACACTGTTCTGATGATTTCATGTACTGTGTTTTCATTGTGAATAATGAACAGGATATTGAAATAAAAATGTTAAAGTATCCAGGGCCGGATTAAGATCTCTATAAAAATTTGAGATGGGAACCTGCTACTGCGTTTTTCTGAGAAAATATACAATTTCAACCAAAAAAAAAAAAAAAGAAAAAAAATGAAATATTTCCCTTGTGTTTTGGAGGATGGTGTTTTATAAATAATACGAATACTGACCTTGCTCCCAGCGTGGGAAATGAGAAGGTGAGTAATGGAAGTGGTATTGCTCATTTTATACGTGACAAATGAACAATGCCATCGCTTTGGAACTAAAAGTAAGTAAATAAAAATAGTTTTTTTGGTTTTCTTTTAGATTATACATGGTCACATTTGGTATCATTGCAAAGGCCAGACTCTGACCTGTTAAATGACACCACCCTCGACCTTGTAAGGTGTAAAGATTAGGGACGTAGGGTTCCAAAGTCCCCCCCCCAGTGCACTTTGCTGCAGCATAGCAATTTAGGTTTTTTGATGTAGCAATTTGTAATAACGGATTGTGTGACCTCCACACTGAAAGGTATTTTAATATGATAGGTAGGTTTTTAATTTTTGCATTAGTGTGAAATCCCCCCCCCCCCTCTTTCCTTCTTGTTTCAGTACGGCGTCTGTTCAGTTTTGTTTCCTCTCGAGGCTAGTCAGCGGGGTGATTGAAATAGATATCCTGTGTTAACTTAGAAATGCCCGCAAAATCTTTGTTACATGATGTAGAAATGTATCTGCTCTGATTGGCTGTTATATCACATTCCTATGTAGGTTAGGCGTGGTCAGGAAGCTTTTTTCTATAACGAACATTTTTATTGGATGTTGAAATAATAAACGGATCTGACAGACCAGGAGCTGATCAGATGATGATCTGCCATATCTCGGTGTGGTTGTTTCCATCGTCTCCTCAGATCAGAGTCGCGCAGCGCCTTACTTAATTTTTTGATATATGATAAGAAACTTGAAAAAGGTTTATGGTAATTCTATTAGAAATAGAATTTAACACACACTTGAGAGAGCAGCATCATTGTCCCTTTATAATTGAAACGTGAAAAATATTGCTGTGTTAGAAAGAAAAAATAAATAAATATATGTATTTTATTGTTACATAAAGCCTGGTCATGTTTGGGATCATTGGAAAGGCCATGCTCTGGCCTTTCCAGGGATACCTCATATGACCCTGTAGCTGCTATGGAGCTCGAGATATAGAAGCTCAAATGCCCATCCATGCAGACATAGTTATGCTTTCACTGAGCCTATTTTGGTGCATTGGCCTGGAGCTGCTGCTCCATCAGCCCCGATGTTAATCCGGCCCTGAAAGTTTCAAAACCACAGAGAACACTACAAAATGCTGCAAAAACAGAGTAAAAAGCTTTTTTTCCTGATGTTGAAGGCTTAATAAAAATCAAATAACGGCTTGCAAGTGACGGTCAACGTTCCCGTATGCCTAACGTTCTAGGTAAACATGCTGAAAGTAACATGGCGGTTTTGAAATTTAGGCAGATACATTTCGATTACAGCTTTTCAATCACATACTGCATATAACCGAAAACAAGAGGAGACTTACGTGCGTTCACGAGGAGATGATTATGTGGGGCTGGACAGAAAACTTGTGCAGCATAGTCTTCGAAGGTGGTGGGCTCCAAATGTTGCTGGATGATTGAATCCAAGTATCGCATCCTCTCCTCAAAGCTTATTATGGTTAATGAAGGAAAAACAACAACAACAACAAAAAGGTTCTGCATTTCTTAGTCTTGTGATTAACGAATTTTCAGTAATGAAAATAATGTGTCAATACGCTTTACACCTGGGCTCGCGGAGGATAAAAATTAAAAACCCAACTGTACGCGGTACCTAATCTTTGAAAAGAAATATGTGAATTCTGATTAGGAACAATTTTATTTTGATCCTAAGGCTAGGGTCAAACGAACGCATTATTCGCAGCAACCATCAAAAAGTGCGTCCGAACGCATTTACGTATTTTTTCATGGAATGCGCGAAAACGGTCATAAAATGCGCATTTTTGTGCGTGATTTTTTACGGATCGTCAATAAAACACTTTTTGCGTCTGGACGTTATGTTGGCTGGAAATTAGCAGCGTCTGACGTCTCCTAATCACGCACACACGCCGCTAGCGGACGCAGCGCACTCTGTACGTCAGTACTAGCGGTTCTGCATTCTCGAAAAAATGCGTTCATTTTCCACTTGCGTTGCGCGGCCGGACTTTCGTGCGGCCGTACTGTGTATATTAGCTGTCATTTGCTGCTACTGCGGCCGTGATTAAGTGCACCTAAACGCACGTTAAAAATGCGTTAGTCTGACCCCAGCCTTAATATATTGGAGAGAAAAAAAATAATCACATTTAACTAAACTAAAAGGAAAAGTAATGGATACGTGATGTAGAGTGTAAGCTCCTGAGCAGCGTGCCCTCTCCCATTGTTCTCAGTGTGTACAACATGTATGTATATTTGGTTGTTTTGTCACACCCATTTATCAGCGCTACGGAATCTGTTGGTGCTTTATAAATACTTGTAATTGTATGTGAAGAAATTAAAATGATGAATTATTCACGTGGTCGTCTTTTCATCCCTTTATTTATATAGCGCCACATATTCCGCAGCGCTTTATAGATCAGTGTACGAGGAGTGGATACATTGGAATTCCACACATGGATGATATGACTGGATTCAGGGGATCCTGTTCCCAATGGAATTTACAATCTATGAGATGTACAAGTATTTGTGAGGTAGGTGCATCCATATCGTTAGGTGTCTTGCCCAAGGACACTCGCTGTGGTGTCTTCTGAGTCGTCTTTCAATGATTGTAGAGCAGTGACCTGGTGGTTTGGTTGAACCTGCTTCTCGTAAAGTCGAGACGTCTCCACAGTTGTATTGGAGGGATGTGCGGAGTGTTTCTTTGACTTGCTTCTCCATGGTCGAAGGGTAGAGACGTTACCACTGGACTCCACAGCCGATATTGTGTGGTAGGCAAGTATGTACCGTTAGGTGTCTTGCCCAAGGACACTTACTGGAGAGGTGCTCTGGCCGGGATTCGAACCTGGGTCTCCATGGTTATGGAGAAGTGATGTTACCTCTACTCAAACCAGCACGTCAAGGTATTCCACTGATATAGTGGGCAAATGGTCTGCTTACACTTCCCTGGTCCTTCTACTCCCTTTGGCAACCAAAAAATATAATGTCTAACATACACAGTTGTGAATGGTCCTTTCCCAATATTATAGGTCATAGAGCAGAATGATTTGGAAAGTATCTATGAGAACACCACTGGGACAAACCAGTTCTACAAGGTCATCTAGGAGAGGACCTTATGCTTGATGATGGGGAACTTTAGGGGTTAACCCTAGATAAACCAAATAAATACACCACCTGTTCACCCTACACCAGGGGCACAGCACAAAGCTCCCAGAACCAATTGAAACTTCACATTTAATATAAAATGTTGTACCACACCACTATTACGTACATTCCAAAGTACAAAAAAATACACGTATTTTGTACTTTTAATCGATGAAGATAATTTGACGTGAAGTTTTAATTGGTTCTGGGAACTTTGTGCTGTGTCCTTGGTGTGGGGTGAACAGGTGGTAATTATTTGTCAACTACGATAAGGCGAAATAGTAAGAACCATTGAAATTCCACTCTAGAATACAAAATCCAAGAAAAAGCAACATTTTTGGAAATCATAAATTAGTGTGTATATACTATATTGAGGTAAAAAGCCTCCATACGGTAATTAATAACGTTTATTATTGCAGAAGCCATTTGCAAATCACAGCATTTCAAAGAACTGCATCCCAGAGCCCATGTGCTGTATTCCCCATATGCAGCAAGGAACTCTGGGTAAGACATGCAAATGACATCTGTCTCACTTTTTTGCATCCTGGGTCTGTTTTCGCACAGAACCCTTCAGTCAATGCCGCGCCATACTAGATGGCCTATTTAGTAGAGATCAGGTTTATGCAACTGGTTAAAGCCACTCCTGGACAGCGCTGTTTAGGGTTTATTGGACCCTCATCAGCAGGAGCTAGGCATGACCAGTTGCAGTTTGATGCTTGGCACGTAGTGTAGATCAGTGCTTATTTGAGTTGTGGTGGAGGGCAAAAAATTAGATAAAAAGCCTCCACACTGTAATTGTATATATATATATATAGCACAAAAGCTTTGGATAAATCTTCAAAGGATGCCATGGTGCTAAAAAACCTCAAAAGTATAGCATATATTGACCAAACAAGGAGCACTCAGGGACTTGTGGAAAAATAAAAAACTATTGGTATGTCATTAAAAAAATCCGACGTTTCGGCTCAAACAAGAGCCTTTATCAAGGATCCTTGATAAAGGCTCTTGTTTGAGCCGAAACGTTGGATTTTTTAATGACATACCAATAAATAGCTTTATATTTTTCCACAAGTCCGTGAGTGCTCCTTATGTGGTCGATATATATATTGGCACGTGGAACATTATACAAACCCCATACAAACAAAATCTCTGCCTAAAATGAGTGTATATAAAACGTAATTACATCAATTCATTCTCAAAGTGAAAATTGTTTGTTTTAAGGGTTAAAACGTCTTTAGTCAGAGTTTCTCCACTTCCATGTAGTTCGATGCAACATATGCACACCTGTAGAACATCTTAGACGTTGGCTTGCTCTAGTTGTCCAAATAGGCCAACACAGATATATAAATACACCTATTCTTGGGTGCACATTACAAACACGAGCAGGTGGAGACAGAATTGAGCACTTTTGTGAAGTGACAAAGCTCTTTTAGTAAATAGTGCTGTGAATGCGAGAGCCGCAGGCAGCTACACACAATTATCAGGAGAAATAACTAGCCTGCTGTCTGTGTTACCGCAGGTTCCTGATCTGACAAATCTCTCGCCGTCCTCCCGCAACTGCTAAAAAGTCTTCCCACTGTGGGCCTTATGCAATCTTTTAACCATTCTAGCACCGTCGTATTCTGTCCGCTTTTACGTTGACTTGAGGTCGAGTCCATCAAACAATGTCTGCTCTGTCAGTTTAAAGAGAATAACACAAAGCCGTAAATGTCACACATGACAGGTAGTGGGGAGCATCTCCAAGTCAACAGCTTCTTTTATCAGCGCCCACATATTGTCATGGTAAATAAGCGTCCAGCCTCCCACTTTGACCTAGATTACTTTCCTATTAAAGCAACATATGATCACAATCAGGCCAACTAGGAAACACGACACTCGTTTTCTTATGTGTTACATTCACAGTCTCCTTGAAAAGAGGTTTACCGGATCATAGAAACATTGCGTCACATTTAACGTCATCAAAAAAGGGTATCCTAGGAGCGTTAAATTGTACCCTAAATATCTTCAAACAAACTGAATCATCTGGTTAAAAAGGCTTTTCCAATAACGACATTATTTGACCTTTCATTCGGACGACCTATATTTTCTTCTGCCCGTGACATCTTGATATTTTTATGTGAGATCATCTTGAATAAGTTGGAAGACTAGGCCAATGTCCATCAAATTCAGCATTCCACACAAATACCCAAAAAAGAACAAACATCTTTTTAATCGATTTCAAATAGTGAAAAATATTCCTTCGATTCCGTATCGGCAATCAGAATTATCCTTGGATAGAGAAGCAATGTATTCAATTTTAATGCTTATTTCCACTTACAGTATAGGGGTGGGCACGGCTAAAAAAATTGGTTTAGTTTCGGGCAAAAAAAATTCTCGTCCGAAATGGATTTCGCCAACTACCGTTTTATTATTTAGATATATATATCTATATAAAAATAAGTCAATAATCGCTATTTAATTAGTGTTAGATTACGGTTAAAAGTTAGGGTTAATAATTAGTGTTTCAGCGCACTTCGGCGATTTGTACAGAGAGAACTGATGGATGATTCCTATGGGACAATTTTGGTGCTGCCGAAGTGCGCAGAACAGCGCTGTATTTCGCTGTCAATTGGCCCTGTGCTGCTGAATCCAATAGATTCCATCCTCCTGGTAGCTTGCTTTCTGGCCCTCCCTCGGCCCCTCCCTTCCTAGCAACCGATCGTCATAATTGGCTGCAGCAGAACTGTCTGACCGCATTGTCTGAACTCAGCCAATGATAGCTAGCATTCAGCCCACTGGGGAGAAAGCCACACCAGAATGCTGCAAGGCATTCTATGCCACCTTGCAGCATTTTAGGCCCGTGTCAGACGAACGCAGTGATCACGTCCATGTCGCCGCACAGTTAAACGTCCGTCGTAGCATAGAATCATGATCAATAGAGACCCACACACTAAGTGCGTCCACACGAACTGCGCACGCACAACGCACGGGACGCAATTTAGACAAGAACGTAAAACTGCTAGAACGGACGCGTAGCGTTGTGTGTGATGGAACGAAGTCAGACAGACCGCATTTGCGATGTCCAGCACCTTGACGCACAAAATGGCTTTTTAGATCATGTATAAATTTTTTGCATTTTTTCATATTAATTTTATTTCCCATAGTTTCCTTTTTTTTTCTACGTCCGTCAAGAAAAAAACGGATCGTGTGGTGTCTACAGTATCTTCCGTCAGTACGCCAGTCCGTTGTGCACGGACACACAGTGCGCTCAGAATGCGTTCGTCTGACATTAGCCTAAGCCCACCTGCCACACAGAAGAGCCACGACATTAAGGAGTTAACGAAGACATTCATGTACTGAAATCATGTGTTTCGACAGTAAAAAGAGAACATTAATTGTATATCCATCATTTAAGAAGTAGTAAAGAAGATCATCAGGGACCATGCAAAATCTGTATTACAGGGTCCCTAGTAACAATCCAGAAAATAATCTCTAGAGACCACAAGATCGAGTGTCTGTACAAATTATACGGTGCCCCATATAAAGCCCTTGTTATCAGATTAAGTAATGAATTTTGCCTCATTAGTTCTTCACCTCATCATATATATCCCCATGTCCACTGCTGTTAAACCGGGGTTTATGCGGCTTGTGCGACTGGTAATTGCTGTGTATACGCCTTGGTAGTGACTTTCTGTCATTCGTGTGGAGGTGAATAGTGGACGATTAAAAAGTTGATGTCAAGTATCCACTGGGATGCAAAGATAAAAAAACCTATATTTGTAGCGCTCACTCCCGGAGGAGCCGCTGAATTAACCTCGGGTTAGTCTCACCGCACTACGGAATAAATATACACCAGCACTGTTGTGGATTTTATAGATTATATACTTTACTGATCCCAATAAAGTGGCATATATAATGTAAACACGGTATATGAACGACAGGACTTCGTAATGCGGGAAAAACACGAGGCGGCAAAAGGAAAGTTTAACCCCTTCGATTCTGGAGTATAAATCCCGTGAAAGTAATGTCTCAAAAAGGTGTGTGTGTATGATCTCAGGTACCCGGGTACTGTATTCAACTGGCCAGTGAATGGAATGAGCAAATCTTCAACTAGTCAAGTTGGGGCCCTGTAGATTTAGACAATAATGCAGCGTGCTTTGCTATACTTGGAAATGTGGCCTGGAAGGCCTCTCACCCATCTGTTAGACAATCTGTTCCGCTGCCTGATCAAGGATGTCTCTCCGCTTGGATTGCACTGGGACTCTGTGCCACCGGATCCGCTTCCCTTGCTTGTCCGATCTCCGCAATGAGAAACTACGGCCTACCGCCTGCACTCCCAATGGATCATCGCGGTCTCCTTACTCGGGGTCCAACCGGAACTTTGTGCCTCTGCAAAACCTCTCAGCGGTGCATAGGTAGGTCTCTGGCAAGTCACTGTCCCGATCCCCAGCACCCGCGAGGCAGCGCCTGCTCTCTGGCCTGGTCAAAATCTCTGGCAGTCTCACGTGCGTCTTCCACCTTCCGCCGTTCAGCTCACTCTGGCTATCCCACGCAAGAGGCTGCGGATGTCCTTCCTTTCTCTCCCACCCACTTCCTGTCTCCACCGCAAAGCACGATGGAAATTGTTGTTCCGTTTGTGTCCAGCATAGTCCATATTGCCCCTGTCTCCCTCTGGTGGCCACAACAAGTAAATGCAGCAAGCAAAATCTTAAAGCAGCGCTACATATTTAAAACAGAACAAATACTATCAGGGTTATTCAAAGAGATCCGAATGGCTGCCGAAAGGGAACCGAACTCTGAAAATCAGCATACAGTTACATAGTTACATAGTTATATAGGCTGAAAAAAGACATGCGTCCATCGGGTTCAGCCTCTCCCACATAACCTACTGGTGTTGATCCAAAAGAAGGCAAAAAACCCAGTCTGAAATGCTTGCCAATATGCAACATACTGAGAAAAAATTCCTTCTTGACCCCAGAATGGCAGTCAGATTTCTCTTTGGATCAAGAAGCTTTTACCCACATATTAAATATTATAACCCTTAATATTCTGTGTCTGCAGGAAGTCATCTAGTCGTTTTTTAAAAGTCTGTACAGACTCTGACCCAACCACCTCAACAGGCAGAGAATTCCACAGCTTTATTGTTCTCACCGTAAAATAACCCTTCCTATGCTTTAAGCTAAATTTTCTTTCTTCCAGTCTAAATGGATGACCCCTTGTCCTATGTATAGTCCTGTTAATGAATAGGTTATCAGACAATGGTTGATAATGGCCCCATATATATTTACCTTTCCTGGCTATTCAGAGAGCAGGCAGTTCGCCAAATCCTGGCGAATTGCCTGCACATACGGTGCCTGTTCGAGGGCAGTGAAATCCCCATAGAGAAGCAATGCTCCGTCTATTCAGAGAACAAAAACCAGCAGTGAAAAAGTTGCCGAAATGCCCTGCCATTCGGTGGTTTCATTCGACAGGTTTATTCAGGAGAATCCCATAGGCTTCAATGTTAAAAATATTCCTCTTTTAATTCAATATCTAATAAACCGTTGATTATAATATTCTGCAGTAAAGAGTCTTTATTTATAGATTTTTTTAGGACCTTTTAAGCATTTTTTGGGATTTTTTTGGAAAAATTTGTTTTCCGGCTTTTAAAAAAAAAATATTTTAACGTTTTTCTTTTTTCTGTAACAGCCCTTTTTATGATCATTCATTGGATCTTATATGTAAATTTCAGACGTTTTCGCTCAGTAGTTTGTTTGCAAGCAGCGTTTCACTTTTCAAACATTCAAGCAAACTTTTTTTTTTTTTCACTCCATTCGTCTGTGGTGTCAGGTTTTTCCGGCGGCTGCTCTGCGCTGTGATCGGCTCCTGCTCGGGTTTGCGGCGATCTTTCCCTGCATTATGGCGGCCCTGTGGTGCTTGCTGAATACACCGCAGGGTCGCTGAAATGGGATAGCCGAATCTAGCCGAATTGAAGAGAACTCTTTTCGATTCTCTTTGAATAACCCTTGTAACAGGGCATCATGTAGAGAGCAAGGAAAGGTCCTGTCCGGGGTTTATGTGTCACCCAGATTTCTCTCTTACACCTTCCAGAACCTCTAAGCACCTGGTTTTGCACTTTGCCTCAGTGGCAATTTAGTGCAGGTGAGGCAAACAGACATGGCTCTGGAGTCTGGGGAGCAGACGGTCTCTATCTGCTGGAGCACAAGGTTGGTCATGCTAGTTTGCTGAAGCCTGACAAACACTAGGTTTGCAAAGGTTGTTAGTCAGGGCTATTGTGTGTTTAGTTAGTGCCGGGACACTGCTAGGAATTTTCTTTGCTTTTGAAGTATTTATTTTTGAGCAATATACAGCGTGGTGTATAACCTGTGGGTTGCTGCAATAAATGTACCACCATTTGAAGAAAAGTCACTGGTCTGGTCTCTGAACCAAGAGTGCTCACCCCAGAGAGCAATTGCACCCGCTACCTGTTTCCCAGCTCACACCCTGTATGACTATATTAGAATACATAAAAAATTGGCAAAAAAGGCTTGCAGACTTATATCAAAAAACACCAAAACATTCTCTTAAATTCTCCATATGGTCACGCTAACCAACGAGATTCAAGCGCGCAGAGAGTAAAACACCATCACAATAGGGGTTATTAAGAGCGCACTGACATTTCGGTGCTCTCTCGTTCGGTGCACTTTGAGTTGCTTTAGTGATTTCAGTTTGCCGCAGGGTTGCTGAACGGGATCCACTGAGAAGAGTCGCTGATCCGAATGCCGACGAAAAGAGGGTATAAAATAGAAATAAATTTAAAAGAAAATAAAAAAAAAGAGTTTAAAAAAAAAATGCATGAAGATAATAAGAAAGAACCTACAAAAAATAGAAAGGTCTGTTACGGAATAATAATAATAAAAAAAAACATTAAAAATAATATTAAAAAAAAAAAAAAAAATAGTATCAAAAATTTCACCTAAAGATAATCCAGAAAAATGCCTAAATGAAAGAAAAGACTTTTTGGTGAACTGAAAAGAATAAACGGTTGAATAATAATAAAAACAGATTTTTTTTTTACATTGAAACCTATGGGATTTGCCTGTTTAAACCTATCCTAACTGAAGTACTGAAATTCACTGGTGCAATTTGGTGCCAAGCACGGCTCTAAGGCTGCTGTCAGACGAGCGTAGTGTTCACGTCCGTGATTGCGCCTAAAAGTACGTCCGTGATAGCATGACAGGAAGCCCATCGGAGCCCGTTACACGAAGTACGTCCGCCCTGAACTGCGGACGCACAACGGCCGCGGCCCACGGACGCAAGACAGGCAAGAACGTACAACCGCTAGAACGGCCGCACAAAGTGCGCTGCATCCGCAACGTCCGCATAGCTTTGTGTGTGAGTGATGGAACGTGGTCAGACGGACTGCATTTATACGTCCAGCATTTTTCACGGACAAAATGGTTTTGCTTTTTAATTTATTTTCCCTCCTACATCCGTCAAAATATATGTCAGTGAAAAAAACAGACTGTGTGGCCACTACTGTGTCTTCCGTACTGACGTACGTCCGTGTGCAAGGACGTACAGTCTGTAGAAATCACGCTCGTCTGACCCTAGCCTTATTGAATAAACCCTAATCTCGTAAAATGATGTCTTACACTATTGCATGCAAATCAAATAAGACATGTACTTCACCAGTCTGTTGTGTACCCAAATCGATACTTCTCTGGAAGTGAATAAAGACCAGAAAACTGCAAAAAAACAAAACACAAACAAGTGGGGAGATGTATATAGGACGATGCAGAGGGTTATATGAAGCCCTTGACCACCTGCTGTTTTTATACAGCTAGCTTGGCTAATCCATACTTTTACACCGTCCAACTTTTGATCAGGTTTAACTCTGTGCAAAACAGACCCAGAGTTCAAGCCGAGCGGGAATGTTTACCAACACTTAGGATCACAATTCCCTGATGATTCTGCAAAAGGGATTCGAGTTCTCACTTGGCCGACACCTTCAAAATTTATAATTGGGTTTTCAATTATTTGTTTCCTTGCTAATGCATAATAAAGGATATCTGTTGTGATAATGATAATTCCTTAAAACATATATGCACCAACATATTCTGCAGCGTTGAACAATGTGTAGGACAGACCGATCATAAAATTAAAAAATAGGTTTGACACTAGGAAAACGATGGGAATAGAGGATCCTGTTACAATGGGCTTACAATCTAAAAAGGAGTGTGGTGACACACAAGTGAGGGTAAATTATTTATAAGGTATTTACCAGGAAGGATACATTGCGATTTCCCTCGTTAACAAGTATGTCCTGGGTTCAAGAAAATTTAGTTTTTACAGTAGGTACAGAAACACAAAGTAATAAATGCAAGATATTAAAAACAAAACACAACAAGGATGTCCTAGGTGGCGAGTATGTACTGTTAGGTGTCTTGCGCCAAGACACTTACTGGAGAGGTGCTCTGGCTGGGCAAACAGTTGTTTTGGCCACGCCTAATGTTCTTGCTATCTCTCTGATGGGTTTGTTTTGTTTCTTCAGCCTAATGATGGCTTGCTTCACTGATAGTGACCGCTCTTTGGATCTCATCTTGAGAGTTGACAGCAACAGATTCCAAATGCAAATAGCACACTTGAAATGAACTCTGGGCCTTTTATCTGCACATTGTAATTGGGGTAATGAGGGAATATCACACACCTGGCAATGGAACAGCTGAGAAGCCAATTGTCCCATTACCTTTGGTCCCTTAACAAGTGGGAGGCACATCTGCAAACTGCTGTAAGTCCTACACCGTTCACCTGAGTTGGATTTCCATACCCTCAAATTAAAGCTGACAGTCTGCAGTTAAAGCACATTGTGTTTGTTTCATTCCAACTCCATTGTGGTGGTGTATAGAGCCAAAGATGTTAGAATTGTGTCGATGTCCCAATATTTCTGGACCTGACTGTAGGTTTCTACAAAGTAATGCGTTTTAGAGTGTCGAAAGAATGGTCGCAGGGGCTATTCTGTTGTTGCAAGACAGGGATTTCCTTTGATAGGCGGCAGCTCGGGAAAAATCCTGAAGGTGAGGGATGCGGGCACTGAGTGGCAGAATATCTGGCTAGTTGTCACCCTTATTTGTCATAGGACACCTGTGTAACGCATGCAAAAATGCAACGTTTGTATGTAAATTTGTATGTAAATTACATCATCTGTTGCACCTACAGTTACAGTTATAAAGCGCTAACAAGTTCCGTAGCGCTGAACGGTTAAACATTAGGCACTGCAAATTGTGATGGCTCCATTGTACATTCATAAAAGTGAAGGGATGTTTAACGGTGTTAGGTATGGTGCAGTTAGTAATAAAATGCGCTGCGGAATATGCTGGCGCTTTATAAATAAAGATGAATAATAAATAATAAAATGTACTCAGACTTAATTCACAGAAACACACTTTGAAGAGGATGCGGACAAAGTCAACATTTGGTATTGGGAATTTAAAACCATTTCTATGGCAGCTTCTTACACAGTGGGATGGCTATGGGAAAGATATAGAAAAATGGAAGAATGCCAAGATACCAGCCATTTCCCCAGTCATTAAGCCATAAATACATGTCTCCCTTCTGTTCACTAGATGTGCTTTGGGGGCTTCAAACACATCTTTAAACGTAAGGAGAAAAAGAGGTCTACCAGAAGTATCAAGGATGAGCTCACGTAAGAAAATCCACGTCCAGCTGATGTAAAATACAAGACTTCCCAAGATGATGGTAATTATTTTGTCACATCTCCCTGGGGGATAGAATCCAAATGTAAATGTAGCATGTCCTATTTCAAGACGCCACTTAACAGACAGGCAGCTGAATGGCTATGAGAAATACCCAAAGCAACGGAAGCAAGCCCAGTCTGGCCTCCCCCAATCCGTCACTTTACTACGATGACATACAATGATGCCATAAAGTTGTACTTCCAATTTCTGAACACTAGTGTAGAAGCAGGGGATAAATCACATCAAAAACTTTAAATTGTTTTTTATAAATTAAATTACAATTAAAAAAAAAAGTACTGTAAGTCACACTCACCTACAGCAAACATGGCCAATTTCACTGTGATTTCCATTTACAAATATAAAGTAGAAAAGTATGTGCTAATTAAATAAATCGGCTAGTTTGCTTTTGTTTTTCTTCTTTACCAGCGGCTGGTTTCAGCGGTTTATCGGATTGATTTGACAGTTTTTCGGGTGTGTTCGGCGGCTTGTTCCCTGCACTTCGGTGAATGCTGAATTCACTGCGGGGTCGGCGTATCAGACTAGCTGAAGTGCGGGGAACAGGAGAACACCGAAAGGTCAGTGACATTTCGGTGTTCTCTGAATAACTCTGATAATTAATAAATTCGGAAGAATTAACCAAAAAAGATCTCTTTGTTATGTTTTATACATGTTGCTGGGCTGGATGCATTTGGTGATTGCAGCCGCCCCATCGTGGAACAGGCACAACCACACCCCTCCTGTACTAAGTAAATCAGCTCGTCCGTTTTTTTTTTTTTTTTACCAGCAGCTGGACGGCGCTCTGTTCGGCGGGTCAGCGGCTTTTTTCAGATAACGCGGCGGAGCGTCAGATGCATTCAGCAGGTTCTCGGATCAATTCGGTAATTTTTTTTCTGGGGTTTATCGGATTGTTCGGCGGCTTGTTCCCTGCACTTCGGTGACCCTGCAGTGAATGCTGAATACACCGCAGGGTCGGTGAATCAGACTAGCCGAAGTGCGGGGAACAAGAGAGCTGATATTTCGGTGCTCTCTGAATAACCCTGATAATTAATAAATTCTGAAGAATTAACTAAAAAAATCTGTACCCCCAGAAATCAGTATTAATTAGACACTGCCTCCTATTCTTAGGAATTTTATACATCGCTATCAACTGCCACCTCTACCATAGTCTCTTTTTCCTTTTCACGGGCTGCTTCACCCAAGTCTATCGGAGACATGTATCATTACTGTTGTCTGCTATCAATAATCCATGTTTTATGTTATGGTTTATATGAGACAATGGAGATTTTTTTTTTTTCCCTGAAGATTAAAGTATATTTTGAAGAATAATCTGTATACGCCGAATGCACCTGGCTTAACTTGAACTTGCATTATTGAATTTGCCAGTCATCAGACAAGCAAATGTGGAGAATATAAACTTTAATATGGGATTGCATTTTTGTTGAGAGTACTTTGAGAGCTTTGTATAGTGTATATTAAGCTTTTGATTGGAGGTGCGTGCGCTCGTCTATGTAGACGAGGAAGGGTCTGAAAGAGGAGCTATTCTCAGCTGCCGATTTCTTTGCAGTTAATAGAATCCTCAGGTTCACAGCAGTCTGCCTTGTACATGAAATGCTGCCCTTTGTGTATTACCAAAACTAATTTTCTATTTGGCTGAAAAGGGAAAGAAAGGGGAGGGGAGGAGGAGGGGGAGAGAAGAAAAAAAAAAAAAAAAAAAAAAAAAAAGAAAAAAAAAAAAAAAAACGGTTCTTACTTCTATCTCCCGTGGTGCTTTTTCATTATGTTTAGTGTGCTCAACTTCCAAGCTATCCCTTCGAGGGGGAAGGAGGAGGGGAAAAAAAAAACCACGATGGAATAAAATGAGCTTGTTAGCACATTACAAGAGCAGCTTCTAGGTGGGACCTAGAGAACCTCAATGGTGTGTTAACTTCTCACTCTAGGCATGCTGGCAATCAGGCGCTTCCAATTGATCACTACCTTTCATACTAAAAAAATCAACTCAAAGCTGCATTAACGCAAACAGTTCTCAAACGAAATTAGAAAAAAAAAAAAATCATCATGTCCTATTTATTAGATTTTCAAAGCATTTTACGTATTTCCAGTATGTGCATTTGGCTCAAGCGAACTGTGGTTACGCCGATTTTAAAATCATCAATTCTATGTAATACATTTGTCTTTTGGGAAGTTTTGTAAATTGAATTACCCTGATAGTTATCCTAAGAGAATCGAAAAGTTACCGCACGTTCGGTGACTTTTCGTTCTCTTCAATTCGGTACGATTTGGCGATCCCATTTCGGCGACCCTTCGGTGTATTCAGCAAGCACCACAGGGTCGCCGAAATGCAGGGAAAAGCTGCCGCAAACCCGACGAACACGCACCGCAAAACGAGGCGAACGCACACCAAAACCCGCAAAAACATCAGGATTAACCCGCCGAAAAAACCCTAGCAGGAGCTGATCGCACGCAGCGCAGCCGCCGGAAAAACCCGACACCGGAGATGAAGGAGTGAATAAATTAAAAAAACAGTACGCTTGAATGTTTGAAAAGTGAAACGCTGTTTGCAAAGAAACTACTGAGCGAAAATGTCTGGAATTTACATATGAGGTCCAGGAAATGATAATAAAAAGGGCTGTTACAGAAAAAATAAGTTAAAAAAAATCCCGAAAAATGCTTAAAAGATCCTAATTTTTTTTTTATAAATAAAGAGACTCTTTACTGCAGAATATTATAATCAACGGTTTATTAGATATTGCATTAAAATGGGAACATTGAAGCCTATGGGATTCGGATGAATAAATCTGCCGCATGAAACCACCGAATGGCAGGGCAATTCGGCAACTTTTCACTGCTGGCTTTTGCTCTCTGAATAGCCAAAGCATTGCTTCTCTATGGGGATTCACTGCCCTCGAACAGGAACCGTATGTGCAGGCAATTCGACAGGATTTGGCAAAATGCCTGCTCTCTGGATAGCCGAATGGCCAAGAAAGGTTACCGAACGCTGATTTTCAGCGTTCGGTTCCCTTTTCGGGAGCCATTCGGATCTCTTTGAATAACCCTTTATATTGGCTGCTATAGATTTACTTTTATCAGTGTTAAAATCCAACCTGATACTTCGGAAGGCTGATTCAGTAAGGGCCACTCCATGCTGGCGATAAAAAGAATCTAAGGAAACATTGTATCTCTTCCTGATGTTCACTAAGGCCGGTGTCAGACGAGTGCACTAGGTGCGCCCGTACTGACGTGCCGACCGACATCCGTCGCAGCGTTGTGACTGCAAGGGGCCGGTCACATGCTTTAGCGCATAAATTCTATTTACCAAACACAAACAAATATAAAAATATTTTGATACATTTCGTGTGCAAAGTTTTGCGATAGTTAGGTGTTCTGTTCTATATTATCCATATGGTTTTCTGCATCACTTCCATGGGGCATAAACTGCCCACACAATAGTGTCACGGAGTAGCATGGGTGGGGTAACATGTTAACATTTGATTCAAGGACTCCTGGTATGCCTTCTTATAAAGCCCCCCAGGCCACCAGATGAATCAAAATCCAGAGCAGGTGCCGTTGGATGCACAAGTCGAGACTACATCAAGACATCTGCCATGACAGAGGCTGATGTTATTAAAAGGTGCTAAATTAATGGAGTGGAAAAATAAATCCTACGTTAATACTGTAGTGACTCTCTAAATCTGACAGGCCCCATTGGAGGTTAGATGTCGCTGTAAGCCTCGGATCATAAAGTGTCTTGAAACTATTTGTTCGTGTGAGATTCTGCAGCGACGTTTCCAATGAAGGTTTATTTTCAAAATTTAAAAAAAAGGAAAGAAGTTTAAGATATATAGCGCTGAAAGTGACAGACCCTTTTAGCAGTCCCTCGCTATAACCCACAAGAACACCTGTGATAATAGGTTTATATTTAAAGTCGTCCACACGGAATAGAAACTCAGAAATGTGTATAAACAATTGTGACACCGTAAACAACGAAAAGGAGAAGCAGAAACAATGGCGGTTAGAAATGGGCACAGTTAACAAAATTTGGAGTACATGGATTAAGCTATATTTTTCAATAGAATTTGGAGGGGGAGAGCGAGAGGGTGGAGAGAGAGAGTGGGTGTGGAGAGAGGGTGGAGAGCAAGAGGGTGGAGAGAGATGGTGGAGAGAGAGGGTGGAGAGCGAGAGAGAGAGGGTGGAGAGCGAGAGAGAGAGGGTGGAGAGCGAGAGAGAGAGGGTGGAGAGGCGAGAGAGGGGGAGAGCGAGAGAGGGGGAGAGCGAGAGAGGGGAGAGGAGAGAGGGGGAGAGCGAGAGAGGGGGAGAGCGAGAGAGGGGGAGAGCGAGAGAGGGGAGAAGCGAGAGAGAGGGGGAGAGCGAGAGAGGGGGAGAGCGAGAGGGGGAGAAGGAGAGGGGAGAGCGAGAGGGGGAGAGAGGGTGGAGAGAGAAAGAGGGTGTTGAGAGGGTGGAGAGAAAGGGGGGAGAGAAAGGGGAGAGAGAGGGGGAGAGCAGAGGGGGAGAGGTAGAGAGGGGAGAGGTAGAGAGGGGAGAGAGGGTAGCGAGGGGGAGAGAGCGGGGTAGAGAGGGGAGAGAGCGGGGTAGAGAGGGGAGAGAGCGGGGTAGAGAGGGGAAAGGGGGAGAGAGGGGAGAGGGGGTTAAGGGAGAGAAAGGTAGAGGGGGAGAGAGAGGGGAGGGGGGGAGAGAGGAGAGAGGGGGGAGTGAGGGGGGAGAGGAGAAAGAGAGGAGGGAGAGAGGAGAAAGAGAGGGGGGAGACTGAGAAAGACAGAGGAGAGCGCGAGAGAGAGACTGTGCCCAATTATTTTTTAATATTTTTGATTTGGGTGATTTTACTCACCATTTGTCCCACGCTGAGCATCACTTCTCATCAGCTCAGGGACTCCCAATCCTGAAAGTCCCTCCAACTTGCGTAGCGTAGGAATTGCAAATTGTGCACTTCTTCGGAGTGGCGCACTATACGTACACAAGCTTCCTAGTGCCTCAGCAACGGATCAAACCTGTTCCCGCATGTGCAGATCCGACCCATCTGTTGCCTCTCTGAGAAAGCTCACTAGACAGATTGTCTCAAAGAGTGACATCAGCACTCACTCTGCGAGCTGACGTCACTAGTGAGCGACCTGGTGACTGGGCAGTTGTGTTCGGTGGGTCGAACTTACCATCTTCAAATTGCTGCAAAACCACCGAACATATAAAAAACCACTGCATGGATGCGAAAAATTGCCGAACGCATCCTCAAACCACTGCATCGATCCAATAACCCGTCGAATGCATCTGATGATCCACTGAATAGACCACTGAATTGATCCGAAAAAAGCCAACAAGCAGCCGAACAAGGGTAAAAAAAAATAAATAAATAATTTAATAAAAAATAAAACCACACACTCACAGAGCAACTTTTTTTTAAAAGAATACTGCATGAAAATAATATGTACAGTCCTATGAATAATAATAAAAAGGTCTGTTACAGGGGGAAAAAAGGTCAGAAAAATCCCGAAAAATGCCTAAAAAAAGGAGACTTTTTGCTGCAAATGAAAAGATTAAACGGTTGAATAGATATTGAAGAAAAACCAGGAATTTTTTATTATTTGTTCCATGGAAACCTACGAGATTCACCTGCTTAAACCCGTCGAATGAAACCACCAAAAATCTAGGCAATTCGCTGACATTTCTCTGCTGTTCGGTGTTTGCTGAATAGATTAACCATTGCTTTCCAATGGGGATTTCACTGCCGCCGAAGGTCACCCTATTTCTTTTTGAATAGCTGAATGGCCACGTAATTGCACCGTACAGGGAAATTCTCCATTCGGTGCAATTCCATGGCCAATTCGGCATTCGTAGGATAATCCCTTATGTCTCTACAACCCTCTCCTAGGGTGTGTGGTAGGAAAGTGGGGACAGTGGTCCATTAAGGAGCACCACCACTGGCGTGTCTGGTTCCGGAGCCGTTCTGCCCTTTTCCACCTGCCGACAGGTGGCTTTCAGATGGATGTGGGGAATTTTGGATGATCCACACACTGTGGACTTCGATCCCTTCCTTGCGACAATCCCAAAACAACACAAGTGTCCATACTGCAGGGCATAACAAAAGAAACTAAACGATACAACTAATAGCCAGGACAATTCTGGCACCAAAACATGGATAACTTCAGTAGCATAAACAAGTCAAAATATGAATGAAACTTTGTGTTTCCAATAAAGGTTATCAGTCAGGGGAATTGCTGTACTGGTCTGATCAGTACTGGTTGAGCCAAGTCTTGCAGTAGTTCATATATAAAAAGAAACCGCTTTCCTCACACAATAACCAAAAATTGATACAACCATATATATCCCTCAAGGTGCTAAATACTAGTCCCAGTTCTCCGTAATCTGTAGTCATACATCCATTTTATGACGTTCCAACTTCCTCAGGGATACAAATAATAATAAAGTTATTATGAGGAAGTTGGCACGTCCAAAGAAACGCGTCGGATTGGATAACAAAATATTGCTTTTTTTTCATCAATTATGTCTAAGTTTATTTATCTGTGCCTCTATACCTGGGTACTGGGGTTTCTCGGCCTGGGGGAGTTTTGCTGCCTACACCGGCTTATGTTAGATGCTGCTGTTCCTAGTGCCACCATATACCAAGGAGGACTAACATTTTGAAATGCATTCTAAATTTACGGATCTTGTGAGCGCGTTTCTGCAGGGGGTATTTTGATACATAAGCTCGTGAATCTGTATTATGCCATGTTTGCAATATTTTTGTCTTTTATAGATACACTCTTGTTTTTACTCGAAGTTTTATTGTTGCTACGTCTGAAGGAGGAGATGATACCATAGTTATTGAGATCCGTAATGTATCCATTTCTGAGCACGAAGGTGGCACTACTGTTTCTGATCCATTTTATTATACCCGAGGAACATTTATCAATACTCCAATAAATAACACGGATAACTTGCAGAGACTGACAGAATCTTAAACATAATTCGGACTCATTTCAATATGGCTGACCGAGTTGACCTGCACAACACAACCGGTGCTCTCTCCGGTACAGCAGATCTGCTCAAACTATCGTTTTCTCAAGCTTTCGAACTTACAAAACAATACAATACAATAAGTCATGTAGTCCACCGAATGTTATACTTTTCTGATCATGTTGTAGTCTTTACCATAACAACTGATTTCTGAAATGTAGATACTCGAGTATAACGCTAGATTTTGGTGACAAAAATTGACATTAAAATTGGAGGGGTTGCGTTATATTCGAGACATCTGCATCGGGTGTGTAAAAAACTTGCCTTGTTCTGGATCCCAAGTCTCCCAGAAGTTCTGGTAGTCTCGCTGGTGAACGCGGGCTCGCTGATGCTTGCAAACACTTCAGGAACTCCCAGATTCGAAAGAGGTGGGATCCGTCATGGCCAGAGGGTAAGCTTGGTTTAAGCCAATCATTCACCTCGGCCGGCCATCTAATTGCTAATAAAGTAGACTGGTGGCCGGTGGTGTCATACTTCGTAATAACTGCAATCATTCTAAAGCAGAACACCCTGACCTGAGGGGTAGCCTGACTGTGTCAAAAGAACCTGGAAGGATTTTAATGGTTTACCGGTACAGTATAATTTTGCTCCTCCTGTTATAGTCGAGTCTTGAGTATTCTCTCATTTCCATAATAAATCTCTATCCATCGTGTTATATTCGGGTCGCGCTATACTCGAGTATCTACGGTATTTTATAGAAAAAAAGATAAAAGAAATTGTTACAACACAGAATGTACTCAAAGACTGTGTTTGCGGCCATTATAAAATGTAACAAGGCAAGAACAAAACCAATATTTATGGGAATAGGCTCAATGTTTGGTCGAAAGCAGTATAGTAGACAATGGAGAGCATCCCTAACCATCAATTACCACTTGTTGGTCGTCCCTTCACACTAAACCTTGTATTGTAATCCACAAGAAGAATCAAATCCCTACCCCAAGTCCTAGAACGGAGCCAATTCAGTGAGTCGTCCCAATTTGTTTACATCCCTCGAACAAGTATGCAGACCATGCCACCATCAGCCCAAAACCCGCAGTCTTGCACCATCATTTCTGATCCATACAGGAAAGTCATGGATGTAGCCCACCTTCCACAAACCAACCAGCATTGAGTAAAGCTCCACTAACGCAAAGGTGTACCCGTGACAATAAATGAGACATGGATTGATGCTGGACCAGCAACATCTAAAGTTTTGGAGAACAATGGTGCAGTGAAAACATGGGGAAAAGAGTGCTAGAAGAACCCTTATACAGGGCTGGCCATTGCCTCGTCAAGTTAAAATGCAATGCTAGAAAAGGATTAAAAGAGATTATTAGCCAAACGCTTCAGACTCGGTTTTTTGCCTTCTATTGGATCAACAGCAGCAGAAGTGTGAAAGGCTGAATTCGATGGACACACCTTTTTTTCAGCCTATGTAACTATTATTATCATCATCATTTATATATCACCAACAGTTTCCGCAGCGCTTTACCATAACCAAAGGGAACGAGATACAGAAAAAAGGACATATGATGGAAACAAGAGATGTAGAAGGCTCTGCTCATAGGAGCTTACAGTCCAGAGGGATTGGGGTTGAGGAAGACCAGGGGAGTTTTACTGGACGGCAGGATTATTAGTGTCAGTGGTTCGGGAATGGTGGGGTCATAGAAGCGGCTTCAATCATGTGTGAGTAGGTGAGCAGAGGGTTGAGTTGCATCAAGTGATGTGGTACTCTAATCTGAAGAGATGGGTTTTGAACGATTTCTTGATGGCCTGAAGATCAGGGGATAGTTTGATAGGGCAAGGTAAGTCACTCCACAGGACCTGAGCTGCCCTTGAGAAGTCTTGGAGGCGAGCCCCTGGCAGTACTAATGTAGACAGAACAGGCAGAAGTCGCCCGCCGACCGGAGTTGTCTAGACAGGACGTGCTTGCGGAGTAATAAAGACATGTAAGGAGGGGGTCGAGTTACTGAGCAATTTGAACGTGAGCATCAGTATTTTAAACTGTATCCTGAAACGTACAGGAAGACAATGGAGGGACCGGCAGAGGGGAAGATATGTGAGGTACGCCTGGTGAGAACTATGTAGCCGTTCCTGTTGGCTTCATCCACTAGATTTTCAATATATATATATATTGAGAAGACAATCATTGCAAGAATTTGCTTCAGGATACAGATTCTATGTTATTTGACAGACAGACACGCACCAGTTCCAAAATATAGATCTATACTAGGATAAAAGAGGTGTTAAGTAAGTAGTTAACTTTGGGGAAGTCTAGCATATAAGGCAAACACACATTTGGAAGAGGCACTGAGGATATCGTTATACAAGTATATGAAGATCTTTCACTGTGTACAATAATTAGGGATTTACAGAACATTGCAGGGAATTGCTTAATTCTTATCTGCATCTATGTAAAAGAAAATCGAGTTAGAGTTCAATTTGACGTCTGTAATTACAATGAACGCACCGAAGGTTTGATTGTGTTACTTAAAGTGAGCCGTGACAAATGACAGTCAGATATTGCGCCGGACACTGTCTCTATCATTCTGATAAGTAGCATATTAGTTTAGCCTAATGCACAATCTGCCCCTGGGGGTCAGCTGGACCACGCTCTGGAAGCAGTGCTCGGCAATCACGCCATTAATCTACCATTAAATACAATATATACTGGAGAAAGTGCTTGGAATGGCCATCAGTGAATTCTCTTCTGCAAATTAAGCACAAAAAAAAGTCCTTTGCTTGTTTAACATACAGAAACGAGATAAATAATGTTGCTGTTGAGATAGAGCATGTATGTTTATTTATTTTTTTATTATTTATTTTTTTCCTGTCCTGGAACATTATGTTCATGTCAGTGGAGATGATGCTGAAAAAGAAACAAAAAAAAGGCAGCAATGATTTTACATAAAAAAAAAAAAAAAAAAATTGATGCCAAAAATAGGGGGAAAAAAAAGGTACACGGACAAATACCAGCCTGAAAAGATAGCATTGTTAGCATAGTGAGACTTTTGATAGTTTGACTAAAGTCTAAATACTAAAGAGAGAATAATTCAGTAATAAAAGTAAAAAAGAAATTGGGGGGGGGGGGGGGATATGATAAGTGCCTCGGCACAGTCTCATGCTTAGAGCAGACTTGATAATATAAAAGCCATTTATATTCAAAAAACAAACAAAAAATAAACAACTGCTCAATAGTGAATGGGTTAAACGAATAGGAACATTAGCAAAACAAAACCAAGAACCAGTTTATTTATTTACAAAGGATTTTACCAGGAAGGATACATTGAGATTTCTCTCGTTTTCAAGTATGTCCTGGGTTCAAGAACATGGTTACAGAAAATCAGGTTAATAAGGTTCAAAAGTAATAAGACAATATTCTATTTACCATTGAATTGTTTTAATAACAAAGTCAATAAATTCTGAACAACCCGTCTCTTTGAGATATAAAATATATATATTTTAGGGCTGGTACGGATTAAAATTTTCGTGTTCACTTGTGATTAATCACATTTTTTTAAAATTAATTAATTTCAACTACTTTTAGCTGATCTGCTTGGGTCTGGGTCTTGTCTGGGCCGTGGTGTGTGCCTGGGGTCTGGGCCCTGCTGGGGTTTGGCTGGGTCCGAGGTTGGACTGAGACAGGCAGCACCATACTCATTGCTCCTCCACTGCCTTCTCGCCTGTCGTCTTCTTCCTGCGCCAGTCGCTGTGTGTGAAGCGTGCGTCACACGCATCGCACACGTGACTGGAGGGCGGCGTCAAAGCAGCATGCTTCGCACGCTGCTGCAGGGCCACCCGGGGCCCCAGGAAGCCAGTACAGCTCCGGATACGGACTCCTAGAGTCCGATACCGGAGCTGATGGGCCCCCCGAACAAATTAAATCAATCAAAAATTTTAACGATTAAATCGATTATCTATTAATTTCCTCAGTCATAAATAAATAAATATATATATATATATGAATAAAGCAGCGGCAACCTGCTATGGCCATATAAAACTCACAAAATGCCTGGGTGCAAAGCCCAATAGGAGATATGCAGACCAAAAACGAAGAGGACGCACACCAGGACTTCGAAAATATAAAAAATTTATGTTTTATTCAATAATGCATTAAAAAGATGCCCAAAGCATCAAAACCGACATTTCGGCACTCGCAGGGGCCTTGATAAAGGCCCTGCGAAGGCCGAAACGTCGGTTTTGATACTTTGGGCATCTTTTTAATGCATTATTGAATAAAACATTAATTTTTTATATTTTCCAAGTCCTGGTGTGCGTCCTCTTCGTTTTTGGTATATATATATATATATATATATATATACACATACACACACGAAAAAAAATCTCGGTGCACACGAAGACTGTTATATACAAATAGATTTATTCCATAGATCGACGTTTCAGTCCCATCTGGTACTTTTCTCAAGATAACATACACAAACAAACATCCAACATAAATACACACTTCAATTAACTCAGAAAGAGGGCGTCCCTCTGGCTCCAGGAAGAGCCTCACAAAAACGCACAAGCTGTTGCCATAGCGACACATGCGAACACTTTAATTCTAATGACCCCTGTTAAAAACAATTAAAAAAATGCAGATCTGGTTGTGTGTATATCACATTTCATCAAAGTTATATCTTTATTACTCAATTACTTGTGTAGTCTCATTACCCATATACTACACCCACCGTTCTGCCAAACTTAAGCAATACGTATAAAAATAATGGTCTAACACCAGGAAACAAATGTTTCCATAAGGAGGACCTCCGATCCGAGCATGTTACTACATCGTGATCAGTTAATATTCATAACAATGTAACACTTCCCACTGACAGTGTAAATAACAACTCATCCCCTGATAAGGTTTATCGTACACAAGCCAAAAGGTTATTAGCAATCCATTACTCAGACTAGAATCAACAGAGGACTGCCCTATCCGCAGAAGCAGTTGGAAAAACTTTTAGATACTCACTAAATCTCCTAATAGGACCAACCAGTAGAAACATAGAAAAATGTCGGCAGATAAGAACCTTTTCGGCCCATCTAGTCTGCCCAATTACATGGATACTTTGCCTGGATTTATCTTTTGTTTAGGATAGCCTTATGCCTATCCCATGCCTGCTTAAATTCAATTACTGTTTTGGCCTCTACCACTTCAACTGGAAGACTGTTCCATGTATCCACCACCCTCTCAGTAAAATAATGCTTCCTGATGTTACTTTTAAACCTTTGCCCCTCTAATCTAAGACTATGTCCTCTTGTTTTGCTACTTTGTTTCCTTTTAAATATACTCCCTTCCTCTACCTTGTGGATTCCCTTTACGTATTTAAATGTTTCTATCATATCTCCTCTGTCTCGTCTTTTTTCCAAGCTATACATGTTAAGATCATTAACTCTTTCCTGGTAACTTTTCTCCTTCAAGCCGTACACCATTTTAGTAGCCCTTCTCTGAACTCTCTCTAAGATGTCTATATCCTTCTGGAGATACAGTCTCCAGTACTGCACACAGTACTCCAGTACAATGTTACCGGGATCCTAGGAATGAACTATAACAATTTTTGCATTCAATCCTCTTGGTGTGAGAGCATCGAAGGAAAAAATCCAGAATGCCTCCCTCTTCAACAATTCGGTAGCCCGCTCACCCCCCCCCCTCGACATAGGTGGTATGTGATCAATCCCCATAACCTTTGAGGAGGATACGGGGTGGTGCATCAATTGAAAATGATGGGCCACTGGTTTGGGGTTGTCCTGCCCTGCCAGTGCAGCCCGCATGGCCGAGCGATGGTTCGCCATCCTTGTGCGTAGTCCATTAGTGGTTTTACCCACATAGGTTAGGCCACAAGAACAGGTAATTTTATAGACTACAAATTTGGTAGTGCAGGTAATCCTGTGCCTGATAGAGAACTTTGTCCCTTTATATGGATGGTAAAAAAAACCTTACTGGTGGTTAACGAGTTACAAGTAGTACAACCCAGGCAACGAATACACCCAGGGTTAACTCTCCCTGTTCCACTGATCTCAATCTCAGCAAAGCGCGTAAATTGGTCTGTAAGGACTATCAAGTCCCTCAAATTTTTATTACGTTTATAAGACATCAAGGGAAGATTGCACACATGCTGTTTCAACTTCGGATCCTTTTGAAGGATACTCCAATGACGTCTAGTCACCTGAGCAAACGCATTCAATGAGGTGTGAAATGTTTGGACAAAGGGGATTCGTGGTTGTCGTATCAATTCCTTGTTCACATTCCCTCCCAGCTCACAGGCCCGAATCAATGAACGATCAAGTACCTCCGATTTGTATCCCCGTTGTACAAAACGAGAATACATCTGCAACACTTGTCGCTCACAGGTAGGGGGATTCTAATGGTTTCTGATCACACGAAGAAACACTGAAATCGGCATTATGTATAATCCTATATTCCCGCAACGCCTTCACCAAAGCCAAAAAGTATAGCACTTAAATGACAGGTCGGTGCAAGCCAAAAACATGGGTATATGGGTTGATTGCAAATGTTGGCTGCACGCGAAAAAATTAAAACCACATAATTTATTAGAACATTTAAAGGATGACAGACGTTTCGGCTGGCTCTGGAGCCATTTTCAAGGTTACCAAGTTAAGCCAAGAACCAGTTAGCAAACGAAACCAAGAACCAGTTAATCAGGTTCAAAAAGTAATAAGACAATATTCTATTTACCAGTGAAGTGTTTAATAACAAAGTCAATAAATTCTGAACAACCCTCCTCTATTTGAGATAAAATACATACATACATACATACATGCGCACACACACACACACACACACACACACACACAAAGAAGAAAACCCAAAAAGACTATTGACTTGTATGGGTGTGAAAATCAGCTCAAAACAGAATGATGTCAAACTGACAATCACCAAGCATTTCATTTTAAGTTCGTGTTGGTGGATGATTTGATTTGATTTGATAGATAAATGCTCTAAAAAGGAGAGATCATAATATACATAATAAATAAAAAAAAATCGTACTCCTTGGACTCTTCAAATAGCTTTTTGGCAGCTAGCGAAGGATTCCAGGTTATAATCTGCAGATGGTGTGCAGAGAGATTCCTCCCATTCCCAAACCCCATTTTTTCCTCAAAAAACAGCTGTCAAGCCGTTTTGAGAAATTTGCAGCAGGACAATGCTTCCATTGTGAATGTTGGCGGTCATAGCTTCCCACCGAGAGGAATCTCCTGCTGCCCCTGATTGGTGTCTCCTTAAGAACAAAAGGAACAGATTTAGGTTTTCATTAACTTACCCAAGCCAAGCGCTGCTATCAGGCTGTGACATATGCCAATTTGGACGGACGGGCCTCTTGGGTTTATGAGAAGAGAGCAGTCCCTTTGGACACTGTAAGCGAGCATGCCTTTGTCATGGGCATAGCGATGCTAAAATGGCATGGGAAGCTTGAAATAATAATTGAATAACTTACTCTACTATTGTCATCGTGAGCACCAGATGCAACATGAAACCAAAGCCTTTATACCTAGCGGTCAAGGCAAACGTCCAGTCGTATTGATTTTACCCCTCGGGTGGCAGATGGGCGAGATACACATTTGGAGGCTGTACAAATGCAGGAACACAGGATTGAAGCAATTGTACAACGGACTTTGGTCAAACATTAGATCAGATCTCCAGTGATGCTGCACCACATATTAAGAGGGAAAATACAAACAAGCATCATCATCCATTCATTCAATTGATCTTCAACCTATTGTAACAACTAGTGAACATACACAGGGTTATTCAAAGAGAATTCGTTCTCTTCAATTCGGTAAGATTTGGCTATCATATTTCGGCGACCCTGCGGTGTATTCAGCAAGCACCACAGGGCCGTCGTAGTGCAGGGAAAAGTCCCCACAAAAAATCACCGCAAAACCAGGGCGAACGTACACCGGTCCGAAACCCGCAAAAACATCTGGATTAACCCCGCCGAAAAAAACCGAACAGGAGCCGATCAGAGCGCAGAGCAGCCGCCAGAAAAACCCGACACCGCAGACGAATGGAGTGAAAAAAATAAACAGCACGCTTGAATGTTTGAAAATTGAAAAGCTGTTTGCAAAGAAACTACCGAGCGAAAATGTCTGAAATTTACATATGATCCAATGAATGATAATAAAAAGGGCTGTTACAGAAAAAATAGAGACTCTTTACTGCAGAATATTATAATAAATGGTTTATTAGATATTGACTTAAAACGGGAATATTTTTAACATTGAAGCCTATGGGATTCGCCTGAATAAACCTGTTGCAGAAGCAACCGAATGGCAGGGCATTTCGGCAACTTTTCACTGCTGGTTTTTGTTCTCTGAATAGACGAAGCTATGGGGATTTCACTGCCCTCGAACAGACATCGAACAGGCACCGTATGTGCAGGCAATTCGCCAACATTTGGCGAATTGCCTGCTCTCTGGATAGCCGAATGGCCAAGTAACCGTACGCTGATTTTCAGCATTCGGTTACCTTTCGGTAGCCATTCGGATCTGTTTGAATAACCCGGATGGAAATCTAAAGCAGGTTTAACAAAAAACCAAAAAAAAAAAAAAATTGTGTGATATGTATGAAAGCAGAAATTGTAAAATTTGTTCAGGGTAGATTTTCCCTTATGTCCTTAAATATTATTCAGAGACCACAGTTGAACAAACGAATAAGCACAAAAAAAAAGGTTAAATTTTTTAATGTTTTCCAGTATACCTGTACTCCCTTTGATTTGGTTACTTCTGCAGCGGATTTATTCTTTTAATGACAGGAGACCTTTACTATGCTTTGTTGAGACTGACTTGGCCTCCCTGCACAATAACACTACAACACTGAGATCACAGATAGGATTATGGGAACTGGAGTACCTTTGCTTCCTTGACACAAGGTATAGGATGAAGGTGGGTAGAGTAGCAAGTAGATAGCAAAGGAATCTTTAGAAGACACGCAAGTCTACTTGTCACTTGTTTAGGGAATGTTGAGCATTAGAACTACTCTAGTATGGGGTTACCTTCAAAGTCTCACTCGCATCTACAAGCATTGTAGATTCCATGAAAGACTATGCCATCTACAGTTGGCAACTGAAAGTAACTATCGAGTTGAAGTCCTGCTCTGTAGGTTCAAACGCACCTCTCATGCCCAACGAAAGTTGGGCTTATTTATTTTGTTTTTTGAGAAAGTATTTTAGCAGGAAGGATACATTGAGATTTCTCTTGTTTTCAAGTATGTCCTGGTTGGCGAGTATGTACAGTTAGGTGTCTTGCCCAAGGACACTTACTGGAGAGGTGCTCTTGCCGGGATTCAAACCTGGGTCTCCACGGTTATAGAGCAGTGATGTTACCTCTACTCCAACCAGCCAGTGATAAAGTCCACTCCCCATATATGCGTTATTATTAGCATCAGCCTTTATTTATAAAGCGCTTTTTCAAGGGGTTGATACAAAAGAATGGATGATATGACCGGATACAGGGGACTCTGTTCTCAAGGGAGCTTGCAATCTATATGAGCAGTACAAGTATTTTGTGAGGTAGGCGCATCCTTATCGTTAGGTGACTTGCCCAAGGACACTCGGTGGTGGAGTCTTTCTGAGTGGGATTGAGTCGTCTTTCCAGGATTGTAGAACAGCGACCTGGTGGTTAGGTTGAACCCGCTTCTCGTAAAGTCAAGACTTGCTTCTCCACAGTTATATTGGAGGGATGTAGTGAATGGGATTTGACTTGCTTCTCCACGGTTGAAGAGCAGAGATGTTACCACTGGTCTCCACAGCCGATATTGTGTGGTAGGCAAGTATGTACCGATAGAGGTCTTGCTGAAGGACAATTCGTGGAGAGCTGCTCTGGCTGAGATTTGAACCTGGGTCTCCACAGTTATAAAGCAGCGATGTTGCCTCTACTCCATCCAGCCGTTTAGTTTCTTTCCATTATGTGTTGGCAAAAACACCCTTTATTCACAAGTTATTCACCATCAAAAATTAGCTGTCACTTTTGAAGGCGTGCTGTCAGACTGAATGACAGCTGTGAGCGAAAAAGCCATCCTATACTTACTGACAAGTCAGAGTGCCAATGTCACCACAGGAGGGTCAACCACACAGAACTACAAAATGGACCAAATCAAGCTATGCAAACTGAGGATGAAGATGGCGGCTCTCGGCGCTGGAGCAGGGCAAGTACTGGCTGTGATATCACATTGACTTTTTAAGATCAAAATGTGATATCCATCTATTGTTATATCACAAAGTACACCTGGTCAGTATAGGTGTATGGTCAGTGCGTGAGGTTTTGAGAATATAAAAAGTACATTTCATCCCTTTATAGTAATTAAAAAGGTTGGCAGGGGCTTTAAGACATTACATGTTCTTCTGAAACCAGTCATGTTCTTCTCTGTTCACTAAAATACCCCTTATAGGTCAATGGAGAAAGCAAATGACGTGAGGTCAATAGTAGCCAAGAATCATTCCTATTCTGCTTCCCTAAGCAAAGCTGTGAGGCGTGGGTGCTTTAGACTAGCTGTCTGTATTTGACCAGTACTCACACGTTGAAGATCAGCAGATAGCTTCAACTCAGCAAAACTGACACGTAGAAAAATGAATCCAGTTGAAGACTCTAATGATCAGACTGACAATCTTGTAATAGTGTACAGCAATACAGTTAAAAAGACATTAGAGTTGTGCAGCAGTGAGCACAGAATGGCTGCTATGTGACCAGGAAGTAACTAACAACAAGACACTGAGCAGACGGGTGGAAACTAACTGGATACAGAAAGCTAGGGAAACCCAGAAGGGACAAAATAGCTATGAACTCAACAGCATGTAAGCAGCAAAGGCAGATTCAACACAAAACAGAAAATATACAATAAATCCTAAATCATGGGGCATGACAATTCCACTTTAGCGGATCTGTGCTGATGGAAATTCCAGAAGCTGCCGCATTATTGATGATATTTAAAAATATGCTGCTTTTTAAGATTTTTTTTACTGTAGGTTTATGTTTCAATCACAAATACTGCCACGATCGCACATATGCACACTGGGAGGGGGGGGGGTATTAATTCCATAAAATTGACTTCAGAATATAGTCTGCTTGGAAAGGCAGTATTAGAAACAAACAAGAAAAAAAAGCAACAAAAGATGGAAGAAAAATAAAAGCCATTGGGTTAGCGATAAAGGAGAACTATGGCAAAGTAAATACTTTAAAGAGTGTGTGTGTATGTGGGGGGGGGTCACCCCATTAAACTTCCACTTTGACAGAGACATTTTCACAGCTGACAAGATCAGCGAATACTCAAACACACTGATGAATGCCCTACCAGATGGGACTTGTCCTCAAGTGCTTGGATTAGTTGAATAATTAACAAAGCATTATTTTAATCTTTTATCCAGATGACCTAGTGGGCTGAAAGAAAACCCACCGCCATAGCACAAAAATGGAATATTAAAAGGGGAGCAGCCAGGAGATTAAAGATAGTCCTGTAATTTTAGCATCCATAAAGCGAAAGCCGTTTGAAGGATTGTTGTGTTTTTGAAGTAACAGGTCATGTTAGCCCGTTTACTCTTCAAATTAACAAAAACTGGAGCAGGACAAAAGGTTGTGATCAATATTTTTCAAAAGGTTTTGATGCCGTGCTATAGAATGTCGTTCTATGACAGATTGTTCAGAGAGAAAGTATTTATATGATGGCAGCTTGGTTAAAAGAAGAAACAGTACATAGGGGGAATTAATATTTTGTGTATATAGAAGTAGCAACATTTCTATGTAAATTTTAAATAAACAGTGCTTCAAGACTTCAAAATCTAAAAATAAAAAATTAAAAAAAATATCTACAAAACAGAGGATAGAAAAAAAATTCACACGAAATATTCAAATCGCTAAAAAAAAAGACAAAAGGCTAAAAGGTAACGTAACCAGATGTATTTTTCTCTAAAAATTACAATCCAGATCAAGTTAAGGGTCATATCGAAGCCACAACAATAAAGATCTTTCTACTTAAAATAAATTAAAATGTAATTTAATTTACACATCACCCAGTCAAATACAGCATAGTTACTGTCACAAACCTCCTAGATATGATGTCTGATCTAGGGCTGAAACAACTAATCGATTAATCGACAACTAATCGATGATTAAAATAGTTGTCAACGGTGTTGATTAATCGTCCTGTGTACAGCACACACTGTTTAGAGTCAGACTGAGTTAAAGGTAAATAACCTCCACTTCGGAGCGGATTGGAGAAGACGCGCCACGGCTTTACTAGGTATGATTTAGTTCTAGGGTTATGTCAGACACAACCAGTTTGTTTTTATTCCGTTTACAACAGTAGCAAAACTAGAACACAAAACATAGGATACTGCCACTGGGTGAAGGAGCTGTATGCCTGTGTTTAATCCTTACTTGAAGCTGGAGTCCTGTGCCACCACCCCACCCTCCCTGACACACCATCTTTGGTCGGAAACTGCCATCTTTGGTCCGGTTCCTTTCCCCAAACTCACTCCCACACTCTGATTCGGTCTTTTGTCCATACCCACTCCCTCTCACACTCAGGTCAAATCACTTGAGCAAAGTCACTCCCTTCCACCTCCAGTCCCTCCTCCCACTCAGTTTGTTCACGAAATTATTTAAAAAGAGACACTATGCACCCTGACCACTTTAGCTTATTAACCCCGATTTCATGCTGACATCATCATCTATGACCAAGTGCTTGTAGCCGCGTTCATTTGAGAAAGCAAACATGGGCTTAAGCTGCGCATGCAGCATCAACCCATCCCTCTGACCAAGCACTCGCAGCATCAACCCATCCCTCTGACCAAGCACTCGCAGCATCAACCCATCCCTCTGACCCAAGCACTCGCAGCATCAACCCATCCCTCTGACCCAAGCACTCGCAGCATCAACCCATCCCTCTGACCCAAGCACTCGCAGCATCAACCCATCCCTCTGACCCAAGCACTCGCAGCATCAACCCATCCCTCTGACCCAAGCACACGCAGCATCAACCCATCCCTCTGACCCAAGCACACGCAGCATCAACCCATCCCTCTGAGGCTAGGGTCAGACTGAGGCAGTGCGAACGCGCGTGCAGCCGCACTTAATCACGGCCGCACTAGCAGCAGATGCCGGGCAATGACGGCCAATATACGAAGTACGGTCGCACAAAAGTCCGGCTGCGCAACGCAAGTGGAAAATGAACGCATTTTTTCGAGAACGTGAAACCGCAGGTACTGACGTACAGAGTGCGCTGTGTCCGCTAGCGGCGTGTGTGTGTGATTAGGAGACGTCAGACGCTGCTAATGTCCGGCCAACATAACGTCCAGACACAAAAAGAGTTTTATTGATGATCCGTACAAAATCACGGACGAAAATGCGCATAGTATGACCACTATCACGTATTCTGTGAAAAAATGCGTCCATTCGTTCGAACGCACTTTTTCACAGACAACATAAAAATGCGTTCGTCTGACCCTAGCCTGACCAAGCACTCGCAGCATCAACCCATCCCTCGGACCAAGCACTCGCATACCTTGTGTGCAAAGTACACAAGATACGCAATTTGCGTATGTACATACAAAAGGTACGTACACTACCCGCCAGGACTGAGTGGGACGAGAGTTACATAGGCTGAAGAAGAAAAAAAAGACGTGCACCCATCGAGTTCAGCCTTTCACACCTCACCTACTGCTGTTGATCCAAAAGAAGGCAAAAAACTGTTTGAAACGCTCGTCAAATATGCAAAATACTGGGGGGGAAAAAAATCTTGACCCCCGAATGGAGATTGGATCAAGCAGCTTTTACCCACATATTAAATATTATAACCCTTAATATTCTGGTTTTGCAGGTAGTTGTTGTTTAAAAGTCTGTAAGTCTCCGACCCAACCACCTCAACAGGCAAAGAAATCCACAGCTTTATTGTTCTCACTGAAAAAAATAACCCTTCCTATGCTTTAGGCTGAATTTCCTTTCGTCCAGTCTAAATGGGTGACCTCGTGTCCTGTGTATAGTCCTGTTAATGAATAGGTTTCCAGACAATGGTTTATATTCGTATATATTTCTATAAAGTTATCAGATCCCCTCTAAGGCGCTATTTCTCTAAACTAAACGGGTTTAAACTTGTTAGTCTTTCCTCATAACTTCTATCGTCCATTCCCCTTATTAATTTAGTTGTTCGTCTCTGCACTTTTTCTAGCACCATAATATCCTTTCTTACAACAGGTGCCCAAAATCACACGGCATATTCAAGGTGCGTCTTACCATTGATTTATACAGGGGCAAAATTATGTTTTTATCCCGAGAGTGAATTCCCCTTTTAATGCCAATACCTTGCTGGACTTGGCGGCTGCTGTTTTGATTCTATAATTCTATGATTATTCCCAAATCCTTCTCCTGCCTTGATTTCGCTAACTCTGTACCATATAGGGTATAATTGGTTTGTGTGTTCTTCACTCCAAAAGTGCATAACCTTGCATTTATCAACATTAAATTTAATCTGCCATTTAAGTGCCCAGTCCCCCAATCTCTCTAAAGCCCTCTGCAGCGAAGTAACAACCTGCTCACATTGTATTACTTTTCCTAGTTTTGTCTCATGTGCAAACACTGATATATGACTTTCAATGCAAAAAAGACCCGATTAGGCATAAATTCGAATAAGACTAAGATCGGGGCCTGTTAATTAAGCGTATGTTGGAACGCATGTGCAGCCAGGGCTAATATGGGCACCTGCAACCCTTGTGATCTATGATGGACAACAAACTAGTAATTGGTAAGTCTCTAGGAGTCCACCACAATCATTCAATTAATGGGACAATAATTTCAGGTGACACCCTTGAATACTATCGCTCACTTCCTGGGATAAATTGGCATATAAAGAGGATTACTTGGCTTAGGACATCATTAGCTCTTGAGGAAGCTGTGTGTCATGACGCGAAACGTGCTTCGAGCATGCCCTAAGTTATGCCTGTCCGTTTTTAACAGTCCATCAGGGATCATTGCAATGGAGTTAAACTCATTCCGTTAATGGCATAATGTCAGATTTGTGTTGGTTTTTTTACAACTTTAAATGTACAGACCATCGGCACCAATGGCAATCGGACAGAAAAACTGCAGATAATGTGCATAGGCTGAAAAAAGAAGAAAAAAAATGATATTGGTCCATCCCTATTCAAAGTCAGCTTGTGGCAGGTATGTGGGCAGAGTAAACTCCTCCGCTGTACACAGTTATATCTGCAAAACAGGACTTTAAAGTGGAGTGCGCCCTCCCTCAAGTGGCCAGGGTGTGCACAGTGTCCCTGTGAGGGGAAAAATAAAAATGGAACCAGTACACCCTGAATGGGGATAATGCAGCATCGGGGAACTTAAAAATATAAAAGGAGGGGGGGGCGTGGCCGGCTGTTCACAGGAGCAGATGTGTTTTGTCGGAGCTCCGCAAGTCTGTTCCTTTAAGGGACCTTTTCGAAGACTTTCCCGTGATGTTTTGGGGGATTCTGGTGCCTGTGTGGCTGGCCACCGGTTCTGAGCTGTCCGGGGGCCGTTTAGACCCCCCCCACGCCGGACGAGAGACAACCTTGGCTGCTGTTGCTGAGTGGCTGAAGGGTGACGCCGGCGGCCATCTTGACTACGTTACTGAGACTCCATTTCTTTTTGACGTGACCCCCCCCCCCAAACACACACAGACACCTCAGACGTCTTTCTGGGGAAGCTTTTTGTTTTCCTGATCTGTTTGTCCCCCACGGAGGACTTCACATTGATGTGCTGCTGCCAATGCTCGGAGAAGGTCCCTAGATAATGTTTACCCTTTCCTTTTACTCGCGCTTTCTGCTGAGTACTCGCTGTCTCCTATATTATTTTTTTTTTTTTTTTTTGTGTGTTGGGATAGCAGACTCATGGAGGCCTTGCAAGGCCTTCGCATCCTGAGTGCATTTTGTGTGTCTGTACAAAATTCAAAATAAAAGAATTAAAAAAACATATATATATATATAACTCTTTTTTTTCACATTTTGCATTGCATTAACTGCAGATTTGGTCCATGTGTTTGAGAGTGTAAATATTACATCACTTCCCAGGTCCTGCCATTAAAAAAAAAAAAAAAAAAAGCATAGATAAAATACCTGTTCGTAGCTTTGCCATTTTAAAAGCATCCTTTTAGTAAAAAGCATTGCACTTTATAGTCACAGGATCATTAAGTCAGACGGACAAGTATCTTCTACGATTGCCCGATTGTAAGAGGTACCCCAGGAACGCGTATCATCCACTTTATACTCAAACCTCTCTTTCTGCTGATGGGTTAAAAGACTAAACTAAAGTCTTTTCGTATGCGTCCTTGCTAAAGTCAGAACCAAAGAAATGATCACAGAAGTGGTAGTGGAAGGAACAATCTACCAACAGGTAAGTAATAGATTACTGGCTGACACCGAAGCATCTCCTACTAGCTCAGAAAACAGCCATTGTTCCTCCAGATCGCTGCCTGTTGTACCTCCTCGCTGTAATTGCGGGAGGCAGCTGTTAAAAGTGTACACGGAGGACAAAGTGGCGCGGCTTAGCGATTCAGAATAGCTGGCACACTCGCTGGATGACAAGGACATGAAAGAGGAGGGCACAGCACCCAGAGCTGCAGCCGCGGGCAGTGAAAGAGACAGATTGCTGTAATTCTGTCTGATTGATCCGAGATGCAACCTGCGATCGATAAACGGCCTATTTCGCTCAGAAGCACAAATGCCCATTTGTTAAAACTCTACACTTACACGTTTTTGTAACACCGCCTTTAAAGGGGCTGATGCACAACATTTTTTAAACTATACTCGTATTGGAAGCAACCGGGCACAGCAAAAGCACGATTACCTCACGCGGCGGCGGCGTAGCGCCACACAGACACAGCATGTTGACATATAAAATTCACCTCATGTAGAACCCAACATTGCAACCATATTTAATGAAAGGAAGGAAGGGGAGAGAAAAGGAAAAAGGCGGGGTGGGGGAAAAGGGGGCGGGGTAGGGAAAAAAGGAGGAGGGGTGGGAGAAAAAGGGGGAAGGGTAAGGGACAGAGGGGAAAGGAAGAGAAAAAGATGTAGAGGCCTGGCCCAGGCCAAAAGAGTGAGCGAAGGGGGTACAGACTTAGAAGAAGAAGAGAGAGAGAGAGGAAGAGAAGACAGGAGTAACTCATGGAGTTCCCAGATACCATCAACCCAGGATGCAATCAAGAATTACAGACCTGTGTCTGGCCACGGTCCCCATTTATTATAGGACGGTAAAGTATGGCGAACCAGAGCTGTCAGTTCGTCCATAACTTGCGTGTCCTTAACTTTTGCATAAACGTTCGGCATTCTGGGTGCATGTGGCAACCTCCACAATCGTTCTCCGAGCTGCGAGAGTAATTTTGGCGAACAGCTTATTTTCGGATGGGTGAAACCAGGGACCGTCTGGACAGCAGGAAAGCCCATGGGTCCATGGGAACAGATTTGAGGAACAAAGCGTCCACAGGTCCTGTATTTCTGCCCAAAACGAGGCAATACATGTCACCACATATGATAATAGGAGCCGCACACGTCACAAACGCCAGCAAACATCTGGCACATTCGGGTTCATGTGCGCCAACTGGGCTGGCGAGACATACCATCGCATAACCGTTTTGATCTCCTGCTCTTACAGGGAGGTGCATACAGAAACTGTACGGGTCATCTTCCACATGTCCAACCAATCCTCAGAGTCCAAGGTTTCACCAATATCCGCCTCCCAGGCGTGAATGTAGGACAGGTCTCTCCAGTCCAGCAGAGAAGTAAGCGCCTGGTACAGAGAGAAGATGAGGCAACGTGGGTATGTCCCATCCCTGCAATGGCGTTCAAAAAAAGAAACTTTGCCAAAGCAGCAGTCTTAACATGAGGGCGCGTGGCATATGATTTTAGTTGCAGGATATGTAAAAAGGAAAGACCCGCATCGGCAGGGGCCACAGTAAATGCGTCCACATTGAGCAATGTACCTTTGGGATATAGGTGGTACAACCTGCACACCGGCCTCTAGAAAGTGTCGCAGGGGGAAAACAGAGTCCAGTCTCAAAGTTCTAGTTTCCAAATATAGGTGTCATGGGGTAAGGAAAGGAGGCTAGGTCACGCCACGCCGCCAGCTTGTGCCATAATCAAAGTGAGTTCACAATTGCCGGACAGTCCGTGGACACCAGAGGACGGTGCTCCCTGCAGACCCACAGCCAGTGCTGCAATATATTGGGCCTCATTCCGAGCATTCTCCAAGTCAGCCCATCTGCGCGTGCCATCCAGGGAGTGCCACGCTATAATCTGTCACACAATCTGACAGTTTATCCGACCCACCCACGAGATCATATATTTATCCCAACACTCCAGCTCCCATTTGATGGTTGAGATGAGGCCAACATAGTTCGCTGAGTAAAGAGACGTGGGGCACGGTGTAAGGCAAATACCAAAATAGGCTATACCCATTTCTACCAACTGAATAGGGGTGGAAGCGGCGATCCGAAGCAGCTCACCGAGTCCGAGAGCCTGAGATTTCTCAACATTTATACCCAGATAGCATGGAGTATTTGTGAAGTCTATCCAGGACTCAGGGTAGGGAGACCAGGGGCTGCGTCAGAGATAAAAGAACAACACCTGTGTGCGCAGATAGTTTAAAGTGTATGTCCTCCACCAGAAATCCAGTAAAGTCCGGGTCATCTCTAATAGTCTGTAGAAGTGGTTCGAGAAAGAGAGCAAAAAGGGCCGGCGACAGGGAACACCCCATGGCTGGATGGAGTAGAGGTAACATCACTGCTCTATAACCGTGGAGACCCAGGTTTAAATCCCAGTCAGAGCACCTTTACAGTAAGTGTCCTTGGGCAAGACAGCTAACGGTACATACTTGCCTACCACACAATATCGGCTGTGGAGTCCAGGGGTAACATCTCTGCTCTTCTATCATGGGGAAGCAAGTCAAATCCTGTTTACCACATCCCTCCAACACAGCTGTGGAAGCAAGCCTCGACTTTACGATATTCGGGTTCAACCTAACCACCAGGTCACTAATCTACAATCATGGAAAGCTGACTTGATCCCACTCAGAAGAAGCCACCAGTGAGTGTCCTTTGGCAAGACACCTAATGATATGGATGCACCTACCTCACAAAATACTTTTACTTCTCATAGATTGTAAATTCCCTTGGGAACCGGGACCCCCTGAAACTGGTCATCATCCATGTGTGGTATTCTACACCTTGTACACAGATCTTGTAAAGCGCTGTGGAATATGTGGTGCTATATAAATAAAGGAGAATAATAATACATGGACCTGGAGATGCATTTGGGAGGTACGGGCTTGATGTTTTAGGTGGTTTCCCAGCCCTCTATGTTAAATTCGCCCGGTACCTACAATTTTAGGCCCAGGGTGTTTGTCTTTTCTGTGCCTCATCCCCCTGATGTATTGGTTATATTAGTATTCCTTTATATGGTTATTGTAGTGTCATGTTGTATACACTGTGCCATTTTCCCTATGTGTAATCTATGCAAACGATTGCCATTTCCCCTGCTTCCATCCCAACCCACAGAACCTGGCTTAAACCAGATCTCCCTGACCCGTTCTCATGCAGAGTTGTGTGTGTGTGTGTGTGTGTGTGTGTGTGTGTGTGTTTGTTTTTGGGAGGCTCTTCAGTATGCAAACGCTAGTGTGTCTTACCATTGTATTCTGTACATTCCCAGTTTTGTTTTCTATAAATACTTGATATATGATCCAGACACGGTAGGTTGATATGCGTATTGTAAACTACCAAGGATGTAATTAAACAGACCACATTGTCAAAGTAGCAGGGGGTAACCCAAAATCACAAGGATTCCAAAAACAATCGTGGTCACTAAATATCACTGTTGGGAATAAAATTTTACTTTTATTGTACTGCATATAAAACAATTTCTAAAAGGCCACCCTCTGGTGGTAACAAATTCACACAAAAAGCATAAATCGCAGGTAGGTATTGGTTCAAAATATTGCCTTAATATTCAATTTTTCTGACAATAAACTTCCCCTATTTTTGTTCTCAATTTCTTCAAAAGTAAGAAGACCTTCGGGATACTGACAGCAAGAAGGAACCTTTATGTACAGTTGTGTTCAAAATTATTCAACCCCCACTGAAATTGAGTGTTTTGGCCAGTTTGACATTGATTTTGATCATTCAGTCATCTTGCTTACAATTAAATCAAAGAGGCACGTGTAGGTCAGACAAATATAACATAACATTTATAATGAAATAACCACAAATGTCTTTTCTGTGCTCACATCATTATCAGTTTTATTCAACCCCCAAGTGACATTCAATCTTAGTACAACATCCTTTTACAGTTATAACAGCTTTTAAACGTGAAGCATAGCTTGACACAAGTGTCTTGCAGCGATCTACGGGTATCTTCGCCCATTCGTCATGGGCAAAAGCCTCCAGTTCAGTCACATTCTTAGGCTTGCGCACTGCAACTGCTTTCTTTAAGTCCCACCAGAGGTTCTCAATCGGATTTAAGTCAGGTGACTGCGATGGCCACTCCAAAATGTTCCAGCCTTTAATCTGCAACCATGCTCTAGTGGACTTGGAGGTATGCTTGGGATCATTGTCCTGTTGAAAGGTCCAACGTCTCCCAAGCCTCAGGTTTGTGACCGACTGCATCACATTGTCATCCAATATCTCCTGGTACTGAAGAGAATTCATGGTACCTTGCACACGCTGAAGCTTCCCTGTACCTGCAGAAGCAAAACAGCCCCAAAGCATGATTGACCCCCGCCATGCTTCACAGTAGGCAAGGTGTTCTTTTCTTCATAGGCCTTGTTCTTCCTCCTCCAAACATAGCGTTGATCCATGGGCCCAAACAGTTCTAATTTTGTTTCATCAGTCCACAGAACACTATCCCAAAACTTCTGTGGTTTGTCCACATGACTTTTGGCATACTGCAGTCGACTCTGCTTATTCTTTGGAGACAGCAAGGGGGTGCACCTGGGAGTTCTGGCATGGAGGCCTTCATTATGCAGTGTGCGCCGTATTGTCTGAGCTGAAACTTCAGTACCCACATCTGACAAATCTTTTCTCAGTTCCTCAGCAGTCACACGGGGACTTTTCTCCACTCTACGCTTCAGGTAGCGCACAGCAGTCAAAGTCAACATCATCTTTCTGCCACGACCAGGTAGCGTTTCAACAGTGCCCTTTGCCTTGAATTTGCGAATGATGCTTCCTATGGTCTCTCTTGGTAGGTTTAACATCTTTGCAATCTTCTTATAGCCATTGCCCTTCCTGTGAAGAGTAATCACCTCTTCTCTTGTCTTCCTGGACCATTCTCTTGACTTCACCATGTTTGTAACCACACCAGTAAATGTCTAGAAGGAGCTGAGTATCACAGTCATTTTAAAGCTGCCTAATTGGTGCTCATTATGCTTTATTGCTGCTCCGTGACATCCACAGGTGTTTTCAATACCTGATTGAAAACACTTGAATGAACCTCTGTTCTTCAGAGTGGTAGTTTTAAGGGGTTGAATAATTGGGTCAATGAAGAATTCACAAAAGAAACATTTACTACTGTATTACAAAACCAATTGATGTCATTTTAGTTGCATATGGTTCTTTAAAAAGTCCTTGTAGGATTTCATTCTGAATACAATTACAAATGTACACTAAATTCCCTAAAACCCTTTACAGCATTGGGGGTTGAATCATTTTGAACACAACTGTACATGGTAACCCATCCTGTGCACCAATCCCCCCATGACAGCTGGTCTTAGTCTAGCACCCAAAACTTGTTAGCGGACGATGCACAGTGCAGGAATTAGTGATTATCGGAATCAGTCTAACAATCCATTTTGGGGGAAAAAATAAGCAGATCAAATGGAACAATTCTAAAAAAAGTTGCCCAGTAATATTCTTAATGTAATACACAGAAAAAGTGAACAGTTGCACATGTATAAAAAATTTACTAATATAGAAATATCTTTCTTTAGGCTTGCCCAGGGATGTGTCCAGCCTACCTCTGCACCGTTTTTCCCGGTTCAGAGGCTACGGATCACTCATTCATTTGACAAATGATTTCGCTACTATTTATTGATCCCCCGCTTACACCACAATAGGGAATCAGAGAAAGGATTACGGGCAAGTCACAGTGGGTCACTACATGGTTATTAAGCTCTTCCCAGGCTGTGGGCCTAGGGGTGGACACACATGCACCCATGGACAAAAGTTCTATTCGTTATCGAGATATACAGTGATGCCCTTATACGTAATTTGTCTAAAAAGAATAAAAACAAGGACTTGATTCGAACAGAATCTGAGCATTAGAAATGATTCACTTATTTTGTATCTACAAGGAGTTAATTGTATTAGTTTAGCAGCCCTCATTAAACTGTAGACTTGGCCTTCTGCTCCTTATCGTCCATGTTCACAGGAGTGGATGGGATTTTCTGCTGTTCTTTAAAAGAAGACTTGTTATCCAGACGTTCCACGATACATGCATAGTCTCGTTGTCCTCTAACTGATCACTCCCTGACAGTTGTCCTCCGACAGCCCCTAGCTGCATAGGTTCATCTTCAGCCAAGGGAGTTGCCAATAAAGTGAGTTGAAGCAGAGGGGTCAGCCAACGGATGGAATGTGGTGGTAGGTTTGTTCTTCTTGACTGTGTGGTTAATCTGAAGACCCTTGTGTTTGAGCTTCCAGAGATGTAGACTCGCCAATCCTTTTAACACTTCAGATGAGCTATGGTGAAATGGACTCAACAAGGCAGATTCTTCCAGTGATTTACTCCATGTTTTATTTCAGGGCAAACAACAAGGCAGCATTTGAGGAAATTCTATCGGGATCATCATACAACATATTAAGTGTTTGTTCCACCTAAACACAGTTTACAGTATAGCACTACGCCTAATATTTACTCTAAATCACCAAAAGCGTGTTTTCCTACACCAGTTCATATACACCCAGAAATGGATTTCACTGGGTTCAATTAAAAATCTAAGAAAAGAAGGAATGCCAGGCCAATGCTCTCAGTAGATCCTGAAGCAACACCTATCCTCCTAGTAGAACCGAACAAACCTGGCACACAACAACACCTCTACATCATCCAGATGAGCTGGCTTCATCACGCTTGGCCCAGATCTTATCTGTAAGCCAATTGGAGGCTGGTTGACTTGATCTTCCTGAGCTGTAGGTTTAATGATTTTTTGTAGAAGGTCTCCAGTTTTCCATGATTTTGTGTCTTTCTTCCAATTGCTTGCTCTAGCAGGTCCCTCTTAATTTCCTTTCACCCAATTATAGCTCGTCTTATTTTGTTTTAATCACAAACTGACATTGTTTCTCGCTTTTGTATTATTCCAAAGTGTTATTTTATGTCCTTATACATTAAGAATAAAAAAAAAAAAGAACCTGCTGCAACAACTACACTTCTGAATTCATATAAAGGCCTTTGAGGTTTATCTTTGAAGATGTGAGCTTACTTACTAGACACGTGCATTCGTTTTACGATTTCGTCTGAATTTTGGAATAATTTAGTTTTCGTATGACTCAAGAGATACGAAACTGCTCGGTCCAAAAAAAGAAAGAAACTAAAAGGAAAATGCACTACATTTTAGTTTCAGTTCTTTTTGTAATATTAGATTGATGAGTGAAGGAGACCAGCAATGAGGAGCGCAACATCGCAAAGCTACAAAAAAAGTTTGTATGTGTAATCCTTCCCGACCCCTACCCGAAAATCTGACCGTGATAGAGCTCCAGAATACTCACTCGCAGCGCAGACAGGCAGCACAGGAGGGGAAACCTTTACTTAACCCTTGCATGTCTATGAGACAGATGAGTTGATAAAAACAGCTGGAGAGGGAAAACATTCAAGTAAATCACACTAAAAGCTAATGACAGAGTATAACAGGGAGGGCTGGAGAGTAAAAACCCCTTTATAACAAGCAGCGCTGGGAGAAGAGAGGGACTTTATAAAACGTGTGTTATCTCCCCTTCCGCTCTGCACAATAGGGGCTTAGGTCTGATACATTTTATATTATCCAGGATCACAATCCCTCTATTCTCATCTATAATACACATTTTATATAAAGTCCCTCTCCTCTCCCAGCGCTGCTTGCCTGACACATTGTGCTGAGAGTGAGCGATACTGTAACAAGCAGCCGATCTCAGTCCTCTGAGGAGCCACCACTACAATATTAATTGTAACCGCTGGTTTTCAGATGAATGAAATTCGTTTTCATACTAAAGAACTGAAAACAAATTTCTTTAGCAACAAAATAAATTGCGTTTTAGGACGAAACCATTTGTTCAAAATGAAATTTTGTGCTGTGCACCTGTCTATTACTTACCATATTGAACGGCCAGAAGTTGGACTTAACTTCTGGAGCAGTTGACTTTGCATCTTGTACACAAGTACAGCCTAGTCAGTTTGTGCTACCATAATGTTCACAAGACCATATATATTTTTAATAAATTGCATAAAAGCAGAAAACAAAAATCAAAACAAGTTTCATACCTCAACCTCCAACCAAGATCAATTATTCAAAAAACCTACCATCTTGTGACTTCTGTCCCAAAAAGGATACAAGTTTTGGTAAAGTGGGATAATGGATTTAAGTGCTCTGCTGGCGTTGATGGCTGTTGCACGAACGAGACCTGGAAGAATTTGGCCATTCACTATGGCTCCATCAAATAGAGGTCCAAAAAAAGGAACCTGACCATAAAAAAAAACCCACATATTAGATATTTACCATATATTTTATTCATTGGTTAATGCGTCCAAATAAAATCTGCGTTTGAACTACACAATTCACGATACTCTGCAGTAAAGTACAGAATTCTAAAAAAACAGTATTACTCAATTTAACTCACATATGTGTGAAAGGCAAGAGCGAATTTGCAATAAAATAGTTGTGTAAAGACCCACATAAGCGAAGGAGATTGCCATGTCCCATGATATATTGTGTTACATTTCAGAATTGCATGATTGTAGTGTTAATTTCGCCGACTAATAATTTTCGGCAAAGACTTACAGGTCTATTCTCTAAAATCTGAAACTCAGGAGAATGACTGGAGAAGAGAAAATTCTAGGTCAAAATAGCCAAACCTGAAAAATTCTCCCAATTACCCCACTTTCCAAATCGGCTATTTGGTCTAGATTGTTAGCTTCTGCTAATTGTCCGGAGTTTCACCTTTTAGTGAATAGACCTGCAAGTCTTTGACGGAGTCATCGTGGAGGGAGACTGGAGACTCCTCTGCTCCCGATGGGCAGAAAGAGGGGATAGAGCAGCTGTCCTTGCTGCGGGATGAGAGGCGAATAATTTTTGGGGGGGGGGGATGTGTAGCTGGTGATAACGGATTCCACAGAAGCAGCACCAGGCTAGGGTCAGACGAACGCATTTTTCGCGTCGTCCGTGGAAAAGTGCGGTCGAACGAACGGACGTATTTTTTCACGAAATACGCTTTGGCGGTCATACGATGCGCATTTTCGTCCGTGATTTTGTACGGATCATCAATAAAACACTTTTTGTGTCTGGACGTTATGTTATCCGGTCATTAGCAGCGTCTGACGTCTCCCAATCACGCAAACACGCCGCTATGCGGACGCAGCGCACTCTGTACGTCAGTAGTAGCGGTTTGACGTTCTCAAAAAACTGCGTTCGTTTGCCACTTGCGTTGCACGGACGAACATTCGTGCGGCCGTTCGTCGTGTGTTCCCCGGCATTGGATGTCATTTGCTGCTAGCACGGCCGTGATTTCGTGCGGCTAAATGCACGTGAAAAATGCGTTCGTCTGACCCTAGCCTTAGTTAGCACCAGCTCCATGCGGTGGTTAACCTTAAAGTTAGCCGCAGCGGGACGTAATTAACATTAGGACTTTGTAATCCCAATGCTAATTAACTCTTTGCACTCCCCGTGTTAAGCATAGGGAGCGCAAATTACAGTAAACTCGCACTGAAAAGCGCAAGATACCAAACGCTAATGGGTTTTTTAACCTATTAACGTTCGAGATGTACTATGGTCGGCCTGCTCTAGGGCTACTTAACACTAACGTTGGCGCTCAGCTGTGTGAGCGCCAACGTTAAGTATGTAATTGGGCCCTATTTGTTCTACTCACGCTCTCAATTCCTAATGCATTGATTTCTAGATATTGGAATGTAAAGAAATAAAAAAAAAAAAACACTGAGTTGTGTTGGGTTATATTGACCCGGCACACTCTATTTGGCGGATTGAAAACCCTATTGAGGACCTGTTGCTATTTGATGGACCATTTTTCACCCCTGATGTCTTCTGTTTCTCCTTAGAGTAGCTTATCAATATGAAACCAAATTGGGATATTGATAATGCAAGATAAAAATAGAACACATGAGATCTTATTGGGGTATTAACCTATCAAAGTCAACTACTTCATTCACCCTATTCATAGAATATATTATTTACAAATTAACCTTCCTGGTGGTCTATTTACGCTGAAATGTCTTGTCTAAAAGCGGCAAAAAAAAAAAAATATATATATATACCCCCCCCCCCTCCAGCGGCATCCTGAGTTTGGCTCGGGGTTAAATTCCTATGTTGGAGGCGGTAACCCCGAGCAACACTCTGGAGTGCCGCTGGATATATCACCTCTCCCTGCGCACCATCGATGTCCCTGCAGTCTCCGGCGATCGCGACCTCATTACTTCCTGGTTTCCTCCTCGCGAGAAGGAAACCAGGAAGTAAAACGCCGCGATCGCCGGAGGAGACTGCAGAGATCAGTGAGGGAGCGCACGGAGAGGTGATGTATACAGCCCGAGTGTGTCTCGGGGTTACCGCTCTCAGCAGTGAAATTTAACACAGAAACACACTCGGGAACACCGCCAGGGAGGTTAAACATTCTTACTATACTTTATATAATATTATTGCAGCATTTTGTTCCCACCTTCAGCCAAGAGAAAAATGTGCTGTAACCATAGGCGACTCTACAGGGGGGCAAGGGGGGGCAATTGCCCCCCCTAGGTTATTCCTTGCCCCCCCATGTGCCCCCCCACCAAAAAATCATCATCCAGCTTCCCACACGTCTTCGGACCAAACGTATCTCCGTAGCTATGCATCGTATATGGCTGAACGAGGTGTCATTTGAAAGGGCAGATTCTGGCCTTTCCAATGATACCCCACATGACCATATTCAGTGTGATGTAAAAGTCATAAAACATCAAATAAAAACGTGCACTTAAACGTAAACATTTTCACAGGGTTGAAATGGCTCAGCAGTGAAATGGTTAATGTTCAGACTATACATTACATTGTTTATTACATTAGTTTATGCCTTGGTTTAGTTGTATATTAAGGGTTAATGGGCAGGCTTCATCCCTAACAGTATACATTTTTTTTTTCCTTGATTAATGGCATTTTAGGGGTTAATGGGTTGGCTACATGCCTCAGTGTATTCATTTCATGTTTTCCCTTGATTAATGGCATTTTAGGGGTTAAGGGGTAGCTAAATGCCACATTGTTTATTATTTTTATTGCATTTCTCTGGGTTTATGACATTTTAGGGGTTATTATGGAAGTTAGAATCTAAAGGGTCTAATGGTCTTTAGATCCTCTGCTTTCCGTCACATTTCGGGGAATTTATTTTGCAGAAAATAAGGTGAATTCCCTATTTAGCGAATGGTCACTGTAATTTACTAAATGTGGAGTCGCTGAAGCAGTTATCAGACATTCAGCGGAAACTGCCGAATTGCTGCAAATAAAATATTGAATTTAAGTATCAGGTTAGTACAATAAAAAAGGCATCATTGCATCACATTACTCTGGGGTTTTGGAATCTTATTTATATATATACTTATTTAGGGCACTATTACCTGGTGTGAGTTAACCCTTGCGTTGGCGTGATTTTGCGTTAGAGCCAGGTTAATTCAGTCTAGCGCCTGACCAACAGATCGTTTGCCTCCCGCTACAAATGGGAAAAATCACTTAGCGCGTCGCTATTAGCGATCTGTACCGCGAGCTTACTGTACTTTTCGCCTCCTATAATTAACACGGGGAGTGCTAGATATCTTTACAGATCACTTGGTGCCAGCACTAAATTTTTTGAGGTGCACTAATTACAACATTTTACCTACTGCTCAGCCCTGGTGCTAACTCCAAAAAAACAGAAAACAGGTCCTCGTCCAAAATTAATAGGCAATTGAAAGGAATGCAGCACAGATGTTCTCTTGACCCCATACACCATAGTAATGGATATGGTCAGCAATGTCGCTGCTGTTGCAGTCGGCTCTATTATAGATGTATCCTTTATCCACATATATCCTAATTCTAATATATTGCCTAATTTTAAACATTTTATGCTGGGGGCTATTCATAGTATGTAAGCAGTTGATTATTAGGGTGACTGTGTGGACCATGTTTAAAGGAACACATGGATAAGTCTTGCCCTGAAACATGTATTGTTTATATGCTGTAGCAGGGAAATTTTTGTCGCTCACCTGGCCTTCCTTTTGGATCTATTAAATGCAGTGTAATGATTCTACATGCTGCTGGGAGGCATTTATCATGCAATGCCCACCAGCCTTACTATATGTGTGCATCAAAACATGGATGATACGGCCACCGTGGAGGATTTTAATAATGCAGGGGTGTGAGGTTATTCACTGGATGTGTTCATATTCAAGCTTGTGAGGGCGGGGGATAGGTATGGAAAAGAAAAACAGTTCTATCCTGTACACAACCGCATTAGCGCTGGGTCTCAACCCGGGTCTTAGAGTTTCCCTAGCGTGCGCCAAACGACCTTGTTCATGGACTACCGCGGACAAGGTGATCTGTTAGTAGGTCGTCAGGCACTAACAGGGTTATTCAGAAAGCAGTGAAAAGCAGGAGAATGACTGGAGAATGGAAAATTCTAGGTCAAAATAGCCGATTCTTTGACCAAGAATTTTCCATTCTCCAGTCATTCTCCTGCTTTTCACCTCTCTCTGAATAACCCTGTAAGTTTTAGCAACTCGCGCTAAATGTTTCCTTTAGTGATGGTGTTTTAGCTCACACCAGGTGATAGGGCCCTTACTTTTATTCAGTGGTATGATTTAGTGGTGAAAATTATTAGTGCCCCCCCAGTTTTGACTGCGGTATCTTCTGTGCCCCCCCTAAATATTGTTCCTAGAGTCGCCACTGGCTGTAACACTGGCTGTTTGAGTGAGCTTGGTCTGGAAGGGAGGGTAATAATTAGTGGTGACAGATGAGGATTCCCATGGGAAAATTATGGATCATTTTTGTTTGATTGTTTTGAAAAGAGCTTCTGGTGGTGGTTTAGGGAGTAGAAGAAGAAGAAAAAATGTATGTGGGGGCAAGGAGGTAAATTCATTTTATATATTGTTTAAGACCACTTGCACCCACATTGGATGCTTCATTTGTTTAGTATTGGCAGATCACATTTTCAAAGTATTCATTTATATTAGACTTGTGCACAGCGGTTTTTTTCGTTTCGGAATCTTTCGTCCCGTTTGTTGTTTCGGGTGATTTCAGGTAATTTTAAAACAGTTTTTTTTGCATTTCGGATCGTTCAGTATTTCACCTCGATTCGTAATTTCAGACGGATTCGAAATATCGGATTGTCCAATATAGGTTTCGGATCACTTCGCTTTTCGAATCCGATAGATTCGAATCCGATCCAATTCATTTATCGGTTCCGTTCTGATTCATTTATCGGATCCGATCTGTTGCATTATCATTATTGAAATGCTGTTAGCAAAAAAAAAAAAAAAAAAAAAATACTGAACGAAAACTTTAAAAAATAGAAAAAAAGGAAGACTAAAAATTTCACCCAAAAAATTGCCCAAAAAAATCCTAAAAAATAAACAAAATGGCTTATTGCTGCATATCAAAAAAATAAGCGGTTTAAGTATTTAATAAAAAGCAAATATATTTTGGGGGGGGAAAAAGCCTCACTTCTTTAAAAAAAGTTAGGAAACCTAAAATTTCAAAATAAATCCCGAAAAATGCCAAACAAATACTAATTTTTTTTTAAGTGCTGAAAGTGAAAAAAATATACGGTTTAAGAAATATTTAATAAAAATGGGGACTTTTTAACATTAAAACCTATAGGTGAATCCTATAAGTTGCAATGTTAAAAAAAAACCAGTTTTTATTACTTTGAAATCGTTTTGCTCCACTTTTTGTTTTGCTTTGTGTCATTTTCATGCCATTTTTTAAAATTTATTTTGTAACATTTAGTTCCATTTGAAATAGTTTCGGATCATTTTTGAATCCACTTCGAATCGTAATATCGGACGGCCGATATTACCTTTTTCAGAAACAAAAAAATAACGAAAATACAAATCTTGGACGAAAACTAAATTTTGACAATACGAAAAGCACCTCTAATTTATATTCATTTTTGAGCCTTACAAACGAATCTGTAATCCCATTATGAAAAAAAAAAAAAAAAAAAAAAGCGTGTATCCCAAACTGCAAGTCTATGCCGAGTCAACCCTCCAGATCAGATTGGGGTCACCCAACACACTATTACATTCCTTTCTCTCCCTTTCAAATTTAAATACGAGATCATTGCTTTATATTGTACTTTAATAACAAACCCTACACGAAAATCAAGAGCGAAAAAGGATCTTACTTCTGGCTTCTTCATAATTTGGATACTAAACATGTGATTCTTCATGGGGTAAATAACCAGGAGGACATCCCCAAACTCCGTAGGAATAATACCCCGACGGTACTCCCGGCTGTGCTCTGACCAGACAATATGGACCTCGTCATTACCCAGATGGCGCAGCTTTACAAAGAGAGAGAGAAGAAACAATCAGGATTTCATTATTTTAATAAAAAATCCACAATAATTTAATAATTCCAATGGAAAGAAGCCAAAGGTGAGAACAGCACCAACAGTTAAGATATAAAAAAACAAAAATGGAAGATGTTCCAAAGTCTATAACATTTATTTAACAATATTCATTGATACTGTACTTAATGCACTTAGCTGTGCACAGTTTGCCATAGTGCCTTAAATTTGCAAAATATATATATTTTTTAAATTAAAAAAGAAAACAAAAATTTTCCCCCAGATCAGCAGCAACAGAAAAAAAAAAAAAAAAAATGAGAAACAACATGAACCAGGAATACTTTGTAACTGAAAATTTACTGGGCATCTGAGTAAAGCAAGGGGATAAAGGAGATCTCTGCCCTTGATTATTAAACCATTGGATGGATTAACAGATATACTGCAGCCACTTGTTGTACACGTAGATCTCTCAGTATCCACACATTTTAAAATCTAAAACACTTGATTAAATACGTGTGGCAATCTAGCTTTCTGGTGAACATCCTTTGCTTTCAGATATGGCATAATTGACTTATTCTACAGACATCATGGACTAAGGCTAGGGTCAGACGAAAGCATTTTTCTCCCGCGAATGTGAAAAAGTGCGTCCGAACGCATTGACGTATTTTTTCACGGAATGCGCAAAAACGGTCAGACGACGCGCATTTTCGGGCGTGATTTTGTACGGATCATCAATAAAACTCTTTTTGCGTCTGGACGTTATGTAGGCTGGACATTAGCAGCGTCTGACGTCTCCTAATCACGCAAACACGCCGCTATGCCGCAGCTGCGCGCTCAGTACGTCAGTACTAGCGGTTCTGCGTTCTCAAAAAAATGCATTCAAATTCCACTTGCGTTGCACGGCCGGACTTTTGTGCGGCCGTACATCGTATATTGGCCGTCATTGCCGTCATCTGCTGCTAGTGCGGCCGTAATTATGTGCGCCAGAACGCACGTTAAAAGTGCGCTGGTCTGACCCCAGCCTAAAAGGAAGAATATCAAACTCAACAGTGTCAGGATGTCTCACCAGAAGAACAAAAGCATTTCATGGGGATCCACAATCTTTCGGTTTCCAGTTAAACAGAATAATACAAAAACATGTGGCTATTATGTTGTAACATAGGTAATAACTAGAGATCTGTAGAGCTATAAAGGCAGTGCAATTTACAACAGTGATCAGCGCAAAGATAATAAAAATGGGCATCACAGGCCCGTTGCCTCGGTGTCCTCTTAGACTCTGATCTTAGACGAAGAAAAACGACTTCTTACTATGGGGATATGTTTAAGATATGGTGAATGGAACAAAGGTACGGGGCATCACTAATCTAAAGCAGAGGATCACGGATGCCACCATTGATGAGGGGATGCTACAGCGAACATGGCAAGAAATCCAGTACCATCTTGATGTGCTTCGTGCAACTAATGGCGCCCATATAGAGGTGTATTAAATGAGGCAAAAAAAACTTAAATATATACGTCTCATTTTGTAATAATTTTAACTTGTCTTTTCATTTGCCTTTGGAATAAATTTTTGAAATTGTAAAGAGACTTTAAGGACACCCTGTATATCTCACATCAGTACTTATTGGACTTGGAGCTCCAAAATAGCAATTTACCCAGTGCTTCCGTCCACCAAGACACTGAATACAGCTTGACTAGCACTCCAGTGCTTCCAGTTCTTAAAATAAACAGGCCATGTCCAGAAGAATGTGACTATTCAGGCCAGCATCAGACGAGCGCACTATGTGCGTCGGTATTGACGTGCTTACCGGCGTCCGTCACAGTGTTTTGACGCTGCAACGGGGCCAGTCAAACGCTTATACGGTCACCAAATTTGCCCGCAACAAGCATCCGTTATCCAATTCAATCCAGCAAAGCGCTAGGACGGACGGTGACGAAGCTGCAAAGCGCAATTCTCCATAGGAGGAGCGAGCCTTTCAGTGTGAGTGCACTAACTGCGCTCAGCGAGGTGGCCAGATGGGCGTAGAGTGAAAAGAATGTCCACTCTCACGGACGTTCCTTCCATTCCCCAAAGACGCTCGTCTGACACTAGCCTTAACTGGAACATTGACCTCAACAGACTTTACGTGTTTATGTAACAAACCAAGAAGAGAGCACTCCAGTTAACACATTCAAAGACTTCAACAGACACATTGGCGTTGTTGACAGGCTTAAGAAATTTATGGCCATATATTGTGAACCAAAATTCCATCATTTTCAACAGAGTATATATATATATACACATATAAAAATAATCACCTAATATATTTGTATTTAAACTGATTTTCAGTTTCCTGCTGCAACATCTGCCAACATTAAAACAGGTTAGACAATATTTATTTCCTTGAAACGATGCCCTTGAGACATCAATTCCACGTGCCCGGCCGGCATGCCATCATTCTCTCGCTTTGGCCTGCGTGCTGCGCTTTACCCTGTCAGCCCTCATACTAAGTGAAAAGATGAGAAATGTGAAATAAATGTAATCTGGTGGTTGGACGTCGTTTCATTGCAATAAAGCTCTATTCTCGGATATATCGGTGTTAAGTCGCGCCGTGCGCCTCTTGAAACTCCACCTGTCAAAGTGGAACATGACACTTAGCAGAAGATCTAAAGAATCGAATATAAAGGAGGGAGCCGATGGAAGTGGTGGAGCCGAGTTTACACGACAAACACACACGATTTTGTTTATTAATCCAGGCTTGCTGGAAAAAAACCCTCAAATGTATACAAGAAGAATCCAAAAATAAATTGCTTCTGAGGTAGACAAGAATTTACAACGTATTCCACTTTGTGTAAACTCCCAACAGTGTATCAAGACTTAAGCTGTGGCTCTCCCCAATGCAATCAATTAGACTTTATTCAAACCTTTGTTAAAGGAACGCACTAATCAAAAATCCCCCCCGTTTTTTTACATTAAACTATACCTATTCCCTCAATAAATAGGTAGGGATTTTTTTTAATTTTTTTTAACTGTAATACTTACCCTAAAATCCACTTGTTTCCAACGCCGTCCTTCTAAATCTTTCACTTGGCTAATGGTTTACGTGAGAAGCGCGCATGCGCGCCTCTCACGTAAGCCAGTCAAACAGCAGGCTTCCTCCCTGCTCCATCTTCTTGGATTAGTGTTGCGTGCAAGAGGATGCGCGCAACACTAATCCTCAGCCGCTGCCGCGGCGAGTTGGAGACGTCATCTCGCTGAAAGCGCGATGACGTCTCCTACTCGGCAATAGTCGGCAGAAGCGGGAAATATGAATCCCGCTCTGCTGACTGACAGCTGGAAGAGCGGAGTAAAGTCCTCCGCATCTCTCAGCTGTTTCAGCCGATCGGCTGAGCGGAGGGAGGGGGGACAGACAAGGGCATACTCAGGGCATCATGACCACCTAAAAAAGCTTAGGTGGTCATGTTGCCTAGAGTATCCCTTTAAAACTCCTGGAAGATGTCAAAAGGAATTTTTTCCCCCATTTCTTAGAGTTATTATTATACGGTTTGTGTACCCCAAATATATTCTTCTACTATTGACCTTTGGGCAGTTGTGCAGGAAAAAAAAGGAACTCAAGAACTCAATGGATCAAGGCCAAACACCGTCATTGGCACTATCAGCTGGTGTGGGCTACCCCTAGCTTTAGCCTGTTTTCACATTGGCGCCAGGTAAATTCACTCTAGCGCCGGACCAACAGATCGTTTGCCTCCTGCCACAAACAGCGAAAACCACTCAGCGCGCGGTAATTAATGATTCGTATTGCGAGCTTCCTGTACTTACCGCATCCTACACTTAACACGGGCAGCGCTACAGAGCACTTTCACTATTTTTTATTATTTTTTTTTTAGTATTTAAAGGTTTTTTTATTTTGCAAGCGAAAAGATCACATACAATCTGGTAAAGCAGGCCTCGCAAGGCCAAATAGGCATCAAATACACAAAGCTGTAAAAAAGAAGAACATCCCAGAACTGCTAGATATCGGCAAAATCATCCCCAATTGGGGGGGGGGGGGTTTCATCCAAAAATAGAAATGGGAAAATAAAAAATGACCTCGCAGGGCCAAAACGTGTCATCAAATAGGCACTGCAAAAAAGAATGGGGGAGGGAAGAAAAAATATGCGGGGGGGGGGGTGAGGAAAAAATGGCAAAGGCCATATCGGCGCCGCCCCTGGCCCATACCCAGCCTGCCGAAAACAGACCGCGGGAGAGGCCATGGGGGGGGGGGGGTATCTGGCACCAGGCCCGGGCACCCAGGGCAAAGCTGTGCTCCAGGCCACGCATAAGCTCCTGGGACTACCCGGTGTAGCCAAAGGAAATAAAATAAAAGGGGGTACAGAAGCAGGGGGGAAAACATCATAGCACTGCTAGCATCTAAAATAAACAACGACAACATAAAGTCCTCAGAAAGAGTCCGCAGCGGAAACACTTTCGCTATTCTAACCAACAGATCATTTGGTCCCGGCACTAATCGCAAAAATTTACCCACTGCTCAACCCTGGTGTTAACTGATGGAAAAGGAAGAAAAAAAGGGAAAAAAACATTGAAAGTCTTTGCCCAAAATTAACAGGCAATTGAAAGGAATGCAGCGCAGGTGTTTCTTGGCTCGCTGGATGTAGTTTACGCGTAAAAGATGCATTGTATGGCTAAACCGGCGTGCTTCGGGGAAACGCGAGTACATGGAACAGCCTTCCAGTTGAAGTGGTAGAGGCCAAAACAGTGATTGAATTTAAGCAGGCACGGGATAGGCATAAGGCTATCCTAAACAAAGATAAATCCAGGTAAAGTATCCATGTAATTGGGCAGACTAGATGGGCCGAAAGGTTCTTATCTGCTGACATTTTTCTATGTTTCTATGCATCGTATAGGAAAACTTGCCGTGTGCGAAGCCCATAGGATTCAGCTACCTTTCGTTAGGGAAGCAGCTTTGCTTAGGTCCTTGTTAGGATCGCCTGAGCAAGGCGCCATAAATCTTCAGAAGAGGAACCTTGCGGGAAAAAGGCCTTTTAACCCTTTCACTGCTGAGGACATGTGGGGAACGTCCTTATTGACTCCTAAGGAAAGATAGGGGTTTGTTTGAACCCCGATATCTCCCGACTGTTTTCAGCTAGCAGGGTCATGTTTGATATCATTAGAAAGGCCAGAGCATGGCCTTTCCAATGATACCAAACATGATCATATTTAAAGTAAAGAAAAAAAATAATAACAATAAAAAAGAAAAGAAAAATGTGTTTTTTTTTTTAAAACGTGAAATGGCTCAGCAGTGAAGGGGTTAAGCGAACTGGAATTACATTATTCAAAGGCCGCCTGTCACCCGCCGGGCAGAAGCTGTGGCTAAAAGAGTGAACTTAATGGGGGAGTTCTTCTCAGAGCTCGGATCCCCGTTACATGGGACTAAAAAAAACAGCAAGGTCATCAAAATCAAACTTCAGTTTCTGAATACATTAACAAGACGCTTCACTCTTTTTTTATTTACTGGTTATTTTAAGAAATCTGCCGCGAAGTCTGCAACTCCTAAAATTCTTGCTAAGCCAAGTTTCTATGGTATTTTATTATTAAAATGCAGGTTTAGCTACTTCTTAGTTCGATGAAGACCAACGGCAGTAGTTGAGACGTACAGCCTCCAAACTTATGACATTTATCTCTTCGTGCGTTTTCTAAAGAGCACACTAAAGAAAGCGTTACAGCCTGGAGAGCCCTTTAACGCTTTGTGTTATTTTTTCATTTCGTTTCGGCATTGTTTCCCTGAACAGAACAGTTCCTGGAATAATACAGGCTTATTGGATACAATTTATCTGTGCCGAGCCGCAAAGCCTATATTAACACGTTGACGACAGCTAGTGAAAATAAATGGCGCGCTGGTCAGTTTGTTGGAAGGATAAGGACACAGCGGTCAGCATAATGTGATGATCGAAGTAAAAGGATTCCGTAATGGCAAGAACATATTTAAAAAGAGTTTGAGAAGAAGATATGGGAAAGAAAAAATAATCATATACTGTACACACACACACCATTTAATTTATACTATATAAATTTAGGTCTATTATTTTTTTTTATATATATATATTAGGATGATCCTTCCATTTGGTTTGATTGGAGGATCTGTAACAAACAGCTAGTGCCTGAGGCAGGACCTGCATCCGATTCTTCAATCTTCTAAAATTTAATTAAAGGCATTAAATTCCATGCTGGGGTCAAGCAGCTCACACTTCCTGCCACACCGGCGCTCCAGTCTGTGCTCATTAGTGCTTCCATCGACTGGATTAACACCTCTGAAGGAGCATGTATGAAGGAGCCAGGGGCCAACTTAAATCACACAGAGAGGACATCCTTAACAAGGGCAGCGATTCAGAGATCTTAGAGGGTTATCACGAATATGAAATTTGGGCGAATTTGCCAAAACAAATACTCATGCAGTCAGATTACTTTATTCATTGAGCTTATGATCACGAGTGGCTTTAGAACACAAGCAATGCATCGATTTAAGCTATTAGTCATTAAATTATCGACAACTGAAAAGTAAACACAGATGTCAAAAGCCCGAGGTCAATTATTCTGTAAAACCAACAACAGGTCTATGCACCCCAAGGTGACTACCATCACATATAGATTGTGACGGTAGTCACCTTGGAGTGCATAGACCTGGGGATGCGTTTGGGAGGTGCGGGCCTGAGGTTTTATATTGTTTCCCTGCCCTTTCCTATGTTGAAGTCACCCTGTACCAAGAGTTGTAAGTGGAGGGTGTTTGTGTTTTCTGCACCCTGTCCCTTGATGTATCTGTTGAGCTGATGTTCCTCATGTAGTTATTGTAGTGTTATGTTGTATACACTGTAGTTTCCCTTGTGCGAGTCGGTGGGAAATGGATTCCTTTGGCGGTCCCTGCTTCCCACCCCCAGGACTGGCTTTAACCAGATCTCTCTATCAGTGAGCAGAAAGGGGGGTTTGTGAGGGTCCTTAGAACGAACAACGGCACTAGTGGCCTGTTTTACGGTGGGGTCCGTTCAGGTCGCACAAGGTTTTAGCTCGATTGTTCCATTACACGGACAACTGCTCCTTATGCAAATCAGACTGCAATCACCCAGAAAGGGCGGTTAGTACTGATTGCCTACCTAGGACAGTGATGGCGAACCTATGGCACGCGTGCCACACCCGGCATGCGGGGCTGACTGTCGGCAAGCGAGACATAGGCTTGCCTCACTTGCCACTCCTAGCGTCTTCCTACCACCTTGCGCGGGAAAATGATGCTGCCCGGACATTCGTTGAAGTCCACCAGCCGCGATGTTGCGGCGTTAACTCCGGAGTTAACGCCGCGATCTCGCGGCTAGTGGACTTCAACGAACGGCAGGGCAGCATCATTTGCCCGCGCGCGCTGAGAGGGGGCAATATCCATGAGAGCTGGGGGCAATATCCATGTGAGCAAGCTACACGTGAGCTGGGGGCATTATATTTTATATATATATATATTATATATATATATATACATACATACACCTCGGGGGGGATATATACATGTGAGCTGGGGGCATTTTTGTATGAGGTCTGTGCTTATTGAAAAGGGGTCCCATGACATAAAATAAAAGTATCAGTACTCGTACTTAAAAAAGTGGTATCGGTGCATCCCTAATATCCATGTGTGAGCTGGGGCCAATTATATCTATCTGTGACCTGGGGCCGATTATATCCGTATGTGAGCTGGGGCCAATTATATCCATGTGTGAGCCTGGGGCAGATATATCCATGTGTGAGCCTGGGGCAGATATATCCATGTGTGAGTCTGGGGACAATTATATCCATGTGTGAGCTGGGGACAATTATATCCATGTGTGAGCTGAGGGCAATTATATCCATGTGTGAGCTGGGGGCAATTATATCCATGTGTGAGTCTGGGGACAATTATATCCATGTGTGAGCTGGGGACAATTATATCCATGTGTGAGCTGGGGACAATTATATCCATGTGTGAGCTGGGGACAATTATATCCATGTGTGAGCTGGGGACAATTATATCCATGTGTGAGCTGGGGACAATTATATCCATGTGTGAGCTGGGGACAATTATATCCATGTGTGAGCTGGGGACAATTATATCCATGTGTGAGCTGGGGACAATTATATCCATGTGTGAGCTGGGGGCAATTATATCCATGTGTGAGCTGGGGGCAATTATATCCATGTGTGAGCTGGGGCCAATTATATCCATGTGTGAGCTGGGGCCAATTATATCCATGTGTGAGCTTGGGGCATATATATCCATGTGTGAGCTGGGGACAATTATATCCATGTGTGAGCTGGGGACAATTATATCCATGTGTGAGCTGGGGACAATTATATCCGTGTGTGAGCTGGGGACAATTATATCCATGTGTGAGCTGGGGACAATTATATCAATGTGTGAGCTGGGGACAATTATATCAATGTGTGAACTGGGGACAATTATATCCATGTGTGAGCTGGGGACAATTATATCCATGTGTGAGCTGGGGACAATTATATCCATGTCTGAGCTTGGGGCAGATATATCCATGTCTGAGCTTGGGGCAGATATATCCATGTCTGAGCTTGGGGCAGATATATCCATGTCTGAGCTTGGGGCAGATATATCCATGTCTGAGCTTGGGGCAGATATATCCATGTCTGAGCTTGGGGCAGATATATCCATGTCTGAGCTTGGGGCAGATATATCCATGTCTGAGCTTGGGGCAGATATATCCATGTCTGAGCTTGGGGCAGATATATCCATGTCTGAGCTTGGGGCAGATATATCCATGTCTGAGCTTGGGGCAGATATATCCATGTCTGAGCTTGGGGCAGATATATCCATGTCTGAGCTTGGGGCAGATATATCCATGTCTGAGCTTGGGGCAGATATATCCATGTCTGAGCTTGGGGCAGATATATCCATGTCTGAGCTTGGGGCAGATATATCCATGTCTGAGCTTGGGGCAGATATATCCATGTCTGAGCTTGGGGCAGATATATCCATGTCTGAGCTTGGGGCAGATATATCCATGTCTGAGCTTGGGGCAGATATATCCATGTCTGAGCTTGGGGCAGATATATCCATGTCTGAGCTTGGGGCAGATATATCCATGTCTGAGCTTGGGGCAGATATATCCATGTCTGAGCTTGGGGCAGATATATCCATGTCTGAGCTGGGAGTAATCTATAAATGTGAGCTGGGGGCAATTATCCATGTGTGAGAAGGGGCAATATATTCATCTTCTTATACTGTATTTTTCTTCTAAGACTTAAGCACATAATTAGTTCAGACAGTCGGATGAAGTGTTCTTTCTAAAATAAATCCGTATTCAGGTCTAATTGCGGGGGTTGGCACTTTGAGACACATAAGTTGGTTCAGCGATCCAGTTTGGGCACACAGGCTCAAAAAGGTTCGCCATCCCTGGCGTAGGAAATCATCCCTGTAAACTTCTAGTGAGCAAAAGCCTTGAGAGACCTGAGCGGGCCCCACCCTCACAAGGACCACAGGACCCTCACAAACCCCTTTTTGCTAACTATAAGTTTACAGGGTCATCCAGATGTGGACCCCTTGCTTGATGTGCCTAGAGGGGTGTCAGCTACACCCTCCTGACGAGGCCTAATAAGTCAGAAACTATTGTCGGGGGTTGCTGCATCTCTCGTGCAGGGAGGACTTCCTTGGCATTTCAGTACTGGACACCCTTTCTGGGTGCAGCAGTCTGATTTGCATATGGAGCAGTTGTCCCTGTAATGGCACAATCGAGCTAAAACCTTGTGAGACCTGAGCGGGCACCACCGTAGAGCAGGCCACTAGTGCCGATGTTCATTCTCAGGACCGTCACAGACTCTTTTTGCTCATTTTAGAACTCTCTACCAGTTTCAATGTTCTTTGTCTGTAGACCAGGGTGTGTGTGTGGGAGGGGGGAGGCTACTCAGCATGGAAACGCTGGGGTGTGCTTTACCTTTGTAAGTTTGTAAACTGTAAATAAAACCATTCCCAATTTGTTTTTCACCCTGCAAGGATCTCTCGTTATTGATTGGGTTTTGGGCTAGAATCTGTACTCCTTTGAAATATTGACAAAGGGAGCATTCTGCACCTGGGTACGGGACCCCCATGTTAAATATATATACACAAGTGCCATGGCAATTGCCTGCTGGTCAGGGAAGATAGATCAGAATATTTAGTAATATCTGTGTTACAGTCTAGCTGTAATGTCAATAAATTGGATTTTGTGGACAATGTTGGTCCATGTTCATTGTCAGGCGCACTGAAAAAAAAAATACCATGCCTCGAAGGCACAAAAAGCTACTTGGATCCGTATCTTTCTCCGTGCTTATTTAAGGATGACTTTAGGCCCTCACCTTTTTTGTTAAGCAGTCATCAGAATCAGAGAACATCCTTGTGGAGACGTGAAACATCACTTCCACGATGGACGTGGCAAAGTAAGGAGTGCTTTGCCCAGTGCTTTTGTTGCGCTGAAGTCCTCCTAGGAAGCCGCAATGATTGGCTAGATTAACCTGCGTAAAACAAGGATATTTGAATTGATACAAACAAGTTGACGTATGTGAAACAGTGTCAACTATCCCTAACAAAACATATAGCGTACAAATACAGAACACACTCCAGATCATACCAGCTCCAGGGTTTACAAAATAAAATGAAATAACGCACTTAGGTTTGTAAAAGTGAATTAAGCTATAAAAGGTAAGGCATATACCTCCCATCCAAGACCAGCCACAAAGTCCTCATAGTCCTGGCTGCCACCGGTGTTTGACAGGATGGAGTGCTTGTCTTCCTGACCATCTGCGACATAGAACACTGCAATTTTGTGTGTCTCACGACTAATACATAGGAGACAAAACAAGACGATGAAAGGTTATTATTGGATGTAAAAAAAAAAAAATGCATGTCACATGCATTGCTGAAAGTTACTTATTGGATAAAAATCACAAGAATCTAGGCTTAATTTACATTGGAAGAAAACAATAATAGGATAGGATAGTAGGATAATCTGTTTGTAAAAAATATTAAAGACCACCCAAAAAAATTTGAAAAAGTGAACATTTTCACTTCTATTAAAAACAGATCTTGCCAGAGATGTTTGGTAACGTGGAAAAGGATAGCAAAGAATGGGACATGACAAACCGTGTGATACTGTAAAGAATATAACAAATCTTGCAGGCCCTATTCTGAGTTGGAGGAGTGATCGGGGGGACTGACATTCTCAGAAACACTGCTTTTGGTAACCAGCTTCCAATAGAGGGTTACTGATTAAGGCCGGGGTCAGACGAGTGCACTCCAGAGTGGAAGGAACGTCCGTGAGAGCGGACGTTCCTTCCACTCGACGCCTGTCTGGCAACCTCGCTGAGTGCAGTTAGTGCGCTCAGCGCTACAAGGCTCGATCCTCCTATGGAAGATCGCGCTTTGCAGCCCCATCAACGTGCATCTAGCGTTTTGACAGAGAGGCTTTGTGCGCGCACGCGCAAGCGTGTAACCGGCCCGTTGCAGCGTCACAACACTGTGACGGTCGCCAGTAGGCAAGTCAGTACAGGCGCACCCAGTGCGCTCGTCTGACACCGGCCTAAATGGTTAGCGCTTTACTAAGAATGTTATCAACCATATAATCAATTTAGAATTCAATGGACAACATAGAGGACTCCAATGAAAATAGAGTGATAGACACAATATAAGACTGTGATGGAAGCCTCTGCCACCTTTTGAGGGACTTGGATTCCAGGTGTCAGAGACTGGCTGTCGCGGGCACTCACAGCATTTCCCGCACTACATATGGACTGTGTCCTTTGGAGAAGAGCGGATGCCAGCCTCATGCCCACAGACTATGGGGATTATGGCAAGGACTATTTATGGAGCATTTGGGCATTGCCATGCTGCATGCGATTTGTTTTAAAGCAGGTTTCTGTATTACAGGTCTTAGAGTTGTTCAGTTGTATTAGTTTATCCTCCCCCTCTCGGATTGTGCTGGACAGATACTGTTATCACTGGGAGGAGGGCTATACTCTGCAGAGTGGTATTATTCTAATCCCCTCCCAGATAACAAAGATACACTGTGGAAACTGTATTAACATACTGTCTGTATGGAAAACAAAGTCATTCTATTCCTGCTTTTACAAAGGATCACGTCTCACTGGTCCTGTGTGGGGAATCTTGGCTTCACTGGGGAATCTCTCTGCAGTGTCTGGGCTACGAGTCGGAGAGCCACTAATCCAGGCGGTGACTGTGAGTCTCCTGACGTGGTACAGGGACACAGCAGGGACGGACGAATAACAGGCTGGTTCTGGTTCTGGAATTTTGGACAGACCCCTGTGCATTCCCGTTACAAACATAATGAAGCAGAAGATTATCAAGATACTATTTGAAAGTGAACTAATGGTGGCAAGCAGATCCTGCACTGTCCTTCGGAGGATTACATATAATAGAAAATACCGTAGATACTCGAGTATTGCGCGACCCGAATATAACACTATGGATAGAGATTTATTATGGAAATGAGAGAATACTCAAGACTCGAATATAACGCGAGGAGCAAAATTATAATAGTATACTGTACTGGTAAACCATTAAAATCTTTCGAGGTTCTCTTAACACAGTCAGACTACAATCAGGCCAGGGTGCTCTGCTCTAGAATGATTGTAGTTGTTACTAAGTATGAAGCCAGCCACCCTTCTTTACTCGCGATAAGAAGGCCAGCAGAGCGAGGTGACCAACACAGTGAATCATTCACATAACCAGCACGTTGCGAGGAGTTGTTTGCTGACCTCTGTCTCCAGCAGGCAGGCCCATCCGCAGATAGCCAGTCCCCCCCAAACGAGCTCCTGACGTTAATGCAGAGGCGCTGCTCCATTCTCCTCAAATTCACAATATGAGGAGAATCGCACAGAGCACCTGCAGTGACGTCAGGACATGGCAACAACGGGGTGGGGCTGGCTAATGGCAGACGACGCGGTGGATAAGTCTGCCTGCTGGAGCCAGAGGTCAGAAAACCACACTTCCTGGCGTGCTGTGCGGAGCGAGGGTGCATGCTCGGTTTTAAGCCAATCTTTAATAATTGTCTTAAGCCAAGCGTGCCCTCTGGCAATGACGGATCCCACCTTTCCCAACTCCGGGAGTTCTTGATGTGTTTGCGGGTGTCAGGGAGCCTGCATTCACTTCAGGGAAAGTCCCAGAAGTTCCAGGAGACTTGGGATCCCTGAGCAAATCAAGTTTTCTTTACAAGCGATGCATATGTCTTGACTATACCGTGACCCCTCCAATTTTAAATGTAAATTTTTGTCACCAAAATCTACTGGTGCACTCTAGTATCTACAGTAATCAATGATCCCTTTTTTTTTCTTCTTATTTGCACCTTTGCAAAAGGTTTTGGGAGCCGGTATTGGGAGGTGGACTTTGGTTACCATTACTTATATTGGCCACTGTATAAAACATGGAACGGTACAGAAAGCTCAGCTGTGTGATAACGCATCTTGCTACTTACTTATAGAGTGGAGCATTAACGCTGCTTGAGGCTCTGCTGCAATTCCGGAGCCTCTCGCATTAGTCACTGCTCCACTTGGAATTGAGGCCAGATGTCTTTAAGCCTTGCATAGGAAGAAACAGGATAATCTCACCATTGCCGTGAGTCCAGGTTCCTCAGCTCCCGGAGAAGCTTCTCGTTCTTCTTTAAGAGGTGGAAATTTCTCCTGCAAAGTGGGACACAGACATTTCTTGAATGCTTGACAAAAGTTAGGCTAACCAACTCTATGGATGCTGTAACATTACATGCTGCACGTTTTAATATTTTCCTGCAGACAGATTTTTGTTTTAGAATTATAAACATACATGGCGCCATGTCCTGCAAAGTCTATAGAGTTAGGGCACCAGCTAATTATTATTCTCATAATAGATTAGTTGGCAGATTATTTTGTTTCAATCAATTGAATAATGAAAACTATAAATTTTTGTTTACTTAAAGGAGCACTCTAAGCTGAAAATTACCCCCCCCTTTTTTTTTTTGCAGTATACAAATGCTACTGCCCTACCTAGTCATTCCACTTTCTTCTTTTTTTTTTAAGGTTATACTTACCTTAAAAACGGAGGCATTTTCAAACGGCGGTTTTTTTCTGATCCCGCGCCTCCCTCCTCTTTCACTTCAAGCAATCTGAACCTGGAAGTTGGCACAAGGTCTACGTCCAAACGGCGCATGCGCTACTTTATTGCTCATGAGCCAATGAGGTGATTCCGCTACCGCTCCACCTTCTTTGATTAGTGTTACGCACAAGAGGATGCGCGCAACACTAATCACAGCCGCTGACTTTTGCCGATGGCTCCCGCCAGCTTCCGCGCGATGACGTCTCCTACTCGGCAATAGTCGGCAGAAGCGGGAAATACAAATCCCGCTCTGCTGACTGATAGCTGGGAGGGCGGAGGAAAGTCCTCCGCATCTCTCAGCTGTTTCAGCCAATCGGCTCAGCGGAATGGTGAGTAAAGAAAAGGGCATACTTAGGTCATCATGACCACCTAAAAAAGCTTAGGTGGTCATGTTGCCTAGAGTATCCCTTTAAAGTATAAAAATATATAAATATGGAACAGATCTACCTGAAAAAACAATAGAATAGTGTGAAATAAATAAAAGAGACCTGTTAGCATGCAAAGCAAAGCAGGGTGAGCAAGGGGGCCTCTCCATGCAGCCTGACCACTTTAATAAGCTAAAGTGGTCAGGGTGTGCAGAGTGTTTTTTAAAAAAAAAAATCATGAATAAACTAACAGGTTTATTCAGAGAGCGTGAATAGCAGGAGAATGACTGGAGAATGAAAAATTCTAGGTCAAAATAGCCAAACCAGAAAAATTCTCCCATTTATCTCACTTTCCAAATCGGCTATTTTGACCTAGAATTTTTCATTCTCCAGTCATTCTCCTGCTTTTCACGCTCTCTGAATAACCCTGTAAGTAGGGAGAGCGACTGGAGGTGGGAGGGAGTGGGTTTGCGCAAGTAACCGGACACTGGTGTGGGAGGGAATTTGGGGGAAGGGACTGGACCAAAGTGAGGGATGGCAGTTCTGGACCTTGGAAAGGGATGCAGGGAGGGTGGGGTGGCGGCACAGGACTCATATCTTCAAGTAGGAATAAAACACCTGTGGTACTGCTCCTCCAGCCAGTGGCAGTACCACAGGATCTGTGCTATCGTTCTGCTACTGTAGTAAACTAAATAAAAACAAACTGGTTATGTCTGACCTAACCCTAAAACTGAATCGTAATCAATAAAGCAGCCGTCTCCTCCAGCCAGCTTTGAAGTTATTAACATTTAATGCAGTCTGACTCTAAACGGTGTCACTGTACAGACAGAACAATCAACCTATCGATGATGAGAATAGTTGCCAACTATTTTCATCATCAACTAATCAATTAGTTGCTTCAGTGTAGGTCACTTAACCAAGGGCAAGGTATGGGGTCCAGAACTTTTGCAGTAAATCCCAAACCCCTGGACAATAGTAAGCATTGTATAGTCTAGCATCTGCTTTACCTCTTTTCCCAGGAGTTCATGCCAAGAATGCTGAGCAACAGACGGGCATAGTAGAAGGCAGACTGGGTTTTTTGGTATGTAGGCTCCTCTTGAGGCATTGCTCTCATGTGGAGGTTACTGCAATGTTTCTCCACAAATTCCATCTCCGCCGCACTCTGCTTCAGTATAGCATTGCTAATCTCATTCTCCAGCTTCTCAGAGATGCAAGCGGGTGGCGGGGCTGGCACGTTCAGTGGGACTCCGGGTCTTTGAAGGCACTCAGAGCTTGTGGCTCCCAGGTACTGCAAAAGGCAGTCTAAAGCATCTTCCTCCTCTGATAAACTGTCCCATAGGGGCAGAGATTCCCCGTCTCTCCTCCTTGACTGAAGTAAGGAGTAGTCCTCAGATTCTCGCTGGGTTGAAACATGTTCCTCTTCCTGACCAGTACAAGGAGGAGGAAAGGATGTCAAAAAGGAAGACCAATGAGACTTTTGTCCACAAAATGGGAGCGCAGGTCCATAAAGAATGGAGGAATCCCAACTGTATTTGCCTGAAATGTCCCTCATAATAATACGAACAGTTGAGTTAACAGAAGACAACTCCTCGCCAGGAGGTAGCTTTTCTTCTGATTGAATTTGGAGGCAGGAAACAAGGGTTTTACTGTTGAGAACGAAGAATTGGAGATTTGGGCTGTGGAAGAGCTGTGGAGAGAGGTCTGAGCTTTCGCTGTGTGGGTTGTCGTGGTTCTCACAAATCTGAGTTGTTAGCATGGCTGGATCGCCACTCATCGGATAGTGGCCAAGGTGGTTCACAAGGTGTGTGATAACGGTTCGTGCGGCCACTGGAATGAGACCTTGCTGCTTGGGAGGTTTTACTGAAAGGACAGAAAGAATTGAAAAACCATTGGTAAAGTAGCATATTTGAGTTACAGATTTAAAAAAAGAAAGAAAAAAAGTATTTTCCTCATTCACATCCAGGGGTCAAGTCCTACAAAAATAAGTGGAAGAAACTCAGCGAAATTTCTGTCTACCAATAATTCGGTCACTAAAAAAATAAATAATACTGGAAGCTGTAGCAGTTACAGCACTTCTTTATATAGGATAAACACACTGGGGGTTATTCAGAGAGCACCGAATTGTCGCCGACATTTCGGTGCGCTCTTGTTCCCCGCACTTCAGGGAATCAAATTTCCTCACCCTGCGGGGAATTCAGCATTTACCGCAGGGTCCTCGAAGTGTAGGGAATCGCCCCCCGTATGCCGCCGCCAATCCGCCGGCAGCAAACCCGCCAGAGGGCCACCAAACGCAGCTGACAAGCCGCCGAACAGGTAAAAAAAAAAAAAAACAATTGAAAGTGTCAAAATTGAAACGTGGTTTGCAAAAAAACTACTGTACGAAAATGCCTGGAATTTACATTTAGATCCTACGAATGATAATAAAAAGGGCTGTTACAGAAAAAAGAAAAATAAAAAAATCCTGAAAAACCCCGAAAAATGCCTAAAAGATCCTAAGTAAACCCCAAACAAATAGACTTTTTACTGCAGATTAAAATAAACTGTTTATAAAATATTGAATTAAAACGGGAATATTTTTAACATTGAAGCCTATGGGATTCGCCTGAATAAACCTGCCGAATTAAACCACCGAACAGCAGGGCATTTCGGCAACTTTTCTCTGCTGTTTGGTGTCTCTCAATAGACCAAGCATGACTTCTCTATGGGGGATTTCACTGCCCTCGAACAGGCACCGTACGTGCAGGCAATTCGCCAAAATTTGACAAACTGCCTGCTCTCTGAATAGCCGAACGGCCCCTAAATGTCACCGTTCGGGGGAAATTCCATGATCGGTGACATTTCGGAGCCAGATCGTCTCTCTGTGAATAAACCCTACTGTCACTCCCCTGCATTCCCAATATATCCAAGCCCTGGAAACACTCTTAAATATAGTGATTTCTGTAAAAGTATCTGAATAGAGGCGATATTGCATGCTTTCCATTAGGTTAGCCAAACGGGAACAAAGCTCCTCCTGCTAAGATAGTTGAGGAACAGCGTTCCCAGGCGTTTCTGCTGGAATGGACCTCCGTTCAAATCCATTTTTTCTTACTTTCAGGTGATGTTTATGTAGCCGATAGGTAAAGCTCTGCTCATGCCTTTAGATCAGGGAGGATGGAAGCCTGCAGACTCTTTTTGTAGAATAGGAATAACAAATAACTTGCAGATAGTGGATGCAAAAATGGGAAGATACTTGATTTAAAACAATTAAGCGCTCAAAAAGGCTAAAATGTCCCTTCAACAATGGATAATCTGTGCACAAATGGCAGGGAGCACCTCTTGCCATGATATCAACAAGAAGAAATCAACATAGAAAAAGAAAGTGTGTGTGTGTGTGTGTGTGTGTGTGTGTGTGTGTGTGTGTGTGTGTGTGTGTGTGTGTGTGTGTAGATTACAATAAATCACAATGAGTTTGTTACCTTATATCCTTGTAGATTCTAAAACATGTCACAATATTGCACCCAAATCCTAGAAGTCAAAACCAATTTAAGACTTGCTAGATGTCAATTCAATCACTCTAACAGTATTCCAAAACTGGTGCTAACTTAAGGCTGGGGTCAGACGAGCGCACTATATGCACCCGCACGGACGTGCGTCCCGGCGTCCGTCGCAGCGTTGTGACGCTTCGACTGGGCCGGCCACACGCTGTAGCGCTTGCACAAATTGCATGTGCTACAGACATTCTGAAAGCCTCCCCGTCAAAGCACTATGACACACGTTCGAAGGGGCTGCAAAGCGTGATCCTCCATAGGAAGATCAAGCCTTGCAGCGCTGAGCGCACTAACTGGGCTCAGCGAGGTGGCTAGATGGGCGACAAAGCGGCAGGAACGTCCACTCTCACGGACGTTCCTTCCACTCTGCAAAACGCTCGTCTGACCCAGGCCTAACCGGAGCCGTTGTAAGTTTAACCACTCCATAGATTATAATGGCTCTGGTAAATTTATAACAGCTGTGGTTACATAAACACCAACTTTACAATATAGCCCTAAGCCTATAAAATCACCATTGAAGTCACAAGAACATACAAAAGTCTGCCAATCCTTTTAATTTATAAACTTCTGAGAAAACAGTGATCCTCTGCTTTAGATTAGTGACGTCTCGTACCTTTGTTCCATACACAACATCTTTAACATAACCCCATAGAAAGAAGTGGGGGGGAGTGATATCCGGTGAACGAGGTGACCAGGGAATTTGGCCGCCCCTTCCAATCCACCGCTCTGGAAAGGTTTCATTTAGGAACCCACGGACATGCAGTCCCCAATGTGGTGGTGCAGCATCTTGCTGGAAACTGATGGTTGGTTGAAGGTCATGTGGTTGTGGTGCCGCGTATTCAGTCAAAAGGTCAACGTAAACATTTGCAGTAATTGATGTCTCGCCAAAGAAAAACAGACCAATGATTTGATTGCACATGATGCACATCCATCTAAAGCAGAGGATCACTGATGCCACCATTGATGAGGGGATGCTACAGCCAACATGGCAAGAAATCCAGTACCGACTTGATGTGCTTCGTGCAACTAATGGTGCCCATATAGAGGTGTATTAAATGAGGCAAAAAAAACTTAAATATATACGTGTCATTTTGTAATAAATTTTCACTTATCTGTCTTTGGAATAAATTTTTGAAATTGTAAAGAGACTTTATGGACACCCTGTACATTTTTGTATTTATGTCTCATGGCGTGTAGACCACTTTCTGCAATTATGATTTTATTTTGTTTTAATAAAACGATTAATTCAGCGGAGATCTTCTAAATGTTAATACCGCTGGTCAGTCAGAAGAGTTTTACTATAACCAGTTGAGTTTTAGTGGCATTTTACGACATTTGAGATAAATAAAAGTGATGTGACAAGGCTTAGGACATAGGACGTAGGAAAAGACAAAGCGGAGAATCATGTTCCAATTAAGGGTAGATTATGAAGCTCATCCTTCCAGCTAATCTACCACTCTTATCTGGCAAGCAATAATTAAACAATGAATTTGGCCCTGGTCTACGATTTATCTTTATTTTGGAGCGGAGGCCTGGGGCTGCGTGGATATTAGAAAATCTGGACATATGTGCACAATTACTTTCGCTCTGCCACAATTAAAGCTTTGTATACGTGACTTTTTTATGCAAACTGATGACAATCACATTAACAGAATGTGTAAAAAAAAAAAAATAATAATACATCAGGAAAGTCATTAGAAGACCTTGTTATAGACACAGGAAAAGTTACAATCTATTTCAGAGATCAAGATGTCAAGTGCTGCAAGGAGATCGGAGTTGCCATTGAATCATCCATCCATTCGATCCCATTATCGGACGACAACATTGATGTAGTAAATGGTTAATCAATGGTTGGTGAATTAGTGTATTCTAGACGTTCCACTCTAGTTTTATTTCACGGTTAACGCTCATCCACCTAGTAAGTCCAATACAGTATGCAGTTTATTTCTAATGAGTTGGGTTGACATATAATTTCATCACAGGAGTAAATGAGCTTGAAACCCCTCTGACCTGTCCAGAATATTTAGTGACGCTTGAAATGAAATCGGAATTCGTTACCCAAGCGGTTTTTCAATTTGAAGACTAGATACCTGGTAAAGCAATTTCAACCCGGATGAAGGTTGATTGCAAAAAGGAACTAGCTTGATCGATTCCGCCCACCAAGTTAGACTTGGCAGCCAAATTCTATTCATTGGTCCCGAGTCTGTATGACGCCAACCAGCTAACCTGGTGGTGTTTGAGTTTACCACAATCGACAAGACGTTCTTTACTTCTTTTTGCCTTTTTCTTTTCAGTAAAGACACAGACCTATTGATGCCAAATGGAATGCCGCTCTAAGGCTGGGTTCACACCTGCACGTTTTTCAAACGTGCGCAATACGTTGTTTTTTTACGTGCGTTCGCTCATACGAAAAAACGCACATTGAACGTGCTGCTATATGCCCCAAAGAAGCTCCCCAACTTCTTTGGGCGCAGGACGTTTTAAAGCGCGTTCCTGCGCGCTTTAAAACGCCCAGGTGGGGGCGTGGCCAGCCATCGAAGAGAGCGGACGTCTTTTGTAGGAGCTCCGCTTCTTATGCGTGTTCTGAGGTCCCCCTGACGAATATTTTTGCCTGCTGACAAACCTGGGAGCTTCTGAAGGGCTGGCCAACGGAACTGATATGTCCGGGGTCCGCACTGCTCCCCCCCCCGGACCAGAGACTTAATCTGGGGCAGTATGCAGTCTCCACCACGAGGCCGGCGGCCATCTTGAGGCCTACTGCTCGGATGTCCCCCCACTCAGATGCCCTATACGCTCTACCCCGACCTGGCGCTTGGTCGGGGGCTACGGAGACGGTGGGCCCGCGTCTCTTGGCCGTCCCGACCGGGTGTTGGGCAGATGTGACAGATGACCTGGCGGGCGGACGAGGGGGGCCTCCTCTGCTGCTTCTGGAGGTAAGGTGGACGCTGCCTCAGGCCTAGATGCCTGTGTACGTCTGTTACAAGCAGAAGACGACGATGCCCCGCTGACTAAAAGCGTCTGGCGCAGGTTGATGGCAGCGCTGTGGGGCTATGGAGAGGAAACTCTGATGGGGCCGAGGGTGAGTTGTGAAGCGATGGTTCCGCCGGGGAGACCCCAAGGAGCAGCCGACACGCCTATATGTGAGATCATGGAGGTGGATAGTGGTGGGGAAAGCGACCTAGAATCTCTGCCCTTGCGGGAGGATGAGCTGCCGCCGCTGACTGGTTTCAGAGGATCAGTTATGCATGGCTCGCTGGGTTGCGCAGGGCTTAATAGTGCGGTGGAGGAGCCCATGGACACCAAACGCGACCTGAAGATGGAGGAACATCCCCCCGTAACGTTCGGAAGGAAACCACGGTCTGCACCTTCAGTTTTGTCCCTTACCCCTCTGCTGGCTGCAGAACTTGAGTCTGATAAAGCCGTAACACCTGGATTACCTTGCAGGATACTGCCTGCTATGGCCCCACTTCCGTTTATAGACACGGGCTGAAGTACCTCGCCTCATGTCCTGGACTGCAACTCTCCCTCATTTTTGATCTCGGCTTTGATACCCCCCGATGACTTACATTTTCCGAGGACGCTTGTTTTAAGAGGACTTATGCCTTTTGGAGTTCTCTGTGGACTACTACTGATACTATCAGACAGGTTATTGTTTTCAACACGCTCCCAGGCCTGCTGCGTAATATTCCCATATGCATGTCCCCTTGACGACTCCAACCCCCCCCCCCTGGTTTTCCTCCCTTTCCCCTTGTTTTTACACGCCACCTCGTGCTGCAGACGCCCCCCCCCCTTTCTCCTTTTTTTTAATTTTTTTATTTTATTATTTTTTCTTTTGGCGCTTGGGTCAATTCGGGGTGTGCCATTGTGGTGGCCACCATGGCTCTGCCCACCATACCTGGCCCCAGAGTATCCCGGCATTGTGACCTGCACATTTCCATGGCCTCCTACTTTAGGAGAGAGCCAGGAAAGTCACATTTATGGCCTTTGCCACCCCCCCCCCCTTTTTTTTTTCTCCTTCTCTCCTTTTCTTTTTTCTTTCTTCTCTTTTTTCTTTTACCCCCCTTGGAGCACTTTTTGGTACGTCTCCCCCCCACTTTCCTATTTGAATATTGTTTTACTACTTGCTGAATACTTGTATGTTGATTCTGTGTTATTGCTTTCATTTCTTTTACCTAGGTGATTGTACCGCTGACTTTCTTTCAAAATAAAAATTTTGAATAAAAAAAAACAGGTGTCAACGAGTCCCATAGGAAAACATGGGATTTCCCCGTTCATGCGTTTTAAAGCGCGTAGGAACGCGCTTTAAAACGCATAGGTGTGAATGGGGCCTAAGGCTGGGGTCTGACGAGCGCACTATGTGCGCCTGTACTGACGTGCCTCCCGGCGTCCGTTGCAGCATTGTGACGTTTCGAGGGGGCAGGTCGCACACTGTAGTGCACGCACGAATTGCACGCGCTACAGCATGCCTGCTGCAGACATTCAGAAAGCTTCCCCGTTGAAGCGCTATGACACACGTTCGACAGGGCTGCGAAGCGGAGGGGCAATTTGGGAAGATCCAATCAGAACTAGTCTCCAGTAAGAGAGAAATTATGAATTGTAGATTTTCAGATAAGGACGGGGTCAGACAAGCGCACAATGTGCGCCCGTACTGACGTGCGTCGCAGCATTGTGACGCTTCGATGGGGCCGTCCACATGCTGTAGCGCGCACTTGAATTGCGCGTGCTACAGAGGACGTGCTGCAGACTTTAAGAAAGCCTCCCTGTAGAAGCGCTACGACGCGCATTCGATGGGCCGCAAAATGCGATTCTCCATAGGAGGATCGAGCCTTGCAGCGGTGAGCACACTAACAGCGCTCAGCGAGGTGGCCAGGTGGGCGTCAGAGTGGAAGGAACATCCACTCTCACGGACGTTCCTTCCGCTCTGCAAAACGCTCGTCTGACCCCGGCCTAAATGGTGGATAAACCCTGGCTGAATAAGGTTTTGAATGAACCAGGATGGTCCAAAAGACCCATGCATCTCCTATAGATTGAATTCCCTGCCAGATGCAAGGGAAGCCTCAATTCTGACATCGCATCCATGCACAATACAGTCAGAGATGACAGAGAGAGACTGATTGACACCAATTTACGGGACTTCGTTCGTCGCAGCTACAAAGAGCTGCCTTGGCCAATTTTTGGGAATATCGACAAATAAAAGGCAGATATTCATTATGGGCAATTTGCAGAATATCGGCTTCCAATAATAAGGAAAACCAATTACTAGTCTATCCCTGATCTTTACACACAAAATTTTAACGCAAAATATAATAATTCAAGACAATAGTAGAAATCAGCTTGTATAGCACTCCAGATGGATTACAGTACATATTGACATTGAAGGGACCTAGGAAATGAAGCTGTTTTATAAATATTCCTTTCCACCCCCAAACAAAATATGCAATTTTCACAAAAACTGGCAAATAAAATTGCTTGTAATATGGTGCAATGTGTTTTATGAAAAATATGACTATGTATAAAACACTGAAGTTGCTACCGTCGTGGGAAATGAGAAGGTGATTAATGGCGGCAGCATTGTTCATTTTGTAGTTGAAAAACTAACAATTTCACAGCCTTAGGGGGAAAAGAAAAAAATTTTTTTTTGTTGAGCGGCAGATTGTGTTGGAGGCTTGGGTCAGACGAGCGCAGTGTTCACGTCTGTGTTGCCGCACATTTTAACGTCCGTGGTAGCATACAATTATGATCAATAGAGACCACACACGAAGTACGTCCGCACAGACGTGCGGAAGCACAATGGACGTGGAAAACGGACGCAAGTTAGGCAAGAATGTAAAACCGCTAGAACGGACGTGCGGAGTGCGCCACGTCCGCGTAGCTTTGTGTGTGAGTAATGGAATGTAGTTAGACGGACTGCATTTATACGTCCAGCATTTTTGATGGACAAAATGGTTTTTCATATTAATTTTATTTCCCATCTACATCAGTCAAAAAAAACGTCAATCACAAAAACGGACTGTGTGGCCACTACTGGGTCAGTCAGAAAGTACGTCCGTTGTGCACGGATGCACAGTCCACACAGAATGCGCTCGTCTGACCCTAGCCTTAGATGAAACAATGTAATAATGAGAAGTATAGCAATAAATGTTTTTCCACCTTACGTATGTTTGGTATCAATGGAAAGGCCAGACTCCCACCTTTCCAATGACACCTCACTTGACCTTGTGGAGAGTACAGGATGGAGATGCAGAGATCCAAAGATCTCCTGGCGCACTAAGCTAAAGTTTAGCTGACAGCGTCCCATCGTGCAAGTGACGTCATCGTTCATGCGGTAGCTGCTCCCGATGCCACGTGACCCAGCCGACCAATCACAAACCAGGGCGCTAGATTTAAACTTGCTCAACCCTAGATTCACTGCCCTTCCGTGTTTCCAGTATTACTGACCCCCTAAGTGCCCTTTGTGATTTTTCTCTGAATATATTCTTACGGATTTATCGTGTTTGACCCGGATTTGGATATCTACTTGTGTGTTTCTGTGCTCGCTTGACTCGGCTTGATTTTGACCACTCTTTTGCTCTATATTACTTAGGTTAGCAGCTGGATTCTACCTGGTTCTTTCTCAACCACTCCTGTTCCGCTATCCCTTACTTTCCTGTCATTTATTGCCGGCCATATTAAAGGACTGGTATATCCCTGCCTTATAGGTCTACTTTCCAATATTACCAAACCCAGCCATTTCAAAGACTGGTATAGGACCTGGGTTAAGGGCTTCCTAGTCCTACGTGTCGGGCTTGCCCGTAACACGCCCCAGAAAATCCCACAACCAGCCCTACACCAGTGTGCTGTGAGATAAAAAGTTGAAAAGTAATACCCTCCTCTCAGTTCTGCAAACGAAACTTTTAGCAAAGGGATAAAACCACATAATGAATAAAAATTACCTAAAAGTCAAAATTTAACATCATGTAAATACTTGTCATTGTATCCTTTGCAGTGGAATACAATTAAAGCCTTGAGTATCATGGCTATGGAGAATGAAGGAGTGGGGGAAAAATAAGGGGGGGGGGCGACGGAAAATGACAGAGCTGTTACATATTTTTTTATTTTCTCTATGTATTTACAAAGACTTGTGTGGGGAATGCCATCTCGGAGGTATCTTTCATGATACAGCTTTGTGCAGCTCCTATTCGCTTAATAGAAGCCTATTCAGACAGAGCTATTCAGTTTTAAACAAACATCCATGCATTGTGCTGCAAACTCCGTAATTACTGCTCATTATGGCCCACTGAGAGGCTTCACAACCACACAACGCCCGCTGTCCTTTCCTCTAGAAAAGAATACGCAAGAAACTAATTGTTACAAGAGGCCCAAATGTTAGCTGCGGATAATAGCAAGAGGTGAAAATGTAATTATGGGAGAATAGATCTAGCCTGGCTTACAGAGGAGTACATTGCACTAATAAGGACAGCCATCAATTGGGCCCCCCCCCCCAAAATAGTAAATACATTTTCACATCTGTCATAATTATGACCTTTAATGCCACGGAAACTCTATTTCATATTAATGAAATAATAGAAGCCATTGTAGATCATGGACGCATCACATCATGAACCCTCTTGGTAAGCCGACTCGAATCAAATTGGCCTCGTGGTCCACTTTTGCCGACACAAAGGAGTGGGACACGTGCGACTCGTTGACCATGAATATTCAGTGAAGCAAAAAAATTTCAATAAAAAGGTGCATTAATAAGCGAGATATATTTCCGCGATGGCGGGGTGGTGGTACTCCAGCACAATTCTATAAAAAGGATCAATATTCCTTATTTACCTCTAGAAAACAAGAGAGCCCTCCTGTAGCTATCAATAAGAGCGGGTCATTGACACTTCTAGAGATGTGCTGGTCTACTCCATTTCTTCAATATTTACGCGGCAGGAAGACCCGGAGTCCTTCGCACCCTCTCAAGATTTATGGATTTTGGAGTGCTCGTCGCTTGTCTATTTTTTCTTCCCGCACTTTTAAAACTGACAAATAAACGCTAGGAATTATAAGCTGTTGAGACGCACGCAATGCGATAGATTTTGCTGTCGATGCTTGCAAAAATAGAGAAAAACCCCCCTCCCCAAGAAGAAAAGCTTAATTAGACAAGATTTAATATACATCTATAAAACTTTAAATTAAAAGACTTGTTGCCTTTATATTTTCCGTCATAAAAGGAAAACGTGCAGGGGCCGCCGTCAGCTCATTTTCTCATCGTTCTGCCCACTTTCGGATCGATGACGGGAATTTTGACGTCTGCAATCGAATGTATGAGGACCTCCTCCTGGTCTGAATTAATACCCAAACTACAATATATGTCCTACATCTGCCAACATGTTTGTAAAAGTGTAAAATTACATGTGACAAGCCTTTTCGAAGATTTATAGAGAATCTGGGTGCAGTTGGTAGATGATCGAATAGATTTAGGGTACAATTGCATACTACAAAAATAGACCTAGACATCCAAATCCTGATGGACTATAATCTGCCTTCCATTAGGCTGGCCGTCCATTGGAACCGTAGTCGGACGACCAACTTGGTTGTCCACCTATGGACAACGCCGTCGGCTGATCAGGGTCATCCACTGGAGGCATCTGGACGACCCAGGTCGGCCAATGGAGAGGCCGCCGAATGGGGGAAATGTTTCAGCACCAAGGACAGCCCTGTCGGAACGCAGCTGAAAAAGGAAATTAAAAAAAACCTTGCTGACACCCCCTGCCACTGGTGCTGAAACAGCTTTCAGCACCAAGGACAGCAACGCTTAACACAGCCAGCCTGAATAAAGGAAAAAATTACAGATGTTCCTTCCACTCTGCAAAATGCTCGTCTGACCCCAGCCTTAGATGTTACTCCAGGAGCATATAACAAGTTTGTATCATGATTTAAGCATTTTTCTTACAATGTTTCCATTGTAAACCCATTAGATTTTAGTTAAATCGCTTTTATAGCTTTGAATTGTTGTAATGCTATCTGAATTCTGCATTCCACTCCCTTTTCAATTTTTTCTCTCCAGTTGCTCTAGGCCTGCTATTCTGCCCCATGTCAAGTTCAGTGAACCTTTAACTTTTATTGCCCGCCACAAACTCCCCCCTAAGATGCTGGACAACTTCAACCCAATGTGATTCTATTCGCAATCTTATTTTCTTTCAGCACACGCCTGAAAATCATTCAGTCTCCTTACCTGGCCCTTGCAGAAAGCAGCTCATTACCCTCATCCAGCTGGACTTTGCTCCTTCCCACCCACCCCATGGTTTTCATTTAATATATACCCAACTAATTGATAATGTGATATTGCAGCAACCTACACCAATTACTCTGGTGCCTCTCTATTTCCTGTTTTTACTCATCTCCACCACCTTTCTCTATAATGTTTATCCCACTGTTGCTTCTCTTTTCTTTCTCATCCCTGCTCTCTAAAACTACACTCTCCTTCTATACACCTTTCCAATTGCCTCAGGATGGAAAACAAGTTCCAATACACCACAGCCTGCTCAGTTCTTTTAACCTATCTGCTGAGTGCTGGTGGAGAGTGTTAAAATCCAGCCCTCCCACCCCTTCACAGAAATTTAAACCTCTGCAATCACATTATTACCAAAAAGAAAACTCAGTCCAAATTCCTATTTATCCTGCTACTTACCCTGGCAAACGATGTGGAAACTAACCCTGTGTAACGGAGGCTTCCAGCCTCTCCAGTGTGCTTGAAGGCAGCATGTCTGATGCTGCTCGCTGACCAACACCCGGTTTAAGTAGAGACAGGCAGGGAGGTGGCTGTATGAGGCGCGGCTTGAGAGGGGGCGCGGTCTGGTGAAGGTCTTTAAAAACCCACAGTTCCTTCTAAGCAGTGCCAGATCGTGGTTATCCATACCTGAGCTCCTTGTACCGGAATTCTCTCGTGATTTAACCGGTTATTGACCTCTGCATGTTTACTGACTATTCTGCCTTCCGTTGCCCCAGACTATTTTCTTGTACTACGCTTCTGCACTGATATTGACCCGGCTATTCCATTTGACTATTCTATACTCTGTATTCCTGATTCTGGCTCATCTGACTACCCCCGTGTTGCTAACCTGGTTTCGTATTACGACATTGTCTTTGATTAACCCTGTCTAGCTAGTATACCTGGCCAAGTCTAAGGACCAGACAGTTAGGGATTCTTCTACGGCTACCCTGTTGGTAGCTTTTGGGCTCTGTGGAGTGTTGGGATCCGGGAACCGTGACACCCTGGTCCTACAGCTGACACATCCTTTAGTCTCCCCACTAAAAAAGGCCTCTGATTTGTGCACTGTAACATCCGCAGTTTACTCCCTAAACTGGATGAGCTTCAGGCTTGGTGTTGCTATTACAAACCCAAAATCATTGTGCTCACAGAATCATAGTTAACCCCAAGAGTACAAGACTCTGCCATATCAATACAGGGGTATTCATGCTATAGAAAGGACAGAGCAAAGAGGGGAGGGGGAATTGTTATTTATGTTGAGGAGTCCATAAAGTTCACCCCTTTACAGAATTCTAGCTCCCCTGCCACCTTTGATTTCCTCGCTTTTAATTGAGATCCCATTCAGTAAATCAATCATTGTTGCTGGATTCTATCGCCCACCAAGCTCCCCAGTGCACTCCCTCTCTGACCTAACTCAAATCCTTAATAACCTACTTGCACAAAACCAAAAAAGTGAACTGCTGCTGGTCCTCGGCGATTTTAATACAGATTGGCTAAATCCTAAAAAACAATAAACACTGCTCGCTGTTTAAAACTTTGCAGCTAACTCAATTAATCTCCTCCCCCACTTGCATTGATATGAAAGCCCTAACCATACCTTGCTGGACTGGATTCTCTCCTCATCTCCTGATAGAATACAGGAGGCAGGCGTTCTCGCTAATAGCTTTAGTGACCATTGTCTTGTGTACTGCGTGCGTAAAATAAAGGCCACAAAATCTCCAAAGGTAATAACCACAGGGTCTTTCAAGAAATTTATTCTTGAATCCTTCCTAAGTGATCTCAAACAGCTCCCATGGTACAGACTAAACCTAATCCCAGACCTAGACTGCGCAATTGCATACTTTCAGTCTGAGCTCCTGCAAGTCTGGAATTCCCATGCCCCACTGCGTAAAGTGCGAGTAAGAGGGACCCATCTCCCCTGGGCTGATCTTACACAGCTTAGAGACTCACTGTGGCCAAATTTCAAGACTACTGGTTCCATGAACGATCAGTATGAATACCGAAAATGCCGGAATGCATGCACAAAACAAACAAAAATGGCGAAAGCCCGTTACTTCAATGAAAATCGAAACAATAACATATCAAACCCTAAAAACTTTTGGAAAACCATAAGTAACGTACAAGCACCCCCTGTCCACTCCCAGCCTGCTGTTGTCAAAGTAAACAACCAAACCCTGCAACACCCCCTAGATGTAGCAAACGCCTTTAAGGATTATTTTGTTGAATGCGCCACCACCCTGATTGCTAAACTAGGAAATGACATGCAATCAGAAAGGCCACATGCAGGTCAGGCCCCTCCAACTGTGCAAAGACCCTGTATCAGACAGGAATTCAGTTTTAGGCCAGTGCCTGTCAGTGTCGTTACTAAACTTCTCCGTAACAAAAAATGAAATACCAGTCTGGACCTGATCGAATACCAGCAATGCTGCTGAAAATCAGTGCACCGGCAATTGCAAATCCTGTCGCAACCCTAATCAATGAATCACTGGCGACTGGATACATACCCAAACTCTGGAAGACTGCGAGAGTGCTACCTATCCATAAAAGTGGTGACCGTACTTTGGTATCCAACTACCGTCCGATATCATTGCTCCCTGTAATCTCAAAAATTTTGGAAAAATGCGTCTACACACAATTACGTGATAATTATCAATATTGGAACTACTTAACCACGGATCAATCCGGCTTTCGTCCAAATCACTCAACTACAACCGCCCTTTTAAAAGTCTGCAATGATATCCAAGCTGGCACGGAACAAGGAAACTTAACTGGAGCCATCTTCCTTGATTTTAACAAAGCCTTTGACACAGTAGACCATGGCATCTTGTTAAAAAAAACTTAAAGACTCTGGTATGGTGATCACACGCTAACCTGGTTTCAATCATATGTATCTGATCGGTCGCAATAGGTGTCCATTTCTGGCAGCTCCTCCCTCCCCCTCCCAGTCACATGCGGTGTACCCCAAGGCTCGATACGCGGCCCCCTGCTATTTACAATATTCATAAATGATCTGCCTAACATCTGCAAAGCCTCAACTGTACACATGTACGCAGACGACACCGTAATCTATACCAGCAAACCAACTCTCCCACAACTGGAGGCCGCGTTGAAACAATTCACAGAGGTAGAAAGGTGGATCAAACACAACAAACTTTTTTAAATACTGACAAACGGTAACGATGCTCTTTGGAACAGCACCTAAACTACATAAATTGCAAAATCCCCATCTGTGTGTGGGGACAAAATCAAATGGCACGCCGACCACAGTCACTTCTCTCAAATATCTAGGTATGTGGTTAGATCCAAATCTATCCTTTGGCCCCCACATCGAAAAATTTACCCCAAACTAGGTGCCCTGTATAGAAACAAATCCTGCCTGAACAAATGCTTATGCCAGCTATTGATTACGGAGATGTAGTGTAAGCAGCCGCCCCGCAAACACACCTGCAGAAACTTACCACATTGTAGAACTCCTGCTGCCGCTTTGCGCTACAATGTAACTACATGACCCACCATTGTGACATGTTAAAAGAGATAAACTGGCCCTTGCTGGAGTCTAAACGTACATGTCACCTTTCCAACCTGGTGTTTAAGAGCTTTTCTGGGAAACTGCCATCCTACCTGAATAGACTGCTTCCTCCAACAGTTCCCTCAACCTATAACCTCCGATCCAGGACCAGCACCTTACTTGCAATACCACAATACAAAAAGAAAGTGGCTCGATCCTCATTTTCCTACAGAGCACCGCAGTTATGGAATAACCTCCCAGACGCCATCAAATCTTCCCCCAGTCTAAAGTCACTCGAGTTCTCTATTAATATACTTCAATACAGAATGCACCTGTAAACATGTAACATAATGACTATTTCCTACATATTTACTTTCTGTTAATCTCTATATTTGTGTTTTTTTCTGTTATTTTAATATCTTGCATTGTATTAATTTGTATTTCTGTAACAACTGTAACATTTTAATGTTCTTGAACCCAGGACGTACTTGAAAACGAGAGAAATCTCAATGTATCCTTCTTGGTAAAATCCTTTATAAATAAATAAAATAAAAATAAATAAATCTCCTCTACATTTAGTTGACTAAAACAATTCAGACAACTAAAATATGACTAAAACTAAACGGCATTTTGTCGGAAAGAACACTGACTAAAACTAAATAAAAAATACACAGCACATGGTTTCCTAAGCCCTCTTGTGGTAAAATAACTGTATTTTGTCTGACAGCTAAAAAGATAAATGAAGATTTTATCAGCTACATCAATTCACCAAAATTAATCTGTAGGGAGCTTTAGCAATTCTATTGATGTGACTATTGAAACATAAAAGGAGTGCCTGTAATGGTGACACCACCTAAAAGAGTGGTCAGCAACGCCGCCCCTCCAGATGTTTTGGAAGTACATCTCTTATGATGTTCAGCCACTCAATGGGTTGTATGAGTCGCATAAGAAATGTAGTTCTAGCCCGGCTCTAAGGCTGCGTTCACACAAGCGTATTGTATAGAGTCTGTGTGACCCCCACCTCCCTGCGTCTGTCGCAGCTTTCTGAAGGATCAACAGGGAGGGCCACACGGTGTATCCAGCGTAAAAGTATCGCACGTTACACCGGACTAGCTGAAACCCTCCCCGTCAAAAAGCTACAACGAACCTACAAAGCACGATCCTCCATAGGAGGCTCGCGCTTTGGATGGCTGAACACGCTAATGAGCACGCAGCGACGGCGTCCAAGCGGCGAGAAAGCCCGTTCTCATGCACATTCCCTCCGCGCTCGGGTGTCCGCGGCCTAAAACAACGATTTGCAAAAACTGTGGTCCTCAGGAGTGGCTGGATTCGCTGTGCGATGGTAGAATGAGGTGTGTCAATAAGAGGATAGTGACACCATGTGAGTGTAATGGAGCAAACGCACCAAGAGATGTGTTATTCAATAGAGTTTTAAACAAAAGAGTAATACACTATTAAAATCATCAAATACATCCTTAAAAAGACGATTGTGTGTTTTGACAATTTTATTTCTCCTTAATAATGTGACACAAAATGAATAGGTAGAAAGAAAAAAATCACTGATCTAGAGGGTCACAGCTCATGTACGCAATGACAGATAATTGCAACCATTCAACAGCAAAGCAAGCAATGTAGGCAAAGAGAGGGCAAAGAGGGAGTCAGAACAGCACCAAATCAAAATTTTAACGTGCTCCTTCATTGGGTCAAAACGTGTAAAGCAGTGTTTCCCAAACCTGTCCTCGGGAGCCTCTAACAGGCCAGATTTTAAGGATCACCTTGAGGAAATACAGACTGAATCCTGCAATCACTGAGCAGCAAATCCTATCACCTGTGCTGTGCTTCAAATATCTAGAAAACCTGGCGAGGCGGAGGGTCCTGATGTCAGGTTTGGGTAACAATGGTGTAGAGAATTGCTCACAATTTGCACAAACAATAAAACATTTCCTGAACACATTTCATACAGCACTCTGAACACTGGATAGTAATAGGCCATATGGTGATGTACGGTGTGACAGGGCCAGATTAAGATCTCTATGGGCCTGGAGCTGAATATTTTACGGTGCCTATTTTTGCAAGCATGGGGAAATGAAAAACACTTTTTTAAATATAAAAAGGCAGATAATGATCTGCCCAGCTGTATAGATCTGTCACTCCTGCTGTATGAATCTCTGCTATCCTCAAAAAACAAGTGTGTGAACCCCCAGGAAACAAAACATGCAGTCTTTGGTTTGCAGTGACTCTTGTAGCTGGTCATGGGCCTTTTTCAAGCTCCAATAGCCCCTATGTTAATCTGGCCCTGGGTGTGTACAGAACATGCGAAACAGCAATACCTCTATTCCAAAAAGCAACTATTCATAAGTTTTACAACAATACCCAGGACAACAATAAAGTATTGTTCAGAAAACAGCACAGTATTGTTCAGAAAACAGCACAGTATTGTTCAGAAAAGCTAAAAACTAAGGATGTGTAGTATGTATTCACATGTGGAAGAACCTCCAGACATCGGCTAGGGTGTATGGGCAGGCTGACAATTAATAGGGGGATCCAAGCAACTTGTCTAACAAGTCATAACAAATGGAGTTTCAATTATACACAAAAACTTAAAACATGAAAAGAAAAATGTAACTTTATTTTTCTCAACTGAATACTTAATAATTATTTTGTTATCTTTTGGATAACGAAAATCCAGGAAACGAAGCTGCAAACTAAACCAGTCTAATCCCATGGATGAATTGAGACACATATGGAGGATTCAATTTATTTGCCGATCCAAGAAATGAAATGATTTGTGTTGGACTCCCCATTGAGAAGCCTTCAACCGGTGCCATGACTGTTAATAGAATTGCTCTGTTTACCATTAGGGAACTTGGCTTGAAGCCCTCCTCTATTTTTTGGTGTGAAAAATCCTAAATTATGGACATAAAAGTTTCTTTTGGCACTCAATATTTTAGAGCTGGCATCAATGTGGAACAGGAGATTGCAGGATGTAGACGATGAATGGGTCAAACACTTTTCAGTGAGAAGAAAAGTAATTTTCATCTGAAGACAGAGGACCTTTTTTATGAGGCATTTCCTTCTCTGTAGTGAGCATAGCGCTCTTAGAATCTGGGAGCGTGTGTTAAAAGTTGCTTTGTATACTGAAGAAATTAATAGCTCTCTAGGTGTCTTCTTCAGAAAGCAATGGTTCAGGACCCTGCTCTGGTGAAAAATAAAAAGAAAAAAATAAATAAATCACAAAACAAAAATGAATGACAAGAAGACCAATGGATGGATGGATGGATGGATGAATGAATGAAGGCCAATGGATGGATGGATGAATGAAGACCAATGGATGAACGAATGAAGACCAATGGATGGATGGATGGATGAATGAATGACCAATGAATGGATGGATGAATGAAGACCAATGAATGGATGGATGAATGAAGACCAATGAATGGATGGATGAATGAAGACCAATGGATGAACGAATGAAGACCAATGGATGAACGAATGAAGACCAATGGATGAACGAATGAAGACCAATGGATGAACGAATGAAGACCAATGGATGGATGGATGGATGAATGAATGAATGAAGACCAATGGATGGATGGATGGATGAATGAAGACCAATGAATGGATGGATGAATGAATGAAGACCAATGAATGGATGGATGGCTGGATGAATGAATGAAGACCAATGGATGGATGGATGAATGAAGACCAATGGATGAACGAATGAAGACCAATGGATGAATGAATGAAGACCAATGGATGGATGGATGGATGAATGAAGACCAATGGATGGATGGATGGATGAATGAAGATCAATGAATGGATGGATGAATGAAGACCAATGAATGGATGGATGAATGAAGACCAATGAATGGATGGATGGATGATGAATGAATGACCAATGGATGGATGGATGAATGAATGACCAATGGATGGATGGATGAATGAATGAAAATGGATTGATGAATGAATGAAGACCAATGAATGGATGGATGAATGAAGACCAATGAATGTATGGATGAATGAATGAAGACCAATGAATGGATGTATGGATGAATGAAGACCGATGGATTGATGGATGAATGAATGAAGCCCAATGAATGGATGGATGAATGAATGGATGGATGAATGAAGACCAATGGATGGATGGATGAATGAATGACCAATGGATGGATGGATGAATGAATGAATGAAGACCAATGAATGGATTGATGAATGAATGAAGACCAATGAATGGATTGATGAATGAATGAAGACCAATGAATGGATGGATGAATGAATGAAGACCAATGAATGGATGGATGAATGAAGACCAATGGATGGATGGATGGATGATGAATGAATGAAGATGGATGGATGGATGGATGAATGGATGAATGAATGAATGAATGAAGACCATGGATGGATGGATGAAGACCAATGGATGGATGGATGGATGAAGACCAATGGATGGATGGATGGATGAATGAATGAAGACCAATGAATGGATGTATGGATGGATGAATGGATGAATGAATTAAGACCAATGGATGGATGGATGGATGAAGACCAATGGATGGATGGATGGATGAAGACCAATGGATGGATGGATGAAGATGGATGGATGGATGAATGAAGGAAGACCAATGAATGAAAGAAGAAGACCTTGTTTGTGCCAATGCAGCGTTGGTGTAACCCTGCTATTATTTTAACATTGCCCTTCTGTTATCGTTTGGGGAAATATCTTCGCTGCAATACTCAGTTTAACTTTTCTCAAATGACCAATCATCTGGAACAGGGATTAAGAGGATTTCTGGTCTGATGTATTGTAAAGTAAAGTAAAAGGTCACTCGATAACTGCAAAGCATGCCATGTGCTACATATCATAAATATTCCACAGGTATTTAAAAGCTGAACTATGCTGGGGTGCAGGCTAAATCCTTTAGATAAACTTGTAAAGAATTTAACTCCGTAGGAACCTATAAATTTTAGTAAAATATCTAAATAATATATTGACAAAAAGGGGGCCTGTGAGGGTCCTGAGAACGAGCAAAAGCACTAGTGCCTGCTCTACGATGGGGCCCGCTCAGGTCTCACAAGGTTTTAGCTCGATTGTGCCATTACAGGGACGAATGCTCCATATGCAAATCAGCCTGCTCTCATCCAGAAAGGGTGGCCAGTACTAAATGCCAAGGACGCCATCCCTGCACGACAGGTGCAGCAACCCCCGTCGATAGTTTCTGCCTGGTTAGGCCTAGTCAGGCGGGTATAGCTGACCCCCCTAGGCACATCGAGCAAGGGGTCCACTTCTGGATTACCCTGTAAACTTGCAGTGAGAAAAAGGGGGTTTGTGGGGGTCCTGAGAACGAGCAACGGCACTAGTGGCCTGCTCTACCCTCTTGACGAGGCCTAACAAGGCCGAAACGATTGTCGAGGGTTGCTGCACCTCTCATGCAGGGATGACTTCCTTGGCATTTCCGTACTGGCGAAACCTTGTGAGACCCGAGCAGGAACCCACCGTAATGCAGGCCACTAGTACTCTTGCTCGTTCTCAGGACCCTGAAAACTGAGAGTATGATGGAGTAACTTAGTAGAGCTTTTTATCCAAACAACTATCCGGACCATGGTTTATCTACATTACAGACCCAGTTAGAGCAGTGTTGTTTTGAGAGCGCTCTCAACAGAGCCCCTGACGGTCATCCATAGCTCATCTGGACATTATCCCTCAGCCCAGTCCCTGGTGACCCGTAGTGCTATCTACCCTATCGTCGCGAACCCAAGAAGATAGTGTTCCTATTTCCTTAGTAATTGATAAATTGAGAGATAGCCACTAGTTGGGTGGACACCTGACCTTACCCCATACTATGGTTTAGATAGATTCGTTGTTCTTTGTGTTGTCCATGTGTTTTGTTTTTTTTAGTTTTTGTCCTTTTGTGTGTAAGTAATCCTAACAGTTGTGCTGAGCCACGTTCAGCCTTGTGTGACCATTCATGTCGCCTACTTAACTTTTATTGTATAAGGGTAAAAATGAGTCAAGTTTTATTTATTTTTGCTAGGTGTAATATTCATTCACGATTATCCTGATGGTAGAGAGCACCTAGATGCGTTTGAAATGAAAGGTGTTCGCATCATGAGATGGGTCACTGACAGCAAGACCTGAGTACACAATATCGTCTTATGCAGTGTCTGATCATTACTTTTAACCCCTTCCCTTCTCCAAGTGTTCCTGTAATGGATTTCATCAGCATCTTTTGAAGTGGAGTACAGCCCCCTTGAAAATTGGCCACGTTCCCCAGGTAGACATATGCTCCAAGTAAGGGGACGACAGAATGAGGTGGCTGGATGGAGTCACTGAATCAGTAGGCGTGAGCTTAAATGGACACGAGAAGATGGTAGAGGACAGGAAGGCCTGGAGGAATGTTGTCCATGTGGTCGCGATGGGTCAGACACGACTTTGCAACTAACAACAACAACAAAGTGTTAACACCTGGATAAGGGACTTTAACACATGCCCCCTATACTACATTCATAACGATAAACCCGTTAAAAATCCGTTTGTGCATCAGTGATTGTGCAAGCTTACTGTACTTTGAGATCCCTATAGTTAACAAGGGGAGCGCAATCAGTAATTAGCATTAGGATAAGTAAGGTATTACAATGTCCGAACGCCAATTGCCGCACAGATGGGCTAAACAAAATTTTACAGACACCTAAAAAGGTAACCGATTCCGCTTTTGTGAAATCATTCAGCAACCTCTAAACCCCCCCCCCCAATAAATCCAATAGTCACCTCTCATCCCGAGGCGAGAACGGTGGCCCGATCGGCTGCTTTTCCTGGCAGCGAGCAGAGCGAGCCTGGGGAGCGAGATTGCGAAAGGCTCGCAGCGCAACCCTCCATGGAGTCCTATGGAGTCCAAGAGGCAATACTTGTGGCGGTGTGGAAGTGCTACCATGCGTATCATTGAGTGAAGCGCTGCGTTCTGGGACAAAGTGCTGACTTAGCGCATGCCCCAGAATCTCGTGCTAAATGGGGATGCTACGGGGAAACCTGCAGGCGCAGGTTTTCCCCATTAGCATCCCAATTTTAGCGTCAACTTTGCAATCTAGCCCTCAGAGTTTTGCCTAACGGTTGTTTAAAATAAAAAATTTAAAAAAAGAGTAATAAAATAAAGTTAAAGCTATATCACAGTAGAATGTAGTAGGCATGTTGGTGGCTCTGGCCCCGTCAAGCATTCAAGTTGCATAAAAGGATCATAATCTTCAGATGCCAGCCCTGCGGAATATGCTGGCGCTTTATAAATAAAGAATAATAATAATAATGTTGCATTACCAGGTTTCAGACGTACCATGTGAAGAAAGCATTAATACAATGGATTGACTGACGATTGACCACAGTGGTGCCGCAAGAACATAAATTTAGCAGGGTAATGGGAATCAGTGGTTTAACCCAACAAGAGCATTAAACCGTATTAGAGCAAGGGACTCCGACATCCCAGATATTTCTAAACTACATCTCCCATAATTCTCTGGCCATCTATTGCATTCAAAGAATTCTGGGAATTGTAGGCCATCAATATCTGGGAGGAGTGAGTTTGAGGACCCTGGTATGGAATTTGGTAAATTACCCTACTATCAATATCGGTTACATAAAAAAAAAAAAAAAAAAAAAAAGGTCACGGAGTCATGGAACGAAACACACAAAATGAATAAAGTACTGCCGACTCACATTTTATACTGCTGGCACATAGAAGGACTCGGCGTACAGACAGAAACCCTGCTTAAAAGAATAGCAACATACCCTCAGTCACTGGCTGCAGTTTGGTCGAGCGCTCGGAATCTGGGGAATGTAACGGCTCTGGCTCCTTCAAGCACTCAAGTTGCATAAAAGGATCATAATCTTCAGATGCCAGATCTGAAAGGCTCATGGGAAAGTACCTAGGGTTGCTGAAATGCTGGGAGCCGTACACACAGTCATGCAAGACCTGTAGATGGAAGAAACACGCAGAACATACCGGTGTGAAATGATCTCCTGTGCAAGGAAAGTTTACTAGTAAACATAACAAAGGACTAAATCGAACGATGCACCTGTAGTAAAGCTCGCGGAATGGGGAGTAGGACCTGGGGAGAACAGGGGGACAGATCCCCCCAGTTAAGCTTTATAGGCACATGTGTAGTGTGTGTCTGGGAGTGAGGATTTGTTGTATGGATGGAGCAACACGTGATGTATGGTTGGGATAGGGAGTCAATATGCTGAGCTTGATGGTGTGCAGTACCATGTTATTTCAATTTCTCCCTGATTTTTAGAAGATTCTCCACCGATGTCTCATTTATTACCAGGCTGTACTAATCATGTGGACAAGAGCAAATTCAAACGATCACTCACTGACATTCCCTTATACAACAAGCGTTTTAAACAGACTCGCATGTCATGCACAGTGGTAGAAAACCAGAATAAATTTAATCTACTACCTTGTATGAACAGTTTAATACAGAGTTTTCCCTGCTCTGTGTGTCCGACGACGCTTGTCGCATTGGTTTCAATAATACAGGAAGAGGCAGTGCCATCATCCAGTCCAAGAGGGAAAGCAGAAGGGATACCACCAGCTGAGAAAGAAAGGGCAAGAGAAGGTAAATTACACACAACCAGCACATTTCAGAATATTGCATAATGAATTGCAAATGGAAACTCAAGTGATGCCAACTGCCCATAGTGCCACATTTGTCAAGAGTCACTACCAGAGGCAGAAAATAGTCTACATGCCATGACAAATCAGAATGAATACTCTGCAATAAAGGAGAATTGGTCAAAAACTGAAAATCTCTCCTTCCCTCCCTCTGAAGCTAACACTCATGCACCCATTTCCCTTTAGATGAATGGTTCTACCATTGCTTCTACCTCACGGGTTCATTGCCTCAGCGCCCTCTTCAACTCCGATCTCTACTTCATTCAGTCGCTAACGAAATCTTGCTACATCCACCTAAAAACCATTGCACACATCCAAGCCTTACTTAATCAGGACTCTGCCAAAAAGGCTCATCCAAGCTCTTATCTCCCGCCTTGACTACTGTAGCCCTCTTCTCACTGGCCTTACGAGATCCCAGATTCTCCTTCTGTAGTCTGTAATGAATAACTCTGCCGGGCTCATCCACCTCACATCACGCACCTCTCACACCTCGCCCCTTTGTCAAACTCTACACTGGCTCCCCATTTCCATTAGAATCGAATTCTAAATAATGGTGCTCATGTACAAAGTTCTCCATAACAGCTTTCTTATTAGGAGGTACATCCCATTCCGACCACTTCGCTCTGCCAATGATCTGATGTTATCATTTACTTGTACCCGCACCCCCAAATCTCGCCTTCGGAACTTCTTCCGAGCTGCCCCCTTTTTATGGCACTCCCTCCCTGTCTCTCCAGTCCTTCAAGAAGTCTCTGAAAACACATTACTTTAGAGAAGCCTATGGGCACACTCCATAGTCCACATTGTACCATTCCTGCTTCCTATTCCCACACAGCCTCATGCACCTCACTACTTCACGTACTCTGCTATTTACCCTCCCTACTCTTTATGAAGGCACTATACATCCTATTTAACATGAATGTAAATAGTATGGCTCCAGGAGTGTATTTAATAATAAAAGAGATACTCACCCTTTTATCTTGTTCATATGTAGAGGCCTCAGCAGATGGCAAAAGATAGGTCACCGTGGCTAGCAAAACCTGACAAGAAAAACATGTAAAACAAAAGTAAAGCCAAAACCAAAAATATTTTTGTGCATCTAATAAGCAAGAATAAAGGATACATTTTTATTTCATCAGTGGTCTATTGCCAGATGGGAGGAGTGGGTGTCTGTCCTGTAGGACGATTCTTCAGCTCACAGCTGTTCCAATACATCAGAAAATGACTTTACACAAAGAAATGGGCGTGTCCTCTTCCGGAAAAGAATAACCTATTTTAATAAATACATTCATTCTCCTTTTTATGCAATACAGGAGTGATAACCTGGTGTTATGGACATTCAATTCTTTGTGCTTTTGCATGGAAAGAAAATCATTGGCTTAATCATGGTAAACCAGTGTCGGGAGGTTTTTGGGAAAAGATCTGGGCTTCTGCCCACTTAAGACAACTACAAATTGGACATGAGGATCAGACAAAGGATTTGGGGCAAAGAAACCTTAATAAGATTGCAGCCGAGCTGACTCTAATAACGAGCCTGTAGACCAAAGATCGAGATCCTGTTGATCCAATTTTACTTCGTATGGCTACATGGGCGCATGCAGCTGGAGGACATTGTGGAGACAAAGCTTCACTGGAGTGGGTTAAAGACAGGGGACTTCCTGTTACTTTGGAACTCCTAACTACTGCCAAACAAGCATGCCCAGTCCGTGAGATAAAAAGGTGGCCTCTTTCTACTAAATCAAGGGGACATTTAAAGAGAGGCAATTCTGTTAGTGATCCCTGGTGGGCCTGGTGGTACTAAAATTGCATGTTTGAAAGGTGACTTTAAACCTGTTTATTGTCCATCCAACATATTAGTAGCATTGCAGCCCCTCTGAATCCATGGGACTTCCACCTCATTTATAAGCATCATGGCTCACTACGCATAGATGATTAATGCCTTGGGTTGCTCGGTATGCAGTGCGATTTCTGCGAGTGAAAAAAGAGGCTACCCTTTCCTCGGCTTCACGTGGTCGGAACATGAGATGAACCAAGTTAACAAGACTAGGTTTGAATGGCAACGTTAGATAGAACTGCCCAGTGAAAGCCAATGGATGCACAGTTAAACCACCCTACAAAAGGAGCCATTTGCATTTATATGAAAAGTGCTGAATATAAAACCATTAAGTTGGGTGAATCCAACTGTTCCCAAGCTTGGGTAATTGGCTACAGGGACAGAGATTCTTAGGGTATGCACATAGTGGAATCGTTCCCTATAATAAAGCACATCCTGCTAGTCCCCCGATATGTTGGAAAAAAAGATTAAACTACCCTTTTGTTATTACGATTTATGGAAGCATGCTTCACCAATCAAAACATTTATGCCTTGCCAAAGAATAAGTACTTTCTATGTGGAAATTGGGCATATAATGAAGTGGAAATAGACTGGAAGATGGCTGCCATTATAAGCCAGGCGACCATCTTGTTCAGAATATTGGTTCACTTGAAAATAATTAGGTAGTTTTTAGTTGAAACTAGAATCAGGCATACATAGAGATTTAGGAATGTGCTGAGATTAGCAGAAAAATAATTAAAGTGCTGGGAAAGATCTCGGCTGTTCCCGGGACAGAAGAAAGATACATCAAGGTCGTTGGGGCCCGCAGAAATACAAAGGAGTATAGAGATCAGACCAGGTGCCATCGGTAACAAGTAATTGAGGAAGCTAGGGAACCAGGCACAGCCCGGGACAGTAGGAGTGACTAATCATGATTTACTGTTACTAACCCAAGGTTTGCCAATTTACGCCAAATTAATAAAATGTTTTTTTGTATTAGACTAAGGGAGGTATTAACCCACGTGGGGTGGGATAGTGTCACAGGGAGGTGGATTAATTGGGTTGTACCTAATAATGTATTCGGGGTATAAAACCCCTGGTCAGGGGGAACTCGGGGCTCAGTCTTTGCGTTTTAATCCTGTCTGAGCATTCTGTGACGTCACAATAAACGTTTGCCTTTCCTGAAGAGACTCGTGTTCAGACAATCCTTACTCGTGTCCGGTCCGGCCTCGTCCCGAGTGAACCAAGTGGATTCCGGTTACAATAAGTGGTTACCATTGAATTGGGAGAGTGAATGTTACATTGGAATTGTAATACACCGACTCAGAGGCTCCTATTCCGTCTCTTTCCTTATATTTATTAAAATAGCAACAAGGATTTTAACATTTAAACTGAAAATGCATGTAAACATCCTTTAGAAAAAACACAAGCTCCAGACTAGACACTCCCACTCTTTCTAGTCCAATCCCTGTGTAGCTCCTCTTGATCTCTTCCCCTGATCTCCTTCCTTATTCCTCTTTCCTTGTTGCTGGGCAGACAGATAAGTACACATGCATTTTACTCTGACATATTTTTTATGTTTTCTCTCCCTGACGCTACGTCCCGGCTTCAACCGCGACGTTTGTCTACTTTAGCATCGCAGCTACCTTCTTGGGTAGCTGCGGGGGTTTTTCATACCTCCTTTTTAGTTTAATTGACCAGTTTGTCCAATACTTTTTCCCTACTCGGGGCTTGAGCGGCGATCTGAATCGGGAACTACCAGCCATGCATCATGATTCCCACGCATGTTCCCGCGCTACCGCTTCATTCCTCTCACTCTGCCTGAATCGGACTTACTATACGCTGCGCCAGAAACCTGCTCTAAGAGCCCGTCACAAGAGGCAGAATTCGATTCAGGGGACAGCTTCTCCCAGCAATCAGTCTCCTCTGTAGATCCTGGTAACTGCTCCCCTCCAACTCTAGTACCTCCCCAGTTACATTCCCCATCCGTGCCTCCATTTAATCCTGCTGTCCAGGCCTCCATCAGTGTGCCCTTATTTAAATTAGTTGCCGCTATGTCGGCTGATTTTTAAGTATACTGGCTGACACCATTGCAGAAACCACATCTTACAGCTAACATTTTCCCAGGCAATTCCGTGAGCGGGTCCACATATACCCAGAGAGGGGCTGGCACCCCCGCAATACTGCCTGTGTACCTTGCTACCTACCAAATCTCACAAATGAGCTCGCCCCCCCGCCGGGTGCTGGTGACAGATTTTAAATCTATACTGTTATTATCTATAACTGCGAGTCACTATATGTCACCGCTACCAGCAGAAGCTGCCTAGGGCGATTCACTCACCACGGTGAGGCCCCCAAATACACCCCTGCCATGTGCTGCAGGTAAAAGGTTAATAAGCGGGTCCAAATATAACCAGAGAGGGGCTGGCACCCCCGCAATACTGCCTGTGGACATTGCTATCGACCAATTCTCACATAAGAGCTCACCCTCCCGGGTGCTGGTGACAGATTTTTAAATCTATACTGTTATTATCTATAGCTGCGAGTCACTATATGTCACCGCTACCAGCAGCTGCTGCCCAGGGCGATTCATTCACCACGGTGAGGCCCCCAGATACACCCCTGCCACATGCTGCAGGTAACACAGTTGAATGACACGGCCAACTCTTTCGGAGGAGCTGCCAACCGCACCAATACCTGTGGCCAAAAATCCTCCAATTTTTATCTAGGTATGTGAGCCCACTCCCGCCGGGCGCTTGTGGTGGAGGTCCCTAAGAGGGTGAGAGCCTCCAATGCCTCTCAGGAGCTGGATTTGGGGAATGACCGGAGGGTGAATCTCCAGATCCTGAACCGGAGGAGGGAAGTGACAGGACACCCTTTGATGTACCTGCCCCGGAGAGTCAGCAGACTCTGTGTTTCCCTTTGTAATAATCTCCTTAATGTTAAAGCTTGGCCGCTGTCAGATCTCTAGTTTCTCCCCTTCCCTGTGATTCACTGCAGGAGCCTGATGGCATCATGGTAAGGTCACGGCTTTGGTACTGTGTGTTTTGGGCTCAGATCCCGCCGAGGTGCCTCTACAATGTCTATAGCGAAGTCTTTTAAGACATTGTTTCCCCCCGCTTCCCCCACGAGGGTTACAGGTCGTCCTGGCCTCACACACGCTGCTCCCGCTCGCATAGGGGGGGAAGGGGGTTGGGCACGCACTCATCAGCGCGGGATTTTTCCGAGCCAAATCAATGCATTTTGTATCTGTCAGGAGACTGCGCGCCAAAAGGTTTCCCAGTGTCCAGCCTCCCCACTGACAGCTCAGATTTCACAGATAAGACTCTCTGCACCTCCCTTAAATCTTATGATTAGACTGGTAGTGCACCTCTGGCCCGACTCCCTCAAACCTAATTATCCCTTTAACTCCTGGTGTACGGGCTTCATTCATTTCTGCAGTTTTTAAGAAGGGTTTTCTGCCCTCTCCACTGATTTTACCAGATCTCTTCAAGAGGCAATGTCTGGGGCTCAATCTAAATATGAGTTTAGATGTCATCTACTGTATACTCATTTCCTACATCCCATGTGCTACACACACAAGTCTGAGAGTTTGGTTTACTCTATTGACCATTGATGTGTCAGCTCATCTACCAAACTCACTACCGCTCGAATCTCACCTAAGAAGCATATTGGTGGACTTCATAAAAACACCAAAACACTTCCTCATTGGGGTTGAAACACTTTGACATAAAACTGAGTATACCACACCACCACCGATGGCTTCAACATAATATACGCGCTGCAATGAGCCCAACTGTCCCTTGACCAGGAGCGTTCGTATACTGACCTCGAGGTTTTATTTATTTATCTGCAAATATGTTACCAGGAAAGTACAATGGAGATTTTGCTCGTTCTTTCCGGTATGTCCTGGGATCATGGACATTGAAATTCGTACAGTTTACAGAATTACTCTGTATACCTCCGAGGAAGTATTTTCCTGACCACGTTGAGTGGACATTTCTGCACGTCCTACCTAGGGTGGGATCATGTAGTTTCTTACATATTTCAGTTTATAACCATTACTTTTGTGTTTTGCAGGAAGTCGTCCGGTCCTTGTTTACAGATCTGTACAGTCTCGGACCCAACCACCTCAACAGGCAGAGAATTAAGCAACTTTTGTCCTCACTGTCCTATAACCCTTCTTATGCTTTGGGCGGACTTTCCGTTAGTCCACTTTAAATGGCTACTAATGCTGGCACTGACTATTTTGATAATTGACCTGTCGACCAGCGGGGCAGACAATGTTCTGGGTACAGTTGCCCTATGATCCTGTTTTAGCTACAATTCCTCAGGGATGTGTTGGCATATTTTGGGTGGTTCACGCAGTTTGCTCAGTTCTCAGAGGATGCTTGGGGGATCTCCTCTAATAGATATTTACCTTCTAGTCTTGCGTAGACAGGTCTGTCTCAGTTCCACACCTGTGGGTACAACTGAACTCAGATGTTTTGTTAACCTGATTTTGGGGAGCCTTGTGTGGTCACTACTACCAGAGGTCTTTGGTTTGCATCGGATCGGCTCCAACAACATAGCGATTTGAGACTACTGACCGGTCTTGTGCCCTCCGTCATTTCTACAGGGGATGGTAGATTGCTCGTCTTCCTCAGGATGGTCGTCTTCCCCCTGGACTGGTCTCCGTATTCCCTGGGAGATCTTTGCTCCCCACTTCTCACTTGAGCTGCCTCTGGTTTGGGATTGGGGTTTTTTCCCCGAAGGGCATCAGGGCCTTATTGTGTTCCCTCTCGTGTTAGGGGTTTGGGAAGTCCACTCTATCGACTTTCATGCTTACCTGGATTTGTACACGTTTTTTTCTGCTCCCTCGAATAGGAGTCTCGCACGCTTTCCCCGCGCTTCACAGCGGTTTCCCCTCGTTTGTTTCATTCGGCACTTGGCCCTGGGCTTACTGACCCTTATAGGCATAGACGTTTATTGTTAGGGACGCCCTCTGTGATTGGCGCTGGCTCTTTCAGCAGTGGCTGCTGGCTCTCGCTTGGAGGATCGGGATCCTCTGCACCTAATGTGTTTTATTTATGTCTCCCGTTTCTCTATTGTTTTTTTCAACGCACTATATACCGCGATGGGATCCACGATCTTGGCCGCCTGGCTAAAATGTCAGTGTTTGGGGCGCACCCGGGGCGCAGTGCTGTGGCCTCCTTCGCCGTGCTGGTGGCTTGCCGTCTGGAGGTCTTACTTGTAGTTGCGGTTTGATTTAGGGAGTCTACATTTAAGATTTCCTACTTCACTCCGGTAGTTCATTGGTCCGCACCCCTGGTGGACTAGCTTTGAACTCGCAATAGGAGCCTCTGAGTCGGTGTATTACAATTATAAAATTTTCCTAAGTATGAAGGGAAGTTTGACTTGTAATAATAAAGACTCAGAGGCGAGTATTGCCCGCCTCTCCCTCCCACTTTAGTATTATGGGGGTGTCGTCCCAATGTTTTGGGTACTTGTAGCGCCGTAGGTTACGGCTTCCACTGATTCCTTGTCGTGTCTCTGTTTTCTCTGCAACTCCTTCTGACTGGATGTCGCTGTGGCGCACCTCGTGCCCATCTGGATATTTTCATTCCCTACCTCTCGGGACCCTGTTGGTTCTGTGCCTGGTGTTCGTACTGGATATTTGAATGACTGCTTGCAGACACCAAGAAAAGAGGAATAAGGAAGGAGATCAGGGTAAGAGATCAAGAGGAGCTACACAGGGATTGGACTAGAAAGAGTGGGAGTGTCTAGTCTGGAGCTTGTGTTTTTTCTAAAGGATGTTTACATGAATTTTCAGTTTAAATGTTAAAATCCTTGTTGCTATTTTAATAAATATAAGGAAAGAGACGCAATACTCGCCTCTGAGTCTTTATTATTACAATTCAAACTTCCCTTCATACTTAGGAAAATTTTATAATTATCATACCTCCACTGAGTTTTCAAGTGGAAAAATCAGAAACAAGACCTGGTGAAACTTTATTGGGACTGACAACGGCAACACTGGGGTGACCTATAATAGAATTGAGACCCTCCAGAACATTTTTGAAACCGCTTTTGACACCACGACGGACGCTATAAAGAAACAGTCTCAAGAGCAGCTGCAAATAAGGGCCGTAACGCTCCAAAATAGCCGAACCCAAATTATCATCTTGATGCCAAAGGCGGAGTTTGTGGTTTGATGGGTAAGGAGTGCTGCAACTACATAGTGAAAAATTAAGGCAAAATAAACCATGATAGATCTAAGCTGGCAGCAATGAAGGAAAAGCTCCATGAAACAACTGGGTGGTTGGGGAGCTTGGGAAACACAATTGCACATTGGTTGTTGATCACCATATTAATTTTTTATTGGTTTGTTTGGTTTTTGGAAATGTGTTGTAGGTGTCACATCTCATGCTGGTGCGGCCCGGCGGCGTCGTCCTCGCTTGCAGGCGCCGAGTAAAGAGCAGTGCCGCGGTGGACATGTGGGACATTGGGGGCGCTGCGCGACGTGATGACACGGCATCGCTGAGTTAAAAAAAAAACACTTGGCTTTCAAGCTCTCTTTGCCCTGACATGGCTTTCCCCTCCTCTCAGTGCTGTGTTTAGTAATTCTTACCGTTTTGTGTATGACCCTGCTGACCCCTGGCAAACGGCTGACATACTCTCTGGCAATACTGACCCCTGGCTAACGGCTGACATCTCTGGCAATACTGACTTCTGGCAAACTACTGACAATCTCTCTTCATGTTAACCCTGTGTGCTATTCTCTTGTATATCTTGAGTACCTGGTTACTGTATTCTGGTTCTTGACTGTAGATCTCAATACCGACCATTATAAGGATCGGAGGTTTAGGATAGAAGTGCTGCATATAGGGATTGGATTCCTAGATATCAGGAGGAATCATGACAGTACGTTCCATATAATAAAAGACATTGATATTAGAGTACCCCTATTAGGAAATAACACTAACATAGTTATGCCGAAAAAGCAAAAGGTGGAATTTTATGGACATTAAATATTTGTGCTTTTGCTCATAACGCACCATGTTATAAGTTACAAATTCCACCATTTTATTCCTGAAATAAAAGCCATTTTCACTGCACTGAAAGGGGTCATTTCAAACTAATTAATTACCTTTGCAGCCCGCAAAGTAGAACCAGTTTTTCCAGGTTTCTTGTGAAAGCATTGTCTCTAGGGGGCAGGCAACAATATAGGAATGGGTGGAAACAGCTGAAGTATAGGTAATTAGTAGGCAGGCATTTGCATTATGTAGGCCCAAACATACAGGGAACTAATTATGTAGGAGGAGAGGAAGACAGATCCACGTCAGAAATGCGTCACAGGATTGCCCTTTGCAGCCACGTCGAACGCATGTCGTAGCGCTTCGATGGGGAGGCTTTCAGAACGTCCGCAATTCGGGTGCGCACTACAGCGTGTGGCCGGCCCAGAAGCGTCACAACGCTGTGATGGACGCCGGGAGGCACGTCAGTAGGGGTGCACACAGTGCGCACGTCTGACCCTGGCCTTAGAAGCCTTGTGAATCACAGCTACGCAGAACGCTGACTGCATTTTTCTACCTTCATAAAAAAAAAAAAAAGATTGCAGCCAAGATCACTATGCAAGTCCGAACCATCTGGAGGACAAAAGAAAAAATGAAAGCACTCCACATACCTTAATTATTTTCAGAGGGTAGTCTGGCTGGTAAATCTGCAGTTGGTTCATGTAATTCACAAGCACATTCAAGACGCTGCAGGCAACCTGGGCCACTACTTTATTGGGAAACTGAAAATAAAATAGAAGACATGGTGTTCACATACAGACACATGCCTCTCATTCGTCAAATATTACACATACTGCAAAAAAGTGTGAAACACTGCATATTGGATATTCCGGCATTCTTCAGTAACATATCTTTATATATATATTCTAATAAACAGAGGTTAGCATATAGTGCAAGGACTCTGTCCTCCAGTCGCATACTTCAAAAAGAGTTACTTATTGACACTCTCTTAAGACATTCCTACTCAGCAACCAGTCCATCACGCTCACCTTGCAGTCCTCTCCTCCTGTTTCCACCCCCAACCCTTCTAGTTTGTGAGTTCCCAAGGGAATAGGGCCCTCGTCTCCTCCTGCACTGGTTTGTCAAATGTTGTTAAGTATCAATGTATTATAACCCTGTCTATATCGTGCCCATTGTTCAGCGCTGTGGAATAGGCTTGCGCTATATAAATAAAGATTAATATAATAATAAAATATTTAAAAGGGAGACTGAAACTTCACCAGTTTGCATGAATCAGAAGCAAAGAATTACAATTCCCGGATCACATAGCAACCAAGTCAGCAACTGCATGAGAGCAATCATCTCACATGTAAGAATTACAAGATTGGTTAATTGTGTGCTTGAAAGTGGCAAACGTAGTTTTATGAATAAATATGGGATTATTGATGTTGCCGCAACCTTCATGAACCTATGGGCATATCATTACACATGGGCAGTGTGTGAAATGTGCTGCCCTGCAGTTTGTAGCGTGTCTGTATACTTTCAGTGCATATCCTGAGTGTTTCTTTTTGAGTAGAATGTGATTGGATGTTCATGAATGCTGGGTGGTATCACATTGGGTGAATCAGCTGGAGAATGGGGGGGGGGGGGTTCGCACTTAAATAAATGCAAGTTTTAAGCCATTCTTTAAACGGTCTTTATTGACAGAAAAGCAAGGCTTTCCCTTTCATCAGATATACTACTACTGGCTAGTAAGAAAGTGCAGTAATGAGAAAAAATAAAACATCCCCCTCCCCCCACAAACATAAATTTTTCCCTTGAATGCATTACATTCATCACAGTGGCTAGAACATGGACAGAAGGCCATCACAAAATATAAAGCCGGCTTCTTACTTTTAAAGATACACATATGACATTGAGGGCCTCTTTTATCTGCGGATGATGTGTCTGGTTGACCAGCTCCTCACACATCCAGATCCCCAAACTGCACAACGCCACACACCTGCAAACAAATGAAAAGGAAAAATTGGTAAAGAAAGTAAGTTTTAGGCTGGCCATCCACTGGCACCGTATTTGTGCGAAGGTGCGATCATCCGATATCGTCTGAAGTCGCCCGACTGATCCTACAACATGCAGGTGAATCAGCTCTCTTCCACTGCATCCGACCGACGGACGATTTCAGGCGATTTTTGGCGATTGCAACAGATGTGTGATGCAAACGATTTTATTTGATTTCATCGGACGATGCCGGGACTTTCAGCAACAAAGTGACAGAGCCGCTGCAGGCTTCCAATTTTTTTTTTTTTTTTTAAAGGCCAGTTTTTTTTTCCTTGCGTCCTTTTTTTACTTTGTGCCGGCTGCAGCATTTGCTCTCCCTGGTGCTGACACCTATTTCAGCAGCAGGGAGGGGGGGGGGGGTTAATCCCCCCTTGCAGGCTGTCGAGTTTGGTTTTTTTTTCCTTACATTAGGAGCCGGCTGTGCTGGACAGGGGCTGTCCTTGGTGCTCTTTCAGCATCAAAGACAGTTCCCGGAGCGGCCCGGCACTGACCCCACAGCAGGGTTTTGCTTTTTTTTTTTTAACCCGGGCAGCCTGTCCAACGACCGATCTGAGTCATCCACAGATGCTCCCAGTGGATGACCCTGATCGGCCGATGGCGTTGTCCATAATTGGGTGGCCAAATCGGTCACCCGATTACGGTGCCAGCGGACGGCCAGCCTTACTCTATTCTCTAATTAAATATTTAAACAGTACGGCCAAACACATACAACAGCATGCTTTGCTTCACTGATAACACATTGCATAAGCTAACCCCAAAGTCAATGTATGGGTAGGATAGGAACTGCCGTGGCGGAGTAAATTTACATTGCGGCACGTTTTTCTATGTATGATCATATTTTGTAACTAAACTTTTTCTTTTACTCCTTAGTCAGGGGTTTTAAAAAAATTATATTAAAAGCGACACTCTACGCATCTTGACCACCTTGATGATTGAATGTGACCACGATTTCAGCAGTGCACCCTAATAAACCCCCCCCCCCCACCCACACGTGGAGGTATCACTGGTTGAAGCAGAGAGTTTCCTCACCCCCACCCAGCATCACCAGCAGCCAGGATTTGTTAACATCCCACCTTCCGGCCACTAGTGATGTCTGCTTGTAGAGAGCGTGCCAACATCACCCCAGCTCAGAACAATCGCTTCAGTGAGTGGTCTCAGTCAGTCGATGGATGTGCATGTGTGCAGCTCCAACCTATCATTCTTCGCAGGCACTACGGAACTTGTGTACATAAAGTGCGCAAGTCTCAGCAGTGCGCAGTTTGCGGTTCCTACTCTATGCAAGTTGTGTTGCAGCGCAAATTGCGCAGAAAAGCTTCAGGGACTGCCATGTTAGACAGTCCTTGAGCTGAAGACTAGGAGCTGCGCATGACGAGGGAGAAAAGGTGTGTGAAATCACCCAAAAATATATAGAAATGATAAAAATAATTGTGCAACGACTGTCAGCAGCCGCTGCCAAATCATTTAAGGGCAAAAGGGAACTATTTTTTAATAAAGTATCTCTTTAACAACTTGAGCGTGAAGGACGTGCATTGAGCGTCCTCCCATTTCTCTCCCATGCACGGAGGACGCACCCTACACGTCCTCACGTTGCCTATCTGGCGTCCGAGCCGGCGCTTTAACCACAGTGGTCCAACATGTTGCATGTCAGCCCCCGCTGTGGGACTGCCCCTCTGTCACGTGCGTAGTTCTCAAGCGCCCCCAATTGGCGCCGGATTGTGGACCTCTCCTGGAGGTGGCTGACATCTTGGATGTCAGCCAGGCCTCTGGCGCCTCTCCCCGCCCACTGACGACATAGCACTACAATTAATCCGGAGCTGTCAAGGGGTTTCCCTATGGAAACCCTATAGTGGAGATAGCGGGGTCCTTTGGACTCACATATCTGCCAATCGGTGGCAGCTAGAGGGTCATGTTTTATGTCATTGGAAAGTTTAGAGAATTGCCTTTCCTATGATACAAAATATGACTAGGTTTCTTAAAAAAAATTAAAAAAAAATACAAAAATTATATATAAATAAAATAAAAATGTATTTTCTCTTTTAATTTATGAATGCAGCAATATTGTTCACTTTTCAATTATAATGTGAACAATGATGCTGCATTAACGAAAAATGTTGTTTTGTCAACTTTTAGCTAAAATCACTTATTTTCTCGGAAAAAAAAAATCTAAATCAAAACAAAAACAGTAAGTGGCTCCCGTTTCTAATTTTTTTAGAAAGTGTACCCCATAGGAGATTTATTTATTTATTTATTTATATATATATCCACAAAGGCTTGGATTATAAAATGTGAAAAAAAACTATTTTACACACTGTAGATGATTGAAATTTTAATGGAAATTTACATTTTTTACAATTTTTGTTATAGCGGTCTGGCAGAGCATCACATATACATATAATAATGATATATTAACAGGTCTATTCACTGAAGGGTGAAACTCTGGAGAATTGGAAAGAAGAGAACAATCTAGACCAAATAGCCGATTTGGAAAGTGAGATAAATGAGAGAATTTTTCTGGTTTGGCTATTTTGACATAGATTTTTCACTTCTGCCAATTCTCCTGAGTTTCACCTTTAGTGAATAGACCTGTATGTATCTGCCGAAAAAAAAGGGATATATAATATGTCTGGGGTGGCATGTTCTGCTCAGTGGCTCAGAAGCCTCCATATTAAAAAAAAGAAAATGCACATTCAAGTTAAATGCAGCCATTCTAGTTTTGTACATTACATTTTGAGGACTGATCACCCCTTTGATTTTGCACCCATCCATGCCGCAGGTGCCTTGTATCAGGTTCTGCTAAAATTTTGACATTCCTGACCCCCTGCAGATGAACGCACCATGTGCACCCATACTGTCGAGCCTCCCAGCATCGGTCTCAGCGTTGTGACGCTTCGACGGGGCCGGCCACGCGCTGCAGCGGACGTGCCGAAATCCTCACCATCGAGGCGCTACAACTCGCGTTCGATGGGGCTGCAAAGTGAGATCCCTCCATTGGAGGATCAAGTCTTGCAGCGCTGAGGGCACTAACGGCACTCTGCGAGGTGGCCAGCCGGGTGTCGAGTGGAAGGAATGTCCACTCTTGCGGAGGTTCCTTCCACTCTGCAAAACACTCCTCTGACCCCGGCCTAAGAGAGAGCTTGTACCGCAAAAGAGCAGTCATTAGGTTGGCATATAGTATGGCCTGCCATGCCGGAGTTGATTGATATTGTGGAAGGCTTATGCAATATGTGATCATGTTATATAACCAAATTACCATAATTTATTACTTGGTTAAGTCGGAGGTTTTTAAAATATTTAAAACTATATTAAAGAGGAGTGCTCTGAATTGTGTATGTTGTGTTCACCACAAAACAAGTTAATGGCAAAGACATATGCATAAATATATACAAGATCCTAATATAGCATGCTGATTTAGGCTAGGGTCAGAGTAACGCATTTTTCGCGTCTTCCGTCAATAAGTGCGTCCGGACGCATGGACGCACCTTTTGACAGAAGACGCGATAGCGGTCATACGATGCGCCGCAATTACGGCCGTGATTTTGTACGGATCCAAACCAGGAAACTTTGGACGTTATGTTGGCGGACATGAGCAGCGTCTGACGTCTCCTAATCACGCACACACACCGCTATGCGGACACAGCGCACGCTGTACGTCAGTACTAGCGGTTAGACATTTGCATTTGTTTGCCGCTTGCGTTGTGCGGCCGCACTTTGTATGTTGGCCGTCATCTGCTGCTACCACGGCCGTAATAAAGTGCGGCTAAACGCACGTTCACACGGTGTTCGTCTGACCCCAACCATAAACAAAGTTCTGCTTAAACACACATAAACAAAAGTGTATTTTTTTATTACCTTGCAGGGCCTGATGGTTCCTCCCTGGCAGAACTCAGCACAGTTTTGATAGTGAGTTCCTAAAACAGAACAGAATTCTAACTGCTGCAAAATGAAAGGACCAAGACATTGTCATTTTGTCTAGAAGTTTTAATAAAATCACCTTGAAATCTGTGAAATGCGATATTACAATGTCAGAGCTGCCTGGGAGCAGAGCCGGAAGCTCTTGGTAGAGGTTTGGGAAGCAGACCAGAGATCCCAGCAGAACTTGGGCTTCAACCCTTGGTGCCTGTCATTAAAAATGGGAAAGTTTACATGAAGAATGTCCTGAAATGATTGATTTTTGAGGAAACTCTAATCTGAGAAATGAGCGTTAAGAGAGAAAATAAAATGATTATATACGGTATATATTTTATTATGAACATGTCGACTGGTATTGTGACTACTAACCGCAGAGCAGCCTTCATTTTTGTATGAGTATCATCATTATTACTGATAGTTATTCTAAATTACCTAAAAAAAAAATTGAGATATTATCTATTTTACATCAAGAAATAAGGTGGCAGCGCTCAAGGACTTCTAAAAATGACATTTATTAAGGATGCAATTAAAAGAGAAGAAAAACCAACGTTTCGGCTTCTCCGAGCCTTTCTCGAGGTCCAAATATAAAACACGACAACATGATATATAGAAACAAGCGTTGCTTACGTTGAGAGACGGTGAGGCAGCGACTCTTCCACCGGCCACAATGAAATCCATGATCAGCAGCATGGCTCCCGGGAGACTCAAGGAAAAGAACTGGGGCGAGCAGTGCTTGATGATCGTATTCACAATATCCTGCGCAACGAGATCATACAACATTGGAAACCCTTGGTATGATTCTGGTTATCTTAACCTCAAACCCAAATGGACTTATCAAATACGAAATGGTGCATTTTCTGGATTTTTAAACATGTGGTGAAAACCTCTGCAACGGATATCTTGGTGTAATGCAAAGATACGGAGGGGGGGGGCAGTTTACAACACAAAATGTCACACAATGGATGCACCCAGTGACACATAAAAAGTAAAATATTTTCTTAACTAAACATACAAGAGAAAAACAAAACACATGTAAGATATCAGCAACATAAAATAAACATAATAAGGACTGTAACAGATCTCAGTGCCCCGACGGGGTCGCATCTGCTAATGCTGCTTCCTTAGCTGGACCCTCGTGCCATTCTCCAGTCCATAGACACAGCTTAAAGACGGGTACACATAGAAAGCCTTGCCAGCGTCCCCCAGAAATACGCCGTAGATCTGGAGCTTTGCGTTGGAACAGCGAATAGAATATAGCTGCTACCCAAACCATGAGTCGTGACTACATGTAGGGTCAGAATGGAACTGGTGCAAAACACACACACCTGTAGAAACTGCTGGGGAACCCAACCAGACCTAAACAGATAATTGGACAACCATTTACTTCTTGGAATGTGACACATAATCAAGATTAGGGACAATTAAATCAAACTTTATGTAACATCTCAAACGAGGCAGAAAACACAAACACCCTGCATCTACAATTGTAGATACAGGGTGACTTTGACAAAGGAAAGGTTAGGGAAACAATATGAAACTTCAGGCACACCCCTCTCTAACACATTTCTAGGCCCATGTACCCCAAGTCCAAAGTGACGTGCGTCACACGTACGAACTCAGATGAACAGACTGGAGATAGTGAAGAAGTTGCATGCAATGACCAAGATGATTCAGAACGATTATAGCTTTGGTTTTAAACAAAACGTAAAAATTGAAAAGTCTATACCTGGTCTGTATGAAGCAATCCACAGTGCATAATGTTATAGAAGTGTGTCAAGAAATCCTGGTTTGGAGAAACATCTTGTCGTCTCTTCATGATCTTGCAAATCAATCTGTAAGCATGGAGTTTCCCTTGCTTGTATTTATCTGGCAACATAGTGGCCTGAAAGATGCACAGGTTAAAACATGGACAATCTTTATTATATCAAAGTACACTTAACAATATACATTAAACATAATTACTCGAGCAGACTGGAACAACCCCCCAAATCACAAAGACACGTATGTATCTGCTCCTTCCTGTTCCTCTGTATAAGAACCTGCTCTAATGCCATGGTTTTCATATAGTTTTTCAGTTCCAGTTCTTCTTTGCCAGCACAAAAGAAAACTCTACAACAGGGCACCATATTCCATACACATCATTCAATACAGCAATGGATGCTTGACAAGAGGCTGGAGAAGCGAGACTTGACGAAAAGAAGACAAAGGGCTCTTTTGCCCTTTCAGAAATGCTGCCATCGATTCCCCATGAAGAATTGGAATTGGGGCCAGTAGAAGACTCCGTGTCCAATATGAAGTTCAGCTTTGCTTAAAAATTTACTTCATATTGGCATTTAAAAACAAATCCATATGCTAGAAGTAATCAATTGCCTGGAACAAAGACAAAAAAGGGGGGTGGTCCACCCCTGAGCATCTAGAATACAACAAACACCTTATAGCGAGTAAACAGCAAGCGTAGATTCATTCCAGGAATAAATCTATAAAATCCATCCACTTTATTAAAGAACATGTAAAAAAACGATAAACATATACAACCGTGAACTTAAAAACAAAAATATATACAAAATACACATTGAAGTTATGGTGGAGGGCAAAAGGTGAGATTATTATTTGCTATGTGGAAGCTTTTAACGTTTATAATTTACACATTCCCAGCAATTCAGAGAACTGCTTCACAGAAAACATGTGCTACATTCCCCGTATGCAGCAAAGAAATCTTGGTAGGACATCCAAATGAAGTCTCTAGTCTCTCGCTTTTTTGCATCCTGGGTCTGTTTCATCAGCAGGAGATAGGCAGTGACTCATTGCCGATAATGCTTTACCCCTAGGGCAAATCAATACACATTCAAGTTATGGTGGAGGGCAAAAAGTGAGATTAAAAACTTCCACACAACAAATAGAAGAATAGAGTTATTCTCTCGAAAGCCTGTCTTTTAAATGTAACGTTGGTCCAATAAAAAAAATGTATCATTACGTGCTGCTATACTCTGGTGATTTTGGCATTTGGACAAACACGGCTTATCAAATTATAAGGGCTTGTACCACTGCACGTCTGCCAATGTGGTGTACATGATCCAGTGCACGGCGTGTGAAAAGGGCTACTATATTGGGGAAACTAGCCATAAACTGAATCTCAGGATGAACCTGCGCAGACACTCTATCAGGAAGATGAATATTGTACCACGGTGGGACATCACTTCACTAACAGGCCACTCCATCCAAAACCTCAGAATTAAAATCCTCAAAAGGACATTTTAAAAGACCCTCATGTATGTAATTCATTTGAAATGAAAATGATCACATACTTTAACACCATAAAAGAAGGACTCAATGTGGACTCTGGCTTTTTCCTTTTGTATTTAAGATTTTTATTTTGCGAAAGCAAAAAGGGTCTCATTCTGTCCAGCAAAGTTGGCCTCGCAGGGCCAGACAGCACACACCAGAGAAATATGTAAAACATAGGGGGGGGGGGTCTCCTAAGAAGCCCTCAAAATGTCAAAGGGGGGGGGGGCAATAAGAGTCTGCAGATATATTTCTGAAAAAATGAAAAGTCAGCTTTCACTCAGCAGGAATCGTTTGCGAATTATCTATTAAATGTCAGTTTAGGACGGCAAAAGGATAACATAAGCAAACAAAAAGAAAGGAAAAAATGGGTTTTCTCTCAGCCAGTGTCCCGGAGTGGGTGCAGACTTATAAACGGCAGGGTGAAGCCGAGTAGACCAGGTGTGTCATGCAGAAATGCAGGGCTGGACCAACACAGTTATAGTGAAGATATATTGAGGTGCTAGTCCTGATTTCTATGTAGAATTTGTTAAACACATCTAAGCAACACGTTCATAATTTAGAATGAAGTGGCATTAAAGTGACATGTCAATTCTTTTTTTTTTGAAAATCAACTTAAAAGGGACACTCTAGGCAACATGACCACCTAAGCTATTTTAGGTGGTCATGATGCCCGGAGTATCCTGCCCTCTGTCCCCCCCCCTCCCTCCGCTCAGCAGTTCAGCTGTAAATGCTGAAAACAGCTGAGAGAGGCGGAGAACTTTACTCCGCCCTCCCAGCTGTCAGTCAGCAGAGCGGGAATCATATTTCCCGCTTCTGCCGACTTTTGCCGAGTAGGAGACGTCATCGCGCTTTCAGCGCGATGACGCCTCTAACTCACCGCAGAAGCTGGCGGCTCCCTCTGAGGGTTAGTGTTGTGCGCATCCTCTTGCGCGCAACACTAATCCTCAGAGGGAGCCGGGAAGAAGCTGGCCGATTGGCTGGCTTACGTGAGAGGCGCGCATGCGCGCTTCTCACGTAAACCAGAAGCCAAGATGCAGCAAGAAGAAGGACGGGAGCGGAAGAGGAGGGAGGTGAGTATAAAAAATTTTTAAAAAAAAACACCGCTGGAAACAAGAGGATTTTAGGGTAAGTATTACAGTTACAAGTAAAAAAATAAAAAATAAAGATTTATTAAGGGAATAGGGATAGGTTAGGATAAAAAAACGGGGTGGTGATTTTTGAGTAGAGTGTTCCTTTAAGTACAAAATGTCTTACATAGAGAGCTGCGCATCTAGCTTTAATACGTAAACTGCCAGGCACAGACATCCTGTTGCGACAACATTGGCATTTCTTGAATACAATATTGTTACTGAATGCTCATAGGTGCTACGCACATGCACTCTGGTGAGCACACGTTTATCAGTGTAATACCTTAAACAGCCAAGGAGTGAGGATCCGCAGGGGCGGGATCAGCACAGGAGGCAGGGGAGAGGATTGGTTATCCAATGATATGCCCAGATTATCTCGTATCTGTACGGAAAATATAATGGAGAATCATTAAATAAAGTGTTGCTAAGAGGAGTTCCTGATCAGTAATTATTGGAAGTTAGTGTTTTCTATATACAAAATCCAAAAATAAATAAAAAACGTCCTGATATGAACAGTTACCCAAGTCTGCGGGGTTAATAAAAGCTCTTAAATCACAGGTCTGGAGGATTTTATTCACATTCAACACACAATTTACAGTGTGTTGGGGCCAATCTTCAGAAAAAAATAATAAATGTGCACATATCTGTATGTCTGTCTCAGTCTCCACCTTCAAAAAGGCATATAGGTAACACAGGGAGACTGTATCAACTGCAAAATATGTAAAACGCTGACAGCGTAATACAGCAAGGAGGGACCACAGAACTAAGGACGACGGGTTCTGTGAAAATGTATGTAGATTCTTTGATTCTTTTATTTGTGCCCTTGGAAAAAGTCCATTATCAAATGAAATGTGTTGGGCGTTTGTTCTTTTATCGAATAAATATTGATTTTTGAGTATCCTGGCTTCCTGAATCTCTGCGGTGGTGGAGTCTTGTAGAAGTACGGAGAGATTCCAGAGGGATACATGGAGCCAGAAATTCCTATCTAAGCCCTGTGAGTGTGAAAGATACGATCGTTTGCTTTTCCTTGCTGTATTACAATTTTTTTTTTGTTTTTTGTATTTTACCAGGAAGGATACATGGAGATTTCTCTCGTTTTCAAGTATGTCCTGGGTGGCAAGTTAAGTGTCTTGCCCAAGGACACTTACAGGAGAGGTGCTCTTGCCGAGATTCGAACCTGTGTCTCCACGGTTATAGAGCAGTGATGTTACCTCTACTCCAACCAGGCGGTACTATCAGCAGCGTTTTACATATTTTGCAGTTGATACAGTCTCCCTGTGTTACCTACATATCTTACATTTAAAAAAAGGAAAATTAACACCACACCGAAAAGAGGAAGAGGAGGAAGACGAGGAAGAAGAAGAGGAACAAGAAGAGGAGGAAGAGGAAGAGGAAGAAGAAGAGGAAGAAGAAGAGGAGGAAGAGGAAGAAGAAGAGGAGGAAGAGGAAGAGGAAGAAGAAGAGGAAGAGGAAGAAGAAGAGGAAGAAGAAGAGGAAGAAGAAGAGGAAGAAGAAGAGGAAGAGAAGAAGAAGAAGAGGAAGAAGAAGAGGAGGAAGAGGAAGAAAGAAAAAAAACCACAAGACTCCCCCCTCCCCCCCATGTGCTGAAACTGACACTGCTTCTACAGGGGTCTCGGATCAAGGCAGAGTTTTGTCTTGTTCTTAAAGTATATATACAGGGTTATTCAGAGAAAGGTGAAAACCAGGAGAATGGCAGGAGAAGAGAACAATCTATACCAAATAGCTGATTTGGAAAGTGAGATAAATGGGAGAATTTTTCTGGTTTGGCCATTATGACCTAGAATTTTCACTTCTCCAGTCATTCTCCTGATTTTCACCTCTCCCTGAATAACCCCGATAGTCAAGAAATCCAAAACAGAATTCCGGTAGAGTTTAAAGTCTCCATCGTGCCTCTACTCCATTACACCAAGCTATCGCACAATAGCCTCGCTGACCACTCGTGCACATCATTCCCCAAAGCTAGACTGTAGACTTGGTTTGCCCATGACTCTCATTGTAGGTTTAAGAAATAGCGAGATACCTTCGCCAAATTCTGCCACAGCTCGCAGAGGTAATCAAAAACTTGAGCGTGAATCTCAGGATTTTCGATACTATTGACATCTCCCAAAATTCCTAGCATCCTCCGCCACATGACGGCAGAAACATCTGCGTGCCAGCCAGTAAGGGTCCCGCCAGCCATGACGCTGCAGCTCTCCGCAGGGAAGTGACAGGGCTCTGATAAGAATAGAAAAGCATGAAACAGAATACAGTGTCAGAATATTTGGAGATAAACCCCACACTAGTCCTAAGGTTCCTTTAGTGCGGCTGACAAAGCTAAAAATATTGTACATTTCTTACTCTTAAAAGTAGACTTATTAGAAGGTTCAGCTCTGTCCTCTTTGAGGAACACCACCCATTTTTTAAAAAACAATCATCATTAGACGAGCAAGACCTAAAATACTCTTTGAAAAGTGACCTGAAAGACCCAGAACGCTGGTGGAATTCATGGAATTTACCAAGATCATCCGGTGTTTGTAAGACTGAGTGCTGGAGCTTTTCTTGAAGCTCTCCTTGATCCAAGCAAACAGGAGCAGGAGAAGGAGTCTGGGGCCTTGATCCATGAGGAGATACTGTAGGAGAAGGGTTTTCTGAGCCTAAGGTCAATCAAGATGAAAAACAAGTTGGTGTACAAGGCTACCTAAAGAACGATTATCATGATTGGCAATAGGAATAATGGTGGGGATTTTTGAGGTCTTCCTTCAATACGGAATTCTCTGCTTATATTTCAAGACATAATTAACCAGGGGAAGTGTAGCTGTTGAAGCGAATGTGAAATGGAACCTATAGAAAGTCCTAAAACCATCTAGATACCTGACATTACTGCCACGTCCGCACATAGGGTCTGCTGGTTAAGGCTGCTCGTTTCGGAGTCAATGTGAAGAGTTGTAAGGCTGACAACCTCTGGTTCCTCTGCGCTAAGGTGCACAGATCCAGGATCCACCTCCAGTGACATGGGGACGGTCGAATCACTGCCAAACGGAAAACCTGCTGAAAGGAGATCTGATAATTGCAAGTGCGACAAACAAATACAGAATCCACAGAAAAATACCAGCACAGATTAATGGAAATCCACAGCAGTCTTAATACAAGCATAGGAGCAGTAGACGAAAATCAAACACAGAAATAATCTGCTGATATTCACTACGGGTAAAAAAAAAAATAAAAAAAAAAAAAAAAAATTACAGGGTTATTCAGAGAGAGGTAAAACCAGGAGAATGACTGGAGAAGTGAAAATTCTAGGTCAAAATAGTCGATTTTGAAAGGGAGATAAATGGGAGAATTTTTCTGGTTTGGCTATTTTGACCTAGAATTTTCACTTCTCCAGTCATTCTCCTGATTTTCACCTCTCCCTGAATAACCCCGATAGTCAAGAAATCCAAAACAGAACTCCGGTAGAGTTTAAAGTCTCCATCGTGCCTCTACTCCATTACACCAAGCTATCGCACAATAACCGGGTATAAAAAAAAAAAAAATCAAAAAAAAAAAAAAATCACTGGATGCATCTGACGAATCGATCTGAAAAAGTCGAACAGGGGTTAAAAATAGAAAAAGATCTATATAAAAAAAAGAAGAAAAAAAAAAAATCACACACACACCCCCCGCAACTTTTAAAAATAGTTTTTAAAAATAAAAAAAATTAAAAAACACTACTGCGTGACAATAATATATAAGATCCTATAAATTATAATAAAAAGGTCTGCTACAGGGAAAAAAATTCAAAAAAAAAAAAAAAATTGTCGAACACATCCCAAAAATGCCTAAGAAAAATAAAAAGAAACTTTTTGCTGAAAATGAAAAATATAAAATGGCTGAATAAATAAAGAAAAATTAGGGAATTTTTTTTTTTTTTTTTTTTACATTGAAGCCTATGGGATTCGCCCGATTAAACCGGTCGAATGAAACCACTAAAAATCAGGGCATTTCACTGGCATTTTGGTGCTGTTCGGTGTTCTCTGAATAGATTAACCGTTACTGCTCTATGGGAAATCCTCTGCCACCGAGGATCACCGTATTTCGCTGGCAATTCGCCAATATTGCTCTTTTGAATAGCCGGATGGCCAGGAAATTGCCCCGTACGGGGAAATTCACCGTTTGGTGCAATTCTGTGGCCAATTCGGTGTTCTTTGAATAACCCCCCGTAAGACTTTGGTTTTCTGATCGGGGACACTGTGTACTTGCCAATTTACCTTCAAACTTACGAGCTTCATATTGGAAGGCGTTAAAGGAGTCGGAATGACTATCTGAGCTAAGGATGTCACTACCGGGGGCACTCGCAGGAGATGTCCACTCTGAAGGGACTCCTGGGTCGTCCGCTGGACGCATCTGGTTCTGCTTGTTAAGTGCATCAGGCAAATCTTTTGGGACCTCTAGACTTCCAGGACTGCTACCTCTGCGGGTTAGGGTCTGGAAAGCAGGATAATAAATAAATAAGGTTTTGAACTCTAGATCAACAGGTCTCTGCTGGACAACGCTCGTCAAGGTATAAACAAAGTGACCATTATGATCCCAACTCTAATCCCTGCTAGGCAAAACGTCCTAGAGATGGTACAGGATGTGACGACATCATGCCAGGTATTAGCCATCAAATGATAAGCGATGGGACCCTAATTTTACTCATACTTAAGTGGGTCCTTCATACATGTCCATATACATCCCGTGCCGAAACCGCAGCTTCTCAGGACCCTCACAATCCTCTGCCTTTCTCACTATAAGTTTACAGGGTATATAGACGTGGACCCCTTGCTCGATTTGCCAAGAGTGGTGTCAGCTATAATGGTCTGTGCTCAGGCAGGTAAACAAGTGGAAGCACGAAAGAAAACCCCTACAGGAATAGTGACAGTCAATATCCAGCAACAGAAATGGGGGTAACCCTGGAACATGGATAGAACAAAGGATATTGATAGACTGAGATAGTAAATAAAATGTAACTTTTATTGGAAACTAAGAAACAGAATAATATAATGACAAACCAAAGAATAGATAAAAAGTCTCTGTGGCTCCAGTCAGCGTAATAAATGCCACATAGGGTACTAGGTGCATCTAGGAGAAGTCTCTCATATGGGATACAAAGTGACGAACAACATAAATTCTGTCAACAGCTTATTTCTTGTTATGATGCCAGACTGAGCATTACTTCCTGCATGCTCCTGAGGACGCCAGTGTTTATGGCGAAACGCGTCGAGTGATGGAGTGCTTACTCCCATGCAGATTGTGTTTTTGATTCTAATATTTGTTTAGTCTCTGTGGTTTGGTGTTAATCTTGGGGTGGGTTGGCTCTAATCTGGTAGTGCTCCCAGCATTGATTTTGGGCCTCAACCTTTCCTCTACGTAATGCAATTTCACTTGCCACTCATCCTATTGGGAACCCTCTCTATAGCAGCTTCTCTCTGTCCTATTATGTGGACCCACAAAGGCCCGTTTGTTCACTTTGTTTGTATCCCATATGAGAGACTTATCTAGGTGCACCTAGTACCCTATGTGGCATTTATTACGCTGATTGGAGCCACAGAGACGTTTTATTTATTCTTTGGTTTGTCATTATATTGTTCTGTTTCTTGGTGTCAGCTATACCCTCCTGACGAGGTCTAATAAGGCTGAAACGAACGTCAGGGGTTGCTGCACCTCTCTTGCAGGGATGACTTCCTTGGCATTTCAGTACTGGACACCCTTTCTGGTTGTTGCATCTGATTTGCATATGGAGCAGATGAGCCTGTAATGGCACAATCGAGCTAAAACCTTGTGAGACCTGAGCGGGCCCCACCATAAAGCAGGACACTAGTGCCGATGCTTGTTCTCAGGACCCTCACAAACCTTTGCTTTTCTCACCCGCAGCTTGCTTTTCCCACATTAATGACTATAGGGTGCCGGACAAAATCCCTACAGCCAGGTTCCCTAATGCCAACATACCGACGGCCAACTTCCAGACAGAACAAGTGCCAGACATACCAAGTTCCCTACACGGCCAACTTCCAGACATCCAAAATCCCAGCGGCTAACCCTAATACTCACACCCTAACCCTTAGGGATTTAGGCTTAGGGTTATGGTTAGGTTTCAGGGAGTTAGGGTTAGGGCTAGGTTTAGTGGTGTTAGGGCTAGGTTTAGTGGTGTTAGGGCTAGGTTTAGTGGTGTTAGGGCTAGGTTTAGTGGTGTTAGGGCTAGGTTTAGTGGTGTTAGGGCTAGGTTTAGTGGTGTTAGGGCTAGGTTTAGTGGTGTTAGGGCTAGGTTTAGGGGGGTTAGGTCTAGGACTAGGTTTAGTGGGGTTAGGGCTAGGTTTAGTGGGGTTAGGTTTAGGGAAGTTAGGGAGAGGGCCATCAAGGAGTTGTCGGTGTAGGGAAGTTGGCCGTCAGGATTTTGTCATTAGGGAACCTGGTTGTAGGGATTTCGACCCAAACCCATGACTATACACCTTCTATACGTGGGTTGAGACAGACTTTCCTGGTTGTGGCCTTGGGCCATATTGTTAAAGGGAAAAGATAAAAGAATTGCCTGGATTACTTTCAAAGTCCCTTCTTCTAAGCAACATTTATTTAGGGGTATTTTTTTCTTTCTTTTGGGGTTTTTAGGGAAAATATGTGTACATACAAGCTGTAAAACTGTAAAATAATCTCACCAGTGTATTGCCCGATCGCAGTCTCTCCGCTATAAACTCATCCATTAGATCTGGGATGTTGGAGTTCGAGCTGATGTCAGTGCTGAGATCACTAAGTTGGGGACCAAGGTCCTCTTTGTTGGCTAAAAACAAAGAACCACAAACTAGTTATGAAGTAGCAAGAATTCTAATAGTTCAAGGGACGAGTTACTACAAGCAAAGACTTCGGCATAAATGAATAAAAGTACACAACTTGCCAAGAAGAAAAGGGCATGCGGTTAGGAGGAGGTGGGCATCAGCACTGTCAAAGCCAATAGGAAACTGGGGATTAGTAAGTGCTGGAAACTCATACGTATGGAAATCGATAAACAGCTAGAGTTAGTCGACTTCAGTGGAATCACAAAAGCAAGTGCAATCGTTGGGGAAGAGCACCGGCGAGAAACAGGAGGTGTCATTTCATTGGCGTGCAACGTATCTGAGGCCCAAACTGCGCAGAGTATTAAATTTTCAAGTCTTCAACAACCAATCCTGATCGGATACGGAGTTTGATGTAGCAGTTATACTAAACTTTAGTATTTCCCGCTTCAATGTTGAGCATGGATTGACAAGTCTGACCAGTCCATTGTCGGCCAAGTTACAAAGAGAGGAGGATAAAACGCAGTCGGGTCCAAGATATTCCACGAGCACAAAGAAAAAAACCATCCAAAAAATATATAGGTGAGAAAAGGACTATAGGCACCATCCAGAAAGACATCACCATGAAGAAAAATGAGGGAAAGCTGCAAGTCTGAAGAATTCCAGAGTGCATACCTGTGTCTCCACATTTCAACTAGGACACGGGTCGGCAACTTTGGCCATCCAGATGTTTTGGAACATCTCCCATGATGCTCGGCTACTCATTAGGTTAGTAGAGACTCATGGAAAATGTAGTTCTGAAACATTTGGGGACCTGTTTCAAGTTGGTGTAAACGTAACCAGAGCTGTTGTAAACTTAGCAACCCCATAGATCAGTGGTACCAACGCGGTCCTCAAGTACCCCCAGAAGGGCACATTTCCCTTGGGGAAATGCAGACTGAATCCTGCAATCACTGACCCTCAAATCATATCACCTGCGCTGTGCTTCATATATCTGGCAAACAATGGCTGCTGGGGGGGTACTCGAGGACCGGAGTTGGGAAGCACTTCCACAGACGATAACAGCTCTGACTAACAACAACTTTGGAATAGAGCTCGTGGAAGGCCAAGGCTGCTGATCCCTGAACTAGGAAACCAGAACAAGCTCATAAACATGCAGTATTCCATAAAATAAATGATATATTTATATTTCTCCCCTCCCCAGCCAAGGTGTTGTTCCAATACATGAAACGGAGGGACGTCATTCAATACGAAAAGTGGAGGGCAAGCAGAAAGTGAAGAAAAAAATAAAGCATACATATAGGATGAATGGAAAACGAATAAAGACTGTGGGAATGGAAACGGACAAGATATGAGGGATGTCGAGTAAGTTGGAGTAGATCAGTGGTTCCCTACCACGGCCCTCAAGTACCCCTAACAGGTCAGGTTTTAAGGATCACCTTGGGGAAATGCAGACTGAATCCTGCAATCACTGAGCAGCAAATCATATCACCTGTGCTTCACATATCCTGCAACACTGGCCTGTTAGAGGTACTTGAGGACCGCGGATGGGAACCACTGGAGTAGATGATCAAAAGAGGATCAGACTCAAACACTGAGATGGCAACGGTAAGACATTCAGATAAAGTATGGACAGACAGGATGATGGAATATCATGATGGTATGATGAAAAAAAATAAGATGAAAAGTTCTGAATGAGACGGAACGGAGGAGATCAAAATGTCTAAAACGGCACTCTTGTACATTTTTATTTACCTTCAACCTTACCAGACCAACAAAACCCTATACCCAAGCCTGTGCCATTGGGAAGGCAATCCTGTTTTCCCGTCCTGAACATGGATACGGAGACTAAGACCTACCAATGCTTCTTCATGCACTGGAGGGGTTAAACCATTAGTGACTTATTCAGGAATGCATACATGTAAATAAATAGCCTTTTCCAGTACATCCCCATTACTATTGTATTGTTGCCTGGTGGGAGCCACCATTGACGGTCACTATTCATTGCTCTATACGAATGTCCGAAAGCAGCTTTGAGAAAGAGCGTTTTTTGTTTTTTTTAAATGGCCATTAGTTTCACATGATAGAAAGAATCATTCTAGCCAATAAATCGAGCCTACCAAAACAAGATATTCTGCTACCCAAACTAATTACCCGTTTTGCTGCTTCATAATTTATTCCGTACACGGCAGACTTTTCTTAGACGGACAGGCACGCTGGAGAGGACGGCAATGCACGAGGATAATTACATGTGCAAGAAATTACCATATATTTTTAAATGTAAATGTTTGATTGATTAAAACAATTTTTAATGAGAAAAAGAGTGATCCCACCTGGTAAAATTTCCCAGGTACCAGCATTCGTGACTACACGCGGAACATTGAAAGCCAACTCTTAACAAAGACCAACAAGAACATGACGGGTCAGAACTCCAGGCAACAGATTTGGTCGCAGACCGACAAGCAGACACTTAAGGAAAATGCTTAACGAACGACAAATGTAAGTTCTGCACATCGTTGGTTATCGACGTAGTGCCGTGTGGCTGGACAAACAATAGGCTTTGTTATGGCAAACAGCGGTCATGTTGGAGTGGAATTGTAGTGGATATGGAATGGCCGTGGTTAGTTATTGATGTAGACTGGTTTCGGTCAACAAAGGAGAGGGTTTTATGATAAAACAGCTTTTAAAGTTTAAATCAAGCAAATTGTCGTATCTAGGACAAATAAATACGTCCATCCTGCAAGCATGGAATAAAATGATCAGGTGCAGAACAACTCAAACCTTGATCTAGCCTGGAGGTTTACGGTTTTTATTCTAATTATCGATTTATTGGTTGGTCGACTAATCTATTTGTGTACAGCACGCGCCATCTTGAGCCAGACTGCGTTAAAAGTTAAGAATTTCAGGCGCTACTTCGGAGCTGTGTGGAAAATAACTCCTAGGCCGCGGTCACAAGAGAATGTCCGTGAAACTGGGCGTTCTCTCCGCTCAGACGCCAGTGTGGCCACCTCACTGAGCACACATTAGTGCTCTCAGACATAGAAAGCGTGAGCCTCCTATGGAGGATCGCGCTTTATAGGCACGTCCTATGTACGTCGTAGCTTTTTGATGGGGAAGGTTTCAGCAAGTCAGATGTAACGTGCGATACTATTACGCATGTTACACAGTGTGGCCCACTCCGTCGAGCTGTCAGAAAGCTGCGATGGACGCAGGGAGTCACACGGACACACGTGTGACCGCAGCCTTACTCTGTATTAGTTCTAGGGTTATTTTAGACATCCCCAGTTTGTTTTTGTTTAGTTTACAACAAAATTACAGAACAGACCCTGGGGTACTGCCACTGGGTGGAGGAACTGGACCTCCGTTGTTTTATCTTTATTACTTGGAGCTGGAGTCCTGTACCACCACCCCACCCTCCCTCTTTGCACTAGAGCTGCCATTCCTCCCTTCGGTCCGGCTCCTTCCCCTCCCACCCTCTTGTCCGGACTCCCTCCATCCAACCTCTGGTCGCTCCCCTCACTCAGATTGTCCTCTAAAAAATAATTTCATGGGCAAAGTGGTCAAGCAGCATGGGGTTCCCCTCACCCTGCTTTGCGTGCCGACATCATCATGTCTATCCGAGCACTTGTAGCAGACATGGGCTTGAGCGGTGTGCAAAAAGTATGCGCGATACACGATGTACGTATGTACGAACGAAAGCTACGTACCCTACACAAATTGTGCAAGAGAAAAAAAAGGGGGGGGGTGGATTTTTACATAGTGTTCCTTTAATTTTAACTTTTCCTGACATCCTGGACAGAGCTTCGGGTGATTTAAGCATCGTTAAGACACAGATATGCGCATATTTATATGTTCACTGTGAATGCATTTCACTGATACAGTTCTTTAATATTTGTATGGTGTGCACTATTGTATCATTTTTGTTTTTCGGGTAGATCTATTCGACTTTTTTTAATACTTCAAAAAAAAATAATTATCCGATGAATCAAAAAAAACCTCGATTATAGAAACATAGAAAAATGTTGGCAGATAAGAACCTGTCGGCCCATCTAGTCTGCCCAATTACATGGATACTTTACCTGGATTTATCTTTTGTTTAGGATAGCCTTATGCCTATCCCATGCCTGCTTAAATTCAATTACTGTTTTGGCCTCTACCACTTCTACTGGAAGACTGTTCCATGTATTATTATGAAAATAATAGTTGCTGCCCTAGTGCTAATTGACCAAAAAACATATGGCTGGACACAAGTGTGTTTAAATAAAGAACATTTATGTCCTCCATAAAGGCTGTTCTTTTAACTTTTAGATGTTTTACACAAATCCACGAGACCTCTCCTTTGAGGTTAGCGCAGACTGTTTTTTTTTATTTAACACACAGGTGCATTTAACATATTGGGTTTACCTGTATGTGAAATGTACTTTTGGAGGATCTTTATTCGAACGTGACACCATATCAGTTATAAGCCCATGGTAAAAACACCGTAAGATGACACAAATGTAACAGATGTCAGGACGTAGAAGATGCCACGGCTCAGAGCTCACGATGGATTTAAAAAAGGAGTGCGATAAAATATATCACTCCTGTCTCAATTCTGTGCGGGTTAAGGAGCCTCAAGAAAAGTTACAAATGAAGCAAAACGATTTACGATTTACAAGGCTGGTTGCTCTATGGCCTTCAGGTGCCGCGGCTTCTGAGCCAGGAGATTGCAACACTCACCGGGAAGTGAGAACATTAGTAAAGAAAGCAGGTTTGCTAGGAAGGTAAAGGGGGGAAATCTTTGAAAGGATAGACACATCAGCCACAAGGAAGCCACATGCAAAGATCCCACAGAGGGTGTCAACAGGTAATAGGTGAGGAATAAGCAGCAAGTCATCCCAAAGGAAGCTCCTGATTGCTGGCAGCTGGGTTTTTTTTTTGGCTGCAATACAAAGCCAAACAGGTGTTGTGCCTCTGCATGTGCTCTGGGAACACATTCAGAGAGGGGGGATCTCACCTGCTGGTTTCTTTCCAAAATAGCCCAAAACATGACCGTACAGGTCCTTCAGTGGAGCCTCGGCTGCCATCCTTTGCTGCTTCTGCATGGACACGTTGCCCTTTGGTTTTGAGAAAGCATGAACAACAGTTTTATATACGCCACCTAGAGACGCATGAGAAGGAGCTCTCTCCTGACTTCTAGCTCTTGGTCTCGTGTGGCTGCAATCTTTTTGTAACGGAGGAGGAAAAGGTACCTCGGTGTGGTCACAGCCAGGCTGGCTAACTCCCGATGCTATTCTAACCGCGCCAATGGCTGCATATGCAGTTGACTTCCCTGACTCCACAGTCACCGGAGAGTTAGAGCTTAAATTGCTCAATTTCCGTAGCCTAACCCTCCAAGGGGCATCTTTGTTCTCCATCGAATTGTAGAAGAGCACAGCCTCAGTGGCCGGGCGGAACGTGACCTGCACACTGCTGCGTTTCCGACGCATGGCTTTGGCCTTATGTGTTACTGATTCGCACAAGTTCTTAATAGTGGGCCCATGTTCACTGCCAGAAGAATGTGGAGTTTGGGAAGATGCCCCGTCAGACGTTCCATCTTCCTCAGCTGCGTACTGTCTACAGAGGCCTCGCCTTTGTTCCCCTTGTTCAAGATCCCCTTTATCGCTCTCTGCCCCGTCCCCTTCCGTTTGAATTCTAACATGGAGATCTTTTGACCTACCTGCAGTTCTCAGCCCTCCAGCTTTCCTGGGCAAACCTACTTCTCTCCCTACATTTCTATTTTGAAACCCTAGTGAAGGAGCCTCTTCTCGATTGCACGATTCTACCAGGTCGGAATGCTCGACTATACAATCTTTCAAGCCAACTCCAGGCCTTTCTCGCTCAGCCTCTTCCAAATTGGTTTCTTGAACCCTTAGGTACGCTCTTAAATGAGGTAAAATATCGGTACCCTCTAACTCTTCACACCAGCCCTCTGCTCCATCTTTTAATCCAGCTGGGCCAGCCAGCTGACAGAGATGGTCATAAATGCTGTCGTCGACTTGGTTTAGGGATGCCTCTTGGCAGTGTGCTGTGTTAGAACAAGGGGGGTCCGAAGCCTGAGGGAAGGTACGATCTGCAACAGGCACTGCACCTTTGGCTCTCTCTGCCGAGAATGGGCCCAGGATGTCAGACGTACTGCTACTGCGAGGCAGAGTTGAGGTCTCTTCAGCAACAGCTCCAAACGTCTCACTACGGATGTCGTCGCTCTGAGAATAATGCCTTACCCGAGGGACACGAGGATGTGTAGGGGCATCATCCATATCTGTAGGGCAAAGAAAAACTGATGAAATCATGAACAACAAAAACACCACATTTTTGGAAGACTGGCAAAGGAACCTTAACACTTCAATAGGAATATACTAAAAAATAAAGATGTAGCCACATTAAACCTTGGCCCTGTGTAGAAAGAAGGCTATTTGCACCAAGTAGAAGCGCAACACTGGGGTCGTCAATTAGGGATCCACCAATAAAGGCCATTGGATCTACTCAAGAAGCAAATCACTTGGCACACAGACCCCTACAAGATGGTTTCCTGCATCGAAAGATGACCAAGGGGAAACTAAGTAGCAATTACAATGTATTTTACGCTTTTTCATTAATTTCAGATCGGATGACCCATTCCTTTTATTACTAGCAAGGTCGCAAAAAATAAACATTACACAGCAGTATATATCGTACAAGACTGGTAGGTGTGGACCGAAACATGTAAGGTCCATCAAAGGAGTAGTTGGGGGGGGGGGGTAGGTAGGTACAGTTTGGAATGTCCATTGCAATATGTCTAAACATGCGGCTTGTTGCAATAGTCTTCTTTATACACAGGAAGAGATCGTGTTGTTCCAGTGTTAAACGGAAATGATTAAAAAGGAGGCATAGATTAATTTCCAAGGCTCGGAGACAGTTTTATTAGTACACACAGGCTTATAAAGAATTATCTGCATGCAAGTGACAGGCAGAGGGAACAACAGAACCAATGCACATTCTATTCTCAAAATTGGGCAACTCATGGGAAATTAACAATCTGGGTCGGGGCAAAAAAAAGGAAAAAGAAAAATAAAGGTGCAGTAATGGCAAATCAGTTGCGACCCTCAATGTAGTTGAGAATCACATGTGCTGTAATTCCAAGGATCCAAGATCCATAGGCTTCCAGGTCCAACATCAACTTTTTTTATTAATTCAATCAAATATGATTTTAAACCAAAGAAAATGTCATCACTTTATAAATTGTTTAGTATGATGTGAGATCATGAAATTCTTCATTGGTTGTGAAAATGGCCCCTTTGTGTTTCCAATAAAGGAAAATCCGACTTGCTATAAAAAGGTGGAGAATTGCTGAACAAGAGACATGGCCGGTTACTTTTGAATTGATCTTTAAAGCATTTAGCAACTCCAGGTAAATCTTTTAACATACTTCCGTTAGAAATTATTTGGTGCATGGTCTAGTTTACTTGAGCGTCTTCTCTTCTGGAATCCATTGCCCATGGTGGCTACTTCTCGTTTCAGGCTGGTGTTAGAGGAGCGTTCTGCAGAGCGGAAGGAACGTCCGTGAGAGTGGACGTTCTTGCAACTCTGTCGCCCATCTGGCCACCTCATTGAGCGCAGCTAATGTGCTCAGCGCTGAAAGGTTCGATCCGCCTATGGAGCATCGCGCTTTGCAGCCACGTCGAACGTGCGTCTTAGTGCTTTGATGGGGAGGCTTTCAACACAGTGTGCGCTACCATGTGTGGTCGGCCCCGTCGCACCGTCACAAGGCTGCGACAGACTTACATAGTGCGCTCCTCTGACACCAGCCTTAGTGTCCTATACCGAGACTTTACACGCGATCCCAGATACAGATTAGATTTTGTTTAATTTTACCACACAGGATTTCTCAAGAAACCCAAGAAACTTATACCTTTATTTAGGCATCAATACCCTCCCCCCATCACATTTTGGTCTGTGCTCTGTAAAAGACGGCCCTGCTTTCACCCAATAAAAATTTCTCTTAAAATATGGCAATCTTAAAGGGTTATTCAATAAGAGCCGAACTTGCCACCGAATCGCACCAAACTGTGAATTTCACCGTAAGGTACCATTTCGTCGCAGTTTGGCTGTTCAGAAAGCTGGCAAATATTGTCGAACTGCCTGGGAAATACGGTGCAGTTCGCCGCAATTCGACAACACTGAAATTGTCCCATAGAGAAGTAACTGTTAATCTATTCGGAGAACGACAAACTGCTCCGAAGAGTCAGCGAAATGCCCAGATTTTCGGTGCTTCAGTTCGACAGGTTTAAAACCGGAATATACATTGACAAATCAATGCACCATGTGACAATATAAACAACCCCGATTCCGAAAAACCAAACAAAGGGTCAATTGAAAATTCACTTCACCCTGTAGTATATTGAAAACACATTGTTATCACAGTATTTGATGTTTTACTTTGTGAATTTATGTATTTTTGAAAATATACACCCATTTCAAATCTGATGACAGCAACACACTTACAAACGCTGGGACAGTTGAATGTTTACCACGGTGTAGCATCACCTTTTCTGCTAAGAACACTTATTAAAGGTCTGGGCACTGAAGACACCAGTTGGTTAAGTTTAACAAGTGGAATTTCCCCTATCCATCCATTGGGTCTTCAGCGCAGCTGCGCAACTGTACGGGACCTTCATGGTCGTCTTCTGCACATTTTAATTCACCACACATTCTCAGAGACAGGTCAGGATTGCAGGCAGGCCACTCTACTTATGCAAACATGCACATGTAATCCGGGCAGAATGTGGTTTGGCGTTGTCCTGCTGGAAGATGCAGGACGTCCCTGGAAAAGACGGCGTCTGGATGGCAGTATTTGTTGCTACAAAATGTGCACATATCTTTCTGCATTAATGGTGCCCTCACAGATGAGCAAGTTACCCATGACGTGGGCACTGACACCCTCCCATACTAAGGGGTCAACAGATTAACTACCGATAATCAAGGCCGATATTTTGCATTTCCCCCCCCATTATCCGTATTGGCATGCCTCATTGCTGATATTACCGATACCAAGGGCTTTTTTTTGTGCCAGTTTGCTCTGGTACTTCGTACCGGTACGTACTGGCAGGGAAGATGCTCCTCAGCCAAGTTGCGGAGGTCAGCTCCAGCCCATCGATGAAGTTCCGTGGCTCGGCACCCGTGTGACACCAATTGCGGACTTCTCTTGCAGGGGGCTGACATCTTGGATGTCAGGTGTCTGCGGGACTAATCCCCACCCACTGATGTCATAGCACAATTATAAAGTGAACATGAACAATGATACTCCTATAAACTGCACAGTGCAGTATCATAGAGCTCCACAATAATAAAACTCACAATGATACACACTGCACATTACTGTGAGTTTTATTCCTGTGGAGCTCTGATGCGCTCATGCACAGCTCACATACCAGTGCTCCACAACTGTTGACCACCCCCTCCTTCTGCAGACCCTCAGCTCTCTTGGACTCCGTGACACTGCACTCGCTTGGGTTGACTTCTATTTATCCAACAGGTCCTTTGCTGGTAACTCCTCCTCTTCATTGCCTCTACCTGTTGGTGTACCTCAAGGGTCTGTCCTTGGTCCTCTGCGCTTTCCATCTACACCTCCTCCCTGGGCAAAATCATTAATAGCTTTGGCTTCATTTACCACCTCTATGCTGAGGACACTCAGATCTACCTCTCCACCCCTGATCTCTCTCTTCCTGTCATTTCCAAAGTCAGCGACTGTTTATCTGGCATCTCCTCCTGGATGGCCTCCCACCACCTAAAGATCAACATGTCTAAGACTGAGCTCCTACTAATTCCTCCTTCTAATGCCTCCCCATCTCCTGACTTTTCCATCACGGTGGAAGGTATCACTATCTCCCCATCAAACCAGGTTCACGGTCTCGGAGTTACACTTGACTCTGCTCTTTCCTTCATTCCCCACATCCAGTCTCTTTCCTCCTCCTGCCGATACAAACTACGTAATATTTCCAGAATTCGGCCATTTCTTACCGCTGTCACCACAAAACAACTAATCCATGCCCTGTAATCTCCCGAGTTGACTATTGCAATAATCTCTTATCCGGCCTCTCCCCCCTACAATCCATCCTGAACGCCTCCGCCAGGCTAATCCACCTCACTCGCCGATCTGTCTCTGCCGCTCCCCTCTGCGAGTCCCTTCACTGACTCCCCATCCACTGCAGAATTAAGTTCAAAATCCTTATCCTTACCTACAAAACCCTCACTAACTCAGCTCCCCACTACCTGTCCTCACTAATCACCAAATACACCCCAGCCCGCTCCCTAAGATCAAACAGTGACCTATGCCTAGCTTCTCCCCGCATCACCTCTTCCCATGATAGACTGCAGGACTTCTCACGCGCAGCCCCCACTCTCTGGAACGCTCACCCTCGTACTGTCAGACTTTCCCCTAATTTCTTTTCCTTCAAACGCTCCCTTAAAACATTCCTATTTAGGGAAGCCTACCACCCAACTCACTGACGCAACCATCAATCACTCTCACCTTACAGTCCTCTCCTCCTGTTTCCAACCCCAACCCTTCTAGATTGTGAGTTCCTACGGGAATAGGGCCCTCATCTCCTCCTGTATGGTTTGTCTAATGTTGTTCAATGTATTGTAACCCTGTCTATACTGTGCCTATTGTACAGCGCTGCGGAATATGCTGGCGCTTTATAAAGAATAATAGTGTGGATTATACTGCTATTGAGCTCTGTGATACTCATACACTGCACATTATTTGGAGTTTTATTACTGTGGAGCTCTGGGATTCTCTCATACACACTGCACATTACTGAGAGTTAGCCATCAGACTGACCACCGAGAATAGGTGTTGGGTGAAGAGGTACTCTTTCAGCGCTTAACGTGAACAGTTTAGATGTCCCTTATTTGATTAATGATGAAAAGCATAAAAACGGTCTATCCTCTGATTGCAAGCTTGTTACTGCGAATTAAAAATGTGTATTTAGAGCAAAATCTTCTAATGCAACTTTTAAATTAATAAACATTCCATTGTTGCACACCCCAAAGTAACGGGCCGCGCACACCAGTGGCGCTGAGGTGCTTTCTCTCAAAATATTGTTTAGCTTTCTAGTAGTGCCGCTTAATGTGTGAGGTTTATAGGATTTTTTTTTGTCATCTTTCTGCGTTCTAGAGCTATTTAAAGGGACACTCTAGGCAAATTCCCCCCCTTTTTTTACATTACAATATACCTATTCCCTACCTAGTTATTGAGTATTTTTTTTTTTTACTGTAATACTTACCCTAAAAACCGTTTCCAACGGCGTCTTTTTTTTATACTCACCTCCCTCCTCTTCCGCTCCCGTCCTTGTAAATCTTTAACTTGGCTAATGGTTTACGTGAGAAGCGCGCATGCGCGCCTCTCACGTAAGCCAGCCAATCAGCAGGCTTCCTCCAGGCTCCATCTTCTTTGATTAGTGTTGCGCGCAAGAGGATGCGCGCAACACTAATCCTCAGCCGCCAGCTACTGTGGCGAGTTGGAGACGTCATCGTGCTGAACGCACGATGACGTCTCCTACTCGGCAATAGTCGGCAGAAGCGGGAAATATGAATCCCGCTCTGCTGACTGACAGCTGGGAGGGCGGAGTAAAGTCCTCTGTGTCTCTCAGCTGTTTCAGCCGATTGGCTGAGCGGAGGGAGGGGGGAAAGGTGAGGGCATACTCAGGTGGTCATGTTGCCTAGAGTATCCCTTTAAGTTATTTTGAGAGCACTTTATTTTTCTCCGTTGTTGTAAGGTTTACGATTTTGATGCCCGATTTGTGAAGAAATTGTGATTTTTCAAACATGTCAATGTAGAGAATATCGGCACCTGATATCGATAATCAGCCTGAAAGGTGGCTGATAATCGGTATTGGTATCGGCTCTGGGAAAACGATATTGGTGCATCCCTAGCCTGTACCGTGACAGATGCTGGCTTTTGGTCCTGATGCTGATAATCGTTTGGATGGTCGTTTTCCTCTTTGAACCGGAGAAAACGACGGCTATTTGTCCAAAAACTATTTGAAATGTTGACTCGTTGAACCATAAAACACGATTGCACTGTGCTACTGTCCATCCCAGATGAGGCCGAGCCCAGAGAAGTCAGCGTCGCTTCTGGGTAATATTGATGTACAGGGTGAGCCAGTCAAACCTGCATTTTTGAAAAGGGAGGGAGAGCCGTGAAAGTGGGCGGAGCGAGTTAGCAAGGTTACCATTGTGTCCCCCACAACTAAGCATTTCAGTCGTCATGGAGCAGTGGTCTAAACAACAACGTTCATTCGCTGTGAAAGCGTTTTACCAAAGTGGTAGTTATGCAGCCGCTAAGCGTCGTTTCCGGAAGAATTTTCAAATTAAATCGAAATAAGCCAGTGCCGTCTGTTAATTCAATCAAATTGTGGGTGACAAACTTTGAAGCAATTGGTGAAACGAGAAGCAGAAGGGGTGGCAGTGCAAGATCAGTGCGAACTCCCGCGAATATTGACCGCGTGAGCGTTGCTGTGGAAAGAAGCCCTCGGAGATCGGTGTGTCGACAGAGTGCTGCGCTTGGCATGGCAAACACGAGCGTCCGAAGAATCTTGAGGTTAGATTTACACCATCACCCATACAAATTCAGGTTGTTCAGGCTATGAATGAAAACGATTTTGCAGCTCGACGGCGTTTTTGTCAAACGTTGTTGGACATGTTTGATGAAAACGAGGACCTTGTTCACAACCTGTGGATGAGCGATGAGGCACATTTCATCTCTCCGGTTTTGTGAATAAACAAAATTTCCGATATTGGAGTGATGAAAACCCTCAACAACTCCATCAAAAACCACTCCATTCAAGCAAGGTAACAGTTTGGTGCGCAATGTCCTCATTGGGAATCATAGGCCCGTATTTTTTTTGAGAATGACAGGGAGCAAGCAGTTACTGTGAATGCACAACGCTATTCGGAAATGTTGCATTCGTTCTTCATTCCTCAGCTTCGTCAACATGGAATGAACAATGAAACCTTATTCCAGCAAGACGGTGCCACAAGTCATACAGCCCGTGTGAGCATGAATGTTCTCAACAATGTTTTTCCAAATCGGGTGATATCCCGAAATGGAGCAATTTCTTGGCCTCCCCGATCGCTCGACCTCACAGTGTGCGATTTTTTCTTGTGGGGGTACCTGAAGAGTAAAGTCTTTGAACAACGACCTCCAACGCTTGGGGAACTCAAGAGGAGAATCCGGTTGGAAATCGAGAGAATTCCTCAGCGTATGCTCCGTGATGCGATGGGCTGTTTCAGAAATCGCCTACAAGAATGTCTCAATCGGGAAGGACACCATCTTACTGGAGTTATTTTTAAACAGTGAATGTTGTTTCTTAAATGCTTTTTAATGTACATTAAGATAGTAACAATACAATTTTGAAATATCCATCCGTTTATTTTTTACAGTCATTTCAAAAATGCAGGTTTGACTGGCTCACCCTGTATGTATGGCTAGTAAAGCCTTAACTTGCATCTATGGATGCAGCGGCGAATGGTGTTGACTGAGAAAGGTTTACCAAAGTATTTCCAAGCCAATGTCAGGATAATCATTACAGACTCGTGACGGTTTTTGAGGCAGTGACATCTGAGGGATAAGAGATCACGCACACTCGGGTGTGGTTTTCGGCCTTCCCATTACGCACCGAGATTTGACCGGATTCCTTGTATCTTTTTATTCTGTCATGCACTGTGGAACACGAGATGTCTTTTGGGAATCTTGACCTCAAATGTTGGATTATTCGCAGACGCATCTGTTAGCAGATTGGCGAGCCTTGACCCATCCTTCCCCTTTATGGAACAGGCCTTGTTTTGGAGGCTCCTTATATACTATAGATCAGGGATGACAAACCTTTTTGAGCCCGTGTGCAGAAACTGGATCGCTGAACCAACTTTTGTTTCTCAAAGTGCTCTCCCTGCATTTAAACCTGACTACTGAGGATTTATTTTAGAAAAACACTTCCTACGATGGTCTGAACTACTTAAGTCTTAGAAGAAAAATACAAGACGTTGTACACGTCAGTGTGTAATCGTTGCTCCTACGGTGACAAACAAGATGCTTGAACTTGGGCATATGACTATGGAACTGCTAAAAACAGACATCAGACCTCAGATTCATGTATACCCATACATCAGACCCCAGATACCTGCATACCTCAGTAGCAGAGCAGCCGGGGGAAGAGTTGGTGGTGACTACAGGGTGTGGCCGCGACTCTATGTGTGATCCGCCAGGACAGGGCATGGGCAGGATCTTCTGCAGCTGCGTAATTGTCCCATAGAGAAGTTATGTTTTGAATATTCACAGAACGCTGAACTGCACCGAAAGGTCAGTGAAAAGCCCAGGTTTTCAGGGTTTCCGTTTGACAGGTTTAAAGAGGCAAATCCCATGAGTGTCGAGGTAAAAAATGGAATATCTTATTTAATTAAAAAATGATATTCTTTTCATTTTCAGCAAAAAGCCTATTTTTATTTATTTTTTTAGAACAAATTTTTTGTATTTTTTTATAAAAGACTAAAATTTTTGTTTCCCAATTTTTAGAAAGAGAAGAAGTTTTATTTTTCTTCTGTAGCAACCTTTTTAAAAAATATTATTTTAGGCCCATTTGAATACATTTTTATTGGTTTAAACACCAATTAGGACAATAGGAGAGTTCGGTTTTTCTTCTTTGCAGTTTGGTGTTCTTCGGCGACTCCATCTTCAGTGCACTATAGTGACAATCCGGTGAATAGTGAATTTACCGTACTGTCGGAGAAACGTAAATCGCTGACGTGAACCAAAATGCACACGGGGTGGAAACAACCCCCCCCCCCCCCAAGAAAAAAAAGGTGAACTTTCGGTGTTTAGTGAATAGACACTTATGATTACACGACTGCCTCACCGGTTTCACATCACCTTCTTATTTCAACTTGTCACATCACTATTAGTCCTAAATTGCCCAGTGGGTTGTAGTCAGATTTGAAAGGAGTGTGAATTTAATGTATTGAAACACAATATTAAACACCTTTGATGTTTTTCTTTGTATATTTTCAAATAGTACAGGGTGAATTGAATTTTCATTTGACTCTCTTTGGGTTTTGTTTTTTTTGCATTTTCCATACGGTCTCAACTTTTTCAGAATTTGTGTTGTGTATATATAAAACGTAACCATTAACCTTTCAGGTCCCTGGTTGGGGGATTCATTAAGACTTAATACATATAAGACGTTAACTTGCAAAAGAAAACTCCTGTGGGAATGGTGTTGCATTCAAACCTCCTTTAATACAATTTAAATCATCTGGTTACCTTCTAAAACAAGCTGCAAAGGGATCATTTATCGTGATAAATTGTACCATAAATCATTTTTTTCTATCAGCTGCATCATAGGTCTCTTTAGGCCGGGGTCAGACAGGCGTCCTGCAGAGCGGAAGGAATGTCCGTTCCTTCCACTCTGACCACATCGCTGAGCGCAGTTCGTGCGCTCACGCTGCAAGGCGCGATCCTCCTACGGAGGAGTGCGCTTTGCAGCCCTGGCGAACGAGCGTCGTAGAGCTTCGACAGGGAGGCTTTCAGAACATCCGCAGCACGTGCGCTACAGCGTGTGGCTGACCCCGATGAAGCGTCACAACGCTGCGACAGATGCCAGGAGGCACGTCAGTACGGACACACATAGTGCGCTCGTCTGACCCCAGCCTTAAATCACGAAAAGTCTTGCCAAATAATGAAATTTTTATTAAACCTTTTTTAGTTGCATAAAGCAGCTGATATTTTTCTGCTGCCTTCCTTCTTCCTCTATCCCTCTGTAACCTGATCTCAATTAAACTCCTCAACAGAAAACCACCATGTTGATTCAGGAAGAGAAAGGGCACAAACCTGAGGTTAGCGGGATACTGAAAGCTGCTGAAGAAATAGCTTTCGTTGCCAAAATGCTTCTTTTACCAAACTGGGTTTAATTAAACTTACTTTCAAAAATCGCTAAAATGTAACCTTGGTGTTTGTAAACAACAGAATGTGCTGGATAGATAAACAAATTTAACAGACATCTGAAGAACAGTCATTTGCTGACCATACTCTATTACCGGAGCCATTGATCGGCAGGTTTGAGAGGCACCAATTTGAAGCAGATTAGATGTGAACAGGACAGTGAAAGCGCAGTAAAGCAAGAAAGATGCAGCACAACAATGCTCCTCCTTTGGCAACCAAAACAGCTAGCATTAACAAACGTTTGTGTGTATGTTAGACGGGCTGCAGACAGTGAGATGGAAGTGCAAACAGAGGTGCCACTACCTGACAGCTCATCGGAAAGCAGAGTGAGAACAATATCAGGCAGAAGGGGTTTGGAAGGATGGATCAGGACAGGTGCACTTTTAGCGCTGCGGATAGAGGCGGATGGCAGGGCACTGTCCCCAATGGATCGGCTCCTCATGGCTTTAAAAACAAGAAAAAGACGGGAAGAAAGAACAGAGCAAGGAAGGGAGAGAAACGGAGTTTGAGGAAAAAAGAGGGACCGGAGAGGAAAGAAAAGTAACCAATGAGAGAGCAGCAAAACCACTAGAAGCAGGAAGAACGTGAAACAACAGTGGGATGGGAAGAAATACATTTTGGGTTTTATTCAATCAAAAGTGATTTCTCCGACAACAGTATCGCAACATTTTGCCCATTAGAGGCGCATGGAATAGATTTCATTCTGCGTCTCTGTTCTCAGCTCACTATTCAGTGAATAAAGCCATCTGCGCTATTGAGGCATCAAAAGGATGACAAGATAGAAAAACAAAGAATAAAAAAAAAACACACATCAACAAACATTAACACGGAAACGATGACGGAGGAAACCTGGAATGGAGCGAGAACATGAATACAGAGACGAGAGAGAAAACACAACACACGCAATAAGACAATAATGCACACGAGACAAATGGAAGCAGACGGTCTTAGCGATAGGACAAATCCTGAGCTGAGAAGGGGTACATAGCGTGCACCAAGTGTCACGTGGAGTAAGAAAGGAAGCTGAAGTGATCCTAGACTAAAAGGGACTCATTAAAAGGTAAGACAAGTGCTGGGTTAGAACAAGCTTTCCATTGAATCTTCAATAAACAGTTTACTTAAATCAATTACACATTTATCCCATACACTGATGATCAAGGTGCGCGGTTGCTTTTTGGCTTTGACATTGGCAGGTGGGCCATTTACATATATGCAGTGCAGCCATCAGGGAGTGACAGCCCATGATATGCTAAGGGGCCCAGTGGCTCCAAGGGGCCCTCACCCTTCCCAAACTCTGTGCAGCTTGACTAAGAGCCACAAATAGAAGGGTCCATCCATGCCACCCAGGACAGGCCCAGCAACATATCAACAAATTTCCCAGTGGGGCCGTTAAGACCACTCTGACCTGTCAACGAGGGAGCGTTTTGATGGCTCTGCACCAGGTGACCGCTGTCCCACCAGAGAACACTTTCAAGGTTATTCAAAAAGAATCGAAAAGTCACCGCACGTTCGGTGACTTTTCGTTCTCTTGAATTCGGTAAGATTTAGCGATCCCATTTCGGCGACCCTGCAGTGTATTCAGCAAGCCCCACAGGGGGCGGCCGTAATGCAGGGAAAAGCCTCCGCAAACCAGCCGAAAACTCACCGCAAAACGAGGGCGAACGCACACCGAAACCCGCAAAAACATCTGGATTAACCCGCCAGAAAAACCCAAGCAGGAGCTGATCACACGCAGCGCAGCCACCGGAAAAAGCCGACACCGCAGACGAAGGAGGTGAAGAAAAAAAAAAAACGTACGCTTGAATGTTTGAAAAGTGAAACGCTGTTTGCAAAGAAACTACTGAGCGAAAATGTATGAAATTTACATATAAGATCCAGAATGATAATAAAAAGGGCTTTTACAGAAAGAAAGAAAAAAAAAAACACACACACACAGAAGAAAAAAATGTTAGCTAAAAAATCCCGAAAAGTGCCTAAAAGGTCCTAAAAAAAAAATCTATAAATAAAGAGACTCTTAACTGCAGAATATTATATTGAACGGTTTATTAGATGTTGAATTAAAACAGGAATATTTTTAACATTGAAGCCTATGGGATTCCCCTGAATAAACCTGCCAAATTAAATCACCGAATGGAAGGGCAATTCGGCAACTTTTCACTGCTGTTTGGTGTTCTCTGAATAGACGAAGCATTGCTTCACTATGGGGATTTCACTGCCAACGAACAGGCACCGAACAGGCACCGTATGTGCAGGCAATTCGCCAATATTTGGCGAACTGCCTGCTCGCTGGATGGCCAAGAAAGGTAACCGAACGCTGAATTTCTGCGTTCGGTTACCTTTCGGCAGCCATTCGGATCTCTTTGAATAACCCGGCTTATCTCTTTGCTGGACCGCCTGGGATGTAGCCCACTCCCTGTAAAGTCAGGGAAGCAGAGGATGCAACATTAGGAGTAGCTGAGGGAAGGGGGCCCCGACCAGTGGGTCAGTAAGGGGCCCCAAGATTTCTGATGGCAGCCCTGCATATACTGTATATGGGATTCAAAGCGACTATGACAACTTTAAATGGAATATTGTTTTCATGAAGTGGGGCGGAATACTCCTGAACATGCCCGAGCGGCGGCATACAGAGTGCGTTGTGGATTTTTATTCATTCGGTTTTTTGCGTGCTTAATTTGACAACTTTGAAAATGTTCCGGGAAAAAAACTCCAGAATCAACTTTATTGTTTGTGCGTGCACGCAGTTACAAAATAAATAAATAAAAAGGCACAAATTAACCTGAAACTGGTAAAAGTGTCTCACCATTACGTCATAGAGCAGGGCTGTCACACTCTGCCCCTCCCCCTGATGTTTCTGAACTACAACTCCCATGATGCTCTGGCCATTTATTGAATCGAAAGGAGTCTGGGAATTGTAGGCAACCTCAACATCTGGGGGGCCGGGAGTTTGATAGTCCTGTCATAAATCAATTGGTGCAACTAACCCCATACCAAACTATAAGAACTGATCAGATTAAATTAAAAGGGCAGACGTCTCAAACACCGGCCTCCCCAGACGTTTCTGAACTACAACTCCCATCATTCTATGTTGCAAACCAACATATGGTGGGAGGGGGCAGAATTTGAGGTTCCGGTTTTAGGGGTTACTCACATGAGTCGGTGTTGCAAACCGTGCATCGCTGACAAACAGCCGGCATTTCACAAAACTATAATCCAAAACAGCAACAGGACTGGCTTTACAGTACAGCGTTATTTTTGTGAATTGCCGTGTTTACTGCCCATTTTCAACCGGTATTTGCAACACCAGCAAACATGGCGCTTTTGAATAACCTTCTACGGGCAGTATTACACAGTTGGTGCTAACTTAACCAGAGCCATTATAGTCTATGGAGTCTATGGGCCCCATTACATACTTAACGCTAACGTCAGTGCTCAGCTGCGCGAGTATAAACGTTAGGTTAAGTGGCCCTAGCGCAGGCCGAGCATAATACATTCTGAACGGTAACGGATTAAGAAACCCATTAGCAGGCATGTACTGCCCATCGGGAGCACCGGGAGAATCCAGAGGGGCCGATGGGTCAGTGGGCCGGCTGAGCCTGGGGGTGCTTTTTTTTTTTTTTTAAATAAAAAAAAACTTAGTCCAGCACCTAGTATAACCTGGACTGGATAACACTAGTGTGGAATGTCAGCACTTGTTTCAAAGGTCTGAAGGATTTCTGCATTGCAGGGGTGGGTTAGGGGGGCTTCCTTGGACACCCACACATGGATTCTGGAGCTGTCTATGGCTTTATTGTGTGTGAAGGATTGGAATCCACAGAGACTGCGAGGATTCCGCTCCACATTTTACTTACAGCTTCTCCTTCCAGTGACTGGTGGCTTCAGAGTTTGAAGTCAGCAGCAGACGGAGCACCACATATTGCTACAAACCTCTAATGCCTGTGCTGTGACCAGGAGCCATCCCCAAAATGTGAAAATACGTAAGGTTTTAACTAAACATGCCAAGTGAAGGTGAATCTCACCCTTAGGTCTTCTACCCCGGCACTGATGCGTCTCCCCAGAGCAGTATAGTGGCCAGACTCACAGCCAGGCATGCAGGGAGACGTAGATCTGACAGATTCTCAGATCTGACAGTCCCTCTCCCCTGCTCCCTTTCTATAGCCTATTAAGCCGGAGATCAGTGTTGCAGTGCTGTGCTTTCTCTATAGGAGCACTCAAGGGGTTAATTATCACAGGAGTCTGCAGAGCTCAGGAAAGTATTTGCTAATCAGTCATAGCCATGTAGCAGGGAGACATGTCCAAATTCTAGGTCAAAATAGCCAAACCTGGAAAATTCTCCCATTTATCTCACTTTCCAAATTGGCCATTTGGTCTAGATTGTTCATTCTCCTGGCAATTCTCAAGGTTTTCACCTCTCTCTGAATAACCCTGTATGTCACAGTTCTGAGCCCCTTCTTAGAAGTGTACCCGAATTACATTTTATTAAAGTATATTTTAATATTAGGATTTTTTATAAAATAATTTAATCAATATTCTAATTTAAATTAAGTATATTTTAATGCATATTTATTTTAATTGCTCAAATTACATTTACATGAATAAATAATTCATATTAAAATACAATTTATTTGAATAATCCATAATTATTTTTTAATTCTATTACTGTGGAGCTCTGTGATACGCTCATACACACCGTACGTTACTGTGGGTTTTATTGCTGTGGAGCTCTGTGATACGCTCTTACACACGTCACATTACTGTGAGTTTTATTGTTGTGGCACTCTGTGATACGCAGCAACAAGTTTTGGTGGGCATAGGGGGGGGGGGGGGTCAGCATTTCATCCTTGGATCCAGGCAGCACAATGTCTTGTGCTCGCCCTGCTCCAGTCCATATCAATATATTAATCCGGCCCTGCGTGTTTGCATATCGGAGTGGGCCGGTCTGGATAAAGTCCAGGGCTGTTTTTTTGTCCCAGTCCAGCCCTGTCCATTAGCGCTTTTCAGCGCGAGCTTACTGTACTTTGCGCTCCCTATGCGTAACACTGGGAGCACAAAGAGTTAATTAGCGTTTGTAACGCTAATTACGTCTTGCTGCGGTTAACTCAAATGTTTGCGACAGCTGGAATTTAAAAAAAAAAAAAAAAATAACATACTCCCCTCTCATCCCGCAGCGAGAACAGCAGCCCGATCCACCTCTTCTGGCTGCCGGGAGCAGAGTAAGACTGGGGAAAAAAGTCCCCAGTCTCCCTCCGCCGACCGGCAGGATCTCGTGAGAGGCGAGATCCTGCAGTCGAAGCCTTAATGGAGTCCTGTGGAGCGCTTAGCACGCCTTTATACGGGCCAGACTCCTGAATCAGTGCCTGCCTGTTATAGGAAGGTAAAATGGGACGCCGAGAAGAAACCCGTTTTAGCGGGCAGAATGTAATACTGCCTTAGGTTTACAGCGGCTCTGTTTAAGTTCGCACCAACGTTGCCCTATGTGTCTACAGTGAGGTTATTTCTGCCTTTTTGCTTATAAATTATAATAAATGGAGGAGCAATCACCAGTCTTCATTCACCTTTATTTCCCATCTTTAACGAAGTGCTATCCATCATTAGAAATGGCAAAAAAATAAAAAATTGAATAAGGGCAGTGGCGTGCCCTCCATTTATTAGGACGAAGCAAACACAACGTCAGGATTCAATGACATTTCATCAAAAAGATGAAGAATCTTATGTTTTCCTTTCACGTGAAAAGTTTGCAGGTGTATTATGGAGGCAGAAATTTCCCATTTCACCGCTGGGAATTCATATTTATTGGTTTCAATCCATCCTCCTTTAACCACTTCGATACCAAGTGATTGTCCATAAAATCACTGCCAGGATCCAGTGGATTTATGGAAATCCTCCTTCGCTTGCAGACAGCATAGCAATGCATATTCATACCTTCTAAATACAGCACGTTCGACAGGCAGAGGCTTCCCTACATGGATAACAATACTACCGGAGTGCAGCATTTCTGTGAAAAACAAACTGAACTCAGAGCTGTTAAAACAGCTTCAGCATCTCGGCTGATATGCACAAGGAGCTGAAAGTATTGGGGGCATTTTCTGTAGACCATTTAAAATTTAATGTCTGCACCGCTCCAGGATGAGTTTGGGTCGAAATCCCTACAACCAGGTTCGCTAATGCCAAAATCCCGACGGCCAACTTCCAGACATCCAAAATTCCAGCAGCTAACACTAACCCTACTCCCTAACCCCCTAAACCTAGCCCTAACCCTAACCCTCCTAAACCTAGCCCTAACCCCCCCAAACCTAGCCCTAACCCCCCCAAACCTAGCCCTAACCCCCCCAAACCTAGCCCTAACCCCCCCAAACCTAGCCCTAACCCTCCTAAACCTAGCCCTAACCCTCCTAAACCTAGCCCTAGCCCTAACCCTCCTAAACCTAGCCCTAACCCTAACCCCCCTAAACCTAGCCCTAACTCCCCTAAACCTAGCCCTAACCCTAACTCCCCTAAACCTAACTCCCCTAAACCTGGCCCTAACCCTAACTCCCCTAAACCTAGCCCTAACCCTAACCCCCCCAAACCTAGCCCTAACCCCCCAAACCTAGCCCTAACCCTCCTAAACCTAGCCCTAACCCTCCTAAACCTAGCCCTAACCCTCCTAAACCTAGCCCTAACCCCCCCTAAACCTAGCCCTACCCCCCCTAAACCTAGCCCTAACCCTAACTCCCCTAAACCTAGCCCTAACCCTAACCCCCCCAAACCTAGCCCTAACCCTACCCCCCCCAAACCTAGCCCTAACCCTAACCCCTCCTAAACCTAGCCCTAACCCTCCTAAACCTAGCCCTAACCCTCCTAAACCTAGCCCTAACCCTCCTAAACCTAGCCCTAACCCTCCTAAACCTAGCCCTAACCCCCCTAAACCTAGCCCTAACCCCCCTAAACCTAGCCCTAACCCCCTAAACCTAGCCCTAACCCCCCTAAACCTAGCCCTAACCCTAACTCCCCTAAACCTAGCCCTAACCCTAACCCCCCCAAACCTAGCCCTAACCCCACCCCCCCCCCCCCCTACCCCCCCCAAACCTAGCCCTAACCCTAACCCCCCCTAAACCTAGCCCTAACCCTAACCCCCCAAACCTAGCCCTAACCCTAACCCCCCCAAACCTAGCCCTAACCCTAACCCCCCCTAAACCTAGCCCTAACCCTAACCCCCCCTAAACCTAGCCCTAACCCTAACCCCCTAAACCTAGCCCTAACCCTAACCCCACCCCCAAACCTAGCCCTAACCCTAACCCCCCCAAACCTAGCCCTAACCCTAACACCTAACCCCCCAAACCTAGCCCTAACCCCCCAAACCTAGCCCTAACCCCCCCAAACCTAGCCCTAACCCCCCCAAACCTAGCCCTAACCCCCCCAAACCTAGCCCTAACCCCCCCAAACCTAGCCCTAACCCTCCTAAACCTAGCCCTAACCCTCCTAAACCTAGCCCTAACCCTCCTAAATCTAGCCCTAACCCTCCTAAACCTAGCCCTAACCCCCCTAAACCTAGCCCTAACCCCCCTAAACCTAGCCCTAACTCCCCTAAACCTAGCCCTAACCCTAACTCCCCTAAACCTAACTCCCCTAAACCTAGCCCTAACCCTAACCCCCCTAAACCTAGCCCTAACCCTAACCCCCCCCAAACCTAGCCCTAACCCTACCCCCCCCAACCTAGCCCTAACCCTACCCCCCCCAAACCTAGCCCTAACCCTAACCCCCCCTAAACCTAGCCCTAAACCCCCAAACCTAACCCCCCAAACCTAGCCCTAACCCCTAAACCCACCCCCAAACCTAGCCCTAACCCTAACCCCACCCCCAAAACCTAGCCCTAACCCTAACCCCACCCCCAAACCTAGCCCTAACCCCCCCAAACCTAGCCCTAACCCCCCCAAACCTAGCCCTAACCCTCCTAAACCTAGCCCTAACCCTCCTAAACCTAGCCCTAACCCTCCTAAATCTAGCCCTAACCCTCCTAAACCTAGCCCTAACCCCCCTAAACCTAGCCCTAACCCCCCTAAACCTAGCCCTAACCCCCCTAAACCTAGCCCTAACTCCCCTAAACCTAGCCCTAACCCTAACTCCCCTAAACCTAACTCCCCTAAACCTAGCCCTAACCCTAACCCCCCTAAACCTAGCCCTAACCCTACCCCCCCCAAACCTAGCCCTAACCCTACCCCCCCCAAACCTAGCCTAACCCTAACCCCCCAAACCTAGCCCTAACCCTAACCCCCCTAAACCTAGCCCTAACCCCCCAAACCTAACCCCCCAAACCTAGCCCTAACCCTAACCCCACCCCCAAACCTAGCCCTAACCCTACCCCCCCCAAACCTAGCCCTAACCCTAACCCCACCCCCAAACCTAGCCCTAACCCTAACCCCACCCCCAAACCTAGCCCTAACCCCCCCCCCAAACCTAGCCCTAACCCTAACCCTAACCCCCCCAAACCTAGCCCTAACCCTAACCCCCCCAAACCTAGCCCTAACCCCCCCAAACCTAGCCCTAACCCCCCAAACCTAGCCCTAACCCCCCCAAACCTAGCCCTAACCCCCCCTAAACCTAGGGTTAGGGTGTTAATTTTAGGGTTAGCTGCTGGGATTATGGATGTCTGGAAATTGGCAGTGTAGGGAAGTTGGGATGTCCGGCACCTGTTCTGTCTGGAAGTTGGCATTAGGGAACCTGGCTGCAGGGATTTTTTCCGGCACCCCTCCAGGATATGACTGGGTCGAGTTCACTCAACATTGGGCTCCTGCTGGAGCTTTTGCAGATTGAGAATACAAGATCATGGTATTGAAGGGGTTAATATTTTTGGCATTCCGTCCTAAAACCTAGCTTGTTACAGTTAATCTAGATGCTGTAGCACATCATCCTGAGGTTTCAAAATGACATGTCCTGTTGTGCTCTGCCAGTATGAAGGCTGGTTGAGCATCATGGAGCATGCAGTTCTGAAACTTCTGGGGTTTCAAGGTTCGCCATCGCTGTTGTAGCATGTTCAAAGTCACGCGCTGACTACATAAAAAGGTTTATCTTAACATGCCAAGCTGTTAACAACTATACCACACATGTTTATCAATTACATGTATGTTCTTGTCACTTACCAATGGTTTTCTGGCGCACAATGCTTCTGGCTTTCTCAGTGCCAGGGGATCCAGTAGTGGTGGCACTGCGTTGGCGCATTGGTGCTTGCCCAGGTTGGTCTCTGCTCCAACCTCTGGTAAAGCTTGACGTGTCAACCGATACCTTCTGAAAGTCAGGACCACATCCTGCAGAACCAAAGAATAGGATTTCATAGCATAAAAATATATTTTACACATACGACGGACAGGAACGCCGACAGAGAGGCAGAAAATATTTCTATCATTGACCTTTTCCCTTGTGTTTCTTCTGCTTCTGCTCACTGAGTTTGTCTAAAGGAAGCTCATTCAGGTCAAGGTGGTAGACATTCTTGGACAGAACTTTTGTCAGTGTTTCCATGGTGTGGGCCCACTCCGTAGCCAGTTCCTCCCAGTAAGTCAGCGAAGACGTGACGGCCAGTAAGTCATCCCACAATTCCCGAGAAACACTAACGTGTAAGCTTGACTTGATCCAGGCAACAATCAGTGTCTAGAAGAAAAATATAAGAAAAGGGTGTTCTTGTTTAGACGTTCACGACCACACAGTATAGAAAGCACTGGAGACAAATAAGGCCGAGGTCAGACGAGCGCACTATCAGGGTTATTCAAAGAGAATCGAAAAGTCACCGCACGTTCGGTGACTTTCTGTTCTCTTCAATTTGGTGCAATTTGGCGATCCCATTTCGGTGACCCTGCGATGTATTCAGCAAGCACCACAGGGCAGTCGTAGTGCAGGGAAAAGCTGCTGCAAACCCGATGAACACTCACGGCAAAACCAGGCGAACGTACACCGAAACCAGCAAAAACATCCGGATTAACCACGCCGAACACACCGGAGAAACCAGGGCAGCTGCCAATCACAGCGCAGAGCAGCCGCCGGAAAAACCCGACACCGCAGACGAATGGAGTGAAATAAAAATAAAAACAGTACAATTGAATGTTTGAGACGTGAAACGCTGTTTGCAAAGAAACTACAGAACGAAAATGTCTGAAATTTACATATAAAATCCAATGAATGATAATAAAAAGGGCTGTTACAGAAAAAAGAAAAAACGATTGTTAAAAAGAAAAAAAAAAGGAAAAAACTAATTCGGAAAAAAAATCCCAACAAATGTTTAAAAGATCCTAAAAAAAACTAAAAATAAAAAGACTTTTTACTGCAGAATATTATAATTAACGGTTTATTAGATATTGGATTAAAACGGGAATATTTTTAACATTGAAGCCTATGGGATTCGCCTGAATAAACCGGTCGAATGAAACCACTGAACAGCAGGGCAATTAGGCAACTTTTCACTGCTGTTTTGTGTTCCCTGAATAGACGAAGCAGTGCTTCTCTATGGGGTTGTACTCTATGGGGTTGTTCTCTATGGGGTTGTTCTCTATGGGGTTGTTCTCTATGGGGTTGTTCTCTATGGGGTTGTTCTCTATGGGGTTGTTCTCTATGGGGTTGTTCTCTATGGGGTTGTTCTCTATGGGGTTGTTCTCTATGGGGTTGTTCTCTATGGGGTTGTTCTCTATGGGGTTGTTCTCTATGGGGTTGTTCTCTATGGGGTTGTTCTCTATGGGGTTGTTCACTGCCAACGAACAGGCACCGAACAGGCACCATATGTGCAGGCAATTTGCAAACATTTGGCGTATTGCCTGCTCTCTGAATAGCCGAATGGCCAGGAAAGGTAACCGTATGCTGAATTTCACTGTTCAGTTCCCTTTCGGCCACAATTAGGATCTCTTTGAATAACCCTGATAGTTTCCCTGTAGGTGCTACTTTTACACCGACTCTTCCCTTGTATCCAAAAGATAAACTGCCTGATTTAGGGGTGATAAATACGGAGGGAATGTCTGTATTGTGCTTTCGGCCTGAATGAATGCATGTGATCCATGTTAAGAGGAAGCACTAATGTTGATCAATGCCTATTAAGATCAGGACTTTATTTTTTTAAACAAAATTTTGCAAGTGATGGAAGACTGCTATGTTCAAACCTTACCAATCTGATGCTTTAAAGCTTTCATGGTCTCCGAGCTAAAAGCCCTCTCACAAAAACACACACACACACACACACACACACTTAAAAAATTGCAATACAAGAGATCTTTTCTTTTATCTTGGAAGAAGAATGTGTCGTGATAATCAAATCCTCAAAAGAGAATCTTCATTGTAAACAAACACAAGTACTGCTATTAAAACACCCTGAAATTTGATAACCTGCCTGAAATAAGGGTCCTGCCAGTCGCCCAGCCAAGATTAGATTCTTTCGTCCTTGGTACTGCATTAGGACATGAGGAGGCACCTTTAACACAGACTCCGTGACCCTCAGCATGACCTGCAGCAGCTGCATCCTATTTGTGAGACAAGAGTTTTTACATTGAAAAGATAGCTTTCAGAACATACTCAAAAAGTGCAAAAGTACCCTTAAAAGGCTAATGTCAGATGAACGCAGTCTGGGTGCACTCTGCCTGCGTGCATAACGGACAGACATACTGACGGAAAATCCTGTAGATCCCACAAAGGAATGGGGGGGGGAGGAGAAAGGAATGAGGGGGAGGGAGGAGGGAGGGAGGGAGAAAGGAATGAGGGGGAGGGAGGGAGGGAGGAGGGAGGAGAAAGGAATGAGGGGGAGGGAGGGAGGGAGAAAGGAATGAGGGGGAGGGAGGGAGAAAGGAATGAGGGGGAGGGAGGGAGGGAGGGAGGGAGGGAGGGAGGGAGGGAGGAGAAAGGAATGAGGGGAGGAGGGAGGGAGGGAGGGAGGGAGAAAGGAATGAGGGGGAGGGAGGGAGGGAGGGAGAAAGGAATGAGGGGGAGGGGGAGGGAGGGAGAAAGGAATGAGGGGGAGGGAGGGAGGGAGGAAGGAATGAGGGGGAGGGGGAGGGAGGGAGAGGGGGCGGGGGGAGGGAGGGAGGAATGAGGGGGAGGGAGGGAGGGAGGAAGGAATGAGGGGGAGGGAGAGTGCGGAAGGGGAGGGAGAGAGGGGAATGGGAGGGAGGGAGGGAGAGAGGGGAATGGGAGGGAGGGAGGGAGAGGGGGGAATGGGAGGGAGGGAGAGAGGAATGAGGGGGAGGGAGAGGGGGAGGGGGAGGTAGAGAGGGGGAGGTAGAGAGGGAGAGAGAGGGGGAGGTAGGGAGGGGGAGAGAGAGGGAGGGAGGGAGAGAGGGAGGGAGAAAGGGAGGGAGGGAGGAAGGAAGAAAGGGAGGGAGGGAGAAAGGAATGGAGGCAGGGTGAGAGAAGGGAATGGAGGGAGGGTGAGAGAAAGGAATGGAGAGAGGCAAAAAGGAATGGAGGGGGGAGGGAGGAGAGAAAGGAAGAATGGATGGATGGATGGACGGATGGACGAAAGTAAAAACAAAAGCTGGAAAAAAAGCAAGACGTCAGTAAAGAATTACCAGGTCTTCTTGTCCATGGAGACTTGAACCACCATGTATCGATAAATATTCAAAACTCTCTTACACATGTCCGTGTGCTCGTTCAACAGTGTTTTATTATCATTTGCTGGTTCAAGCAAGATTATATTTGCTGCGTTCACAATGAAAACCTACAATAACAAAGAAAGCAGTTACTGAGTAATTTAAATAATGAAGAAAACCAATCACTGTACAGTTTGACAGACTTACCTGATAGACGGCCTGAGCGCCTGCACGTACATTCCTCTCCATTACTTCTGCAAGCTTTTTTGCAGCATCCTTGTTGGTCCAACCCTGAGCCTGTAGGTGGTCGCTACTAACCGTTCTAGTCTCCTGTAAGATAAGAACAAGGATATCAACATTACAGAAAAGGCTAAAGACGAGTGACGATACAGTTTTTTTGTCATGCACAAGCGAATATACAAGATAATAATATTCCCCTGTTTGGATGAATCACTTTGATATGCCTCTTACCTCCTCTCTCTCTTTTTCCTTATCCGAGTCATCAGTGGATTCTTCCAAGCGTTCAACGCATATCTCGTCGCGATAGACGTGGAGGGGGTCTTCTGGTTCCTGCATGAACAGAGGCTTTTCTTTTTGCTTAATCCATTGCTCATACACCTTCAAAACCTTGCGCATGGCGGCAGCCTCACAGATTGGAAGTAGGAAAGCCTGAGGAGGTAAGTTGGTGGCAATCAAAAACATTTAACCAGTGAAGGCTTTTCCACAGACGCAGTACCTCCAACTGTTTTATTTTTTACATAAACGCACTAACGTGCCATAGAATACATACAAATCTTCATTAATAGGTGCACGCAGACAGTCGTGCCCGCTTTTTGAATTGCTACACCCGCTTTCAACCTTTTGGATCCCAGTCTAGGTTGATTAATTATTTGGCTCATTATAAAGAACATGAGAAATAAGAGTTTGTGATTATTTACAGCTTGTAAGTAATAAAAAAACATAACGTGTGTGTCCACTTTAAACGTTTTGGCTACACATGCCTTTGTCGTTATTCAATATCAAGGAGGCGAGGGTCTCCGCTCAACCACTGATTTGATAAAACAATATAGCGAAAGGCTGCACTCATGAATCGGTAACAAATGTATACAAATATTTAGTGGCCTTTCCTGGTGGAGGGATGGAAGGGGGGGGGGGTGCTTAAAATTTGCTTACAAATTCTCCCTTGTTGGACACCGGGTTTCCAACCAGCAGTCTTTCGTGCCTTCCTCCAGCCCTTAGCCGAAGCATAAGGACAGGTACACGCAAAGCATGGTGATAGCATGCCCTAGAAATGAGGCAACACTCAGATCTTGGAGGTAGAACAGACAGAAACTGAGCCTTTAATGAATACTATAAAGAGCCCTGCAACCAATAGGAAATGAGACTCTGGCTTCTACTGCACTACATCATTAATTCCTCGCCTAACGTATTACTGTTAAGGTTCTGATGCTTCTGCTTCTCAGCATCCGGGACATAATTAGACCAGGGACAGATAATGATATTCGTATTGCTCAACATTTGGCAAACAAGACAGAACAATATCCATTCAAACCTTTAACATATACAAACACATTCCAGATAGGGGATAGTTGGGAAAGACTAAGGTGATCCACAGAGTAATCCTATCAGCAGATAGTAACAGATATACATGGACAATAACGATATCAACAATAACAGTATTCATACATGACACAGATTACAGAAACACCCAGCACCCTACTGCTACAGGGTGACTTCAACATAGGAGAGGGCAAGGAAATAATATAGAACATCATGCTTGCACCTTCCAAATACATCTCTAGGCCCATGAACCCCAAAGATCAAAAGGGACACACGTCAAAGCATAATTCTTTCTTCCCATGGTAACTGAGGACAGCAAAAACAGGTGACCGTGAGAGCTGATTTACATAAAGCCAAATATGTATAATTTATTCTTTGTTTTCAGCATCAGAGCTCCTCAACTTATCTTTTCCCTGGGGATAAGTAAGCATTACTAGACATAGGAATAGTCACAGCCTGCTTGAGTGCAGACCCATATATATTAATATTAATAAGATAGATGCAAGAAGGACAAAGAAGCAAAAAAAATTATTAAAAAATAATAATAATAAAAATAAAAAGGACAGCACTGAGAAAAGCCCTCACCTGTTGGAAGATCTCAACGAGAAAATTAATGTTGCTTCGTTTGGTGGAGAAGAACCTGCGGATGATTTCATAGTCTGTGACATTTTCCTCCGCGATGCTGCAGAGACTGGACACGCTGGGTTCACGTTCGGTGAGGGTGCTGGTGTTAGAGTGGGACTGCTCGGGCTCTGTTGCCCGTTCTGTACTCTCGTTTCTACTTTCCTCCTGGGCGACAAGGTTGGCAGCAGCTCTCTGGGCAAAAAAAAAAGGCACACAGAAAGATGGTAAAAATAAACAAAACAAAACAAAAGGTGTCAAAAGAAAGTAGCAGAAAACTAAAGACATCAACCAAAGATAAACAGAAAATGCCGCTTCATTATTAATACTGATACTGGTCAAAGAGAAGTCTTCAAAATTACAGTTGGCAAATGAATATACGCAAAATATTTTTTCTGCTTTAGAGACTACAAAAAGGATCATGAAAGAGACATAAAATATAATATACTGTAGAATTATTATTCTTTATTTATAAAGCGCCAGCATATTCCGCAGCGCTGTACAATAAGCACAGTATAGACAGGGTTACAATACATTGAACAACATTTGACAAACAGTACAGGAGGAGATGAGGGCCCTATTCCCGTAGGAACTCACAATCTAGAAGGGTTGGGGTTGGAAACAGGAGGAGAGGACAGCAAGGTAGAATCATCATTCCCATAATGCTCCCAGCAGTGATACACAAAGCAACATTTATGAAATGTTAATTATTCTGATTTCCACACAGCAAAACTTTGACTAAACAGAGGAATTAAGTGACTACTCCTGGAAGTGATTTCGCCATCACGAAGATAATGAAATCTCGGATTTAAAAGAGAGAGTAAGGAGCTTATAAAAGAAACATATGGATGCTGTCAGTTAAAACCAAAATATAGCATCGTGATATAAAATTAGGGCTGCAACTAACCTTTTCATAAAATCAATTAGTTGGCCGATTATAGAAAAAAATAAATAGTTTTGCAATTTGTGTAGAGTACGTAACTTTTGTATGTACAGAGATTATCAGGGTTATTCAAAGAGAATCGAAAAGTCACCGCACGTTCGGTGACTTTTCGTTCTCTTCAATTCGGTGCGATTTGGCGATCCCATTTCGGCGACCCTGCGGTGTATTCAGCAAGCACCACAGGGGCGTCGTAGTGCAGGGAAAAGTCGCCGCAAACCCGCTGAACGCACACCGAAACCCACAAAAACATCTGGATTAACCCCGCCAAAGACGCCGGAGAAACCCGAGCAGGAGCCGATCACAGCGCAGAGCGGCCGCCAGAAAAACCCGACACGTGCAGACGAATGGAGTGAATAAAAAAAAAAAAAAAAAACAGTACGCTTGAATGTTTAAAAAGTGAAACGCTGTTTGCAAACAAACTACTGAACGAAAATGTCTGAAATTTACATCTGAGATCCAATGAATGATAATAAAAAGGGCTGTTACAGAAAAAAGAAAAAACGTTTTAAACGGAAAAAACCGGTTTGCAAAAAATCCCCAAAAATGCCTAGAAGATCCTAAAAAAAAAATCTAAAAATAAAGAGACTTTTTACTGCAGAATATTATAATGAACGGTTTATTAGATACGGAGATAAAACGGGAATATTTTTAACATTGAAGCCTATGGGATTCGCCTGAATAAACCTGTCGAATTAAACCACCGAATGGCAGGGCAATTCGGCAACTTTTCACTGCTGGTTTTTGTTCTCTGAATAGACGAAACGTTGCTTCTAGACATGTGCATTCGTTTTAGTACTAAAACGATTTAGCCCGAATTTTGGGATAATTTAGTTTTAGTACGACTCAAGAGATACGAAACTACTTAGTACAAAAAACGAAAGAAACTAAAATAAAATGCACTACATTTTAGTTTCAGTCCTTTTTGTGATATTACATTGATGAGTGAAGGAGACCAGCAACGAAGAGCGCAACATCGCAAAGCTACAGAAAAGGTTTGTATGCGTAATCCTTCCCGACCCCTACCCGAAAATCTGACCGTGATAGAGCTCCAGAATACTCACTCGAGGCACAGCCAGCCAGCACAGGAGAGGAAACCTTTACTTAAGATGATAAAAGCAGCTGGAGAAGGAAACCATTCAAATAAATCACACTGAAAGCTAATGAGAGAGGAGCGCTGGATAGTAAAAACCACTTTATAACAAGCAGCGCTGGGAGAAGAGAGGGACTTTATAAAACGTGTGTTATCTCCCCTCCCGCTCTGCATAATAAGGGCTTAGGTCTGATACATTTTATATTATCCAGGAGCACTATCCCCCTTTCCTCATCTATAATACATGTTTTATATAAAGTCCCTCTCCTCTCCCAGTGCTGCTTGTTCTAAAGGTTTTTTTTACGTCTGATACATTTAGTATCCAGCTCTCACAGTTACTCTGTCATTATGAGCCTTCAGTGTGATTTATTTGAATGCTTTCCCTGGATTTAAAGTGTATTATTTTATAAATAAATTTGCACCAGTCATCTCTTCTCTGAGATTTCAGACCGATTTACGTTAATATTTTCCCTCTCCCCTGCTTTTATATTCCTGTCTGTCTCCCCCACAGAGATACAAAGTTTAAGTAAAAGTTCCCTCTCCTGTGCTGGATAAGCATTGCATTCCGAAGTTCTGCACCCTCCACATGCCAATGCAGTAGGATGTTCTATACCGAGAGGGGCATTAATGTAGGATGACGTTCTATACATTATACAGAGAGGGGTATTAATGCAGGAGGATGTTCTATACATTATACAGAGAAAGGTATAAATTGAGGAGATGTTCTGTACAGAGAGGGACATTAATTCAGGAGGATGTTCTATACATTATACAGAGAGGGGTATTAATTAATGCAGGAGGATGTTATCTACATTATACAGAGAGGGGTATTAATTAATGCAGGAGGATGTTCTATACATTATACAGAGAGGAGCCTTTTTTTAGCCCTTTAAATCCAGTGGCTGTGAGCGCTGAGATCGTCTGCTTGTTATATTATCTCTCAGTACAATGCATCAGGCTCAGCGGTTACAGTAACTGACTGTAACAGCGCTCAGAGTTTCAGTAAAACAAGGAAATAATATTGTTCTAACCTCTTATATATAAAACTAAATTTACTAGTTTTACTGAAACTCTGAGCGCTGTGATGAGCAGCAGTCAGTTACTGTAACAGCTTTGCCTGGCACATTGTGCTGAGAGTGAGAGCTACTATAACAAGCCGCGATCTCAGCCCTCTGAGGAGTCACTACAATAATAATTCTATCCACTGGTTTTCAGATGAATGAAATTAGTTTTCATACTAAAGAACTGAAAACTAATTTCTTTAGCAACTAAATAAATTGCATTTTAGGACTAATCCATTAGTTCAAAACGAAATTTTGTGCTGTGCACATGTCTAATTGCTTCTCTATGGGGATTTCACTGCCCTCGAACAGGCAACGAACAGGCACCGTATGAGCAGGCAATTCGCCAACATTTGACGAACTGCCTGCTCTCTGAATAGCCGTATGGCCAGGAAAGGTAACCGAATGATGAGCGTTCGGTTACTTTTCTCCAGCAATTCGGATCGCTTTGAATAACCCTATAGGCATCTCACGTAACTTGAGTACTTTTCAGACACAAGGTAGGTGAGTGCCTGGTCAGAGTGATGGATTGATGCTGCGTGCGCACCTCAAGCTCAGGTCTTCTTTTTCCCTGAACAAACGCTGTTGCTTCGAGCGCGCAGATAGATAGGATGTCAGCTTGCAAAGTGGGGTGAGAAGGTGGGGGACACTCCATGCAGCCTGACCATGTTAATAAGCTAAAGTGGTCAGGGTGCCCCTTTAAAATGATTTCATGAACAAACTGAGTGCGTGGAGGGACGGAGATGAGAGAGAGAGTATGGGCAAAGGACCGGACCAGAGAGGCAGTAAGTTTGGGAAAGAGACTGGACTGGAGTTTGAGAGAGAATTTACAGGGAAGGGACCAGGACCAACAGGAGTGATAGCAGCTCTGAACTGGAGGGAAGGATGGAGGGAGGAAGGGAGGGAGGAAGGGAGGGAGGGGTGGTGGCACAGGACTCCAACTGCAAGCAAGGATAAAACAATGGCAGCACAACTCCAACCAGAGCTGGACCAAAGGGAGGGATGGCAGTTTTGGACCTCAGAAAGAGATGCAGGGAGGGTGGGGTGGCGGCACAGGACTCACATCTTCAAGTAGGAATAAAACACCTGTGGTACTGCTCCTCCAGCCAGTGGCAGTACCCCAGGGTCTGTGCCATAAAATGTCTGCTACGGTTGTAAACTAAATAAAAACAAACGGGTGATGTCCACCATAACCCTAGTACTAAATCATACGGAGTAAAGCCGCAACATGTCTTCTCCAAATCAGCTGCGAAGTAGTAACAGAGGTTAATACGGTTTAACTCAGTCTGACTCTAAGCACACAGACTGATTAATCGATAATGAGAATAGTTGTCAACTATTCTCATTATCAATTAAATCGATGAGTTGTTTCAGCCCTAAATAAAACCAATCCAAAACACATGCACGGCAGACCTGTCCCAGGCATAGTTGCTGGCTTGATGTACACTAAATGCAAGGTTGTCTAGCCTCTAATGTAGATCGTAGACAGATGGGGATAGCTGGTAACATTTAAGGATGATTTGAAGCCAGTATTCCCTAGGAAAGATTGTCATGGGGTGAGTGGAGTCAATTTAACTTTGTCCACTTTAGGATATCGGGTCCTTGCATTGCACAAGGAGGAGGTTAAATAACCTGTTAAGTCAAGACAGGCATTTACTGAATAAACCCCTTATTGTTAGGGTTCCTTTTAAACATGGCCGATATGGCACCCTATTGCCATTTCATGTAGAGGGGAGCACAGGGAAAAGTGCTGCCCTGCAAAATGTACAATTCCTATGCTACAGGAAGGAAAACATGGCAAGTCACATGGGATTCCTCTTTGATTTCTTACCTGCAGTGTATACAGTCTACATGCTGCAGGGTCACATTCTTCATGCACTGCCCATCAGCATGAATAAATTATATGGCCGATATGGTCACCCTACTTATTGTAAAAGCCTCCACTGCACACATTGTTACTTACATCACAATATTCCAAAGAGATCTTTGCTCGATCAAGGATAGTGACAGTAGAGAACAGAATCTGCTCTTGTAGATTTGTATTTTACAAACACACATAAAATCACAGGCCTAATTAAATGCAACCGTCAGTTTAAGTGGGTGAGAGCACAAAATGGATCATTTCCAAAGAAATGACTAACAGCTCTCATGTATGTAGCAACATATGGCAGGCAGTGATCTTCCAGAAAAGTTTGATAAACAGTGTTGCATGCTTACACAAATATTTATATGTGCCTGCAAAGTACACGGGGAGAACAAGCACCCGGGGCTCTCCCTCGTCACTGTAGAGTTGAAAATTAACTTTGTGGCGCATGCGATGAACTCCAACAGCCCTCATAGTCTGTGACTGGATGCAGAAACTCTGCTTTGTGTAACCATGGTCATCGCAATCAATGTGGATCACTAAACCAACCACAAAAGGAGTCCAATGGACTAGACCTAGCTAGGGCTGAAACAACTGATCGATAACGAGAATAGTTATCAACTATTCTCACTATCGATTAATCGGTCTGTGTACAGCATACAGAGTTTAGAATCAGAAGGAAGTAAACATTGGTAACTTCAGATGCTAATTCGGAGTTGATTGGAGAAGACATGCCGGCTGCTTTACTCCGTATGATTTACTTTGAGGGTTAGCTCAGATAGAAGCAGTTTGTTTTATTTAGTTTACAACTGTAGCACAAACCCTGGAGCACTGCCACTGAGTGGAGAAGCAGTGCCACCTGTGTTTTATCCTTACTTGGGGCTGGAGTCCTGTACCCCCACCCCACCCTCCCTGCCTCTTTCTCTCTGATCAGGAGCTGCCATATCTTGCTTTGATAAGGTTTCATCCCCAAACTCCTTCCCACACTTTGGTCCGGTCTCTTACCCAAACGCATTCCATTGCATACATAGGACAGTCACTAGTCCAAACTCTTTCCTTCCCACCTCCACTACTGTATATGCTATGAGGTTATATATCTTCTTTTGTGACCATACAAGAGTAATGATAACCTGTGGATGCAGGCTTTTTTTCTCCTTTACCCTACTCTTTGGTTTTTCTCTTTTTTTCCCTGCGTTCTTCAAAGTCTTTTTAGAAGTTGCTACATTAAGGCCGGGGGCCGGCGAGAGTTTTTAAGAGCGGAATGAACGTTCGTGAGAGTGGACGTTCCCTTCCACTCTGACGCCCATCTGGCCACCGCAGTTAAGTGTGCTCAGCGCTGCAAGGCTCGATCTTCCTATGGAAGATCGCGCTTGCAGCCCTGTCAAAGGCGCATCATAGTGCTACGACAGGGAGGCTTGCAAGACGGCTGCAGTCGCGAGTGCAGTGTGGGTGTGTGTGAGACAGGCCCCATCGCAGCGTCACAATGCTGCGACGGATGCCAGAAGGTACGTCAGTACGGACGCACATAGTGCGCTCGTCTGACCCCGGCCTAAACAGTTGTGAAAGATCACACCTTTAGAAAAGGGGATAATGAGTAGACATTAGCAGCATGGCTCACTGACCGCCTACAAAAAGGGAAAAAATAAAATAAGTGAAAGTAAACTGTCTGGAACGGAATTCTAACTATGAAAACAGTGAACTCTCATTAGTCCTGCTACAGAAACCACACGGAGAAGGAAAAATAGAACACGTAGAGACTCCGACAAATACAGGATCAACAAAACAATATCTAGCTCATCTGGAAAAGAAGAAAGGGGGGGGGGAGAGAGAGAAAAATAGCATTCCCACTATAACGTATGCCAACGGACAGCCCCTGCTGCAAGAGATATACAAGTATTGCTGTGGTGCTCAATCATACCTTAAATGCATTTTGTCTACCATCAGCTGCACCACAATTCGCACTGAGCTTGTGAAAATGTTTGCAAGATAATTCCATTTTAGGGGTTATTCAGAGAGCACCGAAATTTCAACAAACCCTCCCCTTCAGCGCACTTCGGCAACCTCAATTCGCCAACCCTATGGTGAATTCAGCATTCACCGAAGGGTCCCCGCAGTGCGCCGAAACCACCCAGCAAAAAAAGAAAAAAAACTTAAAATGCGTTTTAAACAAATATAATGCATGGAAACAATATATAAGGTCTAGAAACATAGAAAAATGTCGGCAGATAAGAACCTTTCAGCCCATCTAGTCTGCCCAATTACATGGATACTTTACCTGGATTTATCTTTTGTTTAGGATAGCCTTATGCCTATCCCATGCTTGCTTAAATTCAATTACTGTTTTGGCCTCTACCACTTCTACTGGAAGACTGTTCCATGTATCCACCACCCTCTCAGTAAAATAATGCTTTCTGATGTTACTTTTAAACCTTTGCCCCTCTAATCTAAGACTATGTCCTCTTGTTTTGCTATTTTGTTTCCTTTTAAATATACTCCCTTCCTCTACCTTGCGGATTCCCTTTACGTATTTAAATGTTTCTATCATATCTCCTCTGTCTCGTCTTTTTTCCAAGCTGTATATGTTAAGATCATTAAGCCTTTCCTGGTCTAACAATAAAAGGGTATGCTACAGAATAAAATAAAACCGCCATAAAAAATTTATAAAAGCGGAATCAAAAACTTTACCGAAAAAGATAAACCGTGAATAATGTTTTTTATAAAATTTAACAAAAGAAAAAAGAAAAGGGGGGGGGGGGTGGTGATTTTTTTTTACATTGAAACCTATGGGACTTGCCTGTTTAAAGCTGTCACATGAAACCAAAATCTGGGCATTTCACCAACTCTTCTCTGCTGTTTGGTGTTCTGAATACAGCTACAGGCATTTATACAGCGCCAGCATATTCCGTAGCACTTTACAATGGGGGAGCACTTCTTTTGGATCAACAGCAGTAGGTGATGTGTGAAAGGCTAAACCCGATGGATGCATGTCTTTTTTCAGCCTATGTAACGTACATGATAAGAGAGACAACCCTGCCCGTAGGATGACTGTCCAGCTAATACAGCACCTTAACCAAGTGCTCAGCCAGACATCCCGTGAGCTTAAAATCTACGGGGCTAAGTGAAACAAATGGGAGTAGAGGGAAGGTGGAGCTGGTGGCCAGGAAGAATTTAGCAGGGCTTGCATGGGAAGGACCAGAAGCCTGGGCTTAATAGGAGTAATTAGAAAGAAGAATAGATTAACCGTTACTTCTCTATGGGAATTTCACTGCTGCCGAACGTCACCATATTTCGATGGCAATTCGCCAATGTTTGGGGAAATGCCAGCTTTTACAATAGTCAAATGGACACGAGATTACACCGAACAGGGAAATTCACAGTTCGGTTCTCTTTGAATGACACCTTTTATCTTTTTAATTGTAGAACACAGAAGCAGATTTTGTTTTATTCTTCTTTACCTGCCAGCATCTCTCTTCCTGTGACTCTCTGTAACCCACTCTAATACAGTCTCCCCATGACACACACCACCCTCTGCCATGACCCCTAGAAGATAAGGAACGCAGATACTTAACCAAGAGACATTTGTGCTACCTGTATATTCTTTGGCACATTTTCCCCTTCGGTCCCAGGAATGTGAGTCCCAGAGTGAGGTTTGGGTTCAAGCCAGAAGGACACCAGCCATCGAATGACAATCACACGAGCATTAAGAAAAGGCTCTTTGGTGCAATACTGCGCCTCGTTGCTCTCTGTATCTCTCCGGAGAAGAACATAGTGAGGTTTCTGCCTTGTCTGCGGTATCTCTGAAATGTAATTAAACCTGGTAATTAGACTCAAGAGAAAAAAAACACAAACAACAAAAAGAAAAAACCATGTGGTTAATGCCAGGATAAACAAACCAACCGGTATCAAACTTGTGTATTCTTTCTACACAAAATAATGCTATTGTATGTCATCAACAAGAGGAAACCGGGACAGTTTCAGGTAAAAATAGTATGAGGATACATTGTTTCATAAAATAAGAGAAACGTGAATCAGATTTAATGTATTTATAAAGTGAACAGGCTACATCATGGCTGGTCAAATGGTTTACCCCTAAAAGGAGGTGTCTGCAAACTAGGCCCCCCCAGATGTTTTGAAACTACATGTCCACTTATCCGCAGGTGCTCGTTAGACTAGTAAAGGCTCAAAGGAAAAGAAGTTCTAAAACATCTGGAGGGTCATGGTTGCTGACTCCGGTGTTCTGGCACATGTGGGAACCTCTCATATGTGGGGACCGGCGCACTTCCGGTGATGTTTCAGCCGCTCACGTCAAGGAACCACCAGCAATGCGCATGCGCGGGCGTACCGCCGGAGTTGGAATATTTTGGCGCTTTATACATAACTGTAATTGTACTTGGGGCTGGGGAGACACAGGGTATATATAAATCAGAGCTTCACAGGGACTGCTTCCTGTTATTTGCTGGAAATATCAGCAGATGGCAGGACAAACACTGTATCGCCCTTGCAGGACCTCATACAGCTGTGCTCTGCAAGCAGCCTGCGTGTGCGTGCATGAGAGCTGGGGTAACCAATTTCTTTAGCAAGACACCGGAAACTGAAATCAGCCATCATAAATATAGCACAGGAAAAGATGGCTGCTAATCGGAGCGAGCGCGTCTCCGGCGAATCGGCGGTACACATGCGCATTGCTGGTGGTTCCTTGATGTGAGCGGCTGAAACGTCACCGGAAGTGCGCTGGTCCCCACATATGAGAGGTTCCCACATGTGCCAGAACACCGGCCTTATGGCAGTTACAGTTCTGCAAGACATTGGATACCGTCGGCCAGTCCTGACGTACACTTATTAACAGGTTAAAAGGCTAAAATTTGACTTTTTCCACATAAATACTGTGAAACTGCCCCAAAGCAGCAAAGAACCAGAGAATAACATTAGCCAGAATATAATAATACTACTACTGTACTAAAGGGCTGGGCGCTATAAAAAGGGACAGTGTGACAAATGTCTAGTTTCTATTACTTCGATTTCCCCATGATCCAACATGCCATGAAAACGCAAAGGGCCAGTACCACCAAAAATAAAAATGTCCTTATTGTGTTTATTTTATGTTACATGCGCTTTGTTTTACTCTTGGATGTTTAGTTAAGGAAATATTTTACTCTATATGTGTCACTGGGTGCATCCATTGTGTGATACTTTATGTTGTAAACGGCCCCCCACAGTAGGTTTACATCACTTGCTCCTCACTGTGTGGCTTTGGCCATAGAATGGAGTGAATGGGTTGATTACAAACTCAAAACATTGTATTGTGTGGGATGTATTCAAAGGACATCACCAGGGGGGTATATTAGAAGTCCTTTAAGCTCCTGTCTTATCTTGTTCAGCTGCCAGCTCTTACCTCAGTCTGAAGAACAATAGACTGTTAATGTTATTATATAAAAAAATTATATATTCTGGGCCCTATTACATTATTCGCGTAAAAACGCTCGCGCAATGCGTGAAATTGTGCGCCAAGCGTTAAACGTTAACGCACGGAAATCAACGCTGGAATTACAATCCTCGTGCATTTTTTCATCCGTCGAGCAATGACGCGCGTTAAACGGATGCGCACAAATGCGCGCGCAGTAACGTTGCGCGCTGAAATCAGTGTGCGGACTGGTTTTTCATGCGATTCAGCCAATCAGAATTAAGAACCACAATTATCTCACGTTAAGTTTTTGCGCCTGTCAAAGTCAATCTGCGCATATATGCTGCATCAATAAAAAAAACACACAACTTCTCAAATTTATTGTAACTATACTTTGCTACATTTTTTTTTTTTTTTTGGGCTTGTGTATTTGGTTTCAGCCAGGTTGTTCAGATTTGCCATCACCACCAGCTTTTAGGAGTTGCTAAAATGTGTGCAACGTTTATGCGTTACAAACTGCACATAGATTGTAATACCATCCGCGTACCAGCGCACAAACGCATTTGCGCTCACAATGTTAGGTATAGGACGCGCGCAGTAAAGTACGGTCACGCAGGTTCGCCCGCAGTAGACATATACGTGCGTTTGTTGCGCTGACATTGTAATACGGCGTTCAGCACAAGGGGTTTTACCCTTCGCGTTAATTTTTTTTTTGCGCCGGCGCAAACGTTTGCGCGAAGATTGTAATAGGGCCCTCTATGTATAATGTAATTCAACTGTTAACGAGGTGGAGGAGGGAATGTCTAAACATTCCCTCCTCCACCTCATTAACAGTTAAACAATGTAGATTAAATAAACATGAGCCACAAAGCAAAGCTTTTGGTAAATGTTGCATCATGTAAAAAATACACAAAATTTAAAAGAATAAAGAAAATGATCAAAAAAACTTAATATATTTTTCCTTTTTATATATAATTACTTCAAGCAAGCAAAAAAAAAAAAAAAAAGCCAGCATCATGTGTTTTACAATGTGGTTTGGTTTGTATTGCACAAGTAACCTAGTTACAGCTTATGTAAGTGACTTAAATATTAAAGTAACTTGGCGTAGACCGTTACTGTGTAATCATTCTTTGGAGGGGAAAAACTGTTACGCTAAAATCACAAAGAAAAAAGCTAGGCTCATGCTTTGTATTTTCTGTTCTATAACGCAGCAGGGTTCTGTTCTGCAAAATAGTCCAATTCTTCTATTCAGTGACGTTGCCCGCTGCCCTTAGGCCCCGTTCACACCGTGCGATTTATCGCACAGATTTTGCCGCGACGTTGCAGCAAAATGTAGCTTCTCCAATGCATTTCAATGGAGCTGTTCACATCTTGCCGTGCGATGTCGCTGGTACAGGACCCTTTTTTGCGATTTGCTATCTGCGATTTGTATTGGTGGTGCTTTGCAAAAATCGCACAAAACAGCGATGTTGCGCGACATTATCGCACCATGTTGCGAATATGAAAATCGCACGGAAAGTCGCGCGACTTTCAAATCGCACAGTGTGAACAGGGCCTTAAACAGGAGGTAATAAAAGGATATGTGCAGAGTAAACCATAGACTTACCTAACACAGGGTTGTAGAGATTACTTTCTCTGCTCATTGTAGGGAATATATAAGGCAAGTAAAATTTCTTAAAGTTGGAAAACAAGAAGGCAAAGCCACCTTCCTCCTTATCTTTGTTGCGCCACTCCAAACTCCGAACCTGACAGAAATAAAAAAATGTATTTATCAAGCGCCATCACGTTTCACAGTGCTGTACAAAAAGGTACAACTGATAAAGACAAGACAATTCTACAATACGGCAAAAAAGCCAAGTCAATATTTATATCCTGTAGATACAGGAGGAATTGATTGCTCTATTCCCGTGGGAATTTACAATCTAGCGGTGATAAATTACTCAAAATTCCTCTACAGCTGCTTTCGAGGCACAAGCCTAGAGAAAGGACAATTAAAAGTAAATAAATGAATCCTTTATTAGCCCACACGTCAGCCATGCACATTTCCTCAGGTGCATAGAGGGAGGCGTGACCTCACCGGTCACTAGCTTACAGAACTGTGATGGCGAGCCTTGCACCCCCAGATGTTCTGAAACTCCATGTTCCATGATACTCGATCAACCTTAAAGCCTGCCAGAGCATCATGGGACCAGTGGTTTCAAAACATCTGGGAGGTGCCGATGTTCATCGTCACGATTACAGAAGCTCTTGCCAGTAGTAGACAGGAAAGGAGTGAGGAATACAGTGCTGGACGGCATAAGGGATGGAGGGCAGGGACATGAAAGTGATGGACAGGAATGGCATTCTGGGGAAAGAAAGATAGTGTTGTTGTAGGCATGGAAATACTGGAATGCCCAAAAGATAATAAACAAAAGGCAAATGATACATCAATTTTAAAAAGAGGATTATGTAATTATGATACATATACCAGTCCTCAAAATTTCCACTCGCCTACTCGCATTTGGCGAGTGGAAATTACATGAGGGCGAGTGCAGGTGCAGGCAGGGCAGGATAAGGGTTAGGTGGGGCAACTAGTGGCGAATAACTCTTAAGGCCTGGCTAGTAGCTTGGAACTTGAAATTTTGAGCCCTGGCACATATATATCTATCTATCCAGGGCTCAAAATTTCAAGTTCCAAGCTACTAGCCAGGCCTTAAGAGTTACTCGCCACTAGTTGCCCCACCTAACCCTTATCCTGCTTGCACCTGCACTCGCCCTCATGTAATTTCCACTCGCCAAATGCGAGTAGGCGAGTGGAACTTTTGAGGCCCGTTACAGGAAATTCAAAGTCCTCTACAGTAATAAAACCTCACGTTGAGTTACTGGAACGTCGCAGTGATAAACGTTCAGGGCCCAGTCTATGCCTGGATATTTAAGGCCATGGTCAGACTAACACACTATGTGTGCCTGTACTGACGTGCCTCCCGGTGTCCGTTGCAGCGTTGTGACACTACGACGGGGCCGGCCACACATTGTGGCGTGCGTGCGATTTACACGCGTTACAGCGGTCATTCTGAGAGCCTCCCCGTCGAAGTGCGTACGACAGGGCTGCAAAGCGCAATTCTCCATAGGAGGATCGAGCCTTGCAGCGCTGAGCGCACTAACTGCACTCAACGAGGTGGCCAGACGGGCGTCAGAGTGGAAGGAACATCCACTCTCACGGACATCCTTCCACTCTTAACGCTAGTCTGACCCCGGCCTAAGCTTTCTACTTTTAAAACCTCTTCCATGGAAAAAGGCAAGCAATACTGTACTGCAATACGTTTCCCAGAACAAATCCCTAATACAGCACAACCTTTAAATAAAACCACAAAAAGAACAGAATAACTAGGCTACTCCTAACCCTTTCTTGACAAAGGTGGAAGAGAACCAACCTTTACCATCCGGTCTGATTGCACGGTTTGCTGTCAGCTGTAGCTATTCTAAGGAGTCAATAGAGGACAACATAAGAAGCACGTGCGCACTTTTTCACGCATGGGCAACGCATGTCGCAACGGACGCCATGGAGGCATCATCGTGAAAAAGCTACAACGGACGGACACCACAGCATACAGCTTTTTCTTCTTTTCTCAACGTCAGTCATAACTAACTGATACTAGGTTAACCACAACCTCATCCGTTATTTCAATGGACGCACTATATGCAATCGGTGCGCTTGTCTGACCACAGCCTTAGCGGTATAGACACTGTGACTTGGATAGTTTACTGCAACATGCCTCACTTCGGAGAGAGAAGACAGTGGTGATCACGGAGCGTTAGACCTAGGATATGCCATGATTTGCACCTGTTGTCCAGGAAAACATGGATGTGGATTTTGGGTGGGAGGCACCACAGAAGTGGAGACCCTACCTGTATAACCATGTACTTTAACAAGGCCTCCAGGAAAAAGCTAGTGTGGTCTTCATGTGCTTTATCCCCAGATTGTGGTGGTACAAGTGGAGCGATTTCCTCGACAGAAACTTGGGCTGTATGAAAAGAGAAAAATATATATAAAAGGGGAAAAGATTTGCGACATTTTCTTTTTAGAAATATCTATCCACACATTGGCCATTATCCCATATGGTAAATATAGCAAAGATATTTGAATGACTAAAGGGGTTATTAACCCCCCTGACGGTATTCCCGAGTATGGCTCGGGGTTAACATTCAGTGCTGAAATCGGTAAACCCGGGCCACACGGGCTACACACATACCTTTACATGTGCTCCCTCACTGACCTCCGCGATCGCATTCTCCTCCGGCGATCGCGGCATTTTGCTTTCTGTTTCCTTTCTCGCGAGAAGGGAACCAGGAAGTATGACGTCGCGATCATCCGGAGGTGACAGCGAGGGAGCGCAGCTACAGGTAATGTATGCTCGGGGTGTGGCTCGGGGTTACCGCTTTCAGCACTTAAATTAACCCCGAGCCACATTCTGATACCACCTGGGGGCCAAATAAATTGTGCCGATTCTGACATATAAAATATGCCATGCATACAGGTAAAGTATGGGCCTGGGTGCAGGGAGAGGTGCTTGGGTGTGCAGGAAGGAGGCTGGGCTCCTGTGACAGGACAGGTAACACTCTACATGTCAGGGCCCTGCACATAAAATATGTCAGAATCGTAACGCCAGGGAGGTTAACAAAGCACTGAAACTTCAGTGAAATGGCGGTGCTTTCTGGTTCGGCGCACTTCGGCAATTCCATTTTGCCGACCCTGTGGTGAATTCACTATTTAACGCAGGGTCCCCAAAGGGCACCAAACCCGGAAACCCGAACTGCAGAAAAACAACAAGAAAAAAACAGAACTCTGCTACTCTTCTAATAGGTGTTCAAGCCTATAAAAATGCATTACAATGTGTGTAAATAATAAAAAAGGTCCTATAAATAAATTTAAAAAAAAAAAATTTTTTTAAAAAAAACTGGGGGCTACATTACATTCTTGGTGCCAACATTAGCGCTCACCTGAGTGAGCATTAACGTTAGCCCTGGCAGCCACCGCATAATCCAATCCAAACGCTAACGGTTAAGTAACCCGTTTGCGTTTGGTACTTTGCGCTTTTCAGCGCGAGGTTACTGTACTTTGCGCACCCTATACTTAACATTGGGAGCGCAAAGTGTTTATCAGCGTTAGGATTACAATGTACTAACGCAAATTACCATCCGGCTGTGGTTAGCAAACAGTTAACCACATCCTGGACTTTGTGCTACCGGATTCCCCTGCTGCAGAATCCGTCAGCACCAGCAGTAACCCCCCCCCGCCAAAAAAAAATATCAGATACCCACCTCCTGTCCCGCAGTGAGGACCGTGGCTCCAACTGCCTCCACCATCCAGCGGGAGCAGGGAGAGACCCAGTCTCTCCCTGCGGATCACTACGCCAACCTGCACTGTCTGCTTCAACGGAGTCCTATGGACGCAATCGAGTGGATTGCTCGCGGCGGTGCTTAGCGCAACCGTGCGTATCCCGGGGCTTAGCGCCCGGTAACAATGCAGGCAGCTTTTTAAGCGCCTGCATTGTAATATCGCGCTAAAACGGTGGCGAAAAGGAGAAACCTGCAGGCGCAGGTTTTTCTCCTTTACGTCCCTGTTTTAGCGCGATTATTGTAATGTAGCCCTGGGAATTAAATGTTTTGTAAAAAAAAAAAAATATATATGTAGATATATAATACATAAAGCTGTTCGAAAAAAATTGGCGATTTGCTGAAAATGAAAAGAATAAATGGTTGGAAAAACTAAATAAATAACGATATTTGTTTTACATTGAATCCTACGGGAGTCACCAGTTTAACCCTTTCGCTGCTGAGGCTTTTCCCGCCCCTGTGCTGAGGTCATTTTTTACCGGTTTTGCTCATCATGTTTAAACGTGTTTTGAAGGCTTATTTTAGTATATGACCCAGACATATTATATATCGTTCTTTCCGTCAGACTCAGTAGATTCATAATATGTCATTATTATATGTATACGTCATGACCTGTCTGTATATTATAACAAAAAATGCAATAAAATATGAATTTTCAATAATTTACAACGTGTAAAGTGGTTTTTTTTCACATTTTAACATGCGAGCAATTGCGGTTATATTTTGTATGGGGTGCGCTTGTTAAAAAATTTAGAGCTGGGGTCTCGTTACATTTTTTTGGGGGAAAATTACGCGATTTTTAACAAACGCACCGCATACAAAAATCGTTAGTGCAGCATCATTGTTCACATTATAATTGAAATGGGAACAATATTGCTGCATTAACGAACCAAAAAAAAAAAAAACTTTTTTTTTTTTTTTTTTATAATTATTTTTTTTAAAAAAAATTCTATTTTTATTTTTTTTATTTTTTAAAAACTTTTTTTATACTCATGTTTGGTATTGTTGGAACGGCCATGCTCTGGCCGATCCAACAATACCAAACATTAACCCCTAACTGCCACGGATCGTGAGTTCATTGGAACCCCCTATCTCCACCATTGGTGGCAGTTAGGGGTTAACTCCAAGACTGGCGTCATCGTGCTATGGACCGCAGCGAAAGGGTTAAACCTGTGGAACGGAATCAGAGCATTGCATTGACATTTCAGTGCAGTTCAGTGTTCTCTGAATAGATTAACCATTACTTCTCTATGGGACAATTTTGCTTCTGCTGAAGATCGGCGAATTGCGGTGAACTGCACCGTATTTCGCTTTCATTTCGTCAGCATTTGGCGAATTGACAGTTTAGTGATTAGACGAACTGCCCTGAAATTGCAACAGTGAAATTCACCATCCGGTGTAATTCGGTGGCAAGTCCACCCCCTATCTACAGACGCCAGGAGGGTTCACTCTCAAACCTTCCTCTTAAACATATCAAAGTAACAAAAACACACAATACTGGACGTGTCGCCTCTCCGGTTGTGACTGATCCCATCGTTATTATCCATATGAAATGATAAACCGCCCCTTGCAGAGTTGACATGAAAATCAAAACATGTTCTTACTTTCCTGGAGATTCAAAGGAAGGTTAACCAGGTTGTCCAAGGTGTAGGTCCCGTGATCACATGGCGGTGCGGGGAATCCAGGAATTAGACAGGCAAACATACAAAGCTGCTCCCAACTACAATTAGTCTGAAGCGCTTGAAGCCAGAGGAGGAGCAAACGGAGCCCTTCAAGGCGGATCTAGGGGTGGCGAAAAGAAGCGTCAAACAAAACGGAGTGGAATTGGCCGCAACAATTTTTACCTTCAAGCCAAATCACATGAGCATCACTTTATATGCAATTGGTAACTACGCGATGAAAATAATCTTATAGTCATGATTTACTAGGAACCTTTATTACAAACCCACAAAGACCCCCCCCCAAAAAAGGACCTTCTGAAATGCGTCAATATTTAATTTATTTACCTATAATAGATGATGTTGGGTTTTAAGGATCACTTTGGGGAAATGCAGACCGAATCCTGCAATCACTGAGCAGCAAATCATATCACCTGGGCTGTGCTTCAGATATCTGGCAAACCTGGCCTGTTGTGGGCCCTGAGGACCAGGGTTGGTTACCACTGGATCAGATGGTCAGTGAACGTATCTGCAGCTTACTGTTCTGAAGCAATAAATGTACTAATGTCGTTTTGTGCCACCGCACTGGTAGGTTTTCTTTTCCATACCTTATACGTTTCTGTATTGAATTGAATCACACCGTTATTCCTCTTGTTGAACCTTCATATATTTCATGGAGTTCAAGGTCATTAACCAGCATCTTCATGACGTTTTGTTTCGAGAACACCACTGTATTGTTCAGCGCGTGTAATCTTGTCCGGTTTGGTTGCTGGTTTTTACGGTGTCATCATTTGTTTTTGTTTTCATTTTGTTGTAGGGTAGGCTGGTGAGCCGTGCAACTTACCATATTTTTCCGTGTACATGACGACCCCTACTTTTCTAACCCAACATTAAGAAATCAATATTTTAAACATAAAAGAGAACTCGTTTAAACATTTTTTTTTAGGGATGCACCGAAATTTCGGCCACTGAAAATTATCGGCCGAAATAGAAATTCAACCGAAAAAAAATAATTAAAAAAAAAAAAAAAATGTCCCTTTCAAGATAGAGCCGGGCCGGCCGAGCTGCCTGCTCGCCGGCATCCAGGCTCAGGCGAGCCCCTGGCTTGGCCTGGGCCTAGAGGGGCTCGCCTGAGTCTGAAGGTCGGCTGAGCAGGGGGCTCGGGCGGGCCTCCAGGCCCAGGCGACGGATTTTGTTGGGGGGGGGGGGTGGAGAGCATTGCACACTCAATGGGGGCTCACCTGAGCAGCTTGCTCGGCCGGCCTTTGGGATCAGGCGAGTCCCCGGCTCGGCCCGGCCTCCAGGCCCAGGTTCTCATGTCTGATTTTCGGCCGAACCGATCCCGAATTTTCAGTATCGGCCGTTAATTTCCATTTCGGTGCATCCCTAATTTTTTTCAAAGTATTCAAATACTAAAAGGCATATTTAGTAATGATCCTTTGCATAACATATTACATTTAGCTTAACTTTTGCAGAATAAGAAGTTTGTTTATTTGTTTATTTTTTGCCATTTTCGTGGGAGAGTGCTCAAAATACCGGTGTTGTTCAGACATCAACCATCACATCTGCACAACGCCTACACGCTACGGCATCCAACAGGATGCTTCCAGAGTTGCAATTGGTTTGTTCAGCATTAGATGTCTAACGCAGCCGTTACCCGAGGCTCGTGTTTGGAGGAAGCCCATTTGCAGAGTGAAGGTATCGGCAGCTTTGCAGCGTGGTTCACCAGTGTAGCGCCAGTTACTCCTGCGGCATCACATTCTGGTCTGCGGCCATTGAAGCAAGCGTGGTAGCGTGAGCTGAGCATGGTAACATCCAGCACAGACACACATCTGGTATGGGACATCAGTTACTCCTGTGTAGAAGACGACCTCCAATTTTTGGCTTAACGATTTTAGACAAAAGTATAGTCCTGTACACGGAAAAAATACTGTAAATAGAGCTTGACAAATTTGCTTTGAATCTAGGTGCCAGATAAAAAAGTTAGGAGCCATTTATTTTTATGGTAATAAGTGAGAGTCTCCAGTCTCTGCTTCTGTCGTGACTATTACAGTTTGAAATGTACAAAGTTCTTAAGGATCCCAAGAAGGTTATTCGGCAAAAGCTGAGAGGAGCAACGGTGTGTAGACCTTCACTGTGCATCTGTAAAGATACACATCAGAGCAACACAAGAGAAGGTGTGCTGTGCTGCGCATTCATGTCTCTGTGTGATGCCTGGGGCGAGGAGCAGTGGGAGAAGCTGGCTCCCAGGCAATCGGCGACAGCATGAGGCGGAGCCCACCCCAGAACTGCTGGGCAGATGCTGCAATAAAGATTTCTCACACTTGTGCCAACAGTGAATGGGCTTACAAAAGCCCAGGTGCTAGCAATCAATTTCTTGTCGCCATGGCGACCTGGCGCCCGGGATTTGTCGAGCCCTGTTTTATTGCATCCAGTGACACTTGACAGATATTTTGTTATTATCTATACTGGCCTATTTCTACACCCCAAGAGAGCTTTGGAAATTTCTAACCGAATCTAAGCTGTTCATTTGAAATGTAGATCACAAAGATCAGTCTATACGATTCTTAACCCTGGTCTCCGACTATTGGCTGGGATTAAGCCTAGATAACCTATAGACACTGAGAAAAACTCAGTAGTGTGACCCAGTGGCGTGAGACTATAGACTGAGGTGGTGTATATCGAGTTTAATAGTAGCCATAGCTCACTGTGGGGTAAACGGGATCAGAGAATCAACCCTGTACATAGAATTGAAAAAGAGAGAGCTAACAGCTGAAAGCTCCAGTCCCCACCAGGTGGCGATAAAACATAACTTTTATTGGAGTTCTATACAAGTATGATACTTTGTATCTAAAAAACGTGGCCACAATAACCAAACACAAATAACACAGATAGGCTAAAACCAATGCTCAAAAACCACCTGTAGAATAACTTGCCATGAAAATATATATATCAAAGACTAAGTAGGCGGAAAATTAAATGTATTAATTTTCCAGTAAAAAAGAAATGGTTAAATTCAACCCAGGCAGTAGAGCAGTACAAGGGGTGATATTCAGAATGTCTTAATCAATAAACCTCTATAATAAAGTCAATCAGGAACAGAGTGAATGGCTGCTGGTATAGCAAGCCCCAATGTAAACCTACCCAGGATAAGCCGCTGGAGATAGGGGGGAGAAAAAAAAAATATCCTGAGGTTCAGTTTGTCGTTCGACTGATTTATGGTGGAAAGGTGGCTCAATGGAAAGTAAATTTAGTTATCTTTAGCCAAATTATATAATGACATCGTAGAACTACATTCCTCCATGCTTTTGTGTGCTCATGTTTGGGCTTTGTTTTGTGTTCATCTTTTTGTGCAGATGAACACAGTATAACTGTGGTTAAAGTATAACAAAACGTATGACCACTCCAACAAGAAGAGGCTAAAGTATCAAAATGTTGGGCGAAAAAAGCAAAAAGCTCTTATATCATCTTTTTTGTATTTGCTGTAACTAATGTAATAAACTGCTAAAGATTTAAAAATCTGCTAAAAATAAATAAAAATAAAGACGGACATCAAGAAATGAACAGATACTTGAAAACCATTAAATTTATAGAAAACGTTTCCCAAAAGAAAAACTATGGTATGTACAAAATAAATGCATGTAGCACAAAGAAATACAGCACGAAAAAAAAAAAAAATACACTAAACAGAAAATGAAGCCGTATGCATAAATTCCGTTAAAATTAAGCAACGTTTCTACCGACACTTCATTTTACCTTTAAGGAGTTGCCAGTGTGAAGCAGTTTTTTCAGTATCAGACCTTGAGCAAAAGAAGAGACATAAAAAAAATAAAAAATGTGACTTCTAAGTCGATCGATCTGGAGAATGTCATAAACTAGGCATAGAATATATATAATAAAAAGCACAGGTAAACATGTATTGTTCCAGTAAATTACATATATACTTAAAAGGGACAGCGTGAAAGAGAGGGCGTGAACAGGGAAACGGGATGTTTAAATATTAACCCCTTCTGAGGCCCACACGCTCCCCATTTTAACCCACAAGTGCCCATTTATAGTTGCCTTTAAAGCCAGCAATGGGATACGGTGACACTGCATCATACCGGCAGCCATTGTTAATTCTTTTACCAACACGGTGCCAGAGCAGGCAGGGGGTGGTACTCTCGCCCTAGGGTTCAACCAATCTGATGTCGCTCAATGCTAGTCAGGAATGTACATACTGTACCCAAAAACATGCTCTGCTAAATTTGAGTGCCAGGTTTCCAGGCAGGTGGAGGGCTGAATCAGCCCTCTAGTCGACCCCCAGGGGGAAGGAGTGTGACAGACCCTAAAGTCACATGACCATACAAATTACATGCAAAATATGTTCATTCGTATCATAAAGCTCTTTTGTAAACCTCCCAATTTTAACAAAGCACACACGTTCAGAGGTTAGTAGCTCTGGTAAAATTATTACAACCAGTAAAGACTACGGAGTTGGGAAACATGTCAGAGCTCGACTAAAGTTACACTCGCGTTCAAATGCAATAATACGGGCTAGGTTCCAAGTTTGAGATGAAAATTACAATCTTGCATTTTTATGTTTAGTGCTTCTAGCTGCTTTTTTTTTTTTTTTTTTTTTAATTATTAGCAGGTCAAGACTCGCTCAAATTCAAATTCCATTTTAACATTGATAGGCTATATATTGCTCCCCCTCCCAAACACCAGGTCAATCAAATCGCTGGTTTGTGTGTCTGTGCTGTCCAAGAAAGGAATCAACGAGTTGGCATCTCAGTGGAGGACCATTTGAGTTTAATAAAATGGACATGAGGTAGCTCACCCCTTGAAGGTGGCACCTATCAATTAGGCATTATGGCAGCTGTGGATCCGCATCAAGTTGTGGTTTGGGAAAGCTCAGCAAGCAAGGACTGGTATTTAATGGATTTGCTTAATGATGATTAGTGCAGATGCAATGTGCGTGAAAGGAGTTCATTCTGCAACTGCATTTGTCTTATTTGATGAATAGAATTTTGTGTTTGAACGCATCCCATAAAATCCTACACACCGGCACTCTATGGGTTGTGTGGTTACACTCCATAACCTGCAACGAGGCATTCTCTCTGCTCATGCTGTAAATACCAGAGAAATGCAAAAAGAAGAAAAGATAAGGGGGTGAATTCAGCATTCAATGCAGGGTCGCCGAATCAACCCGCCAAACGCATCCGATAAACTGCCGAAGCGATCAGATAAACAACCTGAAAAACCGTGGAACGACTCCGACCAGCCACTGAACAGGAGCAAAGAAAATATAAAAAAAAATAAAAAAATTTAAAAAGGAGTTTATAAAAATAAATAATGTATAATATCCTACGGATAACAATAAAAAAGGTCTGTTTCAGAATAAAAATTATAATATTATCGGAATCGAAATCCAGAAAAAAAATTAAAAAAAATAGTAATATTCAAAAAAGACTTTTTGCTGCAAATGAAAATAATAGATGGTTGAATAAAAATGTAATAAAAATGGGGAATTGTATTTACATTGAAACCTATGGGTTTTGCCTGTTTAAACCTGTCGAATGAAACCACCACGAATCTGGGCATTTCGACAACTTTTGTTGTGGAAAGGGGGACCCTTTTGGCGCTCTACAGCCCGTGCTATCAGGTTAATAAGTCCCTGTGCTGCCAACAGGGTGGTGGTTGCAGAGCCTTGCAACTGCTACAAAAGTAAAAAGGTACCCGTCTATGCGGCGCTGTTTACGAGAATAATCTGCAGTTGTATGAACACAACTGCAGATAGATTATTCTCGTGAGCAGCACCGCATAGGGGGGTACCTATTTTTTCTTGTATTTCGACAAAGTTTCTCTGCTGTTCGGTGTCTCTGAATAGATTAACCGTTGCTTCTCTATGGGGATTTCACTGCTGCCGAATTGCACCGTATTTCAGTGGCAATTCGCCAATATTTGACGAATCGCCAGCTTTTGGAATAGCCGCGAAATAACACCGTATGGGGAAATGCACAGTTCGGTGCAATTCTATTGCAAGTTTGAATAACCCCCAATATAGCTCTTCATACTATATGTTTTTATGACTGAGCTATGCATGAAGTGGCCAACTAGACCACCTTCAGCATGAGTCACACCAAAGGCACCGCAAAACATCCTTACATACTTTTAAAGGACAATGTGTGTTGGAGGTCTCGGTCAGACTGTATCACATCTCTAGGATAGGTCCTTGGCATCCTCCATTTCATCTAGGTGGTCTAGAAACCCTCCAAGCAACATCTTGCTGCAAGAAGGTAGTTGATGAAGACCACCAGTGCGAGCCGTTACACGAACACCTAACTTGCAATCCCAACCATTGAAGCTGCAGCACAAAAAACACACACACACACACACACACAAACTTCATTTTATAGTATTTTTATTGTTTTTACAGTTTTCGAAATTGCCGCCTGGTCCCGCCCCCCTGCGTCGCGTGGCTCGCGGGGAGCGGAACAAGGAAGCAAGTCACCGGCTGCTGTGATAACACTGCGCTGACTGCAGAAACGACGAGGGAGCGCAGGATGCGATGAGTATATACAGCCTGAGTGTGGCTTGGCGTTACTGATCGCGGTAGCGAAATTGTGTGTGCATACAAATGATAAAACCAGATTCATCAGGGGATTAAAACCCAAACTCCAATTATAAACCTGCACATTCCTTACACAAACATGAATACGTACCGATACTGTGATATTGCCATCGTTGGTGGATTCTTTCCGGAAGAAGTTGCAATATTTTCTAAAGAAAGGGGAAAGGGCAAATGTTGTGACTAGTAAAAGGACAGCTGACAAAAACAACAAATCAGATGGGTAATCTCAATCTAAGAGATAAATAACCTAAGAGATAAATAACCTCCCAGATACCGTCAAATCTTCCCCCAGTCTAAAGTCCCTTAAGACTTCCCTATTAACATACCTCAATACGGAATGCACCTGTAAACATGTGACATAATGACTTTATTTCCTCCATATTTATTTTTCTGTTAATCTGTATATTTGGTCTTCTGTTAATTTCTTGCATTTTACTATTTTGTATTTCTGTAACCAATCAATGTTCTCGAACCCAGGACATACTTGAAAACGAGAGAAATCTCAATGTATCCTTCCTGGTAAAATCCTTTTATAAATAAATAAATAAATAAAATAAAATTTTATATTGCATAACTCTTCTTGTTGTTGTCCCTGCTTTGACTCCTATTTTCATCCTCTCCCGCTCCTCTGGAGTCTTCCCCCGCTGCATTCAAACATGCTCTGATCACCCCCATCCTAAAGAAGCCATCTCTTGATCCCACCTCCCTCTCAAACTACTGTCCCATCTCTCGGCTGCCCTTTGCCTCCAAAATCCTAGAACACTCACCAGTTATCTCACTGCGCTCTACTTGATCAGCACCAGTCCAACTTTCACTCCCAGCGTCCAATGAGACTGCTCTGACCAAAGTGACTAATGATTTAGTTGCTGCTAAAACCAAAAGGTCACTTCTCCCTGCTTAGGCTAGGGTCAGACTAACGCATTTTTCACGTTGTCCGTGAAAATGTGCGTTCGAAGAATGGACGTATTTTTTCACGGAATACGCAATAGCGGTCATACTATGCGCAGTTTCATCCGTGATTTTGTACGGATCATCAATAAAACACTTCTTGCATCTGGACGTTATGTTGGCCGGACATTAGCAGCGTCTGATGTCTCCAATTCACGCACACACGCCGCTAGCGGACGCAGCGCACTCTGTACGTCAGTACTAGTGGTTTAACGTTCTCGAAAAAATGCGTTCATTTTGCACTTGCGTTGCGCAGCTGGACTTTTGTGCGACCGTACATCGTATATTGGCCGTCATTGCCCGGCATCTGCTGCTAGCACGGCCGTGATTAAGTGCGCCAGAACGCGCGTTCGCACTGCCTCAGTCTGACCCTAGCCTTATTCTTCTTGACCTTTCTGCTGCATTTGACACTTCTGACCACCTCTCCTGCAACTCGCACTGCAGCAACTTGGCCTCAGTGACTCCGCTCTCTCTTGGTCCTCTTCCTAGCTCTCTCGCTTTGCTCCTTCAGTGTCTCCTTTGCTGGTGCCTCTTCTACCCCAATTCCTTTCTCAGTTGGGGTACCTCAAGGCTCTGTTCTGGGTCCCCAGCTCTTCTCGATCTAGACCGCCCGCCTCTTTGGGTAACCTCATCTCTTCCTATGGTTTCCAAGATCATCTCTGTGCTGACAACACCCAAATCTACCTTTCCTCCCCCGATCCATCTCCTCCCATGCTGGACCATGTTACAGCCTGTCTGCTGTCTCCGACTGGATGAATTCTCGTTTCCTAAGGCCGGGTGCACACTAGCGTGCATTATGACGCTCTTTATGACGTCCGTTGTAGCATATAATTACGCGGATAGAGATGAACACACATGGAAACACCAAGGCTTTCACGCTTCGATTGACGCGACGTTGGCCGCGTGCTTAACGTCAAACGAGCGCGCCTGCGCACTTGAACGACCGCGTGCGAATGTCAAAATTAACCCCTTAAGGACCAATGACCTAACTGTTCGGTCATAAATGCATTGACTTTAAAGACCCTTGGTCCTGAAGGGGTTAACACATCATCTGGGGTCTACCAATCTCTTCCGTCATACCGTTATAAAGAAGAAAACGTTAGTGTGCACCCGGCGTAAAGATTAACCTCTCTAAAACTGAACTCGTCTTCCCGCCCTCTAAAACCAACATGCCTGCACCCATTTCCCTTCATGTGAATGGTGCCACTATTAAGTCTACCTCACAGGCTCATTACCTCGGTCTTTTTAGACTCTGGTCTCTCATTCACTCCTCACATTCAAATCCTGCTACCTCCACCTAAAAAAAACATTGCACGTGTCTGTCAGTCTTAATCAGGACTCTGCTAAAATGCTCATCCAAGCGCTTATCTCCCTACTTGACTACTGTAATCTCCTTCTCTGTAGCCTTAAGAGATCCCAGTTTATCCCTCTGCAGTCTGTTATGAATGCCTGTGCCAGGCTCATCCACCTCACCTCCCGCACCTCACCCCTTTGTCAATCTCTACACTGGCTCCCTGTTTCTTTTAGAACCAAATTCAAAATATTGGTGCTCATGTACAAAGCTGTCCATAACCGCACCCCTGCCTACATCTCCTCCCTTAGTAACAGGTACATCCCATCCCGACCACTTCGCTCTGCCAATGAACTGACATTATAGTCTCCTCGGACCTGCACCGCCAACTCTCGCAATCAGGACTTCTCCCGAGCTTCCCCTTTTCTATGGAACTCCCTCCCCCGCAACCCCAGAGGTGATCACACATGACCCTCCAGATGTTTTGGAACTATATTTCACTCAAGGTTCTGTCTACCTAATGAGTGGTTGAGTATCATGTGAGATGTAGTTCTGAAACATCTGGAGGGCAAAGGTTAAGCACCCAAGCTCCTGCCAATGGATCTCATTGCACTTGCATTTAGAGCTGTAGGATTGGCAGTGCGCACACTTGAGCATCCAGCTTCCCCCTGGTCACACAGTAGCTGCCCTGAATGGAAGCCACAGCTTGTCAAAACTGGACCAGCAGCAAGGGAGCCTGGTGCTGGATTCAAAGTAGTTGTGGAAGGAGTCCAGGTTTTATGGTCCATCCAATCAACCCCCATCCTCATTCCAAACATTACAGGGCATGGTCCTCCCAGGTGTCCAAACATTTGTATGTTGTGTGCAAGTAGTACAATCCCCCCCATCATCTCATCTTCAGGATTATGAATTTGTTTGCTCCCTTTTACATTACTTTTTCCTATGTACAAATAAGATTGTCGAAATCTATTACTTTTATTCCTCCTCCCTTTTTTACTCTTTTATTACCATATATTTTTTTTTAGTGGTTCTTTAAACTTCTAATAAAAATAAAATAAAAAAAAAAAACAAACACACACACACACACACACACATACACGACAGCACCAAATATACTTCTAGTGCTTTTTAGTGTTTTAGAAGCCTTGCTCCAAATCGATTGTGAAATGCAGAGGTTTTTAATAAATGGAAATGTCTGTTTCGTTTATAAATTTATTTTAGGGATAATGCTACAGTTCCAATGTGCTTAAGCATAACAAACTTATTTTTGCAGCTGTACAGTTGACAGGAGCCGGTGTTTCAAAGACTGCACCCTACTTTAGATAGCAATGCGCCCCCCCCCCTAAAAGGTTAGTATTCAGCAAGATTCTGTCCAATCAATCGTTGTTTTATACACCATTTTGTATGTATTATTACAGCCTGGATGTTGTAATAATATGCAGCAAAGCCATTACTCCCATCAAGAAAAATGTATTAATCGGAAATAATGTTGAATTATTAAGAAAGGTATACCAACAGCAGAAAACGCCAAAAAAAAAAAAAAAAAAACGCCCGAAAAATCAGTCATCCGAACCAGGGCCTGGAGGCCCAGCCGAGCTGGGTGCTTCCCTGAGCAGGGTCAAAAGCTTCCGCCTCTGTGACGTCACTTCTGAGCCCGGCATCTGACACAGAGCGGGAACTGGATGCAGAAGGACTGCCACCTCTGGAGGAGCTCAGGGCCGAAGTATGTGGATGGAGGGGAGTATGTGTAAGACACACAATAACCCCCCCCCCCCAAATCAGTCATCCGAACCTGGGCCGTGGAGGCCCAGCCGAGTTGGGGGCTCACCTAGACCTGGAGGCTAGCCAAGCCCCCTGCTCGGCCGGGCCTCCAGCATCAGACAAGCCAGGCCTCCAGGCCTGGATCCAGCCAGGCCTAGGTTTGGATGACTGAATTCAGGTTTTCGGCTGAGCTGATCCCGAATTTTCAGTATCGGCTTGAAATTTTAATTTATATGCATCACTATTAACCTCCCTGACGGTTTTCCCGAGTGTGTCTCGGGGTTAAATGTCACCGCTGAAAGCGGTAACCCAGAGCCACGCTCTGTCTGGATACATTACCTCTCCCGGCACTCATCACTGATCCCCGCAGCCTCCTCCGGCAATCACGGCGTTTTACTTCCTGGACTCCATTCTCACGAGGAAGGAACCAGGAGGTAGGAGGTCTCGATCGCCGGAGAGGTCATCGAGGGAGCGCAGGGAGAGGTAATGTATCCAGCGGCATCCTGAGTGTTGCTCGGGGGTTACCGCTTCCAACATAGGAATTTCACCCTGAGCCACACTCTCGGCATACCGCTAGATGAGGCAGGCAAACAAACCAAACTGACCACTTTTAGAAAAGAAATTCGGCAAAAATTAGACCGCCAGGGAAATTAAAGAGATTTCACACCTGTCAGTTTTAAATCACCAACATATTTTGGGCCATATTACAATGTTGGTGCCAACTTAACCAGAGCAGTTGTAAACTTAAAACCTCCATAGGCTATAATGGCTCTGGTAAGTTTGCAACAGCTCTGGTTAAGTTAGCACCAGCTTTGTAATATGGCCCTAAATGTGTTATTTCTCCAAAAAAATATATTGAGCAGATTTCCTAATTTCTTACCTCAAAAATAAAGAGGATACCATCTAACTCTTCTCTCTGTGATTTATGCCCTATAAAAGAAGAATAAAAGGGGGTCAACAACCACAGAAACAATTTACCAATCGGTTTTATGAACTTAACTTTGGTTCTTGCCATTATCCTCTCAGAAATATAACTAAACTCAATAATCAACCAAAATAAATTAATTCAGCACTTTTCCTAAAATACTGGCTTTAACATTCAGGTTAAAACCTCAAGCTATGCACCTTGTTAATGACAAGCTTATCTTCCAAACTCGTGTGATTCCTTTCTGATGCCCATTCTGAAAACACAATTTTACTTACATTTAAATCACGGCAATAAATTTAGAATAACATTAAAAGAGAAGCCAAATAGCTTTAAATTTTAGACGTTTTGTAATTGCCAATTTTTTATTATTATTTTTTTTTTTTAAATAATGCAGCAGGTGAATTAAAAAAAAAAAAAAAAACAAGACAAATGATACTGAATGTTGTTACAATGCATGTACAGGTATTGATTTCCCAACACTAAAACACTGGTAGGGTTTTAATTTGTGTTTACGCAGGCAGAAATATTGATTAACCAGTCATCGCTATCAGTAAATGACCTACGATTGTGGCAAGAAAGCTATATTTTAGATAACCCGATATTTGCACGTCTTTTCTAATCAACTTGTTGTTTGAGCAACTTTTCTACTAAAGCATTGTGGCAATATACCGTATAAACACATCCAGGACAGGTGATTTAAAGGGCTTCCTCTGTTGCCAGCGAAAAGCTAATAAAGTAATTTTTTAGATCGCCATTACTTGTAAAAATGGAAACTCGCAGACTTACCAACTAAACACAAGTACGTCAAAATGTTCGAATTTTGCTCCTAAATTTTAATTTACAGGTGTTTTTTTAATTTTTATTTTAAGGATTAGCAACATTTTCACAGTATTTCTGGCTACTTTAAGCCGGGGTCTTTGAGAGCGAAAGGAACACAAGTGAGAGTGGACGTCCTTCCACTCTGATACTGTAACCGAAATCCACTCCGTTCTGTTGGGAGAAAGGTCGGCACGGTGCGGACAATGACAAGCCGGACACGAGTCAATGGCAGGAAAGGCGTTCTTTATTGACGTCAAGTCTCAAGCTGGAATGTATCGCAACGCTTGAGTGACGACCTCAGGATGGGTTTCAATTCTTATACATGAATACGTAAAAAGGTACATCCCAACAACCCACCCATGGGTGATTCGCCTTCCCCAGGGCAAATGTGCCATCCCCTCAACTCGGACACAAAGACATTCCACAAATTGGCAGTTTCTCATGCAATTAAGACAGTTAGATAATTTAAAGTTTGGCTAGTTCATGGCGCGCTCACTCCCCAGAGGCCCCGTTTACTTCCAAACCAGATAAGTGCCCAGATGGCCTAAGGAGTGTCTTTGTCTTCGGCCGAGGCTCTCTGACCTTGGTGTTTCTAAAATCAACTTTTTGGCACCTATGTTTACTTCTGGCCGGATTCCCTATTTAATTGCTCTGCCGAAAAGTCTCTGGAATGTCTGAAATCTATGCAAACTTTTCTAAGTCAGCTAATATTCGCTATATACAAGTACGTGATTCTCAGCTCAACCCAAGATGGCTGCTAGGGAACAACATGGCGGCTAATTTCTGGCCTGCTCCAGTTACAATACCTGCCTGGCCATCTCGCTGAGCGCAGTTTGTGCACTCAGCGCTGCACAGCTCGATCCCCCTATGGAGGATCGCACTTTGCAGTCCCGTCGAACACGGGTCTAGCATTTCAACAGGGAGGCCTTCTGCACGTCGGCTTGTAGCGCACGCAATTCGTGTGCACGCTACAGCGTGTGACCTGCCCCGTCAAAGTAAATTGAAGGCGCCGCGATCTCCGCCGGGAGGGAGCCCCAACCAAGTATCCACGAGATCACCACCTCCCAGCCCCGTCGAAGTGTCACAACGCTGCGATGGATGTCAGTACGGGCACACATAGTTTGCTTGTCTGACCCCGGCCTTACCTAGACTGTTGAAAGAAAAGTAAAAGTTTCTTCTCAGTCATGAGACAAACTGGTGGGTTTTCTTTTATACCGTCCCCAGAAAAATTCCACTTTGGGATTGAAAACAAAACCACAGTACGGGACAGCTGCAAGTGTGACCTGGCTGGAGATACGGCAAAATATACATAGATACAGGACAACAGTGTCGCTCCTGAAGCCGCATGAGTGTATGTGATTGCTTTGAAAGCAGCTTTTGGCTTAATTAGGTAGGAATCGCCTCACTAGAGGTGCTGTGACGTAGCCGGCGAGCTTACACTTCAATGGCCATTCAAGTAAACCAAAACCTCTAATTGTGTTTTGTTTCACCTGGTGTTACAGGGATAAGCACAAATTACATCTTTTTCTTATTCTGATATGTTTAGTTAGACTGCGCATCCAGGACTAGGTGTTTATTTTATGTCAGTTTATAGGTAAAACAACAATTCCAAATATAGAGGGAAACTGGCAAATAGATACCCACCTGTTTACCCTCTATCCGTGCTAAGTGTATATACAGTGGGGGCAAAAAAGTATTTAGTCAGCCACCAATTGTGCAGGTTCTCCCACTTAAAAAGATGAAAGGCCAGTAATTGTCATCATAGGTATCATCTATGAGAGACAAAATGAGAAAACCAAATACAAAAAAAAAAAAAAAAAAAAAAATATATAAATTCTTTAAATATCGAACAAATTATAGTGGAAAATAAGTATTTGGTCAATATCAAAAGTCCATCTCAATACTTTGTTATATATGCTTTGTTGGCAATGGCAGAGTTCAAACGTTTTCTGTAAGTCTTCACAAGGTTCTCACACACTGTTGCTGGTATTTTTGCCCATTCCTCTATGCAGATCTCCTTTTGGGGCTATCGTTGGCAACACGGACCTTCAACTCCCTCCAAAAGGTTTTCTATGGGGTTGAGATATGGAGACTGGCTAGGCCACTACAGGACCTTGATATGCTTCATACAAAGCCACTCCTTCCTTGCCCGGGCTGTGTGTTTGGGATCATTGTCCTGCTGAAAGACCCAGCCACATTTAATCTTCAATGCCCTTGCTGATGGAAGGAGGTTTTCTCTCAAAATCTCACGATACATGGCCCCATTCATTCTTCCCTTTACACAGATCAGTCGACCTGGTCCCTTTGCAGAAAAACAGCCCCAAAGCATGATGTTTCTGCCACCATGCTTCACAGTAGGTATGGTGTTCTTTGGATGAAACTCAGCATTCTCTCTCCTCCAAACACGACGAGTTGAGTTTTTACCAAAAAGTTCTACTTTGGTTTCATCTGACCATATCACATTCTCCCAATCCTCTTCTGGATCATCCAAGTGCTCTCTAGCAAACTTCAGACGGGCCCGGACATGTACTGGCTTAAGCAGGGGGCACATCTGGCACTACAGGATTTGAGTCCCTGGCGGCGTAGTGTGTTACTGATGGTAGCCTTTGTTACTTTGGTCCCAGCTCTCTGCAGGTCATTCACTAGGTCCCCCCGTGTGGTTCTGGGATTTTTGCTCACCGTTCTTGTGTTCATTTTGACCCCACGGGGTGAGATCTTGCGTGGAGCCCCAGATCGATGGAGATTATCTGTGGTCTTGTATGTCTTCCATTTTCTAATGATTACTCCCACAGTTGATTTCTTCACACCAAGCTGCTTGCCTATTGCAGATTCAGTCTTCCCAGCCTGGTGCAGGTCTACAATTTTGTTTCTGGTGTCCTTCGACAGCTCTTTGGTCTTGACCTTAGTGGAGTTTGGAGTGTGTCTGTTTGAGGTTGTGGACAGGTGTCTTTTATACTGATAACAAGTCCAAACAGGTGCCATTCATAAAGGTAACGAGTGGAGGACAGAGGAGCCTCTTAAAGAAGACGTTACAGGTCTGTGAGAGCCAGAAATCTTGCTTGTTTGTACTGTACTGTAGGTGACCAAATACTTATTTTCAACCATAATCTGCAAATAAATTCTTTGAAAAATCAGACAATGTGATTTTCTGGATTTGTTTTTCTCATTTTGACTCTCATAGTTGAAGTTACCTGTGGTGACAATTACAGGCCTCTCTCATCTTTTTAAGTGGGAGAACCTGCACAATTGGTGGCTGACTAAATACTTTTTTGCCCCACTGTATATATAAAATGGACCACCTTTATTGTGTAAGCATATCCTTCGGTCTATAAAATATTTAATTACATCACAAATATGAATAAAAACTGGGTCACAATGAATAATGATCAGACGGTATCACGAGAATCCAAATAAATGTCGCTACTCCTTGATATGTGAGTATGACTACACACACACACACAGGACGCGCGTTTCGCCGTCTACAGTCACGGCTTCCTCAACAGCTAGCTCGAGGAAGCCGTGACTGTAGACGGCGAAACGCGCGTTGAGCGTGTCCTAGGGATGCAGCTGTCCATTTTAACAGTTTTCTAAATATTTTTTGTTGGTTAACAAGGAATTGAGTGCGTGGATTGTATTCACCTTTACTTATTTTTGACGAGATTGTCATATGTGTCTGCAGATATAGACTCATAGGGAAAGAACAGAAATCATTATAGCTGCAGGGACTTGCAGGATCTTTCATTTGCATGCACCCTAGTGGTGAACCGCATCTGTTATATGAATAACAGGTTATATGATAGGAATGGCTAATCCTTGTAATACAATTGGACATCTCTGTAGGGTTATCTGGGGGTGGATACACTCGCGCAGTTAAGACAAGGTCCAACCACTATTCATCTCTGACTACCACTGTACTGTGGGGGTAGTCATACTCACATATCAAGGATTAGCAACATTTAGATGGATTCTTGTGATACCATCTGATCATTATTCATTGTGACCCAGTTTTTATTCATATTTGTGATTTAATTAAATATTTTTATGGACCGAAGGATATGCTTACACAATAAAAGGTGGTGTCCGTCACCACAACCCTTATAGACACTTACTTACCTATGGTCCAAGCATCCACTGCAACTGGTCATGCCTACCTCCTAGCTGATGAAGGTTCAACAAACTTGAAACAGCGCTGTCCTAGGAGTGGCTTTGACCAGTTGCCTAACCTTATCTTTGCTACAAAGCCACAGTGTGACATAGCATTGATTTTAGGGTTCTGTGTAATAACAGATCCAGGATGTATAAAAGTGAGACAGAGGTCATTTGCATATCCTACCCAGAATTCCTTGCTGCATATGGGGAATGTGGCACAGGAGCTCTGGGATGCAATTCTTTGAATTGCTATGATGTGCAGGTGGCTTCTGCAATATTAAACACACATATACACATACACACTTAGCCCGGATAGAGGGTAAACAGGCGGGTATCTATTTGCCAGTTTCCCTCTATATTTGGAATTGTTGTTTGTACCTATATATTTTTAATCCCTGCTTTGCCTATCCGGGCAGCTCCCATCTCTTTGATGGAACAGTCGACAGACTAATCCATCTAGTTCTCTCCGTTTAACATTATACCCTGCAATGACTGCACAATAAAGCGAAAGAGAAGCACTGATATTTGTGGCTATATTACACCCCTTTAAAGAAATAAATCTACCTTGGATATTGAAATAAAACCATAAATTCACAAATTAGAAATCAAGTAAGAGGTGAAATAAATAAATAAATAAAAAAAAATTATATATATTATCGGAATATTCCCCGTTACACTGGACTAAAGCTCAACACTAATGTGTTATCCGTTTATCTGTTGCTCGTTCCCTTTGGTTATTGTAAAGCGCTGCGGAAACTATTGACGCTATATAAAAAATGATAATGATAATTCAGTAACCACCATATTTAACCATCGCTGCAAGGACCGTAAACTTTGAACTGTCTGGAACGCCGAACAGCAGGAGGAGATGGAGCGTCTGCCACGGATTACATCTCCCGTTCGGGACACGTCACGATTTGTAGTGTTTCCAACGACAGTAAATTCTGTTGGTTAGTTAATAACCCGGCAATAGAACGGTTTCTTTCTTTTAAAGAATAAATAGATTACGATTTGCCACTTTAATGTGGGAAAGGCGTGCAGTGACAGGCATGGCAAACTGCTCATCGACTCCGCGGCGCGGACTGACCTTTTTGCTTTAACGAGGTTTCGATTAGAACAAAGTTTTCAAAGAAGACATAGTAGATGGGAGAAAAGTTCTGCTCGAAAAATTGCTTCAGGTCAATTGATTCTGCGTTCTCTATAAGAGAGAGAGAAAACAAAAACAAGAAAATATTAGATCGTTATGAAAGTTACCTCCTCATCTTAAAGGTCTTCGGTCAAGTGGGACCCAAGGGTTTCGTGGAAATCGAAGAATAAAAAAAAAGAGATTGAAACAGAAAACGACATGAAACATTTAACGGTAGGGGGCTCATCCGTGCTCCCCCCAGATATTTTGGAGCTACATGTCCCGTGATAATCAGCCACTCGGAGCTTTGTAGGAAACTTGGCTCCAAAACACTTGGAAGGCCAAGGACGAGCACCCGTTATGCAAGGGATTCACTTTCCGACGTGGTGTCACTTTTAAACAAACCATAACACAAGTACCCAGGACTTAAGGGGTTATTCACAGAGCACCGACGCTTTTGTGCTCTTCGGTGACCTCAATTCACTGACCCTGCGGTGAATTCAAAGTGTGCCGAATGGATACGCCAAAGGCCGCTGATATATCCGAACACATCCTATAAACTGCCATAAATTTTTTTTTATAAAAGTAGTAAAGACCAACCACACAACGTCAAGATATTCTCAGGTGTTTAAGATGATGAAAACGTGTATTGGCAAAGGTGTGCGGGTCTGTATGTACCCTGTGTATACGCATGGGCGGATTCATGCCTAAAGGGGTGTCTGTACACGAGATTTTTATACCCATTTACCTACACGCCTGCACTTGTGTATATGCGAGGCAGTCTGCAGCAGCGGCACATATGAAATTCAAGAGCGTAAAAATTCTTCTGTCTGGACTTGTTTAATCAGCTCCTGAAAAATCTAATCTATTTTAGAAAAAAAATAAACATTTAAAAAAAAATATGTAGAAAAGGGTTGTTCACAAAGCGCCGGTGTTTACAGGTATTGTGACAGACACCAACTTCAGTTACTTACATACAGAAAAAATTACGTCGCGCCCATACTCACCGGAGCGGCTGCAACAGTCAGGAGTAACAGCCCAGTTAATGTATAAAACATAACAAGAGAAAAAGAGTTGTCATCTGCGCTCGTTTCTATGTATTCCATGTACAACAAAACACTATGAGGTTTTTGTTTGTTTCAATGGCCATTGCAACATAAGCTCACTCGCCACTTCAAAAGGCACCTCTTTATAGAGTGAGTCCTAACCAATGTACCAAAAGGCCGCTCTACTGAGCAGCTCCAAGCCCCTCCTGCTGCTTTTCAGCTAAGGAGAGGCAGAGATATGGTGGGTTTTATTTATACACGCACCAAACACTTCCCATTTGGGATTAAAAACAAAAACATGAAAAGCAGCATTAAGGGCTTGGAGCTGCTCAGTAGAGCGGCTTTTGGTACATTGGTTAGGTACTCACTCTATAAAGAGGTGCCTTGAAGTGGCGAGTGGGCTTTGTTTCAATGGCTTTTGCAACGTAAGCCCACTCGCCACTTCAAGGCACCTCTTTATAGAGTGAGTACCTAACCAATGTACCAAAAGCCGCTCTACTGAGCAGCTCCAAGCCCTTAATGCTGCTTTTCATGTTTTTGTTTTTAATCCCAAATGGGAAGTGTTTGGTGCGTGTATAAATAAAACCCACCATATCTCTGCCTCTCCTTAGCTGAAAAGCAGCAGGAGGGGCTTGGAGCTGCTCAGTAGAGCGGCTTTTGGTACATTGGTTAGGTACTCACTCTATAAAGAGGTGCCTTGAAGTGGCGAGTGGGCTTACGTTGCAAAAGCCATTGAAACAAACAAAAACCTCATAGTGTTTTGTTGTACATGGAATACATAGAAACGAGCGCAGATGACAACTTCTTTTAACTTCAGTTACTGTTTGAGTTTCAGTTTTGTGAAAATTCGACAATACAATAGATTATTTTGCTGGCGTTTCTAACCCCTGGTGCTTTGTGAATACAGTGCTATACCTTTAAGCTGGGTTCACAACTCAGCGTTTTTCATATGCGCGTAATACGTAAGTTTTTGGCGCGCGGATTGCGCAAACGTGAAAAACGCACATTGCAGTGCATTCACGCTGCAGTCTATGGCTGCGAACGAGATACAATACGCACCAGGAGCAGAAGCTCCTGTACGTCTTTATGGCGTTTTACAACACGTTCCTACGCGCTGTAAAACGCCCAGGTGTGAACGGGGCCTTACGGCATAATCTAAGCACTTAGACGCTGCACCGTTTTCATAGCATCCCCCACATCCATATCATAACAGGAACAACTCAGAACACGTTCACCCAAAGATGTTACATTTGGCAACATAGAAAATAAAACGTCAGCAGGCTTAACATCACTCCACTGCATCCGCTGTCGTGCCATACATTGGATGCTACAAATCTGGGAGCAATGGGTAATATTAAAAGCTAGACGCACAAGCTTCACATTGTCACACGCACTGCAACGACTGACTACACAATAGCAACAAAGTGTGACCTGGGAACAGAGAATGCCACACTCAATATAGGGAGTTAACAATTCAGCCTAAAGCACAGGGAGGGATTTTTTTTTTTACAGTGAGAACAATAAAGCTGTGGAATTCTCTGCTTGTTGAGGTGGTTGGGTCAGAGTCTGTACACACGTTAAACCCCTTAACGACGGTTGGGCATCGCCCGTCAGGGGGCACCTAGACGGCCGCTGACTTTGGCCCGCCCAGGCAGCCGACGCACAGCACATGTCATTGACTGCAGGGGAACTGCTTGAGTTCCGCCCATCCCACTGCAGCCAATGGTGCACACCAGCTGCGGTGCGGAGCAACCCATTGAAGACAGCAGGGGGTGTATGGGCTTCAAAGCCCTCCCGCCCCAAGGACGGCATAGAACATCCTGTGGCGGGAAAGGGTTATACAATAACTGGATGACTTCCTGCAAAAACATAATATTAAGGGTTAAAATGTGGGTAAAAGCTGCTTGATCCAAAAGTGAAATCTGACAGTCTTCTTTTGGATCAACAGCAATGGGTGATGTGTGAAAGACTGAGCTCGATGGACACGTCTGTTTTCGACCTGTGTAAACCTTGTAAAAATGTGGCTAAAATGACAACACTGGGAAAACAATCTCGTCCTGTTTTGGATGGGACGTACAGCTGATCGAGTAGGGGCATTGCATAAAAAACATAAGCCTATCAGGGGATGGATATATGTAATTATCGGTGAGATATGTGAAACCGATCCACAGCCACCAAACTGGACCCATTGCCATTCCACAATGGAGGGAAATCCTGAGAAAGCTGCACGAGCAGACACAAGTGGTAGCGATGCCTGCAGACAGCCAGAGGGCTGCAATAATCATCAGAACCACCTGCAGCGAGATCTCCCACCCCTTTCACTGACGGTCGGCATAGAGTAGTGTGCCAACGAAAGTGCGTGATAGGGTTCAGCAACCTTGGCCCTCCAAATGTTTTGAAACTACATTTCTCATAAGGCTCAGCCAACCTAGTGAGCCACTTAGTTTGGCTGAAAACTGAAACAGATTTTTTTTTCCCCTTAATTTTTTTATATAGGTTGTGTGTATTTATATTTAATAGATAAATAATAAAAAGGGGTAAAATAATGTTATGAATTTAAAATTAAATCTACAAATCAGCAAATAAACAGGACAAAAATAGTGGCTAAAAGGAGAGGGTGTGGTGCTTCCCAGTGCAAAGAAAATTGTGAAGTATCAATCAGCTAATACTTGTCTTCTATCGGCTGTGCACGTCAATATCGCTGGATTGGAAGACTAATTAAGTATTGTAGTATATAGAAAGGGCCATGAGTCAGCACGAACATTACCGCTGAGGAAGCCTAAGGGTACGCACACCCAGGCGAAACGCGTTTGTTTTTATTACTCTGTTTTACTTATTTTATTGGGAATAAATTGTCCATACTTTTTAGTGTGCTTTGGAGATTCATTTCCGGTATTATGTTTTTTTTGAGAAAGGATATTACCAGGAAGGATACATTGAGATTTCTCTCGTTTTTCAAGTATGTCCTGGGTGGCGAGTATGTACCGTTAGGTGTCTTGCCCAAGGACACTTACTGGAGAGGTGCTCATCGGGATCGAACCCGTGACTCCACAGGCTCTCTCCACGCAGAGCAGTGATGTTACCTCTACTCCACCCAGCATTTCCTGGACCCAAGGCTTTTTCGGGAGTTGTGCTGATGTAGAACAACCCCTGGGCGAACATATAGGATCCTAGTAAGCTCAGAAACACGTGAGTGGAACCATCATTTGTGTATTATTGTTCATTGTTGTTACCATCTACACCAGCGGTGGGCAAACTGCAGCCCGCTGGCCACATGCGGCCCACCACCGAGTTTTTTTTGCGGCCCGCCAAGACAGCGGCGTTATTCTACTCCCGAAGCGAGCGGCCGCGGACATGCAGCTTGGCCGCTCGCCTGGGATGGGAACCACCTGACCAGCGTGCGATCTCGCGAGAACGCGGCTGGTCAGTTGGTTCCCATCCCCGACGAGCGGCAAAGCTGCATGTCAGCAGCCGCTCGCCTCGTGAGTAGAAGAAAGCCGGCGGATGCAGAGCCTGGGGCCACAGCAGAGGAAGTGAGAGATGGGGGAAATATATACCCATGTGAGCTGGGGGCAATATATATCCATGTGAGCTGGGGGCAATATATACCCATGTGAGCTGCCATATATACCAATATATAACTTGCAGACTGTGATGAGAATCTCAACAAGCAAGCTCATTCCGGATTTAAAAAAAAAAAAAATTGTAGAAAATGTGATAGGATACGTTTGTCTCATTAAACTGGTTTAAAATGAAATGTGCTTGCAGCTATTAGATATGAAATTAGCACAATACATAAATTGAATAAAACTACCACTATTTCATCATTTTTAAAAGGGTGCGGCCCTCCGCTAACCTCCGCTACCACAAAGTGGCCCCCGAGCCAAAACAAATGCCCACCCCTAAACTACACTCAATGCTCTCTTTATCCCTTGAGATTTTCGTGATTCACATCTAATATCGAAGAAGGCCAGCGGGGGAGCCTGCATGAAATCCACCCATAGGCAAACACATCAGAGCCAGGACAGGCTCTATAAAGTGTGAGTGGTCACTTACTGTATACATTATGAAATATTGTGCTAAAACGTTATGCCATGTTTTTATATTACAGAAAAAATGGCGTCGCGCCCATACTCACTTATTTTCGGAGGGGCAGCAACTGCCAGGAGTAACAGCCCAGTCAATGCAGAAAACATAAGGAAAAAGAGTGTCATCTGCGCTCGTTTCTATGTGTTCCATGTACAACAAAAATGAGGTTTTTGTTTGTTTCAATGGCCATTGCAACGTAAGCCCACTCGCCACTTCAAGGCACCTCTTTAGAGTGGGTACCTAACAATTGTGACCAAAAGGCCGCTCTACTGAGCAGCTTCAAGCCCCTCCAGCTGCTTTTCAGCGAAGGAGAGGCAAAGATGGTGGCTTTTATTTATACACGCACCAAACACTTCCCATTTGGCCATTGAAACAAACAAAAACCTCATTTTTGTTGTACATGGAACACATAGAAACGAGCGCAGATGACACTCTTTTCCTTGTTATGTTTTTATATTAGCTCAGACGATTAAAGCCAAGTATTAGCCGATTGTACTGGGAAGCGCCACACCCTCTCCTTTTAGCCACTATTTTTTGTATATTCTTAGTGTCGCAATTAGAGACGGCACGTGTGGGTGCATAGGCGATCGTGCCTTTTGGGATATTTCTGACCACAAATACACTTTGCGCCTTACCCTTATCTTTGCTTTTTTTAATAAAACAGGACAAAATTTAAAAAGGAAAAAATTATTAAACTTATCTGGTTAATGTGCGGATCTTCCCGAGGTCCCTTTGGCAGCTGTCAATTAATTTAAAAATAAACAGGCAGCCGTGTACCTATCAAACAGCTGCCTGTGTGGAGACAGGTCTGCTGTTGGGGCCGGTTCACAGTTTTTTTTTTCTCTCCCCTCTGACACATGGAGGGTAAAAGGGCTGCTCTGCACACACTGCCGGTGCTACGTCAAGAAATGCGTCCGACGAGCAGCACAAGCCCAGAAGTGACGTCACGCCAGCTAATCTGGTGACCAGAGGCGCGTTCAGTGCCTCAGCCGCTGCAAGTGCTATGTTAGCAACTTGCTACTGAACGACGTTCTGCCGCTCAGCGCTGCTAACTTTGCACTTTCAGCGACCCGAGGAGATGCTGCGAGTAGCTGAGTGTGACGTATTAAAGATGGCCGCCGCCATGAAGCAAGTAACAATTACGTACGGCAATGTTAATTTTGAGGTTTTTGTTCACCAAAGCACAAAATATTTATTTATTATTTACCCCGGCACATAGACATATATTACAGTTCAATTTATATTTTGTTTCAGAAGTAAACATAACGTTTATTCAATAAAAACTATCATTTGTTGTGTGTGCATACAAAACGGAATTGTGCTGACTGCTTTTCTTTATCATATACAGTTGTGTTCAAAATTATTCAACCCCCAATGCTGTAAAGGGTTTTAGGGAATTTAGTGTACATTTGTAATTGTATTCAGAATGAAATCCTACAAGGACTTTTTAAAGAACCATATGCAACTAAAATGACATCAATTGGTTTTGTAATACAGTAGTAAATGTTTCTTTTGTGAATTCTTCATTGACACAATATTCAACCCCTTTAAGACTACCACTCTGAAGAACAGAGGTTCATTCAAGTGTTTTCAATCAGGTATTGAGAACACCTGTGGATGTCACGGAGCAGCAATAGCATAATAAGCACCAATTAGGCAGCTTTAAAATGACTGTGATACTAAGCTCCTTCTAGACATTTACTGGTGTGGTTACAAACATGGTGAAGTCAAGAGAATGGTCCAGGAAGACAAGAGAAGAGGTGATTACTCTTCACAGGAAGGGCAATGGCTATAAGAAGATGCAAAGATGTTAAACATACCAAGAGAGACCATAGGAAGCATCATTCGCAAATTCAAGGCAAAGGGCACTGTTGAAACGCTACCTGGTCATGGCAGAAAGAAGATGCTGACTTCGACTGCTGTGCGCTACCTGAAGCGTAGAGTGGAGAAAAGTCCCCGTGTGACTGCTGCGGAACGGAGAAAAGATTTGTCAGATGTGGGTACTGAAGTTTCAGCTCAGACAATACGGCGCACACTGCGTAATGAAGGCCTCCATGCCAGAACTCCCAGGCACCCCCTTGCTGTCTCCAAGAATAAGAAGAGTCGACTGCAGTATGCCAAAAGTCATGTGGACAAACCACAGAAGTTTTGGGATAGTGTTCTGTGGACTGATGAAACAAAATTAGAACTGTTTGGGCCCATGGATCAACGCTATGTTTGGAGGAGGAAGAACAAGGCCTATGAAGAAAAGAACACCTTGCCTACTGTGAAGCATGGCGGGGGGGTCAATCATGCTTTGGGGCTGTTTTGCTTCTGCAGGTACAGGGAAGCTTCAGCGTGTGCAAGGTACCATGAATTCTCTTCAGTACCAGGAGATATTGGATGACAATGTGATGCAGTCTGTCACAAACCTGAGGCTTGGGAGACGTTGGACCTTTCAACAGGACAATGACCCAAGCATACCTCCAAGTCCACTAGAGCATGGTTGCAGATTAAAGGCTGGAACATTTTGGAGTGGCCATCGCAGTCACCTGACTTAAAGAAAGCAGTGCAGTGCGCAAGCCTAAGAATGTGACTGAACTGGAGGCTTTTGCCCATGACGAATGGGCGAAGATACCCGTAGATCGCTGCAAGACACTTGTGTCAAGCTATGCTTCACGTTTAAAAGCTGTTATAACTGTAAAAGGATGTTGTACTAAGTACTAAGTACTAAGATTGAATGTCACTTGGGGTTGAATAAAACTGATAATGATGTGAGCACAGAAAAGACATTTGTGGTTATTTCATTATAAATGTTATGTTATATTTGTCTGACCTACACGTGCCTCTTTGATTTAATTGTAAGCAAGATGACTGAATGATCAAAATCAATGTCAAACTGGCCAAAACACTCAATTTCAGTGGGGGTTGAATAATTTTGAACACAACTGTATACCTCAACTGTTGTCCGAGCCATACGAAAAACAATCTGAATCTTCATTAAGAAATCAGCCATTTTACTTCGAAAGTCGCATCCAAAGCGTTCAATGACACTGCTGCAGCAAACTGAATTGCAAGTCAGCAGCTGCTGAGGTATTGAACGGGGCTTGGCTGGTCGTCGTGTCATGCCTGCGCATGCACGGATACTCAGAATAGCCAGATCCGATGCAGCAAGAGCGGAGGCAAGATCTGATCGTCAGATGCCTCCCGCTCAGTGCAAATGCGCGAGACATGTCACACAAGTAGAGGGGGGGGGGTGATATCGACAATGTGATGTATGGGTTGTTAGACTGTGTAAGAATGTATGGTGTGTGTGTGTGTGTGTGTGTGTGTGTGGTGTGTGTGTGTGTGTGTGTGTGTGTGTGTATATTTTGAGGTATTGACCGCTGCTGTTGGTTGTGATCAGGGTGGATAAAAAGCAATGATTTTTTTTTTAAAAAATAATCGGATTTTTTTGATTTAAATCGGATTTTTTTAAATAAAATGCTTTTGAGGAAAATATATTACCATCCAAAGGTTATTCCATCATGAAATAAAGATTCGTTTTTTAATTATGTAGAATAAGGCTGTATGTTTAAATTTTTTGGTAAATAAATTCCATTAATCCATTCACAATGTCATGCTCTTCCAGAGGTTTTTGTAAGAGTATTGGGCAGTTTCTCTGCCTACAAGATATTATCACAGATGCTTGGTTTACTTTTGCAGTTCTCAAAACTGAATTCGACTCAGCAGAGATCACATGCCTCTTCTTCACAGCAAAAATGTGATAACCTGAACAAAGTTGAGAAAAAAAACACCTAATCCTAACTTTTAACAAACCTATGAATACAGAATCAACTCCTTCAGTGCCAAGTTTCAAGAAGTTCAGTGAATAGAATAGAAAATATATTTTCTGATTGTTTGGAGTGGAATAGATCTGCACAAGAAGAAAGTGAAACTAAGTGTGAGGAAGAAGTGGCAAGCAGACAAGCCGTACTACTAAATGAAAGTGAAACTTTCTGAGCACAATACTGCACAGCCACAGACAGACAAGTCTTTGGATCTTTTTGTGTGTATGACCTGAGGTTTATCACATTCTTTCCTTGAAGGAAAAAAACCTATAATGGCAGCAGGCCGTAAAAGAGATCCAATTTGGCAATTTTTTAATGAAGTTCCTCTACCTACGGTAGCCGCTGCGGGATAGAGATGGCAGCTGCTCTTTAAAAATTATGATTTAAATCGAGTTGATTTAAATCAAGCCTTTTTATTAGTGATTTAAATCATGATTTAAATCATGATTTAAATCGACTTGATTTAAATCAAATCCACCCTGGTTGTGATTGATGCATTGCTTTCCTTCTGCCTTCCTATTCTGCTCTGAGGCGTTTACTCACTTCCTGTTGTCGGTTGGTGGGAATGTTCTGGTAGATTGAAAATGGCGGCTGAAGCAGAGCAGCGTTATGAGGCAGCTCTGTGAGGAAAACTGTTCTACAGAGATTAATAAACTACAACTTGGTTATCCAGAAGTAAGTGACTGTTTTTATACAACTCAATAAAGTAAGAATATTAGACAGGTTGTGGAAAACTACACAGAAAAAGGAAGAACCCAGTGATTCTCCTTCTTTGACCCATGTCTAAAGAATAACAAGACAAATAAAAGGAGGGGCATGGAGAAAAAAAAAATTGAAATAAAAGAATGGTTAATCCACCACTTGTTACCCAGGGTTACATGAGATTTAATCCAGATGCACCCTTCACCTTTCCAACCTGGTGATTAAGAGCTTTTCTGGGAAGCTACCACCCTACCTGAATAGACTGCTTCCCCCAGCATGTCCCTCATCCTATAACCTCCGATCCAGGACCAGCACCTTACTTGCAATGCCACAATACAGAAAGAAAGTGGTTTGATCCTCATTTTCCTACAGAGCAGCACAATTATGGAATAACCTCCCAGACACCATCAAATCTTACCCCAGTCTAAAGTCCCTTAAGACTTCCCTATTAACATACCTCAATACAGAATGCACCTGTAAACATGTAACATAATGACTACATACAGAATGCACCTGTAAACTTGTAACATAGTGAATATATTTCCTACATATTTATTTTCTGTGTTAATCTGTATATTTGCATTTATTACTTTGTATTTCTGTAACAACTGTAACAATTCATTGTTCTTGAACCCAGGACGTACTTGAAAACGAACGAAATCTTAATGTATCCATCCTGGTAAAACACTTTATAAATAAATCTGTAGCAGCTATAGTATTAAAATTAAATGCGTGCCAATGTGAAACGCAACTCATACAGAACCTTTTTTTTGGGAGTAAAAAAAGGGGGGGGGTTAAACTATAACAGTATACATATACAGACGACGATCCAGGAATTCCTCAAAGTTTGCCTTTTAGGCTGGGGTCAGACGAACGCAGTGCGAACGTGCGTTTACCCGCACTTTATGACAGCCGTGGTAGCAGCAAATGACGTCCAACGCAGGCCCACACACAAAGTACGGCCGCACGAAAGTGGCAAACTAACGCATTTTCGCAAGAACGTTTAACCGCTAGTACTGACTTAGAGTGCGCTGCGTCCGCATAGCGGCGTGTGATTAAGAGACGTCAGACGCTGCTCATGGCCGACCAACATAATGTCCAGACACCCAAAGTTTCCTGGTTTGGATCCGTATGATATCACGGCCGTAATTGCATATCGTATGTCCGCTATCACGTATTCCGTGAAAAAGTACGTCCATGCGTTCGGACGCACTTTTTTACGGACGATGCGAAAAATGCGTTTGTCTGACCCTAGCCTTAATCAGCATGGGAGAAGCATGGAAACGCGCTCTCCCCTATGAGCGGGGAGTTAAAACAACAAAAGACGAGATGGACAGAATAGTCACAGCTAGAGGAACAGAAATAGACCTGGCATGGACTTGTGATGCAGAAGAGAGGACTCCGGCGGACCTATCAACTCGACACAAAGAATAAACATTTGCCGCTGCCTGCAGAAACTAGAAGAAGGTCAGGCCTTCTGCGCTACTGAAATAATTCAAATTCTTTGGCACAAACACCCGTATACAGAAGGGCTCTTCCATGCAGGTCAGACATTGCACCATTTCAAATTTATAAAAATGGTAAAAAAATAGCAGAACATAATCACCCTAAAAACCAGGCCATCAGAACAGGGCAACACGTGAAATGGCAAGATTATAGTGAAAAAAAACTTTTTAATTTGGGGCCATTTGTAAATTTAAATAAATAAATAAATACTCTAAGGCTGGGGTCAGACCAGCGCACTTTTAACGTGCGTTCTGGCGCACATAATTACAGCCGCACTAGCAGCAGATGACGGGCAATGACGGCCAATATACGATGTACGGCCGCACAAACGTCCGGCCGTGCAACGCAAGTGGAATTTGAACGCATTTTTCTGAGAACGCTGAACCGCTAGTACTGACGTACTGAGTGCGCAGCTGCGGCATAGCGGCGTGTTTGCGTGATTAGGAGATGTCAGACGCTGCTAATGTCCGGCCTACATAACGTCCAGACGCAAAAAGAGTTTTATTGACGATCCGTACAAAATCACGCCCGAAAATGCGCGTCGTCTGACTGTTTTAGCGCATTCCGTGAAAAAGTACGTCAATGCGTTCAGACGCACTTTTTCACGTTCGCGGGGAAAAATGCTTTCGTCTGACCCTAGCCTAATACACGATTCTGTTTGCGTATGCATTTTTCTTTTAAATTCAATTTTTTGTTAAAAATTCCTATGATAATTAGGAGCCAGTAAAAAAAAACAAAAAAAAAAAAAAAAACAGAGACCATTATACATTTTTAGGAGTCAAGCAATGTGTAGTATATCCTGGCCAGAGCACCTCTCCAGTGGGGCAAGACATACCTGTCTACCACACACTATCTCCTGTGGAGTCCAGTGGTAACGTCTCTACCCTTCGACCCTGGAGAGGCAAGTCAAAATCCCGTTCAGCACATCCCTCCAATACAACTGTGGAGAAGCAAGTCTCGACTTTACGAGAAGCGGGTTCAACCTAACCACCAGGTCGCTGCTCTACAATCATGTAAAGACGACTCGATCCCACTCAGAAGACACCACCAGCGAGCGTCCTTGGTCAATATGGATGCGCCTACCTCACAAAATACTTGCACATCTCATTGATTGTAAATTCCCTTGGGAACAGGATCTCCCTGAATCAGGCCATATCATCCATGTGTGGTATTCCAATGTATCAACTCCTTGTACACTGATCTATAAAGCGCTGCAAAACCTGTGGCGCTATATAAATAAAGGATAATAATATATACTCCATAGCGGTAACAGCCAAAATTCTGCTGGTCCGGCCCCTGGATTTGTTACGCCTCTAAGGCAGGACATGACATTTGCTATTTTTCTGAGTCTATAAGTCAGCCTCATACACCACCAACACGGAAAAGGACAACCCTTCCTCGTACAATCACCAATCACTTTGCAGGAACACCCTGAGGAACTCTATGGGCTAGAGCTGAAGCTGCATGTTGTGTCCATGCCTGGTCAGCGGCTCGGGTAATAACACACCACAGCTCACCAAAGTACAACGGGCACGGTTTCATACACCAACATGCGTATAATCGGTTAGAGATTTAGGAGCCAATGGCTACTTGACCACAGGAGTCATCGGCGTTTCCATTTGGTGGCCAGACTCTAGACATGATCTTAAACTAAAGCAGAGCAAACATGTTACATTTAATAAAGACCTGAGAGGGATAGGACTCCTGCAATGCTAATTTCTCAAGTCTACGTATATTACCTGTCTCCTTATAATCCAAAATAAAGTGAAAGGAGAGGGGGGGGGGGGATTTCCATGCACGATTGTGTAGGCCTCTTGGATTGTGAAGAGAGATGGGAGCGTGTAGAGCAAAGTCATGTTTTGCGTCCTGTAACATGGCTTTTACCGAGCAGAAATTATATAGAATGTCTAAATAATAGAATTTATTAACAAGATTAGGGTACAGCACACGCGTGCGATTGTGGAGGTGATGTAGGGGTCTGACAGAAAGCTAGGGGATAACCTTACCGAGGCGAGAACATGAAGGGACAGCGGTTACTTCAGAGAAGGTGGTGGAGGATGTGGTGTAAATGAAAACATACTAGGGGTTATTCATAAAGCGTCGAACTTGCCACCGAATCGCATAGTGCATTTTCGGGGCAGTTAGTCTATTCACTAAACTGTCAATTCGCCAATTACTGGCGAATTGACGGCAACATACGGTGATCTTCAGCGCCAGAGAAATTGTCCCATAATAGTTAATCTATTCACAGAACGATGAACTGCACCGAAATGCCCTGATATTCAGTTCGGCAGCATTAAACAGGCGAACCCTATAGGACTCAATGTAAAGAAGTAAGAGTTGTTTTTTTTTTTTTTATTATTTATAAACCAGGACTGGCCCAACAAGATATCAACAAATTTCCCGGTGGGCCGAGGTATAAAGGGTTGGTAACAGTGCGCTGATTCACCACATTATTACGGTCTGGTAGAGGTGCAGACCAAAGATCTCCCACAAAGGCAACACAATTTATCCCCTTACTGGAGGGGGAAGAGTTTATTTAAATGGGAAGTTGATGGATGCTTCCCCCCCCGGGGGCAATGGTTTAGTAAGGTATCCCAAGTATTCTGATGTCAGCCCTGGATCATGGGAGTAAGGCCGGCGTCAGACAAACGCAGTGATCACGTCCGTGTCGGCACACAGTTTAACATCCGTCATAGCATAGAATCATGATCAATAGAGACCCACACATGAAGTAAGTGCGCACCGAACTACGAACGCACAACGCAAGTGGCAAACGGACGCAAGTTAGGCAAGAACGTAAAACCGCTAGACGGACGCACAGAGTACGTCACGTCCGTGTGGCATTCTGTGTGCGTGATGACACGAAGTGACTTTTCATATCATTTTCCCAATTATCATTTTTCATATTAATTTTGTTTCCCATATTTCCCTTTTTTTTCCTACGTCCGTCAAAAAAAACAAAACACCGTGTGGTGTCTACAGTATCTTCTGTCTGTACGTCTGTCCGTTATGCACGCACGCAGAGTGCACACAGACTGCGTTCATCTGACACTAGCCTATAGTCCAGCAACATCCAGGCCAACAATCCGTCATCCCTCACCTAAACTTTAATAGGAAAACCATTGCACATCCACCCAAGTTCATGAGCTAAGGTAAGCGTCAGAAGAAACCCCCCAGGAAGGCGCATTGACCCGCCGGTGGCCCAGAATGTGTATATTTAAAAGAAAATGAGTATTTATACAAGAATTACATCCAGACACCTATTCTAAGCGCATAGCGTCTGTGCGAGTCTGCGGACAATGCCTAGCCTGGAGGAATGGTATTGGAGAACGCGAATAGGTCACCCAGGGCTTACATGAATATTTGTCTGCACGAGAATGTCTATGAACGGAGGTCACTACGCACGACAGTGCAAAACCCGCGAACGGGCACGAGCCGAGAGCTCTCCATAAAAGATGCCAGGGAGACGTGCCTCTCCTCCATCAACAGGTCTCACATAATCCCCTCCCGAGCCGTTATTACTGGAAGGAACACTTGTGTTCTGCGTCACGCTGTGCGCCTCCCATTCATTCCAGACACTGAAGACATGTTTATAATATTTGCCTCCATCCTGTCAGTAGGAAGGCCGCTCCATTGTCCTGGCTGAATGTTTACCTCTGTTTACCGCTGCGTGAGGATGTAAGGGATGGCCGTAACACGCACCGGCCGCACATTTTCCTTTGTGAGCTAATTATTCTTAAGAGCAAACTGGGATCAAAGCCAAAAAATCTGAAGTAAACGAACGCAAATCACAAAAAGCTACAGGACGGCGGCGAGATGCAGGGAAAGGATTTCCAGACTGGGAGATGTCGCCGTTAAACGGGTATTCAATAAGCCACGACTTTGGCATTGAAGGGCACCGTACGGCGCAAGCAGTTCATGTATTCACTAAAACCTGTCAAATCGCCAAATACTGTCAAATTGACAGCGAAATGCGGTGCAGATCGGCGATCTTCAGCAGCAGCAAAATTGTCCCATAAAGAAGCAATGCTTAATTTATTCAGAGAACGCCGAACTGCACCGAAATGCCTTGATTTTCGGAGGTTCAGTTCGACAGGTTTAACCCCCCCTTCACTACCGATATCGAGATAGCTCAGGCTTCAAAAGGCACCATCTGGTGCCCTGATAGAGATCTCTCGATCTGCTGCCCAAAAGCAAATACAATTTGTTTGCTTTTGGGGTGCAGAAGGTGCCCCCAAAGTTTTATCCCTGTAGGCATACTACCCAAAGAGCTAAAACTGTAAAATCCAGGGATGCACCGAAATTTTGGCCACCGAAAATTATTGGCTGAAATGGAAATTCAGCCGAAAAAGTCTGCCGAAAATTTCCCTTTCAAAATAGGGCCTGGAGGCCCGGCCGAGCCAGGGGCTCGCCTGAGCCTGGAGGATGGCCTAGCAGCCTGCGACAGCCAGAGAACTGTCACCGCTGGAGCTCAGGGCCGAAGTAGGAGGATGTAGGTGCAACCAATCAGCCATGCGAACCTGGGCCTGGGCCGGGGGCTTGCCTGAGCCTGGAGGCTGGCCGAGCAGCTTGCTCGGCCAGCTTTCGGGATCAGGCGAGTCCCCGGCTCGACCCAGCCTCCAGGCCCAGGTTCTCATGTCTGATTTTCTGTTTCAGTATCGATTGTCGGCCGAACCGATCCCGAATTTTGGTTGTGGCCAGAAATTTCCATTTCGGTGCATCCCTAGTTAAATCAGCTGCTGAATGTTGTGAAATATGAAGCTTTTAGCAGCCGATGCAGGGAGAAAAAGAAGAAAATAGACCAGCCACTAAAACCTCTATTTGGCAGTAGATGGCGCCATCTACTGGCCAAAACAGGTTATTTACAGTAAGAAATACAATGGGTATAAACTCAAATATTTCTTTAAAATTAATTAAAAATGATTTTACAGAGAATAACAGTGGTTTCTGACAAGGTTTTTGTGAAAAATCACTTTGTAGTGAAGGGGTTAAACAGGGGAATCCCATAGGTTTCAAATGAAATTTAAAAAAAAAGTAGAAATGATCATTTATTTAATTTTTTTAAGACGAAAATTATGATTCCCAAATTATTTTTTTTAGGCTTTTTTTTTCTGAAACAGACCTTTTTATAAAAATTTTTTATAAGACTTATTATTTAGACACGTTTTAATGCATTTTTATTGGTTTAAACACCTATTAGAAGAATAGCAGAGTTACTTTTTTTTTCTCTCTGCAGTTAGTCGACGTTCGGCGCACTTCAGGGACCCTGCGGTGAATAGTGAATTGAAAATCGCCGAAGCGAACCAGAACGCACCGAAATTTCAGTAAAATATTACTGCTTTCTGAATAACCCCTTGAGTGCCTGTCATCCCATTTCGACGCTGTCAGTTTGTTATTATGCATTGTGAAAGTAGGATATCACGTTACCAGTGTCAGAGTGTTTGCATTCTTTGCTTTCTGTGCCCTGTTGATAAATCTATCTCTATCTTTCCAAAGCAATCTCTGAGCAAGGGATAATTACCAGATCAAAACACAACAAGACAAGCGGGACATGACAACGACATTAAAAAAGGGACACTAGGAAAATTCAGACTCGCTCATCTTTGGCTTTAAATAACTGGATAGATGTTGCTGGCGGCACCTGCCCAATTTGCTACACAATCAACAGAACTTTCCCTGACCCCTAGTCTGAGAAATATATATATATTTATTTACGGAATAGCCGCACCCCGACAAAAAAGTTTATTAATACATTCTGGTTCTATTTTAATGTATTAATAAACTTTTTTGTTTCATTTTCTGTCGAGTTCGGCAATCCCGTTTAGGCTAGTGTCAGACGAGCGTCTTTGGAGAGCAGAAGGAACGTCCAAGAGAGTGGACGTACGTTCCTTCCAATCGACGCCCATCTGTTCACCTCGTTGAGCGCACTCAGCGCTGCAAACGTGATCCTCCTAAGGAGAATCGCGCTTTGCAGCTCCGCCAACGCGCATCCTAGCGCTTTGACTGAAAGGCTTGGATAAAGAACGCTTGTCGCGCGCATTTCGTGTGTACGTACAAGCGTGTGACAGCCCTGTTGCAACGTCAAAACGCTGCGATGGATGCACATAGCGCGCTCGTCTGATGCAAGCCTAAGGCTAGGGTCAGACGAACGCATTTTTCACGTGCGTTTAGCCGCACCAAATCACGGCCGTGCTAGCAGCAAATGACGTCCAATGCCGGGGAACATATGACGAACGGCCGCACGAACGTTCGTCCGTGCAACGCAAGTGGCCAATGAACGCATTTTTTCGAGAACGTCAAACCGCTAGTACTGACGTACAGAGTGCGCTGCGTCCGCTAGCGGCGTGTTTGCGTGATTGGGAGACGTCAGACGCTGCTAATGTCCGGCCAACATAACGTCCAGACACAAAAAGTGTTTTATTGATGATCCGTACAAAATCACGGACGAAAAGGCGCATCGTATGACCGCTGTCGCGTATTCCGGGAAAAAATACGTACGTTCGAACGCACTTTTTCACGGACAACGTGAAAAATGCGTTCGTCTGACCCTAGCCTAAATCATAAGTAATCCATGTAACTAGCCTTGCACCGACTGAAGTGACTTCTTTTGCTTTTACAAGGCTGTGCTGGAATATAGGTTTGAGATATATATACTGGTCATGCCTAGCTCCTGCTGATGAGGGTCCAATAAAATCCAAAACAGCGCTGTGCTAGGAGTGGCTTTGACAAGTTGCATAAACCTTATCTCTGCTAGAAAGCCACGGTGTGACATAGCATTGATTTTAGGGATCTGTGAATAACAGATCCAGGATGCAAAAAAGTGAGACAGATGTCATTTGCATATCCTACCCAGAATTCCTTGCTGCATATAGGGAATGTGGCACAGGAGCTCTGGGATGCAATTCTTTGAATTGCTGTGATGTGCAGGTGGCTTCTGCAATAAATAAACACACACACACACACACACACCACTGAAATTAAAATTTCCCAGCCGATACCAAAAATTCAGGATCAGCTCGACTGAAAACCAGTCAGTCGCCTGAGCTTGGAGGCTGGCCGAGCAGGCAGCCCGGTCAAAGGCTCCTGCCTCCGAGACGTCATCCCTGCGACCAGCGTCTGATGGAGAGCGGGACCTGGATGCAGGAGTGCTACCACCATGGGACTGCCACTGCTGGAGGAGCGCAGGGCCCAAGTATGTGGATGTAGGTGTATGCAATGGAATCTTACCCCCCCCCCCCAAAGAAATAAAATAATCAGTCATCCAAACCCGTGCTCGGCTGGGCCTCCAGGCCCAGATGACGAGGTTGGTGAGATGTATATTATATCTCTATTATTCATCTCAAATTATTTTTTTTTTTTTAAAAGAAGGTGGTCACGCCCTGAAGGCTGAAAAAGGCAGCCCTGAAAAGAAGGGGCCTCCGGGACCCATCACACACACACTGGTATATCATCCCTCTGGATATTGAGTGCGCTCACAGTAGTTGCTTCACAAGAGAGGGAATGTACCCCCCTCCCCCAATAAATTTTTACAAAAAATTAAAAAAAAAAAAAAAAAAGTGTTTGTGCTAAAATCAGAAAGCACAAAATATGACAATTTCCTTTGGTATGTGGCGCACAGAAAAAAAAAACACATGCAAGTTCATTCTGAGTGTTTTAAAAAGACTTTGTGTCCCTCGCACTACATAAATATTATGATCTGTAATTTTACATTCCAAGATGTTTTGACACAATGTGTCAAAGTTTTGCAAAGTCAGAGCTGATAATAATTTCATATAGGGGTATGTGGTCAGCAGACGCTTTAGTAACTCAACACCCGTGCTTCCTGTCACCGCTACTGATAAAATCGCTTGTTATAAAAACAGCCGGTATGGCAGGTTCACAGGACACCATGTATCAGTCATAAGAAGAAGAAAAAAAAAAAAAAAAAAGATTTTTTTTTTTTTTTTTTAACTTATGGAAAAATTAAACATTTTACCTCTTCAGATCACATCTTCTGAAATCATTATTCCAAACGCAAAAGCATTCTGTGACCGTGATCGCCCCCAAAAATTACATACATTGTAGTTTTACAGCTGTGATGCTTCAGATTTATTTTGGAACTACATTTCCCATGATGCTCAGCCAGGCTAAGGAGTCACAGAGCATCACAGGAAAATGCAGATCTGAGGCGCGTTCGGCTGCTCAGCCGCTGCAAGTGCTAAGTTAGCAACTTGCCACTGAATGCCGTTCTGCAGCTCAGCACTGCTAACTTAGCACTTGCAGCCAGGTGGAGAGGTGCTGCAGAGTAGCCGAGTGTGACGTGGGAAAGATGGCCGCCTCCACGCAGCAAATAATCCAATAAGGAAATGTTCAGTTTGAAGTTTTGGAGCAAAACACCAAATATTTATTGGAACATGGTAAACATTAACACTAAAGTGGTAATAAAATGGACAACAGTGGATTTTGCAGAAACAGCACCTTTCACTAAGCAATCCTCTGCCCTTTCACTTCAATATTCACAGCCAAAGTGTTCAGTGAGACTGCTGCAGCAAACTGACCTGCTGCAATGGAACAATTCAGCAGCTGCTGAGGAACTGAACGCGCCTCAGCTACATCTTATCAAAAATAAAAGGGAGGGCAAGAAACACTGCATTAAAAAGGAAGTCTCAACAGCCCTTCCCATGTCTCCCATTACCCCTGGATAATAGAACGCCACTATGTGTACAGAATTATTTTTTCGTAAATATACACATTATTCTAAGTGTAACAACAAACAATAACTTATAATAAATGGTCATAAATAGGTCCATATTTGGATATCAAAAGTATTTTGTAGTGGACCCGAAGAGGATAGCAATATTTTCACAATCGATAAAAAAAATATAAGATATATATATATATATATATCTCTCTCTCAGCAGAAAAAAATAAAAATGACCCTCTTTTTTTTTAAAATGTAAAAGGAACACTATGAAAATAAAATAAAACTCCCTCCCCGATTTTTTCTTACGCAATTTGCATAGTGTATGTAAACTTTCATATGTACGTACGCAAATTGCATATCTCGCGTAGCTTGTGTACTATTCACATACAAGGCACGCGAGCACCTGGTCAGAGTGATGGATTGATGCTGCGTGCACAGCTCAAGCCCATGTCTGGTTTCTGTCTGAACGAACGCTGCTAAGAGCGCTGATCAACATGATGATGACGACAGAAGGTTGGGAGATGCACTCCACACAGCCTGACCACTTTGATAAACCAAAGTGGTCAGGGTGCGAAGAATGTCCCTTTAGACCAGTGTTTCCCAAACCTGTCTTCGGGACCCTCAACCAGGCCAGGTTTTGCAGATCACAGTTGGTTAAAAGCAGACCGAATCCTGCAATCACTGAGCAGCAAATCATATCACCTGTGCTTCAGATATCTGCAAACCTGGCGAGGCAGAGGGTCCTGAGAACAGGTTTGGAAAACACTGCTTTAGATTGATTTCATGAACAATCTGAGTGGGGGAGGGCCCGGAGGTGGGAAGAGGCGAGTCTGGACAAGGGGGAGAAGGATTGAGTTTGGGCAAGAGATTGGATTATTGTGTGGGAGGGTGTTTGGGGGAAGGAACTGGACCAAAGGGAGAGATGGCAGCTCCTGGATGGAGAGAGGGAGGCAGGGAGGGTGGGGTTGTGGCACAGAACTGCAGCCTCAAGTATTACACCAGCATTACAGCTCATCCACCCAGTGGCAGCACCCCAGGGTCTGTGCTATAGTTCCACTACTGTTGTAAAAATAAATAAACAAACCGGTTATGTCAGACATAACCCTAGAACCAAATCAGACAGAGGCACGTCTTGTCCAAATCAGCTAGAGTGTAGCGTCTTAGGTTATTAATGTTTAACTACGTCTGACTCTAAACCGTGTGAGCTGTACACAAACCGATTCATCAATGAGGAAGATAGTTGTAAACTATTCATTTTCCATTAATCGATTCGTTGTTTCAGTCCTAATAACATCAAGACATAAATGGACCACACAAGGATAGCACGCCATAACAGCAAGAAACGATGGACGACACAAGGGTAGCATGTCAGAACATCACGAAACGATGGACCATACAAGGATAGCATGCCAGAACATCATGAAACGATGGACCATACAAGGATAGCATGCCAGAACATCATGAAACGATGGACGACAAGGATAGCATGTCAGAACAGCAAGAAACTATGGACCATACAAGGATAGCATGCCAGAACATCAAAACGATGGACAACACAAGAATAGCATGTCAGGACATCATGAAACGATGGACGACACAAGAATAGCATGTCAGGACATCAAGACACAAATGGATTACACCAGGATAGCATGTCAGGACATCAAGACACAAATGGATTACACCAGGATAGCATGTCAGGACATCATGAAATGATGGACGACACAAAAATAGCATGTCAGGACATCCTGAAACGATGGACAACACAAGAATAGCATGTCAGGACATCAAGACACAATGGATTACACCAGGATAGCATGGCATAACATCATGACAGCATACTGTACTGTCATTAATTATGATGGACCTTAGAAAGACAAAAGAATACTAATATGACTGAAGGACCAAATGAGGACAGCAGGGCACAATATAAGGATAGGATGAACCATATGGAGATAGCAGGTCATAAAACCATTGTACGATGGACCATACGTCACACTTGCATGCCATTGGGACATATGAAACTAGCACAATGCCTGGACTTCGTGGATGATGCACGGGAAATGCAGTTTTTATCTATTCACAACTATTTTTCTGCAGGAAACCTCCCAGCCTGCAAAGCCGTCCCGTGCGGCCGGTGCTACCAATAGTACTAGTATTACGGTACAACGGAAACCACCTAGAATATCCAGTTTAAGAGGCAGGATATTTTGAACATAAACAGGTGAATTCGAGCCAGCTGTAAACACTTAATATTTAACCCAGTAATTAATGGGTTTGGCTGCTTTACTCACCTGCGTAACCCTTCATATACCAGCAAGTATACTCCCGGCAACCATGGGCTCATTTTATAGCATTACAAACACCGGTGTACCCAGCGTTGACTCCTGGAGGTGTCCCGTTCCCAAGACATTAGGTCTGATGACCTGCCAAACCAGCAACAACAAGGAGAAACTGACCCAGGAACAAGTTTTAGGTCAAAATATTCAAGAAATCGCTGTTAAAAAACAAAATCAAAGAATCTCAAAACTCTGCTCCTCCAGGTGTTGATTGCCTACAATTCCCAGAATGCTTTGAATGTAATACATGACCAGAGAGTCATGGGAATTGTGTTTCAGAAACAATGGGGGGGGGGGTGCAGAATTTGAGATCCGTGGAATCATAAGATCACAGCTTTACAGGAGCTTATGGTTACTCGACCTGGGCCAACCGTCTCGCTCGCTGTCCATAGACACTAAGCAGGCACCTGGTACCTCAAGGTTTGAAAAATCCAGGTAGCACAAGGATGCCATAGCTTTATTTCCGGCTCATCCAGCCCGTGACGCATCACATGTGATTCCTTCCGATGCTGAGCGCTGTGAGGTGGAGCAGCTGGCGCGGGAGACAAGGCCCAACCGTAAAGAGGTTTGGTAATTGAGTTCCCACCAATCGGCTCGCTCGTATGATAGGGGAGTCCTTCCCACTCATCTTTACAAACGTTCTGATTGGTGGAACTTCAATATTTTCATCTCAGAGCGCGTGGCAGCATCTAGAAGCGAAAGACACTTTGGCCGGACACATCCACGCGTTGCAGCTTAACCCCGTAATGCTTTGCGTTGCGTGTGTGATGTGTCACAACCTTCACGCCACACAAATGCTACAGTAATATGTAACTTTATTAGCGGTTTGCAAGATGATGCAGTATGTCATGCCCTTTAGTAGGGTACCATTATTTATAAAGCGCCAATATTTTCCGTAGTGCTGTACAAGGGGCAGCCAAAAAACAACTTAAGTTTGACAGCTGGGCACCAGGAGAAAAAAAAAACCTGCTCAAGACCTTCTAATCTAAGACAGTGTTTCCCAAACCTGTCCTCAGGACCTCCTAAGGCCGGTGTCAGACAAGCGCACTAGGTGCACCCGTACGGAGGTGCCTTCCGGTGTCCGTCGCAGTGTTGTGACGCTGCGACAGGGCCGGCCACGAGCTGTTGAAGCGCTGGGATGTGCGTACAGGGCTGCGAAGCGCAATCCTCCATAGGAGGATCGAGCCTTGCAGCGCTGAGCACACTAACTGCGCTCAGCAAGGTGGCCAGAAGGCGTCAGAGTGGAAGGAACGTCCACTCTCATGGACCTTCCTTCCGCTCTTCAAAACACTCGTCTGACCCCGGCTTCACAGGCCAGGTTTTAAGGATCACCTTGGGGAAAATCACATGGTCTCAGAAGATTTACTTCCTTCCTGTAGCTTATGAATTCTACATACTGCAGGGCAACACTTTCATAAATGTTCTAGGGCAGTTTTTCTCAACTCTGGTCACCAGGTCCCTAACAGGACAGGTTTTAAGGATCACCTTGGGGAAATGCAGACTGGATCCTGCAATCACTGAGCAGCAAATCCTATCACCTGTGCTGTGCTTCACATATCTGCAAACCTGGCGTGTCAGCGGGCCCTGAGAACCGGAGTTGAAAAACGGTTCTAGGGGGTACTAGACCATATGGCTGATCTGAGGACCCAAGGTGCATGTTCTGGGTCACCACTCACGGGTTGTCCACAGTATCAGCCACTAAACTTTATGACACCTTCCAAAAAGAAGAATAATAAAAAAAAACACCCTTGTCACCTTAACACAGTTAACTTCCAGAGAAGCAAAATCAAACACCGGCAGGCATAGTTTCTGCAAACAGTGGAGACCAACGGCACCACAGCTATTCGTTCATAAAATGAATAAACTGTGGCTACTCTCCGCACCGCGGTGTTCTACTCTTTGCAATGGCGGTGAATATGCTTTGGCGATGTTAAAATTCCGCGCTTCACTGTAACCTGATAGAAACTACACTGAAAAGAAGTGCAAAAACACAAGAGAACGACAAGAGAAACACCGGCGAGAGCTAGACTGAGAATTATGCAACAACAGCAGCAGAAACAAACAAAATCAATCCACTGAGTAATCAATAATACAACTGTGTTTGTAAATAACCCATCTTGTATCTTATCGAGCAAAACCCCCCATTCCCCCCGTATCCGCAGATTTAAACCAGCCGATGCATCACATTCCTGCACTCGTCTCTAAGGCTAGGGTCAGACTGAGGCAGTGCGAACGCGCGTTCTGACGCACATAATCACGGCCGCACTAGCAGCAGATGCCGGGCAATGACGGCCAATATACGATGTACGGTCGCACAAAAGTCCGGCCGTGCAACGCAAGTGGAAAATGAACGCATTTTTTCGAGAACGTTAAACCGCTAGTACTGACGTACAGAGTGCGCTGCGTCCGCTAGCGGCGTGTGTGCGTGAATTGGAGACATCAGACGCTGCTAATGTCCGGCCAACATAACGTCCAGATGCAAGAAGTGTTTTATTGATGATCCGTACAAAATCACGGATGAAACTGCGCATAGTATGACCGCTATCGCGTATTCCGTGAAAAAATACGTCCATTCTTCGAACGCACATTTTCACGGACAACCTGAAAAATGCGTTAGTCTGACCCTAGCCACATTCAGCCCACGCCAATTCTAACAGGCGCCTCCGGCCCATCATGCTTTTTGGTTCTGCAGCCCCTAGAAACCCCATACTCTTTCTTTGCGCCCGCTTCCATTATCCAGCCGGATAGTTTGTCAGATGGGCCAGATTTTCCATATCCAGTATCTGTGTGCTAACGGGCGTTACACAAAGTGCTCCCCTGCAGTATGCAGGAATCATATGCTGCAGGTGGAAAGTCAGATTCTCACCACTAAACCCTACTTTATTATTACTAACCCCCCCTTCCCTCACAACTAAACCCTCCGTCATCACCAAATTCCTCCACCCAGCTCCATCCCAATAAATGAACCCCCCCGTTCCTGCCCATCATTGGATCCAACACTGGATCACCCCCCTCTCCTCCTCATCACTGGATCCCCCGCTCCTCCCCATCACTGGATCCCCCCGCTCCTCCCCATCACTGGATCCCCCCCGCTCCTCCCCATCACTGGATCCCCCATCACTGGATCACCCCCCGCTCCTCCTCATTCACTGGATCCCCCATCACTGGATCACCCCCCGCTCCTCCTCACACTGGATCCCCCAACTCCTCATCACTGATCCCCCCCGCTCCTCCTCATCACTGGATCACCCCCCGCTCCTCCTCATCACTGGATCCCCCAACTCCTCATCACTGGATCCCCCAACTCCTCATCACTGGATCCCCCCCGCTCCTCTACATCACTGGATCCCCCCGCTCCTCTTCATCACTGGATCCCCCATCACTGGATCACCCCCCGCTCCTCCTCATCACTGGATCCCCCATCACTGGATCACCCCCCGCTCCTCCTCATCACTGGATCCCCCATCACTGGATCACCCCCCGCTCCTCCTCATCACTGGATCCCCCCGCTCCTCATCACTGGATCCCCCGCCTCCTCATCACTGGATCCCCCCGCTCCTCCTCATCACTGGATCACCCCCCGCTCCTCCTCATCACTGGATCCCCCCGCTCCTCCTCATCACTGGATCACCCCCGCTCCTCCTCATCACTGGATCCCCATCACTGGATCACCCCCCGCTCCTCCTCATCACTGGATCCCCATCACTGGATCACCCCCCGCTCCTCCTGATCACTGGATCCCCCATCACTGGATCACCCCGCTCCTCCTCATCACTGGATCCCCATCACTGGATCACCCCCCGCTCCTCCTCATCACTGGATCACCCCCTCTCCTCCCCATCACTGGATCCCCCCGCTCCTCCCCATCACTGGATCCCCCCCGCTCCTCCCCATCACTGGATCCCCATCACTGGATCACCCCCCGCTCCTCCTCATCACTGGATCCCCCATCACTGGATCACCCCCCGCTCCTCCTCATCACTGGATCCCCCATCACTGGATCAACCCCCGCTCCTCCTCAACACTGGATCCCCCAACTCCTCATCACTGGATCCCCCGCTCCTCCTCATCACTGGATCACCCCCCGCTCCTCCTCATCACTGGATCCCCCATCACTGGATCACCCCCCGCTCCTCCTCATCACTGGATCCCCCATCACTGGATCACCCCCCGCTCCTCCTCATCACTGGATCCCCCATCACTGGATCACCCCCCGCTCCTCCTCATCACTGGATCCCCATCACTGGATCACCCCCCGCTCCTCCTCATCACTGGATCCCCCATCACTGGATCACCCCCGCTCCTCCTCATCACTGGATCCCCCATCACTGGATCACCCCCCGCTCCTCCTCATCACTGGATCCCCCATCACGGATCACCCCCCGCTCCTCCTCATCACTGGATCCCCATCACTGGATACACCCCCCGCTCCTCCTCATCACTGGATCCCCATCACTGGATCACCCCCGCTCCTCCTCATCACTGGATCCCCCATCACTGGATCACCCCCCGCTCCTCCTCATCACTGGATCCCCCATCACTGGATCACCCCCGCTCCTCCTCATCACTGGATCCCCCATCACTGGATCACCCCCCGCTCCTCCTCATCACTGGATCCCCCATCACTGGATCACCCCCCGCTCCTCCTCATCACTGGATCCCCCATCACTGGATCACCCCGCTCCTCCTCATCACTGGATCCCCCATCACTGGATCACCCCCGCTCCCCTCATCACTGGATCCCCCGCTCCTCATCAATGGATCACCCCCTGCTTTCTCCTCATCACTGGATCCCCCATCACTGGATCACCCCCCGCTCCCCATCACTGGATCACCCCCATCACTGGATCACCCCCCGCTCCCCATCACTGGATCACCCCCGCTCCCCATCACTGGATCACCCCCGCTCCCCATCACTGGATCACCCCCCGCTCCCCATAACTGGATCACCCCCTGCTCTTCCTCATCACTGGATCACCCCCTGCTCTTCCTCATCACTGGATCCCCATCACTGGATCACCCCATCACTGGATCACCCCCCGCTCCCCATAACTGGATCACCCCCGCTCCTCCTCATCACTGGATCACCCCCTGCTCTTCCTCATCACTGGATCCCCCATCACTGGATCACCCCCATCACTGGATCACCCCGCTCCTCCTCATCACTGGATCACCCCCGCTCCTCCTCATCACTGGATCACCCCCATCACTGGATCACCCCCCTGCATCCCCCATCACTAGATCACCCCCACTCCTCCCCATCACTGGTTAAACCTCTGCTCCTCCCCATCACTGGATTCCCCATCACTGGTTAAACCTCTGCTCTTCCCCATCACTGGATCACCCCCGCTCCTCCCCATCACTGGATCCCTTGTCACTGGATCACCCCGCTCCTTCCATATCACCCCCACTCCTTCCCATCACTGGATCACCCCCACTCCTTCCCATCACTGGATCACCCCCACTCCTTCCCATCACTGGCTCTCTCGGCCCCCTCCCCATCAATGGACCCCTCTGCTCCTCCCCATCACTGGATTCCCCCACCTCCCCATCACTAGATCCCCCACCTCCCCCATATCACTAGATCCCCCCACCCCATATCACTAGATCCCCCCACATCCCCCATATCACTAGATCCCCCCACCTCCCCATATCACTAGATCCCCCCACCTCCCCATATCACTAGATCCCCCACCTCCCCCTATATCACTAGATCCCCCCACCTCCCCCAATATCACTAGATCCCCCCACCTCCCCATATCACTAGATCCCCACCTCCCGCATATCACTAGATCCCCCACCTCCCCCTATATCACTAGATCCCCCCACCTCCCCCATATCACTAGATCCCCACCTCCCCCTATATCACTAGATCCCCCACCTCCCCCATATCACTAGATCCCCCCACTCCCCCATATCACTAGATCCCCACCTCCCCCATATCACTAGATCCCCCACCTCCCCCTATATCACTAGATCCCCCACCTCCCCCATATCACTAGATCCCCCACCTCCCCCATATCACTAGATCCCCCACCTCCCCCATATCACTAGATCCCCACCTCCCCCTATATCACTAGATCCCCCCACCTCCCCATATCACTAGATCCCCCACCTCCCCCTATATCACTAGATCCCCCCACCTCCCCCATATCACTAGATCCCCCACCTCCCCCATATCACTAGATCCCCCACCTCCCCCTATATCACTAGATCCCCCCACCCCCCCATATCACTAGATCCCCCCCCCCCCCCCATATCACTAGATCCCCCCACCTCCCCCATATCACTAGATCCCCCACCTCCCCATATCACTAGATCCCCCACCTCCCCCATATCACTAGATCCCCCACCTCCCCCTATATCACTAGATCCCCCCACCTCCCCCATATCACTAGATCCCCCACCTCCCCCATATCACTAGATCCCCACCCCCCCTATATCACTAGATCCCCCACCTCCCCCATATCACTAGATCCCCCACCTCCCCCATATCACTAGATCCCCCACCTCCCCCTATATCACTAGATCCCCCCACCTCCCCCATATCACTAGATCCCCCACTCCCCCTAATCACTAGATCCCCCACCTCCCCCATATCACTAGATCCCCCACCTCCCCCTATATCACTAGATCCCCCACCTCCCCATATCACTAGATCCCCCCACCTCCCCCATATCACTAGAGCCCCCCACCTCCCCCATATCACTAGATCCCCCCACCTCCCCCATATCACTAGATCCCCACCTCCCCCTATATCACTAGATCCCCCACCTCCCCATATCACTAGATCCCCCCACCTCCCCCATATCACTAGATCCCCCCACCTCCCCATCACTGAATCTCCGTTACTGAATCCCCTGCTCCTCCTCATCACTGAATCCCCCTCTCCTCCCCATTGCTCTCACCGATCACGATCCTGAGGTGTTTCATGCGGGTCAGCACGTCCTTCTTGGTATCCAGCACTTTCTGGGTTGATTTCTTGACATCCCCGTGAGTTTTTTTAGAGAACATCCCGGAGCGGAGGGAGGGAGGGGGAGCGCTCCCCCCGGGAAGGAGAGATGGGGGAGCTCTCCCACGGGACGGAGGGCGGGGAGGGAGCTGGTCCCTGGCTCTCCCCGGTCGGACGATACACGGGCTGCCCGGTCCCTGGGATGTGTGGCGGGAGGGGCGCGGGTCTCCCCGCTCTGACAGCAGCAGGTTAAGCCGACACATTCAACATGGCCGCCCCCTTCTGTCTCCAGGATCACAGAGCAATCGATCGCCGAGAATTCCACCGCTCACATCTCAGCCTGATAAAGAGTGCAGCCCCTGACCATGCGGGCTGTGAATACCCCACATGATATTGTACTGCTTGTTTTAACCTGCCAGTGTATTGTCTATCAGCCAATATATTCAAAAAGACAATAAATGTTTTGTTTATAAATTTCAGAGGAGAGAAACAAGAGAAACCTGGGAATTGTGATAGAGAGTGTCTCCATCCCTCCTCTTTTCACACGGCTCCTATTTAAGGTCTATGTCCTGAACGCGACTGCCAGCCATAACCCAGCATCATAAGCCATATCCCAGCATCATAAGCCATAACCCAGCATCATAAGCCATATCCCAGCATCATAAGCCATAACCCAGCATTCATAAGCCATAACCCAGCATCATAAGCCATAACCCAGCATCATAAGCCATAACCCAGCATCATAAGCCATAAACCAGCATCATAAGCCATAACCCAGCATCATAAGCCATATCCCAGCATCATAAGCCATATCCCAGCATCATAAGCCATATCCCAGCATCATAAGCCATAACCCAGCATCATAAGCCATAACCCAGCATCATAAGCCATAACCCAGCATCATAAGCCATATCCCAGCATCATAAGCCATATCCCAGCATCATAAGCCATAACCCAGCATCATAAGCCATAACCCAGCATCATAAGCCATATCCCAGCATCATAAGCCATAACCCAGCATCATAAGCCATATCCCAGCATCATAAGCCATAACCCAGCATCATAAGCCATAACCCAGCATCATAAGCCATATCCCAGCATCATAAGCCATAACCCAGCATCATAAGCCATAACCCAGCATCATAAGCCATATCCCAGCATCATAAGCCATAACCCAGCATCATAAGCCATAACCCAGCATCATAAGCCATATCCCAGCATCATAAGCCATATCCCAGCATCATAAGCCATAACCCAGCATCATAAGCCATATCCCAGCATCATAAGCCATAACCCAGCATCATAAGCCATATCCCAGCATCATAAGCCATAACCCAGCATCATAAGCCATATCCAGCATCATAAGCCATATCCAGCATCATAAGCCATAACCCAGCATCATAAGCCATATCCCAGCATCATAAGCCATAACCCAGCATCATAAGCCATAACCCAGCATCATAAGCCATATCCCAGCATCATAAACCATATCCCAGCATCATAAGCCATAACCCAGCATCATAAGCCATAACCCAGCATCATAAGCCATAACCCAGAAATTAAAGATACAGAGGCAGTGTCAGGCAAAATAGGCAACTGCCTATAGGAAGGGCCGGTGCTCCCACTAGGTGAGCTAGGCAACCGCCTAGGGTGCACTGCTGCCTAGGGGCGCAGCCGGCCCCAACCCGGGTTCCATTATTGTACCTATTCCTCATTGTGCGGCTCATGTAGCCGGCAGTGGCTTTTTGCAAAGCCCCCGCAAGAGGCACAGAAGGTAGCCGTCTTATGGTGACGTACGGGCGCCACCAGAGGCAGAGGTAAGAAAAGAACGAGGCAGATGAAAAAAAGAACAAGGCAGATGAAAAAAAGAACAAGGCAGATGAAAGAAAAGAAAGATTTAGATGAAAGAAAGAAAAGAGGCAGATGAAAGAAAGAAAAGAGGCAGATGAAAGAAAGAAAAGAGGCAGATGAAAGAAAGAGGCAGATGAAAGAAAAGAAAGATTTAGATGAAAGAAAGAAGGAGGCAGACGAAAGAAAGAAAAGAAAGAGGCAGATGAGAAAAGAAAGAGGCAGATGAAAAAAGAAAGAGGCAGATGAAAGAAAGAAGGAGGCAGATGAAAGAAAGAAGAGGCAGATGAAAGAAAAGAAAGAGGTGCAGAGAAAAGAAAGAATGAGGCACAGACCGATCACGGGCCCGACCAGCGAAGGGGTAAAATCGGCAGCGTACGACCACGTGCGGTGCCAGTGCACAATGTGTGTGTCCCCCCTGCAGTGTTTGTGGGATCCCGTGCACAGTGTGTGTGTTCCCCCGCATTTCAACAGTTAACGTTTTTTTCTGGGGGGGGGGTCGCAAGTAGCTGGTCTTGCCTAGGGCGCAAAATAGTCTTGCACCGGCCCTGCCTATAGGCTTGCTGATACAAGGGCTCACGTGATGCTCATAGATGACCTCCAGGTCACTGGATCACGTGGAGCTCCTACCTGACTCAACTTATACTGCCAGATCTATTGCTTTTGGGCCATGAACCTGGGGCTGCTGGGGAACAGAGATTAAACTCACACAGAAATAAACCAGTGGATTCACAGACATACACCCACACATCACTAAGAGGGTCATTCAAAGAGCACCCACATTTCAGGGAAATTTCGATGCTTTCTTATTCGGTGCAATTCGGTGATTCCAGTTCACCAACCCTGCAGCGAATTCACTATTTACCACAGGGTCCCCGAAGTGTGCCCGATGTGGAGCCGCTGAGCGACGCAGCCGACCTCCGATCAGCCAGCTGAATGATGCCGGAGACCGCCGAACTGCAGGGAAAAAAAAAGAAACTCTGTGTCTAAAAACGATAAAAATGCATGAAAATGTGTGGAAATAATTTTAAAAAAGGTCCTATAAAAAAATAATAAAATGGTGTGCTAGAGAATAAAAAAACATCAATAAAAAAATGGGAATCAACAGTGTCACCTAAAAATTTCCACAAAAATACCAGATTTTTTTAAAACTTTTTGCTGAAACTGAAAGGAATAAACAGTTGAATAAAAAAAAAATAAAGACGATAATTTTTTTTTACATTGAATCCTATGGGATTCCCCTAGTGTGATTCAGTATGGAACCACCTTCCAATATATATAAAACTGGGGGTAACGACAAGTGCCTGCTCGCACTTTTTTGAGCCCGTCCTGGCTCTGGTTATGTCGCATATGGTATTTTCAAGGATAAATACCATAATTCCATCCTGCCCCTGGGGACACCAGCTGAAGAAGCCAAACATGTTCTTGTAGATATGTAATTGCTTTATCATTGGTTAATAAATGCATGCCTGTTTTATATCCTGCCGCTGCCGTTTCTGGAGGATGGTTTAATGGTATTTATCCTTGAAAATACCATGGCCCTTATTACACGCTTCGCGCAAATGCGCTCGCGCAGCGCATTTTTTTTGCACACGCGAAAAAAACGTTATCGCGTGAAAATTAACGCGGCATTCCGATCCGAGCGCATTTTTTCAGCCTTCATGTTTTTTAGTGCGCTAATCCGACGCGCAAATTCATGCGCAAATGAACGTTGCGTGCAGGAATCGGTGGGCAGACTGTTTTTTGACAGGATTCAGCCGATCAGAATTAAGAACCACCATTTTCTAAAGTTAGGTTGTTGCGCCTGTCAAAGTCAATCTGCGTATATGTGCTGCAGCAAAATAATTTTTTGACAAATTATTAATTTTTTATGTTTGGGTATGTGTAGAATGTGTAACTGTACTGTGCTGTATTTTTTCTATTGCTGAGTTATTTCGTTTCGGCCAAAACTATCATATTTGCAGTTAACACCAAGTTTTCAAAGACGTTATGAAAATTTGCGCAAACGTCGCTCGTACGACTTTGCGCGAAGATTGTAATACCATCCGCACTAACGCATTTGCGCTCACAATGTTAAGTATAGGATGTGCGCACGAACTTGCGCTCGCGCTGGGTTCGCGCAGGGTCAATCGCGGTAGACGATTACGCGCATCGTTTACGCGAACTTCGTACTACGACGTTCCGCGCAAATGCACATTTGCACACACGCAAATGCGCTGCGTGAAGCGTGTAATAGGGGCCCATATGTGCCAGGATGGGCTCATAAAAGTGTGAGTTGGCACCAGTCACCCCGTTTTATATATATTGGACGGTATTGAATCACACTTTATTTAGTGAATACCACACATGGATGATGACCTGTTTCAGAGGATCCTGTTCCCAAGGGAATTTACAATCTATGAGATTTACAAGTATATTGTGAGGTAGGCGCATCCATATCATTAGGTGTCTTGCCCAAGGACACTCGCTGGTGGAATCTTCTGAGTGGGATCGAGTCGTCTTTCCATGATTGTAGATCAGCGACCTGGTGGTTAGGTTAAACCCGCTTCTCGCAAAGTCGAGATTTCTCTGCAGTTGTATTGGAGGGATGTGCTGAATGGGATTTGACTTGCTTCTCCGTGGACAAAGGGTAGAGACGTTACCACTGGACTCCATAGCCGATATTGTGTGGTAGGCAAGTATGTACCGTTAGGTGTCTTGCCCAAGGACACTTACTGGAGAGGAGCTCTGGCCGGGATTCAAACCTGGGTCTCCACGGTTATAAAGCAGTGATGTTACTGCTACTCCATGCTGTGTCTGTGATTTATATCCAAGGAATGTGTATGAAGGATGGAATAACAATAGAAGGTGGACGGGCGCCAGAGAAGAGGAAGAAAAAGCCGGCAGGCAAATTTACCAGAGCCAGGTGTGGGCTCAGGAAATTGTGAGTATATTCCTACCCTCTGCACAGATTCCTTTCCTGGGACAAACCACACCATATAGATCTCTTTTTCTTATAGTGGATGTAACCAACTAATGAAGATAAAAGACACTCAAAAGATTGACACCATCACATTGCGATATTGATATTATATACATAGTCGTGTGCAGGGGATGTGCCGAGGCACACCCTAATGTTGGATGAAGAGGTCCTCTTTCACCTACTACATTGACATTTTAGACGTCCCTTATCTTGTTTGTGATGAAAAATATAAAAACTGACTATCTCTGATTACAGGTTTATTATTTCTAATGAAAAATATGTATTTTGTGCAAAATCATCTAAATAGAAGCTTTCAATTAATACATTTTGTGTGGGTACACACCGCATTGTAACGGGATGCGCACACCAGTGATTATATGTAATATCTTTTATATAGCCTCGTGTTATCTTATCATCATTAACGACCACGGGCTGGTTGCGCTGTATCATCTATATTTCAGTACAATATATGGTTTATAGGGCGTCCTCTGTGTGATACATAGCGATTGAGGTTTGATACTGTGGATATAATTCTGTGCGCACTTCAGCGAATTATATATATAACCAGGGCTGGCCCAAGACACTGTGCTGCCTGGTACCAAGGATGAAATGCTGCCCCCCCCCCACCAAAAAAATGTGCCATGTATGAGCGTATCACAGAGTACCATGGCAATAAAATTCACAGAAATGTGCCCTGTGTATGAGCATATCAGAGCTCCACAGCAATAAAACTCACAGTAATGCATGGTGTGCCTAGTTGGGCCCAAAATGTTGCCTCAGGCAAAGTGCTGCCTGGAGCCATGGCTCCACCTGGCCCTGCATATAACCATATGGGATTCTCCTTTTTAAACCTGTTGAACTGAATCACTGAAAATCAGGGCATTTCACTGAGATTTCGGTGCGTGTCGACGTTCTCTCAATAGATGAACCATTACTTTTCTATGAGACAATTTCACTGCTGCCGTAGATCGCTGAATTGCGACAAACTGCACCGTATCCCGATGCCAGTTCGCCAGTATTTGGCAAACTGTCAGCTCTCTGAATAGATGACTCGCCTCGAAATTGCACTGTATGGTGAAATTGACCGTTCGGTGCAATTCCGTGGAAAAGTTCGGTGCTCTTTGAATAATCCTTTAAAGGGTCATTCACATACACCATAGTTTACTGTAATTGAAAATAAGGCAAATACTGCCATTGGCGTGTTTATGACAAACATCAGTAATCCTGAGACAGAGATTCAAACAGCAGCAGGAGAAGATTCATGATGAAGTTCTTCTCCTGTCATTTGAAAGTCCATCTCTGGAACGTTGAAGTTTATCGTCATAGTGTGCAACAACGGTAAACTGCATTTGTGGATGACCTCCTAAAACGCTAGTCAGGGGTTCCTCCACCTCTGTATAAACAAGCACACACTGCTGTAACCTGCTCCTGCGATCCAAATGATTCCTTGGCCATCTATGAAGAATTCTGGGAATTATACTGTATGCATCAGCATCTTGCTTTTGACCCCCTGCTATAGGGGTTACGCACTGTTGTTGTTTAGTATTATTACAACCACTATAAACTTTGGCGACACCAAAAGGCAAAATTAAGACAACAACAGGCAAAGGTTCATCACTGACACATATAGGGTTATTCAAAGAGAATCGAAAAGCCACCGCACGTTCGGTGACTTTTCGTTCTCTTCAATTCGGTACGATTTGGCGATCCCATTTCGGCCACCCTGCGGTGTATTCAGCAAGCACCACAGGGCCGCCGGAATGCAGGGAAAAGCCGCTGAAAACTACACGCAAAACGAGGGCGAACGTAAACCGAAAGCCGCAAAAACATCTGGATTAACCCGCCGAAGACGCTGGAGAAACCCGAGCAGGAGCCGATCACAGCGCAGAGCAGCCGCCAGAAAAACCCGACACCGCGCAGACGAAGGAAGTGAAGAAAAAAAATAAACAGCACGCTTGAATGTTTGAAAAGTGAAACGCTGTTTGCAAACAAACTACTGAGCGAAAATGTCTGGAATTTACATATGAGATCCAATGAATGATAATAAAAAGGGCGGTTACAGAAAAAATAAAAACTATTTAAAAACAAAAAAATTTTTGCAAAGAAATCCCAAAAAATGCCTAAAAGGTCCTAAAAAATCTATAAATAAAGAGACTCTTTACTGCAGAATATTATAATGAACGGTTTATTAGATATTGAATTAAAACGGGAATATTTTTAACATTGAAGCCTATGGGATTCGCCTGAATAAACCTGCCGAATTAAACCATCGAATGGCAGGGCAATTTGGCAACTTTTCTCAGCTGGGTTTTGTTCTCTGAATAGCCGAAGCATTGCTTCAATATGGGGATTTCACTGCCCTCGAACAGGCACCGTATGTGCAGGCAATTCGCCAACATTTGGCGAACTGCCTGCTCTCTGGATAGCCGAATGGCCAAGAAAGGTAACCGAACACTGATTTTAAGCGTTCGGTTCCCTTTCGGCAGCCATTCGGATCTCTTTGAATAACCCTGTTTGTCTGCCATTCTCATACAGTTTTCCAGCAGCCGGTTGAAAAGACAGGTTTTGCATAACTTTATTTTATTGTAACGCCCTCCCAATGCAGGACAATCAATACGATGAGGATTAACTCACATTAAAGATATGATATTATGTAATTTACCGGTGCATCTTTATCAGGATGTGTGCCAGGAGACGTTTACTGTGAGACTTAGGCTAGGGTCAGACGAACGCATTTTCGCGTTGTCTGTGAAAAAGTGCGTTCGAACGAATGGACGCATTTTTTCACGGAGTACGCGATAGCGGTCATACGATGCGCATTTGCATCCGTGATTTTGTACGGATCATCAATAAAACACTTTGTGCATCTGGACGTTATGTTGGCCGGACATTAGCAGTGTCTGACATCTCCAATTCACGCACACACGCCGCTAGCGGACGCAGCGCACTCTGTACAACCGTACTAGCGGTTTTACGTTCTCGACAAAATGCGTTCGTTTTCCACTTGCGTTGCGCAGCCGGACTTTTGTGCGACCGTACTTCGTATATTGGCCGTCATTGCCTGGCACTTGCTGCTACTACGGCCGTGATTAAGTGCGCCTGCACGCGCGTTCGCACTGCGCTCGTCTGACCCTAGCCTAAAGTGCTTCAGCGAGATTAACCGCAGAACTGCAGCAAGACTGACTGCAGTGCTGCATCGAGACTGACCGCAGAGCTGCATCGAGACTGACCGCAGAGCTGCAGCGAGACTGACCGCAGAGCTATAGCGAGACTGAGCGCATAGCTGCTGCGAGACTGAGCGCAGAGTTGCAGAGAGACTGAGCGCAGTGTTACACAGAGACTGACCGTTGCAGCGAGGCTGACCTCAAAGCTGCAGTAAAACTGACCGCAGTGCTGCAACGAGACTGACCGCAGAGAGGCTGACCAGACAGCTGCAGGGAGGCTGACTGCAGAGCTGCGGCGAGACTGACCACTGTGCTACTGTGGAAGATGAAGGTGTTTGGTCCAGGTGTCAGACCGCTGTGACAGCCAATCACAGCATTCTTAGGGCAGAGTAATAGGGCAAATGTTCGTAAGCACTTAGCTTGTAGGGTTTTATTTTCTCTCTGCTTCCATTGCTCGTGTACACACAGTGAGAGAAGTGGTAGTGTCTTCATGTACCACAATATGTTCCCAAATGCATGTTTTGAAACTACATTTCCCACTGTGTGATTTATCGCGCGGATTTTGCCGCGACGTCGCAGCAAAATCCACGCAACGCTTCTCCACGCTTCTCCAATGCATTTCAATGGAGCTGTTCACATCTTGCCGCGCGATGTCGCATGTCCCGGTAGCATGTCGCTGGTACATGACCCTTTTTTTGCGATTTGCTATCTGCGATTTTGAGATTTGCATTGGTGGTGCTTTGCAAAAATCGCACAAAACTGCGACGTCGCGCGACATTATCGCACTATGTCGCAAATATGAAAATCGCCTGGAAAATTGTGCGATTTTCAAATCGCACAGTGTGAACGGGGCCTAAGTTAGGCTGGGGTCAGACGAGCGTAGTGTTCACGTCCGTGATTGCGCCTAAAAGTACGTCCGTGATAGCATGACAGAAAGCCCATTGGAGCCTGACACATGAAGTACGTCCGCACTGAACTGCGGACGCACAACGGCCGCAGCCCACGTACGCAAGGCAGGCAAGAACGTACATCCCCTAGAACGGCCGCACAAAGTGCGCTGCGTCCACAACGTCTGCATAGCTTTGTGTGTGAGTGATGGAACGTGGTCAGACGGACTGCATTTATACGTCCAGCATTTTTCACGGACAAAATGGTTTTGCTTTTTAATTTATTTTCCCTCCTACATCCGTCAAAATATACGTCAGTGAAAAAAACGGACTGTGTGGCCTCTACTGTGTCTTCCTTACTGACGTACGTCCATGTGCACGGACGTACAGTCCGTAGAAATCACGCTCGTCTGACCCTAGCCTTCGTCGTATTAAATATAAAATAATTTTTTAAGTTTTATTGATACAGAACGAGTTACAGTCACAAGTTCTTATACAACGTCAACAGATTCCGTAGCGCTTTACAAAGGGGAAGCACGAACAGGTGACATAACAATTAATAAAACATAACAAACAAACGGTCCTGCCCGTAGGATAATTGTCCTGCGAGGCGCTTGCACTTTCAGGGAACTAAAGCTAAATATACATAAGAAAACAATGGGCACTATCAGCTGGTGTGCGCTAACCCTAGCGTCGGCCTGTTTTCGCATTGACGCCAGGTAAATTCACTCTAGCGCCGGACCAACAAATCGTTTGCCTCTTGCTTCAAACGGCGAAAACCACTTAGGGCGAGGTAATTAACGATTCGTAGCACGAGCTTCCTGTACTTACAGCGTCCTATACTTAACACGGGCAGCGCTACAGAGCACGTTCACTATTCTAACCAACGGATTGTTTGGTCCTGGCGCTAATCTTAGGCTCTTAGCGCCGACGCTAATCTCTAAAAATTACCTCCTGCTCAACCCTGGTGTTAGCTGCCGGAAAAGGGAGAAAAATGGAAAAAAAAAATGGCACAAGTCTTTGCCCAAAATTAACAGGCAACTAAAAGGAATGCAGCGCAGGTGTGTCTCTCGGCTCGCTGGATGTAGTTTACGTATAAAAGATGCATTATTTGGTTAAACCGGCGCGCATCGGGGAAACGTGAGAAGATGCATTGTATAGGAAAACCTACCGTGTGCGAAGCCCATAGGATTCAATGTATAAAATATCGCTTTTATCCATTATTTATTCAACCGTTTATTTTTTAATCCGCAGCAAAATGGCTTTTTATTGAATTTTTAGAATTTATTAGGTATTTTTCTAGATTTTTCAGGCTTAATTTGGGGTTCCGATTTTTTTAAAGAAAAAAAAAGGTTTTTATTTGCACTGGAACGCTTTTTATTTTTTAACCATACAATGCATTAGCGCTGGTTCTCAGCCCGTGTCTTTGCGTTTTCCTAGCGTGCGCTAATGAATCTTGTACACGGACTACCGCGGACAAGGTGATCTGTTGGTGGGTTGTCAGGCGCTACCCGTTAGCGACTCGCGCTAGATTTGTTCATGTAGCGTTGTCGTTTTGGCGCACACCAGCTGAGTGTGCACCGCTTGAGAAAAATAAAAACATATAATTGTATCATTTTTGCATTGCCAAAGGAAAGAAAAACCCATTAGGTTTTATAGACATATACCCTTGGGAGCTTGAAGCTCATATCTTGACCCCAGGCCCCTGTATTCCTGGCTGTATACAGATACGCCCTATAGTCTCTGTATCACATATGAGGTAATAAGTTCTCGGTGGCAAACAGTGAGAGAAATGTCTGAACTTTATCCAACAGCCTATGCTATAGTATAGGTGCTCGATTCGTAGTGACTGGCGTAGTCTCTGTTTATAAAAACACCCGACAAACACGCTTCCTTGCACGCCCTTCTGGAAGTTGTAGTTCTATCCGCCAGGCTGCGTGACGAACGCAGAGCAAGAAAAACCTCTCTTCCCGAAAGGCTCTGCGTCAACAAAGGCTGGACTCACGCTCTCAAACATCCTGCGTAATGCGTGGATGCACGTTGAGGCCTTCGACCAATCAGACGCCACGATGCTGACTCCCTGCGCCAATTAGAGTCGTTGGACGGTGCAGGTCGGGTGGCTCTAGGAAGCCGAGCTGTAGAGTGTGCGCGGTAGACTGGTGCCGGTGCTCTCACAGTGGGCTTGTGTAGCGGGTCTAGGTAGGCCAGAGATGCCGGTGCACTCGAGAGAAAAGAAAGAGAGCAATCACAATGACATGGAGGTGGATTACCCGGAAAACGAGGGCAGCAGCTCCGAGGAGGAGGACACGGACAGCTCGAGCGGCAGCGAGGAAGGCGATAGCTCCGGTGAGTCCCTCAGGCCTGCTCTGTCCTGATCCCACCTATACTCCTGTATCAAGGCTAAAGGGACAGCCGCCTGCTCTGCACCGGGACCCGGCATGCAATGCGCCTGCTGGAAGACACAAGCCACGACAATTAAATGCACTACAATACGTCATAGATATGAATGGTAAACTGTGTCTAGCGTGCCCTCTTCCTGGCAGTCCAGTGTTTGCATGTCCCTCTTGGCGCGTTCCTGAAGACCCCCCTCTTGGTGCGTTCCTGGAGACCCCCCTCTTGGCGCTTTCCTGGGGACCCCCCTCTTGGCGCTTTCCTGGAGACCCCCCTCTTGGCGCTTTCCTGGAGACCCCCCTCTTGGCGCTTTCCTGGAGACCCCCTCTTGGCGCTTTCCTGGAGACCCCCCTCTTGGCGCTTTCCTGGAGACCCCCCTCTTGGCGCTTTCCTGGAGACCCCCCTCTTGGCGCTTTCCTGGAGACCCCCCTCTTGGCGCTTTCCTGGAGACCCCCCTCTTGGCGCTTTCCTGGAGACCCCCCTCTTGGCGCTTTCCTGGAGACCCCCCCCTCTTGGCGCTTTCCTGGAGACCCCCCCCTCTTGGCGCGTTCCTGGAGACCCCCACCTCTTGGCGCGTTCCTGGAGACCCCACCTCTTGGCGCGTTCCTGGAGACCCCCACCTCTTGGCGCGTTCCTGGAGACCCCCACCTCTTGGCGCGTCCTGGAGACCCCCACCTCTTGGCGCGTTCCTGGAGACCCCCACCTCTTGGCGCGTTCCTGGAGACCCCCACCTCTTGGCGCGTTCCTGGAGACCCCCCTCTTGGCGCGTTCCTGGAGACCCCCACCTCTTGGCGCGTTCCTGGAGACCCCCACCTCTTGGCGCGTTCCTGGAGACCCCCACCTCTTGGCGCGTTCCTGGAGACCCCCACCTCTTGGCGCGTTCCTGGAGACCCCCCCTCTTGGCGCGTCCTGGAGACCCCCACCTCTTGGCGCGTTCCTGGAGACCCCCACCTCTTGGCGCGTTCCTGGAGACCCCACCTCTTGGCGCGTTCCTGGAGACCCCCACCTCTTGGCGCGTTCCTGGAGACCCCCACCTCTTGGCGCGTTCCTGGAGACCCCCCTCTTGGCGCGTTCCTGGAGACCCCCACCTCTTGGCGCGTTCCTGGAGACCCCCACCTCTTGGCGCGTTCCTGGAGACCCCCACCTCTTGGCGCGTTCCTGGAGACCCCCCCTCTTGGCGCGTTCCTGGAGACCCCACCTCTTGGCGCGTTCCTGGAGACCCCCACCTCTTGGCGCGTTCCTGGAGACCCCCACCTCTTGGCGCGTTCCTGGAGACCCCCACCTCTTGGCGCGTTCCTGGAGACCCCCACCTCTTGGCGCGTTCCTGGAGACCCCCACCTCTTGGCGCGTTCCTGGAGACCCCCACCTCTTGGCGCGTTCCTGGAGACCCCCACCTCTTGGCGCGTTCCTGGAGACCCCCACCTCTTGGCGCGTTCCTGGAGACCCCCACCTCTTGGCGCGTTCCTGGAGACCCCCACCTCTTGGCGCGTTCCTGGAGACCCCCACCTCTTGGCGCGTTCCTGGAGACCCCCACCTCTTGGCGCGTTCCTGGAGACCCCCACCTCTTGGCGCGTTCCTGGAGACCCCACCTCTTGGCGCGTTCCTGGAGACCCCCACCTCTTGGCGCGTTCCTGGAGACCCCACCTCTTGGCGCGTTCCTGGAGACCCCCACCTCTTGGCGCGTTCCTGGAGAACCCCACCTCTTGGCGCGTTCCTGGAGACCCCCACCTCTTGGCGCGTTCCTGGAGACCCCCACCTCTTGGCGCGTTCCTGGAGACCCCCACCTCTTGGCGCGTTCCTGGAGACCCCCACCTCTTGGCGCGTTCCTGGAGACCCCCACCTCTTGGCGCGTTCCTGGAGACCCCCACCTCTTGGCGCGTTCCTGGAGACCCCACCTCTTGGCGCGTTCCTGGAGACCCCCACCTCTTGGCGCGTTCCTGGAGACCCCCACCTCTTGGCGCGTTCCTGGAGACCCCACCTCTTGGCGCGTTCCTGGAGACCCCCACCTCTTGGCGCGTTCCTGGAGACCCCCACCTCTTGGCGCGTTCCTGGAGACCCCCACCTCTTGGCGCGTTCCTGGAGACCCCCACCTCTTGGCGCGTTCCTGGAGACCCCCACCTCTTGGCGCGTTCCTGGAGACCCCCACCTCTTGGCGCGTTCCTGGAGACCCCCACCTCTTGGCGCGTTCCTGGAGACCCCCACCTCTTGGCGCGTTCCTGGAGACCCCCACCTCTTGGCGCGTTCCTGGAGACCCCCACCTCTGGCGCGTTCCTGGAGACCCCCACCTCTTGGCGCGTTCCTGGAGACCCCCACCTCTTGGCGCGTTCCTGGAGACCCCCACCTCTTGGCGCGTTCCTGGAGACCCCCACCTCTTGGCGCGTTCCTGGAGACCCCCACCTCTTGGCGCGTTCCTGGAGACCCCCACCCCCCCCCCCTCTTGGCGCGTTCCTGGAGACCCCCACCCCCCCCCCCCTCTTGGCGCGTTCCTGGAGACCCCCACCCCCCCCCCCTCTTGGCGCGTTCCTGGAGACCCCCCCCCCCCCCTCTTGGCGCGTTCCTGGAGACCCCCACCCCCCCCCCCCTCTTGGCGCGTTCCTGGAGACCCCCACCCCCCCCCCCTCTTGGCGCGTTCCTGGAGACCCCCACCCCCCCCTCTTGGCGCGTTCCTGGAGACCCCCACCCCCCCCTCTTGGCGCGTTCCTGGAGACCCCCCCCTCTTGGCGCATTCCTGCCGACACTATTTTTGCAGAGGGAACGTTGTTCAAACCCATCTTTCCATATGAAGTCATATATCTATATCTATATCTATATCTCAGATCTGCGTGTTTTGTTAAATGCGAAATCAGTGATAAATGTAAGAAATCTTGGCGAGTACCTACACTTCTTTTTATAAAGGTCTTGACCCCTGTATGCTTACTAACATAAATTTCCGTGGTAATTTCTTCCACGCTATCATTCCATATAGGGGTTCACCCTGAAACTCTCTGCAGGGTAGTCCTGGGCAGTAATCTTATTTTGGTGTTTTTCTTTTATTCCCATGGAAGAATCAAGCTTTTTAAATTGCAGCCCTTGCTGAACACTGCAATACAAATAGCACACAGAAGAAATGGTCGGCACCCAAACCTGTGCCAACACCAGTTAACCAATGCCAAAACCAGAAAATCGGTGGTTTCCCCCAAACCAGTGTATCGATAATGCTAGAAGTACGTATAGGCGTACCCTATCGTATTCCAGAATGGGGACTTGTGCTTCATAAAAAATTTATTAAAACATAAATAAAAGTAATAAACAATATAACTGGCACAGCCAGATGACCAAGATGCGTTTCGCCAGGTTTCCTCAGCTGGTTTCCAGAATTCGAGAGGGTTTTCATGGACTTAACCTGTTAATCAGTCCATAGGCACACCCACCAAGAGCTTGGTCTTAAGCTCCATCAAATGTGAGTTGGCATTCCATATTTTACTATTGTAATATTGGATTTGGAAGATCTACACAAAGAAGTCTCATTGTTTTTCTATATTTCCACATATACTCTACATGGGAAGAAAGTCCTTTCACCAAAAGGTGTGGGTCACCTTAAAAGTGAAGTAAAGTACCCGAATGCGTCTACCCACTCAGAGCCAGTGTTGGGGCTCTATATTTGTGAGTGGAACCATTGTATAACTGTTTTCCTGTAATATTTCACAGTACGCCCTGCACTATTATGTTGTTTACTACTTTTTATGTGATCTATATGGACAATATGAATTAAGACAACCACCGGATACCCAAAAGAGACGACCATCGCGCCGCCAGATACGGACTTCTAGCATTATCGATACAAATGTTTTAAAATACAAGTTGAAGTAGTTGCACAGCAGAGTTTTGTTCAGTGTATTTGCTGCTTTAAACTCAAAGCTTTCTTGCAACATTGTATATTGATTTTAACCGCAGCAGCACTGAGTAAAACCTGTTAGAATAGTAAATTGGTAAAATACGCTAAAATATTACCAGTCTGTTACCAACTGTCACCGACCTGACATGGTGCTTCCCTGCTTGAAACCACAGACAGACTTTATTCCCTTTGTGTTCCCCTATTTTAAGACCTATCCCCCGTAAACAGTGTTTATTCCCTGGGTTTTGTTCTATGGACTATATATAAATGGTGCACCCGTTACCCCCTGGCCCCTTTCCTGTTTGGGAGCCTGTTCCCCTGTGACGTGCGTCATTTGAACTTGGAGATGTTTGGACTTGGGGTGCAGGCCTCTTTGTGCAGAATGTTTGTTTGTGTGAATCTGTGCTCATGCAAGAATGCTATTGTCTGGTCAATGTGTACCTGTATCTTGCTGAAGATTAACTCTCCTGCTATGGGAATTTGTGAATGCTGGCGGGTGCTGTCCGGCTGCTGCTGCGGCGGGTCCCTCCTCCGGGCCCCTGACGCGCGGCACTCATCATTGGCTGCATGGGGCTGTTTGAGTTCAAGCCGTCCCGCAGCAGCAAATGACGCATGTTAGCTGGTGGGTGGGCTGGTCGCGGTCCATAGACTCCAACGGAGCATGCTATGCCATCCCGTGGCATTGAGTCCTACCTGCCGAGTGGACGGCATGATACGCCCCGCTATTGTCAGATGAACGCAGTGAGCGTGCACTCTGCGTGTGTGCATAACGGACAGACGTACTGGCGGAAGATACTGTAGACACCACACTGTCCGTGTTTTTTTGACGCAAGTAGAAAAAAGGGAACTATGGGAAATTTAATATGAAAAGTCATTTTGTGCGTCAAGGTGCTGGATGTCGCAAATGCGCTCCGTCTGACATCTCATCACTCGCACAGAACGCTAGGTGGACGTAACGCACTCTGCACGTCCGTGGTAGCGGTTTTACATTCTTGCCTAACTTGTGTCGTTTGCCACGTGCGTTGTGCATGTGCAGTTCGGTACGCACGTACTTCGTGCGTGGGTCTCTTGATCATGCTTCTATGCTACGACGGACGTTAAACTGTGCGGCGACACGGACGTGAACACTGCATTCGTCTGATGCCGGCCTAAAAGTGTTAACACTGGAGTGGTCAGGATGAGTAGCATGTTTAGCCTTTACCACAGGTGTCCCCCCCCCCCCCCCCCACGTACAGCAGATTCTGAGATTTAAAATTCTCTGGAATTATAGTTGTACAAAATTTGAAGTTAGTCCTTGATTGGGCGCTGCCTGCAGCTCAAGATCGGGTGTTTGGGTGTATCCCTTCCGTTATTTGGAGGCGGAGTAATTCCGTTACTGATGGATGAAATATTGTACCCTGTTCTGAGGTATACTTGCAACCTGTGGAGGTATGGGTCTTCCCATAAACCAATAATAGATGATACAGGCTTCTATATAATTACTTCTAGAAACAATTCCATGAGACTTGGATAAATCCCAACGTCACATAATTCATACAATTTGATCAAATACGATGAGTTAATTGATAAAATGATAGAATTAGCTAAAGGTACACAACAATTATAATGGATCCATAAAGGTTGTTAATGTGAAAGTTCATAAAAAATGAATTGTTTTTTATGAAATTTTTTTTACGGACTTTCACATTAACCTTTATCTAATTCTATTTATCAATTAACTGAGGTTCATTCAAGTGTTTTCAATCAGGTATTGAAAACACCTGTGGATGTCACGGAGCAGCAATAAAGCATAATAAGCACCAATTAGGCAGCTTTAAAATGACTGATACTCAGCTCCTTCTAGACATTTACTGGTGTGGTTACAAACATGGTGAAGTCAAGAGAATGGTCCAGGAAGACAAGAGAAGAGGTGATTACTCTTCACAGGAAGGGCAATAGCTATAAGAAGACAGCAAAGATGTTAAACATACCAAGAGAGACCATAGGAAGCATCATTCGCAAATTCAAGGCAAAGGGCACTGTTGAAACGCTACCTGGTCGTGGCAGAAAGATGCTGACTTCGACTGCTGTGCGCTACCTGAAGCGTAGAGTGGAGAAAAGTCCCCGTGTGACTGCTGAGGAACTGAGAAAAGATTTGTCAGATGTGGGTACTGAAGTTTCAGCTCAGACAATACGGCGCACACTGTGTAATGAAGGCCTCCATGCCAGAACTCCCAGGCGCACCCCCTTGCTGTCTCCAAAGAATAAGAGTTGACTGCAGTATGCCAAAAGTCATGTGGACAAACCACAGAAGTTTTGGGATAGTGTTCTGTGGACTGATGAAACAAAATTAGAACTGTTTGGGCCCATGGATCAACGCTATGTTTGGAGGAGGAAGAACAAGGCCTATGAAGAAAAGAACACCTTGCCTACTGTGAAGCATGGCTGGGGGTCAATCATGCTTTGGGGCGGTTTTGCTTCTGCAGGTACAGGGAAGCTTCAGCGTGTGCAAGGTACCATGAATTCTCTTCAGTGCCAGGAGATATTGGATGACAATGTGATGCAGTCCGTCACAAACCTGAGGCTTGGGAGACGTTGGACCTTTCAACAGGACAATGATCCCAAGCATACCTCCAAGTCCACTAGAGCATGGTTGCAGATTAAAGGCTGGAACATTTTGGAGTGGCCATCGCAGTCACCAGACTTAAATCCGATTGAACCTCTGGTGGGACTTAAAGAAAGCAGTTGCAGTGCGCAAGCCTAAGAATGTGACTGAACTGGAGGCTTTTGCCCATGACGAATGGGCGAAGATACCCGTAGATCGCTGCAAGACACTTGTGTCAAGCTATGCTTCACGTTTAAAAGCTGTTAGTACTTAGTACAACATCCTTTTACAGTTCTAAGATTGAATGTCACTTGGGGGTTGAATAAAACTGAATGATGTGAGCACAGAAAAGACTTTTGTGGTTATTTCATTATAAATGTTATGTTATATTTGTCTGACCTACACGTGCCTCTTTGATTTAATTGTAAGCAAGATGACTGATCAAAATCAATGTCAAACTGGCCAAAACACTCAATTTCAGTGGGGGTTGAATAATTTTGAACACAACTGTACATAAAACACTTATTTTTTTCTGGCCTTCTTTTGCAGAGATGGACGATGAAGATTGTGAGAGGCGCAGGATGGAATGTCTAGATGAAATGTCAAACCTCGAAAAACAGTTTACAGATCTGAAAGATCAGTGAGTATCATCTTTAAGATCACAAATATTTACTTTCTAGATGGGATCCTCACTTCCATGGTTCTGCTTGGTAACCTGGGCAGGTGAAGACTAAAACTTAAAATGTGATAGAGCAAGCCACCAATGGCACATGCTAGTGACAGGATAAATGAACTGCCTGTGCATCAAATATGAAACACGAGCGCTGAAACAACTAATCCATAATGAAAATAGTTGAAAACTATTTTCATTTTCTATTAGTCTGTCTATTTGTGTACAGCACTCTGTTTAGAGTTGGACTGAGTTAAACGTTCAGAACCTCAGACTCTGCCTCGGAGCTGATTGGACAAGACGTGCCGAGTGCTAAACACTGTATTTAGTTCTAGAGTTATGTCAGACATAACCAGTTTTTTTAATTCAGTGTACAACTGTAGCAGCGTTACAGCACATACCCTGGGATACTGTCACTGGGTTTGGGCACTGTAACGCTGGTGTTTTATCCTTAATTGATGTTGGAGTCCTGTGCCACCACCCCAACCTGCCTGCCACCAAGTTTTTGGTCTGGAGCTACCGTTCTCTTCCGTCGGTCAACCTGTTCCCAAAAACTTCGTCCCACACTCGGGTCCGGTCTGTTGCCCAAACCCACTCCCTCACACTCGGTCAAGTCGCTTGACAAAACTCACTCCGTTCCACCTCTGGGGGACCCCCCCCCCCGATCTGTTTGTTTTCTTTATCATTGTGAAGGGACACGCTATGCATGCTGACCAAAGTGGTCAGGCTGCATGGAGTGCCCCCCCCCCCATAGCAGCATTTGTTCAGGGATAAAGCGGACAAGGGCTTAAGCTGCACGCAAAGCATCAATCCTTCACTGACCAGGTGCTCCTGTACCTTCTGTGCAAAACGTATGCAATTTGTGTATGAAAGTAATATACACTACTCATTGCTTATGAAAAAGGGGGGGAGCAGAGGTTGAAAAAAAAATTAACTTTTTTTTCTTCTTCAACCAATCGACTTGTTTGTAGCCCTATAGAACACTACTGAAAGATTTTGATGGATAGGTAGAACTAGCCTGGTCATTGAGCAGGTTTTTTCATGAGGCACTATTGGCAGCATTTACAGAGGAAAGAACAGATCTCTAATATTGTGCAGCATGCTGCCATGCCAACAGGCTGAACTCAGTGGGTTTTAAAGTCAGGACAGCAACTTTGGCCCTCCAGATCTTTTGGAATTACGTTTACCATGAGGCTCAGCCAGTCCCGAGTATCAGTGTTGCACCACTAAAATATCTGAAGCATCTATCGGTGCTGACTCCTGCCATAAGTCTTAAGTCACTCGATCTCTATATATATATATATTCCTCGACACAGAATGCACCTGTAAACATGTAACATAATATTTCCTACATATTTATTTTCTGTGTTAATCTGTATATTTGTGTTTTGTTTTTAATATCTTGCATTTCATTACTTTGAATTGTTAGTCGTCCCAGAAATACAATGTTCTTGAACCCAGGACATACTGAAAACGAGAAATCTCAATGTATCCTTCCTGGTTAAATACTTTGCAAATAAGTGGTGGTGTCAGAAAAAAATCCGATGGCAGGACCTCACTTGCACATCATTAAGGGCAGCTTTCTATTATGTTCTGATTTCCCAGGCTTTACAAAGAAAGGTTGAGTCAAGTGGATGCCAAACTGCAGGAAGTGATCGCTGGCAAAGCGCCGGAGTATCTGGAACCCCTGGCAACGCTACAAGAAAACATGCAGATTCGAACAAAAGTAGCAGGTATTAAATAAATATCTGCATGTATGACATCACATGTTTCTGTTTTAAAATGTGTTCAAAACCGTCGCTAACCTTTGAGAAATGGAGTTTGAGTGTCTGAGTTTCAGTTGTGGCTGTTTATAAATTTTGAGTGTCTGCCGCAGTACTTGCTTGCTGGTATAGTGGACTGGAAATGCAATACTGAAATAAGAAGTAATAATCAGTGTGATGTCTTTCACTTAAACATTCATTTGTTACATAGAATCCTTTGTGGTCCTTTGTGCCTCCTGTAGATTGGTGTTAGTGCTGGGGGAAGGAGCTGGGCTGCTTTGGCCACAAAGATGGCACCAACAACCTGTAACAGTAATTTCAGTTTCACCTGCCCACTCTGACCTCCCTGGTCTCAGGTGTGTAACACAGGCTTTCTCTTCAATCTTCCTTTTTTATGGCAAGTGTACAGGTATACACCCATCGGGATGAGGTACAAAGATCCCTCATTCTGATATGGCTCCAGACGTTTGCTGTCCCACAGATATCACTTGGATGCAAAGTTTTACGGGATGGTGGTGCAGTAGGCCAGTCGAAGGTTATGGTTCCAACAACTAACTCTAAACAATGGAAATAGGTGAACTCCTTATTTTTCTAGTTTCGGCCTAGTTTATTTCAGATTTTGAGCAGGTCAGGGATGCTGCAGCTCAATCTGGGTCTTTCTGCCCCCCCCCCCCACAAGATCTGCTATCCCACCCGTCAAAGAATAGACGCAGGGTTTCAGATGGAAGTTGATGCGCAGGTGAATGTTCATCTTCCATCTTTCACATAGGGCCTGTCCCGAGGGGATTAATCTTCTGAATCTGAGATTCTTCGCCTCATTGTTTCGACCTTGTTGCAAGTTTCTGAAGGAACCAAAGTAAGGCATGTGGATTTTCTCCTGCTCGAACTACAGCCTGTGACGCTCCTGAGGAACATAACTTTATTTGAAAGCCGTCGAAGCTCCTAGTCCTGCCAGCCTCGGCAGGATATAGAAAGGAATCGACTTCCAAAAGTTAATGTAGTGGTCCAGCTTGTCAACCACTGGTCTAGTAGATCCCATGGTCAAAAGTAGACCTGGCTGCCCACAAGCTTTTTTTTTTTTTTTTTTTTTTTTTTTTTTTTTTTTTCGGTCTCTGTCCCTCCAACTTGGAAACAGGCGTTGCAGTGCGAAGGCGAAAGGTATCTGGCTTCAGGAATTGCTAATCCCAAATGATGTAAAGCTCTTTGGCCCGTTCTATGCTCAGGGAAATTGGCAGCGATAATGCTCCTCTGGTCAGTTCCTGGAAGACTCCTTGAAACCTGCTCCCGTGAGTAATGTTGACGGTGTTCAAGAAGGGCAGTTTGATTCATTTACTGGTCAAGAGATATTCATGGTCCAGGTCATTGTGTGACATTTCCTTTGGAAAGAAAAGGCTTTTTGGTTCAGCCCTAGGTGACCTCATGAACCAAACCGTGGAAGCTGAGAGCAAGCGAAAATATTCACTGGATAAGCAGTTTCTGATCTCCTATAGTCAAAGAATACATATACAGCACATCACAGGCATGGTTCTTCTAGAGATTTCTTTGACCCCCCCCCCTGCGAAAATCGTATGTAGGTCAAGATGGTCCACAAACATGTTCTGATGCCATCCCAGTGGGATCCGCAAAAAGGCCGGTCACTTCCGGCTGCGTACGAAGGGGAGCAATCTGTTGGACCCACAACAATCTGGTCCTATCACAAGACATTTTTCAAGTGATTTTTACATATACAGCATGTTTATTTGTACACACCAAAAAGGAAATGAATTCAGGTGGGCAACAAAAGAATTGATGCTGCGTTTGCCCACCACCAGACTGTAGGATCAAAAAGGAGACGCAAAGACACCTAGCTAAGAGGAACGACCTGTGTCTGAAGGGCTTTATCATTATACCTAGAGGGTCGTGTGAGTATTTTAAAATGTTGCTCCAGTCCATAAAGACAGATAGAAAAGGTCTGTATGCAACTACTGCTGTGCATAAACTGTATCGAGGAGGAACGTTTTCCTTTGCATGAATTTATTTCATCCCTGTTTCAAATGATTATCTCCTTGTTCTTAAGGCATTTACAGAGAACTGTGCCTAGAATCTGTGAAGAACAAACATGACTGTGAAATCCAAGCTGCCCGTCAGCACTGCGAGGTAAGCTTCATCTTTTGATGTGGAAAACGCTTTGTTTTTGCTACAATAAAAATAGCTCTCCAAAGGTAGGGAGTACTGTAAGTTAATAACCTAAATATTGAAAGTTCATTGTCAACAAGTGTTCTATGCACTTAAGGGCTTATTCACTAAGCTCACCATTCGGCACAATCTTGGCCCAATTTGTCTATTCTCGAAGCTTGTTATTTGCCAAATACTAGTGAAATACAATGCACTTTGCTGCTATTGACTATAGTGTACTGTCTTCTATTCACTGCACTGAAATTCCAATGAAATGCCCTGATTTTCTGTGATCCAGTTCGGCAGTTTAAAGCTAATGTCAGACGTCCGTGTTGCCGCACAGTTTAATGTCCGTCGTAGAATAGAATCATGATCAATAGAGACCCACACACAAAGTACGTGCGCAATGAACTGCGCATGCACAATGCACGTGGCAAACGGACACAAGTTAGGCAAGAACGTAAAATCACTAGACAGACGCGCAGAGTGCGCCACGTCCACCTTTAACGTTCTGTATGCGCGATGATGTCAGACGCAGCGCATTTGCGACGTCCAGCACCTTGACGCACAAAATGGCTTTTCATATCCTTTTCACATTTTTATCAGTTTTCATATTAATTTTATTTCCCGCAGTTCGTGTTTTTTTGACGTATGTAGATAAAAAAGGACTGTGGTGTCTACAGTATCTTCCGTCAGTACGTCTGTCTGTTATGCACGCACGCAGAGTGCGCTCAGACTGTGTTCATCTGACATTAGCCTTAAAAGGGTGAATCCCATAGTATTTAATGTTAAATTTTTTTTTTTTTTACACACTTTAATAATTTTCTATTGGTTTTAAACGCATATTAAAGTGTTTCGTTCCCAGCCCTTGGTTCCTTGGTTGAATTCGCCGATACCAATTCGGCTGTTTATGCCAACATCTGATAACTGCTTTGGCAACACAATTTTTGGAAAAACAATGTGACAATGCGCTAAATAGTGAAATTACTGAAATTGCACATAATTTCATCATGGAGCTGTGTATTATACACACATTGCTTGTCTACATGTTGCCTTTTTTAAATTTTTTTTTTTTTTTTTTAATTGCATTTCAGAGTGAAAAATTGTTGCTTTTTGACACAGTACAGAGTGAACTAGAAGAGAAAATCCGGCGGTTGGAAGAAGACCGTCACAATATTGATATCACATCTGGTAAGGAGCAGCTTGCACCTCTTAAACAAGTGCAAATGGATTGTGGGCTGTTTCTTCTTTTTAAATTTTTTTATTAAAAAAACAAAACGGGGCCTCTGCTCTCACAGGGCAGTTTGTAGCGTATAGTAAGTTCTTGCCCTTCAGTGGCTGCCTGAGGAGTTAAGGAGGTCTTCAAATCTTTTTAGGTGGAAAGTGTTGATCCATCCTCGACCTATATCGGAGGTGACCGAAACTGCTTTAGACTTGGGTTACATGGACCTAGTGATCTAATTGAAGTCATCCTGTACCTATTATTTTAGAGTGTTGTGGGCTGTATACTGTGCTCTTTCCTTTGTTCAATCTGTACATACATGATTCCTTTTGTTTCGCCATGATTCCATCCAACCTCCCAGGGTTTGGTTTAAACCAGATCTGCCTTGCCTCAGGCTTTTACACCAGGACTTGTATGAGGGAGAAGCTGGGAGGCTATTCGGTATGGAAACCGAAGCTGGGGCGTGTTTTACCTTTGTATTGTGCACATCCCCCTGTGTGTTTTTAAAATTGATGTAAACGCTGAATAATTCATTTCCAGCTTTGTTTTCACCCTTCAAGGAGTCTTGGCTATTGATTGGGTGGGTTTGGACTAGAATCAGTACTCCTTTGGGATACTGACGGCAAGAAAGAAGCCTTCACGTGGCTGCAGAACCCCATGTTACAATGCCCACCAAGGATGGTCTCTGCTAGTAACATTAAAGTCAACAGCATGGCAGCAGACTTGAAGCCAAGTCAGAACTAGCACGACGTCCCTCTTGAATTACAAAGCTAATGCACCTCCGCTGTAACGGCAGTATTGCTCCCTCTTGTACACCTCAGCATATTTTATATATAGACCCCGGAGTGCTTTGGAAAGTGGCATACCAAAGTGTAAATAATGTATCAACGTAACCATGGTTTTTGGCAGACTGTTTATTCATTTAATCTACACTTTTTTTACATGCCTTCCGTGGTAAAAGCAGGAGTGAAAGCTTTTGCGCTTCAATGTTCATGTACGCACATTCTCATAACTTCTCTCTACACAGAGCTATGGAACGATGAGTTGCAATCCCGTCGGAAACGCAAAGATCCCTTCAGTCCTGACAAGAAGAAAAAACCTGCTGTTGTTTCTGATATCCTTTTGTATAAAGCTACTTTATTTCATGTGAATGTACTGTAGCTGCATATATTATATATATTTTAATTTAGAAATCTTTTTATGCATACAGTGTAAATCGATGAGCTTTTCAAGTGAGGTGGGCGAGAAATATTCATAGTTCCTATACTATGCTGCGCAGACCAGAAAGTGTCACCTGTAGTGTTGTCATTTTGCAGTGTTCAGCAGTTCCCCTCTATTAATAAGGTGGATGGACCTGTAACGATTGCACTTCTATTAGTTACCTGGCCATTCCGTACAGATTTTTCACAGGCTTGGTGTGGTATTAGATGTTAAGCTGTTGTGGTGGTTCTATCTTTAACCCCTTCACTGCTAAGCAATTTTTCTTGGGGGGGGGGGATAGAATATTTATTTGAAACAACATGATCTGAAGTTAAACAGGGCTCAAAATTTCAAGTCCCAAGCTACTAACCAGGCCATAAGAGTTACTCGCCACTATTTGCTCCACCTAACACCTACCCAGCCCTTAACTCTGCCCCTAAGCACACACCCTTAAATTATCTTTTGAAATTACACTATTAAAGGTTTTATTTAGAATAAAGTTACAAAAATAACTAATTCTCAGACCCCAGTTACATGTATACCCAGACATCAGAGCCCAGTGTGAGCAGAGCGAGGATGATGGGAAGCTCCTCTCCACCCCTTGTCAGTGTCAGAGATGAGCTGGGTCAGGTTAGGCAGCTAATCCCTGTCACCATGCCGCTTGGAAGGGGGCTGCATGGTGGCACCGCTGGAATACGCAGCACGAAATAATTGTGCTGCCTGCGTGTGCATTTCCACTCGCCAAATGCGAGTAGAAATTTTGAGCCCTGAATAAAATATGGGTAAAATAGAAATTATGCACAGAAATGTTTCTGAGATTAACATGTTTTGTTTTAGATTTTTTTTCGTGCATTTGCTTTTATTTCACAGAAATATTGTTGGAAATGAAAGATTCTAAAACTCTACCAGGTCTAGTCAATAAAGGTGACTCAGAACTGGCAGAAGTCTAGGTCAAAATAGAAATTTTTTCCCATTTATCGCTTTCCAAATCTGCTATTTGGTCTAGGTTGTTCTCTCCTGCCAATTCTCTGGAGTGTCACCTTTTTAGTGAATAGACCTGTAAATATATTACCTCATCTTGGTATCATTGACAACCAGGGGTGGGAAATCCCAAACCCTTGACAGTTCTGGTTGCTAGGAACAGACTATATGGTAGTATTTACAAATTATATTTAAAGTACATTCCCAATTGACTGGGTCAGTTTAAACCCGCACTTTATTAGAATGGTGGGGTTATTGGGGGAAAAAAAAAACCTGTCAGAATAATTTTTTCTCCCCTCCTCTTACAAAATGTCACACAGGGTTTGCGTGATAGTGCGTAGAAGCTGCCAATGATGCCTTATTTTATCCATCTTACACAGGTTCAAAGAGTGTCTTCGTTATTGGCGTACAAGCAGAAATCTGTCAAGTACCTTTTTAAATGTAATACAGATGAGCATAATATTTGACCATTTTATGAAGATTTGCAGTGATCATGAGATAATATGCAATGCAGCTTCTACAATATATCAGAAAAATCTAAAAATATTTGGATCAGATTTCTATCAGAACTCCCTGAATCTTATCCCTGTACAGCAGCGAGTGACCCTAGAGCTCGCCCCGTATTCTGCCCTCTCCTTGGCTGCTGTAACGTAGCACCAGTGTTTCAGAACTTTTCGTTGCAGTGGGTGTGAAAAGGAGAGCGATAAGGTGGATTTCATTTCTCCACAGGGGTACAGTAATCTTGCTTTAAAAATGGGACAATGGGTTTTAATATTGTAGTTATTGCTTTCCAATGTACTATGCAATATAGTTCTCTATTTGGGGGCCGGGGTGATGGGATAATCAAACAATAAAGGGTAAATTCTTTCAAATGAAGGTAATTGGCCACTAAATGGTGTCTTACAGAAGTTAAATGGCAGATGAAATCTAATGTAGAGAAGTGCGAGGTTATGCATTTTGGAGTGAAAAACACACAAGCCCTACATGGTACGGAGTTGGGGAAATCAAAGCGGAATGATTTTTGGAGTAAGACCTCAAACGAACTATACCCAATGTCGAACGGCAGTCTTCAAGGCCAGCAAGGTATTGGCATTAAAAGGGGAAGTCACTCTCGGGATGAGAACATAATTTTGCCTCTTTATAAATCAATGGTACGACGCAGCTTGAATATGATTGGGTGTGATTTTGGGCACCTGTCTTAACCTCTTAATGACCGCTGACATACTATATGTCCTGGCCACCATATGTGTGGGGATGTCCGTGGGCCAGTTGACCCCTAGCTGCCAAGGGGAGATAGGGGGATCATTTGGATCCCGATCCCTGGCAGCTAGAGGGTCATGGCCTTTACTATGATACCAAACATGACTAGGTTCGTTGTAAAAAAAAAATAATAATTAAAAAGAGCGTTTTAAAAAAAAATATAGATTTGTCTGGGGGGGTTTAGTTAAGTAGGACCTAGGCTGTCATCTAAAAATGAGCATAAAACAGCATGAGTTCAGCGCACATAGGTGAACTGGCTCAGCAATGAAGGGGTTAAAAAGCAAAAACATGTAAAAATTTGGTATTTCTATTCACGGGACAAAATTCTGAAGCTATTTAGCCAGGGTCTTTTTTGGTGGTTGTGGATTTTGGGGATTAAATTCCGAAAAAAAAATTTAATCACATTTCATTTTTTTATTTTTTTTATAGTAAATTATTCGATATGATGGAAATAATGGTATTTTTAGAAAGTCCATTTAATGGCTGGAAAAACGGTGTATAATATGTGTGGGTTACATAAACGAGTAAGAGGAAAATGTGACCTAAACACGAACAACGCAGAAACGTAAAAACCGCTGCGGTCACTAAAGGACAGATTTGTGTAAAACCGCCCGGTCACTAGGGGTTAAAGGCTGTTATGGCACTAGAAAAAGTGCAGAGACAGGTGACTAAATTAATTGGGACTATACACAGGACGCGAGGTCACCCATTTAGGCTAGGGTCAGACGAACGCATTTTCGCGTTGTCTGTGAAAAAGTGCGTTCGAACGAATGGACGTATTTTTTCACAGAATACGCGATAGCGGTCATACGATGCGCATTTGCATCCGTGATTTTGTACGGATCATCAATAAAACACTTTGTGCATCTGGACGTTATGTTGGCCGGACATTAGCAGCGTCTGACGTCTCCTAATCACGCACACACGCCGCTAGCGGGCGCAGCGCACTCTGTACGTCAGTACTAGCAGTTTAACGTTCTCGAAAAAATGCGTTCGTTTTCCACTTGCGTTGCGCAGCCGGACTTTTGTGCGACCGTACTTCGTATATTGGCCGTCATTTGCTGCTAGTGCGGCCGTGATTAAGTGCGCCTGCACGCGCGTTCGCACTGCCTCAGTCTGACCCCAGCCTTAGACTGGATGAAAGGAAATTCAGCCTAAAGCATAGGAAGGGTTATTTTACTGTGACAATAAAGCTGTTGAGGTGGTTGGGTCAGAGCTTGTACAGACTTTTAACCCCTTCGCTACGTAGTGATTGCTTTTTGAAGGGGAAAAAAAAAATTGTCAAACTTTTTTTTTTTTTTTTTTTTAAATCCTTTTACATGAAGAAATATTTGAGCATATACCCATTGTATTTCTTTAACCTATTTTGGCCAGCAGATAGCGCCATCTACTGCCAAATGGAGTTACAGCAGTTTGATCTGCTGGTCTAGTTTCATTTTTTTCTTTGCATCGGCTGCTGAAAGCCCAGTGTAAGGGCGTCATTAGACAGGGCTAAAGCTTTGGGGGCACCTTCTGCAGGCCAAAAGCAAATTAAATTTCCTTTGCTTTTGTGCTGCAGATCACAAAGATCGAGATATCTCAATCTCAGCAGTGATTGGGTTAAACAATGACTGGATGTTTTCCTGCAGGCACAGAATATTAAGGGTTATAATATTTAATATGTGGGTAAAAGCTCCTTGATCCAAAGAGAAATCTGGGGCCAAGAAGATTCCCCCCCCCCCCCCGAGTATGTTGCATATTGGCAAGCGCTTCAGACTGTTTATTGCCTTATGGATCAACAGCAGTAGGTGGCATGTGATAGGCTCAACTCGATGGACGCACGACTTTTCAGCCTTTGTAAGTTCTGTAAGTGGTCTTTGCGGGTGTCGCAAGAAACGCCCAATCTGCGCAAAGTATTGCTGGGTAGCTGTTCCCAGGTGGCACGCTGTTCTAACGTGCATCCTCTATATGGCGTCACAGATGTTTAATTTTTTATGTAGTACATGTGGTACGTGTGTGTGTTATTTTAACAACCATGGCGGTTTTTATGGCAGCTTGATTAGCGTTCTGCGGGGTATTTTTGTGGGAGCACTAGCTATGTTAGAATTGATTTAAAATGTCCTTTTTTTTTTTTTTTTTAAAGTTTAAACGTGGGTTTTTTTATTCAGCCTTTGTAATGCATCTCGAAGACGAAGCCTCATTTTCTGCTGTAACGATTTGCCGTGCGTAACAGTATATATTTTTTTTCTTTCATGGTAATTGCTTAATGGTCCAGTATTGAACAGCCAGTAGTAGCATACATTTATTGTAAATGTTCTTCCCAGGAATTTGACAGAATGTCCATTTTTTTTACTGCCATCATAACGAATTATCCGATTAATGCAGCACAACCTTTTCATAGATTTACGTGAAGCACCCCAGCAGTGCTTTAAATCTGCCCACACACTCAGATTAGCTACCCTTTGTCCAGATTATATCTGAATAAAGCAGGTTTTTGAAGTGTTAGACAACGTACATCTGATCATTAAACTGATAACATTCATTCCTTGTATTACATTTTTTTTATAGCCCGTTTAAACCATTTTTCTTAATCTGCTCATGCATGTAGAAGAGAAATATGGTCTTTTATTGTATGAAGGCTCTTTGTATTCGCCAATGCTAAATAGAGTTTTGTCTGTTTTTCTCATACGGCTTTTAACGTCCGCCATAATTTTAATATATTTATATATTTTTAAAAATTAGCCATTTGTGCTGTTTACTTCACTCAATGATACACGTGTAGCATTTTAGATCTTGTTGGTCTAACACATACATGTACTTGAGTGTGAATCCGTTTTCTTGGGAATCTGGTTTTGCGTTTTCAGTCTGTAGGTTGGTTTAACCCCGTCACTTCCACATAACCTGCTGTGACAATCACGTGCTTATGGTAGATCACTGTCGTTGGATGTTATGAATTGTGGTGTAGTGCTCTACTCTCGGATGGCAGAATTGCAACACTATCGCTGCTGACCAATCAATTCAGAGCTCTGATCAATGTAATTGGCTAAAGATAAAAAAACAATGGCGCAAATCGTGCATATATCCGTTAAATACCAAATTGTTGGATCACCAGACACCATTGGATCACCAAATCTGTACTTCGTCTTTACTTTTGATCTGGGAAAAAAATCAAAGTACATTGTGTAGTATTTTACTAAAAATCATTTAAAATTCAACAAAAGCACTCCCATTCTTCCAGGCACATAACAAAATGTGCATATAAACATTTGCCACAATGGCTCAGACCTCCCGACATAAACGTCCGAAGAACATCCATTATCCACTTCCGAAGGTCCCAGGTTTCCTCGGATCTGTTCCTCCCCGGGGTCTCGGAGCACGCTGTCCAGATGTTTCAATCCTTTTCAGAAAGGCACATGACACGTTTCGTGGGTACGTCTGTCCCACTTCATCAGGCGTGTAAATCGGAACATTCCTGGATGTTCTTCAGACGTTTATTTCGGGAGGTCTGAGCCATTGTGGCAAATGTTTATAGGCACATTTTGTTATGTGCCTGGAAGAATGTGAGTGTGCTTTTTGTTGACTTTTTAATGATTTTTATTAAAATACTATGCAATGTACTCTTATTTTTTTATTTGATTTAAAAGTAAAGACGAAGTACAGATTTGGTGATCCAACAATTTGGTATTTAATTTATATATGCACGATTTGCACCCTTGTTTATCGTTTTCGGTTTTTGGTATTTTTTTAAGGTTCCAAGGTACTTTTTTACTTAGTTCTTGATCTATTGCAGCACAAAGTAAAAAACTGTTCAATGTAATTGGCTGTCAGACCAAATCTGAATGCCCTCCTTTTGATATAACTTGTGATTAGAAAAATGTGAAATGACCAATGGATGTATATTTTCAACTACGTAAGCAGCCACTGCCACCAAAAATGAAATGTCCTTATTGTGTTGATTTGATGTTGCTGATTTCTTACATGTGCTTTGTTTTTCTGTTTAGTTAATATTTTGCTGTGTCACTGGGTGCATCCATTGCGTGATATTTTGTGTTGTAAACTCCCCCCCCCCCCCCCCCCCCCCCCAGTATCTTTCCATCACTTGCTCCTCACTGTGTGGTTTTGGTCATAGAATGGAGTCTATGGGTCTGGCAGCCAACTCGCATCATTGTGTGGGATGTATTCAAAGAAGCCCTTTAAACTCCCGGTTATCTCATTCAGCTGCCGTCTCTTGAGAACAATAGCTTTGTTTTTAAACCTTCCCCTCATCTCCTTAACTGGCAGATATCGTAGATCAAATAAAGCCACAAAGCAAAGTGTTTGGTAAATGTTGCATCATTGGAAAATTCAGATACTGGGATCCAGAGATAAAATTCCTAACTTTTATTATTCTTTTTTACATGCAATTACTTCAAAGAAAAACACGTGGTTTTGTTTTTTTATTTGAAATGCACAACTAATCTAGTTAAAACTTATGTAAGTGGTATTGTCCCTTTTAACTACTTATTCCCTCGGTGAAAACATAATTTTGCCTCTTTAATAAATCAATGGTACCTTGCATATGCCGTGTGATTTTGGGCACCCGTCTTAAAGGATATTATGGCGCTAGAAAAAGTGCAGAGACGGGCGACTAAGGGCAATGGAAGGTTTAAGTTCTGAGGAAAGACTAACCAGCTTAAACCTGTTTAGAGAAACGGGTCCTTAGAGGGGATCTGATAACTTTATATAAATATATATGGTGCCATTGTCTGGAAACCTGTTCATTAACACCCATTTAGAATGGACGAAAGGAAATTCAGCCTAAAGCATAGGAAGGGTTATTTTACAGGGAGAACAATAAAGCTGTGGAATTTTCTGCCTGTTGAGGTGGTTGGGTCTGAGTCTGTACAGGCTTTTAAATGACTGGATGACTTCCTGCAAAAACACAATATTAAGGGTTATAATATTTAATATGTGGATAAAAGCTGCTTGATAAAAGGGGAAATCTGACGCCCTTCTGGGGTCAAGGAATTTTTCCCCAGTATGTTGCGTTTTGGCGAGCACTTCAGACTGGGTTTTTTGCCTTTTGGATCAACAGCATTAGGTGATGTGTGAAAGGCTGAACGTCTTTTTCCAGTCTATGTATCGAAGCTGTGTACAGGTTATAGGCAAAAATGTAAAGAAAATTACATTTTCTTTTAAAAAACCTGAGTTGGTGCCCTAATCAGGACATATTGTCAATGGACAATGACTTGGCAAAACATGTTCTAACGTGCTGTCCTTAGGGTACTGGACAGCCATTGCTACGCAGAATTTAATGGCTTTTAAGACATCGAGTGAAATAGTCTAAAATAGTAATAAAAAAATATAGTAAGCGCTTCTGTTTTCATTGGATATTCTGATTTTAATAACTGCAGATATTACCCGGCTGGATTTCTAAAGACTTGGTTTAAAAAAAATCTAATTAAAAAAACCACTAGAATGACTTTAATATATACATCAAGATAAGTGTTTGCAATTATAGAACAATCAAAATATAGTAAAAACCTTTTCCTGAACTTTGTTACGCCCATATATTGTTTACATGTTACAAGACCTGGATATACTTGAAGATTGGACAACCATAAGGAAGGTGAGTAAATGGTTTTTGCCCAGGGCATGTGCGTATGTAGAATAGGCAAACTGGGGATATCTGTCTACAGAAACTGAGATTTTGCAAAACAAAGATCTTCTATTTTGATAAGCTGTCTGTAGCTTAAAAATCACATTTGAAGTAATCTGAATAAATTCTCCCTCCTTAATTCCTTTCAATAACTTGAACAGCCATAAAGAGATTACGGCAAAGTCACCTTTCATTGGGCTAAGATCTCGCCTGATTTCCACCTGGAAGAATCTCCTTGAGGTAGAAGCAGTCACGTTGCTCACATGGGCAAATATTTAAATTGTGTGGTTAAAAACGGCCTTATCCTCCACCCCCTTGTTTGAACCTCTTAGTAGTATTAAAATGACACTAATGTTTTGCCCTACTCCCCCCCCCCCCCCTTAAATAGTTGGGCAGATGCTGATCACTTGAAAAAGCCACAGTGGTTAGAGTACGGAGATCCACGTTAACCCCATCACTACAATGTGATTTATTTATTTTTTCCTTCCAATAAAACTTTGCCAGAAACTAGTTCTTTGTAAAATCCTTTTTAATTATACAGTGATAGTTATTACTAGTGATGCACCGAAATGAAAATTTCAGGCCGATACCGAAAAATTCAGGAGCAGATCGGCCAAATCCGGACTCAGACGAGCCCCTGGCTTGGATGACTGGTTTTCAACCGACTAATTTTAGTGGCCAACATTTTGGTGCATCCCTAGTTATTACTGTAAATAAGCTATTTGACAAGTAGACGGCGCCATCCACAGCCAAATTGCGTTACAATTGTAACTCCACCCCCTCCCCCTGCATCGGCTGCTGAAAGCTGATATTTTAGAGCATCCATCAGCTGATTTTACAGTTGTAGCGCTCTGGGCATTATGCCCACAGGGCTAAAACTTTGGGGGCACCTTCTGCACCGCAAAAGCAAACGAAATACGCTTGCTGCAAACAAATTTCCTTTGCTTTTGGACTGCGGATCTCAAGATCGGGACACCAAATGGCGTCTTTGAAGCCCGAGATATCTCGTTAGTGAGGGGGGTTAAGCCTGCACTTTATTCCAGAGCCAGGATCCCTTGGTGCTGCCCGGATGTGATCTACTGCAGCTTACTCTCAAGCCGAAGACGTCACACGTACAATGTTTCGTGTAGTTACTCATTTCTGCTGGATGCTATATAGAAAAAATATGGAACAGCGGTCAAAGTCCGTCTCCAGGAATATTTCTAATATGTAACCTGTATGCTGGGTTAAAGTGTCACCAGTGGCGGAAGTACCAGGGTCGCAGTGGTCGCAGTTGCGACCGGGCCCTGGCATTCCGCCACTGGAGGGGGGCCAGCGCCGCCGCCAGATTCCGGTAATCAGCGCCGGAATCTGGGAGCTGCGCACTGGCCGTCCCTCTCCCTACGCGAGCGGCCGCTGACATGCGTCTTGGCCGCTCACGTGGGAGAGAAACCACCTGACCAGCGCACGAGACCTCGCGCTGATCAGGTGGTTTCCGGCGAGCGGCCAAGACGCATGTTTCCAGCGGCCGCTCGCCTCGGAGAAGAAAAGAACGCCGGTGGAGCCTGCCCGGGGCCAGCAGAGGTAAGAGCTGGGGGGCCCTTATACCCATGAGCTGGGGGGCCCTTATACCCATGAGCTGGGGGGCCCTTATACCCATGAGCTGGGGGGCCCTTATACCCATGAGCTGGGGGGCCCTTATACCCATGAGCTGGGGGGCCCTTATACCCATGTGTGAGCTGGGGGGCCCTTATACCCATGTGTGAGCTGGGGGGCCCTTATACCCATGAGCTGGGGGGCCCTTATACCCATGAGCTGGGGGGCCCTTATACCCATGAGCTGGGGGGGGCATATCCATGAGAGAGCTGGGGGGGCATAACCATGTGTGAGCTGGGGGGGGCATATCCATGAGAGAGCTGGGGGGCATAACCATGTGTGAGCTGGGGCATATCCATGAGCTGGGGCAGTATAAATATATATATCGGGGGGGTGGGGATATACATGTGAGCTGGGGGCATTTTTATATGGTCTGTTCTTATTGGAAAGCATCACATGACATTAAAGTATCGGTACTCGGTATCGGTGAGTACTTTTAAAAAGTATCGGTACTCGTACTCGGTCTTAAAGTGGTATCGGTGCATCCCTAGGCAATACTAAGTAAAAATACATCGATTTTTTTTGGGGGGGGGGGCCCTTCGTGGATTCTTGCACCGGGGCCCTCAGGTTTCTAGTTACGCCACGGAGTGTCACTACAATGTGCAAATAATTCCAAAAGAAAGCCATAAAATGGATGAAATTATAACCGCTTACAAAGTTTAGTTAAAGCTAATGTATTTTTTGGGGGGTGGGGCGGGGGCTTTTTTATATTAAAGCAAAGCTTGACCCCTTGTATGTTGGTTTCTGAATATTAACGTGCGGGTTACAATACTGACTTTCTTTCCATAATTCTGTTGCTTAGGCCATGGCCACGTTGGGACCTCACCGTGTTAAGTCAGATGGTAAGTTATGGGAGGTATAGCACCCGTAGGGACTGTGCAGTGTCCCAGTCTATGGTTAGGAGCCACACAACTAGCCCTCCCCTGACAGTGAAGTCATGAAATTGGGTCCTAATAGTGCCTTCATCAGAAGACCTTTGATCCCAGCAATATCAGTCCTATTGAATGAGAAAGTACCCTAAACAAACCTGTTTGTTAGTTACAAGTATTTATAAAGTGCCCACAAGTTCCGTAGCGCTGTACAATGGGGTGACGTATAATATGTAGGGGTACCTCATCTGATGTAGCACTATTCAAATGTTTGTTGTGATTTTACACAGGTTTGTGGGTTGCCAAATGACTTAAACCATACTGGGAGGAAAAGGAAGATCATTTTCTAAATACAAAACCATATGTCATGTAGATATGGGGGGGTGTGGATTGAGAGGGGTGTATAAATGTATACACATAGGCTCGCACACAGCATATGTTATCAGATTCATTAACAAACACAAATGTTCACATACATCAGGGATCTCAAACTCAACAGCCCCCCCCCCATGTTGTTGACCTACAATTCCCAGAATTCTTTGAATGCAAATGATGGTCAGAGAATCGTGTGAATTGTAGTTCAGATACATGTGGGGGGGGGGGCAAAGCTTGAGATGGCTACCATACATAGACCACACATGACCACACTTTATTCATTACACCATTGTTACCCAAACCTGTCCTCAGGACCTGCTAACAGGCCAGGTTTGCTGGATATCTGAAGCACAGCACAGGTGATAGGATTTGCTACTCAGTGATTGCAGGATTCAGTCTGCATTTCCCCAAGGTAAACCTTAAAATCTGACCTGGTTGAGGGTCCAGAGGACAGGTTTTGGGCACACTGTATTCCAGGCAAATGTGTAAAGTGGCTACTCTATATGTATTTATTTTTTAATGGAAGGTACTCGGTCTGTTCGACTTTTGCTTATTGTTTCATCCCATAAACTGTCTTTTGATCCTGCCAACTCCCAATCCATGCTAATCCTAAGGCTAGGGTCAGATGAACGCATTTTTCACATCTACCGTCAAAAAGTGCGTTGCTGCGTCCGAACGTGTTTTTTCACGGAAGACGCGATAGCGGTCATACGATGCACAATTTCGGCCGTGATTTTTTTTACGGATCCAAACCAGGAAACTTTGGGTGTCTGGACATTATGTTGGCCGGACATGAACAGCGTCTGACGTCTCCTAATCACACACACGCCACTATGCCGTCGCAGCGCACTATGTACGTCAGTACTAGCTGGTTCGACGTTCTTGCAAAAATGCGTTTTTTTGCCGCTTGCGTTGTGCGGCCGAACTTTCGTGCGGCCGTACTTCGTGTGTGGGCCTGCGTTGGAAGTCATTTGCTGCTAACACAGCCGTAATAAAGTGCGGATAAACGCACGTTCGCTCTGCTTTTGTCTGACCCCAGCCTAACTGGTTCTTTAGTTGACAAATGGTTGGATTTAATATATACATTTTTTTTTTTTTTTTTTTTTTACCCCTAGTTCCAGTAAAACTGGAGAAACACCAGCACAGTGCCAAATCAGAAGAAGGTAGGCTACACTATGACGGTGAATGGTACGGACGAGGACAGGCAATCTGCATCGACAAGAAGGATGAATACCCAACCAGGTAAAAGGCTAGAAAAGAAACAGAAGAATCACTAAAATAGTTTTTTTTCCTATAAAAGTAGACCTGTCTTAAAGATTGAGTAGTATGGAGGATCAATGTATCTTTTAATGCAGAAAGGATAGCTGGATCGGCAATTCCAAACTGGGTTACACTCACTTGCATCTCATGTGACGTTCGTGCTTGGAAAAGGCTGTGACCTGTCGGTACACCCTCTATTTTACAGTTCACTTCTACATCTTTCTTTTTATAACCTAAACCCATTTATTGCTGATTTTTCCTGGCAATTGGCCATCTGATAAAGTCCCAAGTGCAGTTTTACAGATCTACAGCTCTGGGCAATCAAATTGTGTACTGCTGCCTGTGGGGTCTCTTGCCACCCTTCTCCTTCCTAAAACATGGCTGAAATTGGTATACAGACCAATGCCCCTAACTATATCCAGTCGTGAGGACCGAGTGATTGTAAATTGCCATGTTCCTTTCATGGTATAACATCGTGACCATGTTTAGAAGAATTTACACCCTTTTTCCTACAGTTGATGGTTTATGGCTTCTACCATGTAGTGGAGTAGGCTGCGATATTTCCTTTTATATCTGACCCCCCCCCCCCCCCGTGACTTTCATGGAGGCCACTTTATGGATGTATCTTTATACAATGGGCTTAATTCTCCAAGGTCTCAGGCGTCATTGGCAATTCTGTAGTGGCTGTTGAAGCGGACTTGCTTAATCATGTAAGAAAATGGCATCTAGTTCTGTGGACCTTCTTTTTTTGAGTCGAGCGCTAGGTATATTTTCCATGTCTGTCATTACAACTCTTAATGGCATCACATACAGTCCCCTATTTGCCAAAGACGCTCCACTTAATTTAGTAAGAATAAAGTCCATATTATTAATCGGGTTCCTCCTAACAGATGCTTCCGTGAGGGTGAAGCTTTTATAGAGACATTCGGTATTCCTATGACTCGGCGATCTGTTTAAAGGTATGTAACGTAACCTATAAAGCATTTTGATCAGTTGCATCTCTTTGCCAAAGACTGTAAATTTTCCTTCTCTAGTGCTACAATGCGAGACATGTACATGTATACAATGTATCTTCCACCATTGTTAAAGTGTAGAATGTGATTTCATAACCTCTAGAGGTCATGTATGAAATTTTGCCATCTCTTCCGATGTCTTCAAATTTGTCTTCTATACTATTAATTTGTGATTGTACGGACGTGTGGTTTTTGGGTTTGTTTGGTTTTTTTTCCCTTTTTTTTTGTTTTTATCAAACTTTTTTTTCTTCTCCATGTAGTGCCTTCATCACAACTATAAACAGCGAAGAGGTTTGGTTTAAGAGACAAGATGGCAGCAAATCCAAGCTGTATATTTCACAGCTCCAAAAGGGAAAATACAGTATCAAGCACATCTGACTTTTTTTTTTTTTTCCCCCCCTTCCCTCTATGTACATTTTCGGTTGCCATGCATCTTTCCTGATCTAGCCATTGGGACAACCTGTGCCATACAATGGAATGTGTATATATCTTTATCTGTTTGGCTACCTGAAGACCTTTTTATTTGCAAATATTACCAGGACTATATGTGAACGCATTGTGTATGTGTTGACTGTTATTTATCATATTGTGTATCAGATGAAAATTGATTTTTAAAGTGCTTGAGATTACTTTCAGACGTGCTCAGTTGCTATGCTGAATCTGTTGGGTAAGCTTATTAAGCTGCATTCTCGTAGGTTCTCTCCACCCCCTAAAGGCCTAATTTGCCTTTTGTATGGAGTTTAAAGTATTCGAACGGTTTGCAGGCGACATGCAGTATTTTACACTTGGTGCGTTTTAATAATGCAGTGCGTTACAAGCTAGACCTACAGGGTTATTCAGAGAGGTGAAAACCAGGAGAATGACTGGAGAAGTTAAAATTCTAGGTCAAAATAGCCAAACCAGAAGAATTCTCCCATTTATCTCACCTTCCAAATCGGCCATTTGGTCTAGATTGTTTTCCAAATTCTCCAGATTTTCACCTTTCTTTGAATAACCCCTGCATATCCTAAACGTCATCAAATACCATTTGTGTACCATTATGTATGCATATCTATAACCGCTTCAAAAGGCCAATTGTGAATTATTCTGTTTATGGAATGTGAATGTTTTATTTTGTTCATAAATCATTGTTTAGACCTATTGCACCAGGAATAAAGGGACCCTATATGAAAAACCGGCCCCCCTTTTTGCCCTTAAATAAAAAATAATTGGGCAGATGCCGTTTGCAGCATCTACCTAATTACTTTTATTTTGGGTGTAAAATAGTCGCCTTTTCTCCCTTGGCACTGGGTTGCTCCTCCCCTTCAGCTCAAGACATGTGGAAGCCCATGCAGATTTTTATATAATCTCTTGGAATTTTGCATAGTCGTACACAAATCTGTCTCCCAGAACACCTGTTGCTGCAAGCGTTTGACAGGAGGTCAGCAAGCAGAGCGGCTTAAAATCCAGTCTTCCTGGTGACACTTGTGTTTGCTGAGGAACTCCTCTGCTTCACACAGCAATTGGGAGGGAGGTGGTCACACCACCTTGCCACGTCTGCTTCTTAAAGTGCTCCAGCTGTGTAGAAGGTCCCTTTTTTAATGCTTGGATTTAGAGGCCAGGGGAGTTGGGAGACCGCAGTCTATCTAGTGTTACACTCAAAGCTATGCCTTCATCAGTCGGTCAAATTGTGAGCTTTTACTTAAGATCCATCTCATGTGACCTGTAATTGGCGCAAGCGTGTCTGCTTTCTCTCACTACCTTTTAGTATACCAGTGATGTAGTTTGCCTAAAGTTAGGATAATGTGTGAAGTGGCGTCAAATTATCACTTTTTTGATCTACACTGATGTGTTTTTTTTGTTGTTTTTTTTTGCTGTGGTTTCAGCATATTGAAGCCAATCTTCTGTTTAAGGGTAGCATCGTTGTTTGAAATGTCCCCATAGCGTATTCAAACAACGGTACTACTGTATGAGGCTGTTATCAGCTGTCATATGTACTCAATATACAATGGTCTACTTTTCATTCCAGCACTTTTTCACGTGTAAAGTTGATCGTTAGGTGTCAAACTTTCAAGGGTGGTCCAACTTTGAAGGTGAAACGGAGGTCAGTAAATATTGTGACTTGCCAGTGTTACAGGAATCTGTCAAACAATTCTGGGGCAGAGGCTGACACCCTCTGCCCAATTATTAATTTTTGTTCCCTTCTGACCTTTTCTCCCTCGCTGCACACAGCTCCTCTTCAGCTCAGGGACTACCGAACCCAGAACTCCCTTAAGTTTTTCTGCACAACTCGTGCTTTTGCATAACTTGCTTAGAGCTGGTGCTATAAATTATGCACCACTACTTTAGGTACGAAGGTTCCATAGAGCCTTCCTAGAGCGATGGGGTCTGAGCTGCATGCGCAGATCAGTCGGCTGCCTCTTTCAGACTGCTTTCATGGGCGGTCTCGGTGACATCAGAATGCTGATGTCACTAGTGACCGATCTGGCAGCTAGGAAATTCAAAACCTAGCTGCTGGTGACACTGGGTGGGGTAGAGGACACTCCTCGACTTCTCCCAGTGTTTTAGCCATACGGGGGGGCATTTCTCACATCCTGAAAGAACTCTGAAGGAGTGGTGTCCCTTTAAAAGGCCATTGAGATTGGAGAACAGTATCTTAGAAGGAATTTCCCCCTTTTTTAAGATAAAATATTTTTTTACGTGATCATGGAATTGGCACGTTTTTCTGAAAGATGTATATATATATATATATTTTTTTCTTCTGTGACCAATGCCTTTTTAAAATCGAAATGTGTTCTGAAAAACGAAATGGCGCGGTCATTGTAAGAATCGCGTTCTATACAGAATAGGGAGCTCTAATCTAAATGCATGATTGTGATGACAGAAGCAGGTGGTAAGTTATGAATTTCTGTGCATACATAGCTCCCACTCTTGTCATTTTATCAGATCTGCTGGTCTCTTTATTGTCACCTACTCCGTGTTCACTCCCACAGGTGGTATTTCTATACAGTCTGTTTGCAGGATGCAGTAACACGGGTGCTCTAAATCCTCTGACATTGAACAGGAGGCTTTGTAGGTCCAAGGACAGCAACCTTTAAAGTGGAATACTGTTCCCCTCGTAGCGACAGCTTCCCAGCACTCAGTCAACCCCGTTTAACCCTTTCACTGCTGAGGACGTGTGGGGAACGTCCTCATTGACTCCTAAGGAAAGATAAGGGTGGAGAGAAGGGTTCCTTTTTAACCCAGATATCTCCCGACTGTTTTCAGCTAGAAGGGTCATGATTGGTATCATTAGAAAGGCCAGAGCATGGCCTTTTCAATGATATCAAATATGACCATGTTTAAAGAAAAAAAATAATCATACAAAAAAGAAATGTGGGTTTTTTTAAGCCGTGAAATGGCTCAGCAGTGAAGGGGTTAAGGACTCGTAAATACAGGTTTTGCATGTCCTCTTCCCACTGCAGTGCACTCATGCACACTCTTGTTGGCCTATCAATCTAGCAGATTGCGTGTCGTCATGTGGCAGGTACACAACTATGCAGCAAACTAGGTTACAAAATGCATTTCTGTTAAGGAATTATGTTTGCACTTTCATGTTTTGCATTCTGTATTTGAAATATCTTTGTGCCAATAGGTTTTTCCTCTAATTGCACTGACGTGATTTTTATTAATCAGGCATGTGAAAATGGCCTTCAGGACCGTCTTTCTGAACACCTGTAATGCAGTGCATGAAATTGCCCCTTGCAGCATGTAGATCTCCTATACTGCAGCTAATAGATCTAAGAGGAGTTGCAGTTCAACGTCTTTGCATTCTACATACAGCAGGGGCAGCCTCTTTCCTGCATTGTAACTGGTTGCGTAGCCAGAAAAAGTCTGGCAATCATAGATGTTGATTTTAATTTTGCTGTTGAATTGTTACGCGTGGAAATGTGATTGCGATTCAATGTTCTTTTCCTGTGGACAATGGGGAACAGAATGCCCTACAGTTGGTTACCATCCCCCCCCCCTTAATTAGTAAGAGGTTTACTTTTGTAATTTGACAGAGCCTTACATGGAACGGGGGGCGCACATCTTTCATGTTGGCAAACCGGTGATCTCTAGACTCCATTGTGTAATCTTGCAGCAATTTGACGATATGTTGAATGTCACGATCGGCATTTTTGTGCCCCTCATCTGTTCACTTTATTTTCTGTATCGACACATACAGGATCCTGATCAGATACTGTCTACAGAAGCTCTGTCTGGGAAAGGTCATGCTTTTTGGGAATAGTGTGGTAATAAGTCGGTGAGGGAAAGCCTGAATATTGATTCATTTCTTTCCTCCTCACCGGCTCGTTACAGACTAACCAGACTCTGCTCTCCCATAGCATGACATCACCTGTTCTGATCGGTACTCGGGCTGTAATCCAGAGACTGTCCCTCTGCTGGCCAGAGGACTCACTACTTTATGCATGAGCGCCCTGATCAGCACTCCATGCTGCAGCCCTTGACAGGGCAGCAAAATGCCGCCCCTGGCAAAGGGCCGCCTGGAGCCACAGCTCCATTGACGGGCCAGCGTGTGTGTGTCCCACTTGACAGACGAAACGTGGATCGTCACGAACCCAGGTCCTCCCGTGTACCAACGGCATAATAGATCAAGGATTGGTTATAGATTTTATTAAAAGCAACCCTAATGGTTTAGATATAAAACCTTGCAATCACAAACACACGTGGTACATGTAATAGTCAGGTTTTCAAGATGTTTCAGGTCCTTTCACATATACCTGCAGGGCATTTTGTGACTATTTGTTGATTGTAATGAACCTGCCAGTATATGTATTTTTCTCTTTTGTCTTGCACCAAGCACTATTGGATGGTGCCTAATTGTCACTTGAATACTACCTCTCATCTGTGTACCTCATTTGTTTTCTATGGATTTTGCTTTTCTAGGACTGTTAATTCCTTTTTTCTAAAGACCAAATTTGGTTGTTTTATCTGTACTGTTTGCTGTATTAAATTCCTTTTACACCACCCGCGATGCACCCGAGATAAAGTGTCAGGCAGTGATAAATCTCTCCCTTGATAACAATTTTGATTGGTCATCTGTAATGTTTTTTCCTTTTGAGTGTCTTCCCCATTGCGCCATTGTCCAGCCAGTCATAACTTCACTCAATTTGTTTGCGGCTCCCTAACATTGCTGAGCCGAAGAGCAAATTTTGTTGCATTTGATATTGTTAGACTCGAGATTGCTCCCCACTACAGTTGCTGAATTTTTTTATATATATATATATATAGGGGGAGGAACTTTTATTCAAAATACCATTAGGAAGACTTAAAGGGTAGTGTTCAACCACTTATTCAGTCTTTTATCATCACTTTTACATAGTTTATTTTTTAAAACTACAGAAAAGCCAAGTATCTTCACTTAAAGGGGCGCTACCACCAAAAAAAGTTATGTTGCTGATATCTTACATGTGCTTTGTGTTTCTCTTGGTTAAAATATTTTGCTGTCGCCTTGTGATCTTTTGTTTCCTAAACTGCCCCTTACAGTAGCTTTCCATCACTTGCTCCTCACTGTGTGGCTTAGGCCATAGAATGGAGTCTATGGGTTGATCACTGACTTAAATTGTTGTGTTGTGTGAGATGTATTCAACGGACATCACCGGGGTGTATTAGTCTTTTGTTCCCGGTCTTATCTCACTCAGCTGCCATCTGTTACCACGAGTAGCCTGTGGAACAATATACTTAACGGTTAAATAATGTAGATTAAACAAGAGCCACAAAGCTTTTGGTAAATGTTGCATCATGGGGAAAAATCCAAAATAATGGAAACGAGAGATCAAAACCTCACTTTTTATATATTCTTTTTACATGCAAAGGGCAGCATGTGTTTTCATAACCAGGTTTTATTTGTAATGCACAGTAATCTTGTTACCATATGTAAGTGGTAGTGTCCCTTTAAATCTTTGCATAGAATTGCCAAGTGATCGTGATAAGACTGCATAAATATGTTCTCATGAAATGTTACTTTCTCTCATGCAATTTTCTGGTAGAGTGCCTGTAGATATAGTTGGATCACTCACTGAAGATATTGAGGTCTGCTGCTACTGTACCAGTGACTTCTGGGGTACACCTATTCATAGGAATCAATTTTTCTGCCTGTTCAGGAAGACCTAGGTTTTATGAAATATTTCGGCTTTTTCATTTCTGGTTTTGGAGGTGACAATCATTCCACATGTATTTTTACCTATTCAGTATTGTACTAATGTATATTTGCAATGCATTGCTAATATATTCCTTGTTTGTCATGATCCTAGTTGTAATAACTGTTATGTGACACACTATAAAAATATATATATTTGAAACCTCAAGTGTTCTAGTGTCTTGGCTTCTTCCAGAATGTGCTGACTGAAAACAGTGTTTATATGTATACAGGCATTAATATCTTGCCGAAACATCATGTGAGGCATCTGGTTTCTGATTTGTACTACAGGAATATAATGTAATTCTTAGCAAGTGGTCTCCATGTGAGTAGTTTCTGCTGGAACGTAGGACTTCTCCATCCAGCAGTGACCACTCACATGGAGACAACTTGCTGAAAGGAAGATCCAGTATCCCAGGAACATGGAGCACGCCATCTAGCGGTTACAGAGGGAGGGGAGATCCATAAATTTTATGAGGAAAGAGGTCACCACTTCACCAACGGCCTTTATTCAGTAAACCCAACAAACACTGAAGATTTCTTACCATTTATTTATTGTCAAGGAAGCATCGACTCCACTACAAGACTTCACACCACTCACCAATGCCTCTTCTGATGGAATATGATTTCAAGTGGGAACCTGGGAAAGGAGAATCAACCTGGGTGCCATCTTCATATCCGAGTACGTGGTGCTCTCATAAATCCTGTGTCCGATGCTCCAAAAGCACCCCTGGTCATCAATATCCTTGTTCTGTCATTCAGTGGTGCATTGCCTACCTATTTCTCATTCGTGAGGGTTCCTTCTGCCCACAGATGACCTGCTTACAGCCATGCCTGGGTTGCCCGGAGGTTGCCCCTTTTGGGGGAGGCACTGTCAGGATCCTGACGCTGAACCCCTGCCAGCGCTCTTCATATGTTGCCCATCACCTGTACTGGAATCCAGCTCAGTTAATATCAAACACACACCGCAGGTCACATGACCTAACTTGACTAAAGGGCTATGCCCCCCCTCCTCACTTTGCTTCAGCAATGACGCTCTAACCCTCAGTGACGACCTATACTCAGCTGTACTGAACCCTATTCCAATACCTGCTCCTGTGCTTCAAATTCCCATGTCCTACCCTATACTCTGGTTCCTTTTCCAACTCCAGCAATCCTTCCCCATCATCCTGCAATGTTCAGCCTGGTTAGCTTCTGTCTATTCACCCACCTCCACCCATCCTGTGTGTTCCCTGCATACTGGGCTCAAACCTCTGTGCCATCTGACAGTTACTTCTATGGGGATTTCATTGTCGCCGAGGATCACTGTATTTTGCTGGCAATTTAATATTTGAATCACCAGCTTTTTGATTAACCAAATGGCCACAAAATTGCACCTTTTATGGGGAAATTCTTTGTTCGGTGGTCTTTGAATAACCCCTTTTTAGTGTATAAATTAACATTTTCGAGTTAATTGGCTGCAGTGGAGAGCTGCCATTCAGCATTTTCTGCAGCCACAAACTCTGGAGATACTTTGCACAATGTCCGTTTTACTCCAACCAGTGGCGTAACTAGAAACCTGAGGGCCCCGGTGCAAGAGGGGCCCCCCCCCAAAAAAATCTATGTATTTTACTTATTTTTCACTGCAAAATAAAACAAAGATAGTATTGCCTAGGGATGCACCGATACCACTTTTTTAAGACCGAGTACCGATACTTTTTAAAAGTACTCACCGGTACCGATACTTTTCTTTAATGTCATGTGACGCTTTCCAATAAGAACAGACCATATAAAAATGCCCCCAGCTCACATGTATATCCCCCCGATTATTTATAGATATATATATAATCCCCAGCTCACACATGGATATTTGCCCCCCCCCCCGCTCACACATGGATATTTGCCCCCCCCCCCGCTCACACATGGATATTTGCCCCCCAGCTCACACATGGATATTTGCCCCCCCCCCAGCTCACACATGGATATTTGCCCCCCCCCCAGCTCACACATGGATATTTCCCCCCCCCCCAGCTCACACATGGATATTTGCCCCCCCCCCAGCTCACACATGGATATTTGCCCCCCCCAGCTCACACATGGATATTTGCCCCCCAGCTCACACATGGATATTTGCCCCCCCCGCTCACACATGGATATTTGCCCCCCCAGCTCACACATGGATATTTGCCCCCCCAGCTCACACATGGATATGCCCCCCCCCAGCTCTCACATGGATATGCCCCCCAGCTCTCTCATGGATATGCCCCTGGAAACATGCGTCTTGGCCGCTCGCCGGAAACCACCTGATCAGCGCAGAGGTCTCGCGAGAGGATCTCGTGCGCTGGTCAGGTGGTTCCTATCCCACGTGAGCGGCCAAGCTGCATGTCAGTGTCAGCTCGCAGGGAGAGGGACGGCCAGCGCGCGGCTCCCAGATTCCGGTGCTGATTGCAGGAATCTGGCAGGCGGCGCCGGGCCCCCTCCAGTGGTGGAATGCCAGGGCCCGGTCGCAACTGCGACCCTGGTAATTCCGCCACTGACTCCAACCACTTGCTACATACATGGAGTCTCTTGTCATGCACGTCTGTCACGATTCAGCTCACAGGCTTGCGTAGTTGAGCCCAATATGCGATGGCACAGACAATTGTACACCGGCTGGGTGGAGTAGAGGTAACATCACTGCTCTAACTGTAGAGAGACTGGAGACACAGGATCAATCCTGGCAAGAGCACCTCTCCTGTAAGTGGCCTTGGCAAGACACTTAACAGTGGCAGGCTCTGTTTGTGATTTAAATACCACACCTTGACCCATATATGGTTTATGTCTAACATACTTCACTTGTGTATTTTTATGTTTTATCCTCCTATACCAAAATATGGTCTGCTGATCTATGAGGGACAATTTTAATGCACTGATCAAGATATGTATGCACCCCCCCCCCCAATGGGTCGACTCGGGGTTGTTAAAGCAATAGTCCATACTTTGGTCCATAGTGCGTGGGGAGGAGGCAGGCCCCTAGGCTTCTCCACCTGTCTGTATGGGCAGGCCCACTGTCAAAGGGGTACACTGGACTCCTGTGCCTGGCCTCCCATTTCGGAGAGACAACAAGCCCTAGTGGCACATTAAGGTCCTTTCCTGTGCCCCATGCCTATTGTGGGTGCACCGCCTTGCGGATTACCCCCTCCTGGGGTACAAATCATACGTGGGGAAAATGTGCCAACTGCACCCCTTCCTGGTGCTCTGGTCAGCAGCCAGGGGGAACATGGTGTGACAGATGACCCCAGCACAAGTGGTTCGGGATCTGGACTGACTGCCCAGCATTCTGGGGGGCCTCAGCTGGAAATCCCACTGTACGCATCCCCCACAACTCGGGCAAGGGGATCAGCAACCCCTGTTCGGTGGGAAAAGGGGGAACCCCCATCCTCCGGCTTGGACTCCTTTGTGAGCCTGTGGTGCTCCTCCTTTCCCACGAACTCTGGGACAGCAGAATGAGGACACGGCTTAGTGACGCTTGGTTCCTTAGCCAGTGCTTCCGCTGGGGTGATGGACACTGCGGTAGTGTCCGCTGGTGGGGACGGGGGAGGGAACCATCCACTCCCGGTGGAGATATTGGCTGCTGAAGAAGCAGCCCCCTGGAGATCTCCTTTCAGACCCTCCAGATACAAGTCTGAGGGTGGGTAGAGGCCAGCGGCACTCTGCCCAGTAGTCAGCACTTCTGCTGGGGGGATGGGCATGGTTATAGTGTCCACTGGTGGGGACGGAGGGAGGGCATCCTCCACTCCCGGTGGAGATGCCGGCTGCTTCAGAAGCAGCCCCCGGAGATTTTCTTTCAGACTCTCCAGAGATGGGCAGAGGCCAGTGGCGCTCTGCCCCAGTAGCCAGTGCTTCTGCTGGGGGTGATGGGCACGGGTATAGTTAATGTGCCCCTTATTTCTCCGTCTCCTCATCTCATGCAGACATTGGCGCCTTATTCTCTTTTTTGCTTTATTTTAACAATTTATTTTCATAAGAATCTTTTTAGGGGGCATGTAGCGCCCTCACAATAATGAATAAAATGAATATTCTCTGATATTCTCTGATATTTTTATAAAACAACATTAAGCTGTTCTTTCTGTTTGTATAATTCAATCTCTGATCGGAGGTCTGTGAAGACGCCATAAAACAAACTAGAGGCGCCACATTGACGTATTGAAATGGACAGGGGAATGATATTGAGGGCATAATAATTTGGGGAGTGAAATGAAAGATTGGGAAAAAAAATAGTCCAGAAAAGGGATCTACACCTGTGATCCCAATACGCATTGCACCGGCCATGCTCAGCTGCCCATGCCACAGACAGTGCCTCCCCGGCCACTGACTACACTGCCCACCCTGATGTATAGAAACCGAATAAACCTAATTTACACCGGGCAAGGATATTCTGTTGATACATTGACTAGAGCAATAAAAATAACATAGGAAATTAAAATCTCTAAACCTATCAATATTTAATTAATTCTATTTATTCATTGAAATCATAGATGTAGAAACTGGGTGGGGGACCTCCACAAAGAGCGTGACAAATCCCCCCTCCCCAGTTATTTCCCCTGTATTTTAGAGCTCAGCAAATCCAGGCTGCGACAATGATACATTTATTGTAACTGCATGTGTGTCATTGTTAATTTTGGCAGCAAATTTTGATTTAGTTTTAGTCACACAGGGTAATTCAAAGAGAATCGAAAAGTCACCGCACGTTCGGTGACTTTTCGTTCTCTTCAATTCGGTTCGTTTTGCCGATCCCATTTCGGTGACCCTGCGGGGTATTCAGCAAGCACAACAGGGTCCCCTGAATTGCAGGGAAAAGCTGCCGCAAACCCGAACGAAAACTAACCGCAAAACCCAGCGAATGCACGCCGAAAACCCGCAAAAACATCTGGATTAACCTGCCGAAAACCACGGAAAAACCTGAGCAGGAGCCGATCACACGCAGCGAAGCCGCCGGAAAAAGCCGACACCGCAGACGAATGCAGTAAATAAATTAGGAAAACAGTTTGCATGAATGATTGAAAAGTGAAACGCTGTTTGCAAAGAAACTAGTGAGCGAAAATGTCTGAAATTTACATATGAGGTCCAGGGAATGATAATAAAATGGACTGTTACAGAAAAAATAAGTTCAAAGATAAGATCCGAGATAAGAGATGCATCTTGGATGCCAGTCAAGCCTCTGGGGCCTCCCCCCACCCACTGACTTCATCATGCATGGGCACGATAATGTCAGTTGGGTGGAATTAACCCATAGCTGCCAAGGGATTTCCTATGGAAATACCTATGGTGGAGATTGGGGGGTCCTTTGTATAGGCGTCTCCTGGGGGGGGCAATTGCCCCATGTAGGTTATTTTTGCCCCCCATGTACCCCCTAATCAGGATTCAGTATCCAGCTTCCCCCATGTTTTAGGACCGATGTATCTCCGGCCCCATGCGTCGCATGTGGTCAGTCGATCGAGGTGTCTTTGGAAAGAGCAGAGTCTGGCCTTTCCAATGATACCCAACATGACCAAATCCAATGTAAAGACAAAATAATAAATAATAAAATATAAACGTAACAATTTTTTTTTCACAGAGTGGAAATGGCTCAGCAGGGACAGGGTTAATGGTCAGACTATATATATTACATTGTATATTACTTTTGTTTTTGCCTTGGTTTAGTTGTATATTAAGGGTTAATGGGCACGCTTCATTCCTTGCAGTATACATTAAATTTTTTTATTTATTAATGGATTTTAGGAGTTATTGGGTTGGCTACATGTCTCAGAGTGTAAACATTTCATTTTTTCACTTGATTACTGGCATGTTAGGGGTTAATAGGTAGGCTACATACCTCACAGTGTATATATTTCACATTTTCACTTGTTAACTGGCATTTTAGGAGTTAATGGATATGCTACATGCCCACAGTCTACTCATTTAATGTTTTCTCTTGAATAATTGCATTTTAGGGGTTAATGGGTAGGATACATGCCACACATTTTATTATGTATTTCCCTAGTTTTATGGCATTTTAGGGGTTATTATGGAAGTTAGAAACTAAAGGGTCTATTCATCTTCAGACCCTTAGCATTTTGTCACATTTCGGGGAACCAATTTCACAGAAAATATGGTGAAATTTCTATTTAGCGAATGGTCGCGTTAATTTGTGAAAATTGGAGTTGCTGAAGCAGTTATCGGACGTCGGCAAAAAACACTGAATTGCGGCAAATAAAATATTGAAATTCTGTACCAGGTTAGTAAAACATAAAGGTATCATCACATCACATTACTCTGGGGTTATGGAATCTTCTTTAGAGAAGCAGTGCTGCATAATTGATTCTGATGAGGCCTCCTAAAAGGGAGGTCACACCCTGACTGATTGCTTCTACATGTGATTTACTCAGTGTGCTAAAGACCTGTGTGCAAGCCAGAAGCTGATCCTGTTGCTCCAAGTTGTATCAATATGTATGGAACCAGAACAGAGAGTGTTTGATTCCAGGGGATGTTTAATATATGTTGCACTGCAGCTCAACAGGAAGTTAGTTAATCGGGAAGTCAGAGACATGGACACTGACTAGAAGTTAGAGCTGAAGTTTATAGATCTTGTAATAAGTTATTCTGTTAATAAATTTACCATAGCACTGCAGCTGGAGTCTGAGGGGCTATTTCATAAGCAGCAACATTTATACATGGTGGCAGCGGTGGGATTCTAGATGGATTGTGGAGCAGACTGTAATGTTATACTAGCAAGATTGGTGGAAAACAAATCTAAACTTCTACCATGTGATAAAATGCTAAGGATGTACAATAAGAGCACACTGAAACCAGTAGGAGTATGCAAGATTAAAATAAGAAACTCATGCAATCAAAAGTTATATCAGGTTGAATTTGTGGTCATCGACACAGAGGTGTGTCATCCTATACTAGGAAGTAGAGCTATTCAAGCTATGGATCTGATCTCGGTGCAGCGCCAATATATCCTAAATGTGGAACAAGCCGACAACCATCCAGATGCCATGGTGTGGTCCTGGTCAGCCATCAATAGAGTATGCAGATATTTTTCAAGGAATAGGCTGTCTAGAAGGAAAACTGAAATTGGAAGTGGATGCTCTTGTACAGCCTGTTAGACTTCCAAAGGTTCCTGTGTTCTTACTGAAGCCCCTTAAAGAGGAACTTGCCAGTTTAGAACAACAAGATATTATTACCCATGTAGAGAGACGCACAGACTGGATAAGTAGTATGGTCGTAGTGAAAAAGCCATCAAGAAAGTTAAGAATTTGCATTGACCTTGAACTTCGAACAGATATTATGTCTCGGATACACTCTTCACATTTTGGAGCAGAAGGATGTCTGCGTAGAGCCAGGGAGAGTGTTTACTGGCCAGGAATGAATGCACAGTTGAAAGAGTATATTGACCAATGTGACATGTGCCGTACATTTGATACTAAACAACAAAAGGAGACATTTATGCCTCATGAGATCCCAGCTAGACCATGGGAAAGGCTTGGCATCGATTTGTTCACATTCCGTGGCAAGGAGTATTTAATTACCGTGGACTGACTCTAATTTCTGGGAGATAGACCAGCTTCAGGATACTATATCTACTACAGTAATAAGAAAATTAAAGGCTCATTTTGCCAGATATGGAATCCCAGACACTGTATGTTCAGATAATGGACCCAGTTTATTTCAATGGATTTTAAAGCCTTCAGTATGAATTGGGACTTTGACCATGTTACTTCATCACCAGGATACCCTTAAAGCAATGGAAAGGTAGAGTCAGCAGTAAAGACAGCCAAGAGAGTGCTGCAAAAGGCTGTGTCTTCTGGAAATGATCCTTATTTAGCATTACTGGATCATCGCAACACACCGACACAAGGCATGGAGTGTAGTCCTGCTCAAAGACTGATGGGTCGGCGAACCAAATCGTTACTTCCAATGACAGGGAGTCTGTTAAAACAGGATCAAGTGATGAATGACCGGCACCAAAGCCTTTGCAGGAACAAGCAGGCATTGCAAGCGACTCAATACAACAGGGGAGCTAAAGACATGCGGCCTCTAAATGTGGGTGAACAGGTGTGGACACAACCTCCAACCAACCAGCGAAAAGAGTGGCGGAAAGCTTGCATAAGAGCACCTGTAGGAATCAGATCATATGAAGTGGTAACAGAGTCAGGACAGGTTCTCTTCTGAGAAGAAACAGGAGGCACCTGAGAGGCACTGGACGCTACATGCCTCAAATAAGGCCGCAAACTAGCACCCAAGAGCATTATCACATGGAGGATACAAACCAGCCATCAATGTCAAAGAACACAGAAGAAGGTCAAGAAGAAGCGCAGTGTGATATATCAGACACAGATACAATGCGGGATGACTACAGAGTCCTGCTAGAACACCCACAAGTCTCCAGAAATACCCAGACTAGAAGTGGGAGATGTATCCAAAAGCCAGCATATCTAAATGACTATGTGGACTAAGTTTACATCACTGGAAGAATGCTTTTCTGGAACTGAATACCACCTGGAATTGAACTTGAGAGACAAAGACTTCCATTTCCCAAAAAGGGAAAAGATGTATCAATATCAGAACAGAGAGTGTTTGGTTCCAGGGGACGTTTAATATATGTTGCACTGCAGCTCAACATGAAGTTAGTTAATCAGGAAGTCAGAGACATGGACACTGACTAGAAGTTAGAGCTGAAGTTTATAGATCTTGTTCTAAGTTATTCTGTTAATAAATTTACCATAGCACTGCAGCTGGAGTCTGAGAGGCTATTTCATAAGCAGCAACATTTATACACAAGTGTTCCAGACCCCCTTGCTTTGTTTCACGGATCGCCTTCTCTCTACTTGCCCACGACCCTTGGCTTCCCTCTGGACTTTGCTTAAGAACTACCCCTCTGGATACTGCGAAAGACCCCTTTGTTCCAAAGGACCCACTGTTGCTTCAAGACCCCTGTGTTACCAAGGACCCTCTGTTACATTCCCTGTGGACTTATGATATCCATCCCCCCCATTCTATGGACTCTGGTTCACCTGCCCTATAGCCCTGCAACCTGCTTAGTTTATGCTCTGTGTCCACGCGTCTTCTTGCTTTGCCCCTTTGTCTGTAGTCTGTGTCTAGTATAGGCAGTGTCTTTCCCCCTTCCTGTCTAAGCTCTCTGTACTGTGTCTTCCTCTTCAGTTCATCCCTTTTCATGTCTCACCCAGCTACCTCTATTGTTTAACTCTGTCTCGTGTCTCGCCCCTCTCTAGTACATTGCTGTGTTTCCCTGTGTTATAGTAAATAAACCCCTGTTTACTGCAACCATCTGTGCCTCCCCTGCCATTCCAGTAAATTAATGTGCTTATTGTGCTGCAATGAGATGTACGTATAGTTAATCTGTAAATAAAATGTTATTTATTGAAAAAAGTTTTCATACTCACCTCTCCACGCTCCCTCGCTGTGCTTCTCTGTCCTCCGCTTTTTTCCCCCTGTACTTTCAGTTTGCCGGCTGCTATGTGTGTGTGTGTGTTTCACTACACAGACAGCAGAGACAGCACTGAGCCAGCATAGGCTATGCAATTTGCGCAGTTGAAGACTATGCTAATTGCGTAGCTCAAACTGACTTCCTGGTTTTACGCTTTTCAGTGCCTCCAGAGGCACTGAGAGCAATTGAAAGCTTGAGCCAATGGGAAAGCTCCATTGGTCTTGAGCAATTCTTTTTTTTAAAAAAAAGCCCCCCATGGGAGGCAGAGCTCCCCATGGATTGATTGACGCAGGACAGTCATGTGACTGTCCTCACTAGTCATTGGTTCAGGCAGAGCTCAGCAGTCAGCATGTGTGTAATAGCGCCTTCTATTAGTCAGTATTGTAAGTGCATGCTCTTAGGTTGGGGTCAGACGAGCGTAGTGTTCACGTCCGTGATTGCGCCTAAAAGTACGTCCGTGATAGCATGACAGAAAGCCCATTGGAGCCTGACACATGAAGTACGTCCGCACTGAACTGCGGACGCAAGGCAGGCAAGAACGTACATCCCCTAGAACGGCCGCACAAAGTGCGCTGCGTCAGCAACGTCCGCATAGCTTTGTGTGCGAGTGATGGAACGTGGTCAGACGGACTGCATTTATACGTCCAGCATTTTTCACGGACAAAATGGTTTTGCTTTTTAATTTATTTTCCCTCCTACATCCGTCAAAATATACGTCATTGAATAAACGGACTGTGTGGCCACTACTGCGTCTTCCGTACTGACGTACGTCCGTGTGCACGGACGTACAGTCCGTAGAAATCACGCTCGTCTGACCCTAGCCTTAGAACTAAAAACCTATATGCAAACTTTATTTTAAAGTAAGAGTTGTAATAGCACCCTCTATTAGTCAGTATTGTAAGTGCATGCTCTTAGAACTGTAAAAAAATGTGAACTTTACTTTATAAATAGTGAAACTCTATTCTCCTATATAACAATAATCAAATGCGTAAATTGCAACTGCGTAACCCTGTGTATATCTGGCTCTGATACTAGCCAGTGCCTCACTAGCCACTGACCTCACCACACGTCACTGGCTCGTACCCTCGCCCCACTACACCTGAGCGTTACAGCAGCATTGAGTATATGTCAGACCGTCACTGACCAAATGCTTACTTCAGCAGCTCCAGCAAAGAGGTCACTTGGTTTGAAGAAGAAGAAGAAAAAAAACTTTCCCTTTTTGGATTATTATTTACAAAACAAGATAACCATTAAATCATTTAGCGAGGATGAATTCTGACAAAGCAATCTCTCATATTCTTCTTCTAGCTCGAAGGATAAAAGGCAAAACCAGTTTATCTTCAACAGGAAGCGACTGTATTCGTTTTGCACAATGTAGAGTTTGCTCCCTGTACTTTTTCATGCCCTTAATTCAATGTTTTAAATTTACAATTTAGGAGTGACATTGACATTCAGCCGTCCCTTTTATTGAAGCTAAGAGACCTAAATATTTATGTCTTTATCCGAGCGCCCCAGCACCTTTATCACGATTGACATCAAAGCACACATCTCAATTGTTGTTACACAGAGGGCATAAAGGCTTTCAGCCTTGAATGTTTGAATGCATTAACTTAAATTGCCCTGAATATTATCTAGGTTTTCTTCCCCTCCCCTTTATCTCAGAATGACATCTTTCTGTACTAAGCTTTGACACTAATTTAATACTATAATGCTGAGCTAATCAACTCGTTTGTAGGGCGAGACTGAGACTTTAAGAACGTTGGGTTACCTTGAAAAGTGTATTTGCAGAAATGTGGGAGCATTGAATCGCAGGTATGATACACTATTATCTTTTTCTATAGCACTTATTAGGTCTGTGTACTTTTCTATGTAAGCTCAAATACAGAGAAAGGGATAGTACATTTCTTTCTGCTAGATCAGTGGTTCCCAACCACGGTCCTCAAATACCCCTAACAGGCCAGGTTTTCCAGAAATGTGAAGCACAGCACAGGTGATTCGCTGCTCAGTGATTGCAGGATTCAGTCTGCATTTCCCCAAGGTGTTCCTTAAAACCTGGCCTGTTAGGGGTACTTGAGGTCCGCGGTAGGGAACCTGTTACATTTTCCCAGGTTTTGGCTGCGCCCCCTGGTGGTGAAGGGCCTTCATGTCTGTTTTTCCCCTGTGGTGTGTCTGGCTGTGCTGTCTGGGGTCACATGGCCAAATTACACAGGCCCACTCTCTATTTATATCCCAGCAGCACAGAGCCTCATTGACTGTTTGTGGAGTTTCATGGTGGTTCTGTCTAGTTCGTGTTCCCTGTGCTGCTGCAAAGCATTTCTGTCTCATGGTATTCTGGTTTTGACCTCGGCTGTGTTTCCTGACGATCCTTTTCTGCTCACTCCTGGTACTCTGTGTGCTGATCTGTTGCCAACCTTGCCTGAATGACCATTCATATGTTTCATGTTCCATGTATTTTGTTTGTCCTAGTTTAGTATAGTCTCCAAGGCCATTATAAGGACCTCCTCAGTGCAGGTTGTTTTGTCTGTCTTGTTGATCCCTTGCCCTTTTTATTCATATTGATCTGTTAATTCTTTGTGAGGGTTTTTCTTAGAAGTATTCCCAGCATAGGGATTCCTTTAGTTTTCTCCTGGCCCTCCTGTTCCATGTGTCACTGTCTGGTTCCTGTATCGTCCTGAAGTGGAGTTCAGTTCAGGTCCTGTTTCGCCAAGTCTGTCAGTATGCAGGCTGCAGGGCAGTCAACAAAATTTGTTTACTGTCTACGAAGCATTGTGTTTCTGAGCTTGCTCTAAATTCTCTGTCGGTCTTGAAACCTTCGGAGCTTAGTGGCAATTCAGTTGTTCTGCTGTACTCCCTGGCGTTGGAGTATCCGTCTGTAAATACAGAGTATTTTGTAACAATTAAGTCTGTATTTATTATCTATCCTGTGATAGTCTGTAGCTCAACTGCCTTAAGGGCTTCACTCCCTGTTCCAAGCCACCACGATGGCCCAAGGGGGGGCCAACCGTTACAGAACCACTGCCCTAGATAAATACTATCAACCTCCCCACCCTCTGTCTGCATACCATCTGTACAATTATTGCCTTGTTCCACCTGAGTTGTCATATTTAACAGCTCACTTATAACCAGGACTGGATTAACATAGGGACTATTGGAGCAGCCGCTCCAGGGCCGTGCCCCATAATAGGCCCAGAGTAAGGAAGAATAACTATGGGGGTTATTCAGAGATATCCGAAATGTAACGACACTGAAATTCAGCGTACGATTACATTTCCTGGCCATTCGGCTATTCTGAGAGCAGGCAGTTCGCCAAATGTTGGTGAATTGCCTGCACATACGGTGCCTGTTCGAGGGCAATGAACTCCCCATAGAGAAGCAATGCTTCGTCTATTCAGAGAACACAAAACAGCAGGGAAAAGTTGCCGAAATGCCCTGCTGTTCAGTGGTTTCATTCGACAGGTTTATTCAGGAGAATCTCATAGGCTTCAATGTTAAAAAATATTCCAGTTTTAATCCAATATCTAATAAACCGTTTATTATTTTATTCTGCAGTAAAAAGTCTATTTATTGGGGGTTTTCTTAGGATATTTTAGGCATTTTTTTGGAATTTTTTGGCAAATTTCATTCTTTTTTTTAAATCGTTTTTTCTTTTTTCTGTAACAGTCCTTTTTATTATCATTCTTCGGATCTTATATGTAAATTCCAGGCATTTTCGTTTGGTAGTTTTTTGCAAACTTTCAAGCGTACGTTTTTTTTTTCCACCTCGTTCGTCCTCGTGTCGGGTTTTTCCAGCGACTGCTCTGCGCTGTGATCGGTGGCTAGTCGGGTTTTTCCGGCGTGTTCGGCGGGGTTTTTGCAGTGGTTTCTGCGGGTTTACGGTGAGTGTTCGGTGTGTTTGCGGCGAGTTTTCCATGCACTACGGGGGACCCTGCGGTGCTTGCTGAATACACCGCAGGGTTGGCGAACTCGGATCGCCGAATCGCCCCAAAGTGCGGGGAACGGAAAGTCACCGAACATGTGGTGACTTTTCGATTCTTTATGAATAACCTTGTATGTCTGCATTGACATTTGGACTCCTTAGCAGCTACAGGGTCATGTGAGGTATCGCTGGAAAGGCCAGAGCATGACCTTTTCTAATTTATTATTTATTATTATTCTTCCAGTGATACCAAACATGACCAGGTTTTATGTAACAATAAAAATAACATAACAAATATTTCTTTATTTTTATTTCTAACACAGCAATATTGTTCACTTTTCATTTATAAAGTGAAAAATGATGCTGCACTATTTCATTTCTCATGTCACCAGCAAGTGTGGAGGTGATGGCACAATCCGTTATTACGCATTGTTCCATCAAAAACCTAAATTGCCGCACTGCAGCAAGGAGCACTATGGGACGTTGGTACCCTGCGTCTCTCATCTTTACACTGCACAAGGTCAAGTCAGGCGCCGTTGGACAGGTCAGAGTCTGGCCTTTGCATTGATTCGAAACATGACCATGTACAATCTCTAAAAAAAGAAAAATTTTAAAATTCGTTTTTTTTACATTTATTTATTTTTTTGTTCCAAAGGGATGGCATTGTCCATTTGTCATGTATAAAATGAGCAATACCACTGCTAATACTCACCTTCTCATTTCCCACACTGGGAGCAAGTTCTGTATTTTATACATTTATTTATTTATTTATTTATTTATAAAGGATTTTACCAGGAAGGATATATTGAGATTTCTCTCGTTTTCAAGTATGTCCTGGGCTATACATAGTCGCAGTGGTGTATTTTGGCCTAGGCCGACTAGGCCCAGGCCTAGGGCGGCACTTTCCAGGGGGCGGCGGCCCGCACTGGGTGGCCCCACCGCTAAAAAAAAAGAATGTTTTTTTTTTTTTTTACTCTTGCAAAGTATTTTACCAGGAAGGATACATTGAGATTTCACTAATTTTCAAGTATGTCCTGGGTAGGCAAGGCCTAGGCTTTCACTTTCCTGGGGGCAGCAAAAAACCTCACCACTGAATGGGTTACTCAGAGAGCACCGAAATGACGCCAACTTTTTGGTGTTCTGTAGTTCCCTGCACTTCGGGGAATAAAATTTCCCCACCCTGCAGTGAATTCACCATTCACCGCAGGGTCCCCAAAGTGCATGGAGTCGGCCGCTGAATGCTGCCACCGCAAACCCGTGGCCTGCTGTTTTCAAAAGAACTACTGAACGAAAATGTCTGGAATTTACATATAAGATCCTATGATTGATAATAAAAAGTTCTGTTACAGAAAAAAGAAAAACTGCTATTAAAAAAAAGGGGGAGGGAATTTTGCCTAAAAAAATCTGAAAAATGACTGAAAGGTACTAAAAAAAAAATCAATAAGTAAAGACTTTTTACTGCAGATTAAAATAATAAATGATTTATTAGATATTGCATAAAAACGGGAATATTTTTAACATTGAATCCTATGGGGTTCGCCTGAATAAACCTGCTGATTGAAACCACCGAACATCAGGGCATTTCACTGCCATTTCTCTGAGTCTCAGTACCACATGACTGGCTGAACCACGTGAAACGCACGCGCGCAGCTGCCCTCCCTTTCCTTAACACAGACTCTATTCTGGACTGAACACCCACCGGGAAGGGAATCAAAGCTACAGTGCACCCTCTGGCAGTGGCACCCCACTGCTGCCAAGATGGCTCCACAGCATAATTGCTGTGTGCTCATATACACTCGGTTTGCTGGGAGTTTTATTGCTGTGGATTCTGATACGCTGACACACACCAAACATTGCATTGCTGTGAGTTTTATTGCTGTGAATTCTGATGCACTCATACACACCGCACATTGCATTGCTGGGAGTTTTATTGCTGTGGATTCTGATACGCTGACACACTTCCAAACATTGCATTGCTGGGAGTTTTATTGCTGTGGATTCTGTGATACACACTGCACATTACTGTGAGTTTTATTGCCCTGGAGCTCTGGGATATGCTCATACACACTGCACATTACTGTGAGTTTTATTGCTGTGCAGTTCTGTGATATGCTCATACACAGTGCACATTTCTGTGGGTTTTATTGCTGTGCAGCTCTGATATGCTCATACACAGTGCCCATTTCTGTGGGTTTTATTGCTGTGCAGCTCTGTGATACGCTCATATGCAATGCACGTTTATGTGGATTTTATTGTTCAACCAATTAGAGCGGCTGTGATCCAGTATACTTGACATGCGTGGCTGTTCTTTGTAAAAATGCTTGAATTTAAACATTTCATAATTTTCTTTATCTCAATAGATACATTTGAAATGTTATACAAAATATACAAGTAGGCACTTGGTATCCACTTTTAATATAAAGAGAGGAAAAGGCGGAGCTCTAAGAGGAAAAGGTGGAGCTTAAAGAGAAAGGGTGGGGATTAACCAGGAAGAGGTATGCCCTTGACAGGAAGGGGTGCGTCAAATTTAAATTAGGGGGTGCGCGAGTTTAGTCAGGCCTAGGGCAGCACAAAACCTAAATACACCACTGCATAGTCGTATTATTCATAAAACACCATCCTCCAAAACAGAAGCCTATATTTAAAGTTTTTTCCGTTTTGGTTAAAAGTTTGTATTTTCTCTGAAAAATGCAGTAACTGTTCCCTTTAATTTTTTTTTAACAAGAATGCCTTATGGAATATATAGCCACAAATGTTAGAATGATAAAATGTAAAAAAAAATTAAAAAAATTAGACACTGCAAATGATTGAAAAGTGAATGGAAATTTTCTTACACAGTATCTGCTGGTTAGATATACCCATATATACAGATGTGCATTCATTTCAGAAAAATTCGGAATTTGGACCGAAATTCGATCATTCATATTTCGGAAGTACTTCCGAATAACGAATCGATACGATACGAATTCGAAATGAATCGAAACGGTATATAACGAATTTATTTCGTTTTACACTGTGTCGTCATCATAAAAGAAAAATTTGAATAATTGATAAACTATCGAATTGATCTTAACTTACAATACAAGTAATAGTCAGTGGTGTATTTAGGTTTTGCGCTGCCCTAGATCTCTATGGGCCTGGAGCTGAAGATTTTGATGGGCTTTTTCAGAACTTAGTGAAGCGAAAACCTATTTTAGGTTATGTAATAGTGAAGATACGGGTAGGGATGTGCATGGCTGAAAATTTCATTTCGCTTAGTTTCGTTTTGTTACATTTTTAATTAATTTTGTTTTCGGAATTTCGTAATTAATTTTGTTTCGTATTTCTTTTCATTTTGGATAGATTTGAAATTTCTAATCGATTGGAATTCCATATATCAGTTCGATAGTTGATATCAATTTGAATTTTGGATCACTAAATAAAACCACAATTAATCAAATTTTGCTGGTAAAAGGAAAGCTAGGGCTAAATTTTAAGCTGTGTCACAGATTTAGTATTTGAGTCAAATTAAACAGTGAAACAAAATTAATTTGTTTCATAAAGTCCTTTGCTTACTATTACCAGCGATGTATCTTGGCCTAGGCTGACTAGGCCTAGGCCTAGTGCAGCACTTTTATGGCACTTTTATGGGGCGGCAACAAAAATGCAGGCCTCCACACTAAAAATGCCGCCCTGCCACTAACTGTGACCCACGGCCGCCGGTTTGTTTATCCTCGGCAGACGCGATATCAGAACGGCAGCCCGGGTCTTTGGCCGCTCGTGGGTTCGTGGCGGGGCAGGAGGGCGTCTATCGAGCAACTTTAGCAGAACCTCATAAGTGCTACAGGAATGGATACAAAAGCAAAAAATGTTCCTCTGTCTTGCGCTGCTCCCGGTAGTGCTGATATATTGCTATATACCCGCATTCTAGTCTATGTATGAAAGTGAAATAGGTATTCCATGAGTATGTTTCTAGATTTCATGACTGTGTAATCGTGGAAGAAAAACACTGACTTTTGTCACTTTCAAGTTGTTACTATCCAAGGTCCTGATCTGTAGAAAGTAGACGGCTGATGTGGATTACGGCAGATTTACTCTATCCAAGGTCCCGATGTGAAAAAAATATATAGATGAAGTGTTTCACCATCGACTACTGTCCAGGGTGCTGAACCTTGGACCGTCACCGATAGTGAAACATTTCATCAGACTATTTCAGCAAAGAAAAAAACAGACCTCGTTATTACATTTAAAAATAGTTAGGAAACCTAAAGATCAAACCAAAAAAATCCTAAAAATGCCCAAAAAATCCTAAAAAAATTATTTTAAAAAATGGCATATTGCTGCAGATGAAACTAAAAATGTTTTAAGAGATATTTAATAAAAAGTTAAAAACGCAAATAATTTTTTACATTGAAAAGTATGGAATAAAGCCTAGTTTTGTTTAAAATTTGTTAGAAACCCTAAAGATTAACCCAAAAATTCCCAAAAAATGCCAAAAAAAACTAAAAAAATTATTTCAAAAATGGCATATTGCTGCAGATGAAACTAAAAAATGTTTTAAGAGATATTTAATAAAAAGTAAAAAAATGCAACTATAATTTTACATTGAAAAGTATGGAGGAATAAAGACTAATTTTGTTTAAAATTAGTTAGAAACCCTAAAGATTAACCCAAAAATTCCCAAAAAATGCCCAAAAAACCCTAAAAAAATTATTTTAAAATTGGAATATTGCTGCTGTGACGTCCTGCGCCCCCTCTGGCTGAAGAGGACATTCACGTTCTGGACTTTAGTGCATCTGGCGCCACCTCTGGCTTCTTTGCACCATGCAATCTTGCTCTGGGCATTCAGATCATGGACATTCACCTGGACTCATTGGTTCATGGACCACTACTATTGGTTCATTAAGAACATTATGTATAAATAGACCCCCCCCCCTTAGAAGGGCGTGGTCTCATTCTGAGTTTCTTGCTCATTTCAAGTTTGACCTGGTCATTTCAGTCCTGTTTCTGGTATCCTGCCTGTACCTGCAGGACTTCTGTGTTTAGGTTTGTGTCTTCTCTGATTCTTATGCTAATTCAGTTCCTTGTAGTTCTAGGGTCATGCAGCTTTGATTTCTGGTTCATTTATGCATTTACCCCATGTTTAGTTCTGTCTATTTCATTGTTTGTTTTTAGTTCTTGATTTCTGGAATTTGTATCATCTGGTTTTCTTTATATTGTATTTCTTGTCTAGAGTTCTTTTTTAGGCTCTGATTATAGTGTTTTTGTGTTTTAGGCTCTGGGTTCAAGTTTTAGTCTTGTTTATTTCTTTGTTCATAGAATAAATGCTCTTTAAGGCTGGGGTCAGACGAGCGTAGTGTTCACGTCCGTGATTGCGCCTAAAAGTACGTCCGTGATAGCATGAAAGAAAGTCCATTGGAGCCTGACACATGAAGTACGTCCGCACTGAACTGCGGACGCATGACGGACGCTGCAAACGGACGCAGGTTAGGCAAGAACGTAATACTGCTAGAACGGACGTGCGGAGTGCGTCACGTCCACAACGTCCGCATAGCTTTGTGTGTGAGTGATGGAGCATGGTCAGACGGACTGCATTTATACGTCCAGCATTTTTGACGGACAGAATGTTTTTTCATTGTAATTTATTTTCCCCTCCTACATCCGTCAAAAAATAACTTCAGTGAAGAATCGGACTGTGTGACCACTACTGCGTCATCCGTACTGACGATGTCCGTACTGCACGGACGTACAGTCCGTAGAAATCACGCTCATCTGACCCCAGCCTTAGGCTCACACCCCTCCTGCTCTGTCACATCAGGTTCCCATGCCCAGTCGTTACAGCTGCAGATGAAACTAAAAAATGGTTTAAGAGATATTTAATAAAGTTAAAAATGCAACTATACTTTTACATTGAAAAGTATGGAGGAATAGAGCCTAGTTTTGTTTAAAATTAGTTAAACCCTAAAGAGTAACCCAAAAATGGCAAAATATTTTTTTTAAAAAAATGGCATATTGCTGCAGATGAAACAAAAAAATGGTTTAAGAGCTATTTAATAAAGTTACAAACGCAAATAATTCTTTAAATTGAAAAAAAAACTATGCTGCGTTAATTATAATGCAGAGAAGTGCTGCCCGGCAGTGTGCAGATTCACATGCTGCATTAATTATGGTGTAGAGGTGCTGCCCGGCAGTGTGCAGATTCACATGCTGCATTAATTATGGTGTAGAGGTGCTGCCCGGCAGTGTGCGGATTCATATGCTGCATTAATTATGGTGTAGAGGTGCTGCCCGGCAGTGTGCGGATTCATATGCTGCATTAATTATGGTGTAGAGGTGCTGCCTGGCAGTGTGCGGATTCATATGCTGCATTAATTATGGTGTAGAGGTGCTGCCCGGCAGTGTGCGGATTCATATGCTGCATTAATTATATGCTGCATTAATTATAATGCAGAGAAGTGCTGCCCGGCAGTGTGCAGATTCATATGCTGCATTAATTATGGTGTAGAGGTGCTGCCCGGCAGTGTGCGGATTCATATGCTGCATTAATTATAATGCAGAGAAGTGCTGCCCGGCAGTGTGCAGATTCACATGCTGCATTAATTATGGTGTAGAGGTGCTGCCCGGCAGTGTGAGGATTCATATGCTGCATTAATTATGGTGTAGAGGTGCTGCCCGGCAGTGTGAGGATTCATATGCTGCATTAATTATGGTGTAGAGGTGCTGCCCGGCAGTGTGAGGATTCATATGCTGCATTATTATGGTGTAGAGGTGCTGCTGGCAGTGTGCGGATTCATATGCTGCATTAATTATGGTGTAGAGGTGCTGCCCGGCAGTGTGAGGATTCATATGCTGCATTAATTATGGTGTAGAGGTGCTGCCCGGCAGTGTGCGGATTCATATGCTGCATTAATTATGGTGTAGAGGTGCTGCCCGGCAGTGTGAGGATTCATATGCTGCATTAATTATGGTGTAGAGGTGCTGCCCGGCAGTGTGCAGATTCATATGCTGCATTAATTATGGTGTAGAGGTGCTGCCCGGCAGTGTGCGGATTCATATGCTGCATTAATTATGGTGTAGAGGTGCTGCCCGGCAGTGTGCAGATTCATATGCTGCATTCATTTTTTTTAAAGAAGAAAAATTCTGGGTTTTAACTTTTTTTTTATTTTTAAAGTCAGACCATTTTTGGGTCAGTATTTTTGCTCCCCCCCCCCCATTCATACAATTTCTTTTATTTAATCATAAGACAAAAGATCTTTCATAAAAACGATAGAATCGGCAGAATTACGGTATCGACCGAAATATGGGAGCATCCAAAATACCCTTAGTTCATGTCAAAACGAATAGACACTTTGAAACGAAGAGAACAGACGATCTGAGAAGACCGAAAATTTCCGATATCACGAAAAAAAAGTCGATACGAAAATCAAATGACCTGAAATTTTAAAAATCCCGAACGAACCGAGAAGAATCGGAGGGAAAAAATAAATAAATCGGTGCACATCCCTATTCTTTACTATACACTATCAAAATATTATGCATGTGTATTATACTATACACTGGCTATATTGAGCATGTGTTTTATTCTATACTATACACTATTAATATATTCATGTATATTATATACTATACAATATCGATATATTAAGCATGTGTTTTATTCGATACACTATCAATATTTTATACGTGTTTTATTCTTTACTATACAGTATTAACCACTTCAATGCTAAGGACGCGCTCAGCGCGTCCAACCGCATGTAGCGTTCCATGCGGTGGACGCGCTGAGCGCGTCCTCTCTTTGGGGCCAGCGTTCGGCCGGGTTCCGGACGATCGCTGGGCCCCCCCCCCCGGTGCGGGCTGACATCCTCGATTGTCAGCCCAGAACCGCCGCCGGAGTAATTAGGTGTCATCGACCTCTCTCCCTCCCGATCGGCGGCGTGCAGGGGGTTAACCCAGGCACCGTTTGGACGGCACCGCCGGATCGTGATCCTTTCCTGGAGCTGGCCGACATCTTGGATGTTGGCCAAGCTTCCGGGAATGCCCCCTGAGGAGGACTGGCGTCATCGTGCATAGCACGATGATGCCAGTCCTGGAATTAACCCCTAACTGCCACCAATGGTGGAGATGGGGGTTCCAATGAACTCCCGATCCATGGCAGTTAGGGGTTAATGTTTGGTTTTGTTGGATCGGCCAGAGCATGGCCGTTCCATCAATACCAAACATGAGTATGAGAAAAGTTTTTTAAAAAAAATTAAAAATAAAACAATATTTAAAAAAATAATATATTTTTTTTCTTTTGGTTCGTTAATGCAGCAATATTGTTCCCATTTCAATTATAATGTGAACACTGATGCTGCACTAACGATTTTTGTATGCGGTGCATTTGTTAAAAATTGCGTAATTTTCCCCAAAAAAAATGTAACGAGACCCCATCTCTAATTTTTTTTAACAAGCGCACCCCATACAAAATATAACCGCAATTGCTCACATGTTAAAATGTGAAAAAAAAAAAAAACTTTACACGTTGTAAATTATTAAATTCATATTTTATTGCATTTTTTGTTATAATACACGGACAGGTCATGACGTATACATATAATAATGACATATTATGAATCTGACGGAAAGAACGATATATAATATGTCTGGGTCATATACTAAAATAAGCCTTCAAAACACGTTTAAACATGATGAGCGAAATCGGTAAAAATGACCTCAGCACAGAGGTGGGAAAAGCCTCAGCAGCGAAAGGGTTAATCTAGTGACTGCATATAGTAATGTCATTCAAAGGATAATATTGGTGTAGAAAAATATAACCCTTTTATCTTCCTCTTACTTAATCTTACCTTCTAATGTGTGACCAATAGGGGGCAACAAACTCCTTTCAAATAACACTGAAATAATTCAAATTCCTTGGAAATATTCCATCTTCTTTATTGCCACCCAAACACACTTTCTATACACATGAAAGTAGATGAATTTGTTCTGTTCAAGCCTATTTTTTTTTTTTTATTTATTTTTTTGTTCTCGTGTTTACTGCAATTACAGATGTCGTGATAGACAAATAATGTTGGCAGATTCCAATTTATTGTTATTGTTTCATATTATTTATCATTGTTGCACGCATTTATTCAAGGATTCTGTTTTCAATTAACGTCTGTATTTTTTTTTCCAAAGGTGTGAAAGCTGCATGATGTTTTTCTACAGAATAGACCTTCATTTTAATTTAAAAACGTCTACAGGATTAACTTTTGATTTGCCTTTTTAGTTTGAGTATTTCTGTTCTTAAGGTTGATGTATTTGTAGGATTTGTCTGCATATCCAGATTTTTTTTTAATCTCCTATGGGTTTACATCATAGCTTTAATCCTCCTGACCAATCAGATGGCACCTGGATGTGTTTCTATTGCTGAAACACTTAAGGCCCTAATGCGTTTTTTTTTGTGCCGGCGCAAAGATTGTAATAACGCGAGGGGTAAAACCCTTTTGCGCTGAACGTCGTATTACAATGTCAGCGCAACAAATGCGCGCATTCGTCTACCGCGGGTGAACCTGCGCAAGCGTACTTTACTGCACACATTCTATACTTAACATTGTGAGCGCAAACGCGAAAGAACGCTTGTACGCGGATGGTATGACAAGCTATGCTCAGGAATTAACTCATAGCCTTTGTGCGCATAAGTTTAGCAACTCCTAAAAAGCTGGTGTAATTGGCAAATCTGGCCAAACCCAAATACACCAGCCGGAGGAAAAAAAAAGCGGCAAAGTATAGTTACACATACCAAACCAATAAAATGGAGAAGTTGTGCGTGTTGTTGTTATTATTGCTGCAGCATATATGCTCAGATTGACTTTGACAGGTGCAAAAACTTAACGTGAGATAATTGTAGTTCTTAATTCTGATTGGCTGAATCGCGTGGAAAAAAACCAGTCTGTATGCTGATTTCTGCACATAACGTTGCTGTGTGCGTCCGTTTTACACACGTTATTGCTCGATTGGATGAAAAAATGTGCGAGGATTGTAATTCCAGCGTTGATTTACACGCGTTAACATTAACGCTTGGCGCACAAATGAGTGAGCGTTTTAACGCGAAGATTTTAATAGGGCCCTTAAGGTATTATTCAAAGAGCACTCTTTCGTCGATTTTCAGTTTGCTGATCCTGTGACGAATTCACTATTAACCACAGGGTCCTCGAAGGAAGCAGACCAAGGAGTTGAACGCAGTCAACGAGCTGCCACACTGACCTCTGCACGCCACCAAAAACAGGCAAAGACTGATGAAGGCGCCAATGATCTGCCGACCGCCGCCAAACTGACCACAGAACACCACCCGAAAAAGCCGATCAGCTGCTGTATTGGAGGAAAAAAATGCTATTTTGTTAAAAGGCATTTTACAACAATGAAAATAATAAAGGTCCTATAATAAAACAGAGTAAAAATGAACCAAAAATGTCACATCCGGGAAAAATACCTAAAAAAAATAAATCAACTTTTTGCTGAAAATAAACAGTTGAATAAAAAATATATATATATATATATATATATATATATATATATATTTATTTTTTTTTTTCGGTTCGATTTTTCGGATTTTTAAACTTTTCGATTAGGGTCGTTTCGACCGATTTCTGGTTCGGCTCGACTCGTTTTCCGTGTACATATTTTTTTCGGAATATCGACCATTTTTCGTATCGACTTTTCGTAACTTCAGAAATTTTTGTTTTTTCGGAACGTCTTTTCTCCTCGTTTCAAAGCAATACTTTTCGATTTGACACATTTCAAGTTCATTCGAAAATATTTCGTTTCGGCTCGGAAAACTTTTCGGATCTGCCATTTTCGGATCTAAAAATTTTCGGAAATTCGGCCGAATCGGTAAATTTCGTGAAAATTCCGAAACGCACATCCCTAATATATATTCGCCTTTTTAAATCTGTGGAGCTGACCCACCAAAAATCTGGGCATTTTGGTGCAGTTCATTTATTCTCTGAATAGATTAACCATTACTTCTCTGTGGGACCATTTCATTGCCACTGGATTGCGGTGAGCTGAGGCGAATTCCGCGGGCACATATTACTATATCACATATGTCACAACTACCAATCATGGTTCTACCACAATGAGAAGGTGATCTGGTATGAGAATGGAAGCTGGTGCTGTTGACCACACCGTTTAAACAACAGGGTGCAAATCTTGGCCAACCAAGCTACTTAACCTCTACTGATCAAGCTTTCATGATACTGTGGACCAAGCATTTGTTACTTACGCCAACATGTGCCATGATTTCAAGGGGCACAAAAATCGGACTTTTTTTTATGAGCTATTTATATTGTTTTTAAAATAAAGAGCAGACATTCGTTGTTTTTTTAAACTGGTGCAAAAGCGACAGTTTGAGCGTGGAATCTCATTTCTCCATCTAATGTGATTACATTATACATCTTGATATCATTAACTTTCTGAATGCGAGTGCAATCACAGACAGAAAAGTAATGGGAGCTAATGAGAGCTAATTGTGACACAGAGGAGCAGGGACACAGGCCCAACCCCAACACCAATTACATTAATTGAAGTAGAAACAAGGGTGCCTTTAATACCGTGAGGATAAAAACACAATTAGATTTAATTAAATAAATAGTGAGTAGACAGCAGTTGTGGTGTTGTAAGTTAAAGTTTGTCTACGAGAGTTACCTAATCATTGAGCTCATTGATTTAATGAAGTTCATCTACTCTAGAGGGAATCACATAAAATAATTCACGAAGCACATTCACTTTTTTAAATCTGTCCTCTTTGACCCTAGTTGGTTTTTGTGAGGATTTTATGCAATGTAAACAATAAAAGCCTCAAACAGCCGCCAAGTCTGACGTGTTAATATCCAGTTGACATTTTCATCATTAGGACGCCATCACACATTCTTTATACATAGGACTACTGATCCAATTCCAGATCTATATTCTTCATAGGGGTAAATAAGACACCATTCTACAGTGTTGGGAATAAATTCTCACGAGTATAGCAGTACGTAGTGATACCTTTTTTATTGGACTAACATTACATTTAAAAGACGACAAGCTTTTGAGAGTGTGCCTCTCTTCCTAAGGTCTGGATGCTTACTGATCAGTTCCTAGAATTGAACATTAGGACATTAAGGGTCACATGGGTGGGGGGGATTTAGATGTCGTAAAAAGCGAGAGTCAAATGGTATGTTCAAAATGGGAAAATAAACGCATTAGGGATCTTGGGCATAAATTATCTGAAACACAGGATGAATAGTTAGAACTTAGGTCAGTGTCAGACAAGCACACTGTGTACGCCCGTTGTGATGTTTCAATGGGACCGGCCAGACACTGTCTGTAGCACACGCAGGAATTGCGTATGCTACAGCGGACGTACTGAAAGCTTCCCCGTAGAAACACTACGACGCGCATTCGGGGGTTGCAAAGCGCAACCCTCCATAGGAGGATCGAGCCTTGTTTCGCTGAGCGCACTAACTGCGTTCAGCGAGATGGCCACACCGGCATCAGAGTGGATGGGACAGCCACTCTCACGGACGTCCACTCTCACTGGCTTTAACTGTAGGGTACAACAACAAATTTGCAAGAAGAACACAGAAATCTGCAAACACAGGTCCTCGCCTCTGTGGCACCACCAACTTCTTTACTAACAGCGTCAGGAACACACCCTCAGAATGCTGGGCCTACAAAGTATGGGCTATGCCCCAACTACCGAAGGAGTACCCTTCACGGCAATGTAACAATAAAATATAACATACAGTAAAAATCTAAAAGTCATACACATATTATACATGAAAAACAGAATAATAAAAACCTCATTAAAACTACCATTTGTGGACTTACTAATCAGGTGCAACTATATAGTAGATTGTATTCAGTGATGTTACAGCCTGATTGGAGGTTACACAGTGTATCATCTACCGTGGTAATAATTTCTCAGGGTAAAAACATCCACAATTAGTTAGCCACTTGTGCTTTCAAAACTACATAACCGAGTCTCCTTGAAGTTGGACTCCAAATGCTGGGTCAATTACCCTACAATGCAAGGCCATCTAGTTGACTGCAAATTACAACACATACAATCCCCATAATTAAAACCAGCCGTATACGCCTAGTATATCAATAGAACACCTAAGAAGCCATACTTTTATGTTAAATAATTAGGCCACTCATGGCATGAAAATAAATATTCCGAATGGCATTACTCTTGCTCAGTGTGTGTTCACCGCTAATTGCGAGCAGTTTCCTCAGGAGCTCTTTAGTCAAATGGCAGAGGATACTAGTTTTATTCTCTCCTTAGGTCTTTCTTTAGCTCCCGGTGTGTCTTGCTCACAATAACTTACGACCATTAAAGGAGTAGAACACCCACACACCAAAGCGAGGCAGAGACCTTTCCCCTTGGTGACGCACACGGCGTGTTCTAAAAAGTTACCGTCTCCCATGAATCGCTTCACCTCCTATTGGCCTCCCATTGGCTTAAATCCAGTCCGTGTCTCGCATCGTGTATTGAGCATTGCCGGCAAATAGGATCTCCTATCTGATGACGTGTCTCATTCTTCTACGTCTATCCCCGGGCTCCATGAGTGGACCCCCACCTGCCCAACGATCACCATGCACATGGAAACCAGTGAAGCCTTCCAGTGACCGGCAGTCAATTAAGACCCAAGCTGAAAATATTTACAATGGCCCGTGATTATATTAACACCAATTGTGTGGACCTCCTCTGTTGACATATACGAACACAACTGTGGTTAATATAAGAAGTCACAATAAAATAACCACTCCTCCCCCTTCGTCCGCAGGTTTATTTACTATTGTTGGATCTTCCGCTAATTCCTTCAATGCCGTTCTTTCCTTCTGCGAGAGATTAAAGAAGGAACAATCAACGTAATTTTTTTTCAATATAATTTATTACCATCTTGTCACGTTCGCTGTCCCGCTCACTCTTAATAACCGTGGCGGGGATCCTTTTGAACAGACTTCTAAGCCCTCCGTCCTTGAATGGTTGGGGCCGCTAACCCTATCACTCCTTACTACTACTGGCAAATAGTTTTTTCTGTTTGATGGAGATTACTATATGCAGGTGCAGGGGACATTAATGGGTACTAATGTAGCCCCTATGTACGCCAACATATACATGTCTGAATTTGAGAAAAGTATAGTATACCAAGGGGACCTGTTCAAAAGGCATATCCATCATTGGTATCGCTATATTGATGATATTATGTTTGTTTGGGAGGGCGAGATAGAGTTATTACAAGAATTCTTAACGGTCTTGAACTCAGGCGCAGCTTCCATAAAATTTACTATGACATATGATAGATAAAAAATTCACTTCTAAGGCCGGGTGCACACGGGACCTTTTCTTTAACGCACATTACGTGCGTTAAAGAAAACCAGCCTCGCACTCGACGCCCGCCCATCCCCCCTCGCGTGATCTTCCATAGGAGGATAGCGGAGCCCCGTTGATGTGAATCCTAGCGCATCGACAGTGATGATGTCCCGTGTGCACCCGGCCTTAGACACCATGGTCATTAAGAGGGAGGGGCAATTGGTGACTGATCATTTTAGAAAACCACTTGACAGAAATGCCCTATTGATGTACTACAGCGCACATCCGGATACATTAATTAGATCCCTCCCTGTAGTCAGCTTATGAGGGTTAACCGGATTGTTAGTGCACCTGATTGTAAAGAAAAGATGGATGGAAGAGATGTTGGAGAGATTTAAGAGTAGGGGATACCCAAATAGGCTATTGGGACAGGAACGCGTTAAAGAAAAAAAACAACAGGAGGGCATCTTTGAGAGAGGCCCTAGGAGGAATAAAAAAGATTAGTCTTTGTATCCAAGTTTGGAACACATATGGATCAAATTAAAAAAAAATCTGCTTAAAAACTGGGATATTTTAAAAGATTCCTATCCAAATATACCGGAATTTCAAACAGTTCCCCTTAATGATAAACTAGTGAAGGCGGAATCTAAGGGAGATCAGAGTAAAAAAAAATTGGTACACCCAAATGGGGTACCTTTCCATGTCTCAACTGCTCATGTTGCAGTGCCATCATCCGTGGAGACTCCTTTGTCCATCCCCATTCAGGACATAAACAGAAAGTAAGAGGTTACTACATCTGTAATTCTACACATGTAGTATACCTACTAAAATGTCCCTGCGGGTTAATATATGTAGGGGTGACGACACAAAAAATAAAGAATCGTATTTTAACATAAATCTGACAACAGGACCAAAAAAGGTGAAGCTTCCAGTGCCATGCCACTTTTTGGAATGTGGTCATGATGTCTCACAGCTGAGATTTCAGGTAGTGGAAGGTGTCCCTAAGCTTACCAGAGGTGGAGACAGAGAGAGAATCCTGAAAAGGAAAGAACTTTATTGGATCTACCATTTAAACTCGATGTTTCCCCAAGGTGTAAATAGAGAGGCGGATTATCCACCCTTCCTATAATGCAGGTTATAGCAATTGGGGACCATGGAGTCCTGCTTCATCGTAGCCATATATCTCTAATGGTGTGAATGGGTTAATTGAAGTGTCATGTTAATATTTAAGCTGTTATAGCATTTAATAAATTTGATTTGGCAAAAGTGTATTAATCTACAATTGACCCTGTTGGAGACATGGTAGCAATTTTGGTTTTAGTAGCAATGGTTGTGCTGTTGACACAATCATTGCAAACCGGTGCTGCAATGATGAATTGATGTGCAACACTGCTGATTTTAATGACCGTTAATTACTTATGATGTATTTAAGAAGGTGTAGAGATATGTTTAGTAGACTTGACAAAGACCTGGTTGCAGGTCGAAACGTTGTTCTACTATGCTGATGGAATAAAAAACAGAATTTAATGCCATATGTTGGAGTATTTCTTCTGCTATTTTGTTATGTCCTTGGAGTGAGGACTCTCCACCGGCAGCTTGAAGGTGGGTGATAGGGTTAAAGTTCAGTTTAGGTTGCTATCACTCCCAGCCAGGGAGGAAAACACACCAGCAACATTGAGTATAACCTAGTGTCACGTTTAGTCGCTCCAGCCCTGTCCCCCTGCCCTCTGTATTCTTTATGCCTGTGTTTCCCATGTGGTTCTGTATGTTGCCTTTTCCTGGTTAGCAGCCAGGGGTTAATTGCTTTGTGTCTGCTCACCTGCTGATCATTGTCCTGATCCCCTGCCTATCATTTTGTTCCAGTCTGCCTATATCCAGTCGTCTGCGTTCTGAGCGCCCCGCTGTTTATTCTGTTTTAAGTTTGTGTTTTCTTGTTTTTTTTATCGCTTTTCTTAGGTTTTGCCCTCCTTGTCTGTCTATTGTTTCCATAGTCTTTCCAGTTCTGATTTAGTTCTAGTTATTTCTCTTGTGCATTTAGTTCTAGTGTTTCACCTTTGTTTTTTCTGTTTGTTATATGTATGTTGATTGCCTGGTTTCGACCATTTTGCCTGGCTGACTTCTCTCCCGGTTCTGAATCCCTGGCTTCTGTATAAGGTACACGTTCTGGTTTTTGACTCCTGGCTTTTCTTGACATTTCTATTGGATGCTCCTTGTCTGTACCGTTGATATATTTACTCATGCATATTCCTGTCTCATCTGTATGTCCTTAGACTCTGCACGGCGCTGCTGTATTATTTTCCTTAGAGCAGATCCAACTACCTCTAAAGACCGGCCTTTCAGAGTAGGGCTGCTGTTTACTGTGCAGGGTCTCTGGCCTAGATTGTATACTCAGTGTTCTGCTGCATTTGGTTGTCTGCATATTGGCGCTTTATGAACCAAGGCCTCACCTTGACACATGCCAGGCACCCCCTTGTGACATTTGTGACACCTAGTAACAGCAGGTTTCAAGACCGAGTGTGTACTGGGGCAAATAGGGATAACTTCACCAACAGCTGGTGAGCAAACTGAGTAAGGCTTGTGCAATACGTTCATACACCAGAAATCAGAATAAGCGTGGTCATATAAACAATCCGGATTGGCAACAGACAGGGTTCTCATACAGACTGATTTGGCAACAGGCAGGGTTCTCATACACTCTGGTTTGGCAACAGGCAGGATCAGTATTTTTTCTAAGTCAGCGTTATGCAGGTTCGATATATACTCTGAGTCAGCGTGGGGTAGAATCAGTATACGCTCTGAGTCTGCTCTGGGCATAACATACATACAGGCTTGGTCAGGAAGACAGTCTGAGTCAGCAACAATCAGGGTCCTCATACAATCTGGTTCGGTAACAAAACAAGGAATCAAGGGATCAGTGAAACGAAAATACGAATACACCAGGCGATGCGGGAACTAACTCCACGTCAGAGCAATGAGTCGACTTGCACGCCCTGCATTTAAGGCCGGCGGCTCCGCATCATCATGCCGCGCTCCACCTCTCCAGGTGCATGAACAGCCGGAACTCCTGGCACCCGGCCAGCTAGCGATATCGCTGAGCACCCAGACCCCCCCTGAAGTCCCGCAGGTGCCGAGGACGTGTCATAACCCCCTTTACGGGCAGCCACTGGACAACCACCAGACGCAGAGGGATGGGCAGCATGGAACTGGCGTACCAAATGAGGCGCATGGACTTCACTGGCTGGTAGCCAAGCCCTATCCTCGGGACCATAACCCTCCCAGTCAACCAGGTACTGTACAACACCCCTGACCACATGAGACTTCAGAATGGCATGAACCTCCTACTCCTCCTCACCTTGGGACTGAATAGGCAGAGGGGGTACGTTAACCCTGGTGTACCTGTTGCACGTGAGAGGCTTGAGAAGGCTAACATGGAACACATTGTGTATATGTAAATATCGGGGTAGTGCAAGACTTTATAAGGACCAATATACCTGGGGGCCATCTTCATAGAATGAACCAGGAGTTTGATGTTACGAGTGGAAAGCCAGACTCTATCCCCCACAGTATACACTTCTTCTACGTCTGTCTGCTTCCTCTTAGTTTTTTAATAATGGCCTCCATAACTTCCTTGACTTTCTCCCATGTCCCTTTTAATGAGGCCAGATGCTCAGCGTGGTCCCCTGAAAGCTAGAGGGGAGCATGGGAGGATCAAACCCATGAAAAGGAGAATGACTCATTATTCAAAGCAACTTCTGCCCATGGTAAGAGGTCAGCCCACTCATTCTTTTTTTCAGATACAAAGCATCGTAGATACTGTTCGACATTTTGATTAGCCCTCTCAGCTGCCCCATTCGTCTGTGGATGATAGGCAGAGGAGAAGCTTAATTGTATACCTAGATTCTCACAGAAGCCTCTCCAGAACCTGGACACAAACTATCAGACACGATGCCTAGAGGAACCCCATGAAGCTTTACAATGTTCTGGATAAAGACTGGCACCAATTCCATGGCGGAGGGTAACATAGCGAGAGGCACGAAATGGACCATTCTAGAAAATCTATCAACAATGGTAAGTATAACTGTATTACCATGGGATACAGGGAGATCTGTGATAAAATCCATGGATAGTTGTGCCCATGGTCTCTCAGGAACCGGTAGAGGCTGGAGTAACCGAATGAGCAAGGTTTTGGGGTTTTTGCTTCTACAGCATATCTCACAAGTGGCAATGTAATCGGAGACGTCCTACATATACCTGGCCACCAGAACTGTTTCACCAGTGTAGCCATGGTCTTAGTTTTCTGATAATCTGGAGCAGGTCAATGGTACCTTATGATATTCAGAGGCAACACATACACATAAGGGTCTATTGCTGGTACAGTATTGCGTATATTTGGTGGTGAGAGCACACTGAACATGGACCGCATATTCACAGTACCTATCTATCGCAGTGTTCCCATAATCGTGTGGCAAGAAAACCTGAGCCCTGGGTTGGGTATAGGAACCTAATGAGGCCACAGATGATACCCACAAACGTGGAGGGACAACACCCCAGTAACGTGTAAACACCCCAGCAGCAAACATGGGGTTACACCATCAAAGCACCACACAGGCGATCGTAATCAAGCAGCAATAAGAATGGTCAAAAACAAGCCGGGTCAAAATCAGGAGCAGGGATCGTATCCATAAATGGGTTGGCAACAGAATCAAAACACAAAATCAGCTTAGCAATGCGGGAACAGAACTCCACGACAGGGCGACGAGGCAACTCCTTGTGCCCTGTTTTAAACCCGGTGGCTCCTCGTAACCATGCCAGGCCCCGCCCCTTCAGATGCCGCTTGGCCAGTACAAGGAGCTGACAAACGACCAGTCCTTGGCACCGAACCTTGCCCAGACCCCCCAGGAAGCACAGCCGGGGCTGAGGGTGTAACACATGCATTCTCTCCTCTTCAGGAACGAAGAGTTTACAAGGTGGCTTCTCAGCGGGAGCAGTACCTTGGACAGCCTGTAATCTCTCAAGCAATGGAAAAGATATAGTAACCAGAGTAGTAGCGAGAATCCTCTCTTGAGGAACAATCAGACTTTGGTCAAAGACATGATGCTCGTATGTTTCATACTACCTAGACAAGGCATTGGCCTTGGTATTCTTGGAACCAGGACGATATGTAAGTACGTAGTTAAAGATGGACAGGAATAGAGACCATCTATCCTGTCTGGCATTCAAGCGTTTAGCATCCCCAATGTAAACCAGATTCTTATGATCAGTTATAATGATTATGGGGTCTTTGGAACCCTCTAGCAGATATCGCCATTCTGCCAGGGCTGCAACCACTGCAAGCAATTCCCTGTTACCTTTCTCTGCAGATGTCATTTTCCTGGAGGAAAAACCACAAGGATGCGATCGTTTATCAGGACTTTCTCTCTGGGATAGGACTGCGCCTATGCCAATCTCGGAGGCGTCTAATTCAAGCTGGAACGGCAAACTCGGTTCTAGGTGCAACAAGAGTGGTGCCGTAGTGAATGCTTCTTTAAGCTGTTCAAAAGCCTGCATGGGATGAGTGCTCCATTTTTGGTTCTGAGCACCCTTTATGGTCATGGCTGTAATGGGAGATACCACAGAGGATTTTTTTTATGAATCTCCTGTAATAATTGGTGAACCTCAAGAACCTCTGGATTGCCTTCAACCCTTGGGGCAGAGGCCAATCCCTGATGGCCGAGTTTCTGAGGGTCCATCTGAAAGCCCTCAGTGTGATTATATAACCCAGGAAATGAACAGATGTTCTATCGAATAAACATTTCTCTAGTTTGCAGTACAACCCGTTCTCGAGCAATCTGTTTAACACCGTGCGTACATGAACATGATGTGTCTCCATGTCAGGAGAGTAAATCCGAATATCATCCAGATAGACCATAACGAACACTTGCAAGAAGTCCCTTAGGACATCGTTTATAAAATCTTGGAAAACTGCAGGTGCTTTACACAGACCAAATGGCATGACTAGGTATTCATAGTGCCCACTTCTCGTGTTAAATGCAGTTTTCCATTCATGATCCTTCTTGATTCAAACTAAATTATATGCCCTACGCAGGTCTAATTTCGTGTAGATCTTAGCACCTTTTCAGACGATCAATATAGTTCAGATATCAGAGTAATGGGGTATGCAATACGCACGGTTATTTTGTTAAGGCCTCTGTAGTCGATACAGGGTTGTAGGTCACCCTCTTTCTTAGACACAAAGAAAAATCCTGCCCCAGCAGGAGAGGAGGAACGACAGATAAACCCACAGGCAAGGTTATCACGGTTATATTCCTCCATTATGTCATCCTCTTTCTGGGAGAGGGGGTATAAATGACCCCTCGGGGGCATGCTACCAGGCAGAAGATCTATAGCACAGTCTTACGGGCGATGAGGAGGCAGAATCAGATCCCGCACCGCCTGCTGTGTTTATTCGTCTCTCTGATCTCTCTGCTCTGTTGCCGATATTGCCTGTATGTGGACCCTGCTCTTATGTGACCCGGATTGCCTAATTGACCATTCTCTCTCTGACTCCTTCTACATTTGCACTGTGCTCTCTGCTGACACTGAGGTTAAGTGTAATACCCCGCAGCCTCCGATTGTAGGCCTGCCCTGCAGGGTGCCGAATCCTCGAGTTACATTGCTGACACAAAGTTAATGAGTGTATTCTCTGTTGCTAAACCTGCCTGTACGACTACCCCCACTGTTGCCAATTCGGATTGTACTTTTGACCACGCTTATGTTAACCCCTGGTGTATGACACTTCTGCATAATCTCTGTTCGCGCATAGTTAACTTGTTTTGGCTCAGACATTTGGTCTTAAATCCTTTGCTACTGAGTGGTACTTAGTGTTGGTGTTCTGTCTGACCTCCCTGGTTGGGGGTGCTAGGGCTAGCAGTCCTGACTGTTTGCAAATCGAGAAGTACAGAGGTCTGTCTGAAAAGATCCACATCACGGTTATCATTGGTGAGCGCTACTGCGAATGTGACACCCACTCACCCTTAACAACCGTGGTGGGGATCCTTTTGAACAGACTTCTAAGCCCTCTGATCCTTTAATGGTCGCGACCACTAACCCTATCACTCCCAGCCAGGGAGAACAGACACCAGCAACAATAAGTATAACTTTGTCTTGAAACCTGCTGTTACTGAGTGTGTACTGGGCAGGGCCAGTGCTAGACTATTTTGCACCCTAGGCAAGACCAGCTACTTGCACCCCCCCAAAAAAAGAAAGCGACACAACATGAAACTGCTCACATGGGTATATTTACCCCCAGCTCACATGGATATATATTGCACCCAGCTCACATCATGGATATATATTGCCCCCAGGCCCCAGCTCACATCATGGATATATATTGCCCCCAGCTCACATCATGGGTATATATATTGTCCCCCAGCTCACATCATGGGTATTTATTGTCCCCCAACTCACATCATGGGTATATATTGTCCCCCAGCTCACATCATGGGTATATATTGTCCCCCGGCTCACATCATGGGTATATATTGCCCCCGGCTCACATCATGGGTATATATTGCCCCAGCTCACATCATGGATATTTATTGCCCCAGCTCACATCATGGATATATATTATTATTGTGCCCCCTATACCTTACGTACCACCACAAAGAGACCGTGACCAGGAGGAGACAGTCAGAGGAGCAGCTTCACCTTCCTCTCTCACTTCCTCACTTCTGCACGCACCTTGTCTGCTCTCCGCTACTCTGCGTCCTCGATGCGAGACTCCCCAGACAGCCAGCGCCTGACGTGAGGGCGCTCGTGCTGCCGCCAGCCCCAACACGTGCCGGCAGCTGCCGCATCAGCTGCTGGCGTCAAGGAGGCGTGTTGCAGAGGTGGAGCATGCGGCTGGTGTGAGCTAGCGTGCGTGCTGCGAGCCCGCGGCCTGCAAGTAAATTGTGGCGCCCCGCCACCCCACGGACACAATGAGGATCAAACCAATGATTTATTTTCTTTAGTGGTCGAGCCCGACTGCGCCCTAGGTGGGTACTGCGCTCTTGGCGACCGCCTAGCTCACCTAGCGGCAGTGCCGGCCCTGGTACTGGGGCAAAAAGGGTTAACTTCACCAACAGCTGGTGAGCAAACTGAGTAAGGCTTGTGCAGTACGTTCATACACCAGGGATCAGATTAAGCGTGGTCCTATAAACAATCCGGATTGGCAACAGACAGGGTTCTCATACAGACTGATTTGGCAACAGGCAGGGTTCTCCTACACTCTGGTTTGGCAACAGGCAGGATCAGTATTTTCTCTAAGTCAGCGTTATATACTCTAAGTCAGCGTGGGGTAGAAACAGCATACACTCTGAGTCTGCTCTGGGCATAACATACATACAGGCTTGGTCAGAGAAAGAATGGTCAGGAAGCCAGGCCGAGTCAGCAACAATCAGGGTCCTCATACAATCCGATCCGGTAACAGAGCAAGGAATCAGGGGATCATACAGGGGAAAATACGAATACACCAGGCGATGCGGGAACTAACTCCACATCAGGGCAATGAGCCGACTCGCGCACCCTGCATTTAAGGCCGGCGGCTCCGCGTCATCATGCCATGCCCCGCCCCTCCACGCGATGAAAGGCCGGAACGCCTGGCACCCGGCCAGCCAGCGATGTGTCGAGCGCCCAGACCCCCCCCGAAGTCCCGCAGGTGCCGAGGACGTGTCACATCTTTTCAAAAATACTGATCTCCTGTGCGATCATAGATTTTAGGAAAGACTTTAGACTTCTCCTTCAGTGTGATGTGTCTACAAATTTGTAGAATTTCTGTCCTTTCGCATGGATTTTTTAAAAATATTTTTTCAGACAGTGTCAGGATCAGCACAGGAGGGGTACTGGCCTTGAGGGTACGAGCCTGGTATGCAGTGATCAATAACACTTGGAGGAGACACTTGAGGGTACAGGGGTGGAGGCAGAAGCAGGAGAGCCAGCACTGGTGATATACTGGGGTTGCAGAGATGGGACCAGGGTGGATGAAAGGGGTACCAGGAATCTATATACAGCAGGGGGTCTTGAGAATGCTTGAGGGGGACACTTCGAGACAGAAGGTACCAGGATACTTGGAGGACACTTGAACTATGGAAACTAGGGATGCACCGATACCAGTATCGGTATCGGGGCCGATATTGCCGTTTGCACGAGTACTTGTTACTTGTGCAAACGGCCCGATACATCCCGCCGATACCGGAAGCCGGCGCTGGGCCGGCTTGCCGGTATCCGCGGGGCTGGGGAAGCTGGCCGCGTGCATGAAAAGCACACGGCCAGCGTTCCCTTCGGCGCGCCAAATACTCACCCTTCCTGAAGTTCCGGTCTCTGGGCAGTGATGCGGTCACGTGGCCGCCGGGCGCTCCTGTGACGCGGCCTCTCGGCTGGAGGCAGCGTCACAGATGCGCCCGGCGGCCACGTGACCGCATCACTGCCCAGAGACCGGAACTTCAGGAAGGGTGAGTATTTGGCGCGCCGGAGGGGAATGCTGGCCGCGTGCTTTACATGCACGCGGCCAGCTTCCCCAGCGTTCGAGCTGGGGGCCAATCCATGAGAGCTGGGGGCAAATCCATGAGAGCTGGGGGCAAATCCATGAGAGCTGGGGGCAAATCCATGAGACCTGGGGCAAATCCATGAGACCTGGGGGCCAATCCATGAGACCTGGGGGCCAATCCATGAGACCTGGGGGCCAATCCATGAGACCTGGGGCCAATCCATGAGACCTGGGGGCCAATCCATGAGACCTGGGGGCCAATCCATGAGACCTGGGGGCCAATCCATGAGACCTGGGGGCCAATCCATGAGACCTGGGGGCCAATCCATGAGACCTGGGGGCCAATCCATGAGACCTGGGGGAAAATCCATGAGACCTGGGGCAAATCCATGTGACCTGGGGGCAAACCCATGTGACCTGGGGCAAACCCATGTGAGCTGGGGGCAAACCCATGTGAGCTGGGGGCAAACCCATGTGAGCTGGGGGCAAACCCATGTGAGCTGCGGTCAATCTCATATAAATTTTTATATGAGGTCTGTTCCTATTGGAAAGCGTCACATGACATTAAATAAAAGTATCGGTACTCGGTATCGGTGAGTACTTTTAAAAAGTATCGGTACTCGTACTCGGTCTTAAAAAAGTGGTATCGGTGCATCCCTAATGGAAACACTGGGAACTTTGGAGGTACCTTGAGGAGGAGAACAGAAGGGTGCTGTACACAGGACACAGGAGGGATCTTTGCGCAGTACAGAGGGATATCCATGAAGAAAATATATAGCAATGGTAGACACCAGCTACCTAATCATACTTTATTTGGTGTACATAAACAAAAAACAACCGACCGTATAAAACCATATACTTGAAAAATATATCACCCAGAGGATGATGATTGACCAAACCGTGGATAGGTAACCAATTGCTTGTCATACGTGGTATAATACCAATATTGAGAAAGTTGGCAAATAGCAATTAGATTACCCTGAATGCGATATGGAGCATGTGATGCAATATTCCAAAGGGCACAACGTGATGGTTATACTCTAATGTTGTACACAGCAATAATTGGAGACAATTGAACGGCGCGGGTTCCCACAGATTCCCACAGATTGCCACAATGGCAGCTAAGCCCTCATTGATAGGGGCAAAATCACAAAATTTAAGAGTGGGTAACCAAAACCCAAGCAGCCGTCCAGCTATAAATATATACTCCTATACTACAATTGCAAGTGCAGCAATAATGAGCCAGCCCATTTTGAAGTGTGAAGATTGCAACAATCTTATGTTCAAATAGACCATGCCAATGTCACATTAATCATAATTGGAGTGATGACCACTGCGCCCTCATTGATAGGGGCGAATAACAGTGATACACGGTTGGTAATGGGAACATACAACTGTTAAACACCTTACTTCTCGACATGTTTCGCCGCCTAAACAACTGCGGCTTTTTCAAGAGATGAGACCCCGCTGGCTTCTCCTCCTTAAATAGTTGCAACCAGATTGTTGTGTCAAAGGTCAATTAAATACTACCATTCACTCGGCATCTGACGTCAGTGGATCTGCCTCCCTTCATTAATTCCACCTCTTACAACATGTTAAAATTAAGTCTTGGTGAAAAAGAAATGGGAGCTGACATATAATGTAGCAGTGTACAATCAACAGGCTCGTTATTGTGCATTATTGTGCATAGAAGTGGCGTGTGCAGATACAAAAACTACCACCAAAAAGGGAGCAATTGCCATATATACACGCTTGTATTGCGTTCGCATAGATTGCAGTGCCCTAATGGAAAGTAGTGATTGGCGATCTTACAGACTAAAAGGTGGAATAAAGAGAAAGTGGTTAGGCTGAAAGAGCCCTGCAAGGGTTCCCCATAGTAAAGATGTCTCAAAACAGACATCCTCTTTACATCATGCTGTCCCACCTGAAGCCCATAGTTGCTGCTACACATAAAGCACCAATTGGCTTCCCTATAATAATAATAATAATAAAGCTGGTATGCCCCCCAATGCGCAGGACGTAACATTGTTTGTGTGTGTTTATTTATTTTGTAATGTAAAGATGCCAACAACCTCGCTATTGTGCATAGATATTAAGTATACAGGTAAAACGGCTTCCTTCAAGAAAAGGGGGGGGGGAAACAACAATCATTATATGTACCGGCTTATATTGCGTTCTCATAATTTACCAGTACCCTAATGGGAAGTTTTAATAGCAGTCTTGCAGGCTATATGGAGGAATGAGAAAAATATAAAAGGATATATATTAAACTAACAGGGCCCTACAACGGATACCCCATAGTGGGGATGTTAAACATCCCATGTTCATGATACTGCCCCACCTAAGCCCATAGCTGCTGCTACGCATATGACGCCAATTGTCTTCCCTAGGAAAACAGAAATAATATACCCCCCCTAATGAGCAGGGCATTGCATTATTGGTATCATAACAAAAAACGAAGGGAGTATATGATACAAGAAAAAAACAACAAAAAACGCACACAATTGATGTTTCGTATGTTAACGTCAATTGGATTAGTAAACGGAATTGCCACCTCAATCTTAAGGGCACTGTAAGTGTATCACTATATACTGGGGGCAATTAACCGAAGGCCAAAGTGCAGTATCTAGAGACTAAACAGCCATTCATATTGGGGGAAAAAAAAAAAATTATAATAGGGCTTGTCAAAATCTTAACGAGCTGTCATACGTTAGTGAAGAGGGTAGTATCGACTAATAGAATTAAATCGCAAAAATAACCAGAGGTGCCGGGGTCAAAGCTACGGTTAATTAAAATAATAATGCAGCAATATTTCAAAGGTCTGAAATGAAAGGAGTGAAGGTAAATCCCTCATTTAATCCTTCAGGATACAATGTACATAATTCATAAATCCAAAACGCCTCTCTTCGGCATAGTCTTAAATCAAAATTTCCACGGCGTGGACCAATTATTAATTGTTCAATCACTTGGAACCTCAAGGCGTCCGCATTCCCCCCCCATGTTCCGTTTTGAGGTGTCGTGCCACTGGAGTGTTGCGGATGTACCTAACGAATCTAGCATGTTCCAAGATCCTTTGGCGTAGTGGCCGAATAGTTTTGCCAACATAGCATTTCCCGCATGTACACGTCATTAAATATACAACACCTTTCGAGCTACAATTAAAAAATTGTTTTGGTCGATACTCTTTTCCGTTGGGGTTGGACCATACTCCACTGCTATGTATGATGTACTTGCAGGCCTTACAACGACCGCAACGATAGGTCCCTTTTAGAGTAGTAGTCAACCAAGTTTGTTTGGAGGGTTTTGACAAATGGCTCCTAACTAGCTGATCTCCTAAATTTGAACATCTTCTTGATGTAAACATGGGTCTATCAGTGAGTACCTTCGCGAGATGGCGATCCTGTTTCAAAATGGGCCAATATCTATTACAGATATCTTGTATGTCATTCCAACCTGCATCAAAATTACCAATGAGTCTCATCATTTGTTGCTCGGTATTAGGAGTCACATCCCTATCCTTCAAAAGAGATATTCTCTCAGTTGATAAAGCACAATGGTAGGCCCTCTTCAGGATTCGATGAGAGTAACCCTTTTCACGAAACATCTTACGCAAAACGTGGGCCTTCGTATAGAATTCATTATCATTTGAACAAATTCGTCGTAATCTTAGATATTGGCCAACAGGGATGCCTCTTTTCAGTGGCATCGGATGAAAACTTTCCCAATTCAGGAAGCTATTTGTTGCGGTAGGCTTGCAGAACAGGGTATCGTTTAAAAGACCCTCATCGTCTTTAGTGATAGTAAAGTCTAGGAAGTTAATAGATTTCTCATGTACTTCCTTTGTAAACTTTAGATTAAGGTTGTTGATATTCAGTTTCTCAACAAAAAGGTCGAACATTTCCCGTGTACCGGACCAAACAAGAAAAACGTCATCGATGTACCTCTTCCATACCTTAATAAATGGAAGGAAATCAATCATACTAATATCGAACACATAATATCGAACACAATGTACTTTTCCCACCAACCCAAGAATAAATTTGCATAGGTGGGTGCCATTGGAGTTCCCATGGCTGTTCCAGTGGACTGTTTATAAAAAGCACCATCGAAGACAAAGTAATTGTGCATCAATATGAATTTAATCAGTTGAATCACAAACCCTGTATGTACTGAATGTTCTACCCCTCTATCTGTCAAAAAAGTTTCCACGTATTGGACTCCTAGATTATGGGGGATGCTGCTATATAGCGCCTCCACATCAAGACTACAGAGGAGGCTGTCAGATGGTACTTGTAATGTCATTAAGAATGCAAGCATCCCTTTGGAGTCTTTAATGTATGAGGGGAGTTTTTGAACAAGGGGTTGGAGGATACGATCAACATATGTACTGACATGTTGGGTAAGATTGTTAGTGCCTGAGACGATGGGTCTGCCTGGTATCGGAGTTCTTTGTGTACTTTGGGAAGACAATAGAAGGTAGCAATCTGTGGTGCTACTGGTTTCATGAAATGAAACTCCTTATCTGATATAATTCCCAATTCTTTCCCATCATCTAAGATGTTACGTAACTCAATGGCAAATTTATCAGTAGGATCCCCTTTAAGTGGTACATTTGTCTCTCTATCACCAAGGATGTCAAGGGCCATTTTTTTATAAGCATCACGAGACATTAGCACAATGTTGCCCCCTTTGTCAGACTTCTTTATAATTAGGTCAGTATCTTGTTGTAGACTTTTTAAAGCCAGCCACTCATTGTGTGTAAAATTAGAAGGTACATTTGTACAGACATTATGTTCATTCAAAAGTGAGATGTCGGTATATACAAGATTACAAAACGTCTTGATACAACTAAATGAGCTTAGTGCCAGGGTAAACTTGCTTCTTACTTGCAAATTTGTATAACCAGAACTGTTAGAATCATTCTCATCCAGGAGACTTAACATAGCATCGAAACATTCAAAGTCCGTATCAGCCAGCCCAAGTTGTTTGGCTGTTTTTTCTTTTTGTAACTGGTGGAATTTGTGTAGGGCTAATTTTTGCATAAAGAGATGTATGTCCTTAATCCAATTAAACTTATTCAGGCCAGGTTTGGGGATGAAAGATAACCCTTTAAGTAAGACTTTTTCTTCCAAAGGGGTCAGAATTCTATCAGAGAGATTAATAACAGAGGTTTGATTTAATATTTCGTCTTTTTCCTCCCTTTGGCAAGTCTCTGACTCCTGTAAGGTGTTTCGTGTTCTTCCCCTGGACCTTGCTCTAAAAAAGAGACAGATTTTTTCATAATGCTATTTCTTGGTCGAGTAGGTCTACTATGATTCAATGCGTCTGCATCTGAAGAGCCTTCATGATCTAATGTATCATATTCTGAGCTAGAGTTAGGTTCAGATCGGCTCGTAAATCGTGCTCGCATATATTGATATTTATAGACTCTACCTTCCTCGTAATCTCTTATGTCTCGTCCCAACCTTTTTTGTTTACGTTCCCTGATGCTGTTATCATAACGATCTAAATTAGTTCTTAATTTCTCCTCTAGGTTCCCAAAGGAAGGGTCAGACTTAAACTCATGGATATCTTTCAAATTCTGTTCAATAACAGGTTCTAATTCAATTATGGTCTTATTTTCATGATCGATTAAAATCTCCGTAAACCTCCATGAACAGATATTAGCCGCTTCCTCCCAATTTTGAAGGAAGCCTTCCCTCTGAACATGGGAGGCAGGTGGGGTGATAATACGTAGCCCTCTGGGAATAATCTGCTTTTTAATAAATTTATCCAATGATGACACCTCCCATTTAGCTCTAATTTGTTGTTTGAGGGATTTAGTAAGACCATTAAAGGCACTCCTAATATTTTTTTCCCTAATCAGGGAGGGGCCGGACGCCACTTCGGTTGACTCATCAGAGTCTCTGCCCCATCTAGAGAAATTGGCCGTGGATGACCGGAAACCTGCCATAATAATTCCCCACAATCGGTTGGTATTAAAACCACAGTAATTAACAAAAAATAGTAATGAACAAGAGAACACTGGGGTTAATCACACTAGTGTCTACAAACGGGCATCACCCAGTATAAGTTTGAAGAAAATATATAGCAATGGTAGACACCAGCTACCTAAGAGTGACTGATTTGGCAACAGGCAGGGTTCTCATACACTCTGGTTTGGCAACAGGCAGGATCAGTATTTTCTCTAAGTCAGCGTTATATACTCTGAGTCAGCGTGGGGTAGAAACAGCATACACTCTGAGTCTGCTCTGGGCATAACATACATACAGGCTTGGTCAGAGAAAGAATGGTCAGGAAGACAGTCTGAGTCAGCAACAATCAGGGTCCTCATACAATCTGGTTCGGTAACAAAACAAGGAATCAAGGGATCAGTGAAACGAAAATACGAATACACCAGGCGATGCGGGAACTAACTCCACATCAGGGCAATGAGCCGACTCGCGCACCCTGCATTTAAGGCCAGCGGCTCCGTGTCATCATGCCATGCCCCGCCCCTCCACGCGATGAAAGGCCGGAACGCCTGGCACCCGGCCAGCCAGCGATGTGTCGAGCGCCCAGACCCCCCCCGAAGTCCCGCAGGTGCCGAGGACGTGTCACATCTTTTCAAAAGTACTGATCTCCTGTGCGATCATAGATTTTAGGAAAGACTTTAGACTTCTCCTTCAGTGTGATGGGTCTACAAATTTGTAGAATTTCTGTCCTTTCACATGGATTTTTTAAAAATATTTTTTCAGACAGTGTCAGGATCAGCACCGGAGGGGTACTGGCCTTGCGGGTACGAGCCTGGTATGCAGTAATCAATAACACTTGGAGGAGACACTTGAGGGTACAGGGGTGGAGGCAGAAGCAGGAGAGCCAGCACTGGTGATATACTGGGGTTGCAGAGATGGGACCAGGGTGGATGAAAGGGGTACCAGGAATCTATATACAGCAGGGGGTCTTGAGAATGCTTGAGGGGGACACTTCGAGACAGAAGGTACCAGGATACTTGGAGGACACTTGAACTATGGAAACGCTGGGAACTTTGGAGGTACCTTGAGGAGGAGAACAGAAGGGTGCTGTACACAGAACACAGGAGGGATCTTTGCGCAGTACAGAGGGATATCCAGAAGCCATGGTCAAATAGGTAAGCCAGGTCTGATACACCGGTACGTCAGGAGTAATGCAGAGTATGTCTGAGCTTAAGCAGGAAAAGGCACTTAATGCAAAGGCCCTGCTGGAAGGGAGGAAAGGTATTTTTATTTCCAGTAGGGGTGTGGTGTTTGTGTGTGCACTGTGATTCACTGTTAACCCCTTTCAGTGCTGGATAGCCAGGGCTGAGGCTGTGCAGCACTCTTCGTGTGCTGCCCAGGGACATATATGGCAGGCACGGTGCAGTCATCGGTGGGGAGTCGACACACAGGCTTCTTTTAATTTTTGTATATCTACATAATAAAATGATTCAAATTCTTCGTTGGGGAAAATTTAAGGCCCTTTCCTAGAATGTCTTCTTGACTGTTAGTGCCTTCCCTGTCAAGTTGAAGGTGCCTCTACAGTTCTGTGTTTAAACCTCCTTTCTTGTTCTTCATCTTCTTCCGGCCCGCATCCCCTTCTTCTCCTCTGGGTCTAGCTTATTACACTTGTTTTTTGCCAGCTGATGAAGCCGGTTCGCCAGTGAAATGTCACAGAGGTGCCCTCTCATTCCCTGCGCTTTTCTGCACTTCGGGGAATCAAAGCTCCACATCCTGCGGTGTATTCAGCAAGCACCGCAGGGCCCCCGGAGTGCAGAGAAAACCCGCCACAATCCCACTGGAACCCCGCTAGAAAAAGCCACCAAGCCGCCGATCACCACCGATTAATATAACAGATATTTTAGTATTTAAATGCGTTTTAGTATATTTTATTGTATATTTTAATATTTCAATTTACTTAAAATAATTACTTGAATATGTGTATGTGTGTATATATGTATATATAATGAATTTATATTTAATTCAGAGAGGGCCGATCTGGCCCGAAATGTAACTGGAGGCTGAAATTCAGCATACGGTGACATTTCGTGGCAGTTCGCTATTCAGAGAGCAGGAAGTTTGCCAAATTTTGGTGAACTGCCTGCAAGTATGGTGCCTCTTTGACGGCAGTGAAATCCCCATAGAGAAGCAATGGTTAATCTATTCAGAGAACACCGAACAGTAGTGAAAAGTTGCCGAAGTGCCCTGCTGTTCAGTGCTTTCATTCGGCAGGTTTATTCAGGGGAATCCCATAGGCTTGAATGTTATTATTTTTATTATTTAAATAGTGCCAACAATTTCCACATCGCTTTACAATAACCAAAGGGAACAAGATACATATAAACTGACATATGGTGGAAACGAGGCGTAGATGGCCCTGCTCATAGGAGCTTACAGTCTAGAGGGATTGGGGTTGAGGAAGACAAGAGGAATTTTACTAGATAGCAGGATCATTAGTGCCAGTGGTTTGGGAACAGTGGGGCCATAGAAGCAGCTTCAATCATGTGTGAGTAGGTGAGCAGAGGGAGGAGTTGCATCAGTGATCTGGTACACTAATCTGAAGAAATGGATTTTGAGGGATTTCTTGAAGGCCTGAAGGTCAGGGGAGAGTTTGATAGGGCGAGGCAAGTCATTCCACAGGACCGGTGCTGCCCTTGAGAAGTCTTAGAGATGAGAGTTGGCCGTGCGCATGCAGACCGATGACAGGTGGAGATCACCTGCTGAACGGAGTTGTCTAGACGGGACATGCTTGCGGAGTAACGAAGACATGTAGGGAGGAGTTGAGTTATCGAGTGATTTCAACATGAGCATCAGTATTTTAAACTGTATCTTGGAACGAACAGGAAGCCAAAGGAGGGACTGGCAGAGGGGGGAGGTACGCGAGGTGCGTTTGGTGAGAAAAATAAGCCTGGCCCCTGCATTCATTACAGATTGCAAAGTGGCAATACGGGAGTTGGGGAGGCCAATAAGGAACGAGTTGCAATGTGGCCCCAACATACGCTAATATCTTCATGTCTGAATTTGAGGAAAATGTCTATTCCAGTGACCTGGCAAAAGATTGTGTCAGGCAGTGGCTCCGATATATAGGCGATATTTTCTTTATTTGGGAAGGCACAGAGGACTCTCTTTGTGATTTTCTGACCTCTTTGAACTCGGTGTCTACGACAATTCAGTTTACCATGACATACAGTAGGGTACAAATAATTTTTTTGGACACAGTTGTGATCAAAAAGGGCCAAGAATTGGTCACAGATTTGTTTAGAAAGTTCACTGATAGGAATGCAATTTTGCATTTTGGAATGTGTTAACAACGGACAATCTAAGACTGGTATATTAGATTAGGCACCATACATGTCCATCAGTTTTTCTTCTTGCGCAATACGTAAATTCTATGAAAAAAGGGGAAGTAGAAGGCAAATGTCCAACTCACATTTTTCTGAGCCTAACCTAGGCTCCAGGATGAATTGCGATATGGGTCTTCAAATATATTCAGGTGCCCATTAACTGCAGATGCATTTGTTATCTTCAACCGGTTTCCCCTGCAGTGGGGAACAAGAATATCAAGACACTCCCCTAGTGTAATACCGTAAGGTATCATTGAAATGGATATGTGCTGACCTAACACTCACATGTTATTGAGCCGCAATTGGCTCCGTGGATGACACATAGAAATTATAAGGCAATTCCGAAAACCTTCTTTAGAAGCAAATTCCAGGAATCAGCAGTAGTTTAAAATACATTTAATACATAATTAAAACGATCTTACCAGAACGCGTTTCGCCCCTTAGAGCTTCTTCAGCTGGTATCACTAGTCTTGAGTCTGCTGCTCCCTTAAATAATGTCCAGAGTGTCCCAACAAGTCATTTAATGAGTCAATTAACATCAGATTAAAACCATTAAAACCATGTGCGGACCGATCAATGATCCGCCATCTTTGCGCACGCGCATTATTGCCGCTTTCCACCCTGACACGCGGAAATAGAGACATTAGTGCATCGAGGCATTTTAGCCTCGTCCGCCATCTTGGCGTCTTCTAACTCCCATAATGTATCGTAGTCTTAAGCCCATCAGGGCCATTTTAGCGCCTGCGTACTGAATACCGCGTTCCAAGGTGGAACGAGGAAATGATCGTGCTTTTCCCTAGCAAGAGAGGGCGGCATACCCCAACATTACCACCTTGTTGTCAGGGGCAACCTATCATTCTGGCTTAACTATACCTTTCATCCATCCCCATACCAACCAGACGATACTTCCCATCTAACACCGTATGCTCTCAGCAAACAACAACATGGGATATCAAGACCCTCTGCAAACCAAATCGCAACACAATGCTCCACCACAACCTTTTACTGTAGATTAAAGCCTTAAAGGCTAACTACACTACCTCTCCCTGATGGATCGCTATTATAACCTTTTTATAATAAATATAGCGACAATTAAAACCTCTTATAAAATTAAAATTGTTATAATTCTTGAAGTAATCGTGCTAGATTATTTAAACTAATGACGTGTATTTTACATTGCTCCCTATTAATATAACAATAGTTATATCAATCACTTACAATAAACTTATTTAAAGTGACAGTGACAATACTTAATTGGATATAGGGTAGTGAACCCATTTAGAACTGTAGTGTTACTACAAACATTAACATGATATAATTAATCAACGTTAGTATACGATTTGTGTAGTGTGTAAGGTAATTATATAATATAACCTAATTAATATATAATTATTAGTGCACATATCCTAAAGTGCTCTATAAGTGCTAATTCTTGATTATTAATTTATATGCGATGACCAATATTAAATATGTGCTAAGTGCTAAATGTATAGTAATATAACCTAATTAATATATCATTATCCTCAATACTCTATAAGTGCTAATTAATTCTTGATTATCAATTTATATGAGATATCAATTTTAAATATGTGCTATAAGTGCAAAATTTATAATCATAGCATATGTGGTTAAACATATATTAAAATCTATAATACATAACATAAAAGCATAACCATACATTAAAATCTATAATACATAACATAAAAGTATAACCATATATTAAAATCTATAATATTTATATCCAACCCGAACGCATTATGTTTCTGAATCTTCTTATAAAATTATATACAGTATATCTATTCAGGAGTAGGTAGTCCTTTTATAGACTGTCTTTAAAGGAAATGGATCAATTCAAAATCGTTGTTTAGACCACCAGGGGCCATAGTTCCTAAATGGAATTCGGACATTTCTTACCGCGGTCACCACAAAACAACTCATACACGCCCTGGTAATCTCCCGACTCGACTATTGCAATAATCTCTTATCTGGCCTCCCTCTGTCCCGCCTCTCCCCCCTACAATCCATCCTGAACGCCTCCGCCAGGCTAATTCACCTCACCCGCCGCTCTGTCTCTGCCGCTCCCCTCTGCGAGTCCCTTCACTGGCTCCCCATCCACTGCAGAATTAAGTTCAAAATCCTTATCCTTACCTACAAAACCCTCACTAACTCAGCGCCCCACTACCTGTCCTCACTAATCACAAAATACACCCCAGCCCGCTCCCTAAGGTCAAACAGTGACCTGCGCCTAGCTTCTCCCCGCATCACCTCTTCCCATGATAGACTGCAGGATTTCTCACGCGCAGCCCCCACTCTCTGGAACGCTCTCCCTCGTGCTGTCAGACTTTCCCCTAACTTCTCTTCCTTCAAACGCTCCCTGAAAACATTCCTATTTAGGGAAGCCTACCACCCAACTCACTGACGCAACCATCAATCACTCTCACCTTACAGTCCTCTCCTCCTGTTTCCAACCCCAACCCTCCTAGATTGTGAGTTCCTACGGGAATAGGCCCCTCATCTCCTCCTGTACTGTTTGTCAAATGTTGTTCAATGTATTGTAACCCTGTCTGTACTGTGCTTATTGTACAGCGCTGCGGAATATGCTGGCGCTTTATAAATAAAGAATAATAATAATAATAATAAATCAAATATTCATTTAATTTCTTCCCTCCCTAAAGGGCCCGCGGGTTGAGGGGGCGCAGATGCCATGCAGGGGGGTGCCTGGTCCTCCTGAATAGCGGGAGAGTCTGTGTTGAAGGGGAGGCGGCTGCGTGCGTGCGCAGGTCACGCGGTCCGGCCAGTCAGGTAGTACTGAGTCTCTGTACCACCTGACTGGCCAGACCGCATGACCTGCACATACACACACACGTGCGCAGCCGCCCACTCTTTCCACGGACTCTCATACTATTCAGGACCGGGCACCCCCCTGCATGGCATCCGGCCCCGCCCCCTGCATGTCATTCGGCCCCATGCCAATATATCAATAAGAGCTGGGCAATATATCCATGAGAGCTGGGCAATATTGGGGGGGGGCGCACAACTCTTGACTGGCCCCGGGTGCTGGCAACCCATGCTACGCCACTGGGTGGGGGTACTCTCATGCCCAGGGAAAAACTGATTATTATTACTACTTAAAACTCCCAGTAATGTGCAGGGTGTATGAGCGCATCACAGAATCACTTTTGCAGAAGGCAAAATCTGGTTCAATTATATGCATGCAGTTGTTGCTGTTTTTTGAATGTGTTGACTGGAGTGCTCTTTCCCTGGTTTATTGTTTTGTTTTGAGACGCACCCGCTTTGCTTAGTTTAGGTGAGTGGCGTGCTTTCCTCCTCATGTATTTTGTATATCAAATTTCTTGGGCAAGCACCCCTCCCTGCCACAGGTACTCCGCCTACAGGTTCTATTTAATCTTGAGCTGCAGGGAGCTCCAGAAAGGACCTGGTCCTCGGTAAGTGAGTAGATTCCATAAGAGCAGCCATTAGGTTAGCAGATTAGGACCTGCCAGAAGGTGGTTTACTTTGACATTGTTGGCAGGTTTAAGCAATCCATGGCCATCCATTGCGAACTAAAATACCACCATTTTTCAACAAAGCTTAGATTTCAGTACCTTGCATACGGCAAAATCTGGTTCAATTATATGCATGAAGCTGTTGTTGGTGATTTTTGAATGTGATGACTGTAGTGCTCTCTCCCTGGTTTAAAATAGATAGATGTATATATTGTGACATAAGGAAAGGGAAGGTCATTGAGGGGCGATACATTTTCCCTTGGTTTCTGTCATATATGTAGAAGTAGTGAATCCAGACCAGGTTTTCAGGCTGCATGTAGTGTCTGCATTTCTGGGTTTTGTGTCTCTCCCCAGGGTTATTAATTACTTGATTGATGTTTATCAGGGGAGATAAAAGAGGGGAGGCTAAACCAGGAAGTTGCTCTGGCCTGGGACTCAGAAAGCCTTCTGAGGGAGCTGCAAGGTGAAGGTGTGTGAAAAAGCTTGCTTAAAGTTATTTTGTTCATTTAAGGTGGCTGAGGTTAGCTCACCATTTGTTAGATAGGGAATCTAACGGTTTAGTAAGAGCCTGAGCGGCAAGTGTTTATTTTCTGTTTTCATTTCTGTTTTATTGCAACCTTTTAAATAAATACTGTCTGCTGGACAGATTTAAAGGAACTTTTACGCCTGGACTACCTTTTTCCCAGCAATGGTAACCTCCGTTTGAGCTATACCCCCACATATGGTGGAGAATGTGGGCACTTTCCCTGTGCAAGTTGCATGATGGAGGACGTGGTAAAAGCTTTGCTTCAGGCCACTGTGGTCCAGCAGGAGACAAATCGCCAGTTTGCAGAAGCTCAGCGGCAGATGTTGGAGTTCCAGCGAGCTGACCGGGATGCCCAGCGAGCAGATCGAGAGGTACTCAAGGAGGTGGCTCAAAGCCTCCTGGAATTAAAGAGTAACTCTGTGGCTTCAATGCCTGTGGAACAAAAGGTGATGCGTGCCAGCCATTACCTGCAAAAGATGACAGCTGCTGATGATGTGGAAGCCTACCTCACTATGTTTGAGAGGATTGCTACACGAGAAGGTTGGCAGAGATGTGAGTGGGCGGGGCTGGTTGCACCATTCCTAACAGGTGAACATCAAAAAGCCTACTATGACTTGGAACCTGAGGCTGCTCAGGATTATGATGTACTTAAGGCTGAAATCCTGGAAAGGCTGGGTGTTACACCCGCTGGGCATGAACAGCAATGGTATTGGTGGAACTATAAGGCTGAGAAGCCCCCAAGGTCCCAAATGTTTGACCTTATACACCTTATCAGGAAATGGCTGCAACCTGAGACATTGTCGCCGCCGGAGATAGTGGAGCGTGTGGTGATGGACCATTACTTGCGGGCTCTTCCTACCTCCCTAAGGAAATGGGTCAGCCATGGAGACCCCAACAAGTGGACATGGTCGAGCGATACACCACAGCAACAGACTTGCTAAGTAGCCCCGTGCTTGAGCGTCCTGTCTCAGACACCTGCCCAGAGGACCTGGTAAGCCTGTTCCAGGGGTTAAGGGCATGGGAGAGACTTCTAAGACCTTTGCTAAAGGTGAAGAGACTACAGGCTCTGGACCTAAAGACTGGCCTGGTAGGTCAGGAAGGACCATGAGGCCATATACAGGACTGGGTGCTGACCCTATAAAATGCTTTCGCTGCTATGGGTTAGGACATATTGCTGCTAATTGTCCACTTACTGATGAACCTATGCAATGTGCTAATGCTAAGATTGGGAAACGCATGTCTTTCTTTGCACAAGTGGTGTGTACTGCATCATGTCAGGAACAGATTGATAGGCAAATGTGTGTTCTTTCCATTGATGGAAAGCTAGTTACAGCTCTGCTAGATTCTGGTAGTGTGGTAACTCTAGCCAGAGCTGACTTTATCAGCCTCAACAGGTACCACCCTAGTACTATTGGGCTTATTTGTGTACATTTGTGACACACGTGATTACCAGACCGCTGTAGTGGAGATTGGCACTCCATGGGGCTCTGTGACAGTCTGTGGGTGTAGTACCCTCCCTGCTTCATGAAGCTATAGTGGGGGAGGGATTTTCCCCAGTTTTGGAGACTTTGGGAGAAAAAAAGGTTCAGGTGGATTGTGCTCCCCCTACAGGTGAATCAAGGGAACTTAGTCCAGAACCTTTGATCATAACATGGAAGAGAATATTGTGGGTGTTTCTAATGAAGAGGTTATGCCTTTCCCCCTTTCTGTGATGGCTGGGGAACAGGAGAATGTAGAACCTGACCCAGAGAGTGTGAATAATGAACAAGAGGTTGTACCTGGCTCTAGTACTGAAAGTGGATTAAATAATATGCCTGACTTAGAAATCATGAAGGATGATTTCTGTACAGAACAAATGAATGACTCCACACTGACTAGAGCCAGGGAAAACATAAAAATGATAGATGGAGAACCCATTGATCCCGACGTAAGAATGTCTTTCCCCTACATGATCCAAAAGAATGATTTACTTTATCAGGTGGTAAAGCAAGGGAAGGATGTGGTGGAACAATTAGTAGTCCCAAAACCATACCGCAGGATGGTATTGGATCTTGCTCATGGTCATATAATGGGTGTACACCTGGGTATAGAGAAAACCAAGGAGAGAGTAAGCCAGAGGTTCTTTTGGCCAGGTTTACATGCAGATGTGAAGGAATACTGTGAGTCATGCCCTGAGTGTCAGTATTCGGCACCCTCACCCCATTTTCATAGTCCGCTGGTACCTTTGCCAATCATTGAGGTACCCTTTAAGAGAATTGGCATGGATCTGGTGGGTCCAGTGGTTAAGACTGCCCGGGGGCACCAGTATATATTAGTAATACTGGATTCTGCTACGCGGTATCCTGAGGCAATTACCTTTACGAAATACCTCAGCTAAAACTATTGCCAAGGAGCTTGTTCAGGTATTTAGTCGTGTGGGTATTGCAAAGGAAATTTTAACCGATCAGGGCACGCCATTTATGTCTGGAGTAACTCAGGGTTATGTAGGCTGTTCAAAATCTCTCACTTGCACACGTCTGTCTACCACCCCCAAACTGATGGACTGGTGGAGAGATTTAATAAGACACTTAAGAGCATGTTAAAAAAGGTAGTGGACAAAGATGGGAAGAATTGGGATTTTTTATTGCCATATCTCATGTTTGCAATCCGGGAGGTTCCTCAGGCATCCACAGGATACTCCCCTTTTGAACTCTTGTATGGTAGACATCCCAGGGGCCTTCTAGATATTGCCAAAGAAACATGGGAGGGTGAGACAACCCCTAAAAGGGTCATCGAGCATATCTCAATGTTGAAGGACAGAATTGCGGCTGTCATGCCCCTGGTGCGGGAACATAGGAGCAGGAAGGAAGCACAGAGGAGGGTTTATAATCGGGGTGCCAAAGTACGTAGCTTTAACCCTGGGGATAGAGTCCTAGTGCTAGTCCCAACAGTAGAGCATAAGTTCCTGGCAAAGTAGCAAGGCCCCTATCAAATAATTGAAAAAATAGGTGATGTAAACTATAAGGTTCACCAGCCAGGGAGAAGTAAACCTGAGCAAATTTATCACATCAACCTCTTAAAGCCATGGAGGGACAGAGAAGCTCTGGTGGCTATCCCAACCCCGCCAAACGACAGAGGCCCCTCTACACCTGAGGTCCCAATAGCTGAAACTTTATCAGTTTCTCAACATAACGAGGTAAAAGAGTTTCTCAGAAAAAACAAAGATTTTTTCTCTGACATGCCCGGATTGACCACAATCATTCAGCATGACATCCTTACTGAACCCGGTGTTAATGTAAATATAAAGCCGTATAGAATACCCGAAGCTAGACGAAAAGCTGTCTCGGCAGAAATAAAAAAAATGTTAGAATTGGGGGTGATCGAAGAGTCCCATAGTAATTGGTCAAGTCCGATTGTCCTGCTTCCAAAACCAGATGGAAGCATACGATTTTGTAATGATTTTAGAAAGTTGAATAGTGTGTCCAAATTTGATGCTTACCCAGTGCCTCGGGTGGATGAGCTCATTGACAGACTGGGAACGGCCCGATACATAACCACTTTAGATCTGACTAAGGGATACTGGCAGATACCCCTGACAGACAGAGCCAAAGAAAAGATGGCATTCTCTACCCCCGAGGGGTCTTTCCAGTATAAGAGGATGCCATTTGGTCTGTATGGTGCCCCTGTCTCATTCCAAAGAATGATGGATAGAACATTGAGATCTCATCGACGATACGCAGCGGCTTATTTGGACGATGTAGTGATACACAGCCCAGACTGGCAGACTCATTTCTTGAGGGTGCAAGCGATAGTCGACTCTCTAAAGGAGCCGGGACTCACAGCCAACCCAAAGAAATGTGCCATGGGGTTGGAGGAGACAAGATACCTGAGGTATACCATTGGTCGGGGTTTGGTTAAGCCTCAAATCAAGAAGGTTGAGGCGATTCAAAAGTGGCCCCAGCCTATGAATAAAAAGCAAGTGAGAGCATTTCTTGGGATCAAGAATTATTATCGGCGCTTCATCCCCAATTTTGCCACCATTGCGGCTCCAATGACTGATTTGATGAAGGTGATGATCCATGAAAACAGAAAATGTGAACAGAAAATAAACCCTTGCCGCTCAGGCTCTTACTCCATGATTCCATGATCACGTGGAAGTCTGAGGCAAATGAGGCATTTCAGAGGTTGAAACAAGCTTTGTGTGCTCAACCGGTGCTTGTGACCCCAGATTTCACGAAGGAGTTTGTAGTTCAGGCAGATGCCTCTGATGTGGGTCTGGACGCTGTACTATCCCAAATCAGAGCTGGGGAGGAGCACCCTGTGGTCTATCTCAGCAGGAAGCTTAATAAACACGAGAAAATGATGCCATTGTTGAGAAGGAATGTTTGGCTATCAAATGGGCCCTGGACGCCCTCAAGTATTACCTGTTGGGTAGACAATTTTGACTAGTCACTGACCATAGCCCCCTGAAGTGGATGTGTGAGAATAAAGAAAGGAACAGTCGAGTTACGAGGTGGTTCTTGGCTTTGCAAGCTTTTAAGTTTACAGTGGAGCACAGAGCAGGGAAGCTCCAAACCAATGCTGATGCCCTCTCGCGTGTCCACTGCCTCTCCGTTACAGTTGCTCTACCACAGGGGCTTGAGCAGAGGGGGGGATATGTGACATAAGGAAAGGGAAGGTCCATTGAGGGGTAATACATTTCCCCTCGGTTTCTGTCATATATGCAGAAGTAGTGAATCCAGACCAGGTTTTCAGGCTGCATGTAGTGTCTGCATTTCCGGGTTTTGTGTCTCTCCCCAGGGTTATTAATTACTTGATTGATGTTTATCAGGGGAGATAAAAGAGGGGAGGCTAAACCAGGAAGTTGCTCTGGCCTGGGACTCAGAAAGCCTTCTGAGGGAGCTACAAGGTGAAAGGTAATTTTGGAGAGTAATTTTGTTAATTTAAGGTGGCTGAGGTTAGCTCACCATTTGTTAGATAGGGAATCTAACGGTTTAGTAAGAGCCTGAGCGGCAAGTGTTTATTTTCTGTTTTCATTTCTGTTTTATTGCAACCTTTTAAATAAATACTGTCTGCTGGACAGATTTAAAGGAACTTTTACGCCTGGACTACCTTTTTCCCAGCAAAGGTAACCTCCGTTTGAGCTATACCCCCACAATATATATATATATCTATCTATCTCGATCCTGAAAATATATACAAATGTGCAGGCACGACCCAAGTCTAATAATACAAATATAATCATGCAATAATCCTCTAATTACTTATAACATATGCTGCCTAAATGGATAAAATTAGCACAAATAAACCAACCAAAATTTGTGCCATATGGCATACAACAATTCATATAAGTGAACAACGGTGCATACAATTTGTGACCAAAAAAAACAGGATTAGTAAAAATACTTATATGTAAATAATTCTGGTGATTCCTTTTTGTCTTCCAGGTGTCTCTCAGAAACAAAATAAGCACAACATAAAAACAATAGTGCAGCTTGAAAAAGAACCACGGAGCCTAATCAATCCCGGGTTCTAGGGTGTAGCACCTCTGGCCAAATAGAGCGTGCCACAACCCTTCTTTGGTGTAGATCACTTAAATGAAGCACAAAACACAGAGAGACAGCGCTCCCATAGCGTAAAACCATATAAAAACGCAGTGACAACAAAAATACTAAAGTTGCACTCTCCAATTTCAGAGCCTTGTAGGTCTATAGGCTCATATATGTCACATTTAGCACCCATATGGAGGGTGACTGACCCCTTTAAATGCCGGGTTCCTTATTCCAAGATCATGCAGGATGCGAGAAATAATAATAAAAAAAAACTCTTGTCAGCCGGGGGTTAGAAATGCAAAACAACAATTTAATGATTAAAACCTCTTACAAAGAGATGAAAAATATAATTACAATGGTACGGAGACGCGTTTCGGCTGTATCACCTTCCTCTGTCAGTATTTATCCAACAGGGTAATTCAAAGAGATTCGAAAAGTCACCGCACGTTCGGTGACTTTTTGTTCTCTTTTATTCGGTTCCTTTTGCCGATCCCATTTCGATGACCCTGCGGTGTATTCAGCAAGCACCACAGGGTCCCCGAATTGCAGGGAAAAGCTGCCTCAAACCTGATGAAAACTAACCGCAAAACCCAGCGAATGCACGCCGAAAACCCGCAAAAACATCTGGATTAACCTGTCGAAGACGCCCGAAAAACCCGAGCAGGAGCCGATCACATGCAGCGAAGCCTCCGGTTTAAGCCGACACCGCAGAAGAGGCAGTGAATAAATTAGAAAAACAGTTTGCATGAATGATTGAAAAGTGAAACGCTGTTTGCAAAGAAACTACTGAGCAACAATGTCTGAAATTTACATATGAGGTCCAAGGAATGATCGTAAAAAGGGCTGTTACAGAAAAAATAAGTAAAGTTAAAAAAAAAAATTCCAGAAAAATGCTTAAAATATCATAAAAAATCTATAAAGAGACTCGTTACCGCAGAATTTTATAATGAACGGTTTATTAGATATTGAATTAAAACGGGAATATTTTTAACATTGAAGCCTATGGGATTCTCCTGAATAAACCTGCCGAATTAAAACACCGAATGGCAGGGCATTTCGGGAACCTTTCACTGCTGAAGCAGTGCTTCTCTATGGGGATTTCACTGCCCTCGAACAGGCACCGTATGTGCAGGCAATTCGCCAGGATTTGGCGCATTGACTGCTCTGAGTAGCCGAATGGCCAAGAAAGGTAACCGAACGCTGATTTTCAGCGTTCGGTTACCTTTCTCAAGTAATTCGGATCTCTTTGAATTACCTTGCAAGTGTCCATAAAACCAGGTCTATCCAGCATCCATAAAATGAAAGTGAAAGAACTTTGAAACTCAAACCTACCATTCCTTTCCTGATCTCTCTCCGCCTGTGTTGGACCATGATACTGCCGGCCTATCTGGATGACTTCCTGTTTCCTAAAGCTTAACCTCTCTAAAACAGAACTTCTTGTCTTCCCTCCCTCTAAACGCTGACATTCCTGCACCCATTTCCCTTCAGGTGAATGGTGCCACCATTGCTTCTACCTCATAGGCTCATTGCATCGGTGTCCTCTGTGACGCTGATCTCTCCTTCACTCCTCACATTCAGTCTCTAACCAAATTCCAAGCTCTTATTATCTCCCACCTTGGCTACTGTAATGCCCTCACCACTGACCCAGATTATCCATCTGCAGTCTGTAATGAACGTCTGTGCCAGGCTCATACACCTCCCCTCCTGCACCTCTCACACCTCACCCCTTTGTCAATCTCTACACTGGCTTCCTGTTTTTTTTAGAATCCACTTCAAAATACTGGTGTTCACGTACAAAGCTCTCCATAACTGCGCCCCTTCCTACATCTCCTCCCTTATTAACAGGTACATTCCATCCCGACCACTTCGCTGTGCCGATGATCTGATGCTATCAGCTCCACGTACCCGCACCCCCAACTCTCGTCTTCAGGACTTCTCCCGAGCAGCTTCCTTTCTACGGAACCTTCTCCCCCGCAACATCAGACTCTCCCCGTCTCTCCATTCCTTCACGAAGTCTCTGAAAACAGATTACTTTAGAGAAGCCTATCGGCTCACTCCATAATCCTCCTCTGTACAATTCTTACACCATCTTCCCACCCAGCCCACATGCACCCCACTACTTCCAATGCCCAGCTATTTATCCTCACCTATTGTGTCACCCCTCTCCTCTAAGGCTGGGGTCAGACGAAGGCAGTGTGAACCTGCACTTTATGACGGCCGTGGTAGCAGCAAATGACGTCCAACGCAGGCCCACACACTAAGTACGGCCGCACGAAAGTTCGGCCGCGCAACGCAAGCGGCAAACAAACGCATTTTCGCAAGAACGTCGAACCGCTAGTACTGACGTACAGAGTGTGCTGCGTCGGCATAGCGGCGTGTGTGTGCGTGATTAGGAGACGTCAGGCGCTGCTCATGGCCGGCCTACATAACGTACAGACACGCAAAGTTTCCTGGTTTGGATCTGTATGAAATCACGGCCGAAATTGTGCATCGTATGACCGCTATTGCGTATTCCATGAAAAAGTACGTCCATGCGTTCGGACGCATTTTTTTACAGACGATGCGAAAAATGCGTTCATCTGACCCTAGCCTTAGACTGTGAGCTTTCGAGCAGGGTCCTCTCTCCTACTGTTCTGTTTGTGGAACTTGTATGTAAGTGACTGATTTGAAGAGCGAGATGAATGGGAGAATTTTTCTGGTTTGGCTATTTTGACCTACAGGGTAATTCAAAGAGATTCGAAAAGTCACCGCACGTTCGGTGACTTTTCGTTCTCTTCAATTCGGTGCAAATCGGCTTTCCCATTTTGGCCACCCTGCGGTGTATTCAGCAAGCACCACAGGGCTGTCGAAGTGCAGGGAAAACACGCCGAAAACCTGGGGAATGCACGCCGAAAACCCGGCGAATGCACGCTGAAAACCCGCAAAAACATCTGGATTAACCCATCGAAGACGTCGGAAAAACCCAAACAGGAACCGATCACATGCAGTGAAGCCTCTGGAAAATGCCGACACTGCAGAAGAAGGCAGTGAATAAATTAAAAATACTGTTTGCATGAATGTTTGAAAAGTGAAACGCTGTTTGCAAAGAAACTACTGAGTGAAAATGTCTGAAATTTACATATGATCCAATGAATGATAACAAAAAGGGAAGTTACAGAAAAATAATACTGCTGGTTTGTGTTCTCTGAATAGCCGAAGCAGTGCTTTTTCATGGGGATTTCACTGCCCTCGAACAGGCACCGAATGTGCAGGCAATTCGCCAGGATTTGGCGAATTGCCTGCTCTCTGGATAGCCGAATGGCCAGGAAAGGTAACCGAACGCTGAATTTCAGCGTTCGGTTACCTTTCTCCAGCCATTCGGATCATTTTGAAATACCTTGCTAGAGTTTTCCATTCTCCACTCATTCTCCTGCTTTTCACCACTCGCTGAATAGCCCTGGCAGAGTCGGTATCCCATGGTGAATGGCATCCTATCCCATTGGCGAAAGAGTTTTTAGAACATTTTAATGTTCTTGAACCCAGGACGTACTTGAAAACGAGAGAAATCTCAATGTATCCTTCCTGGTAAACCCTTTATGAATAAATAAATAAAATAAATATGTTGTTTGGTCTCGCACATTGTACAGCGCTATGGAACTTGTTGGCACTTTATAAATACTTCTAACTGTAACTGTATCGTTATTATTTTCATCATCATCTTTATCACAATCCTCATCATCTGTATTTTCCTCGGTGCTTTACAATATTACTTGGGAAATAAAAACAGAGAAAATGTGATCTAGAAATGAGAAATAATGAAAATGAGAGAAACAAGAACCGAATAATGCCCTGCTCTCAGGAGCTTACGATCTACGGAGCACAAGCTTTGAGCATTGAGTTGCGGAGTTGGTTATATTTTTACTGTGAATGTTAATCAGAATTTAAAATTTCCTGAACATGCCCCTTTGGGGGTACTGTCGACCACATCATTTATATTTAAATTGCAGCACAGGCTGCCTTTACATACTGCACCACTAGATGGCAGCACTGCATAAGCCTATTGATTTGATGTCGATGGGTTGTTGAATGAGCATAGGTTGACTTTTTGGGGCACATTCACTAAAGCTTCATTGCTATTATGTGTTGTTAGCAGCCACTCATTTGAATGGCCGTTGAGAATTGTTAACGGTTATTACACTCTGCTGGCGACACTCTTTTGTTTCTAGCAGAGGGGGGAAAGTCGATTTCAGGGCTTCTTGAAAAGCAAAAGGGTTAACGGCCCTGTTATTATAAAAGAGAAAAAAAAATACAAGAAAAATCCAGTGATTCTTGCTGTATAACAGTAAGTTTGCTGGGTGATTGGCAACGAGATCTGGTTTTTGACCTTTTGTTATTGCTAACCAATTGCCTTTTCAATGCAACGCCACTACGGTTCTTTTAAAGTACATACGTTCATATTCTGAGATTATTTTTTTTCCCCCAGTGCCGATAACAGTTTTTTTCAAGCAACCCTAGCGGATAAAACATCAGCCAAGGTTATGAAAGCAAGTGCAGCCTGTTTTCCAGATTTATAGTATTAAATCCAGATTATTGCTGCCGGAATCAAGCCTCCCTTCACTTGGGCTCCAAATTAGGCTGGGGGTCACACGAGCGCAGTAAGGACATCTGTTGAAGCGGACATACTTCTGCACGGAAGTCCATGTGGACACCACGCGACGCGCACAAATTCTGACTTTGAAGATAAAAAAACTGGAGAAATATGGAAGCTGAAGAATCCGTTGCATTTCGTAGTCTGTTTCCTACACGTGATGGATGTCAAATAAGTGCTCATCTTATGTCCTGTACTCCCGCCTATAGAAAAAATCACGTCTGTAAGCGCGTCCTAACGTTTTGACCCTGAAAAAAACTCATCCAAAAATGTCCTTTCTAGAGTGTGCACAAAAGAACGCATGTGTCGTTTCCGATATGATCCATCAGAATTCTATGATGAACGTCACGATGCGCGTTACAACATGTGCATTTAGTACAGATTGGATTCCGTGTCCTGGGCGCTATCTTGTGGTACAGCTACAACAGGGACACTAAGAGGAAAAATTTGTGATCACAAATCTCCCCTTAGCGACCTTGTTTTACCTGTAGATTACGAGGCAGGCGCTGAATCCAGCAGCTTGCCCCGTGACGGCCGCTAGCCTCTAGGATGCTCACGGCAGCGCTAATGCTCTGTCACGAGTATCCCCTCCTGGAGCCCATGGAGGCTTCTGCTGCCGAGTCACATGACCTGCAAGATCTCACCTCTCGCATATCCATGTGAGCTGGGGCAAATATACCCATGTAAGCTGGGGCAAATATACCCATGTAAGCTGGGGCAAATATACCCATGTGAGCTGGGGCAAATATACCCATGTGAGCTGAGGGAAATATATCCATGTGAGCTGGGGCAAATATACCCATGTGAGCTGGGGCAAATATACCCATGTGAGCTGGGGCAAATATACCCATGTGAGCTGGGGCAAATATACCCATGTGAGCTGGGGCAATATACCCATGTGAGCTGGGGGAAATATACCCATGTGAGCTGGGGACAAATATATCCATGTGAGCTGGGGGCAAATATATCCATGTGAGCTGGGGGCAATATATCTATCCATGTGAGCTGGGGCCAATATATATATCCATGTTAGCTTGGGAAAATATACCCATGTGAGCTGGGGGCAAATATATATATCCATGTGAACTGCCTGGAGGCAAATATATATATTCATGTGAGCTGGGGGCCAATATATAAATATTCATGTGAGCTGGGGGCCAATATATAAATATTCATGTGAGCTGGGGGCCAATATATATATTCATGTGAGCTGGGGGCCAATATATAAATATTCATGTGAGCTGAGGGCCAATATATCTATCCATGTGAGCTGGGGGCAATATATATATATATATATAATCTATCCATGTGAGCTGGGGCCAATATATATATCCATGTTAGCTGGGGGCAAATATACCCATGTGAGCTGGGAGCAAATATATATATCCATGTGAACTGCCTGGAGGCAAATATATATATTCATGTGAGCTGGGGGTAATATATAAATATTCATGTGAGCTGGGGGCCAATATATATATATTCATGTAAGCTGGGGGCAATATATATATATATCCATGTGAGCTGGGGCCAATATATATATCCATGTGAGCTGGGGGCCAATATATAAATATTCATGTGAGCTGGGGGCCAATATATAAATATTCATGTGAGCTGGGGGCCAATATATCTATCCATGTGAGCTGGGGGCAATATATATATATAATCTATCCATGTGAGCTGGGGCCAATATATATATCCATGTTAGCTAGGGGAAAATATACCCATGTGAGCTGGGAGCAAATATATATATCCATGTGAACTGCCTGGAGGCAAATATATATATTCATGTGAGCTGGGGGCAATATATAAATATTCATGTGAGCTGGGGGCCAATATATATATCCATGTGAGCTGGGGGCAATATATATCCATGTGAGCTGGGGCCAATATATATATCCATGTGAGCTGGGGGCCAATATATATATCCATGTGAGCTGGGGCAAATATATCTGCCTGTCACTGCAAACCCAACACCAGCTCTTGGCCAAAACTGGTAGAATGCACTCCTGAAACTTGTGTCTGGATCCGCCCCTGGCATCCATAGCACAGGAGAACCACTTGGCTGGACGCGCTGAGCGCGTCCTTAGCAGCCAAGTGGTTAAATTTACTTTTCCTAGCGCTTACATAACGAGATGCTACATTGGCACCAACTATGGAATAGAGCCCCATGTGTCCAGGAAAACATGGCTGATCTGACAGCACTAGCAGGTGTAGGAGGATTCATTATAAAGTCACATAGTAATTGTGCCAACAATTTATTTCTCAGATGCTCAGGACCTTGTTTACTTGTTACTGAGTGCTTTTTACTTGTCTCTACAATGTCCTTTTTTCTGCCACCTTTCTTGTCCCTCAGTACCAATATTCCTATTTACTGACCTTTTGGCTTGTTATAGATTTATGAAAATCTTCAAAATGTCCGCAATCTGGGCCCATATCCTTCTAGTCCTATTTCCTTAGATAATATCCCCCTTTTTAGGGACTTCCCATTATATTTGCGTAGCATATGTGTACATTCCCACAAAAGGACTCTCTAGTCTATGGTAAATGCTGTTAATAGGAATAGAAATCACCATAGAGGTTATTCACTCACCACCGTAGTTTACTGTTACAATGACAATGGTCGGCAGTGAGAAGCCTCATCCATGAATCTTCTCCTGCTGCTCTTTGACATTCCCTATTGGGATTGCCAAAGTTTATTGTTGTTGCAACGACAGTAAACTATGGTGGTTAGTGAATAACCCTGTTAGTGTAAAGTGGGGAATTTTTTTTTCCCTAAATCAACTTTTTATTCACATAAATAACCCAGATTGGTTATGAAATCACCTGAGAAGTCCCACCGATGGTAACAGGTTTGATGGTTAATGTAAAAAGCTGAAAATGTAACGTAACAATGCAATATTGTCCTAAATCCATACAATGCAGTTTTCATGGGGGGTGAGGGAAGGTGCCTTATCACTGGTATAAAACGAAACAATGCCATGAAATGAGCATAATACGAAAGAGAGGCATGAAATGGGCCATGAAAAAAGAGAGGGGCATAAAATGAAACAGGGTATAAAACAAAAGAGGGGCATGAAATTACAATTAAAGACAGGCATGAAATGGGGCAGAAAATGCACCTGGTTTACAAAAAGATATTATGGTGCTAAAAATGTGCAGAGCCGGGCGACTAAATTAATGCAGGGAATAAAAGATCTACAGTCAGGTCCAGAAATATTGGGACATCGACACAATTCTAACATCTTTGGCTCTATACACCACCACAATGGAGTTGGAATGAAACAAACACAATGTGCTTTAACTGCAGACTGTCAGCTTTAACCCCTTAATGACCCCTGACGTACCCTGTACGTCCTGTCCTCGGGTCTCCCTTAGACCCGCGGACGTACAGGGTACGTCAGCGGCGCCAAATCCCCCTCCCACCCGATACTCACCTCCCTCGTCGGATCCCACGGCGATCTGGCAGGGAGGAAGCCTGCCCATGTGATTTACATGGGCAGGCGAGGCTGATGACGTTGCCACGCTGCGTGGTGACGTCATCAGAAGGTGCCCCCATGTGTTTCAATGGAGGGGAGGGGGGGGCTCCTTCGGAGCCCTCTATCTCCCCAACCATTGAAGCTAGGGAGATGTCGTTTGCACCGCTGGAGAGGGGAGAGCCTCCCCTTTCCAGCGGTGTATGGCATTAACAGTTTCGCCGCCGGATCGCTTTTCGGCGCCAATTGGCGCCAAAACGCGATTCAAACCTGGAGGGGGGCTGACATCTTGGATGTCAGCCAAGCCTCCAGGTCCCCCCCACCCACTGACAACCTCACCATATGTGTGAGGATGTCAGTGGGCCAGTTAACCCTCTAGCTGCCATGTAGAGATAAGGGGATCCTAAGGATCCCTTTATCTCCCGATCCATGGCAGCTGGATGGTCATATTTGCCATCATTTAAAAGGCCTGATTATGGCCTTTCAAATGATACCAAACATGACCAGGTTTGGTTTTAAAAAATTTTTTAAAAAAAAATAATAAAAAAATTAAATAAAATAAAAAAATGTTTTTTTTTTTTAAAGTTTTTTTTGTCTGGGGGGAGTTTAATTAAATAGGACCTAGGCTGTCATCTAAAAATAATTAGCACAAAATGGTCAGAATGAGCGCAGCGCACATAGGTGAACTGTCTCAGCAGTGAAGGGGTTAAAAAGCAAACGCATGTTAAAATTGGGTATTTCTAGTCTCGGGACAAAATTTTGAACCTATTTAGCCGGGGTCTTTTTGGGTGGTTGTAGATTTTGGGGGTTAAATTACGAAAAAGTGTGTTTTTACCATTTCTTTCCTCATATTTCATATTTTTTTTATAGTAAATTATTCGATATGATGGAAATAATGGTATTTCTAGAAAGTCCATTTAATGGCGGGAAAAAGGATGTATAATATGTGTGGGTCGAATAAACGAGTAAGAGGAAAAATTGTCCTAAACACTAACAGCGCAGAAACGTAAAAACAGCAGCGGTCACTAAAAGACGGATTTGTGTAAAACCGCCCGGTCACTAAGGGGTTAATTTGAGGGTATGTACATCCAACTCAGGTGAACGGTGTAGGACTTACAGCAGTTTGCAGATGTGCCTCCCACTTGTTAAGGGACCAAAGGTAATGGGACAATTGGCTTCTCAGCTGTTCCATGGCCAGGTGTGTGATATTCCCTCATTACCCCAATTACAATGTGCAGATAAAAGGCCCAGAGTTCATTTTAAGTGTGCTATTTGCATTTGGAATCTGTTGCTGTCAACTCTCAAGATGAGATCCAAAGAGTTGACACTATCAGTGAAGCAAGCCATCATTAGGCTGAAGAAACAAAACAAACCCATCAGAGAGATAGCAAGAACATTAGGTGTGACCAAAACTGTTAGGAACATTCTCAAAAAGAAGGAACGCACCGGAGAGCTCAGCAACACCAAAAGACCCGGGAGACCACGGAAAACAACTGTGGTGGATGACCAAAGAATTCTTTCCCTGGTGAAGAAAACACCCTTCACAACAGTTGGCCAGATCAAGAACACTCTCCAGGAGGTAGGTGTATGTGTGTCAAAGTCAACAATCAAGAGAAGACTTCACCAGAGTGAATACAGAGGGTTCACCACAAGATGTAAACCATTGGTGAGCCTCAAAAACAGGAAGGCCTGATTAGAGTTTGCCAAACTACACCTAACAAAGCCTTCACAGTTCTGGAACAAGATCCTAGGACAGATGAGACCAAGATCAACTTGTACCAGAGTGATGGGAAGAGAAGAGTATGGAGAAGGAAAGGAACTGCTCATGATCCTAAGCATACCACCTCATCAGTGAAGCATGGTGGTGGTAGTGTCATGGCGTGGGCTTGTATGGCTGCCAATGGAACTGGTTCTCTTGTATTTATTGATGATGTGACTGCTGATAAAAGCAGCAGGATGAATTCTGAAGTGTTTCGGGTAATATTATCTGCTCACATTCAGCCAAATGCTGCAGAACTCATTGGACGGCACTTCACAGTGCAGATGGACAATGACCCAAAGCATACTGCAAAAGCAACCAAAGAGTTTTTGAAGGGACAGAAGTGGAATATTATGCAATGGCCAAGTCAATCACCTGACCTGAATCCCATTGAGCATGCATTTCACTTGCTGAAGACACAAGTGAAGGGAAAATGCCCCAAGAACAAGCAGGAACTGAAGACAGTTGCAGTAGAGGCCTGGCAGAGCATCACCAGGGATGAAACCCAGCGTCTGGTGATGTCTATGCGCTCCAGACTTCAGGCTGTGATTGACTGCAAGGGATTTGCAACCAAGTATTAAGAAGGGAAAGTTTGATTTATGATTATTATTCTGTCCCATTACCTTTGGTCCCTTAACAAGTGGGAGGCACATCTGCAAACTGCTGTAAGTCCTACACCATTCACCTGAGTTGGATGTACATACCCTCAAATTAAAGCTGACAGTCTGAAGTTAAAGCACATTGTGTTTGTTTCATTCCAACTCCATTGTGGTGGTGTATAGAGCCAAAGATGTTAGAATTGTGTCGATGTCCCAATATTTCTGGACCTGACTAAGTTATGAGGAAAGGCTAAAAAGTTTAAACCTGTTTAGTTTAGAGAAACGGCACCTTAGAGGGGATCTGATAACATTATATATACGGGGCCATTATAAACCATTGTCTGGAAACCTACAGGGTTATTCAAAGAGATCCGAATGGTAACCGAACAGTGAAATTCAGCGTTCGGTTACCTTTCCTGGTCATTCGGCTATTCAGAGAGCAGGCAGTTCGCCAAATCTTGGCTAATTGCCTGCACATACGGTGCCTGTTCGTTGCCTGTTCGAGGGCAGTGAAATCCCCATAGAGAAGCAATGCTTCGTCTATTCAGAGAACACAAACCAGCAGGGAAAAGTTGCCGAATTGCCCTGCCAGTCGGTGGTTTCATGTGGCAGGTTTCATGTGGCAGGTTTCATGTGGCAGGAATCCCATAGGCTTCAATGTTAAAAATATACCCGTTTTAATGCAATATCTAATAAACCGTTGATTTATATTATTCTGCAGTAACGAGTCTCTTTATTTATAGATTTGTTTTAGGATATTTTAGTCCTTTTTCGTGGTTTTTTGTTTTTAAATCGTTTTTGCATTTTTCTGTAGCAGCCCTTTTTATTATCATTCCCTGGACCTCATATGTAAATTTCAGACATTTTCGCTCAGTAGTTTCTTTGCAAACAGCGTTTCACTTTTCAAACATTCAAGCGTACGGATTTGTTTTTTTCACTCCATTCGTCTGCAATGTCTGCTTTTTCTGGCGGCTGTTCTGCGCTCTGATACGCCCCTGCTCGGATTTCTCCGGCGTGTTCGGCAGGGTTAATCCAAATGTTTTTGCGTGTTTCGGTGTGCATTCGCCGGGTTTTGCGGTGAGTGTTTGGTGGGTTTTCGGCAGCTTTTCCCTGCAGTACGACGGCCCTGTGGTGCTTGCTGAATACACCGCAGGGTCGCCGAAATGGGATCGCCAAATCACACCGAATTGAAGAGAACGAAAAGTCACCGACCGTGCGGTGACTTTTCGATTCTCTTTGAATAACCCTGCTATTCTTTAACAGGAGTATATACCGAACGCAAGGTCACCCATTTAGACTGGACGAAAGGAAATTCAACCTATAGCATAGGAAGGGTTATTTTACGGTGAGAACAAACTGTGGAATTCTCTGCCTGTTGAGGTGGTTGGGTCAGAGACCGTGCAGACTTTTAAACAACGGCTGCATGACTTCCTGCAAAAACATCATATTAAGGGTCATAATATTTAATATGTGGGTAAAAGCGTCTTGATCCAAAGAGAAATCTGACGCCATCTGGAAGAAGGAATTATTATTAATCTCTGGAGATTTTATTCTAAATTTCCATCACTTTTTAAGCAATTGCCAATTAATTTGGTTGTGTTACAGACTCTACGTCAGACGGTTTGCTGTTTTTTTCTGTTTCTTTTATCCCTCTTGTCTCTGAATTTTTTAATTCATTGAAAAAGTCACATTCTGATCACCCACACATGCTCAGATGTTCTTGTACCCTCTGATGGACGATCAGATTGGAGACCAAAACAGTTTTCTGGCTCTATGGCAACAGATTCCTAACCTGTGTTAGATTGTTATGAAGAACGCACACACAAAAGCAGCACAAAACCTTACTTGGAAGAGCTAAGAATGAGCAGGTACACAAAAATCACTTAATGGACGACATAGTTATGTGCAAATATTACAAAAGGCTTTAGTCTGCCAAATAATTAGGAAACCGTGATTTAACCCTTACAAATGTAGGGCCAGTGACACACTATGCGGTGTGCTATGGAGCATTTTGACATTCCATTAAATTCCTTGCTACTTTTAAAAATTACACGTTTTATTAGTAAAATAAAATTATTACGTAATCGTTCCTTATCTTTTTTTGGTAGTTTGGGTTGATCAGTAGGGATAAGCCAAATGCCCCCCCCCCCCGAGTTCGGTTCGCATTCGAACTCAATACAAGTCAATGGGACTCAAAGTTAGTTTTTTAGAGTGCCCTCCAAGAGGGCATATATGCTAGATATTTGCCATAAAAGGTGTATGGGGGTCCGGGTAGTGCCCTGGGGGACAGGAAACAAGGACAAAAACTTAAAAAAAAACGATGTCAGAAATGATGTCAAAAACGTGCCAGCACGCTTGTATGATCATGCGGCGCAAATAGACTGTCGCAATTTTCATCATGCACTCAAAAATTTATAAATATACATATTTCAGTCTAATAGCTCCCCCTGGCAGCATCAGCAGCATATGTCGGTGGGCACGTGCCTACTCTGCCTACTTATAAATCCAGCCCTGGTGATATACAAAAAAGTGTCTCTTTCTTTTCCCTACTGTATCTTAAAAGGAATGCAAGAATTACACTCCATGGTGCAGATACGTTCTAAAACCCAAAGGAATCAAAATCGCAGAATAAAATATTAATTTTTAAATTAACATAGACAATTTAAAACAAAATAAATTTGTTTAATTTTTCTTCACAGGAATTGTAACCCTGAATTCAGGAGACGTTATGGGTGATTTCCATCATCATAAGTATTTACTACTGCGCATTTACACACTTGTCAAACGTAAACAAACTTGAAATATTGTATCAATTTAATGGCATTCTCTTTAGCATTGTTGTACTTTAAAACAGAAGAAAGTGTAAACTCTTTGCTTTTGTTGTGGGATGGAGTCTCTTTAATGTTTTGCATCTTTCGACCTCAATCAGCGCCGCAGCGGATCAGAGCTATTAAGCGTGGAATTAATATCTAAACATATAAATATTTTCACACCGCAATGATCCATCCCACATTTAGACACTGACACTTGCTCATTTTGCTTCTGAGGACAGGATATGTCTCACTCGTGCTGTTTCAAGAAGAACATCATATTTTGAAGAGGTATGGGTACACGAGGGGTAAAGTGCTCCTGACGCATTTAGCAGCACTCAGTCGTTGGTGTTGGGAGACTGCGGACTTTAATGCAGAGGTAGAAGAATGGCAGAGTGAGAGTTATTCAAAGCATCTGCCTCATTCACACCATTAGGTTAAAGAAAACCTATCCCTGGGCAATGGAAGCAAATCTTAATACATGTTACTTTTGTGCTTTAAGAACAAAGAGTGACTTGCGCGGAAGCTGCATTTCATGGTACCTTTAGAGCTCTTTACACATATTGCATCATTTTGCATTTTTGCAAACCCATTGCATGCCAGAGGGAGAAGCTAATCACACGTCTGACATTCACAAATGTCACTGGGCAACACTTCTGTACAATTATTTTGTCAAATCTCCAGACCGTTTAGTAACAAAGTTGTGATTTTAGTTTTTAATTTTTTTCATACAAAATTCTTCCAGGAAATCTCGGGTTAGATTACATACTGAGCGCTAACGTTAGCGTTCGGATAAGTAAGCGTTGACGTCTGGATAAGTGACTTTAACGCATGTCCCCCTGATTACCTTCCTAATGCTAAAAGGTAAAAAAAAAAACCATTAGCGCATCGGTGATTGCGCGAGCTTACTGTACTTTGCACTCGCCATGTTAAGTATAGGATGCGCAAACAGTAATTAGCGTTAGGATAAGTAAGGTATTACAAAGTGCTAGCGCTAATTACCGCTCCGATGTGGGAATGGAAGTTTTATCGTCATCTAGAAGCTGATGCTAAATGATTTTGATTTTGCAGAATTATTTAGCACCGTCTAACCCCCAATAAATCAATCACCTCTTATGCCGTGACGAGAACGGCAGACGGATCCGCTGCTACTGGGAGCAGAGTGAGACTGGGGACAAAATAGTCTCTAGTCTCCCTCCGTGATCACTCGGCGGCCCGGCAGAGCAACCCTCTATGGGGCCATATTACAAAGTTCATGCTAAGGCTAAGGTCAGACGAAAGCATTTTTAACGTGCGTTTAGACGCACGAAGTCACGGCCGTGCTAGCAGCAAATGACGTCCAATACCGGGTAACATACGAAGAACGGCCGCACGAAAGGTCGTCCGCGCAACGCAAGTGGCAAACGAACGCATTTTTTCTAGAACGTCAAACCGCTACTACTGACGTACAGAGTGCGCTGCGTCCGCTAGCGGCGTGTTTGCGTGATTAGGAGACGTCAGACGCTGCTAATGTCCGGCCAACATAACGTCCAGACACAAAAAGTGTTTTATTGATGATCCGTACAAAATCACGGACGGAAATGCGCATAGTATGACCGCTATCGCGTATTCCGTGAAAAAATACGTCCATTCGTTCGAACGCACTTTTTCACGGACAACGTGAAAAATGCGTTAGTCTGACCCTAGCCTAAAACGGGGACGCTAAGGAGGAAAACCTACACCTGCAGGTTTCTCCTTAGTGTCCCTGTTGCCACACAGTGAGGAGCAAGTGATGTAAAGATACTGGGCCCTATTACATTCCTCGCGCACAGCAAAAACGCATTAACGCGAGGGGCAAAACCCTTTGCCCTGAATGTCGCATTACGACGTTCGCGTACAAAATGCGCGTTAACGTCTAACGCGAGTGACCCTGTGCGAACCGTTTGCGAGCACAATTTAGTGCGCGCATCCTATACTTAACATTGTGAGCGCAAATGCGTTTGTGCGCTGGTACGCGCATGGTATTACAATCTTAGTGCAAAATTAAACGGACAACGTTTGTGCGCATAATTTTAACGTCTTTGAAAAGCTGGTGGTAACGGTAAATTGTAACAACCTGACCGTACCAAACTGCGCATTCACAACGGAGAACGTCAATGCGATTTTTACTAGATCCGTCAAAAATGACGGCCACTACCTCGTCTTCCGTCAGAACGTATGTTTGTTGTGCGCAGTCCGCACAAAATGATGAACTCGCGTTAATGACATTGTGCTCACTGATTTCTGCGCGCAGTGGTACTTTGCGCGCATTTTTTGCGCATCGGTTTTACGAGCACAATTTCGTGACGGATGAAAAAATGTGCGAGGAATGTAATTCCAGCGGTGTTTTTCGTGCGTTAACATTTAACGCTTCGCGCAAAAAAACACACGTTTAGCGTGCGTTTTTGCGTTAAGAAAGTAATAGGGCCCACAGTTGGGGGGGTGGTTACAACACAAAAGATCACACAATGGATGCGCCCAGTGACACATATAGAGGAAAATATCACACAATGGATGCACCCAGTGACACATATAGAGGAAAATATCACACAATGGATGCACCCAGTGACACATATAGAGGAAAATATCACACAATGGATGCACCCAGTGACACATATAGAGGAAAATATCACACAATGGATGCACCCAGTGACACATATAGAGGAAAATATCACACAATGGATGCGCCCAGTGACACATATAGAGGAAAATATCACACAATGGATGCACCCAGTGACACATATAGAGGAAAATATCACACAATGGATGCGCCCAGTGACACATATAGAGGAAAATATCACACAATGGATGCACCCAGTGACACATATAGAGGAAAATATCACACAATGGATGCACCCAGTGACACATATAGAGGAAAATATCACACAATGGATGCACCCAATGACACATATAGAGGAAAATATCCCACAATGGATGCGCCCAGTGACACATATAGAGGAAAATATCACACAATGGATGCACCCAGTGACACATATAGAGGAAAATATCACACAATGGATGCACCCAGTGACACATATAGAGGAAAATATCACACAATGGATGCGCCCAGTGACACATATAGAGGAAAATATCACACAATGGATGCACCCAGTGACACATATAGAGGAAAATATCACACAATGGATGCACCCAGTAACGCATATAGAGGAAAATATCACACAATGGATGCACCAGTGACACATATAGAGGAAAATATCACACAATGGATGCACCCAGTGACACATATAGAGGAAAATATCACACAATGGATGCGCCCAGTGACACATATAGAGGAAAATATCACACAATGGATGCACCCAGTGACACATATAGAGGAAAATATCACACAATGGATGCACCCAGTAACGCATAGAGGAAAATATCACACAATGGATGCACCCAGTGACACATATAGAGGAAAATATCACACAATGGATGCACCCAGTGACACATATAGAGGAAAATATCACACAATGGATGCACCCAGTGACACATATAGAGGAGAATATTTTCTTATCTTACATGTGCTTTTTCTCTTGTATGTTTAGTTATCAGCAACATAAAATAAACACAATAAGGACATTTCATTTTTTGGCGGTACTGGCCCTTTAAGTCCAGCCCTGTGTACACACTTGACTCAAAGGTTTAATACTGTACAGGTTATTGTTTTTCTCAGAGATTTGTGACAATCAGGATTGTTCATAGAGCACCAAAATGTCACCAACATTTCGGTGCTCTCTCGTTTGCCGCACTTCAACGAGTTCGATTCGCCGACCCTGCGGCGAATTCAGCATTCACTGCAGGGTCTCAGAAGTGTGCCGAATCGACACGCCGAAAAAAAATATATCAAACTGGCACAAAACCGCCCAATTGATCAGATAAAATGCCAAAAAACTGCCGAAGGGATCCGAAAAACCACCGAATGCATCCGACGAAACGCCACACGTTTGCCTCGCTCCGTTAGGAAAGGTGAATATAGAGGTGAATATCCGATTTATTGAGGGCTGTTAATGATTTTGCAAATGCTGTATCATTTAGCGCCAGCTTTTTAGAAGGTGCTAACTTTTGGCTCTCCACATCCCTGCGTTAATCACTTTGTAATCCCTTACTTCCCAAAACTCTAATGTACTTTTGTGCTTCTCATGTTAAGTATAGGATGCGCAAAGTACAGCAAGCTCGCGGAAGCTGCGCGACGCAAAACCATTTCACCCTTGCTTAGCATCAGTCTTGGAATACCAATGCCAGACGTTAAACTTACTTCTCCTAGTGCACAAAAAGATGCGCGGAATCAGAAATGTAATATGGGTGGCATGTGTCTATCCTGGCGCTAACGCTTACACATCGCTAACTTTAATGCCAACTATGGAATAGTGCCCTAAATTTTTAGGAGTTTGGGGGAATGTTGACATAATATTTATTTAGGGGGTTATTCAGAGAGCAACGAAATGTTGCTGACATTTCAGTGCTCTCGTTCCCCGAACTTCCCTGCACTTCGGGGAATCAAATCTGCCGGGAATCGGCCACCGAATGCCACCGCCAACCCATCGCATACCCGCCGGCCGCTGCTGCAAATCCATTGCCTGCCGCCGCCGACCCGCTGAGCATCCGCCGCAAACATGCCGGAGGGCCGCCAAACGCAGTCAACGAGCCGCTGCACACAGCACCAGGCAGCCGCAGAAGAAAGCCGACAAGCCGCCGGACGGGTAAAAAAAAACAAAAACAATACTATTGAAAGTGTCAAAATTGAAAAGCTTTTTGCAAATAAACTACTGAGCGAAAATGTCTGAAATTACAGTATAAGATCCTATGAATGATAATAAAAAGGTCTGTTACAGAAAAAAACACTCTTTTTTTAAAAAAAAGTTTTTTTTTGATGAAGACATCCCAAAAAAACGCCTAAAAGATTAAAAAAATCAGTATATAAAGAGACTTTTTTTTACTGCAGATTAAAAGAATAAACCGTTTATTAGATCTTGTATAAAAACGGGAATATTTTTAACATTGAAAATAAACCTGCCGAATGAAAGCACCGTACAGCAGTGCATTTCGGCAACTTTTCACTGCTGTTCGGTGTCTCTGAATAGATTAACCATTGCTTCTTTATGGGATATTTCACTGCCGTCGAACAGGCACCGTACTTGCAGGCTATTCGCCAAAATTTGCTCTCTAAATAGCCGACGGCTCCGAAATGTCACAGTAGGGGGAAATTCCCTGTTTGGTGACATTTCGGGCCAGATCGTCTCTCTCTGAATAACCCCTATAGTTATTCTGCCCGTTGGATATTTGCCCTTTTTATCCGTACTGTTTTCTGTTAATATTCCTTTAAAAATATGTTATTTCCTTCGCACCGGATTACATTCTAATAATCTGTGGTTTGCTATTATGATGCATTTTATTCTTGGCTGTTTCATTATTATTATTCTTTATTTATAAAGCGCCACCATATTCCGCAGCGCTGAATTTTCATTATTTCATTATTTCTGGTCTGATATCCCTCTCAGTCTCATGGAGGTTTCCTTCTCCTCCCCCCACCATTATTCATAGACCGATGAGTAATGTGATCGGGCTTGATTCTTATGATTATATAACTGACCTATTCCACTGTTTTCCCTTGCGAGGATCATGCTTTATCTACCAGTTTTCTTGATTAATAGACCTCTATGATAGTGCATTATTATGCAAACATCCAGCAGTGCTACAAATATACTTCATAATAAGTAACTTTTCAAATGTGTCAAATGTGTCATTGTTTTAAGGAATCCTAAACAAACTGGGGAATCTACAGTCTTTCTGTTTATTTTGGGTACCACATCAGTAAAAAATTGAAAAGAAAGCATGGAGAATTAGGCTGGGGTCAGACCAGCGCATTTTTAACGTGCGTTCTGGCGCACTTAATCACGGCCGTACTAGCAGCAAATGACGGGCAATGACAGCCAATATACGAAGTACGGTCGCACGAAAGTCCGGCTGCGCAACGCAAGTGGAAAATGAACGCATTTTTTCGAGAACGCAGAACCGCTAGTACGGACGTACAGAGTGCGCTGCGCCCGCTAGCGGTGTGTGTGTGTGCGTGATTTGGAGACGTCAGACCCTGCTCATGTCCGGCCAACATAACGTCCAGACGCAAAAAGTTTCCTGGTTTGGATTCGTAAAACATCACGCACGAAAATGAGCATCGTATGACCGTTTTTGCATATTCCGTGAAAAAATACATCAATGCGTTCGGACGCACTTTTTTACGTTCGCGTGTAAAAATACTTTCATATAGGCATAGCGGTGTGTGATTTGGAGACGTCAGACCCTGCTCGTGTCCGGCCAACATAACGTCCAGACACCCAAAGTTTCCTGGTTTGGATCCGTAAAAAATCACGCACAAAAATGCGCATCGTATGACCGTTTTCGCGTATTCCATGAAAGAATACGTCAATGCGTTCGGACGCACTTTTTTACGTTCGTGTAAAAATGCTTTCGATTGACCCTAGCCTAATAAAAGCAAAAAAAAAAACAACACACAAACTAACAGGGTTATTCAAAGAGAATCGAAAATTCACTGCACGTTCGGTGACTTGTCGTTCTCTTCAATTCGGTGCCATTCGGCGATCCCATTTCGGCGACCCTGCGGTGTATTCAGCAAGCACCACAGGGCCGCTGTAGTAAAGGGAAAAGCCGCCGCAAACCCGACGAACACGCAGGGCAAAACCAGGTGAAAGCACACCGAAACCCGCAAAAACATCTGGATTAACCGCACCGAACACGCCGGAGAAACCCGAGCAGCAGCCGATCACAGCGCAGAGCAGCCGCCGGAAAAACCCGACACCGCAGATGAATGGAGTGAAAAAACCCTCCAAAAAACCGTACGCTTGAATGTTTGAAAAGTGAAACGCTGTTTGCAAAGAAACGAAAATGTCTGAAATTTACATATAAGATCCAGTGAATGATAATAAAAAGGGCTGTTATAGAAAAAAAGAAAAACGATTAACAAAAAATGAAAAAAAAATTGGCTGAAAAATCCCCAAAAATGTCTAAAGAGCCTAAAAAAAATCTATAAATAAAGAGACTTTTTACTAGAGAATAAAATAATAAACGGTTTATTAGATATTGAATTAAAACTGGAATATTTTTGACATTGATGCCTATGGGATTCGCCTGAATAAACCTGCTGAATGAAACCACTGAGCAGCAGGGCATTTCGGCAACTTTTCACTGCTGTTCGGTGTTCTCTGAATAGATTAACCATTGCTTCTCCATGGGGGATTTCACTGCCTTCGAACAGGCATAGCCTCTCTGAATAGCCGAATGGCCCCGAGATGTCCCCGCACGCTGAATTTCAGTGTCTGGTTACATTGCTGAGACATTTCGGACCTGTCTGAATAACCCCTATGATATTGACTTATTAAGAGAAGCAAATTGATTAAAATGTAACGGTTAATTAGCATATTCTGGTATGGTAAATGAATACGCTTTGTGACTGCACTGAAAAGCAATACTGATTTGTTTAAAGGCAGAGTACAAGCATAATGCTTCTTTCAGCTCTCAGGGGGTTAATTTACTTTTACTTGACTATCATATCCTCCTGTATCACGGAAGGGAGCACAGGCCAAACCAGGGAGAAAGGAAAAATTAAATGATTGAATTAAAACTCTCATCAAGATAATCATAAATGGGGAGATTTGACATCTCCTTTGGCTCTGTTGATGAATTCAATAAAGAAGTAATCACAGATCATTATAAAGCTTTTGTGCAGGGCGTAGATTTGTGAAAGGATTGCATTCTAAATGCTCCATTTCTAGGTCTTCGCAGAGAGCACAGGGTAGGTCTGGCACAAAAATAATGAAACCGAGAACAACAGAGCTGCCATTTATTCTGCAATGACACTTATGCTTTCTTGTAATGTGGTTTTGGATGACATGTCTAAAAGCTATTTTTTTTTATCTGACCTCCGTTTCCTGAAGGACAAGAGCTTGCACCTTATTTGAGATCTAAAGCCACTGCAGGCTTGCAATAGTGTAGCGGGGGGGGGGGGGGTTATAATTTTTCTATTAAATGTATTGGATAATGAATTTGATACATATTCATTTCTATTACATGATCCTCGAGAGAAGGGACCATAAGTTCAATGTGATGACTTGCATGTTGTCAAACCATTGTTGCGGTTACATAACAAAAATGGTCCCTGTGAAAGATGACTTGGTTTGCCATCAAAAATTTGAATGGATTCGGAGGGGGACATCAAAGTTATCATGATGAAGACAAGATTCTAATCAAAATTTGACAAAAGTGTGATTAAAATTCTAACTTATTATAAAAATCTACAGGGTTATTCAAAGAGATCTGAATTGCTGGCGAAAGGTAACCGAACGCTGAAATTCAGCGTACGGTTACCTTTCCTGGCCATTTGGCTATTTAGAGAGCAGGCAGTTCGCCAAATGTTGGCGAATTGCCTGCATATACGGTGCCTGTTCGAGGGCAGTGAAATCCCCATAGAGAAGCAATGCTTCAGCTATTCAGAGAACAAAAAACAGATATTGTGGGGTAGGCAAGTACATACCATTAGGTGTCTTGCCCGATGACACTTACTGGCTGTCACTTTCCACTGGTTACAGCTGTGCCCCCTGGTGGTGAGAGGGATCCAAGTAAGCTCTTCCCCGTTCTGGGTCTGGCTATTCTGTACCGCTCCTGGGTTTTGCTGTACTGTTCAGGTCTGGGGTCACATGTCCTAATTAACTAGACCTGTTCCCTATTTAAATGCCAGCAGCACAGAGAGAGGCTCATTGCTCTGGCATGAGTTCTGTTTCTGTGAGTTCTTGTTGTGACACCTGTTCCTGTGTATTTCTGGTTCCTGTGTTGCTGCAAAGCATTCTTGTATTTCTATGGTATTGACTTCGGCTTTCTTGACTACTCTATCTGCCTGCTCCCTGTAATCTGTATTTATTGATCTGTTGCAAACCTCTGCTAGTCTGACGTTCCTTCCTGATCCTGTATTCTTGGCTCCAGTCCTGACCATTCTTGTCTGTTCCTTGTTTCTTGTTTTATGTATTTTGTTCTCCTTAGTATAGAGGCCAGTATAAGGACCTTTAATCCAGTTCAGGGCTTCCTATGTATTTGTCTTGTTAACCCACGCTCTTCCTCTTCTCCTGACTGTTATTCTTTGTGAAGCTTCCATAGTTATAGTAAGACCATTTCAAGGATCCCCAGCATAGGGATTCCTTTAGATTTCTTCTGTGCCCTCCTGCTCTTTGTGTTTACAGTCCTGTTAGTTTCTGTCTGGAATCTGTATATTCTATCAGCCTATTCAGCCAGCAGCTAACCTGCCTCAAGGGCTACATCCCTCCATGAATCAAGGCCCCTCGATGGCCCAAATGAAGGGTCAGCTTGACACTGGAGAGGTGCTCTGGCCGGGATTCGAATCTGGATCTCCACGGATATAGATCAGTGATGTTACCTCTACTCCATCCAGCTGGTACATGTTAATCATATTGATGCATTTCACGCTTGTTTGTTCACAAAAATGTAAAATTTTACATATCGTCAGTTTATCTTGTTGCAAGATCTGCCTTCTTTTTCTGTTTTCTGTCAGAGTTATTCGTAGAGATTCGAATGGCTGCCGAAAGGTAACCAAACGCTGAAATTCAGCGTTTGGTTACCTTACCTGGCCATTCGGCTATTCAGAGAGCAGGCAATTCGCCAAATCCTGGCGAATTGCCTGCACATACGGTGCTTGTTCGGTGCCTGTTCGAGGGCAGTGAAATCCCCATAGAGAAGCAATGCTTCGTCTATTCAGAGAACAAAAACCAGCAGTGAAAAGTTGCCGAAATGCCCTGCTATTCGGTGGCTTCATTCGACAGGTTTATTCAGGCGAATCCCATAGGCTTCAATGTTAAAAATATTCCTGTTTTAATTCAATATCTAATAAACCATGAATTAGAATATTCTGCAGTAAAAAGTCTCTTTATTAATAGATTTTTTTGGATCTTTTAAGCATTTTTCGGGATTTTTTTGCAAAAAAAGTTCCGAAATTAAAGAAATTTAAACGTTTTTTCTTTTTTCTGTAACAGCCCTTTTTATTATCATTCCTTGGACCTCATATGTAAATTTCAGATATTTTCACTCAGTAGTTTCTGTGCAAACAGCGTTTCACTTTTCAAACATTCAAGCGTTTTTTTTTTTTCACTCCATTCGTCTGCGGTGTCGAGTTTTTCCGGCGGCTGCTCTGCGCTCTGATCGGCTCCTGCTCGGGTTTCTCCGGCATCTCCGGCAGGGTTAATCCAGATGTTTTTGCCGGTTTCGGCGTGCATTCGCCTGGGTTTTGTGGTGAGTTTTTGGCGGCTTTTCGGCGTCTTTTCCCTGCACTACGACGGCCCTGTGGTGCTTGCTGAATACACCGCAGGGTCGTCGAAATGGGATCGCCAAATCGCACCGAATTGAAGAGAACGAAAAGTCACCGAACGTGCCGTGACTTTTCGATTCTCTTTGAATAACCCAGTAAGTTTTCCCCTGTTACTCAGTGAATGCGTATCCTCAGAAGAGGAAAAGGTCACGGCAGCAGATCTACATGCTCAGAATCCTGCTTTAATCATACATTTATTCATGCCAAGGATAAGACTTACATATGCTATCTCAGGGGTACTTGATTTTAAAAAAGGCACGACTGTAAAACATTTTTTGTTTTTGTAGACCTGCACAAAAGTGATAATAAAAGAAAGCATTTAAATTTTTTTATAAGTCTATGATTTTGTTTTTTATTTTGCAGTGCTAGATGTGCAGCTAAAGTGTGCATTGTTACTGTGAATGACCTTTACAGCAAACCTTTCCTGGCCACTTCAAATCCTCAAGTAGGCTTCTGTTTTGAAGAAATCTTGCTGTAAGAATATTGTAAATGCTTATTTAATCTATTTTTGTAAACCTTTAAATTCCTGATGTGACTAGAGAGTATCTTCTAGCTGGCTGCATGAGCAAGCAACTGGGAGTGACGTGTCCTAGCCTCTTTGCAGCTATCCTGACCAAGAGTATCCTCTGTAAAAGTCGCCACTTTGTAGAAACGACTCGATTAAAAACTATCAGGGTTATTCAAAGAGAATCGAAAAGTCACCGCACGTTCGATGACTTTTCGTTCTCTTCAATTCGGTGCGATTCGGCGATCCCATTTTTCGGCGACCCTGCGATGTATTCAGCAAGCACCACAGGGCCGTCGTAATGCAGGGAAAAGCCGCCGCAAACCCGACGAACACTCACCGTAAAACCCGGCGAATGCACACCGAAACCCGCAAAAACATCTGGATTAACCCAGCCGAACGCGCCGGAGAAACCCGAGCAGCCGCCGATCACCGCGCGGGGCAGCCGCTGGAAAAAGCCGACCCCCGCAGACGAATGGAGTGGGAATAAAAAAACGTACGCTTGAATGTTTGAAAAGTGAAACGCTGTTTGCAAACAAACTACTGAACGAAAATGTCTGCAATTTACATATAAGATCCAATGAATGATAATAAAAAGGTCTGTTACAGAAAAAAGAAACTATTTAAAGAAGAAACGAAACAAAATTAAGCTAAAAAAATAAAAAATGCCTAAAAGATCCTAAAAAATCTATAAATTAAGAGACTCTTTACTGCAGAATATTATAATTAACGGTTTATTAGATATTGAATTAAAACGGGAATATTTTTAACATTGAAGTCTATGGGATTCGCCTGAATAAACCTGTCGAATGAAACCACCGAATGGCAGGGCAATTCGGCAACTTTTCGCTGCTGGTTTTTGTTCTCTGAATAGATGAAGCATTGCTTCTCTATGGGGATTTCACTGCCCCTGAACAGGCACCGAACAGGCACCGAATGTGCAGGCAATTCGCCAACATTTGGCAAACTGCCTGCTCTCTGAATAGCCGAATGGCCAGGAAAGGTAACCAACTAACCGTACCCTGAATTTCACTGTTCGGTTACCTTTCGGCCACAATTTGGATCTCTTTGAATAACCCTGTATTCCAACTTGAAAATGATGCTCCAACACAAGTGATTCTGAATTAGACGTTTCATTTGGGTTTTCAGAATCTTTTTTCGAATTGGAGCACTTAAGATAGAAAATTATAGGGTTAGGGTTTGTATTTGGGGTTGGGATTACTATTAATGATTGCTTTATGGTTACTTTTAGAGTTGAGGCTAACCCTAAACCTTTACCATACCCTAAAGCTGGCCGTCCACTGGGTCTGTAGTTGGATGACTGACTTGGTCTTCCGACTGCAGACAACGCCGTCGCACAGCCAGGGTCATCCACTGGAAGCGTCTGTGGACGGCCTAGGTCGGCCGATGTACATGCCACCAAACAAAGAAATGATTTTGAAAAAAAACACCGGAGCGAAAACAATCATCTGCCTGGTGCTGAAATAGGGTTTGAGTACCAAGGAGAGCACTGGCGAATGCAGCCATACAGAGAAAAAAAAAAAACTCGCCAAAGGCTGCAGGGGGGAGAAAAGACCCTTTCCTTCGTGCTGAAATAGGTTTCAGACCAAGGACAGCACCACCGAATGCAGCCTAACTGAAAAAAAAAACATGCCACATCTGGCAAGGAAAAAAGACTCGACTTTTTAAATGAAATGGGGAATCAAAAATCTTGCCTAAAAAAATTCCAAAAAATCTGCAAAGGGGCTTTTTGCTACGGATGAAAAGACTAAACGGTTGAATTAAAAAAAGTAATTAAAAACGAAAATATTTTTTTACTTTGAATCCTAAAAGGCTGTCAAACTGAATCACTTCTCTAAGGAACAGTTTCCCTGCCACGGCATGGCAGTTTAACTATGCAATTCATATTTTTTTCATGTAAATTGTACCAGATCCCCAGCGTCGTCTGACAAATCCCATTGAAATATGTAGCCGCAAAAAATCTTCTGAAGTCATCTGATGGAAGTTGGAGGCAGTGGAAGAGGGCTGATTCACTTCCATGTTGTGGGATTGGTTGGACGATGACAAACGATATCGGATGCTCGCACCATCGGAGGAATATGGACCCAGGGGACAGCAAGCCTAAGCCAAACATTCTGCTCCAGTTTGTTTCTTCATTTTTAGAGAGAAGATTCTGCCCCTTGCTGTACATGAGTGCTTCAAAAGAAGCAGAATCTGTTGCCATAAAATGCAGCACATATTAGGGATCAGGTTTTGATTAAGGGTTAACACTAAACCTACAAGTAAACTATTTCCCTAAAACTAATGCGACTGTGGTGACAAATGTAAACCTAAAATAAAAAGAATTTCTAAATTTCAAATTTGTAATTTCTTAGCAATTTTAAAAATCCAGCTCAGCTGCCTGCAATTTTTTGATAATTTATGCAAAATTCTTCCAAAAATTCTTCCGAAAACCAAATGAGTTGGGGGGGGGGGGGAAGGACTGAGCATCTAAGGAGGAGCCTTGGAATCCGTTTACGACCAGGGGCATCACTGCCACTAGCCCCTTCTCTCTGTTCCTGCATGCTCCTACAGCTTCTTGAAAGGCTTGTAACATCAAAGTAACTGGGTGAACATTTAGCATGTGCTTTGTTCATTAGATTAGATGGAGTTAAGTTTCCATTATTATTACTGTAAATATATGTTGTACCAGTTGTTCAGCCTCTAATAAAAATTTTTGGATTGTAGAAAGCAAGGAGTGGAAAGCATGAAAAACAACAAAAGCAATAGTTCCAGTGAAAACCACACTGAACAAGAGGGTGATCAAGCAAAATATTGTAGCGCTCACTCCCGGAGGCGCCGCTGAATTTAACCTCGGGTTAGTCTCTCCGCACTAGGGAATAAATATACACCAGCACTGTTGTGGATTTTTATAAATTATATACTTTACTGGTCTCAATAAAGCGGTATATATAATGTAAGCACAGTATATAGAAAACAGGATTTCGTAATGCGAGAAACGCGCAGCGGTAAAAGAAACGTTTAACCCCTTCGTCTCTGGAGTGTAAGTCCCATGCAGGTTATGTCCCAAAAAGTGTGTGTGTGTGAGCTCAGGTACCCGGGTACTATATTCGACTGGCCAGTGAATGGATTTAATAAATCTTTGACTAGTCACGTTGGGGCCCTGTAGGTTTAAGCAATACTGCAGGGTGCTTCGTTAAACTTTGACTGTGGCCTGGAAGGCCTCTCACCCATCCGCCAGACATTCTGTTCCGCTGCCCGATCAAGGACGTCTCTCCGCTGGATTATACTGGGACCCTGTGCCACCGGATCCGCTTCTCCTGCTTGTCCGTCTTCTACAACAAGATCTACGGCCTACCGCCTGCACTCCCAGTGGATCATCGCGGTCTCCTTACTCGGGGTCCAATCTGGAACTCTGTGTCTGTGCAAAACCCCTCAGCGGTGGATTACTAGGTCTCTGGCAAGTCACTGTATTGATCCCCAGCGTCGGCAAGGCAGTGCTTGCTCTCCGGCCTGGTAACAATCGCTCACAGTCTCACGTGCGTCTTACTCTGTTCACCGCTCGGCTCACACTGGCTCTCCTTCACACGAGGCTGCGGATGTCCTTTCCTCCTTCCCCACCCACTTCCTGTCTCTGCCCCAAAGCATGCTGGAAAACGTAGTCCCATTGTGTCCAGTATAGTTTACATTGCGCTTGTCTCCCTCTGGTGGCCAAACCCGAGCAATACAACAACAGAGTTTTAAACAGCGCTACAATATATTAAAATTAAAACTTTTTATTAAGATTAAGTTAAAAATGAGATTCCCAAAACATATAACATACAACAGGTATCAGAATTATTCTGTCTTTCTGCCGGCTGTTTGTTGCCTCCTTATTAGTTATAATGGAGGGGGGGGCCCATCCACTTGCATGTACATAAAATTCTGAATACTCCAAAGAATTTTTAACAATTTTTTTTTGTAATTAAGAACAGTTTTTACAATTTAACAAAGAGCCGTCACTACTGCCAATTAATTACGTTTGTATACTCCTAATGAACTCGAGTTATAGCTGTATAACACACTACTTCTACAGGTCTTCAGGCATAAAATCGGGTTTTATGGATAGATCACAAGATATTATTCGTATCTAACGTGTATTCAGTTAGGATAGCCACAAAAAACTTTTTTTGCAACGAAGAATCTATAGCGGTACCCGTAAAAAAAAATATATACTTGCAATATTCTTGTAGGATGAGGAGTTCTGTTGCTATATTGTATCAGTTAATTGGTCTCCTACACCTACACCAGGGACCTACGATACCAAAACTAACTGTTGCAAATATATAGGGGCTATCATGCATACAAAGAAACACATCACCTCTCAAGGATAACCAGAGGGGGTCATAATAGAAGTGCCAGTAATGAAATTGCAATTCAAGAATAGATAGGTTCTGCGGTGTGGCTAATTTTTTCAATCCGTCTAATTGGTCTCCTACACAAGGGACCTCAGGTGCCAATGCACATAATGCACATCAATTTAATCCGTAATATTGTATATCAAGGGTGCCAACATCATCTCCCAAGGGGATTTAGAACCACGAGTTTCCCACAGGTCTCCTTAGGTTTGGGACCATGTGCAGGAAGCCAACACATACGTGCATTTAGAAGCAGCAAATCTGCTAATTCATCAAGAACCCAAATGCATAAAAAACAAAATATAAATATAGCCGTTCTTAGGAAGTTCGGAGTTTGGATATAGTAAGAGTGGGCATAGTGGCGCTCATGAAAAGAAGAGAGGCGCTCCACGTGCGTTTCGCTGTGCGGGCAACAAAGCTTCCTCAGGAGCGAGTTTGCCTCGGTCGCCGTCCAGGATTTAAAGTGTGTAAGAGACCGGGGTTCGTGCCCGGTAAATGCCTCTTCCAGGCAGGAAAAAAATGGTGTCGTGCCCATACTCACCGGAGCGGCTGCAACAGCCAGGAGTAACAGCCCAGTTAATATATACAACATAACAAGAGAAAAAAGGTGTCACCTGCACTCGTTTCTATGTATTTCCATGTACAACAAAACACTGAGGTTTTAGTTTGTTTCAATGGCCATTGCAGCGTAAGCTCACTCGCCCCTTCAAGGCACCTCTTTGTAGAGTGAGTCCTAACCAATGTAACCAAAAAGCCGCTCTACTGTGCAGCTCCATGCCCCTCCTGCTGCTTTTCAGCTAAGGAGAGGCAGAAAGATGGTGGGTTTTATTTATACACGCACCAAACACTGGACAAAGGACCAATCAAAGAGCGTGTCAGTTAGAACTGTAAATCAACCATTGTGCAGAAATTTTTGGCCAATGTTGGGAGTAGACCATATTAGGCATCATCAGGTTGGGTGGGGAGTTTTCGAGAGCATTTTAATCAATGCCGCCTCCTCATACCGTCCTGGGGGCGCGGCCAAGCTATTCACGCCGCATTCAAGCCACATATGATCTATCGAGGTATACGTACACAGCAGAAATAAATTGATGCTGTCCACCTCTATTGCAAACATGGCAAATGTGTGCAGGAGGCAACAAACAGCCGGCAGAAAGTAGACAGAATAATTCTGATACCTGTTGTATGTTATACAGTATGTTTTGGGAATCTCATTTTTAACTTAATCTTAATAAAGTTTTAATTTTAATATATTTTGCCAGATCACCCTTTTGTTCAGTGTGGTTTTCACTGGAACTATTGCTTTTGTTGTTTTTCATGCTTGAGGTATTTGGGTTTAATCCCATTTTTGAGGGTGATTGTTATCTCCCGCTTGAAAAAGCTATTGCTGATTTTTTCTTGTTTTTCTTCATTGTTCTATTTCAATTAATTGGTTTTAATACCTTTTTAAGGGAGGTGTGTAACAAAGAATTTATAATCAAAGTATGGCTAACTATTTAGCCTCAGTCAAAGATGGCAGCAAATGGTGTCGTGATGCTGAATTAGTGTTTTCCGATTCATTCGCTCCTGTACCCCCCACAGATGATACTCTAGTGGGTAGATTTAATGATTTAACAAAAGTAATCAAACACTAGATAAAATCTAGTTTGGAAGTGATCACACTTCAACAGTATCTAGAAAAAGATATGGTCCTAAGAGGACTTAGAATATATACTCAACCAGCCACACAAAATAAAGAATGGGAGGAATTGGTTAAAGAATGGGAGGAAGTGGCCATTACTTGCTCTCAGACCTTTATGAAAATAATCGTTAAATATGAACAAAAAACACTGGATAGAATTAAAAAAGAAGTACATGAAAAAATTGACCAGGTGAACTGTCAGAAAAAAGATCCAATGTTTGGTCAATTAGAAGCCGAACTTAAAGTACAAACTGACCGTTATGACACAGAAATTAAAACACGGGGTGTCTGGCTGTGTAAGGGAGCAGACGTGTTTCGAAGGAGCTCCTGGTACTGTTGCTGCAGGGGGGAAGCTTCTGCCTGGATTTCTCCTCGTTTTTCCCCTATTGGGAGTCCCTGCACGGCCGGACATCAGGAGGAGTGCTCTGGAGCCTGATCTGCTCCCCCTCCAGAGCCTAGCTGAGTTTTCTTCCCGCTGACCTCGAGCTCCCGGCGGCCATTTTGGGGCCTAACTTCTGACTCCTTGGGCCTAATTCAGGTTGCCCCTGCCTCCCTCTGCAGTGCTCTGGGACCCGGGTGATCGGCGGTGGTGACGCTGGTGGATGGAGGGCCCTCATTCCCCAGCTGCTGCGGCTGCTCCCTCGGCGGATAAGAGGGGCGATGGTGCGGACTGGCGGCGGCTGGCTCGCTCACCCCCCGCCAGGAGCCTGGGGGACGTGCTGGGGGCCTCGAGACATGGCTAGAGACGCTGCCTAAGGACGAAGATGGATGCCCGATTTCACGCGGTACCTGGCGCAGGCTAATGGGGGCTCTGGGGATCGCTCAGCGGAGTGAGGCTTTATCGGTGGATGGATCCTCTGCCGCGCACGTAAACGTCACCTTCGCTGTGGAAGCCGGGTCCCCGGAGGGAGACGATGATGAGGTACGGCTGCCTGTGGAGACTAACAGGGAGGTGGAAGACTCCACTCGGTCCGCTGTCACTCCCCTCGTGCCATCTGTGCTGGGATTGCCGTGGAGCTCTGGGGGGCCGTCGGCCGGCGGGACGAGGTGCCTACCCGAGACTTGCGACATGACCCTCGACGTGGTGGTGGCTGAGTCACCGTGCCTGATGCCAGCGTCTCCTTGGCGGGAGTTGGGAGCGGAGGGTCCCTTACTCCAGATGGAGGTTAAGATGGCGCGGCTGCGTCAGCCGCTGAATCGAGCGGACCTGCCCCGAGCTACAAGAGGTGAAATCAGCAGAATGGTTTGGGTCCGGATGGCACCTGAGAGCTCCCTTCGTGGCAGTGGGATGGTGGTGACTGGATGTGTCGGCCTGCTATGCGTTACGCTGCCTGTGTTCTGCTCCTTGTCGTTTCTTGACGCAGAGGCCTGGCTGCTGGGCGCCCACAACTTCAGATGCGGCACGTGTAGACCTGGAGAAGGTCCCGGCACCACATTCGTGCCGGATACCGGCTGAAGAGACCCGTCCCACATACCTGCTGCTTGCCCGCTGATCGCTGACCCTGGCTTGCCCTGATCCACTGAGTTACCCCACTCTTATCCCTTTAGCTGTTTTTGATGCCCCCATTGCTGAGTTGTTTCCCCCCCCCTGCTGTGAGACATTGCTATGTGTCCTAATGTGCCTCTGTGATACTGTATGAGGACTTACATTATAGACACTTATTATATATATATTTTTTTTATATTTTATTTATTTATTTATTTATTTTTCAGCTGAAGCGGTCCGCTTTGGTCCCTTAATGTTGTCGACCGGAGTGTTTTACGTTGACCCCCCCCCCCATGCAGACACATTTGTTTTTGTACCCCCCCCTCAGCCGAGTATTTTTGTTCCCTGATCCCCTTTTCTTATTTTTGATGTCCCTCCCCTAACCGAGTCCTTCCTCCCCCCTGTAATGAGACTTTCCTGAGTGTCTTTATGTGCATTTGTGGCATTATCGAGGACTTCACTGAAGACACTTATTTTTTCTAACCTCCCCCCCCTTTTTTTATTATTTATTTATTTATTTATTTTTATTATTTTGGCTCCTTCAGGATGTCTTGGGAGACGCAGCCGTGGCCTGGTGCCCGACCTCGCTCCCGAGTGCCTGGGCCTTAGTGCCATTTACTCCCCGTGGCCTTCCCGCGGTCTTTCCGGCTGCACAGGAAATCGCCAGGGCAGGCACCATCTTGGCCTTTGCCATTTCGCCTTCCCCTCCTTTTTTTTTTTTCCCAATTTTTATGCCCTGATCTCTTGAAGTGTCTTACCTGCTTCCTTGTCCCTCTTGAGGCTTATTTTATTTTACAGCTGACATATGCTGGTCTTGCGGCCCTTTTTTTCCCTCGACACACTTTTGTTTTTGTAACCTACCTGTGGAGGAGACCCCCCTATTAGGGGATGTTTACTGTTTATCTATGGCTACACATGGATGACTTTTTATTTTATTTTATATCGCTGTGCTTTTTCAGATGACATGTTTTGGCCCCATATGACCATACTTACGTATAATGCTTTATTGCTTGGTCCTGCGAGGCCATTTATTACTTTTTTGTTTGCTGTTAAGCTGTATCTCTTTCAAAATAAAAACCGTTAAATATAAAAAAGAAATTAAAACACGGAAACATAACAAGTTTCTGAGGGATTGTCAAGATTACAAAACCGATAGGATTTTCAAGCCAATGAAAAGTCAAAGGCCAGAACAACGTAATCTTGCATCTACCAGTGAATATGACTCCTCGGAATCCGAGGGCGACATATCAACACGGCAATTCCCAAGGGGTATTCTAAAAAAGAATGTGGCTTTTTTAGATCAGACTACTGCCGTGAAATCAACGAACAGGAGGGGGAGAAGTTATCGCAATGACACACGCTTTTAAATCAATCTCCGATTATCAACTTGACTCCGGTTCAGTTGTCAGACCGCCAAATACGAGTCCTACAAAAAGGGCTGTCTTTTATCCCTACACCAAAATTTGACATCTTTACATGGGTTAAAGATATAAATTATTTTCAAGAAAACTAGCACTCCACAAATACCACATATCCCAAGAGGCAGCAAAAATAAAAGCATCTGGCCTCACTGAATGGGAGTATCAATGTGTTCAGGATATGGTGGCTCTGTTGGAAGAGAACGAACAACTAGAGGGCAAGTTTATCCACACCGATTTAAAACCTCAAAGTAAATTCACTCCATCAATAAAAATGTATGATAACATAGAGCTATTCCGAAAGCTGGTTTGTGAATCTATTGAAAATATTAATGTGAGATCATAGGGATGGGCTGGCGGTTTGATGCGAACAGGAGTTTGCATCGAACATTGGCCGTTCGACCGTTCATTGAACAGCGAACATTTCCGCGTGGTCGCTGCGTGTTCGCCCACAATGCACCACGATGGACCACAATGCACTTTTCCACTGGCCTGAAGCTTGTAATTGGCTACAGCCTTGCACCTGACCACAGGTCATGTGCAAGATAGGTGCAAGACTATGCCAATCAAGGCTCTGATTCCTGATTGGGCAAATTTTGCCCAATCATTGGCTCACAGAGCTAAGTCCCGCAGCACACTATATAAGGCTTCCCCGCAGCCCCAGCGTGCGTTTGTTGGAGGAGTGAATCAGAGAGGAGAGGAGATTGTTGCATATCAGGGTGCTATCAGGGTGTTTCACTGAGTTATATCAGAGTTCTGGGAATTTGAATCTGTGTGTTGCCACTGCCAGCTACTGCCTGCTATCAGGGTGTATCACTGACTTATACCAGAGTTCTGGGAATTTGAATCTGTGTGTTGGCACTGCCAGGCTATCAGGGTGTATCACTGACTTATACCAGAGTTCTGGGAATTTGAATCTGTGTGTTGGTGTTGGCACTGCCAGCTATCAGGGACAGGGTGTATCACTGAGATATAGCAGAGTTCTGAATATCTTTTAATCCAGATAACACCGTTGAATCAGAGTTCTGCATATCTCCAATCTTTATAACAGAGTTGAATCAGAGTTCTGTATATCTTTAATCTATATCACTCACCATGTCAGAAAGACCAAAAAGGCGGCAGACGCTCCCAGACACAGATTAGAGGGCAAGCAGCCTCTGTGTCGGAAGGCTGTGCCCCTGGTCGTCATGGACATGGTGCATCCTCTGCAGGGGCACGCTTGTCCTTTCTAACTGGTGCTGGCTGTCTTAAGCAGCAGCAACATACAGAGGATTTGCAGGATTGGTTAACCAGGCCATCCTCATCCTCTGAGTCCTCTGCCAGCAAGGCTTGTAGTGGTTTACAGTCCACCTCAGCTGCCAAAAATCGAATTCAGCCTCCATGTCCACAGCTACTCCTGCCATAGCCTCACCATCATACACGGAGGAGTCAGCTGAATTGTTTGACTACAATGACCGTGACCTGCTGCTTGAGGATGCGCAGCAACTCCAGTGCTCTGATTCAAACTCTGAGGTTGAGGAAGGGAGTATAAACAGCCTAGAGGGAGGGGTGCCAGTGACACACAAAGAACTGGCATTTATGTTCCCCCAGCAGCTGCAGCATACTGCCAAGTTGGCTCCAGTGACGAGGAGATAAGGGGTGATGACGATGATGAGGTCACTGACTCTATCTGGGTGCCTGATCGAACAGAGGAGTCAAGTGAGGAGGAGGAGGAGGCGCCGGCGGCACATAAAAACGAGGCACAACATCCTCTATGAGCAACCGCAGCCAGTCCAAGGCATCAGATGTCAGAGCTGCTCAGGTGCAGAGCGCTGTTGTCTCAAAGCACATGTCCAGGAACTCTGCTGTCTGGGAGTTCTTCACAACATGTGCAGCAGACCGCAGCATTGCTATTTGCAAGCTATGTCTGAAGAGGATCAAGCGTGGGAGAAACATCAGCTGCTTGGGTACCACATGCTTGAAACGACATGACCACCTGTCATGCATCCCGTTGGCACAACACTTCCCATCAGTCCTCATCTGTCTCTACTCCCACTATATGTTATGCCATGTCTACAACCTCCACTGACCGGGATGATGTTCTAGTAATGGGTGTACCAGGTCCTTCCTCAGAATGTGACAGCATCCCATCAGCTTCAGATTTACGCAGTCAGATTTCATTGCCCCAGCTGCTGCAGCGTAAGAAAAAATATAGTCCCAACCATCCCCTTGCACAGCGTCTAAATGTCAGTTTGGCAAAATTACTCGCATTACAGCTGCTACCTTTCCAGCTGGTGGACTCTCCACCACGCCTCCAGAAAGCTGCTTGTATGAGGTCTGTCTGCTCCACCAACTCTTCCTCTTCCTCCTCCTCCTCCTTCTCTGTCTCTGGCGAAGTGGCAGTTAAATTGATGCGTGGCAGGGGCTACGCAATGGCTCAAGCAAAAAGATGCCATACTGTGCTTGAGCTGGTTTTTTTAGGGGACAGGAGCCACACCGGGCCAGAAATTCTGTCAGCTCTGCAGGGGCAGGTGCAGAGATGGTTAACACCACGCCAGCTTCAGCTGGGAATGGTCATCTGTGATAATGGCAGCAACCTTCTCTCCGCCCTTCGCCAGGGTAAGTTGACGCATGTACCATGCCTAGCAAACGTCCTAAATCTGGTAGTACAGCATTTCCTAAACAGGTACCCAGGGCTGGCAGAGCTTCTCAGCCAGGCCAGAAAAGTCTGCAGTCACTTCAGACGGTCATTCCCAGCAAGTGTTCGCCTGGCAGAAATTTCCACCTTCTGACAAACTGTCTGATCTGTGACATGCCCACCAGGTGGAACTAGACATTTCTAGTAAGCACAAGCAGCAGAGGGCCATCAACGAGTACCTGTGTGAGTATGGCACAAGGACAGGTTCAGGTCAACTTGGTCCCCCCCCCCCCAGTGGCTGATGATCAAGGATGCATGCACTGTACTGTCACCATTTGAGAAGGCAACGAGGATGGTGAGCAGGGACAGTGCATGCATCAGTGACACAATTCCTTTTAGTGTTCCTGCTGGAGCGCACTTTGCGGGGAATTATAGATGTGGCACTAGAGGCAGAGCAGCGGGAGAAAGAGGAGGACTTCCCTAGCTCTCAAGGACCCAGTCTTTATGTAGACCGCATTCCTGCGGGTCCTCAGATCAGACAGGAGGACGAGGATGAGGAGGAGGAGGAATATTTAAGTTGTGGGGGCATTGAAGGTGGGGATTCCTCAAGGGAGGGTTTTGTCTGCCCAGAAACCCAAGGACTAGTACGTGGCTGGGAGGAGGTAGTGCACGATACGGTCATCCTCAGTGACCAGGAACACTCGGAAGCTAATGTCACCTCCAACCTATGCTGCATGGGCTCCCTGATCCTGCAAAGCCTGCTAAAGGACCCCAGGATTCGTGCTATCAAGGAGAGGGATCATTACTGGTTGGTAACCCTTCTTGATCAACGAAACAAGGGTAAGGTTGCAGAGCTCATCCTGCCCTCACAGAGGGAGGACAGGATGAAACAACTTGAGGATGCTCTAACGCGACATTTGTGTAACACCTTTCCAGGCACTGGTAGGTTACCAAGTGATGACACAGGTGTTTCTGAGGCTGCGGTTTATCAGAGGAAGAGCGGTGAAGGGGGCCGCTTGACTGATGCCTTGTGCAATTTTTTTAGTCCACGACGCCCAGGGACGTCAAATGTAGGCAGCCATTGCCAGCGTCTTCACCATATGGTGCAGGACTACCTAGGGGCAAGGGCAGACCTGGATACCTTTACAGCAGATGATCTACTGGTTACTGGGTGTTGAGATAGGATCACTGGCCAGAATTTAGCCAATATGCTATGCAGCTACTAGGTTGCCCTTCATCCAGCGTGCTTTCTGAAAAGACGTTCAGTGCCACTGGAGGTTTTGTCACAGACAAAAGAGTGCGTCTGTCCACCGACTCTGTAGACCGGCTGACATTTTATAAAAATGAATCAGTCCTGGATCAGCAGCTATCACTCCCCTGATGCTGATATAACGGAATAGATCAGGGATCTCTTCTGCATTCCCAAAACCTCCACCACCACACTCTTCCACAATACCTCAGAGGGGTTACGTTGTGAAGGCACTAGCTGGCACCAAAGGCCCAATATTTGGGTGCACTGCCACTGACGTGTGTACCAGATTCATATCTTTGTAAAATTTGACCGCAGGTTCCACCCCTGCACTCTTCCACAAAACCTCAGAGGGGTTACGGTGTGAAGGCACCAGCTGGCACCAAAGGTCCAATTTTAATGCACGTGTTGTTACTTTCATCCAAAGCCTGCATAAGTTTCACCATAATTTAGCCAAAAAGGAAAACCATTTACCGTCGTTTGAAATATAATGTTTTTCTTTTTAAATGTTTCTATACATCCTACAAATCCGCCACTTCACGGGCAGGTTATGGGGACCTCCTAGGCACGATATTTGAAGAAATTTTATGTTTTTATTCTTAACCTTTATGTCATGGAAAAATCACTGTTCCTTTTAAAAACGTTTTTTTTTACTTTTTGTCCTTTTTTCCTGTCCCCCAGGGCACTACCCGGACCCCCATACACCTTTTATGGCAAATATCTTGCATATATGCCCTCTTGGAGGGCACTCTAAAATTCGAACGTTCGAGTCCCATTGACTTGCATTGAGTTTGAATCGTGTTCGCATTCGAATTCGAACTTTTTCAAATGTTCGAATGCGAACCGAACACGTGGGTGTTCAGCCCATCACTATTACAAAGTCCTAATGCTAATTACTGATTGCTCTCCCCATGTTAAGTATAGGATGCGCACAGTACAGTAAGCTCACGGAAGCTAGCGCAATCACCAACGCGCAAACTGATTTCTCACAGGTTTAGTGATAGGGAGGGAATACGGGTGGAATGCGTTCACGTCACTTATCCTGATGTTAACGCTTACTCACCTGAACGCTACTGTGTCGTTCACTATGAAATAAAGCCCTAAGTAAATGATTTGTATTGGGCAAGAACATCTTTACTTCATATTTAAATTAAATGTGTGTATCTAGAGCCGTGATGGTCAACTTTGGCATCTCAGATGCTTCACAACTTCATGTTACATGATGCTCATATAACCATAAGACTGCTTGAACATCGTGACCTTTGTAACATCTGGAGTGCCAAGTTTGGCTGCTGTTGTCTCACATCTTAGGAACCTTTTCAAAGGAAAAGATAAGGTTTGTAAGTGGAGTAGCCATTGCAGATTGTTTCAGTGTATCGTGTTTTCGTGTTCTTCTTTACAATCCGGGACCTATAAACTACAGTTAATGATTGGGACTATCACGGTAAATATAAGTCTGCAGCAAAATTGGTATACAAACAATATGTTACTTGAACCAATTTCAATCAAGGTTTCTACACATTATTGCCACTGTCATTACATAAAAAGTGTAATCAATACCATCTTGTTAAAAGCCCACATTGCCGTAAGCAGACCCCTGTCATTATCTGACTTCTTAGAAATGTCTTTTCTTTAAATGCAAGGCTGGTGCGGGTAAAGCCAAATTTTTATCAATCTCTTTTAAAGGTTGCAGTAAAATCTGGCAGGAAAATAAAATTGCACTTTCTGTCCGTAAATTCAATGTGAATTTAAAAAAGACGAAGGTGACACAAAATACTGTTTTATTTATTTATTTTATTAACGGATTGCACTGCTTTTCCATGATAGCTTGTGCCATCTTTTGCGTCTCTGCAGCCACATGAGTCATCACAAGGAAACTCATAGCGTCTTCCCATGTCTGAGCCCTAAAAATGCCTATTTCCACCCCTGTCTATTGTCAAATAAATACTCCTCCCCATGATTCGGTGGCATTCCTGCTCACCATTCACCGCACATCAATAGCCATGACACAAATTGCCGAATTCAATAGGACAAACCAGTTTCAATCATCTTGTGCACTTGTTTTTGATGAATGGCGAAGGTAACAATTTGCACCTTTTTTCTCCCAAATCTCCGATGTCCAGATGAGTTCAATAAAAATAAACTATATAACTGACAAAATGCCAAGGGTATGATGGGGGATGGCATAGGTTAACTCATTCAGTGCTGATGACATACATTGAGCATGCTCTGGTGTCCTGCTGAGATGCAAAGGATGATCCCCGCATGTCACCTGCTGTCTGGTGCTTCAACTACACCAGCTGACATCTCGCATGTCAGCACTCATGGTGGGACTGCCCGCTGAAGTGGGCATTTGCAAAATGGCATCAAAAACTTGGCTACCCTTTGCTTGACGGGGAAATCCCATTACTGGAGATGCAGCGGTCTTTGGACTCTTGTATCTTTGATACTGTGCATCGTACAAGGTCATCTGAGGTGTTAGTGGACCGTCTGGAGTCTGGCCTTTTCAGTAACACCAAACATAATCAGGTATTTTGTATATATTTTAAAATCATCTAAATCAAATTGTTAATTTTTTTCTTTTCTATACCAGCAGCATTGTCTTCTTTTCAGTTATAAAGTGAACAATGTTACTGCAAGGAGAGGAGGAGGGGAGTTGGACCCTGTGTCTCCATGCTATACACCCAGCAAGATCAAATTAGGTGTCATTGGAAAGGTCAGGCTGACATTTCCAATAATACCAAACAATACCATGTGTCATGTCGCGCGCCGTCCTGGTATCCTGGCATCTGCCGAGTGAAGTATCGGACGGATGCGGTCATCAGTCAAGGTCGCGGATGGGGTACGGCGTGATGACGCGGCATCCACCGGGTTTAAAATCTGACACTTGCAACGTGTTCCTTGCCCTGACATGGTTTAACACACCTCTCAGTGCTCAATTATGTTTATTCATTCTGCTACACCTGTGTATGACTCTGGCTTGTCTGAGTTATTCTCCTGGCTGTTACCCCCTTTGAAACTGGCTGACGACCCGACCTGGTAACCGACCCTTGGCATCCTCTGATAACCCGATTTGGCATCCGACCTCTGGCACCTGACTGACCTTCTCATCTGGCAACCGACCCCTGGCATTTCTCTGACAATCCGTCTGTATTAATCTATGATGTCTGTTCTGTTCTGTTTATGTAAACCCCTGGTTTTGTTTATTTGTGGAAATAGGTAGAATTACAAGCCACTTCATGGACCGGCAGTGTAGATTAGTTATTCTGCGTACAGGGATCAGACATTATATCTAGGAGGTATGTGACACCATGTAACATGGAAACCGGAGGGAAAATAAAGTTTGTAAAAAATGTTTTTATAATTTTTTTGTTCTAAGGTAGTGGCATAATGTGCTTTTACTTATAAAGCGGATGATGCCACAGTAATAAATCACCAACTCATTTCCCATACTGGGAGCAAGTGTGGAGGACATGATGTAATGTGTAATTATGCACTGGTCATCTAAGGCTGGGGTCAGACCAGCGCACTTTTAACATGCGTTCTGGCGCACATAATTACGGCTGCACTAGCAGCAGATGACGGGCAATGATGGACAATATACGATGTACGGCTGCACAAAAGTCCGGCCGTGCAACGCAAGTGGAATTTGAACGCATTTTTCTGAGAACGCTGAACCGCTAGTACTGACGTACTGAGTGCGCAGCTGCGGCATAGCGGCGTGTTTGCGTGATTAGGAGATGTCAGACGCTGCTAATGTCCGGCCAACATAACATCCAGACGCAAAAAGAGTTTTATTGACGATCCGTACAAAATCACGCCCGAAAATGCGCGTCGTGTGACCGTTTTTGCGCATTCCGTGAAAAAATACGTCAATGCGTTCGGACGCACTTTTTCACGTTCGCGGGGAAAATGCTTTCATCTGACCCTAGCCTAAAACGTAAATCTGTACTCTGTACAGATCATGGAATAACCAAGAGCCATCACGCTGAGATCTTGCATGATGGAGAGGTCACCAGTTTACGTTTTCATCATGTGAGGCTCTAGTTTGAGGAAGGCCTCAGGTGGTCACTTATTATGACCAATTATGAGAGCACCCTCCGTTTACAGGGATTTGGGTACGTGTTAGGTGGGCAAGCTTGTAAAGGAGACTTGGAAGTAAGGGAATATACCTTTGAGGTGCTGTGACTGTAACTCCTGACTAAGTATGAATTGGTGTTTTTATTTTCTTACATTTTTTAATTAAAGTTATATTTTAAAATAAGATTGTTGCTATGACCTCTTCATCCTGTGCTCTAACCAGTCATTACATAATGATCAATTAAATACGAACGAAACTTATAAAAACTGCAAGATTTATTTGCAACTTTAAATCACATCATCTAAGAGGCAAGTGTGACCCTTTTTATAATGGATCATTAGAAATTTACATAATATTCATTATCAATAATGAACACTATCAGGGTTATTCAAAGAGAATCGAAAAGTCACCGCACGTTCGGTGACTTTCGTTCTCTTCAATTCGGCACGAATTGGCGATCTTATTTCGGCGACCCTGCGGTGTATTCAGCAAGCACCACAGAGCCGTCGTAATGCAGGGAAAAGTCGCCACAAACCCCCCCGAAAACTCACCGCAATACCCGGCGAAGGCACACCGAAAACCCGCAAAAACATCTGGATTAACCTTGCTGAAAACGCTGGAAAAACCCAAGCAGGAGCCGATCACATGCAGCGCAGCCGCCGGAAAAACCCGACAGCGCAGACGAATGGAGTGAGAAAAAAAAATGTTTGAAAAGTGAAACGCTGTTTGCAAAGAAACTACTGAGTGAAAATGTCTGAAATTTACATATGATCCAATGAATGATAATAAAAAGCACTTTTACAGAAAAAAGAAAAACCATTTAAAAAGAAATTTAAAAAAAAATCGGAAAAAACTTTTAGCAAAAAAATCCCAAAAAATGCTTAAAACATCCCAAAACATCTATAAATAAAGAGACTTTTTACTGCAGGATATTATAATCAACGTTTTATTAGATATTGAATTAAAATGGGAATATTTTTAACATTGAAGCCTATGGGATTCGCCTGAATAAACCTGCCGAATTAAACCACCGAATGGCAGGGCAATTCGGCAACTTTTCACTGCAGGGTTTTGCTCTCTGAATAGCCGAAGCATTACTTCTCTATGGGGATTTCACTGCCCTCGAACAGGCACCGTATGTGCAGGCAATTCACCAGGATTTGGTGAATTGCCTGCTCTCTGAATAGCCGAATGGCCAGGAAAGGTAGCCAAACGCTGAATTTCATAGTTTGGTTACCTTTCGGACACAATTCGGATCTCTTTGATTAACCCAGATAGTAAGACACTGTCCTTTCCAATGACACCTCAACTGACTTTCTACAAATTACGATTCCGGAGATACAGGGGTCTAAATAACCCCTGCTTCTCCTGTAATGGGATTCCTTTGCCAGGCAGAGGGATTCCCTGTGTGTGACATCATCACACATGTGCACGTTGACTCCCGCGGCTTGGGTGGCTGTCTTACAGCAACGGTCGACATCCAGGAAGTCACCCCACTGTGGCTGATGCCCTGCTCGGTGCCAAGCAGGGACAGAGACAGGATGTGAGGAGAGTGTCGTCAGCGCTGGAGAGGGAATCCCCACTACACTCCTCTCACAGTCATGGACTGTCTGCAGCACGAAGCTGGGTGCAACACAACACAACACAAACTGTACACTATACTAGATAAGTGTGTGGTTTTTGGATTATGAAACAATCTGAACCGAGCTGAGCTGAATGTATCAGCACTGCATATCTACATAGGCCTACTTTGGCAAGGTGTACTTCATTCGTGCTGTACAACCAGGTCCACCTCGTTCCTATATGAGTATTCTTATAGAGTTTTCAATCAAGCAGTTAAGGCTAGGGTCAGACGAACGCATTTTTTGCGTCGCCCGTGAAAAAGTGCATTCGAACGAATGGACGTATTTTTTCACGGAATACGCGATAGCGGTCATACGATGTGCATTTTCGTCCGTGATTTTGTACGGATCATCAATAAAACCCTTTTTGTGTCTGGACGTTATGTTAGCCGGACATTAGCAGCGTCTGACGTCTCCTAATCACGTACACACGCCTCTAGCGGACGCAGCGCACTCTGTACGTCAGTAGTAGTGGTTTGACGTTCTAGAAAAAATGCGTTCGTTTGCCACTTGCGTTGCACGGACGAACGTTCGTGCGGCCGTTCGTCGTATGTTCCCCGGCATTGGACGTCATTTGCTGCTAGCACGGCCGTGATTTTGTGCGGCTAAACGCACGTGAAAAATGCTTTCGTCTGACCTTAGCCTTAAAGTTGCGCGGAGAATGAGAATTAAGCCACAACTGTGTCTCTCCTACACAGATAACAGTTTTTAATTGCCAACACCATGACAGGAAGATTAAATTATAAAAGATGGAAGGCGAACAAACCTTGGTTGTGCGAAGGGGGGGAGGAGCAAACCGGCTTTTGGGATGGTTGATCTAGTTCGGTGTGAAAATAAGTAAAAACAATATAATTTTCCATAACCAGCTCCAGTATACAACAAAACAAAAAGAAAATTAAAAGTAAAAAGCTCACTGAGTAATAATTAAATACAATTAATGCGGTTCTGACTTTTTTTTTCAGCGTTTGGTTACCTTTCGGCAGCCATACGGATCTCTTTGAATAACCCTGTATAGGGGTTATTCAGAGAGAGCCGATCTGGTCCCGAAATGTTACTGAACAGGGAATTTCCCCGTACAGTGACATTTCGGGGCCATTTGGCTATTCAGAGAACAGGCAGAACTGCCAGCACGTCCGCTTTTTTTTTTTTTTTTGTCCTCTGCATCGGCTGCTGAAAGCTCGATATTTCAGAGCTTTCAGCTGCCAATTTTACAGTTTTGGGCATTATGCTCACAGGGCTAAAACTTTTGGGGCACCTTCTGCAGCCCAAAAGCAAACTAATTTCACTTGCTTTTGGGCTGCAGATCAGCATATCGAGATATCTCAATGTCAGGGCACCGGATGGTGCCTTTGAAGCCCGAGATATCTCGATCTCGGTAGTGAAAGGGTTAATAGGGATTGATCTAAATAAAAATGACAATTTAGGTAGTATAAAGTAATTTATTATATTGAAGAAAGAAAAAGGGGTGTGCCGCTTCCCAGTGTGGAAAAGATGGTTGTAATCAAACACACAAGGTTTTCCTTAGCTTAAAAACAGCTATGTGTGTCTTTAGCAGGATTCACATAACCTCGGTATAAAGCATAACAAGATATAGCGTAATACAGTTATTATAATACAGAAATAATCAGAATGGTGGACTATAGAACTCACACTCTAAAGAGCCTAACCTGGCTCTAGCGGATTCAAGCATTTTCTTACGGCCCACCTATTGGCCTCAATCGAAAATTCTATCATCAGATGGCGTGTTTCTGAGCCTGACAGGGCTCTCTTTAATACGCCCGGGAGTTTGTTTATGTGGGCACAACTCCTGCAAAAAGCCTCAAACGCAATGAAGATGATGCCCGGTTCCTGATTTCTCCCCCATGTGCTTTGGGGGAGAAATCAGGAACCGGGCATCATCTTCATTGCTGCGCCTTTACCCAATTCTTTTCTATAATTTATTATATTTATTCCGCCCATCCAATAAAGATATGTGTTTCCATTTATTTAACGGATTTTTGAATTCAGTCAACAGATTGAAATAAATTATTTTGTTATTATTTCATCCCTCCAAGTAAGGCTGGGGTCAGACCAGCGCACTTTTAACGTGCGTTCTGGCGCACATAATTACGGCCGCACTAGCAGCAGATGACGGGCAATGACGGCCAATATACGATGTACGGCCGCACAAAAGTCCGGCCGTGCAACGCAAGTGGAATTTGAACGCATTTTTCTGAGAATGCTGAACCGCTAGTACTGACGTACTGAGTGCGCAGCTGCGGCATAGCGGCGTGTTTGCGTGATTAGGAGATGTCAGACGCTGCTAATGTCCAGCCTACATAACGTCCAGACGCAACAAGAGTTTTATTGACGATCCGTACAAAATCACGCACGAAAATGCGCGTCGTCTGACCGTTTTTGCGCATTCCGTGAAAAAATACGTCAATGCGTTCGGACGCACTTCTTCACGTTCGCGGGGAAAAATGCTTTCGTCTGACCCTAGCCTAAATCGTTCTGTCTAAACATTAAATTAACATATTATTTTATGGGGGGAAATACAGAAAGACAAGTTACTGCTTCTTTAAAGCGTTAATAACAGATGTAACGCGCAGCAGTGGGGGGGGGGGGAAGAAATCAATTTTGTTTTCTAAGCTTGAATTCAAGATTGTGCTCGAAGGATATAGAGACTCATCAGGTATGCAGTAAGAGAGAAAGAAAAGTGTATAGGAAAGCAAAGAATCCCAGCTCTGTATCTGGCATGGCTCCAGAGAGATTCTTAAAAACCAGATTTGAGGAAAAAAAAAAAAATAGAAAAGAAAAATCAATAGCATCTGTGGTATTATGGTTAATTAAAAAACCTCTTGAACAGAGCTGAGAGTCGAGAGGCCTGGACAGGGAGTAAGACAGCTGAAACCTGATTAACCACGAGAAACGCTTTTTTAGATCTGAGTGTATAGGCCACGGACTGCTTTGCGAAAGATACAGGGAAAAAATTGCTTTTACCTTAACTTTCTTTAAGTAATCAATACACCCCCATTACTGCCATCCTCGTTCTGCTTCTATATTCCGCTCGCTGTCTTTTAAGCCTTTAGCTTTTAATGGCTTCAAACAGAAATGGAATGTAGCGAGATGCTGTTGTTTTGTTTTTTCTCTTTTTTTTTTATGAGATGGTGAAATTGCTTTGTTACATATGTATCAAAATCATTAGGACCGCAGCTTGGGATACACACAAAGCTTCGAGAATGTAAATCAAAACAAGGATTATTACAAACCTATAGGGCTCCCCATGCTTTTTTACTGTAAACAATGACAAGGGTTAACAAAGAAGACCCCAACAAATAAGATGTGACACCTGCATCCCTTTACTATATATTAAAAATGGAACGAACATTCATGAAAGGTTGTCTTTCTGTATTGAATATTTTGAATCTTTTACTTATTGCCAAGTCCAAATTTTACTAAATGTTATATCCCATTACCTTAATATACAATTATTTCCTTTTTTATTTCACGTCTTCTGGAAAAAATGGGTGTCCTGGATACTCGGTTAGCCCTGAGCATTAAGCTGGCCGTCCACTGGGTCCGTATTTCTGCGATTACGCATTTATCCGTCACTGTCTATCATCGTCCGACCAATCCCACAACATGTAGGAGATTCAGCCCTCTTCCACTGCCTCCGACTTCCATCAGACTACTTCAGACGACTTTGTGTTACTTCAACAGACTAGCGATCTTTCCCATTTGAATGGGATTTGTCAAACGAAGTCATGATGACCTGGTACAATTTACATGAAAAAAAGATGAATTGTATAGTAAAACCACGGCTTGGAGGCAGGGAAATTGTCCCGTAGAGAAGTGATTCAGTTCGACAGGCGAATCCCATAGGATTCAATGTAAAATAACATTTTTGATTTTATCCCATTTTTTTTTATTTAGCCGTTTATTCTTTTCATTTGCAGAAAAAAAGCCTTTATATTTATTTATTTATTTTTTTACATTTTTTTGAGTATTTATTAAGTGAAATTTTTTGATTTCCAATCTTTTTTAAATGTTGTTTTTTTTTTTCTTCACCGCCGAACTGAAAAAAACACTGTGAATGCCGCCGAAGACATAAAGGGAACTCCAGTGCTGTCCCTGGTGCTGAAAGGGCTTTAGCCCTTCCAGTACCAGGAACAGCACCAGAGTTTCCTTCATGTCTTCGGCAGAGTCAGTGGTGGGGTGGTTTCTTTTTCAGTTTGGCAGCTTTAGGTGGTTTTCCTGTTGGTCGATTTGGGTCGTCCATATTCACTTCCAGTGGACGACCCAGATCGTTCAAAAAAGTCGTCCGTAGTCAGACGGCCAAGTCAGTCGTCCGAATATCAATCCAGTGGACGGCCAGCCTAGCTGCTTTCAGCAATCAGTACAGTTAGACAGGACTTCAGCTATCATTCATTTACTCAAACATTGGAAATGTTTGCCCTCACGGCTTCAAGGAATATTTATTTTTTTAAGCTATAATTAGATCATTTTTCAATGTATTTCCTCCTACTAAGGAAAAGTAGGAGACCATGATTCCATTAGGTCATATGCTCTGTATTTGTATTTCCTCTAGAATTTTTTTAGCAGGATGTAAGTTGACCTTTCTGGGCCCAAGGGCAAAATCTGTGACCGGTCACCCGACGTTTCTTGTACAATTTCCTTGTAACCTCTTGTGTTCCCATTTCTGTCACACTCGCCTTTGTTAAATTGTTGTGTCCTTCTCCATCCCCCCTTTCTTGAACTGTTTATTCAGTATATCATGTCTCTCATTTATAGCCGATTTGGAAAGTGAGATAAATGGGAAAAGTTTTCTGGTTTGGCTCTCTTGACCTAGAATTTTTACTTCTCCAGTCATTCTCCTAGGTTTCACTGTTCTTTGAATATACCTGATAATGTTGCTTATGGCCTTAATTAGTGCATATTAAATTCATTAATGTTAGAATTAATGGCCAAATGAAATAACGGATAATAAAGAACCACTAATGGAAAAAATGCAGCACAAGTGCTTAACCGTTAACAGCTGTTCCCATTGTCAGGTCTATGACCAGTGAGCTGCTATTTTAATATTAATATTGTGCCTGAGCCCGGCGGTAAAAAACAGATAGTACAACAAATGTTTATGCTGGCTATTGAATACGGAGATGTAGTGTATGCAGCTGCCCCGCAAACACACCTTTATAAACTTACTACATTGTATAACTCATTCTGCCACTTTGTGCTACAATGTAACTACATGACCCACCATTATGACATGTTAAAAGAGCTAAACTGGCCGTCGCTGGAATCTAGACGCACCCTTCACCTTTCCAACCTGGTGATTAAGAGCTTTTCTGGGAAGCTACCACCCTACCTGAATAGGCTGTTTCCCCCAGCAGTTCCCTCATCCTATAACCTCCGATCCAGGACCAGCACCTTACTTGCAATACCACAATACAAAAAGAAAGTGTCTCGATCCTCATTTTCCTACAGAGCACTACAAATATGGAATAACCTCCCAGACGCCATCAAATCTTCCCCCAGTCTAAAGTCCCTTAACAAATCTCTATTAACATACCTCAATACGGAATGCACCTGTAAAAATGTAACACAGTGACTATATAAAGAAGGGCACCTGTAAACATGTAACACAGTGACTATATACAGAATGCACCTGTAAACATGTAACACAGTGACTATATACAGAATGCACCTGTAAACATGTAACACAGTGACTATATATAGAATGCACCTGTAAACATGTAACACAGTGACTTTATACAGAATGCGCCTGTAAACATGTAACAGTGACTATATACAGAATGCACCTGTAAACCTGTAACACAGTGACTATATACAGAATGCACCTGTAAACATGTAACACAGTGACTATATAAAGAAGGGCACCTGTAAACATGTAACACAGTGACTATATACAGAATGCACCTGTAAACATGTAACACAGTGACTATATACAGAATGCACCTGTAAACATGTAACAGTGACTATATACAGAATGCACCTGTAAACCTGTAACATAGTGACTATATACAGAATGCACCTGTAAACATGTAACATAGTGACTATATACAGAATGCACCTGTAAACATGTAACATAGTGACTATATTTCCTACATATTTATTTGCCGTGTTAATCTGTATATTTGTGTTGTTTTTAATATCTTGCATTTTATTACTTTGTATTTCTGTAATAACTGTAACAATTCAATGTTCTTGAACCCAGGACATACTTGAAAACGAGAGAATTCTCAATGTATCCTTCCTGGTAAAATCCTTTATAAATAAATAAATAAAATTTACAAACATACCAGCCTCCACTCAGAGCCCTAATAAGGTCAATCGATTACCTGATGTAAATAAATCAAGTGCTTCCAAGATGTGTAATAAATGAATACTCTTATGTATTATTATTAATATACCATTCAGGTAAACGAAAAATAAAGTTCTACATATTGCGATCCAGCACAAACACAGGGTGCTATAGCACAGATCTCTAGTGCTTCAAACTCAAAAGAAAAGTCTTTATTGTGTTGTAGCACTCATTCTTTATTGCAGACGTTTTTTGTTTTGTTTTGAGAAAGCATTTTACCAGGAAGGATACATTGAGATTTCTCTCGTTTCAAGTATGTCCTGGGTGGCGAGTATGTACCGTTAGGTGTCTTGACACTTACTGGAGAGGTGCTCATGCCGGGATTGAACCTGTGTCTCCACAGTCTCTCTCCGCAGTTATAGAGCAGTGATGTTATCTCTACTCCACCCAGTCGGTACAGCAAATGAACAAAACCTAATGGAAACTAAAATCTAGCTCATCTGAGCAATACACTAACATAAAAAACATCCTTCTATAAAACAGGAACACTAACAATAACCATCCTTTAACCAACCTTTGTTTTTTTTCCCCTTTCTGCACCTGATGCAGACACGCAGCTCCCGTACTCAGGAGTCTCTTTCCTTCCTCCCAAGCAGGAGCTATTTATTAGCTTGAGGAGCTGCATCTGGGAGGAATCTGGAGCCTAAAACAAGAACTATTACACCCCCTCTGGGGTTAACTGTCCCATCTTTAAAAAATAGGGGGGATATACACAACTTTGCAGACAAACCCCTGCATCATGTCACAATATTTATGCCACCTTCATAATTCATCAACATTTGACTTCTGTCATTAAAGGACTTGAGAGAACCATACATAATATATCGCTTTAAAGGGACGTTACCACTTACATAAGCTGTAACTAGATTACTTGTGCATTACAAGTAAAAACACATTATAAAACACATTATAAACACATGCTGCTGTTTTTTTTTTTTTGTTTAACCTCCCTGGCGGTCTAATTTTTTCAAAATTTTGTGTCTAAAAGCGGCTCAATTTTTTTTTAAAGGAAACGTGTTTTTGTACATAGTTAGCCTGTAATAATTCGGAATCACGCACTGAAATCCGTGCAATCAAAAAGAGTCCTTACTGGTAAAATCCTTTATAAATTAATTAATTAATTTAAAAAAAATAGTAAATACACTGAGTCCGATAAAGTTTGAAACACGACATAATAATTTATTATCCCAAAAATAATTATCCAAAATAATAAAAATAAATGATATTCAATAAAATACAACAAAAAACACCGAAATCTGTCTGCGAACAAAGGTGAGTCGAGGTATGGTCTATTTCTTATCCTGTACTGCCACCTAGTGGCCGTTCATAAACTTTGCCATTTGTATTCAGTGAGTATTATGAATGAAGTTTGCTGCTTCCAGCCCCCCTGCATCATGTGACTCGCAGGGAGCCATCCAGGAAGCAGCTCGCCGCGATCACACTGCAGGGACAGCGAGGGAGCCAAGAGGAGGTGAGTATGCATCCAGCCCGAGTGTGGCTCAGGGTTACCGTTCGTGGTAGAGAAATTTAACCCCGAGTCACACTCGGGAATACTGCCAGGGAGGTTAAAATAATTTCATGGAAAAAGTAAAAATGAAGTTAGGTTTTTGTCTATTTCCATTGTGTGGATTTTTTTCCCATGATGCAACATTTATCAAAATCTGTGGAAACGTTTTCTTTACTACTGTGGTTTAGCTTCTATGGTATTTAACAATCAGTGGAGTGCAGGAGTGAATGTTTAGATAAGGGAAGGCTGCAGGGGGGTTTGTGTTTACCAGGCTACCTGAGATGGCAGCTGAATAAAATAAGTCAGGGAGCTTAAAAGACTTCTAATCTACCCCCTGGTGATGTCCTTTGAATATATCCCACACAATACAATGATGTGAGAGGGTGCCTGACCCATAGACTCCGTGCTATGGCCAATGCCACACAGTGAGGAGCAAATGCTGAAAATATACTGTGTGTGTGGGGGGGGGGTCAGTTTACAACAATATCCCAAAATCGACACATATAACTAAACATCAAAGAGAAAAACAAAGCACATGTAAGATATCAGTAACATAAAATAATGAAAATAATGATATTTCATTTTTTGGTGGTAGTGGCCCTTTAACCATTAAGTGGCTGCTTCGCTCTCTGGTCATCTGGGATACCAAAAACACAAAAATCATATTACTATGATCTAGATTTGCTGAAGTTGAATGAAACAGTAAGCCTGTATGCATGGAGAGAGGGAAATGTGTATCGCAGAAAGCGCTTTCCTAGGATAGAGTTAATATCGAAACACTTCACACGCAGGAGAAAACTCTCAGAAGCAGCCTTTCAAACATGGACACTGGATCCGAAAAAAAAAAAAGTGGGGTCGAGTGTCAGGAGAAAAAAAATGTCATCTTGTAAACAATTAATTAATGTTTGCCATAAAATTATCATCTTTTACTTCCTACTCAAGAAGAGCGGAGGGAATAAAAAAAACGCCTTTCTTGCAGGTGGTGGCATTCAAAGTGAGGGTAATCAAAGCATCGAGAGTGGAAGCACAGCACTTCCAGAGCGACTGGGTGAATTGGGCTGGATTAAAGCCCAGCAGGGTGCTCGGGGTTTCAGGTGGAAGGCTGCATAGTTTGTGATCAGAAAGAGAGAGAGAGAAAAAAAATCCTCGAATTTATCTAAACTGCTCTTCTGCTAACAGCACTTCTGTAACCAGTGACATTCTCATTCACTCCTTTTTATTGCTCTCCAAAGAGCCATGTGTGCCATGTCTAGGAGAACCTGATCAGCATCTCAAAAGTTTAAATTCCGCTCCCCAGTCCCTAATGCTTGGAAGAATACGGAAATCTTACTGTGGGTGATTGCTGGTGATCACGCGCAGATCCACAAAGATCCTTCAGCATTCTCCAAATCCCATGTTTACCAAATATCATACACAAGATACACATGCATCAAATGAATAGCTGGTCATTTAATGCCCTGGACATTGACACATCGGATTATTTACCACATCTAAACTGACCATTTAACAGACTTCCAAATTCTTCTCTAAAAACAAGCTGAACTAGAGAAAAACAAACGAGTCAGGCAAAAAAGAATAGAGCCTTTGCTCTGCATTCCCGGCATCGAGGTAGATATCGTGGAACAACGGAGAATCGGGAGCGAGATGGTCATTGGGCACTTATACTGAGCCAGTGTCTATACACAGCTCTAGACCACGTGAGTTGTATACTCCTATAATATATTACTGATGATATACCAGTGAGCACTACAGTATATATTCTCTTTTTCTCTTTCTGGCGCCCATTACATCATGGAGAAAAAGAGGGGAAGGAACCCTAGAATTGGAAACCATTGCGATTCCAATGAGCATACAGATTTTGTGGCTCATAAAAATGTGAGTTCTATATACATCACTTGGGTTATTATTGATATACTGCACCACTGGTTGTGTATATATGTTTCTCTTTTTCATACCAAGAAAAATTTAATGTGGAACCTTTTCAAGACATACACATATATTTAAAGAATAATGTGACAAATCGCCAATGGGAGCAACCTAGATACACAAACAGAAGAACATCGTGTGATACAGTTTGACACGAAGTATACACAACAGGCCCCTTTAAGATGCACTCACTAGACGCAAAAAGGTTTCAAGCGTATCATGTATCAGGATGTTACCCTTCCAATCAGTCAACCCTCGTCAGCGTCGACAGGTGTCTGGATGCACGGGTCTCAGATACTTTGTGGGAACTTCAGGATCGTTCAGATTGTCCTCCCATTAGACTTGTGCACCGATTTTTTTTTTTTTTTTTTTTTTCGGTTCGATTCGTTTGGATTTTGTAAAGTTTCGTTTCGGCCAATTTCCGTTTCGTTTTTCGTATCGACTTTTTTCGTAATTTCGGAAATTTTCGTGTTTTTCGGAACGTCTGTTCTCCTCGTTTCAAAGTGTCTATTCGATTTGACGTAAACTAATGGTTTTTCGGATTCCGATATTTCTGTTGATACGATAATTCTGCCATTGAGATTTCTCATGTTTTACAAGAAGGATACATTGAGATTTCTCTGGTTTCCCGGAAAGAATACATTGAGATTTCTCTGGTTTCCCGGGAAGGATACATTGAGATTTCTCTGGTTTTCCAGGAAGGATACATTGAGATTTCTCTGGTTTTACAAGAAGGATACATTGAGATTTCTCTGGTTTTACAAGAAGGATACATTGAGATGGGAATGATACAAAATTACAGAATCAGCGATATAACCAAAAAATTCGTTGTCTGAAATTATTGAAATGGAACCGAAATCAGGAATGGAGCCGAAATTACGAATGGAACGAAAATGATTTTAGATTTTACACATTTCTAGTCCATTCGAAAATTCTGAACAAAGTTTCGTTTCGGAAATTTTTTCGGATCTGCCGTTTTCGGATCTGAAAATTTTCGGAAAATCGGCCGAATCCGAATGCACGAATCGGGAAATTTCGTGAAAATTCCGAAATCCCGAAACGCACATCCCTACCTCCCATCCATTTTAGTTATAAAGGATAACGGAGCGCTTAATGATTAATGATTTAAAACACTGTTTAATAAAACAATAGAATACAAAGTAACATTCGATGCGTTTCGTGGCTGATACCACTTCCTCAGGAACCAGGTTCCTGAGGAAGTGCGAAACGCGTCGAATGTTACTTTGTATTCTATTGTTTTATTAAACAGTGTTTTAAATCCTTAATCATTAAGCGCTCCGTTATCCTTTATAACTAAAATGGATGGGAGGACAATCTGAACGATCCCGAAGTGCCCACGAAGTATCGGAGACCCGTGCATCCAGACACCTGTCAATGCTGACGAGGGTTGACTGATTGGAAGGGTAACATCCTGATACGCTTGAAACTTTTTTGCGCCTAGTGAGTGCATCTTAAAGGGGGCCTGTTGTGTATACTTAGTGTCAAACTGCATCACACGATGTCCTTCTGTTTGTGTATCTAGGTTGGTCACATTATTCTTTGTTCGTTTTTGAGCGTAGGAAGGAGGAGACGCTCCGGGAGACCTATGAGATACGTATTTACGATATACTGGTGTTCAGACCTCACACATACTTTTTTGATAAACATATATTTATAAGGTGATTCTGTATAGAGCAGGTATTTAAGTTGGCACCAAGTGTGCATATTGGCGGGTTTTTTTTGTCTGCTCTGAAACCACCCCACAAGCGCTGTACCTATACTCTTTTGGTTTCCTGTGCATGATTTGTAAGTGAAGAAATTCAGAGGTCTTCACATAGGAAATAGCGGCAATGTGGTTGGTGTTTTTTTGTTGTTGCATAGTGCGTCAGATGTTAGAATTTTTTGTTGAAACAAAAATCCCGAAAATTAGTCCTCCATTCATAGCCAGGGGTTGGAGTGTCGGCATTGCTCAATGTTGGCTTGCTCTGTTGTTTAGGGACTATTCGACTATTGCCTTTACGATGTCGCTGACTATCTCTGTTTCAGAATTGTACATATTTTTGTCATTTGTTCAACAGGGCCGACATCCGTTACGGTGCTTGCGGGGTTCAGGTGGCACAGCCCAAATTTCAGCAGACAACAGGTTGTGGTGAAGCCAAGCAGATTGTGGTTTATTTACATAGACTCACAGATTCACAGGAGGAGCAAGGCAATTTGAAGACATGGGTAAACTGGAACACGTGCAAGACACAGCAAACCAGGATGCACAGCTACCTGGACATGCCAAAATGGGTCAATGCTAAAACACTGTGTCAGGGGTGTGACTCCGCTATATAGCAAGCACAATGCTAACTGATGAGCACCTAAGGCTTCCCTCAGGTGGGGCAGGATGTGATGCAAGGTGTGGCTCTGATAAGTCCACTGCAGGAAAGGTGCTGCCACACATTAGGTCATGGCCTATGTGGTACGGGCATGGGTCTTTCTGCGCTTCCTCTGCAACCCCTGTTTAGGATCAAGACAACAATAGAGAAATGTAACTCATCTATAAAATATTACAACCTTTGGCTTGTTTAATAGGGTAGACTACCTTTTTGTCTTCAGTTTTAGTAACTCCAGGGTATCAGCCACTATTACTCACTAACAGTGGTGTCACTGCCAAAAGGTGTGTGGGATTTGGGGTTTTCTTTTGTACGGATAAGAATACCTTGAGTTTTAGAAGGATTGAGGGAGATCCTGCATTGCAGACAAAGCAAAGGGAATGAGGATGAGTCTATAGAGGTTGTGTGTAGAGATGGGGAAGATGAAAAGAGGATCGAGAGCTGGATAGAGGAAGACAGAAGACTCTACTGTAAATCTCAAAGTGTCAGTCGAACAATTATTCTGCAAAAAACATTAAAGAGAAAAAATCCTCAGAGAATTCTTTACAAAGATTTAAAGAAAATCATTATGTAGTTAGTGAGAAAAGGGGGGTGTTTGTGAAGGTCCTGAGAACGAGCAACAGCACTATTGGCCTGCTCTACGGTGGGTGCCCGCTCAGGTCTCACAAACAAGGTTTTAGCTTGATTGTGCCATTACAGGGATGAATTCTCCATATGCAAATCAGCCTGCTCTCATCCAGAAAGGGTGGCCAGTACTAAATGCCAAGGACGTCATCCCTGCACATCCCTGATAGCATAATTTCAGATTAGGAAGGAATACCACAATAATGCCCCTGTAAGGTCAAATTAGATTATCATTGAAGAAATCTGTGGAAACGGTGAAGGTCTTTGAAATAAACCGGCTAGGTGGAGTAGAGGTAACATCACTTCTCTGCGTGGAGAGAGACTGTGGAGTCATGGGTTCGATCCCGACAAGCAACCTCTCCAGTAAGTGTCCTTGGGCAAGACACCTAACGGTACATACTCGCCACCCAGGACATACTTGAAAACGAGAGAAATCTCAATGTATCCTTCCTGGTAAAATCCTTTCAAAAAAATAAAAAAAAAAAAATAACATTTGAACTATGAAATCGGAAAAATAATCCACAGTAGCCTACTGGCCAAATAGTCACAGTACCCTCCAGTGCTCCTCAGAATGTTTGAAATTTCCAGAAAATCCTTATCCAATAGAATCACAATCTTTTATTGAGAAAATAAAATAATCAACTATATTGAATTAACCACACAAGAAAATTAAATATGTGGCTAAGTGAATGGGTAGAGTGAAATACAAAATGTGTGACAAAAACAAAACAACAAAAAATTATAACAAATGACAAAAAAGAGATCTCCAAATAAATATTTTTTAAGAGTATATTACATAAGGATCTTCTGAATATTTCAAATCTTCTGAGGAGCAGGGTTACTCTGATTAATATAGCTAGTAGGCTCATATGGGTTGTTTTTCGTATGTACAATATTTAAACTCCCATTCTTCAGCTCCTACTAAGGCTAGGGTCAGACGAATGCATTTTCACGTCTACCGTCAAAAAGTGCGTTGATGCGTCCAAACACATTTTTTCACGGAATACGCGATAACGGTCATACGATGCGCAATTTCGGCCGTGATTTTTTACGGATCCAAACCAGGAAACTTTGGGTGTCTGGATGTTATGTTGGCCGGACATGAGCAGCGTCGGACGTCTCCTAATCATGCACACACGCCGCTATGCGGACGCAGCACACTCTGTACGTCAGTACTAGTGGTTCGACGTTCTTGCAAAAATGCGTTCGTTTGCCGCTTGCGTTGCGCGGCCAAACTTTCGTACGGCCGTACTTCGTGTGTGGGCCTGCGTTGGACGTCATTTGCTGCTACCACGGCCGTAATAAAGTGCGGCTAAACGCACATTCGCACTGCGTTCGTCTGACCCCAGCCTTAGTAGATTTGTTATATATATAATTACTTTTGATTTGAGTAAGTATAGGTGTACATAATTTACAGAGTGAAAGGGTGCATTCTGATTTTCCTTTTATTCTTTGGGCATCAGTAACTTCTGTGATGACCCTCTCTATCGTTTAACGTTGTTTGTGGTTTCCGTTTTCAGTGCTGGTTTGACGGAGCCGTGGATCAAAGCAGGGTCTCTACACCAAGTCAGCTTCCTTAGTCCAGTGTGGTTATAGTAAAGATTCCCCACACACCAGCAAGAATTGTTCTTGGATTATAGCAGGAATGAATGACCTTTATTGCCTTGCACGCAACATATTGATACAGTGTACTAAATGTGTATTCCCCACACAGGGGGGTCATTAGTATACAGTAGGACCTCACCATACATCCCAAGAGCTACTCTGTCTGGGATGAGTTCCCTCTCCCAGGGCTAAGAACACAAGAAAATGGGAGAAAACGGTACAGTTTTAGTAGAAGGAAACAGGGTTACATAGAAACATAGAAACATAGAAACCTAGAAAAATGTCGTCAGATAAGAACCTTTCGGCCCATCTAGTCTGCCCAATTACATGGATACTTTACCTGGATTTATCTTTTATTTAGGATAGCCTTATGCCTATCCCATGCCTGCTTAAATTCAATTACTGTTTTGGCCTCTACCACTTCAACTGGAAGGCTGTTCCATGTATCCACCACCCTCTCAGTAAAATAATGCTTCCTGATGTTACTTTTAAACCTTTGCCCCTCTAATCTAAGACTATGTCCTCTTGTTTTGCTATTTTGTTTCCTTTTAAATATACTCCCTTCCTCTACCTTGTGGATTCCCTTTACGTATTTAAATGTTTCTATCATATCTCCTCTGTCTCGTCTTTTTTCCAAGCTGTACATGTTAAGATCATTAAGCCTTTCCTGGTAACTTTTCTCCTTCAAGCCGTACACCATTTTAGTAGCCCTTCTCTGAACTCTCTCTAAGATGTCTATATCCTTCTGGAGATACGGTCTCCAGTACTGCACACAGTACTCCAAGTGAGGTCTCACCAGTGCTCTGTACAGTGGCATGAGCACTTCCCTTTTCCTACTGCTAATACCTCTCCCTACACAACCAAGCATTCTGCCAGCATTTCCCAAGTTACCCAAGAACAGTTCCAGAAACATGGCTCTTTGTCACAGTATTCCAGTTCACTTATGACCAACTCAAATGTGTCCTACAGAGCCACCAATTGGAAGAAATGAGTGTTGGATAGACCTTGGTCCTCCACTCTTGGGGGTCCTCCAAAAAAATTGATCACTTTGCAAATGTGTGGCTTGATCTGATATGTTTTTTTCCCCTAGGATGTCAGGTGTGTTATTCAAGGTGGGGAGGGAATTTACTATGATGTGCACTTTGCATCATTCCTTGATGGAGTGTGCTGCAAGGCATGTTGAACTGTTCTTCTCTTGCAGTAGCCAACCTGCGAGGGTTTGTGTGTGCCGTTAATGGTTCAGCCACATCGTGCAGGACACATTTCACTTTTAATCCTTACCATGGTTGTTATCTGCATTGATCCCCAGGAAAAATGTAGGATGTGCCAGAGGTCCTACAAGAACTTGGAGTGGTATTTTTGTCCTCTAATATTTTTGACTTTGTGGTTGAAATGTGTAATTTCTATGACCAAAATTCCCAAAAATGTATTAACAATGGGATTTGTTCCTAAAATACTGTTTTGGGAGCTGGGGGGTGGAAAGCAGAGTAATTTGGTTACCTTCATGTTGCTGCTTCTTGGAATTCTTTAGTCCTAAGGAGCAAAATGTTTTATTACATTTGACAACTATACAATAACAAATGTATCTAAAATAGCATTATTAACTTTTGTTAATACTGGTTAAGTATCTCCCAGTGGCATCTGCGGATTTTATTTCTACATCTTGGAGAAATAAAAGAGACCTGTTTTCACTAGAAATCATTTCAAATTAAGGGTGTGACGGACACTGCTACTCGGGCTAAGTAGTTCCGTCGCTGGTTTCTTCCTCGGTCCAGAGACGTTAAATAGAAGTATGAAATAGCTATTAATTCCTCACAACCACCTGCCGAGACAGCGTGTAGGGTGAAGAAAATGGAGTGTTTTAATGACCAAACATACAACTTTTTTAAATAGCACAGAAAATCCGATAACATTCTGTTCTTGCCACATACACCCTGCCCTCCCCAGACATCCAAGTGCCGAGTGCCACCGCCTCCAGCTCAAGCTCACTGGGCACAACAATGGAAAGCAAGGTGACGGTTTGCAGTCCGCAGTCAGTCTGATACATTGCAACCAATGGTATAGTTTTTGAGCGTGATTCCGGGGCAGCGGCGGTACTTCCAGCGTGCTGCTGGAGAGCTCTGGTCCCCCTTATGCCACTATCCAAAAAGTGCGCAATCCACGCAAGGGGCACAGAGCGGCATCAATGATTAGGTACCCTGTTGCCGCCTGGATGTACCCGAGACATAGCTCAATAGGAGCGGCTGCGCTCCCTGGGTGGAAAATGGAGGCCGGTTGATGGTGTTCCCGGTGGAACTCCCTCTCAAGAATCGCCCCAGGTCTAGCTCCCCCATGTGATGGACAAATCCTCAAAAGAGAGCCTTTGTAGAATCACGGCCAATGGTGCCCCTGGGCGGAAAGCATCGAGGGTCTGCTGGGTTTCAGCCGACGCACAGTTTGTGCAGATCCTCGCCCGGTCCCGACCAGTGGTAGCAGGGGTAGTGGTCAAAGTACACATTACACACATATAATAAAATTGAAACAAATAAGTGTGAATGACGGCCGTGCTGTCACAAAGGGTATACCCACAGCACTGTTTTTTTTGTATGACCCCATTTTAGGCTCCAAATATGAAGCATGAATGCCCAGTACCGGCTGGGTGGAGTAAAAGTAACATCACTGCTCTATAACCATGGAGACACCGGTTCGAATCCCAGCATGAGCACCTCTCCAGTAAGTATCCTTGGGTAAGACACCTAACAGTACATACTCACCACCCAGGATGTACTTGAAATCAAGAGAAATCTCAATGTATCCTTCCTGGTAAGATACATTTAAAAAAAATATATATTTGTTGTGTTTTGATAGATATTACAGTATGCATTCCATCAAAAATATCTGAGAACGGAGCAAAAGAATTTCATTTCTATTTGTCTGGTAATTGTTAAAAAAATAACATAAAAGTACTACTGACTATATATGCAGCTGGTCCCTTTCTGTCAAATGACATGATACATTTGATAATACGAAATAGGAAAAAAAAAAATAATGGAGATGGGGGGGGGGTTTGAAAATAAGTATCTCATCAGTACCCTGATCATGTTCACACGGCCAGGGCAGGCGTGTGCCCTGACTTGATTGTAATTGTCTGAATCTGTTCCTGCTGCTTGGGAGCCTGTGCTAATCTGTAATAAAACAGCAAGGATGGGGGATGTGTTAATCATCAGAGAACTGACACTGCTCGGGGGACTAGTTAGGAGAAAAAAGTTGGGTGTGGGGGCCTAAAGAAATGTCTCACTACTGAAAAAAAAATTCTTTAGTGTGTGTGTAAATACTTATGTGTCTATATTTTTATTTTATTTTTTCCATTCTTTGGATACCAATGTATTCCATAAATCCTTACTCTAGTTTTGAAAATTCTCCTGACTCATTTTTTCTTATTTGATCAGTTGACAGACGGTATGATAGACAAATAATATTTAGAGGGACCCTCTTACCACCATAGCCACTTAAAATTTATCTCTTCAAGTGTGGAGGTTTAGCTCGTCCATAAATTCAGATCAACGAAAGATGATATCTGACCTTTGCTTCATAGGCGAAGATCCAGTAGCGGGACCCTTTATGGGTAGCGTGTCCCTCTAATGGCCCTTAATGAGTTTGAATTGAGAGCCATTGGATAGGCTGGCTGTTTGCTCAAGCGTGCAACCCCCCATCCCCGGTCACCTGACCGTTGTGGCTCATGGACTGCTGTGACATGTCATGTCCGGACCTGTGTTGGCTGTCCAACACTGGAATAAATTTATATAAAAGGATAAATTGGGATGGTGCATTTTATTCCTAAGGTACCTCCTTAAGCTAAGTGGTCATTTGGAAGGAGTCTGTTCCCAATATAAGAGTGTAAGAGACTCCTCTTTTGTTGGAATACAAAGCTGGTGTTTGAACATGCAATGTCACCCAAGCAGTCTACATTTAGGCTAGGGTCAGACGAGCGCATTTTCTACGGACTGTGCGCCCGTGCACTATGAACGCACTTTTTGACGGAAGACGCAGTAGTGGCCACACAGTCCGTTTTTGTGACTGACGTTATTTTTGACGGATGTAGGAGGGAAAATAAGTTACAATGAAAAAACATGTCCGTCAAAAATGCTGGACGCATAAATGCATTCTGTCTGACCACGTTCCATCACTCTCACACAAAGCTATGCGGACGTTGCGCACTTCGCACATCCGTCCTAGCGGTTCGACGTTCTTGCTAACCTGTGTCCGTTTGTCGCGTCCGTAGTGCGTCCGCACTTCCGTGCGGACGTGCTTCGTGTGTGGGCCTTCATTGGTCATGATTATCTGCTACCACGGACGTACTAAAGTGCGGCTACACGGACGATAACACTGCGTTCGTCTGATCCCAGCCTTAGAGGTAACTGTTAGTCTGTGTGATCACTAGTTTCTTACACTCTGACCATCTCGGTCCCCAGCAACCTCCTCAACTTCTTGATACAGCTAGATCAGTGGTTCCCAACTCAGATCCTCAAGTACCCCTAACAGGCCAGATTTGAAGGATTCCTGTGGGGAAATGCAGACTGAATCCTGCAATCACTGAGCGGCAAATCATATCACCTCTGCTGTGCTTCAGATATCTGGAAAACCTGACCTGTTAGGGGGATTTGAGGGAGATGGTTGGGAACCACTGCTCTAGATGACTGTGAGAGGTATGAAGATATCTTGATACGGAATTTAAGGTGTTTTTACCACACACACAAATGGGTGGAAATACGTAAGCCCTCATGTCTGTTTTTTTTGTATAGAGTCCAAATAACTTACTTCAGGGCTATGGATATGCATGTGTCAATCTTGGCACATTGTTTTTCATGAACATGATGTGTTTACATTTTAAGATATCCTGGAAAAAAGTACATTAGTGATTTTGATTTGATGTTAGGTCTGTGGATTGTATATATATGAAAAGTCATTTATTTTTGGATTAATTCTTTGTTTCTGCAATACAGCCATTCTATATGCAGTTTTCTGGCTCTTTCAGAAAATGTTTGTTTTTGATTCATTTGTATGCTTGAGGAATTCCTTGCAAGTGAAAAAGGAACGAAACGCGTTGGTTATAGATTTTTGTTTTTCTTGCTTCAATACATAAAGCGAGTCTTTGATTCAACGTCTCGACCTGAATATGAAGGAGGCGAGAATCTTCACTGACAACTTCTTGCGCGTGGTGTGTGATTTTTGTGCTGAATTCTGTACACACCCTACTGAGCTACGCTACTTTCTACTTTCTTTGTGCTTTTTCTAGACCAGTGGTTCTCAAACCTGTCCTTGGAACCCCCAACCAGGCCAGGTTTCCCAGATGGCTGAAGCACAGCACAGGTGATATAATTTGCTGCTCAGTGACTGTAGGATTCAGTCTACATTTGCCCAAGGTGATCTGCAAAATCTGGCCTGGTTGGGGCTCCGAGGACAAGTTTGAGATCCACTGTTCTAGACTACATTCTTCTACTTATTTCTTGTGCATTTATTTAGCAATACTGAAGGGACACTGTGAAGAAGGTTACCTTTTATTGTTGAGCATTTCTATGTTCACCGTTTTGAACTATACTGAGAAATCTAGCAGTCATTTTACAGCATCGCAATATAGCAGCAAAATGTGATATTCAATAGAAAGAAGTCCAGAGGCCTCTATCTCTTGCTTGCTTTCTTCAAATTGTTTGTTTGGTCCATAGCTCTTAAGGTGGGGGGCATGGAGCATAGAGAGCACAAGTACCTTGAGTGGTAGGGTAGTAAGGGATTGGTTACAGAATACTGATGGGGTGGGAAAAACGCATGGACAAAAGATAAGAGCAATGGGGGAGCCCATACCAGATGGTGAAAGGAGTGGCAGATGTCAAAGGCAAAGAGTTGGATACTTGATCCTATGCATGACATGAAGTCCAGTGGGAAGAGAAGGACTACAATCCGAGATCTCTTTTCTGGGGGTGCCGGACAAAATCCCTACAGCCAGGTTCCCTAATGCCAACATCCCAACAGCCAACTTCCAGACAGAACAAGTGCCGGACATCCCAACTTCCCTACACGGCCAACTTCCAGATATCCATAATCCCAGCGGCTAACCCTAATAGCTAACACCCTAATCCTTAGGGAGTAAAGGTTGGGTTAGGGCTAGGTTTAGGGGGTTAGGGCTAGGTTTAGGGGGTTAGGTTTAGAGGGTTAGGGCTAGGTTTAGAAGGGTTAGGGCTAGGTTTGGAGGGTTAGGGAGCAGGGATAGTGTTAGCCGCTGGGATTTTGGATGACTGGAAGTTGGCCGTCAGTGAGTTGTCTGTGTAAGGAGGTTGGTCGTCAGGGAGTTGTCTGTGTAGGGAAGTTGGCCGTCGGGATTTTGGCATTAGGGAATCTGGTTGTAGGGATTTTGACCCAAACCCCTTTTCTGGTTGTCCTATCCTCCTTTTGTAAATTACTGGGCAGAGGTGAAGCGAACGACAGACCTCCTAGTCCTATTTATAAAAAGAAGGGAAAATAATCTCAAAACAGAAAGAAGGAGAATTATTTTGACTAAAGTGGTTGAAATGAAATAATTCTTAATTTTATTATTGATTCTAGAATTTAGTTATTAATCCACCTTCTTGGTAATTTTATCTTAAATGTATTATTTCCCAACTCATTCTGACTTTGCTGAATACAAATCTCTGTCATGCACCCTGTTTATTGATAATGGGATTCAGCTTTCAAAGTGTGGGGGGGGGGGATCATGTATCATGAGAAGTGATTTTAATGTCAGGAAATGTGCTAGTGGTTGTAACGTACCTTATTATCGTATGGAATGCATGATAATAATATAGTAAATAAAAAAAATGCATTGATTTCTGAACTGCCTACAGAAAAGTCTTACTGATACATAGAGGAAAAATACATAACATGCATCACTGTAAATTTGTTCAGTTCAAAAATAATTCAGGTATGCCATGTAATTATTATAACTGTTCACAGCGGTAATCACGCGCAGTGCATGAATCATTTTCTGAATAGTCTTTATTTTTTCAATGGATCCAGTCTCTAAAGCAAAGCTTTAACCTACTTATACATAAGTCTTACTACCTTCGGGAGAAGAATTGCTTCATCAAATGAATCCATGCTGTGTGAATACTAACATTATTAGCAAATCAAAGTCAACACCGTTCTATGTAAAAGGGAAAAAAATGCTTTGGAAAAAAAGTCAGAACCACATTAATTGTATTTAATTATTACTCAGTGAGCTTTTCTTTTAATTTTCTTTTTGTTTTGTTGTATTACTGGAGCTGGTTATGGAAAATGATATTGTTTTTACTTATTTTCACACCGAACTAGATCAACCATCCCAAAAGCCGTTTTGCTCCCCCCTCCCCTCGCACAACAAGTTTGTTCGCCTCCATCTTTTATAATTTAATCTTCCTGTCATGGTGTTGGCAATTAGAAACTGTTATCTGTGTAGGAGAGACACAGTTTGACTTAATTCTCATTCTCCGCGCAACTTTTAACTGCTTGATTGAAAAGGCTATAAGAATACTCATATAGGAACGAGGTGGACCTGGTTGTACAGCACGAATGAAGTACACCTTGCCAAAGTAGGCCTATGTAGATATGCAGTGCTGATACATTCAGCTCAGCTCGGTTCAGATTGTTTCATAATCCAAAAACCACACACTTATCTAGTATAGTGTATAGTTTGTGTTGTTTGAGCCATGACGTGGACTCAGTATGTTTTCTTGTAGGGATCAATCAGAATTGAAAATAATCGGAATTAGCCAATTCAGAATATCGGAAGCTCAAATCAACATTCAAATACAATGTTTCAGTATACCATGTTCCTTTCAGTATTGGCATGGCTGGCTTTTCGCAAGTGCCAAGGGTACGGTGCACCCAGCTTCGTGCTGCAGACAGTCCATGGATGTGAGAGGAGTGTAGTGGGGATTCCCTCCCCAGCACTGACGACACTCTCCTCACATCCTGTCTCTGTCCCTGCTTGGCACCGAGCAGGGCATCAGCCACAGTGGGGTGACTTCCTGGATGTCGACCGTTGCTGTAAGACAGCCACCCAAGCCGCGGGAGTCAACGCAGTGACGTGCGGTGAGGTCAGTGGCTGGTGAGGCACTGGCTAGTATCAGAACCAGATATACACAAGGTTACGCAGTCACAATTTACGCATTTGATTATCGTTATATAGGAGAATAGAGTTTCACTATTTATACTCATCGTCACCAATTAAAATATATATTGCATGGCACTCTCACTGTGATATTTACAAATGCTGTCCCTTCAATATCTTTTTCAGTTACCCTTTTGCTGATTCTGCATATTACTGGCAAAGATTACAATAAATGTAGAAAAAACCAAACCAAAACAAATCTCTTTATCCTCTTTTAAATTTGGTAATCTCAGTGGGGATGAGCCGAACACTGCCCGAGTTCGGTTCGGAGCAGAACCCGAACTTTCCAAATGTTCGGATCCGAACCCGAACTCGAACTCAATGCAAGTCAATGGGGCTGAAAATTCGGTTTTTAGAGTGCCCTCCAAGAGGGCATATATGCTAGATATTTGCCATAAAAAGTGTATGGGGGTCCGGGTAGTGCCCTGGGGGACAGGAAACAAGTACAAAAAGTAAAAAAAAAAGTTTTTAAAGGGACAGTGAGTTTTCCATGAAATAAGGGTTAAAAATAAAAACGAAAAATTCCTTCAAATATCGTGCCTAGGAGGTCCCCATAACCTGCCCTTGAAGTGGCGGATTTCTAGGATGTATAGAAATATGTAAAAACCAAAAAATGACATTTCAAATGACGGTAAATGCTTTTCCTTTAATCTATCCATAAACAACTGCTTGGGGCGGCAGTCTGTATGAAAAGAGGAGACATTTTCGGACATGCAGAAAAAGTTTACTGATTTTTTGGCAGTGAAAAGCAGGAGAATGACTGGAGAATGGAAAATTCTAGACCAAATAGCCGATTTGGAAAGTGAGATAAATGGGAGAATTTTTCTGGTTTGGCTATTTTGACCTAGAATTTTCTCTTCAGTCATTCTCCTGAGTTTCACCTTTCTCTGAATAACCCTGTCAGTGTTATTCAGAGAGCGGTGAAGAGCAGGAGAATGACTGGAGAATGGAAAATTCTAGGTCAAAATAGCCAAACCAGGGGGGGCGGAGCCGAGCCAGCGATGGAAGCAGTCGTGGTCTAGACGAGCTCCCGCTACTCCCGCTGTAATCTCCCCACCAAAAGCATTTCTCGCCTGCCAAACACCGCCAAAAGGGGTAGGAGATGTCCAACAGCATGTCGCGGACCCCGAAAAAAAAAAAAAAAAAAGACGCGCCGATTTTCGCGGTGCGGCAACGCTCGGAGGGCCCAATCCAAGATGGCGCCCGCTCTGAATCCCCGCACTCCCGCGACCACGAGGCAGCACCTGCAGACTCCAGCCCGGCATCTAGGGCTGATATCAAAGGCCTTCAGGCATTCATCACTGCCGAACTCGAGAGGACCACACGGACCCTATCAGCAGAGATACAGGCGGTGGGGGAACGCACAGCACACCTGGAAGAGCAGGCCGGAAGGTTGGTGGAATACTGTAATGACCTAGCAGGCCATGCTGAGACTATGGAACACCGGGTACAATGGTTGGAAGAATCTCTGGAAGACCTCTCGAACCGCTCCAGGCGCAATAATATCCGAATGAGGGGCCTCCCCGAATCGGTTTCACCGGATGAGCTTCAGGACACTTTTTTGGGTATAGTAAAACGCTTGATCCCTGATGTCCCGCCGCAGCGCCTACTCCTAGATAGAGTACATAGGGCCTTGGGGCCACGACGGGAGAAGACCACTACTCCCCGTGATGTGATTGCTCGTTTTCATTATTATAACACTAAAGATTCCCTCCTCAAAGCTGCTCGCACCCAGGAAGCGAAATATGAGGGCTCCACAATACTATTTTTTCAAGATCTCGCCCCCTCCACACTTGCCAGACGCCGGGAGTGGAGAGAGGTCACTGAGTTGCTACGCCGCAATGATATCCGGTATGCCTGGGGCTTTCCTTTTAAGATTATCGTCTTCAAGAACAACCGCTCTCAGGCGTACTCTTATTTATATCAAGCTAAGGATCTCCTCCGCGCAGTGGATCTGCCGATCCCCCCCTCTCTAGCAGACCTAACACCCCCACAACCCCTGCCACGTATGGCACAGGACTGGTTGACCCCAGGAGATTGAATGAGGGGCCTGATTTCCAATCCGGGACTGGTCTCAATCACTGCAGGGCCTTTGGCTCGTACTTCCTGACCCTATTCCAGGTCAGGATGGGTGTTCTCTCGCGGCAGGCGAGAACCAATACGGTTTAATGTTATTGATATTAATATTACAGTTAAGATTCTAGGTTATAGATTTTGGGTTATATACCATTGATATTCTATGTTATAGCAATGGGGAGCCACGAGTGAGCTTATGGCATGTTGGGCGGGTATCCGCTCTTTTAGCGGTGGGAGTAAGCGTGGACTGTTGAACCTCATGCTCTTCCTAATCGCCGCTGGCGTACCCCTCTTCCTTCTCCTCACCCCTATTCTCCTCCCCTCCGGTATCCCCGCTCGGAAGGACTTTCTGTTCTATACGTGCCTGCCCAGCACGGACTTTTCTTTAACCTCACTAATCTTTCTGCTCTTTCCTACTCTACTTTTAACTCTTTCACCTCTCCCCCCACCCCTCTCCCCTTCACGGCTCTCTGCATGGTGCTCTGGTGCTGGCCGCCCTCCGGGTGTGGGGCGGCGGGACGGAGCACCCTATATCTCTCTCCTCTATACTTATGTAATGGCTAATGTGAAAGTGCTTTCTCTTAATGTGAAGGGCCTCAACTCTCCCAGAAAACGACGTATGTTATTTCGGGACCTAAAACGAAAATCTGTAGACATAGCTCTGATACAGGAAACTAGGATCCCTAAACTGGCGGCCTTCCGGCTATCGGACCCCGCTTATTCCAGGGTTTATATGTCTTGTGCAATCCCTAAACGTAATGGGGTGGCGGTATTGCTCCGCAATTCTTGCCCTTTTGTAGTAGAAGGGGTACACACAGATGACGCTGGGAGATGCATCTTAATCCAGGGATCCGCCTCCGCCCAACAATTCACACTGATCGCATTGTATGGCCCTAATGGCTCAGATTCTAAGTTTTGGGCGACGACGGCTGACTTTATTCTCTCACACGCCCGGGGACGTATTATACTTGGGGGCGATTGTAACGCCACATTATGCCCCCCGGTGGACAGATCTGACCCCCGTGACGGCAGACAAGCCCTGACACCCTCATCCCAGGACAAGCAATTTTATAGCTTCGTGAAACGTTCGGGCCTAATTGATATATGGAGGACTCATCACCCTTCTTGTAGGGACTATACATTTTATTCCCCGGTGCATGAGTCGTACTCCCGCATAGATTATATATTGACTTCCTCGGACTGCATCTCGAACGTCCTTTCCTCAGAGATAGGATCTATCACTTGGTCAGACCATGCAGACGTGTCCATCACGTTGCGCCCCCTCTCCCCATATGTGGGGAGGAGATGGCGCCTAGACCCTCTTCTCCTGGATAAGCCGGGGGTTTCTGACTCTGTATCGGCGGTTCTGGCGGATTACTTTGAGAATAATGACACCCCGGACATATCTAAACAGATGCTATGGGCAGCCCACAAGCCGGTGATACGGGGGACCCTCCTTAGCCTAGCGGCGCACCATAAAAAATTGAAGATGGAGGAGATAAATTCTCTCCAACATAAACTACGGCGCTTGGAAATGGCACATAAATCACACCCGACCCCGGAATCCTTCACAACGCTCAGTCAAACACGAATGGCGCTCAATCGGCTATTTTTAGATGATGTGGGGCGCTCTCTACTATGGTCCAGACAACGCTATTATAGTCGATCTAACAAGATGGATACCCTCCCCGCCCCTACTTAAGCCCCGCCCCAAGTTTCAGGCAATAACCTCAATTAGGGATGACACGGGCCTTTTGGTGACCACTCCGACCGCCATCAGGGATACATTTACACGTTACTTCCGCTCCCTGTATGACCACACCCCTACCCATACTCCCGCCAATGAAACACTCTGTAGGGAAATCAAGCAATACCTAGCCGACGCATCCCTACCGTCCCTACCGGACTCGAGACTCGAGCCCCTCTCGTCCCCAGTGACGGAGGAGGAACTACACGCAGCATTAAAATCTATGAAACCGCATAAAGCCCCAGGCCCTGACGGTTTTACTTATCATTATTATAAATCACATTCGGGAATATTGGGCCCCCATTTATTGTCGATGTTTAACAACCTATTGGAGGGAGGTAAACTGCCTGCTGACTCCCTTTTAGCATCCATTGCCCTTATCCCCAAACCCGGCAAAGATAAGCACATGGTAGGTAACTATCGCCCAATATCCCTCATAAATACAGATCTCAAAATGTTCACTAAAATACTATCTAAAAGACTTGATCTCATAATGGGCACCCTAATTCACCCAGACCAGGTGGGATTTATCCCGGGTAGACAGGCCTACGAGAACACTAGGAGATCAGCAGATCTCCTGTGGCTAGCCTCCTCTAGCAATACTCCATCCCTTTTCCTGTCATTGGACGCGGAAAAAGCCTTTGACAGAGCGGAATGGCCATTCCTGTTCACCCTCTTATCCCACTTGGGTTTCCCTCCTCCCTTTGTTCGTGCCATACAGGCTCTATACTCTATACCGACAGCTCAGATTATAATCTCAGGGACGGACCCACTCCCTTTTCCAATACGCAACGGCACTAGGCAGGGGTGCCCCCTATCGCCGGCTTTATTCGCACTGTTTTTAGAACCTCTACTTCAACACCTTAGAAAGGACCCACATATAGCGGGTTTTCGGATGGGGGATCAGGAATACAAACTCTCGGCATACGCTGACGATATATTACTCTCCCTGACACGACCTCTCTCCTCCCTCCCGGCGGTCATGCGACGACTTGATGAATTCTCTAGAATTTCGGGATATAAGGTGAATATCGCCAAGTCGGAGGCGGTGGCCACGCACATGTCCCAGGGAGATTTGGACAACATCCGGGGGGCATATCCCATTCGAGTTTCCCCCACCTCCATTGACTATTTGGGGATTGCATTGCCATCTAACCCTGGGGACCTGTATGATAAAAATTTCCCTCCTCTGCTCTCTCAACTGAAAAAAGATTTAGAATCATGGTCTAAGTACACCATTTCGTGGGTAGGGAGGGTACATAGCATTAAGATGAATGTTTTGCCTCGCTTACTCTTCTTCTTTCAGGCTTTGCCGTGCGCCCTCCCTTCAGAAGATATACGACTCCTGCAATCTACCATAGACCACTTCATTTGGCAGGGAAAAAGACATCGGATCGCAAGGGCGACTCTTTATCGACCAAAAGACGCAGGGGGCCTGGGCCTCCCATGCCTATTTTCTTACTATTATGCTGCACAACTGGCCCAGATCGTGGCCTGGCACTCACCGAAGGGCCTTCATCGCTGGGTGGACTTGGAAAGAACTCTCATGCACCCTGATCACCCCCATCTATGGATCTGGTTACCTAAACCACAAAGACCCCTCCTGCGAACAACTTGCCCGGCTATATTAAATTCCATTCGTCTTTGGGACAAACTCGCAACTAAATGTGACCTTACCTCCCTCCCTTCTCCTTTATCTCCGGTGCTTCGTAACAAAGATTTTTTGCCTGGCTACAATGCTAGGGCAGAAGATGGATGGATGGGCACTACAATACGCCGACTGTATCAATTATTTCCTGGAGGAATCTTTATAGATCAAAAAGACCCTATAATATCTGGATCAAGCGCTAATACCAATCCTCTTCCATACTTCCAACTAAGGGCATTCGCAAATCAACGGCTCATCAAAGAGGCGGCCTTAACACCCCTTACACCCTTTGAGCGTCTATGTCAAACCGGCTCCTACCCAAGGGGATTGATCTCCACTCTATATCGATCCTTAACAACTATTCTGGACTGGAAGACACTCCGATATGTGGCGGCCTGGGAAGCAGATCTTGGAGAGTCTTTAGAAGCGGAAGAATGGTCGGATATTTGGGAATCTATGAGGTCGGTATCCGTATGCACCACCCATCAGGAACAACTCATGAAGACAATATTTAGGTGGTATGTTACACCGGTCCAAATGTCTAGAATATCTCCTGGGACCCCAGACTCATGCTGGAGAGGGTGTGGAGCTCGCGGCACCTATATCCATATGTGGTGGGAATGCCCCACACTGAAGACCTTTTGGTCACAAACTCACACCCTGGCGATGGCGGTTTTATCAAAAGACATCCCCATGGATCCCTGGGCCTTTTTTTATCTCGACCATTGCAGGATCTGACCAGACAAGAGAATAAGCTCCTGGCTAAAATAACACTGGCGGCACGTAGGGTCCTAGCGGAAAGCTGGAATAGCCCACGGGCTCCTTCGTTCACACGCCTCTCATCTAAAATGCAGGACGTCTGCTTAATGGACGAACTCACGGCCATCTCTTCACATACTCTCCCCGCATATTACAACACCTGGGCCCCCTGGATTGCCCAGATGGGCGAGGGTCGGATACAGATGGACATGCTACAGAATGATTTACCTTTATAAGCCCTATTGGCTCGTTCCTTGGGGCACTGATGGCAGGCATTTGGGTCAGAACGTGATTTGGAGATAGATTGCCAGATAATGGTTACGCTTAATATTGTTTAGGAGCCTTCCCCTCTCCCTCCTTCTTTCTTAATCTGTCTCTATAGGGACCCGGGCAGTCCCTATTTCTTTCTATCTTTCCTCTGTTTACTTTCCCCCCCTATCTTTTATTAGCTATTGTTTTTATAAGGATGAAACTGAGGAAATGTTCTGCCTCTGTTATCAGAGGAATAATATGTGTTATTGTTTGACATATTTCTCAATAAAAAATATATTTAAAAAAAAAAAATAGCCAAACCAGAAAAATTCTCCCATTTAGGCTAAGGTCAGACTAGCGAATTTTTAACGTGCATTTAGGCGCACTTAATCATGGCCGCACTAGCAGCAAATGACGGGCAATGACAGGCAATATACGAAGTACGGTCGCACGAAAGTCCGGCTGCGCAACGCAAGTGGAATTTTTTTTCGAGAACCGCTAGTACGGACGTACAGAGTGCGCTGCGTCCACTAGTGGCGTGTGTGCGTGATTTGGAGATGTCAGACCCTGCTCATGTCCGGCCAACATAACGTCCAGACACCCAAAGTTTCCTGGTTTGGATCCGTAAAAAATCACTCACAAAAATGCACATCGTATGACCGTTTTCGCGCATTCTGTGAAAAAATACGGCAATGCGTTCGGACGCACTTTTTGACGGTCGCTGTGAAAAATGCGTTAGTCTGACCCTAGCCTTATCTCACTTTCCAAATCGGCTATTTGGTCCAGATTGTTCTCTTTTCCTGCCATTCTCCTGGTTTTCACCTTTCTCTGAACAACCCTGAAAGAGAGGTGAAAGCAAGGAGAACTGGCAGGAGAAGAGAACAATCTAGACCAAATAGCCAATTTGGAAAGTGAGTTAAATGGGAGAATTTTTCTGGTTTGGCTATTTTGACCTAGAATTTTCACTTCTCCAGTTATTCTCCTGCTTTTCACCGCTCTCTGAATAACCCTGTGAATCCCGAGGTGAAAAATAACATTGCTTTAGATTTTATTTTGAATTTTTTTCAAACACCAGTTAAATGCAGCATATTAGGATGTTTTAAGAGGGAAATTAATTCTCAAATCTCAATCAGAAGCAGACACCACCCCACCCCCTCAATATAGTGTACAATGTATCAAATTGATTACCAGACTAAAAACACCTGGTGTTATGCCCGTTTGTGAACAGATTGTCATTTAGAGTTGATAATCTTTCCACGTACACATTAGTTTTTAATTCAATATCTAATAAACCGTTGCTTACAATATTTGCAGTAAAGAGTCTCTTTATTTCTAGATTTTTTAGTATTTTTTTAAGCATTTTCTATACTTTTTTCAAAATTTCTTTTTTTTTTCGAACTCGAACCGAAAGCACCCAAAAAGTTTGAAGTTCGCAAACTTTCGAACTGCCAAAGTTCGGGCCGAACTCCGAACCGTCCGAACCCAAACAGCTCATCCCTAAATCTCAGTAGACAAATAATGTTTGAACAGTGAAATAAGACAATACATTAAAAGAGAACAGTGTTAGTAATATGTATGAGTGTCAATGTGACACTTTCCTTTTACTTGTAAATGAGCCCCCTGCTCATATGGGTATATATTGCCCCCAGCTCATATGGATAATGCCCCCAGCTCATATGGATAATGCCCCCCAGCTCTCATGGATAATGCCCCAGGTCTCATGGATAATGCCCCCCGCTATCATGGATAATGCCCCCCAGCTCTCATGGATAATGCCCTCCAGGTCTCATGGATATTGCCCCCCCAGGTCTCATGGATATTGCTTCCCCCAGGTCTCATGGATATTGCCCCCAGGTCTCATGGATATTGCCCCCAGGTCTCATGGATAATGCCCTCCCAGGTCTCATGGATATTGCCCCCCAGGTCTCATGGATATTGCCCCCCAGGTCTCATGGATAATGCCCACCAGGTCTCATGGATATTGCCCCCAGGTCTCATGGAAATTGCCCCCCAGGTCTCATGGAAATTGCCCCCTAGGTCTCATGGCTATTGCCCCAGGTCTCATGGATATTGCCCCAGGTCTCATGGAAATTGCCCCCCAGTCTCATGGAAATTGCCCCCCAGGTCTCATGGCTATTGCCCCAGGTCTCATAGAAATTGTCCCCCAGGTCTCATGGCTATTGCCCCCAGGTCTCATGGATATTGCCCCCAGGTCTAATGGAAATTACCCCCCAGGTCTCATGGAAATTGCCCCCTAGGTCTCATGGCTATTGCCCCCAGGTCTCATGGCTATTGCCCCCCAGGTCTCATGGATATTGCCCCAGGTCTCATGGAAATTGCCCCCCAGGTCTCATGGAAATTGCCCCCCAGGTCTCATGGCTATTCCCCCCAGGTCTCATGGCTATTGCCCCCCAGGTCTCATGGATATTGCCCCCAGGTCTCATGGATATTGCCCCCAGCTCACCTCTGCTTCTTCTGTGTCTGGAGTGGACTGTGGCTGCCGATGCCGCCGCCGCACATTGCAGTGTGACTGTGACAACCCCCCCCCAGTGTGCTGAGCGCATGTGCGTGCAAAGATAAACACACACACACAGTATGTGTGTTTATCGCACACACATGCCCTCAGCACTTTCTGGAGGGGGTTTGTCACAGTCACACTGCTGTGATCTGCCTGCCCGCCCCCCAGGCCCGTCTTTAATATTGATTGGACCCTGGGCAAACATTTTTTTTGGGGCCCCCCGAAAGCCCGCCCACTGCATAATTTTGCTTTCCACCCCCAACATCCCAAAAAACAACAAAAAACACAAACGCGTTGGCAGCTACACTGTCTGGAGTCCTGTCTTGTGGACCTGGAGGGGAGCAATGCATGTTGACGGGAGGAGGGGCATCTTGGTTGCTGCACCTGGGCCCTGAGGTTTCCAGTTATGTCTCTGGCCCTAATGATCAGTCCGCCCCTGGCCATGAAACATGCTGGCAATATCAAAAGCAGGAGCAATTAACTGGCAGACACACCACATTTCTGCGCACACCTCGTCAACACACCCTAGCTCTGCTACTGTAACTAGCATACATAAGCAGAAGTCCATCATGTGATCATACCACTGGCATTCCTATGGTATTTATTTTCTGAACATCTGAATTGCCATGCCAGTTACCATCAGACTTATCTCCTCCACCAAACTGACAAGTGGCTAGCAGCAGGTAGCTTTTTGAAATTGGACCTTCATCACAGGGGGGTCATAGTTGATTCTTTGTGTTGGTCATTTATTTCACGGTGACAACCTTCCTTTCGGCTTTAGGTCTTGATCCTCAATTGTTGTTTGTCCCAACTTTTAGCCAGTATCTCGGCTGTGACTAACACGGACGGACTATTAACCTATGTATTTGACCCCAGAACTGAACTGACCTTTAGCTGATGTGCGCAGTGTCAGTCAACCATAACTCCACTGTCCGAGCCACCTTTAGCAACTTGCAGCAGCACCTAATATCGACTGTACTGGCCGGGCGACGCGTTGTCTTGTGCTCGAGCAGCTGCCGGTCTTCTCCGGCGAACTTGTGTGCAGGGCAGGCTCCACTGCCAGTAAGACATGCGGGGACGCTCTGTGCATGCGCAACGCCCAACATCACGTGGTACTTGAGGGCGGCGCCAGCAGCGTGAGTGCTGTTCCCAGCCTTGTGTCTGCTGGAATGAAGGCACGCACGCTGCAGCGGCTGTCGGCCCCTCCCCTCCGTGACACCTTCAGATGGCGCCAGCGCCGGCACCCCGCAGCGAGCTTCATACCGGTCCAGAGCCGAGACTGAGGACAACAATTAAAACTAGTTAACAAGTCATTTTTGGCGGCAATGGCAGTCGTTGCCACGGGACCAAGGGGGCAGCTGCTTTGGGCCCCTCAAGTGACTGGGCCCGGGGCAACTGCCCCTTTTGCCCCGCGTTAAAGACGGCCCTGCCGCCCCCCACGATTGCCGAGGACAGTCACATGACTGTCCTGCGTCAATCAAACCATGGGGAGCACTGCCTCCAATGGTGGGCTTTTTTTTTTAAAAAAAAAACTTGCTTGAGACAATGGAGCTTTCCCATTGGCTCAAGCTTCATTTGCTGTCATTGCCAAACACTGAAATTCAGCGTTCGGTTACCTTTCCTGGCCATTCGGCTATTCAGAGAGCGGGCAGTTCGCCAAATCCTGGCGAATTGCCTGCATATACGGTGCCTGTTCGGTGCCTGTTTCAGGGCAGTGAAACCCCCATAGAGAAGCAATGCTTCGTCTATTCGTAAAACAAAAACCAGTAGTGAAAAGTTGTTGAAATGCCCTGCTATTCGGTGGTTTCATTCGTCCGGTTTATTCAGGCAATTCCCATAGGCTTCAATGTTAAAAATAGTCCCGTTTTAATCCAATATCTAATAAACCGTTTTTGTTTTTTCTCACTCCATTCGTCTGCAGTGTTGGCTTTTTCTGGCGGCTGCTCTGAGCTGTGATCGGCGGCTGCTCGGGGTTCTCCGGCGTGTTCGACGGGGTTAATCCAGCTGTTTTGCAGGTTTTAGTGAGTGTTCAGCGGGTTTTGCGGTGAGTGTTTGGCGGGTTGGCGGTGACTGTTTGTCGGGTTTGCAGCGGGTTTCCTTTGCACTTTAGGGACCCTGTAGTGCTTGCTGAATACACTGCAGGGTCGCCGAAATAGGAGTGCCAAATCGCGCCGAATTGAAGCGAATGAAAAGTCCACGAACGTACGGTGACTTTTAGATTCTCTTTGAAAAACCCTGCTAGAATTTTAAATTCTCCAGTCATTCTCAAGGTTTTCACCTCTTTTTGAATAGCCCTGATTGTTGTGATTAGAGGCTCTATACTCCAGATCCGTCAATCCCAAAGTGGGCACTGCCACCCCCTGGGGACAGTAGAAAGATCCATAGGGTAATTAAGGAAAAAAGGTGAGGATGAGAGCGTGTTAGATTAGGTTCTTGTTTTCAATTTACAGTTTACCTATTACTAAAAATAAGGGGCCCTATTACATTCTTAACGCAAAAACGCACGCAGACTGCGTGAATTTTTGCGCAAAGCGTTAAACGTTAACACGCTTAAAACAACGCTGGTATTACAATCCTCGCGCATTTTTTCATCCATCAAAAAATAACACGCGTAATACGGACGCGCAAAACCGCGCGCGCAATAACGTTACGTGCAGAAATCGGTGTGCGGACTGTTTTTTTTACGCGATTCAGCCAATCAGAATTAAGAACCACAATTGTCTCACGTTAAGTTTTTGCGTCTGTCAAAGTCAATCTGCGCATATATGCTGTATCAAAAAAAAAATTGCACGCACAACTTCTCAACTTTATTGGTTTGGTATGTGTAGAATGTGTAACTATACTTTGCTGTGTATTTTTTTTTGGGCTGGTGTATTTGGTTTCGGCAGGTTGATAGAATTTGCCATTAACATCAGCTTTTAGGAGTTGCTAAAATTATGCGCGCAAAGGTTGTGCGTTACAAACTGCGCATAGATTGTAATACCATCCGCGTACTAGCGCACAAACGCATTTGCGCTCACAATGTTAAGTATAGGACGTGCAAAGTACAGTAAGCTCGCGCGCAGCGTTCGCGCAGGTTCACCCGCGGTAGACGTATACGCGCGTTTGTTGCGCTGACATTGTAATACGACGTTCTGCGCAAAGGGTTTTGCCCCTCGCGTTAATGCTTTTTTGCGCGAAGAATGTAATAGGGCCCAAGGTGTATGTGTGTATGGGGTCACTAGGGATGTGTTATTGGAGCCAAGGGGGGCATCAGGCCCAGAATGTCAAATAGATTCAGCAATAGTAGCATGCAGGCAAAAACAGTTGGATTGTCAAATATAGTGAATGTGATAAAAGATAAGAACACGGTCAGATTTCCTTCTTATGGTTATTTGTAGTGATCTGTTACCATAGTCATTTCTGTTACCAGAGCAACCCATTTTTTTAAAATGTTCCCATCAAAATCCCTTGGTAGTAAATATGGTTAAATGCACATCAGTTGACAATTTTCTTATTGGCAATAACACTTTTTATTTGCGTCATGTTTCCTTATAAATACTCAAAATGATATGGGAAACGGATCTTTTATGCTTTAAACTGATATGCAGAATCCAAAACGTGTATAAGTGGTGGGATTGAACAACACTTGCCCATTGTGCAGTCCTGTAATATAGGCCTTATCAGTGGTGAGTTCTTGTCAAAATTCATGCATTTGCAATCTAGTAATCCAGCAGTAACATGCAATGGATTTCAATGGACTTTGACGTGTATTCCATTAGATATATTAGTGTTACCAGGAAGGAACCCACAAAACATAAAAGCAGTTTGTCAAAACTCAACGGGCACGATCACCTGGTGTGAGCTAACCCTAGCATCAGCATGGTTTTGCGTTAGCGCCAGGTAGAAAGAGTCTAGCGTCTGACCAACAGATCGTTTGCCTCCCGCTAGAAATAGGAAAAATCACTTAGTGCATCACTATTAGCAATTCGTAGCGCAAGCTTACTGTACTTATCGCATCCTACACTTAACATGGGGAGTGCTATAGAGCACTTGTGCTATTGTAACCAACAGATCACTTGTTTTTTTTATCTATTGCTCCACCCTGGTGGTAACTCCAAAAAACAGGTCCTTGCCCATAATTAACAGGCAATTAACAGGCGATTGAAAGGAATGCAGCACAGGTGTTCTCTTGGCCCCATACACCATAGCAATGGTTCTGGTCTGCAATGTCGCTGCTGTTGCAGTAAGCTCTATTATGATATATATGTATCCTTTATCCACATATATCCTAATTTTAAACATTTTATGTTGGGGTTTATTCATAGTATGCGGTGGATTATTATGGTGACCGTGTGGACCATGTTTAAAGGAACACATGGATAAGTCTTGCCCTGAAACATGTATTATTTATATGCTGCAGCAGGAAAATTATTGTCACTCACCTGGCTTTCCTTTTGGATCTATTAAATGCATTTTAATGATTCTACATGTTGTTGGGTGGCATTTATCATGCAATGTCCATCAGCCTTAATATATGTGTGCATATAAACATGGATAATACAGTCACCTTGGAGGATTTTAATAAAGCGGGGTTGTGACGGCTATTAGTTGTATGTGTTCATACTTATACAAGCTTGTGAGGGCAGGGTATAGGTATGGCCTGGCACTCTGCACTGGAAAAGCCAGTTCTATCCTGTACACAACTGCATTACCAGCTGGGTGGAGTAGAGGTAATGTCACTGCTCTGCATGGAGAAAGCCTGTGGAGTCATGGGTTCGATCCCAGCGAGCAACCTCTTCAGTAAGTGTCCTTGGCAAGACACCTAACGGTACATACTCGCCACCCAGGACATACTTGAAAACAAGAGAAATCTTAATGTATCCTTCCTGGTAAAATCCTTTCTCAATTAGGGCTAGGTCTCAACCCAGGTCTTAGCATCTCCCCTAGCGTGCGCTAAACAACCTTGTACATAGACTATCGCGGACAAGGTGATCTGTTGGAGAGTCGTCAGGCGCTACCTCTTAGTGACTCGTATTAGATTTTTCTGTTAGCGTTTTAGGTCACACCAGGTGATAGGGCCCAATGACTGTAAAGAACAGAAAGCTATGTGTGATTCTTTAGCTTAGATCAGTGGTTCCCAACCACGGTCCTCAAGTCCCCCTAACAGGCCAGGTTTGAGGATCACCTTGGGGAAATGCAGACTGAATCCTGCAATCATGGAGCAGCAAATCATATCACCTGTGCTGTGCTTTGGATATCTGGAAACCCTGACCAGTTGGGGGTACTTGAGGACCACGGTTGGGAACCACTGGCTTAGATGATCCTACTAAAATGTCTATATATGAGTATGACATATTGGGTACCCCCAACAGAGCAGCAACTATAGGGGTTATTCAAAAAGCCGTTTCACTGACGCCGAAGATCGCCAAATTGCACCATATTTTGCTGTCAGTTCACCAGTATTTGACAGATTGACAGTTTAGTGAATAGACGAACTGCCACAAAATTGCATTGTACAGTGAAAGTCACCATTCGGTGCGATTCAGGGTTAAATTCGTTGGTTTCTGAATAACCCCTTATGACTCTCACAAATTTCCTAATTCTTTAGTTTGTACTGTAACGGCATTGATGGAGGTAGATGGAGATATAAAGTTGTGGTTGATTGGAGTGATCTTCCAGCTTGTTTTACATTTGGAACTTTGCTTTATATTGGCTCTTTATTCTTTGTACTTGGTCACTTGGTCCTTATTATTACTCGTCTACACCATCTTCGCAACCCAGGTGCTGTATTCCAACCATGGTGTAAATTTAACAAGGGCTGTTGTAAACTTTCAAAAGCCAGTGGGCTCTATTCCATAGTTGATGGTAAAATGGAGACAGTAAGCAAGAAAAGATGAGCCTGCAGATTTACCATTACGTCTCCATTTTACTGTTCGTATTTCGGAGTAGGTACTTTGTTAGTGCAACGCTGCGCCACCTCGTGGAGTCCATAGGACTCCATGGAGCCTTGCGCTTCCAGCCGTGAGATGTACAGAAGCTCACTCTCGCAGCACCGCGGATGAATTGCGGAGGGAGACTAGGAACTAATTGTTCCTAGTCTCACTCTTCTCGTGACGAGAGGAAGCGGCGGATCGCGTCACCCTTTTCATCATGGGATGAGAGGTGAGTATAGGATTCAATTAGGGGGGATTAAGAGCATGTTACGTGATTTTGCTAATGCAAAATCACTTAACACCAGCTTCGAGGAGACGTTATTTCACAGTGAAATACTGTCTTCCTGTCAGACCGTGCAAGCTGGCAGGTGAAGAGCCCAGGATGCAGTAATACACAGGAGGCATTTTTACGGGTTAAGCTGGAGTTTATTGTAAAGTCCAGGTATGCTGAGGATATGAGCCCAGGTAAAGCAGTATAATATATGGAAAAGGGATGTTGTTTAACTGAGAGAGGGGTAGGGCAGGAAAGGGGCTGAACAGAGGGGTATGACAGGAAGTTTAAACAAGACACGGGAGACACTGAGGGCAAACACAACAGGAGACTTACGGGAGACATGAGACAGGAAAAGGGCTGACGAGAGATTCTTGATGGCAGAGGTCACAAAGGAGTATCACGGTGGGACTTTGAAACCAGGATGCAGGGGAACTGAAACAGGAAACAGTCTTCTTGGCTTGCTGTCTTATGGAACAATGCAGAAGAATTGAGGCTCAGGCATGGCTTCCTTTTCTTATGTTCTGATAGCCTCAAGGAGCACAACTGTGGACAGGTCAGGCAGGGCAAAGCAGGAGTGGGATGTGGGATCTGGAGTTGGTAGACCAGGCCACTCCAAAAGCATGGGCTGGAGCTCTTGTAGGAAAAGTGTTGCCGAGGTTTCACATGCAGGCGCGAGTCAGTCTGCGGCTGGGTTCCTGTAACTCCAAAGTGGAATAGCCCTACATTGGAATAGCTTGCGCTTCCACACGGCGGTGTAAATCAATGTCTTCAATAATAAATATAAGAGACGTCAATTTTCAGTAACCTGGCACAAGGAAACGCTACTTTCAAGACGCAAGATCGGTTTGCGGCCGGAACGGAATAGCGTTTCCCATCGATAAAATAACGACAGGAGAAGTTATGTGTAGTTATCTTATCTTATCTAACTAAGGAATATGGCCCATTATAGTCTATGGAGTATCTACGTTTCCAACAGCTCTGGTTAAGTTTATAGCAGGGTTGGAATGATGCTCCAGATCAGTGACATGCGGTGAGGTCAGTGGCTGGTGAGGCACTGGCTAGTATCAGAGCCAGATATACACAGGGTTACGCAGTCACAATTTACGCATTTGATTATCGTTATATAGGAGAATAGAGAGTTTCACTATTTATAAAGTTCGCATCTTTTTTTTTTTACAGCTAAGATCATGCACTTACAATACTGACTAATAGAGGGCGCTATTACACACATGCTGATTGCTGAGCTCTGCCTGCCCCCCCCCCACGACTGACGAGGACAGTGACTGTCCTGTGTCAAACAATCCATGGGGAGTTCTGCCTCCCGTGGGGAGTGTTTTTAAAAAAAAAAAAAAAAAAGTGCTTGAGACCAATGGAGCTTTCCCATCTACTCAAGCTTTCATTTATTCTCAGTGCCTCTGGAGGCACAAAAGAGCGTAGAATCAGCTTGAGCTTCGCAATTAGTGTAGCATTCAGCTGCGCAAATTGCGTAGGCTAGGCTGGCTCAGTGCTGCCCCTGCTGTCTGTGTAGTGAATCACACACAGCAACTGAAAGTGCAGGAGAAAAAAAAGCGGAGGACAGAGAGAAGAAGCAAGCATAGCGAGGGACCGTGGAGCAGGTGAGTATGAGAACTTTTTTCAATAAATAAAATTTAATTTAGTTTAAATATAGACATCACACATGTCATTACAGCACAATGACCACATTAATTTACTGGAATGGCAGGGGAGGCTCTGCCTCCCCTGCCACCCCTGACTGCACGTCCCTGCTCCAGATGTTTCAGAACTACAGATTCTTCGATGCACAGTCTTAAAAGGTGCAGAGCATCATGGGACTTGTAGTCCCAAATCATCTGGAGTGCCAAGGTTCGCCATCAGCGCTCCAGACAGAGTTGGCATAGGTTGCTAAGAGTATCGACCTGGAGGACAGAATAATTATAAGATAATAATGTGGTTTTTTTTTGGTGCAACTTGAATGTAATAGATAGAACTTAGTAAGATGAAAAGATGTCATTTTTTTGGTGTCCCAATTCAAATGTCTCCTTATTTTCTTCCAGCTTTCCTGCTTTTTCAACTGGCAAAGGTAACTAATGCAAAAGTGCAAGACTTGGTAATTAAACTAAATCCTGGAAGTGGTGAAGGTGTTAATTTGGAGCAGAAAGAGACTGACAATTATTCTTGTGACAAAGAGGAGCATAAAACTCCTTTCATGGGTGACACCTTGGCAGAGCATTTACTTCAATGCCCACCTCCCCCTTCTTGCTTTTTCACCTTTGTAGTCAAAAGCCCAGCTGAAAGCCTTTTCATTCTCCTCTCTGTATTTCTATCTCAGGGTCCAAGTTCACTTTGTATTTTTTTTTCTTTATTTGGCTTGACATGTTAAAGCAATCTTCATTTCCCCCGGACTGATTGTAGCCGGGATCTGTGATAGATAACACCTGCTATTCATACTTTTTTCCTTTCATCTCACTCCTCATCCTCATGCACTTACCTTTCATTCACAGAGGCTGCTGGAAATGCCAGGCCGATTGGTTTATGCTCTGCAAAGACGAAAATGTTGTGCTTTGTCGATCTTGCAAGCAGAGGTCGGTGTCAGTGTGATGCTCCTGGAAACCGTCCAGCCAGGAGTAAGCCCTGAGGTCACTACGTAATGATAACCTGAATTATACTATTCCAAATTCCGATATCAAATTCCACATAGAGGAGATTGATAAGCCACTAACAGGGTTATCCAGAGAGAGCCGAACTGGCCCCAAAATTGCATGGATTGGTGAATTTCCCCCTATGGTGCAATTTCGTGGCCACTCAGCCATTCAAAACCTGGCTATTCGCCAAATATTGGTGAATTGCTAGCGAAATACAGTGCCTGTTCGGCGGCAGTAAAATCCCCATAGAGAAGCGATGGTTAAACTATTCACAGACACCAAACAGTAGAGAAAAGTCAGTGAAATGCCCTGATGTTCGGTGGTTTCATTCGGCAGGTTTAAGCAGACGAACCCCATAGGCTTCACTGTTAAAAATATTCCTGTTTTTATTCAATATCTATTAAACCTTTATTCTTTTCATTTGCAGCAAAAAGACTCTTTTTTTTTTTTATTACTTTAAAACTTTTTTAGGCATTTTTTCAGGATTTTGTTCGGCAAAACTTTTTTCTCTGACTTTTTTAAAATAGTGGGTTTTTTTTCTGTAACAGAGCTTTTTATTATCATTCATAGGACCTTATATGTAAATTCCAGACATTTTTGTTCAGTATTTTTTTTGCAAACAGTGTTTCAAATTTTGAAAGTTTTAATAATTTTTAGTTTTTTTTTATACTCCGTTCGTCGGCTTGTTGGCTTTTTCAAGTGGCTGGTTGGAGCTGTGTTTGGCGGATTGTTGGCTTTTTTCAGACATGTTCGGCGGGTTTGCGGTGGTTTGTCGGGTACGTTCGGCAGGTTTTTTGCGGCATATTGAATTGATCCGATATTTTTGGATCGTTCCATCAGATTATCGGCGGATTTTCAGCGATTTTTCGTAGCTGTTCGGTGGACTTTCCCTGCACTTCGGGGACTCAGCGATGAATGCTGAATTCCCCGTAGGGTCAGGGAATTTGATTCCCCGAAGTGCGGGGAACAAGAGAGCCCCGAAATGTCGTGACATTTTGGTGCTCTCTGAATAACACCTTATATACAGTTGCAAGAAAAAGTATGTGAACCCTTTGGGATTACGTGGAGTTTTGCATGAATTGGTCATAAAATGTGCTCTGATCTTCATCTAAGTCACAACAATTTGAAAAACACAGTCTGCTTAAAATAATACAACACAAACATATGTTTTCATGGGTTTATTGAACATAACATGTAAACATTCACAGTGCAGGGTGAAAAAAGAAAAAGTATGTGAACCCCTAGCCAGTCCTTGGTCCTCTGCTCTTTTCCATCTACACCTCCTCCCTGGGCAAAATCATCAACAGCTTTGGCTTTAATTACCACCTCTACGCTGATGACACTCAGATCTACCTCTCTACCCCTGATCTCTCTCCCCCTGTCCTTTCAAAAGTCAGTGACTGTTTATCTGGCATCTCCTCCTGGATGGCCTCCCACCACCTAAAGATCAACATGTCAAAGACTGAGCTCCTACTTATTCCTCCCTCCAATGCCTCCCCACCTCCTGACTTCTCTATCACAGTGGAGGGTATCACCATCACCCCATCAAACCAAGTTCGCTGTCTTGGAGTTACACTTGCCTCTGCTCTTTCCTTCATCCCCCACATCAAGTCTCTTTCCTCCTCCTGCCGATACCAACTGCGTAATATTTCCAGAATTCGGCCATTTCTTTCCGCTGTCACCACAAAACAACTCATACACGCCCTGGTAATCTCCCGACTCGACTATTGCAATAATCTCTTATCTGGCCTCCCCCTGTCCCGCCTCTCCCCTCTACAATCCATCCTGAACGCCTCCGCCAGGCTAATTCACCTCACCCGCCGCTCTGTCTCTGCCGCTCCCCTCTGCGAGTCCCTTCACTGGCTCCCCATCCACTGCAGAATTAAGTTCAAAATCCTTATCCTTACCTACAAAACCCTCACTAACTCAGCTCCCCACTACCTGTCCTCACTAATCACCAAATACACCCCAGCCCGCTCCCTAAGGTCAAACAGTGACCTGCGCCTAGCTTCTCCCCGCATCACCTCTTCCCATGATAGACTGCAGGATTTCTCACGCGCAGCCCCCACTCTCTGGAACGCTCTCCCTCATACTGTCAGACTTTCCCCTAACTTCTCTTCCTTCAAACGCTCCCTTAAAACGTTCCTATTTAGGGAAGCCTACCACCCAACTCACTGACGCAACCATCAATCACTCTCACCTTACAGTCCTCTGCTCCTGTTTCCAACCCCAACCCTCCTAGATTGCAGTGACATGTGGTGAGGTAAGTGGCTGGTGAGGCACTGGCTAGTATCAGAGCCAGATATACACAGGGTTACGCAGTCGCAATTTACGCATTTGATTATCGTTATATAGGAGAATAGAGTTTCACTATTTATAAAGTTTGCATCCTTTTTTTTTAACAGCTAAGAGCATGCACTTACAATACTGACTAATAGAGGGCGCTATTACACACATGCTGATTGCTGAGCTCTGCCTGCCCCCCCCCCGACGACTGACGAGGACAGTCGCTTGACTGTCCTGCATCAATCAATCCATGGGGAGCTCTGCCTCCCATGGGGGGGGCATTTTTTTTAAAAAAAAAAAAGAAGTGCTTGAAACCAATGGAGCTTTCCCATTGGCTCAAGCTTTCAATTGCTCTCATTGCTTCTGGAGGCACAAAAGAGCGTAGAACCAGCTTGAGCTTTGCAATTAGTGTAGCATTTAGCTGAAAGTGCAGGAGGAAAAAAAGGCAGAGGACAGAGAGAAGCAAGCACAGCGAGGGAGCAGGTGAGTATGAGAACTTTTTTCAATAAATAAAATTTAATTTATAGTTTAAATATACACATCACACATGTCATTACAGCACAATGACCACATTAATTTACTGGAATGGCAGGGGAGGAGCCACCCCTGACTGCACGTCCCTGCTAGATTGTGAGTTCCTACGGGAATAGGGCCCTCATCTCCTCCTGTACTGTTTGTCAAATGTTGTTCAATGTATTGTAACCCTGTCTATACTGTGCCTATTGTACAGCACTGCGGAATATGCTGGCACTTTATAAATAAAGAAAAATAATAATAATAAAAAAAAAAAGACATGTTCCAAAAAACAAGGGAACTATTTAATTTTTTTTTTCATTTTTTTGGTTAAAATTTTATTTTTTTCTCAGAAAAATGCAGTAACCGGTTCCCATTTCCCATTTTTTTAACAAGATTGCCCTATAGAATATATAACCACAAAGGTCTGGATGATAAAATGGGAAAACAAAAACTACACTTTTTAATTTTTCATTCATATTGCAATCATTAAACCACACAGTATCTGCCTCGTTAGATATAGCCATATCTGCACTATTAAGTAACCAAAAATATGTTTTCATTTAACTAAATTACAAAAAAAGCACACCAAAATATTCAGCTCCAGGCCCATAGAGATCTTAATCTGGCCCTGGTTAAGTATAGGATGCGCAAAGTACAGTAAACTCAAGGAAGCTCGCACAATGTGCTAAGTGAGTTTATAAGGTACTCTGACCTAAAGCCAAGCAGACGCACCTTTACCTTCTGAACTGACGGCTACATTTTTTTGTATACATAAAATACAAACAGGGTTATTCAGAGAGAGGTGAAAACCAGGGGAATGACTGGAGAAGTGAAAATTCTAGGTCAAAATGGCCAAACCAGAAAAATTCTCCCATTTATCTCACTTTCCAAATTCGCTATTTGGTCAAGATTGTTCATTCTCCTGCCAATTCTCCTGGTTTTCATCTCTCTCTGAATAACCCTGATTGTGTTTTTGTGCTTTTAAAGAAAAAAAAGTTGTATGGACGCAAGAAAGTATAAAATGTATATATTTTGTGTGTATAGTCTAGTCAAAGAGCATCTTTATCATGTTTGCATACATGCACAGTAAACTATTTTGGTTCTGATTCTGAATCAAAAACTGTTGGATTTGAAAACTTTCAATCCAAACTGATCAAAAAATACCGAACCAATCCGATATTGGATTGTTTTGTAAAATTCTGAGGTGTACATGTGCTCCCACCTGTACCCCTCTATGCTTTCCTCTATACCTTCCTCTCTATACAAAGCCCCATACCCCTGTCTGTACCCAAATACCAAATGTTCGGGTTACTTTTAGGGTTATGGTTACTACTTTTGCTTGGTTTTTTTATTTTCATTTCAGTTATGCCTTTTACATTGAACAGTGAGGGCTCTATTACATTCTTTGCGCGAAAACGCTCGCGCAGCGCGTTAATTTGTGCGCGAAGCGTTAAACGTTAACGCACGTAAATTAACGCTGATATTACAATCCGAGCGCAGTTTTCCATCCGTCAAAAAATAATGCACGTAAAAAAGACGCGCAAAAATGTGTGCGCATTGGCACTGCGCGCAGAAAACGGTGTGCAGACTGTTTTTTTCACGATTCAGCTAATCAGAATTAAGAACCACAATTGTCTCCCGTTCGGTTTTTGCGTCTGTCAAAATCGATCTGAGTATATATGCTGCAGCAATAATAAAAACATGCACAACTTCTCTATTTTATTGTTTGGGTATGTGTAGAATGTGTAACTATACTGTGCTGTATTTTTTTTTCGGGCTGGTGTATTTGGTTTCGGCCAGGATGTTCAGATTTGACATTAACACCAGCTTTTCAAAGACGTTAAAATTATGCACGCAAACGTTGTCCATTAAAATTTGCGCATAGATTGTAATACCATCCGCGTACCAGCGCACAAACGCATTTGCGCTCACAATGTTAAGTATAGGACGCGCAATGAACATTACGCTCGCACAGGGTTAGCGCAGGTTCACCCGCGGTAGACGTTAACGCTCATTTTTTGCGTGGACATTGTAATACGACGTTCTGCGCAAAGGGTTTTTCCCCTCGCGTTAATGCATTTTTGTGCACGCGTTAACATTTGTGCAAAGAATTGAATAGAGGCCTGAGTGTATTCTGAATGAATCTGAATTGATCCAATTCTATTCTGGTTGTATTCAGATCAATTTGGAAAATGTATGTCGGTTCGATAACTCGATATTTGTATTTGGTCTGAACTGAATCAAACGTCTAATAATTTTACATACCGTATTTTTCGCTCCATAAGATGCACTTTTCTCCCCCCAAAAAGTGGGGGGGAAAGTGGGTGCGTCTTATGGAGCGAATGCCCCATGATATGCCTCAGCTCACCTGCCGCCGCCGCGTTAGGCTCCCTCTGAGCGTGCGCCCGGCGGCAAGGAGTTTGGGCACTCGCCTGGGGGAGCCACGTGACCGCGATCTCGCGAGATCGCGGTCACGTGGCTCCCCCAGGCGAGTGCCCAAGCTTCCTGCCGCCGGACGCATGCTCAGAGGGAGCCTAACGCGGTGGCGACAGGTGAGCTGAGGCATATCCATGAGCTGCTGGGGCATATCCATGAGCTGCTGGGGCAAATCCATGAGTGAGCTGGGGCAAATCCATGTGTGAGCTGGGGCAAATCCATGAGTGAGCTGGGGCAAATCCATGAGCTGGGGCAAATCCATGTGTGAGCTGGGGCAAATCCATGTGTGAGCTGGGGCAAATCCATGTGTGAGCTGGGGCAAATCCATGTGTGAGCTGGGGCAAATCCATGAGTGAGCTGGGGCAAATCCATGTGTGAGCTGGGGCAAATCCATGTGCTGGGGCATTATCCATGTGCTGAGGCATATCCATAAATTGGGGGGCAAATCTATGTGCTGGGGCAAATCCATGTGCTGGGGCATATCCATAAACTGGGGGACAGTATCCATGAGCTGGGGGACAGTATCCATGAGCTGGGGGACAGTATCCATGAGCTGGGGCAGTATATCCATGAGAGTATATCCATTATTACACTATTTGATTTCAGAATATTTATTTTCCTGTTTTCCTCCTCTAAAAACTAGGTGCGTCTTATGGAGCGAAAAATACGGTACATAACACCCCCCCCCCCATCTATATTGTTTTATATTGTTGTTATACAAGTCAATCATATTCCTCATTTTCAACTTTTCACAGTTGGGGTAATTCACTTGATTTTGTTTACATAATATTATAATAGAATTTATTGCACTGGAAAAACAATACGTTACTATCAGGGTTATCCAAAGAGATCCGAATTGCTTGAGAAAGGTAACCGAATGCTGAAAATCAGCGTTCGGTTACCTTTCCTGGCCATTCGGCTATCCAGAGAGCAGGCAAGTCGCCAAATCCTGGCGAATTGCCTGCACATACGGTGACTGTTCGGTTCCTGTTCGAGGGCAGTGAAATCCCCATGAAAAAGCACTGCTTCGTCTATTCAGAGAACACAAACCAGCAGTGAAAGGTTCCCCTAATGTCCTGCCATTCGGTGGTTTCATTCGGCAAATTAATTCAGGAGAATCCCATAGGCTTCAATGTTAAAAATATTCCCGTTTTAATTCAATATCTAATAAACCGTTCATTATAAAATTCTGCAGCAAAAAGTCTCTTTATTTATAGATTTTTTAGGATACTTTAAGCATTTTTCAGATTTTTTTTTTTTTTTTAAAAAGTCCGATTTTTTTTTTTTTTTTTTTCAATTAACTTATTTTTTTTGTAACAGCCCTCTTTATTATCATTCCCTGGACCTCCTGTGAAAATTTCAGACATTTTCGCTCAGTAGTTTCTTTGCAAACAGCGTTTCTTTTTCCCAGATTCATACAAATGGTTTTTCTAATTTATTCACTGCCTCCTCTACGTCACAGCTGCTTCGGCTCTGTGTGATTCGGCTCATGTTCGGCTCCTGTTCGGCTCCTGTTCGGCTTTTTCGAAGGTTAATCCAGATGTTTTTGCTTGTTTTTAAGCATGCATTCGGTTAGTGTTCGTCAGGTTTTCGGCAGCTTTTCCCTGCAATTCGGGGACCCTGTGCTGTTTGCTGAATACACCGCAGGGTCACCGAAATGCAATCGGCAAAAGGAACCGAATTGAAGAGAACGAAAAGTCACCGAACGTGCGGTGACTTTTCGAATCTCTTTGGATAACCCTGTATATTTTTTTCCAGTTTCTCTCTTCACATCTCATTTCGGAAGTTCTGATCTTGCTCGTTAAACATGTCTTATTTTGGGGGACTGTTCTAAAAAAATTAAATTAATAAAAGCTTTATTATCTGCACAATACTTACTAGAGTTATTGATATTTGTATATAATTTTTGTATGCATACTTTCTTATCTATGACCTATTTTAGCTTTTCCCAGAGATATATACTAATATATATATATATATATATATTATATATATATATATATATATATATATACATATATACATACATACATACATACATACATACATACATACATACATACATACATACATAAACAGGGTTATTCAAAGAGATCCGAATTGCTTGAGAAAGGTAACTGAAAGCTGAATATCAGCGTTCGGTTCCCCTTCTTGGCCATTCGGTTATCCAGAGAGCAGGCAATTCGCCAAATCCTGGCGAATTGCCTGAACATGCGGTGCCTGTTCGAGGGCCGTGAAAACCCCATGAAAAAGCACTGCTTCGTCTATTCAGAGAGCACAAACCAGCAGTGAAAGGTTCTCGAAATGCCCTGCCATTCGGTGGCTTAATTCGACAAGTTTATTCAGGAGAATCCCATAGGCTTCAATGTTAAAAATATTCCCGTTTTAATTCAATATCTAATAAACCGTTCATTATATAATTCTGCAGTAAAAAGTCTCTTTATTTATAGATTTTTTGTTTTAAGATATTTTAAGCATTTTTCTGGAAATTTTTTTTTTAAAAAGTCCGTTTTTTTTTTAAGTTTACTTATTTTTTCTGTAACAGCCCTTTTTATTATCATTCCCTGGACCTCCTGTGTAAATTTCAGACATTTTCGCTCAGTAGTTTCTTTGCAAACAGTGTTTCACTTTTCAATCATTCATGCAAACTGTTTTCCTAATTTATTCACTGCCTCTTCTGCTGTGTCAGAGGCTGCGATCGGCTCCTGTTCGGGTTTTTCTGTGGTTTTCGGCGGGTTAATCCAGATGTTTTTGAGGGTTTTCGGCGTGCATTCGCTTGGGTTTTGCGGTTAATTTTTGTCAGGTTTGCGGCAGCTTTTCCCTGCAATTCGGGGACCCTGTGGTGGTTGCTGAATACACCACGGGGTCACCGAAATGAGATCGGCAAAACAAACCGAATTGAAGAGAACGAAAAGTCACGAAAGTGCGGTGACTTTTCGAATCTCTTTGAATAACCCTGATAGTGTGTTTATTATTGCAGAAGCCACCTGCACATCATAGCAATTCAAAGAATTGCATCCCAGAGCCACTGGTGTATCTTGGCCTAGGCCAACAAGGCCCAGGCCTAGGGCGGCACTTTCCAGGGGGCGGCGGCCCGCTGGGTGGCCCCACCCCTAAAGAAAAAAAAAAAAAAAATTTTTTTTTTTAAAAAGTCCGTTTTTTTTTTAAGTTTACTTATTTTTTCTGTAACAGCCCTTTTTATTATCATTCCCTGGACCTCCTGTGTAAATTTCAGACATTTTCGCTCAGTAGTTTCTTTGCAAACAGTGTTTCACTTTTCAATCATTCATGCAAACTGTTTTCCTAATTTATTCACTGCCTCTTCTGCTGTGTCAGAGGCTGCGATCGGCTCCTGTTCGGGTTTTTCTGTGGTTTTCGGCGGGTTAATCCAGATGTTTTTGAGGGTTTTCGGCGTGCATTCGCTGGGTTTTGCGGTTAATTTTTGTCAGGTTTGCGGCAGCTTTTCCCTGCAATTCGGGGACCCTGTGGTGGTTGCTGAATACACCACGGGGTCACCGAAATGAGATCGGCAAAACAAACCGAATTGAAGAGAACGAAAAGTCACGAAAGTGCGGTGACTTTTCGAATCTCTTTGAATAACCCTGATAGTGTGTTTATTATTGCAGAAGCCACCTGCACATCATAGCAATTCAAAGAATTGCATCCAGAGCCACTGGTGTATCTTGGCCTAGGCCAACAAGGCCCAGGCCTAGGGCGGCACTTTCCAGGGGGCGGCGGCCCGCTGGGTGGCCCCACCCCTAAAGAAAAAAAAAAAAATTTTTTTTTTTTACTTTTGAAAACTATTTTACCAGGAAGGAAACATTGAGATGTCACTAATTTTCAAGTATGTCCTGGGTAGGCAAGGCCTAGGCTTTCACTTTCCAGGGGGCAACAAAAAAACCTCACCACTAATTGGGTTACTCACAGAGCACCGAAATGACGCCAACATTTTGGTGTTCTGTAGTTCCCTGCACTTCGGGGAATAAAATTTCCCAGCCCTGCAGTGAATTCACCATTCACCGCAGGGTACCCAAAGTGCATGGAGTCGGCCGCTGTATGCTGCCACCGCAAACCCATGGCCTGCTGTTTTCAAAAGAACTACTGAACGAAAATGTCTGGAATTTACATATAAGATCCTATGATTGATAATAAAAAGTTCTGTTACAGAAAAAGGAGAACCGCTATTAAAAAAAAGGGGGGGAATTTAGCCCAAAAAATTCTGAAAAATCACTAAAAGGTACAAAAAAAAATCAATAAAGACTTTTTACTGCAGATTAAAATAATAAATGGTTTATTAGATATTGCATAAAAAACGGGAATATTTTTAACATTGAAACCTATGGGGTTCGCCTGAATAAACCTGCTGATTGAAACCACTGAACATCAGGGCATTTCACTGACATTTCTCTGCTGTTTGGTGTTCTCTGAATAGATTAACCATTACTTCTCTATGGGGATTTGCACTGCCTTCAAACAGCACCGTACTTGCTGGCAGTTCGCCAAACTTGTGTGTGAGCATATCACCAGAGCAGTGGTGTACTTAGAGGAGTGGCGGAGGGCGGGCCGCCCCAGGTACCAGTGATTATTGGGGTGTCATTAGGGGGTACTAGGAGGTGCCACTGTCACTGTGTGTCAGCTTTGAGCTGTGTTCTCAAACAACGAGCAGTGGAGCATGGCGTTTGCATACGGAATAAAATCGAATAGAATAAAAATCCCCCTCTCCTCCCTCCATAGCTCCTCCCCTGCCCCGCAGCAGCTCTAGGAGAGGGGAGGGGGATGTGATTTGTGTCCAGAGAGAGAAGATGACAGTAAACGGCAGGTAAAGGGGGGGGTTTCAGCAGAATATGAAGCCCTGTCTGCTTACTGCTGTTTAAAGTGGACCTTTCCTTAACCAGCACTGCAGTGATAGAAATTTGTCATTGAGCTGCCTGGCTCCTGGTGAGGCTGCTTGCGTGCAGGTCACACTCGGTCCGGCCAGTCAGGTGGTACTGAGTCTCAGTACCACCTGACTGGCTGAACCACGTGACACGCATGCACGCAGCTGCCCGCCCTTTCGTTAACATGGACTGTCACTCTATTCTGGACTGAACACCCATCGGGAAGGGAATCAAAGCCACGGTGCACCCTCTGGCAGTGGCACCCCACTGCTGACAAGATGGCTCCACGCACAGGCACAGCCGTGATCCTAACGTGGCCTGGAGGGACCTCCTGCTGAGTCTGTACACAGTACCTGCTGACTCTGCACACAGCCCTACCGCGGACAGAGGCCGGTAAATATAGAATAAATCATTGCTGTGTGCTCATATACACTCGGTTTGCTGGGAGTTTTATTGCAGTGGATTCTGATGCACTCATACACACCACACATTGCACTGCTGGGAGTTTTATTGCAGTGGATTCTGATGCACTCATACACACCGCACATTGCATTGCTGGGAGTTTTATTGCTGTGGATTCTGATACGCTGACACACAACACACATTGCATTGCTGGGAGTTTTATTGCTGTGGATTCTGATACGCTGACACACGCCACACATTGCATTGCTGGGAGTTTTATTGCAGTGGATTCTGATGCACTCATACACACCGCACATTGCATTGCTGGGAGTTTTATTGCTGTGAATTCTGATGCACTCATACACACCGCACATTGCATTGCTGGGAGTTTTATTGCTGTGGATTCTGTGATACACACTGCATATTACTGTGAGTTTTATTGCCCTGGAGCTCTGGGATACGCTCATACACACTGCACATTACTGTGAGTTTTATTGCTGTGCAGTTCTGTGATATGCTCATACACACTGCACATTTCTGTGGGTTTTATTGCTGTGCAGCTCTGTGATACGCTCATATGCAGTGCACGTTTCTGTGGATTTTATTGTTCCACCAATTAGAGCGGCTGTGATCCCGTTTACTTGACATGCGTGGCTGTTCTTTGTAAAAATACTTGAATTTAAACATTTCATAATTTTCTTTATCTCAATAGATACATTTGAAATGGTATACAAAATATACAAGTAGGCACTTGGTATCCACTTTTAATATAAAGAGAGGAAAAGGCGGAGCTCTAAAAGGAAAAGGTGGAGCTTAAAGAGGAAGGGTGGGGATTAACCAGGAAGAGGTGTGCCCTTGACAGGAATGGGTGCGTCAAATTTAAATTAGGGGTGCACGAGTTTAGTCAGGCCTAGGGCAGCACAAAACCTAAATACACCACTGCCCAGAGCTCCTGTGCTACATTCCCCATATGCAGCAAGGAATTCTGGGTAGGATATGCAAATGACCTCTGTCTCACTTTTATGCATCCTGGATATATACATCCACGATCTCCACCTCTGTCAATTCCCGGCTGCAGTGCTGGGTAATAGCTGTACCCATACAAATATCCACTGCAACCTGCAACTCGGAGACTTAACGAAATTTTTATAAATCTTCTTTAGTTCGGCGTCGAATATACAGGGTGTCCATAAAGTCTCTTTACAATTTCAAAAATGTATTACAAAGGCAAATGAAGAGACAGATCAGTGAAAATTATTACAAAATGACACGTATATAATTTTTTGCCTCATTTAATACACCTCTATATGGGCACCTTTAGGCTAGGGACAGATGAGCGCATTTTCTGCGGCCACCGTCAAAATGTACGTCGATGCGTGCGCACGCATTTTTTCACGGAATACGCTTAAGTGGTCAGACGATGCGCAATTCTGGACGTATTTCATGACGATGGGGTGAAAAGTTTGAACGTTATGTTGGCCGCACACTAGCAGCGTCTGACATCTCCTAATCACGCACACACGCTGCTATGCGGCCGCAGCGCACTCTGTACGTCAGTACCAGCGGTTTAACGTTCTCGAAAAAATGCGTTCATTTTCCACTTGCGTTGTGCAGCCGGACTTTTGTGCGACCGTACTTCGTATATTGGCTGTCATTGCCCGGCATCTGCTGCTAGTGCGGCCGTGATTAAGTGCGCCAGAACGCGCGTTCGCACTGCCTCAGTCTGACCCTAGCCTAAGTTGCACGAAGCACATCAAGATGGTACTCGATTTCTTGCCATGTTGGCTGTTGCATCCCCTCATCAATGAAGCAAGAAAAACCTTAAATATAAATGTCTCATTTTGTAATAATTTTCACTTATCTGTCTTTTCATTTGCCCTTGTAATTAATTTTTGAAATTGTAAAGAGACTTTATGGACACCTTGTGTATATATATATATATGTTGGGCTAAGGGCAATAGATATGTTTTGTCTGTAATTTAAGGTGTAACCCTTAAAGACATTACTTAATGAACAGCATGTTTTTATTTGAATAAATCTAATATAGGGATCCTTTTTTCTATTTCCATTTGTTTCTGCCTTTTTATGTTTTTGTTATATTCATCTCCTGATGGTTCAAGAGCTCTCATCCTTGCTTAGGTGTAATTAGAAAGTGATTTATTCCTTTGTAGTTAGGGACGGATGTATAAAATCTGGTTTTCTTTAGGATTTTTTTTTATTTAATCAGTAGAAAAGGGTTTCCTAGATTTGCAAGTTACTAAAGAAAGGCCTCTAAATGAAAAAAACAAACAAAAACCTGTACAAACTAATTTCAGATGTGTCCCCTATATGTTTGATAAATACTTCATCAGTGTATTTCGCCAATAACATTTCCAGGTTTTCAATAAATGGCTTTGGACATTTAATAATCATTCAGTTGAAAACTCTTTGAGCTTTTCATTGGTGATGTTTTTAATGAATCTTCTCAAATTCTTTTTTTCCACTTGATTTCAAGTTCTGCTCTCCCAGTATTTTATGTTTCACTGCAGATACATTTTAGCATTTTTATTTTCGCAGTCCATTGTTTTTCGATTGAAATTGAGAAAATGATTTTAATAATAGCTTCAAAAAGTGGTGATTTCATAGGTATAAAAATAAAATAGGATATAGTAAATTAGCAACAGAGCAGTTCATTGAGGGATACTGTACAATCTACATAAAGGGAATGTGAGTGACCACATACAGATATTATTTTACCTTTTTTATTTTGAAGCTGCTTTGCTAATAATCTCATTATGATCCCTACAAATACCCATAAGTAGAATTTCTGAAATTTTTTATTTATCTTTATTACATTTCCTGTATTTGTCAGACAAGCCATTTCAATATGTATGCTAATAAAGCAGACCCCGTTTTGAAATTGGGCAAGATAAGTGCCACGTTTCCACCAGTTCCAGCCATGCCACCTGGTGGTGAGAGAGATCCAGGCCAGCACTTCCCTATCTGGGTTTAACCATTCCACCCTGTGCCGCTGCTGGATTCGCCTGTGGTTGTTAGGCCTGGAGTTCACATGTCCCAATTATCCAGTTCTGTTCACTATACAGATGCAAGCAGCAGAGGGGCCCATTGGTCTTCATGGATTCCTGTTCCTGAGCGTTCTGGTTCCTGAGTATCTTGTTCCTGAGGAGTCATGTTCTTGGTTCCTGAGTTGCTGCATTCCTGTATAGTGTCTTGGATTTTCTGGTTTATGATCTCTGCTTGTATCTTGACTATTCTCTTGTCTGCTCCCTGTACTCTGTATATTTGATATTGTGTGTATCGACCTCTGTCTGACCTACTATCCTGGTTCTTGATTCTTTGGTTCTGGTTTAGACTATTCTACTGGATGTTCCTTGTGTCATGTATTCTTATTCTGTGCATTCCCAGTAGCTATTAGATCTGTATCAGTGAGGCCAGTGCGAGGACCTTATTCTGGTTCAGGGTTCCCTGTCTTGCTGTTTCTGATTTAACACTCTCCCTTCCTGTTCATGTTATTTCCTGTTAGGTTTCCTTTCTAGACAGAAGGCCACACAAGGACCTTACCCCAGTGTTAGGGATCCCTTTAGAGTTCTCTTGTGTTCTCTTGTCTGTTTCAGTCTTATTATTTATCTTGTCCTGTATTCCTGTTGTATATATATCTTGTCTTGCTGTATCCTGTCTAGTATCGTTGTGCTGTGGTCTGTCCATGCAGCCAGCAGCTACCCTGCCCCAGGTGTTAAATATCTTGGACAAAGGGCCCACCTTGGCTCCAGCCAGGGGCCATCGTGACAATAAGAAACACAAATTACTGCTTTGGTACTTTCCAATATCGATGTCTCAACAAAATTTTCCCCAATAGATTTTTCTAGTGATATTTTAAATGTAGTGTTAAATAAGTAGACTAAAGTATGAAGCTGAATGGCATTTTAATCCAAGGACTATGACTAAAACTATAAGCAAAATTAGTCTCTGCCTAGCATTTTTGTCTAGTTTTCTTTCTAAGTTGATGAAAATTTCAATAGATTTTGTCATAGTTTTAGTCGCCAACTAAAATATGACTAAAACTAAATGGCATTTTGCTCAAGGGACGATGACGAAAACTAAATTAAAATGAATCCCGCCCTAACATTTTCATCAAGTACGACGGCACAAGACAGCAGATTGTGAATATAATCCACCAAGTCCTTTTAGACTCATCCATTTGAACGGGAAGTTTCAAAGCTTATTAGCTTAGTAAACAGCCCCATCAAGTTTTTGTCTGGAAGTGACCCCTTCCAGTATTTACCACTTCAACCAGACGTTTTTCCATCTTAAGGCTGATAAGCTAAGTGATAAGATGCTTTGAATTCTACGAGCTGTTTGTCACTCTACACTTAGGGCCCTACTCCAAAGTTGGAGCTAACTTAACCAGAGCTGTTGTAAACCTAACAACTCCATAGTCGGTAATGATTCGGGTAAATTTACAACAGCTCTGGTTAAGTTAGCACCAACTTTGGAATACTGCCCTTAGATTGATCTTTAAAGAATCCACACTATTAGGGTTCTATCTTTCTAACACCTCTTACACTCAATGTTTCAATATCTAAATGTTTCCCACACCGAAGAACCTGCACTGTAAGAAGACCTGTTAACCGCTGTAATTTACCATTATTGATACATACTTGAAAACGAGAGAAATCTCCATGTATCCTTCCTGGTAAAATACTTTATAAATAAAATAGGCCCTATAATGCATCTCAATCATGGAGACAGCTATTATCAGGTAGCGCTCACCCCCGGAGGAGCCGCTGAATTAACCTCGGGTTAGTCTCACCGCACTAGGGAATAAATATACACCTGCACTGTTGTGGATTTTATAGATTATATACTTTACTGATCCCAATAAAGCAGCATATATAATATAGATATATGAATGACAGGATTTCGTAATGCGGGAAACACGCGGCGGTAAAAGAAAAGTTTAACCTCTTCAGTTCTGGAGTGTAAGTGTCACGGATCCCTCTGATTACCAAAAGTGTGGTCCCTTTACGCAGACCGCTCTCTACCCTTCCGATCCTTGAATGGTCGGCAAAACTAGAAAGACAATTAACCAGACAATAGATAAACAAGGGGTAACACCAGACAGAGGTATGGAATAGAGTATTGTCACGAATCCTTCTGACTACCAAGATATTGATCTCTTTATGTAGCTCACTTTCTACTCTTCCGATCCTTGAATGGTCGACAAAGCTATATAGACAATGAAGCAGGTAACAGATAAAGAAAGGGAAACACCAGACAGGGGTACAGAACAGATCACAAGTCCTCCCTAGGACTTTAGTAATAGCAGAGGTAATCTGATGTGTGCTTAGGGTGCCACATAGACTGACCTCGGTACCAACGTTAAGGGCAGAACCTAGAGCAGAGTAAATGCCAATACCAGGGGTTAAACACAGAAGGGTTTGTTTGCCAATGCCAGGGGTCATACACAGGAGGGTTCGTTTGCCAATGCCAAGAGTCATACACAGGAGGGTTCGTTTGCCAATGCCAAGGGTCATACACAGGAGGGTTCGTTTGCCAATGCCAAGGGTCATACACAGGAGGGTTCGTTTGCCAATGCCAAGGGTATATACACAGGAGGGTTCGTTTGCCAAAGCCAAGAGTCATACACAGGTAACAGCCAAAATATTCGCAAGAGCTCTGCGGGAGGTGAATACCACGTCAGGGCACCGGTATAATGGTGAGACTGGGTTTTAAACCCGGCGGGTCCGCGTCATAACGCCAGGCCCCGCCCCTCGGCGTCCCACGTGAGCGCACCCGGAAGCGTTTACATTCGGCGCCTGGCCAGCGAGCAGCGAGGAAGCTGCTGCCAGGCGCCCCATCCCCTGACCCACCGTGACAGTAAGTCCCGTGAAAGTAATGTCTCAAAAAGGTGTGTGTGTATGATCTCGGGTACCCGGGTACTGTATTCAACTGGCCAGTGAATGAAATGAGCAAATCTTCGACTAGTCACGTTGGGGCCCTGTAGATTTGGACAATAATGCAGCATGCTTTGTTATACTTGGAATTTTGCGGCCTGGAAAGCCTCTCACCCATCCGTTAGACAATCTGTTCCGCTGCCCGATCAAGGATGTCTCTCCGCTTTACCGCTGGGACTCTGTGCCACCGGATCAGCTCTCTTGCTTGTCCGATCTCCACAGTGTGGAAATACGGCCTACCGCCTGCAATCCCAATGGATCATCGCGGTCTCCTTACTCGGGGTCCAAGCCGAACTAAATTTCTGTGCAAACCTCTCGGCGGTGCGTAGGTAGGTCTCTACAAAGTCACTGTCCCGATCTCCAGCACCCGCAAGGCAGCGCCTGCTCTCTGGCCTGGTCACGATCCTTGGCAGTCTCACGTGCGTCTTCTACCTTTCGCCGCTCAGCTCACTCTGCCTCTCCTTCGGGGGAGGCTGTGGATGTCCTTCCTCTCTCCCCCACCCACTTCCTGTCTCCACCGCAAAGCACAATGGAAATTGTAGTTCCATTTGTGTCCAGCATAGTCCATATTGCCCCTGTCTCCCTCTGGTGGCCACAACAAGTAAATGCAGCAAACACAATCCTTAGCGCTACAATCGTATAGACAGCTCCAATATATTAATTGTCTAGAGACAGCCTGAGAGGTTGTCCTAGGTACAGAGACCAGCTCAGTTGGCTTAATCCTGCTCTCAGCAACAATCCCTCTCTGGTGGCGGACCCACAACTCATACAGGGTTATTCAGAGAGTTTATACTGAGAGTTCTTCATACAGGTTATTTTGTGGCCCTTTCGTGCCCCGTACTTCGGGGCGATTCAATGATTCTAGTTCGCCGAATCTGAGTTGTATTTACGTACAACTGCAGTGTCCCCGGAGTGCAGGGAAAACCAGCCACACACCCAATGAACACAAGAGACCTTTTTACTGCAGATTAAAATAATAAATGGTTTATTAGAAATGAGAGTAAAAACAGGAATATTTTTAACATTGAAGCCTATGGGGTTACCCTGAATAAACCTGCTGAATGAAAAGACCGAACAGCAGGGCGCTTCGGCAACTTTTCACTGCTGTTCGGTGTCTCTGAATAGATTAACCATTGCTTCTCTATGGGGGATTTCACTGCCGTCGAACAGGCATCGTACGTGCAGGCAATTTGCCAACATTTGGCGAACTGTCTGCTCTCTGAATAGCTGAATGGCCCCAAAATGTAGCTGTATGCTGAATTTCAGTGTCCGGTTACATTTCGGCGACATTTAGGACCTCTCTGAATAACCTCTATAGTGACAGTTCTGTTTGTGTGCAGTAGAAAAATGGTTTAAGGGATGCATATAGATTACCATACTTTTTAAAATCTGAACCCATGCTATAAATATGTCTTACATTTCGTTCCTATAGGGAGTCATTAAAGAATATGGGCCCTATTACATTCTACGCGGAAAAATGCACGCGCAACGCGTGATTTTTTGCACAAAGCGATAAACGTTAACATGCGAAAATTAATGCTGGTATTACAATCCTCGCACATTTTTTTTATCCGTCAAAAAATAACGCGCGTGAAAAAGACGCACAAAAACGCGCGCGCGCATTAACGTTGCACGCAGAAATCGGTGTGTGGACTGTTTTTTCACGCAATTCAGCCAATCAGAATTAAGAAGCACAATTGTCTCCTGTTCAGTTTTTGCGCAATCTGCGTATATATGCTGCAGCAATAATAAAAACACGCACAACTTCTCAATTTTATTGTTTGGGTATGTGTAGAATGTGTAACTATACATTTCTGTATTTTTTTTTTTTGGCCTGGTGTATTTGGGTTTGAACAGGACGGTCAGATTTGCAGTTACCACCAGCTTTTAAAAGACGTTAAAATTATGCGCGCAAACGCTGTGCGTTAAATTTTGCGCATAGATTGTAATAGCATCCGCATACCAGCACACAAACGCATTTGCGCTCACTATGTTAAGTATAGGACGTGCCCAGTACAGGACGCTTGCAAAGGGTTCGCGCAGGTTCACCCGCGGTAGACGTTAACGCACATTTTTTGCGTAGACATTGTAATACAACGTTCAGTGCAAAGGGTTTTGCCCCTCGCGTTAATACGTTTTTGCGCACGCGTTAAAAATGTTTGCGTTAAGAATGTAATAGGGGGGGGGCGGAGCTGACTCTCAAAGGAGGAAGTCGTGTTTTAGACGTGCTCCTCGCTGTTAGACATATTTTTGTGTTTTACATCGCGATTTCCTAGCAGAATTTAGATTTTTCAGCATTCCTGATACCCCGGGGAGGTGTACCCGACCCTCGGCGCTCTTTTCCTGGCTATTGGAAACGTTTTCTGAGTTCCCGCCGTTATCTGCGGCCTATGAGACGGCGGCCATATTGAGCCCTGAGTGACTTCTAGGATACATCTCACACTAATACACGGGACGGAGAGACGTGATGGGTAAGAAGAGCGGCAAGACCCCCGGTAAGACGGAAGGCCCCCTGCAGTCTGACATTAGGGAATCGTTGGTTGGAGGATTGAGGAGCCGATGTGATGATCGCCCCTCAAGACCAGATTTGGGCCTGTTAGAGGTGGAGACCCGGCCTTTTTCCCAGGCCCGAGCCGAAGGGTCGGGGACCCGACTCTCGACTGGGAGTGCCACTAAGGGGGCTGCGAGTACAGGGGAGGATTTGGGTACCCCTTCGCACTTGGCATCTGACTCGATGGCTGGACCTGCTCTCACCCGAGGACCCCTACCTGAGCTATCTCCTCGGGCTGCTGACTCGGAGGAGTCTCGGCCATCCACGAGAGGCGACGTCCGCCGTATCTTGGACGAGATACGGGCCCTCTGGAGAACGGACCTCCTGGAGGTGATGGGCGACGTTGCTACCCTGAAGACCACGGTGGAGTCGGTGCAGCACCGCGTGGATGACATGGTAACGGCACAGGCCAAAACAGCCACTCGCATAGACTCCCTCCAGACTCAAGTGGACCACCTGGCTAGAGCACTGGAATTGGTGGAAGCTCGACACAGAAGGCGGAATGTACGTTTCCGGGGGATTCCGGAGTCGGAGCCCTCTTCCTCTCTCCTGGATTACGTTAACCGGGTGGCCCGCAATATTCTACAACAGCCACCGGACGTGCCTGAGATCTTTGGCGCGGCGCTTCGCATCCGCAAGGCAGTGGCGGCTCCCGCAGGGGTACCGAGGGACACGATCGCGGTTGCTATGGATGTCTCTCTTAAAATCCGCCTGATGACTACCCCTAAAGCAAGGTCCTCTTTTATTTTTGAAGCTACACAGTTGTCACTATTTGCATATTTGCCCTTTCTGACGATCGTAGCACGACGACGATTTCGGGAGGTGACGGCCCAATTACGATCCGAAGCTGTCCGGTACCGCTGGGGAGTGGCGGGCTCCTTGGTGCTCGTGCATGATAATATTACCCACACCGTGGCTACCCCAGAGGAGGCTTGGGCTCTGTTTCCCCGTCTGGGTATCCCCATCGAACCCTCGAGACGGGACACGGGTTGAAGCTAACTTTAATCGGGCAGATCCCTCGAGTTTATGGCCTAGAGTTTGACGCCTGGACTTTGCATTTCCTCGGATAACCTCATCTTTGATATGGAACACTTTATTTTATTCTACGAGACACCTTACTTCCTCCTTTTACAGCCGAATATATTAGTTTCGTTCCTCCCCACCTTTATAACTATGATGACTTTCCCTGTGAGAACCCCCCACCCTTTCACCTCCCCCCGATGACTTTTGTTACGCTGTTCAGAAACGCAGCGGTCACTGTTTTGAAGCTGTTTTTTTTTTGTTTAGGTGCGGGACAATAGGTCGCCCTGGGCAGGGGTGGACTGGGCCGGGGGGCAGGGTGGCAAGCGTCCCCCCGGCCGAATCCAAACCCATAAGGCCGATATTGTGTGTTACTATATGAATGTGTAAATTTTCAGCGCCACTCGCGTCTCACAACAGGCCCGGGCCGGCTGCGCAGAAGCACTAGCGCCGGCCCCGCCCCCCCACGTGATGGGAGCGTGCCGGCCGGCGGGCGCGGTAGACAGCCATCAGCCAAGGCCCAGTGACGTCGTCGGGGGAGCAGCATCAGACGGACCTGCGTGAGTGGGACTGAGAGTGCAGCTGCCGGGCATTGCAGAGGCCGCTGCTTGGAGGTCGATTCATTGCCTGGCCGTGGAGGAGGGAGCCACGCAGACCGAAGCCCAGCCGCTGCCCAGCCAGAACACTGACAGTGTCAGTCAGTGACTCGCAGCCAGACAGACTCAGGAGGACCAGAGGAGGGACGTCACTCAGCAAAGTAGTTTATGGTGAGTGAGAGTGGTCTGGTGCAGTGGCGTCGCAAGGCGGGTGCGGCCCGCACTGGGTGACACCAAGTCACCAACCACGTGACGCCAGGAATAAAAAAAGTCACAATTTTTTTTATTGGAGTGAGTGTGTGTGTGTGTATATCTGATCCCCGAAACCTTCATGGCATGTCAAATTATTTTTTGGACATTACGTTTCTTTGAATCCAGCCTTCACCGTGCACTTGCAGGCCCTGTTTTTGAGGCTGCAGTGTGGCGGCCAGTATAAAATCATACATGGCATGGCCGGCCCCCTCTGATGATGCAAAACACCCGAGGGAGCACTGCGCCGGCCCTATGAATCAGCCACATCCTGGGGGGTCTCAGTCTCACCTACACACCGCTGCCGCTCTCTGTCTGCTTCAGCTGCCTGCCTGAAACACGTGGTGTACGCACCGCTGTAGCCCTCCTCAGATTGCTTGCCATTAAAATTTAGAGATAACTGGCCTGTCGGCTCGAGAGATGGGGTCACCGTGAGTTCGGCCCATGCATTGATCCTGCTGCTGGTCAGTGTGGGAATCCTGCTGTCTGCATGGACCAAGACAGACATCTCCGAGCTGATAACCAGCTGGAGCCTGTCAGGTCCTCCTCACCCGAATACTCAGTTCCCTGCTGCCTTGTGTGTTAAAGATCAGACACCACCACATAAATCTTCTGCAGAGCAATCACTGCAGGTAAGCATGAAAAGCCGACTCTGCGGGGCCAGAAAAAAAAGTTCCAAAATAAATGTGGCACATCAAAAATAATATACATGAAAACTGTGAAATAATGTGCCTAAAATGCATACAATGATTCATACTTCTATACATTTAGTCCCCTAAAACATATATTAGTCACAAAAATAAATATATCAATGACAGCTCTGTAAGAAAAAAAACTCTAGCCCGTCGTACCTTAGAGCTGTAGTCAGGTTGCCTATGATGTAATGTGCAGTATGTGTCACTGAGATGCACAGCAATAAAACTCACAGTAATGTGTGGTGTGTATGATCGTGAGTTTTATTACTTTGCTGCGGTGATACTCATACACACCGCACATTACAGTGAGTTTTATTGCTGTCCAGCTCTGTGATACATTCACTGCACATTACTGTATCACACAGCTCCATAGCAATAAAACTCACAGCAATGTGTGCTGTGTATAAGCGTGTCACATTATCCACCATAATAAATAAAACTCATAGTAACATGCGGTGTGTATCACAAAGTAGTAAAGCTCGGGGGGGGTGACACCATGAGTTACTGCACCGGGTGACACCAACCCTAATGACGCCACTGGTCTGGTGCACTGTGCATGGCGGGCCCGGGCCGGCCGCATCGCACACTGACCTCAAGCCAGGCAGCTCACCTGCTGGCTGATGAACTTGGGCCTGCCCTGCCCTGTCTGGCTGAGTGGAAAGTCTGGAGACTTCACGGAGGGACAGTGGTGCCATGGTCAATAAATTGGGGGGGGGGAATAAATTGAATGAGGGGGGGAGGGGGGCTTGGGGGTGCCTGGCCTGAGGGAGGCTGTGAGAGCCCTAGTCTGGATGAAGGAGCCTGTGACAGGTTAATAAATTGAGGGGGGCGGCCTGCGCAGGGTTAATAATTTGAGGGGGGGCCTGGCCCGAGGGAGGCTGAGAGGAGAGCCCTAGTCTGGAGTTCTATAATTATTTTAAACAGTTATTTATTACTTAATTTGCTTCCCGTGTTTGTTTTTACCTAAACATGGGCCCGAGTTACGTAACTCTGGGCCTCTGTGTGGTGCTTGCCACCCGGGCCAAAAGTTGCCAGTCAGCCCCTGGCCCTGGGCGAGCCATTGGAGCAGATACCATGGCTCTGACCGCTTCCTCTGGCCCCAGGACGCCTGGCCCTGTGACCTCTTCCGTGGCCTCCAGCCTCCTTGTGAGGTTGCTGGAGTGAGCCGGGGAATGCCACCTTTTCCCGGGCTGTCCTCCACCTTTCCCTGTCCACCCACCCCCCTTCCCTTTTTTTTTTTTTTCTTCATGTGGTTGCCCCATGTCTGCCTGACGACAAGACCGCCTCCCTGGTCACTTATGTCGAGTGCCCTCTATTTCCCCTCCCCTTATTGTTAACTTTGCAGACCCTAGCTGCATATTGTTGTCATTTTTATTTACGTTGATTTTCCTGATGACTAGTCTGTGGCCCTGCGTGGCCTTTTTCTATTTACTGTACCGCTGACTTTGTTACAAAATAAAAATTTGAATACAAAAAAAAAAAAATGTAATAGGGCCCTAAGTAGTATTTTGTATTAGGGCTGTATGAAGATTCTTCGCTTTTTGGGGTTTATTTTCACATGGTAAATCTCAGGTTTTATCAGATCGAGAAGCAGAATTTTATTCTTAAGGTAACTCAACAAATCATCCTCCAATTTGTTAAAATTGTACGCATTCACAGCTTCGCTTTGGCCTTTACCTGGCACGCCTCAAAATACTTTACCTATATAGGTCCTCTCCTAAAACGAGCTGTGAGCTCCAGAAACATGTGGTCTACACTAAGACCTTGGACTACTCTGAAGACCAGTGTTTCCCAAACCTGTCCTCGGGACCCTCAACCAGGCCAGATTTTGCAGATCACCTTGGGGATAGGCTTGTGCACCGATTTTTTTTTTTTTTTTTTTTTTTTTTTTTTTTTTTTTTTTTTTGTTCGATTCGATTTTTCGGATTTTCAAACTTTTCGATTCGGCTCGTTTCGAACGATTTCTGTTTCGATTCGGTTCGGCTCGACTCGTTTTTCGTGTACATTTTTTTTTCGGAATATCGACCATTTTTCGTATTTTCGTGTCACTTAGCTCGTTTTTTGTATCGACTTTTCGTGATTTCGGAAATTTTCGTTTTTCGGAATTGTACATGTTTCCGGAATATCGACCATTTTTCCTATTTTCGTGTCACTTTGCTTGTTTTTTGTATCGACTTTTCGTGATTTTGGAAATTTTCGTTTTTTGGAACATCTTTTCTCCTCGTTTCAAAGCAATAAATTTCGATTTGACACATTTCAAGTCCATTCGAAAATTCCGAAAATATTTCGTTTCGGCTCGGAAAACTTTTCGGATCTGCCGTTTTCGGATCTAAAAATTTTCGGAAAATCGGCCGCATCCGAAAACACGAATCGGGAAATTTCGAGAAAATACCGAAATTCCGAAACCCGAAACGCACATCCCTACTTGGGGAAAAGCAGACTGAATCCTGCAATCACTGAGCAGCAAATCATATCACCTGTGCTGTGCTTCAGATATCTGGCAAACCTGGCGAGGCGGAGGGTCCTGAGGACAGGTTTGGGAAACACTGCTGTAGACTCTGTCTCCCTTATAACTATTCTATGACATTATTTTTGATTATTGCTAATTCCATAGAGTATTGGTATTTGTGACTCAAGGTTTATTGATTGGGGGAGGGGTTCTTACAAGGAATTGCAAATGGAAGACATGTTTCTCTCCTGTTGCTTTTCCAGTATAAAATACAAGCCTAAAACAAGGGACATACTTCATTAATTCTATAAGCTGTTATCTATTTGCGTTTGGATGGTATTTTCCTTTGTGGTATGCAAATCATTCTTGTTTCAGGGTCAATGAACAGGGTTGCTAATTGTTCATCGTTGGATGCAAACCCATGTCATTGGGTGTTACTTAGCCGTGTTCAATGCAAACATGAGCAAAACAACATTGCATTCATGATTGAACTGTACTAGGGTCTTGGTTTCTCCGATTCTACTTTTGATCAATCTGATTTCTGTAAATTTTTTCTTCAGTAAGAATTTCAGAGAAAATATAATCACCTTAACCCTGATTTCTTTAATTCCAGTTAGTATCATTAGGATCCATCACATTGGAGGTGGATGAACAACAGTCTGGAAGTAAATTCGGAACGACAACATTTTAAATTCTTTCCAAATGGCACGTCCTACGCAGGCGGTACCCGGCGCCCAGCAGCGTCCTGCTCACTGCTTGCTGACCAGGCACCGAGTGAAGAGCAGGATCGCTGTGTTCACATGAGATTGTAGAGGGTGGGGCGTGGCTTGATGATGTGGCACCCGCCGGGTTTAAAGCCCAGCGTTTCACTCCAGTGCCTGATGTGGTTTCACATCCCTTAAGTGCTCTCACATATCTTGGTGATTTTCTGTGTGTTCCGACTTTGGCTATTCCTGACTACCCGCATTGTGTACCGACTTTGGCTATTCCTGTCCTGACTACCAGCATTGTGTACCGACTTTGGCTATTCATGACTAACCCGCTATACGTAGGATTCCCTGCAAGTCGGAGTACCCACTCTATGAACCAACCCTGGTCTGTATGAGAAACTTTCTATTTACTGACTGTGGCATACGGTTGACTACCTCTGGTGATAAGACCCCTGCTATCCTACTGACCAAATATAACAGCATTATCTGGTGTCTGTTAACCCTTTGTGGTTATAATACTGTTTGCTCTCTGGTGTCAGGATCCCCAACAGAATGCGGTATATGATCCTCGAACGCAGCACAACTATCCTCTCCCTCCGATCCTTAGGAGTGGTCGGTCAATATATAGCCCTATGCTTGGTAAATGTTTCAGCCAAGTGCGGTAAATATTTCAGCCAAGTGCGATAAATGTTTCAGCCAAAAGCGGAAAACTAAGCGAAACCAAGGGTCAAAATACCAGAGAATGTTAGGGAGTCAAAAGAAAGGGGTCAGTACACCAGAGAATATCAGGAAGCCATTTGCCAGGGGTCAGTACGCCAGAGAATGTCAGGAAGCCATTTGCCAGGGGTCAGTACGCCAGAGAATATCAGGAAGCCATTTGCCAAAGGTCAGTTTGCCAGAGAAAATCACAAAAACAATAGGTAGCGCTAAGGGGTTGAGAAACCACATTAGGGCAATGCGTGTATGCATTGCCTGTGGTTTTAAATCCGGCGGTGCTTCGTCATCGTGGCCGCGGCGGTTCCCCTCTTCAATCAGTGCCTGGCCAGCGAGCAGCGTGGACAACGCTGTGGGCATCGGGGAACACCGCGGTACGTGACAACTGGTATTAGATAGTTTTGCCGACCATCTAAGGATCAGAAAGATAGATAGAAACCTGTATACAGACCAGTACCCCCGATCATAGGGGAAACCGTGCCACAAATATTCATGGCTTGCACCAGAGGCATAACCAGGAACCTCAGGGCACAGGTGTGGGAATCCATGAAGCCCCCTCCCGACAAAAACATATTTTGAACCCCCACCGTCACCATGCACTGGACCCCTTCAGGTCCATAATGTCGACTCCAGACAATCAGCGTCCTATTTTTTTTCAGGTCCACTATGACCACTTCAGTCCATCCCCTTTTTAATGTATATTGTGCACTATGTATATCTCACAGAGATCCACAACAATAAAACTCACAAAATTGTGCAGTCTGAGCGTATCACAGAGCTCCACAGCAATAAAATGCACAGTAATGTGCACTGTGTATGAGCGTATCACAGTGCGCCACAGTAATGTGCTGTGTATATAATCGTATCACAGAGCTTCACAGCAATAAAACTTACACTCGTACACAATGCACATTACTGTATCACAGAGCGCCACAGCAATAAAACTCACAGTAATGTGCGGTGTGCATGAGGCTAAATTCCTCTTCGCCCAGTGGAAGAGCCTAGCCAAGGTTACAGTGGCCAAGCGACCTAGATGAGGCCACGGCCGGCCATGCAGCCCATTCGAGATCCCTCATGTGACTGGCAGTGGAAGCCTCAATGAAGTCCTATGGACTCCATGGAGGGGATGCTCGCGGTGGCACTTAGCGCCACATTATGAGGCAGCCTGCTGGATATCACCAGCCCCGTAAAATCATGCTAGAACAGGGATGCTAAGGAGAAACCTGCAATCACGCATTATCCACCTTAGCGTCCCCATTTTGACGTCATTTCCAGATGACCCCCCGGCAAAAGCCAGGAGATCACCTGAAGGGAGGGGGGGCGATCTTTTCGGATCCCACTCCCTCCTGACCGGGAGGGTCTACGAACAAAAGCCAGGTATCGCTTTGAAGGGCAGTGTTGCGGCCCAGATCTGGTGGGGGCCACCATCTTGGATGGCGGCTCCACCTCCGGGTCCCCCCTCGGCAACAGACGTCATCGCGCATGGCACGATGACATCAGTTACTTGGGGAATCCCTAGCTGCCCGGGGATTTCCCAAGGAAGTCTCCTGGTGGAGCTAGGGGCTTCCTTTGAACCTCCATATCTCCCAAACGGTGGCACCTGAGCATGGCCTTTCGAATGATACCAAACATGACCATGTTTGAAGTAAAGGATTTTTTTAAAAAAAATAAAAACGTGGGTTTTTTGTGTTTTTATTAAAGCAGCAATATTGTTCACATTTCAATTATTATGTGAACAATGATGCTGCATTAATGATTTTTTCCTATGGTGTGCGTTTGCTAAAAATCACGTAATTCCCCCCAAAAAATGTAACGAGTCCCAATTCCTAATTTTTTTAACAAGTGCACCCTATAGAGAATATAACCGCAAATGCTTGTGTGATGAGATGTGAAAAAAAACACTTTACACGCTGTAGATGATTAAAAATTCTAATTTTATTGCGTTTTTTGTTATAATATACAGGCAGGACATAACGTACACATATAAAAATGATATATTATTAATCTGTGGAGTCTGCTGGAAAGAACGATACATAATATGTCATATAATAAAACGTGGCTTCAAAACGCGTTTAAACATGATGAGCAAAAGCTGTAAAAATGAGCTCAGCACACAGCGGTGAAATGGCTCAGCAGTGAAGGGTTTAAAGGGTTTTTTCTTTTACTATCATTCATTGGATCTTATATGTAAATTCCAGGCATTTTCGTTTAGTAGTTTTTTTGCAAACAGCGTTTCAATTTTTACACTTTCAAGCGTATTGTCAACTTGTTGGCTTTTTCCGGCAACTGGTCTGCGATGTGATCGGCGACTTTTTCTGACGTGTTGGGGTGTTTTTGGCATCAGTTCTGGTGGGTTTTTGATGGGTGTTCCTCGGGTGTTCGGTGGCATTGAGGCAGGTTTTCCCTGCACTCCGGGGACCCTGCGGTGAATGCTGAATTTGCCGCCGGGTCTGGAACTTTGATTCCCCGAAGTGCGGGGAACGAGAGACATTTCGGTGCTCTCTGAATAACTCCCATAATCTCTTCAGTCCTGTGGTGAAATTGGAGGAGATTTTGGCTACTGTTTATGTGTCTTTTATAAATCTCATATGATGTCAGATTTTATAATTGATAAACTGAAAAAAATTGGCGAATGCCATATTAGTTTCTTACACACACATCTTGATGGCATATGGGACAAGTGTTGGATATTTTGTGGTTCGCACATATGCTACCCTGAGCAGCTGTTGAGATCCCGCACATTTTTCTCCCCCTGCCCTTTGCCTCCAAGTTAACCAGGACACAACCGAGCTGATGTTTTAAAAGAAACTTCCCAGAATGGCTTTCTTAAAAACCGTTCCACTCCCTGGGTCTTAATCGCCCCATCAGACTGCTATTCTTTTTATTTGTCCACCCCTAATGTTTGTGGAGAGAGATGCCCAGAAACAGCAGGGTGCAGCATTAACAGAGAAATGTATAGCTTTAAACTTCACTTAGAGGGCAGACGAAGGAGGGAGACCTCATATTATTCTTCTGGCATCTCTGAATGCGCATTTCCCATATAATAAGTGAATAATAATATGGAGTGATTGGTAAGAGTGGCCTTTTTTCCCCCCTCTCTGCATTTAATAAAATCACAAAATGGCAATCCCAACAGGTGGTCCCTTTCAAAGTCTAAAAAAACCACAAGAATTGGAACAAAAGAGGCATCCGTACCTAATGTTCAGAGGGATTTAGAAAGCTGTTCTTTCTTTTGTTAATTGTCAGATTTAGCCATGTTCATCGCTGTTGAACCACAAAATCAAGGCATTTTTTAATGGGCCGTTTTGTGCTTTTTTTTTTTTCCTTTTATTTTTTTTTGTCCATAAATAGACACCGGCTGAAGCTGACTAGCAGTAGCCAGCTAATGGTTTTTGTTAACAACAGCCGGAAATCAGAGGTTAATATTTTAATAGGGATGTTACCACCTTCAGTGTTTGCAAAGACTTAAAAAAAAAAAATTGTCGGATATTGCATAGGAGAAAAGAATGAAAAAACGTTATAATGCAATTTTTTTTCCAAATTTTTTTTCTCTGCGTCTGTCAATTTTGGTGATTATGTGTAGCAAACCAAAGTCTGGTTTTTACAACAATGGCGAAAACATGATGCATGTCAATAGTGACAATTTATAAAAAGTTTTTTCCTATACCATCTAGATTGTAAGTTCCCACGGTAATAGGGCCCTCACGTCCTCCTGTATCTGCAGGCAGGAATACTGACCTGCCTCCTGTGTGTATTGTAGAATTGTCCTGTCTTTACCCATTGCACCTTGTACAGCGCTGCGGAACGTGTTGGCACTTAATAAATAATAACAATAATATACCTAAAGTTGTCAATAAGATAAAATTCTAAGGGCTCTAGTTGGTGCTAAGTGTCTCAATATGTAAGTGTTAGTGCTAGGTGAAGTGAGTTTATCGTCTGGCATTGATATTCCGATCTTGACGCTACAGGCGTGCTTTCTGTACATTGCGTCTCCTATACTTAACATGGCAGGGGGGGATAAGGGGGTTCAAACCCTCCCCTGAGTGTCTGCAGGGCAGCGGGAACGTTGTGGGAATGCAGTTTCCCGTTGAGTGCAGCCGAGGCTGCTGGCAGAATGCATTCCTCTAGCAGCCGCTCGACTGTCCGCGTTCCCCCGAGCGCTGCATGAGCCTCCCTCCCTCCTTGCGCAGCCGCCGCCTCCTCAGTCCAGTCTGAAGGCTGTGATGCGGCCTGCAGCTGAGATCTCGCGTGAGCATGTCACAGCCTTCAGAGGGCTGAGGAGACGGCCGCGTGCAGGAGCATTACTGAGCTGCCGGTCCTGAGGTCTGCAGGCTAGGTAAGCATAATTCCGGGGGTCCCTGCCTGGCTATAATTTATTCTGGGGGCATGTGGCTGGTTATAATTAATTCTAGGGGGCTATATTTAATTCTGGGGGTCCCTGCCTAGCTATAACTAAATTCTGGGGGTCCCTGGATGGCTATAATTAATTCTGGGGGCATATGGCTGGTTATAATTAATTCTGGGGGTTACTGGATGGCTATAATTAATTCAGGGGGGCATGTGGCTGGTTATAATTAATTCTGGGGGTCCCTGCCTGGCTATAATTAATTCTGGGGTTCCTGGATGGCTATAATTAATTCTGGGGGCATGTGGCTGGTTATAATGAATTCTGGGGGGTCCCTGCTTGGCTATAATTAATTCTGGGGGGCATGTGGCTGGTTATACTTCATTCTGGGGGTCCCTGTCTGGCTATATATGCTAGACAACATGATATACAACAAAACAAGAGGAGAGCACACTTAGGTGCTTAAGTTTGTGAACTTCGAACTTTTTGGCGTGTTCGGTTCGAGTTCGAATTTTTTTAAAAAAAATGCTTAAAAAATGCTTAAAAAATGCTTAAAAAATACTAAAAAATCTAGAAATAAAGACTCTTTACTGCAGAATATTATAAGCAACAGTTTATTTGATATTTAATTAAAAACTAATGTCTAGGTGCATAGATTCTCACCTCTAAATGACCTGTGCTCTCAAACGGCGTAAACAACAGGTGTGTAATTAGTGTTTGGAAATAACATGTGCTTCTAATTAGTCCAGTCTCATGAATTTGATACATTGTATGCAGACTGGGAGTGCTAGGTGTTGTGTGTGGGTCTGTGATGGCGATGTTTCCATACATCCTAGAAATCCGCCACTTCATGGGCAGGTTATGGGGACCTCCTAGGCACGATATTTGAAGGAATTTTTAGTTTTTATTTTTAATCCTTATTTTATGGAAAACTCACTGCTCCTTTTAACCCTTCACTGCTGAGGCATTTCACCGCTGTGTGCTGAGCTAATTTTTACCGCTTTTTCTCATCATGTTTAAACACGATTTGAAGCCACATTTTATTATACGACCCAGACATATTATATATCGTTCTTTCCGGCAGACTCGGCAAATTCATATTATATCATTTTTATATGTATACGTCATGTTCTGCCTGTATATTATAACAAAAAATGCAATAAAACTTGAATTTGTAATCATCTGCAGCATGTAAAGTGTTTTTTTTTCACCTTTTATCACATGAACATTTGCGGTTATATTTTCTATGGGGTGCGCTTGTACAAAAATTAGAAATGGGGACTTATTAAATTTTTTGGGGGGAATTATGTGATTTTTAGCAAACGCACACCATAGAAAAAAATCATTAGTGCAGCATCATTGTTCAGATTATAATTGAAATGTGAACAATATTGCTGCAATAATAAAATAAAATAAATAAAATAACACACAAAAAAAATACATGTTTTTTTAATTTTTTTTACTTTATACCTGGCCATGTTGGGTATCATACGAAAGGCCATGCTCAGGCCTTTCAATTGACACCCTCCATGACCCCCTAGCTACGGTTCTGGAGATATCGGGGTTCAAATGAACCCCCTATCTCCACCAGGGGATTCCGGGCAGCTAGGGGTTCCCCGACTATCTGACGTCATCACGCTATGCGTGAGGATGTCAGGCAGTGAGGGGGGACCCGGGGGTGGAGCCGCCATCTAAGATGGCGGACCCCACCGGAGCTAGGCCGCACTTAGGCGAACCCGGTGCCTAAGGGGTTAAAGCCAGGCACCGCTTAAAAGGGGAGACTCTCCCCTTTTTTTTTTTTTTTTTTTAAATATTTTTATTCATCTCGGTTCAACATACATCAAAAACAGATAAATAGACGTCTCAGTAAACATCAGTATCGAATATTCAACTAATACATATACATGGCATCCAGTGTCTGAAAAAATTACTGTGCAACTCCCCTTAAAACCCATGAGATCCACATGGAGGTCGGTTAAGTGCGGGCATCTACTGGATCTGAGGGGGTGGAAGCCAGAAAGCGGGACAAGGAGTGGTCAGGGGGGCCTTGCGGGATGGGTGGGGCATCTCGCAACATCTGTAGTGAGTACCATGGGGTGCAGGAAAAGGCATGACGTAAGGAGTCCTTAGTTTCGCATGGCAGGGTGCGAATAAGGGGGGTCCAATTAGTAAAGAAAGACTGAGTCTTCGTTTCTTGCTGCATCGCAGCCTCGGTCCAGTCCGCCAAAAATATGGCGTAGATTCTGTCATAAACCATGCGAAAGGAAGGAGGGGTAGCGGAGATCCATTGGGACAAGATCAGACTCTCCCCTTTTAAGTGGTGCCTGGCTTTTTTTTGTGGGACCTCCCGATTGGGAGGGATCCGAACGGATCCCCCCCTTCCTTCCAGGCGATCTCCCGGCATTGCCGGGGGGTCGCCTGGAAATGACGTCATGGCGCGATGACGTCATTTACGTCGGGAGAAGCTTGACTTCAGCGTCTGAGACGCTGAAGTCAGAACGCTGCGGGACCCCGGACAGAGAGGTGAGTATCTCCGCCGGGGGTCCCGCAAAGCTGATGACGTGTGGGACACGTCCTCCTCAGCATACAGCGGGAGTAACTGAGGACGTGTCCCACACGTCATCAGCAGTGAAGGGGTTAAAAAATTATTTTTTAAAACTTTTTGTCCTTGTTTCCTGTCCCCCAGGGCACTACCCAGACCCGGACATAGTTTTCATTGTTTTTAAATGTTTCTATGCATCCTACAAATCCGCCACTTCACGGGCAGGTTATGGGGACCTCCTAGGCACGATATTTGAAGGAATTTTTTCATTTTTATTTTTAACCCTTATTTCATGGAAAACTCACTGTCCCTTTAAAAACGTTTTTTTTTTTTACTTTTTGTCCTTGTTTCCTGTCCCCCAGGGCACTACCCGACCCCCATACACCTTTTACGGCAAATATCTAGCATATATGCCCTCTTGGAGGGCACTCTAAAAACCGAACTTTGAGTCCCATTGACTTGTATTGAGTTCGTGTTCGAATTCGAACTTTTGAAAAGTTCGAGTTCGAATGCGAACCGAACTCGGTGGTTTTCGGCTCATCCCTAGTTAGCACCAGCTTTTGGGTGCTGGTACAAATCGGTTTACTCATCGGTACGGAAATTACCGCTAGGACTTTGTAATACCTAACTTACCCTAACGCTAATTACAGATTGCGCTCCCCATGTTAAGTATAGGATGCGCAAAGTACAGTAAGATCACGCAAAGCTAGCGCAATCACGATGCACTAACAGATTTTTACCCTGATTAGCGTAAGGGATGTAATATGGGGGACATGCATTAAAGTCACTTATCCTGATGTTAACGCTTACATATCCGAACGCTACAGGTAGCGTTCACTAGGGAATAGGGCCCCTTTTCCGGTAATTATATATATATATATATATATTGCTGTTTTCTCCATATTTTGATATCCAAAAGTTTATTTAACTCTCTGAAAGGAATAAATCATTAATATTTTCATGTAAAACTCTGCCTGAGGTTACAGCTAGACGAGACTGCGTGAAGTCAACGGTGCAAGACAGTAATTATGTATTAAAACGGTACAGGAGACATAACTGACAATTCTTTCCCTTGTTGTACCACCTCAGTGCATAATATCCGCATTCCTTTTCAGGCAAGGAAGATCTGTCAATTAAGACTTAACCACACATAGTCACATAAAGGAGATGCTGACAATCAGTCTTTCACAGTGTGCAGCAAATAAGCCTTCAAAGCAATTAATTCTTCACGGCAGACTCACCGTTAGATCTACATCATGCGGAGGAAAAGTACAGTAAATTACATCTTAAAAAAAAAAACCCGAATTATCATGTTTTACGCATACGGCTGAAACTAAATCTGTCAGTACGTACAGATTTAGAGATAATCCTCTTTTATAATACTTGGTTGCCTGTGCCTCCTAAAGAGACAGTGCGCTGATGTTCTTCTAGCATTCCAAAATAATATTTTATGCATCGGCCGACTGGTTCAATGAAAAAAATATACAGTTGTGAAAGTGCCTGATAATCTGAAAGCAACATGTCATTCCTGTACATATTATGGCTGCCAGTTCACGCTGTGAACCTTTCATTCAGTGATCCACAGACAAATACAATGTGCTGGGGTCTGTGAATACCATTTGGTATAAAGAACGTTCAGCGTCGTGCTCATGTACAAAGCTCGGAGTGATATGTGCTTACACTAATCACATGTCATTGCAGTGGAAGTCTCGATTTGTAAATGTGTCGACTTTGGTTAAATTGTTGCACAATATCACTGACAATTCTTACAAAAATGATGGCTTTCAAATAATGCAATGCAGTGGTAGTATTATTACCGTTTTAATCTAAGTGAGATCTTCGGGTGGAGGGCACCATGGGAGTGATAAATGTGTGAGTCGGTGGCCTATGGTCTTGGCCAATAGTAAAAAACGCAAAATATTTAGCCTATTCTTTAAACGATTTCGGGCCACAGTACAATCTTGACGCAAACGTTTGTGCCAGCATAAGCAATTTTTAACGCGGGGGGTAAAACCATTTGCGAATTGCATACTCAGCGCTACAACCGTGCGGAATCATGTACCGCGAGTGAACCTGCGCGATCATGTGACCGTCGGCTTCAATGGAGTCCTATGGACTCCATTGAGAGGATGCGCGCGGCTGTGCTTAACGCTGCCGCGCGCATCCCGGGGATTAACGCACGGTAACAATGCAGGCAGCAATTTTTGGGCCTGCATTGTAATCTAGCGATAAAACGGTCGTGCTAGAGGGAAACTTGCGAGCGCAGTTTTTCCTCCGTAGTGCCCCCATTTTACCGCTAGAAATGTAATTTGGCCCTTAGCGTATACAAATGTCCCTTTATTTATATACATTGCGTAGATGTTATTTGCTATTAAATGGCATTAGGTTATTTTTTTTTATACTTTTTGTTGTGTTTTTTAGTTTGTAAAGATCTGCCAAAACCTTTAGGCTGGGGTCAGACGAACGCATTTTTCACGTTGTCCGTGAAAAAGTGCGTTCGAACGAATGGACGTATTTTTTCACAGAATACGCGATAGCGGTCATACGATGCGCATTTTCGTCCGTGATTTTGTACGGATCACCAATAAAACCCTTTTGCGTCTGGACGTTATGTTGGCCGGACGTATGCAGCGTCTGACGTCTCCCAATCACGCAAATACGCCGCTATGCGGCCGCAGCGCACTCTGTACGTCAGTAGTAGCGGTTTGACCTTCTCGAAAAAATGCGTTCGTTGGCCACTTGCGTTGCACGGACGAACTTTCGTGCGGCCGTTCGTCGTATGTTCCCCGGCATTGGATGTCATTTGCTGCTAGCACAGCCGTGATTTCGTGCGGCTAAACGCACGTGAAAAATGCGTTCATCTGACCCTAGCCTTACTTAGCCCCTTCACTATCAAGTGATTTTCCAAAAAACATTGTCAGGAACCAGTGTTTTCTTTTTTTTTTTTTTTGTAAAGAATTTTTAATTAATTATACAGCAAGAAATATTTGGGAATATTCCCAGTGAATTTCTTACTGTAATAATCTATTTGGCAGGCAGATGTTGCCATCTACTGGCCAAATGGAGTTACAGCAGTTTGAGCTGCATCTCATGGTTTCCTGCATCGGCTGCTGAAAGCTCGATATGTCAGGGCATTCATAAGCCAATTTTAAACAGGTTTAGCACCTCAGGCATTATGCCCATGGGGCTAAAACCTTGGGGGCACCTTCTGCAGCCCAAAAGCAAATGAATATCATTTGCTTTTGTTCTTTAGAGCTGCAGATCGAGATAACTCGATATCGAGACCTGATTGTACACATATTGAAACTAAGTAATTTTCATTCATAATAAACAGACATCAACCAAATCCTAAAATATTAGAAGTATCCAGTCCACTTCATGTATAAAACATAACAAGAATAAAGGTTGTCAATTGCGCTCACCACTGTAGCTCCATGCGAAACAAAACACAATCAGAAGTTTTGGTTTACTTGAATGGCCATTAAAGTAAAGTAAAGCCCACCCACCGTGTCATGGCACCTCTGGGTGAGATGGGTCCTATTTAATGAAACCAAGAGCTGCTTTCTAAGCAACCACATATCCTCATGCTGCTTCTGAGCTAAGAGGCAGACTGGTGGGTTTATTTATACCCTCACCACGAACAATTCCACTTTTGAATTAAAAAGAAAACCTGGAAAGAGGCAGCAATAATGACCTGTCTGGGGATACAAAAGAATATACATATATGCAGAAAAAACTATTTTGCGCCTTCTCCCTAACAGGGTGGCTGCGTAGACCAGAAGTAACCAGCCCACTTCATGTATAAAACATAACAAGAAAAGGTTGTCATTTGCACTTACCACTGTAGCTCCATTTGAAACAAAACGCAATCTGAGGTTTTGGTTTACTTGAATGGCCATTAAAGTGTAAGCCCACCCGCCATGACACGGCACCTCTGGGTCAGGTGGGTCCTACCTAATGAAACCAAGAGCTGCTTTCTAAGAAACACATATCCTCATGCTGCTTCTCAGCTAGGAGGCAGATTGGTGGGTTTATTTATACCCTCAACAGGAACAATTCCACTTTGAGATTAAAAAGAAAATGCAGAAAGAGGCAGCAGCAATAATGACCTGGCTGGGGATACAAGAGAATATATATATATATATATATATATATATATATTATATATATACAGAAAAAAACGTTTCACGCCTTCTCTCTAACAGCTGCCTCTTAGCTGGGAAGCAGCATGAGGATATGTGGTTGCACCTTACACTTTAATGGCCATTCAAGTAAACCAAAACCTCTGTGTTTTGTAACACATGGAGCTACAGTGGCGAGCACAAATGACAACCTTTTTTCTTGTTCAATCCTAAAATACAACCCACCCCGGGCTAAATTACAATCCTCCCATTAAAACGGGGGCGCTAGGGAGAAAAAAACTGCGCCTGCAGTTTTTTCCCTACTGCCCCCGTTTTAACGGGAGCTTACAATGCAGGCGCTTAAAAAGCTGCCTGCATTGTTAGCGGGCGCTACACCCCGGGATGATCGCGGCAGCACTAAGCACCGCCGCAAGCATCCACTTGATGGAGTCCATAGCATTCCAATGAGTTTCCCCCTGCCGGTCACATGAGGCAAGATCCGGCAGGTCGGCAAAGTGATATGCAGGGAGAGACTGGGGGACTTTTTCCCCCAGTCTCTCCCTCAGGTTCCCGGCGACAGAGGAGGCAGACGGAGCCGCGGTCCTCGCTGCGGGATAGGAGGTGAGAATATGACTAACGGATTCTGCACCAGCGGAATCCGTAACCATTACCATAACGTTAACGCTCACGCAGGTGAGCGCTAACGTTAGCACCAAGATTGTAATGTGGCCCCAATGTTTTAATGAGTTGGGATGCTCTGAGATATTGTAATAAACTATAAAACATAAAATCTGTGACTGATCTTATATTTGGAAGTGCCTGCATGTGCTTAAGCAAAAATGAAGAACATTGAAGAATTTTAGAAATATGCATGAAAAAAGGACTATAAAATACACTGAATGAATCTCAATTCTATGTTTCTTTTGTTTTAGAAATCAGTTGCGCTAAGATTTCATCTGGGTATTTTGATGTTTAAGGGCCTATTTTTAGTGGTAATCAGCTTTAGTAATGCAGTAAGGGAAAAAATAATTTGTATAGTTTACAATGAAGTGTCTACAAAAGGGATCTCAAACTCTGGCCCTCCAGGGGCCCTATCACTTGGCCCTCACTAAAACGGGGATGCTAAGAGGAAAAATTAGCGTTCGTTAATATCCCCTTTGTGTCCCTGTTTTACCATTAGATTACGGGGTAGGTGCTGAGTCCAGCAGCCCGCCTCGTATCGGCCGCTAGGCTCCAGGATGCTCGGGGCAATGCTAAAGCATGGAGGTTTCTGCTGCCGGGTCACATGACCGGCAGGATCTCGCTTCTCGCGAGATCCTGCGTCCTCCCTCTTTTTGTTCTGCGTGTGTAACGAGTATGTATATTTGTTATTCTGTCTCTCCCATTGTACAGCGCCAAGGAATTTGTTGGCGCTTTATAAATACTTGTAACTGTCCTGAAGGTCAGTGGAGTGATCGTGGAGGTAGACTTGGGACTTTTTTACCCAGTCTCACTCTGCTCCCGAAGGCCAGAAGCTGCGGATTGGGCTGCCATTCTCGCCACGGGATGAGAGGTGAGTATTTCTTATTTTTTGGGGGGGGGGGGGTTAAAGCTGCAGTTAGCACCAGCTCTGAGATGTAGCAAATTTTCTCGTTAGCGACAGCTCTTTGTAATTTGCGGCAGGACCTTGTGATCCGTACGCTAATTACTCTGCGCTTACACTTTGCGCTCCCCATGTTAAGTATAGGAAGAGCAAAGTACAGTAAGCTCTCGCTAAAAATGCTAATACTGATTCGGAGGCGAGTCTGGTGTCGTGCTAACGTTCATTTATGCGAGCACTATCGTTAACGAGGTTATAGAGCCCCAGATGTTTATTGCCTACAGTTTCCCGTATTCTTTGAACGCAATAGATGGCCAGAGTCATGAAATTTTGTAGTTCAGAAACATCTGGAGGGGGCAGAGTTTGAGACCCCCCCGGTGTAAGACTATTCACCCTTCCATGTCATTATAAATTAACTTGAGGCAACAAACCATGACTCATGTAAAACCCCTTAAAGGGACACACTACACATCATGACCACTTTATCGTTTTAAAGTGGTCAGGCAGTGTGGAGTGTCTCCTTGCCCCCCCCACCAGCCATCTCCATTGGCAGTAAACACAGAGCCCCCCCCCCTCCCCACCGGCGTCACCCAGCAGCTGGGATATTGAATTTCCAGGCTGATGGTAACCAGATTGGTCACTGGTGATGTCAGCATCCCCTGCATGCTGACATTCCCCCTCTCTCAGACCACCCACGATAGCAAGCATTCTCACACAGGCAGCCAATGCAGCGGTTCAGAGCATGTGCACGCAGCATCGATCTATTGGTCACGCAGGCGTTACGGAATTTGCATATTCAAATTTTGTGGGAGGAGAAAAACCGCAGGGACTTCCAGATTTTGAAAGCTTTGAGCTGATGGGGATGAGCAGGGAGCCAATGGAGAAAAGGTGATTATTAAAATAATATTAAATAATACTAAAATTAAATTTAAAAAGAAGAAAAAAACAATTGAGCAGCTTCTACCCAATTATTTAATGGCGAGCAGGGGAATTTTTATTAAGAGTTTCCCATTAAAGTCCGATGGCGAATTAATTCCATCATAGTAAGTGTGGGTCCACAAAGTTGAAGAGAACCTGGTTACCACCCAAACCAGGTGACGCATTTAATACAAAATAACAAAACAAGTTATTTACAGTGTGTATAGTTAGCGTGTACAATTATGTGTATTCTTTCTTGACCGACAGCTAGATCGGTCAACGTTCCGACCTCAATGATCTTCCTCATTTCTAATACATGAAGTCAGAGAATTGATCTAGAAGGTTCTTAGTGTTGCAGTGATAACAATCTCATTATCTCTAATCTTCACTTCCTTTTTTAATGTTGACACGACGAACTACCAATATTGGGTAATGAATAAGAAATGTAACATGAAAGGAATGCTGCAATATCGTGCTTCATTGCCTAGAATACATTTTATAAAAAGGCATTAAAAAGCTAGATAAATTATCCCTGTTAACCTTTAACAAGCAAATGACTTGTAAATAATGAGGTTTTAAACAAGAACCACTCAGCATTGAGGTATTAAAAGAACTGTAGCTGTTGCCTGAAATAATATGTAGCACTTCATTGATTTGAAAATATGGCCTTGTCTCCTTTCAGAAATAATTTCCGATGCTTTTGTTTTACTTTTGTGTGCAATTAGTGATATACTTAATGTGACTGTTCTTTTTGTTAAGGTGGAATTATTTCTGTTGAAGTTGTTAAGAGAGCAATCAATAGAGCAAATCATAAGATCACGCACCAACCAAAGATAATACATGAAAATGGTACTGCCAAGAAAATGACGCATTGATGCCACGTTTATGGTTTAACTTTTTTTTTGGTACCGCACAGTAGAATTCATTGAGCGGTATAAAGGTGGTGAAGTACTGAAGTATAGCCTATGTTAAACCAGAATAGTCTAAGAGAAAGAATAAAGAAGGTGGAAAAATATTAAAATTATTGGGATATTCTAGCTACCATGAAAACATTAAGTTAATTCGCCCCATGACCAGTTAATTATGTCAGACCCACCACACTGCTGTCTGTGGGGGGCTGTGCCAGCAGTTCAAATTGGAGGTCTTTCCTCTATCCTGAAGACTATCAATCTGCTCTTGCTGGACAGCTTTTCTGGGTTTATACGAGACCGGAACCGGGCGTGACGTTTGACGATCGGAAGCCGTCCAGGAGATGTGACGAATTGGATGCGACAGAAGTACGCCAGTCCGGAGATGCTCCAAGATGTGACTGGAACCAAATGTGGTGCATGATGACCAGGAGATGTGACGAAACGGATGCGATGGATGTACGCCAGTCCGGAGATGATCCAAGACGTGACCGGAAGCAGATGTGACGCATGGTGATCAGGAGCCGTCCAGGAGATGTGACGAATCAGATGCGACAGTACGCCAGTCCGGAGATGATTCAAGATGGCGGTGGACTCCACGTGGCATTGTCAGGCTCAATGAGGATTGGAAACGGCTGAAGACTTTTTATCAAGGAGGGGGTATAAATATTATAAAGGATGTTCTGATGGCTCATGGACATTATTCTTTGAGAAAGTCAAGACAAGAGGACATAGTCTTAGATTAGAGGGGCAAAGGTTTAAAAGTAACATCAGGAAGCATTATTTTACTGAGCGGGTGGTGGATACATGGAACAGCCTTCCAGTAGAAGTGGTAGAGGCCAAAACAGTAATTGAATTTAAGCAAGCATGGGATAGGCATAAGGCTATCCTAAACAAAAGATAAATCCAGGTTAAGTATCCATGTAATTGGGCAGACTAGATGGGCCGAAAGGTTCTTATCTGCCGACATTTTTCTACGTTTCTATGTTTCTAAAGTCACGATGCAGTGACGAATCACATTGGTTTTTTTTAATGTCCTGTATTTAATATGGAATAAATTATTCTACTATTTTACTATATCCGGCCCTTTTGTATACCTTACTACTACTCTCACACACACTCCATTATATTCATACTGACTCATACTCACAATCGTACTCATACTCACACTCACTCACATACTCACACACACCCACTCAGTCGCAATCAATGGAATCTTGATTGGGCAATGGCCGAATGCACATGCTAACCATAGGGGAGAGAGGAACAGGAGAGGAGACAAATATATACAGTATATATTTAAAGCATTAAAAATTCATGACTCTAATTAATTTCCTAATCTTGGTGGTTAATGCATAAAAAACATTGCTGAATATTGAACCACTGCTGTCTGGACTGTGCATTCCCTGCATAGAGCAGTGGTAATGTCACTGTCAAGTAACAGAGATTTGAACTGGTGTCGCCCTATCGGGCTGTTCTACAGTAAGTGTCTCATTGGATTGGTAACACTATTTATCCAGGTGCCTTTTTTAGACCCTGAAAGGCCTTTGTTTACGGATAATCCTTACAACTCTGAGGTACATTGAGCTTTATGTCGGCTACATCATGACACTTACTGGGGAATTGGCCTGCAGGGATTCAAAACCTGACTCCCTAAGTTACAAGGCGGTGACATTACCACTACTCCATGCAGTCGACATACAGCTCCGTACACCTCAGAGTTGTAAGCATTATCCATAAAAGGCAACTCGATAAATAGTGTTGAGGTAGGAGGATTCATATAAACACCATCCAAGGTGCCTGATCCACCTGAGCATGAGCTGTGTGTTCCCTACATAGATAGGAGTAGTGGTAATTTCACTGCAATGTAACTAGGAGACACTGGTTTAGATCACTATCAGGCAGTTCCACCTGTAAGTGTCTTTAGGATTAGGCATCTAGGGTGGTGTTTCTATGTATCAGCCTACCTCAACACTATTTACAGAGCTCTTTTTTTAAATGCCGAAAGGCCTTATTTACAGAAATGCTTAAAACGTTGTGGTGCTGTAGCCTGTATGTTGTCTGAGTGGAATAGTTGTAATGCCACCACCATGTATGTGTGGGGCTAGGGTTTGAATCCCTACAGGCCAATTCCCCAGTAAGGGGACTATCATATTGCCCTTGCTAAAACCGGGATGATAAGCGGATAAATCAGCGAACTCTAATTTCCCCTTCTAATTTCCCGGTTTTCCTATCCGATTGCGGGCAGGCCAAAATTTTAACTAGGCAGAGTAGGCATGTGTCTAAAGGTGCCTGCCACAAGGTGGCGCCTTGCTCTGTAATAATAAAAAAAGTAATTTTTTATTTTTTTTACAATTCTTTAGACCAGTGTTTCCCAAACCTGTCCTCGGGACCCTCAACAAGGTCAGATTTTGCAGATCACCTTGGGGAAATGCAGACTGAATCCTGCAATCACTCAGCAGCAAATCATAACACCTGTGCACTGCTTCAGATATCCTTCAAACCTGGTGAGGCGGAGGGTCCTGAGGACAGGTTTGGGAAACACTGCTTTAGACCATCTCTGGAGTCCTACGGGCTAGATGGACATATGAGGTATCATTGGAAAGGCCAGATTATGACCTTTCCAGTGATACCAGACATATACAGGTTAGTTTTATGCAAACATAAAATAATATTTATCTTTTTATTCTAACGCAGCACTATTATTCAGTTTACAATTATAAAGTGACCAGTGATGCTGCAGAAAACTCACCTTCTCATTTCCCACACTGGCAACAAGTGTGAAGCTGATGTTGAAATGCATTTTTCATCGATAACCTAGACCTTGGCGCTGCAGTGAGGAGAGACAGGGGGACTTTGGAACCTGCATCTCTGAATTGTACACCGCACAAGGTTAAGTGAGGTGTCATTAGAAAGGTCTTTACAATAATACCAAACCTCACCATGTAATGTGTAAAAATAAGAAACTGGAAAAAAAGTAAATGCAAAATGTACTTTTTTCTCCGTTCTAAAAGGCAGAGGGCAATATATGCTTTTACACATGAAGCAAACAATGTCGAACAAGAGAACAATCACTAATCCCAAAACTGGGAGAGTGAAATGAAGGTGAGGGCACCCCAACAGAGTATGGGATTAAACCCTCTGGTAATCGTATATAGATAAAAAGGAGGTACAAATGATAGGTGGGCAACCACCATCAAAAAAAACCCCTTTAGAGGTTGGGGTTAAAATTTAAACTTTATTACTGGACATTGACAAACATGTAAACAGTTATATGACAAAGGCAGGTTGTCACATGTGAACAAACAATGAGAGTGATACTATGAACTAAATAGTGTTAAATTATAATAACAATTGTATAAGAATGTGGTGAGTCAAAGCTACCAAATAGTAGTAGATAGAGTATAACCAATGCTGCTATCCAGCCCAAGGTGTTTCCATACTAAATGAATGAGAACACTCGTAGGGTAAATAGAAATGGGTATATATAGAATCGATATATTATAGGTAGTGGGTAGACCGGCAAATTGAAGCCAACAAACCAACAAAGAGTGTAATTAATCATTAATCCTTATTTTAACATCAATTGGATGCTGATGATAGTAGAAATAGCTGAAATATTATCGAATGATAAACGTAACAGATGGAATAATAGTATGGAATAAACAGCTAGTTATATGATCTATGGCAAATAATTATGTAGTGATTGTATAGGTGTTAAATATAAGAATCATATAGGTATAGCGACTGGGTGATACACAGTAGGCTAAAAATAACTAATTAAATCGTAAATTAATGCCAGAGTAAAGATGGTACATACTAAACAGCTAAAATGATTGATGCAAGTATAGGATAATAATCGATGATGATATCATTAAATTAAAGTCTTAACACCAGGTTGTAAATATTTAACCTTATATCGGGTTCGAAATACAAATATCCAAATTTACAATTTTCAATTTGCCGGTCTAATAAAGTTTAAATTTTAACCCCAACCTCTAAAGGGTTTTTTTTTGATGGTGGTTGCCCACCTATCATTTGTACCTCCTTTTTATCTAAGGCAAACAATGTCATTGCACTAACTCAACTAAGGCATCAGATTCTGCCCTTTCTATTGATTTGATGCAAAGAGAAACTGGTTTTCAGTTTTTTTAAATTAAATTTTATTTTTAGTTCGGCCCAAAACGAAAATTTAAAAAGTCATGTTGGCATGTTTCTTTTTGCTGGGTGGGAGGGGGTCAAAGCACTCCACATTTCTGTGCCTACAGACTCCTCAGATGGAAATCCGGCTGTGAACGCGGGGCAGCACTGAGTACAGAGGCCTGTTCAGTTCCTCAGCAGCTGATGAATTGCTACATTGCAGCAGTTCAGTTTGCTGCAGCAGTCTCACTGAACGCTTTGGCTGTGAATAAGAAGTTGCTAACTTAACACTTGCAGCGACTGAGGAACTGAACAGGCCTCAGCAGCCTGTCCCGTAGCGGCCGCTATGCTTGCAGATGCTAGGGGCAGCGCTAATGCGTCATCCCAAGCACCCAGCTCACATGACCTGCAGCATCTCGCCTCTCGTGAGATCCTGCTGGTCGGAGGAGTGATCGTGGAGGGAGACTGGTGACTTTTTCTGGGGAGATTTGGGGGGGTTCAACTGCTGCTGATTCTGTAGAAGCGGAATCAGCACCAGCTGTGAGCTGGTGTTAACTTTTTCGTTAGCGCAAGATCTTAGGATCAGAAGGTCATAAAGCTAGTTACTAATGCTAGTTACTCTGTGCTTGCACTTTGCGCTCCCCATGTTAAATATAGGGAGCATATAGTACAGTAAACTCGCGCAAAAAAATGCTACTACTGATTCACTAATCGTTTTTTTAACCTGTTAGCGAATCTGAGGTGATTCAGGCACTGTGCTATCACCTCAACACTTGCTAGCGTTAGCTTGAAGGAGGTGATAGATAGGAGGTCACAGACACTTCGGGCCTATGTATATCAGCTTACCTCTATGAAGGTCTCTTTTCTTACATGCCTTGATTCTGGATCGTGAATAAAACTCTGCAGTGGTTTGCATCTGCTGAACTTAAACTGTGTGAACCAGGTTTGAATCCTGGTCAGTCTCTATCTTTGTGATATGGCCCATGACATTACGTCTCTATCCCATGACCCATATCACAAGGATAGAGACTGACTGGGATTCAAATCTGGTTCACACAGCTCAAGGGCAGTGACATTATTCTAACAAGCTCCTGTACAGCTTGTGTAATTTTTATTTATGATCCAAAAACAAGGCATATAAGAAAATGGCTTTTACCAGCTGTGTCATGAAGGTATCATTTAACAGGTTCAGAAAATGGATTCCCTTCGATGATAATGATAGCAGTATGAATCCTAACAAAACCTGCACATACAGAAACCAGAAATCTAGTACATCCCTAGTAAACTCTTCATTTTTCTGACTCTCCTTAATACAATGGAATAAATATTAACCTTTTAGTGCTTCGAATGAAGGGTAACTCTTCATGCCACGGTTCCCCAGAGATTTCCCCTACAGGTATTTTTTCCTCTCTGCATGCTGAAGGATGACTTTGTAGGAGTCCAGAGGTGTCAGATATTCACAACTTTACAGTTATATTGAAAAAATATTTAATTCATAAATAAAATATAATGTACAGTAACTAAGAATCTTTTTAACTTTTAATTATTGTTTGTCATTGCATTCCATATATGTCAAGTGATTTGTCCCACAGCATACAGCCCAAGAGATGGAATGCTGACTCGGTTGTTGCAGCTGCTTATTGTAAGTTCATAATTCCTATACTTGGAATTGGTTGTATAGGAGCTATTAATTTGCTGGTAGCTATGGATGAACAAACTTTTCTTTTGTTCTTGGCTCACAGACTATGGGGTTAAGTGATTATGCTTTTGTAAAATAAACATCTTAAAATAAATATGCAAAATAAAATAACAAATTTGCCTCTGGTCCCATAATGTCACATGATTACACTCAAACACAGTGGGTACCAAAAAATTGCTGACAAGTGCGACCTGGTTTTAATTGTCAAGTTGTATTTGTCACCAATCGTGAAAGGAAACGGCAGCTAATTCTCCTGATTTAGATGTTGTTATTATTAGCTGTGCCAATTGGAAGCCAGGAAACAAGTACAAATCTGCAATTACCCCAAGTTACACTTCTCAGCAGTAACTTAGTGCCTCCCACCCTTTTGATTCTTGGGTGCCCTCATCAATATTGTTCCTACTGTCATCACTGTGTAGGGTATCCTATAAGTAGGGATGAGCCGAACACTCCCCGAGTTCGGTTCGAGCCCGAACTTCCCATTTGTTCGGGACCGAACCCGAACCCCCATGCAAGTCAATGGGGCTGAAAATTCGGTTTTTTAGAGTGCCCTCCAAGAGGGCATATATGCTACATATTTGCCATAAAAGGTGTATGGGGGTCCGGGTGGTGCCCTGGGGGACAGGAAACAAGGACAAAAAGTTTAAAAAAAAACGTTTTTAAAGGGACAGTGAGTTTTCCATGAAATAAGGGTTAAAAATAAAAACGAAAAATTCCTTCAAATATCGTGCCTAGGAGGTCCCCATAACCTGCCCGTGAACTGGCGGATTTCTAGTATGTATAGAAACACTTAAAAACAAATAAATGACGTTTCATATGACGGTAAATGCTTTTCCTTTAATCTATCCATAAACAACTGCTTGGGGCGGCAGTCTGTATGAAAAGAGGAGACATTTTCGGACATGCAGAAAAAGTTTACTGATTTTTTGGCAGTGAAAAGCAGGAGAATGGAAACTTCTAGACCAAAAAGCCGATTTGGAAAGTGAGATAAATTTTTCTGGTTCGGCTATTTTGACCTAGAATTTTCCATTCTCCAGTCATTCTCCTGAGTTTCACCTTTCTCTGAATAACCCTGTCAGGGTTATTCAGAGAGCGGTGAAGAGCAGGAGAATGACTGGAGAATGGAAAATTATAGGTCAAAATAGTCAAACCAGAAAAATTCTCCCATTTAGGCTAGGGTCAGACTAGCGAATTTTTAACATGCGTTTAGGCGCACTTAGTCACGGCCACACTAGCAGCAAATGACGGCCAATATACGAAGTACGGTCGCACGAAAGTCCGGCTGCGCAAAGCAAGTGGAAAATGAACGCATTTTTTCGAGAATGCAGAACCGCTAGTACGGACGTACAGAGTGCGCTGCGTCCACTAGCGGCGTGTGTGCGTGATTTGGAGACGTCAGACCCTGCTCATGTCCGGCCAACATAACGTCCAGACACCCAAAGTTTCCTGGTTTGGATCCATAAAAAATCCCGCACAAAAATGCGCATCATATGACCGGTTTCGCGCAATCCGTGAAAAAATACGGCAATGCGTTCGGATGCACTTTTTGACGGTCGCTGTGAAAAATGCGTTAGTCTGACCCTAGCCTTATCTCACTTTCCAAATCGGCTATTTGGTCCAGATTGTTCTCTTTTCCTGCCATTCTCCTGGTTTTCACCTTTCTCTGAACAACCCTGAGAGAGAGGTGAAAGCCAGGAGAACTGGCAAGAGAAGAGAACAATCTAGACCAAATAGCCGATTTGGAAAGTGAGATAAATGGGAGAATTTTTCTGGTTTGGCTATTTTGACCTAGAATTTTCACTTCTCCAGTTATTCTCCTGCTTTTCACCGCTCTCTGAATAACCCTGTGAATGTTTAATCCCGAGGTGAAAAATAACATTGCTTCAGATTTTTTTCAAACACCAGTTAAATGCAGCATGTTTTAGGGAAATTAATTCTCAAATCTCAATCAGAAGCAGACACCACCCCACCCTCAGTATATTGTACAATGTATCAAATTGATTACCAGACTAAAAACACCTGGTGTTATGCCCGTTTGTGAACAGAGGTCATTTAGCGTTGATAATCTTTCCACGTACACATTAGTTTTTAATTCAATATCTAATAAACCGTTGCTTATAATATTCTGCAGTAAAGAGTCTCTTTATTTCTAGATTTTTTAGTATTTTTTTAAGCATTTTCTATACTTTTTTCAAAATTTCTTTTTTTTTTTCGAACCCAAACCGAACACGCCCAAAAAGTTTGAAATTCGGAAAACTTTCGAACTGCCCAAGTTCGGGTCGAACTCTGAACCCGAACAGCTCATCCCTACCTATAAGCTTATAGACAAATAAAAGGTTATAGACCAAGATTTTAGGATGAATTTTAAGTGTTTTTAATTACTTTGTATATATTGTAGCCAAATTTTGTTGCACTGTCCGCCACGTTTTCTTTCTGCCCCAAAATAGGTTTTTTAAGTACTAGTTAAAAATTAAACCATCAAAACACAGATTACAACTTTTTTGGTATTTTCATTGTTTTTATTTATAAAGGATTTTACCAGGAAGGATACATTGAGATTTCTCTCGTTTTCAAGTACGTCCGGGGTTCAAGAATAAAGTAGGTCTGAATACTTAGGACCATATTTCAACTCTGGTGTAAACTTAACTAGAGCAGTTGCAAACCTCCCACAGCCATTAAAGTCTATGGGCCCTATTCCATAGTTAGTGGTAAAATGGAGACAGTAAGCAAGAAAATCTGCACCTGCAGATTTTCCTGTACCTTTTTCATTTTAGCATTGTATTCTGGGGTAGGTGCTATCTTAGCACCTCACCTCGGAACACAACACAAAGCTGCCAAATACCAGCACCTGCGCCAACACAAGTATTGGCTCGTGGAGTCCATAGGACTCCATGGGGCTTTGCACATCCTGGCCTTAAGCTCGCTCTTGCAGACTATTTGTTCCTAGTTCCACTTTGCTCCTGCTGAGAAGAAGCAGCTGATCATGCCGCCCTTTTCATGAGAAGTATGGGATTTTTAGGGTTATTTACATGTGGAATATTTTCATTGAACCATTTGTTACAACAATTGCAGGCATAACTCTGAAAATTAGTTTTTTCATATATTTCTCTCAATGTTCTATCATTTTCATAATGAAATTTGGAGATACATAAGAATGTTTGGCATGCAAAAAAGCCTGCCTTGTCTCCTAAAAACAGTAGATAGGTTTACCTAGCTAAGCTATGTACGGTTTGAAGAAAAATAACTTTATGATGGCAAAATACTCATAATTTCCGTGCCTCTGGTATACACAAACTTCAAAAATGTCCAAATGTACTTCTAACATTAAGGCTAGGGTCAGACTAACGCATTTTTCGCGTTGTCTGTGAAAAAGTGCGTTCGAACGAATGGACGCATTTTTTCACAGAATACGCGATAGCGGTCATACGATGCGCCTTTTCGTCCGTGATTTTGTACAGATCATCAATAAAACACTTTTTGTGTCTGGACATTATGTTGGCCGGACATTAGCAGCGTCTGACGTCTCCCAATCACGCACACACGCCTCTAGCGGACGCAGCGCACTCTGTACGTCCGTACTAGAGGTTTGACGTTCTCGAAAAAATGCGTTCGTTTGCCACTTGCGTTGCGCGGACGAACTTTCGTGCGGCCGTACTTCGTGTGTTCCCCGGCATTGGACGTCATTTGCTGCTAGCACGGCCGTGATTTCGTGCGTCTAAACGCACGTTAAAACAGCTTTCGTCTGACCCTAGCCTAAAAGGCTTGAGAGTGACTTTTACTTGTAAACCAAGAACTGATCCCAGCTAAAAACTGTTCTTTTTTTCAAGTTCATTATATTTATATATGGTCCATCTCACAAAATACATGGGCACGAAGGAATTAGAGCAATGTATACAAAATGAATTTGATGAAATGCACTATATAGTATAATTCATTAACTGATTTCTTAACAAAATAGAATGACACTGGATTCAATCTTGCTCGCTTCCATGTTGTAGCAACGTTCGGAGTAAATACTTTCTACCTTTTCATTCATTTAGAACAATTCAAGCCTACATTCAGAGTCCTCTCTCCTTCTATTTGAACAGTCTGTGGGTTTAGGAGAATCACACCTGGAAAACCCTTTCAAATAGAAGAGGTTTCAAGAGCTTTTATGTGCACATCTGGTGGGTGTATCATTGCGCATTTACAGAACCAGGAAAGGCTCATGGGTAATTTAATACTTTTTTTAGCTAAAGATAATAAAAAAAATACAAATACATAGCCAATTATCTTGATACTTGGGGATCTTTAGCATTATGTTTGTGCATACGGCTTAATTAAAATTAAGTCATTATTGCATCCTTTTGAGTTGGAAGCAATTCTTGACGCACATCCTTGATACACATACACACATTGAGTTCTTTTGTTAGTAGTTACTACTGATGAACCAAAAAGGTTTGGAACTGAACACCTGGAGATTCGCAATTTGTACAATGCTGAAGGGACTTGTGACCCTTTTGACTAAAAAACAATTTTTGTTGGGAATTTAAAAAAAAAAATAATTTGAAAAATGGGATTAGTGGTTAACACTTAAATGCAATTTTATTCTACATTTAAGTGCATAGGATGGTCTAAGACAAAGATTGAAATAATAATGTAAATTTACACCTTTTATCAAAAATTTGAACCACGACACACCGTTCAGACGTTCAAATAACTGCCATTATTGCCTATCCCCAAGAGGTCAAAGTGTCAATAAGAGTACAGTGTAATGCAATGCAGTGACGAGACAATATTTAATTTAATATTAACCAAATAATAGAAATGAAACATAAATTAAGTTAAACCATAAACAGCGAGAGTCATATAGCTCTATAGTAGTGGTTCCCAACCGCGGTCTTCTAGTACTCCTACAGGCCAGGCTTTAAGGATTACCTTGGGGAAATGCAGACTGAATCCTGCAATCACTGAGCAGCAAATCATATCACCTGTGCTTTGATTCAGCTATCTGGAAAACCTGACCTGTTGAGGACTTGAGGACCACGCTTGGAAACCACTGCTCTATAATATTAAAGTCCATCCTAATAAAAATGGGAAGCGGGGTACAACCAAGCTAGGTGCCCACCCAGAGTATCTCCTTAATATCACACAAAGTAAGGTCTAGTGCAGAGAACAGTAGTCAGGCGAAGTAATTGGGAGGTAACCAGAAATGATTTGCATTAAGTGCCAATTGCCGTATTCAATGTTGGATTTCGCTCTGCCTTCAGTTGAGGCATCTAAGGAATTAACATATGGTTGCCATAAGTATTTCTTTGGATTGTTTACAACCCTCTCACCACAAGGACTGTCTCACATTCTGAATAAAAAAGACAGTTTAGAAAGGAGCTGGGCCACAGTGGTGGAGGTTTGGTATATCCATTGATGTGGTTTTTTTTTTTTACATTTCCAGGCAACCAAGAAGACGACAAAGTGGACCAAATATGGGGAACGAGGACTAGTATCAGCACTCGACCCATTAGGGTCAGACCGTAGGATGCAGTCAGTTAGCAAAAAGATAGACTAAGCATGAAAACCCTAACTCAACAGCCACAGAAGTCTTCTCCATCTTCACAACTCTTCAGACCTTTATCAGAGTCTCTCAGCTTCATCATAAATGGTTTTAATGGGACAGAGATAAGCGTCATGTGCAATTCTGAGGTGCCTCTGCTGATATACACCTCTATAGTACCCTTAAATTACTCTCATACCATGATCGTATCTGTCAAGGAAGTCATGTTAGGCATATCTGAGCATGTAAGGTTCAAAGATGTTATATATATTATGGAGTAAAGAGAGCCAATTTAATGGGGGGGGGGGTGGGTGATCTATGTTCAGTTTACAATTACGTATCCATGGGATGGTTCCAATCAAATGGAACTACATTAGGAATAATAGTATGAATAAAACCACAAGCCTGAAGGTCAGCACAAAGATAGAGGGGAAGGTCAGGGTATTGACTTTAATTTGGTGGAGGGTACAAATTCTAAGATGTTGGCAGTTTGTACCGCTACGTTTGATGTCCAGCAGCGGCATAGCGTGGGTTGTCAGCTCCCGGGGCAGGGCAAGAATTGTGCGCCCCCCCAACCTGTGGACACGTTAACACACCATGATTCTCTGACACCAGTAGATTATTGACCCAATTACCCCACAAGCACATGTATTGTATATTAACAAAATACTGATATAATAAAAAAAATGAAACACACATGCCCCACACTACACCACTGCTACCAGTCACCCTGTCCCAGTATACCCTATCATAGTTCCACTCTCACACTAAACCCAGTCACTCTCTCACAGTACCCCCAGTCACCCTCTCCCTCCAAGTACCCCAGTCACTCTCAGTACCCCCAATTTCTCCAAATACCCCCAGTCACTCTCTCCAAGTACCCCCACGTTTTACCAGTACCCCCAGTCTCTCTCTCTCCAAGTACCCCAGTCACTCACTCTCTCCCAGTACCCCCAGTCACTCTCTCTCCAAGTACCCCAGTCACTCACTCTCTCCAAGTACCCCAGTCACTCACGCTCTCCCAGTACCCCGTCACTCACTCTCTCCCAGTACCCCCAGTCACTCTCTCTCCAAGTACCCCAGTCACTCACTCTCTCCCAGTACCCCCAGTCACTCACTCTCTCCCTGTACCCCGTCACTCTCTCTCCAAGTACCCCAGTCACTCACTCTCTCCCAGTACCCCCAGTCACTCACTCTCTCCCAGTACCCCCAGTCAGTCACTCACTCTCTCCCAGTACCCCCAGTCACTCTTTCTCTCTCCCAGTACCCCCAGTCACTCTTTCTCTCTCCCAGTACCCCCAGTCACTCTTTCTCTCTCCCAGTACCCCCACTTTCTCCCAGTACCCCCACTTTCTCCCAGTACCCCCAGTCACACTCTCTCTATCCAATATCCCCAGTCATTCTCTCCCTGAACCTCCAGTCACCCTCTCCCTGTACCCCCTCACTGTGTGGTGGTCATGCTGCTTTAGTGTCATACAGTGTTGCCTATCTGCGCGGCGTTGCTGGTGGCCCAGGGGGGGGGGAGATGTCCAGGGGGCTTAGAGACCAGATTTTAAATGTGCCGCAGGGCAGGCACCTCCCTCCTTCCTGTTCAGCGGCTGCAGGGCTGCCAGCAGCGGGGGGCTGGAACAGGGCTTCAAGGGGGGGCTGACAAGCGTGGTACAGGGCGTTCCGTTGAATAATGCTGCGCTGCTTCATGTGACTCAGGTCAGCATTGAGGAGGAGTCAGGATAGGACCAGAATTTTATGTCCTGGTCCTCCCTTCTGGATGCTGAGTGCTAAGTTACTGCCGGCGTGGCAAAACTGGCGGACACCGTGCTGATCCCTGCTGGAAGATATTAGTGGTTCAAATTTCTTTTGAAATTTTGCGCCCCCTAAGAAAATTGCGCCCGGGGCAACCGCCCCCGAGGCACCCCCCACGCTACGCCACTGATGTCCAGTGTGTATGAAGGTAGCATTGTGCCTTACCTTCTTGAAGTTAACCACAGTAAATAGACTTACACCTTGGCTTGGCATCCTGGGGTATCAATAGCATGCAGCTAAATTACAATTTAATGGGGTTTAAACCAAAGTTGGGACGTTTTATTTAAATAGGTAACTTACAGGGTTATTCAGAGAAAGGTGAAAACCAGGAGAATGGCAGGAGAAGAAAACAATCTAGATCAGGGGTCAGCAACCTTGGCTCCCTGATGTTTTAGGAACTACATTTCCCATGTGGCTCAGTCAGCCAGGCTGACTGAGCCACATGGGAAACGTAGTTCCCAAAACATCAGGGAGCCAAGGTTGCTGACCCCTGATCTGTTGTTCTGTAACCGACCGAAAAAGTTCCTCAGTCTCCCCCTGTGTATCACTATGCTGACCGAGTCATGTGACCGCCAGCGTCTGGCTCAATGGAGTCCTATGAACTCCATCGAGTGGATGCTCACGGCGGCGTTCAGCGCTGCCGCGAGAATCCAGAAGCATAGTGCGTGGTAACAATGCAGGCAGCTTTTTAAGCGCCTGCATTGTAATTCCACGCTAAAACAGGGGCAGTGGGGAGAAAACTGCAGGCGCAGTTTTTTCTCCCTACTGCCCCCGTTTTAGCGTGGAGAATGTAATGTGGCCCTTAGGCCCCGTTCAAACCTAGCCGTTTTAACGCGCGTTCGTGTACGCTTTAAAACGCACGAACGGGGAAATCCCATGCTTTGCTATGGGCCCCATTCAGACCTAAGCGTTTTAGAGCGCGCAGGAACGCGCGTTAAAACGGCCGACCCAAAAAGAAGTTCGGGAGCTTCTTTTCGGGCATACAGCAGCGCGTTCGCGGCCATATCATAGCCGCGAACGCGCTGCAACGCGCGTTCGCGCGTAAAAAAAACGCGCATTGCGCGACGCAGCGCTACGCCCAGGTGTGAACCCAGCCTTACAGGGTTATCCAAAGAGATCTGAATTGCTTGCGAAAGCCATTTTTCCTGGCCACTCTGCTATCCAGAGAACAGGCAATTCGCCAAATCCTGGCGAATTGCCTGCACATACGGTGCCTGTTCGATGGCAGTGAAATCCCCATGAAAATGCACTGCTTCGGCTATTCAGAGAACAAAAACTAGCAGTGAAAGGTTCCCCTAATGCCCTGCCATTCGGTGGTTTAATTCGGCAAGTTAATTCAGGAGAATCCCATAGGCTTCAATGTTAAAAATATTCCCGTTTTAATTCAATATCTAATAAACCGTTCATTATAAAATTCTGCAGTAAAGAGTCTCTTTAAAGGGACACTCTAGGCAACATGACCACCTAAGCTATTTTAGGTGGTCATGATGCCCGGAGTATTCCCTTGCCTGACCCCCCTCCCTCCGCTCAGCCGATCTTCAGGAAAGGCTGAAAACAGCTGAGAGAGGCGGAGGACTTTAGTCCGCCCTCCCAGCTGTCAGTCAGCAGAGCGGGAATCATATTTCCCGCTTCTGCCGACTTTTGCCGAGTAGGAGACGTCATCGCGCTTTCAGCGCGATGACGTCTCCAACTCACCGCAGAAGCTGGCGGCTCCCTCCTGAGGGTTAGTGTTGCGCGCATCCTCTTGCACGCAACACTAATCCTCAGAGGGAGCCGGGAGGAAGCCTGCCGATTGGCTGGCTTATGTGAGAGGCGCACATGCGCGCTTCTCACGTAAACCAGAAGCCAAGAAGCAAGAAGAAGGACGGGAGCGGAAGAGGAGGGAGGGGAGTATTAAAAAAAAAAAAAAAGCAGCTGGAACCAAGAGGATTTTAGGGTAAGTACTACAGTTACAAAAAAAAAAAAAAAAAAAGATTTATTAAGGGAATAGGGATAGTTTAGGATAAAAAAACGGGGGGTGATTTTTTGAGTAGAGTGTCCCTTTAAAAAAAAAAAAAAAAAATTCAGAAAAATGCTTAAAGTTTACTTATTTTTTCTGTAACTGCCCTTTATCATCATTCCCTGGATCTCCTGTGTAAATTTCAGACATTTTCGCTCAGTAGTTGCTTTGCAAACAGCGTTTCATTTTCACAGATTCACACAAACTATTTTGCTAATTTATTCACCTCCCTCGTCTGCGGTCTCAGCTGCTTCGGCTGTGTGCGATTGGCTCCTGCTCGGGCTTTTTCCGTGGTTTTCGGCAGGTTAATCCAGACGTTTTTGGGGGTTTTCGGCGTGCATTCGGTGGGTTTTGCGGTTAGTTTTCATCGGGTTTGCGGCAGCTTTTCCCTGCAATTCAGGGACCCTGTGGTGCTTGCTGAATACACCGCAGGGTCACCGAAATGGGATCGGCAAAACTCAAAAGGAACCGAATTGAAGAGAACGAAAAGTCACTGAACGTGCGGTGACTTCTCGAATCTCTTTGAATAACCCTGATAGTCTTTTGTTGCGCCACAGGACTTTAGAGATTAGACAGTTCAGAGTTCCCTCATCTTTCCTGGAAAGAATGATGGGCAGAACCGGAACGACTGTAACAGATTTAACTAAACCGGTCCTGTCAGAGACTGGAAGACAAAGTTGTTCCAATTATGAGAGCGACAAGGCCGTATGGGTAGCAGAGAGAGCAGTGTAGCATCTACCTACCACCCACATTCATCTGGAGTGAGGTACTGGAGTCGGCCTCCTAAAGGTTTGCTTCATACAGGATCTTCCCACTGATGTTTTACTAGGCAATAATCTTGGCCAACCACCCTCTGAACTCACTAATGCTGCAGCCAATGACACTTGCCCCGTCACATTCACGGTTTTTATACCCAGACAGCATGAAGCTGACCTGTCAGGATCTAAGGCTGGGTCTGCTGGTACTTTCGACGAGGGGGGAGCAAGATGATGGAGGGGCCCTGTTTTGTTTTTCCCTACTAAAAAAAAAAACAGTACAGCTTTTCTTAGTCCAGAGTGCAGAAGCCCAGACACAGAGGTTCCAGGGACCACGTGGCCCTGTCGTATGCCAGTGTCCCCATGTGAGGAGGAATGCCCATTTGGTTCAATGCTTACATATTTTATGTGTGACAACAAGGGTAATTAATTCTGGTTTGGTTCGTAGCCTCGTTACATTAAGAATAGACTGTGGAATCGCTTGTTATTCTCCAGCTGTCCACTAATTAATCCTTGGTACACTTTGTATTAAGAAGCATTAAATTTACAGTAGGATGCACTTAAAGCCAAGCTGCAAGCAAAGATTTTGGTTTGGCTGGTCAGTCTCTCTTGTTATACTTACTGGCGACGTCAGAATAGGGCCTTTGAAACCTCTGTTAAGAGTATGTTTTGTAATGCTGGATGAAACGCTCTTCATATAGAGCAAAGATGCTCTATATGAAGAGCGTTTCATCCAGCATTACAAAACTGCCATCCTATGAACAGAAATCTTGTTTTTGCCCAATGAAAACAAAAAATATTTTATGTTCTACTGGTATCATTCCTTTTATCTGAGATTCCCCCATGCATTGCTTAGGGTGCAAATGGTGGAGGAAGCAAGACTAGAGGGTCTAAGCACCGAAATGTTAGGGGATTTATTTTGACGGAATTTCGATGCATGGAAAATGGAGTTGCTAAAACCCCCACAAAAAAAGTTGAAACACCGAACCCTCTATAATTCCAACATGACTAAAAAAGATCCACAATGGTTAGAAGATTTTAAAAAAAGGGAAAAATGGAAAAAGATTCCCCCCCCCCTGCAAATAGTATAGAACATTCTCACGTTTAGAAAGTATCAATAGCCAATCAGTGGCCGGAAATTGTTGTGACTAAAAATGCTAGAAAAAGTGATGTATACAAAGTCACTGTGTATAAAATAAGATGATCTTCTCCAGAGATAGGTCCAGGGGGGTCACCAAATAATTTCTGCTGTGTGTCCTCCAATCCTGCAGTGGATATATAAAACGAAACCACAATTGCGCATTACACGGCAGTACTGGCCCCTATCTTCCCCCTATGGGGTACTTACAAGAGGGAGAGCCCCTGGCCTGGCTCTGAGGAATGTAGTGCTTATAGGGTATTTTTCGGCAACCCTCTGCCCTTCTGGAAATCCCTTCAATCTGGACGGTCACATGAATGCAAGGCTATTCAATTGTCAAGACAGCAGAGAGGAGACTGTGCTGGGAAGCATTCTATTACCAAGATACAAAATCCGTGAAAATTCAATGGTTCAGCATCAAGTCCACCACTGAAGAAACTGGTCCAGATTGAAGGGATTTCCAGAAGGGCAGAGGGTTGCCGAAAAATACCCTACAAGCACAACGTTCCTCAGAGCCAGGCCAGGGGCTCTCCCTCTTGTAAGTGCCCCATAGGGGGAAGATAGGGGCCAGTACCGCCGTGTGCTGCGCAATTGTGGTTTCATTTTATATATCCACTGCAGTCATTAGAGGACACACCGCAGAAATTATTTGGCGACCCCCTGGACCTATCTCTGGAGAAGATCATCTTATCTTATACACAGTGACTTTGTTGTGACTATAAAATGCTAGAAAGTGATGTATACAATTTCCCGCCACTGATTGGCTATTGATACTTTCTAAACGTGAGAATATATGTTCTATATTGTTTGCAGGGGAAAAAACCTAATTTCTTTTTCCATTCTTCCCTTTTTTTAAAAAATCTTCTCAGCATTGTGGATCTCTTTATGTCATGTTGGAATTATAGAGGATACATATAATTGATAAAAAACAACATAAATAATACCTCCCTAAACCCACGAACATATTTTACACGCGCTTAAGGGAATTTCCTTTTTTAATCATTTCCTTTGTGTATTTTTGGGTGTCAAACATATCCCTAGGGCAGCGTACCATTAATCTCTATACCGTACTCGAAATTCGTAGCGCCTGCAAGTCTAATATTTAAAGAAAACCGAACCCTCATATTCTCCTAATAGGCGTTTAAACCAATAAACATGTATTAAAAAAGTTCTTTAAAAATTAATTGAAAGGTAGGTTACAGAACAAAAAAAAAAAACGGCTGTTAACCTCCCTGGCGTTACGATTCTGACATACTTTATATGTCAGAATCGTTAAAAAAAATTTAATCCCCCTAGCGGTAACCCCGAGCCACACTCAGCTGTATACATATCCGTCCATGCGTTCCGTCGCTGTCCCCGGCAGTAACACTCCGGACGATCGCGACGTCATGCTTCTTGGTTCCCTTCTCGCTGCAGGAGAATGCAATTGTGGAGGTCAACGAGGGAGCACAGGTATGTATCCAGCCCGAGTGTGGCTCGGGGTTACCGCTTTTAGCATTGAAAGTTAACCCCGAGCCACACACTGGAAAACCGCCAGGGAGGTTAAAAAAATTGGCAAACAAAAATTTCATTTAAAAAGAAAAACACAAAAAGGTGTTCTAAAAATTGTAAAGTTTTTTTTGCCGAGAATGAAAAATGAATCTGTCTTTTAAAAAAATAAAACCATATTACATTTTTACATTGAAACCTATGGGAGTCACCTGTTTAAACTTGTCAAACTGAAAGACCGAAAAAAAACATTTCAGTGCAGTACGGCATTCTGTGAATAGACTACCCATTATTTCTCTATGGGACAATTTCGCTGCTGCCGAAGACCACCGAACTGCACTGTATTTTGCTCTCAATTAACCTGTAATTGGCAAATCGAAAGCTTAGTGAATAGACGGACTGCCCCGTGGTTGCAACAAATGGTCAGTGTTCGGTGCAATTTGGTGGCAAGTACGGTGCTTAGTGAAGAGACCCTTAGAGAGCTATACTGTAAGTACCTAAATAGGATTAAGGAGATAAAGAAGTTCAGAGAAACTGAGCGAACAATTCAGAAGACGTACTTTTAGAAAACAATTTCTATTTAGAAAATAAAGTTCAGACTTACAACTTAAAAAACAGTTGTATAAAAATTTTGGGTATATCTTTTTAAATAGGCGCCATTCAAAGGATTTACCCCTCCATTTGTCCATTAAAAAACAGTTGTGTAGAGAGAGAGAGCTTTCTCATCTAATGATAGAGGGCGTTTCTAAGGGATACATAATAAAGAGATTTCTTTAATACACCAAGAACAAAACATAACAGTAAAGGCAAACGCATCTTCAGTTACATAATATTACAATTAAACAGAAAAAGACACTACTGTACAGTTGACTTTTTGTAAGACACGGAATAGAATGAATCGGCAAAGGATGACCGTTGCTTAATATTATTGTACTAGCTTATCCTATAAACAAATTTCACATTTATATTGGATGGCTTAATACTGGTTTATATCTGCGCTGTATTAAAACTTCCATCACACACAACAGAACTATTTTCGAGCAATCAACATGAGCACAAATACGATGGTCTGTACATAACAAGTGAAAATATACATATCTTCTAATAGAGATGCACCGTAATTTGGCCGCCAAAATGTATCGGCCGAAAATGGGGTTTTCATGCAAAAGGAAAATATGGCTGAAAACATCAGTTGAAACCTGGGCCTCCGGGCCCACCCGAGCCGGCGGCCTCCAACCCTTTCTATTATTTAAAGATTTCTTTTATTTGAGACATTTTTGTTTTATATTTGTAAAAGACTTTTTAATTTCGTAACAGATGTTTTTTTTTGTTTTTTTAAAGGACCTTTTTATGATTTAGACACATTTTCTGGATTAATATTAATAGGAGAATAGGAGACGGTTTTTCTTTTCAAGTCAGAGGAATTTACCGTTTTGGACATCTTCCAAGATATTTTCTGTCCAACTTTGGGATATTACTTTCAATAAATGTGTGGCTATTATTGGCTTGAATTTAATTTCAAATTAAGTCTAAAATTAATACAAATATATACAAAAAGAACTACTTAGAAAAATTTTAGGGTAAAAAGTCATTTTCTGTTGTCGGCCGAGCTATTCCTGCATTTTCAGTCCCAAATTTTAATGCATCACTATTTGCTATGAATTATATTTTTAGAAAGCAAAGAGCCCCCATGCATTATCGTTCAATCTTGTAAATCTGAAGAAACGGTCACGAGGGAGTACTGCATGCTTCAGGACGCATTATTCTTTTGCTCTTCTGCAATAAAGACCGCCTTAGTGAGTTCATTTTCTGATCAAGTTCTGATAAGGAATAGTTCTGAAAAGGAGAATGTAATTTTACATAGAGCAAATGTATAGTTAATTTCAGCAAAAAGAGATGTATAGAATGCATTTGCATAGGATAGTCAAATCTTGGGGATGCGAGCAAAGTCTAAACACTAAGGGGTATTCCACTAATTTTTGTTTAGCCAACAAAAATAAACTTCATCGACCCAGATATTCCAGGAACTGCAGACAAACTTTCATCAATGAAACTTCACCTGCTGTTCTTTGAATTTCAATACCTGTATCGGCAGACATTTATCGTGATTATAACAAAAGGAAACTTTTGCTGTTCGCAACAACGCTAAACAACAGCAATTAGTGGATATCCACCAATAGGTTTCATATACACAAAGCTTAGAAGCAAATTTTACACAATGTTACTAATAATTTTGACTCTCGGCACATGAGGTCAAGTGTAGAATTATACACTTGTGGAGTCATGCCCAAGCTCCAAAAAAATCTGGCGATTTTCGTGTAAGGGATACGCAATCTGCGCGCGCACACCAGGAGATCTGCATGAACAGTTAATTTTATAACTATACAAACATGCATTCTGTATATAATATTTTACAAAGGAGACTATATAGTGTGTGTGGCGATAAAATAAACTACATCTGCAGACCTGATTATTCTTTTACTTTATTTACAGCATGTCAAAAGGTATTGAAACAGTAATTCGGGTCATTTTGTGTCAAATCAACCAATGAAAAATGAATTGTTCTACTTGATGTCATGGATTTTATAAATTTTTCATACATTTGTACCTTACCATGAGATGTTTAAAAATTAGTTTTCCAATTTTTTTGTCAGGGACATGTGTCACTGTAAAGTTTATGAATAGGGCTTTCATTTGATATAGAACATGACGAAATTGTAAAATTTCAGGAATTCACATCTTTAAAAAAAAATAGTTTTTGGAAAAACGGAAGTTAAAATTTTCAAAAAAATTGGGGCGTGGCTTGGCAGGCACCGAAGATGGCTGCGTGATCTGATAGCTCTGAGCCCGAAAGGCCCTTCATCGGCATACACGCGCTCCCACCCGGCTCACCTCACTCACGGACAGAGCCCCTGGCCGCCTGTCATGACCAGGAGGCGCACCAACCGCCAGCCATCACAGGCTGCTTTCCCCAGCTCTCCCTTTTGGATTGCTCTGGGGTATCCAAGATGGCTGTCGCAGCCTTTCCTACCACACCGCAGGAGGCGGTGGAGGAGGCCCGGGAGGCGACTGCTGGGGAGCTCCATGCTCTCAGGGAAAAATACTCAGCACTCCAGGACGCTGTGGAAGGTTTGGACAATCGCTCCCAGAGATCCAATATCAGACCCACAATGTCCCGGAGACCGTCCCTGACCTCCCCTGATTTGTTCTCAGGTATTTCCGTCTCTTCCTCCCGCAGGCCTCAGATGAAGACCTGGCGGTGAACAGAGTCCACCGGGCCCTGCGATCCCTCCTTGTCCTAATGAACCCCCACGAGACATCATCCTCAAATGTCGCTACTTTCCCACGCTGGAGGCTTTGATGCGGGCCTACCCCCTAACGCCAGACCCTTGGTCCGCTCTACTGTCCCGCTGTGAGTTAGACATTATCTTGAGGATTTGCGCAGTAGTACGTATCTGCCTCACGTGTACGTGGAAGGCCCCTCCCCGCAGAGCTCCATGATAGACGCGAAGATATGGTATATCCTAACTATGGAACGCCTGACAGCAGTGGTGCTTGATAGAATGCCTCACTTCCAGAGGATGTGGTATGCGTGGCAGGGCGTGTTCGCCTCCCCAGCACTTCGAGCATTGGCGCTCACAGGTTGAGCTCATTCCTACCATTGGAGGTTCTGCTGCGTGTGGAGGCCGCACCCTTGCTCTGCCACCTTCGTACATCCCCCCCCCTCTTTCTCTTTTCTTTTTCTTCCCTTTTCCCCTTCCCCTTCACCGTTTGGTCTTGCTCCTTTCCTCTTCGCTCGCATATTTTCCGCTCCCGAGTCTGACTCACGCAGGTGCAAGATCCGCCCTCCCAGCTGGGAGGCCCCTCAACGTGTAGCGTGCCTCCGGGCGGTAGGAGCGGCCCGGGGTGTCTAGACTATGGTTTCAGCTCGCGAATGCTCGACGGCGTTCTCAAATTGATAGGTGCTTATTCTGAGCTGTTGACTCGCTTACTTTCCTGTGCTTGTCTGTTTCTAAATCTCAATAAAATATACATTTCAAAAAAGATTTTTTCAAAAACAATTGACACTTAAAAGGTATATCCAGTCAGTCCAAATTTCAAGGTGGTTTTACAATGATATCACACAAAAATTTAATTATCTTTTTGGCAGTGACAAGGAATTAAATTGACATAGCCCCAAAAATAGACAAAAATTTCTATACCTAATGACAAAGAACCTCTTTTTCTTCTTGGCTAGCATGTTGGATGCTTTTGTCATTTCCTGTAGGGTTAGTTGGTATGTTCTCCGTGTAGCTGTAATTGGATGCAGTTTGCAAAGGAAGACGTTTCCGTTTCCTGGCATGGTGAGAACATCTGATTTGCTTGTCCAGCTGGATGTAAGAATGATAGCTTGACTTCACATTCTACCACATCCATTGAGAGAACACATCCCCCATCCAACTGGAGTTGTTGTAGGCACATGCCACAAAACCGTTCATACAATCAAAATCTACAGCTTAAAGTTCGGGAGGGACTTTAATACAAACAGGACCTGAAATCTCATAATTCTCAGGAGGAATTTCATTTTCAAATAGAGTACTTTCCATCGGACACGGTTTTCCTTTTCCTTACTGCAATCTGCATGAAGTGCATACTTTCATATGTGGTTTGATTTCACTAATTCGTGAAACCATCCAACTAGTTACTTTCCTCAAGTCTTTACTAACCCAGTGCCCTTTTTTAAAAAAGGGTTGCAAAAGTTTTTCGACCACTTATTCTCCTCCATATCACAAATTAGAATGTAAACTTAATGAATTAAACTTAAGACTAATAAAGCAGCTTCACAAAAAGAGTCCTACAAAGCAACACTAAAAACACATCACCAAATGAACTGAAGTGCACAGAGAGCCAGACCACATCTAAGCTGTCTGGAAGGTAAAATGGTGGGGGGAGGACACATGAAGAAACCGGCACAAACAGGTGAGGACTTTTTTTTTTTTTGAGAAAGGATTTTACCACGAAGGATACATTGAGATTTCTCTCGTTTTCAAGTATGTCCTGGGCGGCGAGTATGTACCGTTAGGTGTCTTGCCCAAGGACACTTACTGGAGAGGTGCTCGTCAGGATTGAACCCATGTCTCCACAGGTGCTCTCCACGCAGAGCAGTGATGTTACCTCTACTCCACCCAGCCGGTACATGTCTTGCATGTTTTCCACAGTTCCTTTACCAAGATAGAAAGGGGGGGGTGTGAGGACGAGCAACAGCGCTAGTGGCCGGCTATACGGTGGGGGCCCGTTCAGGTCTCACAAGGTTTTAGCTTGCTTGTGCCATTACAGGGATGAATGCTCCATATGCAAATCAGTCTGCTCTCACCCAATGAGGGTGGCCAGTGCTGACTGCCAAGGACGCCATCCCTGCACGAGAGGTGCAGAAGGCTGATTTGCATATGGAGCATTCATCCTTGTAATGGTACATACAAGCTAAAACCCTGTGAGACCTGAGCGGGCCCCCACCGTAGAGCAAGCCACTAGTGCTGTTGCTCATTCTCAGGACCCTCACAAACCCCCCTTTTTCTTTACCAAGATAGCATGCCGATCCACACACCTCCCTCACTCTCTGTAAAACTCCTGTTATAATTTTATTCACTTCAGTTTTCCACATAATTTTATCAATGTAAATTGTAGAAAAATGGACTTGAGGGCTTTATAACTACCAAAAAGAAATTAAAATTTTTGTATGATACCATTGAGATACCATCTTGAAATTCGGACTGACTGGCTACAAGACCTATACCTTTAAGCGTGAACTTTTTGAAACTTTTAAAAAACTCGGTTTTTCCGACAACTCAAAAAAAATATTTTTTTTAAATTGTGAATTTTTGAAATTTTATAAAGGGTGTTATTTATTATATCAAATGAAAGCCCTATTCATGAACTTTAAAATGACACATGTCCCATGTCTGTAGCTAGATATCTTGTAAATGGCATTTGAAGTAATAGTGGCTGGTGAATTTTGGCATTTTTTAGCAATTCTGAAAGCTCAAGATCTCAAAAATGGGTCGACAAAAAAATTTGGAAAACAATACATTTTTAAACATCTCATGGAAAGGTAAAACCATACCAAAAAAGAACCAAATCCATGACAATAAGGTTTTATGCATTGGTTGATTTGACATGAAATGACCCATTCATGAATATGTAAAAACCGAATTTCATTTTCAAATACAAACGAACATTCCTCACCTGTGAGATCTGTGCTTTTTTCCTTTTGCTAGGAACATCCTAAATAACAGAAAAGAATAGAAAGCAATATCTTGGTAGAAGTTTCAAACCATGTAACAAAACGAAGCATATTATGGGCTCTATTACCTCCTTCAAGATAACACTAGCGTCAGCGCTACCTTAGGCTAGGGTCAGACTAACGCAGTATTAACGTGCGTTTAGACGCACGAAATCGCGGCAGTGCTAGCAGCAAATGACGTCCAATGCCGGGGAACACACGAAGTACGGCCGCACGAAAGGTCGGCCGCACAACGCAAGTGGCAAACGAACGCATTTTTTCTAGAACGTCAAACCTCTAGTACGGACGTACAGAGTGCGCTGCGTCCGCTAGCGGCGTGTGTGTGAGATTAGGAGACGTCAGACGCTGCTAATGTCCGGCCAACATAACGTCCAGACACAAAAAGTGTTTTATTGATGATCCGTACAAAATCACGGACGAAATGGCGCATCGTATGACCGCTATCGCGTATTCCGTGAAAAAATACGTCCATTCGTTCGAACGCACTTTTTCACAGACAACGCGAAAATGCGTTCGTCTGACCCTAGCCTTAAAAGGAGATCATAGCGCTGCGGCCAAATCGCCTTCGAATCGCAAACTGGTTAAATTAGCACTCATTAATTAACAATTCATAGCACGAGTTTACTGTACTTTGCGCTCCCCATGTTGGGTATAGGGAGTGAAAAGTGAAAGTACAGGGTAACTAGCGTTAGCACCAGCTCTTAAGATCACTTGGTCGGTCCTAACTAAAACAAGTTACTACCAGCTCAGAGGTCTAATTAACGGATTGCACTGCGGCAGAATCCTTTACCTGCACCTCCAACCTCCCACCAAAAAACAAATACTCACCTCTTATCTTGCGGCAAGAACGGTGGCCCAATCCGATGCTTCTGGCCTCCAGGAGCAGAGGGAGACTGGGGGAAGAAAGTCCCCTGTCTCCCTTTGCAATCAGGCCGCCGACCGGCAGGATCACGGAAGAGGTGAGATCCTGCCGGTCATGTGACCAGGCAGTACGATCCTCCATGGAGTCCCATGGAAAGGATGCTGGGGACGGCGCTGTAGCACTGCCCCAGCATCCTCGAGCTTAGCGATCACTAAGGGGCAGGCTGACCGACTCTGCCCCACGATCTGCTGGGGAATCCGGGACGCAAAGGGGAAGTTAGCGAACACTAATTTTTCCCCTTAGCGTCCCGGTTTTAGCTCAGGGCAGCTGATGGTTTAATTAAAATAAAACATATAGGGCACTATCACACCCAAGCAGGTTTTGTTGAAAAAAACTTTATCATAACATTTATTTGAAACACGGGATGAATAATGTAAAATTGCCATTTTTAATTTTTCAAGTATTAGTTTATCCATTACAGAAATATTGTTGGAACAAAAGATTCTGAACTCAAGAGGATGTCCCTCATCTTGCACAATGTTAATGGGTGTCTGCATTATCAGCACACAGGCAGAAATGGACATGGTGTCAAATACTGTAAATGTGATTAAGATAGTTTATAAAAATGGTCAGATCTCCTGCTTATGGAGATTTGTAGTGATCCTAATAAGATCATTAGCAATGCAGCTTCCAAAAATAATATAGACTATAAAATTAATCACTGTATGTGGAATAGTGCCTGTGTATGGAAATTACAGTAACACCTTGTATCTGTACTGTACAGGGATTTGCAATCATTATAACCCCTGAATCTTAATCCTATACAACAGTGAGTGACCACAGAACTTTCTCTGTATTCTGACCTCTCCCTGGCTGTTGTACTGTAATAGTAATGTATTTGAGCTTTTTGTTACAGTGAGGATTGGGGCTGCTAATTACAGCTTGCTTTACCGCTCTACAGGGTGCCTGGAGATAGAGAAGACCAGTGGAATTTGTTTCTCCACATGGAGCACACCAATTTTTAATAAACTGAAAAATTTGATTTTGATACGCTAATGACTGCTTTTAAATGGATTACAATGCAAAGATCAAGATAACTCGCGTTTGGGTGTGAAGAAGTTAAAGGGACACTACCACTTACATAAGCTGTAACTATATTACTTGTGCATTACAAACAAAAGCATCTTCTAAAACACCTGCTGCTGTTTTTTTTTCTGTTTGAAGTAACTGCGTGTAAAAAAGGTAAAATAAAGTTGTGTTTTTTTATCTCGCGTTTCCATTTTGTGGACTTTTCCCCATGATGCCACATTTACCAAAATCTGTGCAAAGGTTTTACTTTACTGCTGTGGTTTAGCGTCTACAATATTTAACAGTCAGTGAGGTGGAGGAGTGAATGTTTAGAGAAAGTTAATGTGTTCTGTAGGGTACCTGTGATAAGAGATGGCAGCTGCATGAGATAAAACAGGGACCTTAAAGACTTCTAATCTACCCCTGGTGATATCCTTTCAATACATCCCACACAATACAATGATTTAAATTGGCTGTCTGACCCACAGACTCCATTCTATGGCTAAAGCCACACAGCGAGGAGCAAGTGATGTGAAGATACTGTGGGGAGCAGTTTGCAACACAAAATATCACACAATGGATGCACCCAGTGACAGAGAGAAAAATATTTTCTTATCTACACATGCAAGAGAAAAACAAAGCACATGTAAGATATCAGCAACATAAAATAAACACATTTTTTTGTGGTAGCGGCCCTTTAATCACCACTGGTAGCTATATAATTAAAGTATACTTTCATATGATTTATTTATTATTTTTTTTAGCATATTCTACCAAGAATTCTGTGCAGACAATATGAGAAAAGTAAAGATCAACTGAAGCTGAATGAAGTATTTAGGTAAATGCCCTGACAGTAAAATAGGGAGACCATCTACCTAAATTACCTACTGCAGTGCAGACATTTTATATTTGAGGGCCCTAGAAACATACAATACTGGTCCTGTTGTCATTACATATAGTTTTTGTTACGTAGTTTTGAACACTTATGAATACACGTATAGCTAATAATCCTCTTTGATAAATTATTCTGTACTAGCTCATATAAAAATGACAAAATTCTATTATAATCGAAACTTATTATTGGATTGTGCTCGTTACCACTCATCCTGTTTTGCACTAAACCATAACCCTTTGCAGTCCAATGTTGGAATATATCCGACACAACCTTTTGCAGTCCAATGTTGGATATATTCAGACCTCTTGCGGTATAATGTCAGCCCTCCCTTCCTATACTCACCTCTCTAGTCAGGGTCCCACGGAGATCTGACGTCCTTGAAGTCAGACCTAATTTTTTTTTCTACCCCTCCAGCGCACTGACATCAGTTTCAGGTGTCCACCCCCTAGGGCCAGAGCAGGGGGTGTCCTTTGAACCCCTCTATCTCCCCATTGCCGAGGTGTGACCTTTCCAGCAACGCCTCTCTTTAACCCCCTTAGTTGCCAGTCTGCGAAATGACACCAAATCATGGAGGTGGCTAATATCTTGGATGTCAGCCGATCATCCAGGGCCTCCCCTCGCTGACGGAAGTAATCGCGTATTGGCAGAATGACGTCAGTTAGGGAATTAAAACCTAGCTGCCAAGGGTGTTCCCTATGGAAACCCTATGGGGAAAATAGGGGAGGGGGTCCATATGTGGCAGCTAGAGGGTCATGTTTGGTATCGTTGGAAAGGCCAAAGCATTTCCTTTCCAATGATACCAAACATGACCAGGATAAGTGTAAAAAAATAATATATATATTTTTAAAAAAAATTAATGCAGCAATGTGAAGACAATGCTGCACTAACAAAAAAAGTTGTTTTTTCAGATTTAACTAAAATTACTGTATTCTGAGAAAATGTGCAACAGGTTCCCATTTCTAATTTTTTAACAAGCGTACCCCATATAACCATAGAATATATTTTCACAAAGGCTCGGATGATAAAAATTTGATTTTTTTTTTAAAAAAAAAACTGTAGATGATTGAAATTTTAATGGAAATTCAAATTTTTTTGTTAGTGCATTCTGGCAGGACATGACGTATACATACAATAATAGATTATGAATCTGCTAAGTCTGCCTTAAAAAAAGGATATAGAATTTGTCTGGGTGGCACAATAAAAATAGGACTTCAAATCGTGTTTAAACATGATGAGCACAAAATGGTAAAAATGAGCTCAGTCAGTACCCAGAGGTGAAATGAATCTGCAGTGAAGAGGTTACAAAGTTTCATACAATGAAATAAAATAAAGACCAACATAATAAGTAATGTAATTGTAACGGTTAAAAAAAAAAAACACTTCTAAATTTTTATATAAATTAAATAAGACCAGTTGGCGCACTTTGTGCAAGTTTATTGGACCACAAAGGGTTAAAGTTGGCAAAGAGGCAATTAAATTATTTAAAACATTAATTTCGTGCAGTTCTGTTATGCAGCGACAGTGCCTTCATTTTCAACTCTTGTAAATTTTTGTCGAAAAAGGCCACATACAAAAATCACAAGATCCTCATTACGGAAAACACCTATTTATCTGTTGTCTCTCCTGCTTACCACTGCTATTGATGGGCAGCATGGATGTAATGGTATTATCAATTATTCAGGTTCTTGAGATACAAGTTGTACATACTAGATAATAAAACGTTTAAGTTACATGGAGGAAGGGAATGGGACCAAAAAACCTAAAGTAATATTCAAAGAATAAAATTAAACATTCTCTGGTTTAAATGATATAAAAAGAAACACTTTCAATTAATTCCCTGTTTTAAAACTGGACATCTGGTTTTATCCATTATTCCAAAAAAATAAAATGTGCACGTCTTGAGCAGTGTGATAAGGTTCATTTTAATCACAACTGAAATGTCTTTTCCAGCAGAAACAGGGAATGGAACATCACGTCCCCGGAATACACAATAATACTGCAGCATTTTGGCACAGGGAATGATTACAGTTTAGTGGAAAAGAAAAAAAAACAACAAAGAGGCAACAGGATATGTAAAAATATTATATATACATATATATATTTACACTCACACATACATACCATGGAATGAAAGTACTCTGGTGAAATGCCTTCTAACTCCAGGATTCTATCCTCCAGCTTTTTAATTCTCTGATAAATGTCCATTGGCACTGGACCTCCTAAAATAAACAAATCATTCAGAATTATCCCTTTTAAAAAATATTTACCATAAAAATCGGCCTGAAATGCATAAACTTGTTTCGTTTAAGTATACAAAAATAACCGCATTTAAAGACAATCTCTAAAAGCAGCGATATGTGGCTAAGGGCAACTCATTTCAATTTGTATCCCCCCCCCTTGCAGATTATAGACCACTTCGATCCATCTAGTTATGGAGGCAAAATTATGGGAATAATTGACTATAACAGAATTTTCTAACCACACATCTCTTGAATTCTTTTGACAGCAAGTACAGCTGAAATTGCATTCTCCTCCACAAATTCAGCAAAAAAAAATGACATTGCACAACAGATACTCTTCTCTGACTATCAATAACAGCCCTTGGATTTGTTCAAGTTGGCTTTGCTTAAAGCAATTATTTTTATTAGTTTAATATCTTTTAATCGTTTCAGGTGTTGTTCACAGCCGTTAGATGGTCTTGCAATGCCGGCATGTCTGTGTAGGTTTGCTTGCTAACAGTGGACACTTTTCGAAGCAGTTTTTGAATTGAAATACCCGAAGAATCACAAGCACCAGTTTTAATACCTTAATCTACAACCCATCTAATTTCAAGATTTGTCCCATTTGATAGATTTTATTACCAGTCTTTAATCGCAGGTGACATTCAATATTCTGAAGTCTCTCCTCCACGGCTTGATTAGCACATTCATGTTGAAGTGGATTTGTTCTTGAACTGGAACCTGTTGTACCATCACTTCTAGTTTGCGGTCCATATGTATTTACAACCCTAGAGACTACAAAAAAAAAAATTGGAAAATGGTGGCTTTCAGGTTTTTCTACACTTTAATCAAAATGAATCAAGCAGAAGGATAAATGCTTAAGAGCTCATTTCTAACTTTTCACACGTACGTTTGAGACATTAAGGGGACTCGCCACACTAAAGCAGTTTCTATTCTAGCGAAAGCTTAACAAACAATGGGTAGAAGAAAAAGGAAATATACTCGCATGCGGCAAACACACAATTTAACTTCTGTAGGGATTCCTGCAAACACCAGGAAATTACTCTGCTAATACGTATAATCCTGTGAGATACACACACACAATTTATCGATTAACAACTAATCAATAATGAGAATAGTTGTCAACTATTCTCATTATCGATTAATCGGCTGCCAATTAAATGGATTTGTGTACAGCACACACGGTTTAGCGTCAGACCAATTTAAAACTTTTTAAACTCAGATTCTACTTCAGAGCCAACTGCAGCAGACGTGTCGCTGCTTTACTCGGTATGATTTAATCCTAGGGATATGTCAGACATAACCAGTTTGTTCTGATTCAGTTTATAACTGCAGAAGCACTATAACACAATCCCTGGGATGCTGCCACGGGGTATGGGCATGATAGCGCTGGTGTTTTACCCTTACTTGAAGCTGGAGTCCTGTGCCACCACCCCAACCTGCCTGCCACCTCCTCTTGGTCTGGAGCGGCCATTCTCGCTTTGGTCTTTTGCCCAAACCCACTCATACTCTGTCCCTTGACCAAACTAACTTCCTTCCACCTCCGGACTCTCCTCCCGCTCAGTTTATTCATGAAATTATTGTAAAGGGAAACTAATATGCTAAAGTGGTCAGGCTGCGTGGAGTGCCGCCTGTTCTCACCCTCCTTTCGTGCCGACAACATTAGGTCTATCTGACAGCTTGTAGCAGCGTTTGTTTGGGGAGAAAGCAGACATGGACTTAAACTGGGTATGCAACATCAATCCATCACTGTGACCAGGTGCTTGTGTGCAAAATGTATGTAGTTTGCGGTTGTACGTACGAACGTTATGTACACTGCGCAAATTCCTTGTGACAAAAAGGAGGGGGGCAGGGATTTATTTACATAATATTCATTTTAAGGACACAAATTGTATTTTTCCCTTTATCCACTGAATCGAACAAATAATTGGCCAACTAATCGATTGTGAAAATAATCGTTAGTTGCAGCCCTACACTTAACCTCCACACACAGAGAGCGTGTGCCTCTCAAAACAATAAACATACAACAAACCAAGAAGAGAGCACTCCAGCCAACACACCCAAAGATTTCAACAGCAGCCCATACAATCAAACACTAAGATTTCCCCAAATTTTAACCCTTCAAAGCTTCCAACAACTCTCACCCTTTTCAGGATTACAACAGTTCTCAACCCATTCAAAACGTTACACAAGGTTTCCAACCCCAAGCTCCGTTACAAATTATGGAAATCTGGTTCACAGTACATGGCCACAAATTGTTCAAGCCTGTCAACACCGTCAACGCACCCCACCCCCGACAGGTCCTATCATTATTACGAATGACTGCTATCATGGGATCAACTCTCCTGCCGAGGACCGACTCCCCTCTGGGTGGCTCCCTGCCGCTCAAGGCCAAATAGATCCTGTGGGTGGAACACCTTTGACGGGGAGGTGTGCTTGCCCAAGGGGTGTCAGCCCTTTTCATTAGAGAACACACAAAGAGGGCAGAACTCCACCTCCACCAAGCACAGAGTGCGGGTGCCTCTCACAACAATAACATACAACAAACCAAGAAGATTGACCTTGTGCTGCAGGGAGCTCCGGACGGGAGTCTGTCAGTTCTGTGCTTTCAGTTTAGTTCTGCTTCTGTATAATCCTTTACCCGGTCTGTGTTTAAATAAAACCAAAACACGTGCCGTGCAACCTGTGTAGCATCCTGTAATTACTGCAAATCGACTCACCCCACACAGCATACCTGACACCTTAGATCATTTGGAAGTGAGAAATGCGCAGAGGTACACTGGGAGAGATCGTTCCAGTGTTCCGCCGTGTGTCCCTCCACCGCACAGGCTGGATTTGCAGAGATCTCGTCCCTCTCAATGGAGTCCTATGGACTCCTGGAGTAGATAACAATAGCCACACTATGCGACACTGGTGTTATCACCCTGCGGCTTCACAGTATTCCAGCTGCTGGTAAAGTGGCTGGGTTGTAGTACAGACAGTAAAGGCAAGCCGTAAATGGAAAGCGACAGACGCAAACGTTCTCCATTTGCATCTTGCCTTTAACGTCCAGGGTGTAATCCGGCACCTGCCCTTTTTCATGCTTCTTAAAACATGTTTTGTTGGGCAGTCTGCAGACAGAGATTGCTTTGCTGTAAAACACAAACTTCCAAGAGAGCAACCAGACTCCTCTCAATGCAAGCACATAAGAAGCCATAGGCAACAGCGTGGAATGAACAGTTATCCATTCCTGATGCAGAAACCAGATCAGTGGAGGGACACATTCAGGGTACTGTCCATTCGATTTGCAGTGAATGGGCCGAGTCCCTGAAGTGTCCCCTTAAGGTTCTGAATACTTAGGTCAGTGTGATATTTCCGCTTTCTAGGTTTAATAAATTTTTAATAGAAAAAAATATATATTTTAGCTTTATAATTATAAAGGTACTGAACATAGATTTTACAATAAAAGGTGGCAACACTCTTAATACAATGTATATACGCATGTGCCTATGCCTAGTGAAAATACACATAATTACAGAGGTGCACCAGTGAAAACAAATACAGAGCACCAATTACAGAATACCCCCAGTTTCCCAAATCAACGTATAAATCTCATCATAAACATAGTAAGCCGATTCATATCTACGCAGACATTGTACAGGTTCAGATATAGGCTAGAACTATTTCAGCAAACAAACAAACTAAACTTCCACCATTGTTCAACAGAGCTCAGTATTATATGTATGCAAGGGTTAATAACTGCAATGTTTGAAGGGGTTTAAGAAATGTTTTTAAGCACTGAAAGGGTTAAATCTGGAAAAACTCTGTTTAAACGTATTTAGCTGCTGTTGTGGTTTCTTTTGTTTTGTCTGGTGTGCTCGCCTCTCGTTATATATATATATATATATATTTGCTATGGTTTGCTATGTAGCAGCCTGTGGTTTCATTTTGGTTAGGACTCGCCCTTATAGAGGTGCCGTGACGTTGGCGGGCGAGCTAGTCTTATAATGGCCATTGATAAGAAACCAAACCTCTAATTGTGTTTAGTTTCACACGGTATAATTGGAGTAAGCGCAGATGACATTTTTTTCTTTGTTATGTTCTACACATGTTGTTGGGCTGGATGCATTTGGTGGTTGCAGCCAACCCTTCGGGGAATAGGCGCGATCCCACCCCTCCTGCACTATGTATGTTTCAATGTACTTCCAGCCAGGTCATCCCTGCAGCAAGACTCCGCTCCGTGTCTTTGTTTTGATCCCAAAGTGGATTTTGTTTCTGGGGGAGCATAAATAAAGGCCCACCAGTCTACCTCATGTTTGACAAGCAGCATGAGCAGGTATGGTTTGCTAAGTAGCAGCCTGTGGTTTCATTTTGGTTAGGACTCGCCCTTTTAGAGGTGCCGTGACGTTGGCGGGCGAGCTAGTATTATAATGGCCATTGATAAGAAACCAAACCTCTAATTGTGTTTAGTTTCACACGGTATAATTGGAGTAAGCGCAGATGACATTTTTTTCTTTGTTGTGTCTGACATAACCCTAGAACTAAATCATACCTAGTAAAGCAGCGGCACTTCTCCAATCCTAAACTGAGGTTATTTATGTTTAAAACAGTCTGACTCTAAATAGTGTGTGCTGTACACAAGACGATTAATCGACACGGATTAGGCTAGGGTCAGACGAACGCAGTATTAACGTGCGTTTAGCCGCACTTCATCACGGTCGTGCTAGCAGCAAATGACGTCCAATGCCGGGCAACATACGAAGAACGGCCGTGCAACGCAAGTGGCAAACGAACGCATTTTTTTCGAGAACGTCAAACCGCTAGTACTGACGTACAGAGTGCGCTGCGTCCGCATAGCGGCATGTGTGTATGATTAGGAGACGTTAGACGCTGCTCATGTCTGGCCAACATAACGTCCATACACCCAAAGTGTCCTGGTTTGGATCCGTAAAAAAATCACTGCCGTAATTGCGCATCGTATGACTGCTATCGCGTATTCCGTGAAAAAATGCCTCCATTCGTTCGGACGCACTTTTTTTTTTTTTTTTTTCAATTCAAGATTTTTATTATGAGAGAAATAAGCCATACAGCAAAATCACAAAAAATATTTCGAAGGGTACAGCAAACAAGGTATCAGCGGTAAAACAGTAGGAAAAGATAAAATGGAGGGGGCACTCAGACAAACATGGAACCTCTGTACCAGGGAGGTGGCGAAGTCAGCAATAAAGTCGCGGGCAGGCCGTCTAGTCAAGGGAAAAAAAAAAAAAAGGGGGTGAGGAAAAAAAAATGTGGACGGGACTGCCCGAACAAGAGTGGCGTTCCTGGCGCTCTCCAGGGAGATACCGGAGGCCATGGAAGAGGCCACAGGGCCGGGTGATCTGGGGCCAGAGGGGGCAGTCAGAGCCATGGTTTCCGCCCCAATGGCTCACCCAGAGCAACCCAGTGTCCCACACAAAAAGAAAGAAAAAAAAAAAAAAGGGGTCCAGACACCCAGCCGCCACACAAAAAGCCACAGCCCGGTGGAGCAAAGGATAGTCCACTAGTCCACAATAAAAAAAACAAAAAATAAATGTCCAGAGTGCAGGGAAGAGGGGGGGGGTATGTGACACAAAAGTGGAGATGGGGGGTGTCTTCACGGAGGGAGTCATCAGAGATGGGAATTGGGGGGGCAACAGCAGAGGATCAGCAGCCAGAAAAATGAGGTGGCCGGGCTAGGGAGAGTCAGCCAGTGTCCAACAATAGAGCGAGGAGGCACGCAGCCCCCTCGGGGACAACCTCCAGCAGGGACACCCCAGCCTCCAGGATGGGGATACCTTCCACAACAGCGGTGCTTCCATCCACCGGCCGTCCTTTTCGCTGCCGTCCATCCAGCAGGAGCAGCTCGGTCGGTTCATGCAGCCTCTCCAGTGGCCGGCCCGAGAGTGGGGGGACACCTCTCGATTTCTCATCCGTCACCGCTACAGGTAAGTCCTCCAAGCAGTCAGGGTGTACCTCCACAGGCCATGCGATCAGAGAGGGTGCCACATCCCCTGGACCGACAGGGCTCCGTCCGCACTCAGCACGATCTCCAGATAGCCGCACCTCCGGCGACTCCGCCGAAGGCCCACCGACAGCCTCCCCAGCCGGAGCCTCCCCAGAGCGCCATCCAGCTTCCCGCCAGACCTGGATCCACGAAGCCCGAAATTCCTCCATCAGCTCCATCAGCATATCCTTCGTGAGGGGCAGGGAGTCCGGGTCACTCATCTGTGTGGAGGATATGTGTGCCAGGAAGGAACCAGGAGCCCAATGACGATGTAGGCTTCAGAAATGGTCGTCAAGGTAGGCTGCACGTGTAGGCCCGAAATCCCGAACCGGCACCTTCGTCGACAAAAGCACCCGCAACTCTTCACGGCACCCTGGTGCCAGAGCCAGCCGACAGTAGCCACCGAGTGGGGGATATAAAACAGACGGAGGGACGCCCAAATCACATAAATTGTACAATCAGCTAGGGAGCTCAGCAATGTGCGTCCTCTCCTGTCTGCAGTCAGCTCCGCCTCTCGGACGCACTTTTTGACGGTCGACGCGAAAAATGCGTTCGTCTGACCCTAGCCTTAAATCGATGATTAAAATAGTTGTCAACTATTTCCATTATCGATTAGTTGTTTCAGCCCTACTCGTATGTCATCTGCACAAGGGAAGGTCAGCTAAACCAGGAAAATTAACAGAGCAGACGCGGAAAAGCATAACTCTGCGATTACAGTAGAGTTGCACTTGTCACTATAGCAACTCAAACCCTACCGAATAACGCACATAAAATACTGTTACTCAGACCTCCATCCTTGAAAGGTGAGTTATTTAGGTTTACGGAAGGAAGACTTGAGTTGCAAATTGCATTTTTACATCAAAAACAAGACCCAAAGTAGATTATTTCACCTTGTGAAAGTGGGTCTCTTGTGGTGTTTTTGAAATGTGTAAAGATTTTTAAAATATATAATATTTCATTCGTATTAAGCAGTTACTGGCTACGGCTTTACCTACTTTATGAATTAACGTATAAAATGACTTAATTTGTTGGAGAAAATGTTCCTAGAAGAGAACCCAACACTGAATTTGCTGGACATGCAGCAGCAATATACTATACAGGGTGATTGCTTACACTAGAACTAAGCAATCGTGGAGTCTTCCTATAGTTTCTGCATGTCTGTGCAAGTTCCAAGACATCAAAAACAAAACAAAGCTCCTAGTGCACCCGTCAACATGATAATTACTTAAAACATTTTATATGAATGCGTGTGCTACACTCCCACTGTAGCTGTACCACTACTTACAGGATCGATTTATTTGTAATTTGAGCGCTTGCCTTTATTGTTGTGTTATTAAAATATGTCATGGAACGTCACAAACCTTAACAAAAAAATGTGAGCAATACCTTTTATATGACTCTTGAATCCAGGATATGGCGTAAAAACGGCGTCCGTTCTGGCACAGCTGTTTTCTATGGGAAAGAGAGCTATAATCTTACAGATGTAAGGAAGAATAACATAGCTACACGATATTGTAGTAGAACCTTGTAAACATAAAGGAGAGATAACATATTGTACTTTGTACACAAAAGAAAATTCTAAATTGTAAAAGCAACATTTCTACTTTAAACTAGGTCTCATTTAACAGAAGAGAAAGTTAGCAAAACACTTCAGATTGTGTTTCTAAACATTTTACATCCTTGCATCATGTCTCTCAGCACATATTTGCTTATAAGCGCAGTGAAATTCAGGAGTGTGCTCACCTATTTACCCATAACATCGTAGGATGAAACTCCAATACGCTCCTCATCCCATTTCATATCTTGTATAAGGTTTGCACCAACAGGACAAGCATATGCAATGGAAAATTCCACATTCACTCAAAAATAAAACCCTATTTATAAAAAAAGTATTTTACCAGGAAGGATACATTGAGATTTCTCTCGTTTTCAAGAACATTGAATTTTTACAGTAGGTACAGAAATAAAGTAATAAAATAAAAAAGATATTAAAAAATAACACATTTTCTTTTCTGTGTAAATCTGTATATGTAAGAAATCCTCACTATGTTACATGTTTATAGGTGCATTCTGTATCGAGGTATAAGCCTAGAAGGCTGGCGCTGCATTTTGTTTTAATATAAGTTTAATTGATTTATGTATATAGTGTCTGTAGTGTCAACAAAAATAAAACATACAGAAGTGAGTAAGGAGGAGGAAATGCCAGAGTAATTCTCTATCAAGTATTAAAGGGAAATTCTATTGAGAAAGAGTTAATTTTTTTGCCCTTAAATAATTACCGTATTTTTCGCTCCATAAGACGCACTTTCCCCCCCCAAAAAAGTGTGTGTGTGTGTGTGTGGGGGGGGGGGGGGAGTGTGTGCGTCTTATGGAGCGAATACTGCACGTTGCAGTGTTCGGCTCCCTGCGAGCGTCCGAAGCTATGGAGCTTCGGCGCTCGCTTGGGGGAACCACATCACCAGCCGGGTTCTCGCGAGATCGTGGCTGGTCACATGGCTCCCCCAGGCGATCGCCCAAGCTCCATGCCGCTGGACGCTCAGAGGGAGCCGAACACGCGGTGGCGGCAGGAGGGGAGCTGGGGCCTGGGGGCAGTTTATCCACGAGAGCAGCTGGGGCATTATCCACGAGGGGAGCTGGGGCATTATCCACGAGGGGAGCTGGGGCATTATCCACGAGGGGAGCTGGGGCATTATCCACGAGGGGAGCCGGGGCATTATTCACGAGAGGAGCTGGGGCATTATCCACGAGGGCAGCTGGGGCATTATCCACGAGAGCAGCTGGGGCATTATCCACGAGAGCAGCTGGGGCATTATCCACGAGAGCAGCTGGGGCATTATCCACGAGAGCAGCTGGGGCATTATCCACGAGAGCAGCTGGGGCATTATCCACGAGAGCAGCTGGGGCATTATCCACGAGAGCAGCTGGGGCATTATCCACGAGAGCAGCTGGGGCATTATCCACGAGAGCAGCTGGGGCATTATCCACGAGAGCAGCTGGGGCATTATCTACGAGAGCAGCTGGGGCATTATCCACGAGAGCAGCTGGGGCATTATCCACGAGAGCAGCTGGGGCATTATCCCGAGAGCAGCTGGGGCATTATCACGAGAGCAGCTGGGGCATTATCCACGAGAGCAGCTGGGGCATTATCCACGAGAGCAGCTGGGGCAATATCCACGAGAGCAGCTGGGGCAATATCCACGAGAGGAGCTGGGGCAATATCCACGAGAGGAGCTGGGGCATATCCACGAGAGCTGCTGGGGCATTATCCACGAGAGCAGCTGGGGCATTATCCACGAGAGCAGCTGGGGCATTATCCACGAGAGCAGCTGGGGCATTATCCACGAGAGCAGCTGGGGCATTATCCACGAGAGCAGCTGGGGCATTATCCACGAGAGCAGCTGGGGCATTATCCACGAGAGCAGCTGGGGCATTATCCACGAGAGCAGCTGGGGCATTATCCACGAGAGCAGCTGGGGCATTATCCACGAGAGCAGCTGGGGCATTATCCACGAGAGCAGCTGGGGCATTATCCACGAGAGCAGCTGGGGCAATATCCACGAGAGCAGCTGGGGCAATATCCACGAGAGCAGCTGGGGCATTATCCACGAGAGCAGCTGGGGCATTATCCACGAGAGCAGCTGGGGCATTATCTACGAGAGCAGCTGGGGCATTATCCACGAGAGCAGCTGGGGCATTATCCACGAGAGAGCAGCTGGGGCATTATCCACGAGAGCAGCTGGGGCATTATCCACGAGAGCAGCTGGGGCATTATCCACGAGAGCAGCTGGGGCATTATCACGAGAGCAGCTGGGGCAATATCCACGAGAGGAGCTGGGGCAATATCCACGAGAGGAGCTGGGGCATATCCACGAGAGCTGCTGGGGCATTATCCACGAGAGCAGCTGGGGCATTATCCACGAGAGCAGCTGGGGCATTATCCACGAGAGCAGCTGGGGCATTATCCACGAGAGCAGCTGGGGCATTATCCACGAGAGCAGCTGGGGCATTATCCACGAGAGCAGCTGGGGCATTATCCACGAGAGCAGCTGGGGCATTATCCACGAGAGCAGCTGGGGCATTATCCACGAGAGCAGCTGGGGCATTATCCACGAGAGCAGCTGGGGCATTATCCACGAGAGCAGCTGGGGCAATATCCACGAGAGCAGCTGGGGCAATATCCACGAGAGGAGCTGGGGCAATATCCACGAGAGGAGCTGGGGCATATCCATGAGAGCTGCTGGGGCATTATCCACGAGAGCAGCTGGGGCATTATCCACGAGAGCAGCTGGGGCAATATCCACGAGAGCAGCTGGGGCAATATCCACGAGAGGAGCTGGGGCATATCCATGAGAGCTCCTGGGGCATATCCATTATTACACTATCTGATTCAGAATAATTTTTTTTCCTGTTTTCCTCCTCTAAAAACTAGGTGAGCCTTATGGTCAGGTGCGTCTTATGGAGCGAAAAATACAGTAGTTAGAGGCTGCTGAGAGCGTCTGCCTAATTATTTAATTTCTACTTTTTCAGGTGATTTCACTCACCTTTTCTCCCTTGCTGCATGCTGCTCCTCCTCTTCAGCTCAGGGATTCCCAAACCTGGTAGTCCCTGAAGTTTTTCTGTACATTTTGCACTCCTATGCACTGTGCTTAATGCAGGACCCGCACACTGAGCACTGCTATGGGACTTGCACACTTTACATATGCAAGTTCTTTAGCGCTTGCACAGAACAATGGATTGAAGGTGTGCACACGCGCAGATCCTTTCCAAAGGCTGACTGTCTGAGACCACTCTTTACAGCGATTGATCTCAGAGAGGGCGATATCGGCATGACAATGTCACTACTGACCGATCTGGAAACCAGCAGCCAGGACATTCAAGAATCCCGACTGCTGACGACGGTGGCTGGGTGGAGGAAACGTCACTTCACCCAGTGTTTTCTGCCAGATCGAGGCAGCTATAAAGTGGTCCAGATAAGCATAATGTCCCTTTAACTATCAGTCACTGCCTGTGGCATGACAGAAAGAGCATCAATATGCAAGTGCATGCAGCATATTTAACTTTTCTATCTTTAACAAAATTAACAATTCAAAGAAGCTTCACAGAAGAAAAAAAAAAGGAATTATAAATGCAAATTACAGAAATTAATGCAAACAAGGCTTTGGTATACATTGGTGCCATAAAGTGAAACACAAACTATGAAACAACCAAATAAACTATTGTTCTTACCAATTGCTCATTGCTAGACGCAATGCAGGACTTATAGAGGTTATTCAGAGAGGTCCAAAATGTCGCCGAGATGTAACCGGACACTGAAATTCAGCGTACGGTGACATTTCGGGGCCATTCGACTATTCAGAGAGCAGGCAGTTCGTCAAATTTTGGCGAAATACCTGCACATACGGTGCCTGTTCGAAGGCAGTGAAATCCCCCATAGGGAAGCAATGGTTAATCAATTCAGAAAACACCGAACAGCAGAGGAAAGTTGCCGAAATGCCCTGCTGTTCGGTGTTTTCATTCGACCGGTTAAAAGCCTGAGATACACCAAGCGCGTAGCGATGCACAGCGGAGCGGTGCAAAGACAAGCAAACATTTTGCAGGCTTGACTTCACTCTGCTCTGCCTCGCAGCCAGTCTACACTGCATCACGTTTGCTTCTCTCCACACTGGACAGGAATCCACTAACTAAATTAAAATGTACACACCAAAACCTTTTAATTTTCACAAAAGTGCATGTCATATAGGGAAAAAAGTTTCTATTGAATAAAATACATCTAAATTACTGCCAATTTAATAGGAATAGTATAAAAAAAATTTGAAAAAAAAAAGCTAACCCTGATCATATAGCACCCCGTGTGTATGATAGATAGATATATATATCTATCTAACACAGAGAGCGCTACGTATAGAGTAGGGATGCATCAGTACCAGACAGAACTCATACATATATGTATTGTACCCACACCCCAGACACCTATACATACATTCACATTTATGAGAAGTCTGTATAGATATATATATATTGTAGACAGAGGGACAGCACTCAGTCCTAACAAAAAATGCAAGGAATTCCAAAGATAGAAAAATATAACTTTTGCCAGGTGCTGCCCATCCATCTTTTGATGTTTTTTCAATAAACTCCATATTTTAGAAGACCCAGAGTGCCCCCCATCTTCATTGTTAGATATATATCTATCTATCTATCAAGGTAGAGGGGGGGGGGGGGGGGTGGCATGTGGGCTGCGCGGGGACTCAATAATGTTTTTTGTATTTTAGGTAGAAATTGGGAAATGATGTGTAATGGGCAGGATGGGGGTCCTGGCGGCACCTGGCTCCGGGTCCTGCTGGGGGGCGGCTCTCCCAGTGCCGCTGGGCAGAGGCGAAGACAGAGCGTTGTGTGCGAAGCAGGGCTGGTGGGAGGGAACTACAGGACCTGGTGCATGCGCCGTGTGCTGCAGATCCAGACCCTCCTCTCAGCGCGCCGCTCCGCCGAGAGGAATTTTTCCAACTCCCTTCGGTCAGCACCGCATCATGACGTGGCCTGAGCGAGGGAGGTGGAAAAATCTGGTCACGCTGAGAGCGTTCGCCGTGCGGCGCCGCCTACAGGTGCTGTGTGTCGCAACGCGCTCAGTGTATCTCAGGCTTTATTCAGGTGAATCCCATAGGCTTCAGTGTTAAAAATATTCCCGTTTCAATTCAATATCGAATAAACGGTTTATTAATTTATTCTGCAGTAAAAAGTCTATTTATAGATTTGTTCGGGAAGTTTTTTTCCCCCCGTTTTTTTTTTATATTAAAAAAAACAGCTTTTAATTATTATTCATAGGATCTTCTATGTAAATTGCAGAAATTTCCATTCAGTAGTTTTTTTCGCAAACAGAGTTTCAATTTTGAAACTTTCAAGCTAACTGTGCGCGACATTTCAGTGCCCTCTGAATAACCCCTTAACAATCCCTAGACAAATCTCTGTTTCATACACAACGTAAAATGTAAGGTAAGCAGGTCTTCGGTAGGGATTAAACGTACCCAAGTAAACGGCAGACTGAGAGCATGGATTTCTATCCATGCTTGAAAGCTCTAGCTGAGCAATGTAAAAACTCTAGCTGCATTTACCTTGATTACAATCAATAACGTTGCAGAACTCACGGACATTGTTTTCATTGATCTCTGCTTGCTTTCTCTCGATGAATGCCAATATCCTCCGGTCAATCTGCAGGGAATATGAACGACAGGCAAAATGGAATGAGACGAGTGGGAATTGGAACTGGTACTGTAGAAAACTCTAAGCAGCATGCAATCTTCCATCTACTTTACAAACTTGCCTTTGATTTTGAACACTTAGCAATAGGACTCTGTCGGGCAGGGCACATTGCAGATACAAAACATAAATAGAACAGATATTTATACATAAAAAAAAGAAGAAAAACCCAAGCTGTTTACTGACTGGAATTAAACCATGATCTCCGGCAAGCAATACTCTCAACGTCAGTTTTGCAGCATAATACGACCTGTTCTTCTATTTTGATAGTGTTAGGGGGGGGGGGGGGACCCAAATGTTTATCCATGGATGCTGTTTCTATAATGCCAATGGAAAGGCCATAGAACATTGTGAGTGAAGACAAGAACAATAAATTAATTATTAAGGAATAGTAGCTGCCTGTTCATCTAATGTATTAATGGCCGTAGCTGGGCTATATAAAAGGCGGTACCCATTTCGATCAGCCGTTTGCCATTATTTCTTTACACGGTTAAACCATGGATGTTCATTAATCAGGCAATTCTTATTTAACTCTTTAGACTAAGCATCGTTAATGCTATCGAGAGGGCTAGATGTACGTACTACATTTCCGTTTTAAGTATGTAGGCGTATATATACATATAAAGTGTTTGGAGTCTTGGGGCTATATTACAATCTTTGCGCAAAAACCCTCGCGCAAAGTGAATTTTTTTGCGCAAAGCGTTAAACTTTTGCAAGCGCAAATCACCGCTGGAATTACAATCCTGTGATCAATAATGCGCGCAAACAGGACGCTCCCAAATGCTTGCGTAAAAATCAGTGTGCGCACTGTTTTTTACCCCTCACAAATCAGAATTAAGAACCACAATTATCTCACGTTAACAAATTGCGCCTGCCACATTCAATCTGAGCATATATGCTGCAGCAATAATACATGCACACACAACTTCTCCATTTTATTGGTTTGGTATGAGTTGAATGGGCAACTATACTATGCTGCATTATTTTTTATGGGCTGCTGTATTTGGGTTCGCCCAGGTTGTTCAGATTTGCCGTTACCACCAGCTTTTAGGAGTTGCTAAAATTATGCGCGCAAAAAGTGGTAATTACCGTGCAAAATAGATTGTAATACCATCCGCGTACCAGCGCACAAACGCATTTGCGCTCACAATGTTATGTATAGGACGTGCAAAGTACATTAAGCTCGTGCAGGGTTCGCGCAGGTTCACCCGCAGTAGACGATAGCGCGCGGTTGTTGCGCTATGTAATACGAGATTTGGCGCAAATGGTTTTAACCCTCGTGTTAATGTTTTTTTGCGCCGGCGCAAACATTTGCGTGAAGATTGTAATTTAGCCTTTAGAGTACACGAATAGTTAACCAGCGATGTATATTACAGGATCAGCACTCCAAAAGGTCTTCTTACAGCAAACTCACAGTTTGAGTACATGCCAGTTACCACATAACTTTCAACAGGACATATACATTATAGATCTTGAAACAAAGCACTTTGTACTAGGGATAAAATCAATTATCGGCTTTCCAGATTAACGGTGATTGATATTCAGGAAATTTTAATCATCAGTATCAGCTGATCTTGCCAAAAATTGGCCAAGCTGGCTCACTGCAGCCATGACACGCAATGTCCCGCAGAACGGTGCCGATCCTTTGTGGATTTGGGACTTCTCCCGCAACAGGCTGACATCTTGGCTGTAGGTCCTCACTTTAGGACTTACTTTGCCGACTGTCTGTATTGCGCAAGAGCGTGAGGACAAGTGAAATCGGCTTCCCTCCCATTTGACAGTGAATTCCCTACACAGGAGATGCAGTGTTCTTTTGGAACCCTGTATTTCTGGTACCATATATCCTACAGGGACATATAAGGGTCATGTCAGACGAGCCCACTACGTTTGCCCATACTGGCGTGCCTCCAGGTGTCTGTCGCAGCGTTGTGACAACGGGCCAGCCACATGCTGTAGTGCATGCACGAATTGCGCGTGCTACAGCGGGTGTGCTCTGGACGTATAGAAAGCCTCCCCAGCGAAGCACTACAACATGCGTTCAACAGGGCTGCAAAGCCTGATCCTCCATCGGAGGATGGAGCCTTGCAGCGCTGAGCGCACTAACTGCACTAGTGAGGTGGCCAGCCAGACAGACGTCAGAGTGGAAGGAACGTCCACTCTCACGACGTTCCTTCCGCTCTTAAAAACGCTAGTCTGACACCAGCCTAAGGTATCAATGCCAGACCAGAGTCTGGACATGGCCATGTTGTTTGTAAAAATAGAAATATTTTTCTATAAGCTTCTATTTTTTATTAAATTTAATAAATGAAATGGACATAGAGCAATGTTTAAAATATGATTACACTCATTCAGATAATGGCATAATGTCAGATTTGTGTCATGTAGAATATCGTCCGGAAAGGATGCCGATAATCAGTATTGGTATCGGCTCTGGGGGGGGGGGGGGGAATGATATTGGTCTATCCCTAATTTTTACAGACAATTCCTCTAGGGGTTGGACTAAAACCGTTAACCAAACGGTGGCTGTCATTAACCCCTGGGGAGCCGGATCACGAATCGGCGCTGAAAAGCGCCGGTTCATGATCCTTTCCCGGAGCTGGCCGACATCTTGGATGTCGGCCAAGCCTCCGGGAACTCCCCCTGAGGACTGGCGTCATCGTGCATAGCACGATGACACCAGTCCTGGAGTTAACCCCTAGCTGCCACCAACGGTGGAGATAGGGAGTTCATTGGAACTCCCTATCTCCCGATCCGTGGCAGCTAGGGGTTAAAGTTTGGTACTGTTGGATCGGCCAGAGCATGGCCGTTCCAACGATACCAAACACGACTGTGAAAATTTTTGTAAAAAAAAAAAATATTTTTTTTTCTTTTTTTTGGTTTGTTAATGCAGCAATATTGTTCCCATTTCAATTATAATGTGAACAATGATGCTGCACTAACGATTTTTGTATGCGGTGCGTTTGTTAAAAATCGCGTAATTTCCCCCAAAAAAAAATGTAACGAGACCCCTTCTCTAATTTTTTTAACAAGCGCACCCCATACAAAATATAACCGCAATTGCTTGCATGTTAAAATGTAAAAAACAAACACTTTACACATTGTAAATTATTGAAAATACATATTTTATTGCATTTTTTGTTATAATATACAGACAGGTCATGACGTATACATATAATAACGACATATTATGAATCTACCGAGTCTGACGGAAAGAACGATATATAATATATGTCTGGGTCATATACTAAAATAAGCCTTCAAAACATGTTTAAACATGATGAGCAAAACCGGTAAAAATGACCTCAGCACAGGGGCGGGAAAAGCCTCAACAGCGAAAGGGTTAAGTATTATTTTAACATAATAAATCAAAGTCCTATATTTTAAATGCCATCCTCCATATTCTATTTTAGATCTAAAAGCTCGCCTTGATGGTATTTTAAGGTTATTATTTCCCCCCCCCCCAGGTCTTATAATGAGTTTGGAGTCTATTCATAACACCAATGCACAACTGTGTACTCATAATCACAATCATTCTGCAGTTGTATGCGTTTTCCAATATGTATAGCGTGGATGTAAGCAGAGATTGGGTTTAAAGGGTGTAGTTTGATGACATTTAATTATGCAACTTCACTGCAATCACAGTTGAGAAATATTTGAAAAACCATGACAAATATTTTCTGCACAAACGCTATAAACCAGCATATACCCTATAAAATATAAGAGCGGGGTTAAGAAAGAAAAAAAGAAAAAAAAAGGAGCACCCAGACCATATTATAAGCACAGCTTTTGATTTGTCTGCCCACTCAGATATGACAGGGTCACAGAAGGCAAGAAATGCTAGGAAAATATGTTTTTAATAAATGCACAATTCACAAAAAAATTTTTTTGTGCAAAATGTTTTAGCTGCTGCATAAAACCACTAACATTTGCAATAAGGTTCCACAAGCAAATGATGGCGGCTGGCATGCCCCATGATTTAGGATTTATTGTATATTTTTACTGTTAGGTGTTGAATCTGCCTTTGCTGCTTACATGCTATTGTTTTCATAGCTATTTTGATTCAGCTGGGTTTCCTTAGCTTTCTGTATCCAGCTAGTTTCCACCCCTTTGCTCAGTGTCTTGTTCTAAGGGACTTCCTGGTTACATAGCAGCCATTCTGTGCTCACTGCTGGACAAAACTAATGTCTTTTTACCTGCATTGCTGTACACCATTACAAGATTGTCAGTCTGATCATTAAAGTCTTCAACTGGATTCATCTTTCTACGTGTCCGTTTTGCTGAGTTGAAGCTATCTGCCGAACGTCATCGTGTGAGTACTGGTCAAATACAAACTTAGCTAGTCTAAAGCATCCACTTCTCACAGCTTTGCTTAGGGAAGCAGAATAGCGGCTCTGCTGCTCTGTTTTTGTCAGGGTCACCAAACTCTGGGCCCCCGCACCCCCGTTAAACCCTGCTTTGTTGGCCTATACAGGTTCCTGGACTTACTTGGCAGACTTGCATCCTAGCCCTGGAGCCCCACGTGGGCTCACCTTCCCTTGATTAGCTCTGCACTTAAGGAAGTTACGCCCTCCCCAGCCGACTTCCACATTGAAGTCGCAGACTGTTTGTACAGAGCTGTTTTCCTGGACTCTACCTGCTTTGCCAAAGATCTGAGAATTCCTTCCGTTGCCATATCTGGACATTTCACCATACTACCGGTACCCCCCATCCTGCTCCCTTCTGCCCCCATCTAGGATCCCCGTGCACCAGACCCATTGCTTAGCGTCGACCATTCTATTGCCTGCCTCTTGCCTGAGACCGTGATTCTAAGATCTGTGTTATATGTTTATATCTGTATTATTGTTTATTCAGAGTCTCCCCATGTTATTAGTAGATTCCTCTTGTGCTTATTTCTGATCTTACTCTCTAGTATCGTATTCCCTTCTCAGCCATCCCTTTATTGCTTCAACCTCCTTTTCTTTAATCTCCTCTCCTTCCCTAGGCTATTCCCTTTTGTGCCCAGTCTCCTCCAGAGTCTAGTTCTGATCTGTTGTTTAGCTCATGTCGTCTTTTTATGTTCTTGTGTTTATTCTAAAATAAACCCTTTTAGTTACCCTGCAACCTGCCTATTTCACTGCACCTTGGGCTCACAACCACACCTGCTGCATAAAGCACAGTCTACACGTGACAGTTTTAAGCCATGATGCGCCTCTTATGAACTAACCAGTGGCGGTATTGCTGTGCAGCCTTGAGCAATTATTATACTATAGTACAGCTACTATAGCTAAGGTAGTAGGTAGAGTCCTCGCGCTTGCACCAAGTGTCCAGTGAGTAATACTTCAAGATAATCTAGAAAACATAATAGGAGACATAAGGATGTACTGCGCAATGTATGACACCTGATTTCCAGGAAGAAGGTAATCAACTCACTTTTTTCTGAGCCCCATTTACTCGGCTCTGAACTATACAGGCATAAATCTGTGAATATGATCTCACCAACCCGTCCTACCAGCAACCATCCGTAGTGATAACCTGGACCATAGATGAAGTATTGGATCCCCGGGATATATCACAAACGAAAAAGTCGGCAGGATAAAAAAAAAAAAAATAGAATTTATTGCAGCACTAACGCGTTTCGACCTAATTGGTCTCTATCAAAGTGCAAAAAAATATACATAATACAATGCAGTGTACAACATTCATTTATACAGAAAAGATAAGGGAAATAGGCGGTGTCAAGCCACGACCTCATTATCTTAATTGGTACTAACACACCCTACTTCCGGTCGTTTGGAGGCACAGCACCGGCGAACATTCGACATACAGATGGGCGCATAATGATTACGTCCATCTACCTCGACCCCGCCCTTCTGGGCCACCGATCGCCATTTTGGGAGAGGGAAAATGGTGTCCACAATATAACTCGCCCTCGCAGTATTGATGGGCATTAAACAAACTTATTTCCGGACGTTTTGGGGTCCCGAACCAGCGGGCCCCCACCGTCCATGAAGCGGTATCTTTTCCAGCCGCTCATAGGCATAGCAGCGGCGGACATCCGGCATGTAGACAGGCACAGTGATTGCGTCACTATGTCCCGACTTCCTCCAGTCTGAACCGCCAAGCGCCGTTTTTGAAGAGGGAAAGCGTTATTAAAAGTGCATCCTACCCTCACCATATCGCAGCCTATTTATTTCAACGGACGTTTAGCAATCTTGCTTGCGGCCGTTCTGGGTCCCAAACCAGCAGGTCCCCACCGTCCAACAGACACACGGGGACCGCACCGACACGCATACTCCCGTGAACTTCACTCTCCGGGCGATATATCAAAAAAAGAAGAAAGAAAAAAAGAAAGAAAAAGAAAAATATATAAAAATATAAAATTACAACATATGTGCCACAATACCGCGATTCGCCAGTCGATCAACATATAGCGTGCAGTTAACATATGGCATACATATATATACTGGTCCACATAACATATGATAATGTCATGTAGGATGGATAATAAAATATAATAATAAAATATAAATCATGTAAAAGGCATAATGGTAATTGGGTTATAATAGAGCATTAATCTCCATATCTATATTAAAGCCCTCAGGTGTTAGGCATCCTATATCAAATATCCATTTGGATTCTAATCGGTTTAGATTCTTTTCAATATCGCCCCCTCTCCAATGTTTTTTAACATGTTGAATACCAGCAAAACCGAGAAGTTTAGGGTTACCATTATGATATTTAGAAAAATGGGCTGATACGCTATGTTTATCATACTTCCTTTTAATGTTATATATATATGTTCAGCTACTCTAGTTTTCAGCATCCTAGTGGTTCGTCCAATATATTGTAGCCCGCACGGACACCACAATAGATAAATCATATTAGTAAAATTACAGGTCAGGAATGTTTGGATAGAGAACACCTGGTCATTAGAATGTAATTTAAAATCCATTAAACACCTATTGCTATCTATTGCGGTCCTACAACAAATGCATAGTCCACATTTATGAAAACCTATCTTTTTGAACTTAGAAAGGAAGGTTCCTGGGGCTTTTTCTTTATCCAGAACACTTTTGGTCAATAACATCTTTAGATTTTTAGTCCCTCTGTAGATAACAATGTCTTTAGTCTGATGTAACAAACCCCAATTTTTCTTAAGAATTTTTGATATGCTATTATGGTTTGTAGAGTAATTCGTGATAAAAGGTACCTGTAAATCGAATTTGTCCCCATCGTTATTTCTCTTTTTATAGCTAAGTAATTGGGACCTATCCATCTTTCTCACTTTCAGCAGGTTAATGTTAGACTTGATTCTTTCCACAATAACACTAACCAACATACACCTCAACAAAATGTAAAAAATAACTAACATGATGGATGGACTCAACACCAAAATCCATATGTTTGGCAGAGGGTGAATTATAGAAATAAAAATGGGAATGGGAACAGAAATTATTCCACTAACTACAAGCAATATAACTCATATGACTCATGATCAGATTCCTAGGTCCAATAGATACGAGGCATTAGAGCCACAAGAGCAGGTAGAGTCTCCTTTCTCTAGGGTGAGTTTTTTAGACCGGCAACCGCTTCAAAATCACAAAAGAAAAAACACAGCTACAGTCCTAAAAAGAACAAGGGAAGATGTAGACGAGGAGTCAGAGGAGGACAGACCAGAACCAAAAGACAGAAGGGAGAAGAGAGAAAAGAGATAACAATTTATAATCTCAAAAAAAAAACGCTGACTCTGACCCAAGAAAATGTCCTTAGGAAGGGACTCAAATTCGCACCAAGTGTGGGTTTGAATAAATTTGAAACCTATCTCGATATCAATAGATATATCAGGAAACTTTGCCTGAAAAAATATTTTTTGGATAAAGAGAATATAAATATTCAAAACAACGAATCAGAATTTGTCCACACTTCCTTAAAGAAAAAGAAAAAGAAAAAAAAAAAAAAAAAAGAGTTTTTACCCCTTCTTTTTGAAGAGTGATAGCGTGAAAACCTTTGAGAAGGCATGTGTAGAAGATATTAGAAAGATTAAACCCCTGAATAAATATCAACACAATATTACCCATACTGAAATGCTAGCATTAAACCACCTTATAAAAGATAATGAAGTGGTTATAAAACCTGCCGATAAAGGCGGTGGAGTTGTGATCCTTGATAGACAGCAATATCTAAGTGAGATTCAGAGACAATTGCAAGATGTGGATACTTATGAGACATTACCCTCAGATCCTTCCCTTATAATAGCGAATAAATATAGAAATCATCTGACCAAGGGAGTAGATTTGGGTATTCTAAATAGCCAGGAGTACGATTTTCTTCTCCCTAAATGTCATATCATTCCAGTTATCTATGTGCTGCCTAAATTGCATAAAGATCCTATCTGCCCACGAGGCAGACCAATAGTTTCGGGAATAGGATCTATTCTATCCCCCCTTTCGGAGCATATCGACCACATTTTACAGTCAATAGTGGTCACACAACCAGCTTATTTGAAGGATTCAATTAGTTTACTCCAAATTTTGGATGGTATGATTTGGATGGAGGGATCAGATTTGGTTACTTGTGATGTTGGTAGTTTATATACCATCATTGAGCATCCGAAAGGATGCGAGGCTGTTCGCTATTACATGGAGTCAACCAAGCTTTTCCCACTGGCACAGATTGACTATGTGATAGATGGAATCAATTTAAATTGTGAACAACAATTTCTTCTGGTTTGAGGGTGACTTCTACTTACAACGTAGAGGTACGGCGATGGGGACCAGGTTCGCCCACAGTTATGCTAATTTATTTATGTCCTACTGTGAAAACCAGTTTGTTTATTCTGGACATGACTGGGTTTCGAGCCTGGTCTTCTATCGCCGTTACATAGATATTTTTTTCATTTGGAGGGGAGATCTTATATCTCTGAATGCTTTTTTGAATCATCTGAACTCCAATACATGGGGAATAGCACTCACCACTGATATTAGTGATGCTAAGGTTCACATTTTGGACTTAGAAATTTTAAGGGAAGGCAATACTCTTATTAACAAAACCTATTTCAAACAGGTTGATATTAATAGTTTCATTCATATAGAAAGCTGCCATTATGCCCCATGGCTGACTAATATCCCGAAAGGCCAAATATTGAGAATCAGGCGTAACTGTTCGAAATTAAGTGATTTTTCAAAAGTTCCACCTGTTCCTCAAAAACAGTTTGTACAAAAAGGTTACGATGAAACTGAGATAAATAAAGATCATGAGAAAGTGAGAAAGATGGATAGGTCCCAATTACTTAGCTATAAAAAGAGAAATAACGATGGGGACAAATTCGATTTACAGGTACCTTTTATCACGAATTACTCTACAAACCATAATAGCATATCAAAAATTCTTAAGAAAAATTGGGGCTTGTTACACCAGAATAAAGACATAGCTAAGTATATAGGTGATAAACCTAAAGTTATCTACAGAGGATCTAAAAATCTAAAGATGTTATTGACCAAAAGTGTTCTGGATAAAGAAAAAGCCCCAGGAACCTTCCTTTCTAAGTTCAAAAAGATAGGTTTTCATAAATGTGGACTATGCATTTGTTGTAGGACCGCAATAGATAGCAATAGGTGTTTAATGGATTTTAAATCACATTCTAATGACCAGGTGTTCTCTATCCAAACATTCCTGACCTGTAATTTTACGAATATGATTTATCTATTGTGGTGTCCGTGCGGGCTACAATATATTGGACGAACCACTAGGATGCTGAAAACTAGAGTAGCTGAACATATATATAACATTAAAAGGAAGTATGATAAACATAGCGTATCAGCCCATTTTTCTAAATATCATAATGGTAACCCTAAACTTCTCGGTTTTGCTGGTATTCAACATGTTAAAAAACATTGGAGAGGGGGCGATATTGAAAAGAATCTAAACCGATTAGAATCCAAATGGATATTTGATATAGGATGCCTAACACCTGAGGGCTTTAATATAGATATGGAGATTAATGCTCTATTATAACCCAATTACCATTATGCCTTTTACATGATTTATATTTATTATATTTTATTATCCATCCTACATGACAGTATCATATGTTATGTGGACCAGTATATATATATTATTCTCCAATTCGATCAGTGACATATGTATGCCATATGTTAACTGCACGCTATATGTTGATCGACTGGCGAATTGCGGTATTGTGGCACATATGTTGTAATTTTATATATTTTTCTTTCTTTTTCTTGATATATCGCCCGGAGAGTGAAGTTCACGTGGGAGTATGCGTGTCAGTGCGGTCCTCGTGTGTCTGTTGGATGGTGGGGACCTGCTGGTTTGGGACCCAGAACGGCAGCAAGCAAGATTGCTAAACGTCCGTTGAAATAAATAGGCTGCGATATTGTGAGGGTAGGATGCACTTTTAATAACACTTTCCCTCTTCAAAAACGGCGCTCGGCGGTTCAGACTGGTGGAAGTCGGGACATAGTGACGTAATCACTATGCGCCTGTCTACATGCCGGATGTCCGCCGCTGCTATGCCTATGAGCGACTGGAAAAGATACCGCTTCATGGACGGTGGGGGCCCGCTGGTTCGGGACCCCAAAACGTCCGGAAATAAGTTTGTTTAATGCCCATCAATACTGCGAGGGCGAGTTATATTGTGGACACCATTTTCCCTCTCCCAAAATGGCGATCGGTGGCCCAGAAGGGCGGGGTCGAGGTAGATGGATGTAATCATTAAGCGCCCGTCTGTATGTCGAATGTTCGCTGGTGCTGTGCCTCCAAACGACCGGAAGTAGGGTGTGTTAGTACCAATTAAGATAATGAGGTCGTGGCTTGACACCGCCTATTTCCCTCATCTTTTCTGTATAAATAAATGTTGTACACTGCATTGTATTATGTATATTTTTTTGCACTTTGATAAAGACCAATTAGGTCGAAACGCGTTAGTACTGCAATAAATTCTATTTTTTTATCCTGCCGACTTTTTCATTTGTGATATATCCCGGGGATCCAATACTTCATCTATGGACCAGGTTATCACCACGGATGGTTGCTGGTAGGACGGGTTGGGGAGATCATATCCACAGATTTATGCCTGTATAGTTCAGAGCCGACTAAATGGGGCTCAGAAAAAAGTGAGTTGATTACCTTCTTCCTGGAAATCAGGTGTCATAAGGATGTACTGCGCAATGTATGTCTCCTATTATGTTTTCTAGATGATCTTGAAGTATTACTCACTGGACACTTGGTGCAAGCTACTACCTTAGCTATAGTAGCTGTACTATAGTATAATAATTACTCAAGGCTGCACAGCAATACCGCCACTGGTTAGTTCAGAAGAGGCGCATCATGGCTTAAAACTGTCACGTGTAGACTGTGCTTTATGCAGCAGGTGTGGAGCAGGTGTGGCGCGAGGACTCTACCTACTACCTTAGCTATTGACTATTCGCACTCTGGAGTGTGCGTTTGTGCCCTTGCTGCTACCCAAGACCGACCATCTATATACCATCTGCGCCATTTTTACCACCTTACTGTTTTTCACAGCTACTATAGCACCTGACTTGCCATTGATACAGTGGAAGGCTGGTGCTAGATGAGCGCTTTTGAGAGCGAAAGAAACGTCCGTGAGAGTGGACGTTCCTTCCACTTTGACGCCAGTCTGTCCACCTCGCTGAGTGCAGTTAGTGCACGCAGCGCTGCAAGGCTCAAACCTCCTATGGAGGATCGTGCTTTGCAGCCCCATCGAACTGGCATCATAGCGTTTCAACAGGGAGGCTTACAGCACGGCCGAAGTCGCACACGCAATTCGTGTGCTCACAACAGCGTGCGGCCGGCCCCATCACAATGCTACGACAGACGCTGAGAGGCATGTCAGTATGGGTGCACATAGTGTACGGGTGCACATATAGCCCCTAGAATATTTTTTTAACTGACTGAAGAAGGCGGACTACTGTCGAAATGTATCTCAGGTTTGAAATAAAGTTTTTATGGTATAAGTGGAGCATTTGAGGACCTTTATCTTTCCATGAAAACTGCACCCACCCAGGGAGGATTCAGCAACAGGAACATCAGGCCAATATTAAAAGAGGTTGGGCACAAACCGAATTGCAGTGCCAAGGCTAACACTTAGAGCCGAGATTGTAAGAGGCTCCAAAGACGGTGAGTAATTTTCCACGAGGGTGTGTACTGGATATTTAATACGATACCAGTTACACTATGAGAGATCCGTCTCTTGTCTTCTCTGTTTATATTGAAGAGGCACTGCTCCAGCCAAAGAAGGGACGAGACACTCTCTAATTGGCCAGAGGCGAATATTCCTAGAGCCAGGACTTTTTGGCTCTTGAGCGTGTGAGTTAGCATTTTGCATTAGACACTGGAGCACTTTATCTATAGATTGCTGCACGATTATCTTTGAGGTACATAAGGAACGAAGGAAGTGGTGGATTGTATTAACTCTCCTCTCCAGATTCCCTTCCCACTTCTTCCCCCTGGCCGCATCAATGCAATATAAGTATTAATGTGTATACTATTTTACAGTTGGTGTGATATTATTTAATGCACACAGATTTTAATTGCTGGCATTGAGTGATGTGAAGTTTTTTACTTACCTTCACGTTTGCACAAGTACTGTATATTGCACTTTATCGTGAAATATATTAATAGTCTGGACTTCAGTAGGACTCCTCACTCTAAATTGTGCACCAAGTCACAAATATAAATGATACTTATTGCGCCGAAAGGAACCCCCTCGATATCAGCAACACATATAGAATGGCTCATGCTAAATGTATGTGTGCAGCAACAACGGGGTCATTCCATGTCAAATCAACCAATGCATAAAACCTTAATGTCATGGATTTGGTTCACTTTTGGTACATTTGTACATTACCATGAGATGTTTAAAAATTACTTTTCCAATTTTTTTTGTCCACCCGTTTGAGATATTCAACTTTCAAAAGTGCCAAAATTCACTAGCCACTATAACTTCAAATGCCAATCACATATGATTGGCTAGAGACATGGGGCATGTGTCATTGTAAAGCTTATGAACAGGGCTTTCATTTGATATAAAACAATGACACAATTGTAAAATTTTAAAAAAAAAAAAAATTACAAAATTTGTTTTTCCCCCAAAAACTCAGGGCCCTATTACATTCTTCACGAATACGTTTGCGCCCGCGCAAAAACGCATTAACGCGAGGGGCACAACCCTTTGCGCAGAACGTCGTATTACAATGTCAGTGCAACATATGCGCGTATACGTCTACTGCGGGTGAACCTGCGCAAGCGTACTGTATTTCGCACGTCCTATACTCAACATTGTGAGAGCAAATGCGTTTGTGCGCTGGCACGCGGATGGTATTACAATCTATGCACAGTTTGTATGAACAGCCTTTGCGCGCATAATTTTAGCAACTCCTAAAAGCTGGTGTTAATGGTAAATTCTATGAACCTGGCCGAAACCAAATACACCAGCCCAAAAAAAAAAAAAAGTATAGTTACACATACCAAACCAATAAATTTGAGAAGTTGGGCGTGTTTTTTTTAATTGATGCAGCATATATGCGCAGATTGACTTTGACAGGCGCAAAAACTTACCGGGAGACAATTGTGGTTCTTAATTCTGATTGGCTGAATCGCGTGAAAAAAAACTGTCCGCACACTGATTTCTGTGCTCGACGTTGCTGTGTGCGGTTTTGCAGATCCGTTTTACGCGTGTTATTTTTTGACGGATGAAAAAATGCGCAAGGATTGTAATACCAGCGTTATTTTACGTCGTTAACGTTTAACGCTTCACGCAAAAATTCACGCGTTCTGCGTGCGTTTTTGAGTGAAGAATGTAATAGAGCCTTCAATTTTTTTAAAAAATTTCAATAAATTCACACTTAAAAAGGTATAGGTCTTGTAGTCAGTCAGTCCAATTGTGCCATACAAGAATTAAATTACCTTGCTGGCAGTGACCAGGAAGTAAAATGGACTTAGCCCCAAAAATTGATAAAGAACCTCTTTTTTCTTGGCTAGCATGTTGGATGCTTATGTCATCTGCTGTGGGGTTAGCCAGTCAGTCCAAATTTCAAGGTGGTATGTCAATGGCATACAAAAATTTTAATTTCTTTTTGGTAGTTACAAAGAATTAAACCCCTCCAGTCCATTTTTCTACATTAAAATTAGTGGAAAACTGAAATGAATAATAAAAAAAATTTATAAAACAGGAGTGAGAGGTGTATGTAGCTAGCTGCTTGCCCTATCTTGGTAAAGGAACTGTGCAATTGACATGACGTCAAGTTCCAAAATGAATTTTTCATTGGTTGATTTGACATGGAATGACCCAACAACCAAAACAGTATATACAGTCATAACTCAAGAAGAGTGGGTCCAGGCATGAATTAACAGCCACATTGTGGGCCCCATTCACTAAACGTGCAGTTGCTGCCAACAATCTCAAATCGGCTGCAATTGCTGAGGTGCATTTGTCAACATTAGCTCAGCTAATCCTGCAACGAAACGTCATCTGATTCAGTAGCATTAGCCCAACATTCTCTCCATAAAAAGGAAGAAAAAATATTACACATTGAAAAAAAATTGTGAATTATTTTTCCAAAATTTTTCGTAGCGCATAATATTAAAGAATGGGTACTTCGAAACCAGAGACAAGAGGTGTAGCCTAGCTGTGCTAGGATAAGTTTACAATCCAGACAATTGTTTTCTAAAATAAATAAAAATTATTTTATGAAGCGTGCTTTTTATTTAACATACAATTTTAGAACTTACTTCTGCTTTCTTTGCTTTAATCTGGATCACTGAAGGATCAGATTTACTGGTGTTGTCCATATCAGATGGACTAGATTTTTGTGCTGCTATTCCACCCATACGCTGGTATTTTGATGTACTCTCCAAAGCGCTGGATTTCACAGATGGCGCTTCTAGTTCCATCTCAGCGATCCTACTGCTTTCCACATCCACAAAACATTGAAGTTTACCTACAAGTGGCTGACAGTAAAATAAATAAGGTTTATTGGGTCTGCAGTAGAAATACAAATAAAAAGTGGACATTACACTAAATTGCATTTTTATATTCTTCTGACCTAACCATATATATCTAGGGATAGCATTTAGGATGAATTTCCTGGTGTATTCTGAATTACATATTCCTTTATAACCTTGCAGAATCCTCTTCCCCTTTTTATTCTACCATCTGATTGCTAGGTCACATGTTAGCTTTTAAACTAGCGGCTCCTGTAGATATTACAATAAGCAAATCGCAAGATCTGCTAGTGGCTCCGACGATGCTGCAAGCTCATTTTAAATTAAGAGCTCCTGTACATGTAGCCGTTAATTTGCAGAGAAGAATGAACTATTCCAGTATAACTAGTACTTCTCTGGAGCTGGTATTGATAAAAGGAATACTGTTTTTCAGCTGCATCAATCTAAAGAGATTGAAATGTCCCTTAGTTGGACCTTGCGAACAGTGGAAGACTGGTAACAAATAGATCCGAGTGTGCGTCTGTGACTCCTGCAAGTCCCAGCTCGAGTAAGATAGCGTAGAGCTTCAGCAAGATTGTGCTTGAGTTAGAGAGTCTAGAGACAGTGGTATGACTGGATCAGACTTCGACTACTTCAATCCAAATGATGAACTGGGACATTATTAAGAGTAGGAGTGTGTCTTGGTTGCCAAACTGAATGAATGCACACCAGAAAAGCTCCTCTGAACCCCGCGATTTCATCATCTTATGTCCGCTGGCACAATTTGGTGCAGGAATAACTTACCCAGCATTCCAGACCCTCAGAGCATGGTTCCAGCCGACCACATGCCAGTATCACCAATACTTTTCATCAAACGACACACTTTGGCCGACCCAAACCTATACAATATGGCGGCAGAATCTACCAGCATAGCCCTTCTTGCTCAACCTCATCCCCCAGCACATGAAGCTCTACCAGAGTTGCAACAGCTCTTGAGATCCCTACTTACCAAGGAAGACCTATCCTCAGCAACCCTGGATCTGCGACACTCCCTCTCCGGGGAGATACAGCAGGTACACGTAAATATACCAGGCCTAACCAGTCTTAGGCTGGTGTCAGACAAGCGCAGTGTTCATGAATTGCGGACATATGACAGACGTGGCAAACAGACGCAGGTTAGGTAAGAACATAATACTGCTAGAACGGACGTGCAACATTTTTGACGGACAAAATGTTTTTTCATTTTAATTTATTTACCCTCCTACATCCGTCAAAAATCACTTCAGTCACAAAAACGGACTGTGTGGCCACTACTGCGTCTTCCGTCAAAAGGTGCGTCCGTACTGCACGGGCGCACAGTCCGTAGAAAATGCGCTCGTCTGACCCTAGCCTTAAGCATGACCAGTCGTCACATTGTGAACTTTCCAGTGATGCCTCTCTTTAACCTCTTAATGATAACTTATTCCTCGATGAAATATCATAACAGGTACCAATTTTGATCCCACACTGGGTGCCGCCATGTTTTCCCTCCTTCAGTGGAGGAGCGACAGATTTTCTTGAGAAATATATATATCTCTACAAGAGTTGTGGTGGAGGACAAAAGGTGAGATAAAAAGCCTCCACACTATAATAAGTGTGTTTATTATTGCAGAAGCCACTTGCACATCACAGCAATTCGATGAATTGCATCCCAGAGCTCCTGTGCCACATTCCCCATATGCAGCAAGGAATTCAGGGTAGGATATGCAAATGACATCTGTCTCACTTTTATGCATCCTGGGTCTGTTATTACGCAGATCCCTAAAAATCAATGCTATGCCACCCCGTGGCTTTGTAGCAGAGATAAAGGTTTATGCAACTATATATAGGTTTTGGAAATATATGTTATCACATCTAATGGGAGTGGTTCCCTGAAAATTAGTCAATTTGTTTTATTAGGCATCACTGGTGCATTTTAAAGGGACAAGCAGTCCATTCGCACTATCAACAATTAACCAGTTCAATGCTAAGGACGCGCTCAGCGCGTCCTCAGCATTACCGCTGGTATGCGGAGGACGCGCTGAGCGCGTCCTCGCATTGGGGTCAGCGTTCGGCCGGGTTCCGGCCGATCGCTGGCCCCTCCGGTGCGGGCTGACATCCTGGATGTCAGCCGGCATCCGGAGCAGCGGCCGCCATTATTAGGTGTCATCGCGCCCCCGCGATGACACCTAATTCAGGCGCCCCCCCGCATGTGCGGAGGAGGCGCCTGAAAGGGAGGGGGGAGGTCCTTCGGACCTCTCTCCTCCCGATCGGCGGCACACAGGGGCTTAACCCAGGCATCATTTGGAAGGGCACAGCCTGCCCTTCCAAATGATGCCTGACATTAACCCCTGGGGAGCTGGATCGCAAATCGGCGCTGAAAAGCGCCGATTCGCGATCCTTCCCGGGAGCTGGCCGACATCTTGGATGTCGGCCAAGCTTCCGGAACTCCCCCAGAGGACTGGCGTCATCGTGCGTAGCACGATGACGCCAGTCCTACAGTTAACCCCTAACTGCCACGAACTGTGGAGATAGGGAGTTCCAATGAACTCCCTATCTCCCGATCCATGGCCGTTCCAACGATACCAAACATGAAAGTAAAAAAATTTGTAAAAAAAAGAAAAAAAAAAGAAAAAAAAAAGAAAAATAAAAATAAAAAAAAAATAAAAAAAAAAAATTAAAAAAAAAATAAATAAACACTTTTTTTTTATTTTTTTTGGTTTGTTAATGCAGCAATATTGTTCCCATTTCAATTATAATGTGAACAATGATGCTGCATTAACGATTTTTGTATGCGGTGCGTTTGTTAAAAATGGTGTCATTTTCCCCAAAAAAAAATGTAACGAGACCCATCTCTAATTTTTTTAACAAGCGCACCCCATACAAAATATAACCGCAATTGCTCGCATGTTAAAATGTGGAAAAAAAACACTTTACACATTGTAAATTATTGAAAATACATATTTTATTGCATTTTTTGTTATAATATACAAACATGACATAACGTATACAATATAATAATGACATATTATGAATCTACCGAGTCTGACGGAAAGAACGATATATAATATGTCTGGGTCATATACTAAAATAAGCCTTTAAAACACGTTTAAACATGATGCGCAAAACAGGTAAAAAATGACCTCAGCACAGGGGCGGGAAAAGCCTCAGCAGCGAAAGGGTTAAATACATGATTAGGGAAGTGTAATTTTTTTTTAGTTAACCTACTTGTCCAGCCAAATAAAATGGCAACCTGACCTGCTCATATCGCGTGACAAACTACTTGTCCTGATTAGCAAAATAATTTCAGCAAAATAGCATTAAAAATTAATTTTTTTATATCTGCCACTGTAATTTCCTATATTCCATTTAAATTAACCCTATAATTTTTCATACTGTTTTTTTTTTTTCCATCTCTATGTAAAAAATGTCAAAGCAACAAGAATGGGCCTTACCTGCAAATCTTTAATATGCTGTTTTAGAGCAGAGCATAGCATTGCAGGCTTCACATCTGGCAAGTTCTTCAGGTTATCCCAGTCAACGGTAAAATTCACAGCCGGATCATCCAAATTGAGCTTAAAATAGAAACAGAGCATATTAAAATCTACATATTCAACATGGAACTGCTCCTTTGGTGCATCGGTCTTGCTAGGCAGATGGCTGCATAAGGAGCTCGATTGGCAGGTGTTAGAGAAGGTCTTGCTTTCAACGAAGACGGGCGTCACTGCTGAATAAACCACCCAACCCAGAGGAGAATCACAAATAAAAAAGGTTAATACTTGTAAAAATCTACTGTTTATTTTAAATGGACAATTACATTTCAGAAACCCCAGGATCTGTAAAAAATTCTCATAAGCTCACGGTCCACAACCATATTTACTCCTATCTAAGTTGATTGAATATGCAAAAACAGCAAACTTATAACCAAAAAAAAAACCACAATAGCATTATGTGTCAGTGATGGAAACTCAAAAGAAATTAATTTGTACGACACATTGCATACTTTGAATCTTTTATGACTCTGTGCATGCACAGACAACTTTTTGTTGACACAGTTCACTGAAGGAAAAAAAGATTTGTACTATCTAACATGAAAAAAAAAAAAAAAAAAAAAAGGAATAGATGGCATAAGCCAATTTTTTTTTATAACATTGTGTTTTCAAATCTTTGGCGATCCATATCCTCAATATTTTTAAATAAGTAACACTGTAGCTGTTATGGAAGATAACCAGGAGCAGAGATTTGTTATCAATTGCTCACATACCGGTACTAACAGGCCTATTCACTAAAAGGTGAAACTCAGGAGAACTGGCAGGAGAAGAGAACAATCTAGACCTAAAAGTTGATTTAGTTTGAATGATTTTATATTGTATGCAAGAAAAAAGGTCACAAATTGACCAACAAAGGTGGCCTCGCAGGGCCATAAGAACTCACATATATAGCACATATGGTATAGAAAAGCCAGCAATATAGACGAATGTCTGCGGGAATGTCTCAAAAATTGGGGGGGGGGAATGAGAAAAAAAAATAGGGAAGAGGGGGGTGTAATACACATTGCTGATTAAAAGATGGTGACCCAGAAAAAATAAAATAAGGGTGGGGTAAGGGGAATGGCAAAGGCCATCTCCGTGACAATCCTAGCACACTCCCGAAGGAGGCCATGGAGGGATAAAGGCCCAGGGCCAAACGTGACACAGAGCCATGGTGGCGCACCTCAGGCAGCCCGGAAAATGCCCAAAAAAATAAAATAAAATAAATAAAAAGGAGAACATGCCACCAGAAAAGTCCAAAACATCAAAGGAGGGAAAGATGTAGCCAGGAAAAATCATAGTCCACACAGATGGTCTCAAAAAAGAAGGGGGTGGTGGGTGGGAATAGTCCTGCAAACGAAGGAATTCAAAAAAGTGAGGGGAAAACGGGGGGGGGGGGAATGTGAGCAGGACAGGGGACAGACCTAGAATCATCAAAAATCTGCTGAGCACAGGAGCCGCACCCCACGAGAGAGGGCCACACGGATGCTGCAGGACACAAACCTCCGGGGCTCGGGATGACAGATGCCTGGACGGGTGTCAGACCCAGGGAACTCAAAAGACGCCACGCTTCCTCAGGGGTGGCCACTGTGTGGCTTAAGTTATCGTGGCAAACGGTCATAGAGCCAGCAGCCCCCCTACCGGTAATGGATCCCACTACCCCGGAGAAAAAACGCTACATCTCAAACGCCGCCGAGCCAGTAATGTCACAAAAGGCAGGTCGTTGAACAGTTGAAGAGTAAGTGCTTCAAAAAGTAGCGGAGCGCAGGCTGCAGTAGATGACATGAGATGCCGTTTGTCAGTTTCCACGCCAGCGACAGCCAGCCTGTCTGGAGGGGCATCTGCTGGGACCGTAGCAGCCTTTCGAAGACGAGCGGCGGTGCAGAAAAAAAAAAAAAAATGCCAGGTGCATCAGATAGGGGGCCCAATACATGGGAGGCTAGTCGGTTGACAAAGGCCAGCAAGGTACCCGCAGGAACCTGTTCCGGTATGCCTCTGATCCGCACGTTCTGACGATGGCGCACCTCCCATTACCTCCACTTCTCCGTGAGTAGCGCCACCCGAGCTTGGAGAGAATACACGAGGGCCTGCGCCGTCGCAGCTCCCTCTATCCACGTCTCGACTGCCTCCAGGCAACCCTGGACAGCCGTCACTTCAGTCCGCAAAATCCGTGCGCCACACTGCCCGCATCTCCCCCAACATCTGTTGGATATCACCCTTCGTGGAAGGTAGAAGGATGGGGGCAATATCCATGAGTTGGGAGGCATTCTGTGTTATATATATATATTCTCTCTCGGGGGGATATATACATGTGAGCTGGGGGCATTTTTATATGAGGTCTGTTCTTATTGAAGTGGTATCGGTGCATCCCTACACAGAACCCTGCTCAAGAGCTTACAATCTAAGAGGAGGGTGGTTACACACCAGATGAGGGTTAATAGAGAATGTGAAATAGTGGGGCGCATATGGGCCGTGTGGGAAGATGGAGTGAGAAATGAACAGAGGGGGATTAGGGAGTGAGATGATAGGCTTCTCTAAAGTAATGTGTTTTTAGAGACTTCTTGAAGGACTGGAGAGACGGGGAGAGTCTAATGTTGCGGAGGAGGGAGTTCCATAGAAAGGGGGCAGCTCAGGAGAAGTCCTGAAGGCGGGAGATGGGGGTGCGGGTACGAGGAACTGATAGCATCAGATTGTTGGCAGAGTGAAGTGGTCAGAACGGGATGTACATGTTAATAAGGGAGGATATGTAGGTAGGGACGCGGTTATGGAGAGCTTTGTATGTGAGCACCAGTATTTTTAATTGGATTCTATAGGAGACATGGAGCCAGTGTAGAGATTGACAAAAGGGGCGGGAGGTGGAGGAGCCTGGCACAGGTATTCATAACAGACTGCAAAAGGGAGAATCTGGGATCTCTTAAGGCTAGAGAGAAGAAGGTTACAGTAGTCAAGGTGGGAGATAATAAGAGCTTGGATGAGCATTTTAGCAGAGTCCTGATTAAGACAGGGACCTAGGAGTCTATGAGGATACCGAGGCACGGATCTGTGAGGTAGAATAAGGGCACCATTCACCTGAAGGGAAATGGGTGCCGGATGTTGGTTTTAAAATGGGAGGGAAGACGAGAAGTTCAGTTTTAGGGGTTAAACTTTAGGAAACGGGAAGTCATGCAGTCGGAGACAGCCGACAGGCAGGCTGTAACATGGTCCAGCACGGGAGGAGAGAGACCGGGAGAAGAAAAGTAGATTCGGGTGTCGTCAGCATGGAGATGATATTGTAGTCCATAGAAGAGATTAGGCACCAGCGAAGGAGACACTGAAGGAGTGAAGAGCGAGAAAGAACCAGGAGAAAGCAGAGTCACTGGGCCAAGCATTCCACTCTGCCTGCTTGCTTGGACATAACCCAGGTCCCACCAGCTTTACAAACAGAGCCCAAGCAAGCTCCTGACTGTTAAGCAAGGAGAAGGGTAGCAACACAGAGGCTGCAACCTGGCAGTCATGCCAACAATGCAACGAACACATGGCATGATGGCAACAATATTAACAATGTCCACACACGCTGTGATCGCACTGTATCGGGAGCCCTCCACACAAGCACAAAGTCACCGCTCAAAGGGGATGCCGAAATACCCCTATTTTTTACGACAACAATATTAAGACAGCAGCAGCCTCAGTGGGGAGTAGCAGGCATGAAGATTGCATACCTCGAGTAAGTTGGTGCTAGTAGGAGTGATTTTTTTATTGCCACAGGTTTCGAGCATGGATGTCAAACTACCCCCCCTCAAATGCTATCGGCCTACAATCCCAAGAAATCTGGAATAGATGAACATAGAATCATGTGAGATGTACTTCAGCAACCTAGAGGGTGGGGGGGGGGCTGTAGATGACAGGCCTGGATTAGAGAATCCCTTTAACTATCCCCACCTTATACAGTTGGCGATGCCCATTGCAGACTCTCCGCCTGAATCTAGCTCGCTCACATTTTTCTCATGTCATCCTGCTCAAGATCATCCTGACACTTAATGTCACTCTACTCTCAGCAGCTGGTGATGCTGCTGCCTTATTGAATCTCCCAATATGTCTCTCTACTGTGGCAACTGGAAGCCAACTCCAGGACTCAATATTAGAATAGATTTTTCAAGGTCTGCCATAAACCTTTTCCAAAGGGAGTTGGCTAATGAGTCATGTAGGTCAATCAGTCAAGGTTAACAGTAGCGTGAGCCGAGAGATATCACAGCTGTACACTTATAGGCTAGGGTCACACAAACGCATTCTGTGTGGACTGTGCGTCCCTGCACAACAGACGTACTTTCTGACTGACGACAAGGTCACACAGTCCGTTTTTGTGACTGACATTTTTTTTGACTGATGTAGAAGAGAAAATAAATTAATATGAAAAAACATTTTGTCCGTCAAAAAATGCAGTCCGTCTGACTTCGTTCCATCACTCACACACAAAGCTATGCGGACGTTGTGGATGCAGCGCACTCTCTGTCCGTTCTAGCGGATTTACGTTCTTGCCTAACCTGCGGACGTTTGCCGCGTCCGTTGTGCGTCCGCAGTTCCGTGCGGACGTACTTTGTGTGTGGGGCTGCATCGGTCATAATTATATGCTATAACAGACATACAAATGTGCGGCAACACGGACGTGATCAGTGCGCTCATCTGACACGAGCCTAAAAATCAATAAAGTTTTCAGGAAGCGCAAGTGGTCCTTTTAATACCATGGGAATTAGGCCAGTGTCAGACAAGCGTTTCTCAGTGCGGAAGGAACATCCGTGAGAGCGGACGTTACTTCCACTCTGACGCCCGTCTGGCAACCTCGCTGAGTGCTGTTAGTGCACTCATTGCTGCAAGGCTTGATCCTACTATGGACAATCGCACTTTGCATCATCGAACGCGCATCGTAGCGTTAGGACAAGGAGGCTTTCAGTACATCTACTGTAGCGAGCGCAGTTCGTGCGCACGTTACAGTGTTTGGCCGGCCCGGCGAAACGTCGCAACACTGCTGGCGCACAAAGTGCGCTCATGTGACAGTGGCCTTAACGTGCTCCTTAATAAACAGCTCAGCCAAGGCTGCAGAGAAAACGACTCAAGAACAGTAACTATTTGTTTACTTCTGCCATTGATTGAAAATATTATGCCAAACAGAAGCAATATCATAACCTGATCAAAACTAGAAGGAAACACAGGCAAAGCCCCAGAAATCAAACTGGCCCAGATAGGACAAAATGAGAACTTGGTGCTGTATGAAAGAACCTTATTAAAAATGATGCTAAACAATGGATTTTATATCTAAATTTAGGAGTTTGTCCTCCACTTGCTCAGCACTGCATGCAGCTGGATCACAAGGAGGGGCTCTGTATAAGTAAGGGAGAGGATGATCCACTCATTTTACAAGAAAATACAAAACCATTAAGCGATTTACATTTCCTTCGTGTACACACACTGACTCAAAATGCAGTGAGTGTATAAATGAAGTCAAATACATTGAAACTGTTAATTTTCATTCAGGAATATGAAAATATGTCAGAAGCACAGCGGTACAGCCGAGTGGCGTCCATGCATTGACTTGTTTTAGTTCACAGAGCCTCCCCAGGACTGCACAGGTTTAAATTATACGAGCATGGCCTCACCTCGCCGACACAGCGCTCAAACTGCCCGAGGATCTCTCTCACTGAGCCCGCCAAACCCTCCGGACAAACGGACTCCCGTGTCCCAGCATCGGCCATGATGCTCGATTAGGCTTTACAACAGAAATAGGCCCACACGATCCAGCACGGAAACCATGGAAACCAAGCAGCGCGCCCGGCGCACGGCTAGTGACGTCGCGGCACCGGATTGGCCCGCCTGTGTTTATTTAACAATGCACTGTTTTGTTTATGTAATAGAAGTCTTCCTGCGCTTTCTGGACAGTTCGTGAAAAATAGTCTACTTTATAGTGCTAAGGCAGAACAATAAGCATCCCTAGTCAGCGGGGACTGTCCCTATCTGTCCCTACCTCACATGCCTGTTCAGTCTATCCTAATATACTGTATGTATGTATTTATTTATAAAGTATTTTACCAGGAAGGATACATTGAGATTTCTCTCGTTTTCAAGTATGTCCTGGGTTCAAAAACATTGAGTGGTTACAGAAATACAAAATAGTAAAATGCAAGATATTAACACAAAAACAAATATACAGATTAACAGAAAAATAAATCTGTAGGAAATAAAGTCATGTCACATGTTTACAGGTGCATTCTGTATATATTCATTATGTCACATGTTTACAGGTGCATTCTGTATATATTCACTGTTACATGTTTACAGGTGCATTCTGTATATATTCATTATGTCACATGTTTACAGGTGCATTCTGTATATAGTCACTGTGTTACATGTTTACAGGTGCATTATGTATATAGTCACTGTGTTACATGTTTACAGGTGCATTCTGTATATAGTCACCATGTTACATGTTTACAGGTGCATTCTGTATATAGTCACTGTGTTACATGTTTACAGGTGCATTCTGTATATAGTCACCATGTTACATGTTTACAGGTGCATTCTGTATATAGTCACTGTGTTACATGTTTACAGGTGCATTCCGTATTGAGGTATGTTAATAGGGAATTCTTATGGGTCTTTAGACTGGGGTAAGATTTGATGGCGTCTGGAAGGTTATTCCATATTTGCGGTGCTCTGTAGGAAAATGAGGATCGAGCCACTTTCTTTTTGTATTGTGGTATTGCAAGTAAGGTGCTGGTCCTGGATCGGAGGTTATAGGATGAGGGAACTGCTAGGAGAAGCAGTCTATTCAGGTAGGGTGGTAGCTTCCCAAAAAAGCTCTTAAACACCAGGTTGGAAAGGTGAAGGGTGCGTCTAGAGTCCAGTGATGGCCAGTTTAGTTCTTTTAAAATGTCACAATGGTGGGTCATGTACTTACATTGTAGCACAAAGCGGCAGAATGAATTATACAATGTAGTAAGTTTCTGGAGGTGTGTTTGAGGGGCAGCTGCATACACTACATCTCCGTATTCAATGGCTGGCATAAGCATTTATTGTAAAATCTGCTTTCTTTCCACGGGGCTCAGGCAGGATTTGTTTCTGTACAGGGCACCTAGTTTGGGGTAAATTTTAGAGGAGAGTTTTTCGATGTGGGGGCCAAAGGATAGATTTGGATCTAACCACATACCTAGATATTTGAGAGAAGTAACTGTGGTCAACGTGTCATTTGATCTTGTCCTGACACATAGATGGGGATTTTGCAATTTGTGTAGTTTAGGTGCTGGTCCAAAGAGCATCGTTACAGTTTTGTCAGTATTTAGAAAAAGTTTGTTATCTGCGATCCACTTTTCTACCCCTGTGAATTGTTCTTGCAGCACGGCCTCCAGCTGTGGGAGATTTGGTTTGCTGGTATAGATTACAGTGTCGTCTGCGTACATGTGTACAGTTGAGGCTTTGCAGACATTGGGCAGATCATTTGTGAATATCGTGAATAGAAGGGGGCCAAGTATTGAGCCTTGGGGTACACCGCATGTGACTGGGAGGGAGAGGGAGGAGCTGTCAGAAATGGACACATATTGTGACCTATCAGATACATATGATTGAAACCAGGTTAGAGTGCTATCACCAATACTGGAGTTTTTAAGTTTTTTGCAATAGGATGCCATGGTCTACTGTGTCAAAGGCCTTGGCAAAATCAAGGAAGATGCTCCAGTTAGGTTACCTTGTTCCATGCCAGCTTGGATATCATTACAATCTTTTAAAAGGGCAGTTGTAGTTGAATGATTTGGACGAAAGCCTGATTGATCTGGGGTTAAATAGTTCTGATATTGATAATATTCACGTAATTTATTTTATTTATAAAGGATTTTACCAGGAAGGATAATTGAGTGTATACACATTTTTCCAGAATTTTTGACATTACAGGGGGCAGTGATATCGGGCGGTAATTGGATACCAAAGTATTGTCTCCACTTTTATGGATAGGTACCACCCTTGCAGTTTCCAGTCGCCAGTGATTCATTGATTAGGATTGCGACAGGTTTTGCAGTTGCTGGCGCACTGATTTTCAGCAGCATTGCTTGGATTTGATCAGGTCCAGACTGGTATTTCATTTTTTGGTTACGGAGAAGTTTAGTGATGACACTGACAGGCACTGGTCTAAGGCTGGGGTCAGACGAACGCAGTGTTAACGTCCGTGTTGCCGCACATAAGTACGTCCGTGATAGCATACAATTGTGTTAAATGGAGCCCCACACACGAAGTACGTGCGCACAGAAGTGCGGGGGCTGACGGACGCTGCAAACGGACGCAGGTTAGGCAAGAACGTAATACTGCTAGAACGGACGTGCGGAGTGCGCCACGTCCACATCGTCCGCATAGCTTTGTGTGTGAGTGATGGAGCATGGTCAGACGGACTGCATTTATACGTCCAGCATTTTTGACGGACAGAATGTTTTTTCATTGTAATTTATTTTTCCCTCCTACATCCGTCAAAAAATAACTTCAGTGAAAAAACGGACTGTGTGACCACTACTGCGTCATCCGTACTGACGATGTCCGTACTGCACGGACGTACAGTCTGTAGAAATCACGCTCGTCTGACCCTAGCCTAAAACTGAATTTCTCTGTGTTACAGGATCTTTGCACAGTTGGTGGGGCCTGACCTGAGTGCGGCCTTTCTGATTGCATGTCATTACCTAGCTCAGCAATCAAGGTGGTGGCGCCTCCAACAAAATAATTATTAAAGGCATTTGCTACATCTAGGGGGTGTTGTACAGTTTGGTTGTTTACTTTGACAGCAGCTGGTTGGGAGTGGACAGGTTGTGCTTGTATGTTACTTATGATTTTCCAAAAATTTCTAGGTTTTTGATATGTTATTGTTTAAATTTTCATTGAAGTATTGGGCTTTAGCCATTTTTGTTTGTTTTGTGCATGCATTCTGGCATCTTCGGTATTCACAGTAATCGTTTGTGGAACCAGTACTCTTGAAATTTGACCACATGGAGTCTCTAAACTGGTACATTTGCGTGAGGTCAGCTGTAACCCAGGGGAGGTGGGCCCCTTCTACTCGCACTTTACGCAGCGGGGTATGGGTATTCCAGACTTTCAGGAGCTTGGATTGAAAGTATTCAATTGCACAGTCCAGGTCTGGGATTAGGTTTAAGAAAAAAACGTGACCACCACCGTATGTTATATAAAATATACGTATCTGCGTCTTGCAAAAAGCACTGTCCCCCTAGTGCTGAAATGGATATAGGATAACACAGGAAAATATCTGTAAAATAAATTACAGAAACATGGTGCAGACCGCAGATACAAACAATAATAGTACACAATGAGGAATCCCCGCTAGAATCACACTCACAAGATGTGAAACCAAAGTAGGCACATAACGAGTACTTGATTACCCCTCCTGGACGCAATGGGAGCTGTTATGTCTTTCTAGAAGTTCTCAACAAACTCTCAACGAGAGAAGTCTTCAGGACCTCCTTTCTTTAAGACCTCCGCCAGCAGATTCCGGGGTTTCTTTAAGTCGTTTGGTGTGAAAAATAATAGAGCAGGAATTCAAATTGTATAAAAATTTAATAAATAAACATAAAATTGGAGTACATTCCAACGCGTTTCGTCTCTCAAATAAAACGAGACTTCATCAGGGAAAAAAATATACGTATGACTCCATTATAGCATGTTACAATAAATAGCAAATGCAGAACAAAAAATGGCCAGCCTACAACTAACAGGGGGATATCTAACAGCTGCTGCCGGATTAGGTTTAGTCTGTACCATGGCAGCTGTTTAAGATCATTTAGGAAGGATTCAAGATTAAATTTCTTGAAAGACCTGTATGTATATATATATATATATATATATATATTTTAATAAATACATAGTGCAGATTAGTCCCAGATGGTTCATCGTGGCTGTAGGAACCTAGCACCCATTAATGCAATTTTCCCAAACTTGTCCTCAGGACCCTCTAACAGGCCAGATTTTACAGATCACTTTGGGGTAATGCAGACTGAATACTGCAATCACCACAGCAAATCATATCACCTGTGCTGTGCTTCAGATATCTGCAAACCTGGCCTGTCAGCAGGTCCTGAGGAAAGGTATGGGAAACCCGGCACTAATGACTCCGTCTCGATGCACCTGGCATTGAAAGCCAATAGATTGTTTACCTAACCTTGGTCACATAACCGCAGCAACCTGCAGAATGTCACATCAGATCCAGTGCTGAACAGAGCCGGAAACAAGGAGGAGAATCTGAAGGGTTACAATAGAGGGGTTTATGCTTAACCCTTCATATCCTCTGTCCCTCACCTGGTTTATACCTTGAGCAGGGGTCAGCAACCTTGGCTCGCCAGATGTTTTGGAACTACATTTCTCACGCATGTCCACCAAGTTAATGGGAGCCGGAGTATCATGGGAGATGTAGTTCCAAAACATCTGGAGGGCCAAGGTTACTGACCCCTGACCTACAGGTCTATTCTTTAAAGGTGAAACTCAGGAGAATTGAAAAGTCTAGGTCAAAATAGCCTAACCAGAAAATTTTCCTATTTTTCTCACTTTCCAAATCAGCTAGTTCATCTAGATCAGGGGTTAGCAACCTTGGCTCTCCAGGTGTTTCAGAACTCCATCTCCCATGATGCTCAGTCACTCATCAGCATGGATGATGAGCCTCATGGTAAATATAGTTCATTCCAAAATATCTAGAGAGCGGAGGTTGCTGACCCCTGTTCTAGATTGTTCTCTTCTACCAATTCTACTGAGTTTCACCTTTAGTGAATAGACCTGTTTGCAGTGTTTCTCTACTATGGTCCTCAGGACCTGCTGACAGGCCAGGTTTGCCAGATATCTGAAGCACAGGACAGGTGATATGATTTGCTGTTGAGTGATTGCAGGATTCAGTCTGCATTTCCCAAAGGTGATCTGCAAAATCGGACCTGTTAGTGGGTCCTGAGGACTGGAGTTGAGAAACACTGTAAGAGTATCCATTTAATCAGTTTAGCATATCAGAACAAGCATATTCCAAATGTATACCCGTTAAGTAATCAAGGTATCTGTGTTTAACCCCTTCACATCCAAATTGCATTAACCCGAATTTGCATTGTAGTGCGATATAAGCACTCATTAGCATATCAAAAGGCCATTTCACACTTTTTTAAAACAAGATTAGTGTGCTCACTGTGGAGAAACCAAATCCTTTGGTTTATCTCACTCGGAGTTAGGCCCGTGTCAGACGAACGCAGTGATCACGTCCGTGTTACCGCACATTTTAACGTCCGTCGTAGCATAAAATTATTATCAATAGAGACCCACACACGAAGTACGTCCGCACAGAAATGCAGACACACAACGCACGTAGCACCGGACGCAATTTATTCAAGAACGTGAAACCGCTAGGACGTACGTACAGAGTGCGCCACGCCCACGTAGCTTTGTATATGAGTGATGGAACGTAGTCTTTTTTGACGTCCAGCATTTTTGACTGACAAAATGTTTTTTCATATCATGTATAAATTTTTTTCATTTTACATATTAATTTTATTTCCCATCTACATCAATAAAAAAAAGTATAAAAAAAACTGGACCATGTGGTGTCTACAGTATCATCAGTCAGAAAGTACGTCAGTTGTGCATGGACGCACAGTGGCTCAGAATGCGTTCGTCTGACATTAGCCTTACTGTTACAAGTACTTATAAAGCACCAGCAAGTTCCATAGAGCTGTACAATGGGTGAGACAGCAACAAAAATACATGCAAGTTAAACAAACAGAACAGTAGGACCCTGCTCGAGTGCTCACAATCTAAGAGGAGAGGGGCGACACAAGCATCCTGGAGAGACATAAAACCAGCTGCAAATGGCAGCTCTAAACTTCACTGTAACAAAAGTTCAATTAGATTACTGCTGCATTACAGTTGCCAGGGAGAGGGCAGAATACAGAGCGAGCTCTGGGTCACTCACTGCTGAATAGGGATAAGATTCAGTGGGTTATAAAAACTGAAAATCCCTGTACAGTTTAGACGTGGCCTCCAACCTCATCATCCAACTGACTGATGAAGCCACAGGGAGTGGCGAAATGCGTATCAGGACTGCTGATTTATTGGGTTTAAATATCGGTCATTACCTGACTTTTATTTGTAGTAAATATATTTTATTCTTCCATATATGTCACGCTGGGGGCCCACTTGGGCCATCGTTTGGCATGGAACAAGGAGTGTAGCCCTTTAGGCAGGTGAGCTGCTGGCTTGATACAGGACAGATATACAATACAGATTCCAGGGCAATACAGGAACCAGACTGAGACACAAGGGACAGGAGGGCCAGGAAGAAAACTAAAGGAATCCCTATGCTGGGGATGATTTCTAAGAAACCCTCACAAAGAATAACAGCAAGGGGAGCAAGAAGGGCAAGGGTTAACAAGACAGTTAGAAATCCTAGACTGAAGAGGTCCTTGTATGTTGGCCTCTGAGTAAGCTAAACACAGACAAACAAGATACATAAAACATGAAACATAGGAGTGGTCAAGACTAGCAGAGACTGGCAACCGAACAGGCATACAGTAATACAGGGAGCAGGCAATAGAGAGATCCAGAGAACACGCTAAAGGTCATACACAGGAATATCTAGATGCTCGGTACAGGGAATAGACAAGAGAATAAACCAGAGCCAGAAGTCATACACAGGAGCGGTTCTCAGCCAGGCCACGTCAGAAACAAGAGGAGCAGAATACAGTGTACAGGGAACAAGAAAGAGAATATCCAGGAACATAAGCCAAAAGTCAAAAACAGAAAATACTCGACATGAAGCTATGCAGCAACGCGGGAAACGGGGAACAGGACACAAGAACCACAACCGCCATAGAACTCCACAAACGGTCAATGAAGCACTGTGCTGCTTGGAGTTATATAAGCAGTGGGTCTGTGTGATTGGGCCATGTGACATCAGACCAGAAGATCACAGCAGAACCCCAGAGCAGCCCCAGACAGCACAGCCAAAAACAAAACGGGAAAACAGACATGAATGCCTCTCACCACACCAGGGGGCGCAGCCAAAACCAGGGAAAATGTGACAATATACCCGATTCAGGGTCGTTTTGCATTTCCTTTTCCCTCAACATCTGACCTGGGAGACTTTACGTAGCCAAACGAGGTTGGAGGCCAACTGCATGGACCTCACATGCCGAAGTTCCTCAGAGCTGGGTTAGGGGGCTCTGCATCTTGTTAGTACTCCATAGGGGGAGCAGAAGGAGCAGTACTGCCGTGTACTGCGCAATGTGTTCTTTTTCGCTTTTGTATAATCTACAGTACACTGTTCTGATTCCACTAGCAACTGTCTTCCCATCTATGAAGGAAGCGACGTTGATTGCCGGAGCTGATCGCTCCTGCACCATTATTATATATATATATTAGCGCTCACTCCCGGAGGAGCCGCTGAATTTAACCTCGGGTTAGTCTCACCGCACTAGGGAATAAATATACACCAGCACTGTTGTGGATTTTATAGATTATATACTTTACTGATTCCAATAAAGTGGCATATATAATGTAAACACGTTATATGAACGACAGGACTTCGTAATGCGGGAAAAACACGCAGCGGCAAAAGGAAAGTTCAACCCCTTCGTTTCTGGAATGTAAGTCCCGCAAAAGTAATGTCTAAAAAAGATGTGTGTGTGTGATCTCAGGTCCCCGGGTACTATATTCAACTGGCCAGTGAATGGAATGAGCAAATCTTCGACTAGTCACGTTGGGACCCTGTAGATTTAAACAATAATGCAGTGTGCTTTGTTAAACTTGGGACTGTGGCCTGGAAGGCCTCTTACCCATCCGTTAGACAATCTGTTCCGCTACCCGATCAAGGATGTCTCTCCACTGGATTACACTGGAACTCTGTGCCACCGGCTCCACTTCTCCTGCTTGTCAGATCTCCACAACGAGAACTACGGCCTACCGCCTGCACTCCCAATGGATCATCGCGGTCTCCTTACTCGGGGTCCAAACCGGAACTATGTCTCTGTGCAAAACCTCTCAGCGATATATAGATAGGTCTCCGACCAAGTCACTGTCTCTGATCAGCAGCACCCGCGAGGCAGCGCCTGCTCTCCGGCCTCGTCTCGATCCCTGGCAGTCTTACGTGCGTCTTCTACCTTTCGTCGCTCGGCTCACACTGGCTCTCCTTCGCACGAGGCTGCGGATGTGCTTCTATCTCTCCCACCCACTTCCTGTCTCTCCCGCAAAGCACGATGGAATTTGTAGTTCTGTTTGTGTCCAGTATAGTTCATATTGTGCCTGTCTCCCTCTGGTGGCCAAACCAAGTAAATGCAGCAACATAATCTTAAAACAGTGCTACATATACATGGAGGCTTTTTATGTCATTTTTTTGACCTCCACCACAACCTAAATAAATACTGATTTGCCCTACGGTCCAAGCATCCACTGCAACTGGTCATCATGCCTAGCTCCTGCTGATGAGGGTCCAATAAACCCAAAACAGCGCAGTCCAGGAGTGGCTTTGAGCAATTGCATAAACCTGATCTCTGCTATAAAAGTCATCTAGTATGGCGTGGCATTGATTGAAGGGTTCTGTGTAATAACAGACCCAGGATGCAAAAAAGTGAGACAGATGTCATTTACATGTCTTACCCAGAGTTCCTTGCTGCATATGGAAATGTAGCAGAGGAGCTCTGGGATGCATTTCTTTGAATTGCTGTGATGTGCAAAAGTCTTCTGCAATAATAAACTTTATCAATTATAGCATGGAGGCTTTTTATCTCATTTTTGCCCTCCACCACAACCCAAATAAGTGATCTATATATCATTTTAATAGAATTGATCCATATTACGCATATTGAACTTGGATTGTTCTCCCTTTTTTTATTCAGATGCATTGGATATTGGAACATTGTTTTTATATTAAATAGATCAAAATTTTATTGCTTCTATTAATAAGGCTAATGTCAGATGAACGCTGTCTGAGCGTACTCTGCGTGCATGCATAACAGACAGACGTACTGACGGAAGATACTGCAGACACCACACGGTCCGTTTTTCTTGACGGACGTAGGAAAAAAAGAACTATGGGAAATAAACTTAATATGAAAAATTTGAAAAATTTGAAAAAGATATAAGAAGGCATTTTGTGCGTCAAGGTGCTGGACGTCGCAAATGCGCTGTGTCTGACATCTCATCACTCACACAGAACACTACGCAGACGTGGCGCACTCTGCGCGTCCGTCTAGCGGTTTTACATTTTTGCCTAACTTGCGTCCGTTTGCCACGTGCGTTGTGCGTGCGCAGTTCGGAGCGCACGTACTTTGTGTGTGTCTCTATTGATCATGATTCTACGTTACGACGGACGTTAAACTGTGCGGCAACACGGACGTGATCACTGCGTTCGTCTGACACCGGCCTAATCCCACAAAGACTTTGGGATTTTAAACATTCATTTATACATGTATACATCTGGCTATTGTCTACCACACGAAATGAACACACTTGTTATATGTTACTGTCTATGTTAATAGGTAGTGGTCTGTTAAATTTCGCCTTCGCACCCAGGGTATTTCTTTCCATACAGATCTTAATCTGGCCCTGCTCATGGGTAACTCACTGCAGGAAACTCACAAAACTTGTGTAGCGCTCACTCCCGGAGGAGCCGCTGAATAAACCTCGGGTTAGTCTCACCGCACTAGGGAATAAATATACACCAGCACTGTTGTGGATTTTATAGATTATATACTTTACTGATCCCAATAAAGTGACACATATAATGCAAATACGGTATATGAACGACAGGATTTCGTAATGCGGGAAAAACACGCGGCGGTAAAAGAAAAGGATTAACCCCCTTAGTTCTGGAGTGTAAATCCCGTGAGTGTAATGTCTCAAAAAGGTGTACGTGTATTGATTAGTGTATTGATTCGTGTACCCGGGTACCATATTCAACTGGCCAGTGAATGGAATAAACAAATCTTCGACTAGTCACGTTGGGGCCCTGTAGAATTTGACAATAATGCAGCGTGCTGGATTATACTTGGACTTTCGGCCTGTAAGGCCTCTCACCCATCCGTTAGACAGTCTGTCCCACTGCCCGATCAAGAATGTCTCTCCGCTTGTCCTCCGGAACTCTGTGCCACCGGATCCGCTCTCTTGCCTGTCCGATCTCCAACTCGAGAACTACGGCCTACCGCCTGCACTCCCTATGGATCGTCGCGGTCTCCTTACAGGGGGTCCAACTGGAGCTGAAGTTCTGTGCAAACCTCTCAGTGATAATGGGTATGCCTCCGCAAGTTACTGTCCCGATCTCCAGCGCCCTCGAGGTAGCGTCCGTGCTCTGGCCTGGTCTCGATCCCTGGCAGCCTCACTTGCGTCCTCTGTCTTTTTCAGCTCCACTCACACTGGCGCTCCTCCGCACGAGGCTGCTTACGTCTTTCCCCTCTGTCCCACCCACTTCCTGTATCCGCCGCAAAGCCTGATGGATATTGTAGTTCGTTTAGGTCCTGCATAGTCTATATGGCTTTTGTCTCCCTCTGGTGGCTAAAACCAAGTAATTGCAGCAACACAGTTTTAAACAGCGCTACACTTGCAAAGAATCAGGACTGCCCAGTGGAGCCTTGATCTCCTCTACATTTTAAGTAAAAGAACTGGCAATGTGCAGTGAATTGACACCCCGACAGAGACGTGGTTAAACACCCCCAAATAAAATCAGCCTAGTGCGATGGAAACAAAACAGAGTAATACGCAGAAAAAAACATGTTCTTCTCTCCTACTGTTCTGTTTGTTGAACTTGTATGCAGAGACGTAGCAAGGTCATGAGGCGCCCAGGGGCAAGTCCTCCACTAGCGCCCCCCACCCATTTGTAGATTAAATAATGCATAGTAACACATTATGCCACCATTTCAAATTTGCTCAGTGTGGGAAATGAGAAGGTGAATAAGTGCTGCGACATTGCGTTATAAGTGAAAAATGCCGCTGCCTTAGAACAGATAAAAAAAAAGATGTTTTGCAGTTGTTTGTTTGTCTTTTCCCTTTTTGATTTCTACACATTATATGGTCATGCTTGGTATCATCGGAAACGTCAGACTGTATCCTTTTCAATGATGCTTCACTTGACCTTGTGGAGAGTACAGAATGGAGATACAGGGGTCCATAGGACTCCTGCCTCTCCCTACACCAGTACAGTGGCTATTGTTTTTGATAAAATGTCTCTGGCAGACTCTGGCCTTTCCACTGATGCCCCATGTGACCCTGTAGATTAGAATTTACATAGGGCTACAACTGACGATTATTTTAATAATAGATTAATCGGAAAAAAATATAAATTTTTTGTTTTACGTAGAAGGAACAAATATCAACAACTATTTTTGTTACGCAATTTGTGTAGTGTATGTAACTTTCATACAATGTGTATCTCACGTAACCAGTGTAATTCTTGCACACAACATACTTGAGCACCAGGTCAGAGTTACGAATTGATGCTGTGTACGCAGCTCAAGCCCATGTCTCCTTTCTCACTGAACAAATGCTGCTACAAGCACTCTGATAGACATGATGTTGTCAGTATAAAAATGGGGTGAGAAGGGGAGGCACTCCATGCAGCCTGACCACTTTAACCCCTTTACTGCTGACGATGTGTGGGACACGTCCTCATTGACGCACATTACATGCGGAGGACGTGCCCCACACTTCATCAGCTTTGCGGGACCCCCAGTGGAGATACTCAGCTCTCTGTCCGGGGTCCCACGGCGTTCTGACTTCAGCATCCTCAGACGCTGAAGTCAAGCTTTCTCGACGTAAATGACGTCATCGTGCCATGCGCGATGACATCATTTCCAGGCGACCCCCTGGCAATGCCGGGAGATAGCCTGGAAGGGAGTGGGGTTCCCTTTGGACCTCTCTCCCTCCCGATCGGCGGTGTGCAGGGGGTTAACCCAGGCACCGTTTGGAAGGGCACAACCTGCCCTTCCTAACGGTACCTGGAATTAACCCCATGGGGGCTGGATCACGAATCGGTGCCGAAAAGCGCCGGTTCGTGATCCTTTCCCGGAGCTGGCCGACATCTTGGATGTCGGCCAAGCCTCCGGGAACTCCCCCTGAGGACTGGCGTCATCGTGGATAGCACGATGACGCCAGTCTTGGAGTTAACCCCTAACTGCCACCAATGGTGGAGATAGGGGGTTCCAATGAACCCCCTATCTCCCGATCCATGGCCGTTAGGGGTTAATGTTTGGTATTGTTGGATCGGCCAGAGCATGGCCGTTCCAACAATACCAAACATGAGTATGAAAAAAGTTTTTTAAAAAAAATTAAAAATAAAAATAAAAAAATATTTAAAAAAAATTATAAAATAAAAATAAACAATTTCTTTTTCTTTTTTTTGGTTCGCTAATGCAGCAATATTGTTCCCATTTCAATTATAATGTGAACAATGATGCTGCACTAACGATTTTTGTATGCGGTGCGTTTGTTAAAAATCGCTTAATTTTCCCCCAAAAAAAATGTAACGAGACCCCATCTCTAATCTTTTTAACAAGCACACCCCATACAAAATATAACCGCAATTGCTCGCATGTTAAAATGTGAAAAAAAACACTTTACAAATTGTAAATTATTGAAAATTCATATTTTATTGCATTTTTTGTTATAATATACAGACAGGTCATGACGTATACATATAATAATGACATATTATGAATCTGCCGAGTCTGACAGAAAGAACGATATATAATATGTCTGGGTCATATACTAAAATAAGCCTTCAAAACGCGTTTAAACAAGATGAGCAAAATCGGTAAAAATGACCTCAGCACAGAGGCGGGAAAAGCCTCAGCAGCGAAAGGGTTAAAAACAATAAATAAATTTTAAAAAAAATAATTTTTTTTTGTGTGTTTTTATTAATGCCACAATATTGTTCATATTTCAATTATAATGTGAACAATGATGCTGCACTAATGATTTTTTTCTATGGGGTGCGTTTGCTAAAAATCACGTAATTCCCCACAAAAAATGTAACAAGTCCCCATTTCTAATTTTGTACAAGCGCACCCCATAGAAAATATAACTGCAAACGTTCTTGTGATAAAATGTGAAAAAAATCACTTTACACTCTGCAGATGATTAAAAATTCAATTTTTATTGCATTGTTTGTCATAATATACAGGCAGGACAAGACGTATACATATAAAGATGATATATTATGAATCTGCGGAGTCTGCCGGAAAGAACGAAATATAATATGTCTGGGTCATTTAATAAAATGTGGCTTCAAATCGCGTTTAAACATGATGAGCGAAGGCGGTAAAAATTAGCTCAGCACACAGCGGTGAAATGCCTCAGTAGTGAAAGGGTTAATAAGGTATAGTCAGGGTGCATGGAGCGTCCCTTTAAACTAATTTCATAAGACAAATATGGTATGAGAACACACTAAAGGGTCTAGCAATACAACCGCGATAGGGCAAGGTACCACAAAAGACTGAAAGCTTATATAGGCGTCAAAGAAGCCCCAATGGACGGTGTTATCTCAGTACACCAGAAAGTACATTGTTACGTTGACACCGAGTCACTTCAATATGTCATCATTCGGGATTCACATTATAAATATGAAAACATGCAGAGTATTTCACATCAATCGGCTATCAGAATGACGCAGTCTGGTGTCATTTTCAGCAAAGCCACAAGTAGTCAGATCATTGTGAAACAGATGGTAAGCGCCACACAACACGCCGTAACCACCCCAACTCCAATGCTACACCAGCAAATAGTGGTTTCCCCCACACTATGAAATGTAGACAAAATGTAACGTTTCTGGTGAGCGTAAAACAAATGCTCTGGAGTTCGGATGTCTCTTGCAGGCCCGCAACACATCATATGGTTATGTAAGAGAAGCAAATACAAAATATCATAGTGCAAAACTGCAAACCAATATGTTTTGGGCGATGTACTCTGTAATAATTCCACTCACAAATATAGAGCCATAACACCGGCTCGGAGTGGGATTTCGCCTCTGGGTAATTTTTCTTCCTCCTTGTTAGCAGGTGACCCCCACCTTAAGTATGAAGATTCTCTTCAGACACCGTGTTATGGTGGGAGCGTGGAGGGATACAATAAAGAAATATATGCTTTCCTAGTGTAAATCATTTTTTTAAAGGAAATGCAAATCTCTTTTTCTGCCAATTAAAAACCTACATTAGTTGGAGCTTCCAAAGCTCAGGTAGGAGCGCCCATGGATTTTTTGTTGGAAAAAAATCCAAATAAAAAACCAATCTGGAACCGGAATGTGGTCTTTTTAAAAGGTTTTAATTAGGGTTGCACCGATACCGATACTAGTATCGATATCGGTGCCGATACCGGGTACTGCAGGAGTACTTGGTACTCCTGCAGTACCCCCGATATTATTTTCCGATACCGGAAGCCGGCATTGAGCCGGCTTGCCGGTATCCTAGGGGCTGCGGCGGCTGTCCGAATGCTCTATCGGCATTCGGACAGGCCCTGCAGCTGGTCATCTAACTTTGTTCAATACTTACCTTCCTTCAGCGATGCCGGGAAAGTCTTCGCGCGCGCGCGCTCCTTGGAAGGACCCCAGCCGCGTCCACGTGGGACCATGTGATCGCGGCTGGGGTCCTTCCAACGAGCGCGCGCGCGGAAACTTTCCCGGCGTCGCTGAAGGAAGGTAAGTATTAAACAAAGTGAGCAGCTGCAGGGCCTGTCCGAATGCCGATAGAGCATTCAGACAGGCCCTGCAGCTGCTCTCCGCTCATACTTACCTTCCTTCAGCGACGCCGGGAAAGTTCCCGCGCGCGCGCGCTCGTTGGAAGGACCCCAGCCGCGATCACATGGTCCCACGTGGTCGCGGCTGGGGTCCTTCCAAGGAGCGCGCGCGCGCGAAGACTTTACCGGCGGCGCTGAAGGAAGGTAAGTATGAGCGGAGAGTGGGGGGCATATCCATGAGCAGGGGGGCATATCCATGAGCAGGGGGCATATCCATGAGCTGGGGGGCATATCCATGAGCAGGGGGGGCAAATCCATGAGCAGGGGGGCATATCCATGAGCAGGGGGGGCATATCCATGAGCTGGGGGGCATATCCATGAGCAGGGGGGCATATCCATGAGCAGGGGGCATATCCATGAGCAGGGGGGGCATATCCATGAGCTGGGGGCATATCCATGAGCAGGGGGGGCAAATCCATGAGCAGGGGGGCATATCCATGAGCAGGGGGCATATCCATGAGCTGGGGGCATATCCATGAGCAGGGGGGCATATCCATGAGCAGGGGGCATATCCATGAGCTGGGGGGCAGTATCCATGAGCTGGGGGCATATCCATGAGCTGGGGGCATATCCATGAGCAGGGGGGCATATCCATGAGCAGGGGGGCATATCCATGAGCTGGGGGGCATATCCATGAGCTGGGGGCCATATCCATGAGCTGGGGGCATATCCATGAGCTGGGGGGCATATCCATGAGCAAGGGGGGCATATCCATGAGCTGGGGGCATATCCATGAGCAGGGGGGCATATCCATGAGCAAGGGGGGCATATCCATGAGCAGGGGGGCATATCCATGAGCTGGGGGCATATCCATGAGCTGGGGGCATATCCATGAGCTGGGGGGCATATCCATGAGCAGGGGGGCATATCCATGAGCAGGGGGGCATATCCATGAGCAAGGGGGCATATCCATGAGCAGGGGGCATATCCATGAGCTGGGGGCATATCCATGAGCAAGGGGGGCATATCCATGAGCAGGGGGCATATCCATGAGCAAGGGGGGCATATCCATGAGCAAGGGGGGCATATCCATGAGCAGGGGGGCATATCCATGAGCAAGGGGGGCATATCCATGAGCAGGGGGGCAATTATCCATGAGCTGAGGGGGCAATTATCCATGAGCTGGGGTCAGGATATCCATGAGCTGGGGCAATATCCATGAGCTGGGGCAAATCCATGAGCCCTGGGGGCTTTATCGGAGGTCTGTTCTTATTGGAAAGCGTCACATGACATAAAATAAAAGTATCGGTAATTGGTATCGGTGAGTACTTGAACAAAAGTATCTGTACTCGTACTCGGTCTTAAAAAAGTGGTATCGGTGCATCCCTAGTTTTAATAAAATAAAAGTTAAAACAAGCCATAAAGCCCACTCCGAGTTTCAGTAAAACTAGTAAATAATATTTTTATATATAAGAGGTTATAACAATATTATTTCCTTGTTTTACTGAAACTATGAGCGCTGTGATGAGCAGCAGTCAGTTACTGTAACAGCTGAGCCTGATACATTGTACTGAGAGATAATGTAACAAGCAGCCGATCTCAGCGCTCACAGCCACTGGATTTAAAGGGCTCAAAAAAATGCTCCTCTCTGTATAATGTATAGAACATCCTCCTGCATTAATTAATGTCTCTCTGTATAGAACATCCTCCTCAATTTATACCCCTCTCTGTATATATTAATGCTGTAGCGTGTTATATACAGAGAGGGACATCTTCCTGCATTAATTAATGCCCCTCTCTGTATAGAACATCCTACTGCATTGGCATGTCGATGGTGTAGAACTTCGGAATGCAGTGCTTATCCAGCACAGGAGAGGGAACTTTTACTTAAACTTTGTATCTCTGTGGGGGAGACAGACAGGATTATAAGAGCAGGGGAGAGGGAAAATATTAATGTAAATCGGTCTGAAAGCTCAGAGAAGAGATAACTGGTGCAAATTTATTTATAAAATAATACACTTTAAATCCAGGGAAAACATTCAAATAAATTACACTGAAGGCTCATAATGACAGAGTAACTGGAAGAGCTGGATACTAAATGTAGCATACTTAAAAACCCCTTTATAACAAGCAGCACTGGGAGGGACTTTACATAAAGCGTGTATTATAGATGAGGAAAGGGGGATAGTGATCCTGGATAATATAGAATGTATCAGACCTAAGCCCCTATTATGCAGAGCAGGAGGGGAGATAACACACATTTTATAAAGTCCCTCTCCTCTCCCAGCGCTGCTTGCTATCAATGGGTTTTTACTATCCAGCCTTCCCTGTTATACTATGTCATTAGCTTTCAGTGTGATTTATTTGAATGTTTTCCCTCTCCAGCTGCTTTTATCATCTCGTCTGTCTCATAGACATGCAAGGGTTAAGTAAAGGTTTCCACTCCTGTGCTGGCTGTCTGCGCTGCGAGTGAGTATTCTGGAGCTCTAGCACTGTCAGATTTTCAGGTAGGGATCGGGAAGGATTACACATACAAACTTTTTCTGTAGCTTTGCGATGTTGTGCTCCTCATTGCTGGTCTCCTTCACTCATCAATGTAATATTAGAAAATGAACTGAAACTAAAATGTAATGCAGTTTTCCTTTAGTTTCTTTCGTTTTTGGGCCGAGCAGTTTCGTATCCCTTGAGTCATACGAAAACTAAATTATCCCAAAATTTGGACTAAATCGTTTTAGTACTAAAACGAATGCACATGTCTAGTAATGTATAGTATCCTATAAACCTGGAACGTGGTCAGCAGCTAACAAATTTTGCCACGGGACCTTTTGTGCCGCAGCGCAGCCTTAGCTGTGCAATGAGTTTATGATGACTGCTGCAGCAGAGCGGTAGCCATCTGTAAGTCTGGAGGGGGCATGATTGCTTATTAGCGTGTGGCTCCAAGTGGATTTTATCTTACTAAAACATTTAATTTGAAAATAGTTTGAAGAAATAAAATCTGTAACAAAGCAATGTACCTCTGGGTGTAGCATTTTGTGGTTTGAGTTTATGTGGGCGTGAGCTACTGTGGGCAAGGCACAAGGGGGCCCCATTATCTTGTAATGCCCGGGGGCCCCACTAGTTTTCAGTCCGCCCCTGCCTGTAACACGTTTTCAAGGCAGCGTTCGGCCTACTCTTGCGTCCGCTGCAAGTCCAGGTGAAATGGGACAGTAATTCCAATGGAAAGGCAAGGTCAGCAGTCGTGAGTCTCCCTGGAAACAAAATGGTTCAGTGATGGGATTACCTGCTACCATGACACCCGAGACAAATGAAACATAAACATATACCAGTCCTTGTATATTGGCTGGCTTGTCGTCACTAAATACCATAAAGGTTAAGCAAATTAGAAAATAACTCAAGGTCGAAGGACAACAGCGAGCAGGATAAACGAGTACATGGAGCTGAGCTTGAGGGTGGGAGAGCAACAAGGTCAAAGTCAAGCTGAGTTTCATACTTTGTATTTCTGTAACAACTGTAACAATTCAATGGTCTTGAACCCAGGACATACTTGAAAATGAGAGAAATCTCAATCTGCTCAATGTATTCTTCCAGGTAAAAGAAAGAAAGAAAGAGAGAGAAATGAATGGACAAAGCAGAAAACAAGTTCCAGTCGGTCACAAGGCGGAAATCTTGATCTCCAGATTAAATTGGAAACCTTAGATGACTTCATTATCCTGAGTTGACGTGTGTCAGTTAAGGAGGTGGAGTGCTGCATGAAATGATGCAAGCAGTGTCAAAGCAGTGAGGGCAATGAAAAAATGGGTTGGCAAACATGACTGGTAAGTTTTATGGTGCTCAGTCATTAATGGAGTAAGAACAGCCATGCGCCCTCTAAGATCAAAGTGGAGCACATTGCACAGATCTAGTCATGCATGCCACAGCAGATCATTGTCCAATAATGGAGTATTCACTTCTCTATGTGTAATAACTTTTTAAGGAATTATTCAAAGACTGCCGAATTGCACCGAACGATTAATTTCACCATATGGTGCAATTTTGTGGCAATTCGGCTATTCAAAAAGCTGGCAATTCACCAAATATTGGTGGCAAAATACGTTGCAATTTGGCAGCAGTGAAATTCTCCATAGAGATGTAATGGTTGATCTATTCAGAGAACGCTGAACTGCAAAGAAAAGTTGGCGAAATGCCCAGTTTTTCGGGGCTTTCGTTTGACAGTTTAAGCAGGTTAATCTCCCGACTCGTCTATTCTAATAATCTTCTTGCTGGCCTTCCTCTCTCCCGCCTCGCCTTCCTACAATCCATTCTGAATGTCTCCGCCAGGCTCATCCATCTCACCCTCTGCTCTGTCTCTGCTGCTCCTCTCTGTGAGTCCCTTCACTGGCTCCCCATCCACTGCAGAATTAAATTCAAAATCCTTACCCTGACCTACAAAGCCCTCACTAACTCAGCATGCAGTCCCCAATGGGGTGGTGCACCTTCTTGCTGGAAAATGATGGTTGGTTGAAGGACATGTAGTTGTGGTGCCACATCTTCAGTTAAAAGGTCATGTAAACATTTGCAGTAATTGATGTACTCGTCTTCTCTCGACCTGGGGTAGTGACTACGTTTCCCACAATCCTTACACCCACTTTCTTACTCTATTCGTTATGCTGCCACCAGTTCTCACGAACACTATGTGCACCGCAGCGAAAGACGCAGGGTTAAGCAATTCACTATTTGTCTATCCTAGAGCCAAATAATGACTACGCGGACAACAATCCCCACGCGCTTACCCAACCGTCCCAGCGACCGCCAGTCGCATAATCTAGTAGATACTCGAGTTTAAAACAAAGGCAATAATCCAGTCCTTTCAGTTAACATGGATCGAATCAGTCAGAAGCAGAACTTAATAAGTTGTATTTATTATGATAACAAAAAATTATCTCAGTGCATTTGTTACAGAAAAAATGGATATGATAAATCAATTACACACAAAGAGCAAAAAAATAAAAGGAGCAAACACAGAGCCTTACTTACATGTCAATAAGCTAATCAGACCGCTGTGACTCCGGGGGCTGGAGATTGAAGCATGGACAGATCATCACGAAGAGTGAACCCCCTTAGACCCGCACAGCCACATGGCGTGCTCCAGAATATATAGGATCTCCTGGTCATTCAAAAAAACCCATAAATGGTACAGCCCCCTGCACTACATGTCCCAGCATTCCCCGTTCCTGGGCATGCTCAGTGCGCTTCTTTGTTAATTCTAATTGCCCAAAGATATCAATCCTCTCCAAAGACCCCCTCTAGTGATCAAAGGATGTGATTACTTCTTTGAAAGGCATGGCCCCTTGCAGCTTGGTGCCTTTGGTGTCTTCAGCAAGGCCTCCAAGGTGTGAATAGAGGACACAGGACCTTCACTTTCACCAAATGGGTGATTTCCACCCTGATCATGGATCAAAGAAATTCCACTTCGCAGCCACCCCGTTATATCCCTCCCAGGGGAAGAACAGATAACCATTCTAATTACTTTCTATCACCTACTCAAGGCAGCTGTGGAAACTGGGCACTTCCCAGATATGAATATGCCTATGTAGAGGAGATATGTATGTACAGGTATATAGATACATAGACACAGGTAGATACTTATATACATATCACGATAGATATACAGATCTAATCTGCCACAATAAGTACTTCTATTTCTATTTGATACAACGTGTTCCGCATGTTGCATGAGCACCGGCACTAGTCTTGATAAGGTCATGTGTATTATTGGTGTTCTTCAAAGAGAGCCGATTGTCGCCAAATTGAATATTCGGAAAGCTGGCAACATGCCAAGTATTGGCGAATTGCCTTCGAAATACGGTGCAGTTAGGTGACATTCAGCGCCAGGGAAATTTCCCATAGAAAAATAATGGTTAATCTATTCAGAGAACGCCGAAAAGCTGTCGAAATGCCCTGATATTCGGTGCTCACGTTCGACACGTTTAAACAGATGAATCCCATAGGTTTCAATGTAAAAAAAATCCCAGTTTTTATAAAAAAAGTATGCAACGTTTATTCTTTTCATTTGAAGCAAAACGTCTTTTTATTGATTTATTTTTTAGAAACTTTTAGACAATTTTCTGCAATTTTTAGGTGAAATTTTTGATTCCGATTTTTTTTAATGGCGGGTTGTTTTTTTTCTGTAACAGACATTTTTATTATTCACATGATCTTATATAGTATTTTCATGCATTATTTATGTTTAAAATGCCTTTTAAAAATTGTTTTTTTGGGGGGGGTTTTACCCTTGGTTGGCGGCTGATCGGCTTCTTACGGCAGTGTTTCAGCGGCTGGTTGGCATTTTTCCGTGTGTTCAGCGACTGATTGTGGGTGATTGGCGGTCTGTTCGGCGGATCGTCGGCTGCGTTCTGCGGTTTATCGGATGCGTTCAGCAGTTCATCGGCGGCGTTCATTGGTTTATTGGTTGCGGTCGGCGGGTTTATTGGCGGCATTCGGCGGATCCATTTGGCGCACTTCGGGGACCCTGCGTTGAATGCTGAATTCACTGGAGGGTCAGTGAATTGAACTCGCCAAATCGCATCAAAGTGCACCGAATGAGAGCGCACCGAAATTTAGTTGAAATTTTGGTGCTCTTTCAATAACCCTTTATAGCTTCACTTTTATGTATAAGGATATGTATTTGTGAGTCGTCTAGTACCCATGTGTTTTTGGCAAATTGTTTTGATGTGTGTGTGTGTGTAACCTACTCCTGCCACATGTGCAACAGGATAACTACACCTGTCCGTCTCTTATTATTATTTTAATATTATTTACCTTATTGAAATAGATTGACAGCACAACCAAAATGTACAGCTAGATAATTTACCAGATGCGTGGCAACCCCATTTAGATGCAATAAACATTTTGTCGCTTTTCCTGGTACTTATCCAACATATCGTTTGGATAGCGGATTCGTTGATCTAGTTCTTCATTTATAGACTCTTATTTTTTTCTTTTCGTACAATCAAAACAAACATTTGTGTTGTTAGCAGGAGGTTATTGGTAATTTCTTGAACTTAGACAATTTTTTTTCTGCTACTAAAAATCACAACAAGACATTTATAAATTTAGTACAAAAGAAAAAAAAAAATGATAATGTTCGTACAGGTGAAAACCCCTCTCTCTATCGTCCTTTATCTTCCTGTACTGGTGATTATTAAAAAGGATAAAAAGCAAAAAAGGATGGGGGGTAGTTTAGTTTCACAGCTGCTTAACCCTGACATGTGTGAAATCTTGGTAGAGGTACTTGAATGTGGATTAGCACGGCATATACTACGCTTAACAAATGAAACAATACCCTATAGAGTGATGTACATTATCCGCAATCAGTTTAGTCCGCGAGTGAGGCCGGCTTAATTTCCAATGGCAAAAAAAAAAAAGACATATAAGCGTTGAAGGAAAATGTCACTATAAATTAGAATGTTTAAAAAAATGACATAAAATGTTTATTTAAAAAAAAAAAAAAATCTGATTTAGAAGGGGAAAAAATTATATTTTTCTTCTCATAGAACTCCACAATTGCAACAGACAAATATTAAATCCCGTCACGCAAAACTATTTACATTGTACCTAATTCGCACTATTATTATTTTTGACATTGTTGTTTTTTTAGTTCACATGTTATGCTGCTTAGGAGATAAAAGAAATAACTGTTCTGTGCGGGACAAATGCTGTCAAGCAACACTAAGCTTCTCCTTTCCCAGGTATCGACTGCTATTTTCTCCTCTCTGAATAAGAACTGGCTTAAAGGGCACCTGGTTCCTGCAGGTCTCAGGGGCAGCTGTCTGGCCAGTGAATGCCCGATTATTTCTTAACATGCTTTTGGCATAATCTGTTTTCTTCATTTGCCTTTTCAGCAACATTTTCAATGACAGACTCTGGATATCCAGTTATAGAAATGTTGTCCATCCAAATTGTGAACGGGAACAATTGAGTTTTTTCTGTGGCGCATAACTGTGGGAAAGTCTTCTTTGGCTATTCAGACAATTTTTTGTAGCTTTGCTCTGAAGAGCAGACATTGAGGAGAGCAAAAAGTACAATTAGAGAAAAGCTATTTTGCTATTGAGAGTGTTAGTGTAGTCAGCTATTCTTTCTTGTGTTTTTTTTTTTATATAAGAGAATTTTCAAAAAATAAAGATCTTAGTAAGGTCCACTACATTGTTCAAAAAAAAAGAAGAAAAAAAAACAGATTTTTTTTTTTAAGTGAACTAGGTTGTTTTTTTTATTTAATATCAATGTTACTTTATTCAAAATGAATGGGAACAAAAAGACGCCCCGAGCGCTGCATATTTTATAGCATAATTCCTATGTAAGGGATTTGACCTAAAAGTCGTTGCGCATGTTTGGGCTAATTATAACATCATTTTGTGTGAATCTATTTGTATCAGGATCTTCAAATTAGATTCTTGAATTTCAACAGTTCTTTTTCGTAATGAAAGGAGCCTATTATACAAAATATAATCCTCTAATCATTTATGTGTAAAAAGGAACTTGGCAAAATAAATTTTTATATATATATATCTATATCTATCCTTGAAAATGGCTCCAGAGAGAGCCGTAACGTCTGTTTCACTTTTAAATGTTTTGAAATAAAATGTATTGTATTTCTTTTTCATTTCCGTTTTTCTTTATATTCGTAATTTTTGGCAATAGCTTCGATATATACTTTATATATTAGAATTTATTTTGGATGGTGCAGCAGGAACACAGGTTTTGTTTGATATAGATATATATATATATATAATCAATCAATCAATCAATTATATAGTGCTTATTTGGGTTGTGGTGGAGGGCAACATATGAGATAAAAAGCTTCCACACAGCAATTAATAAAGTTTATTATCGCAGAAGCCATTTGCACATCACAGCAATTCAAAGAACTGCATCACAGAGCACATGTGCTACATTCCCCATATGCAGCACAGAACTCTGGGTAAGACATGCAAAAGACGTCTACGGGCCAAGCATCAAACTGCAACTGGTCATGCCTAGCTCCTGCTGAAGAGGGTCCAATAAACCCAAAACAGCGCAGTCCAGGAGTGTCTTTGTTTACGATCCCAAAGTGGATTTTTTTTCTGGGGGAGCATAAATAAAGGCCCACCAGTCTATCTCATGTCTGACAAGCAGCATGAGCAGGTATGGTTTGCTATACAGCAGCCTGTGGTTTCATTTTGGATAGGACTCGCCCTTATAGAGGTGCCTTGATGTTGGCAGGCAAGCTTAGTCTTATAATGGCTATTGATAAGAAACCAAACCTCTAATTGTGTTTAGTTTCACATGGTATAATGGGAATAAACGCAGATGACATTTTTTTCTTCTCTTTGACTAACCCTGATAGTATTTCTTTCAGTGTACAATACAAATATCCATCGAATTTGACTTTTAACACATCCCTGTAGCTGTTGTTGTTCCAACAGCAGATAAAAAAAGCATGAAAATTTTTTCAATTGTGCCCCAAAAAAAAGAAAACATCTTCTGGATTCCTTAATGACTACAAAGAGTGCCAATATTATCGGCTGCCAATGTAAATCGTACAGAGGTCTCACTCGTGATATAAAGAGTTGGAGCTAGTTTTATTTTTGGCAAGTGTTGGTTTCAGTGATTACTGTAACTCAAGTAGCTTTTTATAAATCTGATTATATTCTGGTTCTAAAACAGGTGGCAACATACACCAACAGATATGCTTTCCATGAAATATCTCATGACATCAAATACAGCAAAAAGGTCCACGTGATATTGCTCATTGATTTTTTATTATTATTATTATTGTCGTCATTTATATAGCGCCAACAGTTTCCGCAACGCTTTACAATAATCAAAGGGAATGAGATACAGATAAACGGACATAGGATGGGGAAAAAAAGGTGTAGAGGGCCCTGCTCATAGGAGCTTACAGTCTAGAGGGATTGGGGATGAGGAAGGCAAGGGAAATTTTACTAGATAGCAGGATCGTTTAGTGCCACTGGTTTGGGAATGGTGGGGCCATAGAAGCCGCTTCAATCATGTGTGAGTAGGTGATCAGAGGGGTGTGTTGCATCAGTGATGTGTTATGCTAATCTGAAGAGATGGGTTTTGAACAATTTCTTGAAGGCCTGAAGATCAGGGGAGAGTTTGATAGGGCCAGGCAAGTCATTCCACAGGACCAGAGCTGCTCTTGAGAAGTCTTGGAGGTAAGAGTTGGCCATGGGCATGTAGACAGATGACCGGTGGAGATTGCCTTCCGACCGGAGTTGTCTAGATGGGACGAGTAACGAAGACATGTAGGAAGGAGTGGAGTTATTGAGCGATTTGACAATTAGCATCAGTTTTCTAAACTGTATCCCGGAACGTAGGAAGCCAATGGGGGGACTGGCAGAGGAGAGAGGTACACGAGGTGCATCTGATGAGAAAAATAAGCCTGGCACCTGCATTCATTGATGTAACTGTGCTCTGGTCTTTGACTGTGCTGTGCTCTAGAGGGCAACTGAACAATTAGTTCTCCGCAGTGTTGGCTCCGAGAGGTTACATAGATGGACAGCTCTCTTGGTCTCACCAATCTCTACTCACTGGCACAGCACTCGGCTGAGCAGACTATACAAGTAGTTTGGATTACAGTTAGTGCACAAAATTGTATAAAGAAAAATTGATAGGAAGTTTGCTAGCACAATGTAGAGGTAGAATTCACATTTCTATACATTAGTTGACCTAAACTTGTTGAAGGACCTGGCGATGAATATCCTTAACATGTCAGAATGTTTTATCTTCCACAATAAAATCAGGTGCAGGACTATCCAACTTTGTAGGCTTGGTATCACATTGCTGAGATTCTGAAGTATTTGAGAGAAATATACTCATTGGCACATAGGTCAGCTGAAAACACTATGCCCATAGTTTGAATGACAGGTTTGTTTTTGAAAGGTTAGAAAATTATGGATTTAAAGAAAATTTACATTTACTAGAAGGTTTTCTGATAAACTGTAGACGGTTGAATTTAAATTTCTATTGGTTGAACTAAAGTGATCTTGGAAATATTCTTCACGTATCAGTGAGTTATGTTACTAGATTAGGCCACAATAAATGCAGGTAAAGGATATCTTTGCATAAAGGACTTCGAAAGGGAATCTTCAAAGACAAGCTTTGTGGAAATGTGCTTGGACGTAGTGATACTTTAGGGCTTATTCAGAGAGGTGCTTTCTCCGTCAGCGCCCTTTGGTGACTTCAATTTGCTGACCCTGCGGTGAGTTCAGCATTCACCCCAGGGTCCCTGAAGTGCGCCAAAATTGATCCGTCGAACGCCGATGCAAACCACCGAACACATACGATAAACCGCCGAAAGCATCTGAAAACCAGTTGAAAAATAATGAACCAATCTGATAGACCACCGAATGCAGCCGCAAACGCAGCCAACGATTCGCAAAACAGACCACCGAATGACTCAGACCAGCCGCCGAACAGACCGCCGAATGCCACCGGAAAAAGCCAACCAGCCACCGAACAGGGGTAAGAAAAAAACCTCGCACCTTTCCAAAGGCGTTTTCCAAAAAAAGAATGCATGGAAATAATGTATAAGGTCCTATGAATAACAATATAAAGGTTTGTTACAGAATAAAAAACAAAACGCTATTTTAAAAAAATTGGAATTAAACATTTCGCTGAAAAAATCCCGAAAAATGCCTAAAAAAATGCAAAAAAATTTATTATTATAGAGACTTTTTGCTGCAAATGAAAAGAATAAATGGTTGAATAAAAATTTAATTAAAATGGGGAATTTTTTTGCAATGAAACCTATGAGATTCACCTGTTAAAACACGTCAAATGAAACCACCGGAAAGTTGGACATTTTGCCAACTTTCCCCTGCAGTTCGGCCTTCTCTGAATAGATTAACCATTACTTCTCTATGGGGAATTTCACTGCCGCTGAATTGCACTGTATTTCGCTGGCAATTTGCCAAAATTAGACGAATTGGCAGGTTTTTGAATAGCCTAAAATACACACTATGTTGCACCGTACGGGGAAGTTCTCCGGTCGGTGCCATTCGGCAGCCAATTGAGCTCTCTTTGAATAACCCCGTTAGCGTACGTGAAGGGCAAAATCTATGCAAGATATCATCCCAGGATGAGCACTAGGAACATATTCCCATTATAAAGGCTCAAATCTGTAAAACAAAATGTCATCCTTAAATCTTATTGAATATTTTAATTTATTAACCAGGTCTTGATTATCCTGGGAATATCAATTTCCATATATTACACCAATTGAATTGATGTTACTCTTTAGATTCTTTTTTTTATATTTCTTATTAAGTATCTGTCTTATAAGACGTTTACTATTTTTTTCTTGTTAAAGCAAGATAATAAAAAAGGAACATCTGCATCATTGAGTATCACTGGTTGCAATTAGTTCGCACATTCGCGGCCTCGCATCATTTTGTTCAGTATATTGATCTAGTTGACTCTCTAATATGAATAGTTAGCTTAACATCTTCAATCTGAGATCATTCTACAATACGTTTCATAAAATACTTTTTCTCTAATTGGACAAGGGCAAATGGTTCATTAGTCTGTTACCGAGGTGGATGATGCATTTATAATAACACTGAGCAATGACCCTCTTAATAATCTCTTTGCATCCTACAAACTAACCATTAAATTGCTTTATATGCAGTGCTGTGAACAAAATGCCAGTCCTTTCTGATCTTTTTGCATTGTTACAGATTTTTTGACATAGTTTTTTTTCCAGGTCTTCAATAAAAACTTGAAAATAGACGAAAAAAATCTGACTGAACACACATCGTCCAATATTATTAAAGAGCATTAAGAAACATAAAATATACCAATGCAAGAAAGATTTCTCTTCTCAGAAATTACAGCAGATGACCTGTCTAATTCTAGATAAAAGGTTTGGGTTTAAATCCCTACAACCAGGTTCCCTAATGCCAAAATTCCGACGGCCAACTTCCCTACACAGACAACTCCCTGATGGCCAACTTCCAGACATCCAAAATCCCAGCGGCTAACACTAACCCTACTCCCTAACCCCAATAAATCCAACCCTAATCCCCATATACCTAGCCGTAACCCTAACCCCCCAAACCTAATCCTAACCCACCAAACCTAACCCTAACCCCCCTAACTCTAGCCCTAACCCCCTAAACCTAGTCCTAACCCCTAACCCTAATCCCATAAACCTAACCCCCTAAATCTAGCCCTAACCGCCATAAAACTAACCCCCTAAACCTAACTCTAGCCCCCCTAAACCTAGCCCTAAACCTAGCCCTAACCCCCTTTAACCTAGGGTTAGCCGCTGGGATTATGGATGTCTGGAAGTTGACCGTGTAGGGAAGTTGGGATGTCTGGCACTTGTTCTGTCTGGAAGTTGGCAGTCAAGATATTTGCATTTGGGATCCTGGCTGTAGGGATTTTGTCCGGCACCCCTAGATAATACCTCTACCGAGGGCTACATTATCTTTGGCATCATTGAATTTGTAGATGGTCCGTTGCTTTTAAGCGCTGAAAACATTGATTACTCTGGATTGAGGAGATCAGTTTTCAGCTTATTGAACAAAAAACACAACCAAAAAAAACTGTAAGGATGTAATATACACTAGGTAAAGAAAATCGGCTTCCATTCTATAGCCTAATCTCTAGGCAAAGCCAACAATGCTCCATCTTTTTTGAGTCTCGAATTTCTATTTCCAGAAAAAACGATTTGGCAGAACCTTGAAGTATCATAACTGAGTTCTTACACTGTCCCACATGGGGAAGAGAGCAGGGAGAAGGACTTCTAAAGTTTTAATTTTTCTTCCCCATGAAATATTTTAGAGACTTCCCAGAACCCTTTATAGAAACCCCTTTTGAAGTACACTTTTTAATATTATCCTTTATTTGCTGTATATAGTGCCCCATATTCCGCAGCGCTTTATAAGATCAGTGTACAAGAGGTTGATACATTAGAATACCACACATGGATGATGACGTGATTCAGGGGGACCCTGTTCCCAAGGGGAATTTACAATCTATGAGATGTACAAGTATTTTGTGAGGTAGACGCATCCATATCGTTGGGTGTCTTGCCCAAGGACACTCACTGGTGGCGTCTTCTGAGTGGGATCGAGTCAGCTTTCTATGATTGTAGATCAGCGACCTGGTGGTTAGGTTGAACCCACTTCTTCTAAAGTTGAGACTAGCTTCTACACAGTTGTATTGGAGGGATGTGCTGAACAGGATTTGACTTCCACGGTCCAAGAACAGAGATGTTACCACTGGGCTCCACAGCCACTATTGTGTGGTAGGCATGTATGTACCATTAGGTGTCTTGCCCAAGGACACTTACTGTAGAGGAGCTCTGGCCGGGATTTAAACCTGGGTCTCCACAGTTACAGAGTAGTGATGTTACGTCTACTCCATCCAGCCGGTACACTTTCTTTGTTACTACGATAGAGGAGTACAACTGGAGAATTTGATAGGGTTTACAATGTTTTAATTCTTGGAATTCACAGTAGCTTGATAGAAACATTATGATGAGATCTTAACCATTAAATACAAAGCTATTTTTTAGAAATGTGGAGTCTCAGGATACATAAAGTAAGTAAAGATGAGAGATATATACTGTATATATGTGTGTGTTCTTCCTCATACCCATCATAATACACAGTCAATTGCAGATCTTTGACTATCCGGTAGAGGTGTCAGGTGTTGACCAGAACCTCCAGCACTCTAGAAAACTGGAGAAAATTTGGTCTTCATCCAAGAACGTGTCTGTGGTCAACTTTGCATTGTGCATACGAGGTGACATGAATGTTGCATTATGTGAAATCCACAATGCCTGAAAACACCCATTTTGCCAGTAACAGTTATTTACCACAGCAGTTTTCAATGGCATCTGCCTTTATTGTCTTTTTCCTGTGATTTCTGCCGCTACCAAAATAAGGTCAATCATATTAATGTACAAATAATCTACATAGTTTGTGTCCTAACTGAACCCTTACATAGATCTATACATAAAAGATAATAATAAAAAAAAAACAATCATGATGAAAATAGGAAATTCTGATGTTCCATGTACCAAGTTCTATTATTTATATAATGCCATAAATTCCACTGCGCTTTACAAGATCAGTGTACAAGGGGTTGGTATATTAGAATACCACACATAGATGATGACCTAATTCAGAGGGAACCTTTTCTCAAGGGAACTTACAATCTATGAGATATACAAGTATTTTGTGAGGTAGGCGCATCCATATCATTATCAGGGTTATTCAAAGAGAATCGAAAAGTCACCGCACGTTCGGTGACTTTTCGTTCTCTTCAATTCGGTGCGAATTGGCGATCCCATTTTGGCGACCCTGCGGTGTATTCAGCAAGCACCAGAGGGCCGTCGTAGTGCAGGGAAAAGCCGCCGAACACTCACCGCAAAACCCATGGGAATGCACATCGAAACCCGAAATGGAGTGAAGAAAAAAAAAGTACACTTGAATGTTTGAAAAGTGAAACGCTGTTTGCAAAGAAACTACAGAACGAAAATGTCTGAAATTTACATATAAGATCCAATGAATGCTAATAAAAAGAGCTGTTACAGAAAAAAGAAAAAAACGTTTAAAAACAAAAAACAAAAAAATTTCACAAAAAAATCACGAAAAATGCCTAAAAGATCCTAAAAAAAATCTAAAAATAAAGAGACTTTTTACTGCAGAATATTATAATCAACAGTTTATTAGATATTGTATTAAAACGGGAATATTTTTAACATTGAAGCCTATGGGATTCGCCTGAATAAATCTGTTGAATGAAACCACCGAACGGCAGGGCATTTCGGGAACTTTTCACTGCTGGTTTTTGTTCTCTGAATAGACGAAGCATTGCTTCTCTATGGGGATTTCACTGCCCTCGAACAGGCACCGTATGTGCAGGCAATTCGCCAACATTTGGCGAACTGCCTGCTCTCTGAATAGCCGAATGGCCGGAAAAGGTAACCGTACGCTGAATTTCACTGTTCGGTTACCTTTTCGGCCACAATTCGGATCTCTTTGAATAACCCTGTAGGTGTCTTGCCCAATTGTGGTGAATACTCTACAATAGAACGTTGGTGGCAGCCTGGTTTATTACTTTCTTTTTATCCATTGATATTAAAGATTATTCATATCACAGTGGCCTTCATGTCCTAAACCTCAATTAGTTCATTGTAGGGTGATAAAAAAAATAATATACAAATGTGAGTGTTGTAATTTTCATTTTGAATTTAACAGCGATGAGCCTACACCCATGAACTTCTGACAGCTCCGATAGATTGTTAAACAGATTTGTTTCAGAAAAAAACAGAAAAACAAAGTGTAATTTGGAAATATTCAGTTTGAAAGCTAAATTGCATGCTGGTGAGCTCCCAAGGTTACATTTGATTGAATGGGTGATCGGAAATAAAAGGGAACAGTTTTCTGCTCAGCTCTGTAAAAGCCCTGGAGTGGAATTTGCAAAACAAATGTTTATGAACACGGGAATAGCAAATCGACAATAGTAATTATGTAACAGTGAAAAAAATAAAGTTAATCTAATCACTGCATTCATGTCCTGCTCATATTAAGATGAATAATTCTGTATTTATATGGCGCTTTGCAATCATTAAGGGTGTATACATTATAATTACCCAATTACAATTAGCAGTGAATTTATCTGCCTCGGCAGGGCGAGTGGCTGTGTCAGTTGGATAATAAAACAACCTGTGATCATTGGGTGACTTAGGGGATCCCTTTGTATGTATTTATAAGTGATATTTTGAATTCTAGAGACTATGAATCATAAACGCATTGGTCTACGTTTGGACGAACTATTTGAATAACTCTAATGTACCAAAGAATAAATGTCGAGTTTGATTACAGTAGGCTCTTTAATAAGTAATACACAATAATTACAATCTGTGTTTGACTCCCGATGAAGCCGGTTCTGTACCGGCGAAACACGTGTCGAGTCCTGGTTATTTTTTAAAATGTCTTGCACAATATGATCTGACAGGGAGATAATAGAATCCTTAACTTTGAGGGACAGCCTTTTTGGTCAATTAGGCGCTCTTTTGCCTTTCCAATGGTAATGTGGTCCAGTGATGGTTGACTTTCCCATGTGTTGCTGATTTGTTAAGGACAGGTGCATGCCAATTTGTACGCTTTTGACTTTTCAATCTTGTGGTATCTTAACCTCCATGTCTTGTTGAATGGTTGACAACTTAAATTATCACATTTGATATATGCCTTTTTTGCTAACTGATCCCCTTCTGAGAGTTTTTTTTTTTTTTTTTTTTTTTTTCTCTGCCTCGCAGTTCACTATCTTTAGCTTATAGCTGTATTAAGCTTTCATACAAGGTAGCCAGGCCAAATGAACGTTGTTGTATTTAGTTCGATATTCTGGCTCGCACCAACCTTGGGCTAATTATCTTTAGTACAATTGTGGGCATTGTGCATGTATTTCAGCGTGGTGTTATTTAACACTCTCTATTTGCCAGCATTAAGGTACAGTCTGCATTTTTATGTCCACAGGGCATTTGCTTCAATTTATTACTAATACTGTGGCGTTCCATCTCCAACTGAAGGCATATATCCGTTTCTTATAAGTTCTAACCAAGCAGTTCACGATCCTCAGCTTATAGCTTTATTAAGCTTTTATACAAGGTAGCCAGGCCAAATGAACGTCTTTGTATGTAGTTCGATATTTTGGCTTTTACCAACCTTGGGCTAATTATCTTCAGTACAATTGTGGGCACTGTGCATATATCTCAGTGCTGTGATTCAATACTCTCTATTTGTCAATATCAAGGTACAAGTTGTAATTTATGTCCATGGGGCATTTGCTTCAATTCATTATTAATACTGTGGTTTTCCATCTCCACTGAAGGCATATATTTGTTCCCCATAAGTCCCAATCAAGCAATTCGCTTTGTATCTGTGACATATTTCTGCTCTCCCTGCAACATATTGTGCCTATGTCTATGTGTCTATATGTTTTTTAACATTTACTGTCGGTCTATTTTCTGTGTGTCTTATTATGACTAATAAAAGTTATGTTTTAAATCAGCACTCCCTCTCAGTGATCTGAGGGTTTATCCCTTATATCTCCTTTCGTTTCTTTAATAAGTAATGTTACTACTTGTTTAATCTTTATGTTGCAGCTAGATATTATATTCTATTACATATAACTTTATCAGTGTTATTCAAAGAGAATCGAAAAAGTCACCGCACATTCAATGACTTTTCGTTCTCTTCAATTCGGTGCGATTCGGCGATCCCATTTCGGCGACCCTGCGGTGTATTCAGCAAGAACCACATGGCCGTCGAAGTGCAGGGAAAAGCCGCCGCAAACCTGCCGAACACTCACCGCAAATCCCGGCGAATGCACGCCGAAAACCCGCAAAACATCTGGATTAACCCTGCCGAAACCCAAGCAGGAGCCGATCACAGCTGCTGGAAAAAGCCGACACTGCAGACGAATGGAGTGAAAAAAAACCCAGTTTGCTTTAATGTTTGAAAAGTGAAACACTGTTTGCAAAGAAACTACTTAGCGAAAAATGTCTGAAATTTACATATGAGGTCCAGGGAATGATAATAAAAGAGAGCTGTTACAGAAAAAAGAACAAACGTTTAAAAAATAAATAAATAAAAAAAAATCGGCAAAAGTTTTTGGCAAAAATATCCCGAAAAATGCTTAAAATATCCCAAAAAAGTCTATAAATAAAGAGACTCTTTACTGCAGAATATTATAATCAACGGTTTATTAGATATTGAATTAAATTGGGAATATTTTTAACATTGAAGCCTATGGGATTCGCCTGAATAAATCTGCCGCATGAAGCCACCGAATGGCAGGGCAATTCAGCAACTTTTAACTGCTGGTTTTTGTTCTCTGAATAGACGAAGCATTGCTTCTCTATGGGGATTCACTGCCCTCGAACAGGCACCGAACAGGCACTGTATCTGCAGGCAATTCGCCAACATTTGGCGAACTGCCTGCTCTCTGGACAGCCGAATGGCAGTGTTCGGTTACCTTTCGGCAGCCATTCGGATCTCTTTGAATAACCCTATAAATATTTTTTTTAATCTAAAAAATTTAATTGTAAGTTATAACCAGAGCATTGTAATATATAAGAAGCCTCAGCATGCTTGTAGAGTTATATCAAGCACCATCATTCCAGTTTCTTATGCATTAATTCAATGTTACCAAATAAAACAGTAGTTGACTTCCTATAGCTCTCCCTGGATCTTCTTCAATGCCTCAGGGCAGGAGGCCACAGTTGGAAACAGAAATTCCTTTTTACTTTGTATCTTGGACAAATTAAAATTTAAAATTTGATCATTCCTCTTAGTCTTACTCGGTTGTTCAGCAACTCTATTTTCCCCCAGGTCTCGACCCTTATGATTTTGCCCAACTTGAAGATGTCAGTGTCCAAAGATATTGTCATCTGTTTTGGTTATGTAGTGATCTTGTGACGTTCTGGGTCTCTGGCGCCCCCTCTGGCAATACTGGACATTGCTTTTAGTCCTGGACATTTGGTTCACGTCCAAGCCTGATCAGTACCTGGACTCCATTGGTTCACCCTGGACCATTTTGTATAAATGGAGACCACTCCCTTAGTAGGGTGCGGTCTCATTCATCCTGGATCAGTCATTCAGCTCATGTCTGGTTTGCCTTGCTCTAGATTCATTCTGAATCATCTATTCAGTTCAGTCTGTCTTCAAGCTCCTGTCTGGTTTGCCTTGGTCTAATTCTATCCTGTTCAGTCTGTCTGTCTTCCAGCTCGCTCATGTCTGGTCTTTCCCTGGTCTAGATTTATCCTGTTAAGCCTGTTTTCCTGGTCATTCTGTTTACAGGCTCATGTCTGGTTTGCACTGTTTTTCTTGCCTTCTTGTATCATGTTTAATTCTGCCTCCCATGTTTAGTTGCCTATTTTGTTTATACCTGGTTTTCTTTATATTTCTTGCCGTGAGGTTAAAGGCTCTGTTTATTGTATTTAAGTTCTTGGTTCCTAGAATAAATTATATATTATTTTTCTAGTTCAGGCTCATGGTCTATTTTCACTGCTCATTAGGCTCACACCCCTCTCTGTCAGGTCAGGTCCCTGACCCCCATCGTGACATAATGAGACCGCCAGTAACAAGTGAGCTAGCAGTGATTCATGGTCTGTTGGAGAACCTGCAAAAGGTTAATAAAGCTGCAGAACAGCACCTGGAGCGGCTGAGTGCTATACTGCGGAAAACTCCCAGGGACGCCTTCCCAAAGGAACCTGTTCCAGTGAAAGATTCCAGAGGACCCCTGACCCTGGAGGAAAGGGTATGGAGGAAAACCCATGGCTTATGTTTCTACTGTGGTTCCTGCCTGCACAGAGTGGCAACCTGCCAGGTGCGCCCACACAAGGCCCTCATGGTCCAGCCTTACCAAACTTCCTTGACCAAGCCATGCCAGGCCGCAGTATCCATGTCCGCTGCCCTGCAACCCGCAGGATTTCCAGAGTCCGCTGCCCTGCAACCCGCAGGATTTCCAGAGTCCGCTGCCCTGCAACCCGCAGGATTTCCAGAGTCCGCTGCCCTGCAACCCGCAGGATTTCCAGAGTCCGCTGCCCTGCAACCCGCAGGATTTCCAGAGTCCGCTGCCCTGCAACCCGCAGGATTTCCAGAGTCCGCTGCCCTGCAACCCGCAGGATTTCCAGAGTCCGCTGCCCTGCAACCCGCAGGATTTCCAGAGTCCGCTGCCCTGCAACCCGCAGGATTTCCAGAGTCCGCTGCCCTGCAACCCGCAGGATTTCCAGAGTCCGCTGCCCTGCAACCCGCAGGATTTCCAGAGTCCGCTGCCCTGCAACCCGCAGGATTTCCAGAGTCCGCTGCCCTGCAACCCGCAGGATTTCCAGAGTCCGCTGCCCTGCAACCCGCAGGATTTCCAGAGTCCGCTGCCCTGCAACCCGCAGGATTTCCAGAGTCCGCTGCCCTGCAACCCGCAGGATTTCCAGAGTCCGCTGCCCTGCAACCCGCAGGATTTCCAGAGTCCGCTGCCCTGCAACCCGCAGGATTTCCAGAGTCCGCTGCCCTGCAACCCGCAGGATTTCCAGAGTCCGCTGCCCTGCAACCCGCAGGATTTCCAGAGTCCGCTGCCCTGCAACCCGCAGGATTTCCAGAGTCCGCTGCCCTGCAACCCGCAGGATTTCCAGAGTCCGCTGCCCTGCAACCCGCAGGATTTCCAGAGTCCGCTGCCCTGCAACCCGCAGGATTTCCAGAGTCCGCTGCCCTGCAACCCGCAGGATTTCCAGAGTCCGCTGCCCTGCAACCCGCAGGATTTCCAGAGTCCGCTGCCCTGCAACCCGCAGGATTTCCAGAGTCCGCTGCCCTGCAACCCGCAGGATTTCCAGAGTCCGCTGCCCTGCAACCCGCAGGATTTCCAGAGTCCGCTGCCCTGCAACCCGCAGGATTTCCAGAGTCCGCTGCCCTGCAACCCGCAGGATTTCCAGAGTCCGCTGCCCTGCAACCCGCAGGATTTCCAGAGTCCGCTGCCCTGCAACCCGCAGGATTTCCAGAGTCCGCTGCCCTGCAACCCGCAGGATTTCCAGAGTCCGCTGCCCTGCAACCCGCAGGATTTCCAGAGTCCGCTGCCCTGCAACCCGCAGGATTTCCAGAGTCCGCTGCCCTGCAACCCGCAGGATTTCCAGAGTCCGCTGCCCTGCAACCCGCAGGATTTCCAGAGTCCGCTGCCCTGCAACCCGCAGGATTTCCAGAGTCCGCTGCCCTGCAACCCGCAGGATTTCCAGAGTCCGCTGCCCTGCAACCCGCAGGATTTCCAGAGTCCGCTGCCCTGCAACCCGCAGGATTTCCAGAGTCCGCTGCCCTGCAACCCGCAGGATTTCCAGAGTCCGCTGCCCTGCAACCCGCAGGATTTCCAGAGTCCGCTGCCCTGCAACCCGCAGGATTTCCAGAGTCCGCTGCCCTGCAACCCGCAGGATTTCCAGAGTCCGCTGCCCTGCAACCCGCAGGATTTCCAGAGTCCGCTGCCCTGCAACCCGCAGGATTTCCAGAGTCCGCTGCCCTGCAACCCGCAGGATTTCCAGAGTCCGCTGCCCTGCAACCCGCAGGATTTCCAGAGTCCGCTGCCCTGCAACCCGCAGGATTTCCAGAGTCCGCTGCCCTGCAACCCGCAGGATTTCCAGAGTCCGCTGCCCTGCAACCCGCAGGATTTCCAGAGTCCGCTGCCCTGCAACCCGCAGGATTTCCAGAGTCCGCTGCCCTGCAACCCGCAGGATTTCCAGAGTCCGCTGCCCTGCAACCCGCAGGATTTCCAGAGTCCGCTGCCCTGCAACCCGCAGGATTTCCAGAGTCCGCTGCCCTGCAACCCGCAGGATTTCCAGAGTCCGCTGCCCTGCAACCCGCAGGATTTCCAGAGTCCGCTGCCCTGCAACCCGCAGGATTTCCAGAGTCCGCTGCCCTGCAACCCGCAGGATTTCCAGAGTCCGCTGCCCTGCAACCCGCAGGATTTCCAGAGTCCGCTGCCCTGCAACCCGCAGGATTTCCAGAGTCCGCTGCCCTGCAACCCGCAGGATTTCCAGAGTCCGCTGCCCAACAGGGAGAGACCAGGTGTAAGCCAGCAGTTCCAGTCAAGAGTGCTGCCCTGCAGTGCGAACAAATCGGGGTCACCCCTCCACAGTGCCAAGCCAAGGTGGTTCCCAAGCACTGTGAGACCAAGATAGCAGCTTCCGAGCCATGCTCACCCGAGCCGGTAGCTACCGAGCCACGCTCATCCGAGCCGGTAGCTGCCGAGCCACGCTCATCCGAGCCGGTAGCTGCCGAGCCACGCTCACCCGAGCCGGTAGTTTCCGAGCCACGCTCACCCGAGCCGGTAGTTTCCGAGCCACGCTCACCCGAGCCGGTAGCTTCCGAGCCACGCTCACCCGAGCCACGCTCACCCGAGCCGGTAGTTTCCGAGCCACGCTCACCCGAGCCGGTAGTTTCCGAGCCACGCTCACCCGAGCCGTAGCTTCCGAGCCACGCTCACCCGAGCCGGTAGCTTCCGAGCCACGCTCACCCGAGCCGGTAGCTTCCGAGCCACGCTCACCCGAGCCGGTAGCTTCCGAGCCACGCTCACCCGAGCCGGTAGCTTCCGAGCCACGCTCACCCGAGCCGGTAGTTTCCGAGCCACGCTCACCCGAGCTGGTAATGTCCGAGTCGCCGCAGAGCCGTGCTGAGGTCGCTGACCCACAGATCCGTGCTGCTGCCGCCATGACCGAGTCGCCGCAGAGCTGTGCTGCTGTCGCCATGTCCGAGTCACCGCAGAGCCGTGCTGAGGTCGCTGACCACAGAGCCGTGCTGCTGTCGCCATGACCGAGTCGCCGCAGAGCCGTGCTGCTGTCGCCATGTCCGAGTCGCCGCAGAGCCGTGCTGAGGTCACCATGTCCGAGTCACCGCAGAGTCGTGCTGAGGTCGCTGACCCACAGAGCCGTGCTGCTGTCGCCATGACCGAGTCGCCGCAGAGCCGTGCTGCTGTCGCCATGACCGAGTCGCCGCAGAGCCGTGCTGCTGTCGCCATGACCGAGTCGCCGCAGAGCCGTGCTGCTGTCGCCATGACCGAGTCGCCGCAGAGCCGTGCTGCTGTCGCCATGACCGAGTCGCCGCAGAGCCGTGCTGCTGTCGCCATGACCGAGTCGCCGCAGAGCCGTGCTGCTGTCGCCATGTCCGAGTCGCCGCAGAGCCGTGCTGCTGTCGCCATGTCCGAGTCGCCGCAGAGCCGTGCTGAGGTCACCATGTCCGAGTCACCGCAGAGCCGTGCTGAGGTCGCTGACCCACAGAGCCGTGCTGCCGTCTCCATGACCGAGTCGCCGCAGAGCCGTGCTGCTGTCTCCATATCCGAGTCACCGCAGAGCCGTGCTGAGGTCGCTGACCCACAGATCCGTGCTGCTGCCGCCATGTCCAAGTCACCACAGAGTCGTGCTAAGGGCGCTGCCCCACAGAGCCGTGCTGCTGTCGCCATGACCGAGTCGCCGCAGAGCCGTGCTGCTGCCGCCATGACCGAGTCGCCGCAGAGCCGTGCTGAGGTCGCTGACCCACAGAGCCGTGCTGCTGTCGCCATGTCCAAGTCACCACAGAGTCGTGCTAAGGGCGCTGCCCCACCGAGCCCAGCTGTCCCGGTGTCTTCAAGCCCAGCTGTCCCGGTGTCTTCGAGCCCAGTGGTTCCAGTCCAGTCGCTGCAGAGCCGTGCCAAGGTCACCAACCTACGGAGCCGTGCTGCTGCTGTCCCAGTCACATTGCCACAGAACCGGATCGCCACTGGTGCCATGTTCCTGTTGCCGCAGAGCCGGGAGGACACTGTTGCTGTCCATTCCACGTCCCGTACCAGGGGGAGGAGACACAAAAGGACTGGTGCCAGTGCCCTCAAACCTGGACCCAGTTTTGGCTCCCAAGGGGTCTATACCTCAGGTCCTCCAGCCCGTGAGTCGAGTCCTGTCCCTGCTGGATGTTTCCGAGCTTCTAATGGTGCTATAAAATGCCTTGAGGACCGAGAGGTGTACGAGCGCGCTCTACGTGCCTACAGGACCCATTGACTTTTTATTTTCATTTTTATTGTCTTCTTTTGAGCATCCGGGGTCTGCTCGTGGAGGGGGGGATATGTGACGTTCTGGGTCTCTGGCGCCCCCTCTGGCAATACTGGACATTGCTTTTAGTCCTGGACATTTGGTTCACGTCCAAGCCTGATCAGTACCTGGACTCCATTGGTTCACCCTGGACCATTTTGTATAAATGGAGACCACTCCCTTAGTAGGGTGCGGTCTCATTCATCCTGGATCAGTCATTCAGCTCATGTCTGGTTTGCCTTGCTCTAGATTCATTCTGAATCATCTATTCAGTTCAGTCTGTCTTCAAGCTCCTGTCTGGTTTGCCTTGGTCTAATTCTATCCTGTTCAGTCTGTCTGTCTTCCAGCTCGCTCATGTCTGGTCTTTCCCTGGTCTAGATTTATCCTGTTAAGCCTGTTTTCCTGGTCATTCTGTTTACAGGCTCATGTCTGGTTTGCACTGTTTTTCTTGCCTTCTTGTATCATGTTTAATTCTGCCTCCCATGTTTAGTTGCCTATTTTGTTTATACCTGGTTTTCTTTATATTTCTTGCCGTGAGGTTAAAGGCTCTGTTTATTGTATTTAAGTTCTTGGTTCCTAGAATAAATTATATATTATTTTTCTAGCTCAGGCTCATGGTCTATTTTCACTGCTCATTAGGCTCACACCCCTCTCTGTCAGGTCAGGTCCCTGACCCCCATCGTGACAGATCTCTTTGGATGTCCTCGGGGAAAGTGACCCTCTCTCACCAGACTCATACATTGTCTACAGCAAAGTAGTTTGGCTACGACCTCAGGAGGTGGCAAGATCCACTCCCACCAATTTGACTACCATTGACTCTAGGGCGATAACCTCATACCTCTACCGTCTGTAACTTTCTCTCGTAATTCCAGTTACTAGGGAGAAATGTATAAAATTTTGGAAAAGGAATCTGAAAACCTTTTAGGGATTGAAAAATGGAAAGGATATGGGCTGCCACTTCCAAATTCTTCATTCATGTGAATGTTTAGAACAGTCCTATAAGGCTGTTAATATTTGTTAACCTCCCTGACGGTCTATTTATTTTTGAAATTCCCTGTCTAAAAGCGGTCAATTTATTATTAATCCCCCCCCCCCTAGCGGCATCCCGAGTGTGTCTCGGGGTTAAATTCCTATGTTGGAAGCAGTAACCCCGATCAACACTTGGAATGCCGCTGGGTACATCACCTCTCCCTGTGCTCCCTCGATGTCCCCGGCTGCCTCCTCCGGCGATCGCGACCTCATACTTCCTGGTTTCCTCCTCGCGAGAAGGAATCCAGGAAGTAAAATGCGTGATCGCTGGAGGAGACTGCAGAGATCAGCGAGGGAGCGCAGGGAGAGGTACTGTATACATACAGAGTGTGTCTCAGGGTTACCGCTCTCAGCGGTGAAATTTAACCCCGATACACACTCGGGAACACCGCCAGGGAGGTTAATTATTCCGATGTGACCCTTCACCATGATTTATAATGGAGAGAATGCAGTAAAAAGGATGCAGCTCCACCTCCCTGCCACAGAGAGGTTCAACATTATCTAGATGAACATTGACGCAACGCTATATTGGCCATTCAACAGATGAGAACATGGCACTCACACATTGGTCACCAAGAAGTCCGTGTCTAACACCCTGTGTCTCTTTTTGTAGAGATATATCAAAGACAATGGTAATGTTAATGACACAAGGTATCAGAACTGCTGTTCACAATGTTAAAATCGAAACGGTCCTACGAGTTTGGGATGGATTGGACAATCGTATTGATATCTACTGTGTTACAAAGGGCGCACGCATAGAACATCTTTTAATTACACTGAGGAAGGTGTTTCAAGCCGCAAAACGCATCTTAGTATTTCTAGACCTGGAATTTTATATATAATTTTATTTATTTATTTTACTGCTGCCTGCTGCTGAATTTCATTTTGGATCATCTTTCCAACCAGAGGAGGTGGGAGATCCGGAGCCCACTTGTGACTCCGGCGGTACATACCACCTGGTGTCTAGATTAGACACACAAAAGTGTGAGTACCCGTTTGTTTTATGCATATTGCATAGGTGGTTAATGACCCTATACATGCCCTCCCCTTTCTTTCCTTTTGTCACGGTCCACCCGGGGTACCTACTGAGGTACCTATATTGCACAGCCTGGTCCTAACAGCCTTTGTCCTGGTATGCTTTTGTATTGGGTTCCAATCCGGGGTTTACCTCAGCCCAGTGCCATGTCCAGGCTCCTGGAGATCCAGCCTGGGTTTTCCCGTCCAGCCTAGGAGTTCCAGCTGAGGCCCATCTATGAATTAACCTCCTTAAAAGGCAGAGAGACTGAACCAGCAGTGGTTCTGCATTGTTCTCCCTGACTGAGGTCACTTGGTTGTGTGCAAATACGCTCCTCCTGTACCAGTTTATCCTACATATCCAGTACCCATCTGTCTACCCGTGGATTACAGTTGTTCTCACCGTCTGACCTTTTTATCAAGGTACCGCTGTCTAGACTTATCCTTGGTGGGCCCTGTCTGCAGTCTGGGACTGCATTGCCCACAATCCTCAGACTCTCCAGTCAAGAACTCTCCCTGGACTATATAATTCCTTTGTTCTTTCTAGTGCCTGCAGCCAAGGCCTATTTAAGTTTCATTAAAGTATATTCATTGTGATTCCTGTCTGGCCTCCCCTCTGTGTCGCCGCCTGCTTGGCTCTCACCTGAACCGCACACGCCACGTGACAGAATGCAGAACCCATCTTATTACGCGTCTGCGGTGATACAGGCGGTGGTGGCATCCATGAAAATGGCTGTGGAGAACTTCCTGCAGCAACTGGACTCTGTGTTGATTAAAGTGCTGCAAGGACTAAGGGGCACCTCACCTAAGGTGCGCTCTTCAACTTCTATGTCTGGCTGCAGGAGACCCTTGTCTGAGGAGGAACGCTCCAGGAGGAGGTCTTTGGGACTGTGCTTCTATTGTACTGCGGGCTCACATTTCATATCTTCGTGCCCTGTGCGCCCACCCAAGCCATCCTCCTCACAGACCAGAGTCAACCCTGTTACTCCTGCTTCTCAACTGGTTGCTCCTCCTGTGTCTGTGCATGCTAAAAGCAAAGAGACATTACCTGCTGAGTCCTTGCCATCAATGTCCAAGAGAACTCTAATTGCCAAAGCTCGACAGCACCCTGTCTCTGCCAGCCCTCGCCAAGCTGCTATCAAGCCTCGCCAGGTCACGGCCAAGTTTTGCCCAGTCTCAAATCCTGCCAAGTCTCGCCAAGCTGCTGTCAAGCTTTGCCAGCCCAAAGCCAAGCCTCGCCCAGTCTCTAGTCCTGCTAGGCCTCGCCAGGCTACCATAGTTGGCAAGTCTCACCATACTCCGGTACCCAGATCTAAGAGACCTGAATTTAGGGAAGCCTTCTCTGATGTGGAGAGTACAGAGGATGACTCCCTCTCTGATTACTTGGAGACCACGCCATCTGAGCCTGCTGATGTTGAACCCATGGACATGGAACCTACCTTGCCCACAGATTCGGAGCCTTATATGCCCATGGAGGTTGCTTTGACACAGACTACGGAGGTCGCTGCCCTGCATGTCGCAGAATCTCCAGAGGTCGCTGCCCTGCATCCCGCAGGATCTCGAGAGGTCACTGCCCTGTATCCCGCAGGATCTCGAGAGGTCGCTGCTCTGCATCCCGCAGGATCTCTAGAGGTCGCCGCCCTGCATCCCGCAGGATCTCGAGAGGTCGCTGCCCTGCATCCCGCAGGATCGAGAGGTCGCTGCCCTGCATCCCGCAGGATTGAGAGGTCGCTGCCCTGCATCCCGCAGGATCTCGAGACATCGCTGCCCTGCATCCCGCAGGATCTCGAGAGGTCGCTGCCCTGCATCCCGCAGGATCTTGAGAGGTCGCTGCCCTGCATCCCGCAGGATCTCGAGAGGTCACTGCCCTGCATCCCGCAGGATCTCGAGCGGTCGCTGCCCTGCATTCCGCAGAATTTCAAGAGGTGTCGCCGGCACGGGGCCGTCACCGCCGCTGTAAAGCCAAGCCGCTCACTGCCCAGCAGCAGGATGGTACCCAGGTCGCCGCAGAGCCGTGCTGTACCCAGGTCGCCGCAGAGCCGTGCTGTACCCATGTCGCTGCTGTACCAAGCCTTGCCGAGGGCGTTGCCCCATCGAACCTTGCCAGGGGCGCTGCCCCATTGAACCTTGCCAGGGGCGCTGCCCCATCGAGCCTTGCCAAGGGCACTGCCCCACCAGTCATCGCCAAGGGCGCTGCCCCACCGAGCCGTGCCAAGGGCGCTGCCCCACCGGTCATCGCCGAGGGCACCACCTTACCGAGCTGTGCCAAGGGCGCTGCCCCACCGGTCATCGCTGAGGGTGCCACCTTACCGAGCTGTGCCGAGGGCGCTGCCCCAGCGGTCATCGCTGAGGGCGCTGCCCCATCGAGCCTTGCCAAGGGCACTGCCCTACCAGGTCGTGCCAAAGGCCCATCACCCATTGTGTGTCTTGCTCCCGAGGGCTGCGTCTGGGTATCCAATGGCACGTTGGTCCGAAAAGAAAACCTGCCACATTTTGAGAGGGCCCTGCATGCTTATGGTGACGTTTATGACAATCCAGACTCTAAGTACATTGGAGGGTGGTGATTTGTGCTCCATCCCCTGTTCCAGCCTCGGTGCCCGGAGGGCACCCGTCAGGGGGGGTATTGTCACGATCCACCCGGGGTACCTACTGAGGTACCTATATTGCACAGCCTGGTCCTAACAGCCTTTGTCCTGGTATGCTTTTGTATTGGGTTCCAATCCGGGGTTTACCTCAGCCCAGTGCCATGTCCAGGCTCCTGGAGATCCAGCCTGGGTTTTCCCGTCCAGCCTAGGAGTTCCAGCTGAGGCCCATCTATGATTTAACCTCCTTAAAAGGCAGAGAGACTGAACCAGCAGTGGTTCTGCATTGTTCTCCCTGACTGAGGTCACTTGGTTGTGTGCAAACCCGCTCTTCCTGTACCAGCTTATCCTACGTATCCAGTACCCATCTGTCTACCCGTGGATTACAGTTGTTCTCACCGTCTGACCTTTTGATCAAGGTACCGCTGTCTAGACTTATCCTTGGTGGGCCCTGTCTGCAGTCTGGGACTGCATTGCCCACAATCCTCAGACTCACCAGTCAAGAATTCTCCCTGGACTATATAATTCCTTTGTTCTTTCTAGTGCCTGCAGCCAAGACCTATTTAAGTTTCATTAAAGTATATTCATTGTGATTCCTGTCTGGCCTCCCCTCTGTGTCGCCGCCTGCTTGGCTCTCACCTGAATCGCACACGCCACGTGACACCTTTGGAGGAACAAGGAGGCCGCTGACATTACGTTAGGGGATTTGCAGACCACCACATAGGGGAAGATTACCCACACAGGCCTATAGGCTCCACCGATCAAGCCAATCTATCAAGGGCTCCCTGAACAAGCTATTGGAAGGAAGCGCTATCCTACGAGTATATTTGGATCATAGAACATCTTTAACTTGCAGATACAAAATTCAAGACCTTCCCTACAAAACCATGTAAATACTTGTCTATAGCTATTATAGTTTGGTTTGTGTAATGTATAGAAAGTGTCTATTTCTTTTTTAGTAAGCCCATATTTAGGGTACAGTTGAAACCGGCTGGACGGAGTAGAGGTAACATCACTGTAACCGTGGAATCCCAGGTTCGAATCCCAGCCAGAGCACCTCCCCAGTAAGTGTCCTCGGACAAGACACCTAACGGTACATTTTTGCCTACCACACGATGGACAGTATTACAATGTTGGTGCTAACTTAACAAGAGCTGTTGTAAACTGAAAACCTCCATAGGCTATAATGGCTCTGGGAAGTTTACAACAGCTCTGGTTAAGTTAGCACCAACTATGTAATATGGCCCGATATCGGCTGTGGAGCCCAGTGGTAACATCTCTGCTCTTCGACGGTGGAGAAGCAAGTCAAAATCCCGTTCAGCACATCCCTCCAATACAACTGTGGAGAAGCAAGTCTCGACTTTACGAGAAGAGGATTCAACATAACCACCAGGTCACTGATCTCCAATCATGGAAAGCCGACTCGATTCCACTCAGAAGACACCACCAGTGAGTGTCCTTGGGCAAGACACCTAACGATATTGATGCGCCTACCTCACAAAATACTTGTACATCTCATAGATTGTAAGTTCCCTTGGTAACTGTCACGGATCCCTCTGATTACCAAAAGTGTGGTCCCTTTACGCAGACCGCTCTCTACCCTTCCGATCCTTGAATGGTCGGCAAAACTAGGAAGACAATTAACCAGACAATAGATAAACAAGGGGTAACACCAGACAGAGGTATGGAATAGAGTATTGTCACGAATCCTTCTGACTACCAAGATATTGATCTCTTTATGTAGCTCCCTTTCTACTCTTCCGATCCTTGAATGGTCGGCAAAGCTATATAGACAATGAAGCAGGTAACAGATAAAGAAAGGGAAACACCAGACAGGGGTACAGAACAGATCACAAGTCCTCCCTAGGACTTTAGTAATAGCAGAGGTAATCTGATGCGTGCTTAGGGTGCCACATAGACTGACCTCGGTACCAACGTTAAGGGCAGAACCTAGAGCAGTGTAAATGCCAATACCAGGGGTTATACACAGGAGGGTTCGTTTGCCAATGCCAAGAGTCATACACAGGAGGGTTCGTTTGCCAATACCAAGGGTCATACACAGGAGGGTTCGTTTGCCAATGCCAAGGGTCATACACAGGAGGGTTCGTTTGCCAATGCCAAGGGTCATACACAGGAGGGTTCGTTTGCCAATGCCAAGGGTCATACACAGGAGGGTTCGTTTGCCAATGCCAAGGGTCATACACAGGAGGATTCGTTTGCCAATGCCAAGGGTTATACACAGGAGATAGCCAAATACACAAGAGCTCTGCGGGAGGTGAATACCACGTCAGGGCACCGGTGTAATGGTGATACTGGGTTTTAAACCCGGCGGGTCCGCGTCATAACGCCAGGCCCCGCCCCTCGGCGTCCCACGTGAGCGCACCCGGAAGCGTTTACATTCGGCGCCTGGCCAGCGAGCAGCGAGGAAGCTGCTGCCAGGCGCCCCATCCCCTGACCCACCGTGACAGAACCCCCCCTCCAGGGGCGGCCACTGGACGACCCCCAGGGGCACGGGGGTGCGCCAAATAGAAGGCCTTCACTAGCCTAGGAGCATGGACTTCCGCAGCCGGTACCCAAGAACGATCCTCCGGACCGTAACCCACCCAATCGACCAAGTACTGCAAAGACCCCCTAGACATCCTGGCACCCAGAATGGCCTTAACTTCGAACTCCTCCTCGCCCTCCACAGAGACAGGAGGCGGTGGAGCATGGACTTTGGTGTACCGGTTACATAACAACGGCTTCAAAAGGTTTACATGGAATACATTGTGTATTTTAAAATGGGGGGGTAACGCCAAAGCATAGGAGACAAGGTTGAGTCGCCGTAGAATCTTATAGGGACCGATATACCTAGGAGCCAACTTCATGGAAGGCACTAAGAGCTTGATGTTACGTGAAGACAGCCAAACCCTGTCCCCAACTTGATACACGGGTGCCTGCCTCCTGTGTCTGTCGGCCTTAGTTTTCTGGATGGCACTACTCTCCTCCAGTGCCCGTCTCACTCCCCCAAGTCTCTTTCAATGATGCCAGTTGCTCATCTAAAGCAGGAATCGTGGTATCAGGAAACGTGGTGGGGAGCACGGGAGGATCAAAACCATAAACAGCGAAGAAAGGGGAATGTCCTGTGGATTCACTCACTGCGCTGTTCAAAGCATATTCTGCCCATGGTAGCAGGTCTGACCAGTTATCTTGTTGTTCTGATATAAAACACCTCAGATATTTCTCTATGTTTTGGTTGGCTCGTTCTGCTGCTCCGTTGGTCTGGGGGTGATAAGCCGAAGAGAAAGAGAGGTCTATCCCTACGTTCTTACAAAACCCTCTCCAGAATCCGGAGATGAATTGGGTCCCCCTATCAGAGACAATCTCCAGAGGGACACCGTGTATGCGGACCACGTTGGCAATGAATATGGGCACCAGTTCAGCTGCCGAAGGTAGTTTCCGAAGAGGAACATAGTGACCCATCTTGGAAAATCGATCTATGATCGTAAGTATCACTGTATTCCCTCTTGACTCAGGTAACTCTACTATAAAATCCATGGCTACATGTGACCAGGGTCGTTCGGGGATTGGCAAAGGCTGGAGTAAGCCAATGGGTGCTGTTTTGGGACTTTTCTGCCTTGTGCACACTTCGCACACGGCAATGTAATCTTTGACATCTCGGCGCAACGTGGGCCACCAGAGGAGTTTACTGATACTAGACACAGTCTTGGTGATACCCATATGCCCGGAAGTTTTATTATCATGATAGATGTTAAGTACTTCCTCTCTTTCGTTCTCAGGTACAAAGAGTCTCGCAGGAGGTTTTCCCCCAGGAGCTGCGCCCTGGACGGTCTGCAACCTTTTCATTAGAGGAGACGAGACACTAATCGTGGTAGCGGCTACAATCCTTTCCTGGGGTACAATGGGATGCTGATCTTGGATATTATGTTCATAAGACTCATACTGTCTCGACAATGCGTCTGCTTTAATGTTTCTGGACCCAGGTCTATAGGTAAGCACGTAGTTAAAACTTGACAGAAACAATGACCATCTCGCTTGTCTGGAATTTAAACGTTTGGCATCTCCAATGTACGTGAGATTCTTATGGTCGGTTATGATAACGATGGGGTCCTTAGACCCCTCTAATAAGTATCTCCATTCGGCCAAGGCCGCGATGACTGCTAACAATTCTCTATTTCCAATGTCATAGTTCTTCTCTGCCGGGGACAACTTCCGAGAATAGAAGCCGCATGGATGCAAGGGTTTGTCAGGAGCCTCCCTTTGGGACAAGACTGCACCAAGACCTAGTTCGGAGGCGTCAACTTCTACTTGGAAAGGCAGAGCCGGATCTGGATGTCGGAGAACAGGGGCAGTAGTAAAAGCTTGCTTTAGTGCCTCAAAGGCTTGAGTGGCTTGAGGTGTCCATTTCTGATTTCCCACCCCTTTCTTTGTCATAGCCGTGAGGGGGGCCACCAAGGCCGAAAAATCTTTAATGAACCTTCGGTAATAGTTCGTAAACCCCAGAAACCTCTGAATGGCTTTAAGTCCTTGGGGTAGAGGCCAGTCAAGAATAGCTGAGAGCTTCTTAGGATCCATTTGAAAACCCCCAGGAGTTATTATATAACCAAGGAATTGCACAGTTACTATGTCGAATAGACATTTTTCTAGCTTACAGTACAATCCAGCCTTCAATAGTTTTTTCAACACTTGTTTCACGTGGACATGATGAGTGTCCACATCAGGAGAGTATATCAGGATATCATCCAGATATACTATGACGAATTCTTGCAGAAATTCCCTTAGAGTGTCGTTTATAAGGTCCTGGAAGACGGCTGGCGCATTACACAACCCAAAAGGCATCACCAGGTATTCATAATGCCCGCTACGTGTATTAAAAGCCGTTTTCCATTCGTCTCCCTTTTTAACCCTGACCAGGTTGTACGCTCCGCGTAAATCAAGCTTCGTATAGACACGAGCCCCTTTTAATCGGTCGAACAATTCTGTTATGAGAGGTATGGGATATGCATTTCTTATAGTGATCCTATTCAAACCCCTATAGTCGATGCAAGGTCGCAGATCTCCCTCTTTCTTGGAAACAAAAAAGAAACCTGCTCCTGCTGGAGAGGAGGACCGTCTAATGAATCCTCGTTCCAGATTCTCCCTTATGTATTCCTCCATAATGTCGTTCTCTCTTTGTGATAAAGGGTATACGTGACCCCTAGGAGGCATCGTACCAGGGAGTAAATCAATGGCACAGTCATATGGACGATGTGGTGGTAGGACCTCAGTCCTGGCTTTAGAGAACACCTCCTTTAATGCCAAGTAACATTCAGGAACCTCTGTGGACAAAGGAGGGGCTGTTGGCAATATTGAGGCTACCAATCACATTAACTCTGCCTAGGCACTTAGACTGACAACTCTGACCCCAACATTTTATGTCTCTCTGGACCCAATCGACAACTGGGTTGTGCTCTGTTAGCCATGGAAACCCAAGAACGACAGGACATGAGGGTGATTCAATAATTTGAAATCTTATTGTTTCCTGGTGCAAAACTCCTGTTTTCATACATACATCGACTGTGTCGTGAGTGATATGTGGACATGACAGGGGTTTACCATCTATGGCCTCCACCATTAGAGGTCTTTCCTTGAGAACCAGAGGTAGGAGGTTTTGGCAGCAAAATTCTTATCCATAAAATTGCCTGAGGCCCCAGAGTCTAAGAACGCCTCAGTCTTGAGGTGAACCCCCTCCCAGGTTAGGGAGATCGTTAACAGAATCCTGGATTTTTTCTTTTCATTATCCACAAAGGAGGCATACAGAGAACCGATAACCTGGGTGTTTCCTGTTCTGAATCCTACTTTGCTATGTTCAGCCCTGCTAACCCTGGGTCTCTGAGGACATTGAAGGCGGAAGTGATCTGCCCCTGCACAATAGAAGCAGAGCCCCTTTTCTCTTCTGTGCGCTCTTTCTGCTTCTGAAATACCTGTCTTCCCTATTTGCATGGGTTCAACGACTGGCAAATCTGTTTTCACATTCTCCGAACCACCTGACGTACTGGTGTGTCTGGGTAACGAGGGTAAAGGAGGTAAGACCCTTCTGGGTCTATCTCTGGGGTGTCTCCTTTCCCTGATTTGATCGTCCATGGCTATACAGAAATCTATCAGGTGGTCCAGACTTTCTGGTAATTTTAAGGGAGCCAGCTCAAACATAAAAGCCTCGTTCAAGCCTTCGGTAAAGGCTAAGGTTAAAACGTCGTTCGGCCAAAGTACCTCAGAAGTCAAAGTTTTAAACTCTATGGCATAATCGGCGACCCTCTTATTACCTTGTTTGATGTGAAACAAGGACCTACCCGCATTGGTAGCCCTTCTAGAGGGATCAAAGGTACGTCTTAACTCAGAGGTAAAACCCTCATAGTCATAAATGATGGGTTTCTTATTTTCCCACAACGGCGTAGCCCACAATAAAGCTTTTTCTGTTAAATGATTAATCAGATATCCTACTTTGGCTTTATCAGACATACAAGAGCCTGGATTGTTCTCAAACAAGATCTCGAGTTGAGTCAAAAACCCCGACATAGGCTTGGTGTACCATCATAGCGTAGGGGTGCCTTCATACTAAGCCTATGTCCTTCAGGGGGGATGGAACTGACCCTAGGTAACACTGGATCTGGAGGGTTTGTGGTACCTGTATTGGACCGATTTAACAGGGTTTGCAGAGCGAGAGAAATCTGGTCCATCCTATGGTCCTGTTCCTCTTGTCTGGCTGCGATACGTGCCAGCTGGTTAGAGAGGTCTGCGGGATCCATTGGCCCTGACGTAATGTCACGGATCCCTCTGATTACCAAAAGTGTGGTCCCTTTACGCAGACCGCTCTCTACCCTTCCGATCCTTGAATGGTCGGCAAAACTAGGAAGACAATTAACCAGACAATAGATAAACAAGGGTAACACCAGACAGAGGTATGGAATAGAGTATTGTCACGAATCCTTCTGACTACCAAGATATTGATCTCTTTATGTAGCTCCTTTCTACTCTTCCGATCCTTGAATGGTCGGCAAAGCTATATAGACAATGAAGCAGGTAACAGATAAAGAAAGGGAAACACCAGACAGGGGTACAGAACAGATCACAAGTCCTCCCTAGGACTTTAGTAATAGCAGAGGTAATCTGATGCGTGCTTAGGGTGCCACATAGACTGACCTCGGTACCAACGTTAAGGGCAGAACCTAGAGCAGTGTAAATGCCAATACCAGGGGTTATACACAGGAGGGTTCGTTTGCCAATGCCAAGAGTCATACACAGGAGGGTTCGTTTGCCAATACCAAGGGTCATACACAGGAGGGTTCGTTTGCCAATGCCAAGGGTCATACACAGGAGGGTTCGTTTGCCAATGCCAAGGGTCATACACAGGAGGGTTCGTTTGCCAATGCCAAGGGTCATACACAGGAGGGTTCGTTTGCCAATGCCAAGGGTCATACACAGGAGGATTCGTTTGCCAATGCCAAGGGTTATACACAGGAGATAGCCAAATACACAAGAGCTCTGCGGGAGGTGAATACCACGTCAGGGCACCGGTGTAATGGTGATACTGGGTTTTAAACCCGGCGGGTCCGCGTCATAACGCCAGGCCCCGCCCCTCAGCGTCCCACGTGAGCGCACCCGGAAGCGTTTACATTCGGCGCCTGGCCAGCGAGCAGCGAGGAAGCTGCTGCCAGGCGCCCCATCCCCTGACCCACCGTGACAGTAACAGGGTCTCCCTGAATCAGGCCATATCATCCATGTGTGGTATTCCAATGTATTAACCCCTTGTACACTGATCTTGTAAAGCGATGCAGAACATGCGGCGCTATATAAATGATAATAATAATAAAAAGGAGAATGTGTCTTTAATTGGCTAAACTCTATAGGGCTAGTTAAACTGTACAGAGATGCTGCCAAGGATAGGAAATCAAGGACCAAGAGCCTTCACTAGATCCTTGATCGCATTAAGGGTTAGATATGTATACATTTTTTATGCAATGCCAACATTCTTTAAACAGAAAGATGTTTAGATCATTGATCCATCGACAAGCAAAATTCTGCCATTCTATGCAAGCCCAGGATACAATGTAAGACAATATGCTTTGCATCCCTAAAATATACCAATGTGAATTGAAAAATAAAAACCACAGACAGTCTAGGACGAATTAGACTGTTTTTTAACTTTAAAAAAGTCACAAAATTTAGAACTGTATAAATCGAGTTGGCTTTTAAACTCTATCCAGTGGATTGGATCTCTTGATTTCTTCTCCGGCCACATGCATTAATTTTGAAGTATACTTAGATCATCCACAAACCTTTTAGCCATGGATGATTTGGCAAACCTTGTCACACTCATGAATCAAGCACTTTATTAGGCATGAACAGGTTAAATGGCCTGCAGAGGTACTTATTCAGGCAAGGAAAAAGAACAGACTGAGCTAATGTATAGTAAACAACTTGCTGCTACTCCAGCTGCTCTGTATTCCATGTTATATCGATCTATGTATTCCGTATAATGAAAGAAACTGTTTGATTTGATAATGCTTCTAATTGTTTTTTGTTTTTGCCGTCTATTAGACTATTGGCAATATGAAAGAAATAAAATGTTTAAATCGGGTGGCTTTTATCCAAAACAGATCCTTTCGTGCCATAATGTAACAAAAAGTATAAGTTTATTTCATGCAAAGAACAAAGATTTATTAAGACTTATTCAAAGAACACAGAATTGGCCCTGAAATTGCACCAAACAGTGAAATTCCCCATATGGTGAAATTTCGTGGCCAGTTGGCTATTTAAAAAGCTCGCGAATTGCCAGCGAAATACGGTGATCTTTGGCAGCCGTGAAATCCCCATAGAGAAGTAATGGTTAATCTATTCAGAGAACAGCACCAAAATATCAGTGAAATGCCCTTAAACAGTTTTAAGCAGGCGAATTGCATAGATTTCGATGTAAAGAAAAAATTACCCATTTTTCTTAGATATTTATTCATCCATTTATTCTTTTCATTTTCAGCAAAAAGTCTCTTTATTTACTTTTTAGTCATTTTCAAGGAGTTTTTAGGTGAAATAGGTTTCCCCGTTTTTTGTTTTTTTTTTCTTTTTTCTTTAAATGGGGTTTATTTTTTTTCTGTTACAGACCATTTTATTGTCACTTATAGGACCTCATATATTTTTTCCAGGCATTTTCATGCTGTAGTTTTTGTTTAAACACCATTTAACCCCCCCTGACGGTTTTACCGAGTATGGCTCGGGGTTAACTTTCAGTGCTGAAAGCGGTAAACCCGAGCCACACTCGGGCTGCAAACATTACCTGTCCCTGCGCTCCCTCTCTGACCACCGCAGTCTCCTCCGGCGATCACAACCTCATACTTCCTGGTTTCCTTCTCGCAAGAAGGGAACCAGGAAGTATGAGGGTCACAATCGCCGGAGGAGACTGCGGGGGACAGCGAGGGAGCGCAGGGACAGGTGATGTATCCAGCAGCATCCCGAGTGTTGCTCGGGGTTACCACTTCCGGCATAGGAATTTAACCCCGAGCCACACTCGGGAATACCGCTAGGGGGCCGGAAAAAAAATGGAACGATTCTGACATCTAAAAGATGTCAGAATCGTAACACCAGGGAGGTTAAAAGTTGCTTTTTTTTTTACCCATTCGGCGGCTTGTCGGCTTTTTCCGAAGGGTGGTTAGCGGTTTTTTTGGCAGGTCGTTGGCTTTTTTCAGATCGATTAGGCGGTTTTGAGGCAGATTGTTTGTGTCAGGTTCAGGTTCTGGGGTGGAACCAGGTAGAGGGAATATGGCCCAAATGCGGTTACTACTGACAGGATAGTGGATGGAGGAGGGTGAGCTGAAGGAGACTGACCAGATCTTTGAGGAGTAGCTGGAGACTGCAGACTGGAGACTGGATACTGGTGGAGACACATTGGTAATTTTGGTAGAGACACAAAAGGGGTACACTGGATGCAGGGAAATAGCAGACTAGGACCGCAGAGCTAGTCTCCTCTCTCTGCTGGGAAGGGATAACAATACTGAAGCACAGAAGGGAAAGAGGGAGGGGACTTTATTTCAGGTGAGGAAAGGTGTGGTATGTTAGTTGTGGTTTAACTGTTTATTGACCTGTGCTTCTAGTGCTGGGGAGAGGCAGCACTTTTCCTGTGCTGCCAAGGTGTAGTTCAAGAGGGAATGGTGCCAGCCTGGCCTTTCTTCCGGCGACGGCGGCGTGAGGCATGACAGTTTGATGCATTCGGCGGTATGTCGGTGGTTTTTCGGATCGATTCAGCGATTTTTGCGACAGTTTTTCGGATCGATGCGGCGGTGTTTCAGATTGATTCACAGTTTTGAGGCGGTTTTTCAATTCGTTCGGGGGTCGAGTTGCTGCACTTCGGGGACCCTACAGTGAATGCTGAATTCACTGCAGGGTCAGCGAATCGAAACTTGCCGAAGTGCGGCGAACAGGAGAGCACTGTCAGTGACATTTTGGTGCTCTCTGATTAACCCTGTAGCTTTTTAATGTTATGATTAACTAAATTTTAGGTACGTAGGTCTCGCTTTAATTCCAGCTGATCACTGAAATTGGCAGAGTTTCTCTCTGCAATTCGGGATTTTTCACTTCGGGAGACTTAACTAAATTGATACCAGCATTTCAATTCAATTAGCAGTAATTGTGCCTATACTTTGTAAAATAAGTTTTGACTTAGACTTTATCGGTAAGCCATATTTGCGAAAATTATCACATGCTCAAATGTGTTGATAAATGGATTTTCAAGCAGGATAACAGAGAAGGTCACTTTGACATCACAATGAATATCCTCAATTTTAATATTAGTGTTGCTTTAACAATGAAAACCCAACCCTAATCCTAAACATCATGCACACCAGTGGTTACTTTTAGGGTTTGGGTTACTAACCGGGGTTACCAGGGTTTAGAGATATTTTGAAACTACAGACTTTTAAAAAAAAATTATTACAGGTTTAGATTTTATCATTAAGGGTCACTTTTCTGAAGTCGACTGTGGCTGAATTTGTTTTTAAATTGATTCAGATGTAGTTTTGAAAAAATAAGGTGAAGCTCATGGATTTTTTTTATTTTTATTTTTTAAAATCTGCTGATTACTTTTTATTACATAGCGAACTTTACATGTATTAAATTAATCTACCTAGGTGTGACCCTTTGAATAATGATTATATATAGACAAGAAAAACCCAGAAAACGTAGCAGACGATAATGCATCACTTGGAACTTCTTTTCACAAGACTGGCTGGCAGCTAGAAGTTATGCTTTTTCCGCAGTTTGCCATTATTCCTTCTAATCGTCTTCAAACTAGGGATGTGCGTTTTGGGTTTCGGAATTTTGGAATTTTCACGAAATTTCCCGATTCGTGTTTGCGGATGCGGCCGATTTTCCGAAAAATTTTTGATCCGAAAATGGCAGATCCGAATAGTTTTCCGAGCCGAAACGAAATATTTTCGGAATTTTCGAATGTACTTTAAATGTGTCAAATCGAAATTTATTGCTTTGAAACGAGGAGAACAGACGTTCTGAAAAAACGAAAATTTCCGATTATACGAAAAGTCGATACAAAAATGAACTAAGTGACACGAAAATACGAAAAATGGTCGATATTCCGAAACCATTTACAATTCCGAAAAACGAAAATTTTCGAAAATACGAAAAGTTGATACAAAACACTTGCTAAGTGACACGAAAATACGAAAATTGGTCGATTTTCCGAAAAAAATGTACACGGAAAACGAGTCGAGCCGAACCGAATCGAAACAGAAATCGGTCGAAACGAGCCGAATCGAAAAGTTTAAAAATCCGAAAAATCAAATCGAACCGAAAAAAAAATCGGTGCACAAGCCTACTTCAAACAGGTTTCAAAAGGTCACTTTAGTTCTGGTTCCCACAACTTCAAGTTGTCCATCATTTTTTTCCGAATCAGTCACATTCTCGTCTTCTTCTAGATCTGGAGGGCAGGTCACACAACCTGGTGGTGCTTTGCTCAGCTCCGGATATTGTAATTGGTCGGTAACCTTTCAATCGTGACTCTTCACCTCCTGGACGCAGCATAGTCTCCTTTTACCAGAAAGGTATATACTTCTGCCAGGCAGTCCTGGGTTTGCTGGTGCTTCCGGGAATCACTAGATCCCCTATGTGTCCCTTTAGCTTCTATTATGCATTTCCTCGATTTATGTTTTTGAATCTGGCGAAGCACACTTCACGTTTTTATATCGGCTGTACCTCCAATTCGCCAATTATTAGAGGGACTTACTGTTGGTCAACACATGTTATTAATTAAATTATTGGAAGATATTAGTTGGTCTAGGCCTCCAATACCTAGAACTATATGTCCCTAGTCTCCCTCTGCTCCCGGCGACAAGAAGTGGCGTATTGGGCCACCGTTCTCACCACGGGATTGGAGGTGAGTATAGGATATAATGGAGGGATTTAGGGGGTGCTAAATAATTCTGCAAAGGCGCACTCAGTTAGCCCCTGCTTTTAGGAGTAGCTAATATTTTGTTAAGCCCATCGTAGGGATAATTAGCGCTAGGACTTTGTAATACCTTATTTATCCTAATGTTAAGTATAGGATGCTCAAAGTACTGTAAGCTTGCAGATGCTAGCGCAGTCACTGATGCGCTAACGTATTTTTCACAGGTTTAACGTTAGGGTTGTAATATGGGGGGGCATGTGTTAAAGTCACTTATCCTGGTGCTAACAGGTACACATCCGAATGCTACCGTTAGCGTTCACTATGTAATTTAGCCTAGGGAGTTTTTCAGAAAGCACCAGTGTCTACATATTTTGTAAATACCAGGGAACATAAACATTGCTGCAATGGTGACAAATGCCAGTGCTTCGCAAAATAAAAATGAACAAAACTAGAATGGTTGAAATCGCCAAAACATGCATTATTTTAGGGGTGCTTCTTGGTGACCAGTAAGCAGAACATACAAAACATGGAAAATTCAGAGCACACCATTACAATATAGGCTAAAAGATTTATAAAAACACTTAACTTGGCAAAATAAATGGAAATGTCGTTGTTAGAAGATGTGATCATATAATGCATAAGCCTGCCACAGCGCCAATGTTGGCAAGTCTTACTCTATGCAGAAAAAAACAGTTTTACACCTATTTCCTAACAGGGTGGCTGCGTAGACCAGAAGTATCCAGCCTGCTTCATGTATAAAACATAACAAGAAAAAAGGTTGTTATTTGCTCTCTCACCCCTGTAGCTCCATGCGAAGAAAAAACACAATTAGAGGCTTTGGCTTACTTGAATGGCTAAAGTGTAAGCCCATCCGCCATTTCTTTGGATCAACGGGCAGTAAGTGATGTGTGAGAGGCTGAACCCAATGGATGCATGTCGTTTTTCAGCCTATGTAACTATTTCACGGCACCTCTGGGTCAGGTGAGTCCTACCTAATGAAACCAAGAGCTGCTTTCTAAGCAACCACATATTCTCATGCTGCTTCTCAGCCATGAGGGAGACTGGTGGGTTGGTTTATAATTATACTCTCTATGCCAACCTAATGTCTGCTCTTTTCCAGTATACCCACATACTGGTAACGTACATCCCAAGGGGACTTATGGCAGATCATGATTTCTAAATAGACCCTACAATGAGGCAGATATGACAGGGAAGGGTGCAAAGCCAAAGATGATCAGTCCCCAATATGTAGTGAACAAAAACAGAATTTCTGCAATCACCCAAATATGCAAAACTGGTGAGCTGTCCTAAACTGTTAGTCAACTGCACATATGTGGGTAGGTCCTGCATCACTTCGACTCTAGAAAGCACACAATATAACACCATGGGAAGTCTTTGAACGGGTCCACCAGGAACTCATACATCAATATGTCTAGCATCTTGGGTACGGCTCTCCTGGCTGTATTGTCTCTAATTAATCCACTTAATAACAAGAGTTAGTAAAAGTGGAAAGTGGCACTGAGTTAATTGTTGGTGTCATACCTTTCCAATGACACTTCACTTAACTCTTTGTGACTTACAGAAGTGGCAATATAGGTGTCCAAAGAACCACCACCACCACCACCACTTCAACATTCTCTCCATCTCTTCTGGACGTAAGAAAGATTTCCAAATGTTATGATATCAGTGCACTCTGGACTCGGGTCGACCACCCGAAGATGCACTTCAGAGTGGGAGCAATTTGAAGGCAGTAGCACGGACAATGTGTGGGACACATCTTCCACAACATGGAGGAAAAAGCCAGAAGGTTTCCAAAATACCCTCCACTGAGTAGGGGTTAATAATAACCCTGAAATATGAACAAGGCTTAAGTTCTACGTAAAGAATGATTGGTTGTCCATATATTTTACAGAGAGTGACACATATATAGTCAGAAATTATATCAAAGTTATAACTTAAGGAATTTATTCATTATCAAAATGCATTGTTTCTAAATATAGCAGACTGGATCTTTAAAGGCATCTAACGCTCATTATTGCTTGAACCAGAAACCTAGAGATTTTAGATTTTTAGTGTAATTTTTTTTTTGTTGTTACAGCTTCTCATTCCACTCCAGGAACAAATTGCTCCTTGATTAGTTCTTAATTACTCCTTGATTGTCAGCTGCTGCATTAGATTGCACCAGACTCCAGCTTTGTCTCTATGTTGTCACCTATTACAAGTGCCCTTCTTCTCTAGGTTTTAGAAATCATAAATACCAATCTAAAAAGGCATCTATAAATGCAGACACATATTTATATCGTTAAACGATTGACCATAATTTAATGCAAAAATTATCACGGGTATTTAACAACCCATTGTTTAACCACAGGGTTATTCAGAGAGATTCGAAAAGTTACCGCACGTTCGGTGACCTTTCGTTCCCCGCACTGTCATAGCAGTTCACTTGACTCTGACAGCACTTCAGGGCGATTCGGTGATTCTAGCTCGCCGACCCTGCGGTGTATTCAGCAAGCACTGCAGGGCCCCCGTAGTGCAGTGAAAACCCGCCAGCAAACCCGCAGAACACTCGCCGAAACACTCACCGAACACTCGCCTGCAGAAACCACCTCGAAAACCCCACCGAACACCCCAGAAAAAGCAGACGAGCCGCCGATCACAGTGCAGAGCAGCCGCCGGAAAAAGCCGACAGGCAGCCAAACATTTCAAAATTTAAACGCTGTTTGCAAAAAACTACTGAATGAAAATGAAATTATAGATAGAACCTTTGTAGCGCATCAAAAATAGATTTAAAGGTAGACTTCAACAAAGAGGTATATCAAACATAAAGTGCTTCAGTCTTAAAGTGCTTCAATCTTAAGGTGACAAATATTCAATCAATGTACACATATAAAAGTGCAATGTGCCATAGAACACAGTAAAGTGCAACGATATATAAAATTCCAGCAGTGCGATGGGTATAAGAGAGTCTATAAAGTGCAACAGTGTCCAAATGTGCAAAATGTGCAAATCCAATGATATCCAATACAACAGTATGAATACCAGTGGGAAAAATTCCTTAAAATTTACTTCTCTTTATGTTCAAGCGATGCACAAATATAGTCCTCCTTTCTTGGTCTGTGTATCTCTTGCCGTCTCTCAATAATGGAGAGGATAGACAGAAAGAAGAAAAAAGTGAGAGAAAGGAAAAAAAAAAGATTTGAGGGGAGAGAAAAAATGAAGAAATCATCTAGGGAGAGGGTGAATTGTATTAAATGGGGAGGGGGTGAAATTAATTAAATGGGGAGAGGGTGAAATGTATTAAATGGGGAGGGGGTGAAATAAATATTTATGAGGGGGTGAAATGAATTGGATGGGGATGGGTTGAAATTAATTAAATGGGGAAGGGAGAGGGTGAATTGTATTAAATGGGGAGGGGGTGAAATGAATTAAATGGGGAGGGGGTGAAATGAATTAAATGGGGAAGGGAGAGGGTGAAATGTATTAAATGGGGAGGGGGTGAAATTAATTAAATGGGGAGGGGCACAAACCTGGAAAATTGCAAGTAACAACATCATCAAGTTAACATTGCGCGCCTCACCAAAGAGAAGCAGTTCCAGCCATCACATTAGGGGTGAGTTAATTAATTTCTTCCTTCTTAGCTGGCTAAACTTTAAGTTGGTAACTTTGTATGGCCCTCGAATGATCTTATAAATTTCCAAATGGCCCTTGGCAGAAAAAAAGGTTCCCCAACCATGCTTTACCCCATCCTCCTTAGGAGCTACCGTGCACTACCCATCCCCTATCCTCTATCCACTCTCCTATCCCTCACCACCTACTTACCATCTCCCCCCCTTACCAGCTCCCATACCCTACCATCTCCCTACCCACTTTGACCTTACCCCATCTCCCAATTACCCTTAAGATCTCAACCACCCTTTTACCTCAACTCCTCTACACTCCTTAACATATACCTCTTTGCCCTTAGCATTTCTCCCAGCAACTCCCTTCACCACCATCTCCATCCCCTCCTATCTTTACTATTCACAACTCCTCCCTCTTTACTATCTCTCCACCCTTTCCCTTTTAGCCCACCCTCAATCCTCATCTCCCCTACCCATAATAACCCCTACCCAACCAACCATTTACCAGTCTGCCATACCTACTCTCCTTACCCTGCCCTCTTTTCCATTACCATCACCCCTTTCTCAATTACCTACCATGCTTACCCGCTCTGCTACAGCCTTAACGCTACCCCTTATACCTTCTCCCTACCCACCTAACCTATCTCACCATCTACCCCCTATCTGCCAGGGCATTTTTTTTATTCCACTCCCATTATAAGAACTCAGGTAGCTCAGAGTGTGTCAGTTCTATGTGGTTCCAGCCACAGGTGACTATGTTAGGAAGGCAATGCAACTTGTTATTTACAGGCATTTAAGTGCCATCCATGGTGCACATAGCCAGCATTAGGATATATCAAGATCCATATCACAAATGATAGTGTCCAGAAATGACTTCACAGGGATTTGTACCCAGGTCTCCCAGTTGCAAGGCTGCAACATTAATGTCACGGAAGGGACATAGGGGCTCTGCGCAGCGAGACCCAGGACTCAAACCCAAGACATTTTTAAAAGGACCTTGTGTTCCTTTGAACGTTTGCAGTGTGCGTTTCAATGTATGAACAGTTTATTTTCCTTGCTAGATGTGGTTTTACTTGATGTGCTGTATTAAGATGTGCCCTGTGTGATTTTAAATATACTTTACAACGTTTGGTTTTAGTTTAATTTAGTTTAGTGAAATGACATAGCTTTGGTTTTAAAATACTATATTCCTGTAGGTAAATGTGTCTTTGTGTATACAGTAAACAAGCTTTGCTGTTGTGTAAATTATGCGTCAGGGATTTTCCCCATTATCTAAGTACATGTTTAATTTAAGGGATCTCTGATAGTGTGTGTTTAATCTGATGTGCTGGAACAATAGATGTAGAAATGTTATGTGGACTGAAGGCTAAGAGAATGTGAAGAATGTTGATTGTAAATAACTGCCATACCTCATTGTATGGGTAGGCTCCTAATTAGTATGGGTATGCAAATTATGACTGCTATACTTCAGCATAAATAGTGGCGTTTTTTCATTAAAGAGTTCAGTTCATCTGAGTGTTTGAAACATACAGCTCTGCCTGGTGTTTTCATTTCACGTCGGCTACATATCACCACCACCCAGGAACGGGTCCCTCTAACTTTGCGGCAGAACCTCGATTCGCCGCGCCGTTGCGCCACCTATTTTGGGATACCGCAACCACCCAGAATTGGGACCTCGACTCAGCGCCGTGCCAGCATCGTCAAGGAGACTCTACTGAACCGCGGTTCGCCACGCAGACCGTCTCCAGCCTTTCAATGGTCAGTAGATCCGCTGCTCGAGACGCCGAGTGCCGTGCCACTCGGTAGTCGGGCGGATTTCCACCGTGGGTGCCCCATCTACTCTCCAGATCTACACCGCCACGTAGGCTTCTACCCAAGCCGCTCGAGACGCCGGGTGCCGTGCCACTCGGTAGTCGGGCTTGGCAACACCAACGAGGGGGTCAGATAGAGCCGGACCGCAGGCGGATACTCCATTCCGTCATACTGGTGGCAGCGGTGGGATCGCTCTCTGCAGGCCCCTAGGAGACTTACGCCATGGCGGTGTACACCCACTACGACAGGGACACCCTGCGTGGGATGTTGGAGAACCGGGGGGAACGCCGGGTAACAAGAAGAGAAAGACCCTGATCAAGGAACTGACCAGGATGGATCAGGACGAGGCGATGATGCCCGTCCCCAGCCCTGTCCAGGCGGAGGTGGAGGAAGATGCTGGCCTCAGAGAGTTGCGGCGTCGGATTGCCCTGCTCGGTGATGCCCCGGCGGAGGGGGCCAGATATCAAGTGATTCGGAAGTTCTACCGGAAGTTGAGCAGGAGAAGGAACGCCAGCACCAGTTGCGGTTGGCAGAGCTCCGCGGAGCAGAGACTGAATACAGTAACCCGAACCCTACCCCGTGGAACCCTGGGTCGAGGCTCACAGCTCGACTGGAGCTTCACCTTGGGAATCTGCAACCCCCAGTGATTGCCCTTGCGGGACTCTCAGCTCGCCTGGAGCCTGTACTAAGGACGTCACTCATCCCAGCGACCCTCGGATGGAGACTCACAGCTCGCCTGGAGCTGCATCTGAGGACGCCACATTCCCCGTTGAGGAGCGGTGCTCCTGTGCTGGCACCTTCGCCGACATGAAGGTCGTGTTGGCAAGAAGGCTGCAGGAGGGCCTGGAGCGGACCAGAGGTCCACAGAGGAACTGTGGTACGAGGCCCTGGACCATGAGCGGGACTGCCATGGTGTGTACATTCCTTCCGACGCTGTCGTCCATCGGGTGCAGTACGATGTGCGAGCAGCGTTCCTGCAAGGTCGGGCCCCAGAGGAGTGGGAGGCCGAGCTCCGGAGTCTGGTGCAACAGGAGATCGCACTGGACGCCGCGTACCGCGCGCTCCGGTGGCTAACCGCCCCTCCGACCGTGCGCCCTATTGAAGGCAGTTCCACTGCAGGGCCTCGCTACGGAGGCACGGGGCTGCTCTACGAGGGCATGGCCGCCGACCCCGAGTTTGGAGAGGAGACCGAGGAACGGATGGAAGACATCCTGGAGCGACGGGAACTGGAGATTCCGTCAGACAGCAGGGACTCGGTGTTTGAGGAGCTGGAGTCCCTAGCCGAGCGAGAGTGGGAGCTCGAGGTGGCTTACCGAAAACTGTTGGACGGCGTTCCGCAGTCGAGCCTGAGCTCCCCGTGGTGGGACGGGTCGGCGGAGGAAGTCGACAGTCCCCAGGTTTGGGACCTATGGGAGGCCGAGGCGGACCCATGGGTGCCCGTGGGGGTTCCGGCAGAGGAAGTTACCCCCTTCACCCCGCAAGAGGACAGGGTGGCTGAGGCCACGGGTCCAGTGGGGGAGGAGACGGATGGTCTCCCGGGATGGGTTGTGCGCAACCATTGTTTGCCCCGGGGGGTGAAGTGACCATCCTTCCCAAGGAGATCTTCAACCAGCGGAAGAGCTGGCTACGGGGCAGAGTGCCGCTGGCCTCTGCCCACTGCTTACAGTCCGCCAGGAGAAGCAGACAGATGGTTCCCCGGGATGGGTTGTGCGCAACCATTGTTTGCCCCGGGGGGTGAAGTGACCATCTTCCCCAAGGAGATCTCCCAACCAGCGGAAGAGCTGGCTACGGGGCAGAGTGTCGCTGGCCTCTGCCCACTACCCACGGTCTGCCAGGTGGAGCAGACAGATGGTCCCTCCGGGCTGGGTTGTGCGCAACCGCTGATGGCCCGGGGGGGAAAGAAACCATCCTCCCGCAAGGAGATCCCCACCCAGCGGAAGAGCTGACGCCAGGGCAGAGCGCCGCTGGCCTCTGCCCGTTTCTCCCAACTTGCCCCCGGGGCAGAGCGAGGATGACCCCGTGCAACTGCTGTTGCATCCATTTGTCCCCTTCGTCGGCTGCAGGGAAGAGCAGCCAGGTTGGGCTCTATTTGCTCCTCCGGTTGCCGTGTCCGTACTTGGCCATCCAGCCGAAGAGCTGGCCACGGGGCAGAGTGCCGCTGGCCTCTGCCCATCTCCCACCCTCTGCCCCGAGGAGCAGAAAGGGGATACCCTCGCGCTGCTGATCCGCAGCCCTTGACCCCATCTAACCCCCTGGACTTTGTTCCGGTACCCACCTCCCCAGCAGAAGAGCTGGCAACGGGGCAGAGTGCATCTGGCCTCTGTCCACCCTCCGTCGTCTGCCCTGAGGAGCAGGCGAGTTTACCCAAGCTGCTTGTCTCACAGCCGTTGACCCCACCTGACACCCGGGATGTCATTTCTGCGCCCACTTCTCCAGCAGAAGAGCTGGCAACGGGGCAGAGTGCCGCTGGCCTCTGCCCACTCTCCGTCGTCTGCCCTGAGGAACAGCAGAATTTACCCGAGCTGCTTAGCCCGCAGCCGTTGACCCCATCTGACCCCCTGGACGTTGTTCCTGTGCCCACTCCCCCAGCAGAAGAGCTGGCAACGGGAGAGAGGGCCGCTGGCCTCTGCCCATCTCCACAACCCTTTGGCCCGGAGGCCCCATGCAGCCACTGTTTTCCCCAACGGCTGACCAGGACACTCGGGGCGCGTGCACTTGGCACCCGTTTTTCCCGGGTGCACGGTACCACTGGAAACGGCACAGGTGGTACCTCTCCCCAACCACGGGACACTTATTCTGGAGGGGGTACCCCGAAGGACTTACAACCTGCCAGGCACGGCCGCGAGCACCACTGGAGAAGCCTGGCGGCTCGCCTCTTGCCCACGGACTATGGGCCGCAGAGACTGCACCGACTCCCCCTATACGACCCGTGTGGGTCCAACCGGGCTCGTCGGACTTTGGAAAGGGGGAGGAGTGTCACGGAAGGGACATAGGGGCTCTGCGCAGCGAGACCCAGGACTCAAACCCAAGACATTTTTAAAAGGACCTTGTGTTCCTTTGAACGTTTGCAGTGTGCGTTTCAATGTATGAACAGTTTATTTTCCTTGCTAGATGTGGTTTTACTTGATGTGCTGTATTAAGATGTACCCTGTGTGATTTTAAATATACTTTACATCGTTTGGTTTTAGTTTAATTTAGTTTAGTGAAATGACATAGCTTTGGTTTTAAAATACTATATTCCTGTAGGTAAATGTGTCTTTGTGTATACAGTAAACAAGCTTTGCTGTTGTGTAAATTATGCGTCAGGGATTTTCCCCATTATCTAAGTACATGTTTAATTTAAGGGATCTCTGATAGTGTGTGTTTAATCTGATGTGCTGGAACAATAGATGTAGAAATGTTATGTGGACTGAAGGCTAAGAGAATGTGAAGAATGTTGATTGTAAATAACTGCCATACCTCATTGTATGGGTAGGCTCCTAATTAGTATGGGTATGCAAATTATGACTGCTATACTTCAGCATAAATAGTGGCGTTGTTTCATTAAAGAGTTCAGTTCATCTGAGTGTTTGAAACATACAGCTCTGCCTGGTGTTTTCATTTCACGTCGGCTACATATCACCACCACCCAGGAACGGGTCCCTCTAACTTTGCGGCAGAACCTCGATTCGCCGCGCCGTTGCGCCACCTATTTTGGGATACCGCAACCACCCAGAATTGGGACCTCGACTCAGCGCCGTGCCAGCATCGTCAAGGAGACTCTACTGAACCGCGGTTCGCCACGCAGACCGTCTCCAGCCTTTCAATGGCCAGTAGATCCGCTGCTCGAGACGCCGAGTGCCGTGCCACTCGGTAGTCGGGCGGATTTCCACCGTGGGTGCCCCATCTACTCTCCAGATCTACACCGCCACGTAGGCTTCTACCCAAGCCGCTCGAGACGCCGGGTGCCGTGCCACTCGGTAGTCGGGCTTGGCAACACCAACGAGGGGGTCAGATAGAGCCGGACCGCAGGCGGATACTCCATTCCGTCATAATTAACATTACCCCATGCAAGTGTTGTACAGTGACACACAACTGCAGAGTTCAAATCCTGATCTGAAATCAAGGCATTTAAAAAAATACTTAAATAAATATTGGAAAGTTAGGCTGTTACACATGTGCCTATTGCAGAGACAATTACTGGTGAATTGAGCTTACAGGGATTTGAACTCAGGTCTCCCAGTTTCAAGGCGGTGAATTACCACTAGCCTGTGCAACTGTTGTACTGTAGAGTTTAAATCCTGATCCGAAACACAGAAAATATAATTTATTAACGGCCCTCAATGAATATTGAAAAGGTGGGCTCTGTTACACATTTGCTTACTGCAGAGACACTTACTGGTGAAATGACCTTACTGGGATTTGAACCCAGGTCTCCCAATTGCAAGACAGTGACATTACCACTAAGCCTGTGCAACTGCTCTAACACAATCCACAACTGCAGAGTTTAAATCCTGATCCGAAAACAAGGCATTTAATAGACATGTGCATGGCAAAAACATAAATAATATATATATATATTAGAGACGTGCATTCGTTTTGGAAAAATTCTGAATTTGGAACGAAATTTGATAATTTACACTTCGGAAGTACTTCCGAATAACGAATCGATACGATACAAAATGGTATATAATGAATTTATTTCATTATATACTGTGTCATCATCATAAAAGAAAAATTTTCAGAATTGATATCAACTATCGAATTTGAAATGAACTATCAAATTGATATCAACTATCGAATTGATCTTAAAATACAAGTAATAGTCAGCAAAGGACTTTATGAAACAAATTAATTTTGTTTCATTGTTTAATTTGACTCAAATACTAAATCTGTGACACAGGTTAAAATTTAACCCTAGCTTATCTTTTAACAGCAAAATTTGATTAATTGGGGTTTAGTTTAGTGCTCCAAAATTCGAATTGATATCAACTATCGAATTGATATATGAAATTCGTATCGATTTGAAATAAAATGAAATACGAAACGAAATTAGTTACGAAATTCCAAACACAAAACTATTTTAAAAACGTAACAAAACAAAACTAAACAATTTTTCAGCCATGCACATCCCTAAGATGTGGTATATATATATAATCTATCTATCAGATAAACATTATAAATTGTAGGAATAGTAAAAGACATGAGTTCTATTGCATAAGGTTGTTTAAAACAGTAGATACATTTAATATTAGCATGATGTATGAAACATGGCTAGAAACCAATATGCGTTATATTTGCCAGCATTCTCTCTTGAAAACCCTTTTTAATTTAGGTACAAGCTGTACTCTGGGATGCCATCTTTCCCAAAAGTACAAAACAAAGGAATTATTTCATACAGGCCACTCTTTCGATGTTATTTTCCATCTAAAATGAATGTACCACAAAAATGCTTATATCTTGTTTCTCACTTTAATCAACCTTGAGCACCTTGGCATTTAGACGGATATTTTATAGAAGGGAGTCGGTGAAGCATAGATACTCATCTTTGACCCATGAACAAACCATCTAAAGCTTCACACTGTGCTGTTCTCTTCATTTTCGCTCGGTCCTTCAATGCTTCTTTTGCTACAATTCGGATGGGTGAAGCCTCTGTGTGTGTCTACTGAGGCATGGCGTTGGCCACTTTCCAGTTGAAGCTTAGAATCCATTTTAAAGACTGTAGATACAACCCATCAAAAATAATAATGCTATTAGACTTTGACTTGTTTTTTACATTTAAACAAAAAACTAAAGTTAAGTTAAAAATGTAAAAGGACGCATTTTCATAATTGCTCTATTTTTTAAAAAAAAATTATTTGTTTTTGGTATTTAATGCCATGTTCACATACAACACCGTAGGGGTTATTCAGAGAGATCCGAAATGTTGGCGAAATGTAACCGGACACTGAAATTCAGCATACGGTGACATTTCGGGTTCATTCGGCTATTCAGAGAGCAGGCAGTTCGCCAAATTCTAAGCGAACTGCCTGCACGTACGGTGCCTGTTCGATGGCAGTGAAATCCCCCATAGAGAAGCAATGGTTAATCTATTCAGAGACACCGAACAGCAGTGAAAAGTTGCCGAAATGCCCTGTCGTTCAGTGGTTTCATTCGTCAGGCTTATTCAGGAAAATCCCATAGGCTTCAATGTTAAAAATATTCCCGTTTTAATTCAATATCTAATAAACTGTTTATTTTATTCTGCAGTAAAAAGTCTCTTTATTTATTGATTTTTTTTAGGATCTTTTAAGCATTTTTGGGGATTTTTTCAGCAAATTTTTTATTCATTTTTTTAAAGTGTTTTTTCTCTTTTCTTTAACAGACCTTTTTATTATCATTCATTGGATCTTATATGTAAATTCCTGGCATTTTCGTTCAGTAGTTTTTTTTCAAACAGCAGTTTAATTTTCAAACTTTCAAGCAAACTGGTTTTTTTGGTTTTTTTTACCCCGTTCATCTGCTAGTCGGCTTTTTTGGTGGCTGCTCTCTGCGTTGTGAATTATGTTGTTTTATGGATAATATGACTATGTATAAAACACTGAACCTGCTCTCATCGTGGGAAACGAGAAGGGGAGTAATGGCAGTGGTATTGCTCATTTTATACGTGAGAAATGTACAATGCCATCGCTTTGGAACAAAAAAATAAATTAACTTTTTTTTCTTTCTCTTATGTTTTACATGGTCATGTTTGGTACAATGTAAAGGCCAGACTCTGACCTGGCCAATGACGCCTCACTTGACCTTGTGCACTGTAAAGATTAGAGACGCACAGTTCCCCATTCCCTCCATTGAAGTGCGTAGATTCAGGAAGTCTGAATCATTTGGCCAGCTTGAGCTACGCAATTAGCATAGCGGTCAGCTTCGCAAATTGCATAGGCTAGGCTGACTCAGTGCTGCCACTGCTGTCTGTGTGATGATTCTGAGCGAGCTGCGAGCTGAACGAAAGAAAAAAAAAGTGGAGGACAGAGAAGGACGAAGCGAGGGAGCGTGGAGCAGGCGAGTATGTGGACTTTTTTCAACATAACATTTTATTTTACAGATTAAAACAAACACAACAGCACATAAATTTTTACTGGAGGCCCTGCCTCACCTGCCGCCCCTAACTGCATGTCCCTGCTACCAAGTGTTTTTTGTTGAAAAAAATATTATCATAACATTTATTTGAAACATGGGATGTGAAGTTAAGAATTAAATATAGGGTGAAACAGATGTTTTGCACAGAAATAGTTATTCTTAGATGGTTAAAAAATGTAAATAATGTTAAATTAAATATTAAATTAAAATAATGTTAGTATACAGAAATATTGTTGAAATGTCAGATTCTGAGCTGTAGATGCTGGCCTTTATCTTACAATCTTTCACACGGTCTGCATTATTATCATACAGGCAGCGAAGACCGTGGTGTTAGATACAGTAACTGTGATAAAAATGGTGAGATCGCCTGCTTATGAGGATTTGTAGTGATCATAATGAGATTATTAGCAATGCAGTTTCCATAAAACATATGAATAGATTATAAAAATTAACATCTGTATGTGGCATAATGCCTGTATATGGAAATTACAGTAACACCTTGTATCTGTACAGGGATTTTCAATCATTATAACCCTCTTAATCTTATTCATGTATAGCAGTGCTCTCCAGTATTCTGCCCTCTCTCTGGCAGTTGGAAAGCAGCAGTAATCCATTTGAACTTTTTGTTGCAGTGAGATTTATGACTGCTGGTTATATGTTCTCTCCAGGGTGCTTGGTGACACATAAAACAAAGGATTTTGTTTCTCCACAGGGGGATACACTAATCTGTCTTTTTAAAGGTGTGAAAGTGGTCTTTTGATATGCTAATGACTAGTTTTCAATGGATTACAATGCAAAATCGATATAAATTTGGCTGTGAATGGGGTTAAATGTAGAACCTAAGGTTGAGATCCAAGTTTCAAGCAACTGTGAAATGTATGGGCCACAGTTTCCTTGTTTCCATTCTACATGGTGTGAGTTAGTGTAACTTGGAAAGCAGACATGAGGGGATTATATACAGGGTTATTCAGAGAAAGGTGAAACTCAGGAGAACTGGCAGGAGAAGAGAACAATGTAGACCAAATAGCCAATTTGGTAAGTGAGATAAATGGGAGAATATTTCTGATTTGGCTAATTTGACCTAGAACTTTCACTTCTCCAGTCATTCACCTGAGGTTCACCTTTCCTTGAATAGACCTGCTGGTGTTTTTCATAATTTAAGACAAATTATAGGTAATAGTGTAATCATTCCCTGCCCGCCATCCACCATCATTTGGGTTTTTGGACTGAGAAATTTAAAGATGAAGGGCTATATTACAATCCTAGCGTTAAAACGCGGGCGCAAGGGAGGAAAAACTGCGCTCACAGTTTTCCCCCTTGCGCCCGCCTTTTAACTCTGGATTACAATGCAGGCGCAAAAAATGCTGCCTGCATTGTTACCGCGCGTTAACCCCCGGGATGCTCACGGCAGCACTGAGCGCAGCCTCGAGCATCCACTCGATGGAGTCCATAGGACCCAATTGAGTTTCCGCCTGCCGGTCACATGACCAGCCCGATTTCGCCTCGCAGTGATACGCAGGGAGAGACTGGGGGGACTTTTTCCCCCAGTCCTTCCCTGCTCCCGCCGGCCGGAGGAGGCGGACAGAGCTGCGGTCCTCGCTGCGGGACAGGAGGTGATTATACGCTTCTGTTTCTTTATTTTTAGGCTGGTGTTAACGGATTCTGCAGAAGCGGAATCCGTTAACACCAAGTCCTGGCTCTGGTTAGCTTTCCGCTAACCATAGCCGGACGTTAATCAGCACTAGTAGATTGTAATACTAACGCTGATTAACACTTTGCGCTCCCCTTGTTAAGCATAGGAAGCACAAAGTACAGTAAACTCGCGCTAAAAAACGCAAGGTACCAAACGCAAACGGGTTACTTAACCCATTTGCGTTTGGATCGTAATATGCGGTAGACACCACAGGTAACGTTAATGCTCACGCAAGGAATGTAATGTGGCCCGAAATGGTTAAAAACTGGACTAATGTATGAATCGTAAACACTGCCTCAATGGATGCCTTTAAAAAGAAGGCCTGGATGCTTTGTCTGGTAAAGCATGATATAAATGGATAAGAATCAAAAATGTTTATATAAATTGCTTGTTGATCCAAGGAGAAACCTGATTGCCGTTATGGAATCAAGAAGGTGTTTTTTTTCCCCTTTTTGGGCACATTTGGTAATGACGCAAGCGATTTGTTGCTTTCCTTTTGATCAAAAGTAGCAAGAGGGATGTGTGACAGGTTTAAAATGACGGACATTAGTCTTTTTCAACATAATTTACTATGTTACTGTAGAAGATTTTTGAGACCAACTAGGAATCATAGAGCAAGTACGATGCATTAATTCTGTATTTTTTTTTTTTTTTGTAATTTTGTATTTTCACTGAGAAACTGGATGATTTCGAAAACTTTTCATGTCAGCGGATCAAAGAACACGCCGACGCATTTTTGTCCTACAATTTAGCATCTCTATAATTTAGAGAAGGTCTGTAATGACAAGCGGCGTTACTTATATATGTTAGAATGGCACAGAGTAACAATTTTATGTGTCACGGCTTCAGCCTGTTTAGGAAGCCTTCCTGGTGGTTCTGAGCTAGCAGTATGTTCCCTTTATTAATAGGACTCAGCGAGTCTAAGAACATCTTTGTTACTTTTGACACTGCTCTAAGCAGCAAATGGAAAGATATGTCAAAACACAAATTTTCCGCATGTTAATACTTCCTCCCCCACTGGGCTTGCTTAATCCTTTCCTTGCTTCTGGACACTACAACATCTTGTGAGATCCTGTGGTCGTAGCTGCACCACAGACAAGCTCAATAGGTTTCTACGATGGGCAAATTATAGAAAGACCCTGGCTTTGTTGTGACGAAGACTCCATGGTGGTTAAAGCCATAACCTTTACACAACCACATTTAACATATGCGTCTTTAATAGGCATCTTTGTACGGTCTGTTGTTTATTCATTCGTTGTATTATGCGTCGCATTAAAGTCTATGGTCCGTCTCTTGAGTGGAGTGAAAAATATGTCACTGAAAACATTATGAACTTGTACACAAAATGTGAAAAAAAACGTACAAACGTAAGCATATCATCAAGCTTCTGTGGTTAATTCTGGCATTAGGTTTGGTTAATATTAAAAATCTCAGACAAATGCGTTTAACCATGTTTTAAACACTAACAGGGTTATTCAGAGAGAGGTGAAAACCAGGAGAATGACTGGAGAAGTGAAAATTTTAGGTCAAAATAGCCATTTATCTCCCATTTATCTCACTTTCCAAATCGGCTATTTTGACCTCGAATTTTCACTTCTCCAGTCATTCTCCTGGTTTTCACCTCTCTCTGAATAACCCTGTAAGGGGTCATCCACTAATTGCAGTTGATTAGCGTTGTTGCAACCACAACAAAGTTCGGCGATCCAGTAAAATCACAGAAATACAGTTGAAGCTCCGGTAATAAAATGTCGTTGACAGTCTTTGATTTTCCCTGGATCTGGATTGCCGAACGTTATCATGGTTGCAACAAAAGTGGATTTTGTCCTTCTGGACAACAATGCTAAAAAATACCAAATTGTGGCAATCCCCTTGAAACATAGAAACATAGAAACATAGAAAAATGTCGGCAGATAAGAACCTTTCGGCCCATCTAGTCTGCCCAATTACATGGATACTTTACCTGGATTTATCTTTTGTTTAGGATAGCCTTATGCCTATCCCATGCTTGCTTAAATTCAATTACTGTTTTGGCCTCTACCACTTCTACTGGAAGACTGTTCCATGTATCCACCACCCTCTCAGTAAAATAATGCTTTCTGATGAAACATGACCATTTTATGTACCTTTATTGAATTTTTATAAGCTACTCTTTTTCGCTTATTCGTTTTTCCAAGGTACTGCTGCAATATATACTCACCACCCAGGACATACTTGAAAACGAGAGAAATCTCAATGTATCCTTCCTGGTAAAAATACTTTTTCAAAATAAAAAATAAAAAAATATATGAACTCACACAACTGTCCTGAATGGGGCAGAGAAGATCCAACAAGCCCCAATATCCAAAAACCAAAAACCTATTTGTTTATGAAACTTGAAAAACCATGCAACAATCCAATAAAGTGATGGTAGAAATATATTCAATATTAAAATTACATATTTTCAATCAGGGTTTCACCGAATCGATCTGCAGAGAGGCGCTTCCCAGCAGTGGGTGGATTCATATGCTGCATTGAAACCTATGGGTTAAAAAGCCTTGTTTCTTTAAAAAAGTTAGGAAACCTAAAATTTCACACAAAAAATGCCTAAACAATAAATAAATAAAGAAACTTTCATTCTATTGGTAGTAATCTACTTCCCATTCTTAAATATCCAATCAAAAACGAGATAACTCATAAAAAACAAAAAACCAACTGATCTGAATCATCCGAATCACTGACTCGATCCGAATCACCAAATCGATCCGGATCACTGAATCGCCGAAACGAAACCAAGAACTGTCCGAAATTACCCGAAATGAAAAAAAACCAGACCCGAAACTAAACAGAATAGTTTAGAATAGTTTAATTCGGTGCCACCGAAAAGCTGGTGCTACTTTATTCTGCATGTGCAGAATCATATAGCACCCCCTAAAAACCCCCTCAATAAATCCATCACTCACCTCTCATCCTGCGGCGAGAAGGGTGGCCTGATCACTAGCTGGGAGCAGAGTGAGACTGGGAACCTATAGTTCCTGTTTTTTCTCCATATATATTAAACCATTTATTGTTTTAATCTGCAGCAAAAAGTCTCATTATTTATTTTTTAGGATCTCTTTAAGCATTTTTGCGATTTTTTCGACAAAAATAGTTTTCTGATTTTTTAAACAATTTGTTTTATCTATAACAGACCTTTTTATTATCTATAGGACCTCATATATAAATTTCAGGCATTTGTGTTCAGTAGTTTTTGTTAAACACATTTTTTTAAAGTTGTGTTTTTTTTTTTACCTGTCCGTCAGCTTGACGGATTTTTTTTTGCGACGTTCCATTCGGTGTTAGGCAATCTGTTCGACGGGTCAGTGGCTGCTAGTGGGTGCGTTTGGCGGCTGTCCAGCGGATTGGTGGCGGCGGCCAGTGGGTTTGCAGTGGTGTTCGGTGGGCTTGAGGCGGCTGTCTGGCAGTTCGGCTGCAACGTGTTTGCAGCAGTTTGCAGATGAGTTGGCGGCTGCCAATTCGCTGCACTTCGGGAACCCTGCAGTGAATGCTGAATTCAATGCAGGGTCAGCAAACCAGACTCTTCAAAGTGCGGCGAATCAGAGAGAATCAAGTGCTCTCTGAATAACCCTGTATTTATTTTGCCCACCTCATTGATCACTGGGGGGGGGGGTGACAGCAAGAATCGTAAAATAAATAATACAAACTATGAAAACCACATCAAAAACTATTTCAATTGTATCAATGGCACGCAATATAACGAAAGATATGTGCTTTCAATTTTCTGATAATGCATTTTTAGAAACCTGAATAAAGGAAAGGTAATATGGAGAATGGTAAGTTGGGATGTGGCTGAAGGAGAAACATTTAATAATGATAAAAGCAAGTTCTTCATTGCGTCCTGAGAATTGTCAGACGAAACGACAAACCAATGAATTCATATTGAAAATTAGGAGTTGTTTACTATTTCAATTTTTTTAAATATTTTGCAGCTGAATACAAAATTGAGCCTTGATTACAAATGCCATCTTCCCTATCATTCCAATGGTGACCTTAGCTTATCAAAAACAATCAGGTCACTAAAAGTGAAACTATGGAGAATTTTTGGAGAAGTGAAAAGTCTAGGTCCAAAAAATTCTCCTATTCTCCTTAATTAACGCACTTTCCATATCGGCTATTTTGACCTACAGGGTTATTCAAAGAGCTCCGAATTGCTGGCGAAAGGTAACCGAACACTGAAATTCAGCGTTCGGTTACCTTTCCTGGCCATTCGGCTATCCAGAGAGCAGGCAGTTCGCCAAATGTTGGCGAATTGCCTGCACATACGGTGCCTGTTCAGTGCCTGTTCGAGGGCAGTGAAATCCCCATAGCTTCATCTATTCAGCGAACAAAAACCAGCAGTGAAAAGTTGCCAAAATGCCCTGCCATTCGGTGGCTTCATGGGGCAGATTTATTCAGGGGAATCCCATAGGCTTCAATGTTAAAAATAGTCCCGTTTTAATTCAATATCTAATAAACCGTAGATTATAATATTCTGCAATAAAAAGTCTCTTTATTTATAGATTTTGTAGGATCTTTTAAGCATTTTTCGGGATTTTTTAGCAAAACAAATGTAACCGTTTTTTTTAAATATTTTTTTTAAACGTTTTTTCTTTTTTCTGTAACAGCCCTTTTTATTATCATTCATTGGATCTTATATGTAAATTTCAGACATTTTCGCTCAGTAGTTTCTTTGCAAACAGCGTTTCACTTTTCAAACATTCAAGCATACTGTTTTTTTTGTTCACTCCATTCGTCTGCGGTGTCGGGTTTTTCCAGCGGCTGCTCTGTGCTCTGATCGGCTCCTGCTCGGGTTTCTTCGGCGTCTTCGGTGGGGTTAATCCAGATGTTTTTGCGTTTTTCGATGTGCATTCCCGTGGGTTTTGCGGTGAGTGTTCGGCGGCTTTTGCCTGCACTACGACGGCCCTCTGGTGCTTGCTGAATACACCGCAGGATCGCCTAATGAAGCCGAATTGAACGAAAAGTCACCGAACGTGCGATGACTTTTCGATTCTCTTTGAATAACCCTGCTAGAATTTTCACTTCTCCAAAAGTTCTCCACAGTTTCACCTTTTAGTGAATAGACCCTAACAATATAAATTTCTTCATATAGAATGAATGAGGTTGCTGAAGCCAAGGCAGAAGGTTTTGGAATCAGAAAATATAAATGACGCAGTGAAAGATCCTTAGTTATTAAATTAAGTATAAAAATCGTTAAATAATTAAAAAAATAAAACAAAAACCATAATTATTAAATACGTATTTAACCAACATAGGCAAACTGTTCATCGCGCACCTTGGAAGCGGTCAATAAAAAATAATTAAATAACCGTTATCAAGTAAAAAGACAGATATCTGCAGTAAGGCTGGGGTCAGACCAGCGCACTCTTAACGTGCGTTCTGGCGCACATAATTACGGCCGCACTAGCAGCAGATGACGGGCAATGACGGCCAATATACGATGTACGGCCGCACAAAAGTCCGGCCGTGCAACGCAAGTGGAATCTGAACGCATTTTTCTGAGAACGCTGAACCGCTAGTACTGACGTACTGAGTGCGCAGCTGCGGCATAGCGGCGTGTGTGCGTGATTAGGAGATGTCAGACACTGCTAATGTCCAGCCAACATAACGTCCAGACGCAAAAAGAGTTTTATTGACGATCCGTACAAAATCACGCCCGAAAATGCGCGTCGTCTGACCGTTTTTGCGCATTCCGTGAAAAAATACGTCAATGTGTTCGGACGCACTTTTTCACGTTCGCGGGGAAAAATGCTTTCGTCTGACCCTAGCCTAAGTAGGTGTTACTTGAATTGACTGTACAACTGGATATTTGCCCAAATGTAAGCAATACATCATGTGTCTGGAAACCAAGCCAGAGACTTGAAAAGAAAGGGTTAACCAAGCTTTTTGGGTGCTTATGGGGAAACCTGTGTATCTCAAAGGCAAATGAACAATGATTTCTGCCCAATGAAGTGATTCTATTTTCATTTTGCAACAAAGTGTGCATGAGAGCTAACGTATAAATGCAAATTATTATGACATTGTTATTCTAATTAAGAGGGCATCCAACCATTCACTCAGGGCTGATTAAATTATCATCTCACTCCTAACGTCTCAGAAAATATGAAAGAGGAAAAATCTGCTGCTCGTGGCTGCACTAGATATTAACAGTAATAAAACATTTCCCTCCGTTCTCTCCAGAATGTAAATAAATGTGTCTCATTTTTGTAATTTCCATTGTACTTGTAATGAATACAGTCTCCCAAAGAAATGTCGTACTGTCAGAAGAAAAAATCTATTCTGATCAGTAAAAATGTCTTTTTGTGTGAATGCCGTGTTTAAATGAATGGGCACCCTAGGTGTCTTATTACCAGAACAATTACTATTATGATTGTAATTGTTTTATTTTGAATGTTTCAAGCTAATCTAGAGAACTGAACAATGGGCTGAAATAATAGCAAAGTGTCGATACCTTGGAGTTTTAATTCTGGAAAGGAAAAGCATTCATGGTTTTTTGAAAAGAAAAAAATATTAACCTTATAAATTTGATTAACAGAATTATTCAATATACGAGTTAATGCATAGCAGTGTTATTATAAAAAACACATTGTTTTAGGACAGTATACATGGATATTTATTTCTTTATGAATGAATCCATTTATTAATCATTTAGGCATTCTTTTGGCTCCCCAATATCTGTGTTGCTATGTCCAGTTCATTCGTTTTTGGGAGGGGGGATGCTTAAATAAACAAACATACAAACCTGGGTCTAGCGCTCATCCCTTTACATGTCTCCTTGCTTACAAAAAGTCTTTGGGCCCGAATACATTCCACGCTCCTCGCGCACTTTTTTTTGCGCCCGCGTAAAAGCACGTTAACGCGAGGGGAAACCCTTTGCGCTGAACGTCGTATTACGACGTTCGCGCATACGATGCGCGTTAACGTCTAACGCGAGTTCGTGCGCGCATCCCATACTTAACATTGTGAGCGCAAATGCGTTCGTGCGCTGGTACGCGGATGGTATTACAATCTATGCGCGAATTTTTCCGAACGACGTTTGCGTGCATAATTTTAACGTCTTTTAAAAGCTGGTGGTAACGGCAAATCTGAACGTTCTGGCAGAAACGAAACGAAATGGGATCGCCAAATCGGACCGAATTGAAGAGAACAAAAAGTCGCCGAACGTGCGGTGACTTTTCGATTCTCTTTGAATAACCCTGATGGTTTTTATTTTTTTCAGGAAGATCGTATATACCAAATTTCACACCTGTAACATCTTTGGTTTTTGAACTATAGGTATACTGGTAAAAGTATTCATCCCCCTATTTAACCCCGGCCATTGAATTTTCGGAAAAAGGTAAAATACGTTTTTTTTATTTTTCAAGACGAATTTACATATCAATTTTCAGGCCTGTAGCATTATTGGTTTTTGAAATATAGGTATACTGATGAAAGGATTAAACCCCCCTTTTTGCCCCCCCACTGGATCTTTGGAAAATGGTAAAATGTGTTTTTCTTATTTCTCAAGACGAATCTAATACAAATTGTCACGTCTGTAACATCTTCTGTTTATGAGATATAGGTATCCTGTTTAAAAGTATTCACACACCCTTTTTTTCACCCCCCCCACCTGGGATTTTTGGAAAATGGTAAAACACCTTTTTCTTTATTCTTCAAGAACCTAGTAAATACCAAATTTAACGTCTGTAACATCTTTGGTTTTTGAAATATAGGTATACTGCTAAAAATATTCAGACCCCATTCCCCCGACCCCCCTTAATTAGATTTGTGGAAAATGGCAAAACATATGTTTGGTTTTTTTCACAAACATTGTAAATACCAAATTTCACACCCATAACATCTTCGGTTTTTTGAAATACAGTATAGGTATACTGATAAAAGTATTCAATCCCCTTTTCCCCAAGGAATTTACAGAAAATGGTAAAATACCTGTTTTTTTGTAATTATCAAGATGAATCTAAATACCAATTTTCAGGCCCATGTAAGATCGTCTGTTTTTGAGATATAGGTATCGTGTTTAAAATATTTAAAATATTCAACCCCCTTTTTTTGGCCCCCAGTTGGATTTTTGAAAAACTGTAAAATACGTGTTTTTTTATTTTTCAAGATGAATCTAAATGCCAATTTTCACTTCTGTAACATCTTCTATTTTTGAGCTATAGGTATCCTGTTTAAAATATTCAACCCCTTTTTCACCCCCTTAGGGGCGGAGTTTCCAAAAATCCTTCCTTAGTGGGTGCCTGCCTACATCATAAAAACAGTGCACCTGCAAAATGTCACGTTCCTAGGTTAAATGTTTTCAGCTGGGCGTTGATGAGTCAGTCAGTCAGGACTTTTGTTTCTATGTATATAGATTGTGTATATGTGCGCATGTATGCGCGTTTACGCAATATTCAATAAAATAATTTGTTGTGTATGAATGAGGCCTTAAAGATAACGGGCCCTATTACATTCTGCACGGAAAAACGAACGCAGAACGCGTGAATTTTTGCGTGCAGCGTTAAACATTAACGGGCGTAAAACAATGTTGGTATTACAATCCTCGCGCATTTTTTCATCCATCAAAAAATAACGCGCGTAAAATGGAAAAGCAAAAACACGCACGCAGCAACGTTGCACGCAGAAATCAGTGTGCGGACTGTTTTTTCACGCGATTCAGCCAATCAGAATTAAAAAACACAATTGTCTCCCGTTAAGTTTTTGCACCTGTCAAAGTCAATCTGCGCATATATGCTGCATCAATAAAAGAAACACGCACAACTTCTCAATTTTATTGTTTGAGTATGCGTAGAATGTGTAACTATACTTTGCTGTATTTTCTTTTGGGGCTGGTGTATTTGGGTTCGGCCAAGACGTTCAGATTTGCCACCAACTTTTCTAAGACCTTAAATTTATGCGCGCAAAGGCTGTGCTTTAAATTTTGTGCATAGATTGTAATACCATCCACGTACCAGCGCACAAACGCATTTGCGCTCACAATGTTAAGTATAGTACGCGCGCAGTACAGTACACTCGCGCAGAGTTCGCGCAGGTTCTCCCGCGGTAGATGTTAACGTGCATTTTTTGCACGGACATTGTAATACAACGTTCAGCGCAAAGGGTTTTGCCCCTCGCGTTAATGCGTTTTTGCGTGCGTTAAAGTTTGCGCGAAGAATGTAATAGAGCCCAACAAGTGACATGGTATCACTAAAAGGGGAACCAAAACTTACATAAGCTGTAACTAGATTACTTGTGTATAAAACACATGCTGTTGCTTTTTTTCTTCTTGATTTTTCCATTTTACATGCAATTAATTCAAACCAAGTTTGTATTTTTATCTCCGGTTTCTATCTTGTGGATTTTTCCCATGATGCAAGAATTACCAAAATCTGTCCAAAAGCTTACGTTTTTTGGCTGTGCTTTATTTTATACAGTATTTACCAGTTAATGAGGTGGAGGAGGGAATGTTTAGATAAGGCAGCAGGGGGTGTATTGTGTTCTCCAGACTTCTTTTGATAAGAGACGGGAGCTAAAAGAGAATAAACAGGGAATTTAAAAGATTTCTAATCTACCCGCTGGTGATGTCCTCTGAATACGTCCCATACAATACACCAACAAAGGTGCGAGAAAGTGTGAATGTAAGTAATGCGATACCACAGGGGACCCCTGGATACAGTCAGGTTTACCCCTTTAACAACTATACTTGTCCATTCAGTACATCTAAAAATCAAAGCAGGACATAGAGGAGTACAGTACAGTAATTTTTAATACAGAATAAAATATTGCTAAAAGCCAAAAACAAACTCACAAGCAAAAAGCATATAAATATGTGCATAAAAACATTTGCCACAGTGGCTCAGACCTCCTGATCACCATACTCCTGTATGGAAACACCAGAGATGATTAGTCAAATTGGGAGATTACAAGGGCGTGGATGAGTTGCTTTGTGGTGGCAGCGGTAAGAAATGGCAGAATTCTGGAAATATTACGTAATAGGTAACGGTGGGAGGAGGAAAGAGACTGGATGTGAGGGATGAAGGAAAGAGCAGAGTCAAGTGTAACTCAGAAACAGTGAACCTGGCTTTATGGGGAGATAGTGATACCATCGACCATGATAGAGAAGTCAAGAGGTGGGGAGATATATATTAGGGAGGATTTAGTAGGAGCTCAGTCTTCGCCATGTTAATCTTTAGGTGGTGAGAGGCCATCCAGGAGGAAATGCCTGATAAACAGATGCTGACTTTGGAAAGGACAGGAGGAGCGAGATCAGGGGTGGAGAGGTAGATCTGAGTATCATCAGCATAGAGGTGGTGGTAATTAAAGCCAAAGCTGTTAAGGATTTTGCCCAGGGAGGAGGTGTAGATAGAGAAGAGCAGAGGACCTAGGACAGAACCTTGAGGTACACCAACTGATAAAGGCATTGAAGAGGAGGAGTTACCAGCAAGTGACACCTATTAGACAGATAAGAGTCAATCCAAGAGAGTGCAGTGTCACAGAGACCAAGAGAGCTGAGAGTCTGTAGAAGGAGGGGGTGGTCGACAATGTCAAAATCTGCCGAGAGGTAAAGCAGGATGAGAATAGAATAGTAGCTGTGGTTTTTAGCAGTTAGGAGATCATTGGTGACTTTGGTGAGGGCAGTTTCCATTGAGTGTAGGGGATTGAAGCCTGATTGCAGGGGGTCAAGTAGGGAATTAGAGGTCAGGAAGAGAGAGCGGCAGTTTAAAAATAGTTTTACCAAGTGTTTGAGGTAAACAAGTACCTTCAGTAGTTACTCGATATGCCGCAGGATAAACTGTTCAGAGCAGTGCAATTACTACATTTTGTTCCATCCTTTGTTGCTAATGGCCCCCTGTGAAGATTTACCTTCTATGAGAGATGCTATCGACCTCAGACCAGATTGCAGGGATTAATCTCTATCCTGTACCAACACATTCTACAGTTGAAGGTTCCATAGGATGTGCCTTACGTACTTAAATGGGAGGGGGACATAGATGAGTCTCTAGATCAGGAGGACTGTGAGGGGACCATAGATAGGACCTCTCGAGTCACCATGTGCACTGCCATTAAAAAACTGTTACAAGGTCATATAGAGGTGGTACCTTCACCCTTTGAGATTGGCACACATACAGAGCGGAATGTCAAGGAACTGCTTCAAGGAGTGTAATGAGACAAGAACCTACTTTTCATTCCTGGTGGACTTGTGGTGTGGTCAGAACAATACAGGAGGGACATTTTTGGGATCTGAGTACCTGCATGCATGCCACTTTACCTCCGAACCAGTGGACAGCATTGCATAACAAACAACCTCAGACAGCCCAATTGCCCCGCTGTGAACAGAACCTTGTATCTCGAATTTGCGCAGCTATTCCTATCTGCTTAGCCAGCTCCTGGAGGGGCCCCCCACCCTCAGGGGACGCTATAAACCCTAAAATTTGGTATATCCTTACTATGGAAAGATTGACGGTGGTGATTCACGATCGCATCGAACACTTCTAGAGAGTGTGGTCACACTGGTTGACAGTGTTTGCCCTTCCTCCCCTCTGGGCACTGGCCTTCTCCGGCTGAGCCCTACGGCAACTCGTTTCCCCCAATTACCACCCCTTGCCTGGGGCAGCGTTTGGTGATGCCCTATGCTCCCCCCTTCCCTTATGGACAGATCCTTTCTTCTACTACCTTCCCTTCCTCCCTTTGTTTTCTTTTCCTTCTTTTTCTTCCTTTACTCTTCATGGAGTATACGCAGCATGGCTTTGAGTATAATCCTATAATACGATGTTTGACCTCAATACGACAATTCCTTGATTTTTACCAATATACTGTATCTGGGACTTCTTATTTGTCCTCTACCATTGATTGTCTTTCTGTATTGCCTGTAACTGGTTTACTAACATTTTGCCTTTCATAAAACTCCACTTACCTTTTACACCCAATGTTCCCATAAACCCTGTATGACACTAGCCCAGCTCTGAAACAGTAAATCTGAACAATCCCCACATATACTGTTTATTGGAATGCTGCTTATGAGGGTAGAGTTTGAATCAGCAGTTTAAGGATTACATAATTGATCACTGGTCCATTGCTGTGTCTGTAACACTTCGAGTGCCAGACGGCTGACTAGTTCGTTGCACTTGAAACAAGTATGTTACAACTAAGGATGACATGCCTAGAACTACCAAGAATTCTTGTTTTCATTCTCAATGAAGATCTTAAACTTATAATATGGTCTTAACAATTTTGCTTCCTCGTTACGATCTGTCAGAAACAATTAAAAGAAATATATTCTTTGTACTTAATACTATGGGCCCTGTTACATTCCTAACGCAAAAACGCTGGCGCAGCGCAGGATTTTCTGCGCACAGCATTAAGCGTTAACGCGCGAAAATTAACGGTGGTAAAATTACAATCCTCGTGTATTTTTTCATCGGTCAAAAAATAACGTTCGTAAAACCGAAGCGCAAAAATGTGCGCAAAGTACCGTAAATTTGCGTGCAGAAATCAGTGAGCGCAATGTAATTTTTAACGCGAGTCCGTCAGAGTCCGTCATTTTTGAACGGGACTGCGCACAACAGATGTACGTTTTGACGATAGACAAGGTGGTGGCCGTCATTTTTGACGCGAGTCCGTCATTTTTGTGCGGACTGTGCACAACAGATGTACGTTTTGACGGAAGGCAAGGTCATTTTTGATGGATCTAGTAAAAAAAACTGTGCATCGACGTTCTCCGTTGTGAATCCGCAGTTTGGTACGGTCAGGTTGTTACAATTTGCCGTTACCACCAGCTTTTCAAAGACGTTAAAATTATGCGCGCAAACGTTGTCCGTTAAATTTTGCACTAAGATTGTAATACCATGCGCGCACCAGCGCACAAACGCATTTGCGCTCACAATGTAACGTATAGGACGCGCGCAGTTCATTATGCTCGCGCAGTTCCATCTGCGTTAAACGTTAACGCGCATTTTTTGCGCGGACGTTGCAATACGACGTTCAGCCCAAAGGGTTTTGCCCCTCGCGTTAACGCGTCTTTGCGCCCGCGTAAAATTGTGCGCGAGGAATGTAATAGGGCCCTATATGTGCCAAACCACAAAAACAGATCCCTTGCAGATTTTCCTGCTGCTGAGGTTGTATGTATGTGCCTGAAATTAATTCATTGGTGAACAATTAGACAGTGGATTGGTAATTGCTTACGAACCTTGGGCACAGTCCATGTTACTCTTTGCCACCCTCCCCATGACCTCCCCTTGTGCTTCTTAAACATTGCTGAAATCACACCGACTCCCCTCCCATTCCTCTTGTGGTCTCATCATGGCTTTGCTACTGCTGCACCTGTCACCTGTGTGTTAGTATTCTACGGTGGAGAAAAAAAAAAGATCCATTTACATAACCTCATTTAATGGTTCATAAATCATGCCCATTAAGTACCGCCAGCAGGAACTGAGGGTTCTAATTTATGCTGCCTTTCATAGCAGAAAATTGGGAGGCTCTTGCCCTTGGGATAAAGGGGCCAGGTCCTGCCTCTGATTGGTGATTGTCATGGAGAATGTCTGGTTGATGAGGACAGATTTTCACGTTATTGATTCCCTGCCAAAGCACAGCATGCGGTATTGTGAGGCGGGGGAGATACTTCCAGCAGTTCTGATGGCAGTGCAAGTTTAACATCACCTCCCCCCCATCCAACAAATACACACACTTGTACCAAGACAACATCAGGGTAGGGGGCTGGGAGGTGAACAATGCCAAGCAGTAAATGTTCCCGCATTAGAAAAATAAAGTAGGAATTATATTCAACCCCCCACTTTATTTTTTCTTAAGATTTCGCTGCTGTCTATTATGCACGTTAGAGGCCCTAAATAGGACACCAAGAGTTAATCGGGCTATGGAATGTTTGGACTCCGGTTGAGAGAGTTACAATGTACCACTTTATCAGAATGAACCATTATACTTCCAGTAAGAGATAGCTACAGGGGTTAATAAAGGTTTCTTTTTATAAAGAGTTAATTGAGCGAGGACAAGTTGATCCTTCATCCCTACGTGACAGACGATCTCGTAGCCAATTGTATGTTCTCAATATTTCAATAAAGTGGAAAAAGAACAAGTTAAGAAAGTTCTCTTATCAAGTCAGATTACGAATGTAAAAAAAAATATAATAAATAATAATAATAATACCCAATTATTATTAATTAAAGGATATTATGCCTCAAAACCTTGTTGATGTCTGAAACATTTCAAAATACAGTGTTCTGCAATTATTGGGCGAAAGGGATTAACCCAGTAGAAGGGATTAGAGACTGTTTCGCTTTTGGAGCATTATTACACACAAACACACATCTAAAAGTTGGAACTAGATAAATTTAAGTAAGGATAATTACACTCTTGAAGCGTGAATTCTCTACATTTTAAAAAGTTTATTGATATTTAATTAATAGTCTCAATAAAGATTCCACTGATCCAAAATTTTATAACTCAAAACCTGTATATAAATCGAATCAAAAATAAATAAAAATTAAAAAAAATAAACTAGCCAATCCTCCATTCCGAAGGGAAGTTTTTAGCTATTAAAATAAATAAAAATATAAATAAATAAAAATCAATTTTTCCAATTCTGAAAGAAAAAAACATTTAAAAATAGGGTGTGCTTTGAATAATTATTTTCAATGTGTTAAAATACTCCAAGGAGTTAATTAAAAAAGCTAAAGCATTCTAACAGTACCATTATTTATGATATGAAATATGTTTGTATGAAATATCTTAATGGAAGCAATATGACTAAAAGCAGAAAATATTTTCCTGAGCTTCTGCGCATCGATAGACCTCATGCGGTTTCTTTTAGAAAGATTATATCTTGTCTTGTCTTTGTGTCCTTTGAAATGATCAGCTCTCACAAGATCAAGGGGGTCGCTACATATTGATGGAAGAAGTAACACCCCCATTAATCTTGTATATGATCAGTAGTAGAAAAATCTCTTTATGACTGACAGTGACAGACTAACGTACTGTAAGCAGAAATCGAGACAATCTGAAGAGCTCCAACCTTGACCACCACTTTGTAAGTGGTTATTGTGCACCATCCAGACTTTGTGAAAACGAAATGAAATCAGAAAACTCACATTTATTGTAAAACTCTTGTTTTGATGAAAAGGATCATTTTTAAAAAGCACACTTTCAGCATTTTTATATTAGTACCACTTATTCCCAAATAAGTGCTAGATAATGTGTCAAATGCAAACTTAACCAGAGATCTGGTAAACTTACCGGACCGATAAAAGTCCATGAAGTTGGTAAGTTTACAAAAGCTCCGGTTACGTTTCCACCCGACTTGGAATCTAACCCTACATTTCTAAAGCAGATTAAAAAAAAAATAAAAATAAAATAAAAAAAATTACACATTATTACACTAACCATTTTATTTGATTCTTATTTAATTCTTCAGTATTTTTTTTATTGAACTTTAACAAGGCGGTTTTCTGAGACGCGGAAAAAGAAAAAGAAATCTCTGTAAATTAAGATAATTTTTTTTTACTTTAATTCAGTCACACAAGAAATCAACGGAGAACCCTGGTTTACGGACTACAAAATATAACACTATGACTGAACAGAATATGGTATTAGCAAAAGCTAATATAGCAGAACATGGCTTTTGTATTTTTAATTTTTCTCTATTAACATTAAACTCTTTAAACAATTTTTGTTTATTAAATTAACACAGGTTTATGTTTTTTTTCGATTCTATATGTTAAATGTAACGATTTAATCGATTTTTTTAAGCACAAAAAGCGTACACAGAGTATATGGTGTTATTTGGGTAATTTTCAAAGTCTACAATTTTATCTTTCCTAATTTATAAATACCATAAAAATATATTTTCTTATCTGTTAATAATTTAGTTTTCTTCATCTACCCACACATCTGGTTTTTTTTATATTCCATATGTATACACGCATCCAAACGCGCTCTTGCACCGTTGCGTACATCTCTAAACACATACATAAGCGTTCACAAAATTATACGCGCGACTGCAGCAATTTTTTTCCTGTTAATTCAAGTATTTGTTTAAAATATATGGTCCGTTTAGAGTGAACATACGCAGTTCGTGCAGATTTAATACCTTGTAGAATTAGAATTTATGCGACGAAAAGCATTTTCCCCGTTTTTTCCCCCTTAAAGCAACAAATAAACAAAGAGACAATACATGCAACAAGGAAATTATTATTTTCAGTATTTACCGCCCTCTTTAGTAATTGACCGTTAATTATAATATGAAAAGCGTGGTTGCTGATGGTTTGAAGAAAGAAGAAAAAAAAACCTGTATGTTATTTAGAGAATCCCTAATGCCGGGCTATTGTCCTGGTGATGAATTATTGTCAGTGCATACGACAAGTCAAGGACATTAAAATGCCACTCAGTACGAATCGAATTTGGCATGATAGCCCTCATCAGAGGGAGAATCAATTCAGGCCTGCCACTTGCCAAGCTTGAAACTTCTCACTTGTAGGTGCTAGAGACCTTGTTGTACGTTTTAAAAAAAAAAAAAGTCAACAAGTTCTTCCTCTTGCGGAATGCGTGGTCTCCATCGCATACAGTATGCTTAGAAGTTGCAATGGAAAGAGTATCTATCTCACAATGAGGTTATTCCAGCCCTTGGACATTAAATCAGAAAATGAAAGGAAAATACACTGAGCGGAAGAAAAAAAAAAGGGTAGGGGATTGGTGAATCTCTTCAATATCAGCTCAGAAGGTCTTGAGAGTATTTTAGATCATCATGTACTCTATAAAGAGAGAGTACGTATTATAGCAACATAACACACTAAGTATGTGCTTTGTCTCTATGGGGGGCAGTTAAGACACCCAGGAAAACAGAGCAAGCTCTCTTTAAAGATTACAGCTTCATGCAGTTTGCCTAGGGATTCCGCTAAGGAGGTTTAGAAGCTTTTTTTCCCCCCCTCTCTCACTTAAAGATAATTTATGAGGACAAGCAGAATGAGGTGCTTGAAAATGCTATAGCAACTGTCACCCAGCAATCCTTCTTTGAATTTTACTTGAAGGACCTGAGAGTTTTCAGCAGATGAGTTGGGGGCTGGATTCTATATTTACAGAATTGTATCCATTCTGTGTGCAGGCAGTGTGTCCAGCAGTATCAACTGGTTACCGTATTTAACAGCTCCCTTTATCTTGTATACAAAGATCAAGAATAGAACCTTAAAGGTGCTGATGCTCTCCTACATCATTCCCCATACCCATATTTACTTTCAGTGTATTGCGCGTTATATCGAAGCTACGTCGCTTAGCACCTTCCTGTTCGAATCCCATTGTTAATATGAAATCTGACAATTCACAAATGCGTCACATATCATGAATAGAAAATCGAATTTTTCAGTAATAAATGGAAGAATTTAGATTAATAGTTTGCATAGCATTATGAAAACAACTTGATTTTGCACTGTAACCCTTCCTCCCTCCCCTCCTAAATGAGAGAGAGGATTATCCTTCCTGAAAAGGAATGGCTCTTGTTGTTGATGCTCTATCAGGGTTATTCAGAGAGAGGTGAAAATCAGGAGAATGGCAGGAGAAGAGAACAATCTAGACATACAGGGCTATTCAGAAAGAGGTGAAAACCTTGAGAATGACTGGAGAATTGAAAATTCTACTTTAAAATAGTCAAACCAGAAAAATTCTCCCATTTATCTCACTTTCCAAATTGGCTATTTGGTCTAGATTGTTCATTCTCCTGGCAATTCTCAAGGTTTTCACCTATCTCTGAATAGCCCTGCAAATAGCCGATTTGGTAAATGAGATAAATGGGAGAATTTTTCTGGTTTAGCTATTTTGATCTACAGGGTTATTCAAAGAGATCCGAATGGCTGCCGAAAGGGAACAGAAAGCTGAAAATCAGCGTTCGGTTACCTTTCTTGGACATTCGGCTATTCAGAGAGCAGGCAATTCGCCAATTCCTGATAAATTGCCTGCACATATGGTGCCTGTTCGTTGCCTGTTCGAGGGCAGTGAAATCCCCATAGAGAAGCAATGCTTCGGCTATTCAGAGAACAAAAGCCAGCACTGAAAGTTTCCCGAAATGCCCTGCCATTCGGTAGTTTAATTCGGCAGATTTATTCAGGCGAATCCCATAGGCTTCAATGTTAAAAAAATTCCTGTTTTAATTCAATATCTAATAAACCGTTCACTATAATATTCTGCAGTAAAAAGTTTCTTTCTTTATAGATTTTTAGGGATATTTTAAGCATTTTTCTGGATTTTTTTTTAAATCCGATTTTTTTTTTTTTTAACTTTACTTATTTTTTCTGTAACAGCCCTTTTTATTATCATTCATTGTACCTCATTTTTTTGCCCAAAATTTTTTTTTATTTTTTCACTCCATTCGTCTACGGTGTCGGCTTTTCCCGGCGGCTGCGCTGTGTGTGATCGGCTCCTACTCGGGTTTTTCCGGCGTTTTCGGCGGGGTTAATCCAGATGTTTTTGCGGGTTTTCGGTGTGCATTCGCCGGGTTTTGCGGTGAGTTTTCGGTGGGTTTGCGGTGACTTTTCCCTGCAATTCGGGGACCCTGTGGTGCTTGCTGAATACACCGCAGGGTCACCAAAATGGGATCGCCAAATCAAACCGAATTGAGGAGAACGAAAAGTCACCGAACGTGCGGTGACTTTTCAATTCTCTTTGAATTACCCTGCTAGAATTTTCACTTCTCCAGTCATTCTCCTTGTTTTCACATTTCTCTTAATAACCCTGTATAAAAATTATTGTTGCACCTTTATCAATATTGTTAAGAATCGGAATTCTCACTTAGCATTTTTTTACTCTTTTTTTTTATTACAAATATCACATCGATTATAATACATTAAAAGATAGAATATTCTTTATTACAGGAATTCCCCAGACTTTTGTGAGAGATGGAGCTAGAAGGAGTAGTAGCCAGTCCTCCGTCTCCTATGGAATTAAATTAAAGAGCCATCGATCGTGTACATGCATATGGAATGCTTCTTCACATGCATCAGTGGGAAGTATCTCACACATGCTCAGTACAATCACAAGGGACCCCCTCACACAGACTCACGCAGCCACAAACAATTCCCCTCACATTCTCAGTATAGCCAAAAAGGGATCCCTCAAACATGTTCAGCACAGTCACAAGGAAGCCATTTATGTGAGGATTCACACAATTATAAATATTATTTATTTATAAAGTATTTTACCAGAAGGATACATTGAGATTTCTTTCATTTTCAAGTATGTCCTGGGTTCAAGAACATTGAAATGTTACAGTTGTTACAGAAATACAAAGTAATGCAAATATATTAGATATATATACAGTTGTGTTCAAAATTATTCAACCCCCACTGAAATTGAGTGTTTTGGCCAGTTTGACATTGATTTTGATCATTCAGTCATCTTGCTTACAATTAAATCAAAGAGGCACGTGTAGGTCAGACAAATATAACATTTATAATGAAATAACCACAAATGTCTTTTCTGTGCTCACATCATTATCAGTTTTATTCAACCCCCAAGTGACATTCAATCTTAGTACTTAGTACAACATCCTTTTACAGTTATAACAGCTTTTAAACGTGAAGCATAGCTTGACACAAGTGTCTTGCAGCGATCTACGGGTATCTTCGCCCATTCGTCATGGGCAAAAGCCTCCAGTTCAGTCACATTCTTAGGCTTGCGCACTGCAACTGCTTTCTTTATGTCCCACCAGAGGTTCTCAATCGGATTTAAGTCAGGTGACTGCGATGGCCACTCCAAAATGTTCCAGCCTTTAATCTGCAATCATGCTCTAGTGGACTTGGAGGTATGCTTGGGATCATTGTCCTCATAGGCGTGCGCACGGGGTGTGCCGGGTGTGCCTAGGCACACCCTAATGCCGGCCCGCGGCACATTCTGGGTCCCGGCTGGCCGCATCCGATGGATAGCCGCTGGGACCCCTCGTCTCCGCGGGCCTGGCGGCAGCCTCCGCTTCCCTGGTGGTCCCTGTGGTTCGTGGGGTGCTGCACTGCGCTCTGTGCATGGCGCACAGACCGCACAGCACATCCCTCACTGACACGAGCGGCCGGCGATCTCTGATGACCTGTCACCTGACCGCCGGCGCTCTGACACAGACAGTAAGCGCCGGCGGTCAGGTGACAGGTCATCAGAGATCGCCGGCCGCTCGTGTCAGTGAGGGATGTGCTGTGCGGTCTGTGCGCCATGCACAGAGCGCAGTGCAGCACCCCACGAACCACAGGGACCACCAGGGAAGCGGAGGCTGCCAGGCCCGCGGAAATGAGGGGTCCCGGCGGCTATCCATCAGATGCGGCCAGCCGGGTTACCCCTCTTTGACCTCCCCCCATCTGTGCCACTGGACCACCAATGATACATATTCAACCCCCTCCCTGCAAGCAAAAAAAAAACAAAGGTAAGCAGGAGAGGGGGCAATTTTCATATATGAAAAATATTTTTTAATAGTGTATTTTAAATATTTAAACAGTTTTATGGCTGTGGATTCTGTGATACACATATACTGCTGAGTTTTATGGCTGTGGATTCTGTGATAGCAGTATTTGTGTATCACAGAATCCACAGCCATAAAACTCAGCAGTATATGTGTATCACAGAATCCACAGCCATAAAACTCAGCAGTATTTGTGTATCACAGAATCCACAGCCATAAAACTCAGCAGTATATGTGTATCACAGAATCCACAGCCATAGAACTCAGCAGTATATGTGTATCACAGAATCCACAGCCATAAAACTCAGCAGTATATGTGTATCACAGAATCCACAGCCATAAAACTCAGCAGTATATGTGTATCACAGAATCCATAGCCATAAAACTCAGCAGTATTTGTGTGAGTTTTATGGCTATGGATTCTGTGATACACATATACTGCTGAGTTTTATGGCTGTGGATTCTGTGATACACATACTGCTGAGTTTTATGGCTGTGGATTCTGTGATACACAAATACTGCTGAGTTTTATGGCTGTGGATTCTGTGATACACAAATACTGCTGAGTTTTATGGCTGTGGATTCTGTGATACACATACACATACACTGCATACTGCTGAGTTTTATGGCTGTGGATTCTGTGATACACAAATACTGCTGAGTTTTATGGCTGTGGATTCTGTGATACACATATACTGCTGAGTTTTATGGCTGTGGATTCTGTGATACACATATACTGCTGAGTTTTATGGCTGTGGATTCTGTGATACACTGATACACACTGCATACTGCTGAGTTTTATGCCTGTGGATTCTGTGATACACACTGCATACTGCTGAGTTTTATGCCTGTGGATTCTGTGATACACTGATACACACTGCATACTGCTGAGTTTTATGCCTGTGGATTCTGTGATACACATACACTGCATACTGCTGAGTTTTATTGCTGTGGATTCTCTGATACGCTCATTCACATTGCTTGGTTTTATTGCTGTGGATTCTGTGATACGCTCTTACACGCTGCACATTGCTGAGTTTTATTGCTGTGGAGCTCTGATACACTCATACACGCTGCACATTGCTGAGTTTTATTGCTGTGGAGCTCTGTTACACTCATACACGCTGTATATTACTGAAGGTGTTATTGCTGCGAATCTCTGATACGCTCATACACACTGTACATTACTGTGAGTTTTATTGTTGTGGTTTCTGGGATATGCTCATTCACACTGCACATTAATGTGGGCTTTATTGCTACATACCCCCAGGGTGTACGGAGGAGGATATATAGTTATGTATGTGAACGTATGGCTGTGTGTATAAATGCATGTATCTGTCTTTAAACAGGCTGCTTTGCGTAAAATTCTGCACCTGTTTCCTTGTCCGGTGTTGCCCCCTTGTCTTGTACCATAAAGGATTGTATTGTGCACAGAAATCACCACAATATCTGCTGCCTGCACTCCACAAAAAGAATTACAGCGAGCGTCTTGGCAGCATCGTGAGGTACAGGTAGGAGACTGTATTGGTACAAGTCAGCAAGAGGTTAAATGGGCCACTCTACTCAAATTTCACTCCTTTTTAACATTTAACCACTTTGCTGCTGACGACGTGCTGAGCGCATCCTCTGGTTTCATGTTTGTGTGTAGAGGATGTACTCGGCACGTCGTTGAAGTCTTTGTGAGATCCGTCAGGTCGATATAGTGATTCCCAGAGTGAGACTGAGGGACTTTTTCTCCCAGTCTCCCTCTGCTCCTGGCGGCCAGAAGAGGTGAATGGAGCAGTCGTTCTTTTTGCGGGATGAGAGGTGAGTATCTGATTTTTGGGGGGGGGGGGTTCAGCTGTTGCTGACTGATTCTGCAGAAGTGGAATCCATTAGCACCAGGTCCTGGTTGTGAGTAAATGTTCAGTAACCGCAACCGGACGGTAATCAGCGCTAGTAGATTGTAATGCTAATGCTGATTAACACTTTCCACTCCCCATGTTAAGTATAGGGAGCTGAAAAGCGCAAGATTCCAAACGGTAACGGGTTTTCTAACAGATTAGCGTTTGGATTTTAATATGGTGCGCCCGCGCTAACTAACAATCTTTTGGGTGAAAAAATGTGGTAAAATAAATTTACACGCTGCATGTGATCAAAATCCAAATTTAAATTTTTTGATCTAGCATTTTGAGGTGACATGATGTATACCGGGGTCATTGGTCCTCTAGCTCATTTGGAACTATATCTCCTATGTTGCTCGGCCAATAATTAAGATAGATGAGACTCATTGGAAATGTAGTTTCAAAACGTCTGGGTATCGAAGGTTGCTTAACCCCTGAAGCATACACATAGTAATGGTGTGTGTGTGTCGTTGTATGTATGTATGTATGTATGTATGTATGTATGTATGTGATATATATATATATGTGTGTGTTTTGAGCTTTTGGGTGCACACCCTAATGCAATAGGCTGCGCACGCCTATGATTGTCCTGTTGAAAGGTCCAACGTCTCCCAAGCCTCAGGTTTGTGACGGACTGCATCACATTGTCATCCAATATCTCCTGGTACTGAAGAGAATTCATGGTACCTTGCACATGCTGAAGCTTCCCTGTATCTTCAGAAGCAAAACAGCCCCAAAGCATGATTGACCCCCTGCCATGCTTCACAGTAGGCAAGGTGTTCTTTTCTTCATAGGCCTTGTTCTTCCTCCTCCAAACATAGCGTTGATCCATGGGCCCAAACAGTTCTAATTTTGTTTCATCAGTCCACAGAACCCTATCCCAAAACTTCTGTGGTTTGTCCACATGACTTTTGGCATACTGCAGTCGACTCTTCTTAGGCTAGGGTCAGACGAGCGTGATTTCTACGGACTGTACGTCCGTGCACACGGACGTACGTCAGTACGGAAGACACAGTAGTGGCCACACAGTCCGTTTATTCACTGACGTATATTTTGACGGATGTAGGAGGGAAAATAAATTAAAAAGCAAAACCATTTTGTCCGTGAAAAATGCTGGACGTATAAATGCAGTCCGTCTGACCACGTTCCATCACTCACACACAAAGCTATGCAGACGTTGCGGACGCAGCGCACTTTGTGCGGCCGTTCTAGGGGATGTACGTTCTTGCCTGCCTTGCGTCCGTGCACCGCGGCCGTTGTGAGTCCGCAGTTCAGTGCGGACGTACTTCATGTGTCAGGCTCCAATGTCATGCTATCACGGACGTACTTTTAGGCGCAATCACGGACATGAACACTACGCTCGTCTGACCCCAGCCTTATTCTTTGGAGACAGCAAGGGGGTGCGCCTGGGAGTTCTGGCATGGAGGCCTTCATTACGCAGTGTGCGCCGTATTGTCTGAGCTGAAACTTCAGTACCCACATCTGACAAATCTTTTCTCAGTTCCTCAGCAGTCACACAGGGACTTTTCTCCACTCTACGCTTCAGGTAGCGCACAGCAGTCGAAGTCAGCATCTTCTTTCTGCCGCGACCAGGTAGCGTTTCAACAGTGCCCTTTGCCTTGAATTTGCGAATGATGCTTCCTATGGTCTCTCTTGGTATGTTTAACATCTTTGCAATCTTCTTATAGCCATTGCCCTTCCTGTGAAGAGTAATCACCTCTTCTCTTGTCTTCCTGGACCATTCTCTTGACTTCACCATGTTTGTAACCACACCAGTAAATGTCTAGAAGGAGCTGAGTATCACAGTCATTTTAAAGCTGCCTAATTGGTGCTTATTATGCTTTATTGCTGCTCCGTGACATCCACAGGTGTTTTCAATACCTGATTGAAAACACTTGAATGAACCTCTGTTCTTCAGAGTGGTAGTCTTTAAGGGGTTGAATAATTGTGTCAATGAAGAATTCACAAAAGAAACATTTACTACTGTATTACAAAACCAATTGATGTCATTTTAGTTGCATATGGTTCTTTAAAAAGTCCTTGTAGGATTTCATTCTGAATACAATTACAAATGTACACTAAATTCCCTAAAACCCTTTACAGCATTGGGTGTTGAATAATTTTGAACACAACTGTATATATATATTACAGATTAACACAGAAAATAAATATGTAAGTAAAATAGTCATTATATTACATGTTTACAGGTGCATTCTGTATATAGTCACTATGTTACAGGTTTACAGGTGCATTCTGTATATAGTCACTATGTTACAGGTTTACAGGTGCATTCTGTATATATTCATTATGTTACATGTTTACAGGTGCATTCTGTATATATTCATTATGTTACATGTTTACAGGTGCATTCTGTATTGAGGTATGTTAATAGGGAGCTCTTGAGTGACTTTAGACTGGGGGAAGATTTGATGGCGTCTGGAAGGTTACTCCATATTTGTGGTGCTCTGTAGGAAAATGAAGATCGAGACACTTTCTTTTTGTATTGTGGTATTGCAAGTAAGGTGCTGGTCCTGGATCGGAGGTATATGTATAAGTATGAAATGAATTTTGCATTATGGTCTGTTTATATATATATATATATATATATATATATATATATATAATGTCAGTTTATTTCTGTAAAGGAACTCTTTTTTCTCTTTTAATGTTTCGCCTGTCACACCTTAAGTCAGGGCTCGAGTCCTGCAGGAACGCGTGGAAACGGCGTTCCCGCAATTCTCCCACAGCGGGAACACTGAGGGAACACAGGTTCTGGCTGGAGCACAAAACAATTTAGCTGCCGGCCCGGCGACCGCGTGTTCGTCCTCCGAGCGGCCGCTGGAATGAAGCGCAGCCGCTCGCCTGTGAGCTATCCAACAGACAGCCGCGAGATTACGGAGTTCACGAACTCCGCAATCTCGTGAGATCGCGGCTGTCTGTTGGATAGATCACAGGCGAGCGGCCATGCTTCATTCCAGCTGCTGCTCGGAGGACGAACACGTGGCCGCCGGGCCGGCAGCTAAATTGTTTCGGGCCGGGCACCTGGCAGAGAGGTGAGCTGGGGGCAAATATATCCATATGAGCTGGGGGCAAATATATCCATATGAGCTGGGGCAAATATATCCATATGAGCTGGGGCAAATATTTCCATATGAGCTGGGCGCAAATATATCCATATGAGCTGGGGGCAAATATAACCATATGAGCAGGGGGCAATTACATCCATTTGAGCTGACCAGGGCAAATATATCCATGTGTGAACTGGGGGCAAATATATCCTTATGAGCTGGGGCAAATATATCCATATGAGCTGGGGCAAATATATCCATGTGAGCTGGGGCAATTATATCCATTTGAGCTGACCTGGGGCAATTATATTGTGTGAGCTGGGGGCAAATATATCCATGTGTGACTGTGAGCTGGGGCAAATATATCCATATGAGCTGGCCTGGGGCAAATATATCCATGTGTGAGCTTGGGGCAATTATATCCATTTGAGCTGGCCTGGGGCAATTATATCGGCAAATATATCCATATGAGCTGGGGGCAAATATATCCATAAGAGCTGGGGCAAATATATCCATAAGAGCTGGTGGCAAATATATCCATGAGCTGGGGCAAATATATCCATATGAGCTGGGGCAAATATATCCATAAGAGCTGGGGGCAAATATATCCATGAGCTGGGGGCAAATATGTCCATATGAGCTGGGGGCAAATATGTCCATATGAGCTGGGGCAAATATATCCATATGAGCTGGCGGCAAATATATCCATATGAGCTGGGACAAATATATCCATGTGAGCTGGGGGCAAATATATCCATATAACCAGTGCTGGGTATATTATTCTGGGGTCCAGTGCTGGGTATATTATTCTGGGGGTCCAGTGCTGGGTATATTATTCTTGGGGTTCAGTGCTGTGCATATTATTCTGGGGGCTCAGTGCTGTGTATATTATTCTGGGGGCTCAGTGCTGTGCATCTTATTCTTGGGGCTCAGTGCTGTGTATATTATTCTGGGGGCTCAGTGCTGTGTATGTTATTCTTGGTGCTCAGTGCTGTGTATATTATTGTGGGGGCTCAGTGCTGGGTATATTAATCTTGGGGCTCAGTGCTGTGTATATTATTCTGGGGGCTCAGTGCTGTGTATATTATTCTGGGGGCTCAGTGCTGTGTATATTATTCTGGGGGCTCAGTGCTGGGTATATTATTATGGGAGCTCAGTGCTGTGTATATTATTCTGGGGGCTCCGTGCTGTGCATATTATTCTTGGGGCTCAGTGCTGTGTATATTATTAGGGGGGTCCAGTGCTGTGTATGTTATTCTGGGGGCTCAGTGCTGTGCATATTATTCTGGGGGCTCAGTGCTGTGCATATTATTCTTGGGGCTCAGTGCTGTGCATATTATTCAAGGGGTCCAATGCCTGTGTATATAATTCTGGGGGGTCTGTGCCTGGATATATATATGTATGTGATATATATATTATATATAACCTGTTAGTCCAGTTGCCAAAATCACGAGTATACCTGTACGTATTGATACCTTTCACTGATCAGTATAGTTTCCAGACCTGAAGAGGAGAGGTTACACTCTTGAAAGCTTGTCTTTTAAATGTAAAGTTAACCCAATAAAAATGGTATCACCGCGCACTGCTATACTCGTGATATATATTTTTTTTCTTCAGGTAATAGGGGTTGTGGAATTCGTGGGCCCTCACTTTTTTTCCCAGGACTTGACCCCTGCCTTAAGTAAGACTTGGCCCACTGAGCAAGTAAGTCCTCCCCAGACCTAAAATAAAGGGTTAGTCAATGAGATCCGAATGGCTGCCGAAAGGTAACCGAACGTTGAAATTCAGTGTACGGTTACCTTTCTTGGCCATTCGGCTATTCGGAGAGCAGGCAATTCGCCAAATGTTGGCGAATTGCCTGCACATACGGAGCCTGTTCGGTGCCTGTTCGTGGGCAGTGAAATCCCCATAGAGAAGCAATGCTTCGTCTATTCAGAGAACACAAACCAGCAGTGAAAAGATGCCGAAATGCCCTGCCATTCGGTGGCTTCATGCGGCAGATTTATTCAGGCGAATCCCATAGGCTTCAATGTTAAAAATATTCCTGCTTTAACTCAATATCTAATAAACCGTTGATTATAATATTCTGCAGTAAAAAGTTTCTTTATTCATAGATTTTTTAGGATATTTTAAGCATTTTCGGGATATTTTTTCAAAAACAAATTCTTTTTTTAAAATTTATTTTTAAACTTTTGTTCTTTTTTCTGTAACAGCCCTTTTTATTATCATTCATTGGCCCACATATGTAAATTTCAGACATTCTTGCTCAGTAGTTTGTTTGCAAACAGCATTTCACTTTTCAAACATTCAAGCGTACGTTTTTTTTTTTTTTCTTCACCTCCTTTGCCTGCGGTGTCGGGTTTTTCTGGCTGCTGCTCTGCGCTGTGAACGGCTCCTGCTCGGGTTTCTCCGGCGTGTTCGGTGGGGTTAACCGAGATGTTTTTGCGGGTTTCGGTGTTCGTTTGCCCTCGTTTTGCAGTGAGTTTTCAGCGGGTTTGCGGCGACTTTTCCCTGCATTATGGCGGCCCTGTGGTGTTTGCTGAATACACCGCAGGGTCGCTGAAATGGGATCACCGAATTGAAGAGAACGAAAAGTCACCGAACGTGCTGTAGCTTTTCGATTCTCTTTGAATAACCCTAATAGGGTTACACAAAACAAAACAAAACAACTCATACACGCCCTGGTAATCTCCCGACTCGACTATTGCAATAATCTCTTATCTGGCCTCCCTCTGTCCCGCCTCTCCCCCCTACAATCCATCCTGAACGCCTCCGCCAGACTAATTCACCTCACCCGCCGCTCTGTCTCTGCCGCTCCCCTCTGCGAGTCCCTTCACTGGCTCCCCATCCACTGCAGAATTAAGTTCAAAATCCTTATCCTTACCTACAAAACCCTCACTAACTCAGCTCCCCACTACCTGTCCTCACTAATCACCAAATACACCCCAGCCCGCTCCTAAGGTCAAACAGTGACCTGCGCCTAGCTTCTCCCCGCATCACCTCTTCCCATGATAGACTGCAGGATTTCTCACGCGCAGCCCCCACTCTCTGGAACGCTCTCCCTCATACTGTCAGACTTTCCCCTAACTTCTCTTCCTTCAAACGCTCCCTTAAAACATTCCTATTTAGGGAAGCCTACCACCCAACTCACTGACGCAATCATCAATCACTCTAACCTTACAGTCCTCTCCTCCTGTTTCCAACCCCAACCCTCCCAGATTGTGAGTTCCTACGGGAATAGGGCCCTCATCTCCTCCTGTACTGTTTGTCAAATGTTGTTCAATGTATTGTAACCCTGTCTATACTGTGCTTATTGTACAGCGCTGCGGAATATGCTGGCGCTTTATAAATAAAGAATAATAATAATAATAATAGTGTTTGCCAAAATTAACTCCCCAGATCTAGCAAAATAAATATCACCTGCCAGTCAGTATGAGCAACGTAAGACATCTAGTTATGAATTGTAGCACGGAGAGCCATCACTGGCCTAGTGGATGATGAAGTTTGTTTGTGATCACCAAGGATGATTCCCCACACTATTAATAACTGCCTGATCTGTAGGATTAGCCAATCATTTCTTCAGTACAATGCATTGGTTGTAAACATTCTCCTAAACTTACCAGATCGCCAAATTTGCAGAAACTGAAGCAGGACATTGGAAGCATACCCTTAGCTACTATATGTCAATCCTGTTACTATTGCCCCACTCCTACGGAGTATGACAAAAGCTGCAATGGCACGGGTGCATGCTCTCCACATTGTGTTTTTTCTAACCCTTTCTTAATCAGGTCTGTAATAATGCTCATCCAAGCTCTCATTATCTCCCGCTTTGACTACTGCAACCCTCTTCTCACTGACCTTAAGAGACTCCAGATTCGCCTTCTGCAGTCTGTAATGGACGCCCTGTGCCAGGCTCATTCACCTCACTTCCCGCACCTCTCACACCATTAGAATCCAATTCAAATTAATGGTGCTCACATACAAAGCTCTCCATAATGCGCCCCGACTACATCTCCTCCCTTATTAGCAGGTATGTCCCGACCACTTTGCTCTGCCAATGATCTGATGCTATCAGTTCCTCGTATCCGCACTCCTAACTCCCGCCTTCAGGACTTCTCCCGAGCTGCCCCTTTTTTTTATGGTACGTGCTCCCCCGCAACATTACACTCTCCCCGTCTCTCCAGTCCTGCAAGAAGTCTCTGAAAACGCATTACTTCAGAGAAGCCTATCGGCTCACTCCATAATCCCCCACTGTACATTTCTTGCCCCATCTTCCCACACAGTTCCCTATGCACCTACTGCTTCCAATGTCCAGCTATTTAGCCTCACTTAGTGTGTCACCCAGGCATGTACTGGCGATAGGGACTACAGGGAGATTCCCGGTGGGCTGATGGCTCTGTGGGCCAGTGTGAATGTTGGTTCACCGCATGGTGTGCACTGCCCTTAAAGGGTGAGGGGAGAACTTCCTCACCATCTGTAAAACAGACGCAGTCTACCACAGTCTCATATCGGAGCCACCGTGCACATTTGCACATTGCCTCACCTTAAGACATGGTGCGCACTCAACCTCAGCGCCACTGCGTTGCTTTACCCAATAGCTGTGCAGCAACTCCGGTATCTGCAGAGCGATTGGTTGAGCGATCCGGTTGGTGTATATACTATTTTTGTGTGTGTTTGCATAATTTAAGTGGGCCGGTCTGTATGAAGTCCAGAGCTGATTTTTTGACCCAGTCCATCCCTGGTGTCACCCTTCTCTTCTTAGATTGTAAGCTCTTGAACAGGGTCCTATCTCTTACTGTTCTGTTTGTTTAACGTGCATGTATTTTCATTGCTGTGTCTCACTCATTGTACAGCACTACGGAACTTGTTGTCGCTTTAAAAATACTTGTTACTGTAACTCATTTCATGATCATGATGGACATCTGTGTACACATGAAACTTTTACCAGAAGCTCAAACTACATTGTCATTTCTTTCATGTGTACAAATATTATATATATATCTAAACACACACACACACACAAGGACTTAATGTTTCGTCCTTCTCAGAAAGACAAATGTTTTAACTGGCCTCCTGTAAAGTAATAATTTGGGTACCGATTGGACTCCATGGAAATCTCTTCTGGTGACAAAAGATGGTTTAGTATTCTCGGCACTCGGCACATTAGCGTGTGCCCCCAATGTATATTTGTTAATTGAAAGCTTATATTTAGAATAATTTGCTCAAAAATGCACATTTTCATTAGAAATAACAAGCCTGTAAGCAGAGATGTATTCAGCTTTTATGTTATTCATCATGAACCAGATAAGAGAAGTGTAAAATGTCAATGTAGGAGGTGATGAAGGAGCTGATGAGCTGTTGGGTTCGATCAGTTCGGAGTTCGACTCGAACATCGGCAGTTCGAAAGTTCGCGAACTTCAAACTTTTTGGTGTGTTTGGTTCGAATTCGAATTCGAATTTTTTTTTTTAAAAAAGTATAAAAAATGCATAAAAAATACAAACAAAATCTAGAAATAAAGAGACTCTTTACTGCAGAATATTATAAGCAACGGTTTATTAGATATTGAATTAAAAACTAATGTCTACGTGCAAAGATTCTCACCTCTAAATGACATGTGCTCTCAAATGGCATAAACAACAGGTGTTTGGAAATAACATGTGCTTTTAATTAGTCTGGTCTAATGAATTTGATACATTGTCTGTAGACTGAGGGTGTCTGGAGGTGTCTCCTGAACATGTATCAAACAACACCTGTGCTTCTGAGAAGTGTTCATTTCTCTACTAAATGTTCCTCTGATTTGCTGTTTAACCCCTTAACTCTGCATTTCATTGCTGTGTGCTCAGCTCATTTTTACTGCTTTCGCTCATCATGTTTAAACGCGATTTGAAGCCACATTTTATTAAATGACCCAGACATTTTAGATATCGTTCTTTCCGGCAGACTCTGCAGATTCATAATATATCATTTTTATATGTATACGTCATGTCCTGCCTGTATATTATGACAAAAATGCAATAAAAATTGAATTTTTAATCATCTGCAGTGTGTAAAGTGTTTTTTTTCACATTTTAGCACATGAGCATTTGCGGTTATGTTTTCTATGGGGTGCGCTTGTACAAAAATTAGAAATGGGGACTTGTTCCATCTTGTGGGGGGAATTACGTGATTTTTAGCAAACGCACCCCATAGAAAAAAATCATTAGTGCAGCATCATTGTTCACATTATAATTGAAATGTGAACAATATTGCTGCATTAATAAAAATGAACCCCCTAGCTCCACCAGGGGATTATGGGCAGCTAGTGGTTCCCCGGCTATCTGACATCATCACGCTATGCGTGAGGACGTCAGGCAGTGAGAGGGGACCCGGGGGTGGAGCCGCCATCCAAAATGGCAGCCCCCACCGGAGCTAGGCCGCACTTCGGTGCCACAAGGCATCTCTATACAAAGCCCCATCAGCATCTCTATTCATAGCCTCACAGCATCTCTATACACAACCTCACAGCATCTCTATACACAACCTCACAGCATCTCTATACACAACCCCATCAGCATCTCTAAACACAGCCTCACAGCATCTCTATACACAACCCCATCAGCATCTCTATACACAGCCTCACAGCATCTCTATACACAACCCTATCAGCATCTCTATACACAACCTCACAGCATCTCTATACACAGCCCCATCAGCATCTCTATACACAGCCTCACAGCATCTCTATACACAACCCCATCAGCATCTCTATACACAACCTCACAGCATCTCTATACACAGCCTCACTGCATCTCTATATACAACCTCACAGCATCTCTATACACAACCCCATCAGCATCTCTATACACAACCTCACAGCATCTCTATACACAGCCTCACACATCTCTATACACAGCATCGCTGTGAACCCTCAAATGAACCCCTATCTCCACCAGGGGATTCCGGGCAGCTAGGGGTTCCCCGGCTATCTGTCGTCATCACACTATGCGTGAGGACGTCAGGCAGTGAGGGGGACCCGGGGGTGGAGCCGCCATCCAAGATGGCGGCCCCCACCGGAGCTAGGCCGCACTTCGGCGCCGCAAGGCGCAGAAGTGCGACCCGGTACCTAAGGGGTTAAAGCCAGGCACCGTTTAAAAGGGGAGACTCTCCCCTTTTAAGCGGTGCCTGTCTTTTTTTGTGGGACCTTTCGATCGGGAGGGAGAGGGATCCGAACGGATCCCCCCCTCCCTTCCAGGCGATCTTCCGGCATTTTTAACCCTTATTTCATGAAAAACTCACTGTCCCTTTAAAAACGTTTTTTAAAAACTTTTTGTCCTTGTTTCCTGTCCCCCAGGGCACTACCCGGACCCCCATACACCTTTTATGGCAAATATCTAGCATATATGCCCTCTTGGAGGGCACTCTAAAAATCTAATTTTGAGTCCCATTGACTTATATGGAGTTCGAACTTTTGAAAAGTTCAAGTTCAAATGCGAACCGAATTTGGGGGTGTTCGGCTCATCCCTAATGAAGGACCTCAAACACTCTTCACCCAACATTAGGATGGCACACCCCCTGCGCACACCTATGATTCTCAGTTACATGTCTGGAGGAAGGATGAAATGTTCTATGACACAACTGAATAGAACACTGCTTCAAGAAGTCACAGGCAATGTTTCCTTCTATCCTTGAGCACCTGGGATGATGGACTAATGCCCTCTCCCTTCTTTCCTGATAATCCACAGCAAAGGTCATTGTGCACGTGCCTATACCTCTTGTCCGTTCCTGAATGCATGCTCTGTTATTACCTACAAGGTGGAAAGCCTGCCCAGAGGGCAGTCTATTGTGGATATACTGCCCCAGCTCATGGATATATGCCCCAGCTCATGGATATACTGCCCCAGCACGTGGATATACTGCCCCAGCTCGTGGATATATGCCCCAGCTCGTGGATATACTGCCCCAGCACGTGGATATACTGCCCCAGCTCATGGATATATGCCCCAGCTCATGGATATTGCCCCAGCTCATGGATATTGCCCCAGCTCATGGATATATTGCCCCAGCTCATGGATATATTGCCCCAGCTCGTGGATATTGCCCCATCTCGTGGATATTGCCCCAGCTCGTGGATATACTGCCCCCCAAGCTCTCATGGATATGGCCCAGCTCAGACCCCAGACCAGACATGGGGCGGCTGTTCGAATGCTCTATCGGCATTCGGACAGCCGCCCCTGGAGCTCCGTCTCCGCATACTTACCTGCTGAGCGGCGAAGGGAAAGTTTCCCTGCTTCGCTCGTTGAAGGACCCAAGCCGCGGTCACGTGGGACTCCCACGTGACCGCAGCTTGGGTCCTTCAAAGAGCGGAAGCGAGGGAACTTTCCCTTCGCCGCTCAGGGGTTGGATGCGCGCGGCAGCCGGGTAGAGGCTGCAAGCGCATCCGGCTCTACAGGATGCGCGCGCAGCCTCTACCCGGCTGCTGCGTGTGCATCTTGTAACCGCCGCGGCGAGCGCACAGCCGGCTCGTGCCGCGGTGGTTGCATGCGCGCGCAGCCAACCGCTGCTGGTTGCGCGCGCATGCGCAGAGTAGGCTTGGCGACGGACACGCCAAGCCTTACTCTTTTATAGTATACGGTTAGCACCCTAATCTTCACATCTCTCATGCCCTTTTTCTACTTATTTCCTCCCACCCAGTGCCAGTGACCTCATCCCTGTCGTATTATAAAGCCATATTATTTACTTCTTTAGTTCCTTTTTATCTGTAAAATACAAACACTTGTAATAAAAATTGGAAACTTGTAAAAAGTTACAGTAAAAATTGGAACAAGTATTTTTGTTCTAATTATTAAACGTTTCTGATTGCGTTCAAATGTATCCCATTCCTGTTTTTTAAAGCACGAATCCTATGAAATATTTTTCCTTTTTTCGATCTGCTACACAGGCTAAATGCGGATCATATGCATCATACATATCTTGCTCGTTTAGACTTTTAGGGCCCTATTACATTCTTCACGCAAAAATGCACGGTAAACGTGTGAATTTTTGCGCGAAGCGTCAAACGTTAACGCGCGGAAATCAACGCTGGTATTACAATCCTCGCGCATTTTTTCATCCGTCAAAAAATAACGCGCAGAAAACGGACGTGCAAAAACGCATGCGCAGTAACGTTGCCTGCAGAAATCAGTGTGCGGACTGTTTTTTTCACACGATTCAGCCAATCAGAATTAAGAACCTTATTTGTCTCACGTTACGTTTTTGCACCTTTCAAAGTCAATCTGCGCATATATGCTGTAACAATAAAAAAAACATGCACAACTTCTCAAATTTATTGGTTTGGTATGTATAGAATGTGTAACTATACTTTGCTGTATTTTTTTTTGGGCTGGTGTATTTGGTTTCGGCCAGGTTGTTCAGATTTGCCGTTACCACCAGCTTTCAGGAGTTGCTAAAATTATGCGCGCAAAGGCTGTGCGTTACAAACTGTGCATAGATTGTAATACAATCCGCGTACCAGCGCACAAACGCATTTGCGCTCACAATGTTAAGTATAGGACACGCGCAGTAAAGTACGCTCGCGCACGGTTCGTGCAGGTTCACCCGCGGTAGACGTATACGTGCATTTGTTGCGCTGAGATTGTAATACGTCGTTCAGCGCAAAGGGTTTTGCGACTCGTATTAATGTGTTTTTGCGTGCGCGTTAACGTTTGCGCGAAGAACGTAATAGAGCCCTTAATGTGTAGACTTGGCTCCAATCCTTACTTCTTCTTTTATGTTTTTAATTCAGGTTTCATACTGTATCCCAACTGAGATCTATATAGGAAATCTCTATCAGGGCTATTCAAAGAGAGCCAATCTGGCCCCGAAAGGTAACCGAACAGTGAAATTCAGCGTACCGTTACCTTTCCTGGCCATTCGGCTATTCTGAGAGCAGGCAGTTCGCCAAATGTTGGCGAATTGCCTGCACATACGGTGCCTGTTCGTTGCCTGTTCGAGGGCAGTGAAATCCCCATAGAGAAGCAATGCTTCGTCTATTCAGAGAACACAAAACAGCAGTGAAAAGTTGCTGAAATTCCCTGCTGTTCGGTGGTTTCATTCAACGGGTTAATTCAGGCGAATCCCATAGGCTTCAATGTTAAAAATATTCCAGTTTTAATCCAATATCTAATAAACCGTTTATTATTTTATTCTGCAGTAAAAAGTCTCTTTACTTATAGATATTTTAGGATCTTTTAGGCATTCTTGAGGATTTTTTTGGCAAACTTTTTTTCCGATTTTTTTTTTTAAATCATTTTTTTTCTTTTTTCTGTAACAGCCCTTTTTATTATCATTCATAGTATCTCATATGTAAATTTCAGACATTTTCGTCCAGTAGTCTTTTGCAAACAGCGTTTCAAATGTCATACTTTCAAGCGTACTGTTTGTGGGGTTTTTTCACCTCGTTCGTCTGCGTGTCGGGTTTTTCCGGCAGCTGCTCTGCGCTGTGATCGGCAGCTAGTCGGATTTCTCTGGCGTGTTCAGCGTGGTTAATCCAACTGTTTTCTGCAGGTTTCGGTGAGTGTTCGGTAAGTGTTCGGCAGGTTTGAGGTGAGTGTTCGGCGGGTATGCGGCGAGTGCTCAGTGGGTTTTCCCTGCACAACGAGGGCCCTACAGTTCTTGCTGAATACACCGCAGGGTCGGCAAAATAGGATCACCGAACCGCCCCGAAGTGCAGGGAACAAAAAGTCACAGAACGTGCGGTGAATTTTTGATTATCTTCGAAGACTATCTTTTAACACTCGCTATTTTTTAAGAGCTGCAAACCAAACCGCTTGGTCGATCTAAGAGGTTATTCAGAGAGAGCCAATCTGGCCCCAAAATGTCAACCGACTAGACATGTGCATTCGTTTTAGTACTAAAACGATTTAGTCAGAATTTTGGGATAATTTAGTTTTAGTATGACTCAAGAGAAACGAAACTGCTCAGTACAAAAAACGAAAGAAACTAAAATAAAATGCACTACATTTTAGTTTCAGTCCTTTTTGCGATATTACATTGATGAGTGAAGGAGAACAGCAATGAAGAACGCAACATCGCAACATCCGAAGATCTGAATCCTCCACATGCCAATGCAGTAGGATGTTCTATACAGAGAGGGGCATTAATTAATGCAGGAGGATGTTCTATACATTATACAGAGAGGGGTATTAATGCAGGAGGATGTTATATACATTATACAGAGAAAGGTATAAATGGAGGAGGATGTTCTATACAGAGAGGGACATTAATTAATTCAGGAGGATGTTCTATATATTATACAGAGAGGGGTATTAATTAATGCAGGTGGATGTTGTATACATTATACAGAGAGGGGTATTAATTAATGCAGGAGGATGTTCTAAACATTAAACAGAGAGGATCCTTTTTTTCAGCCCTTTAAATCCAGTGGCTGTGAGCGCTGAGATCGGCTGCTTGTTACATTATCTCTCAGTACAATGTATCAGGCTCAGTTGTTACAGTAACTGACTAACAGCGCTCAGAGTTTCAGTAAAACAAGGAAATAATATTGTTCTAACCTCTTATTTATAAAAATATTATTTACTAGTTTTACTGAAACTCTGAGCGCTGTGATGAGCAGCAGTCAGTTACTGTAACAGCTTTGCCTGACACGGGGCAGTATTACAATGTTGGTGTTAACTTAACCAGAGCTGTTGTAAACTGAAAACCTCCATTGGCTATAATGGCTCTGGGAAGTTTACAACAGCTCTGGTTATGTTAGCACCAACTATGTAATATGGCCCACATTGTGCTGAGAGTGAGAGATACTGTAACAAGCAGCGATCTCAGCCTTCTGAGGAGCCACTACAATAGTAATTGTATCCATTGGTTTTCGGATGAATGAAATTAGTTTTCATACTAAAGAACTGAAAACGAATTTCTTTAGTAACTAAATAAATTGCATTTTAGGACTAATCCATTAGTTCATATGAAATTTTGTGCTGTGCACATGTCTAGTTACTATGGGATAACAGAATATTCCGGATATAATAGTTACTATGAGATAACAGAATATTCTGGATATAATAGTTACTATGGGATAACAGAATATTCCGGATATAATAGTTACTATGGGATAACAGAATATTCCGGATATAATAGTTACTATGGGATAACAGAATATTCCGGATATAATAGTTACTATGAGATAACAGAATATTCCGGATATAATAGTTACTATGGGATAACAGAATATTCTGGATATAATAGTTACTATGGGATAACAGAATATTCTGGATATAATAGTTACTATGGGATAACAGAATATTCTGGATATAATAGTTATTATGGGATAACAGAATATTCTGGATATAATAGTTACTATGGGATAACAGAATATTCCAGATATAATAGTTACTATGGGATAACGGAATATTTCAGATATAATAGTTACTATGGGATAACGGAATATTCCGGATATAATAGTTACTATGGGATAACAGAATATTCCGGATATAATAGTTACTATGGGATAACAGAATATTCCGGATATAATAGTTACTATGGGATAACAGAGTATTCTGGATATAATAGTTACTATGGGATAACAGAATATTCCGGATATAATAGTTACTATTAGACATGTGCATTCGTTTTAGTACTAAAACGATTTAGTCAGAATTTTGGGATAATTTAGTTTTAGTATGACTCAAGAGAAACGAAACTGCTCAGTACAAAAAACGAAAGAAACTAAAATAAAATGCACTACATTTTAGTTTCAGTCCTTTTTGCGATATTACATTGATGAGTGAAGGAGAACAGCAATGAAGAACGCAACATCGCAACATCCGAAGATCTGAATCCTCCACATGCCAATGCAGTAGGATGTTCTATACAGAGAGGGGCATTAATTAATGCAGGAGGATGTTCTATACATTATACAGAGAGGGGTATTAATGCAGGAGGATGTTATATACATTATACAGAGAAAGGTATAAATGGAGGAGGATGTTCTATACAGAGAGGGACATTAATTAATTCAGGAGGATGTTCTATATATTATACAGAGAGGGGTATTAATTAATGCAGGTGGATGTTGTATACATTATACAGAGAGGGGTATTAATTAATGCAGGAGGATGTTCTAAACATTAAACAGAGAGGATCCTTTTTTTTCAGCCCTTTAAATCCAGTGGCTGTGAGCGCTGAGATCGGCTGCTTGTTACATTATCTCTCAGTACAATGTATCAGGCTCAGTTGTTACAGTAACTGACTAACAGCGCTCAGAGTTTCAGTAAAACAAGGAAATAATATTGTTCTAACCTCTTATTTATAAAAATATTATTTACTAGTTTTACTGAAACTCTGAGCGCTGTGATGAGCAGCAGTCAGTTACTGTAACAGCTTTGCCTGACACGGGGCAGTATTACAATGTTGGTGTTAACTTAACCAGAGCTGTTGTAAACTGAAAACCTCCATTGGCTATAATGGCTCTGGGAAGTTTACAACAGCTCTGGTTATGTTAGCACCAACTATGTAATATGGCCCACATTGTGCTGAGAGTGAGAGATACTGTAACAAGCAGCGATCTCAGCCCTCTGAGGAGCCACTACAATAGTAATTGTATCCATTGGTTTTCGGATGAATGAAATTAGTTTTCATACTAAAGAACTGAAAACTAATTTCTTTAGTAACTAAATAAATTGCATTTTAGGACTAATCCATTAGTTCATATGAAATTTTGTGCTGTGCACATGTCTACAACCGACCATGTCACAGGGAATTTCCCATACAGTGACATTTCGGGGTCATTTGGCTATTCAGAGAGGAGGCAATACGCCAAACTTAGACGAACTGCCAGCAAGTACGGTGCCTGTTTGAAAGCAGTGAAATTCCCCATATAGAAGCAATGGTTAATCTATTCAGAGACACCGAACAGCAGTGAAAAGTTGCCGAAGCGCCCTGATGTTCGGTGTTTTCATTCGGCAGGTTTATTCAGGAGAATCCCACAGGCTACAATGTTAAAAATATTCCTGTTTTTTATCCAATATCTAATAAACCATTTATTATTTTAATCTGCATTAAAAATTCTCTTTATTCGTAGATTTTTTTTTAGGATCTTTTAGGCATTTTTTGTCAAAAAATAATAAATTTTTATTTTTTTAATAGAGGATTTTTTTTACATACCAGACCTTTTTATTATCATTCATAGGATCTTATATGTTAATTCCAGGCATTTTCGTTCAGATGTTTTTGGCAAAGAACGTTTCACTTTAGACACTTTCAGGCTAGGGTCAGACGAACGCATTTTTCACGTTTACCGTCAAAAAGTGCATCGATGCGTCCGAACAAATTTTTTTCACGGAAGACGCGATAGCGGTCATACGATGCGCAATTTCGGCTGTGGTTTTTTACGGATCCAAACCAGGAAACTTTGGACGGTATGTAGGCCGGACATGAGCAGCGTCCGACGTCTCCTAATCACGCACGCACGCCGCTATGCGGACGCAGCGCACTCTGTACGTGAGTAATAGCGGTTCGACGTTCTTGCAAAAATGCGTTGGTTTGCCGCTTGCGTTCGGCAGCCGAACTTTCGTGCGGCTGTACTTCGTGTGTGGGCCTGCGTTGGACGTCATTTGCTGCTATCACGGCCGGCATAAAGTGCGGGTAAACGCACATTCGCACTGCGATCATCTGACCCCAGCCTTAATCGTATTGATTTTTTTTTTTTTTTTATTCCGTTCGTCAGCTTGATGGCTTTTTTCGGTGGCTGGTCTGGGCTGTGCTCGTCAGCTTTTTTCCACAGTTCCGGCGGGTTTTCAGTGAGTTTTCGGCAGGTTTTCCCTGCACTTCTGCGAGCCTGCGGGGAATGCTGAATTCACCGCAGGGTGGGGAACTTTGATTCCCTGAAGTGCAGGGAAACGCGGGGAATGAGAGAGCACCGAAATGTCGGCGACATTTCGGAGCTCTCTGAATAACCCCTCTAGTCTTATCTTCCCAGGAATCATCCATAACTCGCTAATGCTTTCAGTATCCGTAATTGATTGTCTCCTGGTTTGCTTCTTACATTTGGAGACATGAAAATTCATGTGCAATAGTTGTTTTAATTAGACAGGCATGTGATCACTTAGAAAGCATTATCTTCTTCAAGAGATCTGAAAGCCGGCATTTTCACATGACCAGCCAGATAAGATCAGTTTCTTCAATATAAGTAGCAAGGTTCAATTTTGTATCAGGAGTGGACTAGTCTCAGGCAATTTACCTATATACCTTCTTCAACATTGTCTCGCATATTGCAGTTAAAATAAATAACAAAAACATTTTTTAATATAATTTCTTTATGATTTAACCCTTTAAAGACCTGTCACACGTTGTAGAGCTTTATCAACCGTCGCCAGTATAGACCATCACACAGTCAAACCACAGTTTCAGCCTGTAGAAAGCCGCTCTGTTCGGATCGTTGGCTATTTTTGGGTGCGTTCGGGATTTTTCTGGCGGCTTATCGGATCGATCCGATGCTATTTCGTCAGTTTTATTTTTGATTCGGCGGTTTTGCGGTGGGATCGGGTGCATTCGGCATTTTTTCCCTGTACTTCAGGGACCCTGCAGTGAATGCTGAATTCACCGCAGGGTCTGTGAATACGACTCCTCGAAGTGCGTGGATCTTTGAATAACCCTGTAAGTGGAGTGCATGGATTTTCTTCTATACTATCAGGGTTATTCAGAGAGATCCGAAAAGTCACCTCACTTTCGGTGACTTTTCGTTCCCTGCACTTTGGAGAGAGTGGGCGATTCCTAGTTCGCCGACCCTGCAGCAAGCACCGCAGGGCCCCCGTAGTGCAGGGATTGGGAATACTCCCTGTAAACCCATAGAACACTTGCCGAACACTCACCAAAAACCAGCAGAAACCGCAGCAAAAACCAAGCTGAACATGCCAGAAAATCCAAGCAGCCACTGGAAAAAGCCGACACGCAGACGAACAGGGTGAAAAAAAAAACTGTTTGCTTGAAAGTTTGAAATTTGAAACGCTGTTTGCAAAGAAACTACTGAACGAAAAGTCTGCAATTTACATATAAGATCCAATGAATGATAATAAAAAGGGCTGTTACAGAAAAAAGAAAAAACAATTAAAAAAAAATAAAAGATAAAAATGAAGAGACTTTTTACTGCAGAATAAAATGATAAACGGTTTATTAGATATTGAATTAAAACAGGAATATTGGGGGCGTGGCTGGATGCCGAGGTGAACGGTCGCAAGCTGTTTGAGCTCCGTCCCGATGTGGACTTTTTGATGACTTTCACCCCACTGCTGACGTGCCGTTCATCTCTTACCTCGGTAACCTTGTGTCCCGACGGCTGCCTGCACCATTTCGGGCAACCTATCAGTGGTTCGTGTTGATTCCGGGCCAGAAGTCTTCTGCTTCCCATCTGCGTGTTCTTGTGGCGGCCATCTTGGGGCCTTATCATGCAGCACTCTTTTGGCGCCCTGTCGGGTCCCTTGACCAGGGAGCAGCAGCCCGGGGCGATGGAGGGCCCTCATTTCCTGGTGCCTGCGGCCGCTGGAGCGGGGGGGCCGAGCAGAGATCGACAGAGGTGTGCATTACTTCCCCCTCCCGAAGACAACTCGACGGCCCGGTTTTTGGGCCTAGAGGCCCTTTTTGCATTGCTGCTGGAGGGAGACGGGCCCCTGACCAAGGGAGATCTGCGTCGGCTTACGACTGGGCTCCGGGCTTTCTGAGAGGAGGGGGCTCCACCGGTTTTCCCTAATGGAGCCGCTTTATGCAGACATAGCATATCAGACTGTGTGGATATGGAGGGAGATAGACCTCGGCGGAGTGATGGTGCTGACCTGAGTGCTGAGCTGCCGCCGAATTTCCTGCTACCGCTGTCTGTGGAGGCCCAGAGTGTGGAACCTTTGCCTGCCTGCTGGGGATTCTCTGCCCGGTCGGGCCTAGACTCGGCTGCGGTGCTCCCTGATGACGACGCTCGAGGCCCTATGGTCCCTGTCCGGCCTTCTCTACCAGGAGTGTATGGGGATAGCCAACGGATCCTGGCTGTGAACCTCTGCGCTATGAGACCTCGTGTTTTGATGGATACAATCTACGCCGCTGCCCGAGACCCACTTGCTATTTGTGCCCCTCATTCTCCCATTGACACCAGAGGGGCTGAAGGCCCTGGCCTGCCCTGCAGTACCTTGCCTGTGATGGCTCCGAGACTTTTGCTCGACACTGGCTGAAATCAACTGTCCTGCTTTATTTTTGATTCCAGGCCCGACTTCCTTTTGACGTGACCCACCTATGCCGTTTTCATTTATTTTTCTACTGCTTCCTTTGATGACTCTTTATTTCCATTATTTGAGGAGACCCCCACTTGGGGATAACTTTGAGGACACTTCTCTAAACCCTTGTCCTCCTGAAATGCCCCCCCTTAGCCTATTCAGAGACACTTTTGAAGACACCCCTCCCCCTCTGGACACTCTTTTGCAGACCTTCTTTTGCAGAGAGGTTACGTGTTGGTTCTGTCTGTGTTTGCTCCTGTTCCCCCTTTTTTTTTTTTTTTTTGGAGATGGGACATTGGGTAGCTCTGGGTGAGCCATTAGAGTGGGTACCATGGCTCTGACCACTTCTTCTGGCCCCAGATCACCTGGCCCTGTGGCCTCTCCCATGGCCTCCAAATCCCTGCGGGATTCATGGAGTGAGCTAGGGATGCCACCTTTCCCGGGCAGTCCCCCATTCCCCCTATTTATTTTTTTCTTTCTTCTTTTTCTTCTAATTATTTTTGCCCACACAGATACCCTACCTGCTGTTAGCCCGTTGATCCTAACGCCTCTCTGATATTGCTGACTTGTTACTCTCTGAGTGTCCCCTTTTCGTTCCCTTGCTGGATGTGGTTATCTACTTTCTATGTCTATTGTATTGCTGACTTGTTGCAAAATAAAAAACTTTGAAATTAAAAAAAAACAAAAAACAGGAATATTTTTAACATTGAAGCCTATGGGATTCTCCTGAATAAACCTGACGAAAGAAACCACCGAACGGCAGGGCACTTCACTGACGTTCCTCAGCTGTTCAATGTTCTCTAAATAGATTAACCATTGCTTCTCTATGGAGATTCCACTGCCTTCGATTCAAAATTTCTGATCGATTCGAAATTTCAAATTGATATAAAAAAATCCTTTTTTTTTTTAAATTGCTTAAAAGATCCTAAAAAATCTAAAAATAAAGAGACTGCAGAATATTATAAGCAATGGTTTATTAGATATTGAATTAAAACGGGAATATTTTTAACATGGAAGCCTATGGGATACAACATTTCCCACACTATCAAATTTGCAGGGTTATTCAAAGAGATTCGAAAAGTCATCGCACGTTCGGTGACTTTTCGTTCTCTTCAATTCGGTTTGTTTTGCTCCCATTTTTGTTTCGATCCCATTTCGGTGATCCTGCGGTGTATTCAGCAACCACCACAGGGTCCCCCGAATTGCAGGGAAAAGCTGCCGCAAACCCGACAAAAACGAACCGCAAAACCCAGCGAATGCACGCCGAAAACCCTCAAAAACAGCTGGATTAACCTGCCGAAAACCACAGAAAAACCCAAACAGGAGCCGATCGCAGCCTTCGACACAGCAGAAGAGGCAGTGAATAAATTAGCAAAACAGTTTGTATGAATGTGTGAAAGTGAAACGCTGTTTGCAAAGAAACTACTGAGCGAAAATGTCTAGAATTTGCATATGAGGTCCAGGGAATGATAATAAAAAGGGCTGTTACAGAAAAAAGAAGAAAACCTTAAAAAAAAAAAAAAATCGGACTTTTAAAAAAAAAACTTCTGAAAAATGCTTAAAATATCCTAAAAAATCTATAAATAAAGAGACTCTTTACTGCAGAATTTTATAATGAACGGTTTATTAGATATTGAATTAAAACCGGAATATTTTTAACATTGAAGCTATGGGATTCTCCTGAATAAATTTGCCGCATGAAACCACCGAATGACAGGGCATTTCGGGAGCCTTTCACTGCTGGTTTGTGCTCTCTGAATAGCCGAAGCAGTGCTTTTCATGGGGTTTTCACTGCCCTCGAACAGGCACCGAACAGGCACCGTATGTTCAGGCATTTCGCTAGGATTTGGCGAATTGCCTGCTCTCTGGATAGCCGAATGGCCAGGAAAGGTAACCGAACACTGATTTTCAGCGTTCGGTTACCTTTCTCAAGCAAATCGGAGCTCTTTGAATTACCCTGTTGATATCAACCATCGAATTTGAAATCAAATTTCGAATGGATATCAACTATCAAATTGATCTTAATTTACAATACAAGTAATAGTCAGCAAAGGACTTTATGAAACAAATTAATTTCATTTCACTGTTTAATTTGACTCAAGTACAAAATCCGTTACACAGCTGAATATTTACTAGGGATGTGCGTTTCAATTGGGACCGATTCGTTTTTTTCACAAATCGGGCCAATTCGGTGCTTCGGATTCGTCCGATGTTCCAAATTGGATTGGCACTGAAATACACAGCATCCGAATTTTTTCCGATCCGAAACGAATAATTTCGTTATTTAGTATGAATGTGAAATTTTTAAAATCACAAGTCATTTTCGTTCCATTCGTGATTTCAGTTCCATTTCGGTCATTTCGGACATCGTATTTTTCAGTTCCATTGCTGATTCCATAATTTCATATCGTTTTGATCAAATTCGATAGTTACTTGATATCCATTTTATAGATCATTTCAAATTCGATAGTTGATCCATTTGATAGTTCATTTCACGTTCGATAGTTGCAGCATATGAATCCTCACACTGCCGGGCAGCACCTCTACAGTATAATAATGCAGCATATGAATCCTCACACTGCCGGGCAGCACCTCTACAGTATAATAATGCAGCATATGAATCCTCACACTACCGGGCAGCACCTCTACAGTATAATAATGCAGCATATGAATCCTCACACTGCCGGGCAGCACCTCTACAGTATAATAATGCAGCATATGAATCCTCACACTGCCGGGCAGCACCTCTACAGTATAATAATGCAGCATATGAATCCTCACACTGACGGGCAGCACCTCTACAGTATAATAATGCAGCATATGAATCCTCACACTGCTGGGCAGCACCTCTACAGTATAATAATGCAGCATGTGAATCCTCACACTGCCGGGCAGCACCTCTACAGTATAATAATGCAGCATTGAATCCTCACACTGCCGGGCAGCAGCTCTACAGTAGTGATCTCTCCCTCCCTCCTCTCATCCCACATGATGGCCTCGCATGAGCTCCTTTGTTTCCTCAGAACATGGTCTCCCTCTATCTCTCGTGCTGCCAATCACTCCCACTCCCACAAATCCCATTCCCACCTTCTCTTTCTCACCCTCCTGCTGTTACTCTATGCAGGTGACATATCCCCTAACCCTGGCCCCACAACACATCCAATACTTCCCTCTCATCCTATCTCCATCGCACATAAATCTCCTCCCTGCAAGCCCAGCAACCTCATTCCCATAATCCCCCAGCGCCTGTCCTCTTTCTCCTGCGCCCTCTGGAACGCTCGCTCTGTGTGCAACAAACTCACAGCAATCCATGACCTCTTCCTTTCAAACTCCTTCAACCTCCTAGCTTTAACTGAAACCTGGCTAACTCCCTCTGACACGGCCTCCGTTGCTGCTCTCTCACATGGCGGTCTACACTTGAGCCATACCCCCAGACCGGGTGAGAGAAATGGTGGCGGTGTCGGAATCCTGCTCTCTCCCACCTGCACCTACCAGCATCTCCCTCCACCCCCATCCCTCTCCTTCTCCTCCTTTGAAACACACTGCATCCGCCTGTTCTCTCCCCTGGCTCTCAGGGTGGCAGTCATCTACCGCCCACCGAGACCAACCTCCCAGTTCTTTGACCACTTTGCCACCTGGCTTTCTCACTTCCTGTCTTCTAATCTTCCATGCCTAATTCTCGGGGACTTCAACATTCCCATTGATGATCCTTCTGCCCCTGCTGCCTCCAAACTTCTTTCACTCACGTCCTCCCTTGGACTCACGCAATCCTCTCTCCTCCCTACCCATCGCGATGGTCACGCTATTGACTTTGTCTTTTCCAACCTCTGCTCCATTTCTGAGTTCACCTGTCGCCCTTTCCCCATCTCTGACCACCACCTTCTCTCTTTCAACCTATCTGGACTTCCTAAACACCCTGCTCCCCCACCCCGCACACACACTCGCAGAAATCTACATGCCATGGATCCCCATCAATTCTCCAATCTACTTCACCACCTCCCTCACACCTCATCCTTCACCTGCCCTGATGCTGCCACTAATCACTACAACACTACGCTTATCTCTGCTCTAGACACTCTTGCTCCTCTTCGACTCTGTAAGGCCCCACGCCACCAGCTTCAGCCCTGGCACACCCTCCAGACACACTACCTGCAAAGATGCTCCCGCACTGCAGAGCGTGCCTGGAGGAAATCCCGCTCTGAAGCTGATTTTGTTCACTTCAAGTTTATTCTCCGGTCATACACCTCTGCCCTCCACCTGGCCAAACAATCCTTCTTCTCATCTCTTATATCTACGCTGTCCTCTAACCCTAAACGGCTCTGGTCCACCTTAAACACCCTCCTCCTCCCACCCACACCTCCCCCCTCAGCTGCCTTCAACGCTCAAGACCTGGCAGATTTCTTCCTTAGTAAAACTCTAACTATCAGAAGCGACATCCCAACACAAGATAGTTATCTGCCACCTCCACTCCCAGAGGTCCCCTCTGCCACACTCTGCCGCTTCCTCCCAGCCACTGAGGAGGAAGTCCATTCCTTATTGTCCTCCTCACATCTCACCACGTGCCCGCTCGACCCCATTCCCTCACATCTAATTCCTCCCCTCTCCTCCTCCCTCACCCCTGCTCTCACACACATCTTCAACCTATCTCTCTCCACCGGCTCCTTCCCATCCACCTTCAAACATGCGCTAGTTACCCCTTTACTAAAGAAACCATCCCTCGATCCCAACTCTCCATCCAACTACCGCCCTGTATCCCTGCTTCCCTTTACCGCTAAGCTCTTAGAAAACTAGTCTTCAACTGCCTCTCCCTCTTCCTGTCCTCCAATTCCCTACTTGACCCCCTGCAATCTGGCTTCCGTCCCCTACACTCAACTGAAACTGCCCTCACCAAAGTCACCAACGACCTCCTAACTGCTAAAAAACACGGCCACTATTCTATTCTCATCCTGCTTGACCTCTCAGCTGCTTTTGACACTGTTGACCACCCCCTCCTTCTGCAGACCCTCAGCTCTCTTGGTCTCTGTGACACTGCACTTGCTTGGGTTGACTCCTATTTATCCAACAGGTCCTTCTCTGTGTCCTTTGCTGGTAACTCTTCCTCTTCATTGCCTTTATCTGTTGGTGTACCTCAAGGCTCTGTCCTTGGTCCTCTGCTCTTTTCCATCTACACCTCCTCCCTGGGCAAAATCATCAACAGCTTTGGCTTTAATTACCACCTCTACGCTGATGACACTCAGATCTACCTCTCTACCCCTGATCTCTCTCCCCCTGTCCTTTCAAAAGTCAGTGACTGTTTATCTGGCATCTCCTCCTGGATGGCCTCGCACCACCTAAAGATCAACATGTCCAAGACTGAGCTCCTACTTATTCCTCCCTCTAATGCCTCCCCACCTCCTGACTTCTCTATCACGGTGGAGGGTATCACCATCTCCCCATCAAACCAAGTTCGCTGTCTTGGAGTTACACTTGACTCTGCTCTTTCCTTCATCCCCCACATCAAGTCTCTTTCCTCCTCCTGCCGCTACCAATTGCGTAATATTTCCAGAATTCGGACGTTTCTTACCCCTGTCACCACAAAACAACTCATACACGCCCTGGTAATCTCTTCCCATGATAGACTGCAGGACTTCACACGCGCAGCCCCCATTCTCTGGAACACTATCCCTCGTACGGTCAGACTTTCCCCTAATTTCTCTTCCTTCAAACGCTCCCTTAAAACATTCCTATTTAGGGAAGCCTACCACCCAACTCACTGACGCAACCATCAATCACTCTCACCTTGCAGTCCTCTCCTCCTGTTTCCAACCCAAACCCTCCCAGATTGTGAGTTCCTACGGGAATAGGGCCTCATCCCCTCTTGTACTGTTTGTCAAATGTTGTTCAATGTATTGTAACCCGTCTATACTGTGCCTATTGTACAGCGCTGCGGAATATGCTGGCGCTTTATAAATAAAGAATAATAATAATAATAATCATGGGACACATAGCCAAATCCTTGCTCCCGACACCATTCCGGGAGCCACAAATTAAATTCTCTAGTGCGCATCTGCCTATCCTGAATGTTATGCACAGGCAGAACTTCAGAGAATGACACAGTGGACGCAATCTGCTGTATTTCACCTCCAAGAACACAAAAATCTTCCTTAATCTCAGAAACCTCATTGCTAGCCAAGTCATTTGTCCCTAGATGGACTAGAACGTCCACTTCCCCTTCCTGCTTTGATGTTTGACAATATTGAGAATATGTCTCCTGTCTCTACGAGCAGTAACCCCAGGAAGACATCTCACCAAACCACTACTCTCCAGCTCAACACCTCTTATGATAGAATCACCCAGCAACAATTGCCTTCTATCAAGTCCCGCCTTTTCCTTTTTGTCCTTGGTTGCAGTCTTGCATACCTTAGGCATAGGGGATGGTGGTTCCTCAACTATGGTGTCTGAGCCTACTTCCATCTCATCACTACACTCTGAAAGTGCCTCAAAAGAATTAAGAAGAGCCACAGACTGTGGGACATGCCTTCTATCCACAACTCTAAGTCTACCAGATCCTACAGTAGTCCATCTGCCGCTCCTAGGAGGCCTCTATGGCAGTGGCTTTGTAACAGTCATAGCCTGAGTTTGTCTAACAGATCATTTACAAATCTCAAACTTCAAACAGGCAATTTCCTGCTGCAATAAAGAGAACTGCCTACATATCAGGCACACTCCAAACCTCCAAAAATTGGATCTAAAAACAAATGCATGACAGCTCTTACACTGGGCCAAGCCTGCCATTATAAAATGAAAGAATGGCTTTAAAACCAGCAAATATTACCTTTTTGTAGGTTTTCTACCTCCTGTCTAATCTCAGACTACCTCCAGAGTATCTCCATAGGCTTCAATGTTAAAAAAGGTGTGGGAAAGTCTTACTCCATAGGCTTCAATGTTAAAAAAGGTGTGAGAAATGTTTTACCCCATAGGCTTCAATCTTAAAGGTGTGGGAAATGTTTTACCCCATAGGATTCAATGTTAAAAATGGTGAGGAAAATGTTTTACCCCATAGGCCTCAATGTTAAAGGTGTGGGAAATGTTTTACCCCATACGCTTCAATGTTAAAAATATTCCCGTTTTAATTAAATAGCTAATAAATCATTTCTTACAATATTCTGCAGTAAAGAATCTCTTTATTTTTAGAATCTTTTGAGCATTTAAAAAAATCTTTTATTTTTTTTTAGATCAATTCAAAATTTGACCCGAAATTTCGAATCGATCCGAAATTTTTGATCGAATCACCGAATCGAAACGAAAACAGTCCGAAAGACCCGAAACGAAAAAAACATCTCCATCTAAATAAACTTATAGCCCTTAATCAATAACTGTAAATCTACAATATTTGTCTTATGATAAACAAAATGAATGTTCTGTGCCCTCCTCTAGGTCACGTCATCATCTGTTTTGTTTCGGCTTGCTTGTCTACTCCCTTTATGACATTTATTTTCCCTATATGCAAATTGTTGTTATTTTTAATTATTAATTGTAATTGTTTTAAGAACGGGGCGCTCGCTTTTTTCCCCCCGTTAAGTATAAATTTGTAATGTTACTAGTTATTAACAAAACACTGTTGCGCGTCGCTCTACGTGGTTGAGCCTCCGTAAGTAAACGAATGTTATTGATAATAATAATTTTGTTTATTTCTACAAAGACATATTCCCACGCGTCTTTGTTCTTCTCTGTACATGTGTACTTGTGTATGCAGTCATGCTGGCTCTGCATTAGAAATCACAGCCAGAATCACAGACAGACAGAAATGAGCTGTCATTCTTTGCAGTGATTGCCAGACACTGCCAGTTGTTGCTGGGGCCGTCATGCTGTTAAATTAGCTCTAATGAACGAGTAATTGCCTTAGATATAGTCGAGCATTTCAAAGAAAACAAGGATTCTAATTGATTTGCAATTTGTTTGGCATGCAGCATTGTCCAGGGGCTAAGAATTGGTCTTCTGGATTTCACTCTGCATGTGTTATCCTTTATTAGCGGAATAACAGCGCTGATTACCTGCCTTCTGGGCTTAATGTAGCGGGTAATGTAAACTTTGTTCTTGAGGCATGTCATTGACAAGGAAGGAATAATGGGCAAGTGGGTGGCCCTGAAGCTGACATAGACTCCCGCGGCTAAGGTCTCATTTGGTTAAGACATGCTGATAAAGCCGATCAACTGAATCGGTTACAATAGCGGGGCTCCAAAGCTTAAATTCTTATTAGGACAAGTTGCAGGTTCAAGAAGCTTCCAGCCTTCTTTTCGGTCGTGAATTGGTAAAAATCCATGACCCGGCACTTCAGTTTAACTATTCTGCTATTGATTTATACTTAGATGGTAGGCGCATTAAAAGTACATAACATCAAAATCATATGTGTTGGGAAATAAACTAAGAGGGGCATTTTGAGGTGAAGGGCACATCATAAGTGAAAAGTCTCAAGAAAACTGGTTTATGAACTCCTTCATTACTCCTTTGGGTTTTAGGACTGTTGGTGCAGCGGTTTGTAATTTTGTTATGACTAGATTTTATCGCTTTTTTTAACTAAAAAGTAGTATTTAAATTGAAGTTCAATTGCACTCGGATACATCAGAAAATATTCACGGTGCACAACTCAAACTAGAAGGAGCAATGTTGAGAAAAGCAAAAGTAAGAGAAAAGTGTGGCTGCTACGATGGGAGTACTTTATTGTCGGATGACTTATTCAAGGTGCTCCAACCAAGGGTCTGCAATCCCACATCTAAATCCAGAAAACATAGGGCCACACCATAGAAGTCACCATAGAACTTTATGGTAATTATGCATGACTAAGGCCTTGCGCCGAAACGTTGCTTTTTTTTGTAGATCTCTTGAATAAAGATTTTCTATGGTGACTCCTATGGTGTGGCCCTACGTTTTCTGGATTTAATTGTTGCGAATATAGTGGAAGTTTAATTATGAATAGAGATGTGCATTCGTTTCGGAAAAATTCGGAATTTGGAACGAAATTTGATAATTTGTAGTTCGGAAGTATTTCTGAATAACGAATCGATACGATATGAATTCGAAACGAAACTGTATATAATGAATTTATTTAGTTTTACACTGTGTCATCATTATAAAAGAAAAACTTGAATAATTGATATCAACTATCGAATCTGAAATGATCAAATTGATATCAACTATCGAATCTGAAATGATCAAATTGATATCAACTATCAAATTGATATCAACTATCGAATCTGAAATGAACTATCAAATTGATATAAACTATCGAATCTGAAATGATCAAATTGATATCAACTATCGAATCTGAAATGATCAAATTGATATCAACTATCGAATCTGAAATGATCAAATTGATATCAACTATCGAATCTGAAATGATCAAATTGATATCAACTATCGAATCTGAAATGATCAAATTGATATCAACTATCGAATTTGAAATAAACTATCAAATTGATATCAACTATTGAATTTGAAAGGAACTACAAAATTGATATCACCTATCAAATTGATCTTAACTTAAAATACAAGTAATAGTCAGCAAAGGACTTTATGAAACAAATTCATTTTGTTTCACTGTTTAATTTGACTCAAATACTAAATCTGTGACACAGCTTAAAATTTAAGACTAGCTTTTCTTTTAACAGCAAAATTTGATTAATTGGGGTTTTATTTAGTGATCCAAAATTTGAATTGATATCAACTATCGAATTGATATATGAAATTCGAATCGATCTGAAATTTAAAATCGATCCAAAACAAAACAAAATTCGAAACGAAATTAGTTACGAAGTTCCGCAAACTAAATTATTTAAAAACGTACCGAGTTGAAACTAAACAAAACAAATTTTTCAGCCATGCACATCCCTAATTAGAAATATGAATCAAATGACTAAATGATGCTTGGATGGAGCAGAAAACAACACTTAGAAGCACATTATAAAGGAGTAGCAATTCAAATGAGAAAATAATAGCTTGGCCAAAACCTGACGGGAAGCTTTGGCCTAGGTACCTACTCAATGCACTTGCAAAGTTATTTTAAAAGTGGACTGGAAAGTAAAATATCTTCTCGGGTTTTAGAATACTGCAAACTCCACCTGTGTATTTAGTGCCAACTTGAGTTGTTGGGTGTGGATGATGCCTGATGTAACAGGGTGTGTATATGACATGGAATTGGGAATGATGGAGGGCGACCATACACAACTGGGTGTGTTTTCGACACATTGAAATGTGACAGAGGGCCCAAAGCAAAAATGTAGGCGGACAAAAACAGATTCACTTTCAAGACGGCACCGGACCGGGCACAAGTAAGGATTGTCCAAACACGAGTCTCTTCAGGAAAGGCAAACGTTTATTGTGTCGTCACACAAGTGCTCACACAGGATTGAATCTCTAAGAGTGAGCCCCGCTTTCACCCCGTGCAAGGGGTCTTATACCCAAAAATACGTAATTAGGTACTTCCCAATTAGCCCACCTCCCGATGACACTTTATTCCACCCCACGTGGGTTAATACCTCCCATCATTAGCCCAAACACAAAAAACATTCCACATCTATACTATAAAAGGATAAGCTAAAAACTGTCCGTCGCCAAAACCCTACTGCGCATGCGCGACGGACATTTGAAAGCGGCCGTTAGAACACACAGGTAGCTGCGCGTGCCGGCCGCGTGAAAAAAAGAAAAAAAAAAACGGCACGAGCCGCGCGCAGCTACCCGTGTGTAGATGCCCCGATCCTCCAGCGGTGACCGTCCTCCGGCTGCCGCTGGCTGCTCGGCGGGCCTCCAGGCTCAGGCGAGCCCCCGGCTTGGTTTGGGCCTACAGGCCCAGCCGAGCCGGGGACTCGCCTAAGCCTAGAGGCCCGCCGAGCAGCCAGCGACAGCCGGAGGACGGTCACCGCTGGAGGATCGGGGCCAAAGTTCCCAAAACATAGTCCCCATAATCGGCCCTGAGCTCCAGCGGTGACCTCCTCCGGCCGAGCAGGCTGCTAGGCGGGCCTCCAGGCTCAGGCGAGCCCCCGGCTTGGTTTGGGCCTACAGGCCCAGCCGAGCCGGGGACTCGCCTAAGCCTAGAGGCCCGCCGAGCAGCCAGCGACAGCCGGAGGACGTCACCGCTGGAGGATCGGGGCCAAAGTTCCCAAAACATAGTCCCCATAATCGGCCCTGAGCTCCAGCGGTGACCTCCTCCGGCCGAGCAGGCTGCTAGGCGGGCCTCCAGGCTCAGGCGAGCCCCCGGCTTGGTTTGGGCCTACAGGCCCAGCCGAGCCGGGGACTCGCCTAAGCCTAGAGGCCGCCGAGCAGCCAGCGACAGCCGGAGGAGGTCACCGCTGGAGCTCAGGGCCTAAATTCCCAAAACATACTCCACCAAATCGGCCCTGAGCTCCAGCGGCGACCTCCTCCGGCCGAGCAGGCTGCTAGGCGGGCCTCCAGGCTCAGGCGAGCCCCCGGCTTGGTTTGGGCCTACAGGCCCAGCCGAGCCGGGGACTCGCCTAAGCCTAGAGGCCCGCCGAGCAGCCAGCGACAGCCGGAGAGGTCACCGCTGGAGCTCAGGGCCTAAATTCCCAAAACATACTCCACCAAATCGGCCCTGAGCTCCAGCGGCGACCTCCTCCGGCCGAGCAGGCTGCTAGGCGGGCCTCCAGGCTCAGGCGAGCCCCCGGCTTGGTTTGGGCCTACAGGCCCAGCCGAGCCGGGGACTCGCCTAAGCCTAGAGGCCCGCCGAGCAGCCAGCGACAGCCGGAGGAGGTCACCGCTGGAGCTCAGGGCCTAAATTCCCAAAACATACTCCACCAAATCGGCCCTGAGCTCCAGCGGTGACCTCCTCCGGCCGAGCAGGCTGCTAGGCGGGCCTCCAGGCTCAGGCGAGCCCCCGGCTTGGTTTGGGCCTACAGGCCCAGCCGAGCCGGGGACTCGCCTAAGCCTAGAGGCCCGCCGAGCAGCCAGCGACAGCCGGAGGAGGTCACCGCTGGAGCTCAGGGCCTAAATTCCCAAAACATACTCCACCAAATCGGCCCTGAGCTCCAGCGGTGACCTCCTCCGGCCGAGCAGGCTGCTAGGCGGGCCTCCAGGTTCAGGCGAGCCCCCGGCTTGGCTTGGGCCTACAGGCCCAGCCGAGCCGGGGACTCGCCTAAGCCTAGAGGCCCGCCGAGCAGCCAGCGACAGCCGGAGGAGGTCACCGCTGGAGCTCAGGGCCTAAATTCCCAAAACATACTCCACCAAATTGGCCCTGAGCTCCAGCGGTGACCTCCTCCGGCCGAGCAGGCTGCTAGGCGGGCCTCCAGGTTCAGGCGAGCCCCCGGCTTGGCTTGGGCCTACAGGCCCAGCCGAGCCGGGGACTCGCCTAAGCGTAGAGGCCGGCCGAGCAGCCTGCTCGGCCGGAGGAGGTCACCGCTGGAGCTCAGGGCCGATGTTGCCTAACACATACTCACCGACATTGGCCCTTAGCTCCTCCAGCGATGGCGGTCCCGCTTGCAGCATCCTCTCTCTCTCCGTTGTTCGCCGGAATGACGTCACGAAAGCCTTTGACCCCGAGGTCAAAGGCTTTCGTGACGTCATCCTGGCGAGCAACGGAGAGAGAGAGGACGCTGGAAGCGGGACCGCCATCGCTGGAGGAGCTAAGGGCCGATGTAGGTGAGTATGTGTGGAACCGGTGGAGGACTCGAGGCCGATGTAGGTGAGTATGTGCTCTACACACACACACCCTGCTTGCTCGGCCGGTATCCAAGCTTAGGCGAGCCCCCGGCTTGGCTTGGGCCTAGAGGCCCTGCCGAGCCGGGGACTCGCCTGAGCATGGAGGCCGGTCGAGTTGCATGCTCGGGCGTCTTCCAGGCTCAGGCGAGTCCCCGGCTCGCTGGGCCTCTAGGCCCACGCCAAGCCGGGGGCTCACCTAAGCTTGGATACCGGCCGAGTAAGCAGGGTGGGTGTGGAGAGCACATACTCCACCTACATTAGCCCTGAGCTCCAGCGGTGACTGTCCTCCGGCTGTCGCAGGCTGCTCGGCCGGCCTCCAGGCTCAGGCGAGCCCCCGGCTTGGCTTGGGCCTACAGGCCCAGCCGAGCCGGGGCTCGCCTAAGCCTGGAGGCCGGCCGAGCAGCCTGCGACAGCCACCGCTGAGGCTCGGCCAATGTAGGGGATGTTGCCTACACATACTCACCTACATCGGCCCTTAGCTCCTCCAGCGATGGCGGTCCCGCTTCCAGCATCTTCTCTCTCTCTCCGTTGGTCGCCGGTATGACGTCACGAAAGCCTTTGACCCCGGGGGTCAAAGGCTTTCGTGACGTCATCCCGGCGACCAACGGAGAGAGAGAGAGAGAACGCTGGAAGCGGGACCGCCATCGCTGGAGGAGCTAAGGGCCGATGTAGGTGAGTATATCCACGAGCTGGGGGGCCAATATCCACGTGCTGGGGCAGTATCCATCCACGTGCTGGGGCAGTATCCACGTGCTGGGGCAGTATCCACGTGCTGGGGCAATATCCACGTGCTGGGCAGTATCCACGTGCTGGGGCAGTATCCACACGTGCTGGGGCAATATCCACAAGCTGGGGCAGTATCCACGTGCTGGGGCAATATCCACAAGCTGGGGCAGTATCCACGTGCTGGGGCAGTATCCACGTGCTGGGGCAATATCCACGTGCTGGGGCAATATCCACATGCTGGGGCAGTATCCACGTGCTGGGGCAGTATCCACGTGCTGGGGCAGTATCCACGTGCTGGGCAATATCCACGTGCTGGGGCAGTATCCACAAGCTGGGGCAGTATCCACGTGCTGGGGCAGTATCCACGTGCTGGGCAATATCCACATGCTGGGGCAGTATCCACGAGCTGGGCAATATCCACGTGCTGGGGCAGTATCCACGTGCTGGGGCAATATCCACAAGCTGGGGCAGTATCCACGTGCTGGGGCAATATTCCACGTGCTGGGCAATATCCACATGCTGGGGCAGTATCCACGTGCTGGGGCAGTATCCACGTGCTGGGCAGTATCCACGTGCTGGGGCAATATCCACGTGCTGGGGCAGTATCCACGTGCTGGGGCAGTATCCACGTGCTGGGGCAGTATCCATCCACGTGCTGGGCAGTATCCACGTGCTGTGGCAATATCCACGAGCTGCGGCAGTATCCACGTGCTGGGGCAGTATCCACGAGCTGGGGCAATATCCACGTGCTGGGGCAATATCCACGTGCTGGGGCAATATCCACGTGCTGGGGCAGTATCCACGTGCTGGGGCAGTATCCACGTGCTGGGGCACTATCCACAAGCTGGGGCAGTATCCACGTGCTGGGGCAATATCCACATGCTTGGCAGTATCCACGAGCTGGGGCAATATCCACAGTGCTGGGCAGTATCCATCCACGTGCTGGGCAGTATCCACGTGCTGGGGCAATATCCATGAGCTGGGCAGTATCCATCCACGTGCTGGGCAGTATCCACGTGGGGGGCAATATCCACGTGCTGGGGCAGTATCCACGTGCTGGGGCAGTATCCACGTGCTGGGCAATATCCACAAGCTGGGGCAGTATCCACGTGCTGGGGCAGTATCCACGTGCTGGGGCAATATCCACAAGCTGGGGCAGTATCCACGTGCTGGGGCAGTATCCACGTGCTGGGGCAATATCCACGTGCTGGGGCAATATCCACGTGCTGGGGCAGTATCCACGTGCTGGGGCAGTATCCACGTCTGGGGCAATATCCACTGCTGGGGCAGTATCCACGAGCTGGGGCAGTATCCACGTGCTGGGGCAGTATCCACGTGCTGGGGCAATATCCACTGCTGGGGCAGTATCCACAAGCTGGGCAGTATCCACGTGCTGGGGCAGTATCCACGAGCTGGGGCAATATCCACGTGCTGGGGCAGTATCCACGTGCTGGGGCAGTATCCACGTGCTGGGGCAATATCCACGTGCTGGGCAGTATCCACGTGCTGGGCAGATCCACGTGCTGGGGCAGTATCCATCCACGTGCTGGGGCAGTATCCACGTGCTGTGGCAATATCCACGAGCTGCGGCAGTATCCACGTGCTGGGCAGTATCCACGAGCTGGGGCAATATCCACGTGCTGGGGCAATATCCACGTGCTGGGCAATATCCACGTGCTGGGGCAGTATCCACGTGCTGGGGCAGTATCCACGTGCTGGGGCACTATCCACAAGCTGGGGCAGTATCCACGTGCTGGGGCAATATCCACATGCTTGGCAGTATCCACGAGCTGGGGCAATATCCACGTGCTGGGGCAGTATCCATCCACGTGCTGGGGCAGTATCCACGTGCTGGGGCAATATCCATGAGCTGGGGCAGTATCCATCCACGTGCTGGGGCAGTATCCACGTGCTGGGGCAATATCCACGTGCTGGGCAGTATCCACGTGCTGGGGCAGTATCCACGTGCTGGGCAATATCCACAAGCTGGGGCAGTATCCACGTGCTGGGGCAGTATCCACGTGCTGGGCAATATCCACAAGCTGGGGCAGTATCCACGTGCTGGGGCAGTATCCACGTGCTGGGGCAATATCCACGTGCTGGGGCAATATCCACGTGCTGGGGCAGTATCCACCTGCTGGGGCAGTATCCACGTGCTGGGGCAATATCCACATGCTGGGGCAGTATCCACGAGCTGGGGCAGTATCCACGTGCTGGGGCAGTATCCACGTGCTGGGGCAATATCACGTGCTGGGGCAGTATCCACAAGCTGGGGCAGTATCCACGTGCTGGGGCAGTATCCACGTGCTGGGCCAAATCCACATGCTGGGGCAGTATCCACGAGCTGGGCAATATCCACGTGCTGGGGCAGTATCCACGTGCTGGGGCAATATCCACAAGCTGGGGCAGTATCCACGTGCTGGGGCAGTATCCACGTGCTGGGCAATATCCACGTGCTGGGGCAGTAATCCACGTGCTGGGGCAATATCCACATGCTGGGGCAGTATCCACGTGCTGGGCAATATCCACGTGCTGGGGCAGTATCCACGTGCTGGGGCAGTATCCACGTGCTGGGGCAGTATCCATCCACGTGCTGGGGCAGTATCCACGTGCTGTGGCAATATCCACGAGCTGCGGCAGTATCCACGTGCTGGGGCAATATCCACGTGCTGGGCAATATCCATGTGCTGGGGCAATATCCACGTGCTGGGGCTGTATCCACGTGCTGGGCAGTATCCACGTGCTGGGGCAATATCCACAAGCTGGGGCAGTATCCACGTGCTGGGGCAATATCCACATGCTGGGGCATTATCCACGAGCTGGGGCAATATCCACGTGCTGGGGCAGTATCCACGTGCTGGGGCAGTATCCACGTGCTGGGGCAATATCCACGTGCTGGGGAAGTATCCACGAGCTGGGGCAATATCCACGTGCTGGGGCAGTATCCACGAGCTGGGGCAGTATCCACGTGCTGGGGCAATATCCACAAGCTGGGCAGTATCCACGTGCTGGGGCAGTATCCACGTGCTGGGGCAATATCCACATGCTGGGGCAGTATCCACGAGCTGGGCAGTATCCACGTGCTGGGCAGTATCCACGTGCTGGGGCAGTATCCATCCACGTGCTGGGGCAATATCCACGTGCGGGGCAGTATCCACGTGCTGTGGCAATATCCACGAGCTGCGGCAGTATCCACGTGCTGGGCAGTATCCACGAGCTGGGGCAATATCCACGTGCTGGGGCAATATCCACGAGCTGGGGCAATATCCACGTGCTGGGGCAGTATCCACGTGCTGGCAGTATCCACGTGCTGGGGCAATATCCACGTGCTGGGGCAATATCCACGAGCTGGGCAATATCCACGTGCTGGGGCAGTACACGTGCTGGGCAGTATCCACGTGCTGGGGCAGTATCCATCCACGTGCTGGGGCAATATCCACGTGCTGGGGCAGTAACCACGTGCTGGGGCAGTATCCACGAGCTGGGGCAGTATCCACGTGCTGGGGCAGTATCCACGTGCTGGGGCAGTATCCACGAGCTGGGGCAGTATCCACGTGTTGGGCATATATCCATGAGCAGGGGCAGTATAAACGCAAAACAGAATAAACGCCACAGAGCCGAGCACAATAAAAACGCCACAGAGCCGAGCACAATAAAAATGCCACAGAGCCGAGCACAGTACCATAGACGGCACAGAGCCGAGCACAGTACCATAGACGGCACAGAGCCGAGCACAACAGAATAAACGGCACAGAGCACAGAACCAAGCACAATGCACCACACTTATCAATAGACTGCCCTCTGGGCAGGCTTTACACCTAGTATAAAATGTAGGCGGACAAAAACAGATTCACTTTCAAGACGGCACCGGACCGGGCACAAGTAAGGATTGTCCAAACACGAGTCTCTTCAGGAAAGGCAAACGTTTATTGTGTCGTCACACAAGTGCTCCACAGGATTGAATCTCTAAGAGTGAGCCCCGCTTTCACCCCGTGCAAGGGGTCTTATACCCAAAAATACGTAATTAGGTACTTCCCAATTAGCCCACCTCCCGATGACACTTTATTCCACCCCACGTGGGTTAATACCTCCCATCATTAGCCCAAACACAAAAAACATTCCACATATAACTATAAATTGATACATTTCTCGTTAGTTTGACAGTCTGTGATTTGTTATGCTGTCTTTCTCAGGGCAGTACCTCCCTCCCTATCGGCTATGTTTATTCAGATAGCCTGGGGCCTGGTCTGTTCTCTATGTTTTCTTTGTTCCTCCGCACATCTCAATAACCTTGCCTCATTCATAAATCTTCCTGTCTCTCCGTGCCAAGAGCCGGCCGGATTCTGCCTGGTTTTATTGCTAGCTTTCTAATCTGCCACGCATTCTTGGAATTCTATGTAAGCTCTACTTCGCACATCTAGTAAAAATCTATTCTATTTACTGGCGAACCAATATTCTGAACAAGATGGCTGCCTGGCTCATAGTAACAACCATCCTTCAGCCTGATTCTCCTTCATTCCCCCCTTGGCTCAAGTGTCAGGATCTCTTTCCTGGCACTTGTAGCCATTACACTCCACTATTCTGAAACTCTGCATACTGGGGGGCTCTCCATTCACTGGGAACATTCCCTGTGGAATTATCAATGGTATCTTCTGTGTTTGTGTGGGTGTCAGTGCTGTCTTGCACAGTGGCCATATGCATAGCCCTATGCGGTATATCAGTATCCCTATGATCAAGATCACCACTATCATGAGTATCATGGATCCAATCTTTGAGATGAATCTCAAGATGGAACCAAACCATTCTCCCATTGCTCCAAACCCACGGAGCGGATTCCAGCCTTCGGCAGCAATCCTCCTGGCTGTGCCCTGCAACTGTGCTACTTTCTCTTGGTGATCTTGAATTACTTGGTAATAGTCTGGGACTTCGTGTGTAGTGTTTCTGATGAAGGTGCAACATTCATAGTGCATTGTCATTTCACACAATCCATTCAAGGCCGCACTGATCTGCTCAAGCGCCATTTCATGTATCATTTGCACCTTTCGTAACTCACGCATTTCCAGATTCAGCAGCTGGATATCCATACTGGTCCTATTCAGAATCTCATCCATCAGATTGACATAGCTATTCAATCTCCTCATCATCTCTCCTCCCCCTCCAGTCCATGCTGGCAACCATGTCCATATTCGATCCATCTTCGCAAACAATTCTCTCTTCGGTCTTTCAAACACCAGTGGGTACCTAGGGTGTAGTTCTGTGTCTGTGTTTGTGTCTTCTCCCCTTAGTCTCTGGATTGGGACCAGCTTAGCCAAATAACACATTCCCGTTATGTTGTGTGGTACCCATGTGTAACACACCCTTTCACAGCACACCTGGTACCCTCCTTTCACTATAAATGGTGATGAATGTAGTGTTCCCTTTGATATCTCTATCGCAAGGTGTCTCAGCCGTCTCATCATATTCACTGCACCCTGCCTCCCATTGGTCACATTCCCAATCACCGCCTCTTGGTCTCTAGTGAATTGCCTGCATCGTATGTATAAATAATTCGCCTTTTGTCCTGTCTTGAATATGTAAATGTATGATGTCTAGTTGAACTGACTTGAGTTACACAACCCACCCTCGTTATTTGTTTCTTTATCTGGTCCTAGTTGAAAACACCATTCTGGTGGATACACTGGTCCTATTATGGGGTACCCGGGACTGACTGATTCTGTCTTTTCCCTTGGTGCGTCGACAGCATGTATTGTGACATTCCCTGATACAAACATACTCAAATTCATTGGAACAGAGGCAAATGGTATATGAATTGTCTCTGGGTGCAGTCTACTACACACCCAGCATGCGGTTTGCCCAGACTTTTTAGCATAGTCATATTTGAATTGCACAAGTAAATGTCCTCTTGGCAATATCTCGGATGATACTTCTCGTTTTTGTCTCCACATGGTACGGTTCTCCATCACCGGGTGCGTACCATTCCAGATATGGGAAATATCCACTTTCCCCACATTGCCCGTACAATTAGAGCATGCTCCACGCGAGAGTCCATAAATCAAATTAGCAAGATATAAAATCAGCACCACAAATGCCCCGAATGTCAGAATTCCTTGGGCAATTCTTTTCACAGTCACATAAACCCAATCCCTCCCCACCGGAATTTCAAAAGTAAAGAACATTTCTGGATAATCAAGGGTGGGGGCCGGGCCCCTAAAAAGCACCCTGTGGGTATCCCCCGTTGGCGGGTGGTCAGGACCTGTGCCCATCAAAAACACCCACTTGTTGATCCTCTGTATATCTGGGTTAGGATCATTTAGGTGCTCATGGCTGTGGTTTTGTCAGCTTCAGCTTCAGCGGGTTGGTCTCGTTGGTAACGACCTTCCATGCTGGCTCAGGACTGGCTGCAGCTGCTTTTACTCTGGAGTGATGTATCCACGGGACCACCTCGGCAACCTTTACTGCTGTAGGGGTTGATAACAGGACAAGATAAAAACCTCTCCATTTTGGACCCAGTGGATCATTTTTCCACTCTTTTACCCATGCTGAGTCACCCGGACAATACTTATACAGTGAAGGATACAGAAAATGCGGTATATTATCCCCCACCCAAATATTTAATTTCTGCATTGATTTACCCAGCATTACTACCTGATCATTTAGTCTAGTTTCTCCCAATGCCCGAAGGTCCCCCCTTAGTCCATTAATCAGAGGGGTTGGCCGTCCAAACATAAGTTCGTACGGACTTAGCTTCAATTGGGGGGTTGGTCTGCACCTAATGTGCAAAAGGACTATCGGCAGCAAGTCCAACCAGCTCAATGACGTCTCTTGGCACAGTTTGGACATCAAAGTCTTTAGGGTACGGTTCATTCTTTCAACTTTTCCCGAACTTTGGGGCCTGTAGGCGGTATGTAGCTTCCAGGTGATGCCCAGTAGCCGGGCAAGTGTTGCAAACAGTTCTGGATACTTTTGGGAAATAGTACCGCCATGCGAAAAAATAACAAATCTTGTCTGTCTTGTGAATCTCTTACTGCTGGTATGAAAAAGTTCATTGCACTTTTCTTCATTCTTGGCAGTCTGTTCTTGATAAGGATCTCCTTGAGGAAGAACCTCACCAGTGGGACTTGATATTCTTCTGCTCCCAATTCTCCAGACTGTGCAGTATTCGTGTGATTCGTAGATTATTGTGAGGATTGATTGTCAAAGTTTCAAAACGTGACGCGAAATTTTCTGCTCGTTCAACTTCAGTTATTTCTTTGTCTTCCTCCTCCCCCACTATTTTTACGCCGAAGAATGTCAGCATCATCTTGTAGGCTCTGCGCAGTCTTTGCTGAACTTCTGAGGTGTTAACCATTAGGCGTGTCTCTTGCGGACTTAAGGAGTAGAGTAGAAATTTCGGCCTTGTGTCCGAGTTGGGAAAAGCCATTGAATGTAATCATGATTGAGTTCTAATAGTTCATAATCATCTTGCCATTTGTGCAATATTATTGCAATGAACTTGCCGTGGGGTTCAAACTTTCTCAAATTCATGTAGAACTCGTAATTTGGCATAGAGGATTGCGTTCTTGCTTGCAGATCAATACTTTAGCTTGGTCTTCTGCTGGCGGTGGTGGTTTTGCAGCTGCTTCTGCGGCTTGGTCTGCGCGTCTGTTACCTTTTGGAATTTCATCACGGCCTTTTTGGTGGCCACGACAGTGCATGATGCTGACAGCACTTGGTTTCCACACTGCTTCCAGGAGGGCCGCGATTTCAGCCGCATATTTAATTTGTTGTTCTGAAGACGTGAGTAGGCCTCTTTCTTTATAGAGTGCACCATGTGCATAGACTGTCATGAAAGCGTACTTGGAATCTGTATAGATATTTACTCTTTTGCCTTCAGAAATTTCAAGGGCTCTGGTTAAAGCTGTTATTTCAGCCAATTGTTCAGATATATGGCCTGGCAGTGGCTTTGCTTCGATGACTTCTTCTGTTGAGACTACTGCATAGCCGGAGACTTTCTTCCCATCATCAATATAGCTGCTACCATCAGTGAATAGCTGTAGGTCGTATTTGTCTAGGGGTACGTCTTTCAAATCTGGCCTGCTACTGAACACTTCTTCCATAACTTGGAGGCATTCATGATCTGGATCCTCTTCACAGTCAGGCAGTAAAGTAGCAGGGTTTAAGGTAGCGATGAGGTCCAAATGAACCCGTGGATTTTCACACATCATGGCTTGGTACTTCGTCATCCGGCTGTTGCTGAACCAGTAACCTCCTTTGACATTCAGCAGAGCCTTGACAGCGTGGGGCACCTTGACATGAAGAACTTGTCCAAGGGTCAGCTTGTCTGCTTCTGCTATCAGCATTGCGGTGGCAGCCACTGCTTTCAGGCATGGGGGTAGGCCGCTGGCCACAGGGTCGAGTTGCTTGGAGAGGTAGGCCACAGGCCTCAGCCGTGAGCCAAAGGTCTGGACCAATACTCCTGTTGCTGTTTGATTATGTTCATGCACGAACAGCTGGAAGGGCTTGCTGTGCTTTGGCAGGCCCAGTACAGGAGCTTCCATCAGCAGAGTCTTTAATTTCAGGAACACTGCGGTTTGCTCTTCTTCCCAATGAAAGGGGTCTAGTTCTCCCCCCTTGGTGGCTTGATGAAGCGGTTTGGCAATATCGGCGAAGTTGGGGATCCACAGGCGGCAGAAGCCTGCAGCTCCCCAACTCACGGACTTGTCTCCTGGTCTTTGGTTGGGGTATGTGGCACACTGCTTCTTTCCTTTCTGCCCCCAGTGCACGTTTGGTACCTTTAACTGGAATCCCAGGTATTTTACACTCTGTTTACATATTTGTGCTTTCTTTTTAGACACTCTGTAACCTGCTTGGCTTAGCAGATATAGCAAAGCTTTTGTGGCGGATAAACAGTCTTTTTTCTGTGGGGGAAGCCAGTGTAATTATTCATCAACATATATTGTAGTAACACTACTTTGTCTGGCCGACTGTGGCCTCGTTGACAGCTCGTAAATCTTGGACAGGGCAATACTCTTGTGTCCCTTCTTTCAGGACTGGCAGTAGGGGTGTGTTCCATGGTGACACGCAGAATTTTAATATTCCGTGATCTTTAAATCTCTGTAAATATATCTGTATATTCTGCTTGGCTTTCTGTGGGATATAATATTGTCTTAGAGCACCGGTGTTGCGCCGGGCTTTAATTCAACTAATCTGGGCGGTTTTTCCTCCCCCCACCTCAGGAATTCCAAGGAGTAGTGCGTGTGGATCCGGCGTGGCAGACAGAGTAGGTGCCGTGCGCCATTCTTCCTCCTTTGACATAAACTGCTGCGATTTTCACAGGTTGGGGGTTGTGCGGGCTGGCTGGATTATGCTGCCGAGCAAAGCTGCTATCCTCCGGCAGGTCTAATTGAGCGTGACCCCGGGAAAAAAACATAATTTGGGCTTGCAATTTGCAAAAGATATCCCGCCCCAGGAGCTGGATGGGACATTCGGGCATATACATATACACATTGTGTAAATAATATTCTCAGAGAACTTTTCCCGTAGCCCAAAACAGACTCTTAATACCACATCAAAAAACTAAATAAAAATAAATCATTCCATTGTCATAAGACCACTCCAAACATCTCATAACAATAAAATAACCATTCCATCAAAAATTAAACAAAAACATACCTTTTAAAACCAGTAAAAAAAAATTACTTTAATTATTTCTCGAATTATTTTTTTTCTTTTAATATTAGTTTTCTAACCGTTTCATATATTTCAATTTAATTTTAGCTCTGAACAAAACTAAAACTTTCGGAATAATATTAACACAAAATATAAAGATATATCTTGCACTCAACAGACTTCAGACAAATATTCTATTGTAACACACATTAAAATTAGTTAAACATAGTAATCCCTTTTTCCCTATTTTTCTTTACTTTGAATTCGCTGCACAGATACACAAAGGGTTATTCTTTCCAGCTATGTAAGAGCAAAGAAAAACAAGTGACGCGCCCTCCCCTCTTCCCCCTCGCAAACAGTTTGTCAGAAAGGAGGGGCCTATACACCAGGGACGAAACTCAATCTCACTACCTCTCAGTCCTTCTTACTTTTAATTGAACAGTTTAATGATCAATTATAAACACAATCGGACAAAATCAGTCCGAATCACACACACAAGCCATACAGCACCGCAATCATCTCACTCCGTAAAATATTAATTAATTTATATATGCTCCCATCGGGCATCTCAATCTTTCCTGGTGGAGCCTCTCTGTCCCCTCCACCCGATGCGCCCCGCTCTTCTTCCTCAGTCACACAGAATTGGGAGCAGAGGGAGCTGACCGAGACACAGCAGCTGCCCGCTCCCCCTTCTCCGCCGCGCAACCGCGGCACTCAAAGCTTCTCTGGCTGCCCCATAACATGATGGATAGGACGGGGGCAAAACATCACTCTCTTCCGGTTGTTCTACTAACACCTCTCTCTCTCTCTCTTCATTATTTTGGGGGTCCTGTTTCTTATTTCTCCCCGCTATCATTATAAAATGACTCTTGTTTTTAATACAATATCTCCATATATCTATATACGGGTATTGTTCAGGATGTCCGTACTGCTCTGTGACTTGGGAATGTACCTTCTGTACCAACTCCGGGTCCATTGACCCCTGCTCTGGCCATCCTGAGACTAATAACGGCCACACAACTGCACACATTACTTTAATTTCTCTTTTTTTTTTTTTCTACACCATATATTCTAGGGCGTCTCACCCTCCTTCACCTTCTTGGCTTAGATGACCCATTACCCATTATTACTCTTGAAAACAGTACTCTTTGCAATACAGATATATTATTTCAACAACAGTTAAAATCTACAGTCTGATACTTCAGTCAACAATTCCTCCGTATCTACAGGCGCTTCAACTCTTTCTACTAGCCAGCCAAGGGTACTACTCAGTCCCTCCTCTGTGGCTCCTTATACCCCATAATTTGAACTCTAACTCTTGACTGCGTGTGATTATGTGCACCCCGTTCCTTATCTATACTTCCATCTGCAATTCCAATCTGCCTTATGGATAATCTACCCACTCAGCACCACTATCTCTGCAGCTACCGCTGGCTCCACTATGAGCCCTTTTCACTACACGGCGTACACACCAGCACTGACTCAGGCTCTTAGCCCAGTCACAGAAAATCCCTCCTCCTTTCCCTTTTACCCACGTGGCGAAGCTTTGTTTACAAAACACTGACTACTGACTTATGCAACTCCACGTAGCTACCTTCTCCCTCTCTTACAGAACTACACTTTGATTGGCATTCAATTCCCCCGAATCCAGACACCCGCTAGCCACTCTGGCTCCTTAGCAATGTCAGCGCTATCAGCGGCGGGCTAGATATGCCAATAGGATGGTAGCCATCGCATCCTCTTATCCGTCTATCTCAGTCGGACGTTTCCCTTAGATACCGGTATCTCCTTTAGACATATAAAACATAGAAGACACGTTACCTATCGCCGGCGCTGCTTGCTGTTTCCTCAGACTCAGTGGTGTCCCAGAGTTCCCGCGGGTCAGGGGTCCGTTTGGGACGAGATGAGGTCCACTGAACAGGAAATCCTGCTTGGCGCCTGCAGATGTCAGCTCACCTTCAACGGACGCCCAACCATCGGGATTCTCGTGCACCTGCAGTCAAGTGCCGCACTGTGTTCCAGCAGCCCGTCACTATGTGCCCGGAAAGGGCCCGTATCCCGGCTCACGAGGCCCCAAAAATGTAGGCGGACAAAAACAGATTCACTTTCAAGACGGCACCGGACCGGGCACAAGTAAGGATTGTCCAAACACGAGTCTCTTCAGGAAAGGCAAACGTTTATTGTGTCGTCACACAAGTGCTCACACAGGATTGAATCTCTAAGAGTGAGCCCCGCTTTCACCCCGTGCAAGGGGTCTTATACCCAAAAATACGTAATTAGGTACTTCCCAATTAGCCCACCTCCCGATGACACTTTATTCCACCCCACGTGGGTTAATACCTCCCATCATTAGCCCAAACACAAAAAACATTCCACATATAACTATAAATTGATACATTTCTCGTTAGTTTGACAGTCTGTGATTTGTTATGCTGTCTTTCTCAGGGCAGTACCTCCCTCCCTATCGGCTATGTTTATTCAGATAGCCTGGGGCCTGGTCTGTTCTCTATGTTTTCTTTGTTCCTCCGCACATCTCAATAACCTTGCCTCATTCATAAATCTTCCTGTCTCTCCGTGCCAAGAGCCGGCCGGATTCTGCCTGGTTTTATTGCTAGCTTTCTAATCTGCCACGCATTCTTGGAATTCTATGTAAGCTCTACTTCGCACATCTAGTAAAAATCTATTCTATTTACTGGCGAACCAATATTCTGAACAAGATGGCTGCCTGGCTCATAGTAACAACCATCCTTCAGCCTGATTCTCCTTCAGTAAAACTCATAGTAGTGTGTGGTGAGTATGAGCGAAGAGAGCTCCAAAGCAATAAAACTCACAGTAGTGTGTGGTGAGTATTGAGCGAATCAGAGAGCTCCACAGCAGTAAAACTCACAGTAGTGTGCAGTGTGTATGAGCGTATCACAGAATCAATCCATAGCAATAAAACCTTAAAACTATTATATTTAACACATTAATATTTGTTAAGTTATTAAAATACAATATATTAGAATGTAAATATTAAAATAAGTATTTCAAACTATTTAAATATGTTAAATAAACTAAATATGCATTAAAATTAATATATATTATATATATAAAAAATATGTATAGATGTTGCCCTCTTCTCCTGCTCACCTTTTTGCAGTGAGGGGACTGATATCTCCCCATGTCCCTGGTGGTACAAGAAGAGGGTAATATGATCTGTGTTTCCATCAAGCACAGAAGAAAAAGCATCTTCTGCTATGTACTCCAGCACTCAGTGAGTCAGAGTGCTCGCCGTCTGATGACGTGACAGGCTGCCCACGTTCTGACTCAGTCACTGAGTGTCATGCCCCGCTCTCAGCCCCTGGCCGCCATGTTGGGATGCCTGAAATACTCACCCGAGGTCCCTCGTGGCGCGTCGCTACACGCTCTCTGCCTGCAAGCAGGAGAGAGCTCGAGGTCCGCCTCACGCCGCCGACAGGAGTCGAATGCCGAGGAACAAAGAGCGTGCGCAATCACCTATCTCCTTAAGACACGAGGAGCTTGGTACTCTGCTGGTAGCTTACGGGTACTGCATGACACCTGCACTGGAGATCCTCGTGTGCCCCCAATTAACCTATCAAGTACTCAGGTATCCCAGCTCCACCTACGAGTCCCAGGTGAACGGTGTTCTTATGATCCTCTGAACCTTATTTAAACCTGCCGCCTTTCTCAGTTCATTAACCAGGTTATACTGTGGTTTCACCGCTTCAGTTATCCAGTGTTCCCTCTTCGTTCCTGTTCCAAGTGAATCCTGAGCTCCAGACCCTGCATCCAGTCTTGCCTCCACGGTACCAGCTCCAGACCCTGCATCCAGTCTTGCCTCCACAGTACCAGCTCCAGATCCTGCATCCAGGCTTGCTTCCGCTACCACGGTACCAGTTCCAGATCCTGCATCCAGGCATGCTTCCGCTACCACGGTACCAGCTCCAGATAATGCATCCAGGCTTGCTTCCGCTACCACGGTACCAGCTCCAGATCCTGCCTCCAGGCTTACTCCAAGACCACGGTACCAGTTCCAGATCCTGCATCCAGGCTTGCTTCCGCTACCACGGTACCAGCTCCAGATCCTGTATCCAGACTTGTTCCACGACCACTGTACCAGTTCCAGATCCACAACCCAGGCTTGTCTCAAAGGCCACAGCCCACGTTACCTTCTTCTACAACCCTTCGTTCTATGACTTTGTATCACTTCCAAACCCGAAGACCCTTACTCGCAATGGATTTTGTTCTAACCAAGAATACCTTTTGACTAATAGTCTTTTGTTCTGGACTTATATTCCTTTTCATCTCAGTAAATATTCAGTTGCTTATATACACCTCCTGGTCTCCTTCTTCGACGGCTTGCCATTGGGTTCCATACGCACAACATTATACAGGGGTCACAGGCCCTGCCCTTACACTGAGTGAGCATCATAGTCCAGCACTAGAGCTGCTATGTGTTCTATGCTAAATGGAAGCGGAGATAGAATTGCACTCCCATGGCCACCCGGACCTCCAGGAATGTGGGAGACCATCAGTCCAGCTGAAGGGGCCTGGCAGCAGTCCTAGAGGGATATGGACAGAGTGTGCAGTGGGCAATTGGTAGACGCCTTGTCCTCCTTATGGGTAGTACAGCACTGGGTTTGTGTCCAACAATGTGGCCTAATATAATGTAATATGTAATTAAAAGTTATGATTTTTTTATATAGATGTTCATTCAATAAAATTGTGTATTAATATAATATTACAGACAAATGCAGCAGAATGAAGGCGACCCCCATCCTCCCATTGCTAAAATCAGTGGAGACATTCATACCATTTTAATGAACAAATTTTTTTGACAAAATTCAGAAAACCAAAAAGTAGACTCAGTAGACTTCTACCTCCTGACTGATACATATACGTTCAGAGAGCAGGTAGGTCACCAATTTTTGGCAAATTGCCTGCACGTACGGTGCGTGTTCGACGGCCATGAAATCCCCATAGAGAAGCAATGGTTAGTCTATTCAGAGAACACCGAACAGCAGGGAAAAGTTGCCAAAGTTTCCTGCCGTTCGGTGGTTTCATTTGGCAGGTTTATTCAGACAAATCCCATAGGCTTCAATGTTAAAAATATTCCCGTTTTTATGCAATACCTAAAAACCGTTTATTTTTTTATTCTGCAGTAAAAAAGGTCTGTATTTTTTGTTGTTTTTATAGGATCTTTTAGGCAATTTTTTTTAGGTTTTTTTAATTGTGTTTTTCTTTTTTTGTAACAGACCTTTTTATTATCATTCATAGGATCTTATATGTAAATTCCAGGCATTTTCGTTAAGTAGTGTTTTTGCAAACATCATTTCAGTTTTGAAACGTTCAAGCATAATGTTTATTTTTTTTACCCAGTTTGTCAGCTTGTTGGCTTTATCCGGCGGCTGGACTGTGGTGTGATCGGCAGCTCGTTGACTTTTTCCGGTGTGTTCGGTGTGGTTTTTTCGGCGGTTCGGGTGGGTTGTCGGTGGGTTTTCGGCGGGATTGCGGTGGGTTTGCGGCATGTTTTTCCTGCAATCCGGGGACTCTATGGTGAATGCTGAATGGTGGGGAACTTTCATTCTCCAAAGTCCAGGGAAGTGCGGGGAACGAGAGCGCTTTGTGCGCGCCTCTCCAACAGATCGGCATTTTTTTTGTTCTGGCATTCTTTTCAGATTGAATCAGTGTTTTTTTGGCAGTTTTTCAGGTCGATTCGGCGTTTTTGCAGCGGCTGGTCGATGCATTCGGCGGGTCGATTCGCAAAGTGGAGGGAACGGGAAGAGAACCAAATTGTCAGTCTTTGGTCTCAGTCAAAAAGTATAATTTGAGAGAAAGATACAATTGGTGGCCATCCAAGTGAGGATGAAAATGTTTAACATTGAAGCATTAAAAGAAAATTGTGACAGAGGCAAAAATGTAAAGACAATTGAATCCTGATTTAAGGGAGATGTGACAGTTTTTCGCCAGAGAATCTCTAAATCAATGTTGGTGCAACTACAGTAAACCTCATCTATCCAGAGACGCAAAATCCAGTTGTAGGCAAAGCTGCTTCAAAAGTAGAGATGTGCACTCGTTTTGGAAAAATTCGGAATTTGGAACGAAATTTGAGAATTCATTTTTCGGAAGTACTTCCGAATAACGAATTGATACGATACGAATTCGAAACGAAACGGTATATAACAAATTTATTTTGTTTTACACTGTCATCATCATAAAAGATGAATTTGAATAATTGATATCAACTGTCAAATTTGAAATGAACTATCAAATGGATATTAGGGATGTGCGTTTCGGGTTTCGGAATTTCGGAATTTTCACGAAATTTCCCGATTCGTGTTTTCGGATGCGGACGATTTTCCGAAAATTTTTAGATCCGAAAATGGCAGATCCGAAAAGTTTTCCGAGCCGAAACGAAAAAATTTCGGAATTTTCGAATGGACTTGAAATGTGTCAAATCGAAATTTATCATTTTAATATGATTAAATAAAGTTGTGAAATGTATATTCAATTATTCATAAGAAAAAAAGGATCTTTATTTAATAAAAAAAACACGATAGAATCGCCAGAATTATCGTAGACACTTTGAAACGAGGAGAACAGACGTTCCGAAAAAACGAAAATTTCCGAAATCACGAAAAGTTGATACAAATAACGAGCAAAGGTACACGAAAATACGAAAAATGGTCGATATTCCGAAAAAAAAATGTACACGAAAAACGATCCGAACCGAACCGAATCGAAACAGAAATCAGTCGAATCGAACCGAATCGAACCGAAAAAAAATCGGTGCACAAGCCTAATGGATATCAACAACTATCAAATCGATTCGAAATTTCAAATCTATCCGAAACGAAACGAAATACAAAACGAAAAATTAGTTATGAAATTCCAAAAATTTCATTATTTAGAAGCGAAACTAATTTTTCAGCCATGCACATCCCTATTCAAAAGCATCCCCCATAAGGACACCAGCGTTACTCTTCCTTAGAAGAAGTAAACTTTGGTAAATTTCTGAAGCCGTGCTTCCCAAAACTGTTCTGAGGACTTGCGAACAGATCAATTTTAAGTTTTACCTTGAGGAAATGCAGACTGGATCCTGCAATCATTGAACAGAAAATCGTATCACTTGTGCTGTGCTTCCGCATATCTTGGACAGGTTTGGGAAACACCGTTCTAGAGATTAGACAATGATCCATTGTTCTTATCAACAATGTTGAATATAATTCTTCAATTTTGAAAAGTGGCTTTATTCATTGACCTTTTACTGAAACAATGGTAAAAACGATGCTGAACAATTTCAACAGAAACAACAGAGAAAACCACTCTGAAACACCTATACCAGCAGAGTAAAGAAGAAATCAATGTAGGGGGTCAGGTAAAAAAAACTTGGCAAATGACTACTTTAAAGACAGGTGAATCATGAGAATGACACATAGATAAACATATTAGAAAATCATTTTTTTTATTTCGATTGGATAAGAAAAAAATATAAGGGGTTATTCAGAGCAGCCAGATTCTGGGGAGCATCGAGCAGCCAGATCCTGGAGTGCACCGACCAGCCAGATCCTGGAGTACACCGACCAGCGAGATCCTGCGTGCACCGAGCAGTCAGATCCTGGGAAGCACCGACCAGCCGGATCCTCGGGCGCACTAAGCAGCCAGATCCTGGGGTGCACCGAGCAGCCAGATCCTGGGGAGCACCCGAACAGTTAGATCCTGGGTGCACCGAGCAGCCAGATCCTGGGGAGCACCTGAACAGTTAGATCCTGGGTGCACCGAGCAGCCAGATCCTGGGGAGCACCCGAACAGTTAGATCCTGGGTGCACTGAGCAGCCAGATCCTGGGTGCACAGACCAGCCAGATCCTGGGTGCACAGGATATAAAAAGATGAATGGTACAAGGTACTTAGCTTTTGAAGTTGGATCCGCTCCTCATGGAGATATTCCCACTCTCCTCAAGATGAAGCCACAGATGAATAGTTTGAGGAGCTATGGATCCTTATTATATCTGGGTAGGATGGGCCCAGTTGGGAGGTATGGAGATGAACCGTCTCCAAAACTTGAGAGTAAATAAATAGGGAAGGTATATAAATGAATAAAAATTGTATAAAATTTATTGAATAACAAAATTGCCCAACGCGTTTCGTCCTAAGACTTTCTCAAGGGCGATAAATCAACATAAAATTAAAAGCATGAAATAATATAAACCTTCCCTTCCTTCTTTTCGTATTTTAATAGTCCACAAAGTCCTCTCATTGGTTAATGCGATCTCCCAGCGTTCACCATATATGGTCAACAAGGGGTTCCTTTGATATATCACTTCCGTTTTCGGATTCTTCCGATACGTCATTTCCGTTTCGGTTCGGAAGTTGTCATAACTCCATATACTCCAAAGTCATATACTTTCGTTTTCAGACGTGTTATCAGGTTCTCTCATTGGTCAATTAAATCTCCCAGCATACACCATATATGATCAAAAAGGGGTTCCTTCGATATGTCACTTCCGTTTTACGGACTCCTCCGATACGTCGTTTCCGTTTCGGTTCGGAAGTTACCATGTCTCCATATGCTCGAAAAGTCACGCACTTTCATTTTCGGACGTAGCATCAATTCTGATCGTATTTTATCTAAAAGTCTCGCATATGTCCCTTCCGTTTTACGGACTCTTCCGATACGACGTTTCCGTTTCGGTTCGGAAGTTACCATGTCTCCATATGCTCGAAAAGTCGCGCACTTTCATTTTCGGACGTAGCATCAGTTCTGATCGTATTTTATCTAAAAGTCTCGAACTTCTGGTATCCTCTTTTCTCTACTCCTGAGGACATCCCTCCATACTTTTTCTTTCCATGGACCATCTGATGTTTAAAATGTGGTTTATTTTAGCTCTTTTGATTGTAGGATCTTCTTCTTATTTTCCTGAAACAGAATCTTTATATTACAATCTACAAAAAGCATTTGATGTCAAACTCTTCATTTAAACCTTTCGGGCTCATAGTCTTTAATTTAAAAACCCAGAACATTTCTTTTTTCAACAGATCTTTTTCTCTATTTCCTCCCCGCCATGGTTTCTCTATCCGATCTATACCGGACCATGAGAATTCAGATGCTCGATAACTATGACAACCGGTGCAAAGTACTGGTACTGTGTGTTTCTGAACACCTCTTCTGATATTACCCATGTGTTCCAGAATTCTTTCTTTTAATTTCCTTGTTGTTTGACCGACATACTGAATACCACAAGGACATTGCAACAGATATACCACATATGTCGAATTACAATTGATATGTGTATTGATCTTAAAACTTTCTCCTGTGCTTCTACTTATAAATGTTTCCAATTTTCTCTTCTTCAAGAACCTACATGCCTTGCATTCAGCACATTTAAAAAAACCTTACTTTCTTTTCTTTCATCTTGTATGAATGTGGCACTAGGAGCTAACCAAGTTTTCAGATTTCGCGGTCTTCTAAATGTGATATTTGGTTTGATTGGGAGTTTCCAAAATCTTCCTTATTTCTTTATGTTGAACATTATATTTCGTAAAAAAAGAATATTGGAAATCATTATCCACTTTCCTTTTATTCTCTTTATGGAGAAGATCTTTACGATCCATGGATGCCACCTCAGAAAATACTTTCTCTACATTGTTTGCTTCATAATGTTTCTCTTTCAGTTTATTCCCCACCATTTCGGTTTGTATGTAATAATCTTCTAATCTTGAACAGTTCCTCCGCATGCGTAGAGCCTGACCCTTTGGGATCCCTCTTAACCACGGTTTATGGTGACAACTCGAGAAGTGAATATAACCGTTGCCATCGGTAGGTTTAAAAAAACATTTCGACTCGATAGTATCCTCTTCTATAAAAAAAGTGATGTCCAAACAATTTATCTCAATTGCACTGAATGTTGAAGTGAACTTTAGACCGAATTCATTCTGATTTAGAGTATCCACAAAATGATTGAACTCATCCTCCTCTCCTTTCCAAATAATTAGAACATCATCTATGAATCTTCTCCATAGCACCAGGTTCGCCCCCCATGCGGAAGGACTCCAAATATATGAATCCTCCCAATGTGCCATGTAGATGTTAGCATAGCTGGGGGCGAACCTGGTGCCCATAGCTGTACTGTTTATTTGAAGGAACATGTCCTCATTGTACCTAAAAAAATTATGTTCCAATATGAACTTAATGGCCAATTGTAAAAAAGTTTGTTTACTGGTCTCTAAAGTACTTTGGGATTCTAAAGTTCTTGCTATTGCTTCTAGACCCAGTTCATGTTTGATAACTGTGTATAGTGACGTGACATCTAGAGTTGCCCACTTATAACTAGAATGCCATTTTATAGTTTCTATTTCTTTTAAAATGTGAGTGGAATCTTTTATATAAGACCTAGTTTTCTGAGCTATAGGCTGCAAATAAAAATCTATGAATTCCGATAAATTAGCTGTTAGAGAATCGATACCACTGATGATCGGTCGGCCTGGGGGTGATGTTAAATTCTTGTGGACTTTTGGAAGAAAATAAAAGATCGGAGTAAGTGGAAATTTTGGGTACAAAAAATCTAAGTTTTCTTTTGTAATGACACCACGATCAACCGCTTCTTCTAAAAGATTTCTCAAATCTATTTTGAAGTTTTCCGTTGGGTCATTTTCTAAAATTTTATAAGTGGTTCTATCCATCAAAATACGTCTAGCTTCTGTCTCATAATCATAGGCGACTCTACAGGGGGGCAAGGGGGGGCAATTGCCCCCCCTAGGTTATTCCTTGCCCCCATGTGCCCCCCCACCAAAAATCAGCATCCAGCTTCCCACACTAATTCGGACCAAAGTATCTCCGTAGCTGTGCATCATATATGGATGAACTAGGTGTCAGATTCTGGCCTTTCCAATGATACCCCACATGACCATATTCAGTGTGATGTAAAAGTCATAAAACATCAAATAAAAACGTGCACTTAAACATAAACATTTTCACAGGGTTGAAATGGCTCAGCAGTGAAATGGTTAATGTTCAGACTATACATTACATTGTGTATTACGTTAGTTTATGCCTTGGTTTAGTTGTATATTAAGGGTTAATGGGCAGGCTTCATCCCTCACAGTATACATTTGTTTTTTCCTTGATTAATTGCATTTTAGGGGTTAATGGGTTGGCTACATGGCTCAGTGTATTCATTTCATGTTTTCCCTTGATTAATGGCATTTTAGGGGTTAAGGGGTAGCTAAATGCCACATTGTTTATTATTTTTATTGCATTTCTCTTGTTTAAGCATTTTAGGGGTTATTATGGAAGTTAGAATCTAAAGGTCTAATGATCTGTAGATCCTCTGCTTTCCGTCACATTTCGGGGAATTTAATTTGCAGAAAATAAGGTGAATTCCCTATTTAGTGAATGGTCACTGTAATTTGCTAAAAGTGGAGTCGCTGAAGCAGTTTATCAGACATTCAGCGGAAACTGCCAAATTGCGTCAAATAAAATATTGAATTTAAGTATCAGGTTAGTACAACAAAAAGGCATCATTGCATCACATTACTCTGGGGGTTTGTAATCTTATTTATATATATATATACTTATTAGGGCACTATTACCTGGTGTGAGTTAACCCTTGCGTCGGCGTGATTTTAATTCAGTCTAGCGCCTGACCAACAGATCGTTTGCCTCCCGCTACAAATGGAAAAATCACTTAGCGCGTCGCTATTAGCGATTTGTACCGCGAGCTTACTGTACTTTCCGCATCCTATACTTAACACGGGGAGTGCTAGATATCTTTACAGATCACTTGGTGCCAGCACTAAATTTTTTGAGGTGCACTAATTGCAACATTTTACCTACTGCTCTCAGCCTGGTGCTAACTCCAAAAAAACAGAAAAAACAGGTCCTCGTCCAAAATTAACAGGCAACTGAAAGGAATGCAGCACAGGTGTTCTCTTGGCCCCATACACCATAGTAATGGATATGGTCAGCAATGTCGCTGCTGTTGCAGTCGGCTCTATTATAAATGTATCCTTTATCCACATATATCCTAATTCTAATATATTGCCTAATTTTAAACATTTTATGCTGGGGGCTATTCATAGTATGTAAGCAGTTGATTATTAGGGTGACTGTGTGGACCATGTTTAAAGGAACACATGGATAAGTCTTGCCCTAAAACATGTATTGTTTATATGCTGTAGCAGGGAAATTTTTGTCGTACACCTGGCCTTCCTTTTGGATCTATTAAATGCAGTGTAATGATTCTACATGGTGCTGGGAGGCATTTATCATGCAATGCCCATCAGCCTTAATATATGTGTGCATCAAAACATGGATGATACGGCCACCGTGGAGGATTTTAATAATGCAGGGGTGAGAAGTTATTCACTGGATGTGTTCATATTCAAGCTTGTGAGGGCGGGGGATAGGTATGGAAAAGAAAAAGGTTATTCAGAAAAAGGTGAAAAGCAGGAGAATGACTGGAGAATGGAAAATTCTAGGTCAAAATAGCCGATTCTTTGACCAAGAATTTTCCATTCTCCAGTCATTCTCCTGCTTTTCACCTCTCTGAATAACCCTGTAAGTTTTAGCGACTCGCACTAAATTTTTCCTTTAGTGATGGTGTTTTAGCTCACACCAGGTGATAGGGCCCTTAGTTTTATTCAGTGATATGATTTAGTGGTGAAAATTATTAGTGCCCCCCAGTTTTGACTGCGGTATCTTCTGTGCCCCCCCTAAATATTGTTCCTAGAGTCGCCACTGCTCATAATACTCTCGTTTCATTATGACAGTCCCTCCTCCTTTGTCTGCTGCTCTAGTTACCCATTCCTTTTTCGTTTGTAATTTTTTCAGAACCTCCTTTTCTTCTCTTGTTAGGTTATGTTCTCCCTTTCTAACTTTATTTTCTTCTAAATTTTCAAAATCTTGACATACAGTCTTCGAGAATGTTTCTAAGAAGGGTCCTTTCTCCCACCATGGAAAAAAAGTCTGATTTAGGTTTAAAGGATTTCTTTGTATCATAAACTGTGGTTTCTGCACCTTTTTTTAAAAATAACTTTTTAATGGTTAATTTCTGCAGGAATTTATTGGCATCGATAAATAATTCGAACTTATTAACTTTATTCATAGGGCAAAATTTAAGTCCTTTTTTAAGGACCTTGATTTCTGTTTTACCCAAGATTTCTCCTGTTAAATTAAAGATGCCATCACTGCGCAGCCTCAGATTAGCATCTTCTAAGTTCTCCTCTATATAGTTTATTCCCATCTCCTTTTCTTTTGGGGAGATTCCTCTGTTAATGGTGCAAACCTGTTGGATTGGACTATAGATTTCTGTTTTTTCTGAAAATAATTGGTTATCTGTCCTTCTCTTCGGTCGTGCCCTTTGTCTAAAAAAACCTCCTCTTGGGAGTTAGAGTAGTTCATATCAGTGGCGTAGCGTGGGTTGTCAGCACCCGGGGCCAGCCAAGAATTGTGCGCCCCCCCCAACCTGTGGACACGTTATCGATATTGCCCCAGCTCTCACATGGATATTGCCCCAGCTCATGGATTTGACCCCAGCTCATGGATTTGCCCCAGCTCACTCATGGATTTGCCCCCAGCTCACACATGGATTTGCCCCAGCTCACACATGGATTTGCCCCAGCTCACTCATGGATTTGCCCCCAGCTCACTCATGGATTTGCCCCAGCTCACTCATGGATTTGCCCCCAGCTCACTCATGGATTTGCCCCAGCTCACTCATGGATTTGCCCCAGCTCACTCATGGATTTGCCCCAGCTCACTCATGGATTTGCCCCCAGCTCACTCATGGATTTGCCCCCAGCTCACACATGGATTTGCCCCAGCTCACTCATGGATTTGCCCCAGCTCACTCATGGATTTGCCCCCAGCTCACTCATGGATTTGCCCCCAGCTCACTCATGGATTTGCCCCCCAGCTCATGGATTTGCCCCCTCCAGCTCATGGATTTGCCCCCTCCAGCTCATGGATTTGCCCCCAGCTCATGGATTTGCCCCCTCCAGCTCATGGATTTGCCCCCAGCTCATGGATTTGCCCCCCAGCTCATGGATTTGCCCCCAGCTCATGGATTTGCCCCCAGCTCATGGATTTGCCCCCCAGCTCATGGATTTGCCCCCAGGTCACACATGGATTTGCCCCCAGATCATGGATTTGCCCCAGCTCTCACTGGATTGTTGCCCCAGCTCCGGCAGGGGGTTGAGGGACCAGATGCCGGGCACGCTGTGTGCGTGCGCAGCCGGTCACGCGGTCCGGCCAGTCAGGTGGTACAGAGACTCAGTACCACCTGATTAGCCGGACCACGTGACCGGCTGCGCACGCACACAGCCGCATCCACTTCACAGGACGGACTGTTCAAGACCGGGCAGGTGCTCCCGCGCTGCCCGGCATCTGGGTCCCTCAACCCCCGGGCCAGTTTTAGGGGCGCGAATGCGCCCCTAACAAAACTGCGCCCGGGGCCACGGCCCCCCCAGCCCCCCCACGCTACGCCACTGGTTCATATGTCTTTTGACTGCTGTTGCATAGGAAGTTGATGGCTGGTTCCTTTCGTCTTCATTTGTGGATACTGTAAGTTGCTTGTCCTGGTATTTTCCATCTTTCAATCTTGTATGCGTCCTTTTTTCCTTCGGGGAAAACCCTATGTTCCCCTGTGCAGATCGTTGTTGTGTAGTGGAATGGAATTTAGTTAGGGATCTCCTCCTTTGAGGTGGTCCATAACTGTTTCCTCCATGAACGTTTCTTCTATCTTGATATTGATATTTCTTTTTCCATTCCATCTTATTCTTTATACTGTATAATCCTTTGTCTAGATCACTCTTATCCCTTATATATTTTTGTTTCTTGGTCATGGAAATTTTCTCATCTAGTGTATCAATTTTTTCAAACATTATTTTTTCCAACTCCGCATACCCCTGGGTCAGAATCCACATATGAATTCGTGGATTCAAGTTCATGAATTTCCTCTTCCAGGTGTTTTTGAACCTCTTTTTCTCTTTTTACTAACAATTCCATTAGCTGAAATGAGCAAGTGTGCAATATTTTATCCCACTGCTCCATAAAAGTGCTGTCTTTGAGACCAAAAGCTGGGGCCTTATCTATACGTAAGCCACGAGGTATTAACCTCTCTTTCAGGTACTTCTCTAAAAAAGAGATTTCCCACCATCGCTTGGTCTATTTGACTAGCAATTTTTCCATTTTAAGAAAATAGGTTTCTATGTTATTCTCATAATTGCAATCTGAGTTAGGTTTCATTACACATATATTTTCAAATTTCTTTGCTCTATTTTTTTGAAAATTTCCAAAAGCTGACAAAATGTATGCCATACTATAATGTAGCTATACCCTGTACCGGGAATATTCAAGCACAAGATATAAAAAGATGAATGGTACAAGGTACTTAGCTTTTGAAGTTGGTTCCGCTCATCATGGAGATATTCCCACTCTCCTCAAGATGAAGCCACAGATGAATAGTTTGAGGAGCTATGGATCCTTATTATATCTGGGTAGGATGGGCTCAGTTGGGAGGTATGGAGATGAACCGTCTCCAAAACTTGAGAGTAAATAAATAGGGAAGGTATATAAATGAATAAAAATTGTATAAAATTTATTGAATAACAAAATTGCCCAACGCGTTTCGTCCTAAGACTTTCTCAAGGGCGATAAATCAACATAAAATTAAAAGCATGAAATAATATAAACCTTAGGGTGCACAGACCAGCCAAATCATTGGGGGCACTGAGCAGCCAGATCCTGGGTGCACAGACCAGCCAGATCCTGGGTGCGCCAAGCAGCCAAATCATTGGGAGCACTGAGCAGCCAGATCCTCTACAACAATAGACAGCCGTCGGGGAGGCTGTATTCATCCACGACTATTTTGATGCTATCATAGCTATAATTATAAAACACTAAAAAATATTTCCCATAATTGATTTTATCGTCTGTCTGCCTTTCCTTGTAACTCATGGTCCCAATCAATCATATCTACCAATACATTGTATAACCGCCATAGAATTTGCAGACACATCACATATACATTTGTTAAGCCAGTGAAGTGACATAATTACGGAACTATTCAACTTTGTGTGTTCAAAGAAAAAGCTCTAAATCCCTTAACTGTTGCTGAATCTCTTTTCAACTTATCTTCAGTGGGTTGGCACTATTGACAAAAGAAAAAGTCATTGTGTAAATACACCAGAGAAAAAAAAAAAAAGAAAGCCTTTCTGTTTCATAATGTTTTCTTTTATGTCATCTATAATTCTTCCTTGCATTTTTTTTATTCTACTTCACAAGATAAATATTGTTTTTTTTTTGCTCTGAGTCACTCGAGGACTTGATTCTGTCTCCAGTCAGAGCACTTCTCAGCTCCTCCAGACGGCAAAATTATTTAAACAAACCATGAGGCAATAAGCCAACCATGGGTAGGGTTTGGAGTACATTGCAGATCAAAAGAAATGCAGCTGAAGACTAATGCCAAGCTATGTGGTCCATCTAGTAAGGATGTATGCACATGTAGGTTGCTGACTCTGGCAACTGAGATTTATTAGACGTATTGATATATTTATATTTCCTTATTACGCTTCTGTTTACACTTAGACTAGAGCTTCCATTATTCTTTCTGAAAGAGTCTATTAAAGTGAATACTACACAGAGAGAAAGAAGTTTGAAACTGAAAATGAGCCAGTGTTGCAGTCTACGGGCTCTATTAAATTCTTCGCGCAAACATTAACGCGTGCGCAAAAACGCATTAACGCGAGGGGAAAAACCCGTTGCGCAGAACGTCGTATAACAGTGTCTGCGCAAAAAATATGCGTAAACGTCTACCGCTGGTGAACCTGCGCTAACCCTGCGTGAGCGTAATGTACGTTGTGCGTCCTATACTTAACATTGTGAGCGAAAATGCGTTTGTGCGCTGGTACGCGGATGGTATTACAATCTATGTGCAAATTTTAACGGACAACGTTTGCGCGCATAATTTTATCATCTTTTAAAAGCTGGTGGTAACGGCAAATCTGAACGTCCTGGCCGAACGCAAAATACACCAGCCCAAAAAAAAAAAATACAGCAAAGTATAGTTACACATTCTACGCATACCCAAACAATAAAATTGAGAAGTTGTGTGTGTTTTTATTATTGCTGCAGCATATATACTCAGATTGACTTTGACAGGCGCAAAAACTGAACGGGAGACAATTGTGGTTCTTAATTCTGATTGGCTGAATCGCATGAAAAAACTGTCCGCAAACCGATTTCTGTGCGCAGCATTAATGCGCATACATTTTTGCGCGTCTTTTTTACACGCGTTATTTTTTGACGGATGACAAAATGCGCTCGGATTTTAATACCAGCGTTAATTTACACACGTTAACGTTTAATGCTTCGAGCACAAATTAACGCGCTGCGTGAGCGTTTTTGCGCAAAGAATTTAATAGAGCCCTACATTAATAACACAGATTATATATGAGATGGCCATTCAACGTTGGTCAAGGATCAATGATTTTAATGCTAATACAGGTAGATGCATGTACTTTGTCTAAGGAGACACTTAAGGAGGACAAGCATTTACTTTGAATGCAAACTGTGTGCCCGAGAAATAGTTTCCTCTTTTGATGTACACTAGGATTTAAGTATTCGGTGATGTTAAATTATATTCAGACCCTTTTGTTTGTTTATGTTGTTTATGCCTTACTCTAAAATAATTTAAACTGCTTTACGTTTGCAGCAATCTACACTCAACAATTTATAAGGACAAAGCAAAAAATTATTGTAGCGCTGTGTTTAAATCCTTGTCGTGGCAGTACTTATTTTTGGCCACCGGAGGGAGACAAGCGTGATGAGAGACACTGAACTTTGCATTGAGACTACATTTCCCGGCATGCTTTGCGGGCGGACACAGGAAGTGGGTGGGACAGACAGCGTTACATCCTGAGCCTCGTGGAGATAGCTGGCAGAGCTCGCCAGGGAGTGAGTGAGACAAAACGCAGTGCTGCAGAACGCAAGAGTGACTTGGCCGGAGCGCAGGTGCGGCCTATCAGAGTTCCAGATCGGGTTGTTCAGCCTTACAAGAGGGAGACCCAGCGATCCACCATCTTATCCAAGCTGCTATTAAGGAAGCCGGAGGACCCCGAGTTAGGCGTACCGCAGGTCGATCGGATTGGGAGAGCAGGCAGTAAGCTGGACAAGTCACGCCGGAGCAGAGAGAGCCAGACAACGGATCCAGTAGCCGGCACCCCAGTCAAAATCGAGCGGAGAGACGTCCTGGGTCAGCGGAGCCTTAAGAATCTGGCGGATGGGTGAGAGGCCTCCAAGGCCGTTTGTGATTAACGAAAGCACGCTGCTGTTGTTTCTAAAACCCACAGGGCCCCAACTTGACTAGTCGAAGACACCGTTTAAGCAATTCACTGGCCAGTTGAATAGTACCCGGGTACCACAATACACACACACATTTACATTCCGGGACTTAACCTGTGCGGGACTCACTTCCTAATCTCCGAAAGGGATTAAAGATTCGTTTCTTATTTCTTTTTCCGATACGCGTTTCTCGAATTACGAAGCATTGTATTTTTCTGTTTCCGCTGCGCGTCTCTCGAATTTCGAAGCATTATATTTTCTGTTCCGATGCGCGTTTTCCCGAAATACGAAGCCTCGTATTTCTTTTCTGCTGCGCGTTTTCCGAAATACGAAATACTGTAAATATATCTACGAACACCGTGTTATCCATTATAAGCCATTCATTTTAGTAAACTATATAATTTATAAAATCCACAACGGTGCCGGAGTATATTTATTCCCTAGTGCGGGGAGACTGACCCGTGGTTCAATTTCAGCGGCTCCTCCGGGAGTGAGCGCTACATTATTATTAATTTTTTTTAATCAAAGATCAGTTTTATTCAGAAAGTATAACAGGGTTATTCAAAGAGATCCGAATGGCTGCCGAAAGTGAACCGAACACGGAAAATCAGCGTTCTGTTACCTTTCTTGGCCATTCGGCTATTCAGAGAGCAGGTTATTCGCCAAATCTTGGCAAATTGCCTGCACATACGGTGCCTGGTCGGTACCTGTTCAAGGGCAGTGAAATCCCCATTCAGAGAACAAAAAAATTCAGAGAACAAAAACCAGCAGTGAAAGGTTCCCTAAATGCCCTGCCATTCGGTGGTTTAATTCGGCAGGTTTATTCAGGCGAATCCCATAGGTTTCAAAGTTAAAAATATTCCTGTTTTAATTCAATATCTAATAAACCGTTGATTATAATATTCTGCAATAAAGAGTCTCTTTGTTTATAGATTTTTTAGGATATTTTAAGCATTTTTCGGGTTTTCTTTTTTAAAAACAAAAAAATGCTGTTTTTTTTAACTTTACTTATTTTTTCTGTAGCAGCCCTTTTTATTATCATTTATTGGACCTCATATGTAAATTTCAGACATTTTCGCTCTGTAGTTTCTTTGCAAACAGCGTTTCACTTTTCAAACATTCAAGCAAACATTTTTTCTAATTTATTCACTGCATTTGTCTGCGGTGTCGGCTTTTCAGGTCGGCTGTGCTGCGTGTGATTGGCTCCTGCTCGGGTTTTTCTGGTGTTTTCGGCAGGTTAATGCAGGTGTTTTTGTGGGTTTCGGTGTGCGTTCACCCTCATTTTGCGGTGAGTTTTCGGCGACCTCTCCCTGCCATTCGGGGACTCTGCGGTGCTTGCTGAATACACCGCAGGGTTGCCGAAATGGGATCGCCAAATCGAACCGAATTGAAGAGAACGAAATGTCACCGAACGTGCGGTGGCTTTTCGATTCTCTTTGAATAACCCTGTAAGTGTACAGGTGAAAAAGAGAACAGCATACTTTGTAAACAAGACAGATATTTGGTAAAAAGGGATGATGGCATCAACTGAGGCCAGGCAGTAACTAACTTATTCAGAGGTCTCATGTTCCCAAATCGCAATTCCTTGGTATCAAGGGAAGCTCATGAGCATCACATTTAAAATAGCTTCCTTTTTAGCACAGGATCAACAGAGCCGTTCAGAAAAAGTGAACAACAGACTAGCAAACAGAGGATACGGTGGGACAATATAATGAACAAGACGACAATAAGGACGGGACTATACACAACTATACCAACTATACTATATAGGGACTATACCCTCCTGACGAGGCCCAATAAGGCCGAAACGATCGTCGGGGGTTGCTGCACCTCTCGTGCAGGGATGACGTCCTTGGCATTTCAGTACTGGCCACCCTTTCTGGGTGAGAGCAGGCTGATTTGCATACGGAGAATTCATCCCTGTAATGGCACAATCAAGCTAAAACCTTGTTTGTGAGACCTGAGCGGGCACCCACCGTAGAGCAGGCCATTGTGCTGTTGCTCGTTCTCAGGACCCTTACAAACACCCCCCTTGTTTCTCACTGCAATTGTAAAGGGTCATCCAGACGTGGACCCCTTGCTTGATGTGCCTAGAGGGGTGTCAGCTATACCCTCCTGACGAGGCCCAATAAGGCCAAAACGATCGTCGGGGGTTGCTGCACCTCTCGTGCAGGGATGACGTCCTTGGCAATCAGCACTGGCCACCCTTTCTGGGTGAGAGCAAGCTGATTTGCATATGGAAAATTCATCCCTGTAATGGCACAATCAAGCTAAAACCTTGTTTGTGAGACCTGAGTGGGCCCCACCGTAGAGCAGGCCATTGTGCTGTTGCTCGTTCTCAGGACCCTCACAAACACCCCCCTTGTTTCTCACTACATGTAACATTTGCCAGAAGGTCTGTATACGTGGGCAGTCCCACCAGATATGCAAGTAGGTACTGTGGCGTAGTGCATGGATGGCACTGTGGATTCCCCTTGTATTTTGGTTTTACCCCCAGGAGGGAATGTGTTTTTGATTTGCTGCAGGTGTCCCTGCAATGAAGGGATAAATAGCTCCTGCTTGAGGTAGGGGTACAGTAGATTAGAATGGCCACCGGATGAGAGGAGAAGGATTCCCACACGGGGAAAGATTAGAACGTGCACTAGAGAGACACAGAGACTGATCAGCACAAGGTGCTGCTGCTGCTCCAGAGATGAGGGAGAGGAATGTTGAACCAAAGGTTGGTCTGTTGTATTTGATTTCTTTGACGCTGCAATAAAAGCATGGAATATTTCACCATTTAAAGGACTTTGTGTGCCATATTTTGCCCTAGAGGACCGCGCTATAGCGCTCCCCTGTGACAGTACCTACTTCTGATTAACATTGCCAACAATGGGGATCAAAACTCGAGAACATTTTCTGCAGACGACGTAGAGACGGTACCAGAACGTCAGTAATTTGTATGTATTCTCTGCACATTTCAAGGAACCAGACCCTTTATGAACAAGAGCGAATGTTTTGTCCCAAGCAGCGTCGGAAATGGCACCACCAAGTATAGCCATCCACTTGTCTCGAAACGCAGGGGCATCTGCAACGTGGCCAAGCAACATACGATACAAAGTCGAAATACTCTTCTCCAAGGGGAGGCCCAATTGAAAAAAAACCCAAAAGGGGTGAGTTATATTGACACAGAGAAGTTGATCGTGCCCATCATCAATGTAGAAGAACCAAGAGCGCTTTAGTCTTATCTCCATTGTACACCTCACTCACTATATAGAGCTTCAGCGCCATAATTTTGGATGAAGTTAAAAAAGTTTAACTCAAAAAAGGTGACAGTATTGCTTGAAGAAGAACAAAATACTTAATACAAAATGTTCCCTAAACTTCTTTTTCCTCTAAAACCTACTCACATGTACCTGTAAAGCTGCATCTTTCCTATTCAGATTCAGAACACTGTTAATTAACCGCAGTAAAAAGCTGCATCATTTGTTCGGTCGGTGAATTTTTAGGTTGCACTACTTAAAATTCGGCTACATTTGTAAAGATGTCATATGTAACCTCAATTACGAAATGAACATTTAGTATTTCTAGGCTAGGTGTTAAAAGGTTTAGCACTCCTCCTTTCTGATCCCATGAAAAAAATAATAGTAAAGAACACTTTCCTTTTTTTTTTCCTTTTTTTCGACCGTGTTTACTTTTTATTTTAATTACTTACTGCTTTGTGTACTTCAACCCGAAACGAAGGTAATGCAGTCCCACTTAAACACGTTCTCCAAAACATCTCTAAGTGAAGATTTTGTGCTTGCTCATTTACAAACTAAAATCTAGGCTAAAAACGTGAAATAAAATAGAGCAAAATAACAAAAATATGTTAGCATATGACATGACATGTTTTGTCTTTGACTTATTTTTCTCACTGGTAATCTTGGATAGACCAAACACTTTATGAAAAAGTGAACAGACGTGCGAGAAGTAAATACCCATAACTCTAAGACGATATGTATCCACCCAATGTTTTTTTTATTGTAATAAGTTTTTATTGTTTCAGAAAGTTTCACAGGGTACATATAATAATGCAAGAAAAGTTGCTCCAAAACAGGTAACTACAGTGTATTTGCAGAGTTGAATTTGGGCGACAGTAAACAATATCTGCAAAATGCGCGTAAGTGTGGCTTTGAATCCATTAGTGTGCAAACATGTAATAGCATACAATACAGATAAGGTAACAAAAAATTGGGTTATATAAGTAGTAAACATATTTTGGACGTGAGAAGGGTGGGGAAGGGTATGGCATGGCGAGTTGATGAGTACATGATAGTCGGTGACAACTGTGTGAGGTGCATCACTTACACACGAGGGCGGGCCTCTGACCAGTAAAACCAGCGGCGTAAGTGGGCTGCACTCGTGCCTGAGGCACTATGTATTAGCTCCTCAATATCTTGGGTGTTATGTACTTCTTGAAGCCATTCACGTATAGTAGGAACATTAGGGGTCTTCCAATGATGGGGCAACACAGCCTTAGCCGCATTTAGTAAACGTATTTCAAGCGAGTGTTTATAGTCTGCGTGGTCCACAGGAGTGTGGAGCAGTAACATAGCTGCCGGTGTAAAGTCTGGGGGAGATGCTGAGACTTTGCAGATGGTGCCATGGACAGCCTGCCAGTATGGTTGGAGCAAGGGGCAAGACCACCACATGTGGAGTAAGTCCGCTTGTGGCGTTTTGCATTTCCAACATGAGCCATTGTGTGTGGGGTCAAACACCACCAACGTTTTAGGTGGGCGATACCACCTAGATAGGAGCTTGTAGGCCATTTCTTGAGATTTGGTGGCGATAGAGCAAGACGTGGTGAGGAGGGTGATTTGGTCCCATTCCTCCTCCGTGAAGGACAGCTGGAGGTCATCCTCCCATTTGGCACGGTAGGAGGGGATGGGGTTCGTGAGGGATTGTAACAGACCATACATAACAGATATACCATGGGACGGAGGATGCGGTCTCTGGGCCAGGGTTTCAAATGGGCTGAGAGGGCGGGTGAATTGGGGCAGAGGGGCTAGCGAGCGCATATAAGCCGCGAGTCGGTGGAAATGAAATTTGGTCAGGAAGGATTGTGGCCAGGGTAGTGGGATGTCCTCAGGGGACTTAAAGGCATTGCCGTCAATAAAGTTGGATGCCCGTATACAATGTGGTGCTTGCGTTTGTTCAGTTGTAATTAGTCTCTGGGAGAATGCAGGCAGGTAATATAACGGTAGGAGAGGTGACGGCCATGGGGCAATTTTGGTAGAGTTTTGTAGTGTCTTCCAGGTGCGGAGTGTAGCTGAGATAGTGGGATGGTGGGTGATGCGGTAGGGAGCGTTTGTACCATTTAGCCAGGGAAGAGAAGCCAGTGGGGTGTCTGCCAGTGTACGTTCCAGGGGGATCCAAAGCTTGTGGTCTGCGCCCAATGTCCACTCAAGTATGCGCAACAAGTGTGCAGCTTGATAATAGCGGCGGGCATGGGGTAGTGCCAGTCCACCCGCAGATTTGGATGCGGTCAGCAACTCAAATCTGAGCCGTGGCCGGCGATTATTCCAGACAAAAGCGGTAAATTTAGTCTGCAGGGACCTGAAGAATAAAGTGGGTACGGCTATTGGTAGGGTCTGGAACAGGTACAGCAGGCGAGGGAGTATGTTCATTTTAAGGACGTTAATGCGCCCGAACCACGTTACATGAGGAAATGCCTACTTGGTGAGGTCTGCTGTGATGCTGTGCAGCAATGGGAGGTAATTTGCCGGATAAAGGTCGGACGTATCTGCAGTGAGGAAAATGCCTAAATATTTAAGTGAGGATTTGCACCATCGGAAGGGGAACGAGGTTTGTAGCTGAGCGCGCAAAGGGGGGGACAGTAAGTCCTAAGATTTCCGATTTATTCATGTTAATTTTGTAATTGCTGATAGTGCCAAATTCTCATAGTAAGGAGGTGAGGGCGGGGAGGGAGATCAATGGTTGGCGGATGAAGAATAACAGGTCATCGGCACACGCTGCCACTTTATGCCGGTGACCCGCCACCTCAATGCCATGGATCTAGGGGTCAGTACGGATTGCGTGCAGTAGGGGTTCAAGCGAAAGTGCAAAAAGCAGAGGTGAGAGAGGACATCCCTGCCTGGTGCCGTTTCGGATATGAAAAGGGGGGGTATGGGTGCCATTTAGGTTGATACGCGCTGTGGGATCTGCATAAAGGGAACCAATCCATGCTAGCATGTTGGAGCCAAATCCCATCCGTCGTAGGGTGTAAAACAGATAGGGCCAACTGACCCTATCAAAGGCCTTTTCGGCATCGGTGGATAGTAACAGGGAGGGGTCAGATCGAGATTTGGTGGCCACATGAATGAGATTCAGTGCCCTGACTGTGTTATCTCTGGCCTTCCTCCCAGGTATAAATCCCGTCTGGTCCGGGTGAACTAAACGTGGAATGTGACGAGCCATCCGTAGGGCAAGGGCTTTGGCGAAGAGTTTCAAATCTTGGTTCAGTAGTGATATGGGCCGAAAGTTAGTGCATAGGTCATGGTCTTTGTCGGGTTTGGGTATTAATGTAATGGTGGCGGAGAGTGATTGGGGTGGTAGGACGTGGGGGTGCTGTGTCAGGGTGTTAAATGCCTTTAACCAAGCCGGAGCCAAGGTAGGAAGGAATGTTTTATAGTAATGGAGGGGTAGGCCGTCTGGGCCCGGCGTCTTGCCTGTAGGGGTCAGCATAATGGCACTGGGGAGTTCTTCCACCGTTAAAGGGGAATCTAAAGCTTCACGCATGAGCGGGGTCAATTTAGTGTGTGTGCATGTCCACAAATTTACGCATGGAGTCAGAGGAGGAGAGATGATGGTCCGTGGGGAGATTATATAGTTCTGTGAAGTGGTCACGGAGTAGGGAAAGCATGTCCTGCGGTAGCGTGACGTGTGTGCCCTGTGGGGTGCGTAGTTTAGAAATATATAGCTTCTCCCTGTGGGCCTTGAGTGCGCTTGCCAATAGCCGTCCGCATTTGTTGCCATGTTCATAAAAAACACGACGAGTAGTGAGGAAAGCTTTTTGAGCGGTCTTGTTCAGGAGCGTGCTTAGTTCAGTGCGAAGTTCCAGAAGCTCTGCATAGATAGTGTCGTCTATATAAAGCTTGTGGGACTTTTCCAGCACCTGGATGCGGCATAGCAGCGTGTCCCTTTGAATGTTGTAGTGCTTTTTTTTTAAGGAACCCTGCTGTATCAGGGGCGGATCCAGAAACAGGTTTCGGGGGGGGCATTCTACCAGTTTTGGCCAAGAGCTGGTGTTGGGTTCGCAGTGACGGGCAGATATATTGGCCCCCAGCTCACATGGATATATATTGCCCCAACTCAAATGGATATATATATTGCCCCCAGGCATCTCACATGGATATATATATTGCCCCCAGGCAGCTCACATGGATATATATATTGCCCCCAGGCAGCTCACATGGTATATATATATATTGCCCCCAAGCAGCTCACATGGATATAGATATTTGCCCCCAGCTCACATGTATATATATATTGCCCCAACTCACATGGATATATATATTGCCCCCAGGCAGCTCACATGGATATATATATTGCCCCCAGGTAGCTCACATGGATATATATGCCCCCCCAGGCAGCTCACATGGACACATATACATTGCCCCCAAAAGCAGCTCACATGGAAATAGATATATACCCCCAGGCAGCTCACATGGATATAGATATTGCCCCCAGGCAGCTCACATGGATATATACATTGCCCCCAGGCAGCTCACATGGGTATATTTGCCCTTAGCTCATATGGGTATATGTTGCCCCCCGCTTCATGGGTATATATTGCCCCCACTCCATGGGTATATTTGCCCCCAGCTCCATGGGTATATTTGTCTCAGCTCCACGGGTATATTTGTCCCAGCTTCATGGGTATATTTGCCCCAAGCTCCATGGGTATATTTGCCCCAGCTCATGGGTATATTTGCCCTTAGCTCACATGGGTATATGTTGCCCCCCGCTTCATGGGTATATTTGCCCCCGCTTCATGGGTATTTTTGCCCCCTGCTTCATGGGTATATTTGCCCCATGCTTCATGGGTATATTTCCCCCCGCTTCATGGGTATTTTTGCCCCCGCTTCATGGGTATATTTGCCCCCTGCTTCATGGGTATATTTGCCCCCGCTTCATGGGTATATTTGCCCCCACTTCATGGTATATTTGCCCCCGCTTCATGGGTATTTTTGCCCCCAGCTTCATGGGTATATTTCCCCCCTTCTTTGGGTATATTTGCCCCCTGCTTCATGGGTATATTTGCCCCCGCTTCATGGGTATTTTTGCCCCCAGCTTCATGGGTATATTTGCCCCCGCTTCATGGGTATATTTGCCCCGCTTCATGGGTATTTTTGCCCCCAGCTTCATGGGTATATTTGCCCCCTGCTTCATGGGTATATCTGCCCCGCTTCATGGGTATATTTGCCCCCGCTTCATGGGTATTTTTGCCCCCAGCTTCATGGGTATATTTGCCCCCGCTTCATGGGTATATTTGCCCCCTGCTTCATGGTATATTTGCCCCCTGCTTCATGGGTATTTTTGCCCCCAGCTTCATAGGTATATTTGCCCCCTGCTTCATGGGTATATTAATTTGCCCCCTGCTTCATGGGTATATTTGCCCCCTGCTTCATGGGTATTTTTGCCCCCAGCTTCATGGGTATATTTGCCCCAGCTCTCACCTCTTTCCTGGTCCAGACCATCAAGGTCAGGCTCCGCCGGCGTCCTCCTCTTCTCCCCGGCCCCCCACGAGGCGACAGGCGAGTGGCCGCTGACATGTACCTTGGCTGCTTGCTGGGAACCACCTGACCAGCCGCGCAGCCCTGTTCTCGCGAGATCACGCGGCTGGTCAGGTGGTTTTCGTCCCAGGCGAGCGACCAGGCTGCGTGTCAGCGCAGTGGCCGCTCGTCAGTAGGGAGAAGAGGAGAACGCTGGCGGCGATTTTCTCGGGGGGGGGGGCAATTGCCCCGTTGCCCCCCCTCTGGATCCGCCCCTGTGCTGTATCAGGTAACCTCGAATCACGGCCTTATGTGCTTCCCATAGGATTTGAGGGGAGGTGTCAGGTGAGGAGTTTTCTGTGAAGTAATGCTGGAGAGTCTGGAGGGTGCCTTGTTTAACTATGGGGTCGTTGAGCAATGTTTCGTTTAGTCGCCAAGTTCTATCTTTAGGACGTACCAGGGGGGAGGTGAGTGTGAGTAGGACTGGGTGGTGGTCGGACCATGTCTTCGGGCCTATGTCCACTTTGTCTAAGAGGTGGAGATGGCCAAAAGGTAGAAACATAGAAACATAGAAAAATGTTGGCAGATAAGAACCTTTCGGCCCATCTAGTCTGCCCAATTACAAGGATACTTTACCTGGATTTATCTTTTGTTTAGGATAGCCTTATGCCTATCCCATGCTTGCTTAAATTCAATTACTGTTTTGGCCTCTACCATGTCAACTGGAAGACTGTTCCATGTATCCACCACCCTCTCAGTAAAATAATGCTTTCTGATGTTACTTTTAAACCTTTGCCCCTCTAATCTAAGACTATGTCCTCTTTTTTTGCTACTTTCCTGGTAACTTTTCTCCTTCAAGCCGTACACCATTTTAGTAGCCCTTCTCTGAACTCTCTCTAAGATGTCTATATCCTTCTGGAGATACGGTCTCCAGTACTCCACACAGTACTCCAAGTGAGGTCTCACCAGTGCTCTGTACAGTGGCATGAGCACTTCCCTTTTCCTACTGCTGATACCTCTCCCTACACAACCAAGCATTCTGCTAGCATTTCCTGCTGCTCTATTACATTGACTACTTACCCTTAGATCCTCTGAAATAATAACCCCTAAATCCCTTTCCTCAGATGTTGAGGTTAGGACAGTATCAAATATTCTATATTCAGCCCTTGGGTTTTTACGTCCCAGGTGCATTATCTTGCACTTATCCACATACAGTCTAACCTCGAGTAAGATTGGTGAGGTGTGCTGTAGAAAGTATAATCCCGTGTGGTGGGGTGTATGGCGCGCCAGCAGTCCACTAAACGGTGTGAGTCAAGCGCTGAGTGGGCCTGTCGTAGTACAGAATGCGGGACACTGGTAGATCCCCGGGAGGTGTCTAGTCTCGCATCGAGTAGGAGGTTGATGTCCCCTCCAATGAGTACGATACCTTCCTGGAAATCCGCTAGGACTCCCAGCAAGGAGCGTAGTACCTTGTGCTGATTCCTATTCGGCAGATATATAGAGGCGAAGGTGTAAAGTTGCCCTCCTATTATCCCTTTGACAAAAGTGTAACGGCCATCTTGGTCCAATTTCGAGTCTGTGACGTTAAGGGGGAAATCTCTAGAAAAGAGGATAGCTGTACCACACACCTTGCCGGCGGAGGAGTTACTGAAGAAACCAGTCGGGAACTTCCGATCACGCAGACGCGGTGCCCTGTCTGCCTCAAAGTGAGTTTCTTGTAAAAGGACCACATCCGCGTGATTAGATCTGAAGTCCCGAAGGGCCATGTGCCTTTTTTCTGGTATGTTCAGGCCCCTAGCATTTATCGTGAGGACTTTAATGTGTCTGGGTGCTGTAGCCATAGTACCAACAAGAGGGGTAGGTAATTGCCAATGGGAGGGGGGAAGGGTCGGGGAAACAAGGAGAACGCGCCTAAGTGGGACAAAGCACCGCCGCGGAGCGTGGGAACGAGTGCGTGTCACACTATTCTGTACAGAGGCACTGTCTCAGGGGTAGGAGCAGGCAACCGCCGAGAGCAACGGATTATAAAAAGACAATTTGCTTACGTGTGCAAACAATACAATGATAAACCAAACAATAAACAATAAACCAGATAAAGAAAAGAGCCTGGGTCGAGTCGCCCGCTCAGCGTGCGACATGCCGCTAACGTGTCATGTGGTGCCGAACCAGTAACCACAGGGGCGAAGGCCCGCCTGGTCATAAACATGTATACGCAACAAGGCAGCCAACAGAGTGACCTGTCCGGTGATGAACCCGAGTCAGTATCGGGGAAAAGGCTACAGAAAGCAGTCCTCAGGAGGATCCAGGGCTTCCAGGAGAGTGGTATGCAGTAGGGGGCAACCATTGGTAGACCACCCCAAGGGTGTAGGCGTCCCGGGAGATCAAGTGTGTGAGCAGCCGGTGGGCAATGGGGTACAGTTCTGGCGGCAAGCGTGAGGATCACCGGGGTCTCCAGAACTGAGGCCAACCTGCAGTGTCAGGAGCCATGTTGTCGAGTTCTCAGGAGCCCTCCAGAGCAATGGTCATGTCCAGTGGTCAGGACCGGCCAAGGCAGCAGCCAGGCGGGAGTCATCCATCTTGAAAGTCAGAGGGCGCCACGGTCCGGGTCGACGAGTAACGGCGGCGACGAGGCCTCTGGGGTCGCGAGGGTGCTCCAAATGACGGGGCGTACATATGGGTCAAGTCCGGCCATGCAGATAGTACGTCCTTGGGTAAGGCGAGGGCTTCCAGAAAGACCGGGAGGTCAAGCTCCGAGCGTAAGGTTATAGGGCCTGTGTCAGTACGGACCTGTATGCCGAATGGGAATAGCCACTTGTAGGCGATGCGCTGTTCCTGTAGAGCTGCTGTGAGGGGGCGTAGAAGGTGCCTAGATTGCAAGGTCGCCGGCGACAGGTCCCGGTATAGGGAGATGCTTGCATCGTCGAATATTATAGTGCGAGATTGTCTAGCCGCTTCCATAATTTCCTCTTTAACAGTGTGCCTCAAAAGACAACAGACCACATCTCTTGGCGGAGCACCTGGGGGGCCTTTAGGGCGTAGAGCTCTGTGGAGGAGTTCGAATTCAATATCCGCATCAGGGTTTCGTTGTATGAGACCGTTAAATAAGCGAAGTAATGTGCGCTTCAAATCTGATGGGGACTGCTCCAATTCAGGGAGACCTCTCACCCGTATGTTGTTTCGGCGTCCTCTGTTTTCTAGGTCTTCTAAGTGACGTGCCATAGTCTGTAAAATCTGATGTTGTGATTGCAGAGAGGTGTTGTGTATCGTCAGGGTTTCAGACTGGTGAGCCTGTGTGGTCTCCACGTGCTGCACCCGATGTTGCAGGCTGCCGTGCTCCTTACGCAGGCCCCTGATTTCTGTAAGAAGTGAGTCCTGAAGGCCCGAGGTCGATGCTGCCAGGTCAGCCTTGGTGGGTAGGAAGCTGAGAAGGTGATGGAGCTCCGGCGGGAGGTCCCAGGGGCCAATCGAGCGGGTAGGGGAGCTGGGAGCTGAGGATGCGGGGGTCGCCGCCATTTTGTCCCGCATGGGCGCCTGTAGAGCGTCCGGGATCGGCGTCAGGAACTGCCTGATGGAGCTCGTTGGTGGGTCCCCGGTGGTCTCGGAGGGGCCAGGAGTGGTTGGAGGTTTGCGGGGCTTACCCATCGCACTGCAGACGGGGTGCGGAAGGAGGTGAGCAGATCGACTCGGCTGAGCTCCGGGTTCAGGCGGCCATTACTCTCGGCGTGCAAGCCACGCCCCACCACCCAATGTTTTAACGTTATTATGGCTCATATTTCTTCCCTTCTTATCCAGAGGGTAAAACACCCATATTTGAAGGACCACTACCACCAAAGAAATGAAATGTCCTTATTTTGTTTATTTGATGTTGCTGATATCTTACATGTGCTTTGTTTTTCTCTTGTATGTTTAGTTAAGAAATTGTTTTCCTCTATATGTGTCACTGGGTGCATCCATTGTGTGGCCTTTTGTGGTGTAAACTTCCCCCCTCCCCACAGTATCTTTCCATCACTTGCTCCTCACTGTGTGGCTTTGGCCATAGATTGGCATCTATCGGTTGATCACTGACTCACATCATTGTATTGTGTGGGATGTATTCAAAGGACATCACCATTTTTTTAATTCAAAGTTTTTTATTTTCAAAAGGAAATGTACAATGGGATACAGAAGGAAAAAAAGGGGATACAGTCCAGGAATTACATAAAGGAGAGTTACATAAGCACACTAATACATAAGACACTAACTGAGGAAGCGGTTATACCCGCGAAACGCGTTTTAGTGTATTTGCTACTTTATCTTTTATTGATTTTATTGGCTTATTTGTGCTATTATTGAAAAGGAATATAACGTTTTAAACCACAAGCGTTGACGTTTTTTCCTTATACTACTGCTGAGGCTAAACTCTCCAAAGAAGGTGGCACTAACCCTGGAAAACCATCTGACCCACTCCCTGTGAAGGATAGGACCGCTGAGATTCCGACACCGTTGGAAACCCCATATTTGGCACCCTCTCAGACAACAAAAGGGAAATCTGGCATTCCTTACTAAAGCTGCCTTTACATCGAGTGTCTGGTTTGAGACACCATCTCGTGTGAGTGTAACTCCTCTTTTCTTAAATATCACACCTATGGTAAAACTGTACTGTTCTATGCCCTGTCTACATTTTGTTTTTGAGCTCTGAGAACTACCCATAATTCGAATTCAGACTGAGGATTAACCAAGCGACCATTTACTCAACGAAGGAATCATCAGAAAGAAGTGCTGTTTCTGCCCACTCCTCCACCTTACACTAATACATAAGCCACCAGCCAGATAACTTGAATGAATGAGATAAATCTTTAGACCATCCACAGAGAGGTAAGCATATTTCCCACCCGGGATCACCCACCCAATGTGATTCATCAAGTTATCGTTACAATGTCCCAAAGTGGCCAATGGTCTCGTTTAGGGGGTGGAAGACAATAGGTCTGGATTGCCATCCGTTCGTAAATACTCAGTTTGGATTTCAATGCACTAACTTTCCCCTATTGAGGGAACAAAAATACATTTCCAATTGCGAGCTAGAAAAAGTTAAGTACACACCACAATTATACAATAGATTTTGATTTGCAATGTTGTAAACGTTTTCAATGACATTCTCAATAGATACTCCTCTGGAGCCAATGGCAGCGATACCCCTGTCGCCTTACTGATCAATTGCACCACCTCCTGCCAGAGAGGTAAGAGCTTCATGCAAGACCACCAAAAGTGGAACATTCTGGCCTCTTCTAGGAGGCATCGCCAACAGGTGGAGGAGGCTGCATGGTTCATATGTTGTTCCTAAACCAATACCAGGTACCATCTATACAGGACAAAGTGTAAATAATAGTGCAGGTGCGCTTAAATTATAGTCCTATTAAAATGTATTCCAGTGATAGAAAATAGATACAATTCCAGTTCCTAATGTGATACTAATAAGTAGTGTGATGCTGCCTAAAAAAATGGAAACCGTGGGGACAAATAAAAAAAAACAAAATTTGTATCAAGTAAAACAAACCGTACGAAGGCATAGTCTATATGGCGCAAAAGGTAATAGAACAAGGAAAGAACAATATGTAGACCAATTGATGGTGCAACAATGCTTAAGTCCATTAAACTAATCACATGTATAATTAAAAGTCGAGTGTGTAAAAGGTGTTGCTTAGTTCAATAAAAATACTCATAAAAATCAATGGGATCCTCCTTGAGTTGTAGATGCTCGTAGTCACAGTCCTCAATGTCTCTCAAAGAGAAGAGAACAGATACAAAAATTGGGCAGAATGATATGACAATTGACCCCACTCGTCAAATTATATGAATGATATGACAATTGACCCCCAGGTGTCAAAAGATAAAAATGCACTTTTTTTTTTTGCATGGACTATTTTTCCATACCATCTATACAGGACCTTACGTCTCACCTCTATTTTTTTTTTTCTTTGAGAAAGTACTTTTACCAAGAAGGATATATTTAGATTTCTCGCGTTTGTCCTGGGTAGCAAGTATGTACCGTTAGGTGTTTTGCCCAAGAACACTTACTGGAGAGGTGCTCTTGCTGGGATTCAAATATGTACTCCACCCAGCCATCCTTTACTCCACCCAGCCAAGGTATTAACAAGGTACACCAAATATTAAAAGGAGAAGAGTGACACAGTACCTTTAATTTATTATTTCAATAAATCAATCCATTGACATCAACAAGATGGTTAAAACGTTCTGGCCCACTCTATTAAACGATCCGTGACTACAATCACTTTAAGGAGAGAAACCAAAAACAATCACCAGGGGGATTAGGAGTATTAAGGATGTTATTGCCCACAGTCAGCAAAGCTTATCGAAACACCAAAACACTTGTAACATGAAGAAAGGTTTTTATAGATGTAGGATGTGTTTGGCCTGGTAGGTGCCCTAAACTAGGTCCTTTATCAACACCTTTTAAGGTAAGAATAAGAAAACACATGCAATAAGGCAAATTATTTCATGTACCATTAGGAATCTAATATTTTTAGTTATATGCCCCTGTGTATGTTATATATGTTGGGAGGACCATCCATCCTCCACCCATGCAAATCATGGTGCATGTAAGAAACATCAGAAAAGGATACGAAAACCACATTGTTTCGGACCATTTCAAATCAAGTCATAATTGTTCGGTCACCTATAGGAATACAATTTCAGGCGATTGAAAAGGTTATGAGTGGTTGGAGGGGAGGAAATTTTATGAAAAAGATAGGTCAAGAAGAGATGCACTTAATTTTTGAGTTCTATATTTTAACACTGAAGGGGCTTCATAAAGACATGTAATACACTAGCAAAATGTTATAGTGCAAACCAATACCGTAAATAAAATACACGGGTGCTAACCAATGGTTGGACCGTTCCTCAAAGGTCCCAAGATGCAAAACAGATATATAACTTGGAAGCACACCAAAAAGTAAAAAAGCAAAGTTTATTGGAATCAAACAAGAGAAATAATACAAACACAAGTAACCAGTGTGTTAGATTAAAAAATGTAGTCCAAATATATGAATATAATTAGGCATAACTCAGGCTGTAAAGCAGTGCAAACTGTCATACAAATCTCATAATCTCAAAATAAATAGGATAGTATCAAAATAATATCTATAAACAAAAAAGAGAGCTGCCACCTGGAAACACATGAGAAGAAAAACTCACCAAGATTGAATCAACAACACAGGATCATAAAGAAATATATAAACCGAAAATCCACCAAAGAAAATACCTAATACCATGGAGCCTCCTAAGGGTCAAAACGAGCGGAGACCAAGTGCCCCAACGTTTCACCCTTGACAAAGGCTTCATAGTCTCCTTTCTTTCTCCGCGAGAGCAAGATCCTGCAGGTCAGCTGAACTGGCAGCATAATCCTCCATGCAGCCCTATGGACTCCAGGAGGTGATGCTCATAACTGCGTGTTAGCACTGCCGTGAGCATGCTGAAGGGTTAGCGGCCGTTACGGGCAGGCTACTGGATTCAGCGCCTGCCCCGTTATCAACTTGTAAAATGGGGACGCTATGGAGAAATTTGCAAGGACAAATTATTCCCCTTAGCATCACCGTTTTAGCTTAGGGCACACGATAGTGCCTTAAGACTCTATATTTGCCTTTTATTATATGAAATTCTATCTTTTATAATACGGTTTATTTAATATTTTGTTCATATTCTTTAAAACGCTGCAAGTCGAATATTTTCTATATGTTAAACTAAACAAACGTTAGAACTTGAAGAATAATCAGTTTATTTTTCTATCAATACTTTTGTAAAAAATTGTAAAACACTGAATAACTCATCAATTGCTGTAAAGGTTTAAAGGTGAGATGCAGTGAAGATGTGATTTTTGATTGTACTTTTAACACTACGGGAAACCTCTAGATTGCTCACACCAGGCTAAGACACAGATCTTTGCTTGTAGATGAGAGCCACTAGAACCGTTTTAGAACTTGTTTTTTATTTTTCATGCCTGCATACTTCACAAATGAGATCCCCTCTTCGACACTGTTAGGTTCTTCATCCAAGTGATGGCGTTAAAACTGCAAGAGTAAAATGTAGCCAAGAATTGTCAAAATCACAGCATTTGATTTACCATAAACATTTAGTATATCTTAGGATTCCACAACGATAAAACAGCAAAATAAGTTTAACCCCAAGAAAATTGACTTGCGAATTTAAAGGGATATTAAAAAATAAATATTAAATACTAAAAGGGATTTAGCTTTTTAAAGTGGACAGGGTATGTGGAGTACCCTCCCCCCCTGCTCCCAGGTCCCCCAAACTCTTTAAAATGTGGGGTGAAGTGGAGATATTCCTCCACCCACCCCCACTGGACCAAGTGGTTTGAATTCCCCAGCTATCGGTCACTGTTTTAGTCACTCAAGATGTCAGCATGCTCAAGCATACAGGCGTCTCCTTCTTGAGACCACCCGCAAAGCCAGTGGTTGTCAGGGAGAAAGCCAATGGATTGGATCTGCGCATGTACTCAGTGCCCTGATCCATCCTTGTGCACGAGTGCTACGGGATTTGTGTATGCCAAGTGCTGAGGCCTGTTAGTGCTGTACAATTTACGTCCCTTAGCCTATGCAATTTAGAAACATAGAATATGCTGGCAGATAAGAACCTTTCGATCCATCTAGTCTGCCCAATTACATGGATACTTTCCTTGGATTTATCTTTTATTTAGGTTAGCCTTATGCCTATCCCATGCCTGCTTAAACTCAATCACTGTTTTAGCCTTTACCACTTCTACTGGAAGGCTGTTCCATGTATCCACCACACTCTCTGTAAAATAATACCTCCTGATGTCACTTTTAGGCCCCGTTCACACCTGGGCATTTTACAGCGCGTACCTGCGCACTGTAAAACACCTAAACACGGAAATCCCATGATTTCCTATGGGGCCCGTTCACACCTGGGCATTTTACAACGCGTAGGAACGCGCTGCAAAATGTCCTACGCCCAAAGAAGTACAGGAGCATCTTTGGGGCGTATTGCAGCGCATTGGCGGCCATAGACTGCAGCGTGAACGCGCTGCAATGCGCGTTCGTGCATTTTTCCCATTTGCGCGCATATGAAAAACGCCTAGGTGTGAACCCAGCCTTAAACCTTTGCCCCTCTAATCTAAGACTATGTCCTCTTGTTTTGCTACTTTGTTTCCTTTTAACTATGCTCCCTTCCTCTACCTAGTTGATTCCTGTAACAGATCTCTGTGCCCGGACAGGGTCACATCTGCCAAATGCTGCTTCCTCGCTGGACACCCAGTTTCTTCTCGTGACTCTCACACCTTTCTCTTGTACCTTAGCCACAGCTCAAGGCCGGTGTATGTAGAGAGCCTGGCTAGCACCCCCAAGAATAAGCCGAAGCTGTAGACCTTGAGCCTTTCCTTGGCACAGCGGGCAGAAGATTCCTGGTACTCCAAAACATGAGTTGTGACTTCAAGTTTGGTTAGACCAGAACTGACTGTTTATTGACAGAGAGGACAGATAGAGTCAAGGACCAGTACATTTGCATACAATCAAACAGACAACATCACAGATCAGATAGCTACACAGGACCTTCAAACAATGGAGAATAGGGGAAGGAGAAAGAAAGGGGAAAATAAAAGGAATTTCTTACAGAGAGAACTTACACAATAGCAGGTACTAATACAGAGATCTACACTATACAGGGAATAACACACAGACATCAGAAATCTTTAGTTAACTGGCAGATATATAAAATAGTGAACAACAAATATATTTAAAAGGCCAACCAGTTTCCCCAATAGTCTCTTTCACGGGCCATAGTGTCTGGGCAGGAGGATAGCACACAGCCCCCTCCAAGTCGCACAGTGACAGTGTGTTCTGTCACAATTCCCTTTACGTGTTTAAATGTTTCTATCATATCTCCTCTGTCTCATCTTTCTTCCTAAGGGGCCCAAATTGAGTGGAAAAGCTTGGAGACTTTCAGGGTTTGAAGTCTCCGAGTTGGAGAGGAGGAGCTGTGTGCGGTGAGGGAGAACAAGGTGAGTAAAAACACTGGAAAAGAATCCAAAATAACTGAACAGAGGCTGCCAGTAGCATCTGGCCAATTACTTAAGGGGGAAAAAATCCTCTATTTTTTTAGAGTATTCCTTCAAAGTTTAATTTAATACAAGCTGGATACCCGTGCTTCGCGATGAAATGTCGGCTTACTGATGGTTGGTGATTGAAACACATACGGGATGATAATATTAATAATAAGCAATAAAATAGATGGGTTTAAGCCCTTTAATCCCACCAGCAACCCTGGGTTTTTTGTCCATGTAGCCGGGATAATTACTTGCATAGCATAGACTTTCAATTTGTCCCTCAGATGATTTGCTCAGGACTTCCCTGGTTTTATTCTCTGGCTGGAGGATGACCAGGCTGTCAGGTGAACTGACTTGAGCATGCCAAATACAACTGGCCATGGGAGAAACAGTCACTCGTCAGATGCACACCAGCCACTTTAAACATCTGTCCCTGTGCCTCATTGAGGGTGATGGCGTAGCACACCTTAACCGGAAATTGTAGACGTTTGAACTCGAAGTGGTAGTCTCATGGGATCAGAGGAATTCTGGGTATGAAAACGGTTTCTCCCTGATTTACGCCTGTGAAAATCGTGGCTTCATTACGTGTTTGTACAGAGTCTTCACCTGAAGTCTGGTGCCATTGCACAGTTTCGGAGGTGTTAGATTGTGTTACAGCATGATTGGAGCGCCAACCTTGAGGTAGTGGACATGAGGTGGTAATCCTGGTAGGTTGAGCGTGTGCAGGAACTCCACAGGGTAATGTACAGCATCCTCAATCTCCATTACCGAGACCACAGATTCATACTTCATATGCTCAGTGGACATCTTCTCCAGCAGAAAGTTGTTGATGCTGTTGGCGAAGTTGTTTGTTGGAGTGAGAATAGCGCTTTCCTTCAGCCATGAACGGCAAACCACTCCAACCTGATGAATGTTTGGTTATATACTGTCAGTCAAGCTGATCAGATCTGTCACAACCTCGCAAAGTTTACTTCCCTCCTCTTCCAAAAGCTTGCCATCACCAATATCAAGTAATAATCTAGGAAACTCTTCAGCGCTCAAAACACGTTGAAGGTGGACACGCTGGTTAACTGTCAAGGTCAGGACTTTGACATTACACCATAAGATGGATGACATGAGATAGGCCTTGACATCATCTGCACATGTCCCTCGTGGCAGCACAACAGGCAACGTCTGTCTGGAGTCACCAGCCAAAAGCACCATAACTCCACCCATAAGATGGTTGTTGCCCCTAATGTCCTGGAGTGTCCTGTTTACAGCCTCAATACCTTCTTTGTGCAAGAAGTGATTTGGGGCTGGAACACTATGCAGGAGAAATTTGATTCACAAACCGTTGGTTCGGTGCTGGTGGGTGGTTGAAACTCATAAGAGAATATATTCCCCACCTTGATTTCAGAAGCAGTTCCATAGATGGAAGGTATGGACAGGTTGGTGAGGTAGCGACGTTTAGTGATGTAAGGATCTCCAGACGCTCCTGAGTGAAGGAGAGCAACATCTGCCAGTATGGACTGAGATAACGGCATGTGAGGCAAGTGGCAGTTGGAGCAGCTTTATTTTCAGGTGGGGAAGGGGGGGAGTATAACGCCTTAGCATCAGAGCATGTTAATAACTAATGCTCTGATGCTCATTTAGAAAGATCCTTTCTTAGTGAGTGAGCACCTAGAAGCCGAGAGGAACATATGTGCCGAATTTCAAGTGTGTAGGAGTTACGATTCTGGAGATATTGTGATGTTGCACGAGTGGCATTTCGCTTTTATACAGTATATATATATATATATAACTGGTAATTTACTTAAAATGTCCACAGAATGTAATGAAAGAGACCTGATGATTTGAGAAATAACAAGTAATTGCTCCTCGTGGCAATGACAGCAATGAGCATTGGGAAGTAGTGCCAGTTGCCATCATCACGATATACCAAAAGAGTTTGAAGCAGAATATTTCAAAATGGTTTGTGATTTAGAAAGAGCCACTCTGGGCACACAGATCAATAAAACGTTTTGCGATGGATACTGTGCTTGAAGCCTTTGGATTCCTTTTTTCCAGTCAATGCCAATATTGGGGTTATTCAGAGAGCACCAAATGTCGCCGACATTTCGGTGCTCTCTCGTTCCCCGCAGTTTCCTGCACTTAACCCGTTTGCGTTTGAATTGTAATATGCCATAGACGCCGTGGCTAACGTTAATGCCCACGCAGGTGAGCGGCGCTAACGTTAGCAACAAGATTGTAATGTGGCCCTATAAGGGTTAATCAGAAAGCACCAAAATTTCTGTGAAAAAAACACTAAAATATATATTAAAATTGTTGCACCCACTCAATGCATGTTGTGATGTTGAGGAGCCCACAGAGCACTTGCTTGGATGCAACAAAGCAACTTTATTTTTCCTTTCAGGGCAGCCAAAACATTAAACATGAAACAGACGCTTATCTCTAGCATAATTAAAGTAAAGTCCAGCTCATCAGCACAAAAATAACAGAAAAATAAGGGTGGCTCACCAACTTGAAAAAATGTCCCAAACTGGGGAATCCTTTCCCAGAAAATATAAGTCCTTCAAGCAAGTCACAGCAACACCGCTCTCAGCCACCGCTCTCAGGTACAGCTGACGATGCATAGCTAACAGCTCTCAGCTTCTAGGGATGTGCGTTTCGGGTTTCGGAATTTCGGAATTTTCACGAAATCTCCTGATTCGTGTCTTCGGATTCGGCCGAATTTCCGAATCGGGTTGGACCCGAAAACCGATAGATCCGAAAAATTTTCCGAGTCGAAACGAAAAAATTTCGGATTTTTCGAATGGACTTGAAATGTGTCAAATCGAAATTTATTTTTGCTCTATTCATGATTTCGGTTCCATTCGTGATTTCGGTTCCATTTCGTTAATTCTGGACATCGTATATTTAACTATTATCGGTTATATCGCTGATTCTGTAAATTTTGTATTTGTAAATGCGTATCACTTGTTTCTTGTGGCATTCGGGTCAGTTTAGCGTTTTTTAAATCGTTTTGTTCATTTTTTTTGTTCCTTGGCTTTCATACCATATTAATATGATTAAATAAAGTTGTGAAATGTATATTCATAAGAAAAAAAGGATCTTTATTTAATAAAAAAAAACACGATAGAATCGCCAGAATTATCGTAGACACTTTGAAACGAGGAGAACAGACGTTCCGAAAAAACCAAAATTTCTGAAATTTCCGAAAAGTCGATACAAAAAACGAGCAAAGTGACCCGAAAATACGAAAAATGGTCAATATTCCGAAAAAAAAATGTACACGAAAAACGAGTCGAACCGAACCGAATCGAAACAGAAATCGGTCGAAACGAGCCGAATCGAAAATTTTAAACATCCGAACAAATCGAACCGAATCGAACCAAAAAAAAAATCGGTGCACAAGCCTATCAGCTTTTCCTCTCTGGGAGTTGCCACCCTTTAAACCCCTTCCTGGACAGGAAGGTTAACCCTTTGGTTGTCCTTAAAGCGACCACAACCCGAATAGGGGTGAAACGTAGCACCCATCCAGGACCCCAGCTTTGCCAACCACTACAAATGTATATAACACATCAAAAGATAACCATAAGTCAAAGACCAAAGTAGTGTGCAAAAAATAATAAAAATAAAGTTAGAAATATCCATATAAATGTTCTTGAAATGCTCTTCTGGTAAAAAAAATCTCAACTGGATGTTAAGATAAGTAATAATTATCCTCTTGGGATTCCACAGATGGTATAACCCTAATGAAATTTAATTAAAACAAAATAATACATTTTGAATGATTAATTCAGGGGAGAAAAAAAATAACAGACAATAGGATAAAACAAAAAACAAACAAACAATAAATCCCTGTCTAGGTGTAGAGTAACAATCAACTATACAATGATGTCAAAATTCAACTCGAAACCTTGGATCCTGTTGAGGATACGGAATTAACACCAGCTTTTGAATGTCTTCTGGGTTTTGAGTAGTTTTAAAGATGATATTAAAAGGCTATAAAGAATATCCACCATCATGGCTTTGCAAGTATACTCATAAAACATATACACACCAAACAAGTGAGTTCAAAACTATGTAGTGGAATAAGGTATCAGGAACGAACTATACTAAAAGCATTCGGTTTTATGATCCATTTTGTTTCATACTCTATGTAATAGTGGTTGGTTATGCCAACATAAATATGAATTGAGTGGTTTAGCTAACCAACAAAAAAATAAAAACAGTTATCATACTTAATGTGTTGTTAATTATTACCCTTTTTTTTATATAGCGCCATAAATTCTGCAACGCTTTTCAATATCAGCGTACAAGGAGTTGATACATTATAATACCACACAAGGATGATGACCTGATTCAGGGAGTCCCTGCTCCCAAGGGAACCTACAGTCTATGAGATGTACAAGTATTTTGTGAGGTCGGTGCATCCATATCGTTAGGTGTTGTGCCCAAGGACATTCGCTGTGGTGTCTTCTGAGTGGGATTGAGTCGTCTTTTCAGGATTGTAGCTCAGCAACCTGGTGGCTAGTTTGAACCCGCTTCTTGTAAAGTTGAGACTTGCTTCTCCGCAGTTGTATTGGAGCGATGTGCTGAATGGGATTTAACTTGCTTCTCCACAGTCGAAGAGCAGAGACGCTACCACTGGACTCTACAGTCGATATTGTGTGGTAGGCAAGTATGTACCTATAGAGGTGTCTTGCCCAAGGACACTTGCTGGAGAGGTGCTCTGGCTTGGATTTGAACTTGGGTCTCCACTGTTATAGAGCAGTGATGTTACCTCTACTCCATCCAATCGGTACCACTTTGTGTTTTTGGTTTCTTATTAAAAGCTGTATCAAGAATACCTTTTGTCATTTCTGTAACACCCTGACCCTGATACAGTACACTGTTTCCTTAGTTTTGTAATTATTTTTATGCCTTTGAATATTCTCTTTTGTTTTTTCTCCATCTTCAGTCATTTGGTTGTCTCCTACCCGTTATGTATTGCGTTTTGAAGTCCCAGCATAAAGCTCCTAACTGGGTGTTCAGCCCTATTGTTTATTAATGCATTATAGTCCCCTTGCTGAACCTTGTAAAGCTCTGCATACACAGAGCTGTGTAAATACATTTCTACAATACAGTGAATACATTCATTCCTTGATGAGTGAAGATTATGTCGTTAATGTTGATAGAGTAAGATTTTCCTTATGTACAAGACACATTATGGCAATACTGCAGAACAATGGAGTCTTTTATTACTTCAATTCATATTTACTAAATGAGATTTCTTGAAATTATGTCTGCGAAGAATAGTAGTACTTCTAAGATGTATGCTCAATGATGGTTATAATACAGCATGGATGGATTGATATGTTTATATAAACACATATTCAATACATAGGAAAACAAAATATGTGATCTTCACTGGGAAAATAATTAATGTGAATAATGTAGTGAATAGTACAAGAACGTAAGCAAAATCTGACATTAGTCATCGAGCATTTATCCACCAAAGAGGGAATTGTGATGAACTGAAAAGAGAATAGAAACATTTAGTTCTGAAAGGCCAAACTCCGATATATTTCTCTATTCTTCTGTGTATGAACTAGAATCAACAATCTTAAAGGGGCACTATTTATTAATACCCCCTCTCTTTTTGCCTTTAAATAATTGGGCAGATGCTGCTGATAGTTTGTGCCCAACTATATTTTCCTTTTATTTTGGCAGTAAATACTCACCTTTTCTCACTCGTCACCCGCTGCTTGACCCCATTAGCTCAGGGCTTCGTCATCCGGAAGTCCCTCCAGCTTTTTTACGCTAGTTGCGTACCTATGCAAATTGCATTGTTTAGGGTACGCAAATGGCGCATGACTTGGCATGCGTACTTTCTGTACATAAGTTCTGCAGCACCTACGCGGAACAATGGATCGGAGATGCACGCGCATGGGCAGACCTAATGCATCGGCTGCCTCTCTCAGAACGCTCATATCAGTGGCAGTCTGAGAAACAGTTATGTCACCACGCAGAGCATCCGCCGATCTGATGACCAGCAGCCAGAAAATTCATAGGTCGCCCACTGATGACCGGTCGTACGCAATGAGATAAATGAGCACAACACAATACAGTGGCAAGAAAAAGTATGTGAACCCTTTGGGATTACATGGAGTTTTGCATGAATTGGTCATAAAATGTGCTCTGATCTTCATTTAAGTCACAACAATTGGAAAAACACAGTCTGTTTAAAATAATACAACACAAACATTATATGTTTTCATGTTTTTATTGAACAGAACATGCAAACATTCACAGTGCAGGGTGGAAAAAGTATGTGAACCTTTGGACTTAATAATTGGTTGACCCTCCTTTGGCAGCAATAACCTCAACCAAACGTTTCCTGTAGTTGCAGATCAGACCTGCACAACGATCTGGAGTAATTTTGGACCACTCCTCTTCACAAAACTGTTTCAGTGTAGCAATATTCTTGGGATGTCTGGTGTGAATCGCTCTTTTAAGGTCATGCCACAGCATTTCAATCGGGTTGAGGTCAGGACTCTGACTGGGCCACTCCAGAAGGCGTATTTTGTTTTGTTGAAGCCATTCTTTTGTTGAATTACTTGTATGCTTTGGGTCATTGTCCTGTTGCATCACCTGCGGAGCCTCAGTTGGCGGACAGATGGTCTTACGTTTTCCTGCAAAATGTCTTGATAAACTCTGGAATTCCTTTTTCCATCAATGACAACAATCCGTCCAGGCCCTGAGGCAGCAAAGCAGCCCCAAACCATGATGCTCCCTCCGCCATGTTTTACAGTGGGGATGAGGTTTTGATGTTGGTGTGCTGTGCCTTTTTTTCTCCACACATAGTATTGTGTGTTTTTTCCAAACAACTCAATTTTAGTTTCGTCTGTCCACAGAATATTTTGCCAGTAGTGCTGTGGAACATCCAGGTGCTCTTTTGCAAACTTCAAACGTGCTGCAATATTCTTTTTGGACAGCAATGGCTTCCTCCGTGGTGTCCTCCCATGTACTCCATTCTTGCTTAATGTTTTCCTTATTGTAGATGTGTCAACAAAAATGTTAGCATGTGCCAGAGATTTCTGTAAGTCTTTAGCTGACACTCTAGGATTCTTCTTTACCTCATTAAGCATTCTGCGCTGTGCTCTTGCAGTCATCTTTACAGGACGACCACGCCTAGGGAGAGTAGCAACAGTGCTGAACTTTCTCCATTTGTAGACGGTCTGTCTTACCGTGGACACATGAACATCAAGGCTTTTGGAGATACTTTTGTAACCCTTTCCAGCTTCATGCAAGTCAACAATTCTTGAACGTAGGTCTTCTGAGAGCTCTTTTCTGCGAGACATGGTTCACATCAGGCAGTGCTTCTTGAAACCAGTAAACCCAAAACTGGTGTGTGTTTTTAAAGAGCAGGACAGCTTTCAGCAACACATCCAATAATATCACACTGATTGGACTCAAGGTTGGCTCACTCCTGGCTCCAATTAGCTCTTGGAGAAGTCATTAGGCTAGGGGTTCACACATACTTTTTCCACCCTGCACTGTGAATGTTTACATGTTATGTTCAATAAACACATGAAAACATATAATGTTTGTGTTATATTATTTTAAGCAGACTGTGTTTTTCCAATTGTTGTGACTTAGATGAAGATCAGAGCACGTTTTATGACCAATTCATGCAAAACTCCACATAATCCCAAAGGGTTCACATACTTTTTCTTGCATCTGTAAAACACAAATACCGTACTGTGGAATGATATATATTTATTATCGGCCACAGCTATAAAAACTCCACCAAATGTAAAATATCATACAATATAACAAAAAAAATTAATAGACAGTGCTGACAGGGAACTCCACACTTCCACCACACCTAACCAAAAACAAACCAACTAAACTCCGCCCCATTTCCCATACATCTAATCCACCAAATACCACCTAAATCAAGGAACCCTACCTCAGCACTGCCTACCAGCCCCTGCAACGAGCTCCTCGCATAACCCCCTTATGCGAGAGCTCCCTCACCAACAAAAAAACAGGGCTGTCTCGATGCCCTCCTTGAGCCCAAGGATGAACATGTCCGTGCCCACATCAGTGAGATGCACCCCATCCTCCATTTAATAAAGAAAAAGCATCCTCCGCCTCAAAGGGAATATGCCACACCACCACACCAGAGATCTGCCGGATAAACCTCGCCATCCACCTGTTGTCCTTCACCCGGCAAAGCCGAAGCGCCTCCACACGAACCTCGGCAGCATTTCCGACCAAACAAACGCCGTCCAAGGTGTCCACTCCCTCAGCTGCCGAAGATCAGCCTTCCATGAGGGACCACGCCCAGATCATTCCCCCCCCAAGTGTAACACCAACACATGGGGGACCTCACCATGCCCAAGGGCACCCAACACCGTCGGCATAAACTCCTCCCACAGGAGCCCACGAAATCTAAACCACCGGACTCGTGTCGCTGACCCAGGAAAACCCAGCTCCGTGCCGGTCGTCCGAACAAATGCCCTCCTCTGGGCCCAGAACACCAGCGAATCTCCCAGAATCCATACCACTTGAGACGGACCTGGAAACAGAAAGGAATTAACACCACCTCCTCCACACCATCCAACAGAAAAAACTCCACACCTCCACACCAAACTAACAAACAAAACAGTGTCCATATGTGTAAGGAAAAAACCATCCTAACATACTATTACATAAACCCCCCACCTACATAACTCACAACCTACACATATATATCCCATCCCAAAACACCCAAAAAACAGTCCAAACATTATAAACATAATTCCAAGTATCTTATTCGTTAGTTTATATATTTCTCTTTTTATATATATATATATATATTTATTTTTTTTAATTGATTTATATTTATTTTTTATATATCAAATCAATAACAAACTATACACACCATAAAAACACATACAAACAATTCAGTAACACATGCAAAACATTCTCCACACTTACCCCACTGAAACCTCCGAACACTAGTCCCGACCAAATGTGGGTACGAAAACCCACCTCCACCTGCTCTGACCTGGAATCTACAGATGACTCTCTTCACTGAATTCCATCTGCCATTGAATATATTATAATCCTTGGAGGGCAAAAATTCACTGTATATAAAAACACAACCCGCTAACGAATAAAGCCGGTTTATTGAAATAAAATAAAAACAAAGCCAAAACGCGTTTCGCCTATATAAGGCTTCATCGGTTGGCAACAAACACAGACTAAAATGTAGAAAAGAGCAATCCCCACTGATCCTTATAGGCGTCCTATTTATAGTACCACTGGTCTCTCATAACGAGGGAATCGCTGTAGTCCCACGTTTCCTCATAATCAGACGCCTCCAGATGACGTCACGCTGTCGCATGAACCATGTGATCCTCTGATACGCAGCAAAGGGGGAACTTCTGCGTTCCACTCTGCATTCCAAACGATGACGACCATCCCTTTGTGGCTTACAATCGATTCTCTTCTGATGCATTCAAGGGGATTCAATAGGGCATGATCATAAAGAGGAGACAATTCCTCCAGACTCTACATTTCCCCAATACCTCGAGAATGAGAAAAAAAATACAGCTAAGAACTAGTACATAAAACAACTAAAATCAGGAACATACATATGGGAGATCTATATATATATAAAAGGAGGTATTTAAAGAAAATGACACAATTCAAATTCCTTATTGAGTCCTCTAGGGAGCAAAGTATCTAATAAAAATATAAAGCTCATCTCCTCTTGGCTAATCTTTTTAGTACAATCCTCTCCTCGCCAGCTACAAGCGACTTTTTTTAAAACTAGAAATTTCAACCCAAATGGGGAACAGTCATAATAAGTTTTAAAGTGTAAATCGAAAGCCTTTTTTATATTGCGGATATGCTCCATAATTCTGATCCTCAAAGGTCTCATAGTTCTCCCTACATATTGTAGCCAGCATGGGCAAACCATAAGATAGATCACATTCTTGGACTCGCAAGTGGCGACCCCTTTCAAATAGATTTTTTTCCCGGTCTTTGGATTAATGTAATGGTTAGTGTTTTCTTACAACCTGTATTTCTACACACACCACATGAGCCACATCTATAGAAGCCCTCAATAAGACCAAAATGATTAACATTATGTACTTTATTAGTGCAACTATGTACTAACTTTTTCTTAATATCTGAGGCTCCCCTATTAATAATCTTAGGTCTTTCGTCAATAGTATCTTTCAGATACGGATCACCACATAGAATGGGCCTAATATTTGCAAATGGTCCTATTGACTTCTCTTGTCTTACTGTTAGAGTCATAAATAAGGGGACTTCATAAGTATCTAGTCCTTCCCTCTTCGTTTTCTGGTTGTATACAAGTAAGGCCGCTCTCAGTGCATCTGTAAGATCATGGATAATGATCTGATCAGTATATAAGTGCAATTTAGCATATATACATCATGGATATTGATCTGAAGCTCATCGTCTTTATAGCCCTTACACTCAAGATCTGACTTCAATTTACAGGCCTGTTCTACAAAAACATGATTTTTGGTACAATTATGCCTAACCTCGTAAACTGGCTTTTAGGAACACTTCGTAACCAGGATTTGGCATGACAACTAGTAAAGTCAATAAAACTATTAGCATCAACTGGTTTAAAAAAGTTTTTGTTTTAAGTTGATCATGTTCCACATAAATTGTAAGATCAAGGAAATTCACTTCTTGGGTGCTATACTGATATTCTAATTTAATGCCCCATTCATTAAAATTTAATCTCTGGAAGAAGGATTCCAATGAACATTCATCCCCCCTCCAAATAATGAGGACATCATCGATGTACCTTTTATATAAAATAAGATTACTGCTCCACTCTGGTTGGGCTTGTATTGATAAAAATTCCCAATGGGACATAAACAAATTGGCAAAACTAGGGGCAAAATTAGTCCCCATAGCTGTACCGGTTACTTGGCGATAAACTTGCCCTTCAAACGCAAAAAAATGATTCTTTAAAATAAAACGTATACTTTCCATAATAAAATCATCTTGTTTTTCAGGATATAAATTGGTTTGTTCTTGAAGAACCTGCTCTGTGTACAGACCAGGCTATACCTGACGAACCCCCTCTGTGTACTGACCGGGCTATTCCTGACAAACCCGCTCTGTGTACCAATCTGGCTATTCCTGATAAACCCGCTCTGTGTACCGATATTGGCATACGGCTGACTACCACTCCTTGTGTTAAGATGCTGCTATTCTGTTGACGAAGTATTCCATCCTTGTCTGGTGTCTGTTAACCCTTTGTGGTTATCTCTCAGTCTGCTCTTTGGTATTAGGTAGCTTTGCTGACCATCTAAGGATCGGAAGAGTAGATAGAGTCTTGCATATGGGGACCAGTATCTTGGATCCCAGGGGGAATCGTGACAGTGAGACTGGGAACAAATAGTTCCTAGTCTCCGTCTGTGATCACTCTCGTCAGAGTTTACGGCCCGAAAGTGCAAGGCTCCATGAAGTCCTATGGACTCCACGTGGCAGTACTCACAGTGGCACTGAAGCTCTACTGCCGGTATCAGGGAGGTTAGTGCTGCATTCTGGTGGAAGGTGCTGAGCTGGCACCTTCCCTGCAATAGGACGTTAACAAGGAGACGGTAAGGGAAAATCTGAAAGCACACATTATTTATCCTGCTTATCATCTCCTTGTTAGCGTCAGGAATGGTAGAGGCCAAAACAGTAATTGAATTTAAGCAAGCATGGGATAGGCATAAGGCTATCCTAAACAAAAGATAAATCCAGGTAAAGTATCCATGTAATTGGGCAGACTAGATGGGCCGAAAGGTTCTTATCTGCCGACATTTTTCTATGTTTCTATGTTTCTATGAATAGGGCCCAGAATTTCGAAAGTTATGTAATAAGGGTTCATAGGCATGCACAGGCCATATTTTAAGGGGTGCATGTCTGTTAAATTTATTACCTACAAACTGTAAATTCTACCAAACAAAAGCCCCAAAATTATTTGTGTGGACCTAAAACGTCCAAAGCAGGAGCAATCCACCTAACAGGCAACCTCTCCAGTAAATGTCCTTGGGCAAGACATCTAACGGTACATACTCGCCACCCAGGACATACTTGAAAACGAGAGAAATCTCAATGTATCCTTCCTGGTAAAATCCTTTCTAAAAAAAAAACAAAAAAACAGGCAATCCCTTCTGCATACACCCAGGACTTTTATAAATAAAATAAATAATGATTGTTGTATCCTATGTAGACAAGGCTGTGATTATAGCCTGTGCCTTAGTCTTGTTTCAAATGCACTAATTGGATGGTCAAAGATTGGGACAAAGGAAAAATGGTCCAAGCTCTTGACTGCATTCATTCTCTGGCTAAACTGTGGGGTTATCACTTCTGCTCGTAGATTGACGGAGATAAAAAAAAAATGGAGAAAAAAGGATGATGGAAATGGGGTTAAAAGAGGAAAATAAAAGGGAAAAACACATAACCGTAATAACCACCCGGGAGCAATTACCCTGATAAGAAGATACAAGGATTATGCATAGCAAACTGCAGCACACGAGATGGGAATTGCATGTTAGGTAATTGTTAATTTTAGCAAACGCAGTGCCTAATTGCTGTGAAACCCACTGGCTATTAACAGGATGCCCTAGCACCTGCCTTCGGCAATAAGTAAAGCTTGCGAGTGGCCAGCACAGGAGCTACACGTATAATTAGTGACCATCAGTTTGGTGTTTTTTTTTTTACAGTTTCCTTTGTGTCCAATGAATGAACCATAATGACATTTTATTAAAGGGCAAATGACTGTTTGGTAATCTGGGTTGCTTTGAAAAATCCAAATCGAGGAGATGCAAGAGGGGGAGATGGGGGAGGATGTCTGATAGAGGGGAGACTTGCCTTTCCCTTTTAAATGAATGGATTCATGGTTTCTTTTTATCTGTTCCAAAAAAAAGGCACATAGAAATCTAACCTAAATGAAGAATAATGATATTTTCAAACATTGCATGCGGTAATTGCATAGGCAAGGAGGGAAGCTTTCCCTTCTGACTCTGGGTGTGGTAGAAAATGTTCACATCCAAAGCTGAAACGTATACCAATCCCATCAGACTGTATCTGAAATCTTAAAGAAATTAAAGTGGGCATTTTGATGCTTCTTTTTGTTTGGAATGAACGCTTCAGTATATGCATTACATCAAAAAACTTGTGGCGATTATAAATCAGGGTGTTCTGCACCGTTTTGTGCTAAATATATGTTTGTTGACACACGTGGACATTTTAAACATTCTTGGCAAATTTATGGATTATTGTGTTGATGATTCATGATTAGCGTTATAAGTCAGATGAATTTGGTTGGAGTGCTACTTTGAATATGGGCATTCTGGACTTTTGACACTTTTTCTAGACATGTGCGTTTCGTTTCGTCTGAATTCGAATTCATCTGAAAATCCACCATTTTTCATTTTCGGCAGCATTTCTGAAAACGATACCCGGCCGTCTGAAATGTTGTATCGGTCCAAAAGAACGAACCAAAAAGATGCGAAATGGTCCGAAATAATCCGAAACGAAAACAAATCTATGCAATTGAAGACAAAGCAATAGGTTAATGGGCATTGGGCACCTCACAGGGCAGAGTATGTTCCCAAGCATAGGGATAATGGGCATTGGGCATCTAACAGGGCCCAGAGTATGTCCCAGCAAAGGATTAATGGGCATCGGGCATCTCACAGGGTCTCCTGTATCTTTTTTTTGTGCAATTACTTTTTGGTTTTAATCATTATTAAATAATATAAAATGGAAAATAAAAAAAATAAAAAATCGATCCGAAATTTCGAATCTAAATGATCCGAAACGAAAATCGATTTGAAATGATCCGAAACAAACCCCACAGACTGAAAAGATCCGAAATGAAAAATACCGCTTGTGCACATGTCTAACTTTTTCCACAAAATCTGTGTGCTGCACCAGAAAGAACACATCATCATGCTTCTGTGGCAAATATGTGGATTACAGTCTCATTCGTTGTTTCTTTTCGAGTTCGGGAGTGTTTGGTGGCGTTGCTGCCTTGAAAGTTGGCATCCCTGATTTTTTATTTCTGAGAGGTATGTTTTTGGATTGTAATGGCCAGTTAAACATGTGTTCTGCTGATAAATTCCCAGCTTATTTTCTCTCCCATGACTAGTCTTACAAAATAAAGTGAATGTGGTTTGTGTGGCTTCTTTAGAATCAGTCATCTGGCCGGATCAGTTCCACATTCATGCTGGCAGGGACACGGTTAATAAAACTTTGAATTTTTTTTCAAATCTGTAATATTGCCCTAATTGCCCCTTTAACCACTTCACTGCCGGATGAACTTATTTTCGCCAATTTTTGCTCAACATGTTTAACCCCTTCGCTGTGGACGACATGTGAGAAACATCCTCTGATTTCTTTGCTGTGTGCGGAGGACATCCCACATACATTGCACCTTGCCTGCCTTAAAGCTTAATCCGGCTGATGTCCCACAGTGATGTGATCTGACTTGAGGGAAGTCAGAACTTGCCGTGGGACCTCTCTGTCCCTGTGTGATGATGTCAGAAACAAGAGTCGGCCACAGGTACCAACCCCACTATCTCCCCAACCATAAGGGCTGGAAACACATCAGAGTTTGACGTTTCCAATGATACTTAACTCCTTCACGACAGGCAGGTGGCGCCTGTTGGGAGCCGCCAGGTGCTGCAATGGGCCTCTGATTGAGCCCGCCCATCGCAGCTGACGCCCGTCATTGGCTGCAGGGAGACAGTCTGATTTCATGCCGTCCTGCAGCAGCCAAAGACACGAGGTGCGAGTCGCTATGGGGAGGGGCAGAAGCAGCCCATAGAAGTCAACAGGGCATATTAGTATGCCCCATGTCTTCTAAGCCCACCCACTACAGGAATGGCAGGGCACGCCCTCCAGCAGAAAATGGTTAAGAATTTTTTTTATAAAAATATATATTTTTTTATTATTTTGTAAAACAGCAGCATTGTTTGCTTTTTACTTGTAAAGCAAAAAATGCACCTGGACTAACTCACCTTATTTCCCAGTGCACACTGGGAGAAAGTTTAGAGCTAATGGCAGAATGCATTATTACACATTGTACCATTTAAAACACACGGCACCACACCACTATAAGGAGCACTATGGTTCCTCTGGACCAGTGTATCTCTATTACTTATATTTCACAAGGTCAATGGAGGTGTCATTGGAAAGGTCAGAGTCTAACTGTTCCTATGATACCAAAAAATGAACATGTAATGTGTACAAAAATAAAATAAAAATTCCTGCCCCCCGGTTTAAGGTGGTGTGGCATTAGGTGCTTTTACTTGTAAAGCAAGTAATGTTGCTGCAATAACTCACCTACTCATTTCTCATGCCAGGAATAAATGTGGAAATGATGGAACAATGCGTTATTGCGCATTGCATCATACAATATATAAGACGATGCACCCTGTATCCCCATTCTTTATTTCCCACAAGTCCATGTGAGGTGTCATTGGAGAGGCCAGAGTCAGACTTTTCCAATGACACCAAACATGACCATGTAAAATTTAAATGAAGAGAAAAGGAAAAACCAAAAAAATTTTTTTTAGTTCTAAGACATCAGCATTGTCCATTTTTCACATATAAAGTAGACAAAGCTACTGTGAGTGCTCACCTTTTCATTCCCCACACAGGGACGAAGTTCAGTGGATTTTCATTTTTTTCTACAGAGTCATGTTTGGTATCATTGGAAAAGCCAAACTCTGGTCTTTTCAGTGACACCTCCACTTTACTTGACCATGCAATGCATTGTTTCATCGACAACCTAGACAGTGGCACTGCAGTGTGGAGAGACAGGGGGACTTTGGAAGTAAATGCAAAATGTATTGTTTTCTCTGTTCTACGGCAGAGGCAATCTATGCTTTTTCATATAACACAAACAATGCCACTGCACTAACTCAACTAAGGCAACAGGTTCTGTCCTTTCTTTTGATCTGAGTGCAGAGAGAAACTGTTTTTCAGTTTTATAAAAAAAATTAAAAGAAAATTTAGTTTGCCACAAAATGAAAATTTAAAAAGTAATTTTGTCATGTTTCTTTTTTTTGTTGTTGAGGGGCTCCACATTTCTGTGCCTGCAGGCTCCTGAGATGCAAATCTGGCCCTGATCATGGTAGTAAAATAAGGCACACATCTACTGAAAAGTACACAAAACTGTAATGTAAATAATTATAACATAGGAAGCAATATACGCATGCACCAGAAAATAAGATGAACCTAGGGGATAAGAAGAATACGGGATGTATTTCAGAGTATTACTTTCCCCCCACCCTTATGACCTAGAATAGGAGATCTCACTATGGAAAGAAGACCGTCTGTATTTTCTAAGGAGGTGTCACTTGTTCATGTAACATTAGGATAATTTCTGTACAATAAAAAAAAACTGCATGAGAAGTTAAACTTTACTAACTGAGACTTAACAGGGCTGTAATGCAGCCATTATGTCCCACTCAGGGATAGCTGCAGGAATAGGTGTCCAAAGGACAGACCATATCCTTTAAAATGAGGGTGCATCTAAAAAGAAAAAAAGAGAGATGCTCTAAAGTTTGTTTTTTATTATGTATTGTTAGTTGAATATAAAATGTACCACTGCATTTTTAAATATACAGGGTGTCCATAAAGTCTCTTTACAATTTCCAAAATGTATTACAAAGGCAAATGTAAAGACAGATCAGTGAAAATTATTACATAATGAGTGGTATATATTTAAGTTTTTTTTTGCCTCATTTAATGCACCTCTATATGGGCACCATTAGTTGCACGAAGCACATCAAGACGGTACTCGATTTCTTGCCATATTCTCTATAACATACACTTATCAATGGTGGCAATGACATCCGTGATCCTCTGCTGTAGATGAATGTGTGGTGTGGGATCATGTGCTAGCGAATCATTGGTCCATTTTTCTTCGGTGAGACATCAATTACTGCAAATATTTACCTTGCCCTTTTGACTGAATACGCGGCACCACAACTACATTTCCTTCAACCAACCATCATTTTCCAGCAAGATGGTGCACCACCACATTGGGTAGTGCATGTTCACGGCTTCCTAAATGAAACATTTCCAGACCGGTGGATTGGAAGGGGTGGCCCATTTCCCTGGCCACCTCGTTCACCAGTTATCACTCCCCTCGACTTCTTTCTATGGAGTTATGTTAAAGATATTGTGTATCGAACACATGTACGGGACATCACTAATCTAAAGCAGAGGATCACTGATGCCAATTGCCACCATTGATGAGGGAATGCTGCAGCCAACAAGAAATCAAGTACCGTCTTGATGTGCTTTGTGCAACTAATGGTGCCAGGTTGGTGGTGGCATTCGGTAGCACTTCAGGGACCCTGTGGTGAATGGTGAATTCACCGCAGGGTGGGGAAATTTGATTCCCTGAAGTGCGGGGAATAACAGAGCACCAAAATGTCGGTGGCATTTTGGTGGTCTATGAATAACCCCTTAAATGTAACTAAATGTTTAAAATTACTCCACATTAAAGCAAAAAATAAAAAAAGAATAGAAAACAACAACAACAAAAACAATCATGCTGTTCTCTAGCAAGAAACCAATTTCTACAGGATAGGCAAATGCATTTTACGTTGACTACCCTCTGTTTGGGCTCTTGTTTAATACAGTTTTGCTTCCGTAACTGGAAAACCACTTTAACTTTGTATGGGTATTACTTAGACTTTGTGTTTGCTTCTACCTGTCCGTCTTAATAAAAAAGTACTATCAAATAAATAAAACGCTAAACATATGTTCCACTAAGTACGTCTGCATTATCTCTACAAATCAGGAGCAGGTTCGACTGCTCTTTTCCATCCCTTCCCAACAGCGAAGTATCTCACACAGTATTGTAAGACAGAGACAACTTTGACCCACCAGGTTCCCTTCTTGGTTCATTAAAATGGCATTGTACTACATTTTGTATGTTTTCCCAGTCTGGATGTACATAGAATGAGGCTCATTTCCACAAGTTTGAATAAATTTATTCAGTTGACTGAACCTCTTGTTCAGCCTAGCAATGCTCACTAGGTAGCCTTTAAAGTCGTGTAATTAGCCCATTAAATAAAAACCCAGCCTTCCGTTTTTTCCCTTGCATTGGCTAACAAGAGAAATATGTTTCTATTTCATACAAAGGAGGCAAGATTTAATGGAAATTAAATATATTTTTTATATATTTTCTTCGCGTCAAGAAGTAAATCACAGAATCTAAAAATTGGATTAATTGTGGGAGAATACTAGCGATATTTTTTGATAAAGTTCCATTCTTGGGAAAATGAAGCCATGACAGTTGAAGATTATCTATGACACTGATTGTGTCATTAATAAAGAGATTAAAAAATTATGGCAGTATGAGATCATGAATAAAACTACATTTAATGGATTAGACTCGCCTAAAGAAAAAAAAAAGTATATTATTTTTAGCTTGTTTAGTAATATTATTTAGTTCTTTTAGTACAAAATAGGATTTTTGGAAGGACTCTTGCATATTTCTGGCTAAAGAGTAAACCACAAAAAGTAGATTTAAATACACAGGGTTATTCAAAGAGAATCGAAAAGTCACCGCACGTTCGGTGACTTTTCGTTCTCTTCAATTCGGTTCGATTTGGCGATCCCATTTCGGTGACCCTGCTTGTATTCAGCAAGCACCGCAGGGTCCCCAAATTGCAGGGAAAAGTCACCGCAAACCCACCGGCAACTCACCGCAAAAACATCTGGATTATCCCTGCCGAAAACGCTGGAAAAACCCGAGCAGGAGCCGATCACACGCAGTGCAGCTGCCAGAAAAAGCTGACACCGCAGACAAGTGAAGTGAATAAATTAAAAAAACTGTTTGCTTGAATGTTTGAAAAGTGAAACGCTGTTTGTAAAGAAACTACTGAGCGAAAATGTCTGAAATTTACATATGAGGTCCAGGGAATGATAATAAAAAGGGCTGTTACAGAAAAAATAAGTAAACTTAAAAAAAAATAATTAAAAAAAAAAGGATTTTTTTTAAAAGAAATCCCGAAAAATGCTTAAAATATCCTAAAAAAATCTATAAATAAAGAGACTTTTTGCTGCAGAATTTTATAATAAGCGGTTTATCAGATATTGAAATAAAACAGGAATGTTTTTAACATTGATGCCTATGGGATTCGCCTGATTAAATCTGCTGCATGAAACCACCGAATGGCAGGGCAATTCGGCAAACTTTTCACTGCTGGCTTTTGTTCCCTGAATAGACGAAGCATTGCTTCTCTATGGGATTTTCACTGCCCCTGAACAGGCACCGAACAGGCACCGTATTTGCAGGCAATTCGCCAGGATTTGGCGAACTGCCTGCTCTCTGAATAGCCGTATGGCCAAGAAAGGTAACCGAACGCTGATTTTCAGCGTTCGGTTCCCTTTCGGCAGCCGTACGGGGTTCTTTGAATAACCCTGATAGTGTTAATTTTAGTTGTCTTACATTTAAAGGGTTAGTCAATAAGCACCAAACCTACCTCTGTAGTGCACAGAACAGTGAATTTGCCCATGTAGTGCAGTTTCGCAGCAGTTCGGCTGTTCAGAAAGCTGTCGATTCACCAAATTTTGGCAGAATTGACAGCAAAATATGGTGCAGTTCACCCCAGGTCGCCGCAATTTGGCGACCTTCGGTGGCAGTGAAATTGTCCCATAGAGAAGCAATGGTTAATTTATTCAGAGAACGCCGAACTGCACCGAAATGTCAGGGAAATGTCCTGATTTTTGCGAATCATATAGGATTGAAATTCAATATAAAAAATATTACCATTTTTATTTATTCAACCGTTTATTCTTTTCATTTTCAGCAAAAAGTAGGTTTATTTATTTTTTGGAACACCTTTATGTATTTTTTATATTTTTAGACAAAATTATTGATTCACAATTTTTTTAAAAAGCGATTTTTTTCATTCATTAACCCTTTCGCTGCTGAGGCATTTCACGCCTGTGTGCTGAGCTCATTTTTACCGGTTTCGCTCATCATGTTTAAACGCGTTTTGAAGCCTTATTTTATTATATGACCCAGACATATTACATATCGTTCTTTCCGACAGACATGGCAGATTCAGAATATATCATTAATATATGTATACATCATGTCCTGTCTGTATATTATAACAAAAAAGGATTAAAATTTGAATTTTCAATAATTTACAACGTGTAAAGTGGTTTTTTTTCACATTTTAACATGCGAGCATTTGCGGTTATATTTTCTATGAGTTGCGCTTGTTAAAAAAATTAGAAATGGGGGACTTGTTACATTTTTTGGGGGGAAATTACACTATTTTTTAAAAACGCACCCCATACAAAAATCGTTATTGCAGCATCATTGTTCACATTATAATTGAAATGGGAACAAAATTTCTGCATTAACAAAATGAAACAAAAAAACTGTTGATTTTTTTATTTATTTTTTTGTTAACTTTTAACATCATCATGTTTGGTATCATTGGAAAGGCCAAACATTAACCCCTAGCTGCCATGAATCGGGAGACTGGAACCCCCTATCTCCACCATTGGTGGCAGCTAGGGGTTAAATACAGTACTGACGTCATCGCGCTATGCACGATGACGTCAGTCATCAGGGGGAGATCCCGGAAGCTTGGCCGAATCCAAGATGTCAGCCAGCTCCGGGAGAGGATCGTGATCGTGTGCCTTTCGACGCCGAATCACGATCTGGCCACCAAGGGATTAAAGCCAGCCACTGTTTGGAAGGGCAGGCTGTGTTCTTCCAAACGGTGCCTGCCCTTGACCACTGCCCCCAGCCGATCGGGAGGGAGAGAGGTCCAAAGGATCTCCCCCCTCCCTTTCAGTCACCTTCCCCGCACTCGCGGGTGGGGCGCCTGAAATAGATGCCATCGCGCTAGCACAATGACATCTATTGTCCCCGCCGGGGTCCCGGAGAACCGGGCTGACATCCAAGATGTCAGCCCGCACCGGGGGGGCGCAGTAATCGGCCATAATCCCAGCTGATTGCTGCATCCTGTGCTAGGACGCGCTCAGCGCGTCCATAGCACAGGAGAACCACTTGGCTGGACGCTCTGAGCACGTCCTTAGCAGCCAAGTGGTTACCAGACCTTTTTATTTATTTTTTTCATAGGACCTTTTTAATTATTTAGACACATTTTATGGCATTTTTTTTTATTGGTTTTAACACCTATTAGAAGAATACCAAAGTTCCGTTTTCCTTTTCTGCTGCAGTACGGTGGCTTTCGGAAGTCTGTTCGGTGATCTTTGGCAGCTTTCATCGGTCAGTTCAGCGACATGCGGTAACTTCGTATTCAACGCACTTCAGGGACCCTGCAATAAATAGTGAATTCACTGCAGGGTTGGCAAAATGGAATCAACGAAGCACAGCAAAGCACAATTTCGCACAGCACAATTTCACTGAAATTTCGGTGCTTTCCGAATAACTCCTTTGGTTTATTTCAGAACTTTCACAAAGAATATATATTTTATTCAACTGACTCAGCAGATTCAAAGTATATTATTACATCACCTTTGTTTATAGATCATTTCATATCAAAAAGCTTCAACGAAAAATGTTAAAGCGTGAAGGTAAGATTTCACTCATTTACAGCAAATATATTTGGTTTTCTACACTTTAGAACCACAATGGTTTGGCTAATAATTTCTATTTTTAAAAAATATAAATTAGGAATGGAGAGCATGTTACTGTGGTTTTCTATAGAAATAATTAATATAGTGTAGCGCTCACTCCCGGAGGAGCCGCTGAATTTGAACCTCGGGTCAGTCTCCCCGCACTAGGGAATAAATATACTCCAGCACCGTCGTGGATTTTATAAATTATATAGTTTACTGAATAAACGGGCATATAATGAGTAACACGGTATATGTATATATTTTTACAGTACTTCGTAATACGAGAAACACGCAGCGGAAAAGGAAAAATACAGCACTTCGTAATGCGAGAAACGCGCAGCGGAAAAGAAAAAAAAGTATTTTTAACCCCTTAGTGGTTAGAGTGTGAGTCTCGTACAGGTTATGTCCCAAGGAATGTATGTGTATGCGTGTATTGGTACCCGGGTACAATATTCAACTGGCCAGTGAATTATTTAGGAAGTATCTTCGACTAGTCACGTTGGGGACCTGTAGGTTTTGGAACAAACTGTAGTGTGCTTTAGTATTTCACCGTGGCCTGGAAGGCCTCTCACCAATCCGCCAGATACTCGGTGCTCCGCTCGACCCAGGACGTCTCTCCGCTCGATTTTGACTGGGGTTCTCTGTGTCACCGGATCCGCTGTCTTGCTCCTCTGTATCGGCCACAAGATGTCCAGCTCACCGCCTGCACTCCCTGTTAAATCGTCTGCGGTTCTCCTCACTCGGGGTCCTTCAGCTTACTCTGTCTCAGCGTGGGTTACTGGGTCTTCGTTAAATAGGAAGGAAAAAACCCGATCTCTAGCTCCGCTAGGCCGCACCTGCGCTCTGGCCTGGTCGAGATCACTTTCTGCTACACTGCATCTTGCTCCTCTCACTCCTCGGTGCGCTCTGCCAGCTCTTTCCACGAGGCTGCGGATATCAGTGTCTCTCTCCCACCCACTTCCTGTTCCCGCCCGCAAAGCATGCTGGAAAATGTAGTCCCAATGTTCAGTGTCTTACATCGCGCTTGTCTCCCTCCGGTAGCCAAAACCAAGTACTACAACGACAGGGATTTTAAAACCAGCGCTACACTCTCCCCCTCCTAGAACTCTTGGGTCTCTCCAAGGACATTTTCATTTCATTTCATTTCAATGTACATTTTCCACATATATTAGGCAACATATACAGGCTCAGCAGCAAGTATACAATGGGTTAGATACACTTCCTCAAGTTGACTCATGCTTTGAACTACCTCAGCTAACATAGCAGACACTTCGGGCAACCTTCGCACTGTGGTGACGGCCTCTTCAGTGCTATGTCCTGGTGAGTCGTAGGTGAGTCGCTAGGGCGGTCGAACAGAGCGTTTTGGTTCTGGCTAATCAGTTACTCTTCGGGTGGAAGTACTATAGGCGCGGGCTCAGTTCTTCTTTCTACCACTGGAGCAGACATCTCTTCGGAGTATGATCCTTCCAGTGAAGGCATAGAGCTGTAGTAATAAGATTCGGCTTCAGGAACTACAGGGATTTCAATAGTCTCAGGGACTTCTAACTGAAATTCAGGAGCCTCAGGCCTCAAATTACTTTCCCTCCGTTCAGGAACTGAGATAACCTCTTCAGGCTCTGGTGAGCGCATCCAGTCCAGACAAAAACTTTCTTCCTCACTGTCCCTTTCGCTCTCTTCGATAGCCCGGGTCTGCTGAGACAGAGTAACGGGAGTCAAATGTGGAGCAGGCGGATTCGGCAGAGAAAGTTCGTCCCCAACTGGTATCCTCACAGCCTCTCTCAAAGGTAATAAATGATTCCGGTGCCAGTTCTTAAGAGGCCCAGCCTTTCCATCCGGCCGGATTTGATACACCGGCAGACCCGGCAGTTGCTTGCAGACAATGTAGACCTGAGAACTCCATCTATGCGCTAACTTGTGCCTTGCAGCAGCACCCAAGTTCTTCAACAAAACCCTATCACTGGGTTGTAGATCCTGCATCCGAACTTTCAAGTCATAGTTCCGTTTATTCCTTTGTTCCCTGTTTCCTGAGGTCAAGCGGGCCTGTTCAAACGCAGAGGCCAGATTCTTTCGAAGTCTATCCACGTAATTTCTATGGGAAGCTACCGACGTCTGGTCCAGAGATAGCCCAAACGCCAAATCAACCGGCAGTCGAGCTTCTCTTCCGAACATAAGACGGTACGGTGAGTATCCAGTGGCGTCACGCTCAAAGCTGTTATATGCATGTACTAGCGTAGCTATGTGACGACTCCAGCTCTGCTTCTCTGTGTTTGACAGTGTCCCCAGCATATGTAGTAGTGTGCGATTGAACCTTTCGGGCTGAGCATCACCTTGAGGGTGATATGGTGTAGTTCGGGTCTTTTGGATTCCCAGCAGTTCCAGTAATTGCCCAACAAGCCGGCTTTCAAAGTCTCTACCCTGATCAGAGTGTATTCTCCTTGGTAGGCCGTAGTGAACAAAGAACCTTTCCATCAGAACCTTCTCCACTGTTGGAGCGCGTTGGTCTTTTGTAGAAAAGGCTTGGGCGTAACGTGTGAAGTGATCAGTCACTATTAGAATATTTCCCTGCCCACTAGCATCCGGCTCTAAGCACAGGAAGTCAATGCACACCAAATCCATGGGTCCTTGACTTTGCAGATGGCTCATTGGAGCGGTTCGGGTCGGTAGGGTCTTCCTTTGAATACACCTCAGACATGAATGGCAGTAACTTTCCACTTCAGCGCTCATGGAAGGCCAATAGAACCTGTCTCGCACCAGCTTAAAAGTCCTTTCTGCGCCCAAATGTCCATGCTCATCATGTAGCGATCGCAGTGCACTCTCCCTATGTTTAGTGGGAAGGAACAACTGTTGGGTCTCTTCAGCATTGGTTGAGGGGCCCCTTCGGTAGACCACCCCATCCAACATCTTCAACCGCTCCCACTCTTTGTAGACCAATCTGGCTCCATCTGGGGAATTGGTCAGCAGAATTTCCCGCTGGTTCGCAGTTAGGGCCTTTATGGTTAACGCAATTAAAGGGTCTCTAGCCTGATCAGCTTTCAGGTCCTGTTTTGAAAAGGTAGGCAAACTTTCATCCCTCAACTGCGTAGGGTTGCAGTAGAACTCAGGAACAGCCGCAGCCATGACTCCTATGGCCTCCGCTTCAATCCATCCCTTGACCCGGCGCTCTGCTCCTTGACACAAAGCTTGTACCCCGTCTGGAGTTAACTGAGTCCATTCTGTAGTGTAGGGTCTTCTTGACAAAGCATCAGCATCTCGATTATTCACCCCAGGGCGATACTTCAGGCTGACCCGAAACCCTGACAGAGCGGCCAACCACCGATGTCCCGTTGCGTCCAGTTTTGCAGTAGTAAGGACATAGGTAAGAGGATTGTTATCCGTCTTTATCACAAACTCGGCCCCATACAGATAGTCCTTTAGCTTGTCTACCACTGTCCACTTTAAGGCTAGGAACTCCAACTTGTGGGTAGGATAGTTCTTTTCTGAAGGCGTAAGGCTCCGGCTCACATACGCTACAGGCCTCAGCAATCCACCATACTCTTGATACAGGACTCCTCCTAGACCTTCCCTGCTGGCATCCACATGTAGCTCGTACGTCTTGTGAGGGTCCGCATAGGCCAAGACAGGAGCTCGAGTTAAACTCTCTTTCAGCTTCGTAAAAGCACCTTCGCATTGACTGGTCCATTCTCCCTGGATGGACTCTCGAGCTTTCCTTGGCCCTGGAGCTGACGGATTTTGGTCGGAGACCTTGTGGCCTTCTTCTGTGCTTTCCTTCTGTAGGAGCTTGTTCAGTGGTTGAGCTATTTTTGCGAATCCTCCTACAAATCTTTGATAATAAGAGCAGAACCCCAAGAAAGATCTAAGTTCAGTAACGTTTCGGGGTCTAGGCCAAGAAGCTACGGCCTCCAACTTCCGAGGATCTGTCGAAATGCCTTCTGCTGAGACCACATGTCCCAGATACGTAACAGACGGTAAACAGAATTGACATTTCTCCAGAGATAGTTTCAATCCCTCTTCATGGAGCCTCTTGAAGACCTTCTCCAAACGTTGTTCATGTTCTTCCAGAGTCTTCCTGAACACAATTATGTCATCCAGGTACACTAATACTTCGATCAGATTCATGTCCCCGACTGTCTTCTCCATTAACCGTTGGAACGTGGCTGGAGCCCCCGTAAGGCCTTGAGGCATTCTGTTGAATTCGAAGAACCCCAATGGGCAGATGAACGCAGTCTTCTCTTTGTCTTCAGGATGCATTGGTATCTGGTGATACCCACTTCGCAGGTCTAGTACACTAAACCATTTTGCTCCAGACAAACACTGTAAGGCATCTTCTATCCGAGGAGTAGCATATTGATCTGGGATGGTTCTCCGATTCAGCGTGCGATAGTCTATGCATAAGCGGACAGAACCATTCTTCTTCCGGACCATTACTATTGGAGATGCATATGGGCTCCTGGATTCTTGGATCACCTTGGTTCTTTGCAGTTCATTCAGCTGTACTCATAGATCATCCAAGTCTCCCAGCGGAACTCGTCTTGACCTTTCACGAAACGGCTTGTCCTCTTGTAATCGAATGCGGTGCTCAGTACTTTTAGCTAGACCCACGTCGAACTCATCTTTCGAGAACAAGTCCCTCCACTTTAGGACTTGGGACTGAAGACGTTTCTTCCATTCAGGTGAAATGGGAGTGTCCTTGGGGTAGAACCTTTCGTCTGGAATCTCTTTATCCACTCCCCCTCCTAAATCGGTAGAGAGGGGTGTAACAGACGCTACTTGCCCGATAGGCATTCGTGCTTTAAGGACTACTGGAGAATCAGACACATTGCACACGCTGACTGAGACTCTTCCTCGTGTTCTTTTCAAAGCTTTAGTGGAGATTATTTCAGGGATTACTTCTACTCCGGCTTCACTCCCATGATTAAAATCAGTTTCCAGTACTACATAGGGCCCTGGTTGCGATCCGTTCAACTTGACTGAAGCCCGGAAACTCATTACTTCTCCTGCTTGCAGAACCTTCTCTGTTCCTTCCAATCTCCACAGGCGCCCCACTTCAGCAGGTGCCTTCTGTTCTTCGACCATTCTCTGATAGACTGGACGTAACATTGGGTGTACTCCTTTAGTAGAACCTTCTTCCAGTACGATAGGTGTCAGGAGACGTTGCACCAAATCGGTATTCGTCCCCACTATCATGGAACTCCTGTTTGCCCCTGAAGGCCAGGGACACACAATGGCCAATGCATCACAACCTCCGGACTGTCCAATGACTTCGGATCCGATCTCCAACTTCACCTGTAGATACCCGTCATAGGGGAGTTTCTCAGTTCCGATACCCCAGATTTCCAGATCCTTCAATTTCTGTAGAGGTATGTGCTTCAAGTGTCTCTCATAGAAATCTCTGTAAATCAATGTCACTTGAGCCCCTGAGTCCAACAGAGCTTTAGTGTAGATTCCCTCCACTTGGATTGGCACAATAGGGGAAGGACCTATCAGCTGGTAAGGAAACTTGGTGGTGGCAACAGGACATTTAGACTCAGTTTGTTGTACCCTGGCCTTCTTCTTGGCCCGTGCAGGTTTTGGGTGTGCATTGCTTCCCCATGACGTAGGACCCGATGCTAAGGAAGTGACTCTTTCAGTCCTGTCAGGCTCGGCAGTTGGCCAGACTTTGGGCCCTCTCGCCCTATTAGTCCTGGCTTGATTTTTGGATCGGGTTTCAGCCTTCGGGCACCTAGGTTGCTCCTTCACTTGTGCCCTCTGGCGTTTCCCGCCGGTGAGGTAGATAACAGCCCTTCCAAGGCTTTCAAGAACTCCTCAACTCTATTTCCTTCAGGCTTTTGGCTTTTGCATTGTGCGCGGAAGTGGCCCATTTCTCCACAACTGAAACATCTCTTCTTTGAAAGCGGAGACGCAGTCACCTGCTGTGATTCGGTTGAAGGACCCTGGCTAGACACCACAGCAACTCCGGTTGTCTGCATGTCTGTAAGGAACTTCTGCATCTCTGTCTGTGTCTCTGTCACCTTCAACAATACTCGGCACAGTTCCGCGTGCGCCTGTTGCAATTCAGCTTGAGCTTCTTGTACCTTCTTAACAGTTTTGTGCAACTCACCATGTGCAGAGAGGTTTAATTCTTTGACAGCCTTCTCTGTGGATTTAAAAGCGATTGGATGCTCTTGTTCGTCCACGTCGGATCCATAGGTGTCCAACGAGTCACTTTCAGGCTGCAAACATTCGTTATGCCTCACAGGTTGCGCGTAAGCTCTTTCTCCTCTCCTGAAGGATTTTTCTTCCAGCAAAGCCTCCTCCTCTCTGACAGCTCGGATCAGTTCCAGGTACTTCAGTTCTCGACTACCTTCCCTGCTTCTTAGCTGCAGCATCACTGGATCTAGAGGTTGAGCGCCCCTCAGGATCTGCTGTATTCGGATCTTATCTACTTCGGCCGGTTCGGCCCCTTTATTGAGGAGTATCTGGTGCAGAATCTTATCTAGGCGCCTCATATATTCGGTCATTCTCTCACCTTTCCGCTGGTAGGTGTGTTCATACTGATATACGAGCTCTGTGGCCTTTTCCGTTCGCCCAAAAACTTCCTCCAGAACATTTAGATAATCTAAAGCAGTGCAGTCTTTCTTACTCAATTTTAGGTTTCTTACAGCCTCTGATGCAGGTCCCTTTAAGCTCTCAGTAATCCTTTGCTTTTTCTGTGCTTCAGGGACGTCCCACTCATCCAGAGCCTGCTTCGCCTGTTCCACCCATTCTTCGAAGGTTTCTTCTCCCGCCGGAGTTGGTACGTTTCCTGTAAAATTTCTCAACCGTCGATAACCAAAGTTAGTGTGCGGAGGGCTTGCTCTTTGGCATTTAGCCAGCAAATCTCCAATAGCCACTATAAATTCAGGCCCGATCATGGCCAACGGACTGGGCGCGGGAACACTCGCGGATTCGCCACGTGGCGCACTATTATTATTATTCTTTATTTATAAAGCGCCAGCATATTCCGCAGCACTTGGCTGAATCAGTTGGACTTCCACCTCATCGGTCAGCTTCACGCTCGCGCCCTGAAAACACACTGGAACACCCTTTCTCCACTCAAAAAGAACATACGTGTGAGAGGTATCTGGGTTCTCTTTAATGTCCAGGATTAACCTCCGATGATCTGGTGTCAGCGCGGCCACGGCCTGGCGGATCTGATCTTCGGCCTAAGTGTCCGCTGGAATATCTATGACTATACACAATTCTGTCTGACTATTGTGCTCCTCACACCATTTGGCAGCAGTGTCTGGATCCATATTTAACCCTTTAAATGCGTTTTTTCCAGAGACTGGATCCCGGACGAGCCCCCACGTGTAGCGCTCACTCCAGGAGGAGCCGCTGAATTTGAACCTCGGGTCAGTCTCCCCGCACTAGGGAATAAATATACTCCAGCACCGTCGTGGATTTTATAAATTATATAGTTTACTGAATAAACGGGCATATAATGAGTAACACGGTATATGTATATATTTTTACAGTACTTCGTAATACGAGAAACACGCAGCGGAAAAGGAAAAATACAGCACTTTGTAATGCGAGAAACGCGCAGCGGAAAAGGAAAAAAGTATTTTTAATCCCTTAGTGGTTAGAGTGTGAGTCTCGTACAGGTTATGTCCCAAGGAATGTATGTGTATGCGTGTATTGGTACCCGGGTACAATATTCAACTGGCCAGTGAATTATTTAGGAAGTATCTTCGACTAGTCACGTTGGGGACCTGTAGGTTTTGGAACAAACTGTAGTGTGCTTTAGTATTTCACCGTGGCCTGGAAGGCCTCTCACCCATCCGCCAGATACTCGGTGCTCCGCTCGACCCAGGACGTCTCTCCACTCGATTTTGACTGGGGTTCTCTGTGTCACCGGATCCGCTGTCTTGCTCCTCTGTATCGACCACAAGATGTCCAGCTCGCCGCCTGCACTCCCTGTTAAATCGTCTGCGGTTCTCCTCACTCGGGGTCCTTCAGCTTACTCTGTCTCAGCGTGGGTTACTGGGTCTTCGTTAAATAGGAAAGAAAAAAACCGATCTCTAGCTCCGCTAGGCCGCACCTGCGCTCTGGCCTGGTCGAGATCACTTTCTGCTACACTGCATCTTGCTCCTCTCACTCCTCGGTGCGCTCTGCCAGCTCTTTCCACGAGGCTGCGGATATCAGTGTCTCTCTCCCACCCACTTCCTGTTCCCGCCAGCAAAGCATGCTGGAAAATGTAGTCCCAATGTTCAGTGTCTTACATCGCGCTTGTCTCCCTCCGGTGGCCAAAAACAAGTACTACAACGACAGGGAGTTTAAAACCAGTGCTACAATAGTTTTCTGTTGAGTGCATGAAACGCAATGTGCCAAAATACAATGGGCCCTATTACAATCTTCGCGCAAACGTTCTCGCCGGCGCATAAAAACATTAACGCGAGGGACGTATTACACTGTCAGCGCAACAAACGCACGTAATCATCTACCACGGGTGAACCTGCGCGAACGCTGCGCGAGCTTACTGTACTGTGCGTGTCCTATACTTAACATTGTGAGCGCAAATGCGTTTGTGCGCTGGTACGCGGATGGTATTACAATCTATGCGCAGTTTGTAACGCACAGCCTTTGCGCGCATAATTTTAGCAACTCCTGAAAGCTAGTGTTAATCAATCTGGCCGAACCCAAATAAATCAGCCCAAAAAAAAAAAAACTCAGCAAAGTATAGTTACACATTCTACACATACCAAACCAATAAAATGGAGAAGTTGTGTGTGCATTTTTTATTGCTGCAGCATATACGCTCAGATTGACTTTGACAGGCGTAAAAACTTAACGTGAGATAATTGTGGCTCTTAATTCTGATTGGCTGAATCGCGTGAAAAAAACAATCCGCACACGGATTTCTGCCGCAATGTTGTTGCACGCGCATTTGTGCGCGTCCGTTTAACACGCATTATTTCTTGACAGATGAAAAAATGCACGAGGATTGTAATTCCAGGGTTGATTTCCGTGCGTTAACGTTTAACGCTTGCTGCACAAATTCACGCACTGCGCGAGCGTTTTAACGTGAAGATTTTAACCCCTTAAAGACCTCTGACGTACCCTGTACGTCCTCTACTCGGGTCTCCCTTAGACCCGCGGACGTACAGGGTACGTCAGCGGCGCCTAATCCCCCTCCCGCCCGATACTCACCTCCCTCGCCGGATCCCACGGCGATCTGGCAGAGAGGAAGCCTGCCCATGTGATTTACATGGGCAGGCGAGGCTGATGACGTCGCCACGCTGCGTGGTGACGTCATCAGCAGGCGTCCCCATGCTTTTCAATGGAGGGGAGGGGGGGCTCCTTCGGAGCCCTCTATCTCCCCAACCATTAAAGCTAGGGAGATGCCGTTTGCAACGCTGGAGAGGGGAGAGCCTCCCCTTTCCAGCGGTGTATGGCATTAACCATTTCGCCGCCGGATCACGTTGCGGCGCCAATTGGCGCCAAAACGCGATTCAAACCTGGAGGGGGGCTGACATCTTGGATGTCAGCCAAGCCTCCAGGTCCCCCCCCACCCACTGACAACCTCACCATATGTGTGAGGATGTCAGTGGGCCAGTTAACCATCTAGCTGCCATGTAGAGATAAGGGGATCCTAAGGATCATAGATTATGGCCTTTCAAATGATACCAAACATGACCAGGTTTGGTTTTAAAACAAAATTTTAAAAAAAATTAAATAAAAAAAAATAATAAAAAAATTTAATAAAATAAAAAAATGTTTTTTTTTTAAAAGTTTTTTTTGTCTGGGGGGAGTTTAATTAAATAGGACCTAGGCTGTCATCTAAAAATAATTAGCACAAAATGGTCAGAATGAGCGCAGCGCACATAGGTGAACTGTCTCAGCAGTGAAGGGGTTAAAAAGCAAACGCATGTAAAAATTGGGTATTTCTAGTCTCAGGACAAAATTTTGAACCTATTTAGCCGGGGTCTTTTTGGGTGGTTGTAGATTTTGGGGATTAAATTACGAAAAAGTGTGTTTTTACCATTTTTTTCCTCATATTTCATATTTATTTTTATAGTAAATTATTCGATATGATGGAAATAATGGTATTTCTAGAAAGTCCATTTAATGGCGGGAAAAAGGGTGTATAATATGTGTGGGTCGAATAAACGAGTAAGAGGAAAATTTGACCTAAACACTAACAGCGCAGAAACGTAAAAACAGCAGCGGTCACTAAAAGACGGATTTGTGTAAAACCGCCCGGTCACTAAGGGGTTAATAGGGCCCAATGAATTTCCATAGAATGCTTAGCGCATAACTGACACTGGGCCCTATACGCTTGTTGGCGCTAACATGGGGACTCTAATGGGGAAAATCTGCAGGTGTAGAGTCCCCATGTTACCACGATATTCCAGGGCAGGCGCTACCTCAGCACCTTGCCCCAGAACACAGCGCTAACAACAGTGATACTTGCGATAGAGCTTCTGCGTCTGCCACAAGTGACACCTCCTGGAGTCCATAGGACTCCATGGTGGGTTGCACTTCTGGGCCGCAAGCCCTGCACGATCTCGCTCTCGCTCTTGCGAGATCCTGCAGCGTCGCAGGAGTGACTGATCATGGGAACTGTTTGTTCCCAGTCTCACTCTGCTCCCTGCGACAAGAAGCAGCAGATCGAGCCACCATTCTCACCATGGGATGAGTGAGGAGTATCAGATTTATTGCGGAAATTTTCAGGGGGTGCTACTGCTACATGATTCTGCAAATACTGTATCTTGAGACTGTGAGCAATGAGATGTTGATGCTGAGATGGAAGGTTGGCTTGGGGAGCCACTAGTATCCAAATCAGAACAAGCAAGGGATCTGTTTAAGGCTACAGAACTCTTGCTTGTGATTTTACATTGTTTGCTTTTGGTTGAGAATGCTATAAATGTATCCATGATGGATTAAACGTGCGTTATCCAATGTACAGCGGCTTAGGGTGGAAGAAACAAAGGGCAGTATTACAAAGCTGGTGCTAATTTAACCAGGGCTGTTGTAAACTTAGCAACTCCATAGACTGTAATGCCTCTGGTAAGTTTACAACAGCTCTGGCTAAGTTAGCACCAGCTTTGAAATACTGCCCAAAATTGGCAGCAATCCCGTACTTATACGAATATATGCCGAAAAAAACATTTTTGCACTTATTCCCTACCAAGACGGCTGCATCAACCAGAGGTATCCAGCCCACTTCGGGCCATATTACAATGTTGGTGCTAACTTAACCAAAGCTGTTGTAAACTGAAAACCTCCATAGGCTATAATGGCTCTGGGAAGTTTACAACAGCTCTGGTTAAGTTAGCACCAACTATGTAATATGGCCCTTCATGTATAATACATAACAAGAAAAAAAGTTGACATTTGTGCTCACCCCCATAGCTCCATGTGAAACAAAACAGAGGTTTTGATTTATTAGAATGGCCATTAAAGTGTAAGCCCACCCGTCACGTCAAGGCACCTCTGGTCAGGTGGGTCCTAACCTAATGAAACCAAAAGCTGCTCTCTAAGCAACCACACGTCCTCATGCTGCTTCTCTGCTAAGCGACAAGCCAGTGGGTTTAAATATATACCCTCACCGCAAACATTTCCACTTTGGGATTAAAAAAAGAAAACACGGAAAAGGGCAGCAGCAACCATGACCTGGAATGACCTATATGAATATACATATAGGCATAAAAAACTGTTTTGTGCCTATTCCCTACTAGGGCAACTGCATTTGAAAGGAACAAAATTTGAGGGAGAAGGGGAGTGGGCTATGACAAAAAAATAATATTAATATAGTAGGGCGCAGTAGATAGTAGGTCCCCCTGAAAAATTAGGCATAGCGCCTTTAAATACCCTACAGTCCAGGAGTAGCTGTATCCAGGTTAAGTGAGTGGAGGCCATTGTGGATTTTCAAGAGCGATCCAGACAGCCCTGCTTTACATTTATATTTGGTGCGCAAATTTATTTATGTGCCATTAAGCTGCTCATGTGCCACAGAGTTACACCAACAGGGTTATTCAAAGAGATCCGAATGGCTGCCAAAAGGTAACCGAAAGCTGAAAATCAGTGTTCGGTTACCTTTCTTGGCCATTCGGCTGTCCAGAGAGCAGGCAATTCGCCAAATGTTGTATGGTGCCTGCTCGGTGCCTGTTCGAGGGCAGTGAAATCCCCATAGCTTCGTCTAACAAAAACCAGCAGTGAAAAGTTGCCGAAATGCCCTGCCATACGGTGGCTTCATGCGGCAGATTTATTCAGGTGAATCCCATAGGCTTCAATGTTAAAAATATTCCCGTTTTAATTCAATATCTAATAAACCGTTCATTATAAAATTCTGCAGTAAAAAGTCTCTTTATTTATAGATCTTTTAAGCATTTTTCGGTATTTTTTTTGCTAAAAATTGTTTTCTGTTTTTCTTTAAAAATTTTTAATCGTCTTTTCGTTTTTTGTAACAGCTCTTTTTATTATCATTCATTGGATCTTATATGTAAATTTCATACATTTTCTCTCAGTAGTTTCTTTGCAAACAGAGTTTCACTTTAAAAACATTCAAGTGTACAGATTTATTTTTTCCCTCCATTCGTCTGCGGTGTCGGGTTTTTCCCTCGGGCTCCTGCTCGGGTTTCTCTGGCGTCTTCGGCGGGGTTAATCCAGATATTTTTGCGGGTTTCGGTGAGCATTCGCCTGGGTTTTGAGGTGAGTGTTCGGCAGGTTTTCGGCGGCTTTTCCCTGCACTGTGGTGCTTGCTGAATACCATTCGGCCATTTCTTACTGCTGTCACCACAAAACAACTCATACACACCCTGGTAATCTCCCGACTCGACTATTGCAATAATCTCTTATCTGGCCTCCCTCTGTCCCGCCTCTCCCCCCTACAATCCATCCTGAACGCCTCCGCCAGGCTAATTCACCTCACCCGCCGCTCTGTCTCTGCCGCTCCCCTCTGCGAGTCCCTTCACTGGCTCCCCATCCACTGCAGAATTAAGTTCAAAATCCTTATCCTTACCTACAAAACCCTCACTAACTCAGCTCCCCACTACCTGTCCTCACTAATCACCAAATACACCCCAGCCCGCTCCCTAAGGTCAAACGGTGACCTGCGCCTAGCTTCTCCCCGCATCACCTCTTCCCATGATAGACTGCAGGATTTCTCACGCGCAGCCCCCACTCTCTGGAACGCTCTCCCTCGTACTGTCAGACTTTCCCCTAACTTCTCTTCCTTCAAACGCTCCCTTAAAACGTTCCTATTTAGGGAAGCCTACCACCCAACTCACTGACGCAACCATCTCAATCACTCTCACCTTACAGTCCTCTCCTCCTGTTTCCAACCCCAACCCTCCTAGATTGTGAGTTCCTACGGGAATAGGGCCCTCATTTCCTCCTGTACTGTTTTTCTAATGTTGTTCAATGTATTGTAACCCTGTCTATACTGTGCCTATTGTACAGCGCTGCGGAATATGCTGGCGCTTTATAAATAAAGAATAATAATAATAATACACCGCAGGGTTGCCGAAATGGGATCGCCATATTGCGCCGAATTGAAGAGAAGGAAATGTCACCGATTCTCTTTGAATAACCCTGCAAAGTTTATGTGGGGGGGGGTTACCTGATGTATTTTTCTGCTGTAATTTGTTAAAAAGATTCAAAGAAAATGTGTCTGTCATGCACAAGTCCAATGCATATTGTTTATAAAAAAAATAGAGGATAAAGCCATGTATACCATATACAGTATATAGGTAGATGTTTACTGTGTTGCTTTATATTATATGGAGTTTTCAAAGGCTTCGACATCACAAGGAACTCCTGTTCTACATAAACTAGGCAAACATAATAGCACTAAATAGATCCATGTACTTAAAGTTTGTAAATGTTGCAGATGAACATAAAATACTTATACTAATACTATACTATACTAATCCTTATGCAAGAATTCCATGAAAATGAATGATGGAACCATGGAATTTGCTAAAGATGGTAGGAGGTAAACAGATTATTTCAGCATGTGTATAACATTTTGTGAACACTTGATTAATGTATGCCATTATATATAGTCACTCAGCTCATTCATTGGCTGCAACATGTGGTAAAACCATTAACATCGGGGTTTTTTATGTCCATGAATGCAGCTACCTGCATATCAAGAAAACAAGATCCATTTATTGTATTTATTTATAAGCAGCTTTATCTGTGTATATATAATGCAGCCTTTGTGTATATTCAACAGTGAAATGCACTTAGTATTGTAGTCATGTGTGTATAGAGCTGGCAGCACAGGTTGAGCTATGTCTTAAGTGTACATATTTTCGTTGGTGTCTGAAAAGACTAATGTATTCTCCTGAAGGTGCCTTCAAATGAACCTTAAAATTCTTTAACATGTACTTCGACCTGTGCACGCGATTTTATTCCTCGGTGCTCCAGACACTAGATGGCACATATCATCATCCTGTTGTATGTTGACTTGTTTACAATGACTAGGACAATGTATCAGCGCCGAAGACCTATACAGTATAAAATGGTCATAGTAGGTTAAGAAAAGGGATCAAACTTTTTCAAACTCTCGGCTACATACTCGTCATATTCTCAGCAAAGCTGACAATGCTGGCACTGCTTGTTACATTCTGAGCAACGCTTGCTTTCAAAACCAAAGTTCCATGTGCAAGGCCAGAAAGAATTGAAAGGAAATTCTTCTGTTTTGTTGCAGTTTATCAATATGCTAAAAAAAAACTCACAATTCTCTCTGTTGAATAATGAATGAGAGCACTCGTGTAAACATTCCGCATCCACCCTCCTTTTGTGTAGATGTAAAAAAAATGGAATATGAAAATTATTAAAAGCATTAAGAATTTAAATATTCTCTCATTCCCTAGAAAAGACTGTCGCAGGGTTATTCAGAGAAAGGTGAAAATCAGGAGAATTGGCAGGAGAAGAAAACAATCTAGACCAAATAGCCTATTTGGAAAGTGAGATAAATTAGAGAATTTTTCTGGTTTGGTTATTTTTGACCTAGAATTTTCACTTCTCCAGTCATTCTCCTGAGTGTCACCTTTCTTTGAATAGACCTGTGTATTTTGACATGGTTCTTCTAATTTATCTTTCTCCTTGGGCTATATTGGTGAGCGCCATAAACAGTTGCCTATGTGTTTTCATTAAGAATAAATTAAGTGGATTTATGATCACTATACAGGGCTCCTATGAAAAAACAATGGGCACGATCACTTGGTGTGAGCTAACCCTAGGTTTGGAATGTTATTGTGTTAGCGCCGGGTTAAATGAGTCTAGCGCCTGACCAACAGATCGTTTGCCTCTCGCTACAGATGGGAAAAATCACACGTGTCGCTATTACTATTTGGTGCTGGTGCTAATTTCTGGATGGACGCAAATCGCAAAATATTTCCTACTGCTCAACCCTGGTGCTAACTCCAAAAAAAACAAAAAACAGGTCCTCGCCCAAAATTAACAGGCTATTGAAAGGAATGCAGTTCAGGTGTTCTCTTGGCCCCATACACCATAGTAATGGATGTGGTCAGCAATGTCGCTGCTGTTGCAGTAGGCTCTATTATAAATGTATCCTTTATCCACATATATCCTAATTCTAATATTCCTATATTGCCTAATATTAAACATTTTATGCTGGGGTTATTCATAGTATGTAAGCGGTGGATTGTAAGGGGGACTGTTTGGACCATGTTTAAAGGGACACATGGATAAGTCTTGCCCTGAAACATGTATTATTTATATGCTGCAGCAGGGATATTCTTGTTGCTCACCTGGCTTTCGTTTTGGATCTATTAAATGCAGTGTAATGATTCTACATGCTATTGGGTGGCATTTATCATGCAATGCCCATCAGCCTTAATTAATATATGTGTACATATAAACATGGATAATACGGCCACCTTGGAGGATTTTAATAATGCCGGGGTGTGAGGGCTCTTCGCTGGATGTCTTCATACTCATAGAAGGTTCTATCCTGTACACAACCGCATTAGCGCTGGGTCTCAGCCCGCGGCTTAGCATTTCCCTAGTGTGCGCTAAACAACCTTGTACATAGACTCCTGCGGAGAAGGTGATCTGTTAGTGGGTCGTCAGCCACTATGTTTTAGCGACTCACGCTAAATGTTTTCTTTAGTGATGGCGTTTTAGCTCACACCAGGTGATAAGGCCCAATATGTTTTGCTGTATTGTTCTCCAGTGTGTCTTAGGTAGTTCTTCTGACATTCCATGACTCCATGTTCTAGCTCAACTGCAGAATATTCTTGAGTTATACAGTTTATGTAGTTCTGTACTAGTTCTCTGTCTGCTTACCTCTCATGGGAGTCATTACAGGTCAATGGAGTCTCTAAGCTAGTGGATTTCAGGGCAGCACCTGGCATGAGGCATGGAAAACCCTTCCATGGACACACAGAAACAGGGTAGGTTTATTGAACAGCAGATGACCGGTGGTCATGAGTTTTCCAAACTACAGGGTAGGCAAGCACAGCACACCTGGAGAGATGGTGCAACTAGCTGTGGATCCGCTGTGCAGCTGGACAATACAGGAAGGCACAACACACGACCTGGAGAGATGTAGAATCCAAGCGTGGATCCGCTGTGCAGCTGGGCAATACAAGAAGGTACAACACACAACCTGGAGAGATGTAGAATCCAAGCGTGGATCCGCTGTGCAGCTGGGCAATACAAGAAGGTACAACACACAACCTGGAGAGATGTAGAATCCAAGCGTGGATCCGCTGTGCAGCTGGGCAATACAAGAAGGTACAACACACAACCTGGAGAGATGTAGAATCTAGGCTTGCATTCCACTGTGCGGCTGGACAGTACAGGAACAAGGAGTTGGAGCAAAAGAACTAGCTCCACACTAGGGGACTCAAAAATAGAGCACTGATAAGAGGGGTGTACCACCTTTAAATCGGGAGTGGGTTGGTGCTCCGTTGGTTAGGTGGCCAGAGACATAGCAGGCAGCAGGGAAGTCCTGGGCCGGATGTGATGAATGGTCCAGGCAAGGGTAACAGTAGGCCTTGATCGGTTCATACATGGGACTTCCTGAGTTTCCAATGGGTTTCAAGGCTGGAAGCATGACAGTGGTATCCACATCAGTGTATATAGGAGCCGATAATCATGGCTCAGAGGGAGGACAGTGAGCTATTCCCTTGTTGTAGCTCGCTGTTCTGGGCTGGGATGGGGTGGTATTCAGAAAAGAATATCAGGTCTCAGAGTCTGGTGTTAAGCAATGAATGAATTCAAGTTTTAGAACCAGAATTTCTTGTAATAAAATGTAGAAAATGAGAAATAATCACATAATTTTGATGTATGTTATAATTTATTAGCGATAATAAAAAATAAATATGGCTGAAAAAAATGGAGAATAATATTGGAGAAGGAGTGAATTGCAGCTTGTCCGTATCAAAGCGCTCTTTGAAAATATGGCAATTCAGTAATGCTTACAGGAAGTCTATGGTGAAGATGGTCAATCCGCAAAACTAAAATGAGATAGTAAAAGAAGAAGAGAAAATAATACTCAAAATGTTAATCAATGCAGGATGTCCACATCAAGTGGTTCCAGGAAAGAATGCAAGTTTAGGACAATCCAGCCATTTACTCTAAACATCAGGATAAGCTATGACTATGGTCCCCAATCTTGGAGCAATAGAACCATCTGTAGTCTTTTTATCTATTTGGCCTTCAAGTACAATGCATTTCGAACTTGTGGTTGATGCAGCATTATGCGTTTACTGTATATAGAATGATCTTTCTGTATGTGCATCACTAAAATGCACTTTGTACTGTATACATGTCTATATAGCTAGTAGTACAGGTAGAGTTATGTCTTCAGTATAAACATTCTTGATGGTTTCTAAAAGTCAAATGTATTCTCCTGAAGGTGCCTTCAATGGGCACTATTACCACCATCACGCTGCAACGGGGGCGCTAAGGAGAAAAACCTGCACATGCAGGTTTCTCCTTAACATCCCTATTTTAGTGTGATATTACGGTGTAGGCGCTAATCCAGCAGCCTGCACTGTAACACGCCGCTAAACCTCGGGTTGCTCACGGCAGAGCTAAGCGCCGCTGCGAACATCTCCTCCATTGAGTCCATAGGACTCCATTGAAGCTTCGCTGCCGGTCACATGACCTGCAGGATCTCGTCTTGTGAGATCCGGCAGTTCGGTGTAGTGATTCGCAGAGGGAGACTGCTGGACTTTTTCCTCCAGTCTCTCTCTGCTCCTGGTGGCAAGAAGAAGCAGATAGAGCCCCCGTTCTCGACGCGGGGTATGAGATTTTTGGGGGGTTTCAGCTGGTGTTGAATGATTCCGCAGAAGCTGAATCCGTTAGCACCAGGTCCTAGCTGTGGTTAACTTTTCAGTAACCGCACAGGACAGTAATTAGCGTTAGGACTTTGTAATCCTAACGCTAATTAACTCTTTGCGCTCACCATGTTAAGCATAGAGACAGTAACCTCGCACTGAAAAGCGCAAGATCCGAAGCGTTAACGCGTTTTTTAACCCGTTAGTGTTCGGATTGTAATATGGTCCGCCCGAGCTAACCAGAGCTAACGTTACACAGGTGAGCACTAACGGTAGCGTTATCAATGCAATATGGCCCAATGTGTCTTAAAATGCATGACTGCTTATACCTGGATTATTATTATTATTCTTTATTTATAAAGCGCCAGCATATTCCGCAGCGCTGGATGCAGCGCTGGATGCTCAATAGCCCATGCCCCCCAATTAAACACACTGACACATGTATTGATGAGAAAGTGCATAGGCCACAGCTTTATTAACTTTATACAATTAACACCACCATACATAACACAACACCCGGCCAGCCTTATTTATTCTGACCCTGCTGCCAACAACCGACAGCAGGCAGTTATACCATAACCCAGAGCTCGTTGCTCCTCCTGCTTTAGCCAGGAACAGAGCACGTCTCTCCCAGCGCCCACCATACTTGGCGGCTTACCACTCACCCCTTTGCTGGCCAGGGATACTGCCAACGCAAAGGGGCAACAATTCTCACTGGTTGCCCCTGCGCCCCCCCCCCCCCGCAGCCAGCGCCTTCTCCACACCATCCCGCAGACCCTCCAAAAATATGTCCAACCCGATATCGGATAGATGAACACCATCCGAACGCATCAACACCAGGTTATCCCCTTCCAATTCGTGATGCCGAACCGACAATCCCCCAATACTAATGAGAAACCGTGACACCTCCCTATTAACACGCCTCCGAGCCCATTCCAAAGCCTTAGGTGATGCAATAGCATTCAAAGCAGGACTGGAAACAATCTCAGACCAGACAAGGGAGGCATCCTTAAAAAGCGCAAAGCAACAAGCCAGGTCCTGTTTAATCAAATGGGTCAAATCCCCAGAGCGAATTTGACCCAAGTCATTACCTCCCGCATGTATGACGAGAACAACAGGACCCGGAACCCTACGAGATAGCCGACAACACTCCCGATATATGTGAACCCAACGCAACCCTCTAATGCCTAACCAGCAAACCCGTGCTACATCCAATGGAAATCCCAAATTTCTTCCAATTACGCGTTGTTCAGCCCACCGAGCTGCCCAATGGATGTAGGAATGGCCCAAAATCCAAACGGCTGTTGGTGAACCTGGAAAAGAAACTATAATAAATGTGGACGAAGATACACATGATACCGCCCTGAAGACCATCGACCCAAACGCTGAAAGATAGACTCGGTAGCCCCCGCCTCTGCCGCTTCCTTAGCTGCGCCAATCCTAAACGAATGTGGTGCAAATTCTGATGGGTTCAAACCCAACTGAGAAACGCAGCGCCGAAAAATAGCAGCAAACTGAAAGCAGGTAAGTGGGCTGCCAGATGCATGAACCAAAAAAGGGGTATTCCCCACAGGTCTCCGCAACAAATAGGCGCTAGCGAGTGCAAACGGACAGCAAGCCCCTCCAATGCCAACTAAATGAACATATACCCCCCTGCCCGCCTGATCGGTCTTCGATCTTGAAATAAATAAACGCACCCTACCATCATCCACAACTACATGACCAAACAGAAGACCAGAAGGACAACGACCACTACGCGAAACCAATTCACCTAAACGTAACGCCCCAAAAAACAAAACAAAAAGCTACCCTAAATAACAAAACCTCAAAATCGTCAAAACAAATGGCCTGCAAAATCACCAGCAAATCCCGTAAAAGCACTACGGAGATCGGCCGACGATGATCCGGAACCAAAGTTTTCCGCCAACCCGCCACCACTCGTCTCAACAAAGCATCCTTTGAAAAATCTACCCACCCCAACTACTGACACAAAAGGGAAAGTGCCGACAAAACCTTAGCTGCGAACGCCGCAGAACGACCATCCCTCGCCAAGTCCTCCAGCAGGATCCAGGTAGATCGACTGCGATCAGCCGCCGACAGCCAACCTGGCCCAGAGCGGGCCACCACCTCCCACGCACGCCACACCTGTAAATACGATGTCCATGTCGAGCTCGCCAAAGAATGAAGCAAGTGTCGGGTCACTCCGCTGAAGCCAGGGTCCACAGCCAGTGAGGAAAAGGAGTGCCCTTCTGATCCGCCCCCGGATCCACCTGCCAGAAACGGTCCCACTGGAACTGGGAGAGAGTCAGCAATGATATTGTCCACACCCACATGTCGCGCTTTAAACAACATATTATAATCAAGACAGTGCAGCACAAAATGACGCAATAGTGACAGAACAGGCGGGGAACTGGCCGAAGAGCGGTTCAAAACATGAACCACGCTCAAATTATCGGTCCAGAAGATCACCCTCCTATTTGCTAGACTCTCCCTCCACAGTTCCAGTGCCGTAACCATAGGAAAAATTCCAAGAAAGTCAAATTAGCCAGCAACTGAGAATGATGCCAAGCAGCAGGCCACGGCTCCGCACGCGAATGCCCCCTAAAGTATGCCCCAAAACCACCAGAGCCCGCTGCATCAGTGAACAATTCCAAAGTCACATTATCAACCTCGGCCTCCTGCCAATACGTTCGTCCATTGTAACGACCCAGCAAGGACCGCCGTAGGCGGATGAAGTGATGCGAGGCCTTAACACCCACCGTGGCCAAGGCCAATCACCTGCAAAATGCCCTCCCCATGGGCATAATGCAGCACGCAAAGGACAAATGGCCAAGCAGGGACTGCAACTCCTGAAGCCGAAGCTTAGGAGAAGTCAGCGCATGAGCTAATACCACCCCCAAGGCATCAAGCTTTTCCTGAGGCAGACGAAAAACCCTCTCCTGCGTATCAATCTCGATGCCAAGGAAGGAAAGACGGCAGAAAGGGCCTTCCGTCTTTTCCCCAGCCAGAGGAACACCAAATTCCAAAGCCACCTCCCAAAAAGAACACAACAGCTCGGACCAGAGCTCCGAAGCTGCTGGGCCGACAAAAAGAAAGTCGTCTAAATAGTGCACCATTGATGATACACCTGCCCTTGTGCACACAACCCACTCCAAAAAAATAGCGAACACCTCAAAATAAGAACAGGAAATGGAGCAACCCATCGGGAGACACCTGTCAAAATAGAACTGATCCCTAAATGAACATCCCAACAGGTGGTAGCAATCGGGATGTATCAGCAACAACCGAAATGCAGATTCTACATCCGCCTTCGCCAACAAACAACCCCCGCCAGCTTCCCGAACCAAAACAAGGGATGCATCAAATGAAGAATAACGGACTCTGCAGTCCTCCGGACAGATGCCATCATTAACGGAAGAACCTGCCGGAAATGACAAATGGTGAATCATACGATACCTGCCCGGTTCCCTCTTGGGCACAATACCCAATGGTGAAACAAATAAATTGGCAATGGGCAAGGCATCAAACGGACCTGCCATGCATCCCAGCTGAACCTCTTGACTTAACTTGGCCGCAACTACCTCCTCATGCTACCGAGCGGAAACTAAATTGCCCGAAAACACAGGAAAATCAGAATGTGCAAACGGTATCTGAAATCCAAATGAAAACCCATCCCGCAATAAATGCGCAGCACCCTTATTGTGGTAGCGCTCGAGCCAAGGAAGCAGCTTTAGGACATTCACCGGGGTGAAACCGGAGACCGGACTCCTCTTTATTCCCTCCACGTCCTCCAGACCCCCCACCTCGCCGAAAACATCTGAAGGCCGGATGCACCCCCCACATTGAGAGCATTTGTGACGGAACCGACACGCACCGGCCCAACGGCAGTGCAACTCATTGTATACCCAACACAGTCCCCTCTTGGCAACCGTTGATGAACCTGGGGAAGGAACGCCAACGGACCCGAGAAAGGGAGGGGCCACAGGCCGGGTGGGCGTCATGAGGAGCAACCAAAGATTGGCATCTTGCTCATCGAACCTCATGGTAGGACGTACCGCCATTTTCTGCCAAAACTGTTGGTCGTAGCGGAACCAACATTGACCCCCATAGATTTTGTAGGCACCCCAAATGAGATCAAGGTAAGTAAATAAAGCCACACTATGGTCAGGGAAGCGTTCACAAAGGATGGCACTGAGAACTAAGAAACCCTCGAGCCAGTTACCGAACGTAGGAGGCAAAACCTTCAATTTGTCATTGTCTTTTCCCTTTTCTCCATCCAAATTAGCTCGTTTAGGACAATCAACCGTCTCACGATCAATAGAGATGATGTAAGTATATCCACATAAACACCGTTCCAAATTTTCTCTCGAATGTCACTGGCAAGGTGCATCCCCAAAGGGGACAAGACACAGGCAGACAAAATCAGCGAGTCAGAGACCTGTGATGACAACCCAGCAGAGGCTCCCTGGGCCGCACCAACACCTAGCGGTCCGCCAGTGGAGAAACACCCCCAGCCACAGAAGACCCTGCTGCCTGTGCTGGAGACCCCGAACCCGACGATTCCCTCCATTGCCTCAGCGCAGTCGCCAGAACCGACAGAAAAATCAGTTTGCTCACCAGCCCTGCTCGCAACAGACTACGCCATCCCACGGTCGCCTGCAGCAGAAAGTAATTCCAACTCACGTGCAGCAATAGGGAGTGAGGAATCCACTGGGCGCCGACCACGATCAACATCTTCCACCTGACCTGCAGCAGATGAAGGCACAGCTGGGCACACTGGACGAGCAGGCAATGAAGGGTCACTCATAGAAGATCCAGAGACGCCTGGAGGAGTCAGTCCCCGATGTAACTCAGGAGCGAGGTTGCTAGACGAGGCAGGAAACGCCAACGGATCCACCTGAGGAAAGGTAGGCACACCAATCACCTGCCCTCCAGCAGGAGACAACCCCCCTCCAGTAGCAGCAGCCCTGCACCACACCGTATCCCGGGCTGGCAAAGTGAGGGCAACGTTGAGGCTCCAGCCACCATTTTGGACACTGGCAGCCCGGCCCCCACGTGACTCCGCACAAAGACGCGTATTAGAGCGTCGAGGGGCAGAGCCGGAGCCACGTGGACGTACAGTCGCCGCCTGAGGAGCAGAAGCCAGGCGGGCAGACACTCGCGGGCTGTGAGAACGCCCAGCCCCACAAGCTGCACAGAGCAGATACCGAGTGATGATGCGCCCGCCGGGAGGCAACCGGACACCAACCCAGCGGCGTTCCAGGGACAAGGGACACCTCCGAAACTGGGGAAGAAGGGCCAACATCCAAAGGCCCTAGGGGACTCCTGCCCGCCAACTGAGCAGAGCGGGTCTGCGGTAAACCAGGGGACAAACGTACTGGGGGACGAACAAGTCACTCCCTCCTCCAACCCCCAGGGCTGTTCAGTCTCACCCTCCGGGGAACTTCCGAGCAAAGCATCCAAGGGAACTCCCAACTCCTCTGCATAGGCCCGCAGCCGTGATAACAGCAGAGCGACCTCTTCGGTAACAGCCACAGCCATAACGGTCCTCTCTTTGTCCAATGTCTCCACAGAAAGAAGATAGCCACGAAGAAACCAGACAGACGATGCACAGCTCCTCTCCAACGTAATTACTCCTTGCAGCCTCGTGCCTAACAAGCCAGGTGAGTCACCTGCTGTATATATATAGTGTCCTGCTAATTAGCATACTTTTGCCATAACCAATCATCTCACACACACCTTGATTGATTGCCCCAGCAGTCATGTCCCCCTTCCAGAATGTTCCAGGGGGCTGCTTTCTTTATCATATACCTTATCTTGTACATGTGATTTTATTTTTCGGTGCTCCAGGCATCAGACGGCACATATCATGCTGTTATATATTGAGTTGTGTACAATGAGCCGCACATTATATAAGTCCAAGGGGCTCACAGTAGTTATTGGAAAAAGTAGGTGAGAACAAGGAACAAAACATTCTCAGAAGGTCCCCAGCTATAGGTGTCATTATTGTCACCATCAATATCGACCCTTCTTGGTAGGTTTGTTCTGTCCAATAAAAACAAATTCTGACTGTATTACTTAAAGTAACTTGTGCAAGGTCAGAAATAATTGGATCTAAAACTGATCCCTTGGCACATTTTATAAAATGTTAACAGGGTTTTTCAGAGAGATTCGAAAAGTCACCGCACGTTCAGTGATCTTTGATTCTCTGCACTTCGGGTCGATTCGGCGATTCTAGTTGCCGACCCTGTGGTGTATTCAGCAAGCACCGCAAAAAACCTGCCGCAAACCCGCTGAACATTCACCGAGCACTCACCGAAAACCTGCAGAAACCGCTGGAAAAACCAAGCCGAACACGCCGGAAAAATCTGAGCAGCCACTGATCACAGTGTAGAGCAGCCGACGGAAAAAGCTGACACGCAGACGAACGAAGTGAGAAAAAAAAAACACTACGCTTGGAAGTTTGAAAATTGAAACGCTGTTTGCAAAAAAAACTACTGAACAAAAATGCCTGGAATTTACATATAAGATCCAATAAATGATAATAAAGAGGTCTGTTACAGAAAAATTCAAAAACGATTAAAAAAAAGCAGAATTTTTTTACCAAAAAATCCCGTAAAATGCCTAAAAGATCCTAAAAAAAATTCTAAAAATAAAGAGACTTTTTACTATAGAATAAAATGATAAACGGTTTATTAGATATTGAATTAAAACTGGAATATTTTTAACATTGAAGCCTATGGGATTCCCCTGAATAAACCTGACGAATGAAACCACTGAACGACAGGGCACTTCACTGACATTCCTCAGCTGTTCGGTGTTCTCTGAATAGATTAACCATTGCTTCTCTATGGGGGATTTCGCTGCCCTCAAACAGGCACCGTACGTGCAGGCAATTCGCCAAAATTTGGCGAATTGCCTGCTCTCTGAATAGCTGAATGGCCCCGAAATGTCCCTGCCACATTTCGGCCACATTTCGGATCTCTCTGAATAACCCCCTAAGTTACTAAGTCTGATTTCATTCTGGTGCACTGATACAAAGAGATCACTCGAGGAAACATTCCACTTTTATTTATCATGTATATAGGTATAAAAACTGGAATATAAAATGTACTGTATACAGGGCCTGAATAAACAGGCTGTGGTTTTCTTCGATGTGTGCTGATTCTTCAGGCCTACCGTGTTTGCCATTCTGTCTATGGCAGCTCATTGTTTAGTTATAAAGTGGTTTCAGTAATAGATCTCAATCTACGCATCTTTCATGGGAGTTACTACAGGGTCAATGCTAGTGATTACATTACTTTAGAGAAGCCTATCATCTCACTCCCTAATCCCCCTCTGTTCATTTTCTGCTGCATCTTCCCACACAGCCCACATGCACCCTGCTATTTCACATTCTCTATTAACCCTTGCCTAGTGTGCACCCCTATCCTTTTAAATTATAAACTCTTGAGCAGGGTCCTCTCGCCTACTGTACTATGTTGAACCTGTATGTATATTTGTTGTTCTGCCTCCCATTGTACAGCGCTACGGAACTTGTTAGCGCTTTATAAAAACTTATAACTGTAATAAGGCAATGCAGTAATACTTATAGAAAGGCTATGGTTAAGATTGTCTATTCCTCCAAACTAAAGGTGGAGTCATGAACCATGTAATCAAGTAAGGAAAAAAAGCATGCGATACACACATGACTTTTCAATTGTTGTGATTTGTGTACCTACTAATGTTTTTTCTACACTGATATGTATTTACCAATAACCTCTTACATTCTATTTTTAGTATCCCATTATTTTTCTTCAAATGCCAAAGTGGGAATTTTAATAAATGCAGGATGACCTCATCAAAGAGCTCAAGGGACCAATCGTAATCCAAGGTCATGGTAGTTCATTCCCTTACACCGAGAATGTCTAGGGTGAGACTTTTCTCAAACTGTGGTGTCCAGTCTTGTATCAATACAACCATGTTGGTATAGTCATATTTCATGTTTGGCCTTGAAGACAAAATTTATTTAAAATGTGGGGCTGATGCTGCAAACATCCAAAAGCTAGTTATGGTACATCTTAATTCTTTGAGTTGCATTAGTAGACAAAAGCAATATTGATTCCTTACTTAACGTATCAACAACCAATTGTAACGTTGGGGACTTCCAACCTTTCCGGTGTACTTGACGGCAGCATGTCTGATGCTGCTCACTCACCAACGCCCGGTTTAAATTGAAAAAGGCAGGGAGGTGGCTGCATGAGGTGCGGCTTGAGAGGGAGGCGTGGTCTGGTGAAGGTCTTTTAAAAACCAACAGTTCCTTCTAAGCAGTGCCAGATCGTGGTTATCCATACCTGAGCTCCCTGTACTTGAATTCTCTCGTGATTTAACCTGTTATTGACCTCTGCTTGTTTTCTGACTATTCTGCCTTCCGTTGCCCTAGACTATTTTCTTGTACTATGCTCCTGCACTGATATCGACCCGGCTATTCCATTTGACTATTCTATACTCTGTATTCCTGATTCTGGCTCGTCTGACTACCCCAGTGTTGCTGACCTGGTTTTGTATTATGACATTGTCTTTGATTAACCCTTTTTGTCTAGCTAGTATACCTGGCCAATTCTAAGGACCAGACAGTTAGGGATTCTTCTACAGCTACCCTGTTGGTAGCTTTTGGGCTCTGTGGAGTGTTGGGCTTTAAGGACTGCGTGGTGGGATCCAGGAACCGTGACACCAATAGCCTTGCAGAACTGAGAAAGTGAACCACCTGAAACGTAGCTCTATCACTCAGTAGACTTATACTTGTCATGATTCGTTGACTCCCTTACTGGCTTCTACAAAATTGCTATGATGATTGAGTTACAAATTTTGCTACCCTATGGGAGGAGAGTAGTATCAGTGGTAGTCCAATATTAAAATGTTGTTCTTTTTTTTGGAACACTGCAATATTTCTATAATATACAAGTGATCACTCAATGGCTTGATAAAGCTGGCAGAGACTCAATGCTGTATGTATGGTAAAATTATTTTACCATGGTAACATATTTGGGATGAGTTTATGGAGTTCTAGTCACATGCCTTTTCCACCCATTTTACCTTAAAATTGTTTCTATTTCTACGTCTGTAAACCCCCCCCCCCCCACAAATATACACTTTTTAAAGTCCTCATTTGACATCTTTCTGTAAGTGTGTTGACTAGTCATTCCATTATCATTTTCTGTCGGTACCCTACGGGCAGCCGCGTGTTTCCTGGTCTCCTTGTGATGTCCGGGCCTAAAGCCATCTAGCTCCTGTGACTCTAGTGATTACCCTTCCGAGTTCACATGATTGTTGGCATGCCATGGTGTGACTTGCACTCCATCAGGAGCGCTGTGGCACACGGCCCCATGTAGTGATTCCTGGGAAAGGAGATCTGAGATTGCACCAGGGGCTGGAGTCCTCTATCAAGGCTCTTGGCATGTTGCGGGAGGTCAGGAGTAGGGATGTGCACAATGTTTTTTTTCGATTCGTTTAGGTTTTCTTCAGTCCGTTTTTTTCTCATTTCGGGTCGTTTTGACAGGTTTTCGTTTTGTTTCGTCATTTCGGGTTGATTTGGCAGCCTGTTTCAAATGGTTATTTCGTTTTATTTCGTTTATTTCATTTTCGTGAGTAATTTAATTGTATTTGGATTGATTTGTATTTAGTTTTATGAGTTATTTTGTTTTTTATTAGTTATTTCAGAATAGGAAACAGATTACTATAAATAAAATTAAAGTCTTATTTAAATTTTTTAGGATTATTTTGGCATTTTTCTGGAACTTGTTGGTTACTCTTTAGGGTTCCTAACTAATTTTACATTTATAATGAGGGGGATTATCTTCTTTCAGTCTGTATATGCATTTAGCAAAGAAAAAAACAGACTTTGTTATACATTTAAATTTAGTTAGGAACCTGAAGATTAACCAAAAAATGCCAAAACAATCCTAAAAAATCATTTTAAAAAAATGGCAGTTTCTTTTGTTTTAAATCATTTAATTTGTTCTGTTGTTTTATTTTCGTTTCAGATCATTTGGTTCAGGTTTTTTTCATTTAAAATCATTTTGATCTGTTTTTTTTCCCTTTATAGACGATTTGGTTCTGTTTTTTGCGTTTAAATAATTTTTTTATTTTTTTTGCTTTCATACCATTTGTTTCATTTTTTTTATTTTAGATCAATTTGTTCTCTTGATTTTCATTTTAGATGATTGGTTCTGCCTTTTTTTGTTTAGAATCATTTTGTTCTGTTTTTTTTTCCTTTAAGACAATTTGGTTCCATTTTTTTGAGTTTTAACCCCTTAGTGACCGGGCGGTTTTACACAAATCCGTCTTTTAGTGACCGCTGCTGTTTTTACGTTTCTGCGCTGTTAGTGTTTAGGTCAAATTTTCCTCTTACTCGTTTATTCAACCCACACATATTATACACCCTTTTTCCCGCCATTAAATGGACTTTCTAGAAATACCATTATTTCCATCATATCGAATAATTTACTATAAAAAAAAATATGAAATATGAGGAAAAAAATGGTAAAAACACACTTTTTTGTAATTTAATCCCCAAAATCTACAACCACCCAAAACGACCCCGGCTAAATAGGTTCAAAATTTTGTCCCGAGACTATAAATACCCAATTTTTACATGCGTGTGCTTTTAACCCCTTCACTGCTGAGACAGTTCAACTATGTGCGCTGCGCTCATTCTGACCATTTTGTGCTAATTATTTTTAGATGACAGCCTAGGTCCTATTTAATTAAACCCCCCCCAGACAAAAAAAACGTTTAAAAAAAAAAGATTTTTTTATTTTATTTAATTTTTTTTTTATTTTTTTTTTATTTAATTTTTTTTTTTTTAAAAACCAAACCTGGTCATGTTTGGTATCATTTGAAAGGCCATAATCTACATGGCAGCTAGATGGTTAACTGGCCCACTGACATCCTCACACATATGGTGAGGTTGTCAGTGGGTGGGGGGGGACCTGGAGGCTTGGCTGACATCCAAGATGTCAGCCCCCCTCCAGGCTTGAATCACGTTTTGGCGCCAATTGGCGCCGCAACATGATACGGCGGCGAGACGGTTAATGCCATACACCGCTGGAAAGGGGAGGCTCTCCCCTCTCCAGCGGTGCAAACGGCATCTCCCTAGCTTTAATGGTTGGGGAGATATAGGGCTCCGAAGGAGCCCCCCCATCCCTCCATTGAAATGCATGGGGACGCCTGCTGATGACGTCACCATGCAGCGTGGCGACGTCATCAGCCTCGCCTGCCCATGTAAATCACATGGGCAGGCTTCCTCCCTGCCAGATCGCCGTGGGATCCGGCGAGGGAGGTGAGTATCGGGCGGGAGGGGGATTAGGCGCCGCTGACGTACCCTGTACGTCCACGGGTCTAAGGGAGACCCGAGGACAAGACGTACAGGGTACGTCAGCGGCCCTTAAGGGGTTAAATCATTTTTTTCTTTTCTTTTTGCTTTAGAAACATAGAAAAATGTCTGAAGATAAGAACCTTTCGGCCCATCTAGTCTGCCCAATTACATGGATACTTTACCTGGATTTATCTTTTGTTTAGGATAGCCTTATGCCTATCCCATGCCTGCTTAAATTCAATTACTGTTTTGGCCTCTACCACTTCAACTGGAAGACTGTTCCATGTATCCACCACCCTCTCAGTAAAATAATGCTTCCTGATGTTACTTTTAAACCTTTGCCCCTCTAATCTAAGACTATGTCCTCTTGTTTTGCTGCTTTGTTTCCGTTTAAATATACTTCCTTCCTCTACATTGTGGATTCCCTTTACGTATTTAAATGTTTCTATCATATCTCCTCTGTCTCGTCTTTTTTCCAAGCTGTACATGTTAAGATCATTAAGCCTTTCCTGGTAACTTTTCTCCTTCAAGCCGTAACCATTTTAGTAGCCCTTCTCTGAACTCTCTGTAAGATGTCTATATTCTTCTGGAGATATGGTCTCCAGTACTGCACAGTACTCCAAGTGAGATCTCTCCAGTGCTCTGTACAGTGGCATGAGCACTTCCCTTTCCCTACTGCTAATACCTCTCCCTTCACAACCAAGCAATCTGCCAGCATTTCCTGCTGCTCTATTACATTGACTACTTACCCTTAGATCCTCTGAAATAATAACCCCTAAATCCCTTTCCTCAGATGTTGAGGTTAGGACTGTATCAAATATTCTATATTCAGCCCTTTGGTTTTTACGTCCCAGGTGCATTATCTTGCACTTATCCACATTAAAACTCAATTGCCACAGCTCCGACTATTTTTTTAGTTTACCTAAATCATTTGTCATTTGGCTGATCCCTCCAGGAACGTCAACCCTGTTGCAAATCTTTGTGTCATCAGCAAAAAGACATACTTTTCCATTAATACCTTCTGCAATATCACTAATAAAAATATTAAAGAGAATGGGTCCAAGTACTGACCCCTGAGGTACCCCACTGGTAACAAGACCTTGCGCCGAATAAACTCCATTTACCACAACCCTCTGTTGCCTGTCACTCAGCCACTGCCTAATCCAGTCAACAATATTGGAATCCAAGCTCAAAGATTGCAATTTATTGATAAGCCTTCTATGTGGAACAGTATCAAAAGCCTTACTGAAATCTAAATAAGCAATGTCTACTGCACCACCTGTGTCTATTATTTTTGTTACCCAATCAAAAAAATCAATAAGATTAGTTTGGCATGATCTCCCTGAGGTAACCCATGTTGTCTCTGATCCTGTAATCTATGTGTTTTTAGTTGTTCAACAATCCTTTCCTTTAACATGGTTTCCATTAATTTCCCCACTACTGACGAAAAACTAACTGGCCTATAGTTCCCCGATTCCTCCCTACTACCCTTCTTGTAAATGGGCACAACATTTGCTAATTTCCAGTCTTCTGGGATGACTCCCGTTAACAGATTTATTTAACCAATCCTTGCTAACGGTTTTGCTATTATATCACTGAGCTCTTTTAATAATTTAGGGTGGATCCCATCAGGCCCCATTGACTTATTTGTCTTCACTTTAGACAGCCGCTGTAGAACCTACTCCTCTGTAAACTCATATGTAAATGTATCGTTAGTGTTTCCTCCTAACTGAGGTCCCTTTCCTTCCTTTTCTTCTGCAAAGACTGAACAAAAATATTCATTGAGGCAGTCAGCGAGACTTTTATCCTCTTCTACATACCTTCCTTCCTTTGTTTTTAATCTAACTAATCCTTGTTTTACTTTTCTTTTCTCGTATATGTATCTAAAAAATGTTTTGTCCCCCTTTTTTACTGACTGAGCTATTTTCTCTTCTGCGTGTGCTTTGGAAGCTCTTATAAATTGCTTTGCCTCTTTCTGCCTAATCTTATAGGTTTGCCTATCTTCTTCACTCTGAGTTTTTTTATAATTATTGAATGCTGTCTTTTTGTTCTTCACTATATTGGCCACTTCTGCAGAGTACCACAGTGGTTTCTTCCCTTTTTTGTTTTTGCTAACTAGCCGAATGCAATTGCCTGTGGCCTTCAATAATGCTTCCTTTAAATAATCCCATTTCTCCTGGACTCCCTTTAAACTCCTCCAGTCTGATAATGGCTCCTTGACACAAAATCTCATTTTAGAAAAATCAGTTTTTTTAAAGTCTAAAACTTTTGTTTTTGTGTGGTGCGGCTCCATCCCTGTTCTTATATTAAACCATACTGACTGGTGATCACTAGATCCCAAACTTTCACCTACAACAACGTCCGATACCAAACCTCCATTTGTGAGCATTAAATCCAATATGGGCTCTTTATGGGTCGGCTCCTCAACTACTTGTGTTAGAGATAATCCCAGTAGGGAGTTTAGAATATTTGTACTCCTGGTGCACCCAGCTGTTTTGGTTTTCCAGTTCACATCAGGAAGATTAAAGTCCCCCATGATAATAACTTCCCCCTTCATTACCATTTTGGCTATTTCATACCATTTGTTTCCTTTTTTCATTTTAGATCATTTTGTTCTCTTTATTTTCATTTTAGATCATTGGTTCTGTCTTTTCTCGTTTAAGATCATTTGTTTCTGAAACTTAATTAGTTTTGATCGTTTCGTTCCGTTTTTTTCGTCATTTTCTATCATTTGCGTCCAATTTTTTACGTTTAGGTCCCATAACGAAATGATTTTGTTTGTGTTGAAACTTTGATTCGGGATTACGTAATTTCGGGCGGCCGATATTTTGTTTTGGAAATGGTCCCGAATCAACGAAAATGGTGAATTTCATACGAAATTCAATTCGGAATGAAACGAAACGCACAGCCGTAGTCAGACTCAGGAGGTGACACAGAAGTTGTTTCTGGTGCTTGCACCAATGGTGACCAGGGGGTGGTGGCCAGTTTAGAGAAGTGTCCACCTCTTTCTCTATATAATGCCTCATGTTCCTCTTAGCTCAGTTTAGCTTAGTTTCAGCATTGTGCTTCTCCCTGTTTATGGTAGAAGAATTCCGAAGCTTTATGGTTTACCAGTCCTCCTGCTCTGTCTTTTGCTCACAAACATTTGCCATCTATCTTGACCTTTTGGATTGTATATAAACCACGACTACCGGATTGCCCTTTTGTACCTTGCTTTTGGATGACCTTTTGACTGCTACACCGTGCGATTCCTGCACCTAAAACGATGAGAGTGATGGTTCCATCCATATGTTTGCACAGACATGTGCCTGTTGTGCGAAGTGCTCCCGCTTTCAACATTTGAGGTGCCCATCTACAATTTTTGGGTTTTCGTAGTTTTCGTATTCTTTATTTATTTATTTATTTGCAAAGTATTTTACCGGGGAAGGATTCATTGAGATTTCTCTAATTTTCAAGTGTGTCTTTAACCTTTTTCTGCCACAGGGTGTACTATGCCCCCCCCACGCAGGTTAGACATTGAAGCTGTGAGGCGGCATAGCATGCACCGCTAGCTTTAACGGACCTCTGTGCTCCCACCAGGTGGCGCATGGTGCTCACCATTGGCTGCCGCAGGCGTCCTTAACTCAGGCTACCCCCCTGCAGCCAATGATGCACACTGCGAGTCAGCTGCGTAGGCGGACTGAAGGCAGGGCCTGCTTGAGGCAGCCGGCAAGTGGGGCTTACTAGTATGCCCCGCCGGTCTTAACTCCTCACCGCCAGGCAAAACCCTCCCATCAGTAAGGGGTTAACATGAATCAATAGTTTGAATGCTTAGAAACTGTAAATAATCTCAATGTAACATATTTGCATAATCTAAAATAAGGCCTAAGCAAACCGACGTTTGCTCCAATGTCCGATATTTCAGATTCCAGTCAGACCTACTGTATAAGCCTTTTTCATCCTTTATCCAAAATCTAGGAAATTACAATCTCCATCTGTATACATAATCGAAAGTCTGTTTAACGCATCATCATATGGAATTCTTTTAGGAAGAAATTTGTTTGACAACTACCCTGACATGTGCCTGCTGCTTACGTTGCATATACATACTAACATACATTGGAATTTATATAGTCATGGCAGATTGAATACATTATTTTGCTCAGGGCAAAGTTGGAATGCGGAAGCATTGTCTTCATGAGCATCTGTTCCATTGCATAATGTCATTATTGTTGCATGATCCAACGCATTAATGTCTCATCTCTATGAAAGCATGAGATTGATGACTACAAATGTTATCTTAAGATTGAACAGAAAAAAAGAAATAAAAATAACCATCGAGTAGAGTCGGTATAGAGCTTCTATGTCACCACCACTCCACATTGATATTTATTCTTCAAGTATTGGATGGCTTTTCTAAGCCCAGGAAATAATGACACAGAAAAGAATCTTGTTTTGCTCTGTTAAAGGGATTTGGAGCCGGGTGGAGAAAAATCAATGCCACGAAAATTTAAAATCAACCATTTCTGATCTTAGGGATATGTATCTATATACCAATAAACTAGATAATTGCATCAGAGTTCAGAAAGTGAAAGGATTGCTAAGAAAACAATGAAAGATTTTCACTAAAATGTAATAGGGACCAAGTGAAAAATATACATGGTTATTCAGAGAAAGGTGTAACTCTGGAGAACTTTTGGAGAAGTGAAAACTCTAGAGGGGTTATTCAGAGAGATTCGAAATGTCACCGCACCTTTGGTGACCTTTTTGTTCCCCACACTTCGGCGATTCTAGTTCGCGAACCCTGCGGTGTATTCAGCAAGCACCGCAGGGCCCCTGTAGTGCAGGGAAAACCCTCCGTAAACCCAACGAACACTCGCTGAACACTCACCGAAAACCTGCACAAGCCGCCGGCAAAACCACACCGAACATGCCAGGAAAAACCCAACGAGCCGCCGTACACACTGCAGAGCGGCCGCCGGAAAAAGCCAAAACACAGAAGAATGAGGTAAAAAAAAAAGTGCACTTGAAAGTTTCAAAATTGAAACGCTGTTTGCAAAAAACTACTGAACGAAAATGTCTGGAATTTACATGTAAGATCCTATGAATGATAATAAAAAGGTCTGTTACAGAACAAAGAAAATGCTCTGGTCTTTTCAAGGATACCAAACATGACCTTCTAGCCACTACCAATCAAGAGTTAGAGGGGTCTAAAGGACCCCCATATCTCCACTATAGGGTTTCCATACTGAAACCCCTTGGGAGCTAGGGGTTAATTCCCCCAAGTTACATTATCGCGCCCATTCGTGACAACATCAGTGAGCAGGGAGAGGCTCCGGAGGCTTGGCTGACATCCAAGATATCAACCATCCCTAGGAGAGGTCCGCGTTCTGGCACCAATTGGCACCGGATCACGGACCGGCTCCTAAGATGTTAAAGATAAGCATAGCTGGAAAGCTCAGACTGCGACCTTTCGAGTGATGCCTCTCCTGTTTCTGTAGCCCCATACTGATGGGGAGAGAGATGGGTCCAAAGGGTCCCTCACCTTCAGGCACTCTCCCAGCACGCAGGGCCGATTAACATAGGGGCTGATGGAGCAGCAGCTCCAGGCCCATGCCCCAGAAAAGGCCCAGAGAAAAGATAACTATGTTGTTACATGCTATTGATGGGCATTTGGACCCCTGTATTTCCAACTCCATAGAAGCTACAGGGTTGTTTCAGGAATCACTGGAAAGGCCATAGCATGACCTTTCCAATGATACCAAACATGACCAGGTGTTATGTAACAATAAAATAATAAATATTTATTTTTCTTTCTAACAGCAATATTTTTTAATATCACTTTTCAATTATAAAGTGAAAATTGATGCTGCACTAACTCACCATCTCATTTCTCATGTCACCAACAAGTGGGAAGGTGATGGCACAATCTGTTATTACGACTAGTTACATCAAAAACCTAAATGCGCACTGCAGCGAAGAGCACTTGTATGGGGGGGAGGGCTTTGGACCCCTGCGTCACTAATCTTTACACCTCACAAGGTCAAGTGAGTTGTCATTGGACAGGGCAGAGTCTGGCCTTTGCAATGATATCAAATGTGATAATGTAAATCTAAAGGAAAAGAAACAAAAAGAAACTGTATTTTTAGTTCCAAAGCAATGGCATTGTTCATTTGCCATGACTAAAATGAGCAATAAAACTGCCATTACTCACCTTCTCATTTCCCATGCTGCGAGCAAGGTTAGGGTTTTATACATAGTCATATTATTCATAAAACACCATCCTCCAAAACACAAGGGAAATTTTGCCAGGGGGCAGTCACACAGTGAGGGCTGACATGCAAGATGTCAGCCTGCTGTGGTTGAAGCTCCGGTTCAGTGCCGGAAAAGGTACCGAACCAGGGAAACCCAAAGATGTTCAGGGACCGTCCTCCTCACAAAGGAGTGAAACTGGAGGACGCTCCCTGCACGTCTGTCACAGGGGAACCCAGCGTGAGCCAAGGTGGGCCCTTTATGTGGATTGTTTAGCCCTTTTGGCAGGCTTGCCTCTGGCTGCATATACACAGAACTACAGCACAGGTAACAGACAACAGGACAATAGGATGGGCAGAAGGAAAAAATGACAGAGCACTTAAGGGAGCCCTGATTCTGAATGCGGTCCTTGGGATGGCCGTCTATCTAGGGAAAAGAAACTCACAAGAAACACAGAACAAGAGAGCAGGAAGGACGGGGTTGAGGGAGTAAACAACAATAGACTGGCACCCAGCAGCACACACAAGGAAACCTAAATCTGGGATACTATACTTCAGAATGGCCGTCTATTCTAATGCATACAATTCTGCTGCTTGATACGCAGAACAAGAGACTGGACACAAAGGAAATAAATACAGAGACATAGTCAATAAATAAAGCCAAAGTCAAACACCAGAGCGGGTAGTCATACACAATCAGAGATCAGAAGCCAGAGAGGGAAGTCAGACAAGCTATAGGTTGGTACCCAGAATAGCAATATACAACGTACAGGGATCACACAGCAGAGTAGTCAAAACCAAGCCAAAGTCATATACCAAAAATCACAGAGCAGACCATATACCAGCAGACCCGCAGGGGGAAATGACCCATGCAAATTAATGGAGGACATTGCAGAGCATGTGACCTGAGGCCAGACCAGCTGCAATGGAATCCAGGAGCAGAGAGGTAGGATTGCATAGCCCATACAAAGTAAGAGCTGGCCCGGATCGTTCTCACCACCAGGGGGCAGGGCTGGAAATGGTGGAAACGTGATAGCATCCTTCATGTTCAACTGGTTAAAGGATCTCCTGCTAATGCAATTGTGCTATATACCACAGGACACATTCACATGTCTTGTGGAGTCCATATCTCAACACATCAGAACGGTTTCAGCAGCACGAGGGAGAGTTACATGATTTTAGGCAGATGTTTAATGTTGTGGATGATCAGTGTTTGTAGATCTGTACATACATTATACACACATTTAGATGCACAAATATGCTACTTAACACAGTTAAAGAGTCATACTTCATAAAACATTAGGTACCTAGAGCCAATACAGAATGACATTTTAATTGTACTAAATTATTATTTTTATGCCTATTAATTAGATCAATTTTGTAGATAATGTAAGTGGTTTACAAAGCATGACAAAACCTATTATAGCCTCAAACTAGAAGACCAAGGGCACATTTGGAACGTTTATTGTAGCAATTTCCCTGTAACAAATTATCTTTATATTTAAAAGCATAAATGAAACAAGGTTACAGAGACCAATAATGAACTCCGTTAAGAATTATTCTTATGAATAATAGCAAAGAAAAAAATCTGAAATCACGGTACTGGCTTCACACAGTCATAAATACAGTGGTTCCACGGCCATGGAATTAGGTTGAGATTTTATTTAGGTCATTAATGGTACAGTAACCTTGCAGTAATGGTCAGATCCAGTCTTGCAATTTTCAATCGATAGGGCAAGCACATCATAAACACCCTGTAATTGTAAAAGAGAAATCCTGTCTAGAAATATTCCCTATTGTCTACCTCATTTTGTTTTGTTGTCTCGGAGTTGCTCTTGACTGCAAGCTGTCCTTCCCCCCCCCTTCATTCTCTCTCTTCCTCCTGCTGCAACCAGTTGCCTAAAACTTCCAAAAATTCTGCCATTTCATACATCTGACACCACCAAGCAATTCATTAACGCCCTTGTAATCTCCCAATTTGGCTACTGTAATAACCTTCTAACTGGCCTCCCTCTCTCCATTGTAAATGCTTCTGCCAGACTTATTCACCTCACCAGCTGCTCCGTCTCTGCCACTCCTCTTTGAGTCCCTTCACTGCTGACTCCCCATCCACTGCAGAATGAAATTCAAAATTCTCACCCTGACCTACAAAGCCCTCAATTGCTTCTTCCCATATCACCTCTTTCCATGGTAGACCACAGACAGGACCTCTTACACGCAGCTCCCATCCTCTCGAAAGTACTCCCTGGTGCCGTCGAACCACAAGGGTAACCCATTTTAAACATGCAGAAATTAGGAGTTTAATGATTCTATGTTCCTCTTTCGTATAGAGTATTAGTGATGTTATTTCAATGTTTGCTACCAGGTATTCCTGAAGCATAGACCCTTCAAAAGGCTCATCTAACAATGTGCTCTTCTCATGCGAGGCAGGGACAATCTATTTCAGGGTAAGTCATTCCATGTCTTGATTTACTCATAGCATCTTCAACAGACGGTGCTACAGCTTTTAAATCACACTCTATAATTAAATTCCTAAACTCCAGACGAAGCTTAATGAATTCTACTGTGAAATGCGTCAACACACTCTAATACGTCGTGAAAATTTTTCTATTATTTAAGAGTTGTACTTATGGGATTGATATATATGGGCTAATTTATGAATCCTATACTCTCTGCCGTTTGGCCATCTATACATATACATTTCTATACTTCGACTTCAATAGAAGAGCTCTGGTTAATGGGTCACTGCAACCAAAAATGAAATGTTCTTATGGTGTTCATTTTATGTCGCTGATAGCTTGCATGTGCTTTGTTTTTCTCTTGTTTGTTTAGTTAAGAAAATATTTTACGATGTGTGTGTCACTGGATGCATCCATTATGTAATCTGTTGTGTTGTAAACTGCCCACCCCCAAAATATCTTTACCTCACTTGCTCCCCTTGCACAAAGCTTTAAACGTCAACGAGCATAAATCAACACTGGAATTACAATCCTCGCACATTTTTTCATCCGTCAAAAAATAACACGCGTAAAACGGACTCGCAAAAACATGCGCGCAGCAACTTTGTGCACAGAAATCAGTGTGCGGATTGTTTTTTTCACGCGATTCAGCCAATCAGAATGAAGAACCACAATTGTCTCATCTTACGTTTTTGCGCCTGTCAAAGCCAATCTGAGCATATATGCTGCATCAATAAAAAATGCAAACACAACTTCTCAAATTTATTGGTTTGGTATGTGTAGAATGTGTAACTATACTTTGCTGCATTTTTTTTTTTTGGGCTGGTGTATTTGGTTTCGGCCAGGTTGATAGAATTTGCCTTTAACACCAGCTTTTAGGAGTTGCTAAAATTATGCGAGCAAATGCTGTGCGTTACAAATTGCTCATAGATTGTAATACCATCCGCGTACCAGCGCACAAACGCATTTGTGCTCACAATGTTAAGTATAGGATGCGCAAAGTACAGTAAGCTCACGCAGTGTTCGCGCAGGTTCACCCGCGGTAGACGTATAAGTGCGTTTGTTGCACCGAGATTGTAATACGACGTTCTGCGCAAAGAGTTTTGCCCCTCGCGTTAATGCGTTTTTGCGTGACCGCAAACGTATGCATGAATAATGTAATAGGGCCCATATACTCTTATCTGGAGTAGTTCGCAGAATGCAATAAAACTCCTGCTGCCTTATCCAATCATTCCCTCCTCCACCTCATTAACGGTTAAATACTGTAGGAGTTAAACCACAGCCACAAAGTAAAACTCACCATAAGATTTTGGTAAATGTTGCATCATGGGAAAAACTAACAAAATGGAAACAGGGGTTGAAAAACCAAATTTTATTTATTTATTTACATGCAATTACTTCAGGCAAAGAAAGTAAAACAACAGCATGTGTTTTCTAAGTTGGTTTTAGTTACAGCTTATGTAAGCGGTAGTGTCCCTTTAAATTTACAGTTACACCCGACTCCAAATCTAGTCCTAATGAGGGTACACGTACTGTACATATCTCAGTTTGTAGTTTGGTTGATCAATAATACACTGAACCTTCAAAAACAGAGATCCTTCAATTAAGAGTACCGAGGGCATTTCCTACTCCCAAAAACATTTGTAACATAGATTTTGTAATTGCTTCACCCAATGAATGTTTGTTTGAATGGTTGATGCCCTCAATTATTGAAATCAAGAATTCATAGCAGTTTCGGAGCATCCTTGTGTTCTCAGGCGTAAAATATTACAAATGGAAACAAAACATAAATCATGAAATTATGTCATTACATATAATCTCAGATTTCTTATTGTTGTGCTCAAAAATACAAATAAATTCAAAGAAATATATAAACAAAAGGATCTTCAATGTTTGTTTTTCCATCAAGATATTTTCTTTGTTTACAAATTACCATTATAATGTACATTCCCCTGCACGGTGAAGGATAAAAGACTAGAGAATAATCTCATTCCAAGCATATCATTAGAGACCGTGCACCACTGAACCAATACTGAAAATATTGATTTCAAACATCATATTTCCACTATGAGCAATTTACTATGTTCATTCCAGATTCGTGTTTTTATGGAGTGACACACAGTAAGAATAACTTCAGATTCCAATATACGGAAGGCATTTAATGAAGAAGAAGAAAAAACAAACAAATTTTAAATAAGAATGAATTTGAAGGAACGTGTAAAGCTTTATAGAGAAAACCAAATACAGAGAGAGAATCAAGCACCTACATAGCTGTTAAACTCCATTCACTACCAAGTGATTTTCCAAAAAAACATGGTCAGAAACCAGTGCTTTTATGTAAAATCATTTACATTATACAGTAAGAAATATTTGGGCATATTCCCATTGCAGGTCTTACTGTAAATAACCTATTTGGCCAGTAGATGGCACCATCTACTGCCAAATGATGTTACAGCTGCTGATAGATTTATTTTTTCCTGCATCGGCTTCTGAAAGCTCGATTCCGGGCATTCATCAGCCGACTTTACCGGTTTTAGCTCTTTAGGCATTATGGCCAGGGCAAATGCTTTTGGGCTGCAGAAGGTGCCCCTAAAGTTAACAAAATTTGTTTGCTGCAAACTAATTTAATTTGCTATTGGGCTGCAGATCGAGATATCTTGATATCGGGGCATTAGATGGTGCCTTTGAAGCCGAGATATCTCGGTCTTGGTAGTGAAGAGGTTAATAGATTGAGGGCACTCTATGGGGGTTATACATTCTGGGTCAGCTACCACTTATGAGGTGGAGTTTGCCTTAAGTGACTGAGTTCATAATTAATCGGACCTGCTTCTAGTGCAGCAGCATCCTGAAATAGATAATATAATGTAAGTGTCACGGTCCACCCCGTGTACCTGTCTTGCACACCTGGATTTAAGAACTTTGCCCTGGATCTCTTATTTCTTGGATTCCAATCCAGGTTTTGCCCAGGCTCAGCAACTTGACCAGGCTCATGGAGATCCAGCCTGGGTCCTCCTTTTCTAGCCCTGGACTTCCAGCTGAGACCCATCCATGATTAAGCCTCCATAAAAGGCAGAGAGACCCAGCCAGCAGTGGGTCTGCATTGTTCTCCCTGACTGAGGTCATCTGGATGTGTGCGCAAACCTGCTCCAGCCTATCCTGTGTATCCAGTATCCATCCATCTGCCCTGTTGTTCCTGGATACATCTGTCTGTGCAAGGGACTCTCAGCGATCTCCACCTGTGGATTACAGTTAATCTCTGTCTCTGACCAAGGTACCACTGTCCGCTGTCCAGACTTCTCCTGGGTGGGCCCTGTCTGCAGTCTGGGACTGCATTGCCCACAAACTTCAGACTCTCCAGTCTAGAACTCTCCCTGGACTTTATATATTTCCTTTGTTCTCCCAAGTGCCTGCAGTTAAGGACCCTTTATGTTTCATTAAAGAATATTCATTGCGTGATTCCTGTCTGGCCTCCCCTCTGTGTCACCGCCTGCTGGGCTCATACCAGAACTGCACACGCCACGTGACAGAATGCACACCCCATCTTATTACGAGTCTGCGGTGATACAGGCGGTGGTGGCATCCATGAAAATGGCTGTGGAGAACTTCCTGCTGCAACTGGACTCTGTGTTGCTTAAAGTGCTGCAAGGATTAAGGGGCACCTCACCTAAGGTGCGCTCTTCAACTTCTATGTCTGGCTGCAGGAGACCCTTGTCTGAGGAGGAACGCTCCAGGAGGAGGTCTTTGGGACTGTGCTTCTATTGTAGTGCGGGCTCACATTTCATATCTTCGTGCACTGTGCGCCCACCCAAGCCATCCTCCTCACAGACCAGAGTCAACCCTGTTACTCCTGCTTCTCAACTGGTTGCTCCTCCTGTGTCTGTGCATGCTAAAAGCAAAGAGACATTACCTGCTGAGTCCTTGCCATCAATGTCTAAGCGAACTCCAAGTGCCAAAGCTCGACAGCACCCTGTCTCTGCCAGCCCTCGCCAAGCTGCTATCAAGCCTCGCCAGGTCATGGCCAAGTCTTGCCCAGTCTCACATCCTGCCAAGTCTCGCCAAGCTGCTGTCAAGCTACGCCAGGCTACCACAGTTGGCAAGTCTCGCCATACTCTGGTACCCAGATCTAAGAGACCTGAATTTAGGGAAGCCTTCTCTGATGTGGAGAGTACAGAAGATGACTCCCTCTCTGATAACTTGGAGACCACGCCATCTGAGCCTGCTGACGTTGAAGCCATGGACATGGAACCTACCTTGCCCACAGATTCGGAGTCTTATATGTCCATGGAGGTTGCTTTGACACAGACTACAGAGGTCGCTGCCCTGCACCCCGCAGGATCTCCAGAGGTCGCTGCCCTGCATCCCGCAGGATCTCCAGAGGTCGCTGCCCTGCATCCCGCAGGATCTCCAGAGGTCGCTGCCCTGCATCCCGCAGGATCTCCAAAGGTCGCTGCCCTGCATCCCGCAGGATCTCCAGAGGTCGCTGCCTGCATCCCGCAGGATCTCCAGAGGTCGCTGCCCTGCATCCCGCAGGATCTCCAGAGGTCGCTGCCCTGCATCCCGCAGGATCTCCAGAGGTCGCTGCCCTGCATCCCGCAGGATCTCCAGAGGTCGCTGCCCTGCATCCCGCAGGATCTCCAGAGGTCGCTGCCCTGCATCCCGCAGGATCTCCAGAGGTCGCTGCCCCTGCATTCCCGCAGGATCTCCAGAGGTCCGCTGCCCTGCATCCCGCAGGATCTCCAGAGGTCGCTGCCCTGCATCCCGCAGGATCTCCAGAGGTCCGCTGCCCTGCATCCCGCAGGATCTCGAGATGTCGCTGCCCTGCATCCCGCAGGATCTCGAGATGTCGCTGCCCTGCATCCGCAGGATCTCGAGAGGTCGCTGCCCTGCATCCCGCAGGATCTCGAGAGGTCGCTGCCCTGCATCCCGCAGGATCTCGAGAGGTCGCTGCCCTGCATCCTGCAGGATATCGAGAGGTGTCACCGGCATGGGGCCGTCGCCGCCGCCGTAAAGCCAAGCCGCTCACTGCCCAGCAGCAGGATGGTACCCAGGTCGCCGCAGAGCCGTGCTGTACCCAGGTCGCCGCAGAGCTGTGCTGTACCCAGGTCACTGCCACACCGAGCCTTGCCGAGGGCGTTGCCCCACCAGTCATCGCTGAGGGCGCTGCCCCATTGAACCTTGCCAGGGGCGCTGCCCCATCGAACCTTGCCAGGGGTGCTGCCCCATCGAGCCTTGCCGAGGGCGCTGCCCCACCGGTCATCGCTGAGGGCGCTGCCTTACCGAGCCATGCCAAGGGTGCTGTCCCACTGGTCATCGCTGAGGGCGCTGCCCCATCGAACCTTGCCAGGGGCGCTGCCCCATCGGTCATCGCCGAGGGCGCTGCCTTACCGAGCCATGCCAAGGGCGCTGCCCCACCGGTCATCACCGAGGGCACTGCCCCATCGAACCTGCCAGGGTGCTGCCCCATCAAACCTTGCCAGGGGCGCTGCCCCATCAAACCTTGCCAGGGGCACTGCCCCACCGGTCATTGCCGAGGGCGCTGCCTTACCGAGCCGTGCCAAGGGCGCTGCCCTAATGGTCATCGCCGAGGGAACTGCCCCATCGAACCTTGCCAGGGGTGCTGCCCCATCGAACCTTGCCAGGGGCACTGCCCCATCGAGCCTCGCTGGGGGCGCTGCCCCACCGGTCATCGCCGGGCCGCTGCCCCACCGGTCATCGCCGAGGGCACTGCCCCACCGAGCTGTGCCAAGGGCCCTGCCCCACCGGTCATCGCCGAGGGCGCTGCCTTACCGAGCCATGCCAAGGGCGCTACCCCACCAGTCATCGCCGAAGGCACTGCCCCACCGAGCCGTGCCAAGGGCGCTGCCCCACCGGTCTTCGTCGAGGGCGCTGCCCCACCGAGCCATGCCAGGGGCGCTGCTGCACCAAGCCCAGCAGCTGAAGTGTCACCGCCGAGCTGTGCCCATGACACCTTTCCTGACACTGAGTCTGACAGGGTTGTACTCCTTGCTGTCTTTGAGGACTACCAGAATCCGGGTAGTTGGACTGGCAAGAGGTGCCCAAGAGGACCTGCCCCTACGGGCTACACCAGGACGCCCTCTGGCGTGTTAGTCTGGGAGGAGCACTTGGCAGTGCACAGGCGCTGCTCCGAGCTCTGGAAATACTTCGACATCTCTTCTGAGGACTCTAGTTAGAGGAAGGTGCTCCGTCCCCTGCTCCAGCCTCGGTGCCCAGAGGGCACCCGTCAGGGGGGTACTGTCACGGTCCACCCCGTGTACCTGTCTTGCACACCTGGATTTAAGAACTTTGCCCTGGATCTCTTATTTCTTGGATTCCAGTCCAGGTTTTGCCCAGGCTCAGCACCTTGACCAGGCTCATGGAGATCCAGCCTGGGTCTTCCTTTTCTAGCCCTGGACTTCCAGCTGAGACCCATCCATGATTAAGCCTCCATAAAAGGCAGAGAGACCCAGCCAACAGTGGGTCTGCATTGTTCTCCCTGACTGATGTCATCTGGATGTGTGCGCAAACCTGCTCCAGCCTATCCTGTGTATCCAGTATCCATCCATCTGCCCTGTTGTTCCTGGATACATCTGTCTGTGCAAGGGACTCTCAGCAATCTCCACCTGTGGATTACAGTTAATCTCTGTCTCTGACCAAGGTACCACTGTCCGCTGTCCAGACTTCTCCTAGGTGGGCCATGTCTGCAGTCTGGGACTGCATTGCCCACAAACCTCAGACACTCCAGTCTAGAACTCTCCCTGGACTTTATATATTTCCTTTGTTCTCTCCAGCGCCTGCAGTTAAGGACCCTTTATGTTTCATTAAAGAATCTTCATTGCGTGATTCCTGTCTGGCCTCCCCTCTGTGTCACTGCCTGCTGGGCTCATACCAGAACCGCACACGCCACGTGACAGTAAGGTGAGGAGAAAAATAGCAAAGTGAAGGGTGAAGTGCTGGGAACTTTATTGTCTTGAGATCATGACCATTATGGTCCCAGTGTCTGACAACCCACTTGATGGTGTTTTTTTAAATCTGAGAGGCTGAACCATGACACATCTGTTTTAGAAAGTGTTGAGGGACCACCATCACCTGGGTTTTATTGGCCAGTTTTCTCTATTTAACCTTACCCTATAACAGGATTGTCTTTCAATCCAACCACTTCCTATCTACACGATTGATTGAGCTTATTTACTTAATATTATTACTTTATATATTGGCATATAAACCCAATAAAATTCATTGAAGGGATAAGTAGCAATGATTGTCACATGTAATAATACTTGTGTAAAGAAAAATGTCAGCCATTTTGAACTACAGGTATGAATATCCACAAGTGGGCATTCTGAAAGGGGCAATTACATCACAATCATATATTTTCCCTATACTCTTACCATAAAAGCTGGCCACAGGGCCTCTTTTGGTGGCCATCAAATTTTAGTCCTCCTGGTGGAAAACCAGGTTAGTGCTGTGAGCGAGGAGTAAATTCTCCCCAATGCAAACACTTCAACAGCTGTGTACGTTGAAGAAGGCATTCTTCATCATGTCAGACCTCTGTTCATTGGATCAGGGAATAATGTAGGTTAGAAGTCCCTGCCGCTATGCTTCGACTGGAACCCTAAGAGAAATTAGGATGGCACTGGCTGGTCATAATGTATCGATTAAAATATATTCGATAAAGAAAAAAAATGCATTCAGAATTTAATTATGCTGGTTAATACTCAAAATGATGGCATTGCCACCACAGTGCCACTCGGCAATTTTAACGTTAGACCAGTTGCAAATTGAGGCTTTAGGCTGGTGTCAGACAAACTTACGACGTGCCTACCGGAGTCCGTCGCAGCGTTGTGATGCTTCGACAGGCTCGTCACACGCTGTAGCGCGTACGGGTTGAGTGGACTACAAGCATCCGTGCACAAAGCCTCCCGTCAAAACGCTAGACGATCGTTGACGTGGCTGCAAAGCGCGATCCTCCGTAGGGGGAAATCGAGCCTTGCATCGCGGAGCGCACTAACTGCGCTCAAAGAGGTGGCCAGACAGGCGTCGAGTGGAAGGAACGTCCACTCTCACAGACGTTCCTTCACCTCTCCAAAGACGCTTGACTGACCCCCAACCTTAGACTGTGACTTCCAGTACGTCGGTGAAATGTTTTCTGGAGCTACGTTCATCTTCTAATTATTATAAAAATCATCCCTCCCCATAATATAGATTTTATAAAAAAAAAAGTCAGCTTTTCCTCCTTCACCTCCACAAATCAACAGGTACTATAATAGGCGGATTACCCTACAATAGAACGAATCAGCAAAAAGACAGGGAGCACGCTGTTCCGTGTTAAGAAAAAGCAGATGCTTGTGCCCCGCGTTATAAAAGCCTTGTTGCTGTAATCGTCATTTTAAATAAAAGTAATTTGCGGGTCCATGAAGGAAGTCTGATTTAGTAATAAAAATCCGCTCGCCCTGATGCCTTTTATTCCACCAAATGCCATCTAATTGTGGCTGCGCCCATTATAGGGAATAATTTTCGCTTAGTTAAAAAAGATAACACACAGCTAGAAGGGAGGGGGGGATAGAGAACATTTTTCTGGTTTTGTTCGGGCCTCATTCACTCGCCATTCAATGGTTTGCGTTTCACAGATGCAATTATTATGCTGGGAGGTCAAGTATTACAGAGCGTCTTGTATTACGGTGTGCATGCTAAGTAATTCACTCGGCAAATTGACCCTTCAGTGTACTGCATAATGCTGTAAAAACCCAGCTAAAACGCAGGACAATTAGTAATACTTTCACTCCGCGGCAACAATGGCAGCAGCCGTGGAAGGTGATTGCATTTACAGTGGCGCTTTTCTTCTCCAAGCGGTTTCGTCCTTGCCGTCTCCTGAATGCTGCATGGAATTTATGAACAGCAACCATTTTTATATTTCCAAAGCTTAATTATGATGGAATTCAGAGCCTGACTATGAAGCACCAATTAGGATGATATTCTATAATATAAATAAAAAAAGAAAAAAGAAAAAAAAGGCGCTATTGCATCCATTTCCAAGAATGAGGGAACCATATAAAAAGGTTGTGGTGCTGTTTAACTCGTACGAACGAACAAAGCGATGAAAGGCGAGAGGAGACTATAGCCGCAAGTCATTATATTTCGAGCTTAGCAATGTAGTAAGGCAAATAAAGTAGAGGTCGCCCCAAAAACTCATTTTTCGATTGTGTGAATTCTGCATATGAATGGCTTTAAAGACGTGCTTAATATAGTTAGTATAGAAGATAAGGGTCTTATAAATACATAAATGTTAGTAGAAATTAGTTTTGCATTCAGTACATTGATCTTTGAAGACGGCACCTAACACTGGCATGAGAAGAACATTTCATTCTAGTGCATTCAAGGGGGGGAAAAAAGAGCAGACTATAACAATGTTGTTCATTTTCAGGGTAAAAAGTAAAACATTTTGCAATTAATAATCAAGTTCTTGCAGGATTTCGGCCAATTTTCTTTAGCTCTTAAATGAAATTATGAAACGCGTTGGTAGGGAATGAATATGTCCAGCATTAAGACTTGTCTGGATCCCTGAGCACTCCATTTTGCACACTCATCAGGGAGTAGAATCTGTGGAATCATCAGGGAGTAGATGCAAGAATCTGTGGAATCATCAGGGAGTAGATGCAAGAATCTGTGGAATCATCAGGGAGTAGTGGCAAGAATCTGTCAAATCGTCAGGGAGTAGTGGCAAGAATCTGTGGAATCAACAGGGAGTAGTTGCAATAATCTGTTGTATCAGGGAATAGTTGCAAGAATCTGTTGAATCATCAGGAAGTAGTTGCAAGAATCTGTGGAATCATCAGGGAGTAGATGCAATAATCTGTTGAATCATCAGGAAGTAGTTGCAATAATCTGTGGAATCATCAGGATGTAGTTGCAATAATCTGTTGAGTCATCAGGGAGTAGTTGCAATAATCTGTGGAATCATCAGGGAGTAGTTGCAATAATCTGTGGAATCATCAGGAAGTAGTTGCAAGAATCTGTGGAATCATCAGGGAGTAGATGCAAGAATCTATGGAATCTTCAGGGAGTAGATGCAAGAATCTGTGGAATCATCAGGGAGTAGTTGCAATAATCTGTGGAATCATCAGGGAGTAGATGCAATAATCTGTGGAATCATCAGGAAGTAGTTGCAAGAATCTGTGGAATCATCAGGGAGTAGATGCAAGAATCTGTGGAATCATCAGGGAGTAGATGCAAGAATCTGTGGAATCATCAGGGAGTAGTTGCAATAATCTGTGGAATCATCAGGGACTAGTTGCAATAATCTGTGGAATCATCAGGGTGTAGTTGCAAGAATCTATGGAATCATCAGGGAGTAGTTGCAAGAAGATGCTTTCAAAGGTGAAATTTACAGGGTTATTCAAAGAGAATCGAAAAGTCACCGCACGTTCCGTGACTTTTTGTTTTCTTCAATTCGGTGCGATTTGGCGATCCCATTTCGGCGACCCTGCGGTGTATTCAGCAAGCACCACAGGGCCATCGTAGTGCAGGGAAAAGCTGCCGCAAACCCGCCGAACACTCACCGCAAAACCCGGCGAACGCACACCGAAACCCGCAAAAACATCTGGATTAACCCCGCCAAACACACCGGAGAAACCCAAGCAGCCGCTGATCACAGCGCAGAGCAGCCGCTGGAAAAAGCCGACACCGCAGGCGAATGGAGTGAACAAAAAAAAAAAAACAGTACACTTGAATGTTTGAAAAGTGAAACGCTGTGTGCAAAGAAACTGCAGAACGAAAATGTCTGAAATTTACATAGAAGATCCAATGAATGATAATAAAAAGGGCCGTTACAGAAAAAAGAAAAAACGATTAAAAAAAAAAATGGAAAAAAATATTCGCAAAAACATACCAAAAAATGCCTGTAAGATCCTAAAAAAAATCTATAAATAAAGAGACTTTTTACTGCAGAATATTATAATCAACGGTTTATTAGATATTGAATTAAAACGGGAATATTTTTAACATTGAAGCCTATGGGATTCACCTGAATAAATCTGCCGCATGAAACCACTGAATGGCAGGGCAATTCGGCAACTTTTCCCTGCTGGTTTGTGTACTCTGAATAGACGAAGCATTGCTTCTCTATGGGGATTTCACTGCCCTCGAACAGGCAACGTATGTGCAGGCAATTCGCCAACATTTGGCCAACTGCCTGCTCTTTAAATAGCCGTTTGGCCAGGAAAGGTAACCGTACGCAGACTTTCACTGTTCGGTTACCTTTCGGACACAATTCGGATCTTTTTGAATAACCCTGTAGGAATTTTCACTTCTCCAGTCATTCTCCTAAGTGAAAATAGCCAAACCAGAAAAATCCTCCCATTTATCTCAGTTTCCAAGTCAGCTATTAGGTGTAGATTGTTCTCTTCTCCTGACAATTCTCCTGAGTTTCACCTTTTAGTGAAAAGACCTGATAGTGTATAGGATTCAGATGTAGGAGTGTTTCTCAGACTATGGGGTTGAGCAAATATGCCAATGCAGTGGGACGTAGAAGTGAGGATCTTTGATACAGAGCCATTGACAATTTTCACAAGTTTAACACTACAGGAAAAAAAGCTCAAGAAAATAACCTTTGCTGCTCCAAATGCAACAGGTTACTTTCAAACTTTTCCCAAAAGCTAGACAATGGATATGACACTTGGGGCACTATTACGTTTGTGGCACTAAAACGTGATGCTAACGGGGAAAACCTGCTCCCGCAGGTTTTCCCCTTAGTGTCCCTGTTTTAGCAGCATATTATGGGGCAGGTGCTAATTTAGGATCCTGTCCCCGTAACACAGCGCTAACCTCCATGACGCTTCCGCGCCACCGCAAGTAGGACTCCAGAGAGGGTTGTGCCGCCAGCCATGTGCATTCTCACTCTCGCGAGACCGTGCAGGGCCGCGGAGTGATTAGTACAGGGGCCAGCAACCATGGCCTTCAGGTGTTTTGGAACGTCATGTTTCATGATGCTCAGCCACTCATTAAGGGCCACATTACATCCTTAACGCTAAGATAGGGACGCTAGGGAGAAAAACCTGCGCTTGCAGGTTTCTCCTTAGCGTCCCTGTTTTAGCATGATATTATGATGCAGGCGCTAGAAAAGCTGCCAGAATTGTAATGCGGCGCTAAAACGCAGGATCCATAGGACTCTATTGAGTTTCTGCTCTGTCGGTCACATGACCTGCCAGATCTCGCCTCGCGAGATTCGACAGGTCGGCGTAGTGATCCGCAGGGAGATACTGGGGGACCTTTTCCCCCAGTCTATCCCTGCTCCCGGCGGACAGAGGAGGCGGTTGGAGGCGATCCTCGCCATGGGATAGGAGGCGAGTATCTGATTTTTTTTGGGGAGTTTCTGACTGGTGCTAAGGGATTCTGCAGCAGCGGAATCCATTAGCACCAGGTTCAGGCTGTGGTTAACTGTCAGGTTAACTGCAGCCGGATGGTAATTAGCGTTATTGTAATACTAACGCTAATTAAGTATAGGGAGCGCAAAGTACAGTAACCTCGCTCTGAAACCCGCAAGATTCCAATCGCTAACGGGTTTTTTAACCCGTTAGCGTTTGGATTGTAATATGGTCGGCCCAGGCTAGGGCCATCAGGGCTAACATTAGCGCTCACTCAGGGGAACGCTAACGTTAGCGATAGGAATGTAATGTGTGTCACGGAAAGAAAAAAAGCTACCTATCCGGTCGTGACGTGCGAAGGGAAAGCGTACAAGGGGTTACAGCTCCAAGCCTCTGGACTCACTAACTCTACCCGCTCTCAGGGCCCCAAGTTATGCCAGCCTAACCCCCTTAAACCGTACCCACCCTTATGAGTATATGCTGCCACCACGAAAGTAATTAGGGCACTTTCGAAACCCCACTAGCTGTATACCACCTCCAATTCAGGAGCCCAACCATATACAGCTAATATATATAGACCAAATGTTAAATACCACAGTAACGATAAACCAAGCGTTCTATTCGAGAAGCACGAATTACACCAATATGCAAGGTTTTGTTGTTTTGAATTGAATAAGTGTATCTGAATGGATTTCTTGCGCAGATTCCGAAAATGACCTTCAAAATTCTGTATCACGTCAAGTTTTTCCACAAATGACGGAAATGTTAAAATTTTAAAAAAAGTTTCATGAATGGTCTTTGTGCGTGGATTTCAAGGTGATTGGAATATTGCTCGGCCAACAAGCAGGCTACACCAAATTTCCTTGCTTTTTGTGTGAATGGGACTCCAGAGCAAGGACGGAACATTGGGTTCGGCAGCAGTGACCAGTCAGAAGTACATTCACACCTGGCGAAAAAAACATTGTTTCACTTCCACTGGTTGATCCCTCGAAAATACTGTTGCCACCTTTACACATCAAACTTGGCTTAATGAAGCAATTCGTGACAGCTTTAAGCAGTTACAGTAAATGCTTTCAGTATCTTGGTGGTAAGTTTCCATCAATCACGTCTGGAAAAAATTAAAGCTGGCATTTTCATAGGCCCTCAAATACGAAAATTAATGACAGACAACATATTCGAGGAAACCATGAGTGAGTGCGAATTGCGAGCATGGACTGCATTCAGAAATGTGGTACACAACTTTTTGGGGAACACGAAGGCTTCAAATTACACCACTTTAGTCGAGGATATGCTGGAATCCTATGAACTGCTTGGTTGCAACATGAGCATCAAAGTTCACTTTCTTCATGCTCATCTAAATTACTTTTCTAACAATCTTGGTGATTTTTCGGAAGAACATGGCGAGCGCTTCCATCAGGATATTAAAGTGATGGAAAAGAGATACCAAGGAAAGTGGACTGTAGAAATGATGGCCGACTATGGTTGGATGTTGAACAGAGACTGTACGGACGCACACCGAAGACAATCCAAAAAGAGGAAGTTTGGCCCAGTGGCAAATGTTCGGTATGTTTGCTTTTGAATATGTATTTATGTTTATCTATTCCTTAAACAATCATTCCGCCCCTCCAGAGAACATTTTCACACGTTACAAACGTTGCCATATAGCAATGTCGTTAAAAAAAACACGTTTTTTTAAATTTTCACATTTCCATCATTTGTGAAAAAACCTGACGTGATACGGAATTTTGAAGGTCATTTTCGGAATCTGCGAAAAAAATCCATTCAGATACACCTATTCATTTGAAAACGACAGAAAAAGGTTGAAAAATTGCAGATCAGTGTTATCTAGAGCAGAGGCAGTACTGGTTTTTAATGGAAGAAGATAAAAAAATATAAACCTAATACAGTGCGGATATCACAAAAACAAGACATACAAAATATAAAAAAACGTGCAAATACAGTTCTTGAAATAAAATGGGACTTACTTCCATGGGTATTTCCAGATTTCAAATGTCCCAGAAGGTTCTTAGATGTTCACTTAACCCAGCCTTTTGGAGAAATACCCTGAGTATTTGGTGACTATTCTATACAAAGCTTGCTCCTCACCCTCTTTCCCAACCGTTTGGTTCCCGGATCAAGTTTCCCTTCAGCCCCAGAGAGCAGATCAGATAAGAGGGTTGTAAAAACCAGTGGCCTTGCTTTGCAAACTCCGTTGCAAAGACCAGAGGAAAAAGAACCGCACCAATTCTGCGTTTAAAATCTTACACACTGCTTGCAGAAAATGATGCCCGTTTGTGACAATGTAGCCCTAGGTTGGCTGTGCCTTATGGGAAATGTATTTCTAAAAACATCTGGAGGACAAAGGTTGCTGACTTGTGACTGGTATATTATATCATGGTTTAACAGATATTACAACGTTATAGCACATATAGTGAAATCAACAGTTTCAAATTTATGACCAATAACAGTTTATGATACGTGCCTTCACAAAGAGGTTGTGTATCAGTGCTTCATAACAGTGAATAAAGACTTTCATGTGTGTAAGATATAAATATATATTTACGCACACAAGCAGAGGTAGAGCTTTGGTTATTCAACGTTTCATTCATGTTGGATTTTTGTCAGGACACAAAAAACTTTAATCCCAGCATAAAGAGAGCATTAAAATAAGACATCCAGAGTATGCAACCTCTACGTATGAGCACCTTCTGTCTGGAATTTTAGGGACCCTGAGCATTCCAGACATTATGGTTTTCACAGTCCAGCTTGGATTCCGAAAGCTGGAGTGGGAGGAGGTGGGGGGGTCGTAATACACGCCATAGCAGCACCATCGACATACATACTCTGAGCAGCATCTCCCATTGTGTAAGGGGCATGTTTGCTCGTTGGCTCTGTGCAACATCTCACATGCTAGGGATGCACATAGTCTCCCAGACATAGGCGTGCACATGGGCTGTGCCGAGTGTGCCCAGGCACACCTTAATGTTGGATGAAGTAGAGATTTCACCTCCACTTTCACCTCCTACATCAACATTTTAGCTGTCCCTTATCTGCTTCATGATGAAAAGCATCAAAACAGACTGTGAGTTCTCATAAAAAATGTGAATTTTATGCAAAATCTTCTAAACACCACTTTTGAATTAATTAATGTTCCATCGGTGCACGCTGTGATGCAACGGGCTGCGCACGCCAGTGCTACCAGGATTTAATTTGCTGGTGCTCAGTGATCCACTGCAGAATTAAGTTCAAAATCCTTATCCTTACCTACAAAACCCTCACTAACTCAGCTCCCCACTACCTGTCCTCACTAATCACCAAATACACCCCAGCCCGCTCCCTAAGGTCAAACAGTGACCTGCGCCTAGCTTCTCACCGCATCACCTCTTCCCATGATAGACTGCAGGATTTCTCACGCGCAGCCCCCACTCTCTGGAACGCTCTCCCTCGTACTGTCAGACTTTCCCCTAACTTCTCTTCCTTCAAACGCTCCCTAAAACATTCCTATTTAGGGAAGCCTACCACCCAACTCACTGACGCAATCATAAATCACTCTCACCTTACAGTCCTCTCCTCCTGTTTCCAACCCCAACCCTCCCAGATTGTGAGTTCCTACGGGAATAGGGCCCTCATCTCCTCCTGTACTGTTTGTCAAATGTTGTTCAATGTATTGTAACCCTGTCTATACTGTGCTTATTGTACAGCGCTGCGGAATATGCTGGCGCTTTATAAATAAAGAATAATAATAATAATGCTGCCGTCCACTGAAGAGCGCCGGAGTGAAGGAGGACCCAACAGGAGTGGCATGGATATGAGTAAAAACAATACCCAGAAGACTCTGAAAACCCTGGCTTTTTGAGTGTTCCATATTTTGACTTTCCAGATATGGAGTGGCCAACCTGTATGCTATTTGGCTGTGCTGACATCAGGGCCTTTTGATCAGGGACATTCCGAGTGTGGTCTGGTCATCTTTAGAAATATCTATAAATACATACACACACACACGATATAGAATATATATATATATATATATATATTATTCCTCTATGTCCTACACAGCCAGCACGAAACTGCAGAATATGTTTTAGGAGCACAAGTGCACTTCCTTTACAGTGTTTTGGGGATAAGAAGCAAGGCAAGCTGTTTATGCAGCTCTATGGCAAACCACAGGGAACAATTTCAGGCTGCGATAATGGCACTTATGTGTCGCTTTAGAAAGCTCCCTGCTTGCGATTGCATTGTGATGGATTATTGCAGAAGTTTGTACAGCACAGAGTGGTGCATGCAATCACTGGACCATTTCCTCTGTTAGTAGAGACAGTTACAGGAAAAAAGAGAGAAATATAGAATTCGCATCGTGGTATGTCCACGTTTTTTGGTCTCCGGGGGCGGTTGATGTGACAACTCTTTGATTGTGAGAAGGGGGATGACAGAAGAATGCTAGATTGTGCAAGATGAAGGACATACATCATTTTTACTCCCTTTTAAGTAAAGATTTTAGATTATTTTCATGTACAGTTGGAAACTACTATAAATTCTATGGTATGACTGGTATAAGGAGCAACTGACAGGGCTCGTGGAGGACCTGTTGAGAAATGCAGTATGCTGCCACTTTAAAGACCAACTCCAACTAAACTACATGGATAGCTAGATTACATTTCCTTAAAGACCCTAATATACGCCACATCTCTGGTGTCATGACTCTTATAAATTCGGAGGGATTGCCATTTTCATTATAAGACACTTTCAGTGCAAAGGGGCAATTCCATGATACCAAATCATCACTGACAATCTCAGATGATCATGGAGATTGGAAGAGGATATATGCATATGTAGCGCTGTGTTTAAAACCTTACTGTGGCAGTACCCATTTTTGGCCACCGGAGGGAGACAAGCGCGATAAGAGACACTCAACATGGGGACTACATTTCCCGGCATGCTCTGGGAACGGACACAGGAAGTGGGTGGGACACGCCGAGTTACATCCTGAGCCTCGAGGAGATAGCGGGCAGAGCACGCCAGGGAGTGAAGGAGACAGGACACAGTGCTGCAAAGTGGAACAGTGACTAGGCCAGAACGCAGGTGCGGCCTATTAGGATTCCAGATTGGGTTATCCAGCCAGAGAAGAGGGAGACCCAGTGATCCACAGATATTACCCAAGCTACTATCAAGGAAGCCGGAGGACCCTCGAGTTAGGAGTACCGCAGGTCTATCGGATTGGGTGAGCAGGCGGTAAGCCGGACAAGTCGTGGCCGGAGCCGAGAGAGAGCCAGACAACGGATCCAGTAGCCAGTATCCCAGTGAAGCATCGAGCGGAGAGACGTCCTGGGTCAGCGGAGCCTTGGTTATCGAGCGGATGGGTGAGAGGCCTCCAAGGCCGGTTGTAAAGCAAGAAAGCACGCTGTTGTTTGTTCCAAAAACCCACAGGGCCCCAACTTGACTAGTCGAAGACACCGCTTTAAGTAATTCACTGGCCAGTTGAATAGTACCCGGGTACCATAACACACACACACACTTACAGTCCGGGACTTAACCTGTGCGGGACTGACTCCCTAATATACAGAAAGGGGTTAAAGAATCGTATCTTATTTTTCTTTTCCGCTGCGCGGTTTCCTCAAATTACGAAGCATTGTATTTTCTATTCCGCTACGCGTTTTCCTCGAATTACGAAGCATTGTATTTTTCTGTTCCGCTGCACATTTTCCCGAAATACGAAGCCTCGTATTTATTTTCCGCTGCGCGTTTCCCGAAATACGAAATACTGTAAATATATCCACGAACACCGTGTTATCCAATATATGCTTTTATTGCTAGTAAACTATTTAAATTATAAAATCCACAACGTTGCTGGAGTATATTTATTCCCTAGTGCGGGGAGACTGACCCGTGGTTCAATTTCAGCGGCTCCTCCGGGAGTGAGCGCTACACATATATACAATTTTAATCCTCAGTGATGTACAATATTCATAGCGCAAGGTTGCCAACATAATAAAAGGGTAGAATTCTTGTTTATAAACTCAAAAACAAAAAAATCATAACTTTGCATCTAATCGAGTTAGAGCCTTCGTGTTGGGCTTGTTTAATATTAAGGCTAGGGTCAGACGAACGCATTTTTCCGCATAGTCCGTAAAAAAGTGCGTCCGAACGCATGGACGTACTTTTTCACGGAATACTTGATAGCGGTCATACGATGCGCAATTTCGGCCATGATTTTTAACAGATCCAACCCAGGAAACTTTGGGTGTCTGGACGTTATGTTGGCCGGACATGAGCAGAGTCTGACGTCTCCTAATCACACACACACGCCGCTATGCTGACGCAGCGCACTCTGTACGTCAGTACTAGCGGGTCGACGTTCTTGCGAAAATGCGGTCGTTTGCCATTTGCGTTGTGCAGCCGAGCTTTCGTGCACCCGTACTTCGTGTGTGGGCCTGCGTTGGACGTCATTTGCTGCTACCACGGCCGTAATAAAGTGCGGCTAAACGCAAGTTCACACTGCGTTCATTTGACCCCAGCCTAAAATATTGAATACAGTCAGGTCCAGAAATATTGGGACAGACCCAATTCTAACATCTTTGGCTCTATACACCACCACAATGGAGGCACATCTGCAAGTGGGAGGCACATCTGCAAACTGCTGTAAGTCCTACACCGTTCACCTGACTTGGATGTACATACCCTCAAATTAAAGCTGACCGTCTGCAGTTAAAGCACATTGTGTTTGTTTCATTCCAACTCCACCAGCACGGTGGATGTTAGAATTGTGTCGATGTCCCAATATTTCTGGACCTGACTGTATATGATGATGAATTGATAATGGTGCAATGCGATGACAAATTCTGCAGTTTTTGAATAACCCCTCTAGTGTATACTTAACATTTTTTGTTGGAAAAAAAATCCAGGGTCCTGAACTGTAGAAATTAGTCGGCTGAAGTGTTTAACGGCAGATTTACACTATCCAAAGTCCCGATGTGAAAATAGACTTCATCTATTTTATTTTCACATCAGGACCTCGGATAAAGTGCTGGAGTTAACCCCTAGCTGCCACCAATGGTGGAGATAGGGGGTTCCGATGAAAGCTCTATCTCCCGATCCGTTGGAGCTAGGGGTTAACGTTTGGTATCGTTGCATCGGCCAGAGTATGGCCTTTCAAACAATACCAAACATGACCATGTTAAATGTTACAAAAAATAATTAAAAATTAAAAATGAAATAAAAAAGATATTAAAAAAAATTATTAAAAAAAGAACGTTTATTTTATTTTGTTTTGTTAATGTAGCAATATTGTTCCCACTTCAATTATAATGTGGACAATGATGCTATACTAACGATTTTTGTATGGGTTGCGTTTGTTAAAAATCGTGTAATTTTCCCCCCAAAAAATGTAACAAGTCCCCCATTTCAAATTTTTTTAACAAGCGCAACTCATAGAAAATATAACCGCAAACGCTCGCATGTGAAGAAAAACACTTTACACCTTGTAAATTATTGAACATTCAATTTTTATTGCATTTTTTGTTATACTATACAGACAGGACATGACGTATACATATATAATGATATGTTATGAATCTGCTGCATTAATTCTACTGTATAGTGGTGCCACGCAGTGTGTGGATTCATATTCTGCATTACGTATACAGTATAGTGGTGCCCCACAGTGTGCATATTCAAATGCTACATTACGTATACGGTATAGTGGTGCCCCGCAGTGTGCGTATTCATATGCTGTATTACGTATACGGTATAGTGGTGCCCCACAGTGTGCGTATTCATATGCTGCATTAATTCTACTGTATAGTGGTGCCCCGCAGTGTGCGTATTCATATGCTGCATTACGTATACGGTATAGTGGTGCCCCGCAGTGTGCGTATTCATATGCTGCATTATGTATACGGTATAGTGGTGCCCGCAGTGTGCGTATTCATATGCTGCATTACGTATACGGTACAGTGGTGCCCCGCAGTGTGCGTATTCATATGCTGCATTACGTTTACGGTATAGTGGTGCCCGCAGTGTGCGTATTCATATGCTGCATTACGTATACGGTACAGTGGTGCCCCGCAGTGTGCGTATTCATATGCTGCATTAATTCTACTGTATAGTGCTGCCCCACAGTGTGAGGATTCATATGCTGATTATCCACCTTCCCCAAAATGGCTTTTTATACCTTTTATATTACTTATTTATTAACCCTTAATTTTCTGCTTTTGCAATTGATTTTGCCACTCATTTTTTTTTTACTAGATCCGGCAAAACGTACGTCTGTTGTGCGCAGTCCGCACAAAATACGTTCGTTTGACGGATTTCCGTTAAAAATGACATTGCGCTCACTGATTTCTGCGCTCAACGGTACTTTTTGCACATCGGTTTTACGCGTGTTATTTTTTGACGGATGAAAAAATGCGCGAGGAATGTAATACCAGCGGTGATTTTTGTGCGTTAACGTTTAACGCTGCGTGCAAAAAAAACACGCGTTTTGCGTGCATTTTTGCGAGAAGAATGTGATAGAGCCCTATGTGTACTACCATTAACCAATGGTTGCTGCTGTTCTGAGCAGGAAAAGACCGCGTACTGCCTCCCAACTTTTGCTTTCACTTTTAAATCGCCCAATAACTAAGGCGGAAGGGGAAGTGGGTGTACCATCCAGTCGTATGCCCGATATGAATCCAAAGTGAAACCCGGAGTCTGCGCATTTAGCTTACTCGGCCTCCTACTAGTGACGTCATTCTCCTTCCGATCTCCAGCGGATGTATACCCGGACGCGACGGAAGTTCTGAGTTACACCGGCATATGGCTTATAAACAAATATATTAAAATGGCATTAAGGATGCAGCCTGTACTTTACATCTTCCTTCCCACAGCATAAGTGTCCATATATCCCTTAAGAATCGGTGTATATCACACCTACTAGACAAATTTATAGTGGATGAAATAGAAAGCCTCTGTGTATATATAAATATATATGTATATATATAAATTGCAACTCACTTAAGAACGCGGTGGCACTCCAGGACTGTTGAGATTTCTTTTATTCAATCCATAAAATCAACGTTTCAGCCTCTCCCCGAGGCTTTCATCAGGACATACAAGTGAACAATGATACCAAAACCACTTTATACATATAGAACAAACAAACACTAATTGGTTAACTCACCACACCCTGGCATTCGGCGCAGTCGTCTCCCCTGCGCGCATGCGTCTAACAAGAAACTCATTCAGTGGTGCATATCGGGTTTCCTAGCAACCCTGAATGCTAGACGCTGAAAAACTCCTCCCCTCATGTCTCGCTGTTTGTTGTTGCCCAGCGCATCATCAAGGCAGCAAGGGAAGCGCCACGCCGGCTTCTGTGGACTTAAAAACAAAAACAGAACACTCCAACCCAGTGGGCATTCACCCAGGACATGGGAACCTCACCACCCTCAGCATACAGGAGTATAACGTTGCAATGACAAATAATTTAACACAAAATGCCCACTCTGGAAAATCCAAATTACGCTTGCAATTAAAGGGGCAATATTTACCCCTACACATCAACTAGTATTTACTCATAACTTGGAGAGGTGCGCTTGCGCCGAAAGCTATTCATATCACCCCAATAGTATTGAAGGACACCACTTGAACGTTTGTTAATTATACTAGAACATAGAGAAGGACATCTTTTCATTAAGTCCATCAGGGGATACAGTGCGCAGGCGGTGTATCCATATCATCTCCCTCTGTAGCAACATCTGTCCTCGATTACCTCCGCGTGGGGGAATTGGTATGTGATCTGAGCGAGGATAATGGATGATTACACTCTAGAAAGTGCCGTGCCACAGGTTTATCCAATTTTCCATCTCGGTACACCGTCCTAATGTTGGAACGATGGTTCCTGATGCGTTCACACAGCGGTGGCTCTGTCTTGTGTCAGGTATATTACACAGAAAGGAATTTTAAAATGGATGCCTGTAGCCATTTTGTTTTAAAGACAGTTTCTTTTCCTTAAAAATTTCTCTAGGTTTAGAAATGAACGAGATTTTTTTTTTTACAGAGTTCATTCCTGGGTGAAGCCTTTTTATATTTTTTTTAAGAAGTGCCAGACATGAAGGAACCTAGAATATTTGTGTGTGATAAGGTTAGAGTTAAGTGCTAAAACGTGTCATAATTAAATTTATTGGTCGGTCTTAAGTTTCTAAAACAAAAGAGATTTTGTCTTTTGGGTATAGGAATAAGAGTTAATATTCTGTAATATAGATTTATATTCACAAAATATATGTTTATAATCAAGGTATATTTTATTATATTTACAGTATGAAATATATACTCCAATAAATATTGTAGAAAGTATATAATTGGTAAATAATAAAAATTACTAAAGAATAGATTCTGTTGAGTTAACCAGAAAAGAATTTAGCTGATAGGACTCTGAGTAAGTAATTTCAAAGGGAGTAGGGATATAAATTAGACAGAGACACAGTGTCTAATGACTGAGAAGAGAAGGTCTTTGTGTAGACTGAACTTTTGACCCAAGATGAGAATATTAAAAAGAAATGGTGGAATTAATTAAGAAGTGCAATACTGCCCTCTAGAGGATATTAAATATTCAATAATATTGCCAGTGACATCAAATTGGCTATAATAAGCGGCAATGTTATTTGCAAGTCAGTCGGAGATTCCAGCATTCAGACTCACACCGCAATGCATTCAGACGTCCAGTACATATGACCCTCTGAGAGTCAGAGATTCCAGCATTCAGAGACTCACACCGCAATGCATTCAGACGTCCAGTACTCGTGACACTCTGAGAGTCCAAGATTCCAACACTCAGACTCACACCATGATGCAGGCAGATCCCAAGACATGAGGCAATCAAGATTCTCACCAAATTTCTGACTCTCACCAAATCTCTAACTCACTTCCATTGATTATCTGATATCGATAATATTCACATATTCCAAAACAAAGCATCACATAGAAAATTCCAAGACTTATCAACATCCAAATTGGACAGGTAATGTATGAAAAAAAAAGAATTAATGTAAATATATATATTTGTAGATATTCTTGCAACGTAGACTGAGATTTCTCAGATATTTGGGTTAGATCCAAATTCTAAGTATTTTCTATTCTGCAGATAGAAATCTGAAGAAGTGGATATAAGGATTTATTCCTAAAAGAAATGTTGTAAGATTGATACCAATATATATATTGAATTTGGAAATTACTGTGATTAAAATTAATAAGCAAGGAATTATATAATTACAAAATAAAAAGCAAAAGATTAGAAGTTTGATTCTCGAGATTAGGGGAGGATTCACTAAGTAAGTTTTTATTACTTATTATTAAATTAGCTCATCTTTTGATGATCCATGTAGCATAGAGATATATATATATATATCTATAAGAGCTGGCTGGTTAAACATTGTTTGCTGGGAAATGCATGTTGTATTAAGCAGAATTGTTTATTAACCATTTGTGTATTAGTTACTAACTGATAAGGTAAATGATATTAATCATATATGCAGTTACTAACCGGAGATACATATATTGTGAAGCTAGTTTTTATATGCTGATGGATTGTGGTTTATAAATTGTTGTTTATGATATGAGATTTGAAACTTTTTTGTATACGTAATAAATATATATATATTTTTATCCGATTATTAATTATTGTATTTTTTAAAGCAAAACACAGACAATTAAAAGAATTTAGGATAATTTCTAAGAAATATAAACGATTGATATTTGTGTCTCGTATGGATTTCTTGTGAAATAATAATCCCTGATATATTGGAGGCAACTGCCGAGGCAGGTCCAGTAAGTCTAATATAGACATATTGGAGGCTTGGCTGATAAGTCCAATATATAACATGTTGTATTCACGTGCAGAGATTATATCCGACAAATTGGAGGCACTGTGCTGAGATTGTAGTTTTTGTTTGGAATATAATTGTCAGTATTGTCTGATTAGACAGAGATAAAATATATATATATTTATAAATAAATAAATATATATATTTTGACTCCTTGTTGTATTTTGACTTGTGCTTTTACGGTTATCTACTAAACAGTGTAAAAATGTCAGAGTCAGAATCTGAGACTCAGGAAGGTGTAGAGATACATGCAGATCAAATAGTATTGATAGATGTTATGTCTTATCTAAAGGACAAGTTACACATCACAGACGATTTATTTGATTGGATAAAAGAATTGCAAGCAAATATATCTAATTATGTGAATTCAATCTGGTCAGATCAATCAAATTTTCTTGAGTGTTTGCGAAAGATAAGTGCAGCCACAAACAAAAAAGACAAAGAAATTTTTGTTTTAAAAATTGTGCCTGAATGCATATACTTGATCGCAGAAATGAACAAGAGATTGAATGATGACAAAGAAACCAGAGACAGATTAGAAAATAAAAATTGTGACTTGCATGAAACTGTAAATAAATTAAAAGATGAGTCAGAACGAATGATAATGGAGTTGAAAGTGTGTGCAAGAGAAAAAGATCAATTGCAAGATGAAATTACTCAATTATCCAAATTAAATAAGGAGCTAAACAAAAAATTGGCGAGAATGAAACGCGAACATGAGAAATTCGCTGATGAGTTACGTCAGGTTGAAACTGATGTTCGAAGGGTTAAAAATCCTTCGTTAGAGAAGTTCCCTTTGAAAGCTTGGAGTCATAACTCATCACTGATTAGGCTTGACAGCTCTATTTATCTGAAGAGCCAGAGTGAGCAGAGCCAATGTGAAAGTGAAACTAAATCTCATGATGAAAAAAGAGCGATGCCTCTTACACAGGAGTATTTCAAATCACATCACTCTAGCCAGCCACAGCCTATTAAGAAATCTCATAAAGTTCAGGAATTAACAAAAATCGTTAATTTCTTAAAAAATTCAGTAGGTATTTTTGACCTTTAAGGCATCGCCAAAAATAATAAATCATTTAAATATGTTTGAAGAAACTTTGGCAATATTAGGAATTAATTCTGATGCCCAGAAAATTGAGTTGATCCCATGGGTCTTTGAATGCAAACATAGGTATTTTTTTCAGTCTTTGAAAGAATCTGGTATACGGAACTGGAGTAAAATAGTCTCTGAGGTCAAATCTGAATTTGGGCCTCACCGTACCAGTCTAGCTGCGAAAAGAGCAATTTTAACTCTAAAATGCAGACCTAATCAAAGCCCCCGTGAATTTCTTTCAGTCCTTAAAAATGCGTACAGCTTGGCTGAAAGAACCCCAGACTTTGAAAACCCTGAATTTATCCAATTATTTTATGACGCATTGCCAAATAAAATAAAGGTTCTTTTGGCAAAAGATTATGACCCAAGAAATGGTTTGGATTGGGTACTAAAAGAAAGTATGACCCTGTTTACTGTATTAGAATATAGTGAAGAAACTCAGGCGAAAAGAGTGAAAAACTCACCTGAGGAAATAGCGGAAACTCACATTAAAAAGGGTGATATTAAATTTGAGTCCCACAAAAAGAGTTATGCGGAAATATTGCGTGACTCCATACCTCAAAGGGAAAAATCCAAGCCAGATCAGGAAAGAGGGTTTGCCAGAGAAAATTCAGGAAGTAAATTTCAATCTAGGAAGCAATGGGTACCTAGAAGTCAGTGGATTAAATCAAGGGAAAATGTACCTAGACAGGAAGCAACCAGAGGTAAGACTGAATCTGAGGAGTCTGATAATGCGCAAGCTTCGTCCCCAAGGACGAATAGAAAGCGGAGATATAATGTACGCCAGCGTATTGATCAAATGCAGGAAGATTTCCATGTGCTGACAGAAAAACTGGATCAGATCACTCAGTTAATGACTGGAAATAACCCTGGTCAGGTTGTAAGCAATGCAACACCTGCAGCCCCACCCAACCAGTGACTAGATGTTTCTGATGAAGTAACCAGTATCCATGACAATTTACCAGAAAGTGATGATCAAATGATTAATACAAATGTTTGTATGGTTAATGATTTAAACCCTTCCCTGCAAAGAGAAGGAAAATGTATTTTATCTCCCCAGACTAAGTGCGAGCAAGTTGAGAAGACTGGATCCGAAATGGAAAGCACAGCTGCCAAAAGCACGTTTGAGAGACCAAAATCAGTCGGTAAAATCTGTACAAAACCTAATTTTATATCTCACTCTAAATTTCTCTGTAAGTTGCATAGCATTGAAGACCGATATTATGTGAATGTAGAATTACAAGATAATTTACCACATATTCCGTCCTTGCTAGACAGTGGAAGCCAAGTTACGTTAATATCAGCCCATTATTTTGAACAGGTCCAAGAACTGTCCTCCAGGAAGCCTAGATTAGATAAATCTAATGCTAATCTAGTGAGTGTGAGTGGCACATCTCTGAAAGTTCTGGGCACGGCTAAATTGGATTTTAAATTGGGGAATAAAGTAATTCGGCATCCAACGCTTATTGTGGATCTGCCCCAAAATCACCTAATTATTGGAATGGACCTTCTCAAAAGGTTAAATTCAATCATTGATTTTATCAATGAGGTTATTTGGTCCCAAGTAAATGTTCCAATCAGCTACGATAGATCCCAATCCCATCACACTCAGCATAACTGCCACGTGATTGAGGAAAGGCCGGATTCTATTGAAGTCCACTTCAGAAATAGCCAGACACCTGATATCTCTTTCTTAAGGCCAAAGCCCCTGACTCCAGGAGAGCAGGAGGATAACACCATATGTGTTCCCCCCGAGAGAATTCGAGATATATGTCTGGAAAATTACGTGCTAATTATTCACCTCCACAAAAGGGGAACAGAACCAAATGGCCAAATGGGCATAGTGATCATTCTCAGTTCTTAACTGAAATAGAGAAGATAAATGAAGAGGTATTTTTCCCTATACGTGTAAATAGTTTAGCTGGAGAAAACATGGCTAAGCTAGATTTGCGCCAGGAAAATAGCTATATTAGCAAGAAGATGCTAAATAAAATAGCTGACCTTAAAGTGATCAGATACCCAAATCCTCAAGATGAGTGGATAACAGATCTAGATAATGATGGAGACAGTCCTAATGTTATTGGAAGAAGTTATGTTATGTATTTCTAGAAGAAATAAAACTGCCAAGCTCAATTGCATGATTGTCATCCTAGATCACCTCAGGATATGTGAAAGTGGACCAACCGAAGACACTTAACTGGTATCATGTGAAGTGATGTTTTAATTAACATGTGATTCTTCTTCCCAGCATTCAGATGTTTAACTCAAGCTAGTAGATAGACTAGATCCGTACGGTTAATTAAATTTAATCAGAGATCAGAGTATCTATGGGGAATTTGAGTGAAATCGCTAGTCTATGAATGGTTATTTATACTCTTTCTTTCAATAGAAATTGAGAAAAATGGTTAATCCGAACTGCGACGCTAATCCGCAATGATGAATCGGACCACCAAGGAGACTGCGACTATCTGGAAATTCTACGGTTTTCCGCACAATTCCAAGGAGAATGCTAAAGTCCCATGCGAATCAAGCTCATGCAAGTCTGAAAGACATGCTGGATAAAGCCAGCATACCGTTGATTGCTATGTACAAGAACCACCAAAGGAAAAGATTTGCTGCATATTTTATTGCAACCGCTGTTTGATACAGAGAGAGAAGCAAATGTTTACCGGAAGGATCTGGTACAAAACAGAGAGTGTTCATACCCACACCAGTGATTCTCGTGAAAGTTCCTAAAGAATCAAGAGTTGTTATTGAGAAGTTATTTTTATAAATGAAGTCTGGTATAACAAGATGCAAATCGTTGTCATATTCCAAGGGCAAGAGATCCCTATGAATCCAGATTTGAAATCTTTGCTAAAGAACTAGCATGACCATACTATTGAACTTCTAATAAAAAGATAATCTAACAATTTATGCTCCAATGTATTCACAGATTGATCATCGATTGCTATCTGCTTATAACGGGCCAAAGATTATAGAGATTGTGATTTGTATAGTAATTATGTTTCTAACTGTCTGGATGATTGTACTAACAAAGAAAGTCCGTACATTGAAGTTTAAAAACACTGCATCTTCAATTATTAAATGGATGAAAGAAGAAAAACGTGTTGCGAAAGGTGGAAACCTAGGGGGGAGATATTGTATGTTTTCCTAAAATTTCTTTGATCAATAAATATATATGAAACCAAAGGGGGGTTATGTCAGGTATATTACACAGAAAGGAATTTTAAAATGGATGCCTGTAGCCATTTTGTTTTAAAGACAGTTTCTTTTCCTTAAAAATTTCTCTAGGTTTAGAAATGAACGAGATTTTTTTTTTACAGGGTTCATTCCTGGGTGAAGTCTTTGATATTTTTTTTAAGAAGTGCCAGACATGAAGGAACCTAGAATGTTTGTGTGTGATAAGGTTAGAGTTAAGTGCTAAGACGTGTCATAATTAAATTTATTGGTCTGTCTTAAGTTTCTAAAACAAAAGAGATTTTGTCTTTTGGGTATAGGAATAAGAGTTAATATTCTGTAATATAGATTTATATTCACAAAATATATGTTTATAATCAAGGTATATTTTATTATATTTACAGTATGAAATATATACTCCAATAAATATTGTAGAAAGTATATAATTGGTAAATAATAAAAATTACTAAAGAATAGATTCTGTTGAGTTAACCAGAAAAGAATTTAGCTGATAGGACTCTGAGTAAGTAATTTCAAAAGGGAGTAGGGATATAAATTAGACAGAGACACAGTGTCTAACGACTGAGAAGAGAAGGTCTTTGTGTAGACTGAACTTTTGACCCAAGATAAGAATATTAAAAAGAAATGGTGGAATTAATTAAGAAGTGCAATACTGCCCTCTAGAGGATATTAAATATTCAATAATATTGCCAGTGACGTCAAATTGGCTATAATAAGCGGCAATGTTATTTGCAAGTCAGTCGGAGATTCCAGCATTCAGACGTCCAGTACACATGTGTCACGTACCTCTCCTGGCCTCAGCAGCTCTTCCTGTGGCTGACTGGACTCCTGGTAATTCCTGGGCCCCAAGATCTGTCCATGCTGAGGAGACATTATAATTCTGGTCCTTCTCCTTCAATAACTAAGGTCTGAATGAAAAGCACACGCGCGCGAGCAGGCATCCTCCCATATAGCCATTACAGCTGCAACTCACCTGGAAGTCTGGACACGCTGATGCACGCCAGCTGGATCCAATCAACTCGTTATACCTGCCTATAAAAAAACTACAAGCTGAGTAAGTCATTGCTCGTTTATTGCGGTTCACAACCTGAGCCTACCTGTGAAATCCTTACCTGAAACCTCCTACCTGTGGAATCCTTGCCTGAAGCCTCTTACCTGTGGAATCCTTGCCTGAAGCCTCTTACCTGTGGAATCCTTGCCTGAAGCCTCTTACCTGTGAAATCCTTGTCTGAAGCCCCACCTGTTACCTGTTCCATTGAATACTTGCCAAATTTCTATCTTGCTGAAGTACTACCTACACCAAGCTGTTGATCCTTGTCTCCTGGAAAATCTACTAGCAAGTATATTCTGATATTGATACCTGTTGCCGACCTTTGCCTGTTATTGATTACGCCTGATTGCCGCCTGCCTTTATGATCCTTTACTTCTGAACTAACCTTGCTGAGAGACTGTTTATTGCTATATATATATTAAATCGTGGTTGTGCTAAGAAATGTTCCAAGAGTTCTCTGTCTGAACATCACTCCTACGGAGCAAGAGAGGTCTGTGTATGCCATTCAGCTCTTTTTGCCAGCAGCTATACTGAAAGGGCCGCTACTTCTGCACAATTGGTTCCTCTGGAAAACTGGTACCTGACAGAATAAACGAGCCATCTCATGGAACCAGCAGATATAGCAGAGGCCTTGAGCACCATCACAGATCAACTAGCAAGTCTTGCACAGACAGTCCAGGATCTGCAAAGGAACCAAGTCGCCATACAAACCACACAAGCCCAGTTAACCACAAGACTAGCTGCCGCTACCCCTTTACCAGGAACTACAGCTATGATTAATACTCCTTCTTTCCACCCAATAGCTGGATCAGCAGAACCATACGTTTCTCCACCTGAGAAGTTTAACGGGGACCGTTCCAAGTTTCGTTGTTTTATCACTTCATGTACAATCATGTTCTCTCTCCAGCCCCTTACCTACTCTACCGATTTTGCACGCATTAATACAGTTATATCCTTGCTTACAGAAAAACCACAGTGCTGGGCTCATCACCTTATACATGTTAACAGTCCTATCCTATCTAACTGGAATTCCTTTCTACAAGCTTTAGAAGAAATGTATGATGACCCCCACAGACTTGAAAGCGCAGCTCAAGCATTATCTAACTAAAACAAGGAAGAAGAGACGTAGAAGACTACATTACTGAATTTAAACATCTAGCCTTGGATTCAGAATGGAATGAGCCTGCACTATTAGCACAGTTCAAGTCCGGCCTTGCTGAACACATAAAGGATGAACTGGCTAGAGCTGAAAAACCTACATCAATAGAATCGATGATGACCGTATGTACACAAGTTGATAGAAGATTCCGAGAAAGGAGAGCAGAAAGAGCTGCTACTTTTCATCCTCCAATACACAAGCGCCCACCTCAACTAGCTGTAATGCAGCCGACACCTTTGCCCGCCTTGCATACACCAGAAGAACCTATGCAAATAAATGTAATAAGAGGTCCTTTAACTGACAACGAGAGAGCACGAAGAAGATCACTGGGGCTCTGTATGTACTGTGGACGCTCGGGTCATCAATTAAGAGAGTGTCGAGAGAAACCAGAACACCGCAGAGGTAAGACCTCACCTCTGTTTTATGCCATGTCTATAAAAAATATTAATGGTTATATATCTACACACCTAACCATCCCTGTGTCTCTCCAGTGGAAGGACGATCACGCCAACCTCAATGCGATGATTGATTCTGGCGCAAGCGGTTGTTTCATTGATCAAACTCTTGTAAGCATTCTACGAATACCCTTTATAACTAAACAACATTCTGTGGCATTGCAATTACTAGACGGTAGCCCTTTAAAAACTGGTCCTATTACAAAAGAAACAATTTCTTTGTCTGTATCCATAGGTACCCAGCATAAAGAATCATTTTCTTTTGATATCGTGAGTTCTCCAGCTTTTCCGTTGATTTTTGGACTTCCTTGGTTAAGAAAAAATAATCCGTACATCGATTGGGAAAGAGGTACGCTAACGTTAAATCTACCAAAACAGAAAACCTCAACTGATATTCCATACAACACTTCTTTAACTGCTACAGCAGCTACCACCTTACCTGAAATTTATGAAGAATATTCTGATGTGTTCCAATCTACAGGAACAGACACCTTACCACCTCATAGGGTCTACGACTGCCCTATAGACTTATACCCTGGCTCCCCTATTCCGTTTGGACGAGTGTATCCTTTATCAGAACCCGAGCTCAAGGTGCTCAAAGAATACATCGATGAAAATTTGACCAAAGGGTTCATACGACCCTCTACTTCTCCCGCAGGAGCTCCTATTTTTTTTGTGGGTAAGAAGGATGGAGGCCTGAGACCATGCATAGATTACCGGGCATTAAATAATATAACCATTAAGAATAAATATCCTCTCCCTCTAATCACGGAGTTAATGGACAGACTAAAGGATGCCAAATATTTCACCAAACTTGACCTCAAAGGAGCCTATAACCTTGTAAGAATTAAAAGCGGACATGAGTGGAAAACAGCTTTTCGTTCCCGCTACGGGCATTACGAGTACCTTGTGATGCCTTATGGCCTCTGTAATGCCCCTGCAACGTTTCAAAGGTTCTTAAATGATATTTTCCGTGAAATACTAGACGTTTACGTAATTATTTATCTAGACGATATACTAATATTCTCATCTTCATTATCAGAACATCAAGACCATGTGACATCAGTACTTAAGAAACTAAGAGAGAACAAATTGTACGGTAAACTTGAAAAATGTATATTCAACAGTCAAGCCATTGAATTCCTAGGGTTCATCATAACACCAGGTAACATCCAGATGGACAAGACCAAAACAAAAGCCATAGAAGAATGGCCTATCCCTGCTAATAGAAAAGGGGTACAATGTTTTCTTGGATTCTGCAACTTTTACCGTAAATTCATCCGCAATTTTTCTTCTATTGTCAAACCCCTAAACGAACTAACACGTATCACTATCCCTTTTTCCTGGAACAGTCAAGCACAGAAAGCTTTTGAAAAACTAAAAGAACGCTTTGTTACAGCACCCATATTGTCTTTACCAGATCCATCAACCCCGTATTCCATCGAAGTCGATGCCTCCAACTATGCGATAGGAGCAGTACTATCACAGAAGGTAGGCGATAAACAAATTTTACATCCCGTCGCCTACTTCTCCAGAACATTGACAGCACCAGAAAGAAACTACGATGTTGGTGATCGTGAACTTCTAGCTATAAAAATGTCATTGGAAGAATGGCGACATCTATTGGAAGGTTCTGAATTTCCTATTACAATCTTCACAGATCATAAGAATCTAGAATATCTGCAGAAAGCAAAACGCCTCAAACCCAGACAAGCTAGATGGGCATTATTTTTTTGTCGGTTCAATCTTCATATCACCCATAGACCAGGAAACAAAAATGGAAAGGCAGATGCCTTATCACGTATGAATTTTGTACAGCTGCCAGACGAAGATGAATACATCCTTCCTAAATCCTGTTTTGTTACCAGAACCTCCTCCATCTGGGATACCATAAAATTATATTCAAATGATATTAAAGATACTATATCTCATATTCCTTTACAGAAAAAGAACGGTTACGTATTTCGAAACAATCGTATAGTCGTTCCTCAAGAAGCCCGTCTACACGTTCTTCAATACTTCCATGACACTACTATCGGAGGGCATACCGGATTCCACAAGACCCTTGAGGTAATAAAGCGTTCCTTCTGGTGGCCATATATGAAAAAGGAAATAAGAGCATACGTCCACCACTGCCCTACATGTCTTCAGACTAAACCACTCCATACTCTCCCCCAAGGCCTGTTACAGCCATTACCCATACCGAAAAGTCCATGGACTGATATATCCATGGATTTTATAACTGAGCTACCTATGTCTTCGGATTGTAATACCATAATGGTCATAGTAGACAGATTCTCTAAAATGGCTCACTTCATCCCAGTGAAAAGTATACCTTCCGCTATAGAAACTGCTCATCTATTCATCAAAAATATATTTTCATTACATGGTCTCCCAGAGACCATAATCACGGACAGAGGGACACAATTTACATCCCGTTTCTGGTCAGCATTTTGTAAATGTTTACATATACAAAATAATCTATCTACTGCATTTCATCCACAGACCAACGGTCAAACGGAAAGAGTAAACGGCGTATTAGAACAATATCTCCGTTGCTTTATTACGCATCTACAAAATGATTGGATACAGTACATTCCTATAGCTGAGTTTACCTACAACAACCAGAAACATTCTTCTACCGGTATGTCGCCTTTTTTTGTTAATCACGGCAGACATCCCATCATGCTTCCTGGTTCTCCAATTCTAGGTGATGTACCTTCAACCAATGAAAGAATAAGAAATATTCTAGATGTGTACAAGACCGTGCATGCTGCATTGTTACGTGCTCAATATAGGTACAAAACATTTGCAGATAGAAGACGATGTCCTGCTCCGGTATACAAGGTAGGAGACAAGGCATGGTTGTCAACAAGACATTTAAAGGTTGAATATCCATCTAAGAAGCTTGGGTTACGATACATAGGACCTTTTCCTATTATTCAAGTCGTCTCTTCTTCAGCAATCAAATTATTATTACCTGTTTCATATAAAATTCATCCTGTGTTCCATGTGTCGTTACTGAAACCAGCCTATGATGATCCTTTTCCGGGACGCCTCCCATGCAAACCAGGTCCTATATCTATGAGTGACGAAGAAACCTACGAAATCAAGGAGATCTTGGATTCTCGCCTTCGGAGAGGTCATTTAGAGTATCTTATCAGGTGGAAGGGTTATGGTTCGCAGGATGACTCATGGATTCCCGCTGTAGAGGTTAGTGCTCCTCGCTTGATTCGGAGATTCCATCAATTACACCCATCTCGCCCCCAGAGGGGTCGCCTTGTTGGGGGTTTCTGTCACGTACCTCTCCTGGCCTCAGCAGCTCTTCCTGTGGCTGACTGGACTCCTGGTAATTCCTGGGCCCCAAGATCTGTCCATGCTGAGGAGACATTATAATTCTGGTCCTTCTCCTTCAATAACTAAGGTCTGAATGAAAAGCACACGCGCGCGAGCAGGCATCCTCCCATATAGCCATTACAGCTGCAACTCACCTGGAAGTCTGGACACGCTGATGCACGCCAGCTGGATCCAATCAACTCGTTATACCTGCCTATAAAAAAACTACAAGCTGAGTAAGTCATTGCTCGTTTATTGCGGTTCACAACCTGAGCCTACCTGTGAAATCCTTACCTGAAACCTCCTACCTGTGGAATCCTTGCCTGAAGCCTCTTACCTGTGGAATCCTTGCCTGAAGCCTCTTACCTGTGAAATCCTTGTCTGAAGCCCCACCTGTTACCTGTTCCATTGAATACTTGCCAAATTTCTATCTTGCTGAAGTACTACCTACACCAAGCTGTTGATCCTTGTCTCCTGGAAAATCTACTAGCAAGTATATTCTGATATTGATACCTGTTGCCGACCTTTGCCTGTTATTGATTACGCCTGATTGCCGCCTGCCTTTATGATCCTTTACTTCTGAACTAACCTTGCTGAGAGACTGTTTATTGCTATATATATATTAAATCGTGGTTGTGCTAAGAAATGTTCCAAGAGTTCTCTGTCTGAACATCACTCCTACGGAGCAAGAGAGGTCTGTGTATGCCATTCAGCTCTTTTTGCCAGCAGCTATACTGAAAGGGCCGCTACTTCTGCACAATTGGTTCCTCTGGAAAACTGGTACCTGACAACATGACACTCTGAAGTCGGAGATTCCAGCATTCAGACTCACACCGCAATGCATTCAGACGTCCAGTACTCATGACACACTGAGAGTCCAAGATTCCAACACTCAGACTCACACCACGATGCAGGCAGATCCCAAGACATGAGGCAATCAAGATTCTCACCAAATTTCTGACTCTCACCAAATCTCTAACTCACATGCATTGATTATCTGATATCGATAATCTTCACATATTCCAAAACAAAGCATCACATAGAAAATTCCAAGACTTATCAACATCCAAATTGGACAGGTAATGTATGAAAAAAAAGAAGAATTAATGTAAATATATATATTTGTAGATATTCTTGCAACGTAGACTGAGATTTCTCAGATATTTGGGTTAGATCCAAATTCTAAGTATTTTCTATTCTGCAGATAGAAATATGAAGAAGTGGATATAAGGATTTATTCCTAAAAGAAATGTTGTAAGATTGATACCAATATATATATTGAATTTGGAAATTACTGTGATTAAAATTAATAAGCAAGGAATTATATAACTACAAAATAAAAAGCAAAAGATTAGAAGTTTGATTCGAGATTAGGGGAGGATTCACTAAATAAGTTTTTATTACTTATTATTAAATTAGCTCATCTTTTGTTGATCCATGTAGCATAGATATATATATATATATATATATATATATATCTATAAGAGCTGGCTGGTTAAACATTGTTTGTTGGGAAGTGCATGTTGTATTAAGCAGAAATGTTTATTAACCATTTGTGTATTAGTTACTAACTGATAAGGTAAATGATATTAATCATATATGCAGTTACTAACCGGAGATACATATATTGTGAAGCTAGTTTTTATATGCTGATGGATTGTGGTTTATAAATTGTTGTTTATGATATGAGATTTGAAACTTTTTTGTATACGTAATAAATATATATATATTTTTATCCGATTATTAATTATTGTATTTTTTAAAGCAAAACACAGACAATTAAAAGAATTCAGGATAATTTCTAAGAAATATAAACGATTGATATTTGTGTCTCGTATGGATTTCTTGTGAAATAATAATCCCTGATATATTGGAGGCAACTGCCGAGGCAGGTCCAGTAAATCCAATATAGACATATTGGAGGCTTGGCTGATAAATCCAATATATAACGTGTTGTATTCACGTGCAGAGATTATATCCGACACTTGCCAATGTAAGCCTTACCACAGGGGCACAATATTTTGTATATGACAAATTCGGTCTTGCATGTGATGCTGTGTTGGATCTTATACACCTTCCCTGTGTGTGGATGGGCAAACGTCTTTGACTGCACCATGTGCCCGCAGGTAACACATCCCAAACATCTTTTGCACCCAAAGTTATGGAAACCCCTTGATTGTCGTTCATAACTCTTTACCGGATCAGTTCAGACAAGTAAATCTTTTAGGTTATTACCCCTTTTGTAACATATCATGGGTTTGTTTTTGAACGTTTCCGGTAGCGACAAATCTTGCTCCATAATGCGCCAATTGTTTTGAATGCTGGAAACCAATTCCTTTGATGCCGAATTGTATTGGGTGGGGAAGACCAATCTCTTATCTTTTAATTTCTTAACTGTGTCAGGTTGTTGCGCCCTCCACAATGCTGAATCAAGCGTCTTCTTGGAATATCCCCTCACTCTAAACCTACTGTACATTAGCTGCAGTTGTTCCTCGCAATTGACACTATCGGAATTATTTCTAATCACCCTTAGGAATTGGGCATAAGGTAAAGACTTTTGTATGTGTTCTGGGTGTGCACTCGAGGCACGCAATAGTGTATTCCGGTCTGTTGGTTTTGAGTATAGCGTGTATTGTAGCCGATCCACACCTTTGTAGACCTCCACGTCCAAGAATTTAATTCTTGTGTCATTGACCTGTAGGGTAACTTCCACCGGGGTGTTACATACATTGATGTGTATTTCCAGTTGTCTGGCATCCTCAATGGTACCTCGCCATACAATAAAAATGTCATCGATATATATCGGATGTACTCAATGATCTGTGATGCAAACTGTGGCAATATATGTCTCTTTTCAAATTGATACATGTAAGCGTTGGCATACATAGGTGCCATGGAAGCTCCCATGGAAGTCCTGGTCTTTTGTAGATACCAGAATTCTTCGAACCGAAAATAGTTATTCTCCAAGGATAACGTCAAAAGCTCTAATACAAACTCTATATGAGGTCCTGTGTATTGTCTTGATTCACAGAGGAGTTCCCGCATAGCTTCCACTCCCGCCTCGTGTGGTATTATTGTGTAGAGACTTTTTACCTCCATAGTTACGAGGACTATCTAAGTTTCCCTGTATCCTGGAGATCTTGTTCAGGAACGTCGGTGTGTCTTTCACACTCGTTGGGATATCCAACACTGGACCCTTGAACAAGGAATCCAGCCACCTCGCAATAGGTTCCAAAACGCCATCTATTGCGGACACAATTGGTCGCATTGGTGGATTGACTGAATCCTTATGGATTTTGGGGATGCCATAGAGAATCGGAGTCCGCGGATGTCGTTTCATAAGGAATTGATATAACTCCATGTCAATATAATTCATCTGGATACCTCTGGTCAAACTTTCCTAAAATTTTCGTTGAATCCGTACCGTGGGGTCACTGCAAAGCTTTTCATAAGTGGTCGTGTCTTCCAATAAAAGGTGTACAGACTGCGCATATTGTGTGTAGTCCAAAATCACTATAGAGCCTCCCTTATCAGCCGCTCTTATGGCTATAGATGGATCATTGGCTAGATTCCTTATAGCTTGCCATTCTTTCTTGGTTGTATTACTGTATCGAAGTTTGTGTGTTTTAATCAGGTCAATCGATTCTTTTTTTACAACCTTCATGAAGGTCTTAATGGATGCCTGATTGGGGATAGGGTCAAATGTGCTCTTAACGCGGAACTTGGAGGAGGAGGCACATTGTTGTTGTTCTTTGTAAAAATCAGTTAGTCTGAGTGTTCGGCCAAACTTATGTAATTCGATATTCCACTGTAAGTCTTTGGGCTGAGACGTGGGCACAAACGTTAACCCCTTAGTCAAGACACTCGTTTCTTCCTCCGTTAGAAGTCTCGATGACAAGTTGAATATAGGATTTATTTCTTCATGGGTGGTTTGTCTCTTAGTCCAGTGTGTCCTCCCTTTCTGACCTCGTCTGGACAATCTTGGTTTCCCTGTTTTTTTAACCTGCTTCTGGTATTGGTACCGGAGTTTTTTGCCTCCTGTCCCTGTGTAAGACCCTCACCTTGACCCCCAGTTGGCACCCCTGTATCTCCCTCCGACGCTGATTCTCCTGAGGTGGTATCTATAGTTACAATATTGGGTTTTCGTATCCTCCTTCTAGGTTTCCTATAGATAGATGGGGCCATTGTGTTTAAAACATATATCCACTTATTGAAATCCCCTCCTCTCCAGTCTCTATTAACTAGTTGTATGGCCTTAAACGTCATACCTTCTAGGGAACTATTATGTGCTTTTTTTAAACGGGCTGGAACAGAATATGTCTCTACACCTTTAAGTATATTATACACATGTTCCCTTATCCTAACTGTCAGTGGCCTCATTGTATGACCTAAATATTGGAGGCCACATGGACAAGTTAGTTGGTATACCACATTCTTGGATCTACAAGTGATGACATCTTTAATTTTAAATTCTTCACCTTTCCTATCTATAAAAGATGAAAAGTTTTTTTTGCCTTGATGCCTTACATGCCGGGCAATTTCCACATTGATAAAACCCTTCTGGAAGATTAAACATTCTCTTATGGTTACATTTCTTGGTATAATTTTTTTACCAAGGATGTCCTTAAACTTTTAGCCCCATGATTGATCATCCTTGGTTCTCTTTCCACAACTTGCTCTAACAATGGATCTTGTTGCAAAAGTGGCCAATACTTCCTAATGATACAGTGAATGGCACCTGTGTGGCTATTAAAACTACTAATAAATGGTACAGTTCTTTTTCTGTTTTCTTCTTTAGGCGTATACTTAAGGATATCACTTTATTCCATTCTTCTGACCTCTTCTATTGCACTATCCAATTCGGACTCCTCATAATCTTTCTCTAAGAAATCCTGTTTTAATTTATGTACTTGGATGGAAAATTGATCCTCTTCTGTACAGTTGCGTTTTATTCTCCAAAATTGTCCTTTTGGAATCCCTTTAAGCCATGATCTAGCATGGCAACTATTTTGGTCAATATAACTATTAGTGTACACCTTTTTAAAATATGTCCTGGTTTTTATTTGGTTGGCCTCTACATAAATATTTAAAATCCAAAAAATTAATAGATGTTGTGCTGATTGCATAGTCCTGTTAAATGCCCCAGTCAATTACATTTAAATAATTAAAGAATTGGTGGAAGGTTTCCATTCCCCCCTCCCACATAATGATAATGTCATCAATATAGCTCTTAAATAAGACCAGGTGTTGCACCCAGTCACGCCACCCGTAGGTGAATGGGGTTTTCCAGCCATGAACAGGTTGGTGTAACTGGGTGCAAACCTGGTCCCCATGGCCGTACCCTTCTCTAATGTAAAACTGATCTTCATACTTAAATTAAACGAATCCCATCAATATCAAAATCAGTTTGTGCGAAATGGCTGGGTTAGTTTCCAAAAAACTTCGAATAGCACTACAACCCATTTCATGGGGTAGAATACTATAGAGAGATTATACATCACATGTTGCCAATATATACCCATCTTTCCATTGTATCCTCTCTAGTTCTTGTAATATACTAATACTATCCTTTTAAATATGAGGGAATTGGGCACACCATTGGTTGTAAGATCACATCTATAGATCTAGAAAGGTGACTGGTAGCCGATTCTATGCCTGATATAATGGGTCATCCTGGGGGTTTAATGGGGTCTTTATGTAAATTTGGAAGCCAGTAAGATAATGCAATCTTAGGATACTGAACACTGTTTCTCCATCTCATTTATAACATCTGTGTTCAGGCCTATATTTAATAGTAAACTAATTTTTTCTTGTATATGGTCTAATGGGTTTGCCCTTATTGAGCGGTAGGTGGTAGTGTCTGATAATATACGTACAGCTTCTTATTTATAGCTCTCTGGGGAGAGGCTTACTACCCCCCCCTTTATCCGCTGGCTTTATGATCAAATCTTATAAGTTACTATAAAAAAAAAAAAAATATGAAAGATGATAATTAAAAAAATGGGGAAAAAAAACACTCTTTTCAAAATTTAATCCCCAAAATCTACAACCGCCAAAAAAGAGCCCGCTAAATAGTTTCAAAATTTTGTCCTGAGATTAGAAATACACAATTTTTACATGTTTTTGCTTTTTAAACCCTTCATTGCTGAGACATTTCACCTCTTTGCACTGAGCTCATTTTGACCGTTTTATGCTCATCATGTTTAAATACCAGCTTAAGTCCTATTTTATGTAACCCCCAGACAATTTTTTTTCTTTTCAAAACAATCACAATTTTTTTTTTAACACCAAACCTAATCAGGGTCAGACCTTTCCAATAATATCAAACATGACCCTCTAGCTGCCACGGATCGGGAGATACAGGGATCCAAATGATCCCCCTATCTCCATTTGGCAGCTAGGAAGTTAACTGGCCCACTGATGTCATCGCACATATGGTGAAGATGTCAGTGGGTGGGGGGTGACCCGGAGGCTTCCAAGATGTCATCCAAGATGTCAGCCACTTCGAGTTTCAATCGCAATTTGGCATGGAATTGCGATCCAGCGACTGAGGGGTTAAAGACATGTACCGCTAAAAATGGAAGACTGTCCCGTTTCCAGTGGTTCTTTTCTTTTTTTCTATGTGGAGCAGTTTGGGAGGGACAGGGCTCCGAAAGGAGCCCACCCTCCCCTTTCCTAGTTTTCACTACAGGCACCGGAGGCTGCCTGGTGATGATGCCATCACACACATTGATGACATCATTGTGACTACCAAGCCCCCTGAATAGGCGGGGCAGACTTCCAGCCTGCCAGTCTACCGCAGGAGCCCAGACAGAGAGGGGAGTATAGGGAGAGAGCCTAGGTTAGGAGACTGAGGTACATAGTACATCAGCGATCAGTAAGGGGATTTCCCCACAGGATGTACTATGTAAGTCTGTGGTCTGGAAGGGGTTAAAAAATGAGTTAGGTATTTTAAATATATTGTGTTGTTTGGCATTCTCCATCCTAGATTGATCCCAACTCTGACCTCTGGTTTTAGAAGGAATAATGACTTTCCAAGTAATACGGTACATGTCCAAGTCAAGACTCAAGTCATTGGTGTCAAAGTCTAAGTCAAGTCACAAGTCTTCTTTGAATATATTAAGTCGAGTCACGACAACAAATTTGTGATTTGAGTCCAAGTCAAGTCCAAGTCGTGCGACACAAGTCCACAGCGCTTGCTGGCGGGCTGCAGGAGGCTAGGAAGCAGCAGGCATCATTATACATACATAGAATCATACAAAGATGCACCAATTATGTGGAATATGCTGGCGCTATATAAATAAAGAATAATAATAATAATTAAATGCTCCCTATATTGCAATTTAACTCAGATCGCTTGGGCGCCGAATGTTTTTTTGCCTTTTCAGCAACTTCAAATAGAAGTTTGCCATTCCCGATTTAAAGCACCTTGGCCTGACAGCCCCAGTGAATGAGTGCCATTCCTTCTATTACAAAATATGTTGTCACGTTGACCTTGGCAGCATATATGAATTTCCACAATAGGTTGCCTAGGAGAACAACTTAAGGAAGTGTTTTCAGAATTAAATAATTAAAATTGTTAGTTACCATTTACAGTTCTATATACACTCTTCAATGTAGCCGATAAGATTATACTTTTATGACCTTGAGGTGTGACCTTTCGTAAAAGACATATTATTTCTTCCATTTGTGCACCTAATAGATTTTTATTCATATTACAACTAAAGAACAGACTGTAAATCCTAAATAAAATCTGCGACCTTTATTAGTCCGTTTCACCCAAGTTAATGCTTGTAGACGTGTAGCAACTACTACAATGATATCTAAACAAATATAGATGCAGTGGCGTATGTGGATGAATAGAGTGTAACCTTGTTATTTTCCAGTGTAGACTATTCTATATATGAATTTTACTTTTTATTGTAAAGTATTAAAAAGAAAATATTCTAATTTGGGGCTCAATGAAGGACACATCTTTCTCATTTCAATAAAGAAAGTAGTTGGAACTTTAGTAACAAAAGCTACGGTATGTTTTTCTAGGAAGTTAGCAAATGGAATAAGAAAAGGAAAGCATAAATAATTATTAGTGTGGATTCCATAGTCAGGAGAAAAAAAACTGTTTTGCTATATACATGCTTCTTCTATAAAGGTATTAAGAGCATCAGCTATTTGGGAACACAAAAAAAGAAATGGAACGGTGTTATGGGAATCAAAATTAATTAAAATTAAATGACAGGTACAGTCAGCCAGACCAAAAAAACATCTGAGCGTCAAGGTGATGGATGTCGCAAATGCTCTGCGTCTGACATCGCGTCATCAAGCACACAGGCCTCTACGCGAATGCGACGCACTCTTGGCGTCCATCGTAGCGCTTTTACTTCGAGGTCTAAGTGGCATCCGTTGCCACCTACGTGGTGCGTGCACACTTCGGTGCACACATGCTTCATGTGTTGGTCTCTATTGATCACAAATCAATGCTATGACGGATGTTAAACTGTGCGGTGACACGGACGTGATGACTGCATTCGTCTGACGCTAGCCTAAGATGACATTGGATGGGATTCAATAAAGCTGCTCCATACCCAACCAACAATTATTGAGCTTTGAGACCTCACGAGGAACAAACAGCTCAAATCGGTGTCAGATTCAGAGCAGAAACTTATACTACAGGTAAGAAGTCAATTTGAGGCGGAATCCTAAATTAACTACTTTGATTGGTTAACGTATTTCTGTCCTGAAATTTCTAAATGGCAATTGTAACGGAGGTCGGTACTGGGATCCGAGGATCTCTGTTATTTAGTTTCCCTCATAGGTCTCAGAAATGTCCCCACCAATGGCGTGAACAGCCCATCTCATCAGGGTGCGAACCGATGGAACATTTGTTAATTACATGTGTGTACATGGAAAATTTTATACAGAACAGTTATTTTTAATTAGGAATAACCAATGTTTATGTAACTATACACGCATTGTTCATGTTATTTATCAGGAGCCAGATATGGAACATTCAAAATATCTATTTTGGGGTTCAAAGATGAACACGTCACCCAACATTAGGGTGTGCCTGAGCACACCAGGCACACCTTGGGCACACGTATGGTCCCCACCAAGTAGTTGTAGCTTCTCCCACCACAGCAGACTCAAACTTGTTCTAATGCACGAATGACTCCTTTATTGGCAGACATAGTATATCATACAGTGTCCAAAGTCAGGAGCATTGAGTCCCTCCCCTGGTACTCGTGTGACTGCAGAATCCAGCCAATATCCTTGGACACCTGTGGTATGGAGGGGAATTACACATGAACATAGGGAACTCTTTGCGATAGCTCCTGTGTTATCAGAGTCCATATCCCATGACTCATTAGCTGGACATACACTGACCGCAATGCAATGTGGTTGCTTCGCTCATCGCATAGCGGCCAGAGCTGGATACGAAGACCTACGCCGGCTGAGCGCGCAGAGAAGATGGGGCTGTATACACTGAGCATGTCTCGACACTTTGCTCACTGCTCAATGTGATGAGGGAGTTATTTTAGAATTGGTATTTATAATATCACTGGCACATACAATCAGGTACAGAAATATTGGGACATCGACACAATTCTAACATATTTGGCTCTATACACCACTCTATACACCACCACAATGGAGGCACAAGGGAGGCACATCTGCAAACTGCTGTAAATCCTACACCGTTCACCTGAGTTGGATGTACATACCCTCAAATTAAAGCTGACAGTCTGCAGTTAAAGCACATTGTGTTTGTTTCATGCCAACTCCATTGTGGTGGTGTATAGAGCCAAAGATGTTAGAATTGTGTCGATGTCCCAATATTTCTGAACCTGACTGTATAATAACAATTGGATATGGATTAGCAGCACCATCTCTATCACTCTGGGCAATTATTAAGCCTCAATTTGCACATTTCCATTTATTTATATGTTATTTTTATCTTATTTTAGCTACATTAGATTTGGAAAGAATAACAGCATTTCGTCACCATGGCAGCACTGAGAATGTCATCCCACATGGACGGGAATAGGCGCATGCGAACTGGTGGTGGTAGCACGCCGAACGGGAGGAGGGATAAGTCTCCTCACTAATGATACAAATATTGCTGATAATTTATATGTTTTTATGTCCTGAGGGAAGCTCCTGGGTGGAGCTGAAACGTTGACTCTCTGCCATTTTTAAATGGAATAATAAATTAGAGTTTTAACCCTGGAGTGTCATCATTCTTTTTTGCGTATATAATATATATATATTTTTTTAGTTATTATTATTGAAGGAGTAATTTACACATACCGGCAATTCAGAGAACTGCCCACAGAGCTCGTGTGCCACATTCTGCATATGCAGCAAAGAACTCTGGGTAAGACATGCAAACTACATTTGCACTTTCTCGTTTTTTTTGCATCCTGGTTCTGTTTTAACCCTTTCGCTGCTGAGGCACTTCACACCTCTGTGCTGAGCTCATTTTTACCGGTTTCGCTCATCATGTTTAACTGCGTTTTGAAGCCTTGTTTTATTATATGACCCAGACATATTATATATCGTTCTTTCCGGCAGACTCGGCCGATTCATAATATATCACTATTATAATATACAGGCAGGACATGACGTATACATATAACAAAAAAATGCAAAAAAATTAGAATTTTCACTAATTTAGAACATGTAAAGTGTTTTTTTCACATTTTAATATGCAAGCAATTGTGGTTATATTTTCTATGGGTTGCGCTTTAAAAAAAAAAAATTGGGTCTCATTACATTTGGGGGGGGGAATTATGCGATTTTTAACAAACGCACCCGTACAAAAATCGTTAGCGCAGCATCATTGTTCACATTATAATTGAAATGGGAACAATATTGCTGCATTAACAAAACCCCCAAAAAAAACGTATTTTTTTAAAAATATATATATTTTTTTTTTACTCCTTTTTACATGGTCCTGTTTGGTATCGTTGGAAAGGCCATGCTTTGGAATCCTGGCCAATTGCTGCCTCCTGTGCATGAACGCGCTCAGTGAGTCCATCGCACAGGGGAAGCACTTGGCAGGACGCGCTGAGAGCGTCCTTAGCAGCCAAGTGGTTAACACAGAACCCTCCTACCATTGCCATGCCATACTAGATGGCTTTTTTTTTGCAAAGATCAGGTTTATTCAACAGGTCACAGCCACTCCTGTACCACGGTTTCAGGCTTATTGTGCCCTCATGAGCAGGAGATAGGCCTTGACCAATTGCAGTTTGATGCTTTAACCCTAGGGCAAATCAATACTCATTTAAGTTGTGGTGGAGGGCAAAAAAAAAAAAAGAAGAGATAAAAAGCCTCTACCTAGCAAATAATAAAGTTTATTATTGCAAAAGTAGTTTACGCATCCCAGCAATTCAGAGAACTGCTTCACAGAGCACGTGAGCGATTTTATTGCCGAAGGTAACCCTATTTCAATACAAAGAAAAAATACAAGCAAATGTATTTACAGGGAGCGCAACACCTATATTAATACAAAGATAAATGTAAAGATGAACTTAGCTTAGAAATATCAGAACAAGGTTGGGCCTTCCCATTCAGAAAAACCGGAAATATGATATCATTGTCCTATATGAAAAGAGAAATTTATCGCGTAATACAGTACAGTGGGTATCACAGATAAAATCGTGAAGATGATCACACTCACAAAGATGGAGCCCCCAATGGCTCGTAAAATAGGCCTTTAGGTCTCTTATTGGAGGGGACCTCGCCCACGTGCAGATGTCCTTTAGTTTTCTTTATGATGGCGTGATGCACCTCAAACAAAAAGCATACTGCTATGGTGCATTATCGTAGGCAGATAGATGTATGTAAATAAAAATGATCAACTCAGGTGGTTCAGAGCCTTCTGGGATGATGGCTCTGTAAATAAAGCATATGGACCTCTAGATGATTAGAGGGGGTCCTTCCTCCAGTTGAATGGATGTGAATCCAGAAAATTCCCAAAATGAGGAAAGTAGATGGATTGAATAAAAGTAAATAAAAATTTTAATAAATCAGATAATAAACATAAAATCCGAAAATAAATTCGAAAATAAATACGAACAAAATCCGAAACGCGTTTCACTTGCGTTCTGCAAGCCTCCTCCGACTGAGTATCCTCCAGAGTATCCTCCAAAGTATCCTCCAGAGGTTCAGGGTTACCACCGTGTGCGCTAGCCAATAATTTATTTATTTGACATGTGTATTGCCATGTGATATGTTGAAAAGGATATGTTTTTTAAAAAACGCCGCGGACATGTTCTTTACACACGACAATCTTCGATATTTAAAAGAAGTGGTGTCCATTTAATCCTTGACAAATCCATTAGCCCTTCCACTACAAAGCATTTAAAAAAAAAAATAATACTAACATTCGAGACATGAAGGGTGGGTTCCCCCAAGTTGTCACCATTTGTTACCATAGAAACAATGACAATTTTCAACTGTAACTTCACCACTGATGCGCTTTGAATAACACACATGGGATGCACAGATAACACTTCATATACAGAGTAGAATAGCATTTTTTTAATTATTATCTTTTACAATAAAAATCTTTAACAGATTAAGATGTCATTTTTTTAAGCAACTCTGTGCAAAAATATTGATTGAGGAAAAGTTCTAAATTCTAGATGATGTCCATAATCTTGCACTACTTCGAATGAGACTTGCAATAATAGCATACTAGCAGATATGGCCTTTACTTAAATTACAGTAAATGTGGTTAGAGATCCTCCTTATGGGGAACCGAAATTATCAAAATTAGGTATTTAGCAATAAAGATTCCAAAAATAAATAAAATATAAAAATATCTGCAAAAACAAATTACAGTAACACCTTCAGGGTTATTCAAAAAGATCCAAATTGGGGCCCGAAAGGTAACTGAACAGTGAAATTCAGCGTTCGGTTACCTTTCCTGGCCATTCGGCTATTCAGAGAGCAGGCAGTTCGCCAAATGTTGGCGAATTGCCTGCAAATACGGTGCCTGTTCGAGGGCAGTGAAATCCCCCATAGAGAAGCAATGCTTCGTCTATTCAGAGAACAAAAACAAGCAGTGAAAAGTTGCCAAAATGCCCTGCCATTCAGTGGTTTCATTCAACAGGTTTATTCAGGCGAATCCCATAGGCTTCAATGTTGAAAATATTCCGGTTTTAATTCAATATCTAATAAAACATTCATTATAATATTCTGCAGTAAAGAGTTTCTTTATTTTTTAGGATCTTTTAGGCATTTTTTGGGTTTTCTTTCCCAAACATTTTTTTTTAAATCGTTTTTTCTTTTTTCTGTAACAGCCCTTTTTATTATCATTCATTGGATCTTCTGTGTAAATTTCAGAGATTTTCGTTCTTTAGTTTCTTTGCAAACAGCGTTTCACTTTTCAAACATTCAAGCGTACTGTTTTTTTTTTTCACTCCATTCGTCTGCGATGTTGGGTTTTTCCAGCGGCTGCTCTGCGTGTGATCGGTTCCTGCTGGGGTTTTTCCGGCGTGTTCGACGGGGTTAATCCAGATGTTTTTGCGGGTATCGATGAGCCTTCACCTGTTTTGCAGTGAGTTTTCGGCGGCTTTGCTGCGACTTTTCCCTGCACTATGACAGCCCTGTGGTGCTTGCGGAATACACCGCAGGGTCGCCGAAATGGGATCGCCAAATCGCACAGAATTGAAGCGAACGAAAAGTCACCGAACGTACAGTGACTTTTCGATTCTTTGATTAACCTTGAGTGTATCTTTACTGTACATGGGTTTGCAGCAATTCTAACCCCTGAGTCTTTCCTCTGTATAGTAGTAAATTATTCCTGAGCACTCCCTGTATTATACTCCATGCTTAGCTCTTGTAATACAGTAGAAAAGGTTGAGGAGTTTTTTGTAACTTGAGGGTGGGGCCGCTCTTTGTAGCTTATTTACAACATACACGGTGACAGGAACGAGATCTCAGAATTTGATTACTCCCAAGGGAGAATGTGACTTGCATCGAATAAAACCAACAGCAATATATACAATCAAGGTTTTATTTGCCAGATTTCATTTTTCAATGCAAAATTATGTATGTGTAGCGCTCACTCCCGGAGGAGCCGCTGAATTTAAACCTCGGGTCAGTCTCCCCGCACTAGGGAATAAATATACACCAGCACTGTTGTGGATTTTATATGTTATGTAGTTTACTGATCTCAAACTGGCATATATAAAGCAGCACGGTATACATATATATTTACAGAAGTTTGTAGCGCTCACTCCCGGAGGAGCCGCTGAAATTGAACCTCGGGTCAGTCTCCCTGCACTAGGGTATAAATATACTCCAGCACCGTTGTGGATTTTATAAATTATATAGTTTACTTGAATAAATGGCATATAATGAATGACACAGTTTTCGTATATATATCTACAGTACTTCGTAATGCGGTAAACGCGCAGCGGAAAAGAAATACGAGGTTTCGTAATTCGAGAAACGCGCAGTGGAAAATAAATACGATTCTTCGTATTTCGGGGAAACGCACAGCGGAAAAGAAATACAATGCTTCGTAATTCGGAAAAACGCGCAGCAGAAAAGAATAATGAAAAACGTATCTTTAACCCCTTCTTGTGATTGGGGAGTGAGTCCTGCACAGGTTAAGTCCCGGAATGTAAGTTTGTGTGTGTGTTGCGGTACCCGGGTACTATTCAACTGGCCAGTGAATTGCTTAAGAGATGTCTTCGACTAGTCAAGTTGGGGCCCTGTGGGTTTTGGAAACAAACAGCAGCGTGCTTTACTTGAGTTTTACTACGGCCTGGAAGGCCTCTCACCCATCCGCCAGATACTTGAGGCTCCGCTGACCCAGGACGTCTCTCCGCTCGATATTGACTGGGGTTACTTGCTTCTGGATCCGCTGTCTGGCTTTCTTCACCGGCCTCGACTTGTCCAGCTTACCGCCTGCTCTCCCGGTCCGATCGATCTGCGGTACTCCTCACTCGGGGTCCTCCGCTTCCTCTCTAGCCGCTTGGGTAATCTGGTGGATCACTGGGTCTTCTTCGAGAATAACTGATAACCCGATCTGTGTCTCTGTTAGGCCGCACTTGCGCTCCGGCCTGGTCACTCTTACTCTCTGCAGCACTGTGTCTGGTCTCTCCCACTCCCTGGCGCGCTCTGCCGGCTCTCTCCACGAGGCTCAGGATGTAAGTCTCCCTGCTCCGCCCCCTTCCTGTGTCCGTTCCCAAAGCATGCTGGGAAATGTAGTCCCAATGTAATATTCAGTGTCTCACATTTCGCTTGTCTCCCTCCGGTGGCCAAAAATAGGTACTGCCACAACAAGGATTTAACCACAGCGCTACAAGTTCATAATGCGAGAAACGCGCAGTGGAAAAGAAAAATGAATATTAACCCCTTCGTTGTTGGAATGTGAGTCCCGTACAGGTTGTGTCCCTAAAGGGTGTACGTGTATGCGTGTGTTGGTACCCGGGTACAAGATTCAACTGGCCAGTGAATGATTCAATTGTGTCTTCGACTAGTCATGTTGGGGCCCTGTAGGTTTAGACAAACTTGCAGCGTACTTTATTATTTTACTGTGGCCGGGAAGGCCTCTCACCCATCCGCCAGATACTCTGCGCGCTGCCCGACCCAGGACGTCTCTCCGCTCGACCCGTCTGGGACTCTGTGCCACCGGATCCGCTTGTCTTGCTTGTCCGTTTCTGTCACAAGATGCTCAGCTCACCGCCTGCACTCCCACTAGATCATCGCGGTCTCCTCACTGGGGGTCCTTCAGCAACTCTGTATCTTTGTATACTTTGCAGCGGTGGATTACTAGGTCTCTGGCAAGGCCGCACCTGCGCTCCGGCCTGGTCACGATCATTGTCTGTCTCACGTGCGTCTTGCGCTCTTCACTCCTCGGTGCGCTCTGGGTTTCCTCTGCACGAGGCTGCGGATGTAAGTCTCCTCTCCCCACCCACTTCCTGTTCCCGATGCAAAGCATGCTGGAAAACGTAGTCCCATTGTCCAGTGTCTCTTACATTGTGCTTGTCTCCCTCTGGTGGCCAAAAATAAGTACTACAGCAACAGTGTTTTAAACCAGCGCTACATATGTTTTTGGTAAAGAGTTAATAACCATAGGAAGGTTGATCACGGACGATCAGATGGATGTCTGTTTTGTGCTAGGTGACAGGAAATTTAGGTGTCTTTCTCTGACGGAACTTTTTTCCTACGTCCGTCAAGAAAAACAGATCGTGTGGTGTCTACAGTATCTTTCATCAGAACGTCTGTCCATTGTGCACGCACGCAGAGTGCGCTCAGACTGCGCTCGCTTGACATTAGCCTAAATAATAAACAGCAATAGGACTGGCTGAAGACAAGGTGGGAAAAGGGTGGACAAAAGATAATGCTGAACTTTGTCTTTATTCTAAGGAACAACAGAAACAATATTGGGCAGAATACTGATATACGGGGAATCAGGAAGGAGACAGAATAGCGATACAGAAAGAGGGGAGTTGAAAGAAACAGGCGTTAGAGAGGGCTAGGCCAGATATGGAGGGATGTATGGAAGAGTATAATGAATGTATGAGAGTAGGAGCAGTAAGCATATTGTTGGAGTGAGGGCAGTAGATACAAGTCCTTGGAATGTAAACTGTAGAGAAGTGCAATTCGTTTCGTTCGGAATCCAAATTCGGATGAAAATCACCATTTTCGTATTTCGGGAGTATTTCCGAAAACGAAATATCGGCCATCTGAATCAATGCGAAATTTCAGTGCAGATCGATTCAGTGATTTGGATCGATTAATTTTTCGGATCAGTTAGTTTTTCATTTTTTATGAGTTATAATTAATGCAGCATTTGAATCCACACACTGCGGGGAAGTTCCCAGCAGTGTGTGTGTTACGTCCTCAGCCCCCGCAGCGCTGCCTGGGGGGATCTGGGCACCAGGCGGTGTCGCTGGTTGGCCAGGTGCCAGCACTTAGTAATGGCCGATCGGCGTCTGAGGGGACAGGGTCTGGCGTGGTCACGAGGAGCCGCCGGGTTTAAAACAGGGCGCGAGAGATTGCTCATCATCCTGACGTGCAGTATAGTTCCCGCATCGCCTGCTGTGTTTATACTTACTGACTGATTACCCAGTTGCCAACCTACTTGTAGAAGGACCCCGGCTATTCCTTGTGACAATTCTCTTGCTGATTCCCTTGGTGTTTTGTCTAGCGGTTCTGTGTGTTTATATTTAATGTTTAACCGCATGTTTGCTGTTTGGAGTTCTGCCCGCCACCTTGGAAACCTCATCTCTCGCCCATGGTCTCTGTTGCTGAAACAATCTGGTTTGAGTCCTAATCACAAGGCAGCCGATTGTGAGTCTGTCTATTCGTGAGACCTAAGCATCGCTCCAGTGATCTGTTGTATGCACTTGCTGGTTACAGCATTAACACCAAGTTACAGGTCTTTGTAACTCCGCAAGCACGTCCCATCTAGACAACTCCGTTCAGCAGGTGATCTCAACCTGTCATCGGTCTACACACGCACAGCCAACTCTCGCCTCCAGGACTTCTCAAGGGCGGCACCAGTCCTCTGGAATGACTTGCCTCGCCCTATCAAACTCTCCCCTGACCTTCGGGCCTTCAAGAAATCCCTCAAAACCCACCTCTTCAGATTAGCGTACCACATCACTGATGCAACTCATCCCTCTGCTCACCTACTCACACTTGATTGAAGCCGCTCTTATGTCCCCACCATTCCCAAACCACTGGCACTAATGATCCTGCTATCTAGTGAAATTCCTCAACCCCCAATCCCTCTAGACTGTAAGCTCCTATGAGCAGGGCCCGCTACATCGCTTGTTTCCATCTTTGGTTATTGTAAAGCGCTGCGGAAACTGTTGGGGCTATATAAATGATGACAATAATAATAATAATTTTGTGACTGCCCTGCAGGCTGCACAATTCACCCACGCTAACTCCTTGTTGAAAAACAAATGTACATTTGTTTACGCCTATCTTGTACCTAGTCACGCGAAGATTCTTAGGCAATGTATCTATGTGAATAACATTTATGTGTTTACACTAAGCAATCTCTTGGTCTCGAAACCGATTTAGCTTAAGTGGTGTTCAGGATTTTGTACTACCTCCCTGGCTTGGGATATCAGGTCTTACAGTCCTCCTTGCTTTGAGATTAATGGACAGATTCGTCTGGTACAAGAAGATCCTAACAACGCTACACCAGGGTGAGCGCCATAGCACCCGTTACAGTGTGGATTCATATGCTGCGTTAATTATACCGCAGAGAGGCGCTTCCCCGCAGTGTGTGGATTCATATGCTGCATTAATTATACTGCAGAGAGGTGCTTCCCCTCAGTGGGTGGATTCATATGCTGCATTAATTATACTGCAGAGAGGCGCTTCCCCGCAGTGTGTGGATTCATATGCTGCGTTAATTATACTGCAGAGAGGTGCTTCCCAGCAGTGTGTGGATTCATATGTTGCATTAATTATACTGCAGAGAGGTGCTTCCCAGCAGTGTGTGGATTCATATGCTGCATTAATTATACCGCAGAGAGGCGCTTCCCAGCAGTGTGTGGATTCATATGTTGCATTAATTATACTGCAGAGAGGTGCTTCCCAGCAGTGTGTGGATTCATATGCTGCATTAATTATACTGCAGAGAGGTGCTTCCCCTCAGTGGGTGGATTCATATGCTGCATTAATTATACTGCAGAGAGGCGCTTCCCCGCAGTGTGTGGATTCATATGCTGCGTTAATTATACTGCAGAGAGGTGCTTCCCAGCAGTGTGTGGATTCATATGCTGCGTTAATTATACCGCAGAGAGGCGCTTCCCCGCAGTGTGTGGATTCATATGCTGCATTAATTATACTGCAGAGAGGTGCTTCCCCTCAGTGTGCGGATTCATATGCTGCATTAATTATACTGCAGAGAGGCGCTTCCCCGCAGTGTGTGGATTCATATGCTGCGTTAATTATACTGCAGAGAGGTGCTTCCCAGCAGTGTGTGGATTCATATGCTGCATTAATTATACTGCAGAGAGGCGCTTCCCCGCAGTGTGTGGATTCATATGCTGCATTAATTATACTGCAGAGAGGCGCTTCCCCGCAGTGTGTGGATTCATATGCTACATTAATTATACTGCAGAGAGGTGCTTCCCCGCAGTGTGTGGATTCATATGCTGCATTAATTATACTGCAGAGAGGCGCTTCCCAGCAGTGTGTGGATTCATATGCTGCATTAATTATACTGCAGAGAGGCGCTTCCCCTCAGTGTGTGGATTCATATGCTCCATTAATTATACTGCAGAGAGGTGCTTCCCTTCAGTGTGTGGATTCATATGCTGCATTAATTATACTGCAGAGAGGCGCTTCCCAGCAGTGTGTGGATTCATATGCTGCGTTAATTATACTGCAGAGAGGCGCTTCCCAGCAGTGTGTGGATTCATATGCTACATTAATTATACTGGAGAGAGGTGCTTCCCTTCAGTGTGTGGATTCATATGCTGCATTAATTATACCGCAGAGAGGCGCTTCCGAGCAGTGTGTGGATTCATATGCTGCGTTAATTATACTGCAGAGAGGCACTTCCCCTCAGTGGGTGGATTCATATGCTGCATTAATTATACTGCAGAGAGGCGCTTCCCCGCAGTGTGTGGATTCATATGCTGCGTTAATTATACTGCAGAGAGGTGCTTCCCAGCAGTGTGTGGATTCATATGCTGCGTTAATTATACCGCAGAGAGGCGCTTCCCCGCAGTGTGTGGATTCATATGCTGCATTAATTATACTGCAGAGAGGTGCTTCCCCTCAGTGGGTGGATTCATATGCTGCATTAATTATACTGCAGAGAGGCGCTTCCCCGCAGTGTGTGGATTCATATGCTGCGTTAATTATACTGCAGAGAGGTGCTTCCCAGCAGTGTGTGGATTCATATGCTGCATTAATTATACTGCAGAGAGGCGCTTCCCCGCAGTGTGTGGATTCATATGCTGCATTAATTATACTGCAGAGAGGCGCTTCCCCGCAGTGTGTGGATTCATATGCTACATTAATTATACTGCAGAGAGGTGCTTCCCGCAGTGTGTGGATTCATATGCTGCATTAATTATACTGCAGAGAGGCGCTTCCCAGCAGTGTGTGGATTCATATGCTGCATTATTATACTGCAGAGAGGCGCTTCCCCTCAGTGTGTGGATTCATATGCTCCATTAATTATACTGCAGAGAGGTGCTTCCCTTCAGTGTGTGGATTCATATGCTGCATTAATTATACTGCCAGAGAGGCGTTCCCAGCAGTGTGTGGATTCATATGCTGCGTTAATTATACTGCAGAGAGGCGCTTCCCAGCAGTGTGTGGATTCATATGCTACATTAATTATACTGGAGAGAGGTGCTTCCTTCAGTGTGTGGATTCATATGCTGCATTTTATACCGCCGCTCCGAGCAGTGTGTGGATTCATATGCTGCGTTAATTATACTGCAGAGAGGCACTTCCCCGCAGTGTGTGGATTCATATGCTGCGTTAATTATACTGCAGAGAGGCACTTCCCTGCAGTGTGTGGATTCATATGCTGCATTATTATACTGCAGAGAGGTGCTTCCCCCAGTGTGTGGATTCATATGCTGCATAATTATACTGCAGAGGCGCTTCCCCTCAGTGTGTGGATTCATACGCTGCATTAATTATACTGCAGAGAGGCGCTTCCAGCAGTGTGTGGATTCATATGCTGCATTAATTATACTGCAGAGAGGCGCTTCCAGCAGTGTGTGGTTCATATGCTGCGTTAATTATACTCCAGAGAGGCGCTTCCCCGCAGTGTGTGGTTTCATATGCAGCATTAATTATACCGCAGAGTGGCGCTTCCCAGTAGTGTGTGGATTCATATGCTGCATTAATTATACCGCAGAGAGGCGCTTCCCCGCAGTGTGCGGATTCATATGCTGCATTAAAACCTATGGGTTAAGGCTAGTGTTAGATGAGCGTCTTTGGGGAGCACGAGAGTAGACGTTCCTTCCACTTGATGCCCGCCCGGCCACCTCGCACTCATTGCGCTCAGCGCTGCAAAGCGCAATCCTCCTATGGAGAATCGCGCTTTGCAGCTCTGTCAACGCGCATCCTAGAGCTTTGACGGAGAGGCTTGGATAATGGATGCTTGTTGCGCGTGCATTTCGTGCACAAGCGTGTGATTGGCCCCGTTGCAGCGTTGAAACGCTTCGACGGACGCCGGTAAGCACATCAGTACAGACGCACACAGCTCGCTCGTCTGACGCCAGCCTAAAAAGCCTTGTTTCTTTTAAAAAGTTGGGAAACCTTAAATATTAGCCAAAAAATGCCTAAAGAATCAAAAAAATAAAATAAAGAAACTTTCATTCTATTGGTAGTAATTCCCATTACTACGTCCCATTCTTAAATAAACAATAAAAAAACAAAATAACTCTAACTGGTCCGAAAAAAATAAAATAGATCTGAAACCCGAATTGATCAGTAACTAAACTTAAACTGTACGAAATGACCTGAAACGAAAAAAAAAAACGAAATGAAAAGTCATGCACATCCCTAGTAAACTGCGAATGGAAGGATGCAAGCTGTAGAAGGTGTTTGGGGAACAAACTGTAGATAGGTCTTTTGAAGCAAGGTCTTTTGGTGGCAGAAGGTCCTTTAGAGGCAGAGAGTCTTTTAGAAGCAGAGGATCTTTTGGAGAAATTAGGAACTAAGGGAATCCAGGCAGGTACTACTACAGGAACATGGGATCCAAGGGGTAGCTTCTTGCTAGTGTGGAGTGTACTAGCTTAATGCAGAGGCTTTTAAGGTTAGATGTGGCTTCCTTTTGTTGGCAACTCATCAGTAGTATTAGGCTAGGGTCAGACGAACGCATTTTCACGTTGTCTGTGAAAAAGTGCGTTCGAACGAATGGACGCATTTTTTCACGGAGTACGCGAGAGCAGTCATACGATGCGCATTTTTCGTCCGTGATTTTGTACGGATCATCAATAAAACACTTTTTGTGTCTGAACGTTATGTTGGCCGGACATTAGCAGCGTCTGACGTCTCCTAATCACACACACGCCTCTAGCGGACGCAGCGCACTCAGTACGTCAGTACTAGCAGTTTAACGTTCTCGAAAAAATGCGTTCATTTTCCACTTGCGTTGCGCGGCCGCACTTTCGTGCGACCGTACTTCGTATATTGGCCGTCATTGCCCGTCATTTGCTGCTAGTGCGGCCGTGATTATGTGCGCCTGCACGCGCGTTCGCACTGCCTCAGTCTGACCCCAGCCTTAGCCAGCACCTATCTACTAGGTAAGCATGGGTTGTTTGGAGGGCGAGTGTCAATCCCATTACTGAAAGCCAGCTTGGTTTTAACCTTCTTGCTCTGCCGGCGGCCAGGAACCCGACACTCTCGCACATATTTCTTGCGGCCTTGATGACCGATTGTGTCCTGGATCTTTGCTATATTTTTTATAGTATGGATGCAAATTATATATTTTTTTCTTCTTGCTCCCTCCCTCCTCCCCTACTTATATTCTTTAAATCGAAATAATAAACTTTATATGTGAAAAAAAAAAAGGAGTTAATAACCAACTAGTCACTTTTTGTAACTACTTCCAGGACAAAATGTTGATTACTTTTCTCGAAGGGGATTCTCATAAAGCCCTTTTTTGATAAACATTTCACGTTTCTGTTCCCTATGTGGCTTTACATCAAGAACCCAAATACATGTGGTTCAAAAGTGCACAAAAGCTACATATATTTCTTTGAGGCTTAATTAAACACTACTGCCCAGCAACAGTACAAAGCAGCTCTTGATAATAGGGCCAATGAGGAACCAGAAGAACAAGACACTAAGCCTCTGTGTACCTAATTTTCTATCAATGTATGCAAGTGCATTGTATGGAGGTAAAACAAGTACAAGCAACAAATGAAAAATAAAAGGTTTTACATGGTACTAACATAATGACAACCAGAGAAGGTCTTAAACAGACATGGACTCACAAACTGTTAGTTTCATGCTTTTAGTAAAGGAGTTGTTTTAAAAGGGTGCATTCTAAGCACTATTGACGCTAACACTACAAGGTTAAAAGGAACACTCTAGGCTAAAAATCCCCCCCTTTTTTCTTTCATTAAAATATACCTATTCCCTACCTAGTTATTGTATATATATAGTTTTTATTTTTTTTAAAATGTAATACTTACCTTAAAAACCACTTCTTTCCATTCCAACGGCGTTTTTTTTTTATATACTCACCTCCCTCCTCTTCCGCTCCCGTCCTTCTAACTCTGTAACTTGGCTAATGGTTTACGTGAGAAGAGCGCATGCGCGCCTCTCACGTAAGCCAGCCAATCAGCAGGCTTCCTCTTCTAATTGGATTAGTGTTACGCGCAGAGGATGCGCGCAACACTAATCCCAGCCGCAGACTATGCTGGCGGCTTGCTGCCGCCAGCTACTGCGGCGAGTTGGAGACGTCATCGCGCTGAAAGCGCGATGACGTCTTCTACTCGGCAATAGTCGGCAGAAGCGGGAAATATGAATCCCGCTCTGACAGCTGGGAGGGCGGAGTAAAGTGCTAAAGTTGCTTTCAGCTTTTTCAGCCGATCGGCTGAGTGGAGGGAGGGGGGAAAGGCGAGGGCATACTCAGGGCATCATGACCACCTAAAAAAGCTTAGGTAGGTGGTCATGTTGCCTAGAGTATCCCTTTAAGTTATGCTACAAGCATGTCTCATGTACATAATTAACAACTGTTCTTTCATTGAAAAAACAATGGATCTATGCCAGTGAACTATGGTGGATCAAATATGAGGAATTTCATAAGGAAAACGGCAACTGTAGCTTGCCGTGCTTGTCAAAGTTCTTTCCTCCATAGTTGTCAAGCGTAGTCTTCTGTCGGGTTTCCACTGGAGATCTCACCAAAGTTGACACCGGTGTTTGTCAATTTTACAGTGGTCTCCATTGATCTATGGTACTAACAACGCTAAACAAAGTATATTCACCGGTGTTACAAGTAACAGTGGAAAACTCCACATTGAGAATAGACGTGAACGTTGCAAGGTATACAGACAAAAAAAGGTGGTATCGTACAGCGTCGTTCGCATCAACTTTGCCCGACATTGTTGATTATTTTTTGAATGACCGAAGTTCCCTATAGTTTATTTATTTATAAAGGACCCTATTACAAACTTCGTGCAATTGTTTGCGCCAGCGCAATAACGCGAGGGGTAAAGCCCTTTGCGCTGAACGTCGTATTACAATGTCAGCTCAACAAATTGGCGTATACGTCTACCGCGGGTGAACCCCGCGAGAGCGTACTTTACTGCGCGTGTCCTATACTTAACATTGTGAGCGCAAATGCATTTGTGCGCTGGTACGAGGATGGTATTACAATCTATGCGCAGGAATTAACGCATAGACGTTGTGCGCATAATTTTAGCAACTCCTGAAAGCTGGTGTTAAAGGCAAATTCTATCGACCTGGCCGAAACCAAATACACCAGCCCAAAAACACATTCTACACATACCCAACCAATAAAATGGAGAAGTTGTGTGTGCATTTTTTAATGCTGCAGCATATATACTCAGATTGACAGGCGCAAAAATTTAACATGAGATAATTGTGGTTCTTAATTCGGATTGGCTGAATCACATGAAAAAAAACAGTCCGCACACTGATTTCTGCGCACAACGTTGCCGCACACGCATTTGTGCGTGTCCGTTTAACGCGCGTTATTACTCGACGGATGAAAAAATGCGCGAGTATTGTAATTCCAGCATTGATTTACGCGCGTTAACGTTTAACGCTTGGCGCACAAATTCATGCGCTGAGTGAGCGTTTTAACGCGAAGATTGTAATAGGGCCCAAAAATATTTTAGCAGGAAGGATACATTGAGATTTCTCTTGTTTTCAAGTATGTCCTGGGTAGTTGCCACAACTGCTCTGTGCACTTTGTTAGTGAATAATAAAAACAACAATAATGTGATATTTCTACCCTGGTGTAAACTTAACTGTTGTAAATGTAGCAGCTTCATAGACATTAATGGCTCTGGAAGTTTACAACACCTCTGGTTAGGCTAATGTCAGACGAGCGCATTCTGAGTGCGTGCATAACGGACGTACGTACTGACGTAAGATACTGTAGACACCACACAGTCTGCTTTTTTGGACGGATGTAGAAAAAAATTTGAAATATGGGAATCAAAATTAAATGACAGGTACAGTCAGCCAGACAAAAAAAAACCTGAGCGTCAACGTGATGGACGTCACAAATGCGCTGCGTCTGACATAGTCATCACGCACACAGGCCGCTACGCGGACACGGCGCACTCTGGGCATCCGTTGGCGTCCGTTGCCACCTGCGTGGTGCGTGCGCACTTCGTGTGTTGGTCTCTATTGATCACAAATCAATGCTACGACGGACGTTAAACTGTGCGGCGACAAGGATGTGATGACTGCATTTGTCTGACGCTAGCCTTAGGCTAGGGTCAGACTAACGCATTTTTTGCGTTGTCCGTGAAAAAGTGCATTCGAACGAATGGACGTATTTTTTCACGGAATACGCGATAGCGGTCATACAATGCGCATTTTCGTCCGTGATTTTGTACGGATCATCAATAAAACACTTTTTGTGTCTGGACGTTATGTTAGCCGTACACTAGCAGCGTCTGACGTCTCCCAATCACGCAAACACGCCGCTATGCGGACGCAGCGCACTCTGTACATCGGTACTAGTGGTTTGACGTTCTCGAATAAATGCGTTCGTTTGCCACTTGCGTTGCGCGGCTGCACTTTTGTGCGGCCGTTCTTCATATGCTGCCTGGCATTGGACATCATTTGCTGCTAGCACGCCGTGATTTAGTGCGGCTAAACGCACGTTAAAACTGCTTTCGTCTGACCTTAGCCTTAATCTGATTTGATACATGAACTGAAGTTCTCCCTGCCACGTGCGTTGCCAACTGTAGCTGCACAAGGTCTAAGGCTAGGGTCAGAGTGGGGCAGTCGGAACGCGCGTGCAGGCGCACTAAATCACGGCGGCAGTAGCAGCACATAACGGCCAATGACGGCCAATATACGCAGTACGTGCGTACGAAAGTGCGCCGACACCACGCAACCAGCAAATGAACGCATTTTTATCAGAACGTGAAACCGCTGCTACTGACGTACAGAGTGCGCTGCGGCCGCATAGCAGCGTGTGTGCGTGATTAGGAGACGTCAGACGCTGCTAGTGTGCGGCCTACATAACGTTCAAACAGCCGGATTTCCCTAGACTTCTTTTCACCCCATCGTCATGAAATACGTCCAGAATTGCGCATCGTCTGACCACTTAAGCGTATTCCGTGAAAAAATGCGTGCGCACGCATCGACGTACATTTTGACGGTGGCTGCAGAAAATGCGCTCATCTGTCCCTAGCCTTAAGAAATGACATGCTTTATACAGATGTCTTACTCCTCTTTATTTTGTCTCTTTTTAGCTGACACTGTGAAAACTACAAGAAATAAAACCAAATAACGTTCAAAATATGCATAAACAGTCCTTCACACGTCTCTCATGCAAAATGAACATGTCTTTCCAACAGAAATATGATAAATCCAGTTACATCATTAACAGATCACATTGTACATGTACAGGGATATAAAAACAACATTATGCACAATACAAAACAAATACAGAGGTAAATTACCGTGTGCGCCTCTAGGCCACATGCAGGTAAGATCTTTTGAGGAGTTATGCAACACACTGCTCTCCTCCTGAGGCCTGTTCAATACCTCAGCCGCTGCAAGTGCTAAGTTAGCAACTTGCATTGAACGCCGTTCAACCGCTCAGCGCTCAGCAGTGCTAACCTAGCACTTGCAGCGACCCGAGGAGATGCTGAGTGTGACATTTTAAAGATGGCCGCCGCACGAAGCAAGTAACAATGCCCTACAGCAAGATGGCCGCCGCCTTGAAGCAAGTAATAATTCCGTACAGCAATGTTAATTTTGAGGTTTTTGTTCACCAAAGCACAAAATATTTATTTATTATTTCCCCCTGCACATAGACATATATTACAGTTCAATTTATATATTGTTTCAGAAGTAAACATAACATTTATTCATTAAAAACTATCATTTGTGGTGTGTGCAAACAAAACGGAATTGTGCTGACTGCTTCTCTTTATTATTTTTTGTCCGAGTGATCCGAAAAACAATCTGAATTTTTCATTAAGAAATCATCGGCCATTTTGGATTCAAAATTCACATCCAAAGGGTTCAACGACACTGCTGCAGCAAACTGAATTGCTGCGCTGCAGCAATCCAGCAGCTGCTGAGGTATTGAACAGGCCTCAGCAGTCGCTGCAGTTTTCTAACAGGAAGCTGTGGGCACTTCTACCTACTGTCTCGGGTGTATACAGCTCTTGAAACCAGGAAGTGCCAGTTCTCATACCTTCAAAACGTGCACGGGATAACACATCTCTAAAATACCATGTCCCTTGACAGTTGCAATCTAATGTTCTAATATACAGTGATCTATTAAAACCGAGAATGGATGGACTTATAACAATTATTGTCCCCGACACATCTTGTGTGAGCTAAAGCAATCTGTGAGAGACTAGAGAGACGTTAAAACTATAGCTCACCTGGGATTCCTTTCAGATTTCTTACCTGTAGTGTATGGATTCTACTTGCTGCAGGGAGACATTTTTCATGCACGGTCCATCAGCATGTATAAATTATAGGTGTTCAGGAAAACATGGAGTATATGGCAACTCTAGTTGCAATGTCACCACAGCATGCCAGTCATGCAAGAGCTGTGTAATTGACCTTGATGAAGTAACACCTACTAAGGCTAGGGTCAGATGAGCGCATTTTCTACGGACTGTGGGTCCGTGCAGTACGGACGTACTTCCTGACTGACGACAAGGTAGTGGCCACACAGTCTGTTTTTTTTCACTGACGGATTTTTTGACTGATGTAGCAGGGAAAATAAATTGCAATGAAAAAACATTCTGTCCGTCAAAAATGCTGGACGTATAAATGCAGTCCGTCTGACCACGCTCCATCACTCACACAGAAAGCTATGCGGACGTTGTGGACGTGACGCACTCCGCACGTCCGTTCTAGCAGTATTACGTTCTTGCCTAACCTGCGTCCGTTTGCAGCGTCCGTCATGCGTCCGCACTTCTGTGCGGACGTACTTCGTGTGTGGGGCTCCATTTAACACGATTGTATGCTATCACGGACGTACTTATGTGCGGTAACACGGACGTGAACACTGCGCTCGTCTGACCCCAGCCTAAATCAGCATGGACGGAGGAACCCACGGAAAGAACGAGGGGATTAGCAGTTTCACAAAATCTAATCAAGAAATGAGGTATCTTTGAGCTTTATGGTGAATGTGCTATCCAACCCCTGAAGGGATTTCACAAAGTAAGTGAAACCTGTTCACGACATGTATTACTATAAAAAAGTTGCATTTCAAAATTTTTATTTATGTAATAAATGTGTTTGCATATAAAGATATGAAAAGGTCAGGGGGAAAATATGAAAGTTGAGTTGCACACATTTTACATTTCTCTTCATCTAGGCTGTTAAATTGCCCCATTGAAGTCAAATGAATAATTTTTGATTTTAGACAGAATGTCACCGTATGAAATAAGAAAATAACCAAGATTATTTCAAGATATCTCCATTACCTTTTAAGTTTGTATGCATAAACTACATTTTTTTTTGCCCAAAAAAAAATAAAAAATGTAAAGTGTATAAACAAATCTTTGAAAGACATTACTTTGCTAAAGTCCATACAGCTGACTGGAAGATAGGAGTGTTCCCCAGTACATAAATAGAATTATATTGCTTTCAACATGTTAACAACATCAACAAACAGAGCAATGAGATTATGTAAATATGCAGAAAGGTTACAGCACATCAAATCAATTGTGGGCATGTAAAGATAAAACACCAGAAATGTTTGCATAACTTGATATCATATATGAACAGTTGCAGGTTTATGGAATTGATTACAGTCATTAAAATTTCACATTGGTATAATTTAATTAATTAGAACAAAATCCTCTAATTGGTTAAATGTCAGTGTAATCAACTACAGCCTTGTAATTTCTTTACTATTAATGAATAGGTTATTAACCTCTAAAATTTCACCATTTTCTAAGGGATTTTTTTTTTAAGTTGTCATGCAATAGCTTTGTGCTACAATGTAGCTACATGAACCACGTTGTGATATGTTAAAAAGAGCTAAACTGTCTGTCGCTGGAATCTAGATGTACCCTTTACCTTTCCAACATGGTGTTTAAGGCTAGGGTCAGACAAACGCATGTTTCAAGTCGTCCGTGAAAAAGTGCGTTCGAACGAATGGACGTATTTTTTTCACGGAATACGCGATAGCGGTCATACGATGCACATTTTCGTCCGTGATTTCGTACGGATCATCAATAAAACCCTTTTTGCGTCTGGACATTATGTTGGCCGGACATTAGCAGCGTCTGACGTCTCCTAATCACGCACACACGCCGCTAGTGGACGCAGCGCCCTCTGTACGTCAGTACTAGCAGTATCACGTTCTCGAACAAATGCGTTTGTTTGCCGCTTGCGTTGCGCAGCTGCATTTTCGTGCGGCCGTACTTCGTATATTGCCCATCATTGGCCGTTATTTGCTGCTACTACAGCCGTGATAAAGTGCGGCTGCACGCGAGTTCGCACAGCATTCGTCTGACCCTAGCCTAAGAGCTTTTCTGGGAAGTTACCACCCTACCTGAATAGAATGCATCCCCCAGCAGTTTCCTCATCATCCTATACCCTCCGATCCAGGACCAGCACCTTACTTACAATACAAAAAGACAGTGGCTCGATCCTCATTTTCCTACAGAGCACCACAATTATGGAATAACCTCCCAAAGTCACTTTGGAGATCTCTAACATACCACGATACAGAATGCACCTGTAAACATGTAACATAGTGACTATATACAGAATGCACCTGTAAACATGTAACATAGTGACTATATACAGAATGCACCTGTAAACATGTAACATAGTGACTATATACAGAATGCACCTGTAAACATGTAACATAGTGACTATATACAGAATGCACCTGTAAACATGTAACATAGTGACTATATACAGAATGCACCTGTAAACATGTATCATAGTGACTATATACAGAATGCACCTGTAAACATGTATCATAGTGACTATATACAGAATGCACCTGTAAACATGTATCATAGTGACTATATACAGAATGCACCTGTAAACATGTATCATAGTGACTATATATAGAATGCACCTGTAACCATGTAACATAGTGACTATATACAGAATGCACCTGTAAACATGTAACATAGTGACTATATACAGAATGCACCTGTAAACATGTAACATAGTGACTATATACAGAATGCACCTGTAAACATGTAACATAGTGACTATATACAGAATGCACCTGTAAACATGTATCATAGTGACTATATACAGAATGCACCTGTAAACATGTATCATAGTGACTATATACAGAATGCACCTGTAAACATGTATCATAGTGACTATATACAGAATGCACCTGTAAACATGTATCATAGTGACTATATATAGAATGCACCTGTAACCATGTAACATAGTGACTATATACAGAATGCACCTGTAAACATGTATCATAGTGAATATATACAGAATGCACCTGTAACCATGTAACATAGTGACTATATACAGAATGCACCTGTAAACATGTAACACAGTGACTATTTCCTACATATTTATTTTCTGTGTTAATCTGTATATTTGTTTGGTTTTTAATATCTTGCATTTTATTGCAGTCGTTACAGAAATACAAAGTAACAATTCAATGTTCTTGAACCCAGGACATACTTGAAAATGAGAAATCTCAATGTATTCTTCCTGGATATATATATAATAAATAGACCAGCTTTTAAAGTTAGGTTTTACCAGGTCGGCCATGTTTTCCTGGACACTTATTACTAATTCATGCAGAGGGGTGCTCAGAAAATTGAAAGGTGCTGCCCTGCAACATGTATAGTTCATATTCTGAATGAAATCAAGGCAGGTCACCTAAGCGTAAATGTTTCCCATTTTCTTTGTCCTTTCTTATACATGCCATATGAATTCTGCATGGTGGTATTCTTCATGTACTGCCCATCAGCATGAATAAATGTGTTCAGGACAATATGGCCGATCTGGCAGCTCTACATCGCATTTTAAAGTCTACGGCAGTGTTTCCCAAACCTATCCTCAGGACCCTCTAACACAGTGGTCCCCAACCCAGGCCCTCAGGGCCCACTAACAGGCCAGATTTTGCAGATCACCTTGGAAATGCAGACTGAATCCTGCAATCACTGAGCAGCAAATCATAACACCTGTGCTGTGCTTCAGATATCTGGCAAACCTGGCCTGTTAGTGGGCCCTGAGTTGGGGACCACTGCTCTAACAGGTCAAATTTTAAGGTTTACCTTGGGGAAATGCAGACTGAATCCTGCAATCACTGAGCAGCAAATCATATCACCAGTGCTGTGCTTCAGATATCTGGAAAACCTGACCTGTCAGTGGGTTCTGAGGACAGGTTTGGGAAACACTGGTCTATGGAGTTGCTAGGTTCACAACAGCTCTGGATAGTTTTCCACCAGTGTTGCAAATGGGATACAGCATAGAGGTTGATGAGATAATTGTAGCTGACACCCAGCTGTGTAAAATCTATTGGGTATCTGCAGGGGCGAGCCTGTGCTATACCCACTAATGCAACATACTTTGCTATCACTGTGTTCAAGTGATGAAATTGGAAAGTCTTCTTAAAAAGAGGTACTCCAGGCACCCATACCAAAGAATTTTTAAGGTAGGGTTATGTTAATTATTCAGTGTTTATTCTTTGGTTTTGCCTAAAACCTGCTCACGCTACCTCTTCCTTTCAATATTCTTTACCCGTTTTACTCCACATATTGACTAAATATAGCTGTATGATCCAGAGAGGCTAAACCGCAAAGGATATATTGACATTAGTAGTAGCAGCCTTTTATAGGGGGCTGTGGAGTATGAGTTTTTGATTGGGGGGGTCTTTTTGGCTTGTTCATGTAAAATCCACTGTAGCATTCTATAAAGAGAATTTGTAGTGCAATAAAGTCACAATAGCTAAAGCTTGAACTTTGGTTTTCCTTTTAAACTGGATTATTTTGGCTTAAAAATTGCAATTGTTCACTAATTGACCAAGTTAAATTAAATTCGATCACCCATCTAACCCAATGGTTCCCAACCGCGGTCCTCAAGTACCCTAACCGGCCAGGTTTTAAGGATTACCTTGGGGAAACGCAGAGTGAATCCTATCACCTGCGCTGTGCTTCAGATATCCTGCAAACCTGGCCTTTTTAGTGGGTACGTGAGGACCAGGGTTTGGAATCACACTGATCTAACCTGTTGAACAACAAGGCGCAATCCTAGGCTGGATTCCAGTGTATGTGTAATCCTGGAGAGAATTTAACCAGAGCTGGTGCAGATTTACCAGAATTATTAAAGTCTATGGGGTTGGAAATAGGATTGCCGGATCAACCATGTTTTCCTGGTCACACATAATTTATTCATGCTGATGGGCACTGCATGAAAAATCCAACCCCAGAGCATGTAGAATCCATATGCTGCAGTAAGGAATTCCAGGTGACTTGCCTTGATTTTCTTCCTGGAGTATTTGAATTATACATGTTGCAGGGAGGAAATCAAGGTAGGTCACCTAAGATTCCTTCTGGATTTCTCATTTGTAATGTATACATGTTGCAGGGTTGCAAAAAAAAATTTATGCACTGTCCAGCAGCTTGAACAAATTGTGTCCAGGAAAACATGGCCGATCTGGCTACTATACTTTTGCCAACTCCAATAACTTTTTAGTGGCGCTGAGAAGTTTACAACAGCGTAGGCAAAGTTTACACCTATTTTATTTTTTGTGCACTTTACAGTACATTTTAATGTATGCGGTATTTTTAATAGGCTACAGGATAACAAGGTATTCTAGCAACTTTTAATTCCAAATTTAAAATGCGATCGGTGTAATGTCAATGATTTCTGATAATTATTGCCTCCTTGGAAAAAAACATGACTAAAGTAAAAAAAAAAAATAATAATATATATAAATTTTATATTATTAAAATTTATATATATGAGCTGTTGTTGCAGGTTTTTAATGGGTTTGGAGTGCTCTCTCCGTGGATTTGTATTTTATTTTTGAGACGCACCCGCACTGAATGCTTAGTTAAGGCTGAGTGAAACCCCCCCCCATGTGTTGTTTTTTATATAATATTAAAATTATATATATATATATATATATATAATATGAGTGAACGTTATTAAAATGGTTCACTTTTATTTTTTAATAGATTAAATGCTTGGTGAATTTGAATTGGAAGTAAAAAGTACTTATTTAAAGTATTTATTTTTTTCCCTCCATCAATAGATGGGCAGATTGGTCCAAAAAATTTTTTGAAAAAAAGTTTTCTTAGGGATTAAACATTTTAATGAATAAAATGCATGTTTACCAAGTTGGATTGAACGTGTAATAAAAGGGACTAAAAAACCCGCAATGAAATTCTTGGGACCGAAACACAAGGAAAGAAAAATAAAGAATGTAAAAGGGGGGAAAAAAGAGAACTCCCTGCTTTTACTTGTTTTAATTGGAGTAAACAAGGAAGCTGAATTGTAGACTTGTGGTCACTGCAGTGAGATTAAGCCCTAATTGAGTATAGAGTCTCAGGTGGAGTCTCAGTTAAAGCTCACAGGACCAACTGAATCCTTTTTAGGAAGGGGTAGCCACAGTGAAATGAGAAGAGTATACACACTTAGTTACAAGTAATTTTTAACAGTTACAAGCTTGTCACAAAGACCACACAGGGAGTTTAAGAGATGCAAATTGGATCCATACACTCTCAACAAAACCCTATCACAAAGAGGTTGGAAAGCTTAATAGAAAAGGAATCACTCCCTATTAGAAAACTTTACAGCTTGGATCCCTGTAACAGATTAACCCTTGTCTTGCTGATTATGTCTGCTATCCGTTAAATTTATTCCGAGGAGAAAAAAAATGAGTAACCGCTTTGCTGCTAAGAATTCTTAATGTAAATTGAGACATTGTCACATATTATTTCTTTTTTTTTTGTGCATTATCACTTTGCATTTTTTTTTATTTCAGCTGTGGAATTCTAATAAAAGAATTGCTTTGATTTGAATTTTAAATCAACTTTATTACTTTTATGCTTCTCCAGATGACCGTATCCTTCCTGGTAAAATACTTTGTAAAAATTAGAAATTTATTTATATACAGTGAGTGTTACACATTGCTTCAAACGATACCTGCGTGCTACTTTGCCTCTGATAGTAATAAAAATTATTTTAAATTTTTTTATATATATATATATATATATATATATATATTCTGGTGCTAATTTTTTTTTTTTATCAGTGCATTTACTTGACATTGTACAATTTGCTGTGTTTACTTTCATTTTTAACTTGTATTCCACATTAAAAAGAATATATAGCAGAGAATGCAATAACTGGGACTGCAAAAAGAGGGGTGGTCACAATCTATAAATACACTTAATACTCTGTGTTAAAATTCTTTTTAAGAGTACACCAATGGCAAAAACCATTAAAATACAGGAAAAGACAAAATAAGAAGGGAGGGGCTATACAAAAACAGTGTGTTTTAAGATTAACTGTTGCATATATATAGTTGAAATACACAAGCAGGTTTATTCAGAGAGAGGTGAAACTCATGCAAATGACTGGAGAAGTGAAAATTCTAGGTCAAAATAGCAAAACCAGAAAAATTCTCGCATTTATCTCTTTCAAAATAGACTATTTATCCAATTTTCCTGGTTTTCACCTCTCTGAATAACCCTGAAGGTAAAAAAGGTCTAGGGAACCACAGATCAGTTTCAGGAGGCTTTATGCCTCTTTGAACACAAAGGGTTATCTGGTGGAATCTCAAGGATGCCCCAGCAAGAGAGACCTTTTTTTTTCCTCATATGTATGTGCACAGCAACAGCATCCAAAGCAGTGAGATTGATGGTAATAATGTGGCTTCACTTTTTTTGCTGGTTGTCTTCAATTGGCTCCCCACCGAGTACGTTTCCGCTGCCTCAGCTGTTCTCCTGACCTTTACCATAGAATTTGAACTTCCAGCTAACACTAATTAGTGGGCAAGGGAGGGGAATGGATATTCCTTGACATGGAAATATAGAAAACTTCCACAAGCGGTGCAGGGGAACATTCAAGAATAATGGTCGAGTGGTGGAAAAAAAATCTTTTAGAAATGAGTTGGATACGTACCCTGACTGATGTTTTGGTTTAACATCGCGCTTTTCCTTAAACTTGTGTTTTTACAGTCCAATAAGAAAGTAGTGCAAGGTTGGCCAATACCAGATGTACCAGACCGACCATGTTTTTCTTAATCTGTAAAGTATCTGTAGTCAAGTGCAGATAGGTTTGTCCACTCTCTTTGGACATTTTAGATCCTGAGTTTTTCTTAACCGTTTAGGATCATTTACAGCTTGTACAGTAGAAATCTGTGAACCCCCCCCCCCCTAAAATATGGGCATCTCAAACCTAGGGGTCAAGTACTTTGAAAAAATAAGTGTGGGAGCTTGTCAAGATTTCTGTTTTACCAATTACCTATAATCAACATGCACTTGACACAAACACATGCTCAAATTTTATATATATATATATATATATATATATCTCCCTTTTTATTTTGACTTTACAGGGAAAGATGGGATTAAACACCTGGATACAAGCTTGATGGTGTATGGGACTATTCTGTAACCCCAGAGTCGTATGCAAGAAGTGAATGTCACATGCAGACGATCAGGGTTATTCAGAGAGGTGAAAAACAGAAGATTGGCAGGAGAAGAGAACAATCTAGACAAAACAGCCGATTTGGAAAGTGAGATAAATGGGGAAATTTCTCTGGTTTGGCTATTTTGATCTCGTATTTTCGCTTCTCCAGTCATTCTCCTGGTTTTCACCTCTCTCTGAATAACCCTGTATGATTGAAGTCAGCTTAACTTCTCCCCTTTTTTGAAAACACACAAAGTCCTTTTGTATTTTCTTCACTTTATTAGGAAAGTAAGAGCAAACAAAGGGTGACTTGAAGGAAGAGCGGGCTTCTCGAAAGTACCTGGTTATGGGAGGACGGTAAAAACAGGTTGCAATCACCTGGTACCGACAGATGTTTGCAAACTTCCTCTGTGGTATACTGACAGGAAGGCAGGCTTTGCTAACTAATATGAGTTAGACAGGGAGAGTGGACTAGTCCATTTTAAGTAAAACATAGGGGGGGGAATGCATAAGAAATCTGGTTCCATGACGGGACCAATGGGAAATGATTTCCCTCTGCAAAAATAGTGGAGGAACTGCATTCCCCCTGGACTTGAACCCTGGATGTATCATTGCTTTATATAACCCGAGAATAGCACCCTATAATGGAGAAACCGGAATGGGCTCACACTGAAAGGAAAGAAAACGTGCTTTGGTTCTCTAATGGAAGGTATCGTCCTTTGAGTCTACCCCACCAGCAGGGATACTCCACATATAAATTTAGAGCAGAAAATACAAGAGTCCAATAGTGTAATATTGCAACACATAAAACAGTTTGTCTCTAATACAGAGGTATCTTACTCACATTTCACAAGAGCTACCAGCTCTTAGATGTATACGTTTTGAGGTGTTACAGGCTACCTAATTAGCCTTCGATCGATCCTAGTGGAGGTAGTGATTTCTGACACAGACTGGATACAACCGCTCCCTAAGACTCCGTGAGGAAGGCGAGGATTAAGCGCTATGATTATTATAATCGGCTTGTCTATTACCCGGGCCGGGCACTGCCTGTGCACCATCCAACGGCATCACTTTCTCTTGTCTTCATGGAGTCCTACAGATTCCCGAAGTCTATGCCAGAAGCCAGGCATGGCATTACTGCTGGTTTGTTAGCAGCTCCTGATTATTTACAAGTTGAACTGCTAGGATAGCATCTCGCTTACAATCGACAGCCACTAATAGTTAACTCTTTCAGTGCTAAGGACTTGTGGGCTACTTCTTTGTATTCCTCTCCCTCTAATATAGGTGTGTGGCTCCATTGATACATTGTACCCCACTCCTCAGGCGTGTACCATGATGTTTGAAAGAGATAATTCTTTAATTTCCTGTATGAATATATAAATATGGTGATTCAAATACATACCTTAGTTAATATGACCTTTTTTAGTTTGCAATCCTTCCTTTTTTAAGCTACAGAGGGGCTACTTTTTTAGATACGTTCTCCCCATCACACGTGATATTGGATGGTTTAGGAATGTTTATACAGTCAGGTCCAGAAATATTGGGACATCGACACAATTCTAACATCTTTGGCTCTATACACCACCACAATGGAGTTGGAATGAAACACAATGTGCTTTAACTGTAGACTGTAAGCTTTAATTAGAGGGTTTGTACATCTAACTCAGGCGAATGGTGTAGGACTTACAGCAGTTTGCAGATGTGCCTCCCACTTGTTAAGGGACCAAAGGTATTGGGACAATTGGCTTCTCAGCTGTTCCATGGCCAGGTGTGTGATATTCCCTCATTACCCCAATTACAATGTGCAGATAAAAGGCCCAGAGTTAATTTCAAGTGTGCAATTTGCATTTGGAATCTGTTGCTGTCAACTCTCAAGATGAGATCCAAAGAGCTGTCACTATCAGTGAAGCAGGCAATCATTAGGCTGAAGAAACAAAACAAACCCATCAGAGAAATAGCAAGAACATTAGCTGTGGCCAAAACAACTGTTTGGAACATTCTCAAAAAGAAGGAACGCACCGGTGAGCTCCACACCAAAAGACCTGGGAGACCACAGAAAACAACTGTGGTGGATGACCTTAGAATTCTTTCCCTGGTGAAGAAAACCCCCTTCACAACAGTTGGCCAGATCAAGAACACTCTCCAGGAGGTAGGGGTATGTGTGTCAAAGTCAACAATCAAGAGAAGACTTCACCAGAGTGAATACAGAGGGTTCGCCACAAGATGTAAACCATTTGTGAGCCTCAAACAGGAAGGCCAGATTTAGAGTTTGCCTAACAAAGCCTTCACAGTTCTGGAACAAGATCCTATGGACAGATGAGACCAAGATCAACTTGTACCAGAGTGATGGGAAGAGTATGGAGAAGGAAAGGAACTGCTCATGATCCTAAGCATACCACCTCATCAGTGAAGCATGGTAGGGGTAGTGTCATGGCATGGACATGTATGGCTGCTAATGGAACTGGTTCTCTTGTATTTATTGATGATGTGACTGCTGATAAAAGCAGCAGGATGAATTCTGAAGTGTTTCGGGCAATATTATCTGCTCACATTCAGCCAAATGCTGCAGAACTCATTGGACGGCGCTCATCAGTGCAGATGGACAATGACCCAACGCATGCTGCAAAAGCAACCAAAGAGTTTTTGAAGGGACAGAAGTGGAATGTTATGCAATGGCCAAGTCAATCACCTGACCTGAATCCCATTGAGCATGCATTTCACTTGCTGAAGACAAAACTGAATGGAAAATGCCCCAACAACAAGCAGGAACTGAAGACCGTTGCAGTAGAGGCCTGGCAGAGCATCACCAGAGATGAAACCCAGCGTCTGGTGAGGTCTATGCGTTCCAGACTTCAGGCTGTGATTTGACTGCAAAGGATTTGCAACCAAGTATTAAGGGAAAGTTTGATTTATTCTTCTGTCCCATTTACCTTTTTGGTCCCTTAACAAGTGGGAGGCACATCTGCAAACTGCTGTAAGTCCTACACGTTCACCTGAGTTGGATGTACACACCCTCAAATTAAAGCTGACAGTCTGCAGTTAAAGCACATTGTGTTTGTTTCATTCCAACTCCATTGTGGTGGTGTATAGAGCCAAAGATGTTAGAATTGTGTCGCTGTCCCAATATTTCTGGACCTGACTGTATAAACCAATTGTTTACCCGATGTATCTCCGTCATTTTAACGTTGACGTGATTGGTTTCATGATTGGTTGTTGCATCACATCCTTGTTGTGGGGCAGAGAAAGTAAAAACATTTTTTTGGTGGGAGGAACTGCATTTTAATAAAAGAACTGGCTAGACAACGACACGCCAAATATACTTGAAGCACCAAATCCTGTGTGATTGACTTCAGTTATCTCCGCAATAGCGTAGCGCTGGTTTTTGCGTCTTTCTTTGTTTATATGAGAAAAATAACCGAAGTCTTCTGGGACGCATGCTTGGTAAATATGAATAGGAATATTGATTTTTGATAATATTTAATGTTTAGCTAGAAATTCTGGTTGGAGAGCAAGCAGATATGAGTCTACAGAAAATTTAAAAAAAGGTTGAGCATATACAGTGCCTGTCATCCTCCCTATGACTTACATTAACAAGAGGCCCCACATTGGAATGGAGCGAGTCTGCTCTTTCTAATAAGGTGGCAGTTCTAAAATGAAAGGGATTGTAATGGAATAGCAAACAAACCTGCAAGAGTAGTTTACTTACTGTATAACGAGGGCTAACAGTCCTCTACCTACATAGACCGCTTTCACCAAAGTCCAAACTGATTCACTCTGGTGTACTGTTGCTTTAATTCCTTAAGGACGGGCGGGTGTTAAAGTCGGCGAGCTGCTGATTTCAACTTGCCCACAGCCGACGCATGTCATTGGCTGCAGGGGGACGGCCTGAGTTCAGGCCGTGTCTCTGCAGCCAATGGCGCTTTTGGGCTATGAGGAGGGGTCGACGCGACCTATTGAAGACAGCAGGGCGTACTTATACGCCCTTGTGTATTCAAGGCCCACCCACTGCGAGGACAGCATAGAACGTCCTGCAGCGGGAAAGGATTCAGAAAGGAAACTCAAACTGCTGACAGAGAACTCTATAGTCAGTGGCCATCTTACTGTTAAAAATTAACAGGGTTATTCAGAGAGCGTGAAAAGCAGGAGAATGACTGCAGAATGAAAAATTCTAGGTCAAAATAGCCGATTTGGAAAGTGAGATGAAAGGGAGAGTTTTTCTGGTTTGGCTATTTTGACCTAGAATTTTCCATTCTCCGGTCATTCTCCTGCTTTTCACCACTCTCTGAATAACCCTGTAAGGGTCACATGCTCCCCCCCCCAATTCGCAGATGCCAATACATGCCCGCTATGCATAGCAGGGAATAATTTTGCTATATTGGGGTGTGCAATTATACAACTTCTGTCTCCTCCTGCGATGTATTTAGAGGGAATTTAAGAGTAGAAAACTTCCTCTTCTGAAATGAGGCGTCAACTCACACTCCACTAAAAATAGTAATACCCTTGGGAGTTGGGTGGTTGTTGTTTTTGTGGGTTATTTTTGGTGGGGGCTTTTATGCTTTGCAGTCCTACTCAGAAAACCCAATAAGAATTTATTTTGGAACTTTCTTTGTTAACGAGGTCCTACTCAGTACTGACTATCGGGATATCACAGTGGCATCAGTAATCTTGAAGCACAAGTGCCCCTGCATCTGTCAAGTCATAACAATGACCTACAAAATTAAGCAGAGGATCCCTGTTGCCATTGCCACCATTGAGGGTATGCTACATCAAACATGGCAAGAAATTGAGTATCGTCTTGATGTGATTCGTGCAACTTATGGTGCCCATATAGAGGTGTATTAAATGAGGCAAAAAACCTTTTAAATATATAAATCTCATTTTGTAATCATTTTCACTTATGTCTTTTCATTTGCCTTTCTTGTAAATAGATTTTTGAAATTGAAAAGACTTTATGGACACCCTATGTAGATTAATGTGATTGACCAATATTAATATTATATTTTTATGTTACTTAAACGAGAGAAATCTCAATGTATCCTTCCTGGTAAAATGTTTTCATGTTTCGGGTACTTTCAGTGCTCATTTCCAAAGGATTAAATGGGTTAGATAAGTTTATTGCATTTGATTTGAGCCGCTAGATGAGTTGTTAATTGTTCACATGCAGCTCGGTACTTACCCTGCCTGTGTGGAGTACAGCAGCTAATCTAATTTGTTAAAGTTGTTGTTTTTTTTTTTTTTCAATCTCTAAAATGATAAAGGAGGGCCGGGTTGTTTTATTTATTTTCTCAAAACCAAGCTCTCTGTGATTAAGTGCAAATCTTAGTGACACAGAATACATTAGCTTTCTGCAGATGATTAACTAATTACGAGAGGGAAAAAAAATACAGGGGCTCTACGTTAGCCGAATTTGAAACTATGATTTAAATCTACCGTCCCATTGACGAAGGGGTAAAACAGGTTTATGGATTTAAATAATAAAATACTTGAATCCATTATTTAATTAAAAGACAAAACCATTTTCTAGCAAATTAAAAGCGAAAAATGTGATCCAACATCAATTTAGTTTTATGTATAAAACCATCAATACTTTTGTATACTCTAACATTTCCTGGCTTTTGTACATACAGTGATGCAATCGGAGGTCTATCCTAACAGGGTTCATGTTTTTTTTTTTTTTTTTTTTTTTGCCCTTAAATAATTGGAGCAGATGCCACTGACAGCATTTGTCACAATTATTTTTATTTTTTTTCGGATTTGAATTTACTCCCCTTTTCTCTCTTGACACTCTGCTGCTCCTTCTTCAGTTCGTGCTCCCAAAATCCAGAAGTCCCTGCAACTACTGAACGCAATGTACTTACTTACGCAACTTGTTTAGCGTAGACCATGCAAAGTGCACTTTTTTCATGAGTTGCACACTTTATGTACACTAGTTACATAGGCCAAAAAAAAGTCATAAGTCCATCGAGTTCCGTCTTTCACACATCCCTACTGTGGTTGATCCAAAAGAAGGTTAAAAAACCCAGTCTGAGGCTCTCTCCAATATGAAACTAGGGATGGGCATGGCTGAAAAATTTGTTTCGTTGAGTTTAGTTTCGTTTTCAGAATTTTGCTGTTAGCTTAAAATGTAACCCTATCTTTTCTGTTGTGTCATAGATTTAGTATTTGAGTCAAATTAAACAAAGTCCTTTGACTATTCTTGTAAGTTAAGATCAATTTGATCATTTCAAATTCGATAGTTTATCAATTATTCAAATTTTTCTTTTTATGATGTTGACACAGTGTAAAACAAAATATATTTGTTTTATATACTGTTTCGTTTCGAATTCGTATCGCATTATCAAATTTCGTTCCGAATTTTTCTGAAATGAATGTACATCTCTATATGCAACACTTGGGGAAAAAATTCCTTCTTGATCTCAAAATGGTGTCAGCTTTCTCCTTGGATCAAGAAGCTTTTACCCACATATTAAATATGACCCTTAATATTCTGTTTTTGCAGGAAGTCATCCAGTCGCTGTTTAAATGTCTGTACAGACTCTGACCCAACCACCTCAACAGGCAGAGAATTCAACAGTTTTATTGTTCTCACTGTAAAATAATCCTTCCTACGTTTTTAGGCTGAATTTCCTTTCGTTCAGTCTAAATGGGTGACCTTGTGGCCTGCGTAATAGTCCTATTAATGTCTAGGTTTCCAGACAATGGTTTATAACAGTCCCGTATATATTTATATAAAGTTATCAGATCCCCTCTAAGGCGCCCTAAATATTTTATATAACGTGCTCAGATCCCCTCTAAAGGGCCTTTTCTCTAAACAGGTTTAAGCTTGTTAGCCTTTCCTCATAGCTTAAATCTTCCTTTGCCTTTATTTAGTTGCCATCTCTGCACTCTTTCTAGCACTATAATATCCTTTAAGACAGGTGCCCAAAATTGCACGGCATATTCAAGGTGCATCTTACCATTGATAAGATGAAAACATAAATTTTGCCTGAGAGTGAATTCCCCTTTTAATGCCAATACCTTGCTAGCATTGGCGGCTGCTGATTGACATTGGACAGTGTTGCTGAGTTTGGGGTCCAGTTATTCCCAAATTCTTCTCCTGCTTTGATTTCCCTAGCTCACTATACAATATAGGGCTTGTGTGTTCTTCATTCCAAAGTGTATAACCTTGCATTTGTCTACATTTAAGTGACTGGTCCCCCAATGTATCTAAATCCCTCTGCAGCAAAGTAACATCCTGCTCACATTGCAGATGACACAAAACTAGGAAAAGTAATATGTATCAGTGTTTGACTTCCAATACCTATTTCAATGTCCTTTTACAAATTGATTGTAAGGAATTGCTCCTATAATGGACACCACTTACCATTTGGTGTCCGTCTTGAAAATGTTACATTTATGACAACTCTGTGTGTACTCTATCCATTAGCCAGTTTTCTATCCAAGAACAAGAATTGTCATCTAGACCAATTTTTCTTAATTTAAATAGTAACCTCGAGTGGAACTGTATCTCAAGCTTTGGCAAAATCCAAGTAAATCACATCCACTGTGACCCCCTCCCCCTGATCTATACTTCTACCTACTTCTTCATAGAATGCAATTAGTTTAGTCTGACATGATAGCTCTGTCTTTTCATAAAAGCATGCTGATTTCTGATAATTAGATTTATGCCTCCTTTTTAGCATCTCCGCAGACAGACCAGAGCTGTGTGCACATGCACCGAACAATCCATTGCCTGCCCTTCTCAGATGCTTGCTGGTGTAGGTGGTCTGAGAGCAGGTTATGTCGGCATGCACAATCTGGTGACTGGCAGCCAGGAAACTCTAAATCCTGTCTGCTGGTGTGCGTGTAGGAAACTCCTCTGCTCCACCCAGCGATTTCAGCAGAACAGTACCGTCGGTAGGAGTTGGAATGCTATAGACCCTGGCCATTTTCTGAAGCTAAAGTGGTCATTGTTCCTTTCTGTTTAGTGAATTGCCAGGATTTGTTCCCTGTGGTATGATCGCATAAATTACTTGTACAGAATTGTAATAGTATTGCATTATATTATCTCTACAATATAGATTATATAATGTCCGGGGTGTTTTTTTTTTTTTTTGTTTTTTTAAATTGGGGCTGTACAGCATCTCAAATTTGGGAGAGAAATATTTGATGCCACTATTTATTTTTTATTAGTATTATTTTAATTCCCAATGGTATGTAGGAGATCCTACAGGAATCCGTTGGCTTAATAACAGCAACTTCAGGCTCTAGCTACAGTGCTATAAAAGACTGTATCTGAAAAGATGCAATAAAATAAATCCTCCTGTGTCCATCCTCCGTTTTAGTTGCAGGACCTATGCACTGGAAACCACTAATGGTCAACTACAAAAAGGGCGTTGCAGGGCATAAGGTGTCTGTGACACCCGTAAAAGATAAATGAACAATAGTCTGCTGCAGCTAAAAGTTAATTCTCCCCAATGCATCCAAAAAAGTGGATTATACTTATCATTAGAGAAATGAAGAGCCAACACTGCTTTTGTTGGTGCGCTAGTGCTACCACCTTTACTTAAAGTGAAGATCAGACTACAGATGTGCATCTACATTGCACCCAAGGTCTGTCCTCAGATACTTAAGGTGTAAGGCTAGGGTCAGACGAAAGCAGTTTTAACGTGCGTTTAGACGCACGAAATCACGGCCGTGCTAGCAGCAAATGCCGTCCAATGCCGGGGAACACACGAAGTACGGCCGCACGAAAGTTCGTCCGCGCAACGCAAGTGGCAAACGAACGCATTTTTTCTAGAACGTCAAACCTCTAGTACGGACGTACAGAGTGCGCTGCGCCCGCTAGAGGCGTGTGTGCGTGATTAGGAGACGTCAGACGCTGCTAATGTCCGGCCAACATAACGTCCAGACACAAAGTGTTTTATTGATGATCCGTACAAAATCACAGACGAAAAGGCGCATCGTATGACCGCTATCGCGTATTCCGTGAAAAAATACGTCCATTCGTTCGAATGCACTTTTTCACAGACAACGCGAAAATTGCGTTAGTCTGACCCTAGCCTAAAGGTTTCACTGACACGTGGGCAAGCAAAATATATATCATGTTTTTTTTATTGTAATGGCACAGGCAGGCATTTTAAGACAAGTGATACATGAACAGAAAAGCATTACAGACGCAATGAACAATAATAAAATATTGCTCTGAAAAAATAGTAAAGCTAAAGATTTTCGCTTTATGTTCATCAACAAAAGAAGGTTTGCATAGTAAAGAAAGTGTTAGGATTTAACTCATTCATGCATTTTCTAACACTTTCTTTACTATGCAAACCTTCTTTTGTTGATGAACATTAAAGCTAAAATCTTTGATTTACCCCAAATAATTAACTCTCTGGCATTGGGAATTCAGTGCTTTCAGATATGAGCAAATGCTGAAAATGGATGGATATAAAGATACGTAAAAAACAAACCATGGAAGAGCACAGAAAAAACAACAACCTAGATAGGTTTTTAATTATTGACTGTATTTGTCAGAACAGACATGTGATAAAGAAGACATAATTGAATTTTATTTGCTGTCGATCCTGCACTAAAGTCTCAAACCCTTTTTATTTAACATCAAATTGATGTTATTGATGCTGCGTACCAAATCACATTTTTAGATGATTATGACCTAAGTAAAGAGAAATAATAGTAATTATTTCTTTTGGTACATAGTCCTTTAATTAATGTGAGTAAAATGGCTTATGGCTTGAAACATTTAGCTGACCTTGAATGCATATATTTCCATATATTATGCATACTTAGCATTTTACATTATTTTTAGCTGAGAGAAAAGCCGGCTCATCAAATCCGTATGGATTCCTTCCGCTAGTTTCTGGTACCCATAGCTTTATGTGCCCTGATAAACAAAAACCCTTGCACTCACTGCTATATGAGGATTTGGATTAATCCATGTTGCGCTAACCGCCATGCAGTTACAAATTGCTTACCTCCTTACAAATCTGGTTACCATTTAGATGATGTTTATTTAATGGTAGTCAATAGGTACTGGATGTCCATGTTATCTGGGTCCTATTTCCTGATGCCTGTGTTGTACCTTGGGAGATGTGTCGTATTAGGCTGGGGTCAGACGAGCGTAGTGTTCACGTCCGTGATTGCGCCTAAAAGTACATCCGTGATAGCATGACAGCCCAGTGGAGCCCCACACACGAAGTACGTCCGCACTGAGCTGCGGACGCACAACGGCTGCGGCCCACAGACGCAAGGCAGGCAAAAACGTACAACCCCTAGAACGGACGCACAAAGTGCGCTGCGTCCGCAACGTCCGCATAGCTTTGTGTGTGAGTGATGGAACGTGGTCAGACGGACTGCATTTATACGTCCAGCATTTTTCACGGACAAAATGGTTTTGCTTTTTATTTTATTTCCCGCCTACATCCGTCAAAATATACATCAGTGAATAAACGGACTGTGTGGCCTCTACTGCGTCTTCCGTACTGACATACGTCCGTGTGCACGGATGTACAGTCCGTAGAAATCATGCTCGTCTGACCCTAGCCTTAGAGGTGCCATGTGGTATATGCCGTGATGTTTCCCTGATTTGTACTGTTTTCATGCCCTGAAATGTCTCCAATGCTTACATCTAGCCCGAGAGAGCTGGATTAAACCAGATCTCTATCACCAGCTTGGAACTGGAGTAAGCCACTTCTGAAACCAAGTATTTGCCATGCGGTGATGGGGAGTTACTTGCTTTGTCTTAGTTAACCTTCTCCCACACACACTTTCATATGTTAATGTTGGGGCATATTTTACCTTTGTTGGACTGCTCATCCCATGTGTGTGTTGTCCTATTGGTTTTCTTGGTGGGTAGGTAGGTTCTGGAGTAAAATCAGAATGAATCAGTGAAGTCTGAGTCCTTTCTCATGTCTAGGAAATATCGCTGTAACCGCCCCTTTTATTTCATCTGGACATCTGCTGGTGCCAATGAATCTATTATGGTGGAGTTCCTTTAAATTTTTACAAGTCTTGCATCCCATGAAACATGAGGTTTGATGTATTGTTGTTCCATTTTTATTTTATGGTTTGTCCCCTTTTGGTCCCCCCCCCCCAAAAAATTCACTATTGTACACCTTTTAATGCATAATTGGCCTTTTTGTCATTGAGTTTTCAGCAAATACCTTTTTTTGTTGACAGTTATTAAGGTAAATATGAAAACGAAAACCATGTTGTAGAATTAAACATGCCACCCCACTATGATAGTACCCAAATCAAGGAGTAAGAGGTCTTTCAGTAGGTTGGGATCTGGCAGAGAATGGCACATATTAGGCCAAACTACCAGAGTTTGTAAATGTTTCCAACTCCGGGTTGCTGTTATTGTTTGGCCTGAAATTTGCAATTCTGTAGCAGTTCTCCACCAATTTGTAAATTTGACAATGTGTATGATTTTTTTTCCCCCTCTAGATTTTGTAAATAACTGCTTACAGTATTCACTTGACATACATTTGCAGACACTGCATGACTGCTCTTGGGCTTTCGTAATAATTTACAAATGATACAACCCATGAGTGCTTCATGCAGATTTTGAGATACTCCTCAGGTTTTGTAATTAACAATAAAAATACGCTTAACATAGCGCAAATTATTTAGCTTGTTTTTTTGCTTGTTGCTACCAGACTGGGTTGCCCTGGGTAAATATGGAATTAACTGCCTATTCTCTACCAATTAATCCCAAGCTTTGTAAGTACAGCTCTTCCACACAAAATTTTAAAGAGAATTTTTTTAAATACAAATCAAATGCTTACGTACGCACTTCAATCCACAGGATCGTTTGTTTTGATTTTGATGGGGTCTCCTCTTCAATATACCCCTAAGAGACCCAATGCATTCATGTGGCAATTGTAGACGTTTGTTACAGTATTTTAGGCTAGAAACCATTTGATGGAAAATAGTTAAGTTGAGCAATTCTTCATTTAAAATTTACATTTCCGCTGTCAATTCTTTTTCCAATCGCAGTATAGTAAATAAGCTCAGATTCAGTATTCCTTGTTTTTTTTTTTTTGTTGGGAGATATTTTTTTTATTTTTTTTTTTATCCCCCCCCCCCTTTTTTTGTCTGGGGATTTGTTTCTCTAATTTCTTTTCACCGGCGTCTTGGGTGTATTTCAAATATTCTTCCCAAAACGCTTGTGCTAAAACATAGTAAAATTAATCGACTTCTATTCTAATGTTTATTATTATTGGAAGAGTTTTTGTGTAAGGGCGGCCATCTTGGCTTGGTACCACAATTTTCTAACTCAAATTGACAAGAGCTGCTGACATCCTATGCCTTGTTTTTTATTAATGGAAAAGGCCAAAAAAGACCACACGATGTGAATTGAATTCTGTGATTTTTGGATGGGTATCAGTATTGGTGCAGATAGGGAACAAGTGCGAAACCGGTTTTAACAGGGTGGCTGTATAGACCATAAATATCCAGCCTGCTTCATGTATAAGACCTAACAAGAAAAAAGTTTGTCATTTGCGCTCACCCCTGTAGCTCCATGCGGAACAAAACACCAAGGTTTTGGTTTACTTGAATGGCCATTGACGTTTAAGCAAACCTGCCAAGTCACGGCACCTCTGGTCAGGTGAGTCCTACCTAATGAAACCAAGAGCTGCTTTCTAAGCAACCACATGTCCTCATGCTGCTCATCAGTCATGAGACTGGTGGGTTGCATTTATACCCTCACCAGAAACCAGGGTATCGGTATTGCATTGTACAGGAAACAGGAAGTGCTTCTTTGAACTTTCCAGTTCTGTTTTGTGCTGAAGGTCAGCTTAACTGTGTGTGTGTGTGTGTGTGTGTGTGTGTGTGTGTGTGTGTGTGTGTGTGTATAAAAATGTACACTATATGGAAATTGCACAATAACAACAATTAGCATAAGATGTATACAGCCTTTGACATGAAGGAGCCAGAGACTGATACAGAGCATATTGCATGTATTTCCATTAACTGTCTGCAGCTGACATACAGCCTCTTGGTAATTTTATTCAGGATCATATGTACTTTTTTTGTGCAGTTATTATATTTTTCACCTTTTGCTTTTGTCAACTGAACAAAAAAAATAATGGAGCTCTAAATATTAAGAATACACAAAATAGAAAATTCCTAACCATTGTTCTCGAAGCGAAACCAAGAAATAAGTGCATGTCTTGTTCTAATACCAAAGGTTCTCAATAGATACTGTTTGTTTTACACGTAGCACGTCGGTTTACGGTTGAATAGTTATCTAGAAGGTCAATAACACAACTGTTATACAGGAATGCAAGTATTTTGTTTATTAAAATGCCAGACAAATTCTTTCATTTCAGAGCTTGAACTTACATGCACGCTATTTCAAGATCCGTAGCTCATAAATTAATAAACCTTAGCGGTACATAACGTATTGTGGGGGGTTTTTTAACTCCCAAAACTTAAAACACTTAAAATGAAATAAAAAGGGGGGGGACAGTAAAAAGATGAAAAAAACAAAAATTTGACGTGAAGGTTCACTTTAGAACAAAAAATATTCATACTCCAATGCAATAAAAATGGTTGCACTAAAGCACATCTAGATTTCAATTACTGCTTTATTAAAGATATTGGTTACTTATGCGCTGGTAAAAAACGCCTGTGCACATGGCCAAAATAGAAAAAAAAACACTTTTCCTTGTTATGTTTTATACATGAACTGGGCTGTTAGTAGGGTCGCGACGCCATTTTTTCTGTAACACCAGTTAGCCATTTTTGCTGCTGTTCCTTTTTCCATATTTTTGTTTTCAACCCCAAATGGGAAGTACTTGGTGCGTGTATAAATAAAACCCACCATTTTCCTGCCTCTCCTTAGCTGAAAAGCAGCAGGAGGGCATGCAGTTGCTCAGAGGAACAGCTTTTGGTACATTGGTTAGGACTCAATCTGCAAAGAGGTGCCTTGATAGGGCGAGTGAGCTTACGCTTCAATGGCCATTCAATCAAACTAAAACCTCTGACAGGGTTTTGTTGCACATGGAATTGTATAGAAACAAGCACAGATTAAATCCTTTTTTTTTTTTCTTGTGTTTTATACATGAACTGGGCTGTTACTCCTGGCTGAAATTATAGATAGAACCTTTGTAGCGCATCAAAAATAGATTTAAAGGTAGACTTCAACAAAGAGGTATATCAAACATAAAGTGCTTCAGTCTTAAAGTGACAAATATTCAATCAATGTGCCATAGAACACAGTAAAGTGCAACAATATATAAAATTCCAGCAGTGCGATGGATATAAGAGAGTCTATAAAGTGCAACAGTGTCCGACTGTGCAAAATGTGCAAATTCAATGATATCCAGTACAACAGTATGAATACCAGTTGGAAAAATTCCTTAAAATTTACTTCTCTTTATGTTCAAGCGATGCACAAATATAGTCCTCCTTTCTTGGTCTGTGTATCTCTTGCCGTCTCTCAATAGTGGAGAGGATAGCCAGAAAGGAGAAAAAAGTGAGAGAAAGAAAATAAAAAAAATTTGGAGGGGAGAGAAAAAATGAAGAAATAATCGTGCAGAAAATCCCAATTAAATATGGCAAATCACTCGTAGGAATATGGAAACTCACATTTATAAGAGCCCAAAAAATCCCTGGCTCTAGGTTTAGGAGCTTCCAGCCATATAGAGGGTGGCGTATCCCTTCTTAAATCTTCAACTCTGGTTGCGATGGCTACAATAAGATAATAGCGCTCCCATAGTATATTACCGTATTATGATAAAAAGAGGTAATAATGTATTGAACTCACCAGATATGGAGCCTCTTCCACACAGGCTCACTCAATACAGCATCAGGTACACTATGGTGGATACCCAGAACCTCTTCCCAACTGTCTGAGGGCCAGATATCAGGAGCTTTCAAGCGGTGGTAAGTATATATCCAAGGAGAGTAGTCAATAGAATATAAACAATATAAAATTTATTATGTATTAAAAAAATCAATTGCATATTAAAGCATGGACAGATGCGTTACCGAGAGGCGTTTCGGCATTAACAGCCTTCCTCAGTCGGTATATTTAGGTGCACTATTGTCCAAAAAATCTCCAAAAGAGATTGTTGATATAAAAAGGTATACATCTATCTATAATTTCATGCTACAATATATGTTTGTGTATGAGTGCTGTCAGCATTAGATTACCTTTTTTATACTGGGTTTAAATAAACTTATATTTTTTATTATCTGGTGTGCTTTCCAATTTTGTTGCCAGTGAGTATGTAAACCATGACAGGGTGCAAGTGTGTCTGTGAGTGAGTCTGCGGGTGAGCGAGCATGGATACACCCATTACACCCCAAGAAGTAGCAGAAAAAATTCAAGATCTGCGAAGTAAAAAAGCCAGCGGGATGGATGGAATTCTTCCAGAGATGATTAAACACTGCTCTCCAGAAGTAAACGCCTCAATATGTAAAGTTTTCAACCTGGCCCTGAGCGTTGGATTCTACCCTCAAGTATGGAACCAAGGCCTCATAACACCCATCCATAAGAGTGGAGACCAATATGATCCAGCCAACTACAGAGGGATATGTGTCAGCAGCACACTGGGAAAACTGTTCAATAGCATCCAGAACAAAAGAATCCTCAGCTTCCTGACACAGCATAACGTCCTCAACAGAAGCCAAGCGGGGTTCATGCCAAACCATCGCACTACAGATCACATCTACACCCTGCACAGTCTCATCAAGGACCATTTCCACAATACAAAACATGGGAAGATATTTGCCTGCTTTGTGGACTTTAAGAAGGCCTTTGACTCAGTGTGGCACCCAGGCCTGTTCCTCAAACTACTGGAGAGTGGAATAGGAGGGAAAACATATGACGTCTTCAAGAGCTCATATAATGAGAACTTTAGCAGCATAAAGGTGAATGGGAAGAGAACAGATACTTCCGGCAGACTCGTGGAGTCAGACAAGGCTGCAGCCTAAGTCCAACCCTCTTTAACATCTACTTCAATGGACTGGCTGAAGCTCTAGAATCCTCCTCAACACCAGGACTAGCTCTACATGACACCGAGGTGAAGTTCCTGTTGTATGCAGATGACCTCCTATTATTATTGTCACCAACAGAGAGAGGTCTACAAGACAGCCTGGAAGTGCTGGAAAAATACAGTGCGGCATGGGCACTACCCATCAACCAAAAGAAAACCAAGGTCATGGTTTTCCAAAGGAAGAATGCAAAACCAAGAGTTCCTCTTTCACACTTAATGACTGCACCCTTGCTGAAGCCAACAGCTACACATACCTCGGCCTAGAAAGAACCGATCGGGAAGTTTCAAACCAGCCATAGAGGCCCTAAGAGACAAGGCGCGTAGAACCTTCTATGCCATCAGGAGAAACCTCTACAAACTAAAACCACCTGTAAGAGTCTGGCTTAAAATCTTTGCTAGCGTCATCACTCCAATCCTCCTTTATGGCAGTGAAGTATGGGGCCCCATCACCTACCCTGACCAACCCAAATGGGACACCAGCCCAACAGAAATATTCCAAGTCCATCGGAGCACCTCTAACAATGCTTGCTGGGCAGACTCGCCTTGCTTCTTGCAGTACAGAAGAGGGCGTTATCATACTGGGACCATCTAAACATCAGCAGCCTCAACTCATACCACCATAAAGCCCTACTGGCCAACAAGGACCATCCCAAACCATGTGGGCTGCAACAACTCCTATCCACCCTGATCATCCAAAGCCCACATGAATGCAACCTGACAAAATCTCAAATAAAGGCCCTAATTAACGATTCCAGGTAAAACTATATCAGAGAATGGAGACATGATATAGCAAACTCCCAGAAACTCACCATTTACCAATCCTTACAGAGGGAATACAAACTGGCCTCCATACCTGGAGCTACTACAAGACCCCAAGGACAGACTGATCCTGAGCCTGTACAGACTGTGCGCCCACAGCCTGGAAATCGAATCAGGGCAGCATAGACAGACCTACAAGCCCAGGGAGAATAGACTGTGCCAGCGTCGTGGTCGTGTTCGTAACCCGAGGCGGAGTTCGTGAACGGAGGTAAAATGTTGACGAACTTCCTGGTCGCGAACCGAATTGGTCGTGAACAGGGGCGTTCATGAACCGAGGTACCACTGTATTCAGTTCCTCAGTTTCCCCAGTTTGAGGTCCTGTGCGTGCACAGGGTTTCACGTGCACAGCTTGTGCTAGTTCATGTGAAGCTTTGATGGGTGGGGAAGAGGCAGGGGATATTCAGGATGTGGGAGCCGAAGAAACACTTCTTGCTGAGGGGCGTGGCCAGAGAAGATGAAATGACAGTTTAAAGCAAGACTAGACTAAAATCAAAAGATTTTTTTTATTGTCTATTAATATAAGTGTTTAAATGTCAATTTATTTTCTTTAAGTGAGTTTTGCTTTTGCAAAGTGCCCACTATGCTTAACCTCCCTGGCGGTCTGATTCTGACATTTTATTTTTGCCCCCTAGCGGTTTTAGTGTTGTTCTGGTGTTAACTTTCAATACTGAAAGTGGTATCCCCGAGCCACACTCGGGCCGATACTTACATGTCCTGCGCTCCCTCGCTGTCCCCACAGTCACACTGCAGCCGATCGCGATGTCACACTTCCTGGTTTCACTCCTCGCGGAAGAGAACCAGGCAGTCTGACTTTGCGAGCGGCTGGAGGAGACTGCGGGATCAGCGAGGGTGCGCAGGACATGTAAGTTTTTACCCCGAGTGTGGCTTGGGGATACCGCTTTCGGTACAAAAAGTTAACCCCGCGCCACACTCGGGATTACCGTCAGGGAGGTTAATGTATTTGGGGGGGGGGTTGGGATTTTTTTTTTCTACTTTAATTCCATTGTTTTGGTTTTTTTTTAACTGGTGGTAGCTACACAATGAAAACTATAAAAATAAATTGGTAAATCTGCTCAAAGTCCTGTCTGTGTTGAACCACTGTGGGCAGAGTTTGTTGCTGGAAACCTTACTTTTATTCGACGTCTTGTTACTGTGTAGGCATGTTTGGAGACTTTACTATAAGGCTGCTCCATGAATCGGATATATGTTAATCCCAACTCTAACATAACAAATAAGCCTTATGATCTGATGTAATTTTTGTTGCTGTAATTGTGTATAGCTCACCCCCACCTAAATAAATAAGCAAATGGTGTAGGGTGATAAATAATGCTTTTGTTACAACGCTCCTTAGAAGTGAAAATTTCAAACTCTGGCACTCTTTCAGTGTCTCTTCCTTGATAAGCCAGAATTACCATTCATAGGACCTTTTATATGTAAATTCCAGGCCTTTTCGTTCAGTAGTTTTTTTTTGCACACAGCGTTTCAATTTTGACACTCTCAAGCGTATTGTTGTTCTTGTTTTTTGGGGGGTTTTTTCCCCCTGTTCGTCGGCTGGTCTGAGCTGTGATCGGCTTTTTCAAGCGTGGTTTTTCCAGAACCGCAGGTTTTTCCTGCAGTCCAGCGACCCTGCGGTGAATGCATCGCAGGGTGGGGAACTTGGATTCCCCGACTTGCAGGGAACTGTGGGGAACAAAAGCGCACCAAAATGTTGCCGACATTTTGGTGGTCTCTGAATAACCCCTTAAGTGTCTCTGTCATGGTGAGTTCAAATAGGCTTTCAGATTTTCCCCAACGGGCAGGGCTTTCTTGTGGCACACTTTTAAATTTGTTATAGAATTCATACTTGCGTAACACTGATAATTATACTCCTCATTTTGGCCTAAAAAGTTTTAATGATGTTTTTCGGAGATATCACTTGAGGTCATGTATTCTGGACACTTTGGTACAGGGTACTCATCACTATGTAGTACAGGCCTCATTGCAGATGGCATATTGAGATAGTTATTCGATAACCGTATATTTTGTTTTAGATGTGATTCCTCTGTTAGAAATGGCAATCAGTTGACTGGTCCTTCTGTTCTCTCCAAATCATAGGAATTGCAAATGGTGTTTGTGTACCATTTTACCACCCGGTATGAAGCCTAACACATCACACACAACATATATTTGCGGCCCTGTCTTTATCGAAGTCACCAGCTTTACACCCAACATAAAGTTCATGACACTTTTTTTTTGGCGTGAAATTTCACCTTTGAGACTTGACGGTTACGTCACCGTACACATAGCAGAAATTGCCGGGATGATTTAAACACTTTGGCATATTGAAACTTTTCTTAAAAGTAATAAAACCATAAAAAAAGAGAACATACAGCATAAACGCTATACCTAACGAGAAACCAAATACACGTGTTGATGGGCTCACTACAAGTTCAATACTGGCTGACTACTTATCCTTTTTTATAGTGTTTCACTCCAACCATGGTATTGTAATGGAAACCCAATTACAACGGTCTTATACCTGATGTTTTTTTCTATGCCCGTTTTTTTAAAATCTCAACTAAAAAATCTCATCCTTTACACAGAATGGTCTCTAGTGAGACATCTTTAGAGGCCAAGTGTTTAGATAAATTATTCCTAGTTTCAGCATAATTAGCATTTAAATCTAATTATTTTGTTTTGAGTTATATTTTATTTATTTTACTCTACAAGACCAGATCTATTATGCTGTATAAAAAGTATTGTTTTGTTTGCAATCAAGCAAGGTTTTAAACATTGTAATTTCTTTTTATGCTGCCAGCTCTAAGCTCGTATGTTACTTTACTAATTAACGTTAAGTGTTTATGCATTAGTTACTGATCTTACAATTATGTAAAAGGCAAAGTGTCACTTTCCCGTCTTTTGCAAAATGGAGCAATCGGGCATCATACTGCATGTGATGGAGAACACTTCAGTGTATAAATGTTTGTCTCTTGGCAAGGCTGGCCAGAGTGCTAGATGCTTAGTACATCCTATAGAATTTTATTATAAAGACTGGCAACGATTAAAGGAATGTTTTAGTATCTTTTAGAATAATATGACATTTCTATTCCATCTTGGGCCTGTATGATCTCAAAGTAGACAATCTTTATTTACAACTAGTACCATGTCTCATCCAAAAACCTTTTAGGGGCCCTATTCCATAGCGATTTCTAAAATGGGAGACCATATGGATGAAAGTCTGCACCTGTAGATTTTCCTTACCATCTCCATTTTAGTGCAGGTATTCCAGGATTTGCGCTTTAGCGCCTGGCGTTTCAACGAAGTGGCTTGCAGGAAGCTGTGAGTACTGACTCGGAGTCTATAGGAATCCATGTTGCAGGTGACGCGATCCGCAACCGCTGCGGCCAATAGCAGAGTCAAGGCTCCTACAATTAAGGCCGGTGTCAGATGAGCGCACTGATCACGTCCGTGTTGCCGAACATTTGTACATCCGTTTATAGCAAATAATTATGACCAATGGAGCCCCACACACGAAGTACGTCTGCACCGAACTGCGGACGCATAACGGACGCGGCAAACGGACGCAGGATAGGCAAGAACGTAAATCCGCTACAACGGACGCACACAGTGCGCGGTGTTCGCAACATCCGCATAGCTTTGTGTGTGAGTGATGGAACAAAGTCAGACAGACTGCATTTTTGCCATCCAGCATTTTGACGGACAAAATGTTTTTCATATTAATTTATTTTCCCTTCTACATCAGTCAAAAAAAACGTCAGTCACAAAAACTGACTGTATGGCCACTACCTTATCGTCAGTCAGAAAGTACGTCCGTACTGCACAGACGCACATTCCGCACAGAATGCGCTCATCTGACCCTAGCCTTAGATGTGGACTTGTAGACGCACTGACCTCAGGCCCCTTCCTCTGCTCCAGCTGGGACCGAGGTAAACCAAACTTCCAACGTCTCTGATGTACTCTTCCCCACCATATTCAAGAACAACCTCCAAGGTGATTCTTCCAGCCAAGCTATTCCTACTCACTTGCGCCTCGTCTCCTGGAATGTTAAGGATGCCAACACACATCAAACAGAAGCACCTTCTGAATCTTAACCCATAAACAAGCACATAATACTCTTCTCCAAGAACTCTACACCATCTAACCTTCAGGCCCATTGTAAAAATCTAGAGGTGTGGCAATATTGTTACATTCTTCACTTTCATACATGGTCAATGATTGCATTTCGGATCCAAATGGGTGTTTATATATTTCTCTTCCCAACTATTCAAAAGGTTTTACTGTATTGTGAATATCTAATGCTCCAAATGGACCTAATGATTTCTATCTCACGTTACTCTCCGACCTTCTGAATAACACCTGTCAATTTAATTATTTGGGAGACTTTAATTTTGTCATTGAACCTGCCCTAGACTGATCAGCAGCAGTATCCTTGTCTGCTCATCCCTCACCCTTGAACCTTCAAAATCTAATTTCTACTCTCAATTTATATAACCTCAGGAGCAGATTACAGCCTTTATTTTAACGCATTGACTTTTTTTGTCACTTTGCAGATCTTAATTAAGTGTGAATCGAGGCAATATCTCTTTCTGAGCATCCTCCTGCGGTTAACGGTCTCCCTCCCAATACCCAACCCTACACTGAGCACTGGCGATTTCCATTGTTAATAACCCTGCTTTCCAGACGCACCTTCAAACGAGCTGGGCCAACTTCTTAGATGATAATATTGATCAAATGGACCAGCTCAAACTGTTCTGGGAAACCTCTAAAGTTGTTCTCCAGGGCCACATCGGGCTAAATTACATCTTCACGTAAACGTTTGCGCCAGATCAAAAAAACATTAACGCGAGGGGTAAAACCATTTGCGCCGAATCCCGTATTATAGTCAGCGCAACAACCGCACGCAATAGTCTACCGCTTGTGAACCTGCGCGAACCCTGTGCGAGCTTACTGTACTTTGCGCATCCTATACTTAACATTGTAGACGCAAATGTGCGCTGGTACGAGGATGGTATTATAATCTATCTTGCGGTAATTACCGCATAGCCTTTGCACGCATAATTGTAGCAACTCCTAAAAGCGGGTGGTAACGGCAAATCTGAACAACCTGGCCGAACCCAAATACACCAGCCCATAAAAAATAATGCAGCAAAGTATAGTTGCCCATTCATCTCATACCAAACCAATAAAATGGAGAAGTTGTGTGTGCATGTATTATTGCTGCAGCATATATGCTCAGAGCGACTGTGGCAGGTGCAGTTTCTTAACGTGAGATAATTGTGGTTCTTAATTCTGATTGGCTGAATGGCGAGAGAAAAACAGTGTGCACTGATTTTTTGCGCGCGACTACTGCGCGAGCATTTGGGCACGTCCTGTTTGCGCGCGTTCTTGATCAGTGGATGAAAAGGGGCGCGAGGATTGTAATTCCAGCGGTGATTTGCGCGCGCAAAACTTTTACGCTTCACGCAAAAATGTTTGCTTTGTGCGAGGGTTTTTGCGCGAAGATTGTAATATAGCCCATCTTTTATGTTGCCTCCCAACAAAACCAATGGCGAGATACATTGTCCACTTTAGAACTGGCTCTCAGACTCGCGCTACTTGTAAGTCTTCCCCCACCCCTCAGAACGCACGGCTTTAAATCGCCAAGCTAAAACATGAACTAGACACGGACATATCAGCCAGGGTACAGTCCAGTTATGACCAACTAACGCAAACATTTTTTATTTTTATTGATGGGGGGGGATAAATCAGGCACGCTCTTAGCGTTTATGACGAACCCCAGGGGGAAAACAATGGCTTACCATATACCCCTAAGCACTTCTGACTTCACGTATCGACCCCAGACCATCACATTTTTTTATGACCCTTTTAAATCCCACTCCTCTCCGGTGGTGGACTCACCGGCTCAGCAGGAGAAATTCCTGGAGCATTGCCACGCTTCCCGTCTTCAAGCCCATCATAGGGAAGCCCTTAGTCAACCAATTTTGGAAAAGGAGGTAGCAACTGCTATCGACCCTTAAATCTGGTAAATCTCCAGGACCAGACGGCTTTTCGGCCAAATATTACAAGCTCTTAAAATCGCAATAATCATTATTATTTTTTTAACCCTATTCAACGATACCTAGATTTCCCACACGTCTAGCGACTTAACATTGCTCGGACCATTTTTAATACCAAAACCAGGTATACCCTTGGCCTCTGTTATCCTATCAAATATCCCTTTTAAAACTTCTTACTTAAATATTGGCCACATGCATTCAATCCTTCCTACCTGAGTTCCTAACCCATTAGCAGCTCTGCTTTGTTCATGGCTGGCATGCAGTGGTGGATGTGCATCAAGCTTTAGCCTCAGTGGCAAGTGCCACCACCTCTCCTACGTCCCTTAAACATCCTGCCCCTCTTAGTCTGGAAATGGAAAGCACATTTGACCCAGAGACCTGGCCCATTTGCTTCAAACACTTCAACATCGTTGTTTTGGCCTTCCCTTCATACAATTCATTCGTAATATTACCACCAATCCCATTTCCTGCATCCCTCCAAAACAATCTGGACTCATGTTTTACCCGGGGTAGGGGCATTCGACCGGGTTGCCCACTATCACCAATGTTGTTTTATAGTTGTCAGGTACTGTACCGGGGTGGTACAGAAAATGCAGGATTCTGAGCCCGGGATGCGGTGATGCCAAAACGAGGGGTCTGCGGTGAGGGGTGAGGTTGCTTCTGGAGGCAGCAAAAACAAATAAACTTTGATGCAGGGGAAATCAGGAAACAGACTGGGACAGCAGGGTCTTGAACATACAGGATACCGGAGGGTCTAGAAACACACACGAGGAAGGTTTGGTAGCACGGCAGGGTTTGGTTTTCAGGAAAGCCACAACATAGGTTCTCTCTTGCTGAGAGCAGATACAACTAATGTTGAAGCAGGGAACAGAAGGGGTGTGGCACTTTTATTTCCAGAGAGGTCAGATGACCTGGAGTGTGTGGATGTGTTTTTTGGTGCTTTTAACTATGTAGCTTCTGGAACACAGCGCTGGAAACCGGACTGACACGAAGTGCAGGATTTGGAAGGGTGCTGCCCTGCATGGGTCAGGATCCTTACAATAGTAAACAATAGACTCTTTACTTAGGTCTCTGGAACTGTTACCATTCTTTTGTGGGACTCCCCACTGCAGGGGAACTCCTAGCATCTACGTTTGCAGATGATCTCCTTTTCACTGCTGACCTCCCCAAATTCATCTCATCTCATCTCTTCACTTTACACCTTTGAAACCATAGCAGGACTTCAGGTTAACTGGCATAAGTCCACTGCCTTATATTTACATGCTTGTCCACCAACTCCATTTCCTTCTGCCGTTCCTTTTTTTAAATTTATTTATCAATACTCAAGGTTGTTTTTTCTGGCGGTTTTTCAAAATAAAATCAATAACTGCCCCAAAAATACATTCAGCAATACAGTAGTCCATAGAAAAAACAAGAAAGGAACAGCCACGTAAAACCACAATGTAGACAAAGAGAAAAAATAAAAGGATGGGGAAGGGGGGACAAAGTCTGCTATAGGTCAACAGAAGAGGCTCAGATATAGGAGCGTACACAAAATAAATTAGGGAAGGGGAGAAAGGAGTGAAAAGAAATAAATAGCTTTTAATTTCCTGTATGAAAAATTATATTCAAAGACCTATCTTAGTCAATATGGCCCTTAGTTTAAAATCTTTCTAGCCACACATCCTCTCGAAGCTAGCCAAAAAGAATATTAATTAATTAATTTATTTATTTATTGAAAGCAGACATGCTGTATAGAGAGGATCTTTTGTTTTACCGTTACAGTTTTGCGCTCTTTTTCTAGCCTGGTAAGCCAGAATATAGAAAAAAAATTCTTTATGCTATCAATATGAACCATATATGGTAATAAGAAGGGCTTGTGGGGTTGACAGTGTTGTCAACTCTGACATGGTAATATCTGTATACTGATTGGCTGTTACATCACATTCTTGTTTGGGGGGCAGAAATTAACCATGTCTGTTGGAACACTCATTGGTTATAATGTGTATGAGTTTTAATAAAAGATCTGGCTGAACAAAGCCAAGTCAGATATACTGAAAGCAACACCTTCTGTGTGACTGACTTCCGTTGTCTCCGCTATAGCGTAGCGCTGCGTCTTGCATCATTCTTGATTTTTATATGAAAAGAAATGACAGAAGTTTTCTGGGATTTATGCTCTGGTAACTAAGAAAATATATCAAATCAATATTCCTATTCAAACAACAAGGCGGTGGAGAACCATCGTACATAGTGTGGCATTCTTGGCTCTCTCCGGCTGACCTTCCTTTTAACTTGGGCCACTCAATCTCTAAAATACTTAAATCTGCGTCTATAGGGATCTCACTGAGCTCTACTGATTTCAATAGCTCTCCCATCCTCTCAACTGTTGAGGAATTATGTAAATGGCATGATTTGCTGCTCTAGTTTATAGGTTGAGCAAATGCATCAAAATTACATTCACCAAAATCTAGCGGTATACTCGACTATCTACAGTAGTACTTGTGTAGCGCTGCTTTAAAAACACTGTATTCTGGTGCATTGAACTATTGCTGCCACCAGAGGGAGACAGAGACATTGTTAGACTATGCTGGACAAAACTACATGTACCATCCTCCTTTGCATGAGGACAGGAAGGAGGTGGTACAGGAAGAGGAAAGAGATCAGCAGCCTCGTGCAAGGCAGAAGCAGAGTGAGCGGAGCAGTGAAAGGTGGAGGACGCACGTTAGAGCTGTCAGGGATCGCAACCAGCCGGAGTACAGACGCTGTCTTACGGGTGCTGGAGATCGGGACAGTAATTGCGTTGAGACGTACCTGCGCAGCGCTGAGAGGTCTGGAGGAAATAAGCTAGTTCCGGCAGGACCCTGTGTTAGGAGGATGCGCTGATCGATTGGGAGTGCAGGCAGCGGATCGGTGTTAGTTGTGGAGATTGGGCAAGCTGAGAGCAGATTCAGCAGCACGGAGTCCCAGTACACAGCGGAGAAGATCTTGTTCGTCGAGGCATCGAGAGCAGGACAGATTCGTTCATCGGATTGGTGAGAGGCCTCCAGGCCGCAGTTCCAATACAGAAACGCACGCTGCAATATTGTTTAAATTCACAGGGCCCCAACGGTGACTAGTCGAAGATTGTTTTGTTTTCATTCACTGGCCAGTTGAAAACAGTACCCGGGTACCCGAGACCACACGCATATATATTTTTTTGAGCTATTATTCACGGGACTTACACTCCAGAACTGAGGAGGTTAACCGTTTCTTTTACCGCCGCGTGCTTTTCCCGCGTTACGAATTCTTGTCATTCAAATAGCGTATATGCGTAATCTGTGCTGCTTTATTGGGATCAGTAAAGTAAATAATGTATAAAAATCCACAACAGTGCTGGTGTATAGTTATTTCTTAGTGCGGTGAGACTCACCCGAGGTTTATTCAGCGTCTTGTCCGGGAGTGAGCGCTACACTTGCATAACACTAATAAATATACCTCATTTTGCCTTGCCTAAAACGTTTTATATGATTATTTTCTGCCATATTTTGACTTTGGGAGGTCTCTCTGGTCCAAAAGTAGTCGCCCAGCAAACTGGGACTACATTTGCCTTGGTACCGTTTTTTCCATATTGACACTCATGACTTGAAGATTTATCTTTGCATTATATTGTCTGTATTATCCTATACACTTTCAATAAAAATTGTCAACTTAAAAAAAAGGATGTGCAGGAACTGTCCAAGATTTTGCTCCTTAATTATGACATATCAATAGTAAATCAACTCACCACCACACCACCCCCACCCCACTCCCACGTGCAAACTTGATAAGAATGTTTAAACCTAAAGATAGGGAATCCATATGATAAATGCAAAAATTCTGTTGGTGTCTAAGGAAACCTAAGATTGCATCCTAATAAAAGCGTTTCATATGATGGTCCAATCCCTCTGGGAAAATTACGCAGGAACTGTGTTCCCACATGTTCCTGCTTTACTTGACCCCGATGTCTACCATCCCCAGATTTAGTTTTCAGTTTTCTACCTTGCAGCTGAAATTCCTTTCCACCGCCAAACAAGTTATGTCAGTACATGGATGTTCAATCAAGACCATTGGAGTTGATAAATGGAGGACAGGCCTACTTTAGATGCAAACTTTTAAACCTTGATAAATATACATACATATATTATGTATAGGTTACGGTTGAAGTGCGGGTAAGCCTGACATTACCCAAAACCGCTGTGTAAAGCTGCAAAAAAATGAAAAATTCGGACTTTACCTGGGTAATCTTAGAACTAACCAACTGCCCTTGGGTAAATAGTCTGGAAGAGCTGAAAAAATTTGCACTTTACCCGGATGGTCTGCAGACTATCCAACCCATGTGGTTAAAACCGATTTTTGTTATCGTTCAAAGTCTCTAGCTTTACCCGGGTAATCTGAGGACTATCCATAGCTTCACTTGGGTAATCTGCAGAGCATCCAACCCCGCTTGGGTAAAAGTGAATTTTGCTATTATCTACGGCTATTATCAATGGAAAAGGCAAACCTTAAAATGTATTAAGGGTATAATGAATATACCGAGTAACCAGATATGTTTCTTATATGAATGTTAACCACTTTGCTGCGGAGGACGCGCTGAGCATGTCCTCCCGCAGGAAGAGTTGGCTGCAGAGGACGCGCTGAGCATGTCCTCCCGCAGGAAGAGTTGGCTGCAGAGGATGCGCTGAGCGCATCCTCCCTTCGCAGCCAGCGATCGGCCAGATTCCGGCCGATCACTGTGCCCCCCCCCCCGGCGCGGGCTGACATCCTTGATGTCAGCCCGGCACTCCGGGACCGCCGCGGGCACAATAGATGTGATCGCAATGCCGCGATAACATCTATTTCAGGCGCCCCCGCGAGTGCGGAGGAGGTGCCTGAAAGGGAGGGGGTGGGTCCTTCAGACCTCTCTCTCTCCCTCCCAATCGATGGGGGCCTGAGCTTAATGTCAGGCACCGTTTGGAAGGGCACAGCCTGCCCTTCCAAACGGTACCTGGCATTAACCCCTTGGGTGCCGGGTCACGATTCAGCGCCGAAAACCGCCGGATCTTGTCCCGGGGCTGTCCGACATCTTTGTCAGCCAATTTTCTGGGAACTCCCCCTGATGACTGGCGTCATCGTGCATAGCGCGATTACGTCAGTCTTGGAGTTAACCCCTTGCTGCCACCAATGGTGGAGATAGGGGTTCATTGGACCCCCTATCTCCCGATCCGTGGCAGCTAGGGGTTAATGTTTTATATTGTTGGATTGGCCAGAGCATGGCCTTTCCAACGATACCAAACATGACCATTTAAAAAGTTTTTTTAAAAAAATATAAAAAAGTTTTTTGTTTTGTTAATGCACCAATATTGTTCCCATTTAATTTATAATGTGAACAATAATGCTACACTAACGATTTTTGTATTGGGTGCGTCTGTTAAAAAGCGCATAAGTTTTCCCCAAAAAAATTTAATTAGACACCATTTCTAATTTTTTTAATAAGCGCACCCCATAGAAAATAACCACAAACGATTGCATGTTAAAATGTGAAAAAAAGAACCTTTACACGTTGTAAATTATTGAAAATTCAAATTTTATTGCACATTTGGTTATAATATACAGACAGGACATAACGTATACACATGTAATAATGATATATTATGAATCAGCCGAGTCTGCCGGAAAGCATGATATATATATATATAATTATTATTTATTTATAAAGGATTTTACCAGGAAGGATACATTGAGATTTCTCTCGTTTTCAAGCATGTCCTGGGTTCAAGAACATTGAAGTGTTACAGTTACAGAAATACAAAGTAATACAATGCAAGATAATAAAAAAAACAAAAAAAAAAAAACAACACAAATATACAGATTAACAGAAAAAATATGTAGGAAATATAGTCACTAGGTTACATGTTTACAGGTGCATTCTGTATTGAGGTATGTTAGTAAGGAGCTTTTGAGTGACTTAAGACTGGGGGAAGATTTGATGATGTCTGGGAGGTTATTCCATAATTGTGGTGCTCTGTAGGAAAATGAGGACCGAGCCACTGTCTTTTTGTATTGTGGTATAGCAAGTAAGGTGCTGGTCCTGGATCAGAGGTTATAGGATGAGGGAGCTGCTGGGGGAAGCAGTCTATTCAGGTAGGGTGGCAGCTTCCCAGAGATGCTCTTAAACACCAGGCTGGAAAGGTGAAGGGTGCGTCTGGATTCCAGCGACGGCCAGTTTAGCTCTTTTAACATGTCACAATGGTGGGTCATGTAGTTACATTGTAGCGCAAAGCGGCAGAATGAGTTATACAATGTAGTAAGTTTATGAAGGTGTGTTTGCGGGGCGGCTGCATACACTACATCTCCGTAATCAATAGCCGGCATAAGCATTTGCTGTACAATCTGCTTTCTTACCGCGGGACTCAGGCAGGATTTGTTTCTGTACAGGGCACCTAGTTTGGGGTAAAGTTTAGTTGAGAGTTTTTCGATGTGGGGGCCAAAGGATAGATTAGGGTCCAACCACATACCTAGATATTTGAGAGATGTGACTGTGGTCAGCGTGCCATTTGATTTTGTCCCAACACATAGATGGGGATTTTGCAATTTGTGTAGTTTAGGTGCTGTTCCAAAGAGCATCGTTACAGTTTTGTCAGTATTTAAAAAAAGTTTGTTGTTTTTGATCCACTTTTCTACCTCTGTGAATTGTTCTTGCAGCACGGCCTCCAGCTGCGGGAGATTTGGTTTGCTGGTATAGATCAGTGTCGTCTGCGTACATATGTACAGTTGAGGCTTTGCAGACGTTGGGCAGATCATTTATGAATATTGTGAACAGCAGGGGGCCTAGTATTGAGCCTTGGGGTACACCGCAAGTGACTGGGAGTGGGAGGGAGGAGCTGCCAGAAATTGACACATATTGTGATCGGTCGGATACATATGATTGAAACCAGGTTAGCATGCGATCACCAATGCCAGAGTTTTTAAGTTTTTCTAACAAGATGCCATGGTCTACCGTGTCAAAGGCCTTGGCAAAATCAAGGAAGATGGCTCCAGTTAGGTTTCCTTGTTCCATCCCAGCCTGGATATCATTGCAGACTTTTAGAAGGGCGGTTGTAGTTGAGTGATTTGGACGAAAGCCTGATTGATCCGGGGTTAAGTAGTTCCAATATTGATAATAATCACGTAATTGTGTGTAGACACATTTTTCCAAGACTTTTGACATTACAGGGAGCAACGATATCGGACGGTAGTTGGATACCAAAGTAATGTCACCACTTTTATGGATAGGTACCACTCTCGCAGTCTTCCAGAGCTTGGGTATGTATCCAGTCGCCAGTGACTCATTTATTAGGGTTGCAACAGGATTTGCAATTGCAGGTGCACTGATTTTCAGCAGCATTGCTGGTATTTGATCAGGTCCAGACTGGTATTTCATTTTTTGCTTACGGAGAAGTTTAGTAATGACACTGACAGGCACTGGTCTAAAACTGAATTCCTGTCTGATACAGGGACTTTGCACAGTTGGGGGGGCCTGACCTGCATGAGGCCTCTCTGATTGCATGTCATTTCCTAGCTTGGCAATCAAAGTGGTGGCACATCCAACAAAATAATCATTAAAGGCATTTGCTACATCTAGGGGGTGTTGCAGGGTTTGGTTGTTTACTTTGACAGCAGCTGGCTGGGAGTGGACTGGGGGTGCTTGTATGTTACTTATGGTTCTCCAAAAGTTTCTAGGGTTTGATATGTTATTGTTTAGATTTTCATTGAAGTAATGGGCTTTGGCCATTTTTGTTTGTTTTGTGCATTCATTCCGGCATTTTCGGTATTCGTAGTGATCGTTCATGGAACCAGTACTCTTGAAATTTGACCACCGTGAATCTCTAAGCTGGTACATTAGTGTAAGATCAGCTGTAACCCAGGGGAGATGAGTCCCTTTTACTCGCACTTTACGCAGCGGGGCATGGGAATTCCAGACTTGCAGGAGCTCAGACTGAAAGTATTCAACTGCACAGTCTAGGTCTGGGATTAGGTTTAGCCTGTACCAGGGGAGCTGTTTGAGATCACTTAGGAAGGATTCAAGAATAAATTTCTTGAAAGACCTGGTGGTTATTACCTTTTGGGGGAGATTTCAAGGCCTTAATTTTGCGCACGCAGTACACTAGACAATGGTCACTAAAGCTATTAGCAAGAACACCTGCCTCCTGTATTCTATCAGGAGATGAGGAGAGAATCCAGTCCAACAAGGTATGGTTAGGGCTTTTCATATTAATGCGAGTGGGGGAGGAGATTAATTGAGTTAGCTGCAAAGTTTTAAACAGCGAGCAGTGTTTATTGTTTTTAGGATTTAGCCAATCTGTATTAAAATCGCCGAGTACCAGCAGTTCACTTTTTTGGTTTTGGGCAAGTAGGTTATTAAGGATTTGAGATATGTCAGAGAGGGAGTGCACTGGAGAGCTCGGTGGACGATAGAACCCAGCAACAATGATTGATTTACTGAATGGGATCTCAATTATACCAGAGAGGAAATCAAAGGTGACAGGAGAGGTAGAAGTCTGTAAGGGGGTGAACTTTATGGACTCCTCAACATAAATAACAATTCCCCCTCCTCTCTTTGCTCTGTCTTTTCTATAACATGAATATCCCTGTATTGATATGGCAGAGTCTGGTACTTTTGGGGTTAACCATGACTCTGTGAGCACAATGATTTTGGGTTTGTAATAGCAACACCATATGTCTGGGTCATCTAATAAAATAAGGCTTCAAAACGCGGTTAAACGTGATGAGCGAAACCGGTAAAAATTACCTCAGCACAGAGGCGGGAAATGCCTCAACAGCGAAAGGGTTAAAGAGTTACATGATCTTTATGTGTTATGTGCTTATATCCGATATAAAACATGATAACCATCAGGTTACTCTTTATAGAATATCTTTATCTTCATAAATAAATTTTCAGACAATTTAACACCCAGAGTAACCTGACATTTAGTGGGGTTTGTGACTGGATATAATTTTGTTAAAGATAACAAAAAAAAATGTTATCGGTCAGATCACAGTTTGCAATTTTACCTGGGTAATCCTCGGAATTCAGTCAACTGTAACCTGCTGAAAACCAAGAAAAGCAGAGAACCCAGAGGCGTTTGGATACTTTGCAGTTTACACGGATAAAGTCCGTTGTTTCATTGCACATCGCACTTTATCCAGCAACACTAGGGTAATGTACGTTTTACCTGGGTAAAAGACACAGAAAATCGGATTACCCAGAGGCCTCTGGATACTTTGTAGATTACCTGGGTAAAGTACAAAATTTAATTTCACTTCGAATTTTTGCTAATGACGCCTGGGTAATGTCAGGATTACCCGGGTAATCCTAAAATGAATCGGACTTTAAACATAACATATACACGTATCCTATATACCTGATCTCTCTGTAAATTAGCGTACCTATAATTTTACCTTCTAGTTGCATAATTTTTGTATATTACAGCTATGTTTATATATAGGTAGAATACTTAATGGGGTGGCTTAATCCAAAAAAAAACAGATTAAATGTCGCAATCAGGGTAGGAACACATATCTACTTAATTTGGCACAATGGTAGACACAGTATTGTGAGATCGGCTTTCTATTTTATTTTTTTTAACATTAAATTGGTGTTTCTTAATTCTCTACCTCCTATATTTGCAATTTAATCTAGAATATGCAATGAGAATTCTTTCTACTGCTGTCGTTTCCAACCTTTTTAAACATAATACAACTGTTCTGAAGGCATCTTGTTGCAGTTTCGGCAGCAGTGCTTCTAAATAATGAATTTTCTGGATCGTATTTTATATTTGTTTTCATTCTAGCAGTCAGGGAATATGCTGGCCATGTTGTGCCTTTTAACCTCCCTGGCGGTCCGATTTTTGACATTTTTAGATGTCAAAATCGGTACATTTATTCAGCCCCCTTGCGGTATTCGCGAGTGTGGCTCGGGGTTAAATGTCAATGCCGAAAATGGTAACCCCGAGCCACGCTCAGGCTGGTACATACATGTCCCTGCGTTCCCTCGATGTCCTCCCGCAGTCACCTCTGTCCGATCGCAGCGTCCTGCTTCCCTTCTCGTGAGAAAAGCGTCACAACTGCCAGATTCACTTTTTGGGTCAGAGGACCTATTTGTTTAAAATGCCATCTTTGTTACTGCTTGATAAATTCTAGTTGTTGTAAAGTTACGGAGCCAGTAAATAAGCTACGAACAAAAGGGATAGATGACGAAAAAGGCAATAAATGAAGGGGCTAAGGAAAAGGTCTCAATGGCTTGTAGAATCTACAGCTTGCATGACAATATGCATCATATTTTGCCATAACAAATTCTTCATTTACATGCGGACTCTATTCTAACAGAGCCATTATACTTAATGTCGCACTCGTTGGCCATATTGGCCTCGCCTATTAATCATCATGGCGCTCGTCCTATTCCGGTAACGCCATGAACTTCCCTTGTTGCTCAGCTATTGCAGCATCTAGCTGTAAATGTAATTTTCCTATACATTATATAGAAAGCACTAATTTGTGGGCAACCAGTGATTTAATGATTGATTGCAAAGTCCCTCCTTATTCTTAGAACCGGTTAATTGCTTTTGCATTTGTAACAACAAATGTGTAAAAATTGGAAACTCCCATCCCACGGCACAGAGTACGGCATGAACTGCCGTCCCCTAATCTGTAGCCGAAGGGTACTGGAAACAAATCGTTCCCTGGGTCCTTCCACCTGCCCTGCAAAACGGCATAGACGCTATCTCATGGAGAGCTTTCTGGTCTCCAAGGAATCCTATGGACTCCAGGAAACGCTACTAATGGCGATGTGCAGCACCACTACCAGTAGTTGATGGCAACTTCCATACATTAGATGACGAGCCTATAATATTGCAACCCACGCCTAATGGAGCCTGTAATAGACCAATGCTAAGGGCTAAAGCCTAGTTTTCTGGTTAGTGGCTCCCGATTGGGCTCAGCCTGTATACGGCCCATAATGTATATTATTTTCTGTTAGATTTTACTTTTTGGGGGAATACATCTTCAACTGAATTTTTTTTTTGTCAACCTTCAAATAATAATGGTTTGCAAGGTACCAGCTAAAGCAATTTTTACTGCACCTCTAGTCATTCTACCAAGACTTTATTAACCAAAAGTGATCTTAATGAGGTTCTATTCAGTGCTTTTGTTATCCATAATCCGAGTGACCCCTTCCCTCATCCCTTTTGTCTACAGACCATATTATTAAACCCTATCTTGTCCTACTACAGCAACCAAATTATTCTACAGGTCCTTGAAGTGTTGCAGTTTGACCTCTTTACTCCGTTAGGTCTACTACTCCCAACAATTCATCCGCTAATGTCAGGCAATCTGTCGCATATAGCAGATGTGTACCGTGCCAGGTTACTAGCACCTCAGCTGAGCCGTTTAGCAACACAATTGCGCTAAGCCCTTCTATGATCAGAATTCAGGTCACTTTCATGACATCAGAAAATACACGAGGGCCATTTCCAACTAAAGAACGGCCTCTTAATCCACAGAGAAATGTCAAAGGCTCAAATGTGACACTTTCAAAACCAGGGTTAGCTTTCTTGAGCCTACGGTTCCATTTTATATTTGCTTATATCTTAAAGATATAACATTTTAGCGAATGTAACATTGTTGTTGAGTTGTCCGACTTAAGTGATCCAATATAAAAAAACGAGAAAAGACAAACCAATACATATAAACATGTACATTTTGAAGGTCAAACAAAAGACACTCTTCGTGTAGATCTACCAGTCACTCTTTTTTTTTTTTTTTATTTATTTTTTTTTTTTTTTTTTTATTATTTATTTTTTCTCCCCCAAACCTGACACCGCTTTGAAGACCAGAAAAAAAGGAGAATTTTGACATCATAAATTTACTTTTCTGGGAAAGGGAGGTTGAAATGTGTTTTTCATTTGATGTATTGTAAATCCGATCGCCACTCTGTATATTACAGCTTCACTACATTCAGAATGAAAACGATTCCGAAAGAAATACGCAAATGATATGCATTCAGAGCCTGTGCTTTTATGAGACAAGAATGAGCTGCACATGAAGATTGAATGCTTCATAAGAATTTTTTGTTTGTTTTTTTTGCATAATAATAAATTCTGTGTACAGGACTCTGTTACTATTCAATAAATGTATTCATTAAGCAAATTGCGCTCCAATCTGCAAATTCCAGCTCTGCCATTCTGCGATTGGATTGCTAACTGTAAATTAGTCACTTTTTAATTGGCTGAGAATGCCACCAAGACTATAATCTTCAAATTATGGCTGTAATTGTGAATTAATATTTATGGAAACTTTATGCTGCTCAAAAAGGCTGGGGGGAAAAAAAATTTTTAAAAAAAATCTGAGTGGATTCACTCCCTGAGCTACATGTATTTATATTCACTGGTTCAGCAGAATCACTTTGCCCAGAGTGCCAGAGATTGTCCTTTTTTGAAAGCCTTGATATAAATTCTGCAAAAAGCATTTATTCCTCCTCTCGTCTGTGACCCTAGTAAGAAAGCCGAGCGGCATGAACAAGGAAACTGATCTAGCAACTGGATTAAAGAAAGTCAAATTAGCATTAATAGCATCTTTTTGCATCAAACCTCCCAAACTTTCTCCCCACCTCTTTGCTCTCCTTTCTGTCTTCAAACACACACTCACACTCTCTCTCTCTCTCTCTCTCCAGGTTGCCTTTCATTTCCCCCTCTCTGGGTTTCACTTTCAAACTCAACTCTTAGAAGCTTCTATAGGGGTTATTCACTAAACTCCGATTTGGCCCCCGATTAGAGCAATTCATCCATTCACAAAGCTGTCGTTTTGCCAAATAAGAGTGCATTGACAGCGATCTAATGGTGCAATTCGGCAGCATTGAAATTGTCCCACAGAAGACTATAGTGTCTTCTCACAGTATGCCGAATGGCACTGAATTTGGGGTGACCTGACCTGATGTTCTGGGTTTAAACCAGTGAATTCCACAGGTTTCAATGTAATCGACCATGGTGAGGCCTGTTCTGTGCTGTTAAACCGCTGTATGGTCTTGTCCACCGTGCTGCAGCTACGTTTCAGTATCTTGGCAATCTTCTTACAGCCTAGGTCATTTTTATGTAGAGCAATAATTCTTTTTTTTTCCAGATCCTCAAGTTCTTTGTCATGAGGTGCCAAGTTGAACTTCCAGTGACCAGAGTGAGAGCGATAACACCAAATTTAACACACCTGCTCCCTATTCACACCTGAGACATTGTAACACTAACGAGTAACATGACACCGGGGGTGGCTAATTGGGCCCAATTTGGACATAGTCACTTAGGGGTTTACTCACTTTTGTTGGCAGCGGTTTAGACATTATTGGCTGTGTGTTTGTTATTTTGAGGGGACAGCAAATTTACACTTGTACAAGCTGTACACTCATTACTTTGCTACAATGTAAAGGGTCATTATTTCAGTGTTATCACATGAAAAGATATAAAATATTTACAAAAATTAGTGTAATCACTTGTGAGATACTGTAATATAATTCTACACCCGTTAGCAGATAACGTGTTGGGAACGTTCTCTGCATTTTACGGGGATTCCCCACACGTCATACGCATCCAAGGGGTTAAACTCCTATTAAAATAGGAGACCTTTTTCTCTAGTTAGGTGGAATTCACGGATGCCAGTTCAGTGGTTTTCGCTGACATCCGGTAACTTCAATTTCAGCACAATACGGTGAACATTCGCAAAGCGGTGAATTCACCATGTTGACAAAATTTAATCCAAGTGTGCCAAAATATGGCGAAAACCAGGCACCTAAATTGCATGAAATTTTGGTGCTTTGTGAATAGACCCTTGTGTTTTTTACGTATTAACCCCTTCCATGCGGAGGACTTGCTCAGCCTGCCCTCCCAAGTGGTGGCTGTCTTTAACCCCTAGGGGGCTGAATCGCGATTCGGTGCCAGATTGTGGTCCCCTCCCGGAGCTGGCTGGCATCTTGGATGTGGCCAAGCTTCCGGGATATCCCCCTGACGACTAGTGTCATCGCCCATAACGCAATGACGTCAGTTCTGGTATTAACCCCTAGCTGCCACCTATGGTGGAGCTAGGTGGTTCCAATGAACTCCCAATCCGTGGCAGCTAGGAGTTAATGTTTGGTATCATTGGAATGGCCAGAGCATGGCCTTTCCAATGATCAACATGACCATGTAAAATGTAAAAAGAGAAAAAAAAATTAATGCAGCAATATTGTTCTCATTTCAATTATAATGTGAACAATGATGCTGCATTAACAATTTTTTTTTTTTCTATGGGGGCGTTTGCTAGAAAATGCGTAATTTCCCCCCAAAAAATGTAACTAGTCCCCATTTCTAAATTCTAAACAGGCTCACCCCATAGAAAATATAACCGCAAAGGCTCACATGATAAAATTTGGAGAAATAAACACTTTACACAATGTAGATGATTGAAAATTCAAATTTTATTGCATTTTTTTGTTATAATATTCAGGCAGGACATGACGTATACATATAATAATGATATATTCTGAATCTGCCGGAAAGAGCAATATATTATATGTCTGGGTTGTATAATAAAATGTGACTTCAAATCGCGTTTAAACATGATGAGTGAAACAGGTAAAAATTAGTTCAGCACACAGGTGTGAAATGGCTCAGCAGCGAAAGGGTTAAATCGATCGGCGCATCGGTTTCACTCTGTTAGATCTTTATTTCTGCCTCTTTCACTTAAACTTCTATGTTCAATTACAATCTATACCGGTTTCTCATTTTTTACTTTTTCTTTGTAGATCAGGCCATCTTTATTACCAGCCCCTTGCCATATTCCTTTCTGCCTTCCTTAAGTGTTATCCTAATAACTTTTATTCACTATCGCTGTATGCTCACCGGTCTCCTGTCCCTAGTTCCAGTTCACCGTTTTATACCAACCATATTCTTATAACCAACCTTGTAATTTCTGCCATTGCACAGTCTACTCATTCCCTATTTTCTCCGCTATCTCTCTTGATATCCCTCATTCCCGATTTTTTGTTTTCCTTCAGTAACTCTACCCCACTAGAATATAGTTTCCATCTCTGGGGTCAGCAACCTTGTCCCTACAGATGTTTGGGAACTACATGTACCATGATACTTAGCCACTCACCAGGTTGGCTGAGCCTTGCGGGAAACATGGTTCCAAAACATCTGGAGGACCACCGATGCCCCTCAACCCTTATGTTTTTTTTCCTCTCTCTCCATAACAAAGGGCCTTTTCCTTTTTATGCACTTTATGCACCTTACCATACAGTTCATACTCATCCGCTTTAACTCCTATCACGTTTTCTTCGCTCGGATTTAAACAGATTCCCTTCTTAATTCTCATTCTTGCCAACTTCTTCCATATCCTTCTTTTTTTTATATACAATGTTGTTTTCTCTATATTCCTTTAGCACGCTCTTCTTTTTCCCTCCGACACTTTCTTCCATTACACCACACTTTTTTTATTCCACATAAAACTCTTTAAGCCTCTTTCCAGTTTCATATTTTTCTTACCATTGTAACCCCCTGTAGTTAGGCTTTATTTTTGTCTCCCATAGCCTTTGTGTCTTTCCCATCACATGTATTGTTACAGAAGCATCACAGGTGGAAGCTACTTTGAAGATTTTAAATTTCCGAATGTACATAACCCACTTTGAGGATTTCTCTGAAACTCCTTTCTACAAGAAAAAAATCCATATTTTAACTCCCCATATACTGTACATTAAGGATTTCAAATTTTCTTTTGCCTTTTTTCTTTTAGTGTTTTCTAGAGATGTGCATTCATTTTGGAAAAATTCGGAATTTGGATCGAAATTTGAGAATTCAAATTCGGAAGTACTTCCGAATAACTAATCGATAGGAATTCAAAACGAAGCTGTATATAAAACAAATTTATTTTGTTTTACACGGTGTCATCATAAAAGATGAATTTGAATAACTTAAACTATCGAATTGGATCTTACTTAAAATACAAGTAATAGTCAGCAAAGGACTTTATGAAACAAATTAATTTTGTTTCACTGTTTTAATTAATTTGACTCAAATACTAAATCTGTGACACAGCTTATAATGTAACCCTAGCTTTTCTTTTAACAGCAAAATTTGATTAATTGGGATTTTATCTAGTGATCCAAAATTCCAATTGATATCAACAATCGAATCGATTATATGAAATTCGAATCAATTCGCAATTTCAAATTGATCCGTTACGAAAACTAAAGGATTTAAAAACGTAACGAATTTTTCAGCCATGCACATCCCTCGTGATTTCCTCGTTTCAACATCCTCCCTTCCAACCCCCCCCCCCTAGCCGTTTGGAATCCCGTTCTTCTCTTCCCCCTCTATCCATCTCTTCCTGCTTTAACTCATTGACACTCTTTACATCTCGCTTTCACCATTTCTTTCTCCTCCTCATTAACACTCTCGCTTTACTTTTTTAGGACTCCCTTTTCCCTATTTTTCTAACAAGTCTCCTCTGTGTCGGTCTCCATTTTTTTTTTTAATCACTGTCTCTTTACCACTAGCCTTTTTAACCCATTCCCTGCGGGTGATGTGTGGAGGACATTCCCCACACGTTATCCACTTACCGGGAGCCCTTTAAAATACTCGCCTCTCTCCTCTGGGGTCCCGCAGCATTCTGACTTCCTTGAAGTCAGACGCTGCTTTTAAAAGGACCTCCCGATGCATTGGACGCAATGATGTCATTTTCAGACGACCCACCGGCAAAGCCGGGAGAGCGTCTGAAAGGAGGCGGGTTCCTTTCGGATCCCTCTCCCGTTTGGGAGGAGGTAGAGGGAAAAGCCAGGCAACGCTTAAAAGGGGAGAGTCTCTCCTTTTTTAAGTGGTGTCTGACTTTAACCCCTGAGGCGCCGGTCCGCGATCCAGCGCCATTCGGTGCTTCGTGGGGGCTGCCATCTTGGATGCCATCTTGGATGGCAGCTCCACCTTCGGGTCCTTCCTCGTCGTCTGACATCATCATGTGATGACGTAATTTCCTACATATTTATTTTCTGTTAATCTGTATATTTGTATTTGTTTTTAATATCTTGCATTTATTACTTCTGTAACGACCTGTAAAAGTTCCATGTTCTTGAACCCAGGATATACTTGAAAACGAGAGAAATCTCAAGGTAGCCTTCCTGGTAAAATACTTTTATAAATTAAATAAAATTTAGCCGGGGAACCCCTAGCTGCCCGGGGATTTCCTAAGAAAATCCCATGGTGGAACCCCATATCATCTCCCGAACGATGGCCGCTAGAGGGTCATGTTTGGTGCCATTCCAAGGCATGGCCTTCCAATGATACCAAACATGACCATGTTCAAATTTAATAAATAAAAAAATATATAAATAAAACCAAATTTTAAGGTTGTTTTTTTATTTTTATTAATGCAGAAATATTGTTCCCATTTCAATTATAGTGTGAACGTTGATGCTGCACTATGGGGGGGTTTGCTAAAAATCACGTAATTCCCCCAAAAAAAGTAACGAGTCCCCATTTCAATTTTTTTTTAGAACAAATATACCCCATAGAAAATATAAAACTCAAAGGCTCAGATGATAAAATGTGGGGAGGAAAAAAACAACGTTGGACATTGGGAGAGTTCAAAATTTTGGTGTGTGTGTCTGTCTATCTTTCATGGAGGTTGTTCTCTCTGTACATATTGAAATAAGTGATCGCTACAAAGACTGTTCTTATGTGTAATTGTTATAAATCTATATAAATATCCATGACTAAGGCTATACAATGGCCAGCCCCTTTGGGATCAATGGGGTACTAGTAAATTGATTTGAACAGGAACCCTAGTTGTTTTGTTTTTATTCCACCTAATGAGCTGGAGTTTGCTTCCTTTTTTATTTTTTAATGATCTTGCTTTCTTTAGTACTTATTTAATTTTCTTCGCTCTTGTGATAGTCTGTATAGTTCTTTAAAAAAAATACATACCTATGAAGGTGTGACTGTGATTCATTCTTTGGATTTGTATTAATCCCTGGGATCCACCCAATCACTGTTTATTTTTACACCCTTGTGTGCATTTTATGGTGGATTATAAATGCAGCCATACAAGAGCAATGGTTCAATTTAAAAAATAAAAAAAAAAATCCAGTAGGGTTTTTTTTTTAAATAATTTGCAACATCACACGGTGCAGGTGTATCATTTGCAAACCTAGAGTGTGTGTGTGTGTGTGTTAGGCCGTGTTAGTCCAGATGCCAAAATCACAAGTATAGCAGTATGTAGTGATACCTTTTTTTTTTTTATTGGACTAACGTTACATTTAAAAGACAAGCTTTCGAGAGGATTTCTCTCTTCCTCAGGTCTGGAAGCTTGCTGATCAGTTCCTAGAATTGAACATTAGGACATTAAGGGTCACATGGGTGGGGGATTTAGATGTCATAAAAAGTGAGAGTCAAATGGTATGTTCAGAATGAGAAAATAAACACAAGTGATCTTGGGTCCATAATAAAACAACATAGATAAGTTCACATAACTGGAATGGAAAAAAAACACACACACACAAAACAGTGAAGGCTGAAAGAGACATGGGGAAAAAAAAAAAAAAAAACAAGAATCACTAGGTGCTGCTATACTCCTGATTTTTATATATATTATAAATGAGTGTCTATATTGTAATGTATATTACAATTCACGTCCAAATTAGATGTATAATACATATGCATACACTTCTATATAGTGTATTTGAGATACACATACCCACCAAATTCTATGTATAATATTTATATACACACTATATTATGTATATAAATTATTATACATTGTGTGTGTCATTTATTTCCCATTGCTCCAACTTTTCTAACATGTAAATCCAAAATCCTCATGGAGCAAAATTGTCTGTTTAATGACTTCTGTACAGACTTATTTTTTCATACCACTTACCAATGATATAATTGTACAATTTACACCAGGACGTTTCCATGTTTTTATTATTATTTTCATTCAAACGCTCTAAAGAGCAATTAATTCACATGTAATTTTTTTTTTTTTTCTAAAGAGGATACCGAATTAAAGAGAAATCCTTATCAGTGTACATAAAAAGGAGATCCTAGAAGAAAACCTTTTCAGGTGGGGCTTCATATTTAGTAACCTCCCTAAGTGGCTGCTGCATTCTATAAGCCATGTCTACATGATTGAAAATTGAACTGTTTTCAAATGGAAATAAGACATCCCAGCTGATTATGTGTATTGAATCCGAATCACTCACCAGATCCTCTTGTTTAAAATGTATTGAAAAACGGATGATGGCTGAAACCCTTCACAGGAAGGTCCCTCCTTTTTATATCAGAGGTCGATGTATTCTGCAACTTTTTTGGCCACCTGAATCTGTTCAGCTAGATAATTACTTTGCCTCTGAACAGAGACTTTATACAGAGAGCAGCAAGCCTGATCAAACCATAATATGCTAGCTGTGTCTTGGTAAGCAGATAGAGAAAAACATATTCTAAAAGAAAATAGAGGGGAAAATAAGATTCTGAAAACTAAAGAAAATGATTCACAGGATTCTAAACGAATTCTGAAACGAAAACAAAGGGAAAAACACAAAAACAACCCACTTATTAAAAAAAAAATAACCTACTCGTTATTTAATGCATTTTATAGATTAAAATCAGTAAACAATAACAAAACGTTGACATGTTTTTGTAATTTATTCTAAACAAACGTCTGTCTGTGAGCCCTGTTTCCTTTTTTTTTTTTTTTATTGCTGATTATTCCTATATTTCCATGAATCACAAACAGCTAATTATATGGCATGGAAAGTACATCATTAGAACAAATAAGCATTGGTTTAGAATATGAATACTGGTAATTGTATGAACTAATTATGCCATTATTACAATGAACTATATAAAGGCAGGCGTTTGACTTTCAATCCCAATTAAACAATTACTTGATATAATATTCACATAATGGAGAGATATGTGTGTTATCAGGGATAAACTATACACATATATATAATCATAATCAAAGGAAGATGCATGATATTGGGTTGAACAATATATATATGTATTTGTGTATATAAAATATACAAATATTTATTAAACCACTTGTGTTTGTATATAAATACACAAAGATGAAGAATATATATATATTTCTCACCTCCTCACTCTATAGGCTTTCTAGAAAAATAATATATATATTAAAAAAAAAAAAAGCCTATAGAGTGAGGAGGTGGTTTATATATCTAGATATATAAACCACCTCCTCACTCTATAGGCTTTTTAGAAAATTTTTTAAATATATATATTATTTTTCTAGAAAGCCTATAGGAGGTGAGAATATATATATATGTGTGTGTGTGTTTTAGGAGTGTGTATTCCCATATAGAATATGTGCAGCATAATAATTAAACCGTTCTTTTACAGTTGTTCTACTGTGTTAATACTCAGTGTTGATTCTTACATACATTAGTGTGAGTGTTTCCCAGTGGCAGAGCCTAGCTGTGAGTTATATGTAGGTAGTGGTGCCAGGCATGGCTGTGGGGAAGGCTTGGTTCCCAGTCCTAGGGATCAGATCACCAGGCATTGCTATCAGTCTTGTAGGAAGGCGTGCCTTGGGTAATGTGGGTGTAAGGTGAAGGGATTATTTCATGAAAATTATTTTCTTAGGAAAATGTGTACCTGGTGCGTAATTAATTGTACTTCAGCCTTAATTAACATCACGCGCCTAGTTTATAAGGAACTCAATGTATTGGAAGTAGAATTGGTGGATAGATAGATCATTAATACCTTTAGTGTGTGTGTGTGTGTGTATTAAATAACATAATATTTTATAAATGTGTAATATAGATAATATATATATATCTATATATCAGTCCAAAAAGGATGCACCCCAGGGCTTAAGTAAAAATAAAAAATTTATTCGAGGTTACATTAAAAATAAATGTATAAAATATATTTTATACATTTATTTTTAATGTAACCTCGAATAAAATTTTTTTTTTTTTTTTTACTTAAGCCCTGGTGTGCATCCCTTTTTGGACTGATGTGTAATATATTTATTTATTTATAAATAATTTAAATAAATAAATATATTCCACATCAGTCCAAAAAGGGATGCACACCAGGGCTTAAGTAAAAAATATATTTTTTATTCGAGGTTACATTAAAAATAAATGTGTAAAATATATTTTAATTTTTTTTTTTTTTTTTTAAAAATATATCTTTTACTTAAGCCCTGGTGTGCATCCCTTTTTGCACTGAATATATGCATATTGAATTTGCTGCACCCAGGCATTGGATTAAAGCAACACCCATGGTAAAGTGTGTGCTGGTTTACCTTTGATTGTGAGATAGAAAGATATTATATATATATATATATATCACAATTCGATGCTGTAATTATATATAAAAATAACGAACATGTATATTATATAGGTATAACAGCATAAATATTAGTAACATAATATTGCATTTTTAAACATCCTATGTATTAAATGGGCTGCAGATGCTAAATCTAACTTTTCAATTTTAAAACTCCACAAAAAGGGGTAATAAATGTATTTTAAATGCATAAATCTCTTTATCCCACTTGTAGCTGTCAGGAGAAGGCACCACATGTTATCTAGAAAGCATCTCCAATCCATTCTACAATAACCTATGCTTAAATGTTGTACAAAAGATATGCAATTTATATAAAAATATATATATATATAAATTAAATATTCAGCTTGTCATCTGCTTTATTGTATATCGCACCTTTAATGTATTCTGCAGTGTCTGTATATGGGGTCATCCTATAGAACCATCTATTTTCCTACATTTCGCACGTTAATTAACAGACTAAATTAATCTGCATCTTTAAATCTAGGTAAATGTGTGCGAAAGGCTAAGGAGGGGGGGACCCTGATAATATATTCCCTTGATTAAGGCTTTAATTTCCCCTAAACCATAATACTAACATTGTAAAAGTGAAGAAGTGTTGTGATTAATATAATTATGACAACATAAAACAGAATATATTTGTGTTTTTCTTTTTTTTGATACATGTAAATCAGGGTTAAAGAACATATGTTGTGAGATTCTAGGATCATGGTTCTTTAAGGGGAAAAAAATAATAATTTAGGTTTCAATATAAGAGCTTAAATATATTTTTATGATATTTAATCTTTAAGGGTTGGTATTATATGTAATAATAATTTAAGTAGAAATGATTCCGATAATGTAAATAAAAAATCCCAATATATAAAAATAGTGAAGTATATTTAGAACAAAGGGGTTTCGGGTTTAATATCCAAATTACCTTAATCGCCTGTTGAATAAATCATGTCTTTTTACCAATGGGATCATTTTGTTCAAAGAATTAATCAAAGCCTACTAACAGGACTTTCATCAAAACCCACAAACGCCCCCAAAAGAGGAGGAAAATGATTTAAAAATCCTTAAAAATGCTGAAAAATAAGGATTGTAAAGAAACAAAATATCTTTGTTGTGGTTGAAGGAAGAAAATAGTTCGAATGTAAAACCTTCAATTGCGGGGTTTAAGAAAATAAAGGTGTTGCAGGGTTAGAAAGAAAAAAAAAATATATTTTTTTTTCCGTTGAATTTCTCCAAACCAGATCTAGTTTGTTCCACGATTCCAATTTAAGGCATCGAAATGAAAACCTATAGAAGGCAGTTTTTCAAACACTGTTCTGAAACATTTTAAGTGGCCTCTTTATACCAAAGCTCTTAAAAAAAATCGAGGTGTTCATGAAGTCCTAAAGTCATTTCTTGTAGTGCTCCATAATATTCCTTCTACATATGTGTGTACAGTATGCATTAGATACATATAAGGTTAGATATCTATGTGTACTGTATGTATGATATATATTTATACAAACACTTGTGTACTGTATTAGATACATATAAGGTTAGATATGTGTACTGTTTAATATATTTATACACAAACACGTGTGTACTGTATTGGATACATATAAGGTTAGATATGTGTTCTGTATGTATGATATATTTATACACAAACACGTGTGTACTGTATTAGATACATATATACTGTAAGTATGATATATTTATACACAAACACGTGTGTACTGTATTGGATACATATAAGGTTAGATATGTGTACTGTATGTATGATATATTTATACACAAACACGTGTGTACTGTATTGGATACATATAAGGTTAGATATGTGTACTGTATGTATGATATATTTATACACAAACACGTGTGTACTGTATTAGATACATACAAGGTTAAATGTGTGTACTGTATCTAATACAGTACACACGTGTTTGTATAAATATATCATACATACAGTACACACATATATCTAACCTTATATGTATGTATGATATATATTTATACAAAAACACGTGTACTGTATGTATTATATACATATAAGGTTAGAGATGTGTGTACTGTATGTATGATAAATATTTATACACAAACGTGTGTGTGTACACTGTATATAAAAATGTAATGTTATTGAACACAGGACATAGTAAAAACGAGAGAAATCTCAATGTATCCTTCCTGGTAAAAGTGTGTGTGTGTTCTTCATGTTGCTGAGAGAAAAAAATTATTTCCTCATTTTAGCTTCTATAACATAAGATTTCAGGACATGAAGATGAGTTGGTATTTATTAAGTTACTACATAATGAATTGGTAAAATATTGTTAGTAATAAATAATAACAAAAAGGAGCTTGTGAGAATGAGATTGATAGATGGATCTTACCTGTGTCTAGGTTTATGAATGAATGATAGGCACAGTCAGCTCTGACCTTTTTTCCTTCCCTCTGTCCTGCAGTATAATAATGGAATTATATTCTCTGTCTTTAGATTTAGGATCTCTACAAAAGACCAGTTTTCATCTAGGCTGCTCAACTTGAGCAGTGGCCTTGCAGGATTAACATTCTTAAAGAATTTCTATTCTTTACCTCTAAGTTGGTAAAGTAGTCCTGAGGAGCCCTGTGTTTTCTCCTATCAGCACAGCCCCCCCACACCTTTTCACCCAGGGGCTCCCCCTCTGCAGACTGGGAAGCTGAACCACACAATGCTCTCATTACCCTGGGGTCCATTCACTAAACACTCACTGGGTGAGGAGAATTTAAATAATATATATAAATCTATATATCTTGTATCACATGTATAGTATTTTATAATATACTCCTGTATATAGTATTGTAAATGTATATATTAATGTATTTATGTAATATATGGATGTTACTATATAAACAAAACACTTTAAATTGCATTATGAACCCAGGACATACTTGAAAACGATAGAAATCTCAATGTATCCTTCCTGGTAAAATCATTTATAAATAAATAAATTAATTCTAGATAGACTGACATTCATCCAATGCAATACATAATTCCTTGATGATAAGGTGATGAGGTCTATTAGCAAATGCAAGTAAAAAATGTCAATAAAAAAAATTCTCTTGTGAACAAACTGTACTTTTATTCGAAATTCTTTTGGGGGCTATCAGTTTTCAGGTATGTCATTTATTCAATGATCAGGGGTTTAGGGAAGTTAGAATCTCAACAGCCAAACACAGGTTAAACTGGAGTAACAATAATTCTATTTTAACATGGTCATGTTTTTTCAACCTATATTACATTTTCCTGGAAAGTATTCTTTTAAGGGAAGAGACCTGTGCCGCAGGCCAACAGCAAGGCGAGGGGGGGGGGATATATATAATATATATATAATTCCATTACAGACGTATGGAAGCTAAAGACCTGAAGAGGAGAGGTATACTCACAAAAACATGTCCTTTAAATGGTGTTAGTCCAATAAAAAAGTATGACTATGTACTGCTATAATCTGGTAAAATATATATATATTCACCAGAGTATAGCAGTACATAGTGATACTTTTTTTTTATTGGACTAACATTACATTTAAAGAACAAGTTTTCGTGAGTATACCTCTCCTCTTCAGGTCTTTAGCTTCCATACTCTGGTGATTTTGGCATCTGGACTAACACTGTTTATCTGATCTACAGTGTGTGTGTGTGTGTACACACAGTATACCACACAAAGTCTATGGTCATTCCTAAAAATCAGCTTAATAATTGTGTGTATGCACGCAGTCTACATGGTACACTATATCCTTATGATTACATATATGCTGTTTGTTTTTTAATAAACCTATCTTCCAGGAGTTACTCTGTGTTAACTTTTTTTTATGTCATTTTATGTGATGTCATTCCAAAAGAGTTTTCGGTCTCCCATGTACAGTACATACATATCTATGTAAAAGTATATGAATATATTGTGTAATCTATATATTATGCCTACAGAAATACTCTTGTATAATAATTCCTTCCTCCTCTGTTGTGTTGTTTTTTTTTTTGTCACACATAGCAAAAAGCAAATCTGTTCTGTGCGAAATACATTGTTAATCACTTGATAACTTTGTTTCTTACCTTTTTGTGGAAATGGCAGGTATCCTCTTGGGTCTGCCATGGAGGGCTGGGTACCATGCCATGTGTTAGGGGTCTGTCTGACAAAGCTATTTCTTAAACACTCCTGGAGTTCCAGGGGCACTGCCAACGCCTGGTTAATCTGCATCTGTGCAGCACTTTAAGGGGACACTGTTATATTGAGGGGGGGGGGGGTTCTGCCACCCCAAGGGATTTACCCACTTATAAAGTAAAGTTCTAACATGCCACAAAGTTTGGGATCGGTGAAGTGGGCAAGGGATCTGGGGGTGTTTGCTTTGGGGCTGATTGCTATGTAAATCCAGCAATATTTGTGTTTGCTTTATCCCTGGTCCCTTGACTGAAGAGCTCACCTTTCTATGTGAGGAAATCAAACAAACATTCAGCTAAGCCTCCCAGCGACAAAATGATAGTTAGCTCATTTAATCGAAACTTCATTTTTTTTAGCACACTGAACATCTCATTCGATCATTCACCGCCTGGAATCCAATGTATCAATGGCTCGAACACTGATACAATACATTCTTCTAGTAATCCATCACTATCCGCCTCTGGTCGCTGTGTCTAACACCATAATAAAAACATATTACGTTTTATTAGAATTAACTGGCTACTTAATTGCATAACATTCCAAATATTAAATGGGACATGGAACAAATACCTGTCAGGGCATTGTATCCTGCTCTGTAAATTCTAAATTCACTTTTCAAGAGGTATATGTACTTTTTTTTAAATTCTATTTTTAAGTACATAACATGGTTTATAATTTGATAATTTTGCTGGTGGCAATGCACATTACACAATTTAAACGAGGGGAGGTTTAAGGTTGGGAAAAATGATCTGAAATTCAGAAAATGTGGCTGGATCGAATGTTACAAACTGATATCTCGACGTATATTGTTTAACATTGTAAAACACGAATTGTAAATTATACCTGTGGCATCCTAAATAAAGTGATTAAAAAAATATGCATAGCACGTCTATTTGATATGGTCAATAATTAGACAATAGCAAGATAGGTGTGTGTGTATATGTATGTGTGTGTGTAAATATAATATATATATATTAGTGTGTGTGTGTGTATATATTAGTGTGTATATATATATTAGTGTGTATATATATATTAGTGTGTATATATTAGTGTGTATATATATAATATATATTAGTGTGTATATATAATATATTAGTGTGTGTGTGTGTATATATATATATATATTGTGTATGTATATGTGTATATATAATATATATTAGTGTGTATGTATATGTGTATATATAATATATATATTAGTGTGTGTGTATATATATAATATATATATATTAGTGTGTGTGTATATATAATATATATTAGTGTGTGTATATATGTAATATATATTAGTGTGTATAATATATTAGTGTGTGTGTATATATATATTAGTGTGTATGTATGTGTGTATATATAATATATATGTGTGTGTGTGTGTGTGTGGTGTGTGTATATATATATATAATATATATATATATATAATATATAACCACACACTAGTGTGTATATATATATATATATATATATAATTGTGTGTGTGTATGTATGTGTGTGTATATATATATATAATTGTGTGTGTATGTATATTAAAAATACATATCTACACACATTTATATATAAAAGTGTAACTGTATTGCTAATATATAAAGTCTTGTTAGTCCAGAAGGTTCAATGATGAAATAATTGGAAAGTACTGAAATATCATATATAATTATACACACACCAGAGTACAGCATTACCTAGTGATACCTTTTTCTATTGGACTAACGTTACATTTAAAAGACTTCGAGAGGAAAACTCTTTTTCAGGTCTGGAAGGTTTAGCAAAATCATAGAATTGAACAAAGAGTCAACAGAATGTGTGTGTGTATCTAAAAGTCACTCGCATGTATAAAATATGTGACATCTTTACACTTATTGCCATTTTTTAAAACCAATTCTAGCATTCATGTCTAATACATTATATTTATTAATGATATGAAGACTGATCAAGTTCAATATGTGTATCGATGTCTAATACACACACATTGAATATTTCTTTTATCAGGAAATGTCGGATTTATAGTACATAGATACTGTCAGATACTGTTATATTACCTGTAATTTAAATAAATGGATTAAAACATGTTCTTTCTCTGTGCAAATATTAAAATAATAAACGCCTCAACTCACATACTGTCCCACATGGGGAGGGGGGGGTCACTGACAATACCAAAAATGATCTCGCTAGGAAACTGTTTTTGTAGTAACAAGTCAAATAAGGTTCAGCATAAAAAAAAATGTCATTAGTTTTGCTAACTATAGCTGTAGAGGTCGGTAAAATGTTTATTTTGCATTAAAACAGTGATTTTCTCTTATTTAATTATTATTAAAGATCATGTGTTGAGGGGGAATAAAAGAGAAATGGAAGAAAGACAATAAAGGAATAAAAAAGACAAGGACTTTACACAGAGGACCTGAAAGTAATATGAACAATGTATTAAATCGATAAACCACATGTCCATATGCTAAATATTACTATATGGCAAGTGTACAACACATATGTAACATTTATGGAAAATATCCGAATAAACTAGCAACATCTAAATCGTATGTACTGCATAAAGTCCATTATAGTTTACAGGTTTTTTTTGCAGTTCTTTAGGCTATTTATTAAAAAATAGAAGCCTAGCTTGTTATACATAATGTCATATATAGCCATAATAGAAGTTTGTAGAAGCCCCATCAATGTTATTCTTAGTTTGTTATCCTGCAATCTAGATATTTGTCAATAAACAAATCTATACATTCCACCTGTTGGTAATCTACTACACCATTCCTGTACTACTCCCTGACAACAGATCCCTCAGATACTTCACCATTTATACTTTAAAAGCAATGAAGGGGAAAGAAGAAAAATAAAGGATAACCGTTTCAAATATGCATAATTTATTAGAGCTTTTTCATGGACTAATGATGAAGCCAGAATCCTAAATAAGGTACAGAAGGAAAAGGAAAAAAAAAAAATTTAGAACGAAAAAGAACCCAAAGAAAAGGAGCGCATATAACATAGCTCTCAGATAATGTACATCAATCATTTCAGTGCCATAAAAAAGAAAGTCTTTTTTTTTTTTCTTCTTGTACTTGTGTGTACCTTATTTATATTAACCATCAAGCTGTACAGAGTACTAAAAACTAAAAGATCTGGAGTCCAGTAAAGAGCAGATTTACAGTTTTTAGATAAAACTAATAAAAAAATTGTAAGATTGGTCTCCTTTTGTTGGCTGCAAAAATTAAGAATTTTGTCACTGGAAAAAAGTAGCCTCTTTTTTTCCCCCAATATTTTCAGTGAAGATCAATATATAAGTATGTTGTTGGGAGACTGAAGTCTGTGCTTTCTCTCAATTTCTCATTTTGAGTGCCATCCATTCAGTGTCATAACTACCCCTAGCCTTCCACTTCTTGGTTTGGATTGCTCATTGAAACCCCTCTTATAAATCCATCCTCCCTAAAGTATAAAGAGTTTTTCCTCCCTCCCCATTTATTCTTACTTATTCTTCATCCTTACATTTATTCCTTTTTTTTTTTATTTATTTTTTTAAAAAGAAAAAATCCCATTTGATTTTAAATTTTCTTCTGTGTTGTTTTATGCATTATTCAGTGTGAAAAAAAGGATTTGTGAGGGGCAGAAGATAAGGAGATGATTCCATTCACCATGTCCTACCATAAAGCAAGGTAGAACATGACATGGCTGTGCCATAGTCAGAACTGGAAGAGTTCAGGTGCGACAAGCTGCTGACCTGGCTCTGAAGACCAGCTGGGCTAGTGGAGTGTTGACCCATGTCTGGAGATTGCCCTGCACTGTTGGTTTGATGATTTTGGTGTTGACCCAATCCATTTGTGGCTACAGTGATGGCTGCAGCCTGTTGTTGATGGTTCTGTAAGGATGCTGTAGGTGTGTTTGACCCTGCTTGGCATGGCTTTCCATCTTTCACCAACACTGGAACTGCTACTCTTCTGGGAGACTGCTGTTGACATGAGCTGTTGTCCTGTTGCATCTGTTGTTGTGCTGCTTTGTCTTTGGCTTGTCTTTTCATTTTGTAGCGGTGGTTTTGGAACCAGATCTTTACCTGAGTTGGAGTTAGATGGATCATGCTGGCCAAATGTTCTCTTTCAGGGGCAGACAGATATTTTTGCTGTTTGAAGCGCCTTTCCAACTCATAGACCTGGGCCTGGGAGAACAGAACCCTACGCTTTCTTCTTGGTGTGCTCTGGATGGGGCCCATGCTCTTGCCAACATCTCCAAGAGATCCCATATTCCCAAGTCCTCCCATGTTCATTCCACCGGAGGGGCCCATAAAACGAGAAACTATATAGAGAGTAAGATAAACAAATGAAACAGCTAATAATAAAACAATAATAACATCCTATTAGAAAATAATAAACACTCAAACCAATTTTCTGGCCAATAATTCTCAAATGAATGTGCTGATGATGTGAGTCAATCAAATAAGATGTCATATTCTACCCCCCCGCCTCCTAATTCTCCTATTAAAATAACATAATAACAATGTAAATAATGTCCTAATATATGATCATAATAATTAAAACATTAGCTGATCCACTGGTCTATTTTTTTATTTATTTTTAAAGAAAATATTGCAGCACCAAGAACAATGTCATTATGCTTAACCAATTGTTTAACAAATAAGTGATTTAAGTGAGGTTATTGCATTATTTAAAAAAAATTTCACCATTTTATACTTGCATACAAATACTGTGTGTATATATAAATTTTATATATATTTATAATTATTATTATTATAGGCACATATATCGTGTCCCAGGACTTACTTGAAAACGAGAGAAATCTCAATGTATCTATCCTGGTAAAATACTTTGCAAATAAATAAATGTACAGTATGTGTGTGTGTTTGTAAAGGTGACACATTTTGAAACCTATTCACTTATGAAGGATTTTGTTTTTATTGTAGTGATTTTCTGTCACCTTTTTAATTTCCCGAAATAGCTTGTTTTTTTTAAATTAATTAGAAAAAGGAAAATCTAATAATGTTTTAAAAAAAATGCAAAAACAAACTATATCCCCTCATTGTTTATCATAAACTTTTTCTATAAAACACTCATTGAAAATAGTACTAATAATGGCACATATAGCCATTTGGTTTTGGTGCAGGTGGAGGTAAATGGGATAATAAATATATATATATGTAAGATTTAGTGAGGGAATAAATTGTACTTACTTGTTGAAAACCGTGGGTCTGTGTTGGTCCCATACCATCCTGCTGTAGCTGAGCTGTTCCTCATGGTGTCCTGGTATGGTGGCAGTTCGCTCATATTGCCCAAGTTGCCCAGATTTCCATTGCAGTAGCCCCCCATTGAGGTGTGGGAGAGCTGGGGGACCCCTGCGGCTGTCATGTGGTAGGCAGCACTCACTGGGCCGTTGTGACCCATGGCATGTTGTTGCATGCCAGGCTGAGACTGTCTGTAGGCTGTCAGAGGAGCCCCTAAGCCAGTGCCCTCCATGCCCACCACTTTCTTGTAGCTCTCCTCCAAAGGACTCAAGATATCAGACACTGAGAAGGGAGTAGTGTGCTTGGGACTCATCGACATGTTTCTGAGACTGGGAGAGAGGGGGAGAAAAAAAAAGAAGAGATCTCTCCTTGTCTCTCCTTTTTTTTTTTTTTTTTTTTTTTTGTGCCAAATATTCTGGTGTTGCCCTTACGCCGATTCCGTTGGCTGAAGACGTAAGAGCGCCGCTGAATCCGCCTTAATTGGGCTGAGGAGCTCGGAGCTGCTGTGCGTACGCTGGAGCCAGGCGCCAGGTTTTAGGCAGCAGAGGCGGAGCCAGCGCTAGGAGCCAGACAATGGATCGCACACACCGCCGCACCTAATTAGCTCGCAAGCTGCTCGCCAGCGGAACACCTTCAGCCTCTGCGCCCGGGAACCCGCACAGATACCTTCATCTGAGCACAACGGCGACCCAATCACCGCGCATCGAACGCCGAACACACCGATTCCCTAATAAATGGCACCATCAGATTGGGCTCACTGGAGGGGGGGGGGGCTGCAACAAGTTACAGATTTCCACCATACCTTCTTTATCTTTTACTGATTCCATTTACTCAGCAGGTTCACATGCTCTATATAAAGATCTGGATCTCTACAGACACGTATAATCCTATATAGTGCATAGCTGTCACCCTTATATACATATATTCCGTGCATAAATATATACAAGTAGTAACTATCACCCATAGTTACTATAATTATGTCATTATATATTCGGGTGTTTGTATGTATATGTGTGTATGTATATATATATATTAGTATTATTATTCTTTATTTATAAAGCGCCAGCATATTCCGCAGCGCTGTACAATAGGCACAGTATAGACAGGGTTACAATACATTGAACAACATTTGACAAACAGTACAGGAGGAGATGAGGGCCCTATTCCCGTAGGAACTCACAATCTAGGAGGGTTGGGGTTGGAAACAGGAGGAGAGGACTGTAAGGTGAGACATATATACCCAGGACATACTTTTGAAATCAAGACAAATCTCAATGTATCCTTCCTGGTAAAATACTTTATAAATAAATGTATGCAGAAGTAGTATCAGTATGTCGTCTATATGTCTGCAAATAAATAAATATTTATTTGTATATACATCTGTAGACATATAGACGACATACTGATACTACTTCTGCATACATTTATTTATAAAGTATTTTACCAGGAAGGATACATTGAGATTTGTCTTGATTTCAAAAGTATGTCCTGGGTGTATTTGTATAGATGTACTACAGACCTAAATACAAATTGTACGTCATACTAGCATGTGTATACAGTGTGTGTGTGTGTGTGTATATATATATATATATATAGATCTGTTCTACATATACATATTGTATTCTTATACTATGTGTATGTATATGTTGGACAGGTACTATTTATGTACTGTGTGTAACATGTAACAGATGCACATAAATTGTTATACTATGTTATATATTACAGTATACACATAAATGGTACCTGTCCTACATATACATATTGTATTCTTAAACTGTGTATACA